>OY728128.1:752305856-757305856 GCA_963277665.1 Viscum album
TATTTAATTACATACACTATCTTTTAAATGGACATGTTTTTGACACCATTGGTGGTGGCCTTATGTTTTTTACTAACACCTCACTCAGGCCTCTTGATCGGTACCAGAATAGGCTTTAGTACTACATGATAGGTTAAGGGAAAGGGCCTTGTGTTAGATTGCTAATTGGGGTTAAATCTTGGATGAGGGAACCAGATGTGGTTCAGAACCAACTTATAAGTGGTTAGTATATTTATTTTTAGATCATTTTTTAAAAACATTGACCCTTATATATTCATATCATGTTTCCCCTTTGAGTTGAATATTATATTTATTGTTTTGCTTATCATATGACATTGGTATTATCATGATTAATATGCTTCCACATTTGTTTATCTATTTCCCCTATTTTTTTACTCTGATAAAAGAGGGCATACTCTCCCCATTACTAACTTACCAGACCTTAAATGCTAGTTAGTAGCCTCTGGCATACGAGGAGGCGTGCCTGAGGTCATGTGACTGATCAGCTCGGGGAACCATTGTGTGGCACCACGGTCAGGACATTACATCCAGGAAACCATTTTCATCCCCTTTAGAGCTCTAAGGATAAATATATGGATTTTTCTAAAAATTATATCACATCACTTTAAAATCTCTATTGGTCATGTGATTCATCTTCATGAGGTATAGTGATTATCCTCTACATTACTCATGTAATTGTTCATGACTACCCATACTTTTAAAATAACACAAATGAAATAAAATGAGAGGAGTTGGAAGCCTCTTAAAGTGGTAAAACACATGAAACATGATAATGAAGTCCATAGCATGGTCATTTGACACACTTGTACAAGACAACATGATATTTCAGAGACCCCTAGATAAACCATCCTTGCCTCGCGAAATGTCATATACAAGGCATCAGTAATCTTTCAAACACCTTTCAGAATGCACTTTGATTTCACGATGTCTCATGGACATGTCAATATGAAAAAATGTGAGTCTATAGACACTATTATGTGATAAAAAATTTCCCCGTTAATTGTAAATAATCCATTAATGGAGGAATTGATGAGAGGGACTCATAATCATTGAAAATCAGGTGACACCATCAGAGCGATCCACAACAAAGGATTTCAAAGACACATGGCTCCAGAACCCTTTGTTTACTCTATATGGGATTTTCACCAGATACACCATGATAAATAGCCCATAATTTGGTTGTTGAGGACTAAAAACCCCATTCATGCCTCAAAGAATGGGGTGGGATTTTTCGAATCTAAACACATCAACACACCCAAGAATCATAGTAGATTTCTCAGAGTAGTTGATCTCGAGACTAGAAAGTATTTTGTTATGTTATATGTCTGTGAATAGCTTTAGAGATCATGAAATATGCATAAATCACTTCATGTGATCATTCATAGATCACACAATGTAAATCTGGAAATATGTAAAAAAACATACCAAACATATTCTAGATCACGTGAGGCTCAAAATAATCTTACATTGTATAAATCTAATGAATTCATAATACAAGGGATAAAACAATATCTAAAGGTAAAAGTCCAAAACAAAAAACATGTTCACTGACCCTTATACCCTTTTCGTGATCCATCGAAGAACTGTGATATCATCAGGAAATGTTGCTCATTTCTCACAATGTTCCTTCGGTATTCCACCTAGATAAAGTGATGTCTTCTGGACATGTCAGAGCAAGTCACACAGTCCCCAATGGGAACACCAACTTTATCTCAAAAATACCATTGGGGATGTCATACAAGCCTTATGATGGATTTTAGATACATCTCTTGACTCATATAACAGTTACATATCATTTCATCCATGTCTCACAGTCGAATCTGGGCATGTCAACTAAGCTCCCACGATACCCTCTACGAAATTCAGTCGAGACTCATGACGCCCAATATACATGTTGACCAAGACTCATTATTCACTCCATGAATGTTGTCCCAGTCCTTTGACACCCTCTGAGAAATTTTGTACTGACTCTTAGAACCCCCTCCATGCATTATAGTCATCTCTTACAATAATACCAGGGAAAGTTAACTGGATCATACGAAACCCTATGGACTTGTCATCAATGTTACGTTATGTCCTCCAAAACTAACTAACTAGATCTTGCGATGTCTTATAGATAAGTCATTGGGAAATGTGACACCATCTAGACAAGAAATAAACGTCATAAGGGACTTCCATGGTATGATAACATTGTCTATCCTTGGTGTGTTATCCACAATCAGAAGGTAATCCATCTAATGTTACCTCTGATCAAATAAAATAGGATAACTCTGACTCCCTCCATAATCAGGATACATAAGACACCATTCTAGTGTCTTATCTCCATATAAAATCTCCAAAGTGTGATGAAACAGATCATTTTACATCATTTTTATCACTTTAATCATATATCACGTGTTCTTAATGAGTTTCAACAGTTTTATCTTTCAAATCATGACTCTCCACCAACCGTGGCCTCCTAGGACATGATAACATTGTATGTCCTTAGTGTGTAAGCCTTGATGATAAGGGAAATTTCAGAGTATAATCCCCAACCACTAAACTATGAGAAATATAATTCTTGATATATCTAGGATATTTGAGATGGTTCCCTAGGTCTTGACCACTATATCAACAATTCGATGTTAAGTCACCAAATATAAGACCTGCATCTGCAAGCAATATCATTAATTATTTACTATCCTATGTTCCTCACAAACAAGAATAAATCATGTGGGATTAGGAAGTTTCAAAAACCATATCATTTACAATATAATACTCTATTAATACTAGTGAATCATAAGTACATAATCCCTAACAAGTGGAATGATATAATATTCCCTACATCAATAGGTCAACCATAGTGTGTACGCCCCAATCATAATGGAATCTTTAAATTGTAAGACCCAATAAATTGAACTACATGTTCTAGGATTCCTATAGTAACTAGAATATAGATGCCTTATTAAGTCCCAAGTTAAAATAACCATTTATTTTGGTGTAAGAATAATGTTTATTTCATTTCAACCATTGGGACCCAATCATTCAAATAGGTTGATTACTCTACCTCATCCACTAATGAACTGATAAATAAATTGAACTATAATGAAATAGATTCCTAGCATAACCAGGATACATAAGACATATCCTTAAGGTCTGATCTCTTTAATAAGACATCATAGGGAAGTCCCATAATATAAGTCCCACATCTTGTACAATGATAAAATGATAATTTTCTATCCCTTGTTCCTCACACTAATCATAGATCACAAGGTCTTTGTTAATTGAAATAATCATGTCATCATCACAATAAGTCTCTAGAATGTCGAGGTAAACCTCATTGTATAATCAATAAACAAATGAACTAAAAAATCTGATTATCTACATAAGGAAGATACATAGGATGTCCCTATAGGACATGATCGTGAACACCTGTGTCCTAGAGCATGTAGAGACCCATGCTTGAAGTACAAGGACATTACATCACTTTGGTGGAATACTTAATACATGACACAAAAATATGCCCATAAGATGTATTAGTTTAGTGTCTTTGGAAACATGGAACATAATCCTCTCTCTTGGTGAAATATATTTAATATGTCCCTTAAAGAGCTTCACATTCAATTTTCCTACCCAGATCCTTTATTTATATCCTGGGGAAAAGAAAAAAAATGGTGAGCTCCAATGCACTGTAAAGCTAAAAATAAAGAACATAAAACAAAACATAAACATAATAATGTGAAAACATGAACATCAATTTTGAATATCAAAATCACGAGTCATGGAATAAATCTTGGCTGTTCATAAGGCATAAATCAGAAAAGAATAGTTACCTTGATAAAATAGCATTGGAATAAAACATGGATTATGTCCAATAAATAATCACATAATTTTATTTTCATATTAGAAAAGGCATTTATTTCATGACCATCATAGTGGGAAAGTCAATTACTGAACGATGTTTACTTTTTGTTCTAGCCATGTATTACTGAACAGGATTTACTTACCGTTCCATCCCTGTATTACTGAATCAGATTTAATTTTTGTTTCAGTAATGCTTATATCATGAGATATACATTTTTACCCAATGCATTTTAGAGAGATATAGGTAACACTTTTCTCATAATTAAATCATTAATAAATGTTCCACAGAAACATAAAACATACATCATTGCATAACCTAAGGAATAAAATGGGTTTCTTAAGCAACGTTCTCTCATAATCAATACTAAAATAAGGATTTTAAACATATAATTCCTTTATAAACACAATAAAATATATTAAATAATAATTATATAAATATAACCCTATGTCATCTCAGATGGAAAATAATTTTGAAAAAAAACTTGATCTTAATTCCTGAGAAACATATCCTTCTTCAAAAAAAATTTCTATTCTAAAAATGACATGAAATTTTAAAAGAAAAGAATTTAGTTGAAAATTAACTTGAGATAATGTAGAGTAAGATTCATGGAAATAATGAATTATGTATACATAAAAATTCATTCATTCCGTATAAGTTAAAAAAATATTCTTCTTGTACTCTTACTAGAAAAGTCAAAAAAAATATCTCGCATGGAAAATGAAAAAACGATTCCTTCCATAATATTTAATTAAAATTAACCAATGAGTATAATTGAATTTAAAAAATAGTATAATAATATAAATAATGTTATATATTTAGGAAACATGTATGTGAATGATAAATATAACCTAGTATATATTTACTAATAAACAATCTCAGATAATAATGAGATTAAAAAATATCCCTTACCTTTGGTCTGATATGCTTTTTATGTATCTTAATCTCATGTATAAGGGGTCCAAACATATTATTAATGTGTAAAATAACTATAATAATATTTATTATATCATATATGATTCTCTTATAACATTATATTACCGGTTCATTTTTGAATTCTATGTTAAAGCAACATTTTGGGTAATAATCGTTTTATTTACCATTTGTGTTTTGGCATGTTATTTATGATATTATTACATAGATCATTATTTAATTACTTCTAGAATGTAAAAAAATTATTTATATTTCATATATATTCATTATATAAATATATATGTAATATATTGATAAATTAAATAGAATACACAGTCCATCGAGATGGAAGGTTGTACATAAGTATGAACGTTGTTTCACTTTCCCTACTGAATTGAATGGAAGTAAGTAAATGACACCCACACACATATATATGTACCTAAATAGAGTTGAATTATTATTTCATATATTCCATTCTTATTTATTATATATAATTTATAATCATTCTTGAATGGTTAATATAGAAAATGAATATCATCACATCGTGAAGATGGTAGGGCATAAGTATGCACGAGTGACAATATTATTAAAAAAAATTCTAGAATGGTAGTGGTATTGAATTGCATGGTGTAATATATTTAAGAATCAATATCATTTTATAATAATCATATATTTTTATCACATCAATTTTTATACTCATCCATGTAAGGTGGTGGTGAAAAATAGATTACACCAGGGCGTGGAGACGATAAGTCATATATACAGACACATGGTGACTTCGTCTTTCATAGGATTGGTAGAAGGGGGATTATGGTTGTCTCATAATCATAATAATTTCTTATAATACAATTAATATGGTATTTATTACTTTATAATGAAACAACTCATGTGGTGGAAGTAGAATAAGAAGGAAGTTTGAAAGAGTTGGTAAATGATATTTCTTCTTCTTCGATGTGCCTCTTCTAAATCTCCTCTCAGAGCACTAGAGTTTGTCTTAAAAGAAGACCAGGACCTATAAAATGTTTATAGGGAAGGTGGTAAAGGAAATGTTAATGGTATTTTTGAGCTTGAAGGCTCAAAATTAAGTGAAGTAGTGAGGGAAGAAGTTCCATTTTATAATTGGGGTGAGGGGTACTTTTGGAAACCTCAAAAATATTAATTTATAATAATTTGGAAATAAATAAAAATACCTTTAAAATGATATATATTCAAAGAAATAATCTGATAATATTTAAATCACAACAATTAATAAAATTTAGAAAATTATTGATGTAAATTTAATCATTATCATTTTAATTTACAATTAGTTATTCTATTATAATTTTAATTAAAATAACAAAATTTTCAATATTAATTGGCTGAAATATTAACTTATTTGACTTAAATTATACCATAAATGAATAATTTATAATATTTTAGACTATATAATAATTATTCAATATTTTAAAAATTGTTTTATGATTTTTAAATAATTTGATAAAACATTATTTTAATAAAATAACAATTGTGTCAATTTTGAAACTAACCATTTCCTAGATTTTTTGAAATATCAAGATAAGGGGTTATCATCAAAAAAATATTATTATGTCTCTAATGGGTCTATTTTATCTATAAAATTCAATTGACAAAATAATTAGTTCAAATTGTATTTATTTTAATATTTTTATAAACATTTATTTGATATCATCATTATTAAAATGATCACTACATCAATATTGTGTAATTATTTTAAATAAATATTTTTTGAATAAAAATTTAAAATAAAATAAAATGATTAATAAAAATTTACAAGATTTCATAATAATAAATTTAGTTTAATTTTTCTTCTGGAAAATCCAACATTAAAAATGTTATATTTGTTAAAGTTTGAATGTGACAACATTAACATTACTTTAAAATTAAATAATATAAAGGTCATAATATATTATATAAGGATCCAAATGATAACAATATTGAACTTTGTATGATTATAGTTGATATATACTCAACAAATAATATTTTTTCATGTGTTTATACATTTTTAATATTGTTAGTATTTTAATAAAAAATATTTACATTGATTTCTCCATAGTTAATTATTTTTTACATCATAAAGAATAAGACTTTATGGTAATTATTTATTCCATAAAAATTTAAAATAAATTACCATGACATATTTTAATCTATTATCATTCAATTTTAAATTTATTTTAGAATATATAACTTGGTTATTACTATGTAAAAATTATTATACTTATAAGAAATGTGGGTCTGACATTTTGTCACTTTTATTGGTTTTATTAATATATACGTAATTTTCAATTTAATGTGGACATTAAATGACTATGTTTCGAAACTAATATGTTAAGTGTAGAATTTTATTCATATAATGGGTTTTTTTGTTTTAGGATAATTATATTGTCCTTATCATATTATTTTTTTACACAAATTTACCTGATTTTCCTATAATTGCATTAAATAATAATTCATGTAGATACTATTCATAATATCCAAAAAAATAAAAGTAACCTATTAACATCATTTGGACACACTAATTCGAAATATTAAATTAATTTTTGATAATTCAAATAAAATAATTGGTAGAAATTAATTTAATATTAATTTATGTTTTCAAAACCCCAAAAGGAATTTTTTTAAGAAGTAAAAAACATATCAAAATATTGTCACATATTTATGTCCAATTTAAATGTGAAATTACATCCAATAAAATATATTAGATTAAATTTTAAAAACATAATCTTATTAAACTTTAAAACCAATTAAAAAGATAAAATAGATATATAAATAAATTAGATGAAATGACAGTTTTGAATTAAAATGTTGTGTTTTTAACCATTCCATAAAATTTGAATTTTATCAAATTAATACCAAAAATTCAAAAAAGTAAATTTTTATGTCCTTATTCAAAATAAAAATTTTATTTTATCAATTTTAACTTATAAAAGTGTCAAAACTATATTTTAAATGGGTGCACCATCAAAAGAGGTGAAACTACATTTTTTGAAAAATACATCTTTTATCTGAAAAATATGAATTTTTTCTTTTATCATGTTCAAGAAAATACATAGTTTTAAGGATATTGTTATATAAAATTCAAAATGTAGTTTATACTATTCATAATGTCTAGTTTATATCCAATTAAATAATAATATTTTAAGAATATATCGTTGTTTAGTGAAACTCTTTATTACGTACAACACAAGTTGTCGAGGAATTTCGCTCTTGCATGTAACTCAAGCTAAGTTAATTTTGTGTGTAGTGAAAGATTATTTTTGTGTTGTTTATAACATAATAAAAAATTATTTCATATATACATTGAACAAAATTTATTCTCAGTTTTTTGTGAAATAAATCTTAACAAAATAACTTGAAATTTTGTATAACGAAATCCAAGAATAGTGTTGTGTATAGTAAAAGGTAATACGGTGTTGCAAATAGTGAAATCTAATCGTGGTGTAGTGTATAAAACAAGATATAAAATAAATTAAAATAATCTATATCATAAAAAATCATGTTATTACATTCTACCCCCCTTAAAATGAATTTCACCCTCAAAATTTTTCAGGGTTATAAATGTTTTACTAATTGAATGTTTCTTTCATGGAAACCCACATTGTAAAAAGGAATACTAAAACATTAATTTAAAAAGGAAATTAAAAAACCAAAAGGTTACCCAAATTGACTCATCACTTTTTTCTAATTAAGTGAACATATATGGGAAGTGAAATCATGGATATAGATGAGAAATATTACTATCATGTTCTTGTGGATAGTGATAGAAAATAAGATTTTGAGAAAGATAACAAAAAAAAATCCATTAATATGTGATGATTTAAGGGACCATCTGATTAAAAAGACAATAGATTACTGGGATAACATATTTTGGTTTCAAGTTCCTTTTCCAAAGGATGATGGATTTTTGTATGAGTAGAAATACTTACTTGATTTCAGTACAATCTCACCATTGGGCATTCATTGAATAATTTCCACTTCATCTATTATTTAATGAAATGAAGTTTAATTTTTAATTCATGGAATGTTAGCAGATCATGTGATATAATTTTAGGTCATTCCATTTATCACAACACATTGGTCTAAACAAGTCATCAAGTATTCATATGTCCACCTATTGTGGGACAATACATTAATCTAACAAACATCAATCGGAAAATAAGTTATACAATCCATAATTTGATAACATTACAATCCTTCAAAAAACATAAAATATAAAACTATTTAAAGTGGTGAACTAAATCGACTTAGCATTTTATCCCATATATCAATAGGTAGTTCAAGGTTGTCACATTCCAAATATGTGAATACCTTAATCATGTATTCCCTTGAAACATAATAATAACATGATTTTTTGTAGAACCATAGTGAAAACTTGAATTCTTTTAAAATTAAATCATTCCACACAAAAATATACTATAAATTATATATACTCAAACCATGATATCAATTTTTCCTTATGTCATTCATGAAGTCATTAATACTATCAAACATTTCATTATCTCTTTATCCCTTCATTATGTTCATATCATGTGCTTTCCAAAATAAATTCAATCATATTTCATGGTTACCGGAAACATATACATAGGAAAAACAACAATGGAAAAATAAATAGATATTAAAATATTCCATAATACAATAAAATAGATTCTACACCCCTATTTTGGGATCCCATTACATAAACACTGAATCATTCCACCAAATCGTTGTCATACTCAATATCACCAATAATGGTCGCATGTGATTTTCCTTTTTCTTTGGCCTTAAGTGGTTGGTGACATCGATAATCATCCATAACCCTTGGATTTGGGCATTGGTTAGAATAATGCCCTATTTCCTTGCACTTTCAACCCTGCTTTATAGGATATTCACTCTTTAGAGCTTTTTTATTCCCATTACTTCTGAAGTAAAATGCTTAGTGACCATATTTCCTACACATTAAACATTTATCAGTCCACTTAAGATAATTTTCTCTATGTGCCCTTCCACACATTGAGCATAAATAAAATATAATATTATTTTCTCCATAATTTTTATAGTTTCTTTTGAATTCTATCCTCTTTTCTTATCTTAAACATGATATATATGAGAAACTACAATATCTCTTTTTTTATGAAGATTACGTGGAAGGTACATACTGAAAAATAATTTCTTAAACCCATCCCAATCTATGGAGTAAATTTTAACAGGTTTCTTTTTATTCTTGATAATATTTCCCCACAGATTCGCCTTACATTCCTAGCAATAAGTTCCCAACATAACCTTTTCATGTTTTAAACAACATATAATGAAAAATATATTTTCAATTGTAAAAATACATTTCTATACAACTAGTGGATCAATCATTCTGCTAAAATAAGGTGGATGTTTCTTTATGAATGATTCATGAGAACTTTGTTCCCACCGTTGGTCATTTCGAAGCCTTATAGGATTTGTGGTCATAGAAACAAGATTGTTTATCTGAACTCCCATAAAATTTGGTAACATGGTTTTTTTGGATTCTAGCCATTATCTAATACCAGAAAAGAATAGTTTAATCAGAAAAAATCATACAATGAAAACAACATAATCAGGGGTAGTGCATTAAGTATCTAATATATTAGTTATAATCCTCAGTTATTCATGATTTTTACCATAATTATAAGACATTAACCTATAGTAATACTTAACCTTAGGTACATCCTTAGTCATACCTTAGAAATATTTCTACGGATCTCACTAAATTTTCCACATCCTACTTTCCAAAAGTTGACTAAACCTTCGCTCTAATACCACCTATAGATACCCAAGCTTGACGTACAGGGACATGAGATCACTTTCTCAGAATACTTAATAAATTACAAAAAATAAACCCAAAGTCCTTATTATTTTAGGGTATTTGGAAACATGGAACACAATCTTCTAAATCTGCTAAATATCTTCAATATCTTTCATAAATATACCCCCTTCAGTTTTCTTACTTAAAACTGTTCTTTATATCCCATAGAAAATAAAACATAAAAAGGGTGAGATCAAATTATCAATAAGGGTAAACATGAATAACATCAAATAAATCACAAATGTAAGCATGTTAAAATATCAACATATATTTGTAATATCCAAATTGTGAGTCATGGAATAAATCTTGGAAGTACGTAAGGCATACATCATAATGGATCATTAACTATGATAAAATAATATTTGAATAAAACACAGATTTTTGGAAAATAAATAAGCACATAATATGATTTCTATAGTAGAAAAGGCATTGCTTCTATGGCCATCATAGTGGAAAAAGTCCATTACTAAACTAGGTTTAATTGTTATTCCAACCATATATTACTGATCCAGATTTACTTGTCATTCCATCCCTATATTACTGAACAGGATTTACTTGGCGTAGCAGTCATGTCAATCTAATGAGATATAAATCTTTACCCAATGAATTTTAGTGATATATAGGTCCCAACCATGTCATAATGAAATCATTATTACATGTTCCTCAGCAACATAAAACATACACCATAGAATAACCCAAGGAATAAAAGGGTTTCTTAGTCATCATTTCATCATAATCCATATATAACAAATGGATTTCATATTTGAAATTACATTAAAACACAATAAAATAAAAGTTATTATAGGGATATAATCATAAACCTATGTCATCTTAGATGGAAAATAATTTTGATAAAACACTAGATCTTAATGCCTACTGAGAATATACTTTCCTCTTCAAAAAGGTTTCCTATTCTAAAAATGCCATGTATTTTTAAAATAAAAGAATTTAATTGAAAAAAAACCTGAAATCATGTAGATTAATCTTCATGGAAATAATACATTATGAAGACGTAAAAATTATTCTCATGCTTTATAATTTAAAAAACATTCTTCTGATACTCGTGCTCGAAAAGTCAAAAAAATACCTCATATGGAAAATGAAAGTAATATTCTTTCCATACCGTTTAATAAAAATTCACCAATGGGTAAAATTGACAATAAAAAAACATATAAGAATTTAAAAAATATTATATATTTTTGAAACATGGGCGTTGATGATAAATATACCCCAGTATATACTTACGAATAAACTATCTTGGATAATAATGAGATTGAAAAATTATCCCTTACATTAGGCCTGATATACTTCATATGTATCTGAACCTCATGTATAATAAGTTTAAGAATATTATTATCCTATAAAATGACCATAATAATATTTATGTTATCATATATGATTCACTTATATCTTTATATTACCAGTTCATTTGTCAATTCCATGTTAAAGAAACGTTTTGGGTAATAATCGTTTTATTTATCTTATTTTTTTGACTTTTTATTCTTGAAATTGTTACCTAGATTGATATTTAATTACTTCAATAAATTAAATATTGATTTATATATCATATATATTCAATTTATACACACACACATATATATGTAATTGATTGAAAAATGAAATTGAATACATCGTTTTGGTAGACGGTAGGTTGTACATATACATGAATGTTGTTTTCATTTCCTTATTGAATTTAATGGAAGTAAGTAAATAACACACACACACACACACACACATATATAAATCTAGTAAAACTATTAAGTCATATATTTCATGCTTATTTGTTATATATTCTTCATAATCATTCTTGAATGGTTAATGTGGATAATGGATCTCATCTTGTCGTGGAGACTGTAGTTCGTACAAACGCTCAAGCGACGATATTATTCCCGTAATTCATGAATGGAAGTTGTTTTAAATATCATGGTGTAATATATATTAGATTAAATATAAGTTTATAATAATAATATATATTTATTACCTCCATTTTTATACTCATCCAAGTAAAATGGTGGTGAAAAACATATTACACAACAACATGGAGAGGGTAGGTCGTACATACGCATGCATAATTATTAGTTTTTAATAAGATAGATAGAAGGTGGAATTTAGTTTTTTCATAATAATTAAAACCTATCAGTATATAATTACTAATATATTTATTACTTTATAATGAAATAACTCATGATGTGGAAGTTGATGAAGAAAAAAGTTTGAAAGAGTTGGTAAATGTTATTACCTATTCTTTGATGTGCCTCCTCTAATTCTCCTCTTAGAGTACTTTATTTGGTCTTTGAAGAATACCATGACATATAAAATGATTCTATGGAAGTTATAAGAGAAATGGGAATATTATGGTCGATCTTGAAGGCTCAAAATGATGTGATGTGGTGAGGGGATAAGTTTCATTTTATAATCGGTGTGTGGGGAACTATTGGAAACCTCAAAAATATTAATTTATAATAATTTTAAAATCAATAAAAATTCTTTCAAAATGATATATATCCTAGATAAGATATTATAATATTTAAATCTCATCAACCAATAAAAGTTATACATGTTTTGATGTCAATTTGAAGATTATCATTTTAATGGAAAATTAGTAATTCTATATAATTTTATTTAAGGTAAAGAATATTTCAATATTAAAGGGGTAAAATATTATTAATTTGATATAAATTATACCATAAATGAATAATTTATAACATGTTAGACCATATAATAATTATTATATATTTTTAAAATTGTTTTATGTTGTTTAATAAATTTATAAAACATTATTTTAACAAAATAACAATTGTGTCAATTTTGACACTATCCATTTCATAGACTTTTAGAAATTCCAATATAAGGTTTTATCATTGAAAAAAATAATTATTTTTGTCCCTAATTGGTCTAGGTTATCTATAAAATTCATTGGACAAATTAATTCTCCCAAATTATATTTATGTTAATATTTTTAATAACATTTATTTGATATTTTCATTATTAAAATAATCCCTACATTAATATTGTGTAATTATTTAATAATTTTATTTTAGAATAATATTTTTAAATAAAATACATGGATAAAATTAAATTTATTATATATCATAAGAATATATTTAGATTAATTTATATCTATAAAATATAGCATTAAAAATGTTATACTTATTAAAGTATTAATGTGAAAACATTAATGTTACTTCAAATAAAACAATATAAAGTTCATAATATATTATATAAGGATCCAAATGGACACTATCTTGAACTTTGGATGATTATACTCGATATATACTTGAAAAATAATATTTTTTCATGTGTTTGGACATTTGTTCGGTTAATAGGATTTTAATAGAAATAGTTTCATTGATTTTTCATCAATTAATTAATTTTTACATTATCAAAGTATAAGACTTTATGGTAATTATTTATTTCATAAAAATAATAAAAAAATTACCGTGATGTTGGTAATTACTTTATATTTCCATGTACTATTTATTTTGATAGATATCTCTAGGTTATCCCTATATTAAAATTATTATACTTATAAGAAATGTGAGTTTGACATTTCGTCACTTTAATTTAATTTATTAATATCTATGTCATTTTTATTGTCATGGAGACATTAAATTACTATGTTTCAATGAAAATATTTTAAGGGAATAATTTTGTTCATATAATTGGATTTTTATGGTTTTAGGATAGTTTTATTTTCTTTATCATAATTTTTCTTACACTAATTCACATGATTTACCTTAAACTGCATTAACTAAAAATTATCATAGTTACTATTCGTAATATCAAAAAAAATTAAAGTAACATATTAACATAATTTGGACCAACTGATTCAAAATATTGAATCCATTTTTGATAATTCATATAAAATATTTTTCATAAATTAAATTAAAATTAATTCTTGTTGTCAAAAGTAAAAAAGAAGGTTTTAAGAAATAAAACATATCAAAATATTGTTATGTGTTTATGTCAAATTTAAATGTGAAATTACATTAAATAACCAAAATTTGATTAAATTATAAAAAACACAATACAATTACACTTTAAAACTAATTAATATGATATTCTAGCTATATGAATAAATTATATGAATTGGTAGTTTTGAATTAAAATGAAGTATTTTTCACTACTCATTAAAAAAATACAATTTTATAAGAAAAACTAAAAACAATTCATCAAAATTTATTTTCTATGTCCCACTTACAAATAAGAAGTTTATTTTTTTTTCAAAATGAACTTATTAATGTGTCGAAACTATATTTAAAATGGATTCTATATAAATGGTAGTAAGACTACATTTTTTTTTGAAAAATACTCCTTTTATATGAAAAAATTTAATTTGTTCTTATTTCATATTCTAGAAAATATGTAAGGTGATTGATAATGTTTTATAAAATTCAAAAAATGGAAAATAATATTCATAATTTCTAGTTTATATCCCATTCAATAATAATATTTTAATAGTATATCGTAGTTTATTGAAAATTTGTATTGCGTAAAACGTAAGCTATTGAGGAAGATCGTTATTTTGTGTAACACAATACATATTAGTTTTGTGTTTTGTGTAATTTTACTTTGGTATTGTGTATAAAATAATACAAACTTGTTTCATTTATACATTAAACAAAATCTATACTCAGTGTTGCGTGAAATGAATTCTATCAAAAGAACATGAAATTATCTATAGAAAAAACAAGAATCGTGTTGTGTATACTGAATGCTAATATGGTGTTATGTATAGATCAATATAATCTTGGTTTAGTGTACAACACAATAAATCAATTAAATTAAAATAATATATCTCATAAAATCTCAGGGTGTTACATTCTACCCCCCTAAAAATGAATTTCTTCATCCAAATTTGTCGGGGATATAAATGGTTTACAACATGAAAGTTTATTTCATGGAAACCCACATCATATGAAGAAATAATAAAAATTTATTTTTAAAAGGAATGTTAGAAAAATAATTGTTACCCAATATAACTCAGCATTGGGATTCCAAATTAGAGAACATAGGTGGGAAGTAAAAAATGGATATGGAAGAGAAATCTTACCATCATGTTCTAGTGGATAGTGATAGAGAATAACGTTTGGAGAATGTTAACTACTAGAATGCCATAAATCATTGATGATTTGAGGGACTATCTGATTCATCAGACAAGAAAGTACCATGATAGCATTTTTTCTTTCAGGATCATTTTACTAAAGATTTTGACTTCTTAATGAGGAGAAATTCTTACTTGATTTCTGTACAATCTCACTGTTGGTCCTTCCATGAATAATTTCCACTTCATCAATTATTTAAAGAAATAAAGTTGAATTTTTCATCGTTGATGTGTCATTAGATCATATGATAGAATGATAGGTCATTAAATCTATCTCAACAAAAATGTTAGACATATTGTCAAATATGCATAAGTCCACCTTTTGTGAGATAATACATCAATCTAATGAACATTAATAGGAAAATAACTTATACAATCCATAAATGGATAACATTATAATCCTTCCAAAAAATTAAAATATAAAAATCTAGGAAAAGGTTAACTAAATCGACGTAACATTTGTCTCCCATATTTTATTAGGCATTTCATGTATGTCACATTCCAAACAAGTGAATACCTTAATTGTTTATTCTCTTGAAACATGATAAGAGTATGAATTACTATAGAAACTTATTGAAAACATTAGGTCTATCAAAATTAACTCTTTCCAAAAAAAAATATCAAAATTTATATATAATAAAACAATGATATCACATTGTCATTATATTAGTCTTGAGGTGAATAATACTATCAAACATCTCGTAATCTCATTATCCCTTCATTATGTGCATATCATGTTCTTTCCAAAAATATTTCAATCACATTTCATGGTTATTGGTAACATATACTTATGGAAAACCACAGTGTACCAATACATAGATATTCCAATATTCCATAATACCATAAAATGGATTCTACAACACTATTTTAGAATCACATTACATAAACACTAAATCATTCCACAACTTCATTTTCATACCCAAAATTTCCAATTGTAATTGCAGGTGATTTTCCATTATCTTTGGCCTTGAGAGGTTGGTGATGTAGATAATCACCCATAACCCAGGGATATCGGAATTGGATAGAATAATAACCTATTTCCATGCACTTATAACACTAATTGGCTGGAGGTTCACTATTTGGAGCCTTTTGTTTATTCCAATTACTTCAGCTATAAAAGTAATTGGTGATAATCTTTACTATACATAAAAATTCATCAGTCCCCTTATAGAAATTTACTATATATGTCCTTCTACACTTTGAGCATAAATAAAATAAAATCATACTTTTTATTTATCATTTTTATAGTTTGATTTTAATTCAATACTTGTTTTCATATCATAACCATGAGATAGATGAGAAACTCCAATATCCATTTTTGTATGAATAATACTTGGATTGTACATGCTGAAAAAATGATCTCAAACTCATACCATTCTACAGATTCAATTTTATCTTGTTTCCTTGTATTCTTGATAATGTTACACCACAAATTCTCTTCACTATCGAAGAAATAAGTTCCCAATATAACATTTTCACGTTATGTACAACAGAGAATGAAAAATATATTTTCAATGGTACAAATCCATTTCTTTTGAAAAACTGGATCAGTAATTCCACTAAAATAAGTTGGATGTTTCTTTAATAAAGATTCAGGAGAACATTGTTCCCTCCTTTGGTCATTTGGAAGAATAGAAGGGTTTGTGGCCATATAAATAGGATTATTTATTTGATCTCACATAACATTGGGTTTTTTAAGTGGACAATCATTATATTTCCCCCCACATATAGAATTAACCCAGATCCTTTGGGTTCCATCCATAGTCTAAATCCCAAAAATAATAGTGTGAGGGGAAATAATCGTACAAGGAAAACAACATAATCAAGGGGGAGTACTTTAAATCTCTAAAATCATGGGTTTAATTCTAGGTTATTTCTGATAGTTACCATAATTCTAGGAATGTAACCTATTGTTATACTTATTCTTAGGTACATCCCAAGAAATACCTTAGAAATATCTCTAGGTATATCAGTAATATTTTCTCATCCTAGTTTCGTATGCTTTACTAAACAATTACTCTAATACCAACTATAGATACCCATACATGGCGTACATGGAACATAAAATACTTGTTATAAATACTTAATACATGATAAAAAAAGACCCCAAAATAACCTATTAGTTTATTGTTATTGGAAATAGGGAACATAATCTAATTACTTGGTGAAGGATCTTAAATAGATCCCATAAAGAACATTTCCTTTATTCTTCCTACCTAAAACCATTCTTAATATTTTGAGGAAAAGAAAACATAAAAAGGGTGAGATCAAATTCTCAGTAAGGTTAAACATGAAAAAATCATTAAAAACATAAACAAAATAATGTGAAAATATGAACATAAATTTTGAATATCAAAATCGCGAGTCGTGGAATTAATCATTGAAATACGTAAGGCATAGAACAAAAAAGAACATTATCTATGATAAAATAGCATTGGAATAAAACATTTATTCGTGGAAAATTAATAAGAACATAATATAATTTCTATAGTATCTAAGGAATTTATTCTATTACAATCATAGTGAACCATGTCCATTACAGATCCGTGTTTACTTGTTCTTCCAACAATGTATTACTGAACTATATTTACTTGTCATTCCAGCCCTATGTTACTGAACCGAATTTACATGTCATTCTATTCATGTATATATAATTATATATAAATCTCTACCCAATTCATTAGAGGTATATATAGGTAACACCCATCTCATAATGAAATTATTCTTACATGTTCCATAGAAACATAAAACATACAACATAGCATAAACCAAGGAATAAAATGGGTTTCTTAAGAATAATTCCAAAATAATCCATATAAAAGAAGGATTTTATAAAAATAATTCCATTTAAAAAAAAGTAATAATATGGATAGAAACATAACCTATGTCATCTTATATAGAAAATAATTTTTATAAAACACTTGATCTTAATTCTGAAAGAATATATCCTTTCTTCTTCAAAAAAAATTTCTATTCTAAAAATTCAATGAAAATTTTAAAATAAAAGAATTTAGATGAAAATAAAACTGAAATAATTTATAGAATTATTTATTAAACGAAATCATTATGAAGATTTAAAAATCCATTCGTGCTGTATAAGTCAAAATAACATTCTTCTCATACTCTTGATGGAAAAGTCCAAAAATACTTTGTTTGGAAAATGAAATAAATATTCCTTCCATGCCATTTAATAAAAATTAACCAATGTGTAAAATTAAATTTAAACAATAGTATTGGGATAAAAAAATTATATATTTAGAAAAAATGGACATTAATGACAAATATACCCCAATATATACTTACGAATAAAAAATATCAAATAAGAATGAGATTGAAAAATTGTCCCTTACCTTAGGTCTGATAAATTTATTATTGATTCGAAACTCATTTATAATGGGTTTAAAAATATAATAAACTTGTAACAGAACCATTAATAATATTTATTTTATCATATATTATTCACGACTTTATATTACATTTTCATCTATCAATTCCATGTTAAAGCAATGTTTTGGGTAATAATCGTTTTATTTACCGTATGTGTTTTGATGTGTTATTGTTGATATTATTACATAGATAGTGATTTACATAATTAAATAATGTAAACAATTATTTATATAACATATATATTCATTATATAAACATATATAATATATATATAAGAATTGAATACACTCTTCATGGAGACGGTAGGTCGTATGTACGCATGAATGCTTTTTATGTTTCTTTATTGAATTAAATAGAAGTAATTAAATGAAGTATATATATTTATATGTATATAAATATTGTAGAATTATTATTTTATATATTTATTTCTTATATATTATTTATAATTTATAATCATTCTTGAATGTTTATCATGGAGAATGAATCTCATCATGTTGTGGAGACGGTAGGTCGTACGTACGCACGAGCAACGATATCATTCACATAATTATTGAATGGTAATGGTATTTAATTTCAAGGTTTAATATATTTCATAATAAATTTAATTTTCTTATAATAATATATATTTATCACATCAACTTTTATACTCATGCATGTAAGGTGGTGGTGAAAAACCGATTACACCATGGAACAGAGATGTAAGCCATAAGTACGCACACGTGGTTATTTTATTTTTCTTTGGATAGATAGAAGGAGGAATATGGTTGTTTCATAATACTTATAACCTCTCAGTATATATTAACTATTTGTGTTATTACTTTATGATGAAACAACCTAGGAAGTAGAAGTAGAAGAAGAAATAAGTTTTAAAGAGTTGGTAAATGATATTACCTCTTATTTGATGTTCCTCCTCTAAATCTCTTCTTATAGCACTAGAGTTGGTCTTTGAAGAATACCAGGACCTCTAGATTGTTTCTAGGGAAGTTGGTAAGGAAAATGGGCAGGGTATGGTCGATCTTGAAGCCTCAAAATGAAGTTATATGGTGTGGGAGGAAGTTCCCCTTTATAATTGGGGTGAGAGGTACTTTTGGAAACCTCAACAATAATAATTTATATTAATTTTAAAATCAATCAAAAAACCACCGAAAATGAGATATATTATATGCTATACCATTTAAATATAATCAGATAAAAAAATTTAGACAAGTTTTTATGTCAATTGAAACATTACCATTTTAATTGGAAATTAGTTATTCTATTTAATTTTAATTAAGATAACTAATTTTTTGATATTAATGGTGTAAAATATTTACATATTTGGTTTAAATTAAACCATAAATAAAATATTTTTTAACCTTTTAATCTATATAATAATTATTATATAATTATATAATTTTTTTAATTATTTTTAAATAATTTTATAAAACATTAATTTTTAAAAATAAAAATTTATTGAGTTTTGACACTATCCATTTCATATATTTTTAGAAATATTAAGATAAGGTTTTATCCTTGAAAAAAAATATTTTATTATGTCCCAAATGTGTTTATTTCATCTATAAAATTAATTTTACTAATTATTTATTCTTATTTATATTTATTTTAGTGTTTTTGATAACATTTATATGACATATTTATTATTAAAATTATCACTACATCTATATTGTGTAATTATTTATTATACATATATGAAAAATAAAAATTCTAAATAAAATACTATGATGAACATAAATTTACTATATTTCATATTAATATATTCCATCTAATTTATCTTATAAAAAAACCAATATTAAAAATTTTATACTTATTAAAGTATGAATGTGATAACTTTAACATTACTTTAAAAAAAATATAATGTTAACAATATATTATATAATGATTCAAATGGCCACTAGCATGTTATTTGGATGATTATGGTCAATATAGACTGTACTAATAATATTTTCTCATGTTTTTGGACATTTTTATGGTTATTATAATTTTAATAAAAATTGTTTCATTGATTTCTCATCAATTAATAAATTTTTAAATCATCCAATAATAAGCCTTTATAGTTATTATTTATTTCCTAAAAATTAAAAATAAATAACCATGATGTAGGTAATCCTTTTATAATTAAATATAATATTTATTTTTTAATATATCACCTAGTTTTCTCTATATAAAAATTATTATAGTTATAAAAAATGTGAGTTTGACATTTTTTTCACTATTATTGGTTTTATTAATATCTATGTCATTTTTATTGTCATGTGGACATTAAATGACTATGTTTAGAACCCAACATGTTAAGGGTATACTTTTATTCATATGATGTTATTTTTATGGTTTTAGGATAATTTTTATACATATCATATAATTCCTTAAACAAATTTACCCAATATACTTTTTGCTATGTTAAAAAAAATTACTATAGTTACTATTCATAATATCCAAAAAATAAAAGATACCTATTAACATAATTTATACCCACTGATTCCAGTTATGGAATCCATTTTTCATAATTCAAAACATATAATTGGTATAAATTAATTTAAAAATTATTTCCATTGACATAAACAAAAAAGTATGTTTTTACAAAGTAAAAACTTATCTAACGATTGTCATGTGTTTATGTCCCATTTAAATGGAGAATCACATACAATTATAAAAATTGGATTAAATGAAGAAACATATTCCAATTAAACTTTAAATAAAATTAAAAATATAATCTAGTTACATATATAAATTAGATGAAAAGACAGTTTTAAATTAAAATGTAGTATTTTTCATTATTCATTAAACATTGAATTTTATCAAATAACAAAAATTCCGCAAAAGTAAATTTTTATGTCCCTGTTCGAAATAATAAGTTTTATTAATTTAACCTATAAAAGTGTCAATACTATATTAAAAATTGGTCATCTATCTAAAGGATACAAAACTATATTTTTTTAAAAATATTTCTTTTATATGAAAAAAATAAATTTTTTCTTATATGATATTCTAAAAAATAAATAATATGAGTTATAATGTTATATAAAATTAAATTTTTTGTTAATAATATTCATAAAAGCTAGTTTATATCCCATTAAATAATAATATTTTAATAATATATCATTGTTTAGTGAATCTCGGTATTTCGTACAATGCAGTCTATTGAGCATGGCCGATCTTGCTTGTAACGCAAGCCATGTAAGTGTTGTGTGTAGTTTGAGCTTCCTTTGGTGTTGTGTCTAACATATTCCAAAATTATTTCATTTATATATTGAACAAAATCTTTTCTCATTATTTCATGAAATGAATTTTATCAAAAGAACATGAAATTATGTGTAACATAAGACAAGAATAGTGTTGCGTATACTGCATGAAAATATGGTGTTGTGTACAGCACTAGATAATATTGGCGTAGCATACAACATAAGACAACAAAGTAATTAAAATAATATATCTCATAAAATATTGGGTTATTACATTCTACCCCCATTAAAATGAATTTCTCCCTCAAAATTCATTGGTTTTATAAATGGTTTACAACATGAATGTTTTTTTCATGGAAACCCACAACATAAAAGTAAATATTAAAAATAATTTTAAAAAGGAATGTAAAAAACATAGCAGTTTCCCAAAGTAACTCATCCATGGGTTTCCAAATATAAGAACATTGTTGGGAGTTTAAATCATGGATATGGAAGAGAAATATAAGCATCATGTTTTGAAGGATAGAGATAGAGAATAAGGTTTGAAAAAAAGGTAACAACCATAAATCCAAAAATCAATGATGATTTAAGAGTACATCTAATTCATTGGACAAGAAGGTACTTGGATATCATTTTTGGTTTCAATATCCTTTTCCAAAAGATTATGAATTTTTCATGATGAGAAATACTAACTTGAATTCAGTACAATCTCACAATTGGTCGTTCCATGAATAATTTCCAGTTCATCTCTTATTTAAATAAATGAAGTTGAATTTTTCATTCTTGAATTTTTAGCAGATCATGTGATAGAATGATAGGTCATTTTAACTATCTCAATAAAAAGGTTAGAACAGATTATCAAATATAAATTAAGTCCATCTATAGTGAGATAACACATAAATATAACTAACTAAAAATAGAAAATAACATATACTATCCACAAATGGATAACATTACAATCCTTCAAAAAATGGATAATTTAAAACTATAGAAAGTGGTAATCTAAATAGACTAAATATTGTTCTCCCGTATCGCAATAGGCGATTCATAGTTGTCACATTCCCAACATGTGAATACCTAAATCATGTATTCTATTTAAACATGATAATGACATGAATTATCGTAGATCCATAGTGAAAAAATGCATTCTATCAAAATTAAATCTTTCCACACAAAAAAATACCAAAAATTATATATACTCAAACCATGGTATCACTTAGTCATTATATTGTTCAAGAGGTCATTAATATTATAAAACATATCATATCTCTTTATCCATTCATTATGTGCATATCATGTGATTTCGAAACCTATTTCAATCACTTTTCATGTTTACCGGTACCATATAGTTATGGAAAACCACAAGGGACCAATACATATAAATTCAAATATTCCAAAATACCATAATATGGATTCTACAACACTATTTTTTAATCCCATTACATAAAAAGTTAATCATTCTACCACATCATTGTCATACTCAACATTGTCAATTGTGATCACATTTGATTTTCCTTTGAAATTGGATTTAAGAGGTTGGTGATGTCGATAATCATCCATAACCCTAGGATTTGGGCATTGGTTTTCATAATTCCCTATTTCTTTTCAATTGTAACCCTAATTTGTGGGAAATGCACCCTTTGAAGATTTATGTTTATTCCCCTTACATTGGTAGTAATATTCTAGGTAACCATATTTCCCAGACATAAAAAATTTATAAATCACCTTAAGATAATTTACTCCATGTTTTCTTCCACACTTTTATAATAAATAAAATCTAATCTTCTTTACTCTCTAATTTTTATAGTTTCTTTCAAAATCTAGAGTATTTTTTTTATCATAACCATGAAATAGATGAGAAACTACAATATTTATTTTTGTATGAATAATCCAAGGAATGCACATACTGAAATATAAGTTCATAAACTCATCCCAATCCAAGGAGTAAATTTAATCTTGTTTCCTTGTATTCTTGATAAATTTCTACCACAAATTCTCTTTTCCAGCCAAGAAATAAGTTCCCAACATAGCCTTTTCACATTCTAAACAACGGAGAATGATAATTATTTTTTCAATAGTAAAAAACCATTTCTCTACAACTAGTAGATCAGTCGTAGCACTAAAATAAGGTGGGTGTTTCCTTTAGAAAGGTATAAGAGAACATTGTTCCCACCTTTGGTCATTTGGAAGCCTAGTTGGATTTGTGGTCATAGAAATAAGATTCTTTATTCGAGCTCCCAATACATTTGGTTGTTCAAGAGTATAATCATTACATTTTCCATCACATCCAGCATTAACATGGTTCAATTGTGTTCCATCCATTTTCTAAAACCCAATAAAATAGTGTGAGAGATAAAAATCGTACTAGGAAAATAACATATTCATGGGGGGTACTTTTAATATCTTACATCCTATGTTTAATCATAGATTATTCATGATAATTACCATAATACATGGACTGTAACCTATATTTATTCTTAACCTAGGGACATCCCTATACATACTATAAAAATATCTATAGGGGTCTCACTAAAGTTTTCGTATACTAGTTTCCAAAGGATGACTAAACCTTCACTCTAATACCAACTATAGAGACCCAATCATGATGTACATGGGTATTAAATTACTTTTTTGGTATAATTTGTACATGAAAAAAAATAATCCTAAAAAATGAATTGGTTTAGTTCATTTATAAACTTGGAACATAATCTTTTAACTTGGTGAAAGATCTTCAATATCTCCCATAAAGATCTTCCCCTATAGTTTTCCTACATAAAACCTTTCTGTTTATCCTAGGGAAAAGAACACATAAAAAGGTTGAGCTAAAATGATAATTAACGTTAAACATAAATAACATCAAACAAAACATAAACATAAGAATGTGATAACATGAACATAAATTTGGAATATCAAAATAGTGAGTAATGGAATAATTCTTGGCAGTATGTAAGGCATAGATCATAAAGGAACATGAACCAAGATAAAATAGCATTGTCATAAAACATGGATTTATAGAAAATTAATAGGCACATAATATGATTTCCATATTATCCCATTCATTGTTTCACTGACCATCATAGTGGAAAAATTCCATTGCTCAACCAGGTTTACTTGCCATTTTATCCATGTATTAATGAAACTGATTTATTTGTCGTTCCAGCCATATATTATAGAACTGGATTTACTTTTAATTCTAGTCATGTCTATCTAATGAGCTATAAATAATTATCCAATTAATTGGATGGATATATATGTCCCACCCATCTCATAATGAAATCATTCTTACATGTTCCGTCAAAAAATAAAACATACATCATAGTATAACCCAAGGAATAAAATGAGATTCTTAAGCATCATTACATCCGAATCCATATAAAAAATGGATTTCAAACATATAATTACATTATAAACACAATAAAATCAAAGTAATAATAATAATATAAACATAACCCTATGCCATTTTATATGAAAAATAATTTTGTTAAATCACATTATCTTAATTCCAGTGGAAAAACTCATTTCTTCTTAAAAAAATGTTTTCTCCTCTAAAAATGCCATGAAATTTTAAAAGAAAAGAATTTATTTGAAAATAAAATTGATATTTTGTAGCGGTAGGTTCAGGGAAATAAGGAATTTTGAAGACATTAAAATCCATTCATGTCATATAAGTTAAAATAAACAGTATTCTCGTACTCTTTCTAGAAAATTGAAAAAATAACTCATATGGAGAATAAAATAAATATTTCTTCCATACCATTTAATAAAAATTACCCAATGGGTAAAATTTACTTTATAAAATAGTAAAATAATATAATTAAAACTATATATTTAGGAATCATGGATGTCAATGATAAATATACCCCCTTATATACTTACGAATAAACAATCTCGGATTAATGAAATTGAAAAATCATCCCATACCAAAGGTCTGATATGTGTTATATGTATTTGAACCTCCTGTATGATGGGTTTAAACATATTATTAACATGAAATAGAACCATAATAATATTTATTTTATCATATATTATTAACTTATAACTTTATATTACATGTTCATTTGTTAATTCCATGTTGAAGAAATTTTTTGGGTAATATACGTTTTATTTACCATAAGTGTTTTGACATGTTATTCCTGATATTAATACTTAGACCATGATTTAATTACTCATAAATTGCAAAAAATATTTATATATAGTATATATTCACTATATATATATATTTTATTTATAAATGAAATAGAATACACCGTTCATGGAGACGGTAGGTCGTACATACGCATGAACCCTGTTTTTGTTTCATTATTGAATTGAATGGAAGAATGAAAATGACATATATAAATATATATATGTAAATAAATAATTTAGAACTATTATGTCATATATTTAATTATTATTTATTATATATACTTTATAATCATTCTTAAATGGTTAACGTGGAGAATGAATCTCATTGTGTTGTGGAGATGGTAGGTCGTACGTACGCACGTGCGACGATATGATTCCCAAGATTCTTGAATGGTAATGGTATTTAATTGAATTATGTAATTTATTTTATAATATATATAATTTTATAGTAATCATATATAGTTATTTCATCCTTTTTTATACTCATCAATGTAAGGTGGTGGTGAAAAACCGATTACACCACGACCTGGAGATAATAAGTTGTACGTGCGGACGTGTGGTGATTTAATTTATCATAAGATGTATAGAAGATGGAATATGGTTGTTTCAAAATCATAATAACCTCTAACTATCTAATTACTTTGGGATTTATTACTTTATAATGAATCATCTCATGAGGTGGAAGTAGAATAAGAAAGAATTTTGAAAGAGTTGGTAAATGATATTACCTCTTCTTTGATGTGCCTCCTTTAAATCTCCTCATGGAGCACTAGAGTTGGTCTTTGAAGAATACCAGGGACTCTATTATGTTTCTAAAGAAGTAGATAAGGATCAAATTGATGTGAGGGTGTAATGGACCGGACCCCTCTGGTCCATTCCTTTGTTGAAATCGATGTGGTCAACACGCAACGCGTAACAATGATAATTATTAATGATAAAAACGAATAAGAATTTATAAAAAAAAATTAAAAGATGATTTGTCAGTTTATTATATTAAATAATAAAGATGGTGATATAAAGTGCGTGATTAATTAAATTAAAAGGGGTTTTAATTCTGAATAAGAATTTAAAAAATAAGGCGTTTAGTTTAATATTAATTGAGAAATTGTTCGAATTAAATTAGAATAATAATAATAGGTGTTGTGTTGTTAATATTATTCATAATATTAATGAGAAATTAATAAAATGAGTTATGGTATATATTGCAAACAAATAAATGAAGATGCACAATGGAAGCATGGTGGTGCGTTCATAAAATTAAAGGTGAGTTCGTTATTTTGGGTTTATGAAATTGAATGGTTTTAATTTAATAAAAGTGGTTTCAATTTAATCAGTGTGAAATAAAAATAAATAGAATTAAATAATTAAATTGATGGATGTTACGCGACATTGATGTGGCATGGTTGGATTCAGATATCCAACGCGGTGGTTTAATGTATTCAATGCGATGAGCATAAATATTATTGTTATTAAAAATAATAATGGTGATGAGTTAATAAAATAAGTTGATGAAATTGTTATTGAAGAACAATAAATAACAATGATGACATAAAACTATGTGTGAGAGGTTAATGAAATTAAATGTATTAAAAAGGGGTTGAATATGTAAGTTATATTAATTTTTTTTTGACATTTAATTCAATTAAATGAAATGGTTTTGAGTCGCATGGAATTATTTTAGTTTAATATGAGAATAATTATAGTAATATAATTTCATGGGATTAAATTAGAAAATTAATGATGGGTGTTATTATTTTTATTAATAATAACATTAAAGGAGATTGGAGAGAGAAAGAGTTAAAGGAAATAAAGATTTAAAAATTAATGCAATAAAAAAAATAAGTTAAATTAAAAAGGAAATCAATAAGGGGTGGGGCGTGGTTGACATGGAGCCAAGGAGGCGCCACTTTTGTGGTGGCGTGAGATTGAGGAGGTTCTTTTGTAAGTCATTATTATTATATATTATAATAATGATTATAAGGTATTAATGGGAATAAAATTAAAAGAGAAATAAATGTAGAAGGATGGAGTGTTTGTTTCCAACGTGAAAGAGACCAAATCACGTTTGATTTGGAGTTATAAAAATAAATAAATAAGTAATTATAATAATAATAAAATAATATTATTATTATTTTGGGTGATCAAAACTTAAAAAGTCTATAACTTCTTCATATGGCGTCGGAATGACGAACCGTCAGCAGCAGTGTAATCCTGTAATTAAGAAGGTAATTTTAAGACCAGTGATGGATACCTTTTTATGAGTTATGTCTCGGGTCAACGAAACACAAATATTAATAAAATTAACGTTTTTTTAAACGCGTGGAAACCGCGTGACGTGTCGTGTGTTGACCAGTCAAAACATGTAACGGGTGTACAGTCACACCGTGTATTCATCAATACACGCTGCATATTGTTTTACCTATTTGTTGGCTATATAAGAAAGGGTCACGGATTATTTCCAGACCAATCGCTTCTTCCCCGCACGATGACACTCTTGGATGATCAAGAAGTCTTCCTCCTCTAACTTCTTTGTCCGAGCTCCGAATTACGATCCGTCAGCGGCCACAGGATCATAGCGACGAGACGAAGCTTCTAAGCCCGGACTTGTCACCTTTCCTTCCGGCCTTCCTTCTCCAGCTTCCATCCTAGGAGGCGTTTGTCGGGTTTGGCGAAGGCGGAGGACACTGAAGGACGTCGTCGGAAGCGGCGTGATCGGGACCTTTTGAGGTAGGGATCTCACCTTTGTCTCTCTAATTTGTGTATCATGTGTGGCGGGTATCCTTTTGTTTTCATGAGAAATGGTTGAACCGTTAAATAAAGATAATAACTGGTTAAAGAATGGGGTTGGGAAGTTAGTGATTGTTGTTACCTAACTTTTTATATCCTATGATATTATATTTGTGAATTGAATGAGCGTCTACCTACTGAAAATCAGAGTCGTTGGGGGCCTTTGCTTACCCAATTAAATGTTGCCCTCTCCTTCTGTATTTTCTTATGGATGGGAACTTCATGAAATGTGGAAATTGGTTAATCACGTAAAGTTGACTTTTTAAATGAAAATCTAGAACCCTTGTGTGATCACCCCGGTTGAACCAAAATGGAATAATGAACATGTGGGTGTTGGCTTGGTTACGTGGCATGTGTTGGGGGTGTTTTGTGGGCTGTTGTGGTTTGGGTGAGAAGTGGGGCTGCGACGTTTGGGTGGTGATCTTATTGGAATGGTTGATGGTGGAAACGTGGAGGTGTGAAATGTTTTGTAAACGATGGGGTTGAAATGGGAAGTGGTTGGTTGTGGAAAATGCCTTTATTTATGAAAAGTGTTTTGATTATGAAAAGTGTTTTGAAGTAAAAAGGTGTTTTCAAATGCGGAAATGTTTTGTGTGTGGAAAGGGTTTTATGTGCGGAACTTTGAAATAAATGAATGATGGAATGTTGTATGGTTGGGATAATCTTTTGTAAATGAAATGGCATGTGGTTGCTTGCGTTTTACCTAACCTTAGTTGTGGATGGCAGGGATATGTTTGTGAAAGGTTTTGTCTGGATGATAGTTGCCCAGTAGTAATAATTTGTTAAACCATTGCATGAAACATGAAAACCTAAATGGGGCTGGGGGATGATTGTTTGGTTTTTGATGCATGCTTCGTGGTAGCAGTGCCGAGGTACATGCTCAGTTTCTCTTTTTAAGAAGCCATAGGTTGGGCTGTGTGTTTGGTATATGTATATATATAATTGTATCTTTGTGTTTTGTCGCACCACACCCATGTCAAGCACCTAGTGCCGAACACTCCCATTTTATGGGAGAGGGTGTTCCCCCTTAGTTACTAGCTCCCTCCTTCTCCTTCTTCCATAGGCTATGATGGCTTGAGGTGACCTTACACCCAAGACTCTTCGGGTAGGTCTCGGAGGCTGTGATGGCTTGAGGTGACCATTATCCCAAGACTCTTCGGGTAGGCTTACCATTCCCAAGAACCTTCGGGATGAGGCCCAGGTGTCTGCGGGCGGGTTAGTGGTTGTGGCCCAGGTGTGTGCGGGCGAGATGCGTAGTTGGGAGGCCCAGGTGTGTGCGGGCGGGATGCGTGGTTTAGCCCAGGTGTGTGCGGGCGGGAAGAGTGTGGTAGCGTCAGGACGTTTTCCGTTAGGAAGAGCAGTATCTAATTAAGTGGGAAATGGTGCAGGGTACCCAATACTTTGTTCTATATATATACTAAACTTGTTTTTGTTACTTGGTGAGTGTGACCAGTGAGGCTGGGTGGATAGTTTTTCTTTGTTAGTTTCTGGTTCTTCTGTTTTCTCACGGGACCTTAGGGTGTCTCCCCACTTGTGCACGAGATCTTTAGGTTTCCCTACTGAGTATACTTGTATGCTCACCCTATGTTTACTTTCAGGTTTCCAGGAGGACTACCAGGGCCGTGCGAGACCCTACTAGTCGGGCAATTGGAGTTGTTGCAGTTGTTGTTCTCTTGTTTTCTTTGGAATTGTACTTTTGAGCTTCCTTGTACTTGTACCTTGTTATAAAAATTGTTTAAACATGCATGTGGTCTTGGTTTGGGTTTATTCATATACACTTGTTCTTTTCCCTTTTTAGTGGTTGACTTGTCCTATTTCCCGATCCAAAATAATAAAAAGTGTAATGCCTCCCATCTTTGTGAAAACTCATACCCTTGGTGCTAGTCTCCAACCCGGGGCCTACTGGAGGCGGGACTCGGGGGTCATTATCTCCCTTTCACCATTGCCAGCTCAGGAGGGGCATCTTTGGTGGGAGGGGGTCGTGACAGAATGGTATCAGAGGCTGATGGTTGAGAGATAGGATGGAGTCTGGAGTTAGGAACAGTGAGGATTGCATGGGATGGTAGGGAAATAGTGTTCGTTAATCTTGGTGCATGACATAGGCCAGGGAAGACCGGCTAGGACACGGGATTTTAGGGCCCCCCGTGATCCGATGCAAGGACTCTGAGCCTATCGAACGACCAAGTGAGACTATATTGATTTCAGGGTAGAGACCCTAGGGAAGGTATGCATCATCATGTTTGTGTTTTACTTGATTTGGGTGTTCTGGGAAAGAAATTGAAATAAAATGATAATTAAAACTTTGAGTTTTTCCTTACTACTTGGGCTTAGGTGATCCTTGTTTACCGTACATCTATGGCACTTGGACGTTAACAGAAATGCAGAGGAGTGGGACGTGGAAAATTTCACGCAACAGAAGTGGAAACCCCAGCAAGGCGAAAGATCGAGAGAGATGTTTCATGTTTTACATAAATGCTCTCGTTTATGTTTTGTTTAAATCCAGGAGCATCACACTCAATTGTTGAAACTCATTCTCACCCATGCTTTGGGCCTGGACCTTGTTTTTCATGAGTCTATAATGCTATGTTGTTTCCCGCTTTTCTTTAAATGTACGTGAAGAGACCTATCATGTGGGGAGGGGAAGACCTAATCCCTAATCGAGACGCATTAATGTGGATGCGATTTAACCCGTGCAGGCGAGTCAGTGCCGCCTAAAGAGGATAATATCTCAACAAGGGAGAAGGAATTCCTCAATCCATGTGTCCGGGCAGTGTGTGGGTTGTAAGTTGTTGGGTGCAGTGTAAGTTGGAAAACAAAACCTAATATATGGGAAAGGAAAAACCTGATCCTTAATCAAGATGCATTAATGAGGATGCGATTAAACCCGTGCAGGCGAGTCAGTGTCGCCTAAAGCGGATAGTATATTGACATAGGAGAGGGAATTCCTAACTCATAGAGTTGTCGGTTGTTTCTTGTTATGACAAGAGCCCTAAGAGGTATCTTGTGGAGTGGTTGTTTGGATCCTTTCTTTTTCTTGGTTGGTTTTAATTCTCGAGGAAGAGAATGTTTTAAGAGGTATCTGATGTAATGGACCGGACCCCTCCGGTCCATTCCTTTGTTGAAATCGATGTGGTCAACACGGCGCGCGTAACAATGATAATTATTAATGATAAAAACAAAGAAAAATTTATAAAAAAAAAATTAAAAGATGATTTGTCAGTTTATTATATTAAATAATAAAGATGGTGATATAAAGTGCGTGATTAATTAAATTAAAAGGGGTTTTAATTCTAAATAAGAATTTAAAAAATCAGGCGTTTAGTTTAATATTAATTGAGAAATTGATGGAATTAAATTAGAATAATAATAATAGGTGTTGTGTTGTTAATATTATTCATAATATTAATGAGAAATTAATAAAATGAGTTATGGTATTTATTGCTAACAAATAAAAGAAGATGCACAATGGAAGCATGGTGGTGTGTTCATAAAATTAAAGGTGAGTTCGTTATTTTGGGTTTATGAAATTGAATGGTTTTAATTTAATAAAAGTGGTTTCAATTTAATCAGTGTGAAATAAAAATAAATAGAATTAAATAATTAAATTGACGGATGTTACGCGACATTGATGTGGCATGGTTGGATTCAGATATCCAACGCGGTGGTTTAATGTAGTCAATGCGATGAGCATAAATATTATTGTTATTAAAAATAATAATGGTGATGAGTTAATAAAATAAGTTGATGAAATTGTTATTGAAGAACAATAAATAACAATGATGACGTAAAACTATGTGTGAGAGGTTAATGAAACTAAATGTATTAAAAAGGGGTTGAATATGTAAGTTATATTAATTTTGTTTTGACATTTAATTCAATTAAATGATATGATTTTGAGTTTCATGGAATGATTTTAGTTTAATATGAGAATAATTATAGTAATCTAATTTCATGGGATTAAATTAGAACATTAATGATGGGTGTTATTATTTTTATTAATAATAACATTAAAGGAGATTGGAGAGAGAAAGAGTTAAAGGAAATAAAGATTTAAAAATTAATGCAATAAAACAAATAAGTTAAATTAAAAAGGAAATAAATAAGGGGTGGGGCATGGTTGACATGGAGCCAAGGAGGCGCCACTTTTGTGGTGGCGTGAGATTGAGGAGGTTCTTTTGTAATTCATTATTATTATATATTATAATAATGATTATAAGGTATTAATGGGAATAAAATTAAAAGAGAAATAAATGTAAAAGGATGGAGTGTTTGTTTCCAACGTGAAAGAGACCAAATCACGTTTGATTTGGAGTTATAAAAATAAATAAATAAGTAATTATAATAATAATAAAATAATATTATTATTATTTTGGGTGATCAAAACTTAAAAAGTCTATAACTTCTTCATATGGTGTCGGAATGACGAACCGTCAGCGGCAGTGTAATCCTGTAATTAAGACGTTCATTTTAAGACCAGTGATGGATACCTTTTTATGAGTTATGTCTCAGGTTAACGAAACACACATATTAATAAAATTAACGTTTTTTTTAAAACGCGTGGAAACCGCGTGACGTGTCGTGTGTTGACCAGTCAAACCACGTAACGGGTGTACAATCACACCGTGTATTCATCAATACACGCTGCATACTGTTTTACCTATTCGTTGGCTATATAAGAAAGGGTCGCGGATTATTTCCAGACCAATCGCTTCTTCTCCGCACGACGACACTCTTGGATGATCAAGAAGTCTTCCTCCTCTAACTTCTTTTTCCGAGCTCCGAATTACGATCCGTCAGTGGCCACAAGATCGTAGCGATGAGATGAAGATTCTATGCTCGGACTTGTCACATTTCCTTCCGACCTTCCTTCTCCAGCTTCCATCCTAGGAGGCGTTTGTCGGGTTTGGCGAAGGCGGAGGACACCGAAGGACGTCGTCGGAAGCGGCGTGATCGGGACCTTTTGAGGTAGGGATCTCACCTTTGTCTCTCTAATTTGTGTATCATGTGTGGCGGGTATCCTTTTGTTTTCATGAGAAATGGTTGAACCTTTAAATAAAGATAATAACTGGTTAAAGAATGGGGTTGGGAAGTTAGTGATTGTTGTTACCTAACTTTTTATATCCTGTGATATTATATTTGTGAATTGAATGAGCTTCTACCTACTGAAAATCACAGTCGTTGGGGGACTTTTCTTACGCAATTAAATGTTCCCCTCTCCTTCTGTATTTTCTTATGGATGGGAACTTCATGAAATGTGGAAATTGGTTAATCACGTAAAGTTGACTTTATAAATGAAAATCTAGAACCCTGGTGTGATCACCCCGGTTGAACCAAAATGGAATAATGAACATGTGGGTGTTGGCTTGGTTACGTGGCATGTGTTGGGGGTGTTTTGTGGGCTGTTGTGGTTTGGGTGAGCAGCGGGGCAGCGACGTTTGGGTGGTGATCTTATTGGAATGGTTGATGGTGGAAACGTGGAGGTGTGAAATGTTTTGTAAACGATGGGGTTGAAATAGGAAGTGGTAGGTTGTGGAAAATGCCTTTATTTATGAAAAGTGTTTTGATTATGAAAAGTGTTTTGAAATAAAAAAGGTGTTTTCAAATGTGGAAATGTTTTGTGTGTGGAAAGGGTTTTATGTGTGGAACTTTGAAATAAATGAATTATGGAATTTTGTATGGTTCTGATAATCTTTTGTAAATGAAATGGCATGTGGTTGCTTGCGTTTTACCTAACCATGGTTGTGGATGGCAGAGATATGTTTGTGAAAGGTTTTGTCTGGATGATAGTTGCCCAGTAGTAATAATTTGTTGAACCATTTCATGAAACATGAAAACCAAAATGGGGTTGGGGGATGATTGTTTGGTTGTTGATGCATGCTTCGTGGTAGCTGTGTCGAGGCACATGCTCAGTTTCTCTTTTTAAGAAGCCATAGGTTGGGCTGTGTGTTTGGTATATGTATATATATAATTGTATCTTTGTGTTTTGTCGCACCACACCCATGTCAAGCACCTAGTGCCGAACACTACCATTTTATGGGAGAGGGTGTTCCCCCTTAGTTACTAGCTCCTTCCTGCTCCTTCTTCCATAGGCTATGATGGCTTGAGGTGACCTTACACCCAAGACTCTTCGGGTAGGTCTCGGAGGCTGTGATGGCTTGAGGCGACCTTTAGCCCAAGACTCTTCGGGCAGGCTTACCATTCCCAAGAACCTTCGGGATGAGGCCCAGGTGTCTGCGGGCGGGTTAGTGGTTGTGGCCCAGGTGTGTGCGGGCGAGATGCGTGGTTGTGAGGCCCAGGTGTGTGCGGGCGGGATGCGTGGTTTGGCCCAGGTGTGTGCGGGAGGGAAGAGTGTGGTAGCGTCAGGACATTTCCCGTTAGGAAGAGAAGCATCTAATTAAGTGGGAAATGGTGCGGGGTACCCAATACTTTGTTCTATATATATACTAAACTTGTTTGTGTTACTTGGTGAGTGTGACCAGTGAGGCTGGGTGGATAGTTTTTCCTTGTTAGTTTCTGGTTCTTCTATTTTCTCACGGGACCTTAGGGTGTCTCCCCACCTGTGCACGAGAGCTTTATGTTTCCCTAATGAGTATACTTGTATGATCACCCTACGTTTACTTTCAGGTTTCCAGGAGGACTACCAGAGCCGTGCGAGACCCTACTAGTCGGGCAGTTGGAGTTGTTGCAGTTGTTGTTCTCTTGTTTTCTTTGGCATTGTACTTTTGAGCTTCCTTGTACTTGTACCTTGTTATAAAAATTGTTTAAACATGCATGTGGGCTTGGTTTGGGTTTATTTATATACACTTGTTCTTTTCCCTTTTTGGTGGATGACTTGTCCTATTTCCCGATCCAAAATAATAAAAAGGGTAATGCCTCCCATCTTTGTGAAAACTCATAACCGTGGTGCTAGTCGCCAACCCGGGGCCTACTGGAGGCGGGACTCGGGGGTCATTATCTCCCTTTCACCATTTCCAGCTCAGGAGGGGCATCTTTGGTGGGAGGGGGTCGTGACAGAAGGGGTTATGGAAGAATTGATCTTTTATAATTGGGGAGAGGGTCACTTTGGGAAAATCAAAAATATTATTTTATAATAATTTGATAATCAATCCAAATACCTCCAAAATGAGATATATTAAAATATATTATATGATAATATTGAAATATCATCAACCAATAAAATTTAGTCAAGTTTTGAAGTCAATTTAAGCACAATCATTTTAATTGACAATTAGTTATTCAATTTGATTTTAATAATGATAACTAATGTTTCAATATTGAAGGTGTAAAATATTTACATATTTGATTTAAATTATAAATGAAATTAATATTTTGTATCATTTTAGATCATATAATAATTATTCTATAATTTTAAAGTTGTTTTATGATTTTTTAAAAATTTATAAATCATTATTTTAACAAAATAACAATTGTTTCAATTTTGAGACTATCCTTTTAATAGTTTTTTAGAAATATCAAGATAAGGTGTTATCCTCAAACAAGATATTTTATTTTGTCCCAAAAGGGTGAATATCATCTATAAAATTCATTTTAAATATTAATTATTCCAAATTATATTTATTTTAATATTTTTAATAATAATAATTTGATGTATTTATTTTTAAAATAATCACTACATCAATATTGTCTAATTATTTTATATAATAATTTGTAAAATAAAATATTTGAAACAAAATAAAATTATGAATTTTTTTACTATATTTCATAATAATAAATGTATTCAAATTTATCTTTGATAAGAGACAAAATTAATTTCTTTTTACTTATTAAAGTGTGAAAGTGGAAACTTTAACACTACATTATATAAAATAATATAAATGTCATAATATATTTTATAAGGCACCAAATGATCACTAGCATGAAATTAGGATGATTAAGGTCAAAATATCATTGATAAATAAGATTTATTAATGTTTTGGACATTTTTATGGTTATTAGGATTTTAATGAAAATTGTTTCATTGATGTCTCTTCAATTAATTAATTTTTACATCACTAATGAATAAGACATCATGGAAATTTTTTTTTCCTAAAAAATTAAAATAAATTACCATGATATAGATAATTATTTTATCTTTAAATAGACTATTTATTTTCGAATATATCACATGTTTATCCCTATATTAATATTTTTATACATATAAGAAATGTGAGTTTGACATTTTGTCAGTTCCATTGGTTTTATTAATATTTATTTCATTTTCACTGAAAAGTGGATTTTAAATGACTTTGTTTCGAACCAAATATATTAAGGGTATAATTGTATTCAGATAATGGTATTTTTGATGGTTTTAGGATTATTTTATTGTCCTTATCATATTATTTGTTACACTAATTTACCTAATTTTCTTTTAACAATGTTAAATAAAATACATTGTAGTTACTATATATAATATCCAAAAAATAAAAGAAACATATTAACATAATTTGGAACCCCTTATTCCAAATATGGTATCCATTTTTTCATAATTCAAAACACATAATTTGTCTAAATTAATTTAAAATTTATTTCTGTTGTCAAAAACCAAAAAGCGGGTTTTTAAGAAGTAAAAACATATCAAACGATCGTCACGTGTTTACATACAATTTAAATGTGGAATCACATAAAATGAAAAAATTGGACTAAATGATAAAAACATAATCCAATTAAACATTAAGAAAAATAAAAATATAATCTAGATATTTAAATAAATTAGATGAAAAGACAGTTTTGAATTAAAATGCTGTATTTTTAACTATTCATTAAAATTTTATTTTTATCAAAAAAATACAACCAATTCCAAGAATGTAAATTTTTTTGTTCCTCTACCAGAGAAGAAGTTTAGTTTTTCATATATCACTTATAAATTTGTACAATAATATATTTAAAACTGGTCCGCCATCAAATGGTTGTAAAACTTCATTTTTTTAAAAATACTTCTTTTATCTGAAAAAAATGAATTTTTTCTTATATAATGTTCAAAAAAATACATAATATAAATGATAATGTCATATGAAATTAAAAAATTGGTTAATAATATTCATAACGACTATGTTATATCTCATTAAATAATAATATTTTAATAATATATCGGTGTTTAATGAATCTCTGTATTGCGTACACCACAAGCTATCGAGGAAGGTCGCTCTTGCCTATAACGCAAGCCAATTCAGTATTGTGTGTAGTTAAATCTTTATTTTGGGTTGTTTATAACATAATCCAAACTTATTTCATTTATACATTGAAAAAAATATATAGTCAGTGTTTCCTGAAATGAATTCAATCAAAAGAACATGTAATTATGTGTAACACTAGCCAAGAATAGTGTTGTGTATACTGCAATCTAATAGGGTGTTGTGTATAGTGAAAGCTACTATTCTTGTAGCATACAACACAAGACATCCAAGAAATAAAAATATTATAACTCAAAAAAATCTTGGTGTGTTACAGAGCACCTATATAGGTATTTTCTTCATGGTGTCAAATTGAATGGGTCCAACAAACAGTGTGGGTTTTGATTCCTACAATAACCGGGATATGTATGATTCCTTAAAATTGATCAATAGCCTCCTCAGAATATTAATTTCCTTTTTATATGGTAGTACATTCCAAACCACATGGTCATATGACTTCAGTACATAAGAAACCTCACATTACTAGAAATTGATGGAGAACATAGAATACATAAATAAGTGTTCACTAATGAAACTATAAAATTTTCACATGATAGAGAATCAACCCAAGATCATTTTTTAGGTTAATCATTTTAATATCAAGATTATGAAGAGATTCATGATCATATCTTAAATCTATAAGAGAGTCCTGGAGTACGCAACTATTCCCACCAAAAGTCCGCGATTATCCCAACATTACATCCTATCAACCAGTGCAGGTACCCAAGAGGCATTGGATATTTTAACCCAGATGACCACCAGCCTTTGGAAAGTAGGTATGTACCCAGCTACGGATGAGGGATCCATTCGGAGTTTTCATTTAGAGTGACAATGGTAACCTGATGTTCCTGATTGTACACAACCCAAACACCCTCTACAATCATCCATCTGATCAAACCTAACCCACATCAATGAGTGTTTCCTAATACTACCTCAAATCCTGACAAAAAAATGGAATTTTATGTTACCAACATGTTTTATCTATTTTTTATGGGATTATAATGTTTTTATCGATCAATATTGATAACACATGGTTCATTATTATTAATTCTTATAAACCATTCTTTTGTTCATGCCTCATGCCATGTTTTTATGTTTAATGATCTAATTATTGTTGGGTATGAGTATTATTATGTTATAGTCATGCACTTTGATTATGACATTATACCCTTATTCTCTACTTACACTCACTGATGTCATTCAATTATTAATGTTTCCATTTAACCTTACTGAGTAGTTGAGATCACACTTATTATGTATCCCTTTTAATAGGTTATAAGGATTAAGGTTAAAAAAATATATCTAGAAGGTATATAATATGTATGATGATGATTATAACTTAATATTAAGTAATTAATGTTGGGTAAGGTGGGAGATATTCCCATTCGAGGATACAAGTGTTTATTATGTTTTAGTTTATACTAATTGTCTAAATCTCTAAACCTAAAATGTCATTAATAGTGTAATTGATCTATAATTTCCATTTGATGTTTTTTGTTTTGGATGAAAATAATTGGATCCCCTTCATCATTTTTAATGTCAGAAAGGTAAGGATCATGTTTTCATCACTAGATCGAGGAGTGGAGTTTTGAGACTATTATAGATACATATGATTCCCATCCACTACATATTTTTAAAAAAATTAATTAATTTCATTAAAAATTACTCATATAAATGACATTTAATAGAGGATTAATGACATACACCACTCTGAATAACAAATGGCATGTTTGGCCCTTGTCATGTACACAGTTTGTTACGTATTTGGTGAGAAAATTAGTCACATTGGAATGTTTACCAAATTACACACATTACATTTTATGGTATGTACCTTCATTAATGAATGTGTGAATTACTTGGTCTGTACAAGGAACACACACAACATATAGTTTATAAATAATGGGAAATTAATTTGTTTTTTTCTATTATATAAAATCATGTCACATAGAATATACACTAGATACACACTATATATGTTTATTTACTTCATAATAGAATAAATTCAACTTCATTAATTATATGCGGTGTAAATATTGGTTGTCTTGTACTTCACATAAATAGGTATGAATTACATGATTTTTAAACAAACTACTCTATGTGTAATTCATTTCTTGTCATTTCACATTACATTCATAAGGAATCAATATGTACTATATGTGGGATAATACCACAATGAATTTTGTGTACACCAGTTACACCAAGTGAAATCATATATGGCCTATGATGCAGAGTTAGAATTTAATATGAGGCCATGTGTATTTATTTCATGCCGCATTCATTGAACACATAGCCACTACCTCAGGTGGTATAACATGTATTTTATATCATTTCCAAGTTGTTTAACCATACAATCTATGTTTTGTCCTTATTTCCAATACATTATGTATTTAATAAGTAATTAAAAGATATATAAGAACCCTTTAGATGACATTCCACGATTGATGAATGTATATACGTGTTTAGTGAACCAAGACTACGCAACATGTGATTATGTTTCACATCGTGTAATATGGTTGTGCATCTGGGATCTACCACATATCTAGATAAAATATCAAATTGTTTTCAAATGATTTTAGCCTATTATTGGTTATATAATAGTTAAAAAATCATTATATTAATATAATGGTATTATAAATAAAAACAATATAATAATAGAATCATGGTATTGATAAAAAATAGTTATAAATTTTAATGTGACCACATAGATACCAATTGATGCTTCTAGGAACAGTGGGAATACATATTGATTCCATACCTAACATGAGCATTATTTAATTCAATGAAAAATAATCAATAACATGATGAGGAATCATCATGTATATTGAGTTTACCCAAAGTTGTTAGACAAATAATATCAAAAATAAGAAGAGAGTATTCTTCATATAATATAAATAATTAACATGAAAAAATAACACTATCAATATTAATATTAATTCTTCGATAAGGATTTTGGTCCATTTAATCACTTATTCAAGTTTTATGATCATTTATATAGGGGGATCCAAAATATAATCCCTCACGTGGTGGTCAACACATGATTCAAAATCACTAAAAGATAATAATTTAAGTCCATGTTCATGTGTGTATGATCCAAAAATCTTGAATTATTTTTTCATCATCGCAATACAATCTTTCAGCATCTGTGGATTTATCTCTTGTGGTCATGATTTTTAGAGTGGGGAGGGAGTTTGAGTAATTTTTTTGGCCTTGACAGAAATTAGAGATATGTTCTTTGTCAAGATAATTATTTGGATGGGTAAAAATAATTGTTCACAAACATACTTCTAAAATGATAAAAGATGAGTATACATAGAGAAATATTTTAAGACTAATAATTTCATAATGGACCTTAATCAAATATAATACATACTATATTCCCCATGATGATATTATAAATAATAATAATATAATTATTTTTAAATAATGGCACATATTGCCTTTTTAAAATATATAGTGCTTTCCTTAAATAAATTTTTCCTTATTTATTTAAATGATATTTAAGATTATATAATGTGTAATAATAATCCCATAACTCAATCCATCTACCTTTCCTGAAATTAAGCAAACCTCAAAAAAGAAATATTATTCACTTGATAAATAAATAAATATTATATTTACTCTCTTAATCCAAAATATGAATATTAATATGAACATAAAAAATAATAAATATATTGAATTACCATGGAAAAAAATCAAGGATTAAAGATTCTATTTATTTTTTAAAAAATAAATATTTATTTCATATTCAAATCACACACATATATATTGTGATATAATATTTATTATTAGTAAATAATGAATAAATTGCATTTCTTGGTTTTGATTATAAGTTTTATTCCCACTATTAAACTCTAGGATAATATAATTGAGATTGATGGATGCACTATGTGTGTGACCCTCTTGGCATTTTACATAGTGTCATTAGGAAAGCTCACCTAAATTCCAATATCATTATCAAGAAAAATTTGAAAGAATATATAGAGTAATAATTTAATGTTTGAAAACAACCATATACGAACACTCAGAGTGTAAAATAATCCATTTGTCATGATATGAAAAATCAAGAATGTTTTTAGTGGAATCATACCACATTATTTATGATGATTATTTAGTGGTTATTTCCATTTCTCTCAAACAGTTACTTTATTTTTGTTTCAATAATTAAAAAAACCATTTTATAACTTATTAACTATAAAAAACTTCATATTTATTCATAATTACAAAATATGTTTGTTATATATTTATAAAAAGAACGACATTATTATAAATATTAAAGTATTCATGTTTTTTAATTTTTTTATGAATTGATTTCCTATAAAAATGAAAGTATTTAACACTTAGTTATCTTTACATTACAAATTTGTCCATATGTTGCTTTTAAATTCTAAATTAAATAATAATAATTTGTCTTAGAGTATATTTAAAAACTGTTGATTATAATATTTTATAAATTATTTTGAACTCACTATTTTATTCATTATTATATTCTATTTCAAATCATCCTTACAAACTATGAAAATAATTATTATGGTTTTTATAAGATCAACATCATGCAGTCACATTTCTTCCTTATAAATTTTATATTCATCTTCATGATGTTAAATTTTTTATAATGTAGTGATGCTTCCAAAATAAAAATGATGTTTAAACACAATGTAATGATTATATATAATGAAAGTTACCATTAAATATAAGACCTTTATTAAAAATTTATGCAATAGCCTTACATAATCTACATGATACCATTACGTAGAACCATATCTAGAATAATTTAAATCACCTTTATATTAAATAGAATTTAGTTCACATATAATAGAGTTGATGTTTATTTAGATTTTAAACGTTAAATGTGTTGATTTTTACATATATTTTAATAGATATCTGTATTGATTCTTATTTTATTTTTAATTATGTTAAAACATACTTAAGTAATTTTTAATTCCATGATTTGTCCCCACATGGATCACTCCTATATAGATTTATGCTTTTATAAAAAAAATCTATTTATAGGTATTTATCTTCCAAGATACGTCATTCATATTATATATATATATATTATACTAATTTTTTTCATTTTTAATTTTAATTTTAATGTAAATATCATATTAAAAAGTGAATTTTTAGTGTTTAATTCAGAATTTATATTTTTTAATTTTTTTTTTCTATTGTATGTTTTTCGAATGATTTTTGAATTTACATATTTTCATATGTAATGAATGTAGAGATTTTAATTGGATAAATTAGACGATTATTATGTAGTATATTATGAATTTATTTGACATTCATAAATATAGCTTCATGAATCTAAAAACCTTGACTGAGTTTATTATCTCGGGGTTGATATTTCTTGAAAGTTTGACTAAAGATTATAGGTTCTTAAAACGTGATAAAAAATTATGGTGTTTATACTTGTAATGATATTATAATTATTATACATACCATTTTTAAATAAAATGTATACTTTTCATATTCTATTTAATTAAAATCATAAGACATAAGAGATACACCAAGACACCCATAGAGTCACTTCAAAATACCAAGACATGGTTATGAGAGATATTGTCAATTGTTTCACTTCAAAAAACCAATAAAATAATTTTAGAACACTGTATAAACAAAATTTCAAATGATAAATAAATATCGACGATGAAAAAAACTATTTCAATCATTTCTAACTTTGAAGAGACATATTGAACTACTGATCGATATCTCTTTTCTCTACTATAAATTTTCTTTATAGGACTTACAGAATTAGAATTCATTGAGTTTTTGTAAAATTATATATTTTTTATTAATATATGCAAAAATGATTTGAATGATGATTTTCTAAACAAAAAGAATCCATCTCTTTAATTTGTGACTTGTGGGCTAAAATGAATGTTGTTGGTTTTATCTCGTGGAAAAAATTCATTATTTCAATTTCATTGTGAATTCATCTTAAGTATTATTGTTTTGTGTGGTTTTTTCTCCAATAGAATTTTTTTTATAATTTAATTGTGTGTCAACTTTAATATTTAATTAATTTAGTTACTAACATGACTCTAAAGTAGTAATGTGGAGTAAAGACTAGAAATTTGATCAGAATAATTTGAAATACAAGAATAATTAATTTTGTTATTAACATTAAATTTTTACATCTTAATATCTCACATGTTTAACATTATATATCATGAATATTAAATTAAATTATTAGAAATTTTTAATCTGATATATTCTAACCCCTATAAACTATATTTCTATCATAACTAATACCTAAATATTATTAGCAAATCATAGTATTTTTTATGTATTAGATTATCTTTATTTCATTATATATTAATTATAATTCCATGACCTTAATCATTTAATAATATTGGGTTTAGATCAATAATTTTACTTTATTTCACATTTAGTATCATTTAATTTTCATATTTTTATAGTATTAGGCCATAAATCATATATAAAAAACCATAAAATACAAAGTGGAATCTTCTGTACAGTATAAGGTTTTTCCATAATATAAAACATTTAAAATAAATCATGATCTCTTTTATGAAAACATATCATGACTTTCAACATTACCGCTTTAAATACCTCACTCATCCTTAAATCCAATGAAAAACATTTAAAAATGTGGGATGAGTATAAATATATTTGTAAGGGATATAAAAAATGAATGATTTTTTCCATTTATGAACATTAAAAATCATGAAAAACCCTTTCTTTAAAACATGTCATGTTACCTAAAAATGGAAATATAAGTCCTTTAAAATTATTATTTATTTTTTCTTCTCAAAGGAAATGATTTCCCTAAAAACGCGTTAGTGAAGATATAAAATTCACCTAAGTAGATTGGGACATCATCACATGTAACCCTTATAGAACCCTTATATATTAGAGTAACCATATAAAAAACATCTAATATATTTATTTTAAGAATATAATCATTACCCTATTCATTAGAGTGAAATATGGGTGCACCAATAGTTTAACATATAACGGGATTACCCAACACTATCTAGGTTCAAAAATCATTTATAATGACTAATAACCACAACATGAAATAAAAAATTTCACTATATTAAAAGATCTTATAAACTCATATGAAAATCACTTTTAGATATTAAAATACCATTTTCTTTTAAAATCCCATTCCTAACAAAAAATACACACATCCTTTCAAAAAATATTATCAATACTAAAATACCTTAAATGATAATGAGGGTTTTTCATTTATAAAAACAAGAAATCTCACAAAAGAATATAAAAATAAAATAATTGACATTTTAGTGGAATAATCATTATCATCGTGTATATTAATATTAGAACATTCATTTTTTTGCCGAAACATTCCATACACAACACATAAAAAGATTCATTTTTGAAGATATTTTAATAAAATTAAAAACATTCATAATATATCCTATATATTTATTTTATATATATAAACATATAAAATAATGTCATGGAAGAGAATACATTAAAAATAAATCATTAGGCATTCTGAAATTATTTCTAAATAAAAATACTCTATACCACTTCGAAATATTTGAATTTCAATCCCCATGAAGGAATAAAATTTAAAAAAAATTAAATAACATAATAATTAATAACTTTTTTATATGAACTATCATAGGGTATATATATGAAATTCATAAAATAATAATGGTGCATAACATCAAGAATTACCTCAATGAAAGGAAATTGAGATGAAGTTCCTTAATTAGATTCCAACTTGTCATGTGTATCATTATATTTCTGAATAATAAACATATGTTAATTATTTAATTTAATCATAACATTTTTCATTCTTATCATATATTTTTATCACTTATTAAAATGTTTTATCAAACTACTTAAAAAATTAATTTTTCATTAGGTGTTTTCACCATATTCTGTTCACGTGTCAAAAAAGAATTTCATAGATCAACTAAGGTCAAAGGGGTAATTATTTAAAAAAATTATATAATAATCATCATTAAATAATTATCATATTTATACATATATTATAATTTTCAAACCAATCATGATATATATTTATGATAAATGAATCGTCGTTATGATCATGGAGATGGAATGTTGTACGTATGCATGAGTAACACTCCCATTTTTTAATGAAAATTATTTAATTAAGGTAATTAAAATAAGTCTTTGAAAATTTATAATTATTTTTTATTAATAAATATTTATATATATATATTTATTTTTAATAAAATCAAATCACATTGCTTCAAGGAGGCGAGAGTCCTCATGTCCATGAACAACATTATCACTTTTTCTGTGTTCGAAAAGGTAATATATAAAATTATATATTATATTTATATAAATATAATTATGTAATATATATCATATATATTTAGTTTATATAATTTTTTTTATAAAAAATGTCCCAAATACATTACATGTAATGTTTTAATGAATCACATTGCTTTGAAGAGGTAGTAGTCCACACGTCCATAAATGATGTTATCATTTTCCCATAAAATAGAAATCTTGAAGTTATGTGTTGTTTAATAGTTATAAAAGTATTAAGAAATCATATATATCATATATATCATATAAAAATATTATTTTAACCATAATTACAAACCATGAGAGGTGTTAATAGAAAAAAACAAATTACATTCTTTCATGAGACAATAGTCTACCGTACACAAGAACTGTGATTTCATTACCCATTTGATGGAAGTGTGTGTAGGTGTATTTATAACCATTAAAATAATTAAATTTAATTATATTAAGTATAATTATATCATTATATAATCATTATTTAATTATAAATTAATATATTGTGTAAGGAAATAAAATAAAAATTCACATTGATGAACATTTCCTCTTCTTTGGGTAACTCCATTTGGTTTCCACCAGAGGACTTCCTTGGAAGGATTTAAACAGAAATTGAGAATTATAGGATGAGTCAAGGGATTTTGGGAACTTAATTGGTAAGGGTTTATACAATTAAAATATCTCTAGAGGTGTGAAAATGTGATGAGATTATTTCCCTTTTATAGTGGATGAGTAGAAGCATTCTTGTAAATACAAAAAGGTAAATAATTTTTTGGGGTATCCCATACATAATGTGAATCCAATAATGATAAAAATTATATAAAAATAGAGTAATGTTCGAATTGTTTCCTTCCAATGGGGTTTTAATAAGTTTATAGGTCATTTTGAGAGATAATAAAAAACATTAACCACTATATAAATATATTTTTACCTAAATTGCTGTAATTAATTTTAAACTATTTCACTATTTTTTAGTCATAAAAAAAAGAAATTACTAGAAATTATAAATAATTATTATTATAAATTTTTAATCCATTTCACCGAATTAATATCACAATATATATATAAATTAATTTAAAATTAATCCTACAGACGGGACGACAAAGATGGTTATTTAAGTGAAAACGTTCAATAGTTTGTTATGTTTCATTATCGAGTTTTTATATAAAAAGATTCAAATGACTAGAAATAGATTAATATATGTATAATTTATCTAATTTAACTTCAAACCCAATTCAAAATATAATTTATCTATAAATAAATATTAGATGAAAATGTTGTTTTAAATTAAAACTCAATGTTTTACATTATTCATCAACAAAGGAAACTTCTTAGAAAAATAAAAAAAATCCCCCTATGTAAATTTTGATATTCTAATTTCAAAAATTATGTTTTTTTCAAACAAAATTTATAAATGTTTCATAATTTAATTTTATAATAATTTTGTGATTAAATGGTGGAAAAACTACCATATTAAATAATAATATATATTAATAGTATATTATTGTTCAGTATAACTCAGTATTCCATGAAACATAAGATTTTGAATAAACTCATTATTGAATTTGATATATTATATAGAAAATATATTCTTTTTAATTTAAAATAACTATCTAATTTATAAATTTTAATAAATATGAAGATGAATGATTCTATCATTTCCAAGGTTGTTATATCCTTTCCCCCATTTTAAAATTTCATCCTCTTAATTTTATTCACTTTTTGAAAAAGTATGGATATTTCTTTGACCTAGAATTTTTTGATTCTCAGGTTTGTTCATAAACCATATGTTTTTTCATAGAACCTTAACCTGGTGAGTCACCTTATTCTACAACACCAGCTCTCTACGATGAAGATCCTAAACTGGATGTTCCTCGTAAAAATATTCACTTTAGTTGACTACTTTAGGGATAGAAAATGACATGAATATTTTAAATACTTCCTTAACATTGAAAAATTAAATACATTATGTACCTTGGATAAATTTAGATGAAAATAAACTAGATAAGAAATCAATCAAACATTATCTAGGGTTTCATATGGTCCAATTAACCAAGGAATCGACTTCCCCTTCTTAACAATAAAATTACACTATTTTATTGAGAGACATTGATAAAGATGTGAAAAAATACCTCAAAAGAAAGAAATTTACTTTGATTGTCTCTATAATGTTTTTTTTCTACTCTAATCTTCCCTTATGTGTCGCTGAAAAAACTGAAATTTACCTTTCATTTCCTCAACCAACCCTATTCCCATAAACATCATTTCTCCTAAATCATCCCAAAAAGATGGTATCTTCCACTAATTTATATAAAATTACTCAAATGGTTCCATCTATATACTAGAATGAAATTTATAATTATAATAAAACTCACCCAAAAAAATAGCTTGATCCCAACTTCCCTGATAATCCATTTACAAAGAATAAAGCATGCTTTCTAAAGTCTTAATCTTCCACACAGACTCTCCATTGGATTGAGTCTAAAATGTTGTATTGAAATTTAATTCATCACTTAATTCCATCAATATTCCTTCCCAAAAAATGGATGCAAACTTATGATTATTTAATAATACAAATAAATATTGGAACTCCATGTAACTTTATAATCTCTTTTAGATAAAATCTAGAAATCTTCCCAAAAGATAGTGTATCTCGAATGGGATGTAAATGTGTGGATTTAGATAATCGATCAACAATAACGCTAATCATATTGTTACCTTGAGATTTATTTTTAAATACCACCATGAAATTCGTTGATATATTCTCCCATTTCTAATATGGTACTATAAAAGTATGAAGCTTCCCCTTCAATAAATTTTTTTCTACTTTAACCTGCTCATAAGAAAAACACTTCATGGTAAAGTCAGCGAAAATATTTTCATTCCATAACACTATTTATAGTCCCAATGTACTCTATAAATCAAATTTCTCAATAGATTAATGTAAAATGAAGAACTATGAGCTTCTATTAAGACCCATTTATTAATCCTTGAATCATAAGGAACATGCTATATTTTTCAAAATCACAAATAACCATCTTCATTAATATTATAATATGAAATATTACCCTTATTAATAGATACAATATTTTCTGGTAAAATTTGATCCACCTTCTGAGATCTCTTAATTCATTCTAAAAATTTCGATTACACTTAGACCTAAAAAATAGAGGATATCCCTATATACCAAACTTTTACGCCAAAATTCATCAAATAATTAACCAAACTGTCACATTAGAAACATAACATGGTAAATTTAAAAAAATTGACTCAAGAAAGAATCATAGTTTTTAATTTCCCATGATAATAATGAATTATTAAACCACAATCCTTGATTAGTTCCATCCATCTTCTCAATACCATGTTCAATTATTTCAATGCGAGTAAATACTTAAAACCTTATTGATCAGTGTATATATTTAAATTTAATATATAAAGATGAAGCCTAAAAATATTTAAATTTAATAGAAAAATATAAAATTCTATATCATGTGTTAGGTAATTCAACTAATGAGGTTTTAACTAATGTGAATCTTAAGTAATTACCTCATCATTCTTCAATAGGACACAATAAATCCATTTTAATGAATCGTGACTTTAGAATATGAATTCAGCATTTTTGGAAGGCAAGGCCAAAATAGAGTATTCACCAATATTATTCTTAGTTTATGAACAAATCATCACATTATTTTGTCCTAATGAAATTAAATCCTTTTGGAGTTAACTTAGTGGGATAGACAACCGAGAAATGTTTTCAGAAAACCTCCAGTAGTAACCCACTAATTAAAGAAAACAAATCATATTGATTATGTTATTTAGTCATGTATATTTTAAAAAAAATTAATTTTTACAGACCAATAGGCGTGCTATCATTAGAAACAATGTGACCAAGGAATAATATTTTCTAACCATAACTCACACTTGCGAAATTTCCCAGACAGTTTTTTTAAGGTTTAAAAAACCCTTAGATTAATTCCATGTTCCTATTTAATTTTAGAATATAATAAAATGTTATCAATAAAAAAACAAAGAACATATATAATAACTTATGAAAAATTATATTAATAAGATCCATGAATATAGAAGGTACATTAGATAACCCATAAAACATGACTAAAAATTCATAGTGACCATGTCTATTTTGAAATGAGACCTTTGAATTTCAGCTTCTTTCACATTCAACTTATGGTTCTCCAACCTTTGGTTAACCTTATTAAGATATTGTGCTCCCTCGAGCTGATCAAACAAATAAGCGACATGATGAAAATGATACTTATTCTTAATAGGGATTTTATTCAAGGATATATAATCAATTAAAAGTCTCATTGATCCATTTTTATTTTTAAAAAATAAGATAGGATCACCCCATGGTGATGTTATAGGACATAAGAAACCATTATCTAATTTATCCTGCAATTTAATTTTCAACTATCAAAGGTCCACATAAGACATTTGATATGCTTGTTTATAAAAAGTCTTAAAATTAGGTACTAATTGAATAAAAAACACAAACTCTTGATCCAGAATAACACTAAGAAAATCATCATAAAAACATTCATGTATTAATTTACCATTGGTAAATCACTAATTTGAATGGTTTTATTATTTTAAACAATATTAGCTAGGAAACATTCATTAGAATATCTAATGAATCTGACTTCTTCTTGGTATGTTATAAAATTCATGAAATCATTGAACAAAACATTCTAATCACTAAAATATGTCTTAGCATGATAAAGTAAACGTCTATCCATACAATGAATGATATAAAACTCCACCATGGATTTTTTTTCAAGATTCATATTGAAACCCCATCCAACAGATGAAAATAGGAATATTCTTGTAAATCTTGGGTTCTTTAATACTTCCACCTCGAGTTTTCATGAAAAGTTATATAATAATTTAAGTAGATGATATACCCAATTTAGTCACTTATTTTCCATTAATGAATTAATTTAATGATCCAAATTCAAAAAAATTATTAACATAATTAGAATACACAAGTTACATACCTATAACCACTTCATTTGATGACCCAACAACAACTATAGTAGTATAAAATGACTTCATTGCATATTTCCATTTCTAATTATGGAGATTTCTATATTGTAAAATGAAATTTGGATGCTAATTAGTATAATGACCTATATCATTATAGATAAAACATCTTACCTTCATATGGATATTAAATCCCAAATCCATTGATTCATACGGATTCTTTTACTTGCATTCATGGGATATGTTGCCAAATTTTTGACAACGGTAACACATATCCCTCTTCATAAGACATTATCTAGGGTGATTTTTACTACACTTACCATAAGATTGGAACGTTTTTATTATTCCTCCATGTTTATTTTCTGTATGTTCCCCATCACATTTGATCCAAAATTATTCTCACTTTCATCATCTTGAGGAACATAATAATTAGAAAACTTTATCTCATCCTTTTAATAAAAATGAATAACTTCTTCAAATAATTTAAATTATCATATATCCAAATCTATTTATAGAAATTGTTTCTATCCTAATGAAATCCAATTAATTTTTATATCTGTGTCTCTAATAAAATTCAGCACATACCTGGCCATTCTTGTAAGATTTACTTCACATTAATCTATAGTGTCTTAACCTTTTTTCTTCATTTCCAAGTGTTTTTTTCCATTATGTGTCCAAAAATAGGTAAATGATACTCAAGAAAAATATCCTTGAATATTTCACATTCCATGGAATCAATATCATATTTCATTATTCTATTCTTAAAAAATATCATTATTGATCAACTTCACATTCAAAATTATTAATGACAAGTTTTACCTTTAAGAATTCGAACATCATATGACATCAAATATATTTTCTGGAGAATTTATCTATTTTCTTATACCACCAGGATAGATGATACACTAAATTATGGGGTGTTTCCTCACAAAATTATCCATAAAAGGAATGTTCTTTTGGGTTATATCGGGTTCCACCCTTGTATTTATACCAACATTATTTAATTTTTTAGTTAACTGAAAAATTAATACAACAAGTTTTTCTATTCCGATTCCAAATATCTTGTGATCCTGATTTAGAGGGATATATTTCTATTGGTTCCTTCCCACTATAAAATCCCTATTTATTTTGTGGAAAACTATTCTAAACAGATATATTTTAGATAAATAAACTCTGTAATATTCAATTGTTATAACATTTTAATTTGACTATAAGGATACATATTTTAAGGGAATGCTATTAATTTAACTATAACCTATAATATTATATAAACCAATCTTTGACACCAACTTTAAGGCCCCATCCTTAATCATTAAAAATATTTAATTTTAGTCAAGAATTTAACTTTCATTCACATTGGGGATACATACAGGTTTAGTGTTTTAGAGAATTAATCCATAAATCATACATACAAAACCCATAAAATCCAAAGTGTACACTTCTTATAAGTATCTATTTTCCCATTATATAGAACATTTAAAATAAATCATGATATGTTTTATGAAAACTCATCATTATTATCAACTTAAAAACTTCCTATCCAATACTCAACCTTAAATCCTATGAAAATAATTTAAAAACATTGGATGGGCATAAACATATCAGTAAGGGATATAAAAAAGGAAAATATTAGTCCATTGTTTAATATTAAAACTCATGAGGACCAATTTCTGTAAAACATTATAGTTTACCCAAAAGGGAAATATCATTCCTCTAAAAATATCATTTATTTTACCTTTCTAAAAAACGATTTCCATGGAAAATCATTATAAAATATATAATATTTATATAGTTAACTTGGGACTTAATCACATAAAACCCTAACATAACCCTTATATATTGGAATAATCACACAATAAACTTCTAGTATAATTCTCCTGAATTTATAATCATTACTGAATGGATTTGAGTGCTACCTTGGAGTACCCATTTTTTAAGCTATAACATGCCTACCTAGTTCTATCTGGGCACACTAATCATTTATAATTTCCAAGAACCAAAAAATGAAATAAAAAGTTTCACCATTTTAAAAAATCTTTTACACTCATATTAAAATCACTTTTAGATATTAAAAAACCATTTTCTTTCGATATACATTTTTCAACACAAAATACACATTTACTTTTAAAAACAAGTTTATATACCATGATTCCCAAAACTAAAAAGAGGATATTTCATTTATGGAGACAAAAAATCATAAAAAGTATTATAAAAATAAAATAATTTCCATGGTGTTAGTAATTTCATTATCACTATGTACGTTAATAATAGAACATTCATTTTTCTATTTGTCAAAATGTTCTATATAAAACATGTATAAATATTCCTTCTTTATAAATCATTAAATGAAATTAAAAAACACGTAATATTTATTTTATAATAATTTTTTCAAATTTGTTTTATAAAATGATATAATTTATGAAAATACTTTAAAATTAAATCTTTAAAATTTTAAAAAGTGATTTTTAAATTAAAGTATCTTATACCACTTCGAAATATCTGAATCACAAGCCCCATGAAGGAATAAAATTTAGAAAATAAATAAATAACATTATAATTAATAAATTAATGATATTATATTTAAATGGTTCAGTATATAATCCTTATAAAAAATAAAGCTTCATAACATCAAGAATTTACTAAATGATAGGAAATTGAGATGATGTCCCTTACATTATTTCAGATTGTTCATGTGTGTATTTATCCTCATAAATAAAGAAACATATTTTAATTAATTTATTTATTTATAAAATTTTAATAAGTTTATCAATAATTTTATTTTGGTTATTACAATTTTTTTAAAACATACTTAAATATTTTGGATTACATCGATTTATTAGTCTAAATTTAGTTTAAGTGTCTAAAATAAAATTGGTAGGTCAACTAAGGTCAAAGAGGTCATTATTTAAAATATATATAGGATAATAATCAAAAAATAATTATAATATATATAGATAAATTAATAATTTTAAACTAATCATGAAATATGGTTGTGAAAAATGAACCAACATTGAAATCAGGGAAACAACAGGTCATACATACGCATGAGTAATATTCCCTTTTTCAATGCTCATTTTGGAAAAAATATAAATAAAATTTATCATTCTATAATTATCATTATATCATAAATAACATATTATTTATTCATATATAATTTATATATAATTATTTTGATGTAGAATGAATCTCACTGCTTTGAGGAGGTGGTATTACACCCATGCACGAACTACGTTATCACTATTTTAGTGCATGAAAATTATAAACTATATTTACATAAAGATAGATATTTCAATAATATAGTATATAATTAATTTATATCAAATTATTTATTAAAACCATCATTAATACATTCCATTTAATGTGTGTCTGAATAACATCACATTGAGTAGGGGTAATCCACAATTCCACAAATGATGTTATCATATTACCACAAAATAAAAAGTATTAATTTATGTGTTATTTAATAATTAAATAAGTATTAATACATCATATATATCATATATATCATAAAAAATTTATTTTAATTAAAATTACTAACCAATAGAAGTTGTGATGTAAAAATGAATGACATCGTTTCAGGAGGTGGTAGTCCAACGTAACCCCAAATGGTGATTTAGTTACCCATTTGATGGAAGTGTGTGTATTTGTAAATTGAACTCTAAAAAAAGATATAAATATATTGAGGATAATTATCTCATTATATAAGAATTATACATATACAAATGAATTTATTGGAGAAGGAAACAAAATAAAATTGCATGTTGGTGAAAATTACCTATTCTTTAGGTAACACCTTTTGGTTTTCACCAAAAAACAAATTTGGCAGTATTTATACATAAATTGAGTCTTCTAGGATGAGGTAAGGGGTTTAGGGAACATATTTCATCAGTTTTTGGGCATGAAAAATAATTTATAGGTATTAATAGGTCAGGGGATGAGTTCTCTTTTATAGTGGAGGAGAAGATGAATTCTTGTAAATACAAAAAATGTAAACACTATTGTGAGGTATCATTTACCTAAAGATCCTCCAATAATGAACCAAATTAGATACAAGAGGTAATATTTCTGAATAATGTCAAAAAATTGTGTTCTGGAAAATTTTCTATATCATTTGACCCCTTAATAATAATGATTAATGACTAACTAGACCCATTTTTTCCTTAATCGTAGTAGTTAATTTTAATTGGTTTCACTAGTATTTTTAGAAACAAAAATAAGTTCAATATAATATAAATTTTACATTACGATGATTAAAAATGTGGAATACATTTTTTTCAAATTAAAATAACCAAATTGGTTGGAATTAATATAAAATTATTCTCATAGATAGGAATAACATATTGAGGTTTTAAAGTGAAAATGTTCAAAAGTGGGCTTTGTTTTTTATCTAATTTTAATACTAAAATTATTCCAATAAAATTAATTGGATTTAAATATTTATAATTAAAATATTTAAATTTAAATAAAATTCCAAATATAATTTTCTATATAATTAAATTATAGAAAATTATATTTTTAAATTAATATTTGATGTCTTATAATATTAATCAAAAAATGAAAATTCTCAAAAAATGCCTACAAATCAGGCAAATAATTTTTTTATTCCTATTTCAAAAAAGAATATTATTTTTACAAATAAAATTTATAAAACTACGAAAATTTAGGTTTACAACAATTCTTCCATTAAAAGGTAACAAAAAAACCATATTAAATAATAATATTAATAGTATATTATTGTTTGATATAATTCAGTCTCACATGGAGTGAAATATTTTGAAGAATATAATTTTTTGTGTTTAATATATGAAATTTTACATATTTTACCTTTTAATTTAAAATTAATATATAATTCATAGACATTAATAAATATTCAAAATACCAATTCAATCATTGGGCTTTTACATTAAGTGCTAAAATTTTCCTAGATCCCATGGTCTAGGGAAAATATTTTTAAATGGTTATAAATATCTCCAATGAGGCATGTATTAAACATACACCACCTCACATTGAGGGTAAATACTATAGTAATTTTAAAAATAAAATATAATCTTATTTATAAGAAATCAATATTGATCATTTGATAAAAATTGTAAAACCTTATAAGTTGACCTTGATTATATAACATGATATGATGATATTAAATATGTATTTAATTAGTCAATTGACAATTGAACTTATTTTTTTATAAATAGAATGTTTTTTAATATTTTTATACATAAACAGCCACTCATGTTGTTTGAAACAAATTTCATGTTAGTCACCTTGGGTTATATAAGTTAATAAGATAAACACATGGAATTCTTCTGGCTGAATATTAAGACTTCTAGATGGGTGAATATGAAATATTCAACTAGATGTTTCATAGGTTTACCATCATGGTCATTGAACTAAATACTCTTGGAGGAGTATTGGAAAACACGGTGCTTGCTAAATGATTCTTCAGAGCTCTACCCAAAATTTTTAATATAAATTAGTTTTCCATTTATTAAGTTAAAAACATCCAACAATATTTTAAGGATGAACTCATTCGTTTTTACATAAATATAAAAAATATCTTAAAAATATTTCCAAAGTGGATAATTCTAAAAGGAAATTTTTATATTTTAAATCATTAAATTAGGTTTCTAATAACTCTTTAGATTATAAAATTGATGATTTATAAAAAGAATACATGTCTGAACATGTTATTGGATTCTAAAAAAGAATGAAAAAGAAGCATTCAAAAAACCAAACTAGAAGAAATATTTAAATTTTTAACCATAAATATTAAATTAAAAGAAATATTGAAATTCACTATAACACTTAAAATTTTTCTTCTTTTTATTATATAATTGAATAATATATTTAAAAAAACATCCCTAGATATAAAATATTATTAAAATATATGAGGTAAAAAATGAATGATAATATGGGTTTACATATAAGCTAGTGTTTTACTGATTAATATAATTCTAATTAGGAATATGGAAATGAAAAGGAAATATTTAACTTCTGTTTTATGGTAACCTTAAATATGGATAAGAATTATTTTTTATTCTATATTTTATAATTATGATTCTAATTTCAATAAAAAATCCATTGATGAATTAAATAAATTAATCAATAAATTTATAAAATATATTTTTAAAGATATAATTTTTTTTAATGAATATAATTTTAATAATAAGAATCTAATTGATGAAAATAAATTTATTTTTCATGAAAATTAAAAATTGAATAATACTTATTTTACCTCATATGTTTAATCCTTTAGAGACCTTAAATATTATTAGACACTGAATTAAAAATTAAATAATGGGTTTTAGAATTTAAATAAAAATATATCAAATTTTTTTCAAGGAAAATAAATGTTTTATAAAATGTTAATGTTTTATCCAAATAAAAATAATTTTTTGGGTTATGATAAAAAACTACTCAAATATATAAAAACTAATTTAAAAAGTCTTAAAGGATGTGTTTTTGATGATGCATCCTTTAGATTCACAATGAAACAAAAATATGATAATGAATTCTCAATAATATTTGTTTAGAATTTTTTATTTACTAAGAATCATATTTCTAAATATTTTTCTTCTAGAGTGCCTTATAAAACATATTTAATATATTTTTGATACCTATGAAATGTTTTACTAACCCTATAGTACAAAAAGATTATTGGTTACCCAAAAACATACATATTTTCTAGTTAAGAAAAAATAATTTTATTTCATAAAAAATATGTATATTAGATGGAACATTTATGCTCTGGTCATATGACTTGATTCTAATAAAAATTTACCTCTTAGAAAATTTTGTAAGAGACATTATTACATTTAGAGAAAATTACAATGTAAAATTCAATGTTTTTAGATAAATAGATATTTCTGACTCTATTTTTTTAATGTTTTATATGTTGATATTTTAAAATAATATCTAATAATAATAAAACAATAATCTATTGGTGTCATGAAATATGAGTTTAAAAATTCTTAATTATTAGTTTAAGGGTGATTATATTTTATTTTATATTGACTAAGGGGAAAAAATTTATATTATTAACCTTTTTAAACATACTACTTAATATTATAATTGTATAAATAATTTTTTTAATGATAGTATATTGGGTTATAAAAAACTTGGAGATGTATGTCTCAGACTGTTACATTAACTGTCTAGTAAATAAAGAGTTATTAATTTATCAAATTTAAAGAAATATATGTTTCATGTGTGTGACGGTATTAAGTAATGGAAATAAAAAATGATTACTTTAGATAAAATAATCATATATGTTTTAACAATAACTTATTGTTATTTCATCTTAACTGGTTTGGTCTTACTCAAGGAGTTATTATTGGAGAAATCATATTTAAATTATGTATTATGGGTGATTTTTGTAGATTTCATTTTTTTTATTTTTAGCTCACAAAAAGAAATATTATCTATATTTACTAATTGTAATTTTTTTTTCAAAATTTAAAGTTTATTACAATTAGTGTTAATTTATTAACAGTAGAGGAGAATTTCAAAATATAGAATTTGAAAATTTCTATGGAAAACGGGTTACTTACATAATTTTTCACCACTTAAAGATTCATATCTGAATGGAGTTATTGAAAGAAACAATAAAACCTTAATTTAAAATTTTTAGAATCTTGCTATATTAATATAATTTATTTAAATATTTTTGGGTTGGATATATTTTCACAACTTTTTATATTTCAAAATAATTTCTTAGTGAAAAAATTAAAATTAAAAATTCTTAATTATCTAAAGCAAATAAATTTAATTTTGGTTATTTAAGAGACTTTGGATGAATGTTTTTATTCTTAATAAAATAGATAATTTAGATAAATTTAATGAAAAATACGATGAAGTAATTATCATTAGATATTATAATGAAAGTATATTTTTTATATTTTTTCATAAATAAACTATGATTATTAAAGAATATGTTTATGTTAAATTTTATGAAAGTAATATGAAGTATAATTATAGTTTAGATAACTTTGAAGAATAATATAGAGAATTTTCTTTTAGATAAGATGAATCTAATCAATTAAATTCATCAGTTGATTGATATAATACTACTAAATATAATCCTAATTTAAATAAATATTATAATGATAACTCTCTTAATGATGTTATACGTACTATTATTTTTACTATTGAAACTAGAAAAAAGGTGTTAATTTGGAGGAAAAATATACTCTTTTTTTATTTTTTACTTACCAATATTAAAGATGTTGCAATATATTTTAATATGATTATCACTATAGAAGATGAAATTAATAAATTTTCTATAAATGATATTTGTTTCATGGTTGAAGCCCCAAAAGAGAAAAGTATTTTTGGAACTAAATGTATTATTTTAAAATATATTTGATGAACATTTTTATATTTTTATGAGTATGGAATAAATAGTTACAAAAGGCTATTATTTAAATGAATTCATTGATTTTTTATAAATATTTTAACATTTTTAAAGGATTGAATCTATTATAATTTTCTTATTTTTTTATTATTTTCAGAATATTAAATTTAATCAAATGAATTTTAGAAGTTCATTATTTAAAAAAATTATTTCCTAATAATTTCTTATTTGGCATCCACGTGGATTTAAAAATGAAAAGTATAATACAATTTTTTTTGAAATATCAAAAAATATATATTGACTTCAACATGTTTCAAGTGCTTGTTATAAAATAATATCTTCATTTTTGTGGAAAAATTGTTCTAATAAATGTAATTTTAATCATATTTTATATATTAAAATGATTTCATTGAATATTTTAATTTTCAAAATTTTTATTCCTGCATTTTTTATCTAGTGAATTGCATTGTAAATAATTCACTAATTTTATAGAAAGTTAATTTTACTTGAGATTAATGGAATAACAATGCATCATTTTAGGACACAAAAATTATAAAATTAATGATATATTTTTTTTGAATAATTCTATATGTGTTAAAGTTTAATTAAAATATGTGTACATGATGAATATCAAACTTTTAGAACCCCTTTTTTTATTAGTAAAAATTGTGATTGCTAAAAATCTAAAAAATTCATTCTTGTTAATATGTTTAGAGAAATGATTATTATTTTACATTATTTAACTAATTATATACCAAATATTATGTTTCTTATTCATATATTTTAGATTTTAGGATGTCCTTAAAACATTACATTGAAATAGTTTTAAAATAATCATATGATATATTATAGGAATTATAATTCCAAATTATGATATTCTAATCAGACTTTTATGATTTTTTTAATGGTCCTAATTCTTATTTTCGAGGTTACGTTATTTATAGGAAATTTACAAATGGTTTGTGTCAATTTTAGTGAAATTTTAATTTCATGACACTCTATGAAAATAAAATCAGTTCATGTATGAACAAATTAAGCGGAATATAAAGTGACCATTAATTATTTTCTCAATGCTTATGAATTATAGATTTTTATTATTTTATTAATATAAAATTAACTTCTTATTAGTTTTATAAACTCTTTTTATATTTCTATTTCCATGAAACCCTTATAACACTCAAGAAAAAAACATGCAGATGTTCTATTTCATTTAATTCAAGGTAATGCTAATGAAGGTGATATTTTTTTAGAATTTTTTTCAGATGATAATCATTTGTTGATATATTTACTAATAATTTGGATTCCATTATATTTGGAAAGATTAAATTTTGAACATGGTATAAAGTAATCTTATTTAATTTATAAATTATTATACTATTTGATATATATTTTTTCAAACAGTTTTGTATCCTTTATTCATGTTATCTTCATATATTTTCTTGTTTACTTTCTTGATTTTTTACTATTGAATAATATTTTTGAACCCATTAAAATTATTTTAATAATTTTTTAAATATTTTATCGTGGTCTATTCATTCTTGTACAATTTTGAGTTTATTTCATAGGGAGGTTATCTATTCATTATATATCATATATTAAAATATATACATACTATGTTTAATGTTTTGTTTTCAAATGATAGAAATGTGGCAGAAATCAAAAGATATATTTGTTATAATAATACTTTATTAATTAATATTTTAGTTAATATATTATAGAATACACTATTTTATGGGGATATTGAAATACTAAATATATTTCCATTTAATTTTTTTATAAATTTATGTTGAAATCATATTTAACCATTCAAGAAATTCTATAAAATATATTCAAAAAATTTATACAACATTCACATTTCTTTCCTACTATTTACATTTTCCAAAAATTGATGTCAAAAGTATAATTTTGAAATGTTTTAGAATTTTATAATTTTTATAATAAGGGAGATAATTTTTGTAGAAATATTTTCTTGACTTTGAAATTTTTCAAAATGGGGGAGATTATAGAGGTACTCTTTACTAATTAACTTATGGGTATTCAGGAGTTAATCATTTTTATTTATACATTACACCTACATTATTTAGATTTCTATTATTAAAAAATATTTATTAATTCCTAAATATTAAAACAACTTAATTTTTTTTTAATTGAAAAAATATATTTTTTCTTACATTATTAAAAACCCGATTTACTATAAATATTAAAATGATTATGTTCATTTTTTTATGATTGAAAAATTTTAGATAATATTTTTATTATTTTATTTTAATTTATTTTTATGCTTCGTTATTTTAATGGATGTTGTTTTTAATTTTTAATTTGGATAAATATAATTTTTTATAGTATTAGTATCATATTGTGGTGTATAGTTTTTTTATAAATTATTATGCAGTCCCTATTTTATTATTTACTGTAATCTATTTCATATCGTACATACCCACTAATGAAATGATCCTTATGTTTTTTATAAGATCATAATTATGTAGTAACACTTCATCCTTACAAATTGTATATTCATCCTTATGATGTCAATTTTTTCCAAAAATTTATTATGCATATAAATATTTGAATGTCTCTTATACGTAATATGATGTTTATGCGTATTAAAATTTACCCAAATGTATATGACCATTAAAAATGAATTACATAAGACTGTTATAGATTTTTTTTCCTTTATATAGAAATATTTTATGATTTTTCGAATTCTTATTTACAAAAATATTGAATCATGTTTACGTAGAACAAGGTTGGCATTTATATAGATCATCAACCTGATGTAACTTTATTTTATATGAATTTATATTTATATGATTTATTCTTACAAGAATATTCCCTTCTAGGATTTATTCTTTTGTGATTTATTTTTATTTGGATCACTCTTATATATATTCATGCTTGAATTACATATCTATTTACTTGTAAATTAACTTCTTGAAAGATGTATTTTGAATTTATTATCTTTTTATATTGAACTAATTTGTTTACCTTTGAATTATTATTTTTATAAAATGGACATATTCTAAGTGTTTTTATGTTTTCAATTCAGTGTTTATATTAATTTATACTTTATATATATGCTTTATGTTTTTAAAAATTCTATGAACATTCAAATTTTAAAGATGGAAATTATGTTTTGAGTTTCATGGGAAATGTTTACTGGTTATTAGTGGGTATTTAAAAATTATTTAATTTTTATAAATAAAATTTCACGAATCAAGAAACATTGAAGTATTTCATTTTTCAGGGATTATAATTTAAGAAATATTGATATAATATTATCTATTACTCAATATCAAATGAAAATCCTAATGATTATTCGATTACCAATATTATAATCATTATTCATACCATTATAAAAAACTATGTATAATCTTAAGATTCTATTTGCATGAAATTATATGTGGCATGATATATTTTGAGGCACACATAGTGTTACCTAGATGATTTATGTCTCAGATACCAGAGATAAATTTGATTATTGAACTTCACCAAGCCTATAAAATAATTTTTTAAATATTTTATGAACAACATCTTGAATAGTAAATTACTCTCCAGGATGATACTGAATTTTTTAAATCACTAATACATTGATGAAAACAATTGATCAACTTATCAAGAACCAGTTTATCTGCTTTATACTTTCATTTCTCACTTCTACAATTTGGGTGTGTTTAGTGTGTATTTAATTTAGGATATCTTATTCATATATGTGTAAATGTTTTTATAGTTTTTCTTAACAAAATAATTTATATCATTTATTGGGGACTATAACATAAAATTATATTTTATATTTTTTACACTAGGAACACATTTTGTGTTTTAATTGGGTTGTTACTCCCCATTAAAAGTCAGTGTTATTGTGTGGTTTTTTTCTAATGGCCCAAATTGGATGAACATTGATATTACATTTATTCTACAGAATACATAATATAGGATACCAAAATATTCCCAAAGAACATATTTTTTTAGTGCCTTATTAAACATGTATCATAATCTTCTAACTTAGTGAATGATCTTCAGCATCTACCATAATGATCTTCCCCTTTTGTTTCCCAACCTAAAACCATTATTCATTTCCTAGAAAAAATAAACAATAAAAACGGTGAGATTAAATGATCAGTAAGGGTAAATATTGATAACATAAAACAAAACAAAAACAAAATAATGTAAAAACATGAACATAATGTTTAAATATAAAAACCATGAGTCATGAAATAAATCATGGCAGTGCATAAGGCATAGATAATAAATGTACACAACCATGATAACATTAAAATGACATAAAACATAAAATTATTCCAAACAAATAATAACATAATATGATTTCCATAGTATCCAAGTAATTTCTTCCAGGACCATTATAGTGGACAATGACCTTTACTGAACATGGTTTACTTGTTATTCCAGCCATGTATTATATAACCAAATTTACTTCTCATTCCAGACTTGTATTACTAATCTGGATTTACATTCCATTCCATCAATGTTTATCTCATGAGATAGAAATATTTACCCAATGCATTCTAGGGAGATATAGGCCCCACCAATATCATAATTAAATCATTATTATGTGTTCCAAAAAACATAAATTATTCATTATAGTATATCAAAAGAAATAAAATGGGATAATTAAACATCATTCTATCATAATCCATATAATATAAATGGATTTCATTAAAATAATTCTATCATATACACAATCCAATAAAAGTAAGAATAGTGATTGAAACCTAACCGTATGTCATATTAAATGAAAAAATAATTTTTTAAAACACTTGAACTTAATTCTTGAGGAAAATATCATTTCTTCTTCAAAAACATTTTCTTTTTTCACAATTATTCCCAATCTAAAAAGAAAATCATTTGTATGAAAATAAACTTGAAACCTAGTGGAGGAAGATTCATGGAAAAATGGTGTTATAAAGATGTAAAAAACCATTCTTTCTATATAAGTTAAAAAGGCATTCAATTCTTACTCATTCCAAAAATGTCAAAAAGTACCACGTATGGTAAACAAAAGAAATATCCCTTCCAAACCATGTAATAAAGGTAAAATTGGCTAAAAATGAATTTTAACATACATAAATTAATATTAAACATTTTATGAAAACTTTTTTAGAAAACATGGACATGGATGATAAATATACCCCCGTAAATACCTATGAATAAATAATCTTGAATAAAAATGAGATTACAAAATTATCCCTTACCATAGGTATGATATCCTTAATATGTGTAAAAAAATCATGTACATTGGTTTTAAACATATTATTATCTTTTAATATAAATATAATCATATTTATGACATCATATATGTTTTAATTATGACTTTATATAACCCATTCATTTATCAATTCCATGTTAAAGCAATGTTTTGGGTAATAATCGTTTTATTTATCATACATTTTTTGACTCATTATTCTAGATATTATTACTTATATATTGATTTAATTACTTACAGAATATAAAAAATAAATTATATATTATATATATTCAGTATATAAATATATATAATACAGAGAAAAATGAAATAAAATACATCATTCGTGGAGAAGGTAGGTCGTACGTATGCCTGAATGTTGTTTCTGCTTCCTTATTGAATTCAATGTAAGAAAGTAAATGACACACACATATATATAAATAAATATAGTATAATTATTATTTAATATATTTCATTATTATTTATTATATTTACCTTATAATCATTTTTTAATGGTTAACGTGGAGAATGAATCTCATCACGTCGTGGAGACGGTAAACCGTACGTACACAAGTGTGACGATTTCATTCCCTTGATGGATAAATAGTATGTAATTGGATGGTATATGACTTTTATAGAAACATTATTATGTTATATTTATTATTTAAATTCATTATAAACTACAATATACCCATCCAAATTATGTACCCTAGAATAACAATTACACCACGGTGTTGGGACGGTATTTTGTACGTACACACGCATGTTGATATTGTTATTAGTAGGATGGATAAAAAGAGGTATAAGGTCATATCATAATTATAATAAAATATGAGCATATTTAATATACAATATTTATTATTTTAGTATGGAAACAATATAATAATTGTAATGGGAAGAAGAAAATAACTTTGAAAGAGGTGATAAAAAAATAACCTCTTTTTCGAGTATCTCTTTTTGGTATGCACAAAAGGACTCATTAATATGGATTTCTTCCAAAAGGATGGCCTCTTGCATAAATTGAGGGAAGTTAGGAGGAGATTTGGTCATTTTTTGGCCCTGTCAAAGGGCTTTGGAGGAGTGATTAAAAGAGAAGGAGTGGTGCCCTTGAATAAGAGAGGGGAGTGATCCTTTGGAAATACCAAAAATATAAACTAATATAAAGTAATTTTTAAATTAAAATTCATCTAAACTAGATTATTTTGAAGATAATATGAGTTTGGGTCGAAATCCTTTCATCCAATAAATTTTTACATGTTTTGATTTTATTTTAAACTTTATCATTATTATTTATCCTTATTTCATCTATTTATTTTAATTGTGGTTTTAATGTTCTAAATAATAATAATGGGTTATAAATATTTAATAATGTGTTTTAAATTTTTCATTATTTGGTATTTTATGAAATTTTGTACTATATAATTTTCTCTTTGTAATTTTTAAATATTATTGTTATTTTTAAATAATTTAATAATATATTATTTTATAAAATATAAATAGTGTCAATTTTGACACTTTTCATTTATTTGAATTTAAATAAAATCCAAATAGAATCTAAATTTGAAAAAATATTTAATACACTCCTAAAATTTCATACACACCTAGAAAATTAGTGTAGCACATTAATTATTTCATATGAGATTTATTTGAACATTTTTAAAACAATTTATTTGATATTGTTGTGTCATCATTAATGGTAAATATATAATCTTTTATAATTATAGAAAAGTCACATGATTTAAATAATTTCCTTAGATTTTTTGAGACTCTTTATGTTCAATGTATTATTATGTTTGTCACTATATTAAAATTATTATACTAATGAGATATATAAATGTGGAATGTAGTAAAATTCTTTTATGTTTTAGTTATAATTAAATAAATTTCATGAAAAGAAGTCAATTAAATGAATCAATCATGACCCATAGGTGATATTGGTCGACTTTAATTTACCAAATAAGATTTTTGTAGGTGTTAGGGTAATTTTATTATCATTACCATATTTTTAGTTACCCTATTATACTCTATTTACCTTTTACTATGGTAAATATAAATTACCATAGTTACTATTCATAATATCCAAAAAAATAATCTATTAACATAATTTGGGACCACTGATTCCAAATGTGGAATAAATTTTTCATAATTCAATTCACAGAATTGATAGAAATTAATTTGAAATTAATTCTCTTTTTAAAAAAACCAAAAAGCGGGTTTTTAAGAAATAAAAAACTTATCAAATGATCTTCATATTTTTATCTCCAATTTAAATGTGAAATTAAATCAAATGACCAAAATTTTATTAAATGATAAAATATAATATAATTATACTTTAAAATTAATTAAAAAGATAATCTAAATATATAAAAAAAATTAGATGAAAATCTTTTTTGAATTAAAATTCTGTATTCTTTACTATTCATTAAAATATTAATTTTATAATAAAATATAAAAAAGTCATCAAAAGTAAATTTTGGTGTCCCGCTTGCAAAGAAGAAATTTTTTATTGTAAAATAGAATATATAAAAGTATTAAAACTATATTTAAAATAGGATATCCATTAAAAGGATGAAAAATGTAATATTTTTAAAACAAATTTATCCAAAAAATTAAAATGTTCTTATATAATGTCTAGAAAATAATTAAGATGAATTTTAATGTTATATAAAATTAAAAATATGGTTAATACTCTTTATAAAATGTATTTTATATCACATAGTAATATTTTAGTAATAAATCATTCATAGTGAAATTTGGTATGTTGTATAATGCAAACTATCAAGGAAGGTCATTCAAATATGTAACCCTAGCCAAGAATAGTGTTGAATATACTGAAAGATAATACGATGTTTCATATAGCGCAAACTAATATTAGTGTAGTGTATAACACAAGAAATCAATGAAAATAAAAAAATCTATCTCATAAAATCTCAACGTCTTATATTATACCACCCTTAAAATGAGCTTCACCCTCATAATTCATCAGGGTTATAAAAGGATTGATACTTGAACATTAATTTCATAAAAAAACATTGTAAAAAAGAATACTAAATCTTTATTTTAAAAGGGAATATTCAAACCATAATGGTTACCCAAAGTAACTCGTCCATGTGGTTCCACATAAGATAACATATATGTGATATGAAAACATGGATATAGAAGAGAAATCTAAAAATAAATTTCTAATAGATAGTGATATAGAATAAGGGTTGAAGAAATTAACTACCATAAATCCAAAAATATGCAATGATTTAAGGGATCATCTGAATCATCAGATTAGAAGGTACTACAATAAAATTTTTGGTTTCAATATCCTTTTCTAAAAGTTTGTGAATTTTTTTATTAGAATAAATAATTACTTGATTTCATTACAATATCACCAATGATAAATCCCTGAACCATTTTAACATCATCTATAATTTAAAGAAATGATGTTGAATTTTTTAATCTTGAAGTGTTAGCAGATCATGTGATATAATGATAAGTTAGTCCTTCTATCTCAATAAAATGGTTAGAACGGGTTATCAAATAATAATAAGTCCACCAAGAGTCAGATAATATATTAATGTATCAAACATAAAAGAGAATATAACTTATACTATCAATAAATGGATAACATTACAATCCTTCCACAAACTAAAAAAATAAAACATTAGAAAGAGGTGGACTAAATCAACTTAACAATTGTCTCCCATATCTCATTTGGAAGTTCATGGTTGTCACATTCTAAACATGTGAATACCTTAATAATTTATTCTATTGAATCATTATAACAACACGATTTTCCATATAACCATTGTGAAAACATGAATTCTGTCAAAATTAACTCTTTCCACACACTAAAAATAAATAAATTCTATATACTCAAACCACGATATCACGTTGTCATTATATCAATCATGATATCATTAATACTATCAAACATTTACTTGTCTCTATATCCCTTCATTATGTTTATGTCATGTTATTTAAAAAACTATTTCAATCACATTTCATGGTTATCAGTACAATATAATTATGGAAAAACACAGTATATCAATATATAGATATTCCAATAATCCACAATACTATAAATGAGATTCCAAAACACTATTTTGGAATCCCATTACATAAATACTTAATCATTCCACCACTACATTGTCATACGCAACATCACTAATAATGATCACATGTGACATCCATTTGTGTTGATTCAATAAGGTTTTCCTTATTTATTTTCCATTCCTTCTTATTTTGAAAATCACAAACACCTTATAATTAAGAAAATATATATTTTACTTCCCTAAAGAAAATTTCCTTCCTTAAAAGAAATTTACCCTAACCTAGATTTTCTTATACATAGAAATATATTTCTTAAGTATAAAAATCAGATTCATATCCAAAACCTCAGAATCATATAATGCTATTATATGAAGAATTCTACTTAGGTTCCAAATTCTGGATACGAACTATAAAGAAGTTCCATTCCGAATTCTGGATACAAACTCTAAGGAATTTCTTTTCTGAATTCTAGATACGAACTCTAATGATGTTACATTGTGAATTCTGGATACGAACTCTACTGAAGTTCCAATCCGAATTCTATATATGAACACTAATGATGTTCCATTCTGAATTCTGGATACGAACATTCATATAGTTCGACTCTAACTTCTGGATACAAACTCTCATATAGTTTGACTCTGAATTCTAGATACGAATTCTTTTATGAGTTCGACTCCGAACTTTTCTGAGTTCGACTCCAAGCTTTTATCAGTTCGACTCCGAACTTTGTAACTTTAGATTCTGAACTCTGGTGAAACCAGACTCCGAATTTCCTTAGAAATTCAGACTCTGTAATTCTATAGAATTCAGGTTCCAAATTCCTATAAAACATAATCTGAACATCTTTTTATTATAGACTCTGAATTCCATTATGGTTAGACTCATAACTCTTATTTTCTTACTCTCTGAGCTTTAGTTTTACTTATTCTTACTATCGTTTCATTATAAAATGATGTCATGCTTTCAGTTACACATGTTTTGTTAAAAAACAATTTCGTCCATTCTGTTTCTAACTAACAGTTGGTTTGGTGACATGTGTACTAGTCCCCCCAAAATTTAAGGAAAATATGACTGTTGGAGGAGGGAGTCGACCGTTGGAAATTTGCGTATACATAGGAGCTCATTGAACGAGCTCAACACTGATCTTTGACAACTTGTGCTTATATACTGTTGAAGTGATTTCTAGAGAGAGAGGATCTTATTAACTCCCATGCTTCATGTAGAAAGTTTGAACAATTTTTTAAAACATTTCTTGTGCAGATTACTTCGTGCGAATCCGATTGTTGGTGATTACAATGGAGGGATTCCGGGGATAGGAAGAGAGAGGTTCCAACTACATTAATGTTGAGGTCTTCCTTGCTGAGGAAGACAAAGGTTCCAACTACCTTGAAGTTGAGGTGTTATAGGGATAGCAAGATAGAGGCTCTGATCTTCTAATCGAGGGCTTACCCAAGTGTGGGTAAGAAATACTTTCTTGAAAGTATAAATCAAGGGACCTTTATCCAAGGTTGTTTGATACCCTTCTCTTTGGGTTAAAAGAGTTATATCTTGTTACTAGTAGTTTTACTACTTGTTTTTTCACTGCATTCTGTATTGTAAGGAAAGTATACTCTTCTTCTTATGTTTCCTTACACTTGTACTATGATTAATTTAGATTCTATAGGCTTTAAGGTAGAATCTCATATTGTAAGCTTCAGTTAAGTTTCAATTTCCAGATCTGTATTTCCAGAAACTGTTTTTCAAAATCACATTCTAGATTTAAGAAATTACATAGAACTAGATGTTTGTAACTTCATAATTTGTCCAAATATTTCATTGGTTTTATAGGTGTTATGAATTTTCTTATTTTAACTTTTTTAAACTTAGATCGTCCCTTGTTTAAGGAAATTTTTAAAGTGTACAATTCACCCTCCCTCTTGTATATTGAGCATCTACGTCATATTTCAATCCTACAATTGGTATCAAAGGTTGTAAAACTCATACTCTATACCAATATTGCATTTTGTATCAGATTATGTCTCTGAAATACTTATACTCACATATAAGTTTTTCTTGTTCAATTTTTTTTGTTCTATATTTTTCATGCTTAGGAATATTTTCCTTGAATCTGAACTTTTGTTATTAACAAGTTTTTGTGTTAAAAGACTTTTTTAAAGATGGCAGGTTTAAATGTTGGTTCCATCGACAACATAATTCCTACAAGACCACCAATTTTTTATGGAAATGATTATGAATACTGAAGAGATCGAATGACGACATTCATTATCAATACTAGGGTAGATAACTTTATTATTCTTACTGGAGGTTATAAAATTTTTGATAAGGAAGTTAGTGCTTTTATAAACAGGGAGAAGCATGATTATCAAATAAACTATAAGGTACGCAACACTCTACTATGTTCAATGACTAGGAAAATATATATCCAAATTTATTCATGTGAAATAGCTAACTATATATGTAAGAAACTTGATGTTAGAGATTTTGGTACATCTAAAGTGATTGAGACTAGAAGAGCTATGTTGAGAGAAAAATATCACGGTTTCAATTTTCCTTATGGGGAACCTATAAGCAAAGTATAGAAAAGGTTTATGACTATCGTGAACAGACTAAAATATATGGGAGAGAAAGGTATTGATGATGAATCTATTGTAGATAAGATTATTGATATTATGTTCAATGGGTGGGAATCAAAGAGAAATTTTATTGATGAGAACATGAAGGTTACTCAAATTTCCTTAGATGAGTTGTTTCGAACTCTTCTTCAACATGAAACAAGGATGAAGAGAGATGCTGACAACATCAAAAAGAAGAATGGGAGTGGTACTGATTATTTTACTACAACATCAAATCACATGAAAGCTAAGAATCCTGAGAGATTAACTATATCCAAGTCTAAGAAGGTTACTATCCAATCCGAATCTAGTGAGAGTGAATTATTAGAGAATTATTTAGCTAATCTTGCTCAGAGGATGAACAAGAGAGATGGTCAAACAAATTTCCAATACAAGTATAAGAAGAAGGAAAGGAATGATAAGAAAGATTAAGAGGTAACATATTATGAATGCAGGAGAAGTGGACCCATACGACCTGATTGCCCAATGCTTAAAAAGAAAAAAACAAATGAGAGTCATTCTGAAAGGAATAGGAAGAAGTTTTATAAATCCAAAGATAAGAAAATTCTGAAAGCTAATACTAATTTCAGTGATAGCTGTGGAGACTCTTCAGAAAGTGAATCTTCTGAATATGATTAATCAGCTTAGAAGAACATGGGATTCATTACTAATACTTATTTTCCACATACATTTATTATAGCTAATATATTCTCTGCCGAAGCCCTAGAAATATTATCTCTTGATAAGAACTACTATTTCGAAAATAGTACTTATAATGAAGATACATCATCCTCAGAAAATGAAGAACCTTCATATGAAGAAGTATCTAGATTTTCAAAGTTACGTGATGAAAAAAATTATAAAATTTCAAATAAATTTGACAAGGAAAATACAAGAGAAGAATTTCTTAGAAAAGAGATTTCAGATCGTTCTTCAGATCTTAAAGATAAAGAAGAGATTTTATAAAAACTTTCTAAACACCTTGAGAATGAAAATTCTGATAAGGAAGAATTTTCTAAAGATCTTAATAATTCTATTTCAAAAATAAAAATCTTTGAGGAAAAATATAACTATAAGGAAATAATTCCTAAGGATAGGAATATAGTTGTTAGACTAAAATCCGAAATTTATTCTCTAAAGAAGCTCCATGCAAAATTTACCTCTGGGAAGGAAAATTTTGAGAAGATGTATTCTCGAATTAAACCGAAAGGAAACACTACTAGAGTATGTTATACTCACCAAAACCCAATTTTCAAAAACAACTATTTTGTTCCTTCAAAATTCCCTTTTTGCACTAAGTTTCAATGTGGTGGGAATTGGAAGAAAAATTGTTCCTTTAATAAAGTTCAATCTCTTGGGTTTCATAAAGCATATTTCTCAGAACAAATGTGGATAACCAAAATTTTGTTATCTTAAAATCTCGGATCCAAACAAGTTTGGATTCCAAAAATCTAGTTCATTTCTTATTGTCAGGAAGAAAAAGGAAGTACCAACAACAACATTTGGTACAAGGATAGTGGATGTTCCTGGTACATGACTGGTAAGAAAAACTATTTTTAAAAGATTATAAAGATGAAAGGAGGAAAAGTAACTTTCAGAGATAATGCTCAGTGAGAAATTGTTGGTATAGGTAATATTGTTCTTCTTGTTAAAACATTGATTTCAAATGTTTTGTTTGTTAAGGGTCATAAGAACAACCTCATTAGCATAAGTCAATTATGTGATGGAGGATACCTTGTGAATTTTTCAAATGATAAATGTTTAGTACACAATTCCAAGGAAGAGTTTATTCTTTATGCCCGTAGGCAAGAGAATTTTTATACCTTGAACATAGAAGACCATAGGATCCAAGACATACCTTGCCTTAGTGAAATGGAAGATCATTCATGGTTATGGAATAGAATCCTAGGTCACTGTAACCTTAAAAACTTATGTAAACTCTCTATGAAAGGTTTAGTTAAGGATCTACCGGAGCTTAGATTCGATTCTTCTAAAGTTTGTGATCCTTGTCAATATAGAATGAAACATAAATCTAGTTTTAAATCAATCAGTGAAGTCTCAACAACTGATGCATTATAGTTGGTGCACATGGATCTTTTTGGTCCAACACAATCTAGAAGCATTGGAGGCAAATACTATGTGTTTTTTCTAGTTGATGATTACACTAGATTTACATGGGTCTATTTTCTAGAAAATAAGTCTGAATCTTTTTCTTATTTCAAAAGTTTTAGAGCCCAAGTTAAAAATTAGAAAAACCTTCCATTAAAAACTATTCATAGTGATCATGGAGGAGAATTCCAAAATTCTTATTTTTAAACTTTTTATAGTAGAAAAGGTATTACTCACAACTTTTCAGCACCTAGAACACCTCAACAAAATGGCGTAGTTGAAAGAAGAAATAGAATTATTCAAGAGATAACTAGAACCATCTTTAGTGAATATTCTATAGTAGGAATTTTTTGTATGAAGCTGTAAGTACTTCTTATTATACTATAAATCGAGTTTTGATTAGAACTTTTCTTAATAAAACACTTTATGAGTTATGGAATGGTAGAAAACATAGACTTTCCTAATTCCAGGTTTTTGGTTGTAAGGTATTCATCCTGAATACTAAATATAATCTACACAAATTTTCACCAAAATCTGATTAAGGAATTTTCTTAGGCTACTCCACAACTTCTAAGGCTTATAGAGTTTTTAATAAAAACACATGTTCTGTTGAGGAAACAGTGCATGTAAAATTTGATTAATCTGATCCTTTTGTTTTTAAACCATCCAAACCTACATCCTCAGATGTGTTTTAAAAAATTGATTATAAAACTTTAATAGAAGATCCTTCTGATAAGGAAAATTTTCAAGAAGATACTTCTGAAACATTTACCCCAGAAGACTTTCTACACTATGTTGATGAACAGGTTTTACAAAACCCAAACCAGTCGTTTCTAGAAAATCAGACCAGTGATAGTATCATTGGTGATGTAAATCAACCTATAAGGACTATAAGTTCCATAAGAAATGATGTAGAACATCTATCATTCCTTTCTAAATTATAACTAAAAATCACTGATGAAGCTTTAGGCGATGATGACTGGATTAAATCCATACAAGATGAACTAATTGAATTCGAAAAGAATAAATTCTGGACCTTAGTTGAAAGACCTAAGGAAACATCTGTTATTAGAGTAAAGTGCGTATTCAGAAATAAGTTTGATGAAAATTGAGTCATTGTAAGAAATAAAGCTAGACTAGTTGCTAAAGGATATAACCAGCAAGAGGGAATAAACTATGAAGAAACCTATTATCCAGTAGCTAGAATTGAATCTATTCGTATTTTACATGCCTTTGCAGCATTCTTCAATTTTAAATTTTTTCAAATGGATGTAAAATGTGATTTTCTTAATGTTTATGTTCAAGAGAAAGTTTTTGTTGAACAACCTCTTGGCTTTGAAGATACAAAACATCCTGATCATGTTTTTAGACTTACCAAAGCTTTGTATGGCCTAAAACAAGCCCCATGAGCTTGGTATGATAGAATTACAGAATTTTTGCTTCAAAATAACTATGTTAAGGGAAATGAATATCCAACAATTTTTATAAATAAATATAAGAAAAATGTTTTTATGGTTCAAATTTATGTTGATGACATTATATTTGGTTCAACTCAGCAATCTTTAACTGATTCCTTTGCGAAACTAATGAAATATGAGTTTGAAATTAGTATGATGGGTGAGTTACCATTTTTCCTTGGTTTTCAAATTTCTCAAAAACTAGAAGGAATATACATATCCCAACATAAGTATATTAAATATCTTCTTAAAACGTATGGTTATGACAACACTAAGAGTATAAGTACTTCTATTGGTACCTCAAACACACTTGATCTTGATGAAACGGGGAAACCAGTAGATCAAACATATTTTAGAGGTATGATAGGAAGTCTACTTTACTTGATTGCTAGTCGACCAGACTTGATGTTCTTAGTATTCTTATTTGTAAGATATCAATCCAATCCTATGGAATCCCATTTAAAAGCAGTGAAAAGAATTTTTCGCTACTTAAAGGGAACCATGGATCTAGGACTATTTTATACTTCTGGGTATGATTTTGTTTTAAAGAGTTTTTCAGATGATGACTTTCATGGATGTAGAATAGATAGAAAAAGTACATCCATAACTTTTCATTTCTTAGGAGATTCATTATTTTCTTGGTTTTTCAAGAAGAAACACTCAGTAGCACTCTCCACTGTTGAAGCTGAATATGTAGCTTCTGGATGTTTTTGGGCTCAAGTGTTGTGGATGCAACACACACTCACAGATTATGACTTGAGTTTTACTAAGACTCAAGTTTTGTGTGATAACACAAGTGTCATTTACCTTAGTAAAAACATTGCAAATCACTCTCGTGAAAAGCACATAGATATTAGGCATCACTTTTTTAGGGATCACACACTTAATGGAGATATCATTCTTCATTTTATCGGAACGCAAGATCAACTTGCTGACATTTTCACAAAATATTTACCCTCCGATAGATTTGAATATATTAAACAGAAGTTAGGGATGATAACAGTAAGGTAATATTTCTTTATTAACTTCTTGTTGAACCATTCTCCTTATAGTAATAAACTCATTTTCAAGGGGGGGGTACATTTTCATGTTAGCATAATAAAAATTTTCATAGTCAGTTTTTCAAACCTTGTAACTTAAATTTTTTTGTAATGAGTTTTATTTCAAAATTTCCAGAAATGAAATGTTCAGAATGGAAATTTTCGTAATGAAATTTTCATACTGGAAATTTTCGTAATGAGATTTTGGTACTAAGATTTTTTTTCATAATAATTTATTTGTACTCATTTTTTTGTACTGAGTTCTTCCTAGTAAGTTTTTTTTCCTGAATTTTCATCAACAATAAAATAACCTATTACGAATAATCCTTCTAGGAAATCAGAAGGGTATGAATTCCTTACTCAAGTTTTCGTAGTCATATTTTTCTTGCTGGTATTTTCCTATGAGTTTTAAAATTTTTCGGATTCCAGTTTTTCTTAAATCCGATTGTTTTTCTTAAAAAATATTCAAAAGATCAGAGTCAAGTTTTCCTTCCGGTTTGTATCTCAACCGTCAGATCAAATCTCAATGTTTATCAACCGTTCGATCAACTGTGGAAACTGAATAGTCGTCTCAACACCTATATAAAGGGGACCCCTGAGGGTCATCCCACATCGGTTTTTCAAAGCTTTCGTGTCTTGAAGCCCTGACTCTCTTCTTAAGGACCGTTCTGATCTTTCTAAAGCCCATTCCAAATATTCCATAGCTCTCCATTCTGAATGTCTGTTGATAGAAATTCTCAAGATATGTCTCCCTCAAAGCCAATTTCAAAATGGAATGTGTACAGAGAAAGACTGGTCCATCCGAATTTTTACATGTACGATTATATCATCACCAAGAACATCAAGATGAATGGTTGGGAAGATGCATGTGTTTTAAGGAAGGTGAACAAGATGTTGTCTATCCGAAGATACTTGTAGAATTCTATGATTCATCAAGTTTTTATTAGGAATATGGAAGAGAAATTTTTTCCTTCAAGTCTTATGGAAAGACTTACAAACTTACTTACACCAAGGCGGCAAGCATAGTGGGGCTAGCGTGTGAAGGAGAAGCAAAATTTTGTTCACAGAAACTCCCAGATGCTCAAGGAATTATTGTTAAGGTTAAGGCCTTATAATTTCTTGGACATACTGATGTCAAGACAACAAAGATTGCTCACCATTCTCCTAATAATCAGATTATTCAGCTTTGGGTATAGGGATTTTTGGTTCTGAGAAAGGGTGATAAAGATACCCTGAAGAAAAGTGATATATACATCTTAGACTTCTTGGAAAATCTATGAAAAATAAATCTGACGAGGCATGTTCTTTTGACTATCAAGAATATCAATAAAGGAAACTTGAGAGCTCAAATCATCATGTACCCTGCCTTATTATCAAAGATGATAGTTTGGTGCTTAGATTCTCTCAAGGTTTCTTGTAAGTCTAATGTTCGGAATTGTAAACTTATGCTTGTCAGTGATGATACGCTGAAAAGAATGAATATGGATTTTTCTAAGGAAACAAGTGAATTATATATCTTTCCAGAGGAAGAGGCTGAGATCATTCTAAAAAATTTGGAGAAGGCTGAACCAGTAAAGAAATTCTCTATGAAGAGGAAGATTAAGGAAGTGGTTGGTGATGAAAAAACCCCCAAATCGAAGGAAACCCAATACACACCTCCCAAGCCAAAAAATAGAAAGCTTATCCAGATAAAGTGATAGCTAAGTGGAGGGAAGATAAAGAGAAGAGAAAATAAGGGGATCCACATTCTGGATGGACCCTTCTAAGGATAAGGATTTAAAAGAGAGAGATGCTGATGAGTTAGAAAATCAAGAAAAAGAGAAGAAGCTGAAGAAATTTTTTTTTGAAGTAGAGGTTGTTCAATCTCTTTTGAAAGAAACTAAAATAGCTATTGAACAGATTCTGGTTCTGAAAACATTTCTTACCAAACCACTACAAGGGACTCCAACAAAGAACTATATCACTCCGGAAAATTATAAGGGTGGATAGGTTGTTGAAGAATAAGAAGAAGAAGAAGAAGAAGAAAGATGTTATAATATGGATGCCATGATCAAACAAGTAGAAGATTATCATGAAAAGGCTGAATACGCAAAATTACCCACTCCGGGAAAGGCAGTTGAGAAATAAAGTAGCAAGGATGATAATAAGCAGGAGGAAGAGAAGGAAAATGTTTAATATGATGAGGAAGAATCCGATGAGAAGAATTTCCTTGAAGAAGGGGCAGAAAAGGAGAAACCAGATGAAGACTAGATTGTTCAATTATCATAAAGTAAGGAAGAATCTCCAGATGATCAATCCATTCTGAAAGCTGACAAGGGGAAGCAAGTTCTGATGGATACACCAACAAAAGATATCTTCAGGAAGAAAGTGGTTAGTGGTTCTTCTAAAAGGAAGCTGGTACAAATTGAAGAAGAACAATCTCCAAGAAAATTATATGATTCAGAGTCATCATTAGATGGCCATGACTTTGTTGTTGAATCTTTGAAAAAGCTGGTGGACACCATTCTGATTTTTCCCACTATTGACTCCAGATTCCATATACTACAACATATCTTGAATCAGAAATCATAATCCTTATCTATGGTGATGGATAAGTGTATAAATATTTAGTCCGACCATAGAGACTCCCTTATCAATTATGATGTACACAGTAAATCATGCGGAAAAATTTCTTTGTGGTCAAAGAAAATTAAAGAAGACATGGCTGACTCTGATCGATTTCAGAATGAGGTAAAAGATGCCTATGAAACTGAGGATGCAAAGATTAAGAATCATCAGGATGATCTGATTATTGAGAAAAGTTCTTAGAATCAACAGGTCGGAGACTTGAATGGGAAGCTTGACTCGGTTGCACAGAACTGGAAAGGGGAAAGAGATTTCCGGATTGAGTTTAAAGAGAAGCTGGAAAACAAGAGGAGTTAATGAAAATATAGGAAGAGGTCATGAAGGCTCAGGAAGAAGCTTTGAAATATCAAGATGAAAGGATAAAATATTTGGAGAGGCAAGCTGAGGAGGATCAATGTGATTTTAAGAAACTCAAAACCTTGTTAAAGAAGCTCATTCTGAAGAAAAAAGAAGACAAATAAACCCACTCCTATATTTTGTTATATTTGTCTTTCCTTGTAAAAATTATCTCAACTCTAATGAAATTTTTTTTGCTTGGTTCTATCTTGTATTTTTATATACTAATATTTTAGGTACTTTATTTTTTCCATTCCCTTCAATTATTTTTGATAATCAAAAAGGGGGAGAAGGAAAAATATCTACTCAACAGAGGAGAAAGAAATTTTTAAAATGGAGAAGGAAAAATTTCTAAGTGAAATATACTTAATGTAAGGGGAGTTTCTCATTACGAAGGTTTTCATTACCATGATAATGAAAACTCCACTCCGTAAATTCAGAATACACTCCTTAGAGTTCCAATTCCTAAGGAGGATTTAGTTGTATTCACTATCAACCCTGAACAAAGAGAGATATGTTTTAATTTCAAAGTCTAATGAAATTTTTCAAAGTACTTATATTCTTTTTCGTAAGGTTGTCTGTGCTTTCCAAAAAGGGTGAGATTGTTGATTCAATAAGGTTTTCCTTATGAATTTTCCATTCCATTTTGTTTTGAAAATCACAAACACCTTATACTTAAGAAAATCTATATTTTACTTCCCTAAAGAAAATTTCTTTCCTTAAAATACATTTACCATAACCTAGATTTTCTTATACATAGAAATATTTTTCTTAAGTATAAAAATCGTATTCATATCCAAAAACATCCGAATCATATATTTCTAAGATATGAAGCATTCTATTTAGGTTCCAAATTATGGATACGAACTCTAGTGAAGTTCCATTCCAAATTCTGGATACGAACTCTAATGATGTTCCATTCTGATTTCTGGATACAAACTCTAATGAAGTTACATTCTAAATTCTGGATACGAACTCTAATGAAGTTCCATTCTGAATTCTGGATATGAACACTAATGATGTTCCATTCCTAATTATGGATACGAGCTATCATATAGTTTGTCTCTAACGTCTGGATACGAACTCTCATATAGTTCGACTCTGAATTCTTGATACGAATTCTTTTATGAGTTCGACTCTGAACTTTTATGAGTTCGACTATGAACTTTTATAAGTTCAACTCTAGACCTTGTATGTTCATATTCTATACTCTGGTGATACAAGACTCTGAATTTCCTTATAAATTAAGACTCCGGACTTCTACAGAATTCAGGTTCTGAATTCCTATAAAAAGGAATCCAAACATTTTTTTATTATAGACCCCAATTCCATTTTGGTTAGACTCTGAACTCTTATTTTCTTACACTTTGAACTTTTGTTTTGATTATTCATACACTCGTTTCATTATAAAACGATGTCTTGATTTCAGTTACACATGTATTATTATAAAATGATGGTGTCTATTCTATTTCTAACTAACCATTGGTTTAGTGACACGTGTACATTACCCTCCGAAATTTAAGGAAAATATGACCATTGGATGACGGAGCCGACCGTCATAAATTTGGGAATAAATCTGAGCTCATTTGAACGATCTCAACAGTGATCTTTGAAAACCAATGCTTACATACTTTTGAAGTGATTTCTAGAGAGAGAGGCTCTTATTAACTCTCAAGCTTCGTGCAAAAAGTTTGAACGACTTGTTCAAACATTTTCTTGTGCAGATTGCTTCATGCAAATTTGATTATCGGTGATTACAATCAAGGTCTTCTGAGGATAGGAAGATAGAGGTGTCTATTACCTTAAAGTTGAGGGCTTCCTTGCTGAGGAAGACAGGGGTTCCAACTACCTTGAAGTTGAGGGCCTGTGGGGATAGCCAGACAGATACTCCAATCTTTGTATCGAGGGCTTACCCGGGTGTGGGTAAGACAGACTTTCTTGAAAGTATAAATCAAGGGACCATTATCCAAGGTTATTGGATACCCTTCACTTTGGGTTAAAATACTTATATCTTGTTACTATAAGTATTACTACTAGTTTTTCCGCTGAATTGTGTATTGTAAGGAAAGTATAATCTTCTTATATTTCCTTACACTTGTACTCTGATTAATTTAGATTCTATATGCTTTACGGTAGAATATCATATTGTAAACTTTAGTTAAGTTTCAATTTCCGGATCCATATTTCCAGAACCTGTTTTTCAGAATCAATTTCCAGATTTAAGCAAGTTTTTAGAACTAGAATTTTTTAACTTCATACTGTGTCCCAATCTTTCATTAGTGTTAGAGGTGTTGTGATTTTTCTTAGTTTAACTTTGTTAACTTAAATCTTTTCTTGTTTAAGTAAATTTTTACAATTCACCCCCCACCTCTTATATATTGAGCATCTACATCATATTTCGATCCTAAAATTTTACTTTTTCTTTATTTGGTTACTCACATCGATAATAATTAACCCTCGGTTTGGTGAATTGATTATCATAATGCCTCATTTCCTTGCACTTATATCATTGAAGAGTTGGCAGGGTGTTCTCTGTATTCTTTTCTCTATTCACATCATTACCATCCTTTTTCCCATTACTTCAGCACTCAAAAATTAGATAAACTTATTTTCCACAATTGAAACATTTTTTGGTCCATTTAATAAAATTTCCACCATGCTTCATTCCACACTTTGAGAAAAAGGAAACATTCAGCTTCTTTTCCCCATTGTTTTGAGATTTTCCCCTGAACTCAATCATTCTTTTCTTGTCAAAACCATTAGATGGATATGTAATACCAAATTTCAGTTCTTCCTTGATAGAACAATTAAAAATATCTTCAAAGATACTAAATACTCTTATAGATAATGCCATTTTTAGACTTGGTTTTAAGACATAGAATAATTGATCAACTTTACTTTCAGGTTGGATGATAAATCCAAAAGCATACCATTAAAGTCTTGTAAAATTCACCTCGTATGTACCAATAGATTCGTCATCCTTTTACCTAATAGCAATAAACTCCTTTAACATCATTTTTCGAAGAGTAAGAGTGATTTAATTGTTGAAAATTAAGTTCATGAACTCGTCCCATTCCATGCATTCAATTTCATTTTGTTGTACTGTATTTATATTTATATTCCATCATTAGTCTTCTTCACCTTCTAAATGATAAATAGCCAAAATTATTGTTTCATATTCTGAATAGTAAATGTTGTAAAATATATTTTCAATGGTACTGATTCATTGTTAGGAAAAAAGTGGATCATAAGACCCACTGAAAGATGGTGTGCATTGCATCGTGAAGGAAATAATAGAATTTTGTTCCCTTATCTGGTCATTTGGAAGTCCAGAATGATTCTTAGATTGCATATGTTTAACAATAAAATTTATCATTCCATATCCCATAACATTTGGTTGTTCAGGAGGACGACCATTGAATTTCCCAGTTGATTGATCAATAACATAGTTCCTTCAGGTTTCATCCATCATCTAAAACCTTAAAATAATAGTGTGAGATGAAAAAATCATACTAGGAAAATAACATAATCAAGGGGGTACCTCCAATATCTAACATCATAGGTTTAATAGAAGGATATTCATGATTATTAAAATAATTCTAGGATTCTAAACTATAGTTAGAATCATACTTAGGGACATCCCTATACATACCTTAAATATATCTCCAGTGATCTCACTAATGTTTTTTATCCTAGTTTCCAAAGGATGATTAAACCTTCGCTCTGATACCAACTATAACGACCCAAACTAGATGTACATGGAAATTATATTTATTTTGAGGAATACTTAAAAAATGACACAAATAGATTCCCAAATACCATATTATATTTGTTCCTTTGGAAATGTTAAACATAATATTTTAACTCGGTGAAAGATCTAAAAAATATGCCATAAAGATTTTTCACTTTTTGGTTTCCTACCTAAAACCATTCTTTATTTCCTTTGGAAAAGAAAAAAAAATTTGAGATCAAATTATCAGTTAGGGTAAAAATTGAGAAGATAAAACAACCCATAAACATAATAATGTAAAAACATGAACATAGAGTTTAAATATCAAAATCATGAGTCATGAAATAAATCTTGGTTGTGTGTAAGGCATAAATCATAAACGAACCTGACCATGATAACATAGAATTGACATAAAACATTGAATTTTGGAAAAAATAATCACATAATATAATTTCTATAGTAGCCAAGGAATTACATCCAAGACCTTCATAATGTACAATTTCCTTTATTGAACCAGGTTTACTTCTCGTTCTAGCCATGTATTACTTAACCATATTTACATTCTGTTCCAGCTCTGTATTACTAAATGAGATTACAATGCCATTATATCCATGATTATCTCATGAGATATAAATCATTACCCAATGAATTTTAGGGATATATAGGTCCCACCCATCTCATAATGAAATTATTCTTATGTGTTCAAAAAAAAACCTAAAACATAAATCATATCATAACCTAAGAAATAAAATGGGTTTCTTAAAAATCATTTCATCAAAATCTATATAAAATAAATGGATTTTAGAAAAATAATTCCATCACAAACATAATCAAATAAATGTAATAATAGGGATAAAAACATAACCCTATGTCATCAAAGATGAAAAATAATTTTCTAAAACACTTGAACGTAATTCCAGAGAAAAATATTCGTTCCTCTTCAAAAATGATTTCTTTTCTCATAATGCCACTCAATTTGTAAAGAATTTTTTTTTCTTAAAATACCCTTGAAAACATGTAGAGTAAGCTTTATGGAAATATGGAATTATAAATATGTACAAATCCATTCATGTCGTATTATTTAAAAAAACAATCTCCTTGTACTCTTGTTGAAAAGGTCAAAAAGTACCTCGTATGGTAAACAGAAGAAAAATTGCTTACAATAATTGTAATAAAAGTAAAAAATGGGTTAATATGAATTTAAACATTCAAATAATAATATCTTACATTTTAGAAAAAAAATTTATAATACATGGACATAGATGATACATATACCCTCGAAAATACTTATGAATAAACAATCTCAGATAAAAATGTGATTGAAAAATTACCCCTTACCTTTTGCCTGATATCCTAGGTATGTGTATGAAACTGTTTTATAGTGAGTTTAAACATATTATTAACATGTAACAAAACCATAACCATATTTTTTTCATCATATATGATTCACATATGACTTTATATTACCCATTCAATTATCAATTCCATGTTAAAGCAATGTTTTGGTTAATAATTGTTTTATTTATCGTATATTTTTTTCACATGTTATTCTTGATATTTTTACTTATATCATGATTTACATACTTCTAGAATTTAAAAAATGATTTATATATCATATATATCTAGTATATAAATATATATAATTGATAGATAAATGAAATTGAACACACCGTTCATGAAGATGGTGGGTTGTATATACACATGAACGCTGTTTCCGCTTCCTTATTGAATTGATCAGAAGAATGTAATTGATATATATATATACATAAATCCAGTAGCATTATTATTTCATATATATCATGATTATTTGTTATATATACATTATAACCATTCTTTAATGGTTAACGTGGATAATGAGTCTCATCTGTTCATGGAGATGGTAAGCTGTAAGTACACATGAGCAACGATATCATTTTCGTGATTGTTAAATAGAATAAAATTTTATGGAATATGAATTTAAAATGTATACATATTATGTTATATTACTTATTTACATTCATTATACTCATCAATATACCCACCCAAATTAAGTATTTTTGAATAACAATTACACCACGTCGTGGAGATGATAATTTGTATGTACACACACATGATGATATTGTTTTTCGTAGAATAGATAAAAGGAGGCATAAGGTTGTCCCATAATTATAATAAATTCTCATCATGTTGGGTATAATTTATTAATTATTTTATTATGGAAACAACAAAAGAGTAAGTAGAAGATGAAAATAAATTTGAAATATGTGATAAAACAGTGTCCTCTTTTTCAGGTATCTCTCTTTGGTATGCACAAAAGGACTCTTTAAAATGGATTTCATCCCAAAGGGTGGCCTCTAGGATTAATTGAGGGAAGTTGGGAGAAGGGATGTGAAGGTTTTGGCTGAGAAAAAGTAGTTTGGATGTGTGATTAAAAGAGAAGGAGAGGCACCCTTTTATAAGAGAGGGGATGGGAACCTTTGGAAATACCAAAACTATAAAATTAATATAAAATAATTTTTCTCTAAAAATGCCTCCAAAGTGGATTATATTGAACATAATATGAGTTTGTGTATAAATATTCCCAATAAATAAATTTTTTATATTTATTATTTTATTTTAAACCATATCATTTTGATTTATCATTTTTTAATCTATTTATTCATAATTGCGGTAATAATATTCCAAATAATAAATGGTTATAAATATTTACTTATGTGTTTTTAATTGTCCATTATTGGATACTTTAGAACATTTTATACAATATAATTTTCACTTTGTATTTTTTAAATATATTTTTTTGATTTTTAAATAATTTAATAATATTTTATTTTTATAAAATATCAATAGTGTCAATTCTGAAACTATTTATTTATTTGATTTTAAATAAAATCAAAAAATAAGATAAATTGGAAAAAAATTAATATAATCCTAACACGTTATAGTCACCATGAAAATTAGTGTATCACATTAATTAGTTCATATGAGATTTATTTTAATATTTTTAAAACCATTTATTTGATATTTCTATAAATAAAATAATTTCTACATCACTATTGAGTCATCAATAATGGTAAATATTTAATCTCTAAAAATTATTAATAAATTAACATGATGTAAATAATTTCCTTATATATTTTAAGACTATTTATGTTCAATGTTTTTGGATGTTTATAAGTATAATAAAAATATTATACTTATAAGATATGGTAGAATGACATGTTGTCACCTTCTTTTGTTTTAACTATAATTACATCACTTTAAAGGAAAACACTTGGTTCTATCTCAAAGATATGATATAGGAGGAAGAGAGTGAAATTTTTAAATCTATATATATCTACCTATATATATATATATCCATATATATCTATAGATATAGCTATTTAGATATATCTCTAGATATATCTATAGATAACTTTCTAGATATATCTCCATCTATCCCTCTAGATATATCTCTATCCATTTTGCACACCAAAAAAGTCACTTTAGGAAAGTGGTATTTAGATATAATTAGATATTATTAGATATTAATTATGGAATGTTTATGTTTGGAAAATTTAATATAAGAACATAACTATTTCTAGTATTATTAATTTAATTCATATCTATTAATAATTATATTATTATTAATCAATTGGAATGTACAAAAAAATTAAAAATATAAATTATATTAATTATTTTTAACTGACCATTAAAATTTGTATGGATTCCCTCATCAATATTAATCAATTTATGAATAATTACAATTTATTTAAATGAAATACCTTATATTATTTATATGAAAAATATAATAAATATTATATTCACTGAACTTTCAAAGTAATAATTGTTATTTATTATTTGAATCTCTTTATTCTATCGAATAACATGTGATTAAAATATGGAAATCAACCAAACACAAATAAATATTATTTATTCCATATTGTTAAATTAAATAATACAATATAACTAATAATGTGAATACACATTATTTGTGAACCTCTTGTCCACTTTCTCAATGGTATTAGGAATAACCACCTAAAGAGTATATTTATAATCTAATAACATGACAAGGAACCCAGGTAGAATGAATTTAATGTCATGATGACATCCATACTCTTATGAACTATTTCCATGTAATATAATCCGTTTACCACTATATCTCAAAAAAAATAGTTCTCATGATGGTACCATGAACCTATATTTTTCAAATCTATTTCATTAAAATTTTAGAAATTAACACGTACATTAAACACCATAGCCATTGAATTATTTAGGAAGTTCCATTCCCATTAAAGTTCCTCATATACAAGTGTTGAATATGATACAAAAGGGATAAATCCTTTCTCAAATTATCCATTAATGTTATATCATTCGTAACACATCCAACATATCCTACTTCCTAGAGAACATATTTCATTATGATTTTCATGAATATAACACATTACATGATTCATGATATTAATTAATGATAATCTTAAATTATAAGGACCAATACACACATACACAGAAAGGAACATATAATGACACATGGAAATGTGGATTCCCTATTAATGTTCAAATTCTCAAAACATCATGTCTTTGAGATTTCCAAGGTAGAACACTAATATATGGTGTAGAAAATGTTTATGATCCTCTAAACCATAATGGATAGTATTTTCCTTGTCTCATTAAACAATATCATCTGTCCAAAGAAAATGGGTCAAGAATAATTATGTGGAATCTCTTGGTTATCATTGTAGAGGGGAATTTCTATGACCATTCAGTAAGATATATATTCTAAGGACATTACCACATAAAAATATAATATGATGAATAATCATGAAGTGAAAAGGAAAGAATATGTAATTAATAAAAACATGTGATAAAGTTATAACAAATATGGCTATAGGGAACAAACTATAACAGACTCTCACTTTCACTAGATCCAATTAAATAAATATTTCAGTCCACTAGCTCTCACATGATACTCATTCTTGTGATTGGATAAATCCTTCACTAGCGTTACTCCGGGTTTTACTCCATGGATACTAATATAATATCATCTTGAACAAGTTAAGAAAAAATCCTCAAGAGATGAAACATATGCAGTATGTGTGTTTCCCTTTACGGTTACCTTGGCTCTTTATTGAGATATACCATTGTAGTATTATTATAGTAAAATGTGGTAGAAAGTTTTCTTCTAGGAACCACATATATCTCATGAATAAAGTAATGAATCCATCCTAGTTCCTCTATTGTATCATAAGCCATAATAATCTGCTATAAAATCAGTGATAATTGGATGCTTTGAACTCTTCCAGGACATTAGACCACCATTCAGATAGAATACATGTCAATATTGTGACTTCATATCATTATGTTCTTTATGAAATATGTCATATGTATTATAACTAATGGATAAATCATGTTGAACCCTCTGGAATTAAGTGGCTTTATTGTGTTTTGATAATCCCAACCATTCATTCTTTATATCTTGATTATGATTAATGCATCCCAAATATACTTTAATATATGTTGTTACTTTCATTATGCTTAAATTAATTCTTTTGAATTATCAGATATATGTTTACTATGACTTAACTCATTCTGCCAAGTGAATGCTCAAGCAGTTTTCAGCTACCGTTACAAACTAGATACCGATACAGAACAGTAGCCACTGTTATGGATTAGAGCTACCTATACCACCGTTATGGATTAGAGCTATCAATATCGAATAGAGCTACCAATATGGAGTTCACCAATACATCAAATTCACCAGTACTCAAAGATCACAGCTACATCAAAGTCTACCGATAGAGTTATAGTTACAAGATCACCGGTACTCAAGCCTACTGTTACATCGAAGTTGACAGCTACCAATACAGAGCTACCGATATGATGAAGTCTACCGATATGCTGAAATCCACCGTTATTCAATGTCTACCGATAGAGACTTACCGCTACCGATACAAGGCAGAGCCATAGCTACCGTTACAATTCTACCGCTACTAATGCGATCAAATCTACCGTTATAGCTACCGATACAAAGTCTATCGTTACAAATGAAGTCTACCGATACAGACACCTACTGAAACACAATTCTAACTATATCAAGAGGTACCGTTCCAGAGACAGAACCCGACACTGCTTTAATTTGTTTGTCTTTGTTTAATCTAACCAACGGTCATATCAGGTATATTTTAATACACTGACATTTATTTAATGTGTGTTGTTGGATGTCAGGGAACCGTACCTCGTACCTGGAAAAAGTAAATAATCTTTTGCCGGAGCACGTGGTTTAACTAAAGGAAGGATGTTCTACTACAAAAGATACGAATACAGATACAGACAAACCACAGGGGTGTGCGAGACATAGACGAATACATAGAGATATTCATATACCACGAGGTGTGCTGGAAGAACAACTAAGCGTGAATGAAAAGAGACGACATAACTTACATGAATAACTCATTACTGCATACCAGTGAAGAGCTGAGAACGAGAACATAACACAAGAGCTTCATCGACTGTCTCTCCACCTGGAAGTCAAGGAAACAGACGATACTCTATTTTCCAAACAAAAACTAGAAGAGGACTCATAGTGAATTCTGATCAATCAAAGGAGTCCAGAACTGCATGAAAATCCCTAGAGCTATTTCTAAACTCTAAATATTTGCTCTGTGATTTATCCTTTTACATATTGAGCAGTGTGTGTTATCTGCTGCATTTTACACACACACTGTCTCTTGTACTCTAACTGGAGGATTTTTACATCCTCACTCAATATTCTTACATATTTTATTTCCCAGTGGGATAGTTTTAGAGGTCACGTGACCTGGACAGTTGGTTGCTGTTGTTGTTTTTTCCTCGGATAACAGTGGTAGAGGTCGTGTGACCTGGACAGTTGTATACTGTTGTTTATCCCCGATCCAGGGTATGTATCACTTTTTTATAAAAGATTTTGAGAGGACTAAGTCTCAGCTTGAGACTGAACCTCTTGGTTAAAACTGATGTGCTTATTTACTTTCAAAGTTATTTGTTTTTATTTCGCTGCTAATACTTTAAAACCAAAATTGTTTTAAAGCTACTTTGATAATTATATTCGCATGTGTTTATATTAGTTTTATATCAGTAAGTTGGTTTCAAAAGTTAATCAACTGATTAACTGGGATATAATCAATCCCTTGAGAACCCAACAGAACCTTTACTTTGATATAAATTCACTAAAGTTTAATATTGTATTCTATTTGGGGGATTCTAACTCAAAGTTTTAAAATAGAAATTTTAATTGGAACTCAATTCACCCCCCTCTTGAGTGTCCACTCCGACTAACATTTGGTATCAAAGTATTTTTTAAAATATTTTGTACTCTATTTTTCAACTGTGATTTTAGTTGTATTTTAATGTTCTTAAAATTTCTATTATTTCTAAATTTTTATCTCTTTAAAATCATTACTTTAATTTAGTTATCATGGACAATAGAGTTGAAGGTGCTGCTACCAATAGAACACCATTTTTTAATGGCACCAATTATGCTCAGTGGAAACTTAATATGAAAATTCATTTAGAGAGCATGGGTTTTGATATTTGGACTGCTATAGAATCTGAATACAAAATACCAACTACTGTTAGATCTACTTGGAATGAAGCTACTAAGACAGCCTAAAATAATAATTGTAAAGTTATGAATGCTTTGTACTATGCTCTAGGAGAGGATTAATTTAATAGAATATCTGCTTGTAAAACTGCGTATGAAATTTGGGATAGCTTAGTTGTTTCTCATGAAGGAACAACTAATGATAAGAAGATGAGATTTAATACATACACTATTAAGTATGATAATTTTAAGATGAATCCTGATGAACCCATTTCTGATATGTATCTTAGGTTCAATGAAATTGTCAACACAATAACTTCTCTGGGAAAGGATGTTCCAGCAAAGGAACAAATCATGAGAATTTTGAGATTTCTACTTGAAAGATGGAGAGGAACCTCTGTCTCCATTAGAGAATCGTGTGACATTGGAGATCTTCTAGTCAAAGAACTAATTGGAAAAATGATGATGTATGAAGAGGAACTTAAAGTGAACAAAGAAGAAGATGATGAACCTAGAAGGAAGTCTGTTGCCTTCAAAACTACAACCTCAAAGAATAAGGATAAGGAAAAGCTTCAAGCTATCAATGAAATTTCAAGCTGTGAAGACAGTGAGAGTGATTCTGATAGTGATGCTGAGATGGCTCACATTGCTAGAAGGTTTAATAAATTTTATAGGAAGAATAGGTTTTTCAGAAAATCAAACTACAAAGGTAAGTATGACAACAAAGGACATTGGAAAAAGGATTGGAAGAAGCCTGATAAATCAGATGAAGTTGTCTGTTATGAGTGCAAAAGGAAAGGACACATAAACGCAGAATGTCCAAATATAAAATAAAAGAATAAGTATTAATACAAGGACAACAATTATAAGAAAGCCATGAAGGACACTTAGAGTGCTTCTGAGGAAAGTTCTAGTGAATCTGATGTTTCTGAAACTGAACACAGAAAGAAGGCGAACATGTGTTTTATGACAAACACTTCTGAGGTAACTTTAGAAACTCCTGCTTCTAATTAATATTATTCTGGAGATGATTCTAAATGTGATAACATGTCTAAATCTTAACTGTTTGAATATTGTGATATGTTAGAAGAAACATGTAATGAGCTGAAAGACAAATACAAAGGTTTAAAGAAACAGTATGCTTTAACTGTTAAACACAAATCTGATCGGGATATTGAAGTAGAAAATAATGCTCAGTTTCTTAAAGAGAATACTGAACTAATATTATCTAATGAGAAACTCAAGAAAGACTTAGAGAAATTTACTAATGGTAAAGATACTCTTACTCAAAATATAGGTAAGAAAATAGCACCTAGATACACTACTGGTATAGGATACCAACTTGGACAAAGGAAAATTACCCAAACTAGATTCATTCCTAAATCTGGACAGAATGTAGCTAGCTTTGGAACTTCATATACTTCAATGAGTTATATTCATAGTTATGGATCTAATAAGGTTTATCTTTCCAAATCTGTTGATTCTAGAAATTCTATGAGAACCATTAGAAAAATATGGGTACCTAAAGTATTATTGGCTAACCTGTCTGGACCCAAGAAAATCTGGGTACCAAAATCATTTCCTGTTTAAAACTGTTTTGTAGGAAACCTACTTAAAGTGCTATTGTAAAATGAACTGCTACTTGGACAGTGGATGTTCAAAACATATATCAGGATACTTCTCATTCTTTAAAATCTTAGTCAGAGTTGATGGAGGTTTTCTCACCTTTGGTGAAAACTCAAAAGGAAAAATCATCAGCTTAGGCCAGATTGGTAACACTGACTCAATATTGATTTCCAAAGTTTTATTTGTTGATGGACTGAAATATAATTTCTAAAGTATTTCTCAGTTATGTGATGATGGTTTTTATGTTAAATTTGAAAATGATTCTTGCAATGTTTTTAATTCTAAAAATGTTTTAGTATTTTCAGCTTTAAGAAATGAACATGTTTATGCTGTTGATTTAAATTCTTTAGCTAAGAAAAATATTACTTGTTTAAATTCTTTTCATAAAGAGTCTTGGCATTGGCACAGAAGATTTGGACACTGCAATGTGCATTCACTTAGAAAACATTCTAGGAGAAACTTAGTTAGAGACCTACCCAAACTTGAATTTCTAACAGACAAAGTTTGTAATCCCTGTCAAAAGGGAAAGAAACATAAAGTTTCTTTTAAATCAAAGAAAGAAGTTTCAACTTATCAACCTCTCGAGTTGGTTCACATGGATTTATTTGGAACTTCTTGATTTTCTATTTTAAATGGGAAGCATTATGTCTATGTTCTTATAGATGACTATTCTATATATACTTGTGTATATTTTCTAGCTCACAAAAGTGAAGCTTGTTCTTACTTTATTAAATATTCCAAGTCTGTAGAGAACCTTAGTGGACTTAAGATTAAAACTATGAGAAGTGATCATGGCCGTGAGTTTGAAAATCATGAGTGTGAATCCTACTGCTCACATAATGGCTATAGTCACAATTTCTCTTCCCCTAGGACACCTCAGCAAAATGGTGTATTATAAAGAAGGAATAGAACCCTGCATAAAATTTTTAGAACCATGCTTAATGAGTATGACCTACCCATTTAATTTTGGGATGAATCTGTAAATACAGCTTGTTATGTTATTAATAGAGTCTTAATTAGACCTGTTCTTAAGAGGACACCTTATGAGTTGTGGAACCGTAGGAAACCTAAGGTTAACTACTTCAATGTTTTTGGCTGCAACGTCTTTATTCTTAATACTAAAGTCAATCTCGACAAATTTTCATCCAAGAGTGATGAAAGAATTTTCCTAGGTTACTCTATTTCTAGTAAAGCATATAGAGTTTTCAATAAGAGAACCAAATGTGTGGAAGAATCTTTTCACATCAAATTTGATGAAACTGATCCACATGAACCTAAGACCTCTCTTGAAAATCTTGAAGATGATCTCTCTGGTTTGAACCTTAATGATAAAAACAGTGGACCTATAGTTAAAACATCCAGTTTTGGAAATTTTCCAGACCCTTCTTCTATTGAACCTCAACCTGTAGATGAACCTGAAATCATGAGCCCTACCTTTTCTAGATCAACTAGAATATGAAGAATCAACCTTTAGATGCTGTTGTAGGAAATCAAGATAGAGGAACACAGACTAGAGCTTCACTAAGAAATCAGGTTGAACATCATGTTTTTCTTTCAAAGCTAGAACCTAAAAATGTCAATGATGCTATCAATGATGAATTTTGGGTAATAGATATGCAAGAAGAACTAAATCAATTTGAAAGAAACAAAGTCTGGAAATTAGTAGAAAGACCTAAGGACACTATCACTATAGGCACAAAATGGGTGTTTAGAAACAAAGTTGATGAATCTAGAAACATCATTAGAAACAAAGATAGGCTAGTTGCACAAGGTTACAATCAAGAAGAAGGGATTGACTATGAGGAAACCTTTTCACCTGTTGCTAGATTAGGGGCTATTAGGATCTTACTTGCTTATGCATCACATCTGAATTTCAAGTTATATTAAATGGATGTGAAAAGTTATTTTCTAAATGGTTTTATTGTTAAAGATGTTTTTGTAGAAAAACCACCTGGTTTTTCAAATCCTCATTTTCAAAATCATGTTTTTAAACTTTCTAAAGATTTATATGGTTTAAAACAAGATCCAAGAGCTTGGTATGAAAGACTTTCAAACATTCTTATTTCTAAAGGATTTTTAAAAGGAATTGTTGATCCCACTCTTTTTATAAAAAGAATTTCAAAATATGTATTGATAGTTAAAATCTATGCCGATGATATTATTTTTTGATCTTTGAAAAATTATTTATGTACTGATTTTCAATGGTTATGAAAAATGAATTTGAAATGAGCTTAATGGGAGAGCTTAAGTATTTTTTTGGTTTTCAAATTTTTCAAACTAAAGATGGAATTATTTTAAATCAAAGTAAATATACTAAGGATTTATTAAAACGTTTTGGTTTGGATAGTATTAAGGAAAGTGACATACCTATGAGTACCACCTTTAAATTGGATATTGATGAAACTGGTAAACCAGTAGATCAAACTAATTATAGAGGTATGATTGGGAATTTACTTTATCTTACTGCTAGTCGACCAGATATTATGTTTAGTGTGTGTATGTGTGCTAGATTTCAAGATAATCCTAAAGAGTCACAATTACTTGCTGTTAAAAGAATTTTTAAATATCTTAATTATACTGCAAATTTAGGTTTGTTTTATCTAAAAGAACAATCATTTGATTTAATAAGTTATTCGGATGCTGATTTTTCTAGCTGTAAGTTAGATAGGAAGAGCACATCTGGAACATGTCATTTACTTGGAAAGTCCCTCGTATCATGGTGTAGTAAGAAACAGAACTCAATTTCATTGTCTACTGCTGAAGCAGAATATATAGCTACTGGTAGTTGCTGTGCATAGATTCTGTGGATGAAACACACTTTATTGGACTATGGATTTGACATTAAACATGTTTCAATCAACTGTGACAACACTAGTGTGATTAATATCTCTAAGAATCATGATTCTCACTCTAGAACTAAACATATTGATGTTAGACACCATTTTCTAAGAGATCATTATCAAAGAGGTGATATAACACTTGAATTTATAGGCACCGAACTTCAATTAGCTGATATTTTCACTAAGCCTTTGTGTTCCGAAAGATTATGTTTCATCAGATATGAATTAGGAATGATAACTTACCCTTGAAACTGTTATAGAATTCTCACCGTTAGGGAAACCTCACCATTAGGGAAACCTCACCGTTAGGGAAACCTCACCGTTAGGGAAACCTCACCGTTAGGGAAAACTCACCGTTAGGGAAACCTCACCGTTAGGGAAACCTCACCGTTAGGGAAACCTCGCCGTTAGGGAAACCTCGCCGTTAGGGAAACCTCACCGTTTGGGAAACCTTACCGTTAGGAAAACCTCACTGTTAGGGAGACCTCACCGTTAGGGAGACCTCACCGTTAGGGAGACCTTACCGTTAGAAGACTTTACCGGTACATTTGCGCACTGTATTATTCTGTAAAGCCGAGTCATCGAACCACTGTTTATTTTATTTATGATTTATGTGATTTGTGAATCCTAAATGATATTAAAAATCGAACTAGATTCACTCAATCTCACCACGAACCTATCTACTTGAATTCTCCTAAACCTAAACCTCTCGACCTTCAGAACCCTAGCCTCAAATCTGTAATGCCCCGCGTCAAGAGACCCCAAGTCACAGATGGGAGTGCAGCGCCGTCAGCAAAGAGACAAAAAGTAGCTAGTACTGATTCTAGTGAAAGTGGAAGTGGATGAGTAGCTCAGAGGAGACCAGTAAACCTGCACCTATCGAAGCGTGAGATAGTTGTTGAAAAAGAGGTGTGTGTAGAATGGATGATGGAAGGCAAATCGTTAGTTCATAAGGTTTTACAAGAAAAAGGTTGGCTAGAATGCTTCGCGGACAACAACAGACCTTATTATCCAGGACTGGTGAAACAGTTCTACGAATTCGTTCGTTTTGAAAAGTCTGAAGACGAAAGCGGAATGATTTATGTGGTAAATGGTCAGGAAGTATATTTTACTTCAGGAGAATGGGCTGAGAACCTAAGAGTTCCACATGAAGGAGATTGTGTGTTCTTCTCAAAGTCTGTACCTTCGACCAGTGATGTGTTTCAATATGAAGATGCTTTGCTGGAGCTCACAGGGGATGGGACCCCTAGAAAGGTTATTGCTGCAGAGATGGTAGGAGAAGATAAGCTGTTTTTTATGTTTATTCATCATGTTGTTAGTCCGAGAAGAGGAGACTTTGCCACCTTGAGATTACAAGACATATATCTGTTACATTTGCTGAAGCACAGTGTAAGAATAAATCTATGTAGATAGATTATGGTTCAAGTGGAAGAGATGACTAGACCGAAGTCAAAATCAAATGCCTTGTTTTTCTCAAATCTAATTTCTGTGATGTTGAATGTGAAGGAGATAGCTGGACCTCAGGATGAGGTGGTAGTGGTTAAATATAACTTCTGTATTACAATAACTGTCTGTAAATACATGAATGTCAGCTGGAATCCTTCGAATAAATTATGGGTGAATGATTAGGGAAAAATTTATGACAAGTATACTCCTATGGATCATCCTTATAGACCAAAGGATGTGAGGGATCCTGGTCTTGGACCAGATGAGCCAGAACCAGTCTACAGTGATGATGAAGCTGAGGAGGAAGAGACATCAGTAGAGGAAGGAGGAGATCCAGACTTACCCCCTAGTCATGTGCATCAAGTTATTTCTTATGGAGCAGCTAGCCCTCCAAATGAACTACCAAAGAGAGAAACTGTCTTGAAGGACAATGATACAGAGACTACAGAAGAAGAAGAAAAAGCATGCCAATATGTTGTCAAGGATACCTCTGATGAGGATGAGACAACCGAATCTGATCATAATATTAATGGAGAAAATGAGGCTGATGGTGAAGCAGATGATGAGGAAAATGTTGAAAAAGAACTCAGTTTGAGTCCTCTAATAGTCAGTACAGTCAGGACAATGGCTAATTAGGAAGACATAGCAGCATCACATGTTAATGAGAGAGTCATTAATGACTTAGAACAAATGGATATTGAATCTACTACAATTGTAGAGGAAATTGCAGAATTACCTCAGGAAGAACAGTTGGAAGAGATACCTCGGGAGAATGTTCCAAGTGAGGGAGAGAATCTTGGCTCAGTATCAGTATTATATGACATTGAAGGTTGGACATCAGATCCCAGATATATGATTCTTGGACTTTCTTATGGAGATTCGGATGAGGAAGACCAGCACCAAAAGGAATCAGTTACCTTACCCACTGTGGCTGAAAATGTGGCAACCAAGGAGGACCTTAATTCTTTAAAAGCAGAATTGATAGAAGCAATAAGAGAATCAGTGGCAGATATGAAGAAAAGTATGGTTGAAGAGATGAAGAGCGTTGAGAAATCCCTTGAGTTATCCATTGGATGTAGTTTGTCCAGTCCTGTGAAAGAAATGGTGGATGAACTTAAAGTGTGCCACACTCATATTGAGAGTTGGACAGGAGCTGTAGTTTCTCTTAGACAATCAATTGCTTCGTTGACTGCTTTGAACAGTTCTCAAACCCACGTGCACACTGAAATTATATATATCAAAGAAGTGGTCAAACAATTCGTGGAAGTTGTTGAGCCCTTTAAGAAGTCAGTCAAAGAACATCTGAACAGTTAGGATGAACTTGTTTAGAAGGTGGTCAGTAGTCTGACTCAATATTTCAAAGAGACAGTGGCCTTCTCAATGAAACCTCTTACCTCAACTACCTTCAGTGTGAACCTTGACCAGATCCATACTATTATTCAGGAAGAATTTTCTAAGGCTAGTCCCAGTGGTGCATCAGATACTCAGATTCTTGCTACCACTAGGGAAGTTAGTATTTTTTTTCGAGGTCACCTGCGGGCAGCTACTGCTTCTCAAGAGGCAATCAAGAATAAGGTGGATGCTTATTTTGAAAAGGTTTATACCAAACACCAAATGACAAACCATTTCAAGCTTTTTCTTGAGAATATGAAGTTACCTCCAGTTACCCAAGCCTTCAGGGAACAAGTTAGTAGGCTCAGGGAGCTTACTACTTCTTTGGATAAGTCTATAGAGAATAGAGAGGATTTTGTATCTGCTATGTAGAAAGGTGGAAGCATCATCATGGATTTCAGGAATCTCTTGCTGCCTTTCCTACATGTGGATGCTCGGCCAGTGATTGTACCTCTGACACTTCCTGCTTCTGGCTCTGGGAGTACTTCTCAACTGACTCTAGTTCAAGCCATCAGGATCCTGACACCGATGATCACTCAGAGGAGCTCAGATTACAGATCTGGTACTGTATCAGTTGCGGATCCACTAGTGGTTCATTCAGGAATTTCCAAGCCTTCTGACTCTACCTCTGAACCCTCTGCTGATCCCAAGGTAAAGACACCTTTTCAAGAGGATGATTCAGTGCTTCTAGCTCCATTTTTGATGGGATTCATTGTATTTTTATACTTTTTTGATTTTCCCAATGTATCTTTTGCTTATCAATCACATACTTCATTCCTCTCTTCACTGTATATTTTACTCTGTCTATTTTCTTTCCTAGTCCTTATAATTTCTCTGATACCCTCCTTTTTGTTAATCACAAAGGGGGAGAAATTGATAGGGGGAGAAAATCACTACTTTGGAGGAAAATCTTGTAGTTAAATTGATAGGCAGAGGAATATGCGAATCTTTTCAAACTAAAGAATCTTGTTTGTTTTTTCTTCTAATACTACATTATTTCTTGATATATTCCTGTTTTCATATTTTTTTCTCTGATACTATTTTAATTTTGATATCAATTGCTGAGATTTTTCCTCTGATACTATATTGTTGGTATCATACTTTGATATATTTTTTTCCTCTGATATTACTTTATTTTTGGCATAAGTTGTGATTATCAAAAAGGGGGAGATTGTTGAACCCTCTGGAATTAAGTGGCCTTATTGTGTTTTGATAATCCCAACCATTCTTTCTTTATATCTTGATTATGCTTAATACATTCCAAATATACTTTAATATATGTTGTTACTTTCATTAGTCTTAAATTAAGTCTTTTGAATTATCAGATATATGTTTACTATGACATAACTCATTCTTCCAAGTGAATGCTCAAACAGTTTTCAGCTACCGTTACAAACTAACTACCGATACAGAACAGTAGCCACCGTTATGGATTAAAGCTACCGATACCCCTATTATGGATTAGAGCTACCGATATCGAATGGGGCTACCGATATGGAGTTCACCGATACATAAAGTTCACCAGTAGTCAAAGATCACCTCTACATCAAAGTCTACTAATACGGAACATCAAGTATACCGATAGAGTTACAGTTACAAGCTCACTGGTACTCAAGCCTACCGCGACATCGAAGTCGATAGCTACCGATACAGAGCTACTGATATGCTGAAGTCTACTGATATGCTGAAGTCCACCGTTATGCAAAGTCTACCGATAGAGACTTACCGCTACCGATACAAGGCATAGCCACATCTACCATTATAAGTCTACCGATACTTATGCGATCAAATCTACTGTTAAAGCTACTGATACAAAGTCTACCATTACAAATGAAGTCTACCGATACAGACACCTACTGTAACACAAGTCTACCGATATCAAGATCTACCATTCCAGAGACAGAACCCGACACTGTTTTAATTTCTATATCTTTGTTTAATCTAACCAATGTTCATATCAGGTATATTTTAATACACTGACATTTATTTAATGTGTGCTGTTGGATGTCAGGGAACTATACCTCGTACCTGCAAAAAGTAAATCTTCTTTTGCTGGAGCACGTGGTTTAACTAAAGGAAGGATGTGCTACTAAAAAAGAGACGAATACAGATACAGAAAGACCACAGGGGTGTGCGAGACATAGACAAATACACAGAGATATACATATACCACGAGGTGTGCTGGAAGAAAAACTAAGCATGAATGAAAAGATACGATAGAACATACATGAAGAATTCATTACTGCATACCAGTGAAGAGCTGAGAATGAGAACATAACACAAGAGCTTCATCGACTGTCTCTACACATGGAAGTCAAGGAAACAGACAATACTCTGTTTTCCAGACAAAAACCAGAAGAGGACTCAGAGCGAATTCCGATCAATCAAAGGAGTCCAGAACTACATGAAAATCACTAGAGCCATTTATAAACTCTAAATATTTGATCTGTGATTTATCCTTTTACATATTGAGAAGTGTGTGTTATCTGCTACATTTTACACCCACACTGTCTCCTGTACTCTAACTGGAGGATTTGTAAATCCTCACTCAATAGTCTTACATCTTTTATTTCCCACCGGGATAGTGGTAGAGGTCGTGTGACCTGGATAGTTGGTTGTTGTTGTTTTTGTTTCCCATGGATAACAGTGGTAGAGGTTGTGTGACCTGGGCAGTTCTATACTATTGTTTATCCCCGATCCAGGGTGTGGATCACTTTTTTATAAAAGCTTTTTAGAGGACTAAGTCTCAGCTTGAGACTGAACCTCTTGGTTAAAACTGTTGTGCTTATTTACTTTCAATGTTATTTGTTTTTATTCCACTGATAATACTTTAAAACCAAAATTTTTTTAAAGCTACATTGATAATTAAATTCACAAGTGTTTATATTAGTTGTAAATCAGTAAGTTGGTTTCAAAATTTAATCAACTGATTAACTGGGAAATAATCAATCCCTTGAGAACCCAACAGAACCTTTACTTTGATATAAATTCACTACAGTTTAATTCTGTATTGTATTTGGGGGATTTTAACTCAATGTTTTAAAACAGAAATTTTAATTGGAACTCAATTCACCCTCCCCCCCCACTTGAGTGTCCACTCCGACCAACAAATCCTTATCTCCTCTATATACTAAAAATATATATTTATTGTTAATCATATATTTAAGGATAATCATAACATAATTCCAATGTTATTCACCTGAATCTTCTTTATATATGTTTACCATTCTTAATCTAAATGAAACATCAAGCCTCAGACATAATATAACATACATGATAGATCCTACCATATAAATTTATGTGATATTAATCATTCTCTCACTTTCCTATTGTGTTCGGTGACATGTTTCCTTAGAAATATGTGTACATTGTGACAATAGAACTAATCCTCACTTGGATTCATCCATTATAAAACTCTTTGGTACCTCGTCAACATATGTACCTTTACCTAGTCTATGATTCCACTTAGATCTATCACACATGATCTTGATCTTTAATATTTATTCTACTTCACCTATGTCCTCTATGGAGAAGCACTTTTTCAACCATGCCTTATCCTCTTGTAAGGCTAGTTTATCAGTTACAAGTTTTAATATGTCACAAATTTATAGTACTATGAAAAAAATCATACCCCCACTAAAAATATTGTAAACCCATGACTAACATTTAGTCATGATGAAACCAAATTACTTTATCACCTTATCAAATCAAATGTTTCATGACCTGGATTCTTGATATATTCCATAAATGGATCTATACATCATGAATACCTTTTTAATTAATGGGAGTCACAATCCATTATGTTTGTATCTTGTTCACAGCCTCTTGAAGGTTCCTATTAAGGAATATAGTCATGTTGTCCATTTTCCTAATCATATAGTAATAGTAATTTTCTATTAAAATATGGATTGTAATGGATTTAAACATGGAAAGTGATGTTAATTTTTTATAGTATATTTCAAAATGCATTCTAAAAAATATGGCCATTAGTCATTCTTTAAAGGTGTTTACTTAACCTTCCATGTCTAGTTTTCTCTTTAATATCCATATATGTACAAAAAGCTCTACATCAACTAGAAAATCATTAAAAAAACAAAATAAAATTGATAAAACGAATCTGTCTAAGAATTCATGGATTTCTTCTATCTTGTTTCATTTGAGCTCTTTGATACCTCTTTGTAATAGAGTGGAAACTTATTCACAACCAATAATGAGTCTCCGTCATTAGTGACTAGAAAACTGTATCTTTATAATTATCTTTCCTCAGTTTCACTCATATGCCGCATTTGTGTATCCAGAACACATTATTCCTTGGGTACCTATAGAATTGATTCATGAACAAAATCATGTATATCATGAATTCCATCTTCATCGAAGTAAATATTACTCTCACAATCTCCATTGAGGTTTTGGTACCTCTTTTAAAATATGACTTGACTTGAGAATGCCACTTTCTTTTCTGATGGATTTTATTGGTAGTAACCCCTAGTTCTCATTGGATACCCTATAAAGATACATAGTCTACATTGGGGTGCTAGTATTTTTATTTATGTATCATTAACAAATTCATCACAACCCCATGCACAGTCATTTGAAAAAACATATTTCATTTCACTCCATAACTCAAAGGGGATATCATTTTCTACTTTGGTTGTAACACAATTTAGTAATTATAATGTTGTCTATAATGCATACCCCCAAAAGGATAATGGAAGACATTCATGACTCATTATTGAACTACCTATTTCCAATAAGTTATGGTTTCTCCCATCACAAAAATAATTACATTAGTGCATATAAGGTGGATTGATTTGAGATAAAATATTATGATCCTATAGAATATCAATAACTCCATGGTTATAATATTTAGAACCTCGAACCAATTAAATATTATTTATCTTAATAACAAAATAATATTCAATCTCATTAATGGAACCTTTTAACTTCTAAATGAATTTTTGATTATACCACTTTAATTAGATATATCCATACCTACTAAAGTCATCGGTAAATTTTATAATTTATTATAATTCACCTCCATCTTCTACATAAAAACATTATCACACATCATTTTTTTCAATTATAAATGACCTGTTTACATTTAACCAATAAAATTGAATGGTGGTTTATTCATCATACATTATAAACAAGTGTGACATCTTTTAGAAGGATTATGCTAAAAAAGATTAAGTAACCATTATGATAGACATTTTTTGTACACTTATTTTTTTACATGAAAAATATGGTGATTAGATAACTAGTTTTTATATGATTCACATTTATTTATTACATTATTAATTTCCAATATTAGGTTAAATCAATAATTAAAAATATTGAATATTTCCCTTTATTATTTGTATGGTTGAAATATCACATCCACTGGACCTTCTATCCACATGAAAAAAAATAATGCTTCTCGTTCCATTCCATGACTATTGATATTATTTTATATAAAAGGTAAATTCATAAGAGCCTAATAATTGGAATGAGTCTTTACCCCCTTTAACTTGTTCCTCTTTTTCTTATTCACCATAGTAGCAATGGGCTTCTCACACCCCATGTCTTTTCCAAAATGGTATGAAAGAGTAAGATGTTATGGTAATGTATTCTTCATATTTCTCATATTATTATTCACAATAAAACTAGAGATGTTTTTAGGTAGTGAGAATAGTTTTAGATATATGAAAAACTCATCAGTGTTATTAAAGCATAAGATATATAGGTAAACAGTGTTTCCAATCATCTTGACTATATTTCCCCTAGCTGGTGTTGACTCTCTACTCTTATACATGAATAGTGCATTTGAGATCTCATAACTCTCTGATCTCTCCTTCTCTTGATAGATATCTTTTTGTTGATAAACAATCATATGTGTATCAATATCATCATATTTTTTTAGAATATCATTGGATGTGGAGAATAACATTAAACATTGGGTATCTATAGAATCATATACAAGATTCAAATGGAGAGATATTTATTCCACATTAGCTTAATAAGAAATAAACTAAAGAAGTTGGATTTCATGAATGTATAATTTTCATTTCTCAAATAGTATAATGCATAAGTGCATGTACCATTTCTGGAAATTCATGCTAGTGAGAAGGTTATCCTTATATAGTATGAATTAAATTGATATTTTCAATGTAATTTGATTCAAAATTTTAATAATTAAATAGAAAATAATTATTACCTTTTTATTATAAAATTTTATCAATAAATTTAAAATAAAAGAAATTATTATTAATCTACCACTATTTTTGGAAATCTAAAATCATTCATTGTCAGATGTAAAATATTATTTTATTTATATATTATAGTGGTAATGAACAAAATTATCATCTAATGACCCATACCAGGGTCAAGTAAGCTAATTTGAGGGATTATATCACAACCTATCCTCAGGGTCCGTGTTGGGACTACCCCAAGCCCGCCTTCCATATACCAGGGGCTGGAGACTAGCACCAAAGGCGTAAATCCCTATAAAAAGGGAAGGAATTGCCTTTTATATAAGGAAACAACACAACATAGTACGCAAGATGAAGTAAACACTAAGTAAACTGAGTAGAAAAGTAAGTGCTGGAAAGTAAACTGGCCAGAATACAAACCCAACTGAAATTATAGTACAACTGAAAAAAAAATTACGATAGTAGTAAAGTAAATCAGCAACCACTGAGTTTTCCTCCAACTATCCTACCTGAAAGCTGGGTACAGATGGTCTCCTCAGCTCCTCGGGTCCAGCCGTCCACTCTGTTTACGTCCTGCCAACTGGTCCACCTCCATGTATCGTCCCGCTCCACAAAACGCCTCCTCGATCAGTATTGTCCGTCGTCTGCATCCAACAAAACATAGTTCGGGCATAACCCATGCATGGTTGAGTATACGATACTCAGTAGGGACCCCGAGACCCCCAATGGTATGCCAGAATCACCAAAGGATAATCCAAAATGGAATGATACAAACTTAAAGAATCAACCTACTCTACTTAGGTATCTTCCCATATATATACCTAAGTCATCAATTCCAGTTCGGCTCCAACTCAAGAGCCCAAGTACAACATAGTCCACACAGGAAAGCACAACCCAATCCACATAGGAAACTAAGTCACTCATATCGATGATATTCATTGAAATTCAAGACTCATCTAACATAGGTATACTACTCACGAAGAGGGGTGGAGATGATAGATATAGCCTCTAAATCATCTTCCCTGTCGAACCCACGTAGGATCCAAGTATAGAAGTCATCGATTCCAAACCCACGTAGGATCCTAGTATAGTAACCATCGCTACCGAACCCACGTAGCATCCAAGTACAGTCATCATCGCTGCTGAACCCATGGAGGATTCAACTACAGTCATCCTCACTGCTGAACCCACATAGGATCCAATTATAGTCGTCATCGTCATCACAGTCGCAGCCATCTCTAGTGTTCCCGCACACAGCATGCTCGATTTCGGGAGGGTCCACTCCACAGCCAAGGTGGTCGATAAATCATATTTCCCTAAGTCTAGAATTTATGTATCCCAATGTTCTGTCTCGTCATTAGGAACTCAACGCAACAGACTGTGCGTCATTTGGATGCCTGGTCTGAGAGATATTGGCTTTTCCGTCCCAGAGGCCCAATTAATGATACACTCGTTTCTAACCCGACTTATAACCAAATTCATCCAAAACTCACATAGAGTTACGAAAAAGGACCGTCTCATCAAAAGAGTCCCAGTGCCGCCGACGGCGCATCGATATGACATGCGGTCCTTAAGTTATTCACGTTTAAGTGAATATCTGGCCCAACCTGTTTAGCCCAGTGGGCCGACGGGTTGGGTTGACCCAGTTTGACGGGTCCGACCTAGAAGTGGTGTCAGACTGGTCTGAAGAATTATACAACTCAGCCTGAAGGGACACGGCCTGACCCAAAGTGGCGCAGCTCAGCCCGAAGTGGTGCGACCCAGCCCGGCGGGGTGAGGTCCGGCACAGCTCAGCCCACCCCGGTGCGGTCCGGCTCGGCCCAGCCTAATGCGGCCTGACTGGGGGCACGGCCTGGCTATCTCATCCTATGCCGAGAAAATTCCATTGGGGCATGCCCCCCCCCGGTTTTCTGCACCGGCGGCACCGCCCTTCCCCAAATCGGTCGGCTAGACCGGTCGGTCTTCTACGCACGTGGCCCACATGGGCGGGCTGTCGGTCTCCCGGTGCGGCGCCCTCCTAGGGCCGCGGTTCCTCTTCTCCTGGCCGGACGACGGGTCGGCCGATTATTCCGTCAAAGCAGCCTGTGTATCAAGTCACGGTTCCTCCTGCACATCTGGCGCGACCACGCCAGTTTTCTTTGCCACATACCCGACATGGCACGATGGCGTCGTGCTTCCACGCCTTCGTTTTCCAATTATAAAATAATAAACGAGATCAACAGAGGGTTTTTGGTCTGTTTTCATTCGTCCCGCACCCTCCACGTAAACTGATGGCAATTGGCCATATTTAACAATGATTTACAATGATTACAGGGTACGTAAACATCGAATTTCAAGAATAAACCCCTACCTCGATAATCGATGTCATTCACGGTTGTTAAGCGTCGAGGATGGTGACGTCTTTTCCATCATCTTTGGTGTGTACCTAAGGATGAACAACGTTCCCTCACCAGTCACGAAGGAGAGAAAAATAATGTGCGTCGTCGTTGGTGAATTTCCCATGTCGGTGTCTCCTCTCTTATCGTAGAGGAAGAAGAGGATCAGAATCATGGTTGCTGAGTTGTTCTAAGTTGAAGGGTCGATGTTCTTCATCGGAGAAGAATCGACCTTCGATAAGGATGAAGTTCTTGAAAAACTCTAATGTTCTCCCCCAATTTCGCTCACACAACAATTTCCAACCAAAATAAAATAAGTCTTCTCCTTATTTTATTTAATCTTTCCATGCATTCAAAATTTAAAAATTAAACAACTAACTCATTTAATTGATGAGGATCAATCAATGAATTATGGTGTGTGTTGGCATGAATTAAAGAGGGAGAGAGGGGAGAGGAAGAGTTACTCAATTAAAGGGATTTAACAATTTTAATAGGGGGTTTCCATGTATTTAACATGGGATTTCAAAGGGTTAAAGAGTTGTGTAATGTGAAGGGTTGTGGATCGTGTGGGCCCCACATCACAATTATCCTCAAATGGGTAGTTAGGAGCTTGTGGGTCCCACCCCAACACCCCCATGTAGGATATAACCACCTTAGACATGAAATAAAAATTGATCCACAATTTTTATTCAATTCTTATTTAATCCACAAATTGCAACTTCTTCTCCCATGCAAACAAATCTTTATTATTGGCCCTCTTAATCGATTACTGGCACTACGAGTTCATTGGTGCCCTCAGATTACAATTCCGATCACCGGTTCAGAAGATAGAAAAACTCGCTCGTTCGTTCACTGAACATACCCGAGCGAAACATCAGAAATTGATTCCGGACACACTGGGCCTCAGAATCAAGTGTCGTCAAAAGCCACAGACTCGTAAAATTATAAATTATTTAAGAAAAAATATTCCATGAAATTTATAGGACATTACATTAATCCCGTCTCAGGGAATTACATCCCTGTAAAGCTACATCATAAACTAGGGAAAAAAATGTTGGTACTGTGCACACATCTAAGCCTCCCGCTCTCATGTTCTCTCCTGGAGGTTCCTGTGATGCCAACCAATGCACACCAGAGGGATCGACCATCCATGTAGGACCCACTCCTATTGATCCTCGATCTCCACCGGAATCCCCGCAAATGTCGTCTCGTCATCAATGTCCAGCTCCACATCATCAATGATATTCGTCAGGTCGTGCATGTATCTCCTCAACTGAGATACATGGAAGACGACGTGTACCCGGTGCAACTGAGGTGGAAGGGCCCAACGATAAGCCACCTCTCCTACCCTACTGAGAACCTACAATGGTATGATAAAGTGCAGAGATAACTTGCCACCCCGACCAAATCTCTGTAATCCACGTTTAGGTGAGACCCGTAAGAAAACATGGTCTCCATCCTCGAACTCCAGTGGTATCCGCCTCTTATCAGCATAGGACTTCTGTCTGCTCGGTGCAGTCCTCATCTGCTCCTGGATGATCTTCACCTTCTCCATCATAGCTTGGACCATCTCTGGTCCTACAAGTGCTGACTCCCCTGGGTCAACACAGAACAAGGGTGATCTGTATGGTCAGTCGTACAATCCCTCATATGGTGCCATCCAGATGGTGGAGTGGTAGCTGTTGTTGAACGCAAACTCCACCAAGGGTGGGTGATCCTCCCAGCTGTGACCAAAGTCAGGGACACATGCACAGAGCATGCCCTCGAGTGTCTGAATGGTCCTCTCTGTCTGTCCATTCATCTGAGGATGAAAGACGGTGCTACGGCATAGCTGCATCCCAAAAGCCTTCTGAAACCCCTTTCAAATACGGGAAGTAAAGCGAGAATCTCGATCAGAGATGATAGATGATGGAACACCATGAAGTCGTATGATCCCCTGAACGTAAAGGTGTCCCAAGCTTTCCACTGAGCCCTGTTCTCTGATAGGTAAGAAGTGGGATGACTTGGTGAGTCAGTCAACAATCACCAAGATGGATTTGTGTCCTCTGGAAGTACGTGGAAGCCCCATCAAAAAATATATAGATATCACGTCCCACTTCTACTTCAGGACCTCTAAGGGATGCACCAAGCATGCCGGTACCTGGTGCTCCACCTTCACCTGCTGGCATGTGAGGAATCGTGAAATGAAATCTTCCACAACATTCTTCATACCCGGCCACCAGTGTTGTCTTCTGAGATCCTGGTACATCTTCGCCACTCCTAGATATACCACCAAAGTGGAATTATGAAACTCCCCCAGCACGTCCTCCTGCAATGCAACTAGTACCATGGTACATCCCCTGAAGAGGATGACGTGCTCTCATCCTATATAAAATCCATCATGTGCATGTCCTGTGGATATTTGTGAACGTCGCGTCTCATAGTCAAATCCCCCATGCTGAGCCTCTCTGACCCGCTGAAGTAGTGTAGGAGTGACTATGAGTAACTGTATAAAGGCTTCTCCATCTCTAACCATGAAGGATATCTACAACGCGGCTAGCTGCTCCGTCGCCTCTCCAAGTAGCTGAATTCCCAATATCCTACTGAGAGCATCAGCTACTACGTTCCCCTTCCTAGGAGTATAGACTATCTAAAAGTCATAGTCATGGAGGAACTCAAGCCATCACCGCTGTCTCAGGTTCTGGTCCTTCTGCGAGAAGATTTACCTGAGACTCTGGGGGTCAGAGTAAACTGTAAAGCACTCGCCTGTCAGATAGTGCTGCCACATCTTCAAGACATAGACCACTGCTTCTAACTCCAGGTCATGTGTAGCATAGTTCTGCTCGTGCTGCCTCAACTTCCGTGAACCATAGGCGATCACTGCCCGCTCCTGCATCAGGACACACCCGAGTCCGGTCCCTGACGCATCGCAGTATACTACGTACCCTACACCCTCCTTCGGAAGCCACAATATGGTCACAGTGGTCAACATCTATCTCAATTCTTGGAAGCTCTGATGACATCTGACTAACCATATGAAGGGTTTCCCCATCTTCATAAAAGATGAATGTGGTGCTGCAACTCTAGAGAATTCTGGCACAAATCTCCAATAGTACCCAGGCAGACCTAGGAAACTCTGCACCTCCGTCACACTCCTAGGTGGCTCCCAAGAACGTACTGCCTCGATCTTCATAGGATCCACTGCAAATCCCACCTCAGAGATGATGTGTTCCAAGAAGTGGACCTCTCGAATCCAGAACAGACACTTCGAGAGATTTCCATAAAGCTGGTTCTCTCGGAGTGTGTCCAGTACAACCCGCAAGGGGTAGGCATGCTCCTCCTCAGTAGTTGAGTAAATCAGTATGTCGTCGATGAAGACTATGACAAAAAGATTGAGGTAAGGCTGGAAGATCCTGTTAATGAGACTCATGAAAACTTCTAGAGAATTGGTTACACCGAATTGCATAACCAAGAAATCATAGTGGCCATATCGACACCTGAAGGTCGTCTTCTGCATATCATCGTCTCAAACTCTGCGCTGATGATAGCCTGACATGAGGACTATCTTCTAGAACCATAGTTCTCCCTTGAGGTGATCAAAGAGGTCGTCAATCCTCGGGAGTGGATACTTGTTCTTTAAGGTCACCTGATTCAGGAGATGGTGGTTGAAACATAGTTGTAATATCTCATCTGCCTTCTTGGAAAATAAAATCGGAGAAGCCCAGGGTGAAACACTGGGTCGAATGAATCCCTTTCCCTACAAATCCTCCAAATGTACCCGCAGCTCACGAAGGGCTGCAGGAGCCATCCTCTATGCTGGAGTAGATATCGAGGCTTTCCTGAGGTACAAGTGAATGTAGAAATCTCCCTCCCTGTGAGGAGGTAGTCCTGGAAATTCTTTGTGAAAAACATCCTCATACTGATCCCCCAGAACATGAAAACTCAGACTCCGCATATTGAATGCTCCTAGGATGAGACTATCCAACTGATGGGTGATTGGCTGCCCTCTCCTCTGCGTAAGTCCATCCTGTGCTGCAAAGGCTCCCTTCTCACCGGTGAAGGTGCACCTGCTCCCATCTCTGCGGACACACCGCACTTTGCGCCTAATACATTCAATCTAGGCATGTACTGTAGATAACCAGTCCATACCCAAGATAATGTCATAAGGCCTCGATGCCGCTACAAGAAGATCCCAGCCGAAGATCTCGCCTCCTAGAGTAAGCTCACACTGCTGACAGCAGTGTGTAATCATCGAGTCTGATCCCATATGAGTATCTAGCCATAAGGATCGAGCCAACGGCTCCGTCGGAATCTTTGATCTCCGAACAAGGGCAGCGACAATGAAAGAATGACTCGATGTTGTGTCTATAAGAACTGCAGAAAGGGTGGAGTAGACACAGATAATACCTTGAATCATCTTAGGTACACCATTGTCACAGGCCTCAACTGCCTGGAGCTGAGCCTACCCCTGTCTTCCAGCTCCCTGTTGTTGGGGTGGTCCTCCTGGTGGTGGTGGTGGTAGAGCCTGAATGCATCTCCCACCACCCGCTGCTCGGCCACCTCCTATGCCTCATCTGGCTGCTCCCTGCGGACTTCCACGGTCGAACCTCTGCCTCTTCCTGGCTGGTCCCTCAACCGTCTGATGCTCCTCTGCATGGCGGGTCGGGCAGTCATGATCCATGTGGCCATGCCCGCCACATGCATAGCAATGCCAGCCTCTCATATGACTGGCTCTACTGTGTGTGCCACGCACCTCCGAACCTGTATCCTGAGGTCGTCCACTTGACGACCTAGTCCGCTTGGACCTCTACGACATCTTTCTACTGCCTGTTGTAGAAGACTCCACTATGTGTTTCCCTGCGGTAGGCCTCACTGCTGGCGTAGGCTCAGTAATAAATCTATCTACAAGAAGGTATCTCTCTAATACTCTTGCCTACGTCGGAATGCTGAGGGAGATTATAGAAGCCCTGATCTCATGTCTCAGTCCCTTCTCAAAGGTTTGAGCCTATAAGAATGGGTCCCGTAGCATTTCTGTGGAGTAGCGCGAGAGGTCTGTAAATCATTCTGAGTATTGGGATACTATCATGCTGCCCTACCGTAGCTGTAGTAACTCCTAGATGTGCACCACACGGAGGGTGGATGGAAAGAACTCCGAGCGAAAGAGGCTCTCAAAGTCTGTCAAATGTAGTGATGTCTCTTCGTTCACATAGTGCATCAGGCTCCACCATCTACCTGATGCTGCGTGTAGGAGACTCGTGGAAATGATCACCATAAGATCTTCTGGTGTCCCTACCAATCTGAAGGCTCAGACAACAGTCTCCAGCCAATCCTCGACTGCCTAAGGGTCCGTCTCTCCGCGGAATCTGGTCGGCCTCTATCGCTGAAACTCATGCAGCACACTCAGGCGGCGTGCACTCTCCGCTACTGGGACTAGTGGTATTGGTGGTCCAACAGGTAGAGGTACGACTGGTGCCTCCGCTATAATGGGTCCCTGCACCGAGGCCTCGTCGCTCAGTGGGCGGCCATTTCTCACTTAACTGGGAACCCTAGCCGGCTGTCGTCGTGGGGCCATAATGAAAAGAAATAAGTGCGCTTTGGTTAATACAGTATACCTGGTGAGCTGACTGAAAGTAATCACTAATAAATCATTTGAACACACATACAATCAATGTTTTCGGGAACTGAGTCGGAAATTATAAGTCAGGGTCCTGGTGTATGGATACATCGGTCACCGCACCAACACTGGACTCCCTAGATAGATAACAACATTCAATACCCTTATCACTATTTCTTCACAGGAAGAAATTAGAGTCCTAAGTTCTGCGGTAGAACCGACTCCACTAATATCAAATTTTCACAACCCATCCTCGGGATCCGTGCCGTGACTAACCCAAGCCCTCCTTCTATTGGCCAGGGGCTGGCAACTAGCACCATAGGTGTAAATCCTGATAAAAAGGGAAGAAATTGCCTTTTATATAAGGAAACAACACAACAGAGTACGCAACCTGAAGTAAAAACTAAGTAAACTGAGTAAAAAATTAAGTGCTGTAATGTAAATTGGCTAGAATACAAACCCAACTGAAAGTACAGTACATATGAAAATAAAGTACGACAGCAGTATTGTATATCAGCAATCACCGAGTCGGCCTTGGGCTATCCCACCTCAAGGGTGGGTACATATGGTCTCCCCAGCTCCTCGGGTGCAGCCTTCCACTCTGTGTATGTCCCGCCAAGTGGTCCACCTCTATATACAATCCCACTCCACAAAACTCCTCCTCAATCAATGATGTCAGTCATCTGCATCTAACACAACGTTGTGTGGTCTTAGCCCATGCAGGGGTGAGTATACGATACTCAGTAGGGACCCTGAGACCCCCGAAGGTCTCCCAGAATCAACAAAGGATAAAACACAAAGGAAAGATACAAACACAAAGTATCATCCAACTCTACTTAGGTATTTGCCCATACATATACCTAAGTCATCAATTCCAGTTTAGCTCCAACCCAAGAGCCCAAGTACAACACAATCCACACAGGAAAGCATAACCCAATCCACATAGGAAAGTAAGTCTATCATATCGATGATATTGATTTGAAAGTATAGACTTAGCTCACACAGGTATACTACTCACAAAGAGGGGTGGAGATGATAGATATAGCCTCTAAATAATCTTCCCTGCCGAACCCACGTTGGATTCAAGTACAGAAGTCGTCGATGTTGAACCCATGTAGAATCCTAGTACAATAACCATCGCTACCGAACCCACGTAGGATCCATGTACAATCATCATTGCTGCCGAACCCACGGAGGATCCAAGTACAATCGTTCTCACTACCGAACCCACGTAGGATCCATGTATAGTCATCATCATCATTGCAGTCGCATCCAGCTCTAGGGTTTCCGCACACAGCATGCTCGATTCCGGGATGGTCCACTCCACGAGCCAAGGGGGTCGATATATCAAAATTCATGAAGACTAGCATTGATGTATCCCAAAGTTATGTCTCGTCATTAGGAACTCAACGAAACCAATGACGTGTCAATCAGATGCCCGGTCTGAGAGATATTTTCTTTTCCGTCCAGGGGCCCAGTTAGAAATACACTCATTTCTAACCCGGACGATATCCAAATTCATCCAAAACTCAATTAGTGTATCGTAAAATTATTGTCTCGTCGAAAGAGTCCTAGTTCCACAGACGGCATGTCGAATGGACGCACGATCCTTATGGTATTCACGTGTAAGTGAATATCGGGCCTGACCCATTTAGCCTAGTGGGCCGACGGGTCGGTTTCACCCAGTTTGACGGGTCTGACCCAGCAGTGGTGTTTGACCGGTCCGAATAATTATACAACTCAGCCTAAAAGGACGCGGCCCGGCCCGAAGTGGCGCATCCCGACTCGGCTAGGCTCAGATCGGCCTGGCCTGGTGCAGCCCGGCTGGGGGCGCGACCTGGCTGTCTCGGCCAAAGCCAAGTGGGTTCCAAGGGGGCGTGACCCCCCCCCCCCCCCAGTTTTTCGCATTGGTGGCGCCAGGCAGTGCCACCCATCCCCAAACCGGCCGACTATACAAGCCGATCTTCTAAGCCCGCGGCCCGCATGGACGGGCCGACGGTCTCCAGGCACGGCGCCCTCCTGGCGCCGCGACTCCTCTTCGCCTGGCCGGCCGACGGGCAGGCCGATTCATCTCCCGAAGCAGCCCGTATAGCGGGCCACGGTTCCTCCTGCACAACCGGCATGATAGTGCCGGTTTACTTTTCCAGATACCCGACATGGCGTGATGGCGTTGTGCTTCCACACATTCATTTTCCACTGCTATAATAATAAATGAGATCAACGGATGGTTGTCGGGCCTTGTTCATTCGCCCCACACCCTCCACGTAAAATGATAGAGATTGGCCATATTCAACAATTAATTCCAACTATTATGGGACACATAAACGTCCACTTTCAAGAATAAACCCCTACCTCAATAATAGATGTCGTTCGCGGTTGTTAAGCGCAGGGGATGACGGTGTCGATACCATCGTCATCGGTGTGCACCCGAGGAAGAACGATGTTCCCTAACTTGTCACGAAGGAGTGAAAAATAAGGTGCATTGTCGTTGGTGAATTTCCCAAGTCAGTGTCTCGTCTCTTTTCATGGAGGAAGAAGAGGATGAGAACCATGGTCACCGAGTTTTTCTACATTGAAGGGTTGATGTTCTTTGTCAAAGAAGAATCGTCCTTCATTGAAGTTGAATTTCTTCAAAAAATCTAATTTTCTGCCCCATTTTCCTCACACAACAATTTCCAACCAAAATAAAATAAGTCTTATCCTTATTTTATTTAATCTTGACATGCATTCAATGTTTAAAAATTAAACACTTAACTCATTTAATTGAAGAGGTTCAATCAATTAATTATGGTGTGTATTGGCATGAATTAAATAGGGAGAGAGGGGAGAGGAAGAGTTACTCAATTAAAGGGAGTTAACAAGTTTAAGAGAGGGTTTCCATGTATTTAACATGGGAGTTCAAAGGGATAAGGAGTAATAGAATGTGAAGGGTTGGGGATCGTGTGGGCCCACCTCACAATTATCCTCACATTGGTAGTTAGGAGCTTGTGGGTCCCACCCAAACTCCCCCATGTAGGATATAACCACCTTAGACATGAAATAAAAATTGTTCCACAATTTTTATTCAATTATTATTTAATCCAAAAATTTTAACTTCATCTCCCATGAAAATGCATCTTTGGGTAATGGTCCTCTTATGAAATTTCTGGCGCTATGAGTTCATCAGTGCCCTCAGATTTCAAATCCAATCACTGGTTCAAAAGATTGAAAAACTTGCTTGTTTGTTCACTGAACGTACCCGAGCTAAACTTTGGAAATTGATTCCGGACACACCAGGCCTCAGAATCAAGTGTCATCAGAATCCATAGACTTTTAAAATTCCAAAGTATTTATGGAAAAAAATTTCCTTGAAATTTACGGGTCTTTATAGTTTAAGGTACATGTAATATTCCATATAAATTAACTCATAGTTCCTATATATGTTTAGTGAGACCCCCAATCCAAAAATCCTATTTTAAATATTTTTGTCAAATTTTCCTCTTACTTACTCTAATTCCTATTTGGGATATCAAACCTTGACGTAAACAATTTGAATTTTACCCAACAAAATAATTCTAAAATTTCTACAACCATTAAAAGAACCCTCATATTGGTTGGTCAAGTACATTGAACTATGAGGTAAATTATAACTAAATTTATAAAAGGCTAAACCTATATAATATTTTAATTGATGTATTGTTAAAATTATATTTAAATCCAATTTTATAATTTAAAATTCCTTGTTAAAATTAACATTATTTTACATAAATGATTAACCACATATAATAAAATTTTAGCACATAATATAATTATATTTTTTCCATCATTCATTCCTATTAATTCATTTATTAGTTTATCACCCAGCATTCACAAACATAAATAACATTCCATGAAATTGATATAAATAAAATTTAAGTTTCATGATCATGATATTTCTCTAGTGGTAATTTTATCTTGTAGTCAATAATCTAATACTTGAAAAAGGGGGGAAACCTTATACCATGGCAAGGTTTATATTGAATAATTCCACATATTTTTACTTTATATCACCATTATTGGTTTTCCCTCAACTCATTAACATAGACCACCTCCACTCACTTGGTAGATCCATCCTTACATAAATTTTTATTTAGAAATAAGAGAAAACATTTGATGGATTTGATAAATAATGTTTACATAAAAGATAATAAGGGGGTTGATTCCCATAAAAAATAATAAGGATGGGTTGACTCATACACCATCAATAATAATTTAACAAAATAAATTAAAAGAAACCAACCACATAGAGTTGGATGTCCTTTACTCATATTCAACCACACATCTGGCAATGATCAAACATTTTCAATAAAGTTATCAATTACTTCAATCCATTATTTAATTAAGGTAATGAACCACAAATTAATCGAATTAATTCAGTTTACCCCAATTCTATACAATCTTACATAAAAAAACATCTTATATAATTTTTAATATAATAAAATTTATTTAAAATTAATGTAGTACAAAAGTGTACTTAGTTGCAACCTCGTGTGTTCTTCAAAATTTTAAAATGGAAATTAGTTTATTATATAACTATTAATCCCATGATATGGCATGATTTTTCAAATTAATTACATAGAGAACATATAATCATTAGGTTAATTATAAATTAAATTATTTTACTATAAAAAAACATGACAACACTAATTGGCAGCATACCGTATGGAGTGTACAAAATTACAAGGCATATACATGTCTTCTGCCTATTTTTGTAACACATGATTTATTCTGACTGTGATGGATGTCATTGAAATATATGAGGTTCATAACATGTAATGAAAATACATAGTGTGTTACCATTTCTTTGAAAATATTTCAACCCTTGTGTTTTTTATTTAATACATGGCATGGTTGGGACACCTCATGTACTATCAAGATGAATATTAAATTTTAATCATTAAATGATAACTAATTCTATTGACAATAATAATGAAAAGAAAATATGATTTATTTTATTTTATAAAAATGAGTCGCTTTATGTAAAATAAAATCAAAATTAATTCAATCAATTAATAACTAATAAACAATTATTATGTATACATGTTACCATTCTAATACCACTTATAAGTTTTGGGTATAATGGAAGTGTCATGTAGTGGTATGACTAACTCAAATTTATGTCTTAAATAACATGTATTCATTACTTTAAATTGTCATTAGATCATATACAATGAAAATAGTAGTTAAATTGTATACATTAATGTGCCATAACAAGAGGGATATGATCTTCAAATGTAAATTATAATTAATTTGTATGTAGATATAAAAATACCAAAAACTGTAATACCATTTTTCTTAATTATTACATGGAAATTAATTCATAAAAACATAGTTTTTTATAAGATTAAATTACAAAATCCCTCTAGTGTTGATCTATTTGTTCTCCACACTCTCTGATAAATGTCATTGAATCATCAATTGCAAGCACAACTGTTCTGGATTTCTTGTCTTGTTCATGGTTGACAACAAGAATTTTCTTAGTGAAGAGAGAGAACTATTATTTCTCTCTTGAATGAATAATATAGGAGAATGATAGAGATATATATAGATCTCTATATATATCTATAAAATAGTTATTTAGATATTTATCAAGATATATATCGGGATTTATATATCTTGATATATCTCTATATATCTTGAAATATTTGTAGATATATCTCTATATATATTTATAGTCATATTTATCTAGATATATCTCTAGATAAATCATTAGATATCAATCTCGGTTTATCACTCTAGATATATCTCTAGATATCTCTTTGATCCATGGTGTACAAGAAAAAGTCACTTTAGAAAAGTGATATATTTAGATAAAATGAGATATTAATTATGGAATGTTTAGGGTTGGGGAAATGCACAAAGTCCTTTAAAATTTCTCATAATCTTATTATATCTCATGTACATTAATAATAAATTTTTTTTTAATCACATGAAAAATAAAAAAAATTATTTACATAAATATAAATTACTTCTAACTTGACTGTTTATCTCAGTCCTCTTTCCCTCATCAACATTTATTGATCCTAAAAAATAAATATTTAATAAAATAAATGTCACAAACTTATTTATACAATAAATATAATAATTATTACATTATCTAAACTTTCTAACTAATATTTATTATCTATTATTTTACACACATTATTCATATGAATAACTTATGAATAAATTTCGGATATCAACCAAAGCTAAATGAATATTATTTATTCCAACTTGTAAACTTTAGTGCATAAATTTGACTATGATTGTAGATTCAATTAGTATGTAACCCTCTAAGAATCCTTCTCAATTTAATTTGTCATAACTTCTTATATTAAACCTCAGTGTATAGGAATACGTTAATACATCAATAGAGAATGGAGTTTAATTTTCAACTACACCCAATATCCTACAAATAATTACCATATAATATAATCATTTTATCATAATATATAAAATAAAGCAGGTTTCATGATTGTTTTATCAACCTATATGCTTGAGGTATCTTTATTTTATTTTGTGGAAATTAACACGCCCATAAAACACCATGGTGATGGATTTATTCTAGTTCCACTCCCATAAAAGGCCATGAGATATTAACTATCATCAAGTGACAGAAGGCATAAATCATTTCATACATTATCCATTAGTGATATATCATTAATGATGTACCCAACATATCCTACTTCAATTTAAACATATTTATTCATTTTTTTTCATAAATACGTACGGTACAAAAACCATGATATGAATTAATGATAATATTAATGTCTAAATATCAATACACATGTCCAAAGATAGGAACATCCAATGAAAAATGAAAATGTTGATTTCAAATTATCATTGTTTTTATCATATCCACCTATGTTGGAGATTACATAGAGATAACAACATCAGAGGGTTCCTCAAAGTCTTATAAGCCTCCTACCCTCGATATCATGTATTGTCAATGTCCCATCATACATTGTCATCGGTCCATAAAACAAGGTTTATGAATAATTATACCACAACACTAGGTTCTCATAATTGTTGGGAATTATTGTGACCTTTAAGTGAGACATATATTCAATGTAAATTAACATATACAAATAGTGGGAATAAAATAAATCATTATATGATAATAAAAACAATAATAATTAGTAAAAAAATTAATCACGTACTAAAAAAATTTGTTCTAGGGAACTAACCCCAATTATTTATTATTTTTGTTATTATTTTTATAGTTAGGTCATTATTTTTTATGTGTATCTTATTATTTAATTTTTATAATTTAATTTCAAGACCATTATTCATAGTACAATTTTTTTATTTCTTCTTCATGAGTTTATTCAATTTAATGTCCAAATATTTATTTTTAGATTCACTTTTGTATGATTATTCATAATCTATAGATTTTGAAGTAATAATATTTTTTACTTATCTATTAATTCATTATATTCTTTTTCAACTTGTTTCTTAATGATTATTTCATATTTTATAAGAGATCTGATAATCCCCATGATCAATACATTTCTTAAGTGTGTTTCACCTATAGTTGTAACCTTTTCTTCCCAAGATCTCGGAAATACCTTAAGAATAATTTAAAATAATTTTTTAAAATATAATTAATCACTAAGATACTTTCTAACACTAAAATTAAAGGAAACTTTGTAAATGTATCAATAATAGAATCATTTTAATTCATAGAAATGTTTTTAAAGTCTTGTATACACATTTTCAATATATTATATTTAATTTTATTAATTATTTCATAGGTGACATTAATTACCTTCTATATTTCTTAAGTTGTTTCACAAGATTAAATTTGATTAAATTCATTATGGTTAAGTTCATGGTGAATAGTTCTCATATATTTTCCATTAAACTCAAAGGATGTTTTATCTTGGGGAGTCCATTTATCATATAATTAATTTCTATGAATGTATTAATGTATAACCATTTTCCAAATAGGTCAACCTATAATACTATTAAAGGTAAAAAATATAATATTCTAGTAAGAATAATTCATAACATTTAAAAATAAGAATTTCATAAATAGAGACCATTAAGAGTGCCTTAAAAATAATAATAAGATTCAATCCTTTTTATTGTAATTTTAAATCAGAAAAATGGTTTGTTTCATGATTTATTAGATAACAAATGTAGGGTGAGGAATGATTGTATGGGGGTTAATTTTCTATAAAAATTAAAAAATTCAAATAAATAATAACACAAGTAAGTATAATGTAATTTCAAATAGTAATATTAATCCAAAAATATCAACCATATTTAATTAAATTAGGTGATATATTTATTTGATTAATGAATAATAATAGAGAAAAGTTAGGAGTATCAAAATTTTATTAATTAAATGTACAAAAAATAAAAATGAATTAATCAAAATAATATAAAACTTTTAAACTATAAACATAATAATAGAAAAAAAGAATATCAATGTAATTTAATTGAATCATTGTGAATATAAAATGTGATATTGAAAAAAATAGGAGACAATGTCTGATAAATGAGTTCAGTAATAGCTCGGTGTGAGCCCCCATGACAGTACCCATTAGGTTGTTTATTTTTGCCACATTATTTTAATAAATATCTCATAAAATATTCATCCCTTTCCTTTTTATGTTTTTGAAAAGAAAATATAATTCATTAATTTAATTATATTTAGAACCCATTGAAGTAGATCACTCACATTATGGTGGTTAGAACCCATCCCCCTTATTTTCTATACTTGTAGCGTGAAAACTATTACAGAAGAAGATGAAAATAAAATATATTTTCTTGGTACAAAACCATTATAAATCATATATTTTATATTTTTAGAAGGAAATAGAAACATAATATAAGATATGGATAGGTAATGTAAAATAGAACCATATAGATTGAGAATTGAAATTTTATATTTAATAAAGGAATTTGAAATGATATAGAATATCATTATGATTATTCCCTGGAATAATCCAAATATTTTTTTAAATCCACCATTATAGTGAGAGCCTCCATGGTCCTATATTTAGATATTTTAAAAGTACAATGAAAATTATATAATTATTCATTTTCATAATGAATATCCAAAGAAAATTAATAGATATCAGGTCCATGAAAAAAAAGAATTATAACCTGTTGTTTGAATGCCACTAGTTAATTGGTAAACATCACTGATTATCCAATGATACACCTAGAAATATCTTCACTCCGTCTGCTATCACATGCATGTTGGTTCTCCTAAACTGGGGTAGCTAGTGGAAGTAGTAGTGTTCTCACTTCTACAATATTTCCATCAGGTTTCCGGTAGAATCCTATAGTTTTCTACACTCTACTTTAGCTTTTCAATCATTCTTCAAAGTCATCAATAAGACTTAGAACATTATTCCATGATATTAAAAATCCATCAAAAAATAAAATTATCATCAATTTCTTAGAAAAATTCATTTTGAATCCTTCAAGATGGATCCTTTAATTCCATTGTATTCCATCACAATATCATGACTTGATATGTAACATAACCACCAAAACTAAATTAAATGGAATAATTAGAATAACAATTGAGTGTTTTGATCATTAAAACACAATGAGAGTGATATAGGTAAAAAAATATCCATCATCAAATAAAATTATAAGCAAATTCATCATTCTTTACTTCAGATGTAGTAGTTTTGGAAATATATCATCTTCTATCATCCATAATAACAATTAGGAAAAACAGTATCTTACCGTGTTATATTCCAAAAATAGATATGGTTTTTTTTATTTTATAATGATACCTTATTAAAAAAACTCTTACTGTTTTTCATATTATATTATCATCATCCATGTGATATTTCAACAATATTATATTTTATTATGATAAAAACAAAAGCATAACACACATAATTCATTGGGTTCATTAAAATTATCCAATAAATTTCTAGTATCACTTCAATATCTCCATTTAAATTAAATACTTAATTAATCATGGGATTCCTCTCTCTCATAAATTGTTAGGTTCTTCATTGAAACCCAACAAAAATTTATAATTATATTTCATGGTGTAACTTATTTAAAAAAATTCATCATCATAGTTTATTGGAATACTTAATTCACCTTTTGATTTTTTATTAGTACACAACACCCGTAAATACATTAGTTAAATAAATGTTAATATATTCTTAGTAATTCTATTTTAATCTACTCATTATAGATAATATTTAAAAAGGATCAAGTGTAAGGAATTGTCATACTAGTATAAGATTTTATTTTATCTTCTCTATGTCCTTGATCTTATTGAAGGTAAATTTCATTTCAATTAATATAAGTATTGAATCACATTCCATAATAAAAGTGCTAAAAATTAATCAATTATATATCTATGTGTGTTTCTGGCCTTCTTTTGGGGCGTGAATATGTCTATTTTGGAGTATGTGCTGGTCTATTACCCTGCATTCCTGCTTTCTAAAGGTAGGCGAGATATGTCTCTTATTCAGGGACATTTTCTCCTAGATAAAAATGGGATGATGGGATTTCGGTTCCTCCTTTAGTAGACTTTTCCGTGTAACATGTTACCTAGTTCAGGTCTCCCTTATAGATTTGAGTCATGGTTTGTGAATCTTTTTCCTAGTTCTATGTCTTTGTGGATGTCGGTTAATTACACTACATCCATCTAGACATTCCATGGGGTCTTGACAAGGTAGCAACTTTTGGTTAGAGTAGATGACATCATCAGGCATGTCGGGGCATATCTAGATTCTTTGACATCAGGGAAACTATATTCATCCCCATAATTGGGAATCACAAGGGTGATGAACCTGGGGCATCCCATAAAGAGTTTTTCTTGATTAATAATCGATTATACTATTAGGATTAGATTTTTTTTCAAAGGATTAACTCTATTCGATTTAGAAGGATAACTATTTGATAGGGATCTATTATATGATCGAATAGTTTTTTAGGTTTTTGGCTAATGAGAGTCATGAAATTTATAATTAATCCCATGTAGGATACATAATGACATTAAGGGTGTTATTAGTCGTAAGGAATCTCGGACATTAGGGTATTTATGGTTTATGTTAACCATTATGTATGATTTTCTAGAATTGTGGTTATATCCACTACACCATGAAGTCCTTCAGGATTATTTCCTTGGTTATCAATCCCTAGGATTCATTGTACCATTGTGAATGAGATGCCTCATGATCATGGTCTCAGGTTAATGTTGTTAAGGAAGAAGGATGGTTATTTACGTCATGAATTTAGGTAATTTTAATACTACGTCCTGACACCATTTTTTGTGTCATAGTCCTATTAATTCCCATATAAAAAATTTTAATTTAAAATTTATAAAAGGTTATGCGGATTTAGATGATATCACAATAGTATATGGATTTAGGTTACTGGAAACCTTAAAAAATCATTTTCATTGCATGTAATAGTGTTTTTATGTACATCAATAAATTAAGAGTTCCTATAAAATTAATTTTATTGGATCATTATTCCCTATAACTCTTGGTGGATGTGAGATCATTTTAGATAAAAATAGGCCCCATTGATTGATCCTATGGTATTTTTCCTATTTAATGACAATATTTAATTAAATTTATCTTTATTCCTCCTCCCATGATCATCATTTCTATTTTGAATCCATGATAGTTCCATTTACCTAGATTTTGATGGATTTGCGGTATAGTTTTTACGGATATTTGCAGATGAATGATATACTTTAGGTTGAATGCTACATCATGAGGTTTATCATTATTTTTTTTCATCTATAATTTTTCCATATTTTTTATTGTGAAACCTTAACATTGAGGTAGTAGATTCAAAGATTATCTTATTTTATATTTGAGAAAATGTTCGATTATGGATATATAGTGGTCTTTATTTTAATTAATAATAATGGATTGTTTTCATTAAATAGTGACATAGTAAATAATTATATAAAGGTGATGAATATTTAAAGAATATGTGGTATTAATTTTTTGTAGCTAATGATTCAAACATTGAATAAAAGAGTTTGGGATTACACTATGAACATTAAAATTTATTCAAAATTCATGATGGAATATTACTAAGGATTGGAATATTATTAATAATAAATGGTAATTGACATGGATGAAACATTATTTTTGATTGTTTGTTTAGGATTGGATTATATTTTTAGTGCATAGTGTTTTATGCTAGGTTTTCATGTTCGATTTTTGTTATAGATAGAGTATTAGTTATGGTAGTTTGAAATTAAATCATTGTGTACTATTACATAGTCATTATTGTTTTTCATTATTTCATGCTCTACCACCCATGTTATTTAGTGAGACTAATTCCAATAATTTGACTTAGGATCTGAGTGTCTTTAAAACATATAGTGTGGTGAGGTTATAGAAGGATGAAAACTCCATTATAATGATATCTCTTCTAAGTTAGTATAGTATATCAATGTATTCAGGATATGGTGGATTATTATTTAAGGATGTGTAGTATTATGGGTTTTAATGTATCATAATTATGACATAAATATTTATAAAGTCTATGTGGCATAATTTTTTATTATTCATATGCAAAAAATATGTAATGCCATGTGATTCCTGAATGTATATATACACAAAAGATATATTGGAATAAGGTATAGTGGATATTTAGTTGAATTGTAATTGATCTCAATTTTACTATCTGACTATGGTGATATGATAGTGATGCCAATGTTCCTTGATGTTATGGATGTGACTATATAGTAAGGTTATGATGTGATAATGCAGATGTGTGGTATTAATTATAGAGTGTATGAGTGTTTCAAGATGTGTTACATTATGGTTTAAGGATAATTTTTAGTTGGATGTTTTTGGAAGAAATTATATATATATATATATATTTGTGTGTGTGTGTTTTTTTATATGATATGTTACCTTCTTCTATGTGTTATTTGGCGAGTAAGGCTCAGTGAGGTTGGGAGCCTAGTATTCTTAATTTTAGAAGTGGGTAGTTATCATTGTTATTAATTATGTACTTATTATTCCACGTCCACATTATCATGAGAATTTTTATAGAGGATATTATGAATTATACCTATATGGTCACAAATATATATGTGTGTGTGTGTGTTTTAGATTATATAATGGTAATTTTCTTATCAAAATTTTTTTTACTAGATTGTGGAGGTTGTTGGAGGTTTCTAGTTATCATGATCTCCTTCTATGAGTGTTTTAAAAGGAATTTCATTTCTTTTTTTACACTTTATTTTCATTATATTTTCTTTATTTAGATTTCATTTTTCTATTTTGGAGATGATTGGTTGGTTGTTTATCGCATCCTGAAAATTATTAGGGAAATTCTTCTTTTATGTGTGTGTTATAAACCCACATTACAAGTCTTTAACCTATAACATATTAGAGGAAGTATTTGAGGGACACACATATCTTCTCTAATAGATATGGTGGGTTACAAGGTGGTGTGGGTCCTAAAAAATTTATATAAATGATTTTGGTTGAGAGAGAGGAAATTTTTTGGGGATGATCACTGGTAGGGAATACATGGATTGATGGGGAAATAATATTAACTAAATGTAATGTGTTATATATCCAATAGAGACTGGCTATATCATAGGTAATTACATCCCACTATGATCTAATGAAATTACCTTATGTTTTCTAAACAAAATAAGTTATGTAATGTTTATTTTAGTTGGATGAATAAAGTGATTATTATACATCATTATTGTATAATCTTGTGATTGAATTTGGATGATGCTAGGAATTAAGATGAATATTAACTAAAAAAAATTTACATTCCATGTTTTTGGTTTAGTATGTCTCTAAAAATTTTCTATTTTATAAGGACTTTTCTTTTTCATTATCCATAATAGGCTTGTGTCATGATATATATTAAAATGCACCAGTAAATCAATGAATAGTAGGGGTTGATGATGTTGACCCCAAGAGGAATTTTTTCCTATGTTCTAGTGTCAGAGATTAAATGTATCTATTTATAAATATGATACTAATACATGGTTATAAGATCTATATATTGATTTCATTTTTATTCATTATTGGAAGTTGTATTAGATTCGATTGTAAGTTAGAATGTTGTGAAGAGTTACTCTCCCATGGTGGTTTTTATTTTCATGTGATCATTTATAGTCAAAAGATTCGTGATAAAATTCATGTAATTAGTTCTAGGATGAGTTAACCTCTTTGAAAATGAATGTCACAGGTTTTCATGACTTTCTTTCTCTTATCATGAATATTTTCAGCATATTGGACTTTTTGATTCATCTCAAGAACATACATTATTTTACTTACTGTATCCTTCCAAATAATGAGTATTTAGAGAGAAATTTTTATTAGTAGTTACTTTCAGAGATCCATAAATAGGATACCCCATTCACATTGTCAACGTTCGGTGATGTTTTGGTGAAGTAATAGGTTTTCAAGAAGATGTAGTCTTATAGTAATCAATAAATGGAATGAAGTCATCAAGATTTCCTATGGGGAATATCTATGAGCAGAGTTTCAAAAAATCTAAGTTAATTAAGTTTTATGATAATAGAGAGTTATCATATGTTTCACTCATCAGGTTTCACCATGGATAGTAGTACTTGAACCATTAATAAGAGATCAGATTTAGTGTTCTTTTCTTAGGTATGTTATTTCCATTGAGTTCTTGTTTTTCTAAACATCCACAACTATAATTGTAGAGTAGATATACCACTTTATATTCCTTCATTATAGTTGTTTTATTTGTTGGTAGAAGTATCTTGGAGCTTTATGATTGGTCTAGTAGAGAATATTTGTGGTGGAAAGAGGTAAATATCATGATGAACCTCATCCTCTGGTACACAAGGCAGAGTATGACTATAGTTTTAGTCTACATCCAGGCTAGTGAGTTCTTGTTGTAGGACATGGTGAGATACATGCAATATATTTTCATGCACATTATGATGCGGATTTCATGTGAGGTATACTCTTTTTATATTCTACATAAAGGTTATGTGGCGTATAAAAAGAAATATATCCCATAATAAACTATCTTTTTCATGAGTATAAATTGGAATAATATGAGTAATATAATGAAAAAAATCATTTTTTATTGTAATGTCTCAGAATTTCTGTATATTGTTTTAATGATATAGAATTATTTTTAGACCATGAAATCTAACAGCGCATGATTCTGAGGCCCGGAGTGCCCGAAATGATCTGTCAGAGTTTTTTTACGATTTCATTAGCATGCGTAAGTTTTTTTTAAAAAAAAAAGTGGAATAACTATTAAATAGTTTCTGGATCAAAAATATGAGGGCACCGTTACATTTAGTATGACGGGTTTCCCTAGGAATGTCTTACGTTTAGTCAGTGTAGGGCCCTTCTGAGAAAACCAGAAAATGGAATAACAATAAATAAAATAATTAAATAATGTTATTTAATTTTTCAAATTCTTATAACTCAAGAATGGTAACTCAGATTAGAAATACGATACCACCAATGAGCTTGTGAGGGTATGCTCTCTTTAGGAATATACAAACATTGGTATGTGCAAGCAACCAGTGAAAGTTAGTTTTTGACAGAGAATAAAATAATTATGTGAAAATTAGTTTATTGTAAAATCCATAACTTATAAATGGTAACTCAGATTGAAAATCTGATAGTACGGTAGGGTTCCTTGGGGCAGGTTATCTTTAGGCAGAGCTAAATCATTCCCATTGCGGGTCTAGGGTGAATGTTAATAATTTATTAAACTTCTTTTTGGGTACATTCATTAAACGTGTGAGTGACATTTTCTAACTTTTGAACAGGTGTTCGGATTAAAAATCTAAAGGCACCGTCGAATCAGCAGTGTCGATATTTTCTTAAGGGAGTTTTTAATTTGACCGTAGTTGGTTTGGAGAAAAAGTTATATTTTTCCACTTTTTCAAAGTAATGAAATAAAATAATTTTATTATTTTATTTCATATCCTCTAATAGACAAGTAATGGGGTGGGGCCAGAGATGTGTCAAGACAATAAATGGATTGACCTACTGACCCTATGCAATGATGTAGTTGGGGAAATAAGAATATTTATAATTAATTATCCCCCATTAATTCCCCATGTCGTTACTTACCCTCCCCTCTCTTATATATGTTGTTATTGGGGGGAGGTAGAGCACAACTTCATCAAGAAAAAAAGTGTTGAACGAGTTCTGCGATGCTGGACCCAAAGAAGATGGAGCTGAACATTTCCAGAAGTGACAGACGACACTGAACCATGAACCAAAGGATGACTTATGAGTGGTGTCATTGTGACCTGGTTACGGGGATGAATAAAACGATCCACCTTTAAGAGCGGATGCACTCCAATGGGTTTTCGAGGTAGGGGGTTTATTCGTTTATGCATTTTAAATGAATTTCCACTTCCCCATTCCGTAATAATATGAAGAATGTGGGCCAACCGACTAATAGGATGACCAATGATTCATTCATTTTTGTAGAAGGTTATTGCGGGGTATCTTTGTGGGGTTTATCATGATTTAAATTACAAGAGATTGTCAAACTCTTAACACCCCCCCCCCCCCTCAAACATTCCTGATAAAACAGAGGGCATGGGCCTAAAAAACCCAGACCGAACACTTTGATAATTTGCTAATTTTTCACCTCCATTGAACACTGACAGCACGGAGATACCAACTGGCTATGTTTGGGATAACGCGTCAACACAAACCGCAAGAGGAGGCGTCGACACAAAGTAGCATCGGTCATCGGATCAGCCAGCACTGGCTAGCCACTTAGGAGGAGCGGTGCGCCATCACACACCCCCGATGAACAAAGGAGGTCACAGATCATCATCCGCGCCCACCATAGGAAGGCAGCCAGCACACATGCAGGTTGCAAGTGACAGTGCGGTGCGCTGTCGCACTGCTGGAGAGGGCGGCTGGCTTGTCGGCCGTCCATGACCAAAACAGAAAAGTTGGAGCACTCCCAGGGTGGGTCGCCCATGCGGCTGAAAGGTTGTGGCCTTAATTGGCCTCGATGGGAACAGGGACTGCCGGATTGACCGGCGGCCGGTGGACAGGGCAGGCGCCAACGGTGCACCTGGTGGCAAAGGCGCGACCCATCGGCCACAGCACGGAGGACCTGGGGTGCCGCGTGGCGTCGCGTTGGTTCAAACCACTTGGGTTAACCTGCTAATGTTTTTATACACCACGTCTTGGTATCCCTGGCATCCCATACCTCCTGGTGGGTGGAACTGCCGGGTCAGCCCAGCGGACTGACCCCCTGCACATTGGACTAACCTGTGTCCTAGAGACCACACCCGTGGCCCAGCCGGGTTGTGCCGAGCCCAGTGGGCTGGGTTGATCTAGGTCAGGTCGGAACCGATTTGGGCTAGATTGACTCCGATCGATCTTGGTCATCCCATGCCAATACGGGTCAGGCCGGTCCAACCGAGGCGGGCCAGCCCCGGACCTAGTACCGACCAGTCATAAAAAATGAGCCCTAACTCTTAAACGAAATGTATGTTTGACGAACCATCTACGGAGTCAAGATCCTTGGAGAGAGACGATACTTTTGAATTACTACATGAGAGTTTCTAAGAAACATGGATTACATCTGGGTGGGATGGCATGCGAATCCAACGAGGACCTCGGCACTGAAATGCCAATAATGCCCAGAAATGAGTCTGGTTGACGTGTCGTCTTTTGCGTTGGAACCCTTGTGACGAGATAGATCATCATGTTACATCATTTTGAGACATTGTGATGGTTGTAATACGGTCGATGGCTTGGGGAGTGGTTCTCCCAAGCAAGCTACGTACGGAACCTTGCGACTGGATGAGACCTAATGACTGCTAACTTTTCAACTCAGAGTGACTCGACGGCCACGATACGCCATCGGGAGGAGCACCTCAGCCGGCCATGGTGGGGAGAAACCATGGTATGTTATGGAGAGGAGTACCTCAACATGCCATGGTGGGGTAGTGACTATGTGTGACCTGGCATACCCATGGTAAGCAATGGGGAGGAGTACCTCAGCAGTTCGATGTTAGTGAGAAGAGAATATGTGTGACACGGTAGGCCCACTGTACTCGACAGAGGATGATTTCTCCATAATCTAAGGTTTTCGATGTTGTGAATGGGAATGTTACTTGTTACAACCCCTAGAGAATTGTATGGCTGGTTATCAGCATTCATAGAGGCCCTATGTTAGTCAGTATCATAATCCTGTTTCTATGAGTTTTATACCTGGTTTGATCTGTGACAATAGTGGTTCTATGTCTATTGATTTTTTTCTTTGTGATTGAGTTCAAGTTTTTTTTGTTTTCCTAGAGGAATTCTATGAGACATATGGTGGTATCGGGGTCCCTACTGAGTATTGTTATACTCACCCCTGCACGAGCTATGCCCGCAACTATTTGTGTCTTATGAAAATGCTGAGCAGCTAGGCTAAGGTTTGAGTGACCGAGGGCTAGGTGGAATAAGGAGGAGAAAAGCGGATGTGGAGTGCTGCAGAGGCGATATGTACCTACCCATTAGGTAGAATTCCCAGACGACGACTGAGTATCTTTTTTCAATTTTCCAGTTGAATAGTTTCTTTTAGTTGTATTTTTACTTTTCATTTGTACATGTACTTTCAGTTGGACTTGTACTCTAGCCCCTTTTACATTCAGCATTTCTTTTACTCTAGCAGTTTACTTCACAATTGCTTCTTGTTATGTTCTTGGACCATGTATTTGTACTGGTTTAAAGGTAATTTCTTCTCATTTTAAGGAATAGGCCTTTCGGTGCTAGTCACCAGCCCCAATCATATAGAAGGCGGGCATGGTGTAGTCACAACATGGGCACTGGGGGATGGGTCGTGACAAAGTGGTATCAGAGGAGTTCAGTTCAACCAAATAACTAGGACTCTGAACTTTTTTGTGTGGAAATATTGATAAGTGTTATGAGTGGGGTTTTCATTTTAGGGAGTCCATGGTTGTTGCAGTGGCCGATGTATCCATACACCAAGACCCTGAATTCTGATTTCTGACTCAGCACATGAAAGCATTGATTGCTTGTGTTTTTGAAACGTTTTTATAGTGATTTTTTTGATGTCGGTTCACCAGGAATAAATTAATGACCATGTCACACCTCTTCCTTATCAGGATTCCACGACATAGACTACAAGTAATGATTCTCGAGAGAGTACACGATGAAGTCCCACCGAGTGATGAGGCCTTGGTGCGGGACCCTCTTATAGTGATAGCACCTTTAGGTGGGGTTCCAGAAGCACCACTATCTGTTGGGAGTCTATTACCACCAGCTCCACCAAGGGATGATTCAACCCAACTAAGCACGTTATACGAGTTCCAGTAGGAGTGGCCTCCGAGGTTTTGAGGCGAGACTTATTTTTAAACAACTGAGGACTATATAAAGGCAGTGGCTAGAGTTTTCCCCCTTGTCGAGAAACCATTATAGAATATAGTGATCATAGTTTTTAGTCTTTTTCAGCGAGTGACCCGGTGGATGGTTCTCATAATGATGAGGCTTCAGTACCTGGATTTTTACCTGAGATAGAACCTTTGGGTAGTTTGTCTACAATATCATTGCCCATTGGTCAGTAGTTACAGTAGGTAGTACCGGTAGAGGAACATGTAGGCTTAGTGTCTTACATGTGTTTTAGCATCAGATACCCCACAGGTTCTGAGGTGAGCCTGACTCACATGAAGCTAATGACCAGCTTGAAGAGGTGTCCGAGTTCCCATCTATCTAGGGAACCATTTGATAAGATAGTGGTCTTGGTAGAGATCCTTCTACATGGCTCAGTAGGATGATGACATGGTTTAGGTTACCCTGATCTTATGAAGATGTGACTTTTTTCTGTGGACAAGCTTGAGAACCTTCCACAGAGAAGGGGGTCTCTCTCCATAAATATCTAAGGGGTGAGTGTTCCCTAGATCTTCTATAGCTTCAGCAGGACAACATGTTGGTAGATGTGTATTCATCGAGCCATACCAACCATTCTAGGTACTCAATGAATATGATACGATCAGTTCTTTGGGGCTCAAAATTCTAAGTGAGATGTGTTTTGGGACATCTGATCCACCACAAGTCAATTTTTAATTCATATGTTATTTTGGATTTTAAATTGATCCTTTGAGGTTGAATGTGCTTTGGTTGAGAGGATACAACCAGTGAATGTTAGAAGTGGAAAAGCCGGAAACGGTCACCAGCCATATAGACTTAGGTGTGTCAAATGTTTTGGGAAGAGGATGTGATAGGGACAAACAAATATACAGGGAATGAGACATGGAAGCAGATCTTGGAGAGCAACATGTGGTAGTGTACATTTTGATATGTTACAAACCACCCCCCTGTGTGGTCCCCACCAGTCTCTGGAAGCTGGAGGATAGGGGAAGGGAGTAGCTGCTTGTGGTCAAAGAGTGTGACCCAGGGGCTCTAGGAATTTTTTGAGGTATGGTATCTGTCTACTACTAGATTCCATATTAATAGACATAGTTACCAATCATTCCTTCCTACCACGAATTTTTCCCAAGACCATGAGTTTCCGGTTAAACCATTGACATGACCCTCACGTCTGAAAAAACCTTTTGGAGTAGACTCGATATTCACACTTACGTCGAGGGTGTGATATGACCCTTGAGGAAATAGTTTTGGTTGAACCTATTGGTGGTATTGTTGAGGCCTTACAATTTTTATTTGGGTATAGACTAGACATCCACAGTTCATACTCAAATTAACTATATTAGAAATTTTTTTGTTTTTTATCTAGAACGTTGGAATAGGGTTTATGTTGGTCGGAGAAAATGGAAACTCAGACATCATAGGATAAACTCATGCATAAGAGGGTTCATCCGATCACTCTGGAGTTATCCAAACATACCCTCTTGGAATTAGGAAGTTCGAGTTTTTAGTTCCCAATAGGGGTGGTAGAGTGTGGGGACATCTTCTCAAAATATGTTTCCAGGGTTACCTCCCCAACGAGAGAGAGACTTCTAATTTGGCTGGGTACTACCAGAGTTTTGAACCAGACTTCTCCAAGGTAGTGGCACCCTTGTCTGATTTGTTGAAGAAGGGGGAGTCTTTCCTAGGGATATAGAACTGTCAGTAGAGATTTTTAGAGCTGAGACCGAGACTGATGAGTAGAACTATGCTACCAATGACTTGGAGTTAGCAATAGTGGTCTTCACCTTGAAGGTGTGGCAACATTACATGATGGGAAAATGTTTTACAATTTACTCTGATCACAAGTGTCTCAGGTATATCTTCTCTTACAAGGGCCTGAACCTGAGACAAGAGCAATGGGTAGAGTTCCTCTAGGACTATGACATTGAGATAGCCTATACTCCTGGGAAGTGGTACGTGGTAGAAGATGCACTCAACAGGAGGTTTGATTTGCAGTTGCTGAGTGAGGTGTCAGAGTAGCTAGTCATGCTGCAGATATCCTTTGTGGATAAATATAGATCATATTACCTTCAGTCTATGATTATCACTCCCCCAAGTCTTTATGGTATTCATGAGACACAGATTGGGACGTTGAATGCAAATCCTGACATGCTAAGATGTCCTCAGGATGGTATTCTGGAATATTTTTTGAATGTGGGTAGCACATCATTTTCTTTAGAGAATGTACCATGGTGCCAATGATTCATCAAGAGGAGGTGCTGAGGGAGATTCATACAACCCCTCTAGCAAGACATCCTAGTGTGGTAATGATGAACCAGGACCTCCTGCGTCAATACTAGTGTCTAGGGATGAAGAAGGCAGTAGAAGAGTTTTTTTCCCACGATGCCTCACTTGTAAGCAAGTGAAGATTGCACAGATACAGAAGAATTCTTATGCTGAGAGGAGGATGGAGACCATGCCTTCCTATGGGTCTCACATCAACAAGGGTTGTAGAGATTTGGTCGAGAAGACATGTTATCTCCGAAGGTCATCAGAACATTCTAGATTCTTATCAGAGTGGACAAGGTGACATACCGTCTATCTCTTTCACCACAGATGCACTAGGTGAATAATGTTTTCCATGTTTTTTAGCTGAGGATATGCGTGCATTATCCATCACACGTTATCAACTAGGGTGAGTTGAAATTTGATGATGAGGTGACTTTTACGGTGTTCTCGGGGGAGTTTCAGGATTGAAAGGAGAGGGTTCTTTGTGGGAAGTCGATACCTTTGGTGCACGTTCACTGGCAGTACAAGAACAAGCAGGAGAGCACATTGAAGTAGGAGGCATATATTCATGCCCAGTACCCTCATTTTTCTATGTTAGCCTTCATTTTGGCTTTCAGGGAAGTAAATCCATATGATGGGGAGAATTTAATTTACTGAAATTTATGTATAATATTTTTAATTATATGGAATTATTTTGAGACCGCAAAATCTGACTGCCTATGATTACGAGGCCCTGAGTGCCTGAAATGATCCGTCGATGTTTTATTAATCATTAATTAGCGCGCGTAAAAAAATTTCCTGCAAAATTAGAATACCTCTTAACAGTTTCCCAGATCAGAAATATGAGGGCACCATTGTGTTCAAGATGGAGGGTTTTCCCTAGGCATGACATTAGTTTAGTTGGCACAGGCCTCCTATGAGAAAACATGAAAATGACATAATCGTAAATAAAATAATTAAATAAAGTTATTTTATTTTTCAAATGCCTATAACTCACAAATAGAAACTCAAATTAAAAATACGAGACCACCACTGAGCTCGTGAGGGTATGATCTCTTTAGGATGATACTAAAACTGGTCGGTGCATGCCTCTAGTGAAAGTTATTTTTGGGCCATAAATTAAATAATTAGGTGATAATTATTTTATTGTAAAATATATATTATCTAAATGGTAACTCAGATTGAAAATACGAGAGTACCATGGGGTTTCTTGGGTAAATTTCTCATTAGGAGGAGCCTAACCTCGATCGGCGCAGTTCGAGGGTGAACATTAATAATTTATTTAACTTTATTCAGGTATGTTCAGCAAACACACGAGCAGCGTTTTCTAACATTTGAACCGGTGCTAGGACTAAAAATCTGACGGCACCGTTGAATCTTCAGTGATGGGATTCACTTAAGGGAGACTTTACATTGACCATAGTAGGTCTAAAGATAACGTTACATTTTGTGAATTTTTAAAGGAAATTAAATGTAATAATTTTATTATTTTATATCAAATCCTCCAACGGACAAGTAAAGGGGTGGGGTTAGCGACGTGACGAGCCAATAAATGGCTTGACCTACCAACCCTATGTAACAACTTCATTGGGGAATTAGAAATATTATTAATTATTGAGCCCCTATTAATTCCCCACGTCGTTACAAACCCTACCCCTCTTTTATATATATGGAGTTTGGGGGGAGGTACCGACACAGCTTCTCTAAACAAAAATGTACTGAAGGAGAGTCGTGATGTCGGACCCTTATAGGACAGAGCCAAACCTAGCGAGAGGTGACTGATGATACCGAACCATGAACTGAAGGACGACATACGAGTGGCATCATTGGAAACCAGCTGTGGGAATGAGGAACATGATCCACCATCAAGCGTGCACACTCTCCAACGAGTTTCTAAGGTATGGGTTTATTAGTTTATGAATTTTAAATGATTTTACTCTTCCCCATTCATGAATAATATGATTAATGTGGGTCATTTGACAAACAAGTTGACCCACGATACATTTTTTTGTGGGAGGTTGTAGCGGGGTATCTTTGTGGGGTTTATCTTGATTTAAATTCAAATAGTTTTTTAAACCTTTAACCCCCACATGTTTTCGAGCTAACATAGAGGGAACAGGCATAACAAAACTAGCTCGAAACCTTTGATACATTGCTAATTTTTCACCTCTATGGAACATAGACGACATGATGATATAGACCAGCTACGTTGGGGATAGTGCATCGACGCACGCCGCAAAAGGAGGTCATTGCACAAAGCTACATCGGTCATCGGAGTGGCCGACATCGGCCGGACGCGGAATAGGCGCAGCACACCATAGCACTCCAACGACAAAAAAATGAATCCATGAATCCTCAGCTACGGTGACTGGAGGAATGTGTCCGAAACACTGTCCGACGACATGTGACAGTGAGGCGCGCCGTCACGCGCCGCTGGAGAGATCGGTCATTCATGATGAAATTGGAAAGGTGGGGCGTGCCCACGACGACACACCCATGTTGAATCTAGGTCACTATCTGCATTGGCCACATTGAGATCAGGGGCTACCAAATCATCTGGTGGTCGGTGGATGGGGTGGGCACCAATGGCGCACCCTGTAGTAAAGCCACGACCCATCGGTCGTGGCACAGAGGACCCACGACACCACGTGGAGCCGTGTTGGTTCAACACCACTGGTCGACCCACTAGCATGGATATTTTCCATGTCAAACTTACCCAAAAACACCACATCAGGGTATCCCTGGTGACCAGCGCTTCCAAGAGGGGGGCACTACTGGGTTGGCCTAGCGGACCGGCCCGCTGCCCAGCGGTCCAGCGGCTTGACCAACGACCTAGCAGGGTTAGGCTGGGCCCAGTGGGCTAGGTTGACCTGGGATGGGTCGAACCTGAGCTGAGTAGGATCGACCTTGGTAAATCCAGTTCGTACCATGCCGAACCAGGTCGGGCCGGTCAGACCGAGGTGGAACGGACCCGGAGCCAGTACCGACTAGTTACACAAAACGGGCCCTAACTCCTAAACTGGACGCCTGTTTGACTAACCATCTGCAGAATTGGGATACATGGAGTGATACAGTCCATTTGACTTACTCAATGAGAATTTTGGAGAAACTTGGGGTATAGCTGGGTTGGATCACACCCAAATCTAGTCAGGCCCTAGATACTGAAATGTCAATAATCCATAGACCGGGCATCTGGTTGGCGCACCGACTTTTTCATTGGATCCCTTGTGACATGACAGATCATCTGGTTTTTTCATTGTGAGGCATCGTTCTAGTTTAAATACAACCAATTACATGGGGTGTGGTTATCCCAAGCATGCTACATATGGAACCATGCGACTGGCTGAGCCCTGATGACTATTGAGTTTTCGACTTGGAGTGACACGATTGCCATGGTTCAATATAGGGAGGAGTTCTTCAGCAGGCCATAGTGGTGGGAGGCATGGTATATGATCGGGAGGAGTACCTCAGCAGGACACGGTAGAGGAGCGGCTCTGTGTGACCTGGTAGGCCCACAATACACAATGGGGAGGAGTACCTTCGCTGTTCAATGTTCATGGGAAGCGCCTTGGTGGGACACGGTAGGCCCACTATATTCGATAGAGGAGGAGTTCTCCAGCAATTGAGGTGTTCAATGTTGAGATTGGGAATGTTACTTGTAACGACCCCTATAGAACACCAAGGATATTTATCAGCATTCATAGTGATCAGGTGTGGTTCCAAATCATAATCTTGTTTCTTTGAGTTTTATACCTAGTTTGATCTAAGAATCTAATTGAGATGTGCCTATTTATTTGTGCTTTGTGATTTAGGTCAATGTATTGTGGTTTTCCTTGGGGAATTATAAAAGGCCTTTGGTGTTCTCTGGGACCATATTGAGTATTGTTATACTCAACCCTACACCAGATACACCCTAACATTGTTTAGTCTTGTGAAGACGATAAGAATATTGGCTGAGGTTTTAGGGAGCCAGGACTATGAGGTACTCGGAGGAGATAGGTGGTCGTGGAGTAATGAGTAGGAAATTTGTACCAAGCCTTCAAGTAGGATCCCTAGAGGATGACTCAGTAGTTATTTTCCCTTTTCCAGTTGTACTGTTCCTTTAAGTTGTATTTTCACTTTTTTTTTGTACTCATACTTTCAGTTGGGCATATTCATTGGCCCCTTTAACTTTCATCACTTCTTTTACTCTAGTAGTTTACTTCAATGTTTCTTCTTGATGTGTTCTCATACCATGTGTTTGTAGAAATTTAAAGTCAATTCCTTCCCATTTTAGCGAATACGTCGTTCACTGCTAGTCGCCAGCCTCAGGCCTATGGAAGGTGGGCTTGGGGTAGTCACAGAACGAGTCCTAGGGGACGGGTCGTGACATTAATTATAGAAAAACTATTTTCAAAAATACATTATAATTAATGTTAAACCAAATAATTATATCAAATTAAAAATTCAACTCTTTTAATTATCAATCTTGTTGTTGTTTAATATTTACTTTTCTGATTATGAATCCATGATTGAATTCCTATTATTGTTTCCAAAAATTCTACATGAATCTCTAATCATCACTATTGGTATTATGTGTGTTAGTATAGAAGAACCTGGTAGTTTTCTTCATTACCTATTTATCATAATAAATAATATTTAGGTCTTGAAAGAATTATATTTTATTATATTATTCTTTAGAAGGTAGAGTATTATAATCTCTTCATTTTTGAGAAATTTCTAGAGATAATATCTTTATATTGGGACAATTATCATGAGATAATTCATTGTTCAAAACAATTCTCACAACCCACTAAAAATGATATAAATCATATTAGAAACATATGGTTAAAGAAATAGAAATTTATCATAGTACTTTTATCTATTTATTTATCATATGTAAACTCCACGTCAAATAGTAATGATGATAATAATATTATATTCCAGGAAATTTTTTAAATCATAGATTTTTAAATATCATTTGTTAAATAAAAAATCAGTATTTACATAAATAATGTTAAATAAAATATATTATTTTTATTAGAACCTTAAACATGTCCCATGAATCCCCTTATATATTAATCTTAATGATAATAATAAAAAATAGCACTATATTTACATTTACAACTGGTTATGGACATATTAAATACAATGGAAAACCTTGAACATAGCTAAGGATTTTCAAACTCAAGAACACTACACACCACTACAAAGGAGAAACTAAATAAATATTTATAGTAATCAATTCACAAGACAAGGGAATAATTTTTTTTATTACCATGATAATTATAATCTATATATTACATTCAACTCACATATTCTTGAATATAATATATCAGATGATTGATTTAATGCAATCAATGATACTTGATAACTTATTACACCATATGTTGGGAATACCATTTATTCTTAATATAAGATTATTGAGTAATTTAACTAAGAATATGGATATACCTAGTGCATGAATCTATAAGAAAGTAACTCTATGGGATTAAATGAACTTACCAAAATACCAAGGTCAGAATCTAACAAAACATCCAGGAATATATAGATAATGAATTTAAAGGTACACATAAAATAACATCACACAAATACATAACGGATAATATAATCCATTTGTCTCTATATCCCATTATGTAGGACACATACAGGATTCATCAAAATATAAGATTCAATTATATTTATTTGACTCTTAGATTTTAACACATTGATGAAATACCATTTCCAGGTATAGAATCAAACATTATATTTTCAATTAAATGACCAGAGATATCATCATCTAATTACTTAGAAGGGATAAATCCTTTCATAACTTATTTAATTAATTTAAAATCACTTATGAGGAACTAAACATGTCCTACCTTTCTATAATAATATTTCATTACAATTTTAATCAATACATTATATTACATGATTCATGATATATATTAATAATTATCTCATGTCTGAGGACTAATAGACACATTCATATATTGGAACATAAAAAAAACATATAACATGTGGAATTACTATTAGTAGTTATTTTCTAATAATCTACTTTCTTAATGATTCCCAAGTGTAAACTTTATTATAAAAAGTATTATAAACGGTATAAGTATCCAAAAACTAGAACACAAAAATCATATATGTATTATCAGATATATGTAATCTAGAATAAAGAAAAAAATTGTTATATTTCCATATAACTTATCATTTCTCACTATAGTATGAAACTATAAAATCATTATGATGAAAAAATACTCTATGAACGTTATCACAGAATTATTTTATGAAAAAAATCATCATGGGATAATATATTTATTAATATTATTGTAATTAAATGTATAAATGTATTTGGTTCTAGGGAACCAAATTCAATATAATCTCACATATACTATCACATTATTTTAAATGGTAACTTGTTAGATCTCGCATGATAAATAAGATTATAATGAGGTGTGTCTATAGTTTCTATTGTTTCCACATTCTCTTATGGTTATTCTTTTTGATTTGACTTCACTCATTTAGAAATTTCCTTAACAGGTGTTACCAATGAGCATATACATTTTTTCCTTTTGTCAAAAACCTGAAATCATGGATAATAATATATTTATATATTCATAATAATATTACATATTGCCATAAAATCTTGATACAATTCTAGATCTAGAAAAAAAAATTTAATCAACATCTTATGTTTCATCTAAAGTCACAACAAACAAGGTTTATAAAAATATGGAAACTACTGGGTCTAATAAGTTTTTATTAACTATTACCAAGAAATTAATATGAAACTAGATCTAATTAACCATAAATAAGACTACTTTTATATCCCTTTGAGAACTAGTAATCCTATTTCTAAATTACTCCAATACTCATCCATTTTGGACTCCCATGTACTATTTGGATAGTTCTAACAACAATGCTATGTTGTTATCTTAGTTATTTCTAGTATTTCCCACAGCTTATTTTTGCATATCCAATTTTCTAATTTGGTTAATATCATTTTTAATATAATAGATACAAAAATTTATGCATTTGTAAATATTTTTATAATTATCATATGCTCTTGTATATTCACTCATCAGCTTAGATATATTTTATTCTACGTCACATTGGAAATAAATGCCTCTTGAATTGTTTTATATTATGTTTTAAATGAAATGAATGTAGTATGAATTGATCTAATAAATCCTATAGATCATTTTAATATCATCGTATTACCTAGGAAATAGATAGGTAGTTTAAGTAATTCTAGAATAAACTCTTTTATATTTGTCTTTACCAACTCTAGGACCTAACATCTATTTTCCATATGTTAAAAACCTGTATATATTGTAAAAATGTAACACTTCTACTAATATCTCATAGAAAAATTGGAACCATCAAATTAATTATTGAAAATAAATTCTCTAATGGATTATTTAATATAAATGATTATTGATCTAGATGGTTTCTTTAATCCATAAATGGTTCTCAACAAGTTTCATTTATTTTTTATATTTTTTGGAGTTATTAACCCTTATTTTTGGGTTATATATATATATTCTATAGGGTTTAAATAAATTTAGGTGGCAATGAAAAATATTCATCAAAATAAACGATAATATAATTTTTTATGATAAGAAAAACTCTAATGGGATTTATCATAACAACATATAGAAAATATTTCAACCCCTAAAATTTCTATATGTTGCTTGATACCTTTATCAAAAAATCATACCTTATTTGAATAAAAATTACTATCCATTTCTTCTTTACTCTTGAATATTCACTAATAACATTACATTAACATTAAAAACCACGAAAACATATAATTGGATTTTGGTATATGGGATCCATTTCAAAAAAAAATTGAAATTTATAATTTTATTGAGTATCAATTTATTGCTTCTATATATTATTAATAATTATTTTCAAATAATAAATTAACTAACTTGGTCAATATAAAACAAACTATTTTTTTAATTTTATTATGTAGTATGTTTCTCAATAACATATTCAAGAACAAAATCATATATAGTTTTTCTTATTCTAGATAATGTGTATCAAGAACCTAAAATTAATGGGAGAATAGATTTATCCCATTGTATAAAAAGGTAATTTATTCCCACTAATATATATTTTATGTGTTCGTAAGAGATATTGGAAATTTATTTGGAGGCCCTATTTGGAAAGAAAAGACAGTCCATGGATTCCTTCAACCCATTTTTATTTTCTTTGTAGATGTTACAAGAATGAAAAATTCTAGGGCTTTTAAATTTGAGGTATATCTTGATCCATTTTGAAATCAATGAAGATCAAATATATTCTTGGGAAAATTATCCATGTATTATTTCATATTTTCATTTTCCCTCTTACTGTGTTCATTCAATTTTCATATAGAGCACAATATCCCCATTATTAATATTTGGAAATCTCTTTTTTGTCTTCCCTTACCTTTTTAGAATCCAGTGATCCTTCGTTTGATCGACAATATAGTAGGTTGATTTATCTTCTCTAATAATCGTTCCCACACTATTTTCTATACAGTTTCTTAGAGAATTTATATTAAAGTCAACGTCTCCAAGGACACATTAAATTTTATCATTCTTAAGGCCAAAGGATACCTAAATTGGTAACAAAGGGATTCATCAAAATAATGGGTTCCTTTTTCTACGTCTTGTAGGCATATCAGTTATGATACTTATCGATGCGAGTAAAGATTGTTTCATAACTCTTTAGTTGTCCTCCCATATGATTCTTTGGGAGATGATCATCCCATAAAAGTTGTAGGGAAGGACGGATTGAATATATTGGATGATGGTACAATGTTCAAACACCATGAGGTGGAATAGTTTTGTACTGGAGAGATGGTTTATTCTACATTCATACAAAAATATAGGACAAAAAGGAATCCAAAGCCGAGTATAGTAGATATTTTTGATCAATTGAAGGGTTTTTTGGGTGAATGTAATTTAGAAATAATGGTTCATGGAATTTTATGGGAGAATAATGGGGTTCTTGTAGCCATGAGAAAGAAATATAATTAAATCTCTCTCATATGAAGAAGTTGTGTGATCTGAGTGTGATTCTCCCCAAGATATTATGATCCAAGAGATAGGTGAGGATAGTATAACTAACATCAACCTGGAAACTACAAGGCATGGGGTTTTAGAAAAACTAGGGTTTACACTGAAAGCATTTAATAGGTAATTCTTAGTAAAGAATATGGATGTTATTAAACTAGGAAACAACATTTCAGGACATGAAATTTAGGGAAAGGAATAGGAACACAGATATTCAACACATGTAGATCATTACATAGAGGAAAAAAGGACATATGGGGTAGAGATGGATTTTGAGAATGAATTATTCTTCATATGATATGGTGTAGAGGAGGTACATATTATTGGAATTCATTTATCAAGAAGGAAGAAAGGAAACACAGGAATCCTTAACTCTTGAACATATATGTTGACCAAGGGGAAGAAATCCAAAGGGAGGAAGGACTATTAATAATTGAAAAAAACAATGGATACAAGGAATACTAAAAATAAAAATCACAAGGTGAGGGATATATTGTTAGAAACAAATGGTAATACATGGGATATAATTATGATTATTGGGGAATATATATTAGAGGAGGAATTCTTGATTCCTGAATCCCAAAATTTTGAAGAAAAGATGGTTAATGAAATTCTTCTAGTGGATACCAATGTTGTATATATGGGTGGTTTCATAAGAAATAACACATTTTGACATGTTTTTTCAAATAAATGAAATTATCTATGGTGGTGTTTATTTAAATGGTGACTATATGGCTAATAACTTTGAAGACCTCAGAAAGGATAACTCAGAAATAAAGTTATGTTCCCTAAACTAGAACATAAATAGAGATAATGCTTCTAAGAGAATTGAAATTGAATTTTATTATGCTCTGATCTCTTAATGTTATTTATTCATTATAGTTATTAAATGTGAGGATTCTAATTATGATTTGGGTGTGCAATGATGGTGTAGTTTCTTAAAGATTTCAGTTTGTTCGGATTCCCACTCCACCCTTAAAAAGTGATATTTTTAGAAAAGAAAATATTAATTTTGGCTGGAAATAATAAATTGTGATTCTACAACTGGGTATGAGTATTATATTTGATATTAATAATTAATTATCTATATTATACATTTGTGATAAAAATACATTTTTAATAGAAAAAGTGGATTTATTCATATCTCATGTATACAAAACACATAATAGCATTATTAAAACATATTATTGGATATTTAATTTATGAATTTCCTTAAAATCATTCCAAAAATTTATTTATTTAATTTATTAACAGAAAACTAGTTTGTGTGCATAAATTATTTTTTCAAAAAGATATTTCATTTATTCTAATTATTTTATTTTAATATATAAATTAATTGGTCATAAATTAATTCATCATTTATTTTCATAATTTATTTAATATTATTCATTCCCACCATCCTAATGGTGAGGTGATAACAATAATATTAAATAATAATATATTAATATTATACCATGTTTCATTTAAACTAGTTGTGTGAAATGAAAAATAATCTTTGTGTTTCCTAAAATAAAAGCTAAACAAGGTGTTTTGGGTAATGAAAAATATCTAAAAGATTAAATTTATTTGAAAAAATAAAAACATCTCGACTTGTTACATTATACCCCCTTAAAATTAATTTCGCCCTCTCAATTCATCACTTCGGTACCCAAAATTGAGGATAGTTCATCCTCAATAGATCCTCAAGTTTCTATATAACTTTTCAAGATTGTGGTTTCACCAAAAAACACTGACCAGGTTATATGAGTTATTTCATAGAATATTATTTGTATGATCTATAGTATCCACTGGTTTTTCCTCATAAGAAAGATCACGCTCTAGTGGTAGAACCTCTGGGTTAAATACATGTGATTTATCAGGTATATACTTTTTTAGAAGAGTTACATGGTACGGGTAATTATTCTAAGATAGGTTTACTGGAAGCACCAAGCGATAATATATGGTCCTGATACAATCAATAAATTAAATTGATGGATATAACTAGGATTTATTTTTTCGTTCATTCTTCTACAGAGAAATTCATAGAAAACATTCTAAAAAACTCAAAATTCTAGAACACGTAAATGATTATCAGCATACCATTTCTTTAAAAAAATACTTTCTTTATATGTTGTTGAATGGATCTAACATTATGTACCATTTCTATAACTATATTAGGTCCAAATATAATTCTTTCTATAACTCTATTCCAATATGTTTGAGTTCTACACTTATTTTAATAAAGGTATTCATAAGGATCCATCTAAATTCGTGATTAAGATAAATTATTGTATAAAAAGTCAACTAGAGGATGTTTTTGATCCCAACTACCTTTGAAATGCCTATAACATGATATTATCATATCCTATAGGGTTTGGATTTATATCTTTTACTAACCATCAATATGAGGATGAAACGCAGAGTTGAATGTCAATTTCGTATGAAGATATTTCTAAAGACTCTACCAAACCATAAGGGTAAACTACATATCTTAATTACATATAATTGAATTTTTTACTCCATGAATCCTTACCACTTTCGTAATTTAGATTATGGTAAGAAGATTGAAAGATAAATATTATCTGATATTAAGGATGTTTGATGTCTTCATAATGTGGTCATCTACAGTACATAATTACCGCAACATTAAAGATAATATTAACTCTAAAAGATACAAATACCATTAATCATGTGTCTAAGAAGTTCAAAATAATTTAGATTCAAATAAATATTTCTATAAAAAATATTCAAAACCCTAGTGTTTTATTTAAAAAAAATTCTTTCAATATCATTAAATTTGATAAACTCTCATCACGTAAAACCTAAAAAGGTGTGTTAATGTCTTTTTACTTATGATCAAAATTAAACTCAATAAACTATGATGGAATCCATAGTTATTAATTTAATCATACTCAGAGATAGATATACATTCAAAATATAATTCACCCTTTATTTATAAAATAATCTTTTACCTTATACAAAAAAATTTCCATTCAAATCTTGGGTTATTCATTTTACTTATAGAATTTCAAATTTAATTTCATTATTCCATAATCCGTTAGAGAGATATAATAAATTCTCAAAATCACAAAAAGATTTAATAATGTATGAAAAATAATATTTTCATAGGGATCATTCATAAAAATACAAACATGAAATTCCCATCAAGGGGTTGGTGGATAAGTGTGTCCTAATTATCATAATTCACTCCAACCATTGTGATAGAATATTTTTTCTCCTTATCCTTTTTCATTAGAGGTTGTTTTCTCATATCATCCTCAATATCCCTTAGATTGATGTATTGATTCAAAAAATTCCCATACTCCTTTCATTTGAAACATTATTGTGTGGGTGTCTTATTGTACAAAACATTCACTCTATTTGATTAATCAGATATTTTTTTCCCATCACATGGGAAATAAATTACACAAATAATTTCCTTCCCACACATAAAAAAATCTAATATTAAACTTATTGAAAATTAATTCATGTTTCCTCCCACACATTTATCATGATGTAAATATCATCCTCTCTTCTCTCTGGGTTTAAGAGTTTCATTTGAATTCCATATTTCTTTTTTTTTCAAAACCATGATTTTGATGGTAACCACATTCTCAAGTTATACCATGATAGCATAATAAATGATTTCCTAATATCTACTGAATTCCCATATGTCCAACACCCATCAAATACTTAATTGTAATTAATTAAGGAATCAATCAAACATAATTTTAGGTTAGATGATAATAGCCAAAGAATACCTCTCAAGTCTTTTAAAATTTTCACCATAGGTACAAGTGGATTCTTCATCATTTTCCTTTAACTCAATAAATTCCATATACATTTTTCTGTAAAGATTATAAAGAATTTAAAAATTTAAAAATTAGTTCATAAAAAAATACCAATCCATGGATTCAACTTCATCATGTTCCCATTTATTCATGATGATAGTCCATCATAGATCTCATTAACCTTCTAAATAATCTACAGGTGAAATGAATTTTTCATTATTTGAATATTAGATAATAGAAAATAAATTTTCAATGGTGCCGACTCATTTCTCAATAACTATTTGATCATATGAGCTTCAAAAAGAAGGTGAATGTTTCTTTATGAAGGACTCAACAGAATGTTGTTCCCTTGTTTTCTCATTTAAAATATCACCATTAATCAAATCTAGTTAGATTTGTTTGATCATAAAAAAAATATTTTTTATTCTATCTCCCATAATTTTTGTATGCATGGGATTAAAATCATTTCAATGTTCATTGAAATAATCATTTACAGGATTAATTTAGGTTATAACCATTTAATTAAACAAAAAAACATAGCTTGATCAATAATAATCATAGTGGTGAATAAATTATTCATGATATATGACATATAGTATGTCAAAATAATGACACCTTATTTTAAATATATAAAACTTCTAGATTAACTTAGGTCATTCATGGTCATTATTTAAATCATTCACAATGGTTTGTAATGACTTTTTGAATTTCAAAATCATTTCCCCTAGGAGTGTCAAATTTTTTTTGCAGTAAGGACCATTTTTATGCACCATGCACTGATCGATTATAGCTCAATATAACGTTTTTAGTGTTATTACCTCTAGGTACCTATATGACAAATTCATATCCACTTATATTATCCAAATAGGGATGTAATTTCTTGGAAACAACTCACTTTATCCTTTATCAAAATTCTAGGATGTTTTCTTATACTTTGAATCATCCATAGACTTAACTATAGTTACATACTTAAGAATCTCACCAAAAAAAATTCATCATAGTTTCCAAATAATAGCTAAACCATTCCAATGATACCAACTATACTGACCCAAGAATTTTATACATACATATAATATCATTTTAGATGAATATTCAATACATTACACAAACACATGTCTGGGGATAATAATGAATTTTTCCTTTAGAAACTAGGTAAACAATCTTCTAATTTAGTGAAATATATTCAATGTTTCACAAAAATATATTCCGATTTAGTATTTTTTATTGAAAACCCCTACTTAAAATATTTCTCTATTAACTATAAAAAGGAAACATAAGAAAGGCTGGGCTCATATTCCCTCTATGTGTAAACAAGGGAGATATGTAAACATAACATGAGGATAAGGGTTTGAGAACTTGAGAATAACATATGAAACCCATACCCTATATGTCAAGGATCAGAATCTTGTGTCATGGAATAAATATTTGTATATTATAAGAAATGAATCAGGTTTAAAATAAAAAACATGATCCATTAGAGAATAACATTTGCATAAGACTTGTAATTACAGAATACACATATGAATTGTAAATAAATTTCATAGTAGTCAAGCCTCACTACCAAGGTTATCATAGTTTAATGAGTTTTCTCCCCAAACCATCATAGTAGTCAAGGTTCCCTCTCAATACCATCATATTTGACAAATCACCTTACTGAACTAGGTTTACTTCCCATTCCAGTCCTGTATATCTCATAAGATATAAATATTTATCTAATGCATGAGAAGAATATCTTGGTCAAACACATCAAATAAGGGAAAAAATATGTATATATACCACATGTTCATAAAAAACCCATCATATAATAACCCATTAAAAGAAATTATTTTCATAAAAACATCATTATAACATAACATGTAGAAAATAAATATGTTCCATAATTATTTCATCATAGCATAACTCATGAAAATAAGTAGGATTCAAAATAATTTCTTCATGATATAATAAGTGGAAAAGAAATAGGTTTTATAAACAACATTAAAACATAAACATAAACTATTCCAATAAATAATATGAATGGTATCCTTTGATCATATCCCTAGAAAATCATTAGTAACATTAAAGGATGTAATTTTAGATGGAAAATTATTTTGAAAGATCAAATAGAGCATTTAATCATAATATTAACTTTTATTTGAAAATTAATTTTAAAAAATAAAAATTCATAAAATAATTTGGAAATAAATTCCTTTGAAAATAAATTTTAAAATTTATAACATAGGATTTAAATTAATTGAATATTTATTTGAGGAAAATATCATTTCCTCTTTATAAACAATATTTAAAACGTAAAACATTTTCAAAATATTTTTCATCAAAAATAATTTTGACAACATATAAAGGAATATTCAAAAATAATAATGTTCCTCATGGTGGAAATCATTTTCATGTCATACAAGTTGAAACAGAGATTCCATTCACATTTTTTGTAAAATATAAATAAGAATATTTCAAAAAATGACCTGAATATTCTTTTCATAAAAACATTAAAAATCAAATCATGAATAAAAATTTCATTAATAATTAGTTTTTAAAATATTAAGAAAAAATTTAAAAATAGTAAACATGTTTTTTGATGAAAAATAGGTTTTCAACCAAACATAAAATAAAGATGATTTTTCATTAAAAAAATACTTTGAAATATTGAGTATATAAGGAGGGTAAAATTAAGAGAATACATGTATTCCCATGATATAAGAATAATAGAAGAACATTCATGAGTTTATTAAGAGATAGTTCATTTTATTTTAATAATAGAAACATAAACATAAAAAATCTAGATAATTGGTGAGATTTTAATATAAAACCCTTACCACTTTAATAAATTTGAATCTTAATACCCATGAAATAATAACATTAAATGAAAATTATAATATTCTAAAAATAAATATATTAAAGATATAAAATGTCAAAGGTTTAGTATATATACCTCATAGAAGAGGATAACTGCATTATAACTTATTTTCCAATGAAGTAAATTTGAGACAGAAAAAACCTAACTGCTTTGGTAACATTTTAACAATAAAACACCCAATAAATAGATCTTAAAAAATATGTAAGTCCAAAAAATTTATGTATAAACATCAAAAGATGAATTTATGTCCAATATATACACCCCATAGAATAAAAACATAGTGAATATGGCATGTGTCTCACAGAAAAATAATAGTGAGACAAAAATTTTAGCAACCCAACCCTAAAGAGCCTAGATCTGGTGCTTGCTACCATTACATTGGATTGATTATATGAACTCAAATCCTGAAGGATCGAAGGTTTTAGTATTCTTGGTAAACCAAATATTTACAGGAGTCTTGTTTTACAAATAAATACACATAAAATAACATATTTTTTTTCAATCGAGGAAAACATTATTACATATGGTATATCCCTCTATATCATTCATGGAATACTACTTGGATTCCAGGTAAAAGGGAAAAAACGAGGGTGAGATCAAATGCTCAGTAATAGTAACGTATATTAGAATCAATAATCAATCAATGAGAATAATAATTATAGTAGGGTAAATAACTAGACACACACACAATGTTATAAAAAACAGATAAGGAAGTTCATACATAGACTTTTCCATAGTGAAAATATCATAGATAATAAATAATGAATCTAAATTAAGATAATTATTAATTATTGGATATCATGCCTCGGGAATATGAAAATGTCTACTGTTAAGTTCCGTATAAAAAATAGTTTAAAACTACATGTAGAAACCTATTTAATTTGTGTAACTTATTTATATAACGAAAACCTATTACTTCATCTAAGGGATATATAAACTCTGAGCCCCAACCATAATTTCATGTCCAAATCATTCTTTATATTGAATAATTTTTTTAATTTATAAAAAATATGACTTATCAAATATCACTATAGAATAGAGAATATGTATTTATCAATATTTCCATTGATAATAAAATAACTTTTTATGTAAATACTGTATTTAAAATGATATATGGTTTAGGATATAAACATATCCATGATAAATAATATTTATAAATAGGGTAAATTCAATGTATAATGGCCATAATAAATTAAATATTTTAAGGGGACTAACAAAGGAATCAAGGAAGTGAATGTGAATATTATCCTTTTTTAAATCAATCATAAACCATACAAATGAATAATAAGGATGGTATAAATACAACATATCCTATGTAGAGTAAAAAGAAAGGGTTTTTGTCATTTATTAATAGAAATACTATAAAATATATTTTAAACAAAATCATGAGGAAAATATCCTATTTATTTTGAAATTTTTTTTTAAAAAAATTTCATTGAAAATCACTTTTAGAAACATTTTATTTAATAATTAACCTTTTAAATTTTAAAATGAGGCTTCAAAGAAATTATGTTATGTAAATCTAAACATGTCTTATTTGGTAAAAATAACATTACTTTTTCATGGTAAAAGGTTAGAAACATGGCTTGTTCGAAAAATTATAAGAATATTCCATTGAAAACATTGGAAAAAAACAAATATGGTAAAAAATGTATTTAATAAATTATTTTTAAATGGTTAAAATAATTTTTAAAACCTTTTTAAAAAATAGGGCTTTTAGAAGAAACTATGTTCTCCAACTAAAGGAATAAATGAAAACTGGTTTTCTAAAAAACAATTTCTAAAACATTTTAAGTACGAAAGAGTGATATAAGGGTAATATTATTTTATAAAGGTCATGAATAACCATCGGATAATAAAATGAAATTTTTTATTATAAAATGAGAAAAAAATTCCTCTAATAGAAATACACAAGTATACAATAACATAAAAATGTGAATGTAAAGTAAACCCTTGAAAATATTATAACCTTGAATTGAAAATCAATTGATGGATAGATTATGAGTATAAACTTTAAATCCACATAAGGAAGTAGAAATACATCTATATATAGTAAAATTATTTTTACAAATAATCATATAATATTAATATCAATGAGGATTATAATCCATTGAATATAAATTATGTTACGAAATTATTTTCCACATCATAGATTTTACCTCAGATCCCCTAAGATGAAATAATTCAAATTTAAACTCAAAATATAATGAAGAATGAATAAATAATGTTATTATATGAAAGAGTGTAAGTATTTATAACATATATCAAAAAATCACAATAATAATGTCATTGTTTTGATAGAAAGTTAAGAATAAAAAAAGGATGTGAGACTGCAAAGATAATCATTAATCACTTTCTCGAGGGGAATAATCTTTAAACATGATGAAGTATTCTATACCACATTGAATCGTTTGAATTATAATATCCATGATATAATAACATTAAATTAAATTTATTATCTCATATTAGTAAATATATTCATTATATTACATGTCAAAGGGAATTATATACACCATTAAAAATAAAGTAGGTTCATAATAATAAATAAGTCTCAATAGAATGTAAATTGAGATGAAATCCCTTACCTAGAGTCTGAATTATCTTATGTGTCTTTATATTCATAAATAATAAACTTATATTAGTTATTTAATTACTAAAAAAACATTTTTCATGTTTATCATAACTTTCATTTCAATTATTACCATGTTGTATACAACAACCTAAACAATTAAGTTTATGATGATTATTTTGACCAAATTTGGTTTGTGAGTCAGAAATAAATTTGATAGGTCAACTACAGTCAAAGGGTTCATTATATAACATCTAAAAAATAATAACCAAGAAATAATTATAGTATTTATACATTAATTATACTTTTAAATCCAGTCATTAAATATGGTTATGAAAAATGAACCAACTTTATAATCAGTAAGATGACAGGTCGTATGTAGACATGAGTAACATTCCCATTTTTCAATAATAATTATGGAAAGAATATAAGTAAAATTAATATTTCTAGAATTATAATTATATCATAAATATGATATTATTTAATAATATATACTTATGTATATAATTATTGTTATTTAAAAGTAATCACATTGTTTTGAGGAGGCGGTATTCCACACGTCCACGAACGACATTATAACTTTTTAAGTGTGTAAAAGTCTAATAAAAAATGATATATATTATATTTAAAAAGAGGTAATTATTTAATTAGTAATTATATATGTTTTTATATCACATATTTTTAATTAAAACCTTTATTTTTACATTACATGTATCTTTTGATCAATTCACATCGCATTTAGGAGGTGGTAGTCCACACTTCCAAAAACGATGTTATCTTATTTACATGAAATTGAATTCATAAAGTAATGTTATATATAAAAAAATAGGGAAGTATAAATACATTATATATATAATATATATCAAATGAAAACAATTTTTCTATCATAATTCACACCATGATTGGTGGTAAAGATATAATAAACAATCATCATTTCGCGAGGTAGTAGCTCATCGTACACATAAACGGTAAGTTCATTAACAATTAGATGGATGTATTTGTAATTGTAGTTAAATCCATTCACATAAAAAATATCGTTATATATTTTATACTGTATTTTTCATATAATAATTGAAAAATGGGTTTTAGGGAGCAGAGAATGGAAATTAAACTAAAGAGTATGAATAAATATGCCACCTCTTCTTTGGGTGACTCCTTTTAGATTTCACCAAAGGGCTTCATTGGATGGTATTATACCACAAGAGAGGATTCTAAGATGAGTGGAAGTTTTTTATGAGGTATTTAGATTGATATTTTCTATAAAACGTGGATTTACAGGTGTGACGAAGTGGTGGAAGTGAGTACCTTTTTATAGTAAAGGAGGAGTTTCACTCTTGCACATTTTTTGGAAGGGAATAACACATGTGTTTTTCCCATTGAATGTGGATCCAATAATTTACTAAATTACTAAAAATGGATTATAGGGAAGAAATATTAACAACCAATGTATTTTTAACCAGTTTATAAGTTATTTGGGATCTTACTTTTATTGATTAGTCCCCTATTAAGAAAAGATTCCTCTTAATCATTGAAATTAATTTTAATTACGTTAACTGATAATTTAGGTAAAAAAATATGATGAACTTATTTCAAAAAAAATTATTCTTATTATAAATATTTAATCCATTTTTTCAAATTCTAATCTCATAATAATTGAAAAATAATTTAAAATTGATCTCATACACGGGATGACAAAAATGGGTTTTTTAATGTAAAAATATTCAAAAGTTTGCTAAATATTTATCTCCAAATTAAAATTGAAATTGATTTGAATTACATAAATTGAATGAATTTATATTAAACTTATCTAATTAATATTTTTACCGAAACCAAAAATATAAATTTACCCTATAACTAAAATAGGTGAAAGAGCAATTTTGAATTAAAAATCCAGTCTTTTACACTACATATTAAAAAATAAAACATCACATAAAAATATCAATAATTCACCATGACCTAATTTTTATTTTTTTATTCCAAAATTTATTTTTATTTTGACATATAATATTTATAAATCTTTAAAAATTTTATTTAAAATATGTTCTCCCTTAAATGTTTGTAAAAAGTGCCTTTAAAAAATATAGGTTTTTATGTGAAATATTGGGTTTGTTCTTATCTTATTCATATAAAATCTTTTGGATGAATGTCAATAATAATCGATTTAATATATTACACATATGTTTCATTAATATAATTCACTAATTTTAATTAAGTTAATTTATTAGGATAAAACAGCTTTGGGGGAATAAAAATAGTTTTCTTTAAAACATTACCTTTAATTCAATTGATTCTTATATTCTTTTAAAATTATTTTTTAACCGATTAATTCATCATTTATTTGTTTAAATAATATATTTTTATAATTTAGTCGATACTATTAATAACATAAAATTTAATATCTAGTTTATATCTTATTATATTAAATAATAACATATTATTGTTCAGTAAAACTTGGTCATGCATTTAGCACAAGACAATGAAAAAACCTATTCTTGCAATAAATGCATGATAAATAAGTGTCATGTTCATTGATATATATAAAATATATTTAATTTATTTAAAATATAATGTATATTATAAATTTCTAGGATATTATATTCCCTTACGTGCTTGGTGTTACTTATCATACATGCTATCTAATACAAGTTACTCTTTGATCATTTTGGGGGAGTTACATTCACCCTACCAAAATTAAATTGCTTACTAAAAATTTGAACTCTATCTTGGTGATTTTTTATTTGATATTTCCTATATTTGAAATCCCACATCATGAGATGTGTTTGTATGAAATCATCTATTAAATAATGAATGGAATGTAAAGAAGTTCACATGGAATAACAAAGAACTAGGTCTCTAAGTAGAGAAACATTAATAGAATGTGTAGATATGCACTTGGAGGAAAAGAATAAATAATTATAGGGATTGATTGGGGTCATCAATAAAAACAATTTAATAATCAATTTAAATTTGATGGCCTCAAATTTATAAAGCTACGATGACATTGAAGACCACCATTTCAATTAAAATTAAGGTATTAGGAGACAACATTATTTTATCATTTTCTTAATGTTGAGTAATTATCATACTACCCTAGAATGTAAGGAAATATAATTTCTTGATATGTTCCAATTTCATAAGAAAATTTTCATTTTTGTTTTTTTATATCAAATTCAAAATCATCCCTTTCTCCATGAAATGGATATCTTTTAATGAAACCCTTTTTTTAGAATTACAATTTTTTGTTAACAAATCATAAGGCCCATAAAAAAGTTAAAAGTATAACTATTTGTATATAAATACTTAAAAAACCCGATATGGTTGGGAAATTAATCTCTAAACCTAAAAATAAACATTTCTAGTTCATCATTAATATTTATTGATCAATTTTTTTAAATAATAAGAATGAAATGTTAATGAGGACATTATGTAGGTTAGTGGTTTCCTTGAAGTCCTCATAATCCTTTGGTCATGGGTTCAAAGCCCATGGCCTTTCCGAGTTTGGATTGTTGTCCCCTAGAATACATGATGTCTTTTTGTAAAACCAAATTAATATAATTTAAAATATAAAAATTAATTACATAACTAAAATAAGGTTAATCACTAAATATCATTTTAATTAATATTTTCAATAAAAACATAATAAATATATTCATCATATATTTATTCAATGCATATCCCTTTATGGTCAAGAGTTTATCCCTTAGAATAGGGAATTGACTTTGGTAATTCACAGATTCCCCACCCTTATGAAAATGAACTATCAAGGATTCTTTAGGATGAGTTTCATTTCCTTCTATCACACACTTCATTTTTCCATAGAAATTATCTTCATTATGTCCTTTTTTCCTTCACATAAATCATTTCCCTATTCTATTGAGACAATTTCATTGGTGTCTCATTATATATTTATATAATGATTGAAATCAATGATTATTCTCTACATGGTGTACACCACATGAGATCATAGAAAACTCCATCCTTCCCTTATTTAGTGAGTTCATGAGTTGGTTAAGGTATATATTGTTATTCATATTTTAGGAAAACTAATTAGGCATAAACAAAATATCCATCACTCCTATCAAAACCTCATTTAGCTTCTCATTTTAACCACTTTTTATTCATGTTCACTGTTGACTTGACTTTTTCACGTACCAACCATTGAAAAAACTAGAAATTATAGTCTGAGAAAAAAAAGTCATAGAAAAACATATAATCATTTATAAGATATCAAAATAATGACACATTATCTTAATTATAAAACACCGAAGGTTTAAACTAGGTTATTCATTTTCAAAATCATTCATAATGTTCTTTAAATAAAATGTGAACTATCCTATGCATAGCCGCCTAGAGTGTCAAACTAGGTGTATCGTAAGGCCGGTTGTCATGTACTAGGTTAAAACAAGTTAGTACCAACACACCTTGGTAGAGTTGTTGCTCCTAGGTACATTTGTTCCAGAACCCCATCCAGTTTTAGTATCCAAATAGGGATTTATTACTAGGAAGACCCAAATAATCTCTACCTTACTAAAATTATTGGATGTTGTTATATACTTATCCTCAAATTCTACCTTAGGGTTATGTTCTTTAATCTGTGTTTTATTAAATATAGTTTCCATTTTTTCTACTAAACATACATTGATACCATATATTGTAACCTGGCCCCAAAGATCATGGAGTCGGTTTCTACTACCCTTATATTGGAATTGTTACATGGAAGCAAGTATCGAAGGATCTAATATTTTATTACCCTTGGTAAACTACATGCATATAAGAGTCTTGTATTATAAATGAATACACTAATTACAAAATTATTTTGTTTTGAGGAAAAACTTATTCCATATAATATATCCCTGTATGTCTTTTATAGTATGCCATTTGAATTTATAGGGAAAGGAAAACATAAAATGGTGAGATCAAATTCTTATCAAGGGTAAAGTATATCAGAAGAAACAATGAATCAATTATAATAATAATTATTCCATGGTAAATAATGTAACACACATACCATGTAATAAAAAAATGAAGAATAAAGTGTATCCCTAAAATTTTTTATAGTGAAAATATCATGGATAATAAATATTGAATCAAAATTAAGGAAATTATTAATTGTTGGATTTCATGTCTGAGGTACATGAAAACCAATACTGTAAAGATAAATCTTCTAGACTATTTAAAACTATTGGTAGAAACCTGTATAATTTTTATAACATGTTAGTCTCTTGTGAATATTCTGATGCATCAGGGGGATATATAATGTATGGGCCCCACCCACCATTTCATATCCAAATAATTACACATATAGAATAATTTATTTAATTAATAAAAAATACACCTTATCTAATATCTGTATGGAATAATGAATATAAATTTATTGATATTTCCCTAGATAATAAAATAACTATCAAATTAATCACCATATGTGAAATGATATACAATTTTGTAAATAAAAATATCCATGATAAATTATATGGATAATTAACAGAATTAAAAATATAATGATCATATAAAATTGAATACATTATAGGGACTAACAAAGTAATCAATGAAGTGATTGTGAATATTATCCTAGGCTGAATCAATCATAAACTATCCTTATCAAGAATAAGGGTCGTATCCATGAAACATATCCCAAGTGGAGTATAAATAAATGGATGTTGTCTTTTATGAATATAAAAACAATAAAAGATATTTTAAAATCATTCATGGGGAAAATATCCTTTTTATTTTTACAATCCTTTTTATTGAAAATTATTTTTTTAAAAAAATTATTTAAGAATTAACATTTTTAACATACAACTGAATCTTCAAAAAATTATTTAAAACAAATCTATACATGTCATATGAGGTAAAAATAATATTCGTTTTTCATGGTATAATGTTATAAAAATGATTTTTTTTAAAGCAACAAGAAGATTCCATTGAATACATTGGTAAAAAAAATTGTAAACATGTATTTTATTAATAATTTGGTAATGAATAAAAACATTTTTTCAAACCATTTTTAAAAAATAGGGGTTTTATAATAAATATGATCCCCCAATAAAGAGATAAATGATTCTATATTTTCATAAAAATATTTTCTAAAACATTTTATTTACAATAGAGTAGAAAAATGGTACTATTATTTGATAAAGAATAGTAATAAATAGAGGATAATAAAATTTAAGGGTTTATTATAAAATTATCAAATAATTACTAATGATGTAGATTTAGGTGTAAAAAATCTTGTACATAAAAAATATTGTAATGTAAACCCTTGGAAATATTATAACATTGTAGGGAAAATCAATTGATGTGTAGATTATGCGTATAAATTGTAAATCCACATAAAGAAGTTGTATTAAATAAATAGAATGTAAAAGTCATTATACACCTAATCATAGAATATTAACGAAAACAAGGTAGTAGTGTAACCTAATTAAAATAAATTGGTTCATAAAATTATATTCCACTTAGTAAATTTTATCTTAAATCCCATTAGATTTAATAATTCAAATTGAAACTCAAATATCTTGATGAATGAAAAAATAATGATATTATATGAAAAGTTGAAAGTATTTACACAATATATAATAAAAATGGTTTAAAAAAGATAAAGTTATATTAAAAAAAAATATAAAAATCACAAAAAGAAATGATATTTCAAAGATAATCATTAAAAACATTATTAAAGAGAATAATATTTAAAAAATCCATCGTGTCCCATACCAATTTCCTGGAATTGAATAATAATATCGATGTAGTAATAACATTAAATTAAATATATAATATCCTGAAAATAAATATATTCATGATATAACATTTCAAATGGGATTATATACACCACATAAAACAAACTACTTTTATAACAACAAATATGTCTTAATAGAATGTAAATTAAGATGAAATCCCTTACCTCGAGTCTGAATTGTCTCATGTGTCTTTATATTATTAAATTATAAAATTATATTAATAATTTAATTTCTTCAAATGTTATTTCTTTTTTATCATAACTTTTATTTCACTTATTAGTATATTTTATAAAACCACTAAAACAATTATGTTTACATCGGGTGATTAGACTAAATTCGGTTTATGAGTCAAAAACAACTTTGGTAGGTCAACTGTGGTAAAAATGGTCATTATATAACTTTTCTAGAATAATAATTATGATATAATTATCATATTTATTATTCATTTATATATTTAAAACCAATCATTAAATATTGTAATGAAAAATGAAACAACATTACAATCCTTGAGACTATAGGTCGTACGTATGCATCAATAACTTTCCAATTTTTCAATTATCATTATATAAATAATGTAAGTAACATTCATCATTAGATAATAATAATTACATCAAAAATAGAATATTAATTAATTCTATATACTTATATATATTTATAATTATGAAAATGTAATCACAGCGCGTCAAGGAGGTGGGAGTACACACATCCACGAACATCGTTATCACTTTTTAAGTGTGTGAAAGGGTAATAAAGAAAATGATATAAATTGTATTTCTAGAAAGGTAATAATTTCATGAATATAATATATTTTTTTAATGTTGTATATTTTTAATCAATACATTTATTTATTAATTCCATGTATATTGTGATCAAACAACATCTCTTTTATGAGGTTGTAGTCTACACTTCCACATATAATATTATCATATTTACACAAAATGGAAAGTACAAAGATATGTTCTATATAAAAATTAAAAAAAACTTATTACAGTATGAATATCATATATATAATTTATAAATATAATTTGAATCATAATTTACTCCATGAGATATAGTAAATCATGAATGAACAATTATCGTTTCGTGAGGTAGTAGTTTTTCATAAAGGTAAACGTTATGTTCAATACCCATTAGATGGAAGTGTGTGTAATTGATGGTTGAAAAAATAACATAAAAACATCTAATTATATTTAGGATAATGTTTTTGTTTTAAAATCTAAAAATAATGATATTTTATGGGTTGTAAAATGGAAATAAAACTTAAGATATTGTGGGAAGATGTTACCTCTTTTTTGGGTAACTATTTTTGGTTTTCACCAAAGCGCTTCCTTGGATGGATTTCAGACCAAAGGGATGTTCTAGGATAATTGGAGGGATTTTTAGGAGCTATTTGGTATGAGATTGATCAGTAAAAAGTGTCTTGAGATGTGTGACGAAGTGGGAGGGGTGACTTCCTTTTTATAGTGGCTGGGGAGTGGCATTCTTGAAAATTTTTGGAACAGGAATTCCAACCACATATTTTTCATTCAATGTGGATAAAATAATGTAACTAACTCTATAGAATGGAGGATATGGTATAAATATAAACATAAAATTGATTTTGGAGAAGTTTATTAATCATTTTGGCTCTTAATATTAAGGTTTATTCCCCTATTCAGCTAATTTTCTTCTTAATTGTTGTAATTATTTTTAATTAAATTCACTAATATTTTTTATAAAAATATAATTTGAACATATTGGAAACTAGAAATTATAATAATTAAAAATATGGAATCCATTTTATTAAATTACAATAGTATAAGTGGTATAACTCAATTTAAAATTAATCTTGCAGATGAGGTGACAAAGAGGGGTTTTAAAGTAAAACGTTTTAAACGTTTGTTAAGTTTTTATATCCATTTTCAAAGTAAATTTATTCTATTTATCTAAATTGTAATAATAGATATACAATTGATATAATTATAATTTAAAACCAAACAAAAATATAATTTTTATCTATAAATAAATTATATGAAAAAGCAGTTTTGAATTAAAATTTAGTATTTTTCACTATTCATCAAAAAATGAAACTTCACCTAAATGTAACAAAAATTAATCCAAAACAAATTTTGAGGTTTCTATTTAAATAGTTTTGTTTATATTTAAATAAAATATCTATAAAATTTACAAAAAATTGTTTTAAAATAGGTTCTCTATTAAAATGCGGTTAAATTGATATTATAGAAATATAATTTTTTATGCGAAATATTTGGTTTGTTCTTATATTATACTTATCAAAATATGTTGGATGAATGTAGAGAATATTTTTATTTAATATATAAAATAAATATTTAATTATTATCATTCACTAAATTCAGTTAATTTAATTTATTAGGATAAAAAAACTTTTCTTCAAAAAAATAGTTTTTTATAAAAGCATTCCCTTTAAATTCAATTTGTTCAAATATTCATTTATAATTAATTTGTAACCAATTAATTCAGATTATATTTGTGAAAACAATATATTTTTATAATTTAGTTAATAATATTTAAAAAAATTAATTTAACGGCTAGGTTATATCAAATTATACTAAATAATAATTAATTCATTATATATTTGCATTTGGTAAAACTCAGTCTTGCATGTGAGGAAAGCTATTGGGGGAAACTCATTGTTTCATGAGACATAAAATAACGCATTGTCACATGCATTAAAAGATATAAAATATATTAACATTATTTTAAATTTTAATGATATTAAATATTATAAGGATATTATATTCCCTTACAAACATGGTGTTTTGTGTTATACACGCTATTATATATAAGTTACTCTTTTAGAATTTTTGGGGAATTTCATATATCCATTACCTTCTGTATCAAAATACATCATACATACATAAACCTCGGGTATAATAGATATAAGTGGAATTATATTATAGTAGTATAATTATATATATCATTCCATATATGATTTACTTATGATATTTTATTTCCCGTTTATTAACAATTCCTTATTAAAATTATGTTTCACCTAATAACTGATTTGATTTTAAAATATTTTTTATTTTGGTATTTTAATTCCTATTAAATTAATAATGAATCCATATTATCCATAATAATTATCAATATATAAATATAATATATACAAATTATATATTTATTTATAGTAATCTATATAATCTAGAGATAAAAAATGAAAAACACCATTTATAGAGATGGTATGTCATACATACACATGAATGTTGTACCCATTATCTTAATAGATTGAAGGAATGATATATAAATATTAGGATATCATTATAAAATATTTTTTATTTCAATTATATCACATTATTTCATTAAACTTATCCAAATTACCTTCCATGTATCGGGTTAAAATGTCTCATTATTTCGTGAGACAGTTGTCTGTCGTACACACGATCGACATTATTGTATTCCCAAAGAATGGAAAGTATGACGGTATATATGATATAATAGTTACCGAAGTATAATAATATTGAAAATATCATATTTATTAATTTAATATATCAATATAACCATCAAAGAAAACTGAAAATGAAAAACACATCACATCAATTCATGAGGCAGTAGTTAGTCTTAACCACAAATAATGATTTCTTAATCCATTTTATTGAATAGGATTTTATTATAGGTCCTGAAATTAAAATAAAAAACTTTTAATTATATTTAATATTTTTATTTTAGTTTATAATCATGGTTTAATAATTATTTAAGGAGGCTGAGGAAGAAATAATATAAAATGTCTAGTTATGGATGTTAACTCTTCCTAGAATAATATCTTTTGGTTTATACCAAAAAGATTATTATATTTAATTTATAAATAAAATATTAATTATATTATTATATGAGGGAAATAATTATGTTATGTTTTAATGTATTTTCCAAAAAAAAATATGATGTGTGAAGAAGAGAGTAGAGGGTGGCCTTTTATAAGTGAGGTGAGTGTCATACTTGTAATTTTTGAAAGGAATAATTGTAAATAGAAGTTTTTAACATGATAAAATGATAAAAATAGGTCATTTCCAATAATAGAATATATATGTTTTGAATATTTCCCTACAATGGGTTTTTTATGAGTTTTGGGGCATTTTTAACCATTATATTTTTAGTTTAACCCCCCGATAATCCCATTTTACCTTACCCGCTATTATTAATTTTGACTAATTTTATTTCTTCTAATGGTAAAATATTATGATTAACATATACTAAAATATAAATAATTCTCCTTCCAAATATTAAATCCATTTTTAATTGCAATTCTAATAAATTAAAAAAATTTATTAAAAATTAAATCTAGATTGTGGATGGAAAAGAGGTTTCTCAAAGAGAAAATGTTCAAAAAATATAAAAGTTTTTATATCAAAATTAAATTTTAATTTTAATAAAATGACATAAACTAGATTAATATATATATATGTAATTGAACTAATTTTACATTTAAAACCATATTAAAATAATTTTTACGTTTTTAAAAACTTCAATAGAAATGTCTGTTCATAATAAAAACTATTATTTTACATTATTCATCAAAAAATTAATCTTCTCCTAAAATTATCAACAAATCACCCAATTACTATTTTTAAAATATTACTTCATAAATTAATTTCATTTTTTAAAATAGATTTTATAAATTTTAAAAAATTAATTTTAAATTAAGTGCACAAAATTTGATAAAACTTATTTTTAGAAAAAATAGAGTTTTAATGTGAAAAATTAAATTTTTTCTTATCTCTTATCTACAAAACACGTAATATTAATGTTAAAAAATTTTATTGAATATATAATATATATATTTCATTAAAATCATTCAATTAATGGAGATTTATTTATTTTATTTACATAAAACTTGTGTGCATAAAAATAGATTTTTAGAAAAATATTTCTTTTGTTTTCAAATGGTTTTTATTTTCATTTATAATTAATTGGTCATTAAATAATTAATAGTGTATTTTATTATTTTTATTAATAAATTTAATACCTTCAATTCCAATTTTTATGTGATAGTTATCATATTAAATAATAATATTTTAATAGTATGTCACCTTTTTTTACACTCGGTGTGGCGTGTAATGCAAGCTAAACATAATTTTTCATGTAACATAAGACAAACTATGTGTTTTTTTTGTTTAAAGAAAAATATTGAAAATTTTAAATTTTTTTGAAAAAATACATTTTACAAAATCATTGGTTCTTACATCTATTATATAAATTTATATCATTGTTCAAGTAGGTGGTCAAACAGACCCAAATAAGAACATAGCATAATTAATGGATAAATATGAAGTGATTTAGATGCAATATTATTACTCCAAAAGAAAAATGAAGACATATACTGTATATTAGTATTATAAATTATAATTTTAATTAATTATAAGAATAATATTGTCTATATAATGTTATTAAACTATATTAAGAAAATATTTTTTTTCTCTTAGAACACCCTTTTGAATAGTTGAATTTACCAAGTTGTTTATTGCTCATATTATTAATTGGTTTTATATTTTTTATTTCAAAATTGTTAATAATTAAATAAATAAAATTACTTATTTGTAAAATTTATTCTCATGACTATTCATGTAAGACAATGATGAAAAGAGAACTAGAATTCTATCGTTTTATGATGGTGGTAGTCCATACCTATGCATTGTTGATGATTCATTTTACAAAATAAAGAGAGAAATATATAATTTATTTATTTATTCAGAATATAAAATATTTTATATTTATTTTACTTATTAATTAAATTCAACAATAGGACCATTCTTGTGATATTTTATAAATATCAAACTTATTTAATACTTTTATTATTATTGGTTTTATCGTGTGACTAGTTTTTACATAAGAAATATTTTTTATACCTAATAAAATTGAACATATTAGATAATTTGGACCTACTAATTCCAAATATGGAATAAATTTTATTAAATGAAATTTATATGTGTAAGAAGAATCAATTTTAACAATAACACATGTAATGAGTAAAATCCCATTTTTTGAGAAGTTGTATTTAAGATCTTAAAATTTATGTGTTGGGTAAAATTAATGATATATTTGGTTTTAATAATTTAAAATAGTTTTTCAAAAAAATTATTTTTATTTAAGATCAATAAAAATAAAATTTTACCAAAATAAAATTTAATAAAAATAAAAACCCAAAATAAATTTTATTTTTAAATATTACTTAAAGCCTTAAAATTTTAAACATAGGTTTTATAAATCCAATGATGTATTTTTATAAATTATAGATTTATATATTAAATACATTATTGAACTATTAAAAGTTTTTAAAAACTTATATTTCTTTCATATAAAGTCATAAAATTTACAGTTTTGTAAAAACTATATTTTTTTACAGTTCTCGTTAAAATAAATTATTTCAAAATAAAACACAATGATTCATCTTAATTTAATATTGAAAATATAAATAAAAAATGATGTTCATTTTTTATAATTAAAAATATGATTTATATTTTAAATAAATTCAAGAAATAAGGTTCCTTAGAGTGCACATTATATAATGGTTTTTGGATGTGGTGTTTACTTACTATAGTAGGGTCTTAGGTATTAAATTCTACCACCTTAAATAATTTCATCCATAAAACTGGTTAAATGTTAGCTACTAAAAAATTTAGGGTATTCCATCCTCATAGCTTCTTCTAGATACCATATTTTCTCTTGTTGTTTTTGATATCTCTAAAGGACTTTCACCTATCGAGTTTTATAATTCCACAACACTTTCTCTCTCATGTCAATAATCTTGGTGGTGTCTTTATCACATAAAAATTTAGGTTCAAAATATATTCCTTCCAATGTGAGTATATTCATTATATCTTGAATGTATTTCCGCAATAATGAAACATGTAAAATGTTTTGTACATTGGGAAATTTTTGTGGCGTAGAAAATCTGTAAGCTATGAATAAAATTATCTCTAAAATTTCAAAATCCCCAATGTACCTAGGGCTTAAATTCCCCATTAAACCAAATCATACAACTTTATATCATCAGTGCTACAAAAAATGCCTTTAACAGTAATGGCCTTTATCAGCGCTAGAAAAAAGCATTGATAAAGGGTACATTTTGTCATCCCTTTTTTTAGAACTGATAAAAAGATCCCTTTATCAACATAATTTTTGTTAGCACTGATAAAGTGTTACCTTTATTAGTACTTTTTTAACACTGATAAAAGTATCCTTTATCAGGGCTTTATTTTTAATACTGAAAAGGGTAACCTTTATCATCACATTACATTTAGTTCTAATTAAGGGATCCTTTATCAGTGATTTTTTAGTGCTAATAAAGGTGCTGAATAAATTGAAATAATAAAAAAATTAAATTAAAAAATATTTATTAATAAAATAGTTTCTTATAAAAAATAATTAATTTAAGAATAAAATATATAAATTATAAAATGAAAAAATAGTGTATATTAAATATATATATATATATATATGTAAATTGAAATAATTAAATAAATAAAAATTCAAAATAAGTAAATTAATAAAAATATTAAACATTTTATTATGCATATTATGCGTTTGTGGTATAATTGCATCTAAACACACACACACCACATATATAGGTCAAAAAGATAGGCCATTAACTCGCCTGGGGGATAGACCACCCATCAAGCCTTATTTAATTAGTACATGCCTCATAGGCTCAGTGGGAATGAAGACCATTACATGGCCTAAGAGCCCAGTGGAGCATCATGCCTACATTATGCTGCCTACATCACTAGGCCTCTGTCATGACTGTGTCATTGTCTACATCACCTCCTTCATAGTAATTTAATTATACCTATGCCCAACAGGGATTGGTCACAGGCCCTCCTAGATGCGAAGCATGATCCTTCAATAAATTTAATATACATACATACATACATACATATATATATATATATTATAAATAGTAATAAATAGTATATTAAAATATATATTAATATATATAATATTTCATAAATTTTATTTATATAATACAAAATATTTATGACTTAAATTAAATAAGTAATATATTTAGTGAATAATGATTTATAATTAAATATTAATATGAATTAAAAATACTAAATAATTTCATCGAGTAATAGACATAATTGAATGTCCTTTCTTTCAATTTAACATATTTATATCAAACATTTTTTATATTTATTTCACATGAATATATATAATTAATTAATTTTTATATATAGTGGACACAGAAAAATATTAACATAATTATTGAAATATTATATTGAAACACATACACCTAATATTTATGAAATTTCCACAAATTTTAGTATTTAATAATTTCATTCTAACATGATATATTTAATATATTATTTATTTAATATGTACATTTTATTTATTTATTTTTAATTTTATTACATATTGGTATTTTTAATTTTTTATATTTTTTATTTTTTACTTTTTACTTTTTTTGGGAATTTAAACATTTTCTATTATTTATTTACATTTATTTATTTAAAATCATTTTATATTATTGATATGTAGTCGCATTTATTTCAATATATAACCATATGTTTTTAATAATTTATATTTAATTAATAAAACTTATCTATTTTTTTATATTGATAAAGTGTACTCATTTTTAATTAATCAATCTCACTCATTTTTAACAGCATGCACTTAAAAATAAATATTCATTAATAATGATAAAATTATATTTGTAAATAAATATTTAAAAAGAAATATATTTATAAATTTATATTTATCATTTTTATGCATTTATATATTTATAACTATAAATAAATAAATATTATTTTTTTAAAAAGTATTTATATAATTATAAATAAATAATTACATATATTTAAATAATTATAAAATTAGAATAAATTTATTTAATTAATGAATATATTTACTATTTTTATATTTATATATATTTAATAATTATATAAATAATTATATAAACATATATAATTATATAATAATTATTTTTAAATAAAATATTTATATAATTATAATTAATTAATTTTATATTTAGATAATTATAAAATTATACTAAATATATTTAATCTATGAATATATTTCTTATATTTATATTTATATATATTTATTAAATATATATATAATTATATACTTATATTTTAAAATTTTTGTGTCTATAATTATAATTACAAAACCTTTATGAGCACCAAAGTTTTAGCGCTGATAAAAGATATATTTATCAGTTCATTTTTTAAACTGTTGATAAAGGTGTCCCTTTTTTATCTAAATAACCATAACCAGTCGCAAACCATACATGATATCCAAAAGCTTCTATAGAATCCACGTGATGTCGACGATCCTCCCCGTCAAATTGAAGCTGAAATCATGGATCAATCCATTTTAATGCTCGAATACAAGGATAAAATGATTAATGAGTAGAAGAAATCCATTGCTTAAATGAATTTATGTTTCTAAGATATCTCTACTTTCTCATGGATGATTCAAAGATTCAATCCAAGGTATGTTATTTTCTCCTCTCCTCAATTGGTGAGTTCTTGTTTTATAATATCTATTTGAATTGTTTTGGTTTATTAACTCTTTATATTAATTACCCATTTTTGATTTATATTATATAAATAATTTCTAATTGGTTTTTTCTATGATTTGGAGATTTTATTGACCATTTAAGGGATTTTCTTGATTCATTTTAACTTATTAAGAATTCCACACACCGATTTCATCATTGTATAATATTTAGATGAAATTTTATAAACATCCTTCGGTGATAATATTTCACACAGTGTTAGTTAAAAGTTCACCCATAAACACTTTTTAATAAATAAAAATAGAATTCATATAATTATTTCTTGAAGTTATGGTTCGGTTTGTTTTATTTATTTCTATTTTTAAAGCATCAGTGCTATAACATTGAGATTTTTGTTTTTTGTTCATTGTCTTGAATGTTATCTCTTTGTTTTTATCTTGATATCCCATATGAACATCCAAATATATATATATATATATATATATATATATGTTTTTAAATATATATATATAACCACATTATTTAATGTATATTTGTAAGTATAGTAATATGAAATATAGACAAGATTCATTCAATAAGGCTGATGATAAATTTTTTTTCGTGGTTTAAAAAAATGCATTCCAAGAGAGATTATTAATGTGAATCTTTTCAAAATATGACATTGAGTCATGTTTGGAAAATTTTAAAATTTTATTGATTCCCACTTTTTTATTTTGAAGAATATTTAATGAAATATGTTTTTATTAAAATTATGTTGTAGTATCAAGTGTCATGACCTTATTGGTACCATGAAATGGTTTTTATAATAATTTATCACAATCATTGGAAGTTCTATATATTAGTTTTGATGATGTAATATTTTATTAATTTAAATACAAATACCATATTGATTGGTGTTGAAGGACATTTTGAATGGCCATGTTTGGGTTATGTTGATTTTCATTTTATATTTTTTCTAAAAAGGCCACCATACCACCCATTACAATCGTAATAGGGATCATATAATTCCTTGTAAGGGATGAGAGATAGTTACAATGAATTCATGATTAGATTTTATGGGTCCCCACTTGTATCAACGTTTCTATGGGAGTCCATCAAGGTAGGCTAGTTGGGGGTATCCAGTATGTTATATACATAGAAACTCATCATCATGCTTATAGGTGGTTACAACCCAAGTATGTTTCGAGGCACCTCACAGGATGTTTTAGAATTTCCCAAGATTATATATTATTCATTTACTAGTATATATAGGTATATATTTTTTTAATAACTCCACATTTTATATTGATCCATAATATGTGAAACATTTTTTATATTTTTTATTTTTTTGGATTAATTAATTTATTTTTCTAACTAATGTTTATTTTTATTATTATATTTTTTTCTTTTTGAGAATGGTTATAAAGAGTAATATTAAAGACCCCTATAATATTTATAGTATATAAGTATATTTATTAAATAAAATATCAATTACTAATGTGGAAAAAATTATTATGAGAACTTATAGAGATTTATGATATTTTATATACCATTAATATTAAATTTAATAATTCCTTAGGTTGTTAGATCACTTTTTATAAAAAAATAAAATGGATGTTATTAAATTATATATATGTTGGAAGAATTATTAGAAAATATATTCAGGTATTCATCATATAAGTTCTACAAGTATTGCCTAAAAACCTAGGAATTATTTATTACCAATTTTGTATACAAAATATATATTCATTTATTAAAATTTTGTATCAATACATTTTGATATCATCAAGGTAATGGAATGAGATTTTATTATTCTTGTTTATCCTATTTGGGATTCTTATTACTCCTTAAATACATATATTATATTTTACTTTTTTTATATAATTTAAGAAAGACTTGATGGCTCATTTTAATATAGGTAGGACTAGTCTTAGTTGGAGGATTTAAATTATTAAAAGTGTGATTTATATTATAAATAAAGATTTCATAGAGGCCCCAAGTAATCATATATCGTAACTTGTCCCTGATGAGACACTCTGAATCACATATAAGAATGTGTGTGCCCCCCAAATCTCACCTTCAATATGACATGAGTTATTAACTAGTTCCAATGGTGTAATTCTCTCAAATGGGTGGAATTACCCATTTTAAGCAACATAATAGAGTATAATTATCATCCTCATCAACTTCATATCCGAAATAGTTATTATTGAATATTTTTTCTTGAGACTCATCACCCATCTCATTTATTATCCTTGAACCATTTTGAGCAGTATTCATCCCATGGATGACTTCTACTGAGATAAGTTCAAACAACATAGGTGATTATCCTCAATAGATAGAGGATGAATCTCAAAAAACAAAATTCAATAATAATTGTTCAGTAGGTGAAGTTGATGAGGATGATAGTTGCCTATAACATTCACATTATTAGTGAATTCAGAAGATAACAACTACCATAGTGGAGTAATTATTTTATTAAATTTAATTACCCATTTATTAAAATGAGTAATTAATTTTTTGAAATAATCAAATGTATGGTTAACCTTATTAGAATTATATATGAATTTCACCTTTCATAATGAATATCTTATGTGTATTTATTTACTTATTATAAAAATTTAATATTTTATGATTGTAATAGCATGGATAGGAATTGATAATGGATGAATAATAATTATTTCCCAAAAGAGTATGAATATAGAGTTAAATAGTACAATAGGATTGTAATAGATCAGGAATACGACCCTTATCAAGTCCTTTGTCTATGTTTATATTGTCTTTATTCCTAAAAAAATTAGTCCAGAAGTGTTGGAAGAACATTTTATTTGTCTTAGAATAGATCAGACATATAAATGTTAAACTAAACATGTGGAAAAAGTAAATGTTCACACTAATTGGGATGAGACCACTGTTTATGGATAATTTTATATGAATAATAATGTAAATGATAATGTATATCTCATGGAAGAATTGAAAATATAAATTTAATATGAACTTCATGATTGTTCAAAGTTGTTTTAGAGGTTAAATAAATATTCTAAGAGACCATATTATACAAATTTTACTAAATACAAAAATTATGTTAGCTGTATAGAAGTTATATAATTAGAGATATGGTAGTAGATGGACTGTCATCACCATTACAAAACTATTTGTTCTCCTAAATGATATGATAATAGATGAAAATGAACTACAATGATGAACATATGATACTATAAGAATTTTATGTTAAATGGTAATTATCTATAAAAAATAAATTCTTGTTCAAAATATTTCATATTATTTCAAAACGACCAAGTATCAGTCATAAAATTCCCTAAGTGTGGGATGGATCGATACAAGAAAATGAATCAAGTCCTTAAAAATTTATACAGTACTTTACTATTATTCCATCGTTTAGAAGACTATATGGATGTTAGGAAACCTCAAGATAATCGACATGGAATAAGGATACAAAAAATTAATGATGGGAAACTACATCCTCCAACAAATTCTCCTCAGTGTATAAACATTGATTAAGAGTATCTTGAATTTTAAAATGATCAAAGAATCTTTTTTCTTGCATTATCTATAGATAAAATATTACAAAGTATTACTCACCTTACAAGGTCCATGTTGTTTGTAAATTATAAATTTCATCCATGGTTATGTATACAGAAAAAGTACATTATGTTTTCAATGCATATATCCATACTAAAGAAACCAAGTAATGATATTGATGTCTATTTGGATCCATTGATCAATGATCTAAAATTGATATGGGATACATTTGTTATAATATATGATACTCATAGAAGTGATGAATTCACATTGAGGTCGATGTTGTAGTGGATGATAAAAGACATTTCTCCATAAGTTAATTTATTAAGCTGTAACATTAGATGAATATTGGGGTGTCCCATTTGTAAATAATACACACACTTAGTATGGTTGATACATTCCTAGAAGATTTTGTTTTTATGACAAAAGAAATTTTTCCCTCGATGACCTAAATACCGATCCTAGATGGCTGATTTCGATGGGAATATTGAACAATGTATAACATCATCTCCACTATAGTTTTATCAACTATTTGTTAAAGGAAAATATATTAACACTATTTTTGGAAACCCATTTTTGAAAAACCATAAAAAATCAGCTTGGAAGAAGAGATAAATTTTCTTTCCTTTTTTTTATTAGAATTTTTTGTACGTCAAGCATTTTCTTGATTTTATGCATGTAGAAAAAAACTATTTGACAGTTTTATTGTCATGCTAATAAATGTATCTCGAAAAATAGAAACTTGTAATCAACGATTGGATACACATGATTGACATGTTGATAAAGGAGTAGCCAGCATCATTGAAGGGTGAACAATATACTTTTCATTCCCCAACAACATACACTCTACCTAGACAAGAAAAAATGTAATTTTTTATTTTATATAATAGTCTTAAATTTCATGTTGGGTATTCATAAAATATTATGAATGTTATTTAAATGAATAATTTAATGATAGAGTGAATAAAATGACACGAATTTCATGTTTTGATGCAATATTTGATTCATGTTTCTTCCTATTTCTGTCTACTTAAAAAGTATGGCACACATTAAGCAGACACTTCTTATTTTTAAAATCCATATAAAATAAATTTATTTGCTTGAAAAGATTCCAATCACGAATAATGTGGTAATAATCATATTATAATAATTATAGATGTTATTCCTACCATCATTATTTGATATCAGGGTCCACCTGATTATTCACTTGGTTGGGGAGGTTTAACTATGTGGTCCTATCTAATCCTGATGGTTGTAAACCACTCAATAGTATATGAATATTTTGAAAGGTTATGTAAATAATTAAAGTTAGTCGTAAGGTTTTATTGCAAAAAAACAATTCTTGTTGAAGAATCTATTTAATTTTGTACTGATTACCTATCATATGTTGACAATATCAGGCTCCCGAAGTCTCATAATAGAGAACTCTTTTTAGGAAAAGAGATTTTTGGAAGAGATTTTATTATAATTACCTTTATAGAGAAGTACAAATGTAACCTTTACATTTTACATAATAGTGAGCATGTTAATCCATATTTTGAAGAAAAAAAATAAATACTTATATATTGGAATACATCAAGGGCTAAAGGGTTGATATCATATACACATAATAATTTGTTTATATGATGTTTTTGAGATCAAATTTATAAGCAGTTATCTAAAAATCAAAATTCAATTTCCGAATGACTTAGATGTCAATCCAGGTGATCAAATTAAAATGTTATAACTTACACTGATTTTGCAATCAATGACTATATGTTATATGAAAAATAACATTATGATTGTAGTGCAATACAAAATAGTGGATTTGTTCTTGGGAAGGAAGTGATGAAAATATCTAGTTCCAAGGATGGAAATAGAATTTATGAAAATATGCCATATTTTGGAATTATCAAAAATATATACGAGTTGGATTATATAACATTTCAAGTTCCAATATTCCATTGCAAATGGGTTGACAATTAGAGTGCTATGAAAGTTTATGAAATGGGATTTATGAAGGTGAATTTTAGTATGGAAGGGGAAAATGACGATCCATTAATAATAGAATCACAAGAAGTGAAATTATTTTATTTCATGTATCTAGTATTTTATAATTGGTTTATTGTTTTGTTGGTGAATAAATCAACTTTCAGTTCAAATGAAAATTCAATCAAGGATAACCCTTTCATTAGTAGATCACAATACATTCATGTAAGTTTCCATGTACACAATGTGTTGTACATTAGAGGGGACTACAAAGAGGGTATTTGAATTCTCGATATAGGATCCAATTCCATAAAAGAATAAAAAAATAAAGTGTGTTCAATGAGAAAGTATAATTGTTTTTAAATATGATATGTTTTTCATTATAATATTATCTATTATTATCTATGTTATCATAATCCAAATTAAATGTTTACCACACATGTAAACGGTTTATTCTTCACATGACGATGTTACCAATATTGTGGAATAGGATGCTATAATGAATGAAACACTTTGGGGATATGTAAAGGTAATGTTATGATATGCTTTCTCTATTTTACTAAAAAAATATATAATGAAACATTGATTTATTTTTCATCATTCAATGTATATTTCATTTATTATTGATAATTTTTTCTATCTTTAATTACTTTCTTCACCAATATTTATATATACTTCATATCCCTAAAAATCATTTCACCCCTACAGTATTGGCATTTATCACTTTTATTCAGGCTCCATCTACGACATTTGAATGAATAGAAATGAAACTTCCTCCACTCAATCATATAGGTAATCATGATATTTTTATAGTAAAATCATTTTCTATAGAATTAATTAATTGTTTCACATTTACATTTAAATTTTCTTTAGTATCACTCACCTAAGGATTGCTTTCTTATACCAATGGATTCTATTGTTTGAGTTGGAGTTGTTTGTTTCAATCTTCTCAGGCTTATGAGAGATTAAAATTTAAGGTTCAAATTGATATAATTAAAATAAGGACATGTGTAATGAATGTATATAACCATCATGAAAATTTGAATTCCAACTAGTTTTTAGTTAATTTTGTCATCATTATTTTAGTATTTGTAAGTTAATTTTCTTATTATTTTTATCTAATAGTTATATTGATTTTTCGTATATATTTTTGGATGTCATATTTTCATATTTCATTTATTTTATAATTTTTTCCATATTTCATTCCTTTCTACAAAAAACAACGACAGACATCTTCTACCTCAAAACCTTTCCACCCCTATATTGTATGATTTTTTTCAATCTCCTTCATGTTTCTTTGAAACCTTTGTAGGAATAGTAAAAATGCTTCATATACTCAATAATAGAGGTCATATTGATGTTTTCACAGTCAAATAATTATATATATAATTAATATATTTTTTAATATTAATTTTTTATTTATTTATTTTTATTATTACTCACATAATAATTGTTTTCATATAAAGGTGGATTATTTTATTCTAGTTGGGGTGGTTTGATGGAAACTACTCATGCTTGTGAGAGATTAGAATTTGATACATCACATGATTTAATGAAAACAAGGAAAAATGTAAAGAATGTAAAACACCATCATGAAATGTTGAATTATTACTACTTATTTAATTTTGTTTCATTGTTTTATATACTATTTTAATGTTTATTTACTTGTCATTTTTATGTAATAGAAATTTTTTTCATATATCTTTTGGTAAGTCATATTTTTTCCAATTATATAAAACAGGAGAGTAAAGTTATAACATGATCCTTTATTCCAATGATAACATGATTTCCATTGGTTTTCCTTGTCTAACTACCAAAGTTGCATATTGAGTTTATGTTATCTGAAAAAAAAACTATCTAATATCATTGAATCAATATGAAGTGCTGGTAGTTTGATAAAAATTCCAATATAAATCATGGTAACATTAGCAGATTATATTTTTTTTGAGAATTTGGGACATGTATGAATCAACTGAACCTCAATCCAACACATTGTGTGGCCAGTATGAATCCAATTGCTTCATTCTATGTAGTATTGACATTAATTTTAGTAAGAAAAGACATAAATCATACTCAAAATAGATAAAATATACTCAGATTATTTTTCTACCTTATTAAAAAAATCCATAAGTCATTTTTGATGTTTTGGAATTAACTTAACCTCAACTCGATACATGATGTGCTCGGTATGACTCAAACTATATGTTATCAGTTTAAAATTGACAATTTAATTCACAGATTTCCTCTTAAAAAACCAATAAAATGAAATTTTATTGTCTTGATAATTTATTAAAACGAGTCATTTGTCATTCTATACATGTAGATAATTATCATGTAATTATGACACATGATTTGACCGACATGACTCAAATTGCGCGTTTCAATTTTAAAATAAAATTTTAGTAAAAAGAAGAACTGACATAATAAAAATTGATAAAAAAAATTCATTACTGTATTGATACCTTATTAAAACAATCCATACATCATTTGGTATGTGTAGGAATCATCTTCACCTCAATCTGATTCATGATGTCATCGGTATGACTCAACGTGAGTTTTTTTATTTAAAATTTAAATTAATTTTACTAAAAAAGTCAATTGATCTACTCAAAACATAGAAAAAACGTTTATCATATTTTTATACACTCTTAAAATGATTCATAAGAAATTTTTTTAGGTTTAATAATCATTTTCCCCTCAATTTGATTCACGATGTGCTCGGTATTACTCAAATTATCTGTTATCTGTTTAAAATCGACATTTTTGTTCAAAAAATGTTAGTCTCCAAATTCCAAGATAATTTGATAGTATTGTCTTGATAATTCATTAAAATTATTCATAAGTTATTTGTGATGTGTATGAATCAGTATCATGTAAAACTGACACACGAGATGATCAGTATAGATCATAGTTCATGTTTCCAATTTAAAATGAAAATTTACTTAAAAAGACAAGTGACATACTCAAAACCAATATAATTCATTCACATTGTTTTGATACTTTAGTAAAATGATACATAAGTCATTTGAGACATCTATGAATTAGCTGAAACTCAATATGATGCACAGTGTGACCAGTATAACCCCAATTTAATTTTTTTAATTTAAAATTGACATTAATTTTAGTAAAAAAGAAAACTGACATACTCAAATCATAGAAAATTAATTCATATTCTTTTTAAAATTTATAAAAAAAACCCATAAGCCGTTATTTATGTATAGTAATTAGCCACACCTCAATTTGAATCAAGATGTTCCTAGTACGACTCAAAGTGTCTGTTATAGGTTTAAAATTAACATTTTATTTCAAAAAGTGTTACTCACTAAAAATAAATGAAACATGATTTGACTATCATGATAATTTAGGCTAAAGATTCATAAATAATTTGTGACATTTAGTAAAGAGTCTCATAAAAACAAACAAATAATGTAACCAGTATGACTCAATGAGCGTGATTCTAGTTTAAAATAAAATTTTAGTAAAAATGAATATTAATATACTCAGAACTGAGTAAATGAGTTATTATTATTTTTATACAATTTGAAAATTATCCAAATTTAATTTTAGTTGTATAATAATAATTATCACCTCAATCTGACAGACGGTGTGACCAGGATGACTCCATGTGCATCTTTTTATTTAAACTTAACATTAATTTTCGTAAAAAGGAAAACTGGCAAACTCAAAAGAAAGAAAATGCATTCATATTGTTTTAATACTTCAGTAAAATGTTTTATAAGTCATTTGAGATGTTTTAGAATCAATATAACCTCAATATGATACATTATGTGGATATTATGACTCAATGTATTTGTTATCAGTTTAAAATTAATGTTTTTAGTTTAAAAAGTGCCACTCATTGAAAACCAATGAAACATTCTTATATTGTATTTATAAATTAATAAAATTATTAAAATATAATTGTTTGTAAGTATGAATCATTATCACTTCAAATTGACACACTATGTAACCTGTAAAATTCAAAGTGTGTGTTTCTAGTTTAAAATAACATTTTAGTAAAAAAAGACAAGTGAAGTACTCAAAAATTTGTATGATCATTCAGAATGTTTTGATACTTTAGGACAAAAAACCATAAGTCAATTAGTATGGTTAGAAATTAGTAACACCTTAATCAGACACACAGTGTGACTGGTATGACTCCATGTGCATCTTTTCAATATATAAGTGTCATTTTAGTGTAAAATTTGCATCCCATCCCCAAAATCGAGTTGATGAACCTATATTTTAATCATAATTCTATATGTTATTACTTAATAAGTTTTATTATCATTTTTTTATAATTATTTATTGAATTTTCACATATATAATTCTTTAATATGAACAATAAATGGTGTAATTTGCAAGAACCAACCACAACTCAATCTGATGCACTATGTTCCTGATATGACTCAAAGATTAGTTTAAAATTAACACTTTCAATTAAATTATTTATTTATATTTTTTCTACTATTAAAATTGATTTATTATATATGTTTTTTCCTCAGGTTGGGGTGGTTTTTTCAAAAATATCATGAGTCAGGTTCAGGATCAAAAGAAAGAGTAACATTGATGTTTTTGAATGTTTGTAATAATTTGTAATTTATTTAATTGTATAAACCAATTTTTTAAATATATATAATATAGTTTTTTTCTTTAATTTGTGTTCTATGTTTTATTTCATTAAAATTTTGTATTGGTACTTGATTTTTCTAATTTCTAGTGGTTTATGTGGTGTTGTAGTGTGCTATTACAACACACTACTGTATTCCTCTTTATTGGTGCTTTTAGAAGCACTGATAATGGGTCCCATTATCAGTACTAAATAAAATAACTACTAAATGTTTTCTTTTATCATCACTTCTAAAATCTCTGATAAAGGACCCCTATATTAGAATTTTTTATCCCTGATAAAGGACCCCTATTTTAGTGTGTTTCTTGAACTGATAAAATCCAAGGGATTTTAATCTCACTCCAGTAGTCAGTTATTCTCTATCAATGATAAATTCCATTTTTATTACTGTTGAAGGTTTATTTCCGGGCATTTCTTTATGAAACCATTAAAAATACATGATTGTACACTTATAATTCCAATTCATTACTTTTTTACCAACATATATCTTTTTTCAAATTTGACATTCTTTGATGTGATCCTTTATGGTTTTCCGTTTCATAGTTATCACTTCTATAAGTTTTAGGCCTACAAACTTCCTTTCCACAACTTCTTCTGTGCACATTGGTGTACAAAATATCTTTACATATAATGATCCACATAGTTCAAAATAGATTCTTGAATGGAAATTGTTATTTTATAAAAATTACACCATAGTTAGATAATAATACCATTCTCTTTTAAAATTAATAAAACATGATCTCATCTTATATTCTAGTTTTGGGATTTTTATTTTAGTTCACCCATCATTTTTGGGATGATAAGAAGTGATCAAATGTATCACCATGTCAGGATACTCTTAAAAACTCTTCCAAAATTACAATGTTAATTCAGGGACACAATCATATATAATTGATATAGGTTCCCTATTAAGTCTTGTGACTTAACTAATATGGAGTTGGGAAAGGTGATGAAGTGTTTGGTCTTACCATTCTACTAAGAAATGTACAAACTTGTTTAGATAACTGGTGATAACCCATATTACAGAATTTTTCCTTGAATTTTTCATAATCCTAATGGAAAATTTCATTATAATATTATCCCACATGCAATAATTATAATTGGTGGTTGTATAACTCCCTAAGGATTTTGTCTTTCAGTATTTAATTTCTTGAATATTAATTATATGGAAACATTTTCCAATATTTCTCTCTTCAAAACAACCCACTAAAAAGTTTCTCTTAAATCCCTATATATATTGGTGCAGCCAATGTGTATGGAGAAAATTGAGTTATGTGCATCATCTAGAATCTTTATATTTAGTTTAGGTATGTATGGAAGACATAATATCTTTCCAAACATAAAAAATCCATGTTTATAGATAAATTCTATCAATTTCCCACTATCCCCTACTCTAATCCTCCTTTAAAAGCATTTTCACCCTACTAAGAAATTTCTATATTTTCGAGTAAATATGGTTTTTCAATTTCATTGAAAATGAATGAATTCTCCCCTTACCTAAAAATCACCATATAAATCTTTACTGGTTCTCCAAATATTGGATCCTTATTAATCTTAAGAATAGTTATTTTGAGTGTCCCTCTTAAATAAGGTATTATGAACCTTGTTTTCTTTCCCAAGGTGTTAATGTTTCAATAAATCGTAGACCTTGAGTAGCTCTAACAATATTTTTTGCCTTATTTAGATCTCTTTCATAGAGAAAACATATTTCAAATTTTTTGGGTCCATATATAAGTCACATATTTCTCAATAGAGATAGTTCCTCCATATATTAAAAAACAAATTACTACTTCCAACTCAATTTCATGAGTTGGATAGCACCATTCATTGATCTTAAATTATCATGAGGCACAATCAACCACTCTATCATTCTATATAAGGACAAAAACCAATTATTTTTTCAATAATCCTTCCATTATAGACGGTCAAATCAATATTTTTGCATTAATAAATATCAGCTTACTCTATTTAAATATTTCTTTACATTCACTGGGTCATGTGAATTTAACTTCTTTAGATGTAAACATGGTTAACAGGTTGTCCAATAGGGCCATATTTTCAACAAACCATTGATAGTGACCTTTCAATCCAAGGAAATTGTGTATCTCAATTATATCTATTGGTTTATTTAATTCTTTGAAAAAAAAATTAAATGGAAATATATATATATATATATATATATATACCATCTATGCAGACAATATGGCTAAGAAAAGAATCATCAAGGAGAAAAAAATCATACTTAATGAATTTTTAATATAATTTATTTTCTCTAACAATCTCCAGAATTATTCACAGATGGTTCGCATGATCTTTATATCTTTTAGTGTATTATAATATAGAATAAATTAGTACATCCATAAAGTTATCAAGATAATACTTAAATATGTTATTCATCATATCCATAAAAAATATAAGGTGAATTAGTCAATATTAAGGTCATTTCCATAATCTCATATTGTCTATATGTCATATGAAATATCACTTTTGGTATATCCTCTATCTTTACGCTTAACTTATGATAACTAGTGTAAAGATAGATATTTTAAAAATATTATGTTGCATTAAATTGATTAAATAATTTACTAATACATGGTAAAGGATATTTATTATTTATATTAATTGTATTGATCTATCTATAATCGATACATAGTCTCATAAACCAATACTTATTCTTCATCAATAAAATCAGGCCTCCCTAAGGTGAAACAATCTGGAATATAAAATCCTTAAAACAAAATTCATACAGTTGATTCTTTAAATCTACCAACTCCACTAGTCCCTTTTTATATAGAGTTTTAAATATGGATCTTTCATAATTAATGAGTGTAATGTAAAAATCAACGTCACGCATAGGGGGATGAACTGCTAATTCCTTTGTAAATACATCACTGTATTTTTTAAATGGATACATACTATATACTTAGGATTTCCTTCTCATACATAGATATTGTTTTCTCTTCTTCTTCAACCATAATTTCATCTATATCATCAATAGGAAGTGGGTCTAGAAAGGAATCGAGAGGTGAAGTATCTCCCTTGAAAACAAGCGATTCTATATACCATTTATATATTGCAATATCCTTCTCTTAGAAACAAATTTTTTAATTATAAATTTAGTTCCTATAAATACCAATGAATTTGTAAAAATTAACCACAACAATAACAATAATGTTTTCCATTATTTAATACCAATGCATGTTAATAATGATTACTCAGTAAATAATTATTACAATTAGAATCTCGGTAGTTTTATTGACTGAAAACTCATTTAATGGAGTATTTGGAGTTTATTAAATGTTCTTAGTAATATTTCATGATATATAAGGATAATTAAATATGAAATAAAAAAACCATTCATTAACTTCTATTTTTGGATAAATATGCATGTCATCATACCATTTGGTACTTTGACATTAGCTGTAGTGATTGCATAATGTCTAAAATTCTCTATCAACCTTTTATGAGGTAAATTTCATTAGTGTTTGGGGAATTAGGTTGAAAATTTATACATCTCCTTATATATGAATCATGGAATGTCATTAACCTTTTCCTTTCCTTTACATTTGAGATATTTATGTTCTTTTTATCTACACTTGAAATAAACTACCATTACTTTTATGAAATTCCATTACTGTGTAAGATCATGGGTCTTGTTGGATATAATTATTATCATAGGTAGGGCTTAAACCCATGTATTTTCTGGGATTTAATTTGTTTTAGGGGTTGGGATATACCCGGTCTCGGTTCTGTGTGAAACAAAGTATACCTAGGATGAAAATATTGCAGCCTATAGCCTTTCCCACTATGAACATGTATTTCAGGATATGATCTTTTTAGGTGGGGGAGAATTCCCACTATCCTAGGATTTCATTATGTGAACTACAATTTAATTCCATGAAACTATTTTGAAGGAAAAAAAGAAAATAAAAATAAAAATAGTGTACAAAATGGATAGATCATTCATCCAGGAAAGTAGATGAGATTTCCTCTTCCTCTCATTTAGGGATATGTGAGGGATCTCCCTTATTTCTCAATAGTATTTATCACCATTCAACATAGTTTGTATACCATAGTCAGGATAATAGTTCTTCTTTAATCTTATTATATTCCTCTTGTATTCATCATGTTATTTATTCATTTATAATGTTACCCCCTATTTTTAGTGTCTTTATCTAGTTTTTTTATTTCTACTTTATAAAGAAAAATTAAATGCTGGTCTTTAATGAGAAGTAATATATAGGTATATGGTAGGTGGTTCATACATTTATCATGTTTATAAATGTTTTTTGCAATTCATTGTAAATATGAACGAGTTGAGTGGTATGGGTAGGGTGTGTTTTATGTCGCTTTTATTTTTTATTTCCCTTGGGTGGTTCCAATGGGTACCTGCATTTGTGATAGAGTATTCTGAAGCCTTTTATGGAGAGGTGAGTATGAAATGGGATTCTAAAGATGGTTTGGTAGGATAATTCTAGTTATTTATTTTTATTAATGTAATCCTATTGCTATATTGGTTCGATGGTAATGTTTTAGGCATGGACCATGAGAATTTAGTGATGTTAATCATCAGATTTTGTGGCAAAATAAGTTATTTTGAGTTGTGGATTTTGGTTTTGGGGGATTTGTAGTCACCATGGTTGTTTTAGAGCATTTTCGGTGTGATGTGTACATATGATATTTTACCAATGAGGTTGTTTTGACCACACGTTATGGGTGGAGGCCTCCATAGATATCACAACCTATAGGTTGGTGATTACTATCAATTTAGAGAAGGTTCTCAATGTTGGAATCCATAGTTTATAGTTTCTGTTTCCATTAGATGGGGGTTAAATCCACCCTTATGATAGGGCCAATGGGCTATATATATTTAAGGGTGGGTATTACCAAGCCTTGTGACATTGGGATATTGATCTGATGGTTAGTGAATAAGTATAAGTCCAATGGACTTGAGATATGTCTATGGGAATACTATTTGTACTTCAAGTTAACTTGATGAAAATTCTTGGATATATTGGTACGTGTTAACTTTTTGTGATTTTGGTAATAGTTTTCATGTGGTGAAATATTATAGGTGATTGGTTTGAATACTGTGGATTCTTCTGGTCAGACAGAAAATGGATGCATCATTCCTCTCTAATGATAGAAGAAGTAGGAAAAGGATCTCCTGTGGTTGTTGAGCCCATGAGAATTGGGCTATGTGATGTGTGATTTCTTGTCATTTATTTATGTTTTTCATACACTAGTATATGTATGGATATATGTTTGGGATACATTTGTGGTGTCTTATTGAGTTCATACTCACACCATGCATGGACCTTAGGATGTGTGAAAATTTTATGTATTTTACTGTAAGAAATGGATCAGCCTCATGGTCTAGAACTTATTGAGTTATGAAGTGTCAAGGGTGCATGAGTTTGATGATATGGTGTTTGGAAGATAAATTAAGTGTTTATATTGAGTTTGGATGAAATTCTTTTTCTTCCATATGTACTTATATGATCAACCCAAAATAAATATTGAATTATTTAATTATACTAGCTATATATATAGATTTTATTTGGCATGGATTACTTTTTCCTCGTTTTTCCCTTGTTTTATTTTCCTTCTATTATGTTTTGTCTTCTTCTTCTATAGTGCTGTTGTATTATTATTATTATCATCATCATCATCATCATCAATAGAGGTTAAAATATCCCCACTATCACCTAATATACCCTCAATTCTTGTCGATAACATTTTTCATACAGAGAGGTATAGCTAATTTCGTGTGATGAATTGGCTTGGAGAACTAGTTTAGGGACTCCCAGGATGGGATGTTAAGAAGTGGAATCATGGCATGTATTTTGGTGAAAAAATACAGCATCAAAAATCATGGCTATGATAAAGTGTTCATAGAAATAGTTTGGATTCCAAGTTTTTTTAATGTTGGGTTTTGGAAAATGTTTTGTTATTTGGAATATGATACACTGGAGCATAAGAAAATTTCAGAACTGAGGATGGTGGTTGTGTTGTGTGTTTCGACATCACATACATCAACTAAAGTCCATGTTATCTGGGTTAAAGGGATTTATGTCTAGGTTTCCAAGGTTATATTTGAGCTATTTAAATTTTATTATGTTTTATTTATTGTTAATAATGTTCTAGACTCTTGGCATGGAAGGATAGAGGAGATAATTCATGCATTATGATATTCACTTTGGATCACATAGAATAAGTGTGTGATTGAGGTTTTTACTTTGATCTTTTAATAAATGAATTTTTTTAGTATTTTTAATGTTTCAAAAAAAGGAAAAACTATATTTTTCTACGTAGCCTCTTGGTGGTGTTCTACTCATCCATCCCCGGAATGTGGTACATATTATAATTAATATGTGATCCTTTTGTTCATATGGTGTATGTGATTCATGTATCTAATATGGTTATGTAGGGTAAATAAGGCTAGATGATATATGATATGGGTGAGATAGTTAATTTTAAGGGTAGTGGAATGCACTTCTTATTACATATTTCTATATTTGTGATACCTGAATAGTTACTATTAGTCTGGAACTTGGTATTTGGTTTTCAATGTGATTCATCATAAATGTTCTCTGAGGGAGAATCAAGGAGACTAGTCAGTGGTGTATCCAAGGCATGCATAGAATGCAGCCCCATAAAAAAAGGATGAGCATAAGACACATGTGGTCACTCTGAGGAATGAATGATAGCAGAAACTGGAAGTGGAAAATGGTCTATTTATGGATGATTGGCTTAGGTAATTCTTTGTGATGGTCATTTAGAGTATTTTTCTAGAGAGAACATTGTAGTTGGGTCATACATAGAATATAAAACATGGCAGTTTCAATCGTAGAACCCCCTTGTTTTATGGTGAGGTTAGACTATTGTTGGTAGAGTTTTGGATAGATTTAGTAGATACTATTTTCAATTATATTGAGACACCAACTGGGTGGAGGTTTATGTTGTCCACTTATAAGATCAACGGACCTGTAATGTGATAGTAGAATGTATATGAAAAGAAGTTAGACAAGACGGAATAATGTGGATGGAATTGGAGACTATGTTATTCTAGAATTTATTCTTTAAGACATTGAGGGAGGATCGATCATGAATGTTTATGAATTTGTAGTAGGGAGACACCTCGATCATAGAGTATTCTTGGAAGATCATATACCTATTTTTTTAATAAAATATGGTGGGATATGACATATCCATGGTGAGAAGGTTTGACTATGGTTTACAGCATTCCACCGTGATTCATTTGAACATTTTCATATTATACTTTTTTTCGAAGGCATTGAACCTACTCTGATAGTCTTGGAGAACATTATGAATAGGTCCTTATCATGATAGATTGTGGGGTAATATTAGCTAGGAAATCGTTTTCAGGGTATCTAGAAGTGAGTTTGTAAAGTGTATCAATAGGGAAGTCAGGTCAGATACTCAAGGAGACCACTGAAGAGTGGATCATCAATAGTATGCTTTCAATGTGGATAACTGCTACATGTTTAAACTCAGTGTGATCTACCTAAGAATTAGTGTTTGGAATGTGGATAGATGGGAAATCTAGAGAGGTTTTGTTGTAAACTTTCTTCCACAATTCGGATTTATGGATTGGGTCATATGTAGGGATCTGAGGTAAGATGTGGGTAGTACCAAGAGAGGGTAGCTGGGATATGACTATAAATATAAGATATGTATGGGATAGAGATACCCAATAGGGGAAGTGGTTGGTAGCTATTACATCTCTACATAGATGAGAGACCTTGTTCATTTGGGATTTAGGCTAGCTCCATGTGGCTGATATGATAGGATCAGAGCCAATTGGGCATCAAAAGAAGGTTAGAGTTATGTCATGAGGGTTCGTTTATTTTTTTGGAATGATTGAAATTTGTGTAAAACATTGACATTTCAATAGTTAAATTAACCCGGTTTTGGTTAATATATGAGAATTAGGAATGGCTAAGAAATGGTAGGATGTGTGTTGGAATGAGGTAAATATTATGGTAATTATATATGATGCAGGATCATTTGGGAATGATTTGTGATGTGGGGGTTTTGAGTATTTATTGTGACATGGGACCATATGGGAGACATATCTTTTGTCGGTAAAAAATGATCATATGATGAGATGAAATATTGATGGTATTTTATGGTTGAGATTTGTGTGTATGGGGGATGTTCAATGTGGAACCATCGAGATGTTGGGAAATGGGTATAAAAGTGATTGGGTAGGTGATTCCTATGGTGGGGAATACCAAAAGAGGAATTAACCTATAAAGTGAGTAATCAGGGTATAATAGGATGTTCAAATGTGATTGATATGTTCAGTATCATCTCAGGATATTAGATAGTGGAGATAGGGATTCTTGGGGTGAGTGAGGGACCTAGTCAACATGTGTCCAAATAGCTCTGGGATGAGCTATTACTAGGTGGGGAGGTTCTATAATCCCAGATAATTTTTATGTGAGGATCTGATTAAAGAGGCATTAAACCAATTTATTTTAAGTGTATTCATGTGTTTTAGGGGTCCATAGTGATCTGGTTTAGGTTCTGGGTGATATGGCATAGTTGGAGACAGAAAATTCTACAGCCTGCAGCTTTTCACATTGGGGACTTATAGTTCATGAAATGAACTTTACAGTAATGGTATAATTCCCCCTTCCTGAGGATTTCATAGAGTGAATTACAATTTCATATCTATAAAACTATTTTCCTAGAAAAAAAATAAAAATATAAAATTAAATGGGAATGGTTCATTTTATTAGGGAAGTAGTAGAGGCTTCATTTTCCTCTCATTTAAGGATCCTTGAAATATCTCTATTAATTATGAATATTCATAAGTATCATTCATCTCATGAGGTATCCTAGGGGATGATTAACAATTTTTCATCATTCTTCTTGGTTTTTTCTTTATTTTATTGAGTTATTTTATCATTTTCTATGTTATTACCTATTTTTAGGGTTTTTATCTTGTTTTATGTTTTTAATCATCTTAAGAAAAATCAGATTCCAGTATTCTATGAGTCGGAATATAAAAATATATTTTAGTTGGTTCCTATATTTCTCATTTTTATATTTGCAATCTTCAATGCATAATAAATTGGAATGAATAGTGTGGTCCATGTATGGCCTATCATTAGATTATTTTATTAACTATTTTCCATGGGTGGTTCCAAAAGGATTTAAACATGTGTGACATGGTGAATTTGATCTTGGTATTTCATGGAATGCATGGAATGGTGGTCTATGATTGGTTAGTAAGGTTGTTGTTGGTTATTTATGTTTTTTAAAGTAAGTATATGGTTATGTTGGTTCCGTGGTAACATTTTGGGGATGGTCCATAAGACCTTGGGTGATGTAGATCACTATAGTTGAAGGTGATAGAGATTAACTAGAGTTGTGGATTAGGATTTTTGGTGATTTTATCTCACCATTGTTGGTTGAGTGCACCCTTGAAGAAATGTGAATATGAGATAGGGCCCCAACAATACATTTTTTGCAACTCTTTGTTGGTAGAGGCCTCTGTAGATCCCATAGCATAAGGGATTTTAATAACCATTAGTGTGGATGCGGTGTTCAATATAGGAAGATACCATTTCAAGTTTTTGTTACCATCAGTTGGGGGCTGAGGCTTGTTGTTTTCAAGGAAAGATGGCTCAGGACAACTAATGGGTTGGTATCATTATTCCTTGAGATTTCAATCTACTAATCCAATTATGATTGAATAACTGGAAGTAAAATGGAATTTATATATATTTATGGGCACACTGTTTGGAATTCATGTTAAATTGATATAAATTCATGGACACATAGGAATGTGGTGACAATTTCTTCTTATGGTAATGGTTGGAATATAGTACAGTGTGGTAGGTGAATGGTTGGAAGTGTAAGGGTTCTTCTAGTTAGACAAATAGTGGATGCATCATTCACATCAGTGATGGTAGATGTAGGTAAAGACCCCCTCATGAATATTATGCACAGGTTATGTGGGATATGTGAAGTGTGATTTACTTTTGTTTATTTGTTTTTTTTTGCGTACACTAGTATATGTATATATGTATCTTTTGAACACATTGGTGGTGGCCTATAGAGTTCATTATCACAACCCACATGGTCCCCTAATGATATGTGTAGAATTTATGGATTTGAGTAGTGGAAAGGTATCAGGCCCATGGTTAGACCTTAGGGAGTTGGGATATGTCGATGATGTACCGGTTGGATGAAATGGTTTTTAGTAGGTGGACAAGGTGGTTCTTCTATTTCAGGCTATTTTTTATTTTTTATTTTTTATTATGTACTTATATAATCAGACCATGGGTGATCTTACATGATTTTATTTGACTGTCTGGACATATATATATTATTTATTATATATCATATGAATACTTATGTCTCATTAAAAATTTTGTTTTATTTTTATTTTGTTGAGTTTGGTTTATTTCTTCTACAATTCTATTTGTTGTTGTTATTATTATTATTATTATTATTATTATTATTATTATCACTATCGGGTATAGTCTACCCATTTTCACCCAATAGAACTTCATTTTTTGTCAATATACATTATAATATGGGGATTCATGCCTAATGAAATATGGTTCACCGACCTATAAAAATGGTTTAGTGGAACTTGGATCATGATGTTATAGATTTTCTCCTTCCATTATTATTACATGTTGTAAATTCCAATCATACTTTCTTCCCATTTGAAAAAATTTTATTTTTTTGGTGATAAAAACAAAACTCTTCTACCCCAGATTAAAATTACAAATATATGTCTTGTATAACTAATTATATATCTTAATGGAACTTAACATTGTATCCTAATATAACGAAAATTTATATAGGAATAATACTCTTCAAAGGATGGGCATTATCGCATAAAAGAAATATACAATCTTACATTTGGGTCTATTTATATAGTCTCATGCATGTCAAGTTAACCGTACACATTTATCCTTATAATAAAAAACATTGTTTTCTTCTTTATATATAATATTGATTAATTGTGTTTATATTTCACCAGTTTTATTAGGAGTAATTTTTTTCATAGAATTTCAACGTAAAGGTTCTCCATTCCATGTGCTCTTTCACTTATTCCTATTAAGTATTATAAATTAGTAACCACCATTTATCTATATATCCTTTTAGATAATAATCCACAATGACAAAATTATCGCTTTAATTTCTTCCAAAAGTGAAAAAAAAATATTTTTAAGGATTTGGTCTATTTATCATATACCAATTGATTGGTAGTTTATTTGAATAGTGGGGGTTTTTTTCCCACTATGTGGTCCAACAAAGTTACCCCATGTTGCGGATCGGTAGGCTTCTCTATGTTGGTGATGTTAGTTTATATATCCTTATGAAACTACCCTAATATGGCTATGATCTAATTAGGTACAACTCTAACCTTATTGTCTTAATTAGGATGAACATCCCTACAATGGATATGGGTGTTTCTATGGTTCACATTTCATCCATTGGTCACCATCTCTAAATATGGAATACAAAAAATTAGTAAAAAATATTTAATTGTAAAATACAATTCCTATTAGGTTTTTTTGGAATTTTTCATAAAATATTAATCATTTTTCAAAATAATGGTTATATCTAACTTGGATTCTCTAAATATATCCCCTAAAGATTCTACTAAACTTCCCTTAAAATCAAATATAATAACCTAGACTCCAAAAACATGAATTTAGTAGTTATATTACATTAATGGTATAGAATACTAAATTTCTTAAAGGAGCCAAAATCTTCATAGTCTTATAATAATAGATACATACATATTTTTTACATTACAATTGATAATATAATGTACAACATAATAACTCAATGGGAAAATTTTTATCTCTTATAGAAGATCCTTGAATATTACACTTTTCTATTTTAGGATTCCTAGGGAATGGAAAAAAAAATAAGGGATATCTCATATACTCATTATGTTGTATAATATAGTGGAATATATCCTAACATAAGTAGGCCACAAATAGTATCGAAAAAATTAAATGATCAAAATAATTATATAAACAAATGAAAGTAAGGTCATATTGTATACATGATAATAAATAAAAACATGGATAACAATTACATATATCACACTGATGGAATGGATAATGTTGGAAAAAAATGTATTTTCATGGCCTTGTTCAAAGACATCATTCCTAAATAGGTAAGTCATATAACAATACCATATCTATTTTGTCTCATGATACCTACTGATTTATCTAGTTGTTATCTATATCAAGCCCCACCCATCACTAATTATGTCCAATGCATTCATAATATCAGTTAACATGACATTTCATAACATTCCCTGTGTAACTTATTACATAATAATTGAAAATAGAAAAACGGTTATCTATATGATTGAAATAAAAAACAAATATTTCCCCAATAAAAGGAATAATGAGGTTTTCTAGTAGAATATCTTTAAAAAAATAAAAAAATTGTGAGGTATTCTCAATGCAATCAGTCATAATATCATAAAGAAAATAATGATAAGTTGGTAGAGAGGGTGCCTTAAAAGAGTTGGGTTATCAATATAAGATAGTAATTTAGTTTAGTAGTTTTAAATGGTGGGATAAAAAAGAAATGTTACAGAAATACCTCACTATGGTTTGTAAATATCATGTGAAAAATCAATGAATATCCCCAGAGAGTGCCTCTTTAGGTATTTATTCTTAAGACAACTCATCCTGCACTATGTAAATATTGATTTAATACTGAACCAAATTTTTTAAGTTGGTTTTGACTGTGTGAGTTTTTGAAACAACCACATCCAATTACCACTATCTATATAGGTATTTAATTACTAGGAAAATTTGATATACTTTACTTTCCAAATTTAATATTTTTGAGAATTATGACAACTTAGGAAACATCTCGTCAACATCACTTGAAGGATATAATTTCAATTAGAATATTAAATACAATGAATAATGATATAATATATATATATAATATAAAAGGTTTAGTAAGTACACTATACAATATAAAACATGGTTTATAGCCTAATCATGTCTTCATGAATTGAAATTTTAGATAAAGAATCATTACATTTATTCCCACTTAGTATAAGTTGATGTAACCTCCTGTATAAAAAAATCTATATTAATCACTTATTTATAAAACATAATATATCATTTTTCTAAATTCATTTATATTTATTCTCTATGTTTATATTAGTAGTTATTATCTATTTTCAATATCGGGTTTGTGAAATATTGATTGTTCTGAACTAGTTTCATAATAGTAGCGTGGTTAGTCTTTTATATCCAAAATTTAATTATCCGAAAATCATAAATTGTATCTAAACTGATGATTTATAATTATTTATGATGTTATAATTTAATTATATTTGTATTTTGGTTACAATACTTAAATATTAAATCATTGATGAGTATGTTTCAGGGATTGTTTTAACAAATATGCATTCATATCTAATCTAATGAGGTTAACAATAATGTTTCCAATGAAAACTAAAACAAACTAATTATCTAATTATTTATACCATATATTATCAAAAATTAAATCCCCATGTCCATACATGATGTAAATTTATAGTATTGTGCAAGTTGGTGGTTAAACTAACACAAACAATAACATGCCATAATTAATGGATCATTATGAAGTGATTTACTTGTAATATAATTAAACCATAAGAATAATGATAATATTTAGTGTTTATTAGTGTGTTATATTATAATTAGAAATATTTATCAGAACATGAAGATAATATATATGAAATTATTAGGTTGCATAAACAAAATATTTTTTTCTCGTTAAATTATCTTTTGGGTGGTTGAATTTACCACAGTTTTTTATTTCTCATATATAAAATTGGTTATATAATATATAATTATAGAAAAATTCAAAATATTCATATTTATACATTAAAAAACTATTCTCATGACCATAAATGTAAGGAGATCATGAAAAGAAAAACAGAAATCAACCATTCCATGAATGCGGTAGTCCACACGTGTGCAAGGTTAATGATTTAATTTTACATGGAATGGGATAAATGTATAATATGAATTATTATATTAAAGAATAAATTATTTAATAAATATAATAATTATTTCTTAAAATAAAAATTAATCCTAAACATACTTGTTGGTTAGGATAATTGGAGCATGATGTTTTGTGGAGGTGGTAGTTTGCACACACACATGAAGGTCATGTTTTTCCTTGATGGAAAAGGGGAAATGTGGTTAATATTTATTCTCTTAGAATAATGAGATTTTTTATAATAACAATATTAATAAAATTATTTATGAAATAGAAATATATATTTGTAAAGTTAATATAGAAAATAAAAAAATTATGAAAATTTGTAGTCATGTTGAGGACTTGGGCTTTCCCTTAAGGGACTCCTTAGAAATGGAGGGATTTGTATAATATATTATGGCCAAAACCTTAATAGAGTGAAATAGGACCCTTTTGGAATTAATAAGGGTATGTTTTCCTATGGTACACTAATTTTTTAAGTGGTATTGAAGGGATGGTGATAGGCTCCTTTTATAAGAGGTGAGAATGACAATTTTTTTAAATATTTAATCTTAATATAAAGAGGGATGATTTTTAACATTTAAAGTGTCTTAAAATATGAAAAATAAGTTAGTGGTGATGTGATAAGGTCTATCATATCACATCCTCTAAATTAGAGTCATTTTTAACATGTTTCAAGATCTTTACCCCCTATATTTATTACTTTTATGATTTCTTATTTTACCTTGGTAACTAGTTTTTACAAAAATCTTTTTCAGAAATTATTATGTAATTTGTACCTAATGATTCCAAATATTAAATCCATTTCATCAGATAAATTTATATATTTAAGGTAAATCAGTTTATGTTATTGTTTATGTAACGCTTAAAGACCCTTTTTTTTAAAAAGTGTATTTTTCAGACTAAAATTTATGTGTAGGGTATCATTTTCTGCGTAATTGATTTTAATGATTTGAATTTGTTTATTATAAAATTTATATGGATTTAAAATCATACTGAAATAATATTTTACCAAATAATATTTAATAAAATGAAAATACCTAAACAGTGTTTATTGGAAATCATTACTTAAGTCCTTAAAATATTAATCATATTTTTCAAAATTCAACATATTTTTTTAAATGTATATTTTTACGTTTAAATAACTATTTGACCAAATAAAAGGCTTTATATAATTATATTTATTTAATATAAATTCATAAATTTCATAGTTTTGGTAGAAATTATGTTTTTAATTATTCAAATAAATATAAATTATTGCATATTGATCCCAAAAATTAATTCTAGGCTAATATTTATATTTTAAATCCAAAATTGAATATAATTAGGTTACATTAAAATTTAAAAGTTAACTTTTAAAAATCATGAATGAGGTCTCTTTAGAATGTGCATAAATTAATTATTTTGGGATATACCATTTTCGATCTATAGTAGGCGCCTAGATCTTATATTTTCATAAAAATATATATATAAATCTCATTTATGATTCTAGACACATATATGCTTCTTAATTGGTGTTAATTTCTTATGTCACTAAATATTTTGAACTATCACCGTTATTTCATAGACAATGTAACAACCCAATGTTTTTCAATAGAAATTACTTTCTTATAATTATGTCATAAAATCACATGAAAACACAACATAATGAACTACTAACTGCTAAGTGACCATTAAACATAAGTTTGTCACTTTTTTATTGGGAATTTGGAAAATCAGACATACATGGTTTTGTTCAAGATGATTTTTGGAGTCTAATAAAACAAAAATAATTTTTGGTGAATAGTAACCTTCCCTTATGAATATTAACCTACCGTTACTAATAGTTATATACCCTAATGAATAGTAAACTTTCCTATGATAGTATATAAATAATATTCATGTGAAACAATGATGTACCTATATTTTAGTATAATTGAATGAATGTTTTAAAACTGGTTTTTAAATAATAATTTATGATTTTAATTAAATATTAAATTAATAATATTTATAAAATTATTTTCAAACAAATGAATTCATTTTTGGATTCTACACGTTGTAAAATGGTTGGGGTAAATTTTTGAGTTTTTTTCAAAATACTTGAATTTTTATGAATAGTGAAATACTGTAATTTAAAAAAATATGCTAAATAAGCTAATTATAGGGTCATGTGTAATGTTCTGCTCATGTAAGCCCACTTGGTTCGGGATTAAATTATAAAATTACTAGTATTGGTCATGAAAGACTCACTATTCCTTGTCTTTTGGGGAAATAATAAACTAATGAATTTTATATTAAAGAAACCCCTCTCCCCTCCACTCTAAATACCACCATTCACTCCCTCATTCCCTCACACCTCTGAAGCTTCAATTCGTCTCTAAACTCTACCCAAGATTCTTACCTAGCCCCCCCCCCACACACGTTCAATAGTTTTTGGTCTCATCAGAAGACCAATCTTAGATCCCTTAAGGAGGATCTCAAGAGGTGGATTCAAGAGGTAATTTCTCTCCCTCTTCTTCTTTAATTCCCTTTCAATTTCAAGTTGTTTTCTTATTGTCTCCCAACATATCATTTTCTAAATGGTTTGGTAACTCATGTATCATGAATATAATAAAATTTTATGATAATAATGGGATATTATATCATACAACCCATTTCCCTCTTCCTTTTATTTTATTAAAGAGAAGGTTGTTCATGAGGTGTTAATTTATCATCTTCAAGAACAACATGTTTACCTCTTACATTTCAACCTTCAGATCAGGTCATGAAACCTTTTTTATAATTTAACCAGAATATGTTATATTTATTATGTCCTATTTAATTTCCTGGAACTGACTTATGTACATATTACTATGTGATAAATTAAAACAAGTTTGTTGGGATCGAAAAACTGCCCAAATTAACCCAAACAATCATCATTTATTTTTTATATAATGATTCATCCACATGGTATATGTGATAATTTATTATAAGATCATTTATAATTATAAAATTTCATTAATAACATTTAATATCATTACTTTATGATTAATCATGTTCTACCAAAACATTTATTTAAGAATACGAGTTAACCACTCAAGAAGACCATAAAAAACAAACATTCCCGAACAATGTTTTTAGACACTATAACTCACCAAAAAGACCATAAAATGACATAATGAAACCATAATGAACCCTATTCATGTATAAAAGGTTCAGGAATTTCTAATTAATGAATATATTGTCATTATACAGGACATTAAAGAGAAGGAAGCGTTCGGATACAATGTAACGGGAAATTCACGAACCCAAATTTCATCTTTCGGGTTCTCCATCTTTCACTGCATTTTTGATATGGTTAATCCTAAAAAATCATTTGTTCATAATTTTATATTATTTTAGGGGATATATATGTTTATCAGAATTTTTTATTTCAAACAAAATGTTTTCCAAAAGAACCCTTTTTTAAGAGATCACCTTTTACTTCTCATTCTAGGTTTATGGTTCTTGAATCAAGTATAGTATTCCCTCTTTGTTTTGGGAACTGAAAGTTCTTGAATATGTTATTATGAGATGAAATCCATTTCTTTCCATGGGTATATTATGTTCATTATTGTTATATTTTCTATGTCAATTTCATGATGATGATAAAATTATGATGTGATGGGTGTGCTCGGAATTATATAGCGCAATATGAATGTTTGAATGTGATGAGTGCACACAGAATTATACAGTGCTCCAATGCATTGGGTAAAGTGATGAATCTCATGATTAAATCTGAAGTTATGTGGGAAATATTCTATCTTGGTTCCCAATTATGTGTTCTATTTAACCACTAAGACATGATGTTTCGTTTTTAGGCATTGCCACAATTTAAGTCTTTTTTTATACTTCCTCACATGTTCAGGATCTTTTTAACATGTTATGAATACGCTCACCCCATGATATATTTTTTTATCTATCGTCTTACTGGGATTTTAGCTCACCCCTTTTGATGTATATCCTTAGGTTACTCCATGTACTAAGTAGAGTTCAAGTTCCAATAATAAGCTAGAGAAGAATAAATTAAATAAATGTTTATGCTTGGTGATGTAATTTCTATGTATGGTCCTAGTTTTCCCAAGAAAATAAACCTTTGGATCCTCTATTTTTAAACTATTATGTTCTTTATCTTAAAATTATGTAATATTAATGTATGAAAAGGTTGGTTTTCTATATTTGGTATCAAAGGAAAGGTTTAGTTAATTTGGGAATTAGGATTAGGAAACACTAGAGAAAAATTCTATCATGAGTCTATGTACAAATATGCAGACAAGAATATCTACATAGGGATCCCATATGTTATGATTTTAGTATAAATTGTGCAAATGAATAAGTTATGTATTCATGACATATTGACTTATGTTTTGTTCTAACCTTTTCTATTTTAGAAAATAGTGGGAACCCGGAGAAACCTTGCAAACAACTTGTGTGAGGGACAATGCAACGATTGCCCGAATGACATCCCCAATGGTTTGGGAGGTGGAGTTCAGAACTTCAGGTCGATGATTACCCAATTATCTCACGTTATGAACAATAACCATAATAATGGGTAATTTCCTCCATCACCAAAGAGAGAGAAACAGGCTATCGAATGTTTTATGTGGAAACAACTAGCAGCGTTTAGTGGATCTTCCAATCCTCTAGTTGCAGAATAGTGGGTCAACTCCATGGAGAAGATCTTTATTGTTCTTCGCTATTTTGAGATGGAGAAGGTGACCCTAGCCGTTTATCTTCTAGATGGAGAAGCAGATCAATGGTGGAATTTGATTAATAACACCAAGGCAAGGGAGGAAATTGAAGAGATGGAATGGGAAGACAATAAGATAATTTTTCTAAATATGTATTTCCCATAAACTCTACATAAGAATATGGAGAGAGAATTCATAGAGCTTAAGAAAAAATAAGGAGAATCTGTCACAACCTACGAAGTGAATTTCACAAGGATTACAAGGTACGCTTCGGGTTTTGTTATCAAAAAAGACAGAAAAATTGATAGATTTGTTATTGGATTCAAACCACACCTTCAAAAAGCACTTTCAATTAGAGTATTTGGGATTTATGAAGATGTTATTTAGTGTTCTCTCAAAGTGGATATATAGTTTGGAGAATGGTCCCCGACTATGGTGATAAGAAACAAAAGATGGAGTTTCAAGCCAGTGGATCTAATGATAAAGGTGGGAAGAAAAATCAACGACTCACATGCCAAAAATGTGGGAAGTTTCACCATGGGAACTGCTTTAATGGGATGGGTAAATGCTACATGTGTGGGAAATAAGGACATCATGCTCAAGAGTGTCGAAAAGACATGAAAAGGAAGGATAATGTAGCAGAAGAAATGAGAGAACCACCCATAGTTCCATGCTACAACTCCAGGGAGTTAGGGAACTATGAAAGCCAGTGCACTAAACCTCGAGTTCTCAAGGGTAGTCAGCATCAGCAACCACCAAAGCCAAAGGAAAAAGGAAAGGCTTATTCCATCACTACTGAGGAACTAGATCAAGATAATGAAGTCATACAAGGTAAACTTCCTATTCACTCAATAATGGAAAAGGACTTATTTGATTATGGTACTATGCAATCCTTTATATCATGGAAGCTTTCTAGAACTATAGAATCGAAGCCCCAAAACCATGATGTAGAGATATTTGTAAAAACACTGAGTGTTGAAATCATTGCAACCCAAATGTTTGACACTTCTCTTATTGGCATATGTGGGAATATTATTCCTGCAAATCTCGTCATACATCCCTTGGTGTATTTCGATTCTATAATAGGAATGGATTGGATCTCGTTATATGGATCACATATCAACTATTGGAAAAAGGAAATATCATTTCATATTCTGAACCATCCCATGCTATATTAGGAAAAGGAAATATCATTTCATATTCCGAACCATCCCATGCTCTTCTACAAATGCAAGAAAGATCATAAATATCCTTTGAAAATTCCATCATCTATATGGATGTTGATTCCCTATGAAGAGGCATAACTCTCCAAAATGGTTGAGTCAAAGGAAGGTACCATCCTTGCCGAAATTCCTATCGTGAGGGAATATAGTTATGTATTTTCTGATGAGTTTCCCAGAATACCCCCGGATCGTGAGGTAGATTTCTCAATTGAACTCATACCTGGAGTTACTCCTATCTCAAAGTGTCCTTATAGGATGGATACTATCGAATTGGAGGAGTTAAAGAAGCAACTGCAAGAACATTTGGAAAAAGGGTTCATATACCCTAGTGCATCACCTTGGGATGCTCTAGTGCTCATTGTGAAGAAGAAGTATGAAACAATGCGGTTGTGTATCGATTATCGGGAACTCAACATGATCATCATAAAGAACAATTATCCTCTCCCAAGGATTTATGACTTGATTGACAAGATAATAGGAGCTCAATAATTCTTAAAGGTGGATCTTCATTATAGATATCATCTGGTAAAGGTGTAGAAGGGAGATATTCAGAAGACTGCCTTTCGTACAAGGTATGGGAACTATGTGTTTTTGGTGATGCCCTAAGGACTTACTAATTCCCCTGTAATCTTCATGGATTTGATGAATAGAGTCTTTAGACATTACCTTGACAAATTTGTGGTTGTGTTTATAAATTATATTCTTATCTACTCCAAGAGAAATGAGGATCATGAAGAAAATATAAGACTTGTTTTGGTGACATTGAGAAAGGAGAAGTTGTATTCCATGTTCAACAATGTGACTTTTGGATGAAGCAAGTCACGTTCTTGGGACATGTGATCACAAGTGACTGAATTTCTATGGATCTTTCAAAAACAACGGTGATTGAGGAATGTAACAGGCCCTCTAGTGTCATCGAAATCCGTAGTTTTCCTGGATTATCTGGGTACTGCCGAAGTATTGTGAGAAACTTCTCATGATTTTCAAGCCTGCTAACTAAGTTATCAAGGAAAGGGGTAAAGTATTTATGGACATAAGAATGCGAGGGAAGCTTCAAGGAGCTAATGAGAATTCTAATCACTACACTTGTACTCACACTACCGAAAAGTGAAGAATGATTTGTGATATACAGTGATGCTTGAATGAAAGTCTTGGGTTGTATAATCATGAAAAACAATAATGTGTTAGCCTACACCTCACGACAGTGGAAGATCCATGAGCAGAACTACTTGATGCATGATCAAGAGTTGGGAGCTATGATTTTTTCCTTGAAAATATGGAGGCACTACCTTTATGGTGAGAAGTGTGACATATAAACCGAACACAAGAGCCTAAATTATATATTCACACAAAAGGATCAAAACATGTATCAAAAAAGATGGTTGGAGCTAATCAAGGATTACAATTTCTCTATGCATGGCCATCCTGGAAAGGTGAACAAGGTAGAAAATTCTCTATGTAGAAAAGAACCCGCTACTCTATCCAAGTTATAGATTGAGAAAGACCCTATCTTCTTAGATATGAAAAGGATGGATGTGGAGATCATAAGGAAAGGGGATTCATCCTGCCTAGCCCAAATGATTGTGTAACCTTCCGTCCAAGAGAAGATTATGGAAACACAAACGAATGATGTAGATATCCAAAAGATTGTGAATGTAGAAAAGAAAGGGAAACTGCAAGAGTTCCATATTGATGATGATGGTGTGATTTGGTTTGGAACATGGCTTTGTGTGACTTCATCACCCGGGATAACGAATGAGCTATTGGACAATGCACATAGATCAACATTCTCTATCCATCCTGGGAGTACCAAGATGTATTGTGACCTCCAAGAACACTTCGGGTGGGATAACAGGAAGAAGAAGATTGTGGAATATATATCAAGGTGCTTGGTATGTTAGAAATTTAATGCCAACTGAAAAAAGTCCAAAGGGATGATTCACCCATTACCTATACCCATGTGGAAATGGAAAAATATTACTATGGACTTTGTCATGGGTCTCCCGAAGATGTCAAAGAGAAATAATACGATATGGGTTGTGGTTGACTGACTCACCAAGACTTCCCATTTTATCACTATTCAGGATGATCTCTCACTTGAAAAACATGCAATGATATATGTGAAGGAAGTGGTGAGACTGCAAGTTGTTCCACTCTTGATTGTCTCTAACCGTGATCCAAGGATCACATCTAAATTCTGGAGGAGCCTTCATCATGATTTGAGTACTGAATTTAATTTCATCACGGCCTATCACCCCCAAATTGATGGCCAGTCTAAAAAGACTATTCAGACACTTGAAGATATGCTAAGAGCCTACTATATAGAATTCAAAGGTGGATCGGATCAGCATCTCCCATTGGTTGAGTTCTCATAAAACAATAGCTTCCACTCGAGTATTCATATTTCTCCATATGAAGCTCTATATGGAAAGCTATGTAGAACTCCAACCTATTGGGATGAATTTGGAGAATGAAATATACTTAGACATGATCTTGTTCAGGAGATGATAGAGAAGGTACAAGTCATCTAGAAACACATCAATGATGCTCAAAGTCGATAAAAGAGCTATGCTGACAACCGTCGGTGGGACTTGGAGTTCGACGTTGGAGATAAACTCTTCCTGCAAATATCACCTTTGAAGAGAGTCATGGGGATTGGAAAGAAAGGTAAGATAAGCCCAAGGTACATTGGCCCCTTTGATATCCTTGACCGCATAGTAGTCATGGCCTATTTAATTGAAATTACATTGAATATGGCTCATGTTCAAGATGTCTTTCACATATCACTCCTGAGGAAGTACATACCGGACCCCTCACATGTACTAAACTCAGAGGTGGTACAGCTAGAAGATGATCTCTCTTTTGAGGAGCTGCCAGTAGAGATTTTGGATTGGAGAGATATGGTTCTACGCACCAAGACAAATCATCTTCTTAAAGTGTTGTGGAGGAACCATAAGTTTGAAGAAGTAACTTGGGAATCGAAAGAGTAAATGAAGGAGAAGTACCCTCACCTATTTGTGTAAAGTGAAATTTCAGGCACGAAATTTCTTAAGTGGGGAAGAATGTAACAACCCGAAGTTTTTCAATGGAAATTCCCTTCTTATAATTATTTCATAAAATCAAATTAAAATGCAACATAATGAACTACTAAGAGCTATGTGACCATTAAACATATGTTTGTCACTTATATATTGGGAATTTGGAAAATCTGACATACACGATTATGTTCAAGATGATTTTTGGATTATAATAAAACAAAAATAATTTTTGTTGAATAGTAAACTACCCGTTTGAATAGTGATATACCATATTTAATATTATCCTTACCAATGATAGTATAAAAATAATATTCAACTGAAAGTATGATGTACCTATATTTTATAATAAGTAAATAAATGTTTTAAAACTAGTTTTTTAATAATAAATTATGATTTTAATTAAATGTTAAATTAATCATATTTAGACAATTATTTTGGAAAACTGGACTTCATTTTTTGATTTTACACGTCAAAAAATGATCGGGGTACATTTTTGGGATTTTTTTGAAATAGTCGAATTTTTGATGAATATCGAAATACCGTAATTTACAAAATAAGCTAAATAAGCTAATTATAGGGTCATGTGTGATGTTATACTGATGTAAGACAACTTGGTTTGAGATTAAATTATAAAATTACTATTCTTGGTCATTCAAGACTCACTATTCCATTTATTTTGGGGAAATAATAAACAAATGAATTTTATATTAAGGAAACCCCGCTCCCATCCACTATAAATACCACCCTTCAGTCCCTTATTCCCTCACACCTCTCAAGATTCAAGACATGTATAAACTCTGCCCAAGCATCTTTCCTAGCCCCTCCCCCACGTCCGGGAGCTTTTGGTCTCACCAAAATACTAATCTTAGAGACCTTAAGGAGGATCTCAAGAGGCGTATTCAAGAGGTAATTTCTCTCCCACTTCTTCTTTAATTCCCTTTCAATTTCAAGTTCTTTTCTTAGTCTCTCCCCTCTTATATTTTTTCAAATGGTATGGTAAATATAGAATTATGAATATACTAGAATTTTATGATACTAATGGGATATTATATCATCCAACCCATTTCCCTCTTCCTTTTATTTTATTAAAGAGAACGTTGTCCGTGAGGTGTTAATTTATCACCTTCAAGAACGACATGTTTACTTTTTCCATTTCTACCTTCAGATCTAGTCATGAAACCATTTTTATAGTTGAACTAGAATATTTTATATTTATTATGTCCTATTTAAAGTTCTAGAACTGACTTATGTACATATTACTAAGTAATAAATTAAAATAATTTTGTTGTGATCGAAAAACTTCCCAAATTGACCCAAACAATCATCATTTATTTATTATATAATGATTCATCCACATGGTATATAAATAATTTCTTATAAGATCATTTTAAATTATGAAATTTAATTAATAACATGTAATGTCAGTTCTAGATGTTTACCCATGTTGTACCTGAACTTTCATTTAAGAATACGAGTAAACCACTCAAGAAGACCATAAAAATGAACATTCCCGAACAGAGTTTTTAGACCCTATAACTCACCAATTAGCCCATAAATGACATAATGAAACCAAAATTATCCCTATTCATGTATAATAAATTATGGAATTTCTAATTAACGAATATAATGTCATTATACATAACATTAAAGAGAAGGAAGCGTTCATATACAAGGTAAGGGGAAATTCTCAAACCCAAATTTCTTCCTTCGGGTTCTCCCTCGTTCACTCCATTTTTGATATGGTTACTCATATAAAATAATTTCGTCATCATTTTCTTTTATTTTCTGGGATATACATGTATTTAAATAATTTTTATGTCAAACAAAAGTTTTTCCAAAGGAACTCTTCTTTTAAGAGCCACATTTTACTTCTCATTGAAGGTTGATGGTTCTTGAATTAAGTGTGTTATTACCTCTTTGTTTTGGGAACCCAATGTTTATGAATCTATTATTATGAGATGAAAACCATTCCATTAGATAGATTTTTTAGGATAATTTTTGTTATATTTTCTATGTGTCATTCATGATGATGATAATATTATGATGTGACATCTGCACCCGAAATTATATAGCGCAATATGAATGTTTGAATGTGACATGTGTGCTCAGAATTATACATCACTTTAATCCATTGGGTAAAGTGATGTATCTCATGAGTAAATTTGAAATGGTATGGACAAGATTCTATCTTTGTTCACAATTATGTGTGGTAGTTAACCACTAAGAAATGATGTTTCATTTTTATGCATTGCTCCACTTCAAGTCTTTTGATTATACTTCCTCACATGTTCATGATCATTTTCCCATGTTATGATTATGCTCACCCTAGGCTATATTGTTCTTATCTATCCTCTTACTGGGTTTTATCTCACCTATTTTGATGTATATTCTCAGGTGGATACTTGTACTATTGAGAGGTCAATTTCCAATAAGAACCTAGAGAAGAAGAAATTAAATAAATGTTTATTCTTGATGATGTAATTTCTATGTATGGTTCTAGTTTTCCCAAGTCACTAAACCTTTGGATACTCTATTTGTAATACTATTATTTTGTTTATATTAAAATTATGTAATAGTAATGTAAGAAAAGGTTGTGTCGCTATAGAAAATATCATATTTTAACAGCTTCACGTCTCTGACTTCTTCTCACCATATTAGAGTTCGACATATCTTCCCATATAGAGCATCATATGGGTCCATATAGATTACAGAGTGGAAATTGTTATTATATGAAAACTCTCCCTAAGAATCATCTGGATCGCAACTTCCAATAATTTCCATTTATAATGATCCTTGAATATTCTCTAATATATAAATATTCCATTCAAATTGATTGTTAGTTTGAGTGTGAGAAGTCATACGAATGTTTTTTTATCTAGTGTTTATTTTATACTCCTCAAAATATTATAAATGAACCATAAATATAGATTACAAAAAATTAAAATGTGTATTCCATGTATTCTTAGAATGTTATTATATATAACATCATAATTTGATCATGAAAAAAAATTTCTCAGGCAATAATGAAGTGTCCCAACTTTTTTAGTCAATCTGTCACTTCTAAAATGGAAATATTCCCTTTATAAGAATTAGGGAGGAAGTTGAAAAAATATATGATGATGTTCTACTATATACATACTATTATAGATAATGTTTTAATTATATCCTTATATTTATAACATTCACTATTTACTTGTTAACATACCAAGCATCCAGATACAAACTCAACAATTTCCTTTATTATGTTATCCAATTAGAAGTGATGTTAAATATCACTCTACATTTTCATACTTCTTGGATGAATATAGAAGGATGAGTTCTGTGCATAAAAAAAGTTACTTCTTTAATTCATGTCTTCATGAGGAAAAAATTCATTTTCCAAACCTAAAAATTCTATCATTTTCAGCACTAAAATTTTGAATATTTTATACATTATTCATGTTGAGTCTATGTTCGTTAGAAGTTATTTTCGGATGTTGGATGATGTTTTTGGTGATTGTTTTGTATTCAATTTCAATTACATAAAATCAATTTAGTTTTTAACATTTAGTGATATAATGAATGGAGAGATGAACATAGTTGATTTGATGTATTCTTGATAATAAATTTCATTAGTCTTAGTCTTCTATTCATGAAAATTTTTCTATGTAATGTTATTTTTGGAATCAAATTTTTTCTAGACTAAATTTTTTATGGTAGTGAGTAGTTTTATCATATTTTATATGTCTTTAAAAACATTCAAAATTAAATATTATGATGATTTTCTATTCTTTAAATTTTCAGTATCATAAGTTATCTAAAAAACATCAAATTCAATATTCTTGAAATGAAGGGTTGGAGAAGTTTTTGAATGGTATATGATACTATATTAATATCAAGGTTCCAAACATCATGAAGAATTCAAGGATAAATAAATATTATGTAGTTAAATGATTTTGGTCACAGTTCATTAAAATTAGAATCACTTGAAATAGATCTTCTCTAAAGGCTGAGAAATTTGAAGTTGTTGTAGTCAAAATATTTTATAAAGTGTTGATCAACTGATCCATAAGACGAGACAAATAATCAGATTTTCCAATCCACCAAAATAAAATTACCATGATTAATCATCAATTTTATATAATCTAGAATAATGAAGTCACTATTGGAATTGATTTGTTAGACACGGTGTGCCACTGATCCATTGGATGATTTCAGCAATTGATCCATTAGACACATTATTGGTATCAATAGGGAATTTGATACAGAGATCTATCAGATGTGGAAAATAGTTGTTGATCTTTAACACTAATCAATAATTTGGAGTTATTTGAGATAATTAATGAGAAGATATTCCTAGAATGATACATTCAACAGAATTAGAGACTGATCGATCGATATAACACAATAATGTAGTCAACCATTATTAATGAAAAAAGTTTCTTTTTTATTTAATTGGCTCAATATTTATTGGACAACATGTCACAATGATACACTAGAAGTAATCACCGACCAAATCTTCATATTTATTCTAAACCTAATTGGTTATTAGATGTAGTTTTTCATCAGTGTTAGGATTTTTTGAAAATATTGATGCTATTGTTTAAGTTTTGATGAGGGGTTTAAATGTCTATATAAGTTGAAATGATGTTTATGGAAAAATATCTGAAAAAAATGATTAGTCTATGAAGTGAAATTGGACTACTAGATTCATTAATAAATTTATATCTATATGAGAAATCCAAAGTAAAACATCTAAATTATAAAAAAATTGCAACAATGTTTTTGGAAGAAAAGGTTCAATTGGAACATAAAAATATAAGTATTCATTTTATAATGTTTTCAATCATATCAGAAAAATTAGAGAGAAAATTTTTATTTGTCTGCAAATATGTTTTTAAGTTCAAAGTATGATAATTTATTGAGAAGTATCAATAAGTTTCTAGAATAATCAATGATAGTTGAGAATCTCTGAAATGATCAAAGATGAAGTCAAAGTGAATATGAAAATTGAGTTTCTAAAATTTTGTTTATTGGAAAACATAAATTATATTACTTCGCATTCCACTTCTAGAACACACATATATATAGGTCAATGTACAGTGTAATTTGACACTGTTCATGTGAAAGAGACAATGAGAGCATTGAAGGTTTTTGGATGACTTGGGAGTAGAAATGTTTCGAGAGAGAATTTTTTTTGAGGAAGTTTTTAGGATATAAGATGAATAAGAATAATAAAGTTCGATGAGGTTTACAATATTAGACTGAGAGATCATATTGACATTTCCAAAGAAATAAATAATATATTTAGAATTTTTTTTGTCGTACATTTTCATATTTTTTTGGATTGAATAATGGGACTAAAGAATCAAACTGAGTCATCATGTTGAATTTTCATAAAATATCTAGAGAAGTTATTCATACCCACTACTGTGTAGAAAAGTTAAGAATCTTGTTTTGAATAATTATAAAAGTGGATGTTTTTAATGAAAAAAATGAAATGATTAAAACCAATTGGTAAAGTTTTCTAGAATTTTTATAAAACTTAGTTTACATCATTTATGCTAGAAGAATCACAAGAACTATTGTATTCATCATAGTGTAACACAAGTGTAAGGTTATTTTATACATATTTTATAGACACAAAAAATAATTTTTTTCTATGGGATTGTGTGGTATTGTATAATTTAAAAAATATTCTAAGGACTATATACTCTTATTGAGTAGTGAATCTTATAAATACTTGTGTTCTTATAGATGTATGATTGCTTTGTCTTCAGCAAAGTGATAATTCTTTAAAAGGAGGGGAGGTTTGTTATACAAGAAAGATAACATTAAAGTAAATTTTAAAAATGATTCACCTCTTCCTCCTCTTAGTGATAAATTGATCTTAGTTGGTCCCTTTCAATTGGTATCAGAGAAAAGGTTCCCTTCATATATTATTTTTCTATGTTTTTTTAAATAATTTTTCATCAAGAACCTAAATTGTGTGAATAGAAAGGGGATACTAGTCTTCAATGGAAATAACTATCATATCAGGAATGATAGAATATTGTTTTATCTCATATAACTTGGTTATAATGTTTTGGAAGATGCTACATATGAATTCCCTCCTCCTATTGAAAAGTTTACTCATATATCAATGTATAAAAATAATTTCTATAATGGTGCAATAGTAAATAATGATTTCCCTCATTACGTTTATAAAGTTAAATCCATATAGTGAAGGAAGTTTCTTCTACTAAAGGTATCTGGGATAAGTTGAAAAACATTTATAAAGGTAATACAATGATGAAGAAATCCATATTAGAAAACTGGACACTAAAGTAAGAACATCTCAAAATTGGTGATTATGAATCTATTTGTGACTTCTTTAAAATGGTTACTAATATTGTTAGCACTATAAAATGACTTTTTGTGAAGCTATAAGATTCAACTATTGCTGAAAATATATTTTCAAATATTCTTTATAATTTTGATGTCAAAGTTTTATCATTAATAGATAGATATCCCAAAAAAATATCATTTTATGACCTTAATCGTACACTCATTACTTATGAAATGGGAAGGGAGAAATTCATGAAATGAAAATAAATATTTGATTTAGATATTTTCTTAAATTTATCCAAGATCGGAAAGTCTATGAAGACTCCATAATATGAAGAAGTTAATGATTATAAATCTAAAAACGATGTTAGTAAAAATATTGAATAAATTTTACACTTTTTTCTAAAAATGTTAGAAGAGGTAAAAGAAAGTATGAGGGGAATTTACTCTTAAAATGTACTTAATGTGGAGTTTTTGTCAATTTTCAATAATTTTTCCAAGAGAAAGTAATGAATAATATAGATATAAAGATGATATGAGGTCAATAATATATTGATGAAACATGGGTATAAAAAAATTTCTATGGGAAAAGAAAAAAAAATCTCTAAATTCAAAAGGACAATATTTTTTTCAATATATGATTAAAAAAAGAAGTTGAAGTTTAAAATAAAAATGTAACTAATGTTTTTGGAGAAAAAACATTAATTACGATAGTTAGTGATTAATATTTTGGAAGTAGTGATTCTTAAGAAGAAGTTATTCTATTAGGTTATCATCTAAAGAGAGTTTAAATAATGTATTATAAAATTATAAGACGTGAAAGAGAAATAAATAATTTATAAATGAAAATACTGTAAAAAAAGAAAGAATTTATTCTTCAAGGAAAATATAAATTAATGGAATATTTTGATAGTTTGAAGAATTATCTTGAAAAAGAAAAGGATTGGAATGAACATCTTAAATTAATGTTGAAAGAGAAGGATGATGATTTGGAACTTGTTCAAAAAATTTATTCTTATGTTATGCAAGGAGTGACATGATTCAATAAAACTATCTCTGAATCCAATGAATGTTATAGAAAGGGTGAACCTGAGAAGGATATATAAAAGATACCATCAAGGGTTGGAAAGAAAATGGAAAATGTTCATAAGACGAAGAATGCTGAGAAGATTATTTATGTGGCAAAATCCAACAAAGTTATAAATTCCTAATTTTCTAAAAAAATTAAGAATAAAACAAAAGTTTCTACAACTTATGATTCTAATAATGTGGATATCAAATTTTAATTGAAGAAGAAGAGTCTGGGTGATAATAAGAGGTTTGGGGGGAAATATAATTTTAATATGGAAGATAAAAAAGTTTCTAAGAAAAATGTTTACAATTCCAATCACTATAGAAGTTCCAGAGGTAAGTATTACTTCTATATTTATTACTGAAATTGTGGTGGACTAGGAAATATAGAAAATATATTTTGGTTTAAGTAACAACATTTCAATTATCCCATGAGTTATATAAAAAACTTTTCAAAGGGGAGTCAACCCTCTCAATGGAATGAATCTATGAAATATGTTTTGAAGGTAAAATTAGATTCCAACCTTTGGAAAATATTTTTGAAATATGTGAAAAACCTATAGATCTTGAAAATGGAGTCTTTTTTTGTTATATGCACTACAATATTTTTATAACAATTCTGAGAATCTATATGTGAAGAAATATAAAATGGAAAGAAAAACCCTCTACTGTAGAAACTTCTCCCAATGATATAAAAGGTGAACCATGAATTTTGGATAGTGGGTGTTCCTATAATATGATAGGAGATAAGAAATTTTTTAAGAATGTGAATTGTTTAACAGAAATAACAATGATATTTTTCAATAATGAATCTCAGAGAATCAAATGTGTTAGATCTATTATATTTGTAGAAGGAAATTCAAAATCCAAGAATTATTTATTCATTGATAGGTAGATTCAAAACATTTTTTAGTATTCCCCAACTCTTGATGAAATTTATAGAGTTTTTTTTAGTAAATATGGTTTTCTAAAAGAATAGAAATAGAAAAATTGTTACAAAAGTATAATGTATAAATGAAAACTTCCATCATGTTGGGGAAGTATAGTTTTAATGTTATCTTGGTATGTTTGATGAAAATAAGTTATGTAATAAAATTTTGGGACATATGTGTCAAAGAAACATGAGAAATTTATCAAAATGACACAATGTTCTATGAAATTCTTGATATGTCATGAAGAAGAGATCGATGTTGTTCAATTTTTCAGAAATTAAAGAATATAGAATCTATGTATAATAATGTTCATATGTGTTTAACTTGACCCTTGTAACCTAATAATTCTAAAATTTGTGGGAAAAAGAGAAAATAAAAAACTTTTAGTGATAATAAATCTATTTCTATAATTTATGATTTTACTTTCATTGCTTTTATTATATGTTTGAACAATGTATCATACGATCTAAATTGGTTTAATATTTTTTGGAGATGATATGAAAAGTAATATGGGTATTCAATGAAGAATTTTAGAATTGATATTGGTGGTGAATACATGAATGAATAGTTTTGATGTAATATTTAAAAACATGTAATTTTACATGAGTTTAGTGCACCATATACAACACAATAAAATGTTGTTTTCGTAAGAGATAATATAATTTTAGTTAATATGCGGAGTATAATGTTCATTGAGAATGGTCTTTCTCACTACCTATAGACGAAATAAATGGGAAGAATAGTTTATATTCAAAATAAATGGTTTAACTATTCATGTTATGATATGAATACCTATGTATTTTTTTATTATAAAACTCCTGATATGAAACACTTAAGAGCTTTTGGGATTCCCTACATCAGAAATAAAAAATGAAAATATTGAAATAATTGATTACAATGTTGAATATGGAATCTTTCTTGGCTTTTATTTGGATGGTAGAGGATATAGATGTTTCAACAAACATGTAATAAGAATATTTTGTTCTATTAATGTAAAAGTTCCTAAAACACATGAGGAATATTTTTCACAAACATGTGTAGATAGGTTAAATGAAGATGATGAAATAATATTTTTTAAGAAATATGTTAAGGATTCTGACAATTGTGATTACATATAGATAGAAGAATCAGACATAGTTATTTCCAGTTATGAGGAAGAATTTTTTTACATCTCGTCTTAAGATGATGAAATTGGTGGAATCTCAAAACATTATTAGTGATCAATAGTAAAAGGTTCAAACAAGAAGAACATGAAAAGTTGAAACCCATACATATTTGTATTCAAAAGTTGATCACAAATATATTAATGATATTTTTGAGCATCCATAATGGATTCGTGCAATTAATGAAGATTTTGATGAGATTGAGAAGAATTATTCTTGGGAACTCATAGCTAAACCAAATGATAAAAAAATTTATAGCTACAATGTGCATGTTTGAGAACAAGTTGAATGAAGATGGTGAGGTAATAATAAAAAATGAAAGAGTGGTTTCCAAAGGATACACACAATTGAAGGTATTGATTTTGATTAGACCTTTTCTCTAATGGTAATGATAGAAACAATTAGATTCTTTATTTCAATTGTAGTACATGGTGTTTTAAATTTTTTGAAATGGATATGAAGTTAGAATTTATAAATCAGGAACATAATGGTAAATTTTATATGGAACAACCTAGTGGTTTTGTAATTGGGAAAGATGAACGTTTTGTGTGAATGTTAATGAAAGACTTATATTGGATAAAGTAATCTCTAAGAGAATGGTATTGAAAATTGGATACATTAGTAATAATATTTAACATTGGGAAACCAAGAGTTGATAGTAATCTCTACAAAAAATAAAGATAAAAGATTCACATCATTGTTATTTTATATTTTGAGGACATTTTCTCTTCCCGGAATGCTGAATGAACTAGTGAAAGATTTCATAATGAACTGAATACGTTTTTTGAAATGTTCATGATTTGAGAATTGAATTACTCTATTCAGATAAGTTTCTCATAAAAAATGAAATATATTTTATTTATCCATAATATTATACTAAGAAAATTATTAATAATTTTGGCATTGAAAATTCAAAAGGTATTTTCACACCAAATTTAGTGGGATCCAGGACAACTAAAGATGGAGAAGCTAAGGAATTTGACTCTAAAGAATTTTGGAATCTAATTTAATGTTTTTTTATCTGATCATACATCATTTATAATATTACTTTGTTTATAATATTTCAATGTTTTCTAAAGGAATCACATCTCTTAGTGACACAAAAAATTCTCAGATATATCAAAAGAACAAAATATTTTAGAATCAGTAATGACATCTCAAGAATAATTGATTTTTTTAGATATAAAGATGTTGATTGGGTAGGAATTGTGGATGATAGAAGATCCACATTTAGTAGAGTTTTCTTTATTGATAAGGTTGTTTATTTTTTCATACTAAGGAACAAAATTTAGAAAAACTTATCTTGGTTGTGTCTGAGTATGTTTCTTCCACTCAAGCTACAACACAACTTATCTGGATGAAGACTCATTTGGAAGACTTACCTATTAATGTGATGTTACCTCCACTCATCATATATGATAATAAGTGTTTTATAAACCACAAAACAAATCTAGTATAATCATATTTTTAAAAACATATTAGCATGAAATATCACCTCATTAAAGATTATGTGAAGAATATAAACTGAATCTAGATTATTTTCCTAAAATAAATCATGTTGTTAACATTTTCACTAAACCATTAACAAATGAAACATTTATCAAATTGTGGTTAGATATGGGTGTCTAACTTCTTTCTATAAAATTTTGAGGTATTTTTTCCCCTCTGAAATATTTTCTTTGGATAGTGTTTTCAAGGGGGATAAAAATGATGTTCTAGAAATCCATCCATTGGTATATGTTAAATGTTTTAAAGAATCACGAATTTAAGGGCAGTTTTTGGTATGTTTTTTACTCAGAATTTAATTGTGTTAACTATTTTACTATTTTTCTAATGAATTTTTTGTAAGGAGACATATTATTAAGAATAAGAAGATGTTTTGAACTGTTGTGAAAGTTTCAAATCCTAATATGTTTTTCAAGTCAGTACTTTTAGACAACATGATTTTTGGTCAATTATTCTTGTTTCCTACAATTACCTAGATTATATAGGGTTAAAAAAATTTATTAGTTTTAAATATAATGTGATTATAATGTTTTAGTGATTTATGAACCTTGGTTGAAATAAAATCAAAGGGGTACCGGTTGGAAAAATTTGGCTAGAAGTTGTTTTCAAATGATAGAAGAAGTAATTGGTGATTATTTTGTATTTTGTAGTCATTACAAAAAATAAATTAACATTATGATTTTAGGGGATCATATTAAATGAGAACTAGACTCATATGATTAGATGAGTTCTTCATAAGAAATTCTATTAGTTTTGGATTTCCATTTAGGAGAAGTTTTTGGGTAAAGTTGTTTTCAGACTCACATTGTATCTTGAATGATGTTTTCTTATCAAAGTGTGAAGTTTAATCAGTGTCTAAATGTCTTCCAGTACATTTTATACTAAATATGATGATGATTTTATTCTTTTTAAATTTTTAATATCATAAGTATTCTAAAAAACAATTGATCCATGCATTGAGAATTAAAGTGGGAGAAATGGTTTTGAAAGTAAGATGATGTTATGCTGCTCTCATGGTTCCAAACATTATGTAAAATTAATCAAAAAATGAGTTTGATGACTAAGAAACATTATGATTTCAAAGTATTCTAGTATCAGTTCATCAGTGTGAGAATCCCCAAACACATATCTTTTATAAAGGATGGGATATTTTAGGTTTTTATATTTAGGTGTTTTTTTTGAAGTACTGATTTACCGATCCATTGGACTAGATAATTCTTCATATTATCATGATCCATGAAATGAAAAAAATCATAGGATCAATCTCTAGTTGTAGAGAAATTGTAAAAAATAAATCGCTGGTAACATCAGTCCATCAAAAATGGTGTGCTCGATACATAGGAGGTGTTCTACCACCAATCCATTAAACACATTATTGGTATCAATGGAGCATCAAACATTATGTTCTATCAGAGGAAGATCATAGTTGTTATGTTTTTGAAACCAATCAATATTTTGGAGTTTTTTTGGATGATGAATGAGAAGATACTTAGAGACTAATCCATCAGACGAAATCGCACAATGATGTAGTCAATTATTTTTAGATAAAAAAAGTTCTTTTATTCATTAAACTATGTCAAGATTCATTGGAAAATATGTTACATTGATATATAGAAATGAATGAGGATCAATTCATTAGACAAATTTGGAAACAGATTCGTTATCAGATGTTTTACTTTATTGGATTTATTTTTTCCTCAATCTATGTATTTTTTGAAACATTTATAAGCTATTGGGGAAGTGATAAATTACTATTTTCATGTCTATATAATATTGAATAATTTTTTTGAAGAAACAGCTAAAAAAATATATTGGCTGAAGAAGTGAAATCAAACTTCCAAAGTGATTGAGAATGATAAATTGGTATGAGAACTCCAAATTAATAGAACTGAAGTGTAATGGTGCTGTAACAATTTTTATTGAAGGACATGTTCAGTTGGAAAATCGAAATGGAATCCTTTAGTTTCTAAAGTTTTCAATCAAATTGGGAAAATAATAGAAATTTTTTTATGAGGATGAAAAATTATTTGTAAGTTCAAAGTAGTTAGAATTTTTGAGAATTTTCAATATGTTTTGATCAGAATCAATAAGATTTGAGAAGCACTGAAATTTTCAATGATAAAACCTAAATGAATATGAATTTATAGTTCTAGAAAATTGGTTTATCGGGAAAATAAATTTGGAATGTAACCCATTCCAATTCTAAAACTCTTATAAATAGATTCCAATGTACAATATACTCCAAAATTGTTCATGTGTGGGAGAGAGAGATATAATTAATGGTTTTGTAAAATATTTGGGAGAATATAAGATTTCATATAGAATTTACTTGAGGATGTTTTCCAAATAAAATAATAAAAATAATAAGGTGTTTTTATTTGGTTTACCATATTAGACTATGTAATTAGACTTACATTTTCAAGGAAAAAATGTTTTTTAGAATTTTTCTGAAATATGTTTTCATTTTTTTGTACTGATGAATTAGGCTATAGTACCAAACTAAGGCATTATACCATGTTTTTGTATATATTTTAGAGAAGTTGTCTCTTCCTACTACTAGGTAGAAAAGTTAATAATTGGGTTTTGAAGAATTAAAAAAGTGGATGTGGTTGATTTAGAATAGTGACATGTTAAAAACCAATTGATGAAGGTTTTAAAACATGTTGAAAAATTTATTTTACATAATTTTTCATAGAAGAATCATATTCAATATTGTATTGATCATAATGGTAAAAAATTGTAAGGGTATTTACAACTTATTTTATTCACTCAAATGGATTATTTTCTTGTAGTCTGTGTGATATTATATTATTTGTAAACCATTTAATGACTAGTTAATCTTATTGAGTAGTTAACCTTATAAATAATTGGGTTCCAATGGATTATTGAATGTTTTTTAGATAAGATATAATTATTTAATATGTGGAAAATGTTTTTAAATAGGAAAGATAACATAAAATAAAAATATATCATTGATTCACCCCCTCCCCCTCTTAGGGATGCATTTATCATGATTGGTACTTTTCATTTTTGTAGCTTCATCTCACCATTTTAGGCTTCCATAATATTTACATAAATGGATGATTAAGAATTAATTTGGGAAATGTGGGATTCTATCCCATCCATTATGATATATATATATATCTATCCATTGAATATTAATAATGATTGGGCCACATTGAATCCTTATTAAGGATAGGGTAACATGATCCTTTATACTTAGATAATCCACCAACTTATTTAACTTCCTTATATATTAATATATTAATAAATCATAATATTTGATCATTTATAACCATATAATTTTCGTCATGCTCAACTTATTATATGTGAATATATGATTTACAATCTTTTTATCAATATTAATATCAAACTTTTCACTATAAGGACAATTCTATAAGAAATTTAGTGAAAATATAACAAATACTAGCTCCAGATCATGAGTAAGGTAATTTTTCATTGGGATATTTAATTTAAATTATGAATAAGCTATTAATGTATCATTTTTTATCTAGATGATTCCTAATAAACTTTATAAAGTATCACTATATATTAAAAACCCATCCCTACTAAAAGGTAATGTAATTATTAGTGCAATAAACAATCATTTCTTATGCCCCTTAAATATTTCTTTATATTATTATGTTTCGATGAATTTTAGACCCTACCTCACTAATAGGGTTAATGGATTTTATATACATGATAAATTTCTCACAATGAATCAATAGTGTCCATCCATCGTAAGAAAAATGTTGATCTCAGTTATAATGGTCAATCTAGGCCATTATTCAATAACTTTATCTTTGAAGGATATATATATATATGACCTTCCTTGTGATTACATGACCAAAGAATGATACTTTCTTCTACCTGGATACACGCATGTAAAATTTTACATGTAGTTTCCCCTTTCTCAAGGTATTCCACAAAATCCTTAAATAATCTTCATGTTGTTCCTTTCTCTTGGAATGTATTATAATGATATCTTTATAGACCACCATAAATTTATAATGTTATTTTCTATAGTCTATATTCATAAAATCCATTAATATTAGAGGATAATTTCTATGTATGAAAGGAATCATTATAAATTAATCTTCCATACCTTATGTGGAAGGTTGTATTGGGTATATCTTCTCTTTTTTCCCTTAATCGATGATGTCCAGATCAAAGGTCAATATTTGAGAAGTTTTAAACCCCTATGAGATAATCAAACAGGTTATAAATATGGGGTATAGGATACTTTTTCTTGATTGTGATTTTTTTTATGTTCATGATAATAAATGAAATGAAACAATGATCCATTTTTCTTCATGAAAAGGATTGTTGTTTCACCCTATAGTGAACATCCATGGTGTATAAAAAACATATCTAGATTATCTTAATTTTTTCATAAATTATTATAATTCTATGGGTATCACTCAATAAAAACACATTGATATAGGCATAGAACCAGGTATGAGTTAAATAAAATTTACAACCACACATTCTGAGGTAAGATTAGGAAGTTAATTAAGGAGTACATCAACATACTATCATACAATAGGCATGTATTAAATTTTTATGCTTCTCCCAAAAAACATGAGCTAAGAGACCCTTATAATTGGGCATCATGAACCATATTATATATTTTATTGTGAAATGAATTTCCTAATCATCCATGCATCAATATTTAATAATGGGATGATTTGAGATATAAAATGAGAATTCATTATCGTAGAAATTGATATGGTCTCTATATATGGAGATTTAATACATTCCAAATATCACATAAAATTATAATATGGTAAGAATAACTACATTTTTAGGATGTATCTTCCCAAAAACCATAATCAAAGAAGATTTGTATACTTTTAATGAAATCAATAAACCATGAGGTTTCTTCACCGATAATTTAATATCCAATGTTTGTGATGGTAAATCAGTATTCTTAGAAAAAAAGTATAATAAAAAAATTATGAGTAGAACAAGAATATATTGATTCATTAGTAGGTTTGTAGTGGATAATAAGTGTTCCATTAACCACATCAATATCCAGATATGATTCGTCATTATTTATTGAATAGTAACTTCCTTGTTCGCTTTATCTTGGGATTTTTCTCTACCTATTATCCTTGTTAGTCCTTTTATTGAGGACTTTATTTTCATAATTCCAAAACTACTTACATTTTAATCATTAAGGTGAGGGCGGTGTATTATTTGTCTCCATATTTTCTTACATTTTAATAATTAACAACTTCATCCTCTTGAAAAAATCGTGAGATTTATTAATAACACTTCCACAATTAATGCACCTTTGTGTCCCTTTCAATAAATTTTATTAGTGCTTATTCATATATTTTTGGAATATAGGTGGTTAATTTTTCTTCCCTCTAAGTGATTTTCATTCAAATTTCCCTAAAAGTAATGTTTCCTTTTCTTATCACCATATCTATGAGAATAATTAGTGTCCCCAATTTTAATTTTCACCTTATGTGCACATAAAAAATTTCTTCATAGATACCAAAGTATTTTATAGCTAAGTCCTTTTTTAGAATTGGTTTTAGGACATGAAATAATTGAGTTATCTTTATTTAAATGTGAATAATAAAATCAATGGAATAACTTCCATTTCTTGTGAAGTTTAATTTATAGGTACCATTTTATTTATCCTTCTTTTATTTTAACTCTAGGAATTATTTCTCCAAATTTTTATGATTATTTAGAGAAAGTATATGGTGAATAATATTTTTATTTAACTACTACCATTCCATAGAGTAAAATTTTTAATTTTGAGTTTTATTCTTAATAAGGGTATATCATTGGTAAACCTCTCCTTCCAAGAAATAGACAGCGAAAACAACCTTCTCATAGTCTGAGCACTGAAGACTATAAATTATCTTCTTTGTTGAAATAATCAATCGGTCGTTAAATTTTGGGTTATAGGACCAAAAAATTTATTTTATACATTTTTATATGAAGGAATAAATAAAAATTTACACCATGGTGTTCTTGGGAGATAAATACAGTTATATTTTTTTTATTTCTTGAGATAGTCATACAAGATTTACAATGAGGTTTTTTACCCCATCTCCCAAGAATTTTGGTGGCTCATGGGGAAATCACTGCATTGTACTTTGAACCAATTATTAACTCAGTTACTCCTGGTCTCATCCATTTACTAAAACTAAAATATTATTAAATGAGGGATAAATAATATTATATTTACTGAATTAGAGTAAACATCTATTTAAATTTGAATTGTTTATCTTATGAATATATTACTCTAAGTCACCTTACTCTAAGACTAGGATGAATCAGATTCACTTATGGTTCAAACTAGGTTTATATAAGTTGATTTCAATTATACTATTTAAAAAAATACCAAAAAAATAACTAAACCCTACACTGACACCAACTAAGGTGGATCAGGATAAATATCCATATATTTTACATCTTTTTTATAATTTAAATGTTTCATTTCATAAATAATCTCAAGATCCTTGAACCCAAAAGATTACATGTATTTACAAATATGTCTTCAATATCTCCCAAAACACCACTACATAAAATTTTATTATAATAAATGTTCTATATATAATTTTCTAGGGAATTTGAGAAAAAGGGAGTGGCCTAAAATTCTCTATATGGGAAAAAATATCAATGATTAATGAAATGATAAATCATAATAATCTGTGAAAACGTGATAATGGGAGAAATTTCTTATTAAAAATGATCATTTTACTATAAGTGTTTCCTATAAAATATAATAGAAAAACATATGATCTCAAATGATCATAAATATATCATGAAATAAGGGTGTATGAGTAAGAGACAATAATTTTGATCTAGAGATCATATCCTAGGCATGGATATAACGTAGAAATATTCCACACAAAAACCATATAAACCATACCATATATCATGGTTAATTACAATGAAAATTATGAAATGGTGTATTAGGAATCACTTCCTATTTCCCATGTCATAGTGGATCATGAATCACTAATATTGATGCCCACAAAATGAACATTAGAAATTTTATGATTGAATAAATACATGAATCTTAGGCATTTATTCTCTAAAAAATAACAGGAGAATCATGGATACACTAATATAGGCTGGCTAGGTTATATGGATAGTGTGAAACCCATAAGACACGTGATTGCATGACTTTGGGAATAACATGATAAAAAGTCAGTCACATCACATGACTAGTTCATGATTCCATGAAGCCCATCTTATAATCCCTTCTACACTTTTTTATTTCTTCCAAAGAAGCTTCATTGTTCCTGTGAAGGCTGACATATTTTCTCCTCTTATGAGGTGTAATTTTAACTGAAAGATGCCTAAAAATCGAGAAAATCAGTATAAAAATAAAACATAAAAAATGTGGAATATTTATGTGATAAAAGTTACATTTATTTTCATGCAATGGGATCATATGGATCATGAGATTAGATCAATTATCAGGTGATATCCCTAGTCACATGTCATTAATGCCACAAAAAAGTCTTTGGGTATGTCATCATCAGCATGAGATGATCCATATATGAATCCATTAGATCATGATAATACACTTTGTATCCACAGATAAGTGGAGAAACCATCCATGAAAAAGCTTTAATTCCATAAAAATATCTAGTATTGATCATGTGGTTTCGTAACAGAAAACCAATGGGAAAAGTATAAGTTCTTAGAAAATAGAAAATTAAAAGTTAAAAAAGTCTAAAAACTCATGTGATAAGATGTTATGTTGTTTTTAATTCAAAGGGTGGATTTGGTCTACATTATCATTCCATTCATAACATGAAGGTCTCATCGGCATGTTTTCCTCATCAGATGACTGTTGTTGGACACATCACCTTCTTGATGTGAAGGATATCAGAATTTTCTATTTGATCACATTATTCCCAAATATTCAATTCATGGGTGGGAACTACGGGCTTTGTAAAATGAAATCTTATAATATTTAAAACCTTAGTAATAGTAGAGTTACACTATTGTTAAGGATAAGGTTCTCTGATGAGATAACTTGATCTCGTCAATGTCCCCAAAAAATTCTCCCTTGATCAAATGAAATCTTATTGGAAAGGCATACTAATCTTTAAAAGACTCCCTAATATGTCATATTAATATTGTAAATCCCTTTTACATGTCCATTTTTTTATGAAAAATACCGTTGATAATCCATGTGTCCAATAATTTTGCTAATGATGGGATGATATCGTATTTTTTGTTTCTTGTGTGACAAAAAGTTGATTCCAGGGATGACCCATGAAAGATTCATGTGAAATTTGTGAGGCTCCACTATCTTAATACCATATATATGATATATTATTTGTATCAATTGGTGTATAATTGTGGTGGATAGACCTAAAAAACCATCCCCCTCATCATAACAAACAAATATAAGGAAGCATAGAGGTGAGATTAGACTTCTCAAATATAAAATTCTATGTTATCGTAAGGGTGTTCAACCATGTAAACCTAGGTAATGACCTAAGGGGTTTCCTGACATGTATATAATCTTCACATTATCACTCTATTGATCATGTGAAGGGATCTTGGTACATCTATCGGATTATCCAAAGGGGATTTTATGCCAAATTCGTCACATGACCTATCAATAGGCCAATGACTAATGAACATTGAGGAATTTTTTTCATAAAGGATAAAAAAGATAGAATCCTTATGTGATGAATGATATGATGATTTTCATGTGATGGTATCATGAACTTTGTGGTACCTATTAATTTTTTTATGAAAATTTCCTATGGATATGTCATCCAAGACATGAAACCACACCCTCACATGCCAACCAAGTCATGTGTAGTCCTCCAGAAATAACATCCAACTCATGTGAAGCCCTCCAAATATATCATCCAAGTCATGTGAATTCCTCCAGATCTATTATCCTTTATCACATGAAACCCTTGGATGTTTCTAAATTGATCATGTAGATACTCCCCAAACTAGTCAGCTGTGTCATGCAATAGTCCTCTGAACACGTCATCTAGATCATACATCTTCGATACGACATGTCAGTATTGATCAAACAAAAGTCCCTAGACATTTCTTCTTTGTTAATTTTTAAAAAAATTGGACGGATGCATATTTTCATGTGATATCCCATTGAAATGTAAACCCGATTCATGTGAAGCACACTATAACATGTCATCCTTCTCAAACAGACACCCAAGTCATGTAAGGAAGATAATTAGTGTGTGTCAGGGAGACACCCTATACACGTCAGACTGAAAATTAGTATATGTCAGGTAGAAACCCCCATAAATTTTATCCTTGTTAATTAGAAGTATTTTTTCATGTACCCTTGAACAATATGAACCCCTAACAATGATTCTTTGGCTGGGAATTTCCCATTAAAATGGGAAGATTCCAAAATGGTTCAGGAATAGATACTCATTCAATCCTATGGGTACTATGGGATATTTATGTCATCCATACCTCCTTAGTTGTCCACTCATGGTTCTTACTCTTTATCCATCAGAGTTCAAGGGCCAGATATCATTTTATGGGCATCCACCTTGGAATAAGTCCCTCTATGACTTAGACAATCTATCTCATGTGACCTAAACTCTCTTATGTGTTAATCATCCATAATTTTCCATCAGTTGATTGAGAAGACAATTGAACTATGAGGACCTCAATTCCTACTATAAGTAAGATATGTAGGATTCCTTCCTAAGGCCTATAATTTATATCAAGAACCCCATAAGGGCCTCCCCAATCCATAAGATGCATATCCATATGTGGTGAGTCTGATCACTTAATATCCCTTGTTTCTCACACTGAGCATGGATCTTGTGGGATTAAGGATTTTCAATGATCATATCAATTGTTTCATAAATTTCCCCCATTTAGGGAAACATCATTGTGTGAGACCCATTCAATGACATGATATGATTTCCTATATAAAATGGAATCCACCTTGGTGTACGTCCTAAATAAATTCCCATACATATATTAATTTTTATTCAATTTCCATCAGTGGGTTGGGGGAAGATTTAACTATGATGAATCCAATTCTTGTTATAAACCAGATACACAGGATTCATTATTAATCCTCATTATCCCTACCTAGTATATAAGTTACATTGTATATTTCATTTCCATATGACGTTAAACTATATGGCATGGACTTAAAAAACTATATGTGTTTTTACTCCTATTATTCATAGGATATATAGAACACATAATGAAGGTTCAATCCTATCCTAGATACACCAATTTCCTCCATAGATGGTAGTAAACTGTATAGTTCATGGTTTTGTGGATTAAAAATATAAATGTATACCCATTCCTAATAAATAATGGTAAATTGAAAGATAAAATTAGTTACATACATATGGTCTTATCAATATAACCCCCTAAAAATAAAAAAGTATTCAATATCTGATCATTTTATTGGTGTAACAAGTCTTGAATGGAATTGGACGAGATTCAAGAAAATCTCTTAAATATATAAGAGTCCCGGAATATGAAAATATTTCCCCAAAAGGGTATTATGATCCCAACCTCTTATCTTCTCAACCAATGTGAGTTTCTAGGAATCATTGGGTTTGAAACCCCAAATAACCTCTTACCTTTTGAACGTAGATCTAAACCAAGTTATGGTTGTGGGAACCATTATAGTTTCTATGATAGATAAAAAGGGTAAAAACGTTGTGAATAAATTTGAACCTCTACTTGAACCTGACATAATCAATCTCCATAGACCATAACATCTTTCTGAAGGGAAAAAATTGAATCTGATTTGAAAGCATGTAATGAATGAATAACAGAATTATTATATGCATTTAGGATTATTTATCTTATAATTGTAGATTCCACCACAACTTTCTAAAGTAAACAGAAATGATGAAATTGACATGAATATATCAAATCATAAAAATGATCAATTGTCCATTTTTTCGACAATTTTGTTTTATATCTCCAATGAAAATGAAAATAGTACACCTAACATGAAATCCTTTAGAAATAAAATGTAACTAGTGTTCCCAATAAATAAGGTCATTATCATTATGGAAATTCCATGTGAGAAAAATGTATGAATCATGAAAAAGAAAGGAATATTTTGTTACCCATGCATGGATTCTTGATCATATTTCACACATACGATGATTAATTTATCGGTGACCTTATTCCTTATTGTCTTTGTGACTACAGAAGTTTATCTCACATACATCTTGACCTAATATCATTTCATCATCAAGAAAATTTTCTAGAACCTCACCTACAAAAGTAATCTCTACAGGTCACAAAACAACCTCACCCACCTGATGCCTTCATCTTTGTGTGGTGAACATGTTGGTTCGGCAATACCACCGACATGGTATGATCCCAACCATAAAGGCTACATATAAATAATATCTAAATTCGAAATTCAATAATTCATTATCATTTAGTGAAATCTATAATAAAAAAAACCAACCTATGGCCTCGACCAATCTATTTGGATGCATAACCTTAGAGTGTAGAAATTAGCACCATCCATATATTAGTAAGGTTGATCAATGAGTCAACTACGACTCCATCCCAGTTCAGGAACCTCTTTGGAGGGCTCCTGTTAACCTCTTTCACCAGCTTCAGCCTGTAAATTTCCCTCAGTCGCATGCTAAGGTAACCAGATGACAAATTTCCACCTTGGATACTTTTTCATAGGTAATAAGGGGGTCTCATCTGGCATAGAAAGCTATGGATAAATAGAAGTGGGATGATATCCCTACCTCCAATGAATAATACCATCATAATATTATGATGGTTTCTAATTGGAATTATTATATCCATTCTCACTTGGATAATGTATTATTTCATATTCCTACAGCAAGCATGGGGGTGTCACATTTTCCATTCACCATTCAAGAAGCCCATCTCCATATTTTGATGGAACAATGAGGATAGGAGAGGGATTATATTCCTGCTTCAATCAAATACATTTTTACATTATATATAAGAGAGAGAGAATGTATAGGTCAAAATTCTGTAAACATATTTCTAAATTTTTAAAAAATTATAAAAATAGTGGATGATATCTTTCGATATATTTCAGTACTGGTATTGAAGTAGGTATAGTCACATATCCCTATCCCAACCGACAGAGTAGAACATCAACATGGTCAGTATAAATAGGTGGCTACTAAAAAAAAGTGAACATTATTTCTCCCATCAAGGAGGATTATCAGCATATTATTGTAATGGAAAAGGTACAAGATCAATGTCATTTCCCCATTCTGACAGAGTCCCACCAACTCAGTTTGGATTATGCCTCAAGATAGGCGCACAATCCTCTTGAAAATTACTCACCTCATACTCTAGATTCCCAAGACTGGGATCATAAGCCTTATCTAATTAGGTTATTTCAAAATAATATTTAAATCACTCTAGATATGTCTAATATCATTTCCAATGAAGCTACTTTGAAGATTTTAGTAGTTTATATAATATAATCTCATATCCCTACTTCAACCAATGAACAACCTCAAAATTATCATTTAGAGGATATCATGGAGGATTGTCACATACCTTATCCCATTTCAGAGGTCTGTTGTAATTTTCAAATTGAGAATTAATATTTTAATGGGTGTCATATCCACGTTTCATCTAGGATTGACTGTCCTATTCTACCAACCACCCACAAATGGGCTCATATTCCTACCAATAATAAAGAATATGACCAGAATACTCTAGAATATTCTCAGTAGAATTTTTATATCCCTGTAACATTAGATAGTTATAAATATATTTCAACAACATTCTTGTATTTGTCTCATATCCATGTACAACCCCAAAAGGAAGGTTGACATATATTGATCATGATAAAAAATGAGGATCATATCTATGATCTTCTTAATGACAGTGTCCTTGAGTTTGTATGAAAAATATATTTAACACCTCAAGGGTCCATTAACTCTTTAAAAGAAGTAAAAGGTGATCACTACTTTAATATTCCATCTCACATTAGTGCATATATGGATCATTTGGACTCTACTCTTAAGGTCCATCGTGGTCAAGCTCTCCATGGTGATATCTCTCTCAGATAAGGAAATAATCACCCTTTACAAACACCTTCATATAGATAGGTGATAAAAACATAAACACCATTGTACAGATAAGTGATTAAAACATCAGGGATAAATGTATATAGTGTCACATAAACTATCAGCAGCACTTCACCACGACCAACAGGAATCCCAGAGAGGAAATCCCTAAGGTTTAACTATGTAGAGGCATTTAATTATAATCATGAAGAGGCCAACATGGATATATAAATATATTTATCTATAAAAAACTCTAAACCATGTTATTTTCCATCACCACTTCTGAATATGAGATACCAAATAAGCTAGAGAAATAGTATGTTCCATACTTACACTAGAACATGTGGGAGACTCATCACCAGTTGAATGATAAACACATAACTTATCATGGATTTGAGGGTAATATCTAGATCATAAAAACACTCTATTGTCAGCTGGATGTGGACACATTTTATAAACCCAAGAACCCTTGGATGTAAGATCATGACAAACACCTACGAAGTGTTTTTCACAATAACAATAAAACTCTACATCAACTAATTACTAGGGACCCATCAAATTTATATATCTGAATATGGGTAAAATATATATAATTTCACTTCATTATGTCCACATAGTAGAAAATATCCCTAGATATTAAATCTTGTAATGTTAGAGACATAAAATAAATTAGGGGATCAGGTAACGCAAAGGGTTGTTGGTCAATATAATGAAATTAACAATATTTTAAGTTTAAAATATATTAAAAATAGAGGGATAGTGTCTCCAAAAGTAACCTTTTCTAGGCCCCTAAAAAATGGCAATCCATCCCAAATAAAGAATATGAATTCGTTGACTACTCGATAGCTTCCCATGGAAAATGACTGCCAACATAGGTAGTTGTTGGGACTAGCTTGTACATGATCACAATTGGGCCAAATAAAATGGATTAAAATAACATCGAAGATAGAAGTCTCCCAAGTGTGAACCTATCCCATAGGTTTGTGGGAATTTTTACCACAACCTCCGCCCTATAGGTCATCAAATCCCAAGAGGATCTAAGATATATTAGTTGTAGCTACAAAACAACCCAATCCCATAGGTAGGAGGTAATTTTTCTTTCAATATCCATCACGAAGTTCATAACATCCCAAGATGGCCCTATATAAATTAGTATTGGTTCTAAATAATCTATATCCCATAGGGATGGAGTCATTTATATCTCAATTTCTATCTCATGATCCTTCATATCCAATCTAGAATCATCATATCCTTAACTATTGGATCATAAAGTGCCAATAATGGGACTGAATAATCCACAAACAATAGGGTTAGTGTAATTTTTATCATTATCATCACCCAAAAAGTAATTAATGTTCTCTAGGTTGGTAGGTCAATATCGACAGTTGGCATCCCATATATTGCTCCTTTTCTGATACATTCCCTTTTCTATTTGGGGGTCTTTCGAAAAACCTGAATGGAAAATCCTTTATGGTCACTATTCATAGGCTTATATAGAAGGAACATATAGAGAATAAAAACAATCCTCATAAATTTCATAAGGGAAAACTGTCAGATATGGATAGAGGTTTGAGAAATGACTCAATTACAACCCACAATGGAGGAGTAAGAAGTGCAGAATCACCCTATTGTGTGGAGTGTAAAGGGAAACTACCATTTCCTAGTCTAAATTAGTGACTTTTGTCACCATATATAAAAGACATGATGTGGGACAATATGAAAATATAGATCGGTGAAATGAAAAAACCATACCTCAAGAGGTAGGTGATCTAGATGCATGATCTTAGGATACACGTATGGTGAATCAGAGAGGATGTAGAACATGAGACCACTAAATGAAAAATTTACACTTTATTGTATAAGAATACCATGTATAAAGGGAATTGTGTGGATATTTCCCACTCACTACCTAGTGGAGAAAAATTCCCTCCATAGAATAATAGTTGTCACAATATGAGAATGTTATTCAAAATCCTAGATTACTCAATGAGGAACTAATCAGGTGAAAAATTCCCACTATGTATTGTCTTCTAACAGAGATAGAAATACCTCATAATACATTTTAGAATATATATAATATTCTAGAAAGATAGGAATTTTAGAATCAAGATGGATTTGGATCTAGGAAATTGATCCACATAAATGGGGAAGTTGATGGTGATCGTAACTTTCCTCCATTTCGGTGATTGATTCTCCCCTTTCAGGGTGATCATTTAGACCTATTAGGGATTTAGAATTAATAGGATATGAAAATAGGGACACCTAATCTAGATAACCCCTACTCCCTATATATTTTAGGTTGTCCAGACAATAGTACCTCTAAAACTCCATAATGCCACTAAATCCCAAGATACTAAAATAAAACCCATGGAAGGGTGATGTGCACCCAAGTAGCTCGAGAAGAAGTCATATCCCAAATGGGTGTATAAAAATTTTCTCTGATTCAATTTTATAAATCCAATATTGTAAAACATTGAAGGAATAGGAGATCCATAAGAGAATTTCACTCACTTTATGTCTTGATGAGGCTCGATGATGATTCCCTAAGTTCATTTGGTGGTAACCAAACTCATTTGTTTTGTATAGAATCTGATAAGGATAGCCTTTTTTAGAGTAGTAATCTTCTAGTGGGGTCCCTTTTGGGCTGGGAAGACATTCTTCATCAATTCATTTGTTAGTTCTGATGCATGGTATGAAAAATGGCAATTCTCTATCTCACAAATTGCAACCAATGTGAAAATAAGAGGGTTTCTAGCTTCATCGCCATATGCAATGGTTTTTCGCGTTTACATAGTACCCATCTTTCTCAATATAAATTATTGGAACTCTATGATTTTAATATTTAGTAAGAGATAAAAACGCAGTTGATCCAAATGATGTATCAAGCTATATTCTATAAGTTTGTTGAAATGGTACAATGCATAAACGATTACATTTAGTGGACTTAGTCCAAATCTCAATACATTCTCTAATCATAGGGAAGATGTATTATTAAATAAGATACTTATTATATTTCCCTCAAACCAATATTTGTGCCTTTTGAAGAACCTAGGTAGGCCTTGAATCATCCAATACCTCCTATCGAGTTGAAGAAACAACAAAATGACCTTTAGCTAGAGGGAAAAGGGACCAGGGTCACCCTTGATTTGATTAATTTATAAATAAAGAGTATTCCATCCAAAATAAAAGGGTCCTAGTTATTTACATGTGACCATGGAAAATAACCTTCTCAAGCTATCAGGGCCCCGAAAAGGCATTGAGGTAAACCTCACTGATCATCTTCACTACATCCTTTTTCATAGGAGGCTGGGTCACACCATCTAGGATTGCTTTTCCTTCAACGACATCCTCTATATAATTTTTGATTCTAGATAGGTGATACTAGATAAGTCCTTGGAATAGGTAACATGTGTAACCATACCTGTACTAAAGTAACAGGGAGACTAGAAAGATGTTTTTTCCAAGGGTGGATGTATGTTTGATAACTGGATGAATCAATATATAGTTGACCAAGCTCATGAAAAACATAGAGCACAGCTTCTTAAATAAAAATATAACTTAGGACCAAGGGAGTAATAATTGATTAATCCTCGTGAAGGTAGATATTATTATTAGAAATAGGAAAATACATGAGAGAATGTTTTACATCTATCTCCCACACACTCTCCAACTCTTGGAGAAGTTTCTATTTTAAAATATAAATAATCGGTACCACCCCAACAAATGGAATCCTCATCATATGAAGTGATTGTATTTGGTTATATTTATATAGTTCAATTAAAATATCCATTCTCTAATGATGAATACACCTATGAGTATAAGTTCATTATACATTACCGGGGAGCTGGAGGCTAAGGATGCCGAAGATAGGGATACATGGGATGATATAGGCATGGTTGAACCTGATATTTCAATCACATACCCATAGAATACATATATGCATTCGAGACCCATGGAGAAGAACAAGAAAAATCCCAAAAAAACATGGATATGCCTCAGATCCCTCCACTATTCACTAAAACACTTTCATTTTCCATAACTGACTTTAACAGGTGTGATTGGTTGATCATCCCAAACAAAGGGGAAGATCGATATGACCTACACCATTGGTGACATATTCTTCCCCAACCTATGATCATGAACCAGACCCATCCACCTTAATTGTCTCAACTCATGAGACATGTAATAGGGAGAAACCCTACTTTGGGAAATGTATACATCTCTCACAAAAGTACATCATTTGGGAAAAAATTGGTTTTCCTAGCTAAAATCTCAATCTTAGATGCTCCACATATTTCAAAATAACTTGTAGAAGAAATAATTTATTCCCTATAGAGAATATAATAATTTTATATAAATGCTACATTTGATTTTTACTGAGTAGATACTCTTCCATCATACTATCATTTCACCATCATATTCCCAAGAGACACTATAAGAAAATCACCACATAGTGGTGGTTTTTTTATATGGCGGTGGTTTAAACCTCCGCAATATGCTGCTATGACAGTTTCAAAAAATACCCACTAAATAGTGTTCTAAGATACTATATACAGCGGTCTTCAATTTTATGGTGGTTTATCATAACCGATGCAGTGAATGCATTTTGCGGTGGTTTTTTGTGGTTTTACCAGCGGTTTTCCCAGTAGAAAATGATTTTTTTTTTCACGGCGGTTTTCCTCTTCGTGAAAAATTAATATAATTTTCTTTATGAAAACAGTTTCTAAAACCAAGATAACCCCTGCTAAATGATAATGGAAAATGAAAATTGTGTTTTGGAGGTTTTAACTGCCACTAAATTATTTTATGTAGTGGAAGTTTTCACCACTACCGATAGTAAAATACCAAATTATATTTAATGTTTTTAACTATCACTAATTATGATCCATTTACTTATCAGCATATCAAACGTCTACAAAACCTAGATTAAAAAAACACAAGTGATTCTACAGCCCCGGAACAAGTGCCCTGAAAACCATTCCAATTTCACATGCACATACATCTTACATCCAAAACAATATATGGAAACCAACATTTTCATAAGAAAAATCACTTTCAAATCCACACACACTTGTCTGAGTGTCACTCATTTCATGGTGTAATAATCTTTCCACTGATCCCATCCATGTGTTCCCCCTTAGGAACCAATGTTACTCATATGATGCTATGTAACCTATATAGTGGGATCATTAATGATATAACATGTATCACCCATGACATATACAATATCAACAACTTATGAGCCCATCCATAGTATTCATTAATGAGGGAAATAAGTGTCTTTCAAGGTGTAATTAATACATTTAATTTCATTAAGTTTTAAATACTAATGATTCCATGTGTAGATTCATGACACATTTTAATTCTAGTAGAATTAATGAGATTCATAGAAATTATCCATGTAAGTTATAAATTTATAAGGGACATGTTGTAATAAATCCATAACTCATACCATTTCATTTAATTAATTAGGTATATCATTCCATAATTAAATATTTCTAAGAATTGAATAAATTTAACAGGTCCATGTGGAATACCCATGGAAGTTAACACCATACTTGAAAAGGTATGTGGTAGGCCATGCTAGCATGCATTAAATATTAAATACAGTGGTATATTTATATTTAAACATAAAACCAATAAATTTTTTCAAACTAAATGATTTTTATTTTTATTTTATTTTCCTTCTCAACACTAGTCGATGCAATAACACATATTGTCACCCTTAAATCATGTCAGTTTCCTACTCCATTTCATCATCCACTTCATCCAACTTTGCAAGAATAATATTTACATTATAATGATGTAAAAATATGTCCATTTCTTTCTGTTGGTGAGATTCAATGTCTGAGATCAACTATTCCACATCATCACCAGTATCATACAAATATCGTTATTTTATGTGAGCACTACACTCCACCCTTTATCCACAATATCAGTCACATAATATAACATTTATCTTGTGATCATAATATATACAGATCATGTAGTACACGATCACCAACATCCATAAAGTGAGAGAAGTTCACAGAATTAAATTTCAATGAATAATTTTAAACCCCACTGATAAAATCGACCCAATTTCATTTGAATAAAACAACTAAAAATAATTGTGGTAGTTTATTTCAATAATATCAGTCATCTTTCCATAGTATCCCACTTCATCAAATTTAAATTTACCACTATTATTTCTTTTCAAACCCTCTTCTCGATCGATTGTATGAAATCTAAATTCATTCACATTGTAAGTGTTGAACTTTCTAACTTGTTGTAGAGGTACTCAAGAAAAAAACATCAAATAATCTGAAAAAATATGCTTGAGTATCAGCATTGATTATATATAAAAAATATACATTATTAGATTTTACATAATATATGTTTCAACCTAATATCTATATTTATTACAGGGTTTATGAACTTACACATTGTGCAAACCATTCTACAAGGTATTTATTAACATCTTTTGTTATAAATTTCTCATTTCTTGTTCGACCGCTCATTTTTCTTTTCTTTTTGTATCCTTAACTCTTCAATAAATGGATCTATAATTTCACTATTCATCAGCACATATCTATGTGATTGTAATAATTCCATTTTTCCCAGTGTGACATTTGGGTTTTACCCAACTAAAAGGCTAATAGAATAAAATATTTTTTATTTCCCATGTATTTTATATTGATTGGATGTGTCCTCAACACAACCAACTTTATTAAATCTTGCCTCAATATCAACCAAATATCTTGAACAGAAGGTAAGACTCTTCTCTACCAAATAGCCTTCAGCATTAAAGCCTTCAGGTTGAGAATTATTTCTCATTAATTATTTCAAATGCCCAATATATCATTGAAATAAAATAATAAAATATAATTATAAATTTAATTAAGCATCGAGAATTTTTTTCATACATGAAAAACATATAAATAAAGTATCTCTCAATTGGATACATCCATCGATAATGTATGAGGCCTCCTAATTTTGCTTCCTCAACCAAATGCACAGTTAAATTCATCATGATAGTAAAAAATGATGGAGGAAATATTATTTCCATTGCAAAAAGTGTAAATAAAAACCTCTCCTAGAGATTTTCAAAATCAAATGGATGTAGAGATTTCCCAAATAATTTTCAGGAAAAAGTGCAAAATTATAGTACAATAGTTGTAACATTGTCAGGTAATAATGTACGCAATGTCAAAGGTAGTAGTTGTTGTAATAAAATTTATGAATAGTGACTTTTCAATCCATGTAACCTATGATTATTTATGCCAAATCCTCTCTAAATGTTACTTGAATACCCATAAAATACCTTCACATGCTTTAAAATTAGAAGCAATGTATCTTTATCCCTATTTTTCATTACAAAAATTTCCAGAGCATACTTTTCATTCTCATCTAGCCAGAGATCATGTTTTATGTTCATTAATTGTAAGTATTTACAAGCATTGAGATGATACTTTGACATTCCATGATTATTAAGAAATGTGAACATCAAATTGTCAGATTTATTCTTCTGTATATGAATCACATCAATATTATTCTACAAAAAATTAAATTCTGAATATGAATGTTTGAAGAATATAATTTTTTTCTTCCATTGTTGCATTTCGATTTCACTTAATGATATACTTCGAACTTATTTCCCACTATCATTTAAATTATGAACCTTCCCAAATTTGGTTTCAAAATTTCCAAGTTGTGTCAATATTTCGGAACTATTTAACAACTTTGGAGGTTGTCTACGATCAATGAAACCATTAAATTTTGATATGATCAGTCAAAATCTAAGAGATGCATCCAGAAATATTTAATAGTATAAGAAGAACAATTTTATAATATGAGGTATCTGTTTGTTCAAAAAATAAAAGTTACAAATAGTAATATCCAAACCCGTGTATGTGTTCTAACCAGAGAAATTCCCATGTCAAAGGAAGTCACTAATTGTCCACATTAAAAAAACATTCATTTTAAACCTTGTTTTAGAAGAAGAATCATATGTCTCAAAATCGTTTATCCATAACTCCTGTATTTCTATAATTAAATAATGAAAGTATACATCAATATCATTTCCAGGAATTTTTTTAGGATTAATCATCGAAATAATAAATGTCATTTGTTTTATACACATCCATGGAAGTATATTGTAAAGGATCAAAACCACTAGCCAAATGCTATAACTAATACTCAATGTCCCAAATGGGTTGAATCCATCAGCAACAAATCCGACTCGAACATTCCTTGGATCAACTGCAATATCTAGATTAAATGAATCAAATTTCTTCAATGATGTTGAATATTGTGGATGTCGCATTAACCCATCATTGTTATTATCTACTGAATGGCCCTTCATCTATTCGGTTGTTTTTTATGACGTGAATAATCTTTAAAATCAAGGATTTAATGGAATGTAATGAAAAAAATTTGATGGTGTATTCCTTTTCTTCTTATTCATGGTAGTATGTTGATTTATACTTCCAACATAACCCATTGACTACCATCTAGGACAACATTTTTTACAATCCTGTATACTTAAACCCTCTTTCTAATAAAAAATATATTCATTGGGACACGCATGTATTTTTCTATAATTTATACTAATCATGTTAACAAAATTTTCATATCATAAAAAGACTTAGGGATGTTTTCTTTAGGAAATGAAACACGCAACAATTATAATATCATGGACATTTCCTTATTTTTAATTCCACATAGACATTTGATATGGTATAATATCAGTAGAAAAGAATGTTTAGAATAATTCAAACATCCACTATACAACTATTTATTTCCATTATTAACTAAACCATGAAACATATTTTCCTATGTGATATTTTCTCTTACATTATTCTCTATAGAATCCAGAGGAGGATCAAATGATATGTTACAGTCTTGATCTGGTTGTCCTACAATCTCAAAAAAAATCACTTGTCACATTGTTATTTGTAAAAACCTCATCTGGCTATTCAGATATGTTTTGATGTTGATGGTGGGGTTTTCTATATTGAATTATTCATTTATAAGGTTTTTGCATTTCATTTTCCATTGTCGATGAATTTGGGAGCTCATTCAATTTATTGACATCACTTCTCAACCATTATGTAATGTTTGAATCTCTGTGCCAAATACAATGGAAATATTGAGCAATAAATTTCTTCAATATTAAATTTTCATAAACATCATCTCTCTTTATCCATCTTTTAAATTTAAATTTAGGACATCGACATCTTATTCTCCCTTCAACAGATCGATTAGAAATTGAAGAATGTAAAAACTCCTCTAAACCCTTAGCATACTGAGGAATGTGATCCATCTTTTATCCATGTATGTCACAATTTTCCTACACAATATTAAAAAAATTAAAACATGTAAATATTACTGTATAGGGAAAGAAATTCATATATTCTAGTTGGAAAAATATATATAAATATGTTAAAAAAGGTTTTCCTATATAAATGTATATACTAAATAATGAACCCACCCACTTGAAATACAAAGCATGACAATTAAAAATATCCATAAAATAATAGAGAGATAAAAAACCAACCATTCTATAACAAGTGAACTATATACTACATGTCAAGAAATGAATACATCCGTAGCAGATCATATATATCAGAAACAAAAATTCCAAAAGAAAACACTAGGAAAACCCTTGAAGATGGTCTCAAGTCCAATCCTAGTCCCAAACACCCATGCTTTTTCATATTAATGAAATCATCCAACACTGAGCCTTTACCAATCCCAAGCCTATAATCAAGTAGAATCAACTTTGGTACCAAGTTCGATGGTATCCCGAGAAAGGTGTGATTATAATTAAAAAGGCCACTACCAATGAGATCCCTAAATATAACCAGAGTATAATAATGTATATGTAGAAGTTGTACAAATAAAAAATTTATAATTTGATTAAAATATAAAAAATAACCACTAATTCTCTAGCTCTACGATGTCACCTGAGTATGTTATCTACCACTATTGATCCTTAGGCTTGTGACCCTGATCAACCATAGCTGATTCTTCCTATATTGGTGTGTCTATGAGCATATCACATGTATTTTTCCAATCATGGTATCATATCCAACCTTATGGGTATTTTCCTTAGTATCGTAAGACCGCCCATGAGGGAATTTTCATTTAGTAATGAAAAATTTCCTAATAGGGAATTTTCTTTCAGTAACTCAACACCACCTATGAGGGTGTATTCTTATAGTAACTCAATACCATATATGATATCATTTTCTTGTAATAACAAAATACTTCTTAGGAAGGTGTTTGCATTATTAGAATCAAGACCACCTAATGTGAATTTTCAAAACCAATACATATAACAATATCATTTCATAAGAGCAATTCCAATCTACCCATTTAACATCCAATTACAACATTGTTCCCATTTCACATTTTTAACATTTACTAATTCACATTAAAATTAATTTATATTCAGAATCTATCCATTCACATCATAACATCTATCTCTGAATTCATAACCCAAGGATAACCAATTTTCTATGTCAACATAAAATCACAATCTCACCATTTAACATCATAATACCATGTTAATCATACTTCATAATTTTATATTTTAATAATTATCAATTTACTAGTCCCAACACAAGGGTATCATACCAATCTTAGGTTTCTCCTTAGATTCACCCTTTCATTTCATAAAGAATTATAATTCTTTCAATTCCATTTACAACATCGATGATTTCGAAATTCCATTTCATAACCATTTATTTATATCACAATTTATTTTTAAACCCCATAAACATATTGAGTAATGTAATGATACAAATCAAAAACAATTTCATGGTTTCAACTAGATTTATCCCTTTATTATTATCCACGTAGTTTTTATAAAACATGGATTACCATTTTATTGTCCAATTCTAGGTTAAATTAATCATTATGTCATTCCATTGGGAATTTAATTATTCTATGGTTCAAGTTATGTGTAAGGGTGTGTTTAACTAATGAAAATGGCAATTAAAACTTTAAATTTAAACTAGGTTGATACATGAATAGGCCAGTAAGACCACAAATGCATTACTCAAACAAATGTCAAACTATGGGTTAATTTTATGGACCACTTACCTTAGCCTCATATAATTCTGATCATCTAATATTGGCCTTTGGTTCAAGCAAGGATAGGAAACATAAATGGTAAAAAGTCTTGTAAATATGAAATATTAGACCTAAATGAAAATATATTACTTAACAACAAGATAAGATAATAAGGGAAGGATATGGAGTTATATATTTACCTTAGGCTCACCAACACCTTAGATGAAATTCAATTCTGAAAATGGATGAGTAATATCTCACCATGGAAGAGAGGGAGGACGGTAGGGTTAAGCATGAGGGTTTACTGGCCAAAAATGGGAGGAAAATTTGGGGTAATGGTTTATAAAATAATAAGGTAAAATAGAAATATTCCACTTTTTAAGGGTCACATGGTTTGGATTCATAGTTTACCAAATCATGCATCAACCATGTGATTAGAACGGTATTAAACACCCCTTATCACTTGGTTGATCTCCATAAATTACCAACCATGGGAAAAACTAACACTAGCCATTATGATAAGAACTATATTTTACTAAATGTTTTAATGAATGAACAATATATCAATCCATATAAATTACTATATATGTAATATAACATAGCTATCAATACTAATAATGTGAACATGTTATTCCCTCTGATTGGAACCATAACTGTATCATATTTTATAATATGATTTTGAATGAAAATTATAAATATATACCATAAATTGTACCTATGTCAACAATTTTGTTGGTTCATAATAATAGTTATGTCACTCCATATTTGAACATATTATTTCATTGAACATTACACTTGAACAAAAACCTCTCAAAAATTTTAAGAATAATAAATTATGTTACATGAAATGTAAATTTTTTTGAAACAATTCAGAAAATACCGGCGGTGTTGGGCTATGTGGCATGATGAAGGGTAGTGATGGGAGGCGAGGTTTGGTCATTGGTGGAGAGACACGTCGAGGGATTTGGGGGGTTGCCGGGGTCGCGGGGGTCACCGAATTCACGCGATCCTAGGGCTTCATGGGGTCACGGGGGTCGTGATGGGTGGCGAGGCACGATGAGGGGTGGCGAGGTGGAGTTAGGGATTTGGCGTGACACTGGGGTTGCGCGGGTCACTGGGGTCCTAGGGTTTCGAGGGGTCAAGGGGTCGAGGGGTCGGAGTGTCAAGGGGAGTTTGGGGGATAATTTTCTCAGTTGTAAAAAAACTTGTTTCATGGTAGTTTATTAGAATCCACCTCTAATTTATTTAAAAAAAATTAGCCTCTATTTATTAAACCACCAAAAAATGATAATAATGTTGTAATGAGATGATGAGGAAGAAGTTATCCAAGGATATATCAGACCCCTATATAATTTAGTAAAACCAAATAATATCAACATCTGAATGGATCTGGTTGAAAATGGTTCTAGGATCAACCTCATCCCAATTCGGACCTTCCAATGTTTGGGATATAGTTAGGGGAACATATTTCAGAAAAAGATAACCATTCATGCATATGATAAGAGTGAGAAAAGGAATGTAAAGAAGATTAGGATCAAGTGTTTATACCACAACCTCAAAATCCTAGATTCAGTGACTACTACCATTGCATTGGCATAGATATGAGATTAAATCCCAAAGGACTAATCTCTTTATTAGTCATTGTAAACTAGATACATACATGAGTCTTGTATTACATGTGAATACACAAATTAAAACATAATATTTAATGAGAATAAATTTATTCCTTATAGAAATTTTTTTAATTTCATTCATAGTAAACTTCATGAAATTCATATGGAAAGGAAAAAAAATAAGAGTGTGACCAAATTCTTAGTAAGGGTTAAGTACAGTAGAAGAAATAAAGAATCAATGAGAATAATTATTATAGAAATGTAAATTACAAAACAGACATTCCATGTAATCAATATACAAATAACAATGTGAGTAAATAATATGCTATGGTAAATAAATAAAAACACATTCCATATAAATAACTTGAATATCATGATAAGGAAAGTACAAATCAATGTGGTTAGATAAATAACTAAAACCACATTCGATTTAATCAATAAAAACATAATGAAATGCATCCATATATCATAGTGAAAATATAATGGATAGTAACAACTAAATACATAATGAAGGAAATTATTAACTATTTGGAATCTTGTTTCCCTAGAATATTATATTATTCCCATCAAGATCTATAATCAACAATATTTATAAAATACAAGTTGAAACCCCATTAGCTAAGGATAGCTGAACAATTTATTCCATGATACTACTGATGCATCAATGGTCTTTCATTAACTAGTCCCCAACCCATTTCTTGCATGTCTAAAGCATTCCTCATATATTGAATAATATATTTAATTTATAAATAATGTTTCTTATCAAATATTTTTATTGATTAAAGGAAACATATTTATCAATATTTCTCGCATTAATAAAATAACTTTTAAAGTAAACACAATGTGTATAAAATGATATATGGGTTAGGAAATAGTCATATAAATTAAAAATTATATCGAAATTTTTGTATAATTTAATCCCAATGATCACAGAAAAGTGAATAACTCAATGGAAATTTAATTATTATGAAAATGATTCAAGGAATTGAATGTCAGTACTATACTTGTTAAAAATAATCATAATCCATCTATAGGAAAAATAATGTTGATATTAATAAAATTTATACCCATTGGAGAAAGAATATGGGTTACATTCATTGATGAAATGAAAAATATATTCAAAAACATTCTTGATGCAAATATTTTTTTTCATTTTTAAAAACATTTTGAAAATAATTTTCTTAAAAAATACTTTTAAAAACATTTTTTTGATATATTTTTGTAAAATTTCAAAAGAAACATCAAACAAATAATGGTGTTTAAATCCATACAAGTAAAAACGAACATTCCTTTTTCATTATAAAAAGGTCAGAAAAGTGCCTTATTTTGAATGTGGTAATATGATCAATTTGAATAAATTTTTTAAAAATAAAAAATGGGTAAAAATTTATTTTAATAACTAATTTTTAAAAGGAAAAAAATTGAAAAAAAATATAATACATGGTTTTGTACGAAAATAGATTTCGGACTAAAGGTAGAAATGAAGTCAAATTTTATTAATACATTTTCCCAATAATATTAAGAACAAAAGAGTAGAAAAAATAGTATTATCACTTGAAAAAGATAATTATCAACTATATTATAAGAAAATTAAATGTTTTATTAGATAGTGATCATATAATTTTCATAAATGTAATTTCAAGAGTAAACAATCTCAATGAGAATGAGATTGTAAAATAAACTCTTAAAATGACTGTAACATTGAAGTAATAACTAATCAATGAATAAATTGTGTGTATCATATAAAAATATACAAAAAACAAGTATAAATATATTAATAAATATTTTAAATTAATTATACACAATTTCATTTCAAATTAGTGACCAAGAGGAAGTAATATAACCCAAAAAAAGGAATTGAGTTATAAAATTTCATTAAAAGTTGGTAACTTTATGTTTAATTCCCCTTAGATGAAATATTTCATATTTCAACTAAAAATACCATGATGAAAGAATTATTAAGGATATTAAATTTCCTATGGGTAGTATATAAACAATATAAAATAAAAAAGGTTCATAATATTACAATATGCCTCAATGAAATGAAATTGAGATGGGATCTCTTACCTTACACATCGTTTTGGTGGAACAACCTTTTAACTCATGTTTTATAGTATTAAGTATGTTATTAACATATTAAATATCTAGATAAATATATATTATATCATATATGATCGTTTTTATAACATATTATTAGCCTTTTGTTAATAATTATTCATTATTTTCATCGTTTTGGGTGTTAATTGCCCTATTTTTTGTATGTTTTGACTTGTTATTTTTATTCCTCCTATTCAATCATGATTTCATAATATCCAAAATTTAAATCATGATTTAAATATCTTATATATTGTGTATAAATGTAATTAAATTAATCCATAATAATTGGTGATAGGAAATGAAATATATCATTCATGGAGACGGTAGGTCGTACGTACTCTTTGATGTTGTTTCTATTTAATATTTGTATTAAAAGGGTGAAAATTAAATTCAATGTATATATATTATCATTTCAGTATAATATTAATGTAATATATATCCAATATTTTTATTAAATCCATCCTTAATACTTTCTATGTGAAGCATGAATGAGTACCATCTCTTCAAGAGGTGGTAGTCTGTCGTACACATGAAAGGCGTTATCATATTCCCACAAAATGGAAAGTATGAAGGTATATGTCATATAATATTTAAATAATCATAAATAAATTACATATATTATATATAAATATTATTTATATCATTATTCCCAACCTTATAGATGTTAATGGAAAAATGAGAGACATCAGTTCGTGAGGAGGTACCTTTCCATACACACGACCGATGATTTTGTAACCCATTTGATGGAAATTTGGGTGGGTGTAGGTTTTAACCTTAAAATAAAACATATAATAATATTTATATTATTTATATTATTATATAATCCTGATACACAAATAATTTTGATATGTGGATAAGTAAATAAAATAAAAATGCTTTTAGAAAATTATTACCTCTTCTTTAGGTTTCTAATTACGTTTACACTACTGCCTTCTTATGTTTGATTTATTCCAAATATAAGTATTCAATGATGATTTTATTTAATTTGGGGAGTTATTTAGGAAGTTATTTTCTAATCCAATGTGTTTTAAGATGTTTGAAGAGGGGATATATTGGTGGCATTTTATAAGTGGGGGAGAAGACAAACATGGCATTTTTTAAAAGAACTTAGGTGTAGCCACGTTTTTATCTAACATGAGTGTTGTATTACAAAAAAAATTGATAAATGAATATTAATGTCTAAATATGGACATATAATTGGTATTTTACATTTTTAGGATCATTGTTACATAATATACACTAATTTTAAGCACTAAGTAAACTTTTTTTCTCAAAACATTAATTATTTTTAATTGAATTTATAGTAATTATGTTAAAAAATTAGGTTAAAATTATTATAAATTTGAAATTATTATTAATCAAAATATGAAATCATTTTTTCCAAAATCATTTCACATAAGTAGAAATTTTTTATTTAAATTAAATCCCTCAGATGTGTCGAGGAAGTCGATTTTTAATGTGAAAATATTCAAATGTTTACAAAGTTTTTTAATCTAAATTCAATATTAAATTGATTCATTTTTTCAAAAAAAGATAAATTTATTTAATTTTTAGCTCATTAAACATTAAAATAAATTTAAATTATAGTTTAACAATATAAATTATTTAAACGAAAAGGATGTTTTTTATTATAATTTAGTATTGTTCATTATTCATCAAAAGATGAAACATTTCAGAAAATTACCAAAATGTCATCCTATGATAATATTTACACTAATATTTTAAAAATTGAGTACATTGTTTTAAATAAAATTTATAAAAGTGTCAAAATTTTGTTTTAAAACAAGTGTGCCTTTAAAAGGCAGTAAAACTGCCGTTAGAAAAATACACCATTTTAGGCATAAAATTGGATTTTTCTTATCTTATTATTATAAAATATATTTGGTGAATTTAAAACCATTTAATTGAAAATATAATATATTAATATAATTAATATAATTCCATGATATTAATTAATTTAATTTGTTAAGATATATCCCTTTTAAGAGCATAAAAATAGTTCTTTGTAAAAACATATCATTAATAATAAATTGGTTATTGGTTACATTTATAATTAATTGGTAATCAAATAATGAAAACATATATTTTTATAAGTTATTTAATCATATTTGTTACATAAAATTTAAATATTTGGAGATAATTTTTAGTTTAAAAAATAATATTAATAGTATTCAATAAAACTGAGGCTGTTGTGTAATGAGAGCTATCAAAAAAAGTTTTTATTGAATGTAATGAAAGATGACTATGTGTGGAATAATATGAAATATATATAATAGATTAAATTTATTTAAAATATTAAATATATCATAACAACTTAGGATTTTATCTTGTATTATAATCATGGTGTTTCATGTCACATATGATATCGAATATGATGTTCATAAATTATAATTTTGGTGGTGTTACATTCTCCCCACCTAAAATAAATTGCATCCTCACAATTTAAACTTGATCTCAGTAATCAAGGGTTTGATATTTTAAATTTACATGGTTAAAAAACCAAATTAATAAAAGAGTTTATAAAATATCCTCTTAATAAGAGAGAATGGTAAGTGTGAAATTCATAAGGAATAAAACATTACCAAGTTCTCATGTATAAGGAAATTAGTGTCATGTGAAGATATGGATACTGAGAAAATGAATAAATATTATAAGGAAAGATTAAATTAATTCATCAAAAACAAGTTAATTATCAATTGAAATTTAAGGGGCTTAAAACCAAAAATTTAATAGGTGTAGAAAAGTCTTTTTATCATGAAAATAATCCTATTAAGATAACATTTTATTTCAAGATCATTTTTTCTAAAGTTGAGAAATACTTTAACTACATAATAATATAAGGAAATAAAATAACTTGGAACATTTCTATTTGATTATAAAAATTTCATCATTATGTTGAGATTTAATTAATTTCCAATAAAACCCTTTACACTAATAAATGAATACCAAAAATGATTTTTTTATTCTTGAAGAACTTAAATTTACTTTTAAAAGATCATAAAATCTATAAAATTGAGAAAAAATTTTCTATCTATCCCTAAATATTTTCCAAAACCAATACAGTTAATCCATTAATATCTAAACCTAGAAAGTAACACTACCTGGTCATTATTAATATTTATTCATCAAATTTTTTAACTAAAACAATTACATATTAACCAAGACATAACATAGGCGAGTGTTAGGCGTGAAACACTTATCATCACCCAGTCAGAGGTTCAAGCCTCACCGCCACACCACCTCACTAGATGTTACAGGATGTCACTTAGCATATGGGTTGCCCTTTTTCTAATAAAAAATTAGTATAATTCCTATAATGTTTCTAAAAATATTGATGAATATCCTAGAAATAAAAAAATCAATAAATAATCTTTTTACTATGTTTTTCAATACAACATATTTTTTCCACAAAGCCTATTAATTTTTTATTTTATATCACCCCTAAAGTTCATCAATACCTTTAATGCTATGTCAATATAATTTAAAGGCATTATTACTCAAAAACATTTCCATTAGAGAATATTATATCCATAAATGTGTCTTAAAATATACATAGTATTGGTATACTCCTGCCACATAAAACCTAAAATTCTTGTTTAAATCATTGATCTATTTTTCAATTTGAAACCCATTACCCCATTATGGTATCCATAACTCTAATGTTAATTACTAAACAATTTCTTATAAAATACATAGGTGTTTCATGATTATTGTTAACAATATATTATTGGTAAAACCCTTCAATAATTTATTTCTAGATTCATAATACATACGAAATTCATAAATTTTATTTCCACTTATGTCCTTCCATGGTATAGGTTTCATTTAGGTCATTCATTTTCATTATATATTCAAATACATCTTGTTGTTCTGTAAATAAAATGATAATTATCTTAATAATATCCCTTCATATTTTCATCCCAAGTGTGTTGAAGGCCCATTTTCATGTACAAGGTTACATTTGAGTCAAGCCAGATGCACCATTTTTAGAGTTATTACTCTTAGGTACATCTATTCTAGAACCATTTCCACTTTTGGTATCCTGAAAGTGCTGTTTTTTTAATAAGGCCTACATAATATCTAACTTACCAAATATAAGTCCCTAGCCTTAAACCTTACTTAATCTTGAGTTATTACAAGATTACACATTGAGGATCTTTTCAGGTTTAGAGTTTTAGAGAATTAGATCATGAAACTTGCATTACATTCCACATTTAAAGAAAGTGGTTACATAAAACACAATATTCATTCTTCCCATTAATGGAAAAAAATTTATAATAAAACATGGATTATTTATTGACACATCCTTGACACTATCATCACATCATGTACCTTTCCCTTGACCTGTGAAAAACATTTCAAAAAATTGGGATGAGCATAAAAAGCTCAGTACGGGTTATAAAAATATGGAAAGGAAACATGAGTTCATATATACATAAGAATGAAATCATACTTACCCATAAAACATAGGCACTTTAACATACCTCATAAAATCATGAATAAATCATAGAAATCACAAGATATAAAAGGTAAGTTGAGGCATTCATAACCTTCTTACGTAGGGAGTAACCCTCTTGGTTACGTTTGGAATACCCATCACAGTATATTCCCTAAATCTCTTTAAAGAAACCTTAACGTTTCACTCCTTCGCGTTACCCAATGCATTGGAGAGCTATATCGGGCTCACCCACTGTTAGTTTATCACGGAACCACCCGTCTTCATAACAATTTCCAAGAACCATAACATAATCTTATCACATAAAACATGCATAAAGGAAACATAACATTTCCACCTTTAAATAACAAGATATCAGTACAACACGTTGATATAAATACACTTTTAAAACCATTTTCAATACCAAAATAAAAGAAAAGTAAAACATGGAATTTATTTTTCTTTTAAAAAGAAGGTATGGCTTGTAGAGGAAGCCGAAACTCAAATAATGGTCACGGCGGTGGAGAAGTCATTGTCGCCGCATATGTACGACAAAAACATTCCCGTTTGTCATTTAGTAAAACGCTTCATATAAAAAAGATTCCTTTTTGGATAAATGTAAAATTCAAATGGGTTTATACACCGTATAAAAGAAGGTTGTGTATAAAACAAAATATGCCTCAATGAAAGGAGATTGAGACGAAGTCCCATAAAAAGGCGGTATCCTTGGATTAAGGATAAATCAATTACATAATTATGTGTGACAAAATAATACACCAAATATAAGTTGATATTAAGTGTAAAAAAATCATATGTTATTCACACATATTCATATAACGACATATTCAAGGAGTACAAGATTATCCCAATGAATCGAGATTGGGTTAAGAAGTTCCCTTGCAAAAATTCGACAGCCTAACGGCGTCACTTCAAAATTCAGAAAAAGAGTTGATGAGAGATAAAAAGGGTATCTCATCACTTGGACATAAAATTTACATCAATAAGTATATATAAGAACATATTGAAAAATAATATTATGTGAAATAAAAGACATAACAAAATAAGTCTTTTAAAAAGAGGAGGGTGAAAGGTTCACTTACCGACGTGCGTATCTTTCGAAACATACACCCCGTGAAAGAAGGACAATACAACATTTATATAAATAATCATAAATGAAATAATATTACACAATGAGTAAAATAATGGTCAGTACATACACCACTCAAAGAAAATTGTGGCAAATGTAGCAAAAATATCACGGGAATAAAAGTGAGATGAAAAATCCCTTACGAAAACTCGGCAGCCTAACGATGCCACTAAAAACTTCCATCAATGGATTGATGAGATCAAATAGGGTATCTCATCACATTACAATAAAATTTACAGCAATAGGAATATAAAATAACATCCCCCATCATAACAAAGAGGAGCTTAAAAGAAGTGACACAAAGAAGAGTACTTAAAGAGAAAGAGAGAGGTTAGATCTCTTACGAAAATTCGGCAGCCTAACGGCGCCACTCAAAACTTCCAAAATGGATTGATGAGAGAGAATAGGGTCTCTCATCATATGAACATAAAAATTATAGTAAGATTAATATAAAATAAAATCCCAATAAAGAGAAATATGATCTTTAAAAGGAATGACATAAAAGAGTGTACTTTAAAAGAAAGAGAGGAGTCGGATCCCTTACCTCAAGTCCAACTTGTCTTGTTCATTTCTTTATATTCCTGAATAATAAACATTGTTTAATTAATAATTTACTAATTAACTCCTTTAGAGATTATTATTCAGTTCATATCACATATTATAATGTTATAATAATTGTTTAATAATGTTAGTTCATATCAGACGTTTTTGCCAATGTTTGATACATGAGTCAAAAATGAACTTGTTTGAGAAAAGATTGCCCATGTAGTTATATGTAAATAATTTCCAGAATATTATTAATGATTAAAATATCATATATATATATATATAGTAAATATTCATTTTATACTATTACATATCATTTGGAGATAAAAAACGAAAAGCATCGTTCATGGAGACGGTAGGTCGTACGTACGCATGAACGCTACTTTCATTTTTTGTCATATTAATGGAATTAAAACAAAATGAGAGAGATATATATCTGTTATAATTCCAGAATTATATCCATAATTTAGATTTAATATATGACATATATATCCATTATATATATGTACTTATAATATTACATAACATTTTGAGATAAGAAATGAAATGTACCGTTCATGGAGACAGTAAGTCGTACGTACCCATGAACGCTACTTCCATTTCTATTTCATATTTAATGGAATTAAAACATAATGATACATAATAGTATTTTAAATCCAGTATGGTATCATATATAATATCGTTAAATATATCCTTTATACGTACCGCATATGGTATTAACGAATCAAATCACTTTGAGGGGGCGGTAGTCCGCACTTCCTTAAATGAAGATATCGCGTTTACCCATAATGGAAACCATAAAGGTATTCCATAAATGAAAAATACAGAAGCTTAAGTAAAACATAAACATATTAGATATTATATTTAAATATAGTGTCATCTTAATGGCCACCTTTGAAGGTGTTAGAAGAATGTTGAACAATCATCGTTTCGGGAGGCAGAAATTCACCATCCACGGAAACTGTATGTTCTTTAACCATTAGATGTAGGTGTGTGCAAGTGTAGCTCGAATAATTATTATAAAAATATCCTAGTATATTTATGATACGGTATTTGTTACAAAATAAATGAATAAAAAGAGTTTAGGGGGTTGGAGAAGCAAAATAATACAAAAGGACTCAAGTGAAGACCTTACCTTAAAATCAGATAACTCCCTTTGGTTTGAGCTCAAAGGCTTCCTTGGGAAGACTTCTGCCCAAAGTGAGGCTTCAAGGAGTAAAAGAGGGAAGTGGAGAGACAAAATGGGCAGGGGTTGTCCGAGCCAATGGCTTTGGGAGTGTGGGTAAGGAGGTAGAGGTGGGGGCCTTTTATAAGAGGAGAGGAGGGGCACTCTTGGAAAGTAAAGAAAAGTCACTTTATTTTAAAATGATATTCGGATTTAAGAGGTCCCACATTGATATAATTCGAGGATGCGGTGATAAGGGTTCTAAATCCACTCATCCAATAGGTTTTGGACATGTGTAGGTCTTTGATATTACATTATCTTTCCATTTTATTTAAATCGTTAAATAATGAGGTCATCACTGCATCATCATGATGTCAAAATTAATTTAATTTATTTAATGTCTGAAAATTATAAAAAAAATACTAGGATGTAGGAAATCTTTTTATGTTTCCAATGAATATTTATATCCAAAAGTATGATTTGTATAACCCCATGTAAAAATTGTTTTAGTAAAACATTTCATGTTTGTCTCATTTTTACTTTAACTTTAAATAAAAAGATATTAATGTCATTTTCCAACCAAAGTGTCTTCATGGGGTCCCCAAGTTGTCCCATCAGTTTTCTTGGTCAACCATGACACATCCAATGAGGTTAGAACATGTGTCAAGTTCATTTCATATTATTAAAACATTATTTTTACCTTAAACTACACTAATTACCTCTAATCGCGATTAAGAACTTAAAAGTTACTATTCACTAAAAAATTATTTTAATCTCATTGAACCACAATTTACTTCTTAATGAAAACCATGTATGTCAGATTTTTTAAATTCAAAACACAGAAGTGGTAAAATTTCATTTAAACGAAAAATCAGTTTTTATAAGTACCACTTAGGGGTTTCACTATTCATCAAAAATTGAAGTTTTTCAGAAAAATCCCAAAAATTAACCCAAAGATATATTTGATATTCCAAATTCAAAAATGAAGTCTATCTTACATAATTAAAAAAATATAAGTCACATTAATTAATTTAATAATTAATTCCCGCTGTCAGAGCAAATAGTGTGTTTTTATGAAACAATAAGTATCAAAAGATTGACACTAGTTTAAGTCTGATTTCAAAGGGAAATTAATTTCAATGACCACTATTGGATTTAATGGTAAAAATATATTCTAATTTCACTTTAAAACCAATTCAAAATATAATCTAATCATATAAATAAATTAGATTAAAAAGAGGTTTTGAATTAAAATACAATATTTTACACTGTTCATTAAAAAAATGAACTTTATCGGAAAGATACCAAAAATTTACACAAAGTAAATTTTGATGTCCCGATTCTAAAGAAGAGTTTTATTTGGTCCAATAGAATGTATAAGAGTGAATCAAAACTATATTTAATGACGTTTTTCCCTTAAAAGGTGATAAGTGATCATTTAGTGAAAACTAGGGCATATACACCTAAAATTGAATTCTTTCTGTGTTTTAAGCCTTTATCTTTCACTGGATAAATGTAAAATCATTTAAAAACATATATAATCATATTTTAGTTATTTCTATCCATTCCTGCCAATACAATGGCTACATGTTAACTACCATTTAAAATAATATTATTTTATTATTAGAGTGCAACGTAATATTCTCAAGAAACTCGTTGTTACGTGTTGGGTACGCCATCAAGCATAGTGTCCCCTTTAAAGTCATATTAATATTTTATTCACAAATATGGTTAAATATTAAAATGTCTTATTCTTTGTTTACCTAGGGTGTTACATCCTTCCCCCCTTTTGGGAATTGCATCCTCGCAGTTTTTAAAGTTGGGCTTGGAAACATCCTTGAAAGTCCCACATCATAACAAGATTCGGTAAAAAAATCAATTTAAAATAAAGAAAGATAAGTACAAAGGTCACCCAAGTTAACCCATACTAGGATTCCAAGTATGAAAATATGGACATGGAGGAAAAAACAAAGGGTCATGTTCTGATGGAGAGTGATAGTAAACATGTCTAGGAGAAAGTTAACCATAAGAAAATCACAAACTTTTGATGGGTTAAACGGTATTCGATTCCCCAGTAGGAAAAGTTAATAGACAACATTTTTGTTTTAAGTTAATTTTTATTGAGGAATTTATTGATAATGAAACATAATCACTTATCATGTTGACTTTCAACTTTTACTAGATTCCTTAATCAAACTCATATTTTCTCCTAAAGACGAGTATTTTGGAAGACTTGTTCGCATTAAGAGTACAATAATAAATCTCTAGAGAATCACCTAATCCACAATAGAGAACTATATACTTCCCATGTCTTTAGACTTTAAACAAAACCAAAACCAAAAAGGTTAGTACAAGATCAGATAATCCAGAAAAGGATAACCCTTTATAAAAAGAAAATCTATTCTTAATCTCCAAAATTTGTCCAACAAAACCCAAAGTTCAACGAGGACTATTCGATAAACAATTTGTCCATAAAATTATTCAATGTAAACCAATCTAATATTGAAACCCAAATATTTGAAGGATTTATTCACATAGTCTTTCAAGTTAAATCGTAACATTTATCTCCAAACAACATCAGTTGCTCCTAAAGTCTCGTATTGAAAAGTACTTAACCTAATCACATATCCTCCATGATAGGTTAATAATTTTCATAAATAACCCAAAATCAACTTACTCTTAATTAATATAATCATATAACTAAAAATAATCAGTCAAACTAACCATGGACTTCACATAGTCCAGTGGTAGGCGATAAATACCAGTGCACTTTGGTTGTGGGTTCGATTCCCGCAGCTTTGTCCGACGCGACAGGTTGTCACACGTTCTGCGTGTTGTCCTTTTTCCAAAACTATATAACTCTTAAAAAATTCCCCAAAAATGAGATAAAATATTCAAAAAAATCATAACATAATTTAACCTCATGTTTATCTCATGCCTTTCATTTTCCATCATATCATAGAGTAACCCATAATTACCTCAAAAGTAAGGATCATATAAACTCTAATGGTTACCTTTATAATTATTACCTGAACTTCCACATCGATTGGTCATCTCATACATGATGCATTATAGAACATACCAAGGTTCAAGTGGTTGATCATGACTCCTTGATAGTTTGTTTAGAACAACCACGAGTTTCTTCATTGAATCCTCCATTTTTTCTAGTATCTTAATCAGAGAACCACCACAGTTTCCTTCAAACCTATTGTCACTTTGGTGCCTGCTAGATCCATCCATTCACTAAAAATAGAAATGTCAGTGTGAGTATATCAACAAAACCATCATGTACTAATGAGGGAGATAACCACTAAGATATACTTACTCATTCACTTTATCTAAAACTAGGACTCTTTATGAAATCCTATCCATTATGGTACTGTCACTTATTCTTGGAGAATACCCTAACCTCTAAAGTTATCTAAACCGACCTCTGATACCAACTATAAGGCCCCATCCTTAAACCTTACTTAATCTTGAGTTATTACAAGATTACACATTGAGGATCTTTTCAGGTTTAGAGTTTTAGAGAATTAGATCATGAAACTTGCATTACATTCCACATTTAAACAAAGTTGTCACATAAAAGACTGTATTCATTCTTCCCATCAACGGAAAAAATTTTAAAATGAAACATGGATTCTTTCTTGACACATCCTTGACACTATCATCACATCATGTACCTTTCCCTTGACCTGTGGAAAACATTTCAAAAACTTGGGATGAGCATAAAAAGCTCAGTAAGGGTTATAAAAATATGGAAAGGAAACATGAGTTCATATATACATAAGAATGAAATCATACATTACCCATAAAACATAGGAAGTTTAACATACCTAATCAACTCATAAATAAATCATAGAAATCATAAGACATAAAAGGTAACTTGAGGCATTCATAACATTCTTACGTAGGGAGTAACCCTCTTGGTTACGTTTGGAATACCCATCACAGTATATTCCCTAAATCTCTTCGGGAAACCTTAACGTTTCACTCCTTCATGTTACCCAATGCATTGGAGAGATATATCGGGCACACCCGCCCTTAGTTTATCATGGAACCACCCATCTTCATAACAATGCCCAAGAACCATAACATAATCTTATCACATAAAACATGCATAAAGGAAACATAACATTTCCACCTTTCAATAACATGATATCAATACAACACATTTATATAAAGACACTATGAAAACCATTTTCAATACCAAAATAAAAGAAAAGTAAAACATGGAATTTATTTTTCTTTTAAAAAGAAGGTATGGCTTGTAGAGGAAGCCGAAACTCAAATAATGGTCACGGCGGCGAAGAAGTCTTTGTCGCTGCATACGTACGACAAAAACATTCCCTTTTGTCGTTTAGTAAAACACTTCGTATAAAAAAAATTCCTTTTTGGATAAATGTAAAAGTCAAATGGGTTTATACACCGTATAAAAGAAGGTTGTGTATAAAACAAAATATTCCTCAATGAAAGGAGATTGAGACAAAGTCCCATAAAAAGACGGTATACTTGGATTAAGGATAAATCAATTACATAATTATGTGTGACAAAATAATACACCAAATATAAGTGGATATTAAGTGTAAAACAATCAGAGGTTATTCACACATATTCATATAACGACATATTCAAAGAGTACAAGCTTATCCCAAAGAATCATAATTGGATTAAGAAGTTCCCTTGCAAAAATTTGACAGCCTAACGGTGTCACTTCAAAATTCAGAAAAAGAGTTGATGAGAGATAAAAAGGGTATCTCATCACTTGGACATAAAATTTACATCAATAAGGATATAGAAGAACATATCCAAAATTAATATTATGTGAATTAAAATACATAACAAAATAATTCTTTTAAAAAGAGGAGGGTGAAAGGATCCCTTACCTACATGGGTATCTTTCGAAACATACGCCCCGTGAAAGAAGGACAATAAAACATTGATATAAATACTCATAAATGAAAGAATATTACACAATGAGTAAAATAATGGTCAGTACATAATCCACTCAAAGGAAATTGTGGCAAATGTAGCATAAATTTCACGGGAATAAAAGTGAGATGAAAAATCCATTACGAAAACTCGGCAGCCAAACGACGCCACTTAAAACTTCCAAAAATGGATTGATGAGATCAAATAGGGTATCTCATCACATTAAAATAAAATGTACATAAATAGTAATAGAAAATAGCATCCCCCATCATAACAAAGAGTAGATTAAAAGAAGTGACAAAATGTAGAGTACTTAAAGAGAAAGAGAGAGGTTAGATCTCTTACGAAAATTCGGCAGCCTAACGGCGCCCCTCAAAACTTCCAAAATGGATTGATGAGAGAGAATATGGTCTCTCATCATATGAACATAAAAATTACAGTAAGAGTAATATGAAAGAACATCCCAATAACAAGAAATATGAGCTTTAAAATAATGACATAAAAGAGTGTACTTTAAAAGAAAGAGAGGAGTCAGATCCCTTACCTCAAGTCCAACTTGTCTTGTTCGTTTCTTTATATTCCTGAATAATAAACTTTGGTCAATTAATAATTTCCTAAGTACCTCCTTTAGAGATTATTATTCAGTTCATATCACATATTATAATGTTATAATAATTGTTTAATAATGTTAGTTCATATCATACGTTTTTGCCGATATTTGGTACATGAGTCAAAAATGAACTTGTTTGAAAATAGATTGCCCATGTAGTTATATGTAAATAATTTCCAGAATAGTATTAATGATTACAATATCATATATATCTAGTAAATATTCATTTTATACTATTCCATATCATTTGGAGATAAAAAAAATCATCGTTCATGGAGACGGTAGGTCGTACGTACGCATGAACGCTACTTTCATTTTTTGTCATATTAATGGAATTAAAACAAAATGAGAGAGATATATATGTTATAATTCCAGAATTATATCCATAATTTATATGTAATATATTACATATATATCCATTATATATATTTACTTATAATATTACATAACATTTTGAGATAAGAAATGAAATGTACCGTTCATGGAGACGGTAAGCCGTACGTACGCATGAACGCTAAATCCATTTCTATTTCATATTTAATGGAATTAAAACATAATGATACATACTAGTATTTTAATTCCAGTATGTTATCATATATAATATCATTAAATATATCCTTTTTACGTACCACATATGGTATTAACGAATCAAATCACTTTGAGGGGGCGGTAGTCCGCACTTCCTTAAATAAAGATATCGCGTTTACCCATAATGGAAACCATAAAGGTATTCAATAAATGAAAAATACATAATCTTAAGTAAAACATAAACATATTAGATATTATATATAAATATATTTTCATTTTAATGGCCACCTTTGAAGGTGTTAGAAGAATGTTGAACAATCATCGTTTCGGGAGGCAGAAATTCACCATCCACGGAAACAGTATGTTATTTAACCATTAGACGTAGGTGTGTGCATGTGTAGCTCTAATCCTTCTTATAACAACATCCTAGTATATTTATGATACTGTATTTGTTATAAAATAAATTAATAAAAAGAGTTTATGGGGTTGGAGAAGCAAAATAAAATAAAAGGACTCAAGTGAAGACATTACCTTAAAATCGGGTAACTCCCTTTGGTTTGAGCTCAAAGGCTTCCTTGAGAAGACTTCTTCCCAAAGTGAGGCTTCAAGGAGTAAGAGAGGGAAGTGTAGAGACAAAACGGGCAGGGTCTGGCCAATCCAAAGGCTTTGGGAGTGTGGGTAAGGAGGTAGAGTTGGGGGCCTTTTATAAGAGGAGAGGAGGGGCACTCTTGGAAAGTAAAGAAAAGTCACTTTATTTTAAAATGCTATTCGGATTTAAGAAGTCCCACATTGATATAATTCGAGGTTAATGTGATAAGGGTTCTAAATACACTCATCCAATAGGTTTGGGACGTGTGTAGGTCTTTGATATTACATTATCTTTCCATTTTATTTAAATCGTTAAATAATGTGGTCATCGCTGCATCATCATGATGTCATAAATAATTTAATTTATTTAATGTCTAAAAATTATAAAAAAACTATTATGATGTAGGAAATCGTTTTATCTTTCCAATGAATATTTATAGTCAAAAATCCGATTTTTATAACCCCATGTAAAAATTGTTTTAGTAAAACATTTCATGTTTGTCTCATTTTTACTTTATCTTTAAATAAAAAGATATTAATGTCATTTTCCAACCAAAGTGGCTTCATGGGGTCCCCAAGTTGACCCATGGGTTATCTTGGTCGGCCATGACACATACAATGAGGTTAGGACATGTGTCAAGTTCATTTCATATTATTAAAACATTATTTTTACCTTAAACTACATTAATTACCTCTAATCGCGATTAAGAACTTAAAAGTTACTATTCCCCAAAAAATTATTTTAATCTCATTGAACCACATTTTACTTCTTAATGATAACTATGTATGTCGGATTTTTTAAATTCAAAACACAGAAGTGGTAAAATTTCATTTAAACGAAAAATCAGTTTTTATAAGTACCACTTAGTGGTTTCACTATTCATCAAAAATTGAAGATTTTCAGAAAAATCCCAAAAATTAACCCTAAGATATATTTGATATTCCAAATTCAAAAATGATGTCTATTTTACAAAATTCAAAACATATAAGTCACATTAATTAATTTAATAATTAATTCCCGCTGTGAGAGCAAATAGCGTGTTTTTATGAAACAATATGTATCCAAAGATTGACACTAGTTTAAGTCTGATTTCAAAGTGAAATTAATTCCAACGACCACTATTGGATTTAATGGTAAAAATATATTCTAATTTCACTTTAAAACCGATTCAAAAGATAATCTAATCATATAAATAAATTATATTAAAATGAGGTTTTGAATTAAAATACAATATTTTACACTATTCATTAAAAAAATGAACTTTATCGGAAAGATACCAAAAATTTACACCAAGTAAATTTTGATGTCCCGATTATAAAGAAGAGTTTTATTTGGTCCAATAGAGTGTAAAAGAGTGAATCAAAACTATATTTAATGACATTTTTCCATTAAAAGGCGATAAGTGAACCTTTTGTGAAAACTAGGGCATATACGCCTAAAATTGAATTCTTTCCGTATTTTAAGCCTTTATCTTTTATTGGATAAATGTAAAAACATTTAAAAAAATATATAATAATATTTTAGTTATTTATATCCATTCCCGCCAATACAACGGCTACATGTTAACTACCATTTAAAATAATATTTTTTTATTATTAGAGTGCAACGTAAGATTCCCAAGAAACTCGTTGTTGCGTGTTGGGTACGCCATCGAGCATAGAGTCCCCTTTAAAGTAATATTAATATTTTATTCAAAAATATGAATAAATATGAAAATGTCATATTCTTTATTTACCTGGGGTGTTACACCAAAACTTTAGAATGTTAATATATACTTATCCTAAAATTCTAGGTTAGGGTCATGATCCCTAAACTATGTTTTCTTAAATCTAGTTCTTGTGGTTTTTAATAAAATTTCTATGAAACCAAATATAGTGACCTCAACCCTAAAATATGTTAAATGGCGCATGCTAACATTAAAGTTTCATATATACAAGATTCAGATCCTAAATTACTAATAATTTTAGTAGTATTGGTAAAATAGACACATACATTCATCTATTATTACAAATAAATAAAAAAATTACAACATAAGTTTTTCTATAATAAATTTATTCCTTTTATCATATCCTTGCATATCATTGATGATAAATTTTATGGATATTATGGGGAAAGGAAATAGAATAAGTTTCAGCTCAAATAATCATTAAAGGTTAAATACAAAATAATAAATAATTAATCAATGAGCATAAAAAATTCTCAATAGGCTATGAAGGAAGTACATAAAAAATATGTAATGGTAAATAAATAAATACAAGTTAAATTTAAATAACATGACTATCAAGATAAGATAAGTCCAAATCAATAAGAAAAGGTAAATAACTAAAACCACAAGACCTTTAATCAATAAACTAATAATGAGATACATCCATAGATTTTTTTTCATCATGAAAATCTCTTGGATAGTAATAACTGAATACTGAATGAAGGAATTTATTAATTATCAAATATCATGTTTCCTAGGAACAAGATACATTTACCATCATGATTTATCCCTAAGATAGATTAAAACATTCTCAGTGAAGACACATTTGCTGAGGCTAGGCAACTAATTCATCCTGTGAGACTACCAATTCATTAAGGGGATTGTGATAAACAATCACCAACCCCTGTCATTTATGTCTAAATTATTCATCATATATAAATTAATAGATTTAATTAATAAATAATGTGCATTATCAAATATCTGTATTGATTAAAGGAAAACAATTTATCAATATTTCATGGGTTAATCAAATAAATTTCGAAGTAAACATTATATGTAAAAATGGTATATATTTTAGTATATAATAATATCCATAATAAATTATATAGATATTTAGGGTAAATTTAATATTCACAGATCATAGAAAAGTTTATAACTCAAGGGGAAGATAATGAATGTGAAAATGATTCAAGGAAGTAAAATAAAACACAATCCTTAGTAAATATAATAATAATCCATCCAATTATATCAATAAAATGTATACCCATTAAATTAAGAATAAGGGTTGTTGTTGATGATGAAATGAAAAATATCATTAAAAACATTCTGGAGGAAAATATCCATTTCATTTTAATTTTTTTAATCCTTTTACTTGAAAATAAATTTTAAAAACATTTATTTAAAATACAATTGTAAATTTTAAAATTAAGCATCAAATAAATTATGTTCAGTAATTTCATACAAGGCAAATAAAATAATCCTTTTTCGTTTTAAAAAGGATTGAAAAGTACTTTTTTCAGAAAAAGAAAAGAATATTCCTATGAAAAAATTTAGTAAAAATGAGAAATTTTTAAAAATAGATTCTAATAAATCATTTTTTAATGGGTTAACAAAATATTTTGAGATCATTCTGAAAACATTTTTAGAAGACAGAGTTTTGTGAGAAAACATATTTTCGACTAAATAAAGAAAGGAAGTTGGATTTTATTAAAACTTCTTCTCAATAAAACTGAGTACCAAAAGTGTAGAAAAATGGAACTATCAGTTGAAAAAATTTATGAATAACCATATGAGAATAAAATAAATGGTTTTATTAAAAATGATAATATAATTTTTTTAATTTATTTTCAAGAATAAACACTCTTGATTATATTGTGATTTTAAAATAAACCCTTAAAATGATCATAATGTTAAATTGAGAATTAATCAATTAATTAATTATGTGAATCAACAATAAATCCATAAAAAATAATATTAATTACATAAATATATAGAAAAAGTTAACTATATATGTCACGACCCATCATCGGGACCCGTTCCGTGACTACCCCAAGCCCGCCTTCCATAGGCCAGGGGATGGAGACTAGCACCAAAGGCATAAATCCCTATGATGGGAAGGCATTGCCTTTATAAAAAGTAAACAAACACAATCAGAGTACACAACTGGATGAAAAACACTAAGAATTACTAAATACAGAAGAGGTGATGGATAGTAAAGGGGATGGAAATACAATCCCAACAGTAAAGTACAAGTACAAGACAAACATGTACAACTAAAAAGACAAATAGCTAGAAGGTGTATAGAATCTCTTGAATCATCCACCATGGACCCTACCTAAAGGGTAGGTACAGATAGCCTCCTCAGCGCTCCACATCCATTCGTCTCCAATGGGTACCGACTCTTCGTGAGGTCCACCTCCGGGTATCATCCTGTCCTCGTACACTCTGCCTCAGTCGGTGTTGTCTGTCGTCCGCATCCAACACAACGAGGTGAAGGAATAGCCCATGTAGGGGTGAGTATAACGATACTCATTAGGGACCTTGAGACCCTCAAGGTATCACAAAATCCAATAAGGATAAGCCACAAGGTATTAATCAATGGATAACCATTACTTAGGTATATGCCCATACATATATCTAAGTTATCTAGTAACCCATCTCAATCAAGAGGAAAACACAAAGGTCATTGAATCAGCTCAAACTAGGATTTTCATTATCGAAACCACAGATGCAGGAGAACTCCTCCACTGTCAAGAACCGTGTGAATTTCATGACACCAAAGCACTTCTCACTATCCTTGGACTGCGGAGGTACTCCTCTTGTCGAGTACCACGGGTCTGCCACTAAACACCAGGCGCTCCTCCGCTGTGAGTCTGCCACCAAATATTTGGTGCTCCCCCTAATAGAATGCAGATGTACTCCTCCTATGGAGTACTGCGGGTCTGCCACCAAATAAAAGGCACTCCTCTTCCATCGGTATTCCGCCAAGTAATAGGCGCTCCTCACTGGGCTATTTAAAACAGTCAAGCAGTCGTCAGGTCTATCAGCTACTAGGTCTCCGCACTCTGACTGCTCTTCACTGGAAGGATCCACTCTACGAGCTACTGGGAAATAATCCAACTAATTCAATGTTCCATGAAGAAGTATCTCAATGTTCTTCCATGTCATAGGGGTCTCAACACAATAGACGGAACGTCAATCGGACGTCCAGTCTGTGAGTTATTAGACTTTTAGTCCCAGCGGCCCGGTTGGTTTCGTGTACGAACCAACCTGACCATATCTGAACTATACCCAGAACTACCATGGGGTATTCTCAAAAGGACCAATTTGATCCAATAATAACAGTGCTTCTGACGGTTCGTCAAACGGACACACGTAGCCCAAGATATGCGTGAAAAGCTGTAATCAGCAAATAGCGGGTCCGGGTCTGGTCCGACTAAGTCGGACCGACCCGGCCCGAACCAGTCTGAACTGGGGTCTAAACAGGTTTGCGGATCCAGCCCGATCTGAGGAAATGTCTAGGCCCTAAGGAGTGACCCGGATCGAAGGCGGCCCGACCCGAGGCGGCCCGGCCGAGGGTGGCCTGGCCTAAGGGCGGCTCGGTTTAGGGTATCCCGGTTGACTGGCCTGCGTGGCCCGGATAGCCATGCCACGGGGGGGGGGGTGCATCACCCTTCTTGGTTTCCGAAGGAACCGGCACTACATGCCGGTTCTGTGAACCACGGGACCCGAGGGGTCCTGCTTGTAGCGCCCACGGGCCGGCCGCCCTGGCTCCTCCACTGCGTCATGATGGCGCCACGGTCCTACTGGCCTCCGTGCGGTGCGACGACGTCGCGCCTCCTCCACCGTGGCCCGTCCTAGCTGCAGTCTCCCTCTCTTCTGTGTGGTTTGACGATGCCACTCTCATTGTCTGACTGTCGTGGCCCTCCCGACTGCGGATGGATTCTCTACGCGGCACGGTGGTGTCGTGCCCCTGTGCTGACCCGGTAGCCTTTCCCCACTGACTTCTTCACGGTCGGCTTGTTGCCAGTCACCCCATGTACTACCTCCGTTTCCATCAATTAATAACAAAAAAGGGTGCGGGTCGGCCTGTGTTTGTGCAGTCCGAGCCCTCCTCATTATGGAGAACCATAATCCAGAAAAATTCGAACGACGAAGAACAAGGTTCATACAAATATATAAAATTAACTCAAAACCCCCTACCTTGAGTTCGGTGATGTTGACGGAGTCGCAAGAAGGCGTCGCCATTCCATCAATGTCGGGGGAGGAAGTGTTCAGAGAAGACGAGTCAGATGATGTCATCAGCGTTCTTCGTGGGTGGCGATGCTTCCCTTTATTGTCCCAATTGTAGAAGGAAGAAGAAGGTTTTCTTCATTCTTTGGTGGTTCTTCGTTGGAGATAAATGGATCCACCAAGTTCTTTCCTCTCCTTAATCCTCCCAACAAAAATTATGCCAACTCCACAATAATAAAATATAACATCTTATTATAATGTTGACATAAAGAATTCAAAATGATTCAAATTAATTAAGTTACATTACTTAATTAAATAGTTTGACTTTGATCATTAATTGGAGGGGGAAGGTGAAGAGGCTCCCCCAATTAATTGGGGGTTCCAAGGGGTTAAAGGGGGTTAGTGGAGTTTAAGATCTCGGGTGGACCGCACCTAATAACATCCTCCCAATGGATGTTATGATCAGGTGGGCCCCACCACCATAACCTCCCATGGGGGGTTAGGGTGTGGTGGAACCCACCTCCAACCTCCCCTTGGAGGTTTTAACCACACAAATAAAATAAAGTTAATAATTTATTTTACCAATTTAATTAAAAACCCCCAAAAACAATCTTCCAAACTCGTCAGAATGCAACTGTGGTGAAGGTCTCACTAAGCGATGACCGACGCAGTGTGTTCAATGGTGCCCTCAAATTTCAATTTTGAGTACCGGTTCAAAAGATATAAAATCCAGCTCGTACGTTCACTGAATGTACCCGAACAAAACATCAGAAATTTATTCCGGACACACTGGGCCTCGTAATCAAACGCCGTCATAAACTGCAGACTCGTAAAATTCCCATGTATTTATGAAAAAAATCCAAAGAAATTCCAGGTCTTTACATTCTCCCTGGCTAAGGGCTTTACGTCCCTGTAAGCTAAAACTCGAACTAAGGAAACAAATGGGGGTACTGAGCATGCATATGATCCTACCACTCCCATGTGCTCTCCTGGAGGTTCCCGTGCTACCATCGAAAGTGCGCCAGAGGTATCGACCATCCATGCAATACCTGCTCCTGTCAATCCTTGATCTCTACTGGGACCTTTGTGAAAGTCACCCCGTCATCGCTGTCCAGCTCCCCGTGATCGATGATGTGGGATGGGTCATCTACGTATCTCCTCACCTAAGATACCTGGAAGACGTCATGCACCCGATGCAGCTGAGGTAGAGGATTTAAGCGGTAAGACACCTCGCCTACTCTGCTGAGGACCTGGAAAGGTCTGATTAATCATAGGGACAACTTGTTGCCTCATCCAAATCTCCTCAAAACTCATTGAGGTGAGACCCGTAGAAAGATGTGGTCTCCATCCTCTCACTCTAGTGGTCTTTGTCTCCTGTCATTATGTGACTTTTGTCTGCTCTGTGCAATCTTCATCCACTCCTGGATGATCTACACATTTTTCATGTTATCCCATACCATCTCTGGTCCCACTACTGTTGACTCCCCTGGGTTTATCCAGCATTGCGGCGATCCGCAAGGCTGGCCATACAAGGCCTAAAAGGTTCCATACCTATGGGTGAGTGATAACTATTGTTGTCAGAAAACTCCACCAAAGGCAAGTGATCCTCCCGAATGCAACCAATTCAAGGACACATGCCCGGAGCATGTCCTCGAGGTTATCAATGGTTCACTCAGTCTGACCATCTGTCTGGGGATGGAAGGTAGTGCCCAGACATAGCTGCGTCCTGAAAGCCTCCTGCAACCCCTTCCATAGCTGGGATGTCAACCATACATCTCAGTCAGAGACAATAGAGGAAGGTAATCCATGTAAACTCACTCACTTTTTCACATAGAGTCATCACATGCTCTCAACTGATCCCTACCCTCTGATCGGTAGGAAGTGGGCCGACTTGGTGAGTCGGTCAACAATCACCCATATCAAATCGTGACTCTTGGATGTACGTGGAATACACGTCATGAAGTCCATGGATATCCCATACCACTTCCACTCTGGGACCTCTAAAGGCTGAACCAAGCCTGCTGGGACCTGGTGCTCTGCCTTCACTTGATGACAAGTGAGGCACCATGAGACAAACTCCGCTACTTGCTTCTTCATACATGGCCACCATTGCTGTTGTCGAAGTTCCTCGTACATCTTCACCACTCCTGGATGTACCACTAGAGGGGAAGTGTTGAACTCCCTCAACACCTCCTCCCAAAGTGAAACAGGTATGAAGGTACATCCTCTGAAGAGGTTGACATGCTCCCCAACTTCAAAAAATCCATCAGGTGGTTGTCCTGTGGATATCTGAGCATGTCATGTCTCATAGTCAGCGTCTCCATGCTACGCCTCCCTGACTCGCTGAAAAAATGGAGGAGTGACTGTAAGAGACTGAAAATAAGATGCTTCATCCCTATCCACAATGTATATCTGAAAAGAAGCCAGCTGCTCTGTTTCCTCTCCAAGAAGATGAATACCAGTACTCCTATTGAGTGCATCCGCAACAATGTTCCCCTTCCCGGGAGTATAGACTATCTCAAAGACATTGTCTTGGACAAACTCAATACATCTCCACTATCTCAGGTTCAGGTCCTGCTAAGAGAATATATACATGAGACTCTTGTGGTAAGAGTACATGGTAAAATGTTCGCCCATCAGATAGTGCCACCACATCTTCAAGGTGAAGTCCACTGCTGCTAAATCCAGGTCTTGGGTAGCGTAGTTCTATTCATGTTGTCTCAACTGCTGAGAACCATATGCTATCACATCTCACTCCTACATCAGGACACACCTGAGTCCAGACCCTAATGTGTTGCAATAGACTATATACCCTACGCCTTCTTCTAGAAGTCTCAAAATGGGGTCACTAGTCATCCTCTGCCTCAACTCATGAAATCTCTGCTAGCATATCTCCTACCACACGAAGGGTTACCCCTTCTTCCTCAATGATGATAGTGGAGTTGCAACTCTGGAGAAGTCTTGAACGAATATCCAGTAGTATCCAGCAAAACCCAGGAAACTATATACCTCTGTCACACTCCTGGGTGGCTCCCAATAAAGAACTTCCTCAATCTTTTCTAGATCCACTAAAACTCCAACCTTCGAGATGACATTCCCCAGAAAGTGAACCTCTCGAATCCAAAACTGGTACTTCGAGAGATTACAATAAATCTGGTGCTCTCGAAGTGTGTCTAGTACTACCTGCAAATGGTAGGCATGCTCCTCCTCAGTAGTTGAGTTTATCAAAATGCCGTCGATGAAGACCACGACAAAGCGATCAAGGTAAGGCTGTATGATCTTGTTCTTGAGACTCACGAACACTGATGGTGCGCTGGTTATGCCGATGGGAATAACCAAGAACTCATAGTGGTCATAAAACACCTAAAGGATGTCTTCTTCACATCCTTGTCTCGAACTCTGAGCTGGTGATAGCCTGATCTGAGGTTTATCATCGATAACCATAATGCTCCCTTGAGCAGATCAAAAAGGTCGTAAATCCTTGGGAGTGTGTGCTTGTTCTTCACAGTCACCTAGTTCAGGTGACGGTAGTCGAAACAGACCCTCAAGCTCCCATCTTCCTTCTTGGAGAATAGAATCAGGGCTGCCCAGGGAGAAACATTGGGATGGATGTATCTCATCCCCTACAAGTCCTCCAATTATACCCGCAACTCATGAATCTCAGCAGGATCCATCTGAAACGCTGGAAAGATATTGGTGTCGTCCTAGGGTACAGGTCAATGTATAAGTCCACCTAACTGCAATAAGGTAGTCCTGGAACATCATCATGGGAAATATCCGTGTACTGCTCCACCACTACAGGATAAGTCAGACTCTCCACATCAACTTCTTTGAGGGTAAGGCAAGCCAACTAGTGAGTGATCGGTTGTACCCTCCTCCGAGTAAGTATGTCCTGCACTGCAAAGGCTCCCTTCTCTCCGGTGATGGTGAACTTAGTCCCATCTATGCTGACACACCACACATTGCACCTAATTAAGTCAATCTAAGCATGGACTGTAGATAACTAGTCCATACACAAGATGAAGTCATAAGGCCTCGACACAGCTATGAGGAGATCCCAGCCAAAGATATATCATCCTAGAGTATGCTCACACTGCCGACACCAATGCGTAATCATCGAGTCATCTCTTGTAAGAGTCTCTAGCCATAAGAATTGAGCCAACGGCTCCATTGGAATCTCCGAGCTCTGAATGAGGGCAGTGGAAATGAATGGGTAACTAGAACTTGAGTCTATAAGAACTGAAGCTGAGGTGTAGTAGACACAAATAGTACCTCAAATCATATCAAGAGTCCCATGGTCCTATTCCTTAGCTTCCTGAAGTTGTGATCTCCCATGTCCACCCGCTCCCTACAGCCAGATCATGGAAAGATAAATAGATAAATAAATATCTCATCTATTTTATCATAATGTATTTGTATAACCAATCAAACCTTATTTATACCACACGTAGAGAATTCATTTTTAGTATATCTTGAACTCACCAATGAATTTACTTTAATTGGAGAACCCACTAAAATATAAAACTTAATTTTGATTCATGGAGCCCGTCTTTGAATTCATATTGACATTGAATTTTAGATTAGTTTCATTTATTTATTCCATGTAAGACAAAGACATATTATTCTCAATGAATAATTTATCACCTAACATAGTGATTATAAAACCATGTCACTTTGGTTTTATATTTCCTAAGTAGTATTTCTCACTAGATTATTTTTTCCCATAAGCTCCTGTGGAGATAATTCCTATCCTAACTATTTATGCATCTACAAATATAACATTATTCATGTTATACATTCAACCACTATCTTAAATAGAGATATATACCCTATTGTGTAAATACATTCTTTCACTTGACTATTACTATTCTATCTTAGGGATTTAAGCAATATACTTAGAAACATTTAGAATAATTACTTTACATTCACTTTTTATTTTTCCTGATACAAGTTTGTTGATTAATCTAGTCTTAACAAAACATTCTCATATAAACACATATTTTGTGATGTAATGAATTTATTTTGTCTTATTACTCATATAATATCAATTTTTTGTCATAGTGGGCATATGTTTATGGGTTGACACCACTATTTGTGAAAGATCTAATGAAAAGATTATAAAAGAATTCATAATATCACAAACCATGTAGGTTAAACCCTTCACTTATTTTAATAGAATAGGATCACTCCCCCCAGATGCATTGATCTTATTAGGATATATGGTCTAAGAATGAATTACTTTAGACCCCCTAGACCCTTTAGGATCCTTTTCCTATTTAATAAAATTTTTACATTTTATGATGATAAGACTCATCATTGATCCTATTTTTATATATATCATGGATCAAATGTGTATGAGTAAATTTTAAATTAGGAATAAATACCCTATTCATTTTAATGATCAATTAATTATTACAATACTCATCATTAATCACCATTTTAATAACATTATGGCTCTAATGTTTAAAATAAATTTTTTGTTTGGGAATAAATACACTCTATAGTTTTAATGAACTATGAATACTTGGTTAAGATGTACTTTGAAAATCCAACATAGAGAAACTAATATCATTTACCAAGTGTATTGAATTATTCACTGATCATTACAAAATTTTCTTTAAGGAATTATATAATTTATAAAAACATACCTCTACCTTATACAAGAAATATATTATACATAATTTTTTCAACTAATTATAAAATCATTGTGGCTTTATTACCTATAATATAAAATGTTTCCTTGGTCAATTTTAACTTAATAAGAAATCATGTTGAATACTAAGAAGTTGTTAATCTTTAAGATTCTAAGAATCCATCTTGGTTTTCATTGGAAATTGATTCTAGATTTACATAACCAAGAATATTCTCACCATAAATAAGTAGTATTAAGTCTTACATTTAATATTCATCATTTATTTATTAATATTCAAGTATTAATAAATTATGAATTGGATATGAGCCACCAAAAAAATATTTATTCCACAATGAATTAATGTCTTAGTGAGTCCAATGGAAAAATTAGATAAATTCTTTGTCAATACTTAAAAATAAATAATAGATCAACATTAATCACTCAATTTTGAAAATTAGAATTCATGTTATTCTCCGTACTCATATAGGAATCACCATTCCTTGGCTACATAGTGGATTCATTATACTTCTTATAATGATTCTAATCATACGTGGCTAATGTGTTTAGATACAAATGTGTGACACACATATTCAATTTAATGCCCAACAAGTAAAATATGAAAATCACATGCAATGATGAATATATATAATGTTGAAGCCTCTAATTGCATCCACTTTAATACATTTTAGTTTCTATTCCACTTAATTGTCTTTCCACATGTGAAGAAACTAACCTGATGTATGATTCTCTCTCTTCTTATATTTTGTTTTTAAAGGATGTTGTGAAAGTTCCTTTGGTGTTGTAATTTAAATTTCCCTTTTAACCTTGACTTTATTCTTGTCCACCACATGAACTAAATATTTAACTTTCTTGAAGTTATTATATTCTTGGTGAACCTTACCGAAAATATATTTAAAAGATTTATCTGTATTGTTTATTTAATTTCCCTAAATAAAAATAGAATATCTGGGTGAAAAGAATGGAATAGTGGTATATAGTATGTGATAATGGTTTTTATTTTTATTTAAACATGTTTAGTGTAAATATATCCTCGTTAAAATTCTTGCCTCACTTTCCCATTGAAAAATTCTACGATATGAGAAAATATGGTATATCCATATTTTTCATAATGTAAGAACCTAGATCTTATTCTTGATGTACGAGTTTCTTCTTTTCCTTTTCCTTAAGTGTTTTTGAGAAAATAAGGAAAATGGGAGAATATAAAAACATTTGTGGGTACACACCGTGTACTTTTCCACACACTAAGTACTTTGGCAATGTGGGATGAGTACACAGGGCGTGTAGGCCTGTCGGCGATGAAGGGTGGAAAAACTAACTACACGTCATATACATAGTATATACATGTCGTGTAATCAGTCGGTAGGTGTGGTGTGAGTATCCGCCAATGGAACGATATTACATGTTGTGAACTTAGAAATACATGACGAGTAATCATGTCGATAGATGAAAAGTGAGGTAGTGGAATGTGGCCTCTAGAGGAACAATTAAAAATGATATGTACACGCATTGTACTTGAGAGTACACACCGTGTAGTTTTGTTTTTTGTTATAAATGGGTAGTAGCCTTCTCTTTCAGTAGAGGAGGCAGTGGGTTCTTTTGGAGTGCAGGAGAGATGGCTGGATCTTGGAAGTTCTCATGACCGCACACCGGGACACTGATTCCTTCGCTGACGATCTCGTTTGAACTGTGCGGGTGAGTTGTTCTCTATTCTTGAACCTCTAATTCCAATTATTTCTTTATGGGAAGTTATTTTAGTTTTAATGGGTGATCTTTTATTCTAGATCTACACCGTTCTTGGTTGTTTCGGGAGGCATTGTTCTCATATATCGATCAGGGGAGATTGAGGTAGGTGGTCTAATGTTTATTTCCAACTGTCAAGTTGTTTTTGTGTATCGTTGTGCTACGCAGCCATGTTTGGGGTGTCATATAGCTGATTCCTTTACTGATAAAATACCTAGAATTTCATAGTTAATTTAATGAATATGTATAGACTACTATTTGGGGTCGTAGCCTTGATCCAGGGCCACCCCTTGGGTGTGTTTCCCTTGTTTAGCCGTTTGTCCTGGATACATGAGGGTATGTCATGATTAAAGCATTATTTGAGGTTTCATGAGAGGAAATGTATATATAATTACTTGATTATGTGTTCGGCTCAACCTTGTTACTTGTTTAGCCTGACAGAAGTGTTTTGATTAGCCTGATGGAAAGGTTTTATCCAGCCTGAGGGCAAGTGTTTGTTTAGCCTAAGTGAAACGTTTCATATTCCTAAGGGTTGTAGCTTCCATGACTGAGGGAAATCACCTGAGGGTTTCATTTCTGTTTCACCTGAGGGAAGGCCCTGAGGGCATGGTTTTGATTAGCCTGAGGGCATGATTTTTATTAGCCTGAGGGCGTGATTCTGAGTAGCCTGAGGGCATGATTCGGATTAGCCTGAGGGAGTGGTTCTATTTAGCCTAAGGGCAAGAATCTGTTTAGCCTGAGGGAAAGGGTTTTTATGTCTGAGGACACGATTTACTTTGAATATTCACTGTGGCGATTTCACATGTTATACTTGCCAAGATAAAGCACATTTCTGGTATTGTTTTACCATTTACTTGTTAGATAGCTTGTTGTGGTTTTTGTTGCGGCAATATATAAGAGATTGTCAGCTAAGGATCAGTCTCAGCAACTTATAATTCAATTATATTGAATTTTTAAATAATAATTAAATTGAAATGGAACAGGTAAGGGTATCTTCTTTTGAGTACTTCCTAGTTTACTGCATTTCATTATTGCCCAGTGTTGTTGCACAATTTTACTATCTGTTAGGCACGAGCCTTTGGTGGTTTCCTACTGAAATTTATTTCTCAATCCCTATATGGGTCATGTCTTGGACCCAAACATAATTTCCACAGGTTTTGATAAGGGCAAGAGTCCCTATACAGGTACTTGATTGTTGCAGAGTAGGAGGAGAGCCTGAGACCGATCTTAGGCTTGCGATGCTGCTGAGTTCCTGCTGCATTGTGTTGATTTTCATTGTTGTATTGGTACCTTGTACTGTTTTACTTTAGATTGCAGTGTATCCTGTTTTGGAATCTTTATTAGACTTAGGGTCATATTGCATCATTGTATATATATGATTGTTGGTCATTTCTTTTACATCGGTATCGATGTCCATTTCATCTTAGTATTGTTTACTACATCCACTTTTATATGATTATATTTTGTTCCATTGCGCTACACTTTAAAAAATGAGGGCATAGTTTCCCCATTATCAGACCTAGGCCATTGCTGACAGTCTGAATCCTCTATCGTTTGGGGAAATGAACTTTAGGTTATGTGACCAACCGGGTTCGGGGCACCCGTTGAGTGGTACCTAGATCCAGGACATTACAAAGTGGTATCAGAAGACTTTTCATTTCTATGAGTAATTTTATTATTTGGAGACAATGGTAAGAGATAGGATGTTTAGGGGTTCAGTATTAACTATGCATAGGAGTAGCTACCCCATGTACCAATAAAGTTCGGATTGCCTCGAATTAAATTGTGATTTTATGTTTATGATTATTATAGTTGATTTGATTTTCACCATTAGGTGATGCACTTGTGGTGTTCTGTTTTTATTTTTATACCTGGGTTCTATTTAGTTGCAACCTGATGAGATGAGGGTATTCTATCTCATTCATCATTTAGGCACATGTTAGGATCACATGCCATGTATAGCTTCCATGCCATGTCGGTGCATTAGAAATTTCATGATGTTGTGATACATGTTGTGCTAGAAAATGAATGATGTTGTGATAGATGCCTTGATAAAATACCTACTATTTGATAGGGTATTGTTACGTACGGTTTTGATAATGAATGCCAATATTTAGTTCATGAGCAGTAAGGGCCCTCATAAACCAGAATTTGGTGGATCATTGACTTGTTTACTATGTTATAACATGTATAAGATTCCATGATTTGGTTCACGGGTAGTATGGGTCCTCACGGATTGGAATTTGGAACTTAAGTGTTGGTTTTAGTGGTTTATAGGATCCATAGTAGTTTTTAAGGCTTAATGTCCAGAAAAACCTATAATACAAGCCTTGTAGTATTGAATACATTCCATGTACTCTTTTGTTTAGAAAGAAAAGAAAATTTTTTATGTACACGCCGTGTAGTTCCTAACCGTATCACAGGCTGTGTAGGTAGAAACACGGGAAGGGAAAAATATAAGGGTAAACGCTGTGTACCAGTTGTACACACTATGTCATGTTGACCCTGTGTCTGCCGTGTAACTAACAACATAGATGGAGAAAACTTCTCTTAAACACGCCGTGTAGTTTAAATTGGGAATCTGGACATGTAACTAAAAACATGGGTCAGTGTTATCATTTCGAGTACATGTCATGTCCATATGGAACACACCATGTAGTGTGAGCCATGTATCTGACCGTGTCTCGAACAACATGGGTAGAAAATGCTCGTCTAGTACACGTCGTGTACTAGAGGGACAGGTCGTGTAGTATTGACCGGTGAGAGGATGTGTGGATGAGGAGACAGGGTAGTGTACATGCCATGTGTAGGTGTAACATGCCGTGTAGTGTCAGCTGAGTAACCAAACATGTCACTAACAACACATCCAGTTGGAATCTAAGTTGTACACGCCGTGTCCATCTGGAAGACACTGTGTAGTTTGAGTTGTGTAACAGGCCATGTCACAGACAACACTGGTCGATGAAGCTCTTCAAGTACACACCATGTAGTCCTTATTCACGCCATGAAGTCTCATTCAAAAGAGAGTTGTTTAGCTAAGCCGTGTAGAAGGACTAGGGAAGGGAAATAAAATTCAAGTACATGTCGTGTGTATGGACGACAAGTTGTGTGTTTGGGGTGTTACATGACCAGTTTTGGAAGAAGTACACACCCATGTGAAATAATTGAGGGAACACGTAGTTTAGTTATTATACACTCCATGTAGTCTTTCTTTGAAAAACATGAATGTTTTATTTTCCTTGTTCCCTCCTTATGATTTCGGTTCATAGTCCTTGATAATATTAATATAAGGCATGTTTTGACCTTTAAGAGACATGCCACCGAGACAACCTTGAGTTGTTCTCCAATAGAGAGGAAACGATTATACACCAGAGACGGTAGGACATTGGGTTCAGATAGATCCTCCAGTAGAGCTTGATGTTGTTCCAGCCGTTATACCAGACGCTGGTGCGGATGCGCAGTTCCGTGAAGGCTTTATGCAGTTTATGCAGACCTTCCAGGGAGCACCACCAGCTACCACATCTATGGTAGAGCTAACATGTATATTCTAGTCATATCATCTGCCTACATTTTCAGGGGATGGCGGACCACAGGCTACAAATTCTTGGCTGGGTTCCAGGAAGACTATATTCGAGCATCTAGAGATGCCTCCTGGGAAGAGGTTCAAGCCCACTACATACATGCTGCCTGATTCCTCCAAGAGATGGTGGGATGTGACCACCCAGACTGAGCATCACCAAGACAAGGTGTGGGAAGATTCTTAGGAATCCTTCGATGACTATTTATTTCTGGAGACGTTGAGGGTAGATCAATATTGAGAGTTCTTGAATCTATAGTAGGGCTCCATGTCATTGATGGACTATTCTACCTGCTTCACCGAGCTACAACACTTTTAACCTGTTCTAGTGGGTGATGAGATGTTGAGGGCTCAATGCTTTGAGTAAGGTCTTCGATATGACTTCTGAGCACTGGTGAATGTTTTTAGGTTTGTCTACAATGCATGCTATTGTGAACCAAGTGATGATTACTGAGAAAATCTTGTGGGATGCTAGTGGTGCAGGACAGGGTGGTTCAGCACCAGCGTCTGGAACTATTTCAATCAGTAAGAGGAAAAGGCATATGGATTTCTCTCATGGTGGCAGTACTAGCTAGAATATTTCTTCAGGTGGCCGGATAATGTGTTACTAGTGTGGTAAAGAGGGGCACAAGAGACCTCAATGTCCACGTGACCTAGTGGAGTGCTGAGCTTGCGACAAGACTAGTCATCTGCAGCGTTTTTGCAGGGTGTTTCCACCTGTGTCTAGTGAGAGGGGTTTAGTGCAAACTCTACATATAGGTGAAGGGCCAAAACCTTCTAACCAATCAAGGAGTTGAAATACGTTGAGACGTTCAGGTCGAGGTGGTGGTTGTGGCCATAGTAGCCAGACACTAGGATCTCAGAGACTGCAGGGTGGGTTAGCTCAGGGTAGCCATGTTGTGCTACAGGGCCATGGCACTGATCATGCATATGCAGTGGAACAGACCCAACAGGATCAAGATCACGGACCTTCCACTATCATAGTTACTATTCTAGTTGCTTCTATTTTATCTTCAGTACTTTTTCATATTGTTATTACATATAGCTTTATATATGTGCATGTTGTGGAGAGCCTTGGTCTCTGTGTCTCTTCTTCTTATGTTATGATGCTAGACACTCTATTGGGAACTAGAATGGCAAGTGTGCGTCAGTGCAAGGAGTGCCCCTAAGAGGCTGGTGGGTGTCACGTTCTACGGGACCTTTATCTCTTAGAGATGACAAGCTATGATTTCATTCTCAGGATGGACTGGTCATTACACTTTTGATCCTTTGTGGACTACTATCATTTTAGGGCGAGTTTCACGTCACTAGAGGGTGGGGAGTTTCTATACAAGGGGGAATGGGATGTCCAGGCAAGCCGAGCTAGACCTGAGCATTGTGGGTGAGGTAGAGTGACAGGTCAAATTGTGTGTTTATATCTAGGTGACTAAGGAACGTGTCAGAAGGATTTACCTTCAGTGGTTGATGGTTTTAGGGATTTCTTCATGGATTACTTTTTATGTATACCTCCAGAGCGAGAGGTGAATTTCTCTACTGATCTTGTTCCAGGAGCGGCACTGGTGTCCATTCCTCCTTATATGATGTCTACATCAGAGTAGCAGGAGCTCAAGAGGATGTCCGAGGAGTTACAAGAAATGGGTTTCATCTTACCCATTACTTCTCCTTTGGGTTCGCCTATCATGTTTTTGAAGAAGTCAGATGATGCCCTTAGACTATGTGTGGATTATCAGAAACTAAACTAGTTAACGGTTAATAACCAATATCCCTTTCGAATAATTGACGATATTTTTTATCAACTTTGAGGAGCACGAGTGTTCTTGAAGATTGACATGAGATTTAGATATCATCAGTTGCGTGTTAGACCAACAGACATACCGCTTACAGCCTTTCAAAGCAGATATGGTCAATACAAGTACTTAGTCATGCCGTTCGGACTCACGAACATGCCAACAGTTTTCATGGCTCTGATGAATTGTGTGTTCCACCCATATCTAGATTATTTTGTGGTAGTCTTCATGGATGTTATCCAGGTGTACCCTCACACTCGACATGACCATGTCACCCATCTTTATATCATATTGAGTACACTAAGAGAGAATCAGTTATATTACAAGCTTCCAAAGTTCCGCTTTTGGATGGACCAGATACACTTCCTGGGTCATATCATATCAGAGGGAGGACTTGTGGTAGACCTAGAGAAAGTGAGAGCAGTAGTTTCCTAGGAGCAGCCAAAGAACATGTTTTAAAAACAAAGTTTCTTGGGGCTGGATGGTTACTACAGGTGCTTTATATAGGTCTTCTCTCGCTTATCAGCACTGTTTATGGGTTTGACTAAGAAGGGTGTGAAGTCCGTTTGGTCAGAAGCTTGTGAGACAACCTTTCAGGAGCTGAAGGGAAGGTTGACATTAGCACTAGTCCTGGTACTTCCAGAGAAAGGGAAGAGCTATAAAGTTTACTATGATGCATCAGGTATTGGGCTGGGAGTAGTGTTGATGCAGGGCGATTGAGTAGTTTCATACAGGTCTCGGTAGTGGAGGCCCCATCAGAGGAATTACCCAACACATGATCTTGAGTTGGCTGTAGTTGTTCATGCGTTACGCTATTTGAGACATTATCTATTGGGAGAACATTTTGTGGAGTTTATGGACCAAAAAAGTCTTAAATATATCTTTACCCAGCAAGACCTGAATTTGAGATAGCGAAGGTGGGTTGAATACCTTCATTCCTTAGACTTTAACCTTTCTTGTACACCCGATAAGGGTAACACAGTTGCTGATGGACTGAGTAGGAGGAATCAGTTACCGTCAGTGCAGGAGGCCAGTGGTGAGTTGCATCTCATGGCTTTGTTCTCTAAGATGCATTTGGAGGTGCACGATAGTCAGGGGAGAGCCTATCATTCAACATTAGTTGTGACTTCTACCCTCCTAGATAAATTTAGGATGAGACAGCTATCAGATTCCGAAGGCCTAGTTCTACGAGAGTCAGTGGAAAGTGAGGACCCTCCTCCTGGTAGGACGATAGGTGATGATGTGGTATTACATATCCAGGGATGAGTGTGGGTTACGGGGGATATACGCGAGGAGTTGATGTGGGAGTTTCATGCTTCATCTTGGGAAGTGCATCCCGGAGTTACAAAAATGTACCGTGACTTGAGATGTCAGTATTGGTGGCCAGGTATGAAAAGGGAGGTAGCTGGTTTTGTTACGAGATGTTCCACCTGTCAGCAGGTGAAGACGGAGCATCAGCATCCAGCAAGACTGTTACAACAGTTACCCATTCCAAAGTAGAAAATGGATGATTTCACGATGGACTTTGTGACCGGGTTATCGAGGTCACCTTGAGGCAGTGATGTCATATGGTTTTTTGTGGACCGACATAAGAAGGTAGCTCACTTTTTTCAAATTAAGGAGACCATTGGTGTTGACGAGCTTGGGAAGTTGTATATCCGAAAGGTAATACCTCTTCATGGGGTCCCTCATTCTATCTTTTAAAATAGGTAATTCCTTTTTACGTCTCCTTTCTAGAAGAGTTTCCAGAGGGAACTGGGTACACAGGTGCTTCTAAGCACAGCTTATAACCCTCAGACTGATGGCCATTCAGAGCATAAGATACAGGTGCTTGAGGACATGTTGTGTGCATGCGTCCTAGACTTTGGGGGATCTTGGGAGAATCACATACCCCTTTTCAAGATTCCCTACAATAAAAATTTTCAAGAAACTATTGAGATGGAACCTTATGAGGATTTATATGGTAGGTCAGGCCGATCACCCCTGTGCTTGTAGGAGGTAGGTGGGGTAGCTTTACTAGGAATACGTCTCATGCAGGAGACATTAGAGTAGGTCCAGTTGATTCAGAAGTGGATGGATACAGCACAGTATTTCAGAAATATTATGCTGATCAACGTAGACAACCCTTGGAGTTTATGGTTGGGGATCAGGTTTTCTTGCATGTTTTACCGAGGTAGGGACACAGGTGAATCAGGATACAGGATAAACTTTCACCAAGGTATGTGGGACCGTTTGATATTATAGAGAGAGTCAGGCCAATTGCCTCTTGGGTTTAGTTACCACAGAGGTATCAGGCCATGCAAGACATCTTCCATGTATCTCAGTTGCGCCATTATCACTCAGACCCATCTCACATCTTTCAACTGAGGAGGCTGAGCTTCAGGTCGATGCATCTTTTGAGGAGCATCTGATTCATATTGTTTATAGGAGAACAAAGGTTCTCTGAGGCCAGTCAGTTCCTCTCATATGTGTGTTATGGTAGCATGGCCGAGTGTAGGACAAAACCAGGGAGTAGGAGACCGACGTACTTGTTTAGTGGCCAATTTTTTTCTTATTTTTATCATCAACACCCATGTAAGGTCAATTTGATGATGAATTGCTTTAAGGGGGGAGGTTTGTAATAAAACTATTATAATTCTTAAGGTATGGGTTTTATCTTTTCCTTTTCCTTAAGTGTTTTTGAGAAAATGAGGAAAATGGCGAAAATCCAAAATTTTTTGGGTAAATGCCATGTATTTTTCCACACGTCATGTACTTCGGCTGTATGGGATGAGTAAACAAGGTGTGTAGGCCTGTTGGTGATGAAGGGTGTAAAAAATGACTACATGTCGTGTAATTAGTATATACACGTCGTGTAATCAGTCAGGAGGTGCGGTGGGAGTAGCCGCCAACGGAACGATAGTAAACGCCGTGTACTCAGAAATACACATTGTGTAATCATGTCGATAGATTAACAGTGAGTTGGTGGAAAGTGGCTGCTAGAGGAACAGTTAAAAATGAAAATTACACCCCCTGTACTTGAGATTACATGATGTGTAGTTGTGTTTTTTTGTTATAAACGGGAAGTAGCCTCCTATTTCGGGAGAGGAGGAAGTGGGTTCCTATAATGTCCTAGTTTTGAAATCCAACCAGAGGCGCCCCATACCTATTTGGTCACATAGACTCATGCGCATTTCCCTGAATTCCAGAGGATACCAACTAGCAGCAGGGGCGTTGGGTGTGATATTGGGGAAACTATTCCCCCATTGGTAGAGTAACACAGTGGAAGAAAAAAATATACAATAATGGAAGTAGAAAACATCCAACAACAGAAAACAGTGGAAGACTAAGATACAGAAACAACTAGAGCATACATATATATATATATATTAATGATGCATGATATATATATTTCAAGGGAAAATATCCATAAAAGTCACAATGATGAGTACAGAACTGAATCAAGTTACAAAAGGAAAACATATAAACTCCTCAGCCTCGCAAGCCTCATCCTGGTCACATGCTCTCTAACTCCAATGAAATCAAGTACTTGATGTAGATGGGTGCTTTCCATTATCTATACCTACAACAATATAATCTTTTTGAGACCAAAATCATGACTCTAACAGGGTGTGAGAATAATCCCAGTAGGCAACCACCCAAAGATCTATGCCTAATAGTCAGTGAATATATGGCATGTAATGTACAGAAAGCTGTAACAGGAAATTACTCAATAGTACAAAATCAAAAGTTTCATTAACTAGCAACAATTAACCAAAAAGTTAAAAACCAACAGGTATCCCTATATTATTTTCCCGCATCCTCTCCCCTCCGGTCATACCTAGCAAGTACAACCAATCCTTTGGGAAGCACACTTAGTCTGACCCCTCTTGTTCATCTTAAGCATTCATAAAGACTCTCGGAAGAAGAACTCTCAGTCAATTAAACTTATAGTCTAAGGTAGTCAAAGACTCTTTGAGGAAGCACACACGGTAAATTCAACCTATATCCCCAAGGTCAAGAGACACTATGAGGAAGCTCACACAGTCAATTCCCCTTATAGCCCCAGGTCGTTCACAGACTCTCTAAAGAAGCTGACAGAGTCAATTCAACTTATAGCCTGGAATGGATCAAGTTTAAATCAATGTAAACAAAGACTCTCTGTGGAAGCTCACTCGGTCTATCCTCGTCATAGTTGCAAAGAATCTATGAGGAAGCTCACTTTGTCTATCCCCTTATAGTATATAATTCTCAAAGACTCACTGAGGAAGCTCACTCGGTCTATCCCCTTTTAGTCTACTACACCGGGTTCTCACGGCCCCCTGTAAGTCAACGCATAGTAATGCGATAAAGCCAAAGTAAACCTACAAAACTACTTTTCTAAACAATCTATAGCATCTCAACATGTCAGAATAAAACACTACATATTATAATCACTAGGCATTAGAAAATATGCAATACGGGACCAAATGGTTGTAAACAGAACATGCATGGAAAAACATCCATGCTTGGTAAACAATTCTATTTACATCCAATTGACCTCTACATCAGCATACAAGCATTTCCGGAAAACATAGGGGTAAGATGGTAAACTCACAATACCCCGTTCAACGGTATTTTCGCAATTGCACATAATATTTCGGGTCCTTAAACTGAAAGGTACAAACCACCTACCTTTAGGGTTCCAGTGAAAACGATCCACAATCAACGGCACCCGTAATACTGGAAACCGCTTCATGGAAGACCTCTCTAAAAATCCTTCCATATCATTAATAAGGTCAACCTTTAACACATAAAGGCAACACAACCCTAGATCTACATGAAACCCTTGTACATCTTGGAATTTAAGAGAGGGATAGAGAGCTAACACTAACCAAAACCTAAAAAATAAAAAGAGGGACTTACCTGAGGAGAATCACCTTCGATCCAACAAGAAACTAATTCGATTTGCCTCTAAAACGTGTCTAGGAGCCCGCCAACCTATGAAAATATAAAATCCCTCATGATCCACAAGTGAGAGGAGGAATGGTGGAGAAAACGAAAATCCTGAGTGGCTCGGGACTTAAAAACCCCATTTTTAATTGGCCATATGGTATTCCCGCACAGTTTGGAAAACCGTGCGCCAACTATGTGGTTGCCACTATCTCGCCCAGGGACATTAGACGACTTTCCCAGATGGTTTAACAAACCGTGTGCAGCCCGTGCGGTGCCCACTGTCTCATCCAGTGGATTTGCACGACTTGACCGCACAGTTTGACAAACCGTGCGTAGCCCATGCAGAGCCCACTTTCAAGGGTGCACAGTTTCTTGGGCTGGCTGCACGGTTTTTTTAAACAATGCACCAACCATGTTCCCCTACACGACCTCCATATATTTCCTCTTTTTCTATGAAATGTCCAGAAAAGGAAAATGTACCTTAAAAGAAGGTTCGGTTTCTTACAAACATCCCCCTTAAATAAATTCATCCCCGAATATTTTTAGCGCAATGTAGAAGAAGCAACCCCAAAGAGCTCCGACCACTGTGCTCGTACATCGGCCTCCCTCTCCTATGTCTCATCCTGTACTTTCCCAAGCTGCCATAGCACTCATACCATAGGAACATACCAACAATGGAGAAACATTGTACTACGATAAAAAATCCAGATAGGATGCTCCTCGAACGATGTATACCCTTCGAGCTCAACCTCCTCTGGTTAAAATACATGAGATGGTTCTGAAAAGTAACATTGAAGCTACGAAACGTGGAAGACATTGTGCATAGCTTGATATCTCTAAGGTAACTACAACTGATTGGAAACTGGCGACTATCTCCAAAACCTCAAATGACTTGACGTACCTAGGCGAAATTTTACCATGTATCCTAATACTTCTGTGCCCTAACCTCGGTGCGACATGCAGGAAAACCTAATCCCCGACCTTGAACTCCAGAGGTCATCTCTGCTGATCAAAATAATACTTCTGGCGAGACTGCATAGTAGCCGTCCACTTCTAAATCAACCCAATCTACTCTGTGGTCTCCTGGACAAGATGAGTTCCCAGCATAGCTACCTCTCCTGCCTCTAGCCAACATAGGGTTGATCGACATGACCTACCATACAAAGCCTCATAAGGTGCCATCTGAATAGTATCATGAAAACTATTATTATAGGAAAACTCCACGAGGGGTATATGTTTCTCCCATGAACCTCCACAATCCCGGATGCAAGCTCGGTTCATGTCCTCAAGCACCTGAATCATATGCTCAGACTGGCCATCTATCTGGGGATGGTATGTTGTACTCAAAACTACATGTGTACCCAAAGCCTTCTGAAGCCCCTGCCAGACCCGAGATGTAAAACGTGCATCCCTGTCTGAGACAATGGAGTGGGGAACCTCATGTAGACGTACAATCTCCCGAATGTACAACCATTCCAGCTCATCAACACTGAAGGTCTCCTTGATCAGAAAGAAGTGAGAAACCTTCGAAAGTCTGTCGATGATAACCCAAACTGCATCATTCCCTCAAGTAGACCTTGGAAAACCAGTCACGAAACCCATTGCTACATCTTTCCACTTTCACTCGGGAATGGGTAACTGCTACAAACACCCCTCCGGTCGCTAATGCTCCACCTTCACCTGCTGACAGGTGGAACACCATAAGACAAAACCAAAAACATCTCTCTTTATACCTGGCCACCAATACTGATAGTGTAGATCACGATACATATTGGTGACACCAGGATGAACTTCCCAAACTGAGGAATGAAAATCCCACATCAGCTCCTCATGTATATCTACTGGCACCCATATACGTCCCTAGAAATGCAAGATCTCATCCCCACCTACTGTCCATCTAGGAAGAGGGTCCTCTTAAAACACACATTCCCACAAGACAGGGCCATTAGAGTCTAAAAGTAGCCTCATTCGAACTCAGTTAAGAAGCGTAGAGGTAATAGGTACAAAAGATAGAATGACCTGCCCCTGTATGTCGTGCACCTCCAGATGCATCTCAGAGAATTGTGCCAAAAGATTCCACTCATTGCTGGCCTCCTGAACTGCCTGTATATGAGTACTCCTGCTCAATGCGTCAGCCACAGCATTGCCTTTCCAAGGTGTATAGGCAAGCTCAATGTCAGGGGATTGAAGATACTCGACCCACCTATGCTGTCTCAGATTCAAATCATGCTGAGTTAATATGTACTTGAGACTCTTATGGTAGGTGAAAAACACCAAGTTATATCCTAGAAGATAATGTCTCCAACAGCGTAAGGCATGAACAACAACTACCAGCTCCAGACTATGCATCGGGTAATTCCTCTCATGAGGCCTCAAATGATGAGACCCATACGCAACGACTCCATCTCCCCGTATAAGCACCGCTCCCAACTTGATACCTGAAGCATCATAGTAAACAATATATCTCTTGCCCGGCTCTGGAAAGACTAGTACCGGTGCTGACGTCAACCACCCCTTCAGCTCTTGAAAGGCTGACTCACAAGAATCTGACCACAAGAACTTCACACCATTCTTAGTTAGACCTGTCTGCGGTGCTTCCAAGCGCGAGAAGTCATGTATGAAATGTCTGTATAATCCAGCCACCCCCGGTAAAATATGTACCTCAAAGAAGTTCTTAGGCTTCTCCGAGGAAAATAAAGCTCTCAAGTTCTCTGGGTCTACTGATACTACTGTCTCTGATATAACATGACCGAAGAAGTGAATATGGTCCATCCAAAAGTGGAATTTTGAGAGCTTAACATATAACTCTTACTCCCTTAGTGTACTCAAAATGATCTCAAGATGGGTAGCATGGTCGTGTCGAGTGTGGGAGTACACCACGATATCGTCCATGAAAACAACCACAAAACAATCCAAGTATGGATGGAACACTTGGTTCATCAGTGCCATGAATGATTTAGGCACGTTCGTGAGACCGAACGACAAAACTGTATACTTGTATTGACCCTACCTTCCCTTAAAAGCTGTGAGAGGTATATCAGATGGTCTAACGCACAACTGATAGTAACCAGACCTCATGTAGATCTTCGAGAACACCAGGGCTCCTTGAATATGATCAAAAAGATCATCAATCCTCGGCAAGGGATATCAGTTCTTAATCATCAACTGGTTCAGCTTCTGATAATCCACACAAATCATAAGAGTGTTGTCTGCCATCTTCACAAATAGGATAGGCAAAACCCAAAGAGAAGTACTGGGTAGGATGAAAACCTTTGCCTGCAACTCCTCCAACTGCTTGTTGAGCTCCTGCAACTCAGGTGTAGCCATCCTATAAGGAGGAATGGACACTGGAGTCACTCCTAGCATGAGATCAATTGAAAAGTATACCTCACGCTCCAGATGAAAACCTGAAAATTCATCTCAAAGACATCTCTGAAACGATCCACCACTGGAGGAAAGTCTAACTGTGAAGTCCCCTGGTCATCCAAATAAAGACTAGCAATCTGGGCTATAACTGCTCCTAACCCATGCTGCTCTGGTCCCGCTCTGCTCACCCAGACACCCCACTTGCCTTTTTGAAGACAATATCCACCCTCAAGTGATATAAAACTCACCCTTAGGCGGTAGCAATTGACGACTGCCAGGAAGGGAACTATCCAGTCCTTTCCAAGAATGAAATCATAGCCAATCATCTCCAGAACATAATGGTCCCAAAGGATGTGACACCCACCAACCTTGAGAGGGAACTCCTTGCACTAATGTACACTAGTTGTTCTAGTCCCCAAAGAAGTTTCTAGCATCAAGACATCAACAGAAGAAAGGATACAGAGCCCAAGGATCTCCATGATAGCAATATATATAAAGCTATGGCTTGAAACAGTATCAAAAAGAGCTGAGGATAAAACTGAGGCTACTAGGCTCGTACCTCAAACCGTAGAGGGGCCTAGATCCTGATACTGATGGGTCTGCTCCACTGCTACAGTATGGCTAGCTCTACAGGCCTATGACTTTGCCTGACTATTCTGAGTAGGTCCACCCTGCTGTCACTGGTAGCCTGGTGACTAATCACCACGGCCGCGACCTCCACCTCGACCTGAATGGCCAGAAGAACTACAATACACAGGATGGGGAGAAACTGGTGGGGATGCTTCTGTATGAGGAGTCATAGATGAACCCCTGTCACCGGATGGTGGTGAGAAGATCTGGCAGAAATGCTGCAGATGGCCCATCTTGCGGCAAGATCGACACTCCATCGGGTCTCTTTGGTAGTGTGGCCTAGTATGCTTATTTGTCCCGCACTAGTAGCGCACCACCTGGCTACCAGAATATTCATCTCTCCAACTCTGGTCTCCTCAAGAAAGCTCTCTATGGTAATTTCTGCTATTAAAAGAAGGGACACTAACTCTGGATGTCGAACCTCCCTAGATCACTGCTCCCGAATCCCTCAGATTGTGCTTGGTGATCAACGCCTTGTTAACGATAGAGGAAACCGAAGTCAACCTGAAGATGTTCACCTGGGAATGGATCTCCTGCGAGAGACCATCTTCAAACTTCCTAGCCAGGAACAACTCATCACCTGCTGGGATAGGTGTGAAACGCTGTAGCTCTGTGAAATGAGAGGAATACTCCATCACCGAAAGATAACCCTTCTATAAGCTCCTGAACTCACAGGATCGGTCAGCCCTCAGGGTATCTGGGTAGAAGTAATCATATAAAATATGCTGAAACTCCTCCCAATCCATATTCTGATGACATCCCACCTAAGAGATGACATCCCAACACCTCTTGGCGGAGTATCAGAGCATATAGGTTGCAATTTTCACCCTCTTCTAATGTGGTACCTTGAGACTCTCAAAGACCGTCAGCATGGAATTGAGCCACGAATCTGCAGCCTGAGGTCCTCCATCCCCTGAGAAGGTGAGAGGATGCTGTTGTTGGAAAAACCTCGTCAAATCATCCATTGATGGGGGAGGAGGTTGTGATCCCTAGAAGGCCAACATCATCCTCAAAATACCATCCCTAAACTGTATATAAGAACCTGTGTCAGGTATAACTATTTTTCCCAAGACTGGCATAGCAGGAGGATATGCAGGATGTCCTTGATCAGCCGTATCTGGTGTCTAATCACCACATTGTGGCTGGCATACAACCGAATGAAATCTCGGTGGCATGACCCTGTAAGGTCATACGCATACCTCATATCAATATTAACAGGGACTGAAACATAGTAGTACCTGACATGTACTTAAGAAGGAATGTTTATTCCTAAACAAAAGAACACATGACGTGTATTCGAAACTACACAACATGCACTCTGGGGTTTTTCAGACAGTAAGCCTCAAAAACTACTCCGGAACCAAGAGAACACTTAAACGTACATTGAAAGTTCCAAATTCTAATCCATGGGGGCCCGTACTCCCCATGAATTAAGGTTTGGCATCTTATTCAAGTTATAGCAAGGCAACAAGGAATGATCCACCAAACTCTGGTCCATGAGGGCCCATAACACCTCAGGAACCAAAATTTAGCACCCATTAAAACAAAACATTACACAATTAATGCTCTAACAAGAAGAAGATATTTTCATCAAGTCATCTATCACAACAGCATGCATATTCTGCACAACATCTCTCACAACAACATACAATTGATAATGCATCCAAGATTACTTGGCAAGAATGGATGACATGTGGTTTCTAGAAAGTGATGGTTGAGCCCAAATTTATCCTACTGGTAAAAGCAGTCGATGTAGTACATGTAGGGGTCGAATCCTCAGGGACCGAAGAAGTAACCTTGAGATGCTATGATTTGGTGAAGGATGGGCTATGAAGTAGCCATCCTTGGTTTTGATTTTGGATGGTTTAAAGAACACTAAGAAACCTAAGTGAATTCAATTCAAAGAAAATGTTTTGATCTTAGGATTATGCTCGGGGTGGATTGAATGAATTTTACTTCTTTAGAAAATTTTGGTTTTATTAATTCTTGATGAAACCATTCTTCAAAAATAACACTACCTTCATCATTTTTTGGTTTGGTGCTTACTAAACACAATTACTAATCCCCTATACACTTAGAGAACCAAATTAATGATATCTTAGAGGTATATGGTCATTTAGTAATTGAATTTAGTATTCTCAAACACAGTAAAGATGAAGAGTAGAAATAACTCAAGAATGGATGTCTTAAATTAATTATCCAATTAACAACAATTTGTTCATAAAATAACATTAAATACAGCCTTTGCATCCTCCTAATATTAAAACAGTATAGGGTTAGCCCTCCATTGATGGTATACTCTCAATGGTGGGCAGAAGATGGCTAACAAGAATTGGATTGAAGAAATTAAAACCGCAGAAATAACGAGAACTCCTCCGTGTGTGTGAATGAAATTCACACCTTTGTGTGAACTAATTCACAACAACACAGAGATATCGTTTTTCTTTGTGATAATAATGTTTTAATAAATGAAATGTAAAATTTAGAAGAGAAATAAGTTTATTATGAACATAATGATACCAAAAATAAACTTACATGGAAATGGAAAACATTGCAAAGGAAATTTGGAAGCATAACCTCACAATGAAACAAGCAACAAATGATGATAAGGAAAATAACCAACCCTATTCCCTTCACCACAATCTCATTATATAGGCATATTAGAAGCCTTAGGTCCTTCCCACAACAATTAATTCACCCCCAATAATTAATAGAGTCAAAAGGAGGGTGACTAATCAAAAGGAAATTGATGTTTCGAATTTGACCTGGAAAACTATCTAGATTCGTCCTCCAAATTGATGTGTGAATTTGTAATTGAATATGGCCGAATCCAGAGGGGCTGTAGAATAGACATATCTTTTTTAATCTGTCCTCTATAATCTGTATAAATTTCAGGAAATTTGGTTCATCCGTTTTGATGTTATGGTCGAAATGGTGGGACGGATTTCTGTGCATTAATGTTGGGTCCACCATTTAAATATAAACTTCAGATCCCTTTATCATCATGAAAAAATCATAATTAGCTCCGGCCACAGTTGAATAAAATGATCCTCATATTTCTATAATTCTACTGTATAAATTTGAGCTTCATTGGTCTTGGATTCTGGGCCCCACATTTGTTTGATGGGCCTTAGGCCCATTATGATTTTTCCAGCATGTTTCTACCTTCAAGCACAAAATTATCCTTCTTCCTTTGAGATTAATCAATCATACCTAAAAGATAAAGTGTTCCAAACAAAGTCGTCAATCATATCCCAAAATTGAAAATTCATAAAATTAATATAATGTTGTCCACAAACAAATTAATGATTTATCCCAAATTTGCATTTTAAACATGAATTGCATTTTAGATGAGAAATGAAGTTCTCTTTATGTAATGCACTAAAAACAATGTTTATAGACTTTGGAACAATGAATATAAAGATATTAACAATTAATATTAGCCACTTTCAGAGACTAATAACACCCCCCAACTTGAGTTTTTCTAGACCCGAGCAATATAAATTACAAATATGAAATTCAAATCCCCTTTTCCAAAAACATTTTAATACAAATTGCTCACCCAAATATCTAATACCAAAAAAATTATGAAAACCCGTCAAAATAATTAAAAAACATTTAGGTCCATAAGCATATCACAAGCCCAAACCCATTCCTTTATTCAAATTCATCACCACATTTCATCCCATTCCAATTAAGCATGATAATGTGTTGTGCATCATAAAAGATATGGGGCCCATTTTATTGTTCAAGGGGAAAAAATGGAAGCACTAGGTGGGAATCACATTTAACCTTAAGATGAGTATCCATTTTTTTGCTTTATTTTATTTTATTTTTTTAACCACAATAGATATGAAAAGACTAACTCTGGGAAAGACAACTATGGAGTCATGATCCCCAAGTGCTGAACGCCACACATATTGTCAATTTAATAATCTATAATAGAGATATAAATCCAAACTCTGGGCAAGAAAACTATGGAGTCGCGATCCCCAAGTGCCAGATGCCACACATTTGGACAAAACATTGCTCTATGTGGTCATTATTTTTTCAATTTTTTGTTTCTGTTTTTTTATTGGATACTCAAATTAAACTAAAAGTGACCCCAGAACCCTATGCTATATTTAAAGGGACCTGAGAACTCAAATTTACACCCACAATCCAGTAGACGTGCATTGTGGCATTTTTCACAAGAGGATGAAAATGTAAACTTTGAAAAATCACATCGGACAACCGAACATTCCAAAAACTCTGCTCATGAACTTAAACTTTCATTAAAATCAGAATCAAGGCATACAAAATTATTTGATATCCAATTTTATAGTTTTCAATGTGTTTTATCATGTTCCAGGTTAATGGAATTTTTCTTTTCATGCATGTTCTTATTCACAAAAAAATCATTTTTTATTTCATCTCCCCCCGACATAGAATAACATTGTCCCCAGTGTTTAAAGAAAACATCGAAGGGGGTATGGGGGGTTGTTCGAAGAGGAAATTTAAAATGATAATCATGGAATGAAGTCACCTGTGGTTGATGATGATAGCGTATGCCACAGTCTCCCTTCAATCATGGATTTGAGTCTCAGTGGCTTGGATGGTGGTGAATGGATTTTCCTTATGACTTACGACATGTCCTTTTATATTTTTTAACCTATAAAAACATAAAAATAAACTAAATAAATAAACTAATGACACATTGTCTTCTTTTTAGATTTCTGGGTAAGGTATTACTCAGAGATCACGCCATGTGACACGGATGAATATGGCGCTCCCATTTCATACCCATCCTTACTCATAAAAGAAGAACAGGTCAACAGTCTATGGTAATTTATTATATGAAAAAAATGATTCAAAATAATTAGAAAAAATGAAAACCATGGGTTGCCTCCCATGCAATGCTTTTTTTAACATCGTTAGCTCGACTTGAACCCGCCAAATTATCCAATTCCAACATTCAAAATTTTAATTAACCCATCTTTCTCCACTTCAACACGATTTAGATTGATTGTTTTTTTGAAATTTGTTTCGTATGAAATCCTATTTTCTACAATGATTGGTAAAATCCAAGGAATATCTAAAATGGTTGATCGTGTTTTATTTGGAGTATTTCCTATGATTTCAAGGTTCATTCTTACTCGGTGAGATTCTTGATGAAAATTGATGATAATTGAATGGTCTTGGTTATCATAAATAGAGGGATTATTGAGTAGGGAAGGAAGTATTAAAACATCGAGTTCAGTTTGATTGAATTTTCCTAAATAATAATGATAATTTGAATCAAAAATTGTTTCTTCTTTAAAAACAATTGAAATAATTGGTTTCTTTTGAAAAGATGATTCATCCCCAAAATATTCCATTTGAATTTCCTGAGTGGGTATAGACACAATATTTGTTATATCTCCCAATGGTTAAATGATCGGTGATTCTAAAAAATTGTTATTCGAGCAATATTCCGAACACTCAATCCATAAAGACAAATTTTCCCCTTGTGAATCCATAAAATTAATTTCCTCTTGATTTAAGCACCCATCAGCAATTCCTTTATTATATTCAACTATCCCAAATCCAATGGTTTTCTCTTCAATAAATTCATTTGAGGTTTTTGGAATAAAATATTCTTGTATTAGTGATGAGGAAGAGACAACCTCAGTGGGAATGGTTTCCACAACCATTTCAACGCTTTTAAGTTCTACTCTTAAGGATGAAACCTCGGAAGTCATTCTATCCATTTTCTGACACAATTTCTCAATGATTTTTTGAGGATTAGGTTGGAAAGTAGTTTGAACATCTTGTACTTCCTCATTATTTATCTTTTCAATCATTCTTGATAGGTATGGAAATTGATCTTTTAAACATTCATCCTTACAAATATCGTTCATGTTATCGGGTGTGGGGTATTCATTCAAAGGTTGATCCAAGTAATTAAAAAAGGTAGGTGATTACCAATTTGAATTTTCTAATTGATTCCATTATATTTTTGTGAAGGGATATTGTTGATTATACTCCATTATATTTATTTATAAATTTGGAATCGTGAATTTTGGGAGTCAAAAAATAGAAAGGGGAAAAGAGATGAGAAATGGGGATGAGAAAATAGAAATGACGGAGAATAGAAAGATGTTCTAAGGTGACTTACTTGGTCCCCGAAAACGGCTCCAAAATTTGGTTGCGCCCAAATTTACCCTACTAGTAAAAACGGTCGATGTAGTACATGTAGGGGTTGAATCCACAGGGACCGAAGAAGTAACCTTGAGACGCTATGATTTGGTGAAGGATGGGCTATAAAGTAGCCAACTTTTGTTTTGATTTTGGATGGTTTAAAGAACACTAAGAAACCTTAGTGAATTCAATTCAAAGAAAATGGGTTGATCTTAGGATTATGCTCGGGGTGGATTGAATGAATTTTACTTCTATATACAATTTTGGTTTTATTAATTTTTGATGAATCCATTCTTCAAAAATAACACTTCCTTCATCATTTTCTAGTTTGGTGCTTACTAAACACAATTACTAATCCCCTATACACATAGAGAACGATATTCATGATCTATCCGAGGTATATGGTCATTTGGTAATTTAATTTAGTTTGCTCAAACATAGTAAAGATGAAGAGTAGAAATCACTGAAGACTGGATGTCTTAAATTAATTATCCAATTAACAACAATTCATTCATAAAATAACATTCAATCCTGCATTTATATCCTCCTAAGATCAACCCATTAAAGTTTTATCCGTCCATTTATGGTATACTCTCAATGTTGGGCGGAAGATGCCTAACAAGAATTGGATTGGATAAATTAAAATCACAGAAATAATGAGCACTCCTCCGTGTGTGTGTGAATGAAATTTACACCTATGTGTGAACTAATTCACAAAAACACAGATATATCACGGTGATTTTTGATAATAATGTTATAATAAATGAAATGGAAAATATATAAGAGAAATATGTTGATTAAGAACATAAAGATACAAAAAAGAAACTTACATGGAAATGGAAAACATTACAAAGGAAATTTGGAAGCATAACCTTACAATGAAACAAGCAACAAAAGATGATAAGAAAGATATCCACCCCTATTACCTTCACCACTAGCTCCATATATAGGAATATTAGGAGCCTTAGGTCCATCCCCCAAGAATTAATTCACCCCCAAAAAATTAATAGTCAAAAGGAGGGGAATAATCAAAAGGAAATTGATTTTTCAAATTTGACCCGGAAAACTGTCCAGATTTGTCCACCATATTGACATTTGGATTGTAATTGAAGAAGGACGAATCTAGAGGGGTTGTAGAAGAGAATTTTTTTTCCATCTTTCCTATATTAGCTGTATAAATTTCAGGAAATATGGCTCCGCCGTTTGGATGTTATGATCGAAATGGTGGGACAGATTTCTGTGCATTAATGTCGGGTCCACCATTTAAATCTCAACTTCAGATCCCTTTATCATCATGAAAACATCAGAATTAGCTCCGTCCACAGTTGAATAAAATGATCCTCATATTTTTATCTTTCTACTGTATAAATTTGAGCTTCATTGGGCTTGGTTTTTGGGCCCCACATTTGTTTGATAGGCCTTAGGCCCATTATCGTTTTTCCAGCAAGTTTCTGCCTTCAGGCGCAAAATGATCCATCTTTCTTATGATTCATCCATCGGACCTAATAGATAAACTGTTCAAAAAAAAATTGATCAATCATATACAAAATTTTCAAATTCATAAAATTAATATAATTTTGTCCACAAACAAATAAATGATTGGGCCCAAATTTTCATTTTAAACATGAATTGCATTTTAGATGAGAAATGAAGTTATATTTATGTAATGCACTAAAAACAATGTTTATGGACTTTGGAACAATGAATATAAAGATATTAAGAATTAATATGAGCCACTTTCGGTGACTAATCACACCCCCAACTTGAGTTTTTCTAGTCCTGAGAAAAATAAATTACAAATATGAAATTCAAATCCCCTTTTCCAAAAACATTTTAATACACATTGCTCACCCAAATAACTAATACCAAAAAAATCATGAAACCCCATAAAAATCATTAAAAAAAGATAGGTCCATAAGCATATCCCAAGCCCAAGCCTATTCTTTTGTTCAAATTCTTCGCCACATTTCATCTGATTCCAATTAATCATGATAATGTGTTGTGCATCATAAAAGATATGGGGCCCATTTATTGTTCAAGGGGAAGAAATGGAAGTGCTAGGTGGGAATCACATTAAACCTTAAGATGAGTATCCAATTTTTTTTAATTTTTTTTATTTTATTTTTTTAACCATAATAGATATGAAAAGACTAACTATGGGCAAGACAACTATGGAGTCACAATCCCGAAGTGCCAAACGCCACACATATTGTAAATTTCATGCGCTACAATAGAGAAATAAAGCCCAACTATGGGCAGGACAACTATGGAGTCGCGATCCCCAAGTGTCGGATGCCACAAATTTGGACAAAACCATCCTCTACGTGGTCATTATTTTTTTAAAAAAATTATTTTGTTTTTTTGTTTTTTTCTGATACTCAAATTAAACTAAAAGTGACCCCCGAACCCTATGGTATAATGAAAGTGACCCGAGAACTCAAATTTACACCCACAATCTAGTAGACGTGCATTGTGGAATTTTTATTAAGAGGATGAAAATGTAAAATTTGAAAAATCCCATAGGACAACTGCACTTTCCAAAAAATATGATCACGAACTTATACTTTCATTAAAATCAGAATCAAGGCATACAAAATTATTTGATATCCAATTTTAGAGTTTGAAATGTGTGTTATCATGTTCAAGGTTAATGGAATTTTTATTTTCATGCATGTTCTTATTCACAAAAAAAATAAATTTTTATTTCATCTCCCCCCAACATAGAATAACACTATCCCCAGTGTTTAAAGAAAACATAGAAGGGGGTATGGGGGGTTTTTCAAAGAGGAAATTTAAAATTATAATCATGGAATGAATTCACCTATGGTTGATGATGATAGTTCATGACACTGTCTCCCTTCAATCATGGATTTGAGTCTCAGTGGCTTGGATGGTGGTGAATATATTTTCCTTATGACTTACGACATGTCCTTTTATATTTTTTTAACCTATAAAAACATAAAAATAAACTAAACAAAATAAACTGATGATACATTATCTTCTTTTTAGATTTCTGGGTAAGGTATTACTCAGAGATCACACCATGTGACACGGATAAATATGGCACTCCCCTTTCACACAAATCCTTAATCATAAAATAAGAATAGGTCAACAGTCTATGGTAATTTATTATATATAAAAAATGATTTAAAATAATTAGATAACATGAAAACCATGGTTTGCCTCCCATGCAGCGCTTTTGTTTAACGTTGTTAGCTCGACTTGAACCCCCCAACATATCCAATTCCAACTTTCAAAATTTTAATTAACCCATATTTCTCCACTTCAAAAAGATTGAGATTGATTGTTTTTTTGAAATTTGTTTCCTATGAAATCCTATTTTCTACAATGATCGGTAAAATACAAGGAATATCTAAAATGGTTGATCGTGTTTTATCTAGAGTATTTCCTAAGATTTCAAGGTTCATTACTACTTGGTGAGATTCTTGATGAACATTAATGATAATTGAATAGTCTTGGTTATCATAAATAGAGGGATTATTGAGTAGGGAAAGAAGTATTAAAAAATAGAGTTCAGTTTGACTGAATTTTCCTAAAGAATAATGATAATTTGAATCAAAAATTGTTTCTTATTTAAAAACATTTTAAAGAATTGGTTTCTTTTGAAAATATGATTCATCCCCAAAATTTTCCATTTCAATTTCATGAGTGGGTATAGACACAATATTTGTTATATCTCCCAATGGTTAAATGATCGGTGATTCTAAAAAATTGTTATTGGAGCAATATTCCAAACACTAAATCAATGAAGACAAATTTTCCCCTTGTGAATCCATAAAATTAATTTCCTCTTGATTTAAGCACCCATCAACAATTCCTATATTATATTCAACTATCCCAAATCCAATGGTTGTTTCTTCAATAAATTCATGTGAGGTTTTTGGAAGACAATATTCTTGTATTGGTGATGAGGAAGAGACAACCTCAGTGGGAATGGGTTCCACAACCATTTCAATGCATTTAAGTTCTACTCATAAGGATAAAACCTCCGAAGTCATTCTATCCATTTCCTGACACAATTTCTCAATGATTTTTTGAGGATTAGGTTGGAATGTAGTTTGAACACCTTGGACTTCCTCATTATTTATTTTTTCAATCATTCTTGATAGGTATGGAAATTGATCTTTTAAACATTCATCCTTGCAAATATCGTTCATGTTATCGGGTGTGGGGTATTCATTCAAAGGTCGATCCAAGTAATTAAAAATGGTTGGTGATTCCCAATTTGAATTTTCTAATTGATTCCATCCTATGTTTATGATGGGATATTGTTGATTACACTCAATTGGATTCATTTATAAAATTGGAATCATGATTTTCGGAAGTAAAAAAAATAGAAAGGGGAAAAGAGATGAGAAATGGGGATCGGAAAAGAGAAACGAGGGAGAATAGAAAGATGTTATAAGGTGACTTACTTGGTCCCCGAAAATGGCGCCAAAATTTTGTTGTGCCCAAATTTACCCTACTGGTAAAAGCGGTCGATGTAGTACATGTAGGGGTCGAATCCACATGGATCGAAAGAGTAACCTTGAGACGCTATGATTTGGTGAAGGATGGGCTATAAAGTAGCTAACATTGGTTTTGATTTTGGATGGTTTAAAGAACACTAAGAAACCTAAGTGAATTAAATTCAAAGAAAATGGGTTTATATTAGGATTATGCTCAGGGTGGATTGAATGAATTTTACTTCTTTAGAAAATTTTGGTTTTATTTATTCTTGATGAATCCATTCTTCAAAAACAATATTACCTTCATCATTTTCTGGTTTGGTGCTTACTAAACACAATTACTAATCCCCTATAAACTTAGAGAACCAAATTCATGATCTCTCCAAGGTATATGGTCATTTAGTAATTGAATTTATTTTTCTCAAACATAGTAAAGATGAAGAGTATAAAAAACTGAAAAATGGATGTCTTTAATTAATTATCCAATTAACAACAATTCGTTCATAAAATAACATTCAATCCAGCCTTTTCATCCTCCTAAGATCATACCATTAATGTTTTAGCCTTCCATTGATGGTATACTCTCAATGGTGGGAGGAATATGGATAACAAGAGTTGGATTGAAGAAATTAAAACCACAGAAGTAACGAGCACTCCTCCGTGTGTGTGAATGAAATTCATACCTATGTGTGAATTAATTCCCAAAAACACAAAGATATCACTGTACTTTGTGATAATAAAGTTTTAATAAATTAAATGGAAAATATAGAAGAGAAAGATGTTTATTAACAACATAAAGATACAAAAAATAATCTTACATGGAAATGGAAGACATTACAAAGTAAATTTGGAAGAATAACCTTACAGTGAAACAAGCAAAAAAAGATGATAAGAAAAATATCCACCCCTATTCCCTTCACAAATAGCTCCTTATATAGGAATATTAGGAGCCTTAAGTCCATCCCCCAATAATTAATTCACCCCCCAACAATTAATAGAGTCAAAAGGAGGTTGAATATTCAAAAGGAAATTGATGTTTCGAATTTGACCAGGAAAACTATCCAGATTCGTCCACCATATTGACGTGTCAATTTGTAATTGAAGAAAGCCGAATATAGAGGGGTTGTAGAAGAGAAATATCTTATCAAATCTGTCCTCTATGAGATGTAAAACATTCAGAAAATTTGGCTCTGCCGTTTGGATTTTATGGTCGAAATGGTGGGATGGATTTTTGTGCATTAATGTTAGGTCCACCATTTAAATATCAACTTCAGATCCCTTTATCATCATGAAAATATCAGAATTAGCTCTGGCCACAGTTTAAAAAAATGATCCTCATATTTTTATATTTCTACTGTATAAATTTTAGCTTCATTGAGAATGGTTTATGGGCCCCACATTTGTGAAGGGATATTGTTGATTATACTCCATTATATTTATTTATAAATTTGGAATCGTGAATTTTGGGAGTCAAAAAATAGAAAGGGGAAAAGAGATGAGAAATGGGGATGAGAAAATAGAAATGACGGAGAATAGATAGATGTTCTAAGGTGACTTACTTGGTCCCCGAAAACGGCGCCAAAATTTGGTTGCGCCCAAATTTACCCTACTAGTAAAAACGGTCGATGTAGTACATGTAGGGGTTGAATCCACAGGGACCGAAGAAGTAACCTTGAGACGCTATGATTTGGTGAAGGATGGGCTATAAAGTAGCCAACTTTTGTTTTGATTTTGGATGGTTTAAAGAACACTAAGAAACCTTAGTGAATTCAATTCAAGAAAATGGGTTGATCTTAGGATTATGCTCGGGGTGGATTGAATGAATTTTACTTCTATATACAATTTTGGTTTTATTAATTTTTGATGAATCCATTCTTCAAAAATAACACTTCCTTCATCATTTTCTAGTTTGGTGCTTACTAAACACAATTACTAATCCCCTATACACATAGAGAACGATATTCATGATCTATCCGAGGTATATGGTCATTTGGTAATTTAATTTAGTTTGCTCAAACATAGTAAAGATGAAGAGTAGAAATCACTGAAGACTGGATGTCTTAAATTAATTATCCAATTAACAACAATTCATTCATAAAATAACATTCAATCCTGCATTTATATCCTCCTAAGATCAACCCATTAAAGTTTTATCCGTCCATTTATGGTATACTCTCAATGTTGGGTGGAAGATGCCTAACAAGAATTGGATTGGATAAATTAAAATCACAGAAATAATGAGCACTCCTCCGTGTGTGTGTGAATGAAATTTACACCTATGTGTGAACTAATTCACAAAAACACAGATATATCACAGTGATTTTTGATAATAATGTTATAATAAATGAAATGGAAAATATATAAGAGAAATATGTTGATTAAGAACATAAAGATACAAAAAAGAAACTTACATGGAAATGGAAAACATTACAAAGGAAATTTGGAAGCATAACCTTACAATGAAACAAGCAACAAAAGATGATAAGAAAGATATCCACCCCTATTACCTTCACCATTAGCTCCATATATAGGAATATTAGGAGCCTTAGGTCCATCCCCCAAGAATTAATTCACCCCCAAAAAATTAATAGTCAAAAGGAGGGGAATAATCAAAAGGAAATTGATTTTTCAAATTTGACCCGGAAAACTGTCCAGATTTGTCCACCATATTGACATTTGGATTGTAATTGAAGAAGGAAGAATCTAGAGGGGTTGTAGAAGAGAATTTTTTTTCCATCTTTCCTATATTAGCTGTATAAATTTCAGGAAATATGGCTCCGCCGTTTGGATGTTATGATCGAAATGGTGGGACAGATTTCTGTGCATTAATGTCGGGTCCACCATTTAAATCTCAACTTCAGATCCCTTTATCATCATGAAAACATCAGAATTAGCTCCGGCCACAGTTGAATAAAATGATCCTCATATTTTTATCTTTCTACTGTATAAATTTGAGCTTCATTGGGCTTGGTTTTTGGGCCCCACATTTGTTTGATAGGCCTTAGGCCCATTATCCTTTTTCCAGCAAGTTTCTGCCTTCAGGCGCAAAATGATCCATCTTTCTTATGATTCATCCATCGGACCTAATAGATAAACTGTTCAAAAAAAAAATTGATCAATCATATACAAAATTTTCAAATTCATAAAATTAATATAATTTTGTCCACAAACAAATAAATGATTGGGCCCAAATTTTCATTTTAAACATGAATTGCATTTTAGATGAGAAATGAAGTTATATTTATGTAATGCACTAAAAACAATGTTTATGGACTTTGGAACAATGAATATAAAGATATTAAGAATTAATATGAGCCACTTTCGGTGACTAATCACACCCCCAACTTGAGTTTTGCTAGTCCTGAGAAAAATAAATTACAAATATGAAATTCAAATCCCCTTTTCCAAAAACATTTTAATACACATTGCTCACCCAAATAACTAATACCAAAAAAATCATGAAACCCCATAAAAATCATTAAAAAAAGATAGGTCCATAAGCATATCCCAAGCCCAAGCCTATTCTTTTGTTCAAATTCTTCGCCACATTTCATCTGATTCCAATTAATCATGATAATGTGTTGTGCATCATAAAAGATATGGGGACCATTTATTGTTCAAGGGGAAGAAATGGAAGTGCTAGGTGGGAATCACATTAAACCTTAAGATGAGTATCCAATTTTTTTTTAATTTTTTTTATTTTATTTTTTTAACCATAATAGATATGAAAAGACTAACTATGGGCAAGACAACTATGGAGTCACAATCCCGAAGTGCCAAACGCCACACATATTGTAAATTTCATGCTCTACAACAGAGAAATAAAGCCCAACTATGGGCAGGACAACTATGGAGTCGCGATCCCCAAGTGTCGGATGCCACAAATTTGGACAAAACCATCCTCTACGTGGTCATTATTTTTTTAAAAAAATTATTTTGTTTTTTTGTTTTTTTCTGATACTCAAATTAAACTAAAAGTGACCCCCGAACCCTATGCTATAATGAAAGTGACCCGAGAACTCAAATTTACACCCACAATCTAGTAGACGTGCATTGTGGAATTTTTATTAAGAGGATGAAAATGTAAAATTTGAAAAATCCCATAGGACAACTGCACTTTCCAAAAAATATGATCACGAACTTATACTTTCATTAAAATCAGAATCAAGGCATACAAAATTATTTGATATCCAATTTTAGAGTTTGAAATGTGTGTTATCATGTTCAAGGTTAATGGAATTTTTATTTTCATGCATGTTCTTATTCACAAAAAAAATAAATTTTTATTTCATCTCCCCCCAACATAGAATAACACTATCCCCAGTGTTTAAAGAAAACATAGAAGGGGGTATGGGGGGTTTTTCAAAGAGGAAATTTAAAATTATAATCATGGAATGAATTCACCTATGGTTGATGATGATAGTTCATGACACTGTCTCCCTTCAATCATGGATTTGAGTCTCAGTGGCTTGGATGGTGGTGAATATATTTTCCTTATGACTTACGACATGTCCTTTTATATTTTTTTAACCTATAAAAACATAAAAATAAACTAAACAAAATAAACTGATGATACATTATCTTCTTTTTAGATTTCTGGGTAAGGTATTACTCAGAGATCACACCATGTGACACGGATAAATATGGCACTCCCCTTTCACACAAATCCTTAATCATAAAATAAGAATAGGTCAACAGTCTATGGTAATTTATTATATAAAAAAAATGATTTAAAATAATTAGATAACATGAAAACCATGGTTTGCCTCCCATGCAGCGCTTTTGTTTAACGTTGTTAGCTCGACTTGAACCCCCCAACATATCCAATTCCAACTTTCAAAATTTTAATTAACCCATATTTCTCCACTTCAAAAAGATTGAGATTGATTGTTTTTTTGAAATTTGTTTCCTATGAAATCCTATTTTCTACAATGATCGGTAAAATACAAGGAATATCTAAAATGGTTGATCGTGTTTTATCTAGAGTATTTCCTAAGATTTCAAGGTTCATTACTACTTGGTGAGATTCTTGATGAACATTAATGATAATTGAATAGTCTTGGTTATCATAAATAGAGGGATTATTGAGTAGGGAAAGAAGTATTAAAAAATAGAGTTCAGTTTGACTGAATTTTCCTAAAGAATAATGATAATTTGAATCAAAAATTGTTTCTTATTTAAAAACATTTTAAAGAATTGGTTTCTTTTGAAAATATGATTCATCCCCAAAATTTTCCATTTCAATTTCATGAGTGGGTATAGACACAATATTTGTTATATCTCCCAATGGTTAAATGATCGGTGATTCTAAAAAATTGTTATTGGAGCAATATTCCAAACACTAAATCAATGAAGACAAATTTTCCCCTTGTGAATCCATAAAATTAATTTCCTCTTGATTTAAGCACCCATCAACAATTCCTATATTATATTCAACTATCCCAAATCCAATGGTTGTTTCTTCAATAAATTCATGTGAGGTTTTTGGAAGACAATATTCTTGTATTGGTGATGAGGAAGAGACAACCTCAGTGGGAATGGGTTCCACAACCATTTCAATGCATTTAAGTTCTACTCATAAGGATAAAACCTCCGAAGTCATTCTATCCATTTCCTGACACAATTTCTCAATGATTTTTTGAGGATTAGGTTGGAATGTAGTTTGAACACCTTGGACTTCCTCATTATTTATTTTTTCAATCATTCTTGATAGGTATGGAAATTGATCTTTTAAACATTCATCCTTGCAAATATCGTTCATGTTATCGGGTGTGGGGTATTCATTCAAAGGTCGATCCAAGTAATTAAAAATGGTTGGTGATTCCCAATTTGAATTTTCTAATTGATTCCATCCTATGTTTATGATGGGATATTGTTGATTACACTCAATTGGATTCATTTATAAAATTGGAATCATGATTTTCGGAAGTAAAAAAAATAGAAAGGGGAAAAGAGATGAGAAATGGGGATCGGAAAAGAGAAACGAGGGAGAATAGAAAGATGTTATAAGGTGACTTACTTGGTCCCCGAAAATGGCGCCAAAATTTTGTTGTGCCCAAATTTACCCTACTGGTAAAAGCGGTCGATGTAGTACATGTAGGGGTCGAATCCACATGGATCGAAAGAGTAACCTTGAGACGCTATGATTTGGTGAAGGATGGGCTATAAAGTAGCTAACATTGGTTTTGATTTTGGATGGTTTAAAGAACACTAAGAAACCTAAGTGAATTAAATTCAAAGAAAATGGGTTTATATTAGGATTATGCTCAGGGTGGATTGAATGAATTTTACTTCTTTAGAAAATTTTGGTTTTATTTATTCTTGATGAATCCATTCTTCAAAAACAATATTACCTTCATCATTTTCTGGTTTGGTGCTTACTAAACACAATTACTAATCCCCTATAAACTTAGAGAACCAAATTCATGATCTCTCCAAGGTATATGGTCATTTAGTAATTGAATTTATTTTTCTCAAACATAGTAAAGATGAAGAGTATAAAAAACTGAAAAATGGATGTCTTTAATTAATTATCCAATTAACAACAATTCGTTCATAAAATAACATTCAATCCAGCCTTTTCATCCTCCTAAGATCATACCATTAATGTTTTAGCCTTCCATTGATGGTATACTCTCAATGGTGGGAGGAATATGGATAACAAGAGTTTGATTGAAGAAATTAAAACCACAGAAGTAACGAGCACTCCTCCGTGTGTGTGAATGAAATTCATACCTATGTGTGAATTAATTCCCAAAAACACAAAGATATCACTGTACTTTGTGATAATAAAGTTTTAATAAATTAAATGGAAAATATAGAAGAGAAAGATGTTTATTAACAACATAAAGATACAAAAAATAATCTTACATGGAAATGGAAGACATTACAAAGTAAATTTGGAAGAATAACCTTACAGTGAAACAAGCAAAAAAAGATGATAAGAAAAATATCCACCCCTATTCCCTTCACAAATAGCTCCTTATATAGGAATATTAGGAGCCTTAAGTCCATCCCCCAATAATTAATTCACCCCCCAACAATTAATAGAGTCAAAAGGAGGTTGAATATTCAAAAGGAAATTGATGTTTCGAATTTGACCAGGAAAACTATCCAGATTCGTCCACCATATTGACGTGTCAATTTGTAATTGAAGAAAGCCGAATATAGAGGGGTTGTAGAAGAGAAATATCTTATCAAATCTGTCCTCTATGAGATGTAAAACATTCAGAAAATTTGGCTCTGCCGTTTGGATTTTATGGTCGAAATGGTGGGATGGATTTTTGTGCATTAATGTTAGGTCCACCATTTAAATATCAACTTCAGATCCCTTTATCATCATGAAAATATCAGAATTAGCTCTGGCCACAGTTTAAAAAAATGATCCTCATATTTTTATATTTCTACTGTATAAATTTTAGCTTCATTGAGAATGGTTTATGGGCCCCACATTTGTGAAGGGATATTGTTGATTATACTCCATTATATTTATTTATAAATTTGGAATCGTGAATTTTGGGAGTCAAAAAATAGAAAGGGGAAAAGAGATGAGAAATGGGGATGAGAAAATAGAAATGACGGAGAATAGAAAGATGTTCTAAGGTGACTTACTTGGTCCCCGAAAACGGCGCCAAAATTTGGTTGCGCCCAAATTTACCCTACTAGTAAAAACGGTCGATGTAGTACATGTAGGGGTTGAATCCACAGGGACCGAAGAAGTAACCTTGAGACGCTATGATTTGGTGAAGGATGGGCTATAAAGTAGCCAACTTTTGTTTTGATTTTGGATGGTTTAAAGAACACTAAGAAACCTTAGTGAATTCAATTCAAGAAAATGGGTTGATCTTAGGATTATGCTCGGGGTGGATTGAATGAATTTTACTTCTATATACAATTTTGGTTTTATTAATTTTTGATGAATCCATTCTTCAATAATAACACTTCCTTCATCATTTTCTAGTTTGGTGCTTACTAAACACAATTACTAATCCCCTATACACATAGAGAACGATATTCATGATCTATCCGAGGTATATGGTCATTTGGTAATTTAATTTAGTTTGCTCAAACATAGTAAAGATGAAGAGTAGAAATCACTGAAGACTGGATGTCTTAAATTAATTATCCAATTAACAACAATTCATTCATAAAATAACATTCAATCCTGCATTTATATCCTCCTAAGATCGACCCATTAAAGTTTTATCCGTCCATTTATGGTATACTCTCAATGTTGGGCGGAAGATGCCTAACAAGAATTGGATTGGATAAATTAAAATCACAGAAATAATGAGCACTCCTCCGTGTGTGTGTGAATGAAATTTACACCTATGTGTGAACTAATTCACAAAAACACAGATATATCACGGTGATTTTTGATAATAATGTTATAATAAATGAAATGGAAAATATATAAGAGAAATATGTTGATTAAGAACATAAAGATACAAAAAAGAAACTTACATGGAAATGGAAAACATTACAAAGGAAATTTGGAAGCATAACCTTACAATGAAACAAGCAACAAAAGATGATAAGAAAGATATCCACCCCTATTACCTTCACCACTAGCTCCATATATAGGAATATTAGGAGCCTTAGGTCCATCCCCCAAGAATTAATTCACCCCCAAAAAATTAATAGTCAAAAGGAGGGGAATAATCAAAAGGAAATTGATTTTTCAAATTTGACCCGGAAAACTGTCCAGATTTGTCCACCATATTGACATTTGGATTGTAATTGAAGAAGGACGAATCTAGAGGGGTTGTAGAAGAGAATTTTTTTTCCATCTTTCCTATATTAGCTGTATAAATTTCAGGAAATATGGCTCCGCCGTTTGGATGTTATGATCGAAATGGTGGGACAGATTTCTGTGCATTAATGTCGGGTCCACCATTTAAATCTCAACTTCAGATCCCTTTATCATCATGAAAACATCAGAATTAGCTCCGGCCACAGTTGAATAAAATGATCCTCATATTTTTATCTTTCTACTGTATAAATTTGAGCTTCATTGGGCTTGGTTTTTGGGCCCCACATTTGTTTGATAGGCCTTAGGCCCATTATCCTGTTTCCAGCAAGTTTCTGCCTTCAGGCGCAAAATGATCCATCTTTCTTATGATTCATCCATCGGACCTAATAGATAAACTGTTCAAAAAAAAAATTGATCAATCATATACAAAATTTTCAAATTCATAAAATTAATATAATTTTGTCCACAAACAAATAAATGATTGGGCCCAAATTTTCATTTTAAACATGAATTGCATTTTAGATGAGAAATGAAGTTATATTTATGTAATGCACTAAAAACAATGTTTATGGACTTTGGAACAATGAATATAAAGATATTAAGAATTAATATGAGCCACTTTCGGTGACTAATCACACCCCCAACTTGAGTTTTGCTAGTCCTGAGAAAAATAAATTACAAATATGAAATTCAAATCCCCTTTTCCAAAAACATTTTAATACACATTGCTCACCCAAATAACTAATACCAAAAAAATCATGAAACCCCATAAAAATCATTAAAAAAAGATAGGTCCATAAGCATATCCCAAGCCCAAGCCTATTCTTTTGTTCAAATTCTTCGCCACATTTCATCTGATTCCAATTAATCATGATAATGTGTTGTGCATCATAAAAGATATGGGGACCATTTATTGTTCAAGGGGAAGAAATGGAAGTGCTAGGTGGGAATCACATTAAACCTTAAGATGAGTATCCAATTTTTTTTTAATTTTTTTTATTTTATTTTTTTAACCATAATAGATATGAAAAGACTAACTATGGGCAAGACAACTATGGAGTCACAATCCCGAAGTGCCAAACGCCACACATATTGTAAATTTCATGCTCTACAACGGAGAAATAAAGCCCAACTATGGGCAGGACAACTATGGAGTCGCGATCCCCAAGTGTCGGATGCCACAAATTTGGACAAAACCATCCTCTACGTGGTCATTATTTTTTTAAAAAAATTATTTTGTTTTTTTGTTTTTTTCTGATACTCAAATTAAACTAAAAGTGACCCCCGAACCCTATGCTATAATGAAAGTGACCCGAGAACTCAAATTTACACCCACAATCTAGTAGACGTGCATTGTGGAATTTTTATTAAGAGGATGAAAATGTAAAATTTGAAAAATCCCATAGGACAACTGCACTTTCCAAAAAATATGATCACGAACTTATACTTTCATTAAAATCAGAATCAAGGCATACAAAATTATTTGATATCCAATTTTAGAGTTTGAAATGTGTGTTATCATGTTCAAGGTTAATGGAATTTTTATTTTCATGCATGTTCTTATTCACAAAAAAAATAAATTTTTATTTCATCTCCCCCCAACATAGAATAACACTATCCCCAGTGTTTAAAGAAAACATAGAAGGGGGTATGGGGGGTTTTTCAAAGAGGAAATTTAAAATTATAATCATGGAATGAATTCACCTATGGTTGATGATGATAGTTCATGACACTGTCTCCCTTCAATCATGGATTTGAGTCTCAGTGGCTTGGATGGTGGTGAATATATTTTCCTTATGACTTACGACATGTCCTTTTATATTTTTTTAACCTATAAAAACATAAAAATAAACTAAACAAAATAAACTGATGATACATTATCTTCTTTTTAGATTTCTGGGTAAGGTATTACTCAGAGATCACACCATGTGACACGGATAAATATGGCACTCCCCTTTCACACAAATCCTTAATCATAAAATAAGAATAGGTCAACAGTCTATGGTAATTTATTATATAAAAAAAATGATTTAAAATAATTAGATAACATGAAAACCATGGTTTGCCTCCCATGCAGTGCTTTTGTTTAACGTTGTTAGCTCGACTTGAACCCCCCAACATATCCAATTCCAACTTTCAAAATTTTAATTAACCCATATTTCTCCACTTCAAAAAGATTGAGATTGATTGTTTTTTTGAAATTTGTTTCCTATGAAATCCTATTTTCTACAATGATCGGTAAAATACAAGGAATATCTAAAATGGTTGATCGTGTTTTATCTAGAGTATTTCCTAATATTTCAAGGTTCATTACTACTTGGTGAGATTCTTGATGAACATTAATGATAATTGAATAGTCTTGGTTATCATAAATAGAGGGATTATTGAGTAGGGAAAGAAGTATTAAAAAATAGAGTTCAGTTTGACTGAATTTTCCTAAAGAATAATGATAATTTGAATCAAAAATTGTTTCTTATTTAAAAACATTTTAAAGAATTGGTTTCTTTTGAAAATATGATTCATCCCCAAAATTTTCCATTTCAATTTCATGAGTGGGTATAGACACAATATTTGTTATATCTCCCAATGGTTAAATGATCGGTGATTCTAAAAAATTGTTATTGGAGCAATATTCCAAACACTAAATCAATGAAGACAAATTTTCCCCTTGTGAATCCATAAAATTAATTTCCTCTTGATTTAAGCACCCATCAACAATTCCTATATTATATTCAACTATCCCAAATCCAATGGTTGTTTCTTCAATAAATTCATGTGAGGTTTTTGGAAGACAATATTCTTGTATTGGTGATGAGGAAGAGACAACCTCAGTGGGAATGGGTTCCACAACCATTTCAATGCATTTAAGTTCTACTCATAAGGATAAAACCTCCGAAGTCATTCTATCCATTTCCTGACACAATTTCTCAATGATTTTTTGAGGATTAGGTTGGAATGTAGTTTGAACATCTTGGACTTCCTCATTATTTATTTTTTCAATAATTCTTGATAGGTATGGAAATTGATCTTTTAAACATTCATCCTTGCAAATATCGTTCATGTTATCGGGTGTGGGGTATTCATTCAAAGGTCGATCCAAGTAATTAAAAATGGTTGGTGATTCCCAATTTGAATTTTCTAATTGATTCCATCCTATGTTTATGATGGGATATTGTTGATTACACTCAATTGGATTCATTTATAAAATTGGAATCATGATTTTCGGAAGTAAAAAAAATAGAAAGGGGAAAAGAGATGAGAAATGGGGATCGGAAAAGAGAAACGAGGGAGAATAGAAAGATGTTATAAGGTGACTTACTTGGTCCCCGAAAATGGCGCCAAAATTTTGTTGTGCCCAAATTTACCCTACTGGTAAAAGCGGTCGATGTAGTACATGTAGGGGTCGAATCCACATGGATCGAAAGAGTAACCTTGAGACGCTATGATTTGGTGAAGGATGGGCTATAAAGTAGCTAACATTGGTTTTGATTTTGGATGGTTTAAAGAACACTAAGAAACCTAAGTGAATTAAATTCAAAGAAAATGGGTTTATATTAGGATTATGCTCAGGGTGGATTGAATGAATTTTACTTCTTTAGAAAATTTTGGTTTTATTTATTCTTGATGAATCCATTCTTCAAAAACAATATTACCTTCATCATTTTCTGGTTTGGTGCTTACTAAACACAATTACTAATCCCCTATAAACTTAGAGAACCAAATTCATGATCTCTCCAAGGTATATGGTCATTTAGTAATTGAATTTATTTTTCTCAAACATAGTAAAGATGAAGAGTATAAAAAACTGAAAAATGGATGTCTTTAATTAATTATCCAATTAACAACAATTCGTTCATAAAATAACATTCAATCCAGCCTTTTCATCCTCCTAAGATCATACCATTAATGTTTTAGCCTTCCATTGATGGTATACTCTCAATGGTGGGAGGAATATGGATAACAAGAGTTGGATTGAAGAAATTAAAACCACAGAAGTAACGAGCACTCCTCCGTGTGTGTGAATGAAATTCATACCTATGTGTGAATTAATTCCCAAAAACACAAAGATATCACTGTGCTTTGTGATAATAAAGTTTTAAAAAATTAAATGGAAAATATAGAAGAGAAAGATGTTTATTAACAACATAAAGATACAAAAAATAATCTTACATGGAAATGGAAGACATTACAAAGTAAATTTGGAAGAATAACCTTACAGTGAAACAAGCAAAAAAAGATGATAAGAAAAATATCCACCCCTATTCCCTTCACAAATAGCTCCTTATATAGGAATATTAGGAGCCTTAAGTCCATCCCCCAATAATTAATTCACCCCCCAACAATTAATAGAGTCAAAAGGAGGTTGAATATTCAAAAGGAAATTGATGTTTCGAATTTGACCAGGAAAACTATCCAGATTCGTCCACCATATTGACGTGTCAATTTGTAATTGAAGAAAGCCGAATATAGAGGGGTTGTAGAAGAGAAATATCTTATCAAATCTGTCCTCTATGAGATGTAAAACATTCAGAAAATTTGGCTCTGCCGTTTGGATTTTATGGTCGAAATGGTGGGATGGATTTTTGTGCATTAATGTTAGGTCCACCATTTAAATATCAACTTCAGATCCCTTTATCATCATGAAAATATCAGAATTAGCTCTGGCCACAGTTTAAAAAAATGATCCTCATATTTTTATATTTCTACTGTATAAATTTTAGCTTCATTGAGAATGGTTTATGGGCCCCACATTTGTTTGATGGGCCTTAGGCCCATTATGCTTTTCAAGCAAGTTTCTGCCTTCAAGCGCAAAATTCTCCATCTTCCTTTGGGATTCATCCATCGGACCTAAAAGACAAAGTGTTCCAAACAAAGTTTTAAATCATATCCCAAAATTTAAAATTCAGAAAATTAATATAATGTTGTTTACAAGCAAATTAATGATTGGGACGAAATTTTCATTTTAAACATGGATTGTATTTTAGATGAGAAATGAAGTTCGATTTATGTAATCCACTAAAAAATGTTTATGGACTTTGGAACAATGAATATAAAGATATTAATAATTAATATTATCCACTTTTAGTGACTAATCAAGTGCCTATATGATGCATGAGATGGTATACCCTCATATTATCGAGTTGTGACAGAAATATAACTGCAATATCAACAACAGTAACAACACAAAGCATGTGAATCACCCATGGGTGAAATCAAATCAACTTTAAAATTTGAAAACCAGTAAAATTGCAATAAACGAGGTAGTTTGTCTTTTCTCTATACACGGGTTAGCTACTCCCAGGAACATCTTATTACCAAGAACCTATTTCATCCTATCCCTGTTTATAGGCTCCAAACAATAAAATAAGAGAAAATAATTCCTCTAATACCACTTTGTAACGTACCGGTTCCGGAAGCCACCTAGAGGCGCCCCGTACCCGGTTAGTCACATGGCCTCTGGCACATTTTCCTGAATACCGGAGGCTACCGACTAGAAGCGGGGGAAATGGGTGTGATATTGGGGAAACTATTCCCTCATTGGAAGAGTAACACAACGGAAGATAAACAAATATATAATAGCAGAAGTAGTAAACATCCAATAAAAAAATAGTGGAAGACTGAGATAAAGAAAAAACTAGTGCATATATATATATATATATATATATAATGCATGATATATATATGTCTAGGGAAAACAGCCAAACCAGTCACAATACTGAGTAAAGTACTAAATCAAAGTACAAAAGGAAAATAGATAAACTCCTCAGCATCGCTAGCCTCAGCTTGGTCCCATGCTCTCCAGCTGTAATGAAATGAAGTACCTGGAGTAAAATGGCACTTTAGCTTATCTATACCTGCAACAATATAATCTGTTTGGGCCCCAAAGCATGACTAAAACATGGTGTGAGAATAATCCTAGTCTGCAACCACCCAATGATCTGGGCCTAATAGTCAATGAATATATGGTAGGTAATGTATAGAAAGTGGTAACTAAAAAGTACTCAATAGTAAACAATCCACAGTTTCATTAACAAGAAAAAATTAACCAAAAAATTTAACACCAACAGTTATCCCTCTAGGATGTGCCTACAACCTATCCCCTCTGGTCATACATAGCAAGTAAAAGCAACCCTCTAGTCATCACACTCAGTCTAACCCCTCTGGTTCAGCTTAAGCATTCATAAATACTCTCTGAGAAAGCACTCTCAGTCAATTCCACTTATTGTCTAAGGTAGTCAAGGACTCTCTGAGGAAGCACGGACGTTCAATTACCCTTATATCCCCAAGGTCAAGAGACTCTCTCAGGAATCTCACACAGTAAATTCCTTTTATAGACCCATGTCATTCATAGACTCTCTGACGAAGCTCACACAGTCAATTCCCCTTATAGCCTGTAATAGTTCAAGGTAATATCAATGTAAACAAAGACTCTCTGAGGAAGCTCACTTGGTCTATCCCCATCATAGTCTATAACGTACAAAGACTCTCGGAGGAAGATCACTCAATCTATCCCCTTATAGACTACAATTCTTAAAGAGTCTCTGAGGAAGCTCACTCGGTCTATCCCCTTTTAGTCTACTACACCAGGTTCTCACGTCCACATGTAAGTAAACACATAGTAATGTGATAAGGCCAAACTAAACCTACAAAACTATTTGGCTAAAAAGTATATAGAATCTAAACATTTTAGAATATAACACTTAATCCTACAATCACTAGGCATGGGAAAAATGGCAATACAGGACCAAACGATTGTAAACAGAACATGCATGGAAAAAAATCCAGGAATGGTGAATAATTCTATTTACATCCAATTAACCTCTACATGAGCGTACAATCATGGAAGAAAAAACATATGGGTAAGACACTAAATGAAAAATACCCCGTTCAAGGGTATTATTGCAATTGTAAATAATATTCAAGGACCTTACACAGAAAGGAACAAACCATCTACCTTAAGGGTTCCGGAAAAAACGATCCACAATCAACCGTACCCACAAAACTGGAAACCTCTTCACATAAGACCACTCTAAAACATTTTCCATATCATAAAAAATGTCAACCTTTAACACAAAAGGCAACACAATCCTATATCTATAAGCAAACCTTGTAGATCTCGGAATTTAAGAGAGGGAGAGAGAGCTAACCCTAACAAAAACCTCAAAGAAACAAAAGAGATACTTACCTGAGGAGAACTGTCTTCGATCCGCGAATACACCCCTTCGATTTTCCTCAAAACCATGTCAAGGGGCTCCCCCAACCCCTGAAAATTGAAACTCCCGCATGAACCAGGAGTGGGAGGAGGAATGGTGGAGGAGAGGAAAATACCGAGTGGAACGAGACATAAAAACCCCATATTTAAGAGGTCGCACAGTTTTCTCGCAAAGTTCAGAAAACCGTGCACCAACCGTGTGGTTGCCACTGTCTTTCCTAGGGACTTCGCACAGCTTGCCCGCAACATTTGATAAACTATGCGCAGCCCTTGTGAAGCCCACTGTCAAGGGTGCACAGTTTCCTGGGTTGGCCGCACAGTTTGTTTAAAATGTGCGCCAACCGTGCACCCCTGCACAACGTCCAGAAATTTCCTCTTTTTCACAAAAAAACCATAAAAGGAAAACATACTTAAAAAGAAGGTTTAGGTTTTTACAGTTCATTTGGAGCATCGGAGAGATGGACAGATCTTGGAAGAGCTCTCGACTGCATGTCGGGACTCCGATTCCTTCGACGATGATCTCGTTTGAACCACACGGGTGGGTTTTACAATATTCATGAACCTCTAATTCCAATTATTTCATGAGGGGATGTTATTTGAGTTTGAATGGGTGAATATCTATCCTAGATCTACGTCGTTCTCGGTTGTTTCGAGAGGCGTCGTTCACGTATATCGATCAGGGGAGATCGAGGTATGTGGTCTGATGTTTATTTCCAACTGTCAAGTTGTTTTTGTGTACCATTGTTCTATGTTACCATGTTTTGGGTGTCATATGGCTGAGGCCTTGACTGATAAAATACCTAGAATTGCATAGGTAATTTAATGAATATGTATAAACTGATGTTTCAGATCATTGCCTTGATATAGGGCCACCCTGTGGGTGTGTTCCCACTATTTAGTCGTTTGGCCAGGATACCCAAGGGTATACCGTGATTATAACATGATTTGAGTTTTCATGATAGGAAATGTATATATATAATAGATTTATTATTTGTTGGGATCGGCCCGGTTACTTTGATAGATTGAGGGAAGTGTTTTGATTAGCCAGAGGGCAAGGTTTTATTCATCCCCAGGGAAAGTGTTTGTTTAGCCTGAGGGAAACGTTTCATATTCCTAATGGCTATAGATTCCATGCCCGAGGGAAATCTCCTGAGTGTTTCGTTTCTATTTATCCTGAGGTAAGGGCATGATGGCAAGGTTCTGATTTTCCGGAGGGCGTGATTCTGATTAGCCTAATGGCATGATTCTGATTAGCCTGAGGGTGTGATTCTGATTAGCCTGAGGGTGTGTTCCTTTTTAGCATGAGGGAAAGACTCTGTTTAGCCCAAGGCAAAGGGTTCTTATGTATGAGGACACAGTTCACTTTGAATATTCACTGTGGTTATTTAACTTGTTATAACTGCCAAGCTAAAGAACAGGCTTTGGATTGTTTTACCATCTACTTGTTAGATAGCTTGTTGTAGTTTTTTTGCGGAACTGTATAAGAGATTATCGACTGAGGATGAGTCTCGAAAACTTATAATTCAATTATATTGAATTGTTAGATAATAATTAAAAGGAAATGGAACAGGTAGTAGTAGCTTATTTTGAGTACTTCATAGTTTACTACATTTCATTATTGTACACTATTGTTGCACAAATTCACTATCAGTTGGGCACAGGCCTTTGTTGGTTGCCTACTGTGGTTTATTTCTAACACCCCATTTGGGTCATGTGTTGGGCCCAAACAGATTATATTGCTGCAGGTTTTGATAATAGAAAGAGTCCCTATATAGGTCCTTGATTGTTGGAGGGGAGTAAGAGAGCATGGGACCGAGCTTAGGCTTGTGATGCTGCTGAGTTCCTGGTGTACTGTGTTGATTTTCTTTGTTGTATTGGTACCTTGTACTATATTGATTTAGAATGCAGTGTATCCTATTTTGGTTACTTTCTTATAATTAGATATATAGTGCATCATTATATATATATATGACTGTTGGTCATTTCTTTTACTTCGGTATCATTTTCTATTTTAGATGAGTATTGTTTACTAATTCCACTTTTTTTATGCTTATATTTTGTTCCATTGTGCTACACTTTTAAAAATGAGGTCATAGTTTCCGCACTATCAGACCTAGGCCCTCGCTGCTAGTCGGCAGCCTCTGGTGTTTGTGGAAATGCGCTTGAGGTCATGTGACCTACCGGTTTTGGGGTACCCGTTGAGTGGCACCCGGATATGGGACATTACACATAATGTTTCTTTCAAAACTCAGTAGAATTTTATGATGTAATTATGATTTAAATGTCATTTAAATAATCCCTGAATCTATTCTAAGCATCATTTTTATCCTCACCCCCTTCCTAAGGTGGATCAATAAGTGTTAGGGACTCTAGTACATGCAATTTCATTTCATATCATTGTAAAATGCACAAGTTTTTGTTCTCATATAAATATTTTAGTTTCAATTAGGATATATTCTATGCCCAAAATTAATTTTAGTATTTATATGGTGTTACTTTACAATTTTGTATAAGTTAAAACTTTTATAGATTAGTACATTTGTCTTGATTACTGATTATTATACATTATAGATTTATTAATCTTAATTATCTCCCAATAATTTATCAAATCTCAGTATCCTTAAACTAATAGATTCATAATACTCAATTTATTATGTGCTTTAGTAGAAACAATCTTTAAAAACTCTCCTCATAGACAAATATATGGCTACACTACTACTGAGATATTTTTAAGTTAGGATTTTAGCTATCCAACAACATTAACTCATGACTCCTAGATCTTTTTAGTGGAGTCTCATCTCCAAAAAAAGATAAATTTATATTTACTAAATACTTTACCACTAAATTTGAAACAAGATAGATATGAATAATTATTTTTTTTCTAAACTTATTTAGGTCAACAAATCCATTTCTTAAGAACACCCAGGTTGTAATAGGATCCCTCAACCAGGATAATAAACACATCTAACAGATGTTTTTTATGATATTAATATTATGAACTGTGTTAAAAAAATAAATATTTTTAAGGTTATACACCCATCCATTGGTGTATTAATTAAATCATTAGAACATACATAATTATGAATAATTATAATGTGAACGTTCTACACACATGGAATGAGGTGAATTAAGTTGTTGGTCTTCTTGATTGTAGAGGTGATCATGGGGAGGATATTATTATCTATTAGGGAATTATCTCTTTACCATAATGTTTTATTAAAATTATATAAGGGGATTACCTTAAACCCCACTAATTCTACCCCCATGATTATTTTATATCATCCTTGTTATGTCTCTATTTTCTTTTCATTCATAAAAAAATGTAATGACACAAACGTTTTGAGTAATATTTTTTTCTGAGAAAATGTGTGTTATATTATATTATACAATACAAAACTATATCTATTTAATATTGAATTAAATGTAAATAGAAATGTTACCCCTATGGTTTCAACTATTATATGTTTTTTTTTTTCAATTATGACCATTGATCGGTATGACTATTGGAAACTATACTCTTAATAATAATTTAAATAATATAATTAGTGTTTGTAAGTAGAAATGACACAAGATATTAATGAAAAAAAGAGAAAACATTTCCTCAACTAGTAGAGTTGTGTTGTATAAAGCACATTTTTAGGTGCATGGGAGGGAGGTGGAATTATTGGGGTTATCTCTTGACCAAGCCCAAACTGAGATTAAATAAGGGAATCTTGAACAAAATCACATATGGGAGAATTTCATGTTGGTGGAAACTACCACTAGAGAATGTTAGTTGAGTCTCCCCATTAATCTATCAGCATCACACACCATTACCTTAGGTAATTTATATGTGTTATAAGAGGTTATGTATCAAGGCCCTTGTTACTTAATCTTTAATTCTATTATATAAATAATAATTCGTATTCCATCAATTTAGATTTAATAATAGTTTTTCATAACAAAATTTAGATGGAATTTGATAAATTGATTTTTTAGATATAAATTGTACATTCTTGAAAACATAAAAAATAATGATAATAAACTATGATACTATGAAAAAAACTTATTTTAATAAAAAAAATTTCTAAAAATACTCTTATATAAGTATAATTGAAAAAAAATTATCTTTTCTCAATTGTGAGGAATTTTACTGTGGATTTTCACTCTGATGCTATTTTTATAAAATAATGGTTTTTGTATTTAAAATTTTTAATTATAACATTTAAAGAATTATTCTGAAAAAATAAATATCATTTATGAAATTGTTATTTGAAAATTATGTTAGCATTAATTTATTGTAATTTTCTAAAAAACATTATTTTTTATGAATTAGTAAAAATACATTTTGAGTTTTTCGGTATGTTTAATGACTTTATAATTATTTCATAATACTGTAATAACTAATTAACCATAATAAATGACTTTAAATATATTATTTTATTAATATAAAGTATTTTAATATATTTAAATAAAATTCCAAATAAATAATTTACCTTCCAAACTCTAAAATGGAAAAGTTAACTTTAATAATGTTATTTTTGGGTAAACATTACTTTTCATTACAAAATTAAGTAATATAAAATGATGGTAAATGAATTTTGATTAATATAAAATAAAATTTTTCCCATGTGTCTAATACTATGGGAAAATAAAAATGGAAATACCATGGCTTTTCCTTTTCTACAACTTCATTTTCCATGACCTATATTTGGAAATTAATAAACAAATCCTCCACTTTTTCAATAAATTCCCACACATTTCTCCATTTCCATTCATTACATAGTAATCATACACTAATATATAATATTTTTAACTCCTATGGATTCCTACAAATGTGTCCTAAATCCCCCTAGTTCTCTATCCTCATGTTTTAGGAGTTACTTTTCATGTTAAGGGAATTATCCTTCTTTTCTCTTCATTTTAAGAACCTCTTTTTGTATATAGATTGTCAATGCTATGGAAAATATTTATTATTTCATTTTTATTCAATCCCTAAATATCCAAATTTGTTTTATAAATGGTATAAACAAATCCCCTCTCTTTTTAACCTTTTCTAAAACCATTTTTTATACCTGTTTTTCTGATGAATTTACTTCTCCAAATTTCTCTATTCTATTTGAGAAATTCCTTTTTATTTTATTTTTAGGAGTACCCAAACATCTTTAATTTCCATGGGTATTCCAAAATATATAAATATGATTTATTTTATTCTAGTTTTGACATATATAAACCCCATATTCCATTTCCGTTGACTAAAAATGACCTAATGATCATGTTTTTAAAGCACTTTTGAAACACTATGATTTTAATATGAAACTTGATTTTTTTTATTATCCATGGGTTATTTATGGAATGATTTATTATGATATATATGGATCAAATTTCATTTAATACATATGAAGGTTTCCACCTAATATTTCTCCAATTCATTAAAAAAAGAGTTTAATCTCTAGATATGGCATGTTATATGAAACCTTGATGAATAACCTTGGTAATGTTTATAACACCTTGATGATTAACCTTCCCAATATTCTAATGAAAGTCTAAATTAAATTTTGTAGCTACATTTACATGTTATCATTCATGTTATTTTTTTATGATGTACCTAATGTTCTCTTGTTCATTCCATAATTTTATTCCTCAGGTTCTTATTTGTATTCCTCAAGATCACATGTATACTGTTTTCACTTGCTTTCCCTTACTGGGACTTATGCTCACCATTTCCTTTGATGTATGTCCCCAGATTATGAGATGTTGTAAATTTTCTTAGGATGAACCTTTAATTAATCCTTTAAATTTTATTAGGATAATTTCTTAATTTTACATGTTTTATATACCTTTTTTAAGGAAACTAATCTTTAAAAGACCCTTTGTTTGTACCAGTTAAATGGAAAGTTTATATAATAAAATGTAGGATTTTATAGTTGGTATCAAATAATGTTTTAGTTAGTTTTTTAAATTATTATTAAAAATAATTAAGAATAACCATAGGTATAATGTAAAACCCTGAGATTTTATGAACAATATTCTTTTTAATTTCATTAATGTCTTCTGTTCTACGCTACACCAAAAGGAGCATGCACAACACGCTTCCTTGACTTGCCTTGCATTACACGCAATCGCGACCTTCCTCGATAGCGTGTGTAGTACACAATAATGAGTTTCACTAAACAACAATATGCTATTAAAATATTATTAAAACTAGCCGTTATGAATAGTAATAACCACTTTTTGAAATTTTGTAAATTTTATTTTTCAAAATGGACTTCATTTTTGGATTCGGAATATCGAAATTAGATTAGGGTGAAATTTTGGTACTTTTCAGATAACTTTCATTTTCTGATGAATAGTGAAAATTACTAAATTTTAATTAAAAACAACATTTTAAATAGAAATAATTAATAGTGATAAATTATTACTTTGAGTGGTTTTAAAGTATATTTAGAATATATTTTTACAATTTAATACAATTTTGGTCATTGGATGTAATTTCACATTTAAACCAGACATAAACAAGTGTCAATCTTTTGATAGTTATTATCTCTTAAGAACACGCTATTTGTTTTGACGACGGGAATTAATTTTTTAAATTAATTAATGCAACTGATATGTTTTGAATTTGGAAAAATAGAAATCATTTTTGAGTTCATAATATCAAATATAGCTTAGGCCTAATTTTTTGTATTTTTCTGGAAACTTTTATTTTTTATGAATAGTGAAACCACTAAGTGGTAGTTAAAAAAAATTCATAAAACATAATTTTACCGCTTCTGTGAGTGGAATTTACAAAATCCGAGAGACACGGTTGATTTCAGTAAGTAAAATGTGGTTCAATGAGATGAAAATAATTTTTTGTGAATAGTAACTTTTTACTTTTTTTACCACGGTTAAAAGTAAATAGGGTAATTTAGGGTAAAAATGATATTATTATTACCCTAACACATGTCCTAATTCTATTGGATAAGTGCAATTCGACCACAAACAACCTTAGGAATAAAATATGACAATTTAGGCCCACTTGGATTAGATTAGGACATTTATTATTAATTTATTTAAAAAAGGGTTAAAATAGTTAAAATCAAAGTTTAATAAGTAAATAATTTTTAATATAAGGTTATACATAAGATAAATTATACTATAAATATTAATTAGAAATATAAAAATATTTCCTACATAATGGTATTTTATTTTTAATTTTTAGACATCAAATAATTTAATTTATTTATGACACAAAGATGATGCAGTAATTATCTTATTAATGAAATATTGACATAATTGATGTTATAAATACCCAAATAAATGTAATTTGAGACTTTTTATGCATTAGAATAATTTTATAGGTTAATATTACATGTTAGTATTGATTTAAGTAACTTTCTTCGAACTAATAATTCTGTTATGATTTTTACAAAAATCAATTACTAAATAGTGTCAAAATTGACATAAAATAGTTTTTAAAACAAATATTATATTATTAATTGTTATTTTATTCCTAAAAATATAAGGTTCATCACAATGACTTAGATAAGGTTATATATATTAATAATAAACAACTTGGGGTTCTTTTGGTTTGTTATAGTAAGTTTATTAACCTTATAGTATAAGAACACAAGAAGACGCGGTAAAAGTAAAATTATTTAACTTAATGTTAAATCTAAATGATAAGGTTAAAATAGGAACCTAAAATTATCTAAATTCTATTGGATGATTGGATTTTGAACCACCCCAACCTTATCTTCGAAATAAATCAATTTGGAGCTATTTAAAACCGAATTTGGCTTCATAATAAAATAATATGTTTAGTTATTCCAAAGGTGCCCCTCTCCTCCCTTATAAAAGGACACCTCCTCCCTCTCTTCCTCACACCACTCTGAGCCTTCAATCTTGGAAAAACCCTTAAAAATTATCTTATCCACTTCCCTAGAAACATCCTCGAGGTTCTGTTATTCCTCAAAGACCAATTTTAGTTCCCTAAAAGGAGATCTCAAAGAGGCGCTTCAAAGAAGAGGTAATGTCCGTTACCAATTCTTTCAACTTTATTTCTTCTTCCACTTATTCTTCATAGGTTGTTTCATTATGAAGTAATAACGTCAGTATCAATCATATACGGATATGTTATTATAAAAATTAAACAACCTTATTTCACCATCTATCCATCCTACGGAAAATGAAATCACCGCGCGTGTGTACGTACGGAATACCGTCTCCATGCCGTGGTGTAATCTATTTTCCACCACCACCTTACTTGGATGGGTATAATGGTGTACATAATAACTATATATGATTATTTTAAAGTGATATTGATTCTGAAATAGTATACATACACTCCAATACAATTCCACAATCATTAGAACGATATCATCGCTCGTGCATACGTACGGACTACCGTCTCCACGACGCGATGAGATTCATTCTCCATGCTAACCATTCATGAATGATTATAAAGTATATATAAAAAGTAATCATGAAATAGATGACATAATAATGATACTGGATTTATTTGTATATATATGTATGTCATCTACTTAATTCCATTCAACTCAATAAGTAAACGAAAACAGTGTTCATGCGTACGTACGGCCTACCGTCTCCATGAACGGTTTATTTCTTTCCATTTATTCATCTATTATATATATGTATATTCTGAATATATATTATATATAAATAATGTTTTATATTCTGGAATTACGTAATCATGATCTAAGTAATCATATGAATAATTACAAGTCAAAACACGGACGTCAAATGAAACGATATTACCCAAAACGCTCTTTAACATGGAATTTACAAAAGAACGGGTAAAATAAAGTCATAAGTGAACCATATATGATATCATAACAATTATTATGATTCTAGAATAAGTCAATGACACTATTTAAATCATTATACAGGAGTTTCGGACACTTACAAAGCAAATCGGACCTAAGGTAAGGGAAAATATCACAATCTCATTTTTTATCCAAGATTGTTTATACTTTGGTATTTACTGGGGTGTATTTTATCATCTACATCCATGTTTCATCAATATGTAATATTTATATCCCTCTAAAATATTTTATATCCAATTTTACCCTTCGGTGAGTTTTTAGTAAAATATATGAAATGAATCTTTTGTTGTTTTTCGTACGAGGTAGTTTTTGACTTTTCTGACAAAAGTACGAGAAGAATGTTTTTTTAACTTATACGGCATGAATGGATTTTTAAAACATTATTTCCAAGAATCTTCCTTTACAATTTTTCATGTTTATTTTTAATCAACTTATTTTAGTTTATAATTGTATGACATGTTAAGAATGGAAAAGTGTCTTTGAAGTAGAAAGGATATTTTCCTCAAGAAAGGAGTTCAAGTGTTTTATCAAAATTATTTTCCATCTATGATAATAAAGGGTTCTGTTTCTATCCATATTATTACATTGATTTGATTATGTTTTGATGGAATTATATTTATGAATTCCTTTATCTTATATGAATTGTTTTATGATGTCATGATGTTTAAGATTCCCATTTTTATTACATGGGTTATGCATTGATGTATGATTTATGATTTTGCAGCACACATAATAATGGTATCTTTATGAGATGGTTGGGACCTATATCTCCCTCCAATACATTGGGTAAATATTTTATATCTCATGAGATAGACATGGCTGGAATGGTAGGTTAAACCGGTTCAGTGAAACAGGACTGAAACAAGGAATGAACTCGGTTCAGAAATGGACTTTTGCACTAAGATAGTCTTAAAAATGAGTCTTGACTAATAAGAAATGATTATATATGATTATGTGTGTATGACACAAAGTTTCATGTTTTATGTTATGATTATTGGGATTACATTTCACTACTATGATTTATACCATGTTATGAAATTATGATTTCTTTTGCAGGTTAAGATTTCCAAAAGTTATGTTCTTATGTATATGATGTGATTGATATTTCTTTTGTTTACCCTTACTGAGCATTTGATCTCACCCTTTTAGGTTTTCTTTTCCCCAGGATATAAAGAAAGGTTTTAGGTAAAAAAAGGTAGATCTTTATTGGATATTTTGAAGATCTTTCACCACGATTAGAAGATTATATTCCGAGTTTCCAAAGACACTAAACTATTACGGTCCTTGTGTGTGTGTTTTTGTTATGTACTAAGTATTCCAAAAAAGTAATGTAATGTCCATGTACTTTAAGCTTCGGGTCTCTACATATAAGTTAAAAAATAGGAAAACATCCTCGTATTTTGGTAAAGTATTAACTAAGTGGTTTCCAAGAAAAAATCCATGTATGGATATAAACTAGTGTTATGGATCTACAATACATGTATCTAGGGGTAAAACCTAAAAAATCTTTGAGATAGACTCAAATGGGAACTGGTGCATTAAAATAGGCCTTGCTTCACTTCTTCTTTGACACTACCTAAAAATAAAGGTAATTTTTTATAAGCCCATCCAGAGTTCCAATGATATAAGTGTTGAAATCATGGGTATATTTCCAATAATTCTCTAAATTCAATGATATTTTTGGGGAATTCCCATCAACCTCATCATAGGCCAAGGGATCAAGGTTTTTCTATTTTTCTCAATATAGAAAATGATGAATATATAAATGATGTGGTGGTAGGTACTCTCACTTTTCTCTCAAATAAAGCTCGTACTAGTTCTAAATATTCGTATATTTTCTCCATCTTTTCAATGAATATAGAATCAATCCTTGAACTGATAGTCATATATCTATCAATAAATACTTTTTAGGGATTATCTATGAATCAACAGTGTATATAAACTCTAGTATTTACATTGGAGAGAATAATATCATCACCAATCTAGTTGTCATTACCATGAAAGAATTCGACATTATAATTGGGAAGGAATGGATCTCAAATTATAATGCTAAGATGAACTATTGAAGTAAGGAAATATCATTAGTAATGAATGTAGAACATATAGTTATTTTCAAACAAGATATAACTTGTGACTCGATATTTTCATATAAGAACCTCCAATAACCTTCTTTATATAAATGATTGGTAAAGATGAAGAAGGAAATTAAATTATACAAATATAAAATTTCCCCATCATTTTGTAATACATTGACATATTTCCAGAGTAGTTACTTGGACCTCCACCAGAAATATAGGTAGAGTTTTCTATTGAACTCGTTCCTGGATCCAAAATGATATTGAATGCCCTGTATCGAATGGAAAATGAAGAGCTAGAGTAATTAATGAAATAGCTCCAAGATCTTTTGGAGAAGGGGTTTATCATACTAACTGTGTCTCCCTGGGGAGAAAATGTTCTCTTTGTGAAGAATAAGGATAGATTAATGTGGATATGCATTGATTATGGATAACTTATTGGGATCACAGTTAATAATAAGAATCCTCTTCTAATGATTGATGATTTATTTGAACAACTTTGTGTGGCTCAATTCGTCTCCAAGATTCATCATTAATCTAGTTATAATCAATTGAGGATGAAGAAAAAATATATTCCAAAGAATACCTTACAATCAAGATATAGGCATTATGAATTATTTCCCCTTTTTCTAGACTAATGCACTTTCTATTTTTATGGATTTTATTAATAGATTCTTTAAGGACTACCTTGATAACTTTGTGGTATTTTTTATTAATGATATTATGATATATTCTAAATGTTGTGAGGTGAATGATTATAATATACATGTTTTTCCAAAATCCGAGGAAGGATAGGATATTTAAGTTAAAAAATGTGATTTATTTTACAACAAGTTGCATCATTAAGGCACATTGTAACTAATGAAGGAGTATCAATTGACCCTACCCAAACAATGGTTGTGGAGGAGTGGCCTCATCATACAACAGTGACTGAGATTCAATGTTTCCATAGTATAGTTGAATATTAAATGAGGTTTTTTAATAAAAAATATCTTCCTAATCCACTAACCTAGTTTACTCAAAAATGGGATACTTTTATCTAGAAAATGGATTGTGATGAAAGTTTCCATGAGCTGAAGAAGATATTGCTTACAGAACTTGTGTTAACACTACCCTTTATCATACAAGTATTCATTATTTTTAATGATGCATCTCTGAAAATTCTTGGGTGAGTCATCATGAAAAACGAAATAGTGATTACTTATGTATCTCAACAGTTAAATCCACATGAAAAGAATTATCCTATGCATGACCTGGATCTTGTTATGGTTATTTTTTCTTTGATGATATGGAGACAATATATTTATGGTGAGAAATGTGTTACATACATATACCATCAAAGTTTGAAGTATATTTTCACAAAAATAAATTGAACATGAGACAAAGGAGATGGTTGGAAATTCTAAAAGATAATTATTATTCAATTCATTAGAACCCTGGAAGGGAAAACAATGTCATTGATGAATTATGTAGGAATGGCCATGTTGTGCTAGAAATGATGAGGATTCAAGGAGATCCTTTGATTAGAGACCTAGTAAGACGAGACATAAGGATATTAAGGGAAGGGGAATATTCACCCTTATCCAAAATGATTTTTTAACCATCGTTACTAGAGAATATTAAGAAATACCAAAGATAAGTTATTTTATTACAGAATAAGATAGAGGCTATGAAGAATGTGATGTTTCCAGAGTTCAATATTGATCAGGAAGGTATTCAAAAATTTCATACAAGGATATGTGTTCCATATATTCTGAAAATTAAGAAGGAGTTAATGGATGATGTTCATAGCTCTACATTCTCTATACATCATGTAATAACTAAAATTTATAGGGACCATCGCGACCATTATTGGTGGGATAACATTTAAAGGGTGATTTTTTACTACACTACAGGGTGTCTAGTGTGTCAATAAGTAAAGGCGGATTGTTAACTTCCAAAATGGATATTGAAACCAGTACCAATAGCATTATTTAAGTAGGAAAATGTCATTATGAACTTTTTCTATAGTTTCTCAAAGCAATCTAAAAAAATGACATATAAGTTGTAGTGGATCGACTCACCAAGTCTTCCCATTTCATCACTATTTAGGAATATTTATCTATTGACCAAATTTCTAATATTTATATAAAGGAAGAGTGAGGTTTTATATTGTACCCTTTCCTATCATTTCTAATCATGATCCTAGTTTTACATTAAAAAATATGGAGAAGTATTCAACATGATCTGAATGCAAATTTAATTTTAGTATGGCTTACTACCCCTAAACTGATGGCCAATCTAAAAATACTATTCAGGAACATGAGGACATGATGAGATATTCTCAATGAAATTTAAAGGTGTGTGGGATCAACATATCTCATTAGTTTATTTCTCATACAACAAAAACTTACATAGCATTCAAAAGACAACCAATAAAGATTTATATGGTAAGTGATGTAGAACTACTTTTTTAGATGAAGTTAGTGAGAGAATTATACTTGGGTATGATCTTGTGCAAGAGATAAAAGAAAAGGTTCATTCCTTCCAAAAACACATTAAGGCTACTTAGACTCGATAGAAGAGATATGTTTATAATCATCAAAGATACATGGATTTTGATGTTTGAAACAATCACTACTAGAAAAAAAGGTATTTGTGACGGGTCATTTGCGACGGGATCCCGTCGCAAATGGCTTTTTGCGACGGGGGCCCGTCGCAAATGACCCGTTGCTGAAAACGGTGTCACAACAACAGTTTTTTGTGACGGGCCTGTTGCTAAAGCCTTTTTCCGCGACGGGGAGAATCCTCATCGCAACTAGTACTCCGTATATTTGTAAGAAACTATTTGTGACAGGCCCCGTCGCAAATACTTGTTGCGACGGGCCCGCGGCAAATAGTTGTTGCGACGGGACCCGTCGCAACAACTATTTTTTAAAAAAGAAAAAAATAATAATACTATTTGAGACGGGAATAGTATCCTGTCGCAAATACTATAAAAAAAATAAATTATTAATAAATTATTTTAATTAATATAATAATAATCCAATTATAATTCAAAAATAAAAAAGAATAAAATATTAATAAATGATTTTAATTAATATAATAATAGAATTATAATTCACAAATAAAAATAATAAATTATTTTAATTAATATAATAATAATAGAATTATAATTCAAAAAATAATAATTGAATATTAATAAATGATTTAATTAATATAATAATATTAGAATTATTATTCATAAATATAAAAAATATTAATAAGTTATTTTAATTAATATAAAAATAATAGAATTATTTTACATTCAAATATTAAAATAATTCAAGTATTACAAAAAAATATAATTAAATTATAATATTATAAAATTTTAATATATATATAAAATGTAATATTATAAAATATAAATAATATTATTATTCATATTAATATTGTTATTTAAAAATATAATATTATTAATATTTTATAATGAGACAGAAACTACAAGTAGAAAAAAAATCATATTTTGATTTCACAAATTTTATAACATAAATACAAACTCTAATCTGAAGGAGGGGGGAGGGGGGATCTGCAGATGGTGGTGGAGGAAACTCCATCCCTAAAGAATGAGTGAGTCGGCGCATGTACTCCATTTGCTCATGATGCTGCTGCTGCCACCGACTCGTCTGCTCCTCGTACAACAGCTGTTGGCGTCGACGCTCCTCCTCATGCTGTTGACGCATCTGCTCCTGCTCCTGTCGGAGAATCTCTATCAGTGCAGTCTGAGATTGCAACTGATCCTCATACTGTGTAGCAGAAGAAGATGCACGAGCTCCTCTCGAGCTGGACGCCGACATCGCAGCACTGTCATAGTAATCTCCGGGAGTCAGTCGAGAGCCGATACCAACTACCCGACCCTTCTCGAAGGCATACTAGGTGGCCTGCATCCATGCCTCCTCATCAAACTGACGGCCAGTGGTCTGATCTGATGACTCGGCCTGACTCTCAGGTCGGGCCTGTGATGCTGCGGCCTCATATGACTCCTATAGTTGCAATTTAAAATTAAAATTGTGAATATATTATATGCAGTTAATTTTTAAACTTGAAAACAAATAATACTGACTACGATGTGATGCTGACGATCACCTCTGAGCTCCCCAGTTGCAGGATCACTATACATCCTCCGATATACGTCGTACTCCGTAATATCGGGGTGCTCGACAGTCTATAAGAATAAAAAATAAACTGTTAATATTTATAGTTATATAAAATATTTATAAATAATGTACTTACCAGATGTTGTCTATGAGTACTGAAAGAAAGACTCCCAGCTCGATGAGTCACCTCCTGTCTCCCTCGATTCTGCCTCCCCACCGATGATCTCCTCTGAAAGGAACCACTCAACCAGTGCGCACATAATCCATCCCATACATGGGATGAAATGTACTCTGGTTGGTGTGCTCTACATGAATCATCAAAATCTGAAACTCCTACTTTCTTCATCGCTGATTTTCTTAAATTGTGCAAAAACTGACGAAGGTGATCACGCATAGCCACCTCCCATGCCTTGTGGATGGCGTCACGCATGGTATCCTCGATCAGATACTATAAACCCTACAAATAAATCAAAATATCAAGTTATAAATGAAATAATTTTCAAAATAAAAATTATTTATTTACGTACGTACCAACCAATGACTGAACATGGCCTACTGCACATCAATGGGAATCTTCTCCCATGTGGTCCACGACTGAGAGAAATAGTTGCGCAAAATAGCGCTGCCCTGTCCGACTGCTATATGCGGAAAACTGTAAAAATAATAAACATTTATTATGTGAATAGATTAATGAAATCTTAGTCAAATCCACAGGTTATCACACAGGTTATCACACCTCCGTGTGCATGGATCAAACCCAAGACGTGTACGTCGCTCGGGGACAGGGTCAGGAATCATCAATCGTGCAAGACCGCGCCCCCTCCGCGTACTCCCTGGAGCGCCTGCAGGCTGAGGGTTATCTGTCAGCAACTCATCCGCATCGAAAGTCAGGTCAGCATCCGCCAACTCACGAAATGTGGTGTCGTCCATCTGAAACAGAAAATGTCAATGTTGTTAGCAAATAATTGATAATTAATATTATATATACATATATACATATTATTATTGTATATAAATACCATGGAATTCTATCAGTGTTCATCTACATCATCATCTTCATATATGTCAATGTCATCTTCATATTCCTCCTCAACATCATCGATATCCATTCGAGTTATAGTTGCTTCATCTCTTACCATTTCAAATTCATATGTGACATCATTAACATCATCGTCATCACCGACTCTTAAATGTGGGTTGTCGTCATCGATACTCATGTCTCTTTGTAAAAAAATATTGATTTTGAGTACTCTCTTGAAAAACATCAATTCTTTGCACATCAGTGAAAGCACATTCACTTTGACTAAATGGATTGTCTCGAATTTTGATTTTTATTACACTCCACCAATCAGTCAAGTCTCTTGATGTAGCATAGTACTTTGCGTAATAAACTTGATGTGCCTGTTGAGCCAATAAGAATGGTTCATTTACTGCGAGAACACTTTTACATTTAATATCGATGATTTCATGAGTCGGATGAACACGCATGCCTCTCTCTGTATCCAACCACCGACATTTGAACATGGTTATGTAATGTTATCCAAGATAATAGAGTTAAATGATTTCATCAAGTATGCCATAAAAGTCAACTTCATTTTCTCGATGATGAGATCCTCTCAAGCTAACTCCACTTTTCATTGTTTTTTTCGATTCCCCACATGCATGTGTGTGAAATCGAAATCCATTCACCACATATGCATTATAAGTTTTAATAAGTTTGGAAGGTGGGCTACTCAATACACACAGCCGTTTGTCAATTTTATCAGCATGTCGAGACACCTGAAAATTTGTGAAATAATTATCAATATAGTAAACTATACATTGAATGAGTTGCTAAAAGATAAATAATTTATGTTACCAGTTTTTGAAACCACTGAGAGAAATTTTTCAGTCGACGTTCTTCGAGAGCAGCTGCTGTAATATGTGGAATTTGTTTCTTGATATGATTATCATACAACCTATAAAAACCAAAGTTATTTACTATAACATAAATGATAGAATAAGTGATATAAACACTTATAGTACAACTGATTTCATCTCTTCACAGTTGATCAGAACATAGGTATGAGCTCTATGATGTTCATCATCTGAAAGCCAGCATTCATAAACTCCACCAAAACCAAGCTCTGGCTGGTTGAAAACAGATAATTGATTGTCGATTTCATCAATATTCTTCTCGTCCGTCCCATTCGGTTGTGTTTTGAAGGATACTCATATTCAAAATAATCGGAGCAGAAAGAATATATTTCCACTTGAAAATAAGATTCTGCAATAGATCCTTCAACAGATGCTTTGTTACGTACTTTTCTTTTCAATTTTTGCATGCATATTTCAAATGGGTACATCCATCGAAACTGTACTGGACCTCCACATTTGGCTTCATATGGCAAATGTAACATCAAATGTTCCATTGAGTCGAAGAAAGACGACGGAAATATTTTTTCCAGTTTGCATATAATTACAACAATATCTTTTTCAAGTTTGCCTAGAGCATCATAATCTTCTGTAGCTGTACAAATTTCCCGAAAAAAATGAAACATGTATGTTATGGAATCCCAAATCACAGAATTCAACAGACCTATTAATCCAATGGGTAGAAGTCTTTCCATTATAACATGACAATCATGAATTTTTAATCCAGTAATATGACCATTCTTTACACATCTACCCAAATTTGAAGCACAGCCATCTGGAAGTCTCAAATCTGCAATCCACTGACAAAATAATAAACGGTTTTCTTTAGACAGTGTATAAGCTGCTTTTGGTTTCAGTAAACTTTCTGTTCTGATATTCTCAAACAGTTCCAATTCTGGACGCTTGCAAATTTGGGCAAGATCTAAACGTGCATTTACATTGTCTTTTCTCTTTCCTGGCGTATCCAAAACTGTATGAAACAAATTATCAAAACAGTTCTTCTCAATATGCATGACATCTAACATGTGTCAGACCAACAAATCAGACCAATATGGAAAATCCCAAAATATGATACGTTTAATCCAATTGTGTTCTTTCCCAAAACCAGAAATTTTCTGTTGATTTATTGTGGGACCAAAAGTGATGGGAGGTAATGAAAATACAACTGATTTTAACTCCGAACCAGATAGCATTTTTGGAGGTCCATCCCTTTCAACTGTTCCTTTTCTGAAATGAGATCTATTTCTGCGAAAAGGATGATCAGCTGGAAGAAATATGCGATGACAGTCAAAATAACAAGGTTTCTTTCCATGAATAAGCATAAATTCTTTGTTCTCTCCCATAAAGTAAGGACATGATTTCTGAACATGTGTACTCCAGCCAGATAACATCCCATAAGCCGGGAAGTCACTTATTGTTCCCATCAATGCTACTCTCAGTATGAAATTCTGTTTCGTTGCATCATCATATGTACTGACACCAGTACTCCACAATAAATTTAATTCATCAATCAATGGTTTCAAATAAACATCAATATTTTTCTTCGGATGTCCTAGAATTAGTAAATTCAAAAAGATATATGGATCCTTCATCAACATCCATGAAGGTAAATTGTACGGAGTTAAAAAAATAGGCCAACATGAATATTGACTACCATAAGATTCAAACGGACCGAAACCATCAGTGGAAAGGCCCAGTCGAACATTTCTAGCTTCTAAAGCAAAGGATGGATGCACTCTATCAAAATGTTTCCATGAATCACCATCGGCTGGATGATTCAAGCTTTTATCGGTTGAAATATTCTCTTTATGCCATTACATCATTGTCGCTGTATTCATACACATGATTAAACGCTGAATTCTGGATGTAAGTGGAAAATATCTCAACTGTTTTACAGGAATCAAACAAGACTTCCCGTGTTTTCCTTCTTTATATCTCAGTTGCCCACATGTGGGACAACTATCCAATGACTCATTTTCCCCCAGAATATAAAATGCAGTCATTTTAATATGCATGAATCTTCTGACAAGTAAGTCCCAAATTTCGAACCAGCCTCTTACTCTCATAGTAATTTGTAGGTAAAACATTTCCTTCGGGTAACAGTGTTTTAAGCAAAGAAAATATCTGGTCAAAACAGGTGTTTGACATTCCGTTATCTGATTTGATAGCCATAAATTTTGCAACTGCTTCTAATTTTCTCATCTTGCAGCCATGATATAATGCATCCTCAGCAGACTTCAACAACTCATAAAATTCAGACGGTGCCAACTCAGGATTTGAAGCTATATCAGCCGGAGTTTCTGTATGTTGAACAGTTGAACCTGCAACATCATGTACTAAATATTGAAACCGGGATAGATCTGGAATCAAGTTGGTATCACCTGCTCTGGAACTGTGTTCACCGTGTTGATACCAAAAAACATAATCTAGTTGAAAACCAAAATGCAAGAGATGTTCTCCCACTTTATCAAACGTGTCAAACGTTCTCGATGCACATTTTCTGCAAAGGCATTTTATTTTTCCTTCTAAAAAAAATTCTGTATTTGATGCCGTAAATGATAAAAAAGTCTCCACACCTTCTACATATACTGGATTTAAACCAGAACCATTTGGATTTCTATGTTGATTTATCCATATGCGGTCACCTAATAATGTTTGTGGACGACCCCGTTGTTCCATATTTCTCTATAAAATATAAATGCATTACTGGTATTGAATAATTTGTTAGAAATAACACTCAAGCCAGGATAATTATAGAGTTTAGATCATACACGACTGACTTAAACTTTTTAATGAGATAGACCTAAAAATTGACCCTTTAAGAATTAAATATATATGTTGAGAATAAAGCAAAACATGTTACAAATATTGATAATTTTAATATTATATAATTTTTTTATTATTTTCATAGTACTAATATTATTGGTAATTATTCCTAATTATTGTTAATTATTACTAATTAGTACTAATTATTACTAATTATTACGAAATATTACTAACTATTACTAATTATTAATAATTATTACTAATTATTACTAATTATTGGTAATTATTACTAATTATTGGTAATTATTACTAATTATTACTAATTATTACTAATTATTATTAATTATTACTATTTACCGGTAATTATTGGTAATTATTACTAATTATTATTAATTATTACTAATTATTACTAATTATTACTAATTATTGGTAATTATTAGTAATTATTGGTAATTATTACTAATTATTGGTAATTATTACTAATTATTACTAATTATTACTAATTATTGGTAATTATTGTTAATTATTACTAATTATTACGAATTATTGGTAATTATTGGTAATTATTACTAATTATTGGTAATTATTACTGATTATTCCAAATTATTACTAATTATTGGTAATTATTGGTAATTGTTACTAATTATTACGAATTATTGGTAATTATTGGTAATTATTACTAATTATTACTAATTAATACTAGTTATTGGTAATTATTGGTAATTATTACTAATTATTGGTAATTATTACTAATTATTACTAATTATTGGTAATTATTGGTAATTATTACTAATTATTACTAATTAATACTAATTATTGGTAATTATTGGTAATAATTACGAATTATTGGTAATTATTACGAATTATTGGTAATTATTATTAATTATTGATAATTATTACTAAAAATTGGTAATTATTACTAATTATTGGTAATTATTAATAATTATTGGTAATTATTACAAATTATTACTAATTATTACTAATTATTACTAATTATTACTAATTATTACTAATTATTACTAATTATTACTAATTATTACTAATTATTACTAATTATTGGCAATTATTGGTAATTATTACTAATTATTTGTAATTATTGGTAATTATTACAAATTATTGGTAATTATTACTAATTATTGGAAATTATTACTAATTATTGGTAATTATTATTAATTATTACTAATTATTACTAATTATTGGTAATTATTAGTAATTATTACTAATTATTGGTAATTATTGGTAATTATTAATAATTATTACTAATTATTGGTAATTATTACTAATTATTACTAATTATTGGTAATTATTTCTAATTATTGGTAATTATTACTAATTATTACAAATTATTACTAATTATTGGTAATTATGACTAATTATTGGTAATTATTGGTAATTATTACTAATTATTGGTAATTAATACTAATTATTGGTAATTATTGGTAATTATTACTAATTATTGGTAATTATTACTAATTATTTGTAATTATTACTAATTATTGGTAATTATTACGAATTATTGGTACTTATTATTAATTATTTCTAATTATTACTAATTATTGGTAATAATTACTAAATATTGGTAATTATTTCTAATTATTACTAATTATTTCTAATTATTACTAATTATTACTATTTACCGGTAATTATTGGTAATTATTGGTAATTATTGATAATTATTGTTAATTATTACTAATTATTTGTAATTATTATTAATTATTACGAATTATTACTAATTATTGGTAATTATAATTAATTATTTGTAATTATTTTTAATTATTACTAATTATTACTAATTATTACTAATTATTACTAATTATTGGTAATTATTACCAATTATTGGTAATTATTACTAATTATTGGTAATTATTACTGATTATTACTAATTATTAGTAATTATTGGTAATTATTGGTAATTATTACTAATTAGTGGTAATTAATACTAATTATTGGTAATTATTGGTGATTATTACTTATTATTGGTAATTATTACTAATTAGTGGTAATTATTATTAATTATTACTAATTATTACTAATTATTGGTAATTATTACTAATTATTGGTAATTATTTCTAATTATTATTAATTATTACTATTTACCGGTAATTATTACTATTTACCGGTAATTATTACTATTTACCGGTAATTATTGTTAATTATTGCTAATTATTGCTAATTATTGCTAATTATTGCTAATTATTACTAATTATTGCTAATTATTACTAATTATTACTAATTATTACTAATTATAACTAATTATTACTAATTATTACTAATTATTACTAATTATTCCTAATTATTACAAATTATTCCTAATTATTGGTAATTATTTGTAATTATTGGTAATTATTCCTAATTATTACTAATTAGTGGTAATTATTAGTAATTATTACTAATAATTTCTAATTATTGATAATTATTAATAATTATTACTAATTATTGATAATTATTAATAATTGTTACTAATTATTGGTAATTATTACTAATTATTGGTAAGTATTACGAATTATTGGTAAGTATTACTAATTATTGGTAATTATTACTAATTATTGGTAATTATTACGAATTATTGGAAATTATTACTAATTATTGGTAATTACTACTAATTATTGGTAATTATTACTAATTATTAATAATTATTCCTAATTATTGTTAATTATTGTTAATTGTTCCTAATTATTAGTAATTAAATGAATAATTACCAATAATTAGGAATAATTACCAATAATTAGGAATAATAACATTATCAGTATATTTTATTATTAATATTAAAATAATATAATTTTCTAATTTATATACAATTCTCCTTTCATCTGTGTGTTTTCTATCTCCACATACAAATAATACATGTGGAGACAGCAAACACACAGATGAAACGAGAATTGTATATATATAAAAAATTATATTATTTTAATATTAATAATAAAATATACTAATAATATAATAATGTTATTATTCCTAATTATTGATATTTATTACTAATTATTAATATTTATTCTTAATTATTAAAAAGTTTTACTAATTATTCCTAATTACCAATAACTATGAACAATACTAATAATTTAAATTTATTAAGTAATAAAACAATGTAAACATAATTAAATTACAACTAATTAAGAATAATTGAAACTAATAAAAAATTAAAAATAAATATTAAATTAAAATGAATATAAATACCTTGAAAATTGATCTGAAGTTGATTTCTGATCGTTCTTCAAAACTTTAATATCAACTCCGGAGAAAAAAATTAAACTTGAGAAAAACTGAACTTTAGAAAGGAAATTTTGAGAGAAGAAGAAGATGGAGTTTGAGAATGATTTGAAAAAAACGGATGAGGGTATTTATAGGTTAGATTATTTGCGATGGGTCCATTTGCGACGGGTATCCCGTCACAAATAATAGTATTTGCGACGGGTTCCGTCGCAAATACCTTAGCCATTATTTATTACGGTCAACGGTTAAATAGTTATTTGCGACGGGTCCCGTCGCAAATAACCACCTGCCGACATACTATTTGCGACGGGGGAATATTCCCGTCGCAAATAAGTTTCCCACGATTTGTCACGCAAAGCGCACCAGTCCTTTTGCGACGGGGAAAGCTATCCCGTCGCAAAAGGCTACTTATTTGCGACGGGCAAATACCCCCGTCGCAAATAAGTTTTTAACAAGACTATTTGCGACGGGAATAAATCCTGTCGCAAATAACCCGTCGCAAATACCCATTTTTCCCGTAGTGAATGTTTTCCTTCAAATATCACCATTGAAGAGGGTCATGTGGTTTGTGAAGAAAAGTAATCTTAGCTCTAGGTTCAATGGTCTCTATGAGATCCTTGATTTCATAGGGGAAGTGCCCTATCGAGTAGAACTTAAAATAAATCTAGCTCAATTTCATGATTTATTCCATGAATCTATCTTGAGGAATTACATATTTGACCATTTACTTGTACTAAATCTTGAGGTGGTACAATTGGAACATGACCTCTCTTGTGAGGAGTAGAAGGTCGAAATATTGGACCACAGTGACAAGGTTTTACGCAATAATACCACCCACCTTGTCCAAGTATTATGGAGGAACCAAAAATATGAAGACGCGATGTGGGAACAAGAAGTGAAAATGTGGTAGTAGTGCCCACACATCTTCTCAAATGAGAGAACAAGTTGAAATTTCAAAGACAAAATCTCTTTAGGTGGAGGAATGTAATGACCTGAACATTTTGAATAATATTTATTTCCTGATAAAATGTGTGTTATATTATATTATACACTACAAAACCATATATATTTAATAATTAAGTAATTTTAAGGGTAAATGTGACCCTATGGTGTCAACTTTTATATGACTATTGGTCAATTATGTTCATTGTTCAATATGGGCATTGGAAACTATACTCTTAATAATAATTTAAACATTATAACTAATATTTATATATAGAAATGATAAAGGATAATTATTGTAGAAAGGGGAACCGATTAACTCAACCAATAGAGTGGTTCTATAGAAATCATATTTTATCAGATCATGGGAGGGATGTATCATCATTGGGGTTCTCTCTTGACCAAACCCAAGTTGAGCTTCAATAAGTGAAGCTTAAACTAAATCACATATGGGAGAATTTCATTTTAGTGGAAATTACCACTCGTATGATGTTATTCAAGACACCCAATGAATCTATCATCATCACACACCTTATCCTTAGTTATTTTGTGGATGTTTTAAGGGGATATGTATCAAGTCCCTAGTTAGAGAAGGTGTAATTCCATTGAAAAAACAAAATTTTTATTCTATCAAATCTATTTTAAGAATAGTTTTTCCTTATAAAATTGAGATTAAATGTGATATATTGATTTTTTGGAAAGAAATTATAAATTTATAAAAAGGTTTAAATATTTATAATAACCAAAGATATTATAAATAATAATTATTTTAATGAAATAGTATGATAAAAATACTCTTATTTAAATATAAATAATAAAATATTTTTAATTGTAATCAAGTGTAAGAAATTTTACTATACATTTTTAATTTGTTGTTATTTTTAATAAATAATGTTATTTATATTGAAAATTTAGAATTATTATATTTAGATAATTATTCTAATAAAATAAATATCATTTTATAAATCTTTATGTCAAAATTAGTTTACCCAGAATTTATTATAATTTTCTAAAATACTTTATTTTTTCATTAATTGAAAATTACAGTTTGAGTTATTTGGTATGTTTAATAACTTCATAATTATTTCATAATTATTTAATAACTAACTAACCACAATACACGACCTAAAATTTTTTATTTTATTAATATCAATTATTTTAATTGATTTATATAAATTTCAATTTTATAGTTTACTTTCCAAATTCTAAAATAGAATCATTAACTTTAAAAATGTTATTTTGAGAAAACATTACTTTTATATGAAAAAATGAGTAATATAAAATGATGGCTTCCTCTTGTAAATTAATTTAACATAAAAGTTTCCCCAAGATTCTGGTACCACAAGAAAATACCATGGGAAATCCCATGGTTCTTTATTTTCCAAAACCTTGGTTTCTAAGGCCTATCTTTAGAAATTAATAAACAAATCCTCCACATATTCTATAAATACCCATCCATTTATCCATTTAAATTCACTCATAATTCATTCCCCATGAATATACTATCATTTTACCTATCAATAAGTCTTCCAAAGGTGTTCTCTATACCATAAGTTCCCAACCCTCGTGTTTTAGGAGTTACTTTTCATGGTAAAGAAATTATCCTTATTTTCTCTTTGTCTAATGAACCTATTTTTCTATATATCTTTTGAATGTTATGGTAACTATATCTTATTATCTTTTTATTAAATACCTTATTATAAAATTATTTTATATTAATGGGATACCCTTGTCCCATATCCTTTTACCCTTTTCTAAAATCACATTTTATTCCAGTTATGGTGTAAAATTTACTTCTCAAAATTTCTCTCTTCTCCTCATTAAATTACATTTTATTAGATATTTTTCAAAACCCAGTCCTATTTATTTTCTAGTGTTATTTACAAATATATAAAATTGATTTATTTGAATCTAGTTTTGACCTATATAAAATCAACATTCCCTTTCCGTGCGTTGAAAATGATATAATTATCATGTTTTTAAAATAACTTGTGAAATGTCATGATTTTAATATGAAATTTTTTAATTTTATTCACTATGGGTTATTTATTGAATGATTCATTGTGATCAATGTGGATCACATAAAAATTAATATATATGAAGGGTGAAACATGATAGCACTCCAATGTATTGGGTATACAATTTAACCTCTAGAGATGGCATGTTATATAATACTTTGGTGAATAGCCTTGGTAATTTCTACCACACCTTTGTGATTAACCATATTGATGTGATTATAAGTGTATATATTAAATATTGAAGACACATTTCCAAGTTATTATTCATGATATTTTATTTATGATATACTGCATGTTCTCTTTTTAAGGCCATAATGATATTCCTCGTGTTATTATGGATATTCCTCAAGATCACATGTAAATGTTTTCCACTTGCTTTCCCTTACTAGTCTTTATACTCACCCTTTCTTTTGATGTATGTCATGTGGTTATGAGATGTAGGGAATGTATTTAGGATGAATATTTTAATAATAATATCAAGTTAATTATAATAATCTTTTAATTCTTCCTATATTATAAACCTTTTTTCCAGAAACAAAACATTAAAATATCCTTTTATTATACAATTTAAATGAAAAGTTTATGTAATAAAAGGTAGTCTGCTATAAAAAATTTATTAATTTTTCAGTTATTCAACCATTTGATCATGATATTTTATAATATTTTTTCTATATCTTGAATGATTGATCAGCTGAGACCTAAGGTATTGCACTATGAGTTGCATCTGAATAGATTTTTATTTCTCACACATCCAATGAATTTGATTATCATTTATTGTTTTGAAAAATCTAGGCAGAGTAGGTTTATTCATTCATTATTATAATTATGCATATATACTAACACATAGGTGAGGGTGTCTTAGGAATATGAGTTACACATTAATAAAATCACTTTTTGATGAATAGGTCTTTATATATATAATGTGATAAGGGGTGAAATGTATATATTCATTTATTAATTAATGGATTCAATGAACACCCAGTAAATAAATAAATAAATACCATATATGCATTGTTCTATCTTAGATCATGATCAATCGATATACATTAATCTTGAATAAAAAACTAATCTTGTAAATAATTCTACTCAAGATTATTTATTATGAATTAACATAAATTAAAAAATAATAATTCATAAAACATAATTTACAGAGTCATATTAATAATTTTATTAAATTCAAGGATTTTTTATTAAAAATGGACTTTTCCGGATCCTTGGGTATTTTAACACCCCCCCTATGGATCTGTTCTAGGATCATATCAGGCCTAATAATGCTGGTAAGATCAAGAAGTACTAGACCCAACTATACCACATGGTTGGATAGTTATAAAACCCCTATACATGGGGTTTACAAGGCAAAGAGGGTTGGCACCTTTTGTTTAAAAACCTATCATAATGATATAATAAGTTTTTTCATATTTATTAATATTTATGAATCAGATATATATTTTAAATTAAATTATAATCTAGGTTCGGTAGAGTATATCACCCAAAAAAATATTATTATTTGAACTCTTGCATTTCATTCAATACTGAGTTATAATGGAAAATAATATACTGTTAATATTATTATTTAATATAGAAGTTTCCCCCCTTTTAATCGTATAGTATTTTTAAATCTAACTTTTGAAACTTTTATAAATTTTATTTTACAAAATAAATTTCTTATTTGAATGATTATTGTAAAATTTAGATTAGTGTTAGGTTTGGTATTTTCTAAGAAGTTTCATTTTTTAGTGAATAGTGAAAAAATACTGAATTTTAACTGAAAATTGCATTTTCGTATTAATACAATTTTGGTAATTTCAATATTTTTAATATTTAATTTATATATAAAAACATAGTAAACTTTTGAACATTTTCACTTTCAAACTCTTCTTTCTCGTTCTATTTATGGGAAGAATTTTAAATTAAATTATGAAACTTCTATAAATTTATTTTTTAAAATGGATTCAATATTTGGAATCATCATAATTTAAAATTTATATTAAGGTTAACTTGGTTTTTTACCTAAAATATTAGTGAGATCAATTAAAATTAATTACATTGATTACAATAAAAATGAGTTTCCATAGTGGATAAATATTAATATTAAGAGGAAAAATGACCTAGACACTTGAAAAAAAAATTCTAGACATATTTCTACCATATACCCTATTTAATCTTTTTTCTTTATTTGAGGCACATGAGGTAAGGAAGACCTCTCAATAGTATTTACTTTTAGGGATTTACAAGATTGTCAATCATCTTCCCCCATAAAATGGCATTCAATCTCCCTACTTATTCACTCTAATAAAGAATTTTGAATCATAAAAAACCTTATAAAATCAACTAAAAACATCTTCCCCCTCATCTTATATTCTTATTTTGGACATAAATCAACCCAAATAATGATTTTGGCTCAAATAAAATGGAGTTACCTATAGAATAAATTATTTACATAAATAATAACTTTTGTTTTATTTCGTTCTCAAATCCTTAAATTTTTATTATACATTTTTTATGTAATAACATCAGAATAATTAATATATTGATATTTTTTATTCTAATTGTATAGCCTGCACCCACACAAACTTCCACTAAATGGGTTTTTAATTTATCGGCATGTGTACAATGGGTTACCGCATCACGAAACGTTATTATTCGTTTTTTCCATTACCACCTCACATGGTTCAGAATTATAATGGTAATTCTATTTATATATTATATTTAAGATATTTATGACATAATAATACCTATGGAGTCATTATATTTTATACACCATTTTATATATCATACTGTTGGGGATATGATAACATCACTCTTGTGTATGGTGGAGTATCGAGTTCATAGAGGCTCCATCACTACTGGATCTAACGCTGATTTCCCTCTCAAAAATCCAGCATACATCAATGGATCTGTTTTACTTGTTCATTATTTATTCTTAGCATATTAAAAAACAATCTACAGTTGGGATCATGGATAATAGTCATATTATAGTTCATTTTTCTATAGAGTGTGATTTGATCACTTCCTGGTCCGAAGCCCACCGAGTCTACAACAGATGTCATTTATTCCTATTTCAGTGGTCATATTATTACAACATGAAGCACGACTCTACTTCTATAGTGATTTGGGTTCATCTACCAGAGCTTCCCCTTCCATTTCAGAATACTTCAATAATCCAAATGGTAGGTAATTTTATTGTATTTTTTCATTGCTCGAGTAAATGAACCAATGAAATTTGTCATCATGTTCTGCCTCACATTTGTGTCGAAGTTTATGTTTCACTAAATCCTGTTGATTTCATTTTCATTTATGTATGATAAATGTTTCGTTATAAATAGCCCATTGTTTTTGAATGGTGGGTTGATTTCTATTCTCAATGTAAAAGGTTTGGTCATCGGTCGTCACTGTGTCACTGAGTGTCTGATCGGATGAGGGTCTTAGTCCCGTAATTAGACCTTGGTGAGTCCACATTTGACGTCCTGAAGGTTCAGATCTAGGTGGATGATTTGAGGGGCCACTGTATTGGGCTACTGCATTCCACTCCATTGAAGGTACCTGCTCAGCTGAGATGTGTTGAATCTTATATAAAGTTTTGACTTCCGACCATGAACCCATCAATTGCGGAGGATTTTGACAAACTACATTTTGATCTGGTTGGGAAGAAATGGAAGCGGAAAACCGCACTTAGTTCAAGAGATATTGAAGTTATGGTGGTCCATAATGAGCATCCTTGACCAACATCATTGGAGAGATATAGGAAGGATGGAAACATGTTTAAGCAGTGCTAAGATACTGATGGTAGTAGACCCCCTCTTATGCATAAGCTCTGCATTCTGATGGTGTAGATACAAATTCCGACCAACCTTATGTGGGTATCCCAACTATATGTACTCAAGGGCTGTATGTGCAGGATTTTACCTAGGGGGACAGACTGAATCCAATGAGCAGGCCTAGTTCATTAAAAATTATTTCCACCATTGAAACTAGGAACTGGTTTGATAGATTTGATGGAGACTCTTCTTCTGAAAATTGGTCCTCTATGTAGATGGAAATGGAAGAGGCGTAGTATTATTTTTGGTTCTCTTAAAAGAAACGTAAGAATAATATTATAGATACTGATGGGTTTATCCACCATCTGCGGAAGCCATAGAGATGGAAGGATTACTCCATTTTACCTATTCCTTTGGTTACATGATCATCAAGTAAAGGCAGGCCCCCTTCAAAAGGGGTTTTCAGCTGCACGAGACCCTCTTATGTGAAATTCCAAGTGTCCTATAAAGCATGAGATGACATCCATCCCTTGTGAGAAGACTATTGAATCTCATATTGTATAATATCATGTCACTGACCTAGCCAATGCTGATATGGAGGATATGGCGCTCCTCATTCTATTTAATGAATAAATTCATGAAGAGTCTTTCTTGATCAACATATCAATGTAGTATTCCCACAAAAATTATAAAAGTCTGGTGCAGGTTGATACGAGTGACGAACATGGCTCCTATATTGGTAAACAGAATAATATTTTCATCTAAGGCTTCATTGAGGGGAAAACAAGTCTGGAGGAACATGTGAAATCTTGGGATAAGATGGATCTCTTCATAGAGGATCTCATTAAGGACAAACTAGACACGATGGTCACCTCTATTGAATGGAATTATTTCATGGTTAAAAACTCAAACTTCTTCAAATTTATTTTGAATGGAGTGATAATTTCATATGATGTTTGATTCTTATGTACCTGGAACATTGATGGTTTCCCACTTTTCCATAAAAGTTCTTTGTAATAATGAAATAATGAGTTATGTATTGAAAAAATGGAAATGTTACTCATGTGTACATATATCCTATCATCTCCATGATCGTAACATTGTTTAATTTTTCATAACCAAATTTTAAAATCGGTTTTATAAGTATAATTTATGTTCAAATATGATAATTATTTCATGATTACCATTCTAAATATGTTTAAATAATTACATCTTTGACCATAGTAAACTAACCAAATTCATTTAGAAACATATGTCAAATATAGTCAGTTAATTAAGTAATATTATAAAGAATTGTAATAAGTGAAAAAAATTTAACAATAAACTTTATAAAAATTCTCAATAAAATAAATAATTAAAATTATTTTATTATTCAGGATGATAAATATGCATGTGACAAGTCAGGCTCATAGTAAGGTACTTCATTTCAATTTCTTTTCATTGATGTATATTTTGATGTTATACACCCACATTATTTTATGAGGTGTATATACATTAACCTCTGCATATTATATCATTAATATATTTATTATCATGTTATTTAATGTTTGTTTAAATGGTATTTCTTCTTGGGTCTTGTGATTCAAGTGTTTCAATGTGTTTTGGAACACTTTTATTTAAAAATGTTTTTTTAAATGCTGAAATTTTTAATTTCAAGTTGTTTTCTTCCATGTAAATATTCTTGATATTATTCTATATATATATATATATATATAAAGATTTTAAAAGAAATTTTTTATCTTTTTGTAATTTCATTAGAATGTTTTTAAAAATAAATCCTTTTATGGGTTCTGTACAGAACAATCAACATTATTTACAAATGAAAAAGGGGATGTTCTTTTTAATGTATGTTGTGAGAAAAAATCCTCCACGTCCATGCCCATTATTTGATATTTGGATTCCTCTACAAGATTTCATGTTTTTTAAATAAAAATAAACCCCAATTTATTTTATGGGTAATTAATATTGAAAATTGTTTTTGAAAATTGATTTATTATTTCAATAAAATTAAATGTTTTCTTATGAGTGAAAATGAAATTTTATGAGTGACATGGTGAAAATTAAAATCTTTATTTGTTATGATTATGTTATGGTACATGAAAATTATCATGGGTGGTTAAGTTATAAACCAATGAAGGGTGGTTTTGTGATAAACCAATGAAGGGAGAGTCCATAATATCCCTCCAATATATTTTTTATGGAATTTTACTGTATAGTTGTTTTATTTACAAGAATGGAATGTTTGGAATTTGATGACGTGGTTATTACATTTATATGAATGAAAAGTTTAATAATCTACCTATATAATTTTATGTGTAATATATTCTTTTTATGGATTTGATGGTAATATTATGATTACAAAATGGGTAAGAAATGGGCTTATATTCAAAAGAAATTATATAATACTTCTTAAGGGTGAAAAGTATTAATTTACAATAATGATTTCATGAGTTTATCATGTTTTTAGAGAAACCATTATGTGTTTTATTTGAGCTTAGGTTTTCTTATGAAATGTTTTAAAAAAAATATTTTGACAAATAAAGTAATTTTATTGGGTAAGAAAAAGTCAATTTTGATCCCTGAATCTATTTTTTATTAAAATAAAAAATTTCATAAACCAATGGGTTTATTTAAATTTTTTAATATCCCTTAATAATTTTTTTTACACATACCACATTATATAATGTTTTTTATATTTCTTTTAGAATGAATAGGGATAAGGAATAGGTCAAGATCAAAATTTGAGAGATTTGATATGAAAAGAAAACATGCATCTTTTTAAAATATTTTTATTATGGGAAAATTTTATACTAATCGGAAGTGTACACTTTGTAATATATGGTTTTGTTATGTATGGTGTATGAACCTGGTTCTTTCTTTAGGTGTAGATATTTTTTCAGTTTAAATTCATAATTATAGACTTGTGTGAATTTCATTTTAGGTCATGGATGTATCAATGGTGTTTGGGGATTGTTAGGAGCTCAAAACCCGTCTTTTTGGAAAACTAAGGATGTCCACACAATATGTAGAAACCATAAAGGAATAGACACACGGTTAATGCTAACCATGTGAGGCTTGATATAGGGGGTCTTTATGATAAATTGTTTGAGTAAACCATCTGAATGGAGGCACACACCCGTGAGGGGGAACAAAATTTTTTTGAATTTTTTTTAATGTTTGTGAATGGTAAGTCAAACTGTGTGTAGTAATCATGCGGGTTCCCCCTTAGTATAGTAGAGGGTGCATAGCTAGCACACATGTTTTTAAACCATGAGTCCAAAACTTTCATTCCAGTATTTTGGGAGAAATTACAAAATTTCTCATAAAATATATTTTATCTCAATCTAATTTTTATTTCTTCCTCTAGACAGCAGCTCAAATGTGAGGAAGATTCCTTGGAATCTAATCTTGGGATTTTCTACCTATTCATTGTCTGATCATAGAATTTAGAGTCATTAATCTTGTTTGATCTTCTGTGTTGATTATTCCATTCCTTTTGTGTCGTCGTTCATTTTTCTTGGTATCAGCTATGCTATTTCTGTGCAATCCAATTTTCCAAATTTTCAGGGTTTTCATCTGTTCTTCACTTTTATCCCAATTTGAGTTGAATCAGAAGATGATATTTGATGAGAACTCCACTATCAACCTATAATAGGCATTCTAGATATTTTACATTGAATTCAGCGTGTTTCTATATATTTTGTTTCATTGTGTGTCTGATTTTCCCAGTGATTCCTTTGAAATGAAATTTATTCCTTGATCAAAATAGATAGGTATGACCTCTGTAATTAATGAGACGCATTTGTAAATTTTATAGGTTATGAACCCTGAATTGGAACCTCCCATTGGGTTCCATATTTAATTAAATAGAAAAACATGTATATCTTATGAATTGTTCACTTTTAAAGTGTTTCGTTTTCCCCTTTCTATGGGATATTAAATGATGAATTCAATAGTAAATTGTTATTGTAATTATAATTTTAATTGATTAAATTAAGGGAATGTAAGATCATGTACACATTCTATTCCCATAAAATTGATTGTTTAATTTTGTGTTTCTTCCTCTATTGATATTACAAACATGATATAATTAAGAGGATAAGCCTTTTAATCTTAGACTATTCCTCCATCCACCTTTTAAGGTAATGATAAATTGAAATGATAACACTAAAGACCTTTGAAATAATTAAATGATATTTATTTAACTCTTTAGTATTCCTTGGGTGACACATAGGTTTATATACGAATTCCATGGATGGAATCATTTGGATACTACCTTACGTATGCCTGAGTGAATTTGGACTCCTTTATAGACCACCAAGGATGGACTTAAAGGAAATATTGATATTCACTCAAGTGACACTTGGAATCCCTATACAAAATATCAAGTATGGACTCAAAGGGCCAAATATATATATGTCTGGAGTGAAAATTTGGCTTCCTTAGTGGACCGCCAAGGGAGGACTCAAACGATAATGATGTTATAATACACCAAAATCAATATCATGATTCCAATGAAGAATTCCTAGGATGGGATTTTAATGTTCTGGGTTCTTGTTATGCCTCAAGAGATAACTAGATTCCAAATAAGTAATGATATGGATGGTCTCAGGATCTTAATTTAGTAATTCTTGAAAATATATATATGAAGAGTCTACCAAGCCCAAAAAAATTATGGATTTGGTTAAAAATGTATACCTTATTAATGGTCTGATAAGGAAAATATTGATAGCATATTCTTAAAGGGCACACTAGAATATATTCCTAGTTATAAGAGTATTTATTAAATGATACATGTTTGACTGATTATTTTGAGACTTTTGGCTATGGTTGAATCAGGTAGTAGAGTACGAGTTACCATGCGAACACAGACCTTTATGGTTTGTACACTTTCAACACTTCTTCTATATACTAAATTAATTCAACAACATTTTATTATTATATATTAACTGATTGGATGGAATTTGACACCATTGGTGGTGGCCTACTAGGATATTATCTCACACCCTACTTGGGTTTCCTTTAGTACCGTAAAAGATTTCATGACTGAAGGTAAAGATAAGAGCAAGAATGATACTATAGGTTTTTGATTACTACATTGGAGAAGGGGATAATAAGAGAAATTTGAGGTTCGTGGTGCTGGATAGGATAGTATTTGGTATTTTGAGATATATTTTACACCTTCCATGTGTACCTATTTTGGATTCCATGTAAACATGTGAAATGGTCATAATTTTATATGAGATTTCTTCTAGAATTATAATATATACCTCCTTTAATGTTTATCTATTATTTGATTAAATTACTACTTAGGATATGGATTTAATGTTTCTACCACTGTTTTACACTCTGAAAAGAGGGAATTGAATCCCCACAAACAAACCATAGGCCCTCACTTCTAGTCAGTAGCCTCTCGCATTTGGGGAGATGCTCTTGAGTCAATGTGGAAACTAGTCTCGGGGTAACATTCAGTGGAATTTGAGTCCAAGACATTAAATATGGGTTATGAAATAGTAATCTAAAACTCTATACCTGAAAATATTCATGCGATTATTAGAATGATAATTATTGTCTAATGAAACGAGAATATGATTGGTTTAAGTATGAGTTTTTATAGTTGGTATCACAGTAAATTATTAGATAACTTTGGAGTTTAAGTTAATATTAGTAGCATTCCCTTAAAATATTTCACTATATGGTTAATTTTAATTGATATAAAATTTAAATATTAACATGTTTCTTCATCTATATTATGTTTATATAGAATATTTTTCCACATACGAAACAAATAAGTTGTAGTGGGAAGGCACCAGGAAGAAAATATCCTTTAGAATCAAAATCCCAATATGGTTGGAATTAGAGCATGACTATTTGATGTAGTAATAGATTAGTTGAAAGTGGATATAAATTCTGGTGGTGTCCATGTAAGATAGAAACTAGATCTACCATAGAGGAACATGATGATAGTGGAGAATTTTATGAGATAACATCCCCTATCATTCAAAGGATCATCTCACCCTATGCTTGATGTAGGATGGATTTAAGCCCTAAAAAATATATTTGATGATATGTGTTTTTTAAAAAATTAAAGGGAAACTCTTTTAATTTATCATTTTGAAGAAGAGGCTGACCAGTGATAATCAATAGTTAATAATATCAATGAAAGTAAAGAGATTGATTCCTTGGAATGGGATAAATATAATAATATTTTCCTTGAGAAATATTTTCCTACAACTACTTGACATAGGATGGAAAACAGTTGATATAATTGAGAAAAAATGAGGATGATTTAATGGTTGAATACGACAAAAAATTCACTTGATTAGAAATGTACGACCAAAATTTTATCCAAGATCGTGATAGAAAGATAAATTAGTTTTACTTAGGATTTAATCCAATATATAAAAGGTAATTATATTCTATTGAGTTCAAAATCTATGAGAAACATGTTCAATGTGATAAAATGGAGGAAATAAGGTTTTTTATGATATTGTGTCCTTTGAAAACAATAAAAATAAGAGGTCACATTGGAATGAAATGGGAAATAATTCATTAAAGATGTTTGTTGGTTAGAAAAATAATTTCTCACCATGTGATAATTCTGGTAAAAGTCTTTATAGAGAATGAATTTCAATGTTTTGGAAGTTCATTTTATGTGGTAATATTATTCATATGGCTCATGAATATATGGTAGATGATAATGAAAATAATGAAAATCCAAAGTTATGATGTTTTAGTTACAATGACTTGGGGAATTATTCTAATGTGTTTCTCGAGTTGATTACCCCTAGTAGAAAAAAACAATATCAAAACAAAAAGGGTGTTGAATTTTATTTCTACAACTAAGGCTGATGTTGGTCCATCAAATGAAGTGGTGAAAAATCTAGGGAGATCAATGTTTTTTAATGATTGATTTAAGGTTTGGGTACCATCGACTGATGGTTAAGGAGGATGGCATATCGAAGATAGTGTTTTAGATGAGGTATGTGAATTGTGAGTCTGTAGTTATTCCCTTTGGGTTTGCTAATGTAACTGTTGTATTTATGAATCTTATGAATAGAGTCTTCCATCAGTTTTTGGATTAGTTTTTTGTTTAATTTCAATATTATATTTTGGTATATTATAAAATCATGGAGGAACATGAATGAAACATAAGGATTGTTTTGAAACACTTGAATAAAAGAAACTATATGGAATGTTTAGTAAGAGTTGTTTTGGGTTGAAAAAAATGGCATTCATTGGACATACTATTTCTAAAAATGGAATAACTATTGACCCTAATAAAATAAAAGATCATGAAAAATGGACAAGACCCAAAAATTTCATAGATATTTTATTTTTCTTAGATTAACGAGTTATTACAGGTAGATTGTTGAAAATATTTATATGTTGTTTATCATACTAACAATGTTAATGTGAAAGGGAGTTAGGTTCATCTGGATATAGGAATTAAATTTTTTTCATGAATTGAAAATGAGATAGGTAAATAGTCTAGTATTGGCTCTAAATTCCAAAAATGGTGAATTTTTCATCTATAGTGATGCTTAATTAAAATAATTTGGTTGTATCCTAATGCAGAATGACAAGGTAATTGTCTATACTTAATGTTAGTTGAAAACTCATGAGTTAAATTATCCTACACATGATATGTAATTTTATTTTTTTTGAAAATTTGGAGGCATCATTTTTATGGAGTGAAGTGTGTAATATATAATGATCATAAATGTTTGAATTATATATTCACCTAGAAATATCTGAACATAAGACAAAGAAGATATATGAAACAAATAATGTATTTGGATTGAACAAATCATTACCATTCTAGAAGATTTAAAAAAATTGGTTAATTAATTGAGTATAAGAAGTAATTCTACATTAACATTTTTATGTTTGAAACATGATACTTTGGTTAATCATTGGATGAATTTTTTTCTAGAAGTTGTGGATATAGGTACATCCTCTATTTATTCTAGGTTTTAGTGCATTCTACTTTCATAGAAAGAATTAAGAGAGTCCAAAAAGAGGATTAATCATTTTTGGAAAAGGTATAATCCTTTGATAAGGGATAGTTACATGGGTTTATTATTGATGAATAAAGTGTTTTGTGATTTGGAAGAAGATTGTGTGTGACTTATGATTCTATGTTGAGGAAATAGTTGCTGACTAAATTTCATAGTTCTCTAATTTCAATTCATCTGGTAAGTTTAAATAAATACAGAGACCTTAATGAGTATTATTGGTGGGGTGGAATGAAATTATATATTGTTGAATTTTCCATGAAGTGTTATATATTCCTAGTTATAAGAGTATTTATTAAATGATACATGTTTGACTGATTATTTTGAGACTTTTGGCTATGGTTGAATCAGGTAGTAGAGTACGAGTTACCATGCGAACACAGACCTTTATGGTTTGTACACTTTCAACACTTCTTCTATATACTAAATTAATTCAACAACATTTTATTATTATATATTAACTGATTGGATGGAATTTGACACCATTGGTGGTGGCCTACTAGGATATTATCTCACACCCTACTTGGGTTTCCTTTAGTACCGTAAAAGATTTCATGACTGAAGGTAAAGATAAGAGCAAGAATGATACTATAGGTTTTTGATTACTACATTGGAGAAGGGGATAATAAGAGAAATTTGAGGTTCGTGGTGCTGGATAGGATAGTATTTGGTATTTTGAGATATATTTTACACCTTCCATGTGTACCTATTTTGGATTCCATGTAAACATGTGAAATGGTCATAATTTTATATGAGATTTCTTCTAGAATTATAATATATACCTCCTTTAATGTTTATCTATTATTTGATTAAATTACTACTTAGGATATGGATTTAATGTTTCTACCACTGTTTTACACTCTGAAAAGAGGGAATTGAATCCCCACAAACAAACCATAGGCCCTCACTTCTAGTCAGTAGCCTCTCGCATTTGGGGAGATGCTCTTGAGTCAATGTGGAAACTAGTCTCGGGGTAACATTCAGTGGAATTTGAGTCCAAGACATTAAATATGGGTTATGAAATAGTAATCTAAAACTCTATACCTGAAAATATTCATGCGATTATTAGAATGATAATTATTGTCTAATGAAACGAGAATATGATTGGTTTAAGTATGAGTTTTTATAGTTGGTATCACAGTAAATTATTAGATAACTTTGGAGTTTAAGTTAATATTAGTAGCATTCCCTTAAAATATTTCACTATATGGTTAATTTTAATTGATATAAAATTTAAATATTAACATGTTTCTTCATCTATATTATGTTTATATAGAATATTTTTCCACATACGAAACAAATAAGTTGTAGTGGGAAGGCACCAGGAAGAAAATATCCTTTAGAATCAAAATCCCAATATGGTTGGAATTAGAGCATGACTATTTGATGTAGTAATAGATTAGTTGAAAGTGGATATAAATTCTGGTGGTGTCCATGTAAGATAGAAACTAGATCTACCATAGAGGAACATGATGATAGTGGAGAATTTTATGAGATAACATCCCCTATCATTCAAAGGATCATCTCACCCTATGCTTGATGTAGGATGGATTTAAGCCCTAAAAAATATATTTGATGATATGTGTTTTTTAAAAAATTAAAGGGAAACTCTTTTAATTTATCATTTTGAAGAAGAGGCTGACCAGTGATAATCAATAGTTAATAATATCAATGAAAGTAAAGAGATTGATTCCTTGGAATGGGATAAATATAATAATATTTTCCTTGAGAAATATTTTCCTACAACTACTTGACATAGGATGGAAAACAGTTGATATAATTGAGAAAAAATGAGGATGATTTAATGGTTGAATACGACAAAAAATTCACTTGATTAGAAATGTACGACCAAAATTTTATCCAAGATCGTGATAGAAAGATAAATTAGTTTTACTTAGGATTTAATCCAATATATAAAAGGTAATTATATTCTATTGAGTTCAAAATCTATGAGAAACATGTTCAATGTGATAAAATGGAGGAAATAAGGTTTTTTATGATATTGTGTCCTTTGAAAACAATAAAAATAAGAGGTCACATTGGAATGAAATGGGAAATAATTCATTAAAGATGTTTGTTGGTTAGAAAAATAATTTCTCACCATATGATAATTCTGGTAAAAGTCTTTATAGAGAATGAATTTCAATGTTTTGGAAGTTCATTTTATGTGGTAATATTATTCATATGGCTCATGAATATATGGTAGATGATAATGAAAATAATGAAAATCCAAAGTTATGATGTTTTAGTTACAATGACTTGGGGAATTATTCTAATGTGTTTCTCGAGTTGATTACCCCTAGTAGAAAAAAACAATATCAAAACAAAAAGGGTGTTGAATTTTATTTCTACAACTAAGGCTGATGTTGGTCCATCAAATGAAGTGGTGAAAAATCTAGGGAGATCAATGTTTTTTAATGATTGATTTAAGGTTTGGGTACCATCGACTGATGGTTAAGGAGGATGGCATATCGAAGATAGTGTTTTAGATGAGGTATGTGAATTGTGAGTCTGTAGTTATTCCCTTTGGGTTTGCTAATGTAACTGTTGTATTTATGAATCTTATGAATAGAGTCTTCCATCAGTTTTTGGATTAGTTTTTTGTTTAATTTCAATATTATATTTTGGTATATTATAAAATCATGGAGGAACATGAATGAAACATAAGGATTGTTTTGAAACACTTGAATAAAAGAAACTATATGGAATGTTTAGTAAGAGTTGTTTTGGGTTGAAAAAAATGGCATTCATTGGACATACTATTTCTAAAAATGGAATAACTATTGACCCTAATAAAATAAAAGATCATGAAAAATGGACAAGACCCAAAAATTTCATAGATATTTTATTTTTCTTAGATTAACGAGTTATTACAGGTAGATTGTTGAAAATATTTATATGTTGTTTATCATACTAACAATGTTAATGTGAAAGGGAGTTAGGTTCATCTGGATATAGGAATTAAATTTTTTTCATGAATTGAAAATGAGATAGGTAAATAGTCTAGTATTGGCTCTAAATTCCAAAAATGGTGAATTTTTCATCTATAGTGATGCTTAATTAAAATAATTTGGTTGTATCCTAATGCAGAATGACAAGGTAATTGTCTATACTTAATGTTAGTTGAAAACTCATGAGTTAAATTATCCTACACATGATATGTAATTTTATTTTTTTTGAAAATTTGGAGGCATCATTTTTATGGAGTGAAGTGTGTAATATATAATGATCATAAATGTTTGAATTATATATTCACCTAGAAATATCTGAACATAAGACAAAGAAGATATATGAAACAAATAATGTATTTGGATTGAACAAATCATTACCATTCTAGAAGATTTAAAAAAATTGGTTAATTAATTGAGTATAAGAAGTAATTCTACATTAACATTTTTATGTTTGAAACATGATACTTTGGTTAATCATTGGATGAATTTTTTTCTAGAAGTTGTGGATATAGGTACATCCTCTATTTATTCTAGGTTTTAGTGCATTCTACTTTCATAGAAAGAATTAAGAGAGTCCAAAAAGAGGATTAATCATTTTTGGAAAAGGTATAATCCTTTGATAAGGGATAGTTACATGGGTTTATTATTGATGAATAAAGTGTTTTGTGATTTGGAAGAAGATTGTGTGTGACTTATGATTCTATGTTGAGGAAATAGTTGCTGACTAAATTTCATAGTTCTCTAATTTCAATTCATCTGGTAAGTTTAAATAAATACAGAGACCTTAATGAGTATTATTGGTGGGGTGGAATGAAATTATATATTGTTGAATTTTCCATGAAGTGTTTGAATTCTCAGTAGGTTAAATCATAAGAACAGTTACTGAAGTGGGTACTTCAACTTTTTCTAGTCTATGAGTACAAATGAGAGAATATATCAAGGTATTTAATGGTAGGATTATAAAAGACTTCTAAAAGTAACAATTTTATTTGGGTTATTGTTGAATAATTTACTAAATATTCACAATTCCTTCCCATTCAAGATACAATGTCTTTAGATCATCTTTCTAGAATTTATTTAAAAGAGTTACTTAGGTTATATAGATTCAACTTCCTATTATATCATACTATGACCCTAGGTTCACATAAAATTTTTTAAAAGACTTTAGACATCATTAGGCACTAAATTAAATTTTGTTACAACTTTTCATACTCAATCTAATGGATGGTCTTAGTGGACAATTCAGAAAAAAGAAGATATACTTCTTTCATGTTCAATGGATTACTGGGGAAGCTGGGATCAACATATTTATTTGGTTGATTTTCTTTATAATAACAGTTTTTATTCCAATGTATAGCTCATGGAATTTTAGGTATTATATGGAAAGAGGTTCAAGACACCATAATTTTGGGGTTATGTTGGAGAAATGAAGTTAATGGGACAAGATTTGGTAAAGGAAATGACATAGAAAATTCGGTTGATTCTATGACACACGAGGATAGCTCAAATAAATAAGAAAATTAATGTGGATAATAAGAGAAATAATATTTATTTCAAGGTATGAGATCAATTCTTTATAAAATTTTCTCCATAGAAAATTGTGATTTTTTTGGTAGGAATGCGAAGTTGAGTCCATGGTTCATTAGAGCATATGAAATACTAGAGAAATATGGATCAATTTCCAGGAGACTGGATAATCCCTTGAGTTTATCTCATGTACACAACATATTTAAAGTTTTAATGTTAAGGAATTATATAAAAGATTCATCTCATGTTTTGAGACATGAATTAGCTCAGCTAGAAGAGAACCTTTCTTATGAGGAACAACAAGTTCAGATTCTTGACAATATAGAGCAAGTATTGGGGAATAAGATAATTTAAAAGTTTAAGGTTTCATTTAAAAACCTATGGTTGAACAAGAAACACTGGAATTTTAAAATTTTAGGATTGAAATATATCCCCACTTTTTTAATAAGTGAATTTTTTTTTGAGGACACAATTTCCAAAAGATGGAATATTGTAACAACCCAGTTAATGATAGAAAAATCCTTTTTTCATACTTATTAATTTTTATGAATTAGATATATACTTTAAAATAAAAGTGATGTTTTGTTAAATATTTTATATAACATGCAATAATTATCTTGATATAAATATTTTATTGTGTGCAAGACTGAGTTATACTAAACAATAATATAATAATATTATTATTATTATTTAATGTCATTTTTCCCCTTTTAATGGAAGAATTGTTTGAAAATTAAAATTTTAAAATATTATAATTTTATTTGACAAAAATAAACTTCTAATTTATAAGAGGTATCTCAAAATTTTCTTATAGTGAATTTTTGATATTTTTATGAGAATTTTAATTTTGTTAATGAATAGTGAAAAATACTGGATTTTAATTGAAAATTTTCTTTTCTTCTAGATAATTTATAATGTTGAATTATATTTTGGATTGGATTTAAAGTAAATATATTTCAATTATACATCTATTATTTCAATTTATGATATTTTAATATTTTTTATATAGGAATTAGATATAAAAATTTAGTAAACTTTGAAACATTTTCACATTAAAACCCCACTTTCTCATTTCCTATGTGGGATTAATTTTAAATTAAATTATAAAAATTATTTGAATTGAATTTCAAAAAAAACTAATTCTAAACTTTGAATTAGAATAATTTATAATTTCATGTAACGTAAAAATTGTTTTTGAACAAAAATATTAGTTAATGAAATTAAAATTAATTACAATTATTGTAGTAAAAATGAGTTTACTTAGTCGTTAAAAAATAATATTTAGGGGCCAAATGATCTAGAAAATTTTCCAAAACCTATTATATAGTCATATATAAATCATATAAAATATTTTATAAAATTTATATTACTATTGGGGGAAGATGAGGTAATATATACCACCCAATATTGTATACTTTTTGGAATTTACAAGTATGTCTCTCCCTATCCACTATAAAATAGAATTCACTCTACCTACTTCTTTACACCTATAAAGAATTTGGGGTTATCCTAAACCTAGCCAAATAAACTCCCAATATCACTCCTCTCATCCAAGAATATTTTTTTACATATATCAAACCAATTAAGGCTTTTTTACTTACCAAAAATAGTTACTTGAAGAAGAGGTAATGTTCCCCAATGAGCACTTTTGTTTTATTTCTTTCTCAACCCATTAAATTATTATAATACCATGATTATATAATAAAATCAATATAATTAATTTAGTAAGATATTTTTTATGTTAATTTTATGGCCTAATCCAACACAAAATTCCATCAAATATTTTATAAAATCATCATTCGTGTGTACGATGGTCTACCACCTCGTGAAATAATGCCATATATTTTTTTTCCTTTAACAACCCTCATAGTTTATAATTATGATGGAAATAATATTTATATATTATTTTTATGATATTTAAAATATAATATTTCCTCTAGACTCATTATATAATGTACACCTTTTTACATTTCATACCATAGGGGATAAAATAACATTGCTCGTGTGTATGGCGGTCTACTCCCTCACGAAGCGATGTGAAGTGTTTTTCAATAAATTGTTACATGGAAGGTAATAAGGTTAAATATAATGAATAAATATGATATAAATTACATGATTATGATATTAATGACATAATAATCTTTTTGTAAATATATTATATCATTTTCTTCTTACAATTTCACATGGTGAAAAAGTGAAAACATCGTTTGTGGATGTGTGAACTACTGCCTCCTCGAAGTGATGTGATTCTTATTTTTCATTACGACATCCCAATAATAATATATATAAGTATATATAATTAAATATTATGTTATTTATGAAATAAATATCATTCTTTAAAAATAAATTTAACTTCTCTTCTTTCCATAAAGTTCATTGATAAAAATGGAAATGTTACTCGTGCATATGTACACCCTACCCTATAAAAGATCATAACAATGGTTCATTTTTCATAACCACATTTCATAATTGGGCATAAAGTATAATTTATTTTTAAATATGATCATTATTTCAATATTATTATTGAATATATGTTTAAATAATCTCCTATTTGACCATATTAAACCTACCAAAGTCATTTAAACACATAATATTAATATGGTGAAAACATCCAATGTAAACTTAATTTATTAGGTAATTTTATAAAACATTATAATAATTGAAATAAAAAAGTAATAATAAAGTTCAGAAATTATATAAAGCAAGTAACTAATTAATAAAATTTTATTATTCATGAATATAAATACACACATGACAAGTCAGACTCAAGGTAAGGGTCCTCGTCTCAATTTCCTTTCATTGATTCACATTTTAATGTTATACACTCTCCATATTTTATGAGGTGTATATACAGTCCCTTTGAAAAATTATATCAAGAAGTTATTTATTCTCATGTTTTTTAATGTTTTTTAAAATTTTATTCCTTCATGGATCTTATGAATCAAATGTTTTAATGTTGTATGGTACATATTGATTTAAAAATATCTTTTTAATGATTAATGAATTAATATAATATATTTTATGCTATATCAGTATTCTTGATTTTATATTATATGTTTATTTATATTGATATAAAAGGATTATAAAGGAATTTGTATGTCTATTTGTAATTTTATTCAAATTATTAAAAAAAGAATTTTTTTATGTTTTATGTACATAACATTTGAATTTCTATACAAATTACAAAAGGAGTGTTTTTTTAATGTATTTAGAAACAAATAATAATCCACTATCATGAATCTTATTTGATATTTGGCTTCCTGTAAAATTATTAAATTTTTTTACAGAAAAATAAACCTCTATTTACTTTTTTATGGGTATTTATTATTTAAAATGGGTTTTTAAAATTTAGTACTTATTTTAGTAACATGAAATGTTTTCTTATGAGTGAAAAATGAAAATTTATGACTGACATGTTGAAATTTTCAAGCTTTTATGTGCTATGATTATGTTATGGTAATTGGAAATTATGATGGTTGGTTATATTATAAACTAATGATGAGTGGTTTTTTGATAAACCAATTATGGTTGGGTTTGTGATAACCCTTAGATGCATTGGGTGTGGATGTCGATTACATGGTTATTCCATTTATAATAACACCACTTATGGAAGTTGACATCGGGGGTATTCCATTTATAATAATGAAAAGAATAATGTTGTCCCAAAATACTTTTATAAGTTCTGTATTCTTTATAAGGGATTTATGAAAATATTTTGATTATGAATAGTGTATTTAGTGAACTAATTTTTGATGGAATGTTTTTATAATTTCTTAAGGGTGAAAAGTATTACTTTATGAAAATGTTTTAATGAAATTATCATGTTTTAGAAGAAATTTTTATGTGTTTTATTTTTAATTACGTTTTATTATTAAATGTTTTATACAAATATTTGGGAATATATGGTAATTATCTTGGGTATGAAAATGTAAAATTTGACCCCTAGAGATATTTTTTATTAAAAGGAAAATTTTTGTAAACCAATGGGTTTCTTTATTTGATTTCATATCCCTTATTGATATTTTTATGCTCATCCAACATTTTATAATTCTTTTAATAGGGTTTTAAGAATTAATATGGAAAAGGAAGAGGTTAAGGCCCAAATTGTAGAGATGTGATATGAAAAGAAAACATAAATTTTTTAAAATGTTTTCTATTATGCGGAATTAAATAATAATTAGTAGTGTCACTTTTTAATCTATCGTTTTGTTATTCATGGGTTATGACCTAATTCTATATAACATTAAACCTAAAAATATCCTCATGATTTTGAGAATAATAATTCTTATCTAAAGACACTATAATATGTTATGTTTAAGGATGGGTCCTTATATTTTGGGTAACTCAAATTATTAAATAATGTTGGTTTTTTTATTTATAAATCTTTCACCTAGATGTTGTGAGCAGGACTCCCTAGATCATTGGTTTGGGGGATTGAAAATATGTGGGTTGATTTTATGCCCACAATATATAAAATATTTTTTTATCTTTTTTTTATTTGAAGCCTATATATTGTGGGATATAGAGAAAAATAATTTTTTTTAAATCATCCATGTATCTAAGTGGAAATCCTCCCATCCCCTTTATTTGGTTTTTTAAATTAAAAGTCTACACATTATGATTTTTTATTTTAAAATCATATTATCATTAACTAGTGGAATTTAATTCATGTGGTATTTTTCACCATATTTAATTTTTCCCAGGGATGAATAGTTATTGTGGTATTGTTTAACTATGGGTTACTATTCATCTGAAAAATATATACATTTTAATTATTATCCTTTTGGTTGTAAATTTTTTCTTAGATCATCATATAGACATATCTCATACATAGGAACTTGGATCTAAGAGTCATCAGTGGTGTTGGGATAGTATCAACTCTTTATACTTTAATTAATATAAAAATAATTTTAGTTTTCCTTATTTAAACACATGATCACATTGTGATACCAATTTTCAGAACCTGGAAAGTGGTAAAAGAATGAGATTTGAGAAATTTTAAAATTTTTATGTCATCATTGACGTAATAATTTCATAAATTATGAAGATCCACCCTTTTATTAACCCAAATATCATGTGTGAATTCAATAACCATCAAAAATTAAATCAAAATTTTACCTCATTCAAATTTGATCAAATGCATATTCCTCTCACAAAAAATAAAATACATGAAGGAAGAAAATTTAGGACCATTTATTTCATCCTCATGAACTCCAAAAACAATTTGGTGAATCAATCATCGATCTTTGGGTGCTATCATAGAGATTTGATGAAGTATTAGACATCTCAATGATCACTTCTACATTATTCCTTAAATTTGAGAAGGAGAACTCATATTAGTAATCTATAAATAACTCCTTATCTCTCATGGATATGTTAGTAAGGATATATATTCTTCCAAATTTTAGGGAGTTAATAAATAATATAAATTTTGGCTTCTTTGGACTTATATAGAGACGTTAATTATCTATAAAATTTCACATTGTCCCCCAAAAATATTTAACCTTATAAATAATCCCTAAATAATATGTATGATATAATAACATTGTCACTACTATGATAAGTATTCTATCACAATCTTATAACATTTAAAATATTTTGTGTGATAAAATATGAGTCACTAACTCAACTCATTTATCCTAAAAATATTAAATGATCCTTCAATAAAGAATTATTCATTCATTAAATATTTTTTGTATTCACTGAATAACTTCTTAATAAAAGGAGAAAATAAATTAAACACTCATTGTTATAAAATCAAATGATTTTAAATTTATTTATTTATTTAGATAATTTGAACTCGAACATAACCTAGCCCATTACATGGGTCCCACCATGTCCTAAAATCCAATTGACTAAAATTGATCAATATTTTGGATAGGTATTATGTCTGACCCTTTAGTCTCGTATCTTAATAGTAGTGAGTGATACTCACTGACCAAGGGTGGTATTTTTTAATACTTTAGGGCCCCTAAGAATATATGGTTTATTCAAACCATTAAAACCCTCCTAAAAACAAACACCATGTAATATATTCTCTTGATCTCGAGATATCTCATAAATAAGGAAGCACACATTAGATTGTTATTATTTATCACTTTATTATTTTATGACCATATTGGATATAGTTAAATTATTCTACCATGTCTTTGGATTTAGTTAAAGTGTTGCCATCATAGTAAACAATTCATGGGATATCTACTCCATTAAGAATCTAGAAATATTTTCATGATCATTCAATCAATGTCATATCCCCAATGAGACACCCAAAACAAGTTACCTCACCATAATATAATTTTATTGGTTTTAATAATTAATCAAAGTACTTGATCTAATGATACAAAATGATAATGAAGTTAATTTGATATACCAATGCACATGCTCACAAATAGTAACAACTAATGAAAACTGAAACTTGTGGTGTTCATATTTCTGGTTAGTCCTTATGATGTCCTCTACTCGATATCACTGACTAAAAACTTCACGGGAATAAGTATCAATGCTTATGTGCACCCAACAGTAAATAATCTAACATCATATGTTATCTTTCAGGATAATTTAGCAAGATCATAGGAAATATGTTTAATATTATTATCATAGTATCTAAAGGTTATGGTATAGTTCTTAAATGTTATAATCTATTGATAGTTCATGTAATGAAAGGATATTCCCATGAAAATAGTGGATACTAAAGTATCAACACTAATACAGTGTGAATACATCATTTATAACTATCTTAATACATGATATGGTAATTAAAAAGTATTATTCAAGTTCATTCTTAACCTACCAACCTAACATCGCCTAATAGGGTATCCACATGAAAAATGAATATCTTATTTTTTTTGGAGGATCCTTTTTTATCCATGGCCAACTAAAACATTGATATCAAAGGATAAAAGAGAACAATATCTATAATGAATATAAACCTTAGAGTTTCTACTACAGAATCTCACACACCAACTCATGGTGTCAACCTCTTTATATAGGCACTAAAGAGACTCTTCAATGCCCCCAAAAAGTTCATAATTTTTTGTAAATAAAGGAGAATGTTAAAAACAATTTGTAACCAATGATAATATATAATGAAATGTTAAACTCCTTAAAAGTATCAAAGTTCATCCTCAAGAATCCCCTAGATTATAATCATAGGATAATCAACTAGATTTGATATCTTGGAATATGAGAACATATGAGTAATGAATCATCATATAATATGTAAAATTTCATGCTCACCACCACATCATAGTGACACACGCCACTCCATAGTGTATCCTAGAATACATTGTGATATAGTCTAAGATATCATGATATTGTGGTAACATTAGCATATAATGCAATCAGATTAAACTATAAAAATTGGGTGCAATGGTTCTCAATTAGAAAACCCAAAAGGTAGGGTGAAAAAACACCTATTTTACATACATAACCAGATAAGTGGAATGTAATCTGAATTAAAAAACAAAAATACTGTTTGAAATAGAGTCTATCTTGAAGCCTTTAAAGGTATAGTGGAATGGTAACCATATTATCATCCACAATGGTGGGGTGAAACATCACCTTTCATGTGGATGCAACAATTTCATGTGGATTGGATCCCATATTACATAACCCAATGGCCTGGTGGAATGACTTATATCATATTGAACCAAATGGATGGGAGAAATAATACATATCTTATGTATTTAACAAGTAAAGGTAAAATGAAAACCATCATGGGGTATAATGAGGGATTTTGTAACCCCAAATTCAAGAAATGGGACAATTGTTCCTTGATATAGGAGAAAGGGGTCAGTCGACATTAAAAAAACACCTTTGTTCATAAATACTCCCCCCCAAGTAAACAAATTAGGTTGAATACCAGGAGGGAAGAGAGGGGTTTGGATGAGGTTTGGGACCAACTATAACACCATGTATAATGAGAATACTCAAAATCTATAGAACCTAAATGAGGTCATATTGATATATTTATAGAAGAAGATAAATATGTGGAATATAAATTCAAGTTATCTCATTAACCTGATCAAACATTACACCATTGACTCATATATTAAATATCTAAATACACTAACAAGTTATTAATTAATTAAAAATTATTTAAAAACATTGTTTAATTATTATTCATAAATTATAATTTTTTTTAAATATTATTAATTGTTTACTATTTAATAATAAATTTTATTATAGTTAATTATTATTATTATTATTAATGTTATAAATAATATTTAATAATTTTTAAAATTATTGATAATTATTATTAATTAACACATTTTAATTATCTTATTAATAATTAATTATAAATTATTACTAGTTATTATTAATTATTAATTATATATTATATATTTTTTCCAATTATTATTAATTAAAATATTATTAATTATTTTTAATTACCTTACTAATAGAATTTTACTCCACAAGGGCATTTAAGCTATAAGCATGGGTCTTCGGGCCATATAATGGGATTTCAATCCATAAGACGATTGGGCCGTCAAATTTTAATGGTCTTGCTATGTGATTTACAATCTTTATGAGGTGTGAAGAATGACCTACTAGGGTGTCAAGGTTTGGGTGTTGTTGTTTTTTTGTAATCCCCTTAACCAAATAAATATTAATTAAAATTAATTACATTATTATTAAATATTTTTAATTTTTTGTAGTGTGTTATTCTTAATTATGTATTATTAATTAATAATTTGTTATTAATAAAAATGTATTGTTATTTTAGCACTACTAATTTGGAAGGTGAATCCATCATTAGAAATCCAAAAGGATTTTAGGATCACCTAACTTATATAAGGTATCTCAGAGTATTATTACAGTAATATGCAAGCGGTGATAGAGACGATGACACAGGAAGGCGGTGATGCAGGCATGATGTAGGCTTGGTGATGTAGGTAGGATGATATACGCATGATGTTGCATAGGGATTCTGGACAATGTTATGGGCTTCATTCCCACTGGGCATATCAGTCATGTAATAAATAAACAAGGCTTGATGGGTGTCAGGAACTCTTGAGGGGGCTATGTCTTGCCTCTTCATCTTGTGTGTGTGTGTTTTTGGGCTCCCAAGGACCTAAACAGCAGGATGCGGTCAATATGGATATGTCTTCCTGTCTGATAATCAGTGAATACAAATCTCACCCTCCATATTAAAATGTTGTTCCTCTACAGGCTATCGATGAGGGTCGACCTCTTTCTGGTAATTACACTGAGAAGTGTCCCTTTGGTAGATATGAAAATTATGGCTCTGAGGTAGCTGTAAGAAAGATCACTATTAATAAACCCAATAAGTACACCCTACATGTTACCTCTCTACCTAGTTTGTTAGTATGGTACTCAAATGGTGATTCGAGCTCTAACACATAAAATTAAACTTCATGAGGAGATCCACAAATTGTATATCTCCTCAAAAATATTGGAGAAGTTGGATAATATATCTGTTTTTGAAAAAAGAATAGATTAAACTACTCTAATGAATATGGAATTAGACAAGCACCTCATGGCGGATGAATAGATTCAGAATGTTTCAATTGATTCTATTTCAGTGCCACATGAGTTTCGTGACCAATTTATTCAACATTATATCCTATCATTAATGTAGTGTAGGTTGTACAACCATCAATAGACACTCAGAATGTGTCATAAGTGGATAAAGACAAGTCAAGTGTAAAGGTAAAGGACTAAATTTTGTACATTCCTAAGAAGGATGGCCCAGAAGGGGCTTGGCAGAAACCAAAGTCATTGAGATGAGGATGTCATCCAAAAAATAATGTAAGAGGTCATGGTCATGCTAATTGTGATGACGAAGATAAAAAATATAGTGTATGGATAAATTATATTATTACATAAGTCATGGTGGTCGTGGGTGAGGATGTGTCTATGAGCTCACTTTGGACCATCAAAAGATTAAGGTGAAGTACTTGGAACCCTTAAAAAAAGAACACAAATTTTGAATGGGAAACCATATATATTGATGATGACTCTAATGATGTGTTTGTTAATAATCTTGTTCTTGAGCTTTGTAGATGAGTGGATGATTTGTGTGATGCCTTTCATCATGTTCTTATCTTTGTCAATTTTAGTTTTTATATAAATTTTTAAGATCAAGTGTGCCTACCTCCAGAAGCTTTTGAGTAATAGTAGTTAAAGTTTATTAATTTTTTTAAAAAATCAGAAATTATTTATCAAATAATCGCCTAAAATTAATTATAAAAATAAATACATATATATTTAAAAAATAAAAAATCTAGGTTAATTTTTTTAATTTTTTTAACAAGATGTGTCAAGGGAATTAATACGTCTCTTACCCTTAACATATTTCACTAAATATAAATGTTGTTTGGTCCTTAATTCATTAACCAAAAAGTATTTAAAAACTTTTTAAACCTAAATTAATTTATCTATTTATTTCCAGAAAACCATTAATAAATCATTAATTCATTATTTTTGTTTTTTTTAATGTGAAATTTTGTGTTTTGTGGGATTAATACATTATTTACCAAGTCTTCTCTATAAACATAGTTTCATGCACTTTTATAGAGATATTAAATCCAAGAATGGGGATTGAATTTCCTTGTTAGTGGATCAGAAATTAAAATAGTAGCATGAAAATTAAAACATATTAATAACCTTTCCTACACAAAAAACACAAAGAATAAATAAAATGTTAAGAACTAATTATAATGCCATAAAGGCATCATTTTATTTAATGAAATCCCAACTTAGAGAAGGATGGTATATATTTATCCTGACCTTAACTAAATAAAAAACTCGTAATAATTGAGAATTCCCTATGCAATCATTTTAAAGATCGAAAATTTACATCATTTGATAATTTCTTCATTTTTTTATTTTCTTTGTCTCTTCACACTAGCACTTCACATTCAAAAAATCACCCCTCAACTAAAATGATTCTTTCCATATTCTCTCCCAATTTAGTCACAATATTAACCCATAAAACCAATGCATGCCCTTTATTAACTCATAATGACCCCATCTCTTTAATAGCGCATTTTTCACCTCCACCTCCCAATATTTTCACTCACCTACCTTACTTTTTTAACCATCATACACTCAGTATTTATTTTTTATTCCACCCCTACTCAACTACTAGATCACATACAATACTAAATATTTCTTCCACTTTGTACAAATCATGATCCTCATATACATGCCCAACCATGCAGGCACACACTTTCCTTTTATTATTTTCTATTATTCATTACTTATTCATAGTTAGTCTCCATTTTCATTCAATGATAAATATTTTTGTGGGGGAGAACTGATAAAGGGTAATTTACATAATATAATTTATATATACATATTTACATATTCATAAATATGATTTATATATATATGTGTGTGTGTGTGTGTGTGTGTGTTTGCATGTGTGTTTATACAAATAACATTTATACATATGTTTATTCATTTATACTTATTTAAGATTATATATATAATTATGATTACACAAACAAATATATATTATAAAATATAGTAATATGAATTATGTATATATATATTTAATATAGTATATATTTTAATTTTTTACATTATTTTCACATTATATAATTTATAATATAAAAATATTTATTTTTATTTATATTTTTTGTTTGTTTATAAATATCCATATTTATAATTACAAATTAAAATATATATAAATATTTAATATATATAGATAAATATATTAATATATTAAAATAATTTTACATTTAAAATCTATATTTGAAAATATAAATCATATTAAAATAAAAACTTGTTATAAATGTTATTTTTATAATATATATTAAAACAATAAGAATATATATTTATTAAGTAATAAAAATATTTTATAATTTATTTAAATACCTTATAAGAACATTATGTAAATATAATATATTAGAATTTTATTTAAATGATTATATAAATATATATATTTAAATAAATTATATAAATATATTATAATAATATATATAGACACATGTATTTAAATATATATAAATATATAAATATATATATATAAATATATATGTGTGTGTGTGTGAATATATCATATCTTGAAAATCTCGTAATGACAAAAGAATAAAAGGGTGGTTAGTGATCAATGTGAATAGACCAGTTCAATGTTTAGTGACAGTAGTGCTTCAATGATCCCATCTGGAGGTGTGAGTGTGGATCCCCTCTTGGTATAGACCAATTCAAATTAAAGTTTTCTCCACACACTCACACATGAATATATATACATATATATAAAAATAAAATTATATAAAATATATGTTAAAGTATATTTATATTGATATATCTAAATAAATATAAATGTCTAAATAATTAAATATATATTTACAAATACACACACACACACACATATATATATCTATTAATTTATAATTATATAACAAGAACAGTCATTCAGACTAGTGGTAATGGAGTTTCCTAATAATGTAGTGGGGAATGGTTTAAATCTCAACTCTCTTAGAATAATTCATAATTTCAATAGTGTGGGGTAGTGTAAGTGCATTCTAGCTAGCTGATGTGTGTGTTATCTATTGATTGGATATATTTCTACCTATAAATATTTAATAATATTGTTAGATTTATCAATAGTTCTAGAAATAATCATTGATAAACGATAACTTTTATCAATTCTAAAAAAACTGATAAAGGTAACCGTTATATATACTAAATCAACATTGGTAAAGCACCTTTTTACCAGAATATTTTTAATACTGATAAGTATTTTTTTATTTTATCAATGTTGGAAACATAATCACTTTTTATTATAGATAAAATCAATTTTTAGTACTTCTAAAAGTCCAATCTATAGTAGTGATGTATATTCATGTCCATTAATCATAATTATTTTATATTTTATTACTTACACACATACACATTCAACTACCACCATATTTTAATATTCATTTTTCATTCATTCACGTAGATACACATACATGTTCAAACTTTTTTTTGATTATAATGTTATTTTATCACTCATGCACACACAAAAACCTCTTGATTTTATATTAATTGATTTATTTTTACTTTAGTGATAATGTACATTTACACACATGATCATGTGTTTTTTTTTATTTTAATTTTACATATATTCACCACCTAAAAATTATAATTTTATTTTCTATTTCAAATCACAGTTTAAAAAATTTAAATATTCACATTTAAAAACATTTTTAATTCTGTCAAAATATTTATTATTTTAAATAAATTTAGATTTTAAATTTTTCATTTATTATGAAAACCTCAATATGCTTCATCCTTTCTAACTTGAAACCTTTTTCTCTTGAAAATAAATTTTCAATATAAATAACCAAAATATTTATAATGGACTTAAGAAAACTCATGATACTTCATCCTTCTCAAAATATTTTAAGAATTTGTACTATGTGGTAGGTATAGTTTTAATATAATTATTGAATTGATTTAACATAGTATTGGGTTTAGATATGAAATATTTTGTGTTAGGGTAGAAGAACTCACATTGGAAGTAACTAACTGGTAAAAGAAACAAAAAATTTAAATAAGAGAATTTAATGTAGTTCATAAATTTATGCCTATACCCACATGGAAAGGGTCTGGATTTTCTATTCCTCTGGATAATCTTCGAAATATGGAACAATTATAATTACAGAAATTTTCATATATATTTAAAGAATAAAATTACGTTATTGTGGAGTTTGTTCTAGAAACCCTTGAATTCCTCCCCCACTAGCTACATGTTCTATGATCCTCAAAGATGATGTCTTTGGTTTCCAATGTTTGGTTACTAACTATGGAAACTATTTCTTCTAATAGATGAATTTTTCCCATGTTGGTGTCAAAAAAACTCCACATATGGATTTATATATCAATTTTACTTCTAAATTGATAGTGTTCCACACAAATATCCCCTCATGCTAAATTGTGGGTATGATATTGACCTACAAACTCCTTCTAGGATTCCAAATTATGTTTCTGTAGAACCTTTGACATTATTTTTTCCATGTTATCATTATTGTATATTTTATCAATTTTACACAATTTTTTCCAACATATTATAGATCTAGTATTATATAAATTCAATGTGTTTATACATCAAATTAAATATAGCTCTACATCAATGATTAATATCACTCTGGATAATTTGGTAACTATCACTTCCAATGGATGATTTTTTATTGTTGATCATCGTCATTCACAACCATCTATTGGAAAGAACAAATAGTTAAAATAAATATTCATTGAACAAACAAAAAAATTAGAAACACGAATTAATGATGTAATCAATAAAACACTTACCCCCCTCCCCCACCTTGACCCACCATCTCTACCACAAAGGTTAGCTGAAATAGTGGGTGTCACAACATTTACATGCCCCACCTCCATAAAGAGGATGATCCTATTTAAACTATGAAAACCATATCACTAAGATATATTATAGAATGATAAAATCCAAGATATCCACACAATTGAACTAGATAAAAGATAGAGAAATGAGAAACTATTGAATAATAGGAAACATGGAGAACCACAAAAACAACTACCATTGACAAGGAAGAAAAAAAAATTTCACCAAATCATGATTCCACAAACATGGAACAAACCCATCGAAGGTCACTAAAATCTACTCAACATAAATATTATTCACATATTAAGATTATAATAACATATTAAAACCTATACAAGAAAAAAAAATAAAATATATTTTGATCTCCCCTCTCCATGAGAAATCACTAACCTAAATCCAAATGCACCAATTATTCCCAAACCACAAGGATGTAGAAGATAAAACATCCAAAAGAATTGTAAACCAAATGTAAGATGAAGAAACCTAAAAGATAAATAATACTATGACTAACAAACTAAAAATAAAATCCCTGAAGGGAAAAACATCCAACAAACATAAGTCTATTATTTCTACAACTAACTTCTAATTGAGTTTACCATAACATGAAATAGAGAGAATAGTGAAAGGCTTACCCATATGAACCCCCATCAAGAACGAATCATTAAAGTGACCCAAAAATGACCAAATTATAAACCACTATAGTGAAACACGTAGAGATAATCCACATATAAGAAAACAATTAAAATGGCATCTCTTAGTCAACAATGATAACCATATAGGGAAACCCCAAGAGCCTGAGAGTCTTCTTTGTGGAATCAATGATATACTCTAGTTTATTGGTAGACAAAGAAACACCCAAATAAATTAATTATTTCTTTGAAATATCATACCATGTAAATGATATCAGGTATTAAAATTTGTATTTCTTGATTTGATATCTAGAACAATATATGTATCCTTATATCCTTATAAAACATGTTTATCACTTCTAAAACACTAAAATAACTAGATGTTCTTCAAAGATACATTAATATCCATTTGAAAATCATTCCATTGTTATCTTCACAATATTTCATAAGTATCTACTCAGAGAACTTTTATCATAAGAAATATCTAGTCTGGTTCACACTGTATAATACATGATACTACTAATTATTGAATGATAAAGAATATTTTCTTTTTATTATTTTATCCTTAATTTATGCACTCTAGCATATCATGAGACTAAAGTTATTTGAAAACAGAGTACTACCTAGTTTTTATTTTCTTAGGTTGAACCTTTCAATAACCATATCAATTTACCATTCTTGAGATAGTCAAATCATGTGATTCTTTATGTCATGATTAATATTCAATCTATGTATCTAAGTAAGATCTCTTAAGTTATTATTTTCAAAATAAATATTTGACTCCTTATTCAACTTATCAATCCTAGACATATCATTTCTTATAATGGAAATATCATAAGTATAAATCAGGATAGAAATAAAATATTTATGTTAAAACAATATGATGAAAACGTTTTGATTATATTTCAATCTTATACACTCAATTTTCTCCATAAATGATTTAGAATTATTTTACCTTTCCTTAGTGCCTAATATATACCATATAATCTTTTCTTAAGTTAACATACCATGTTTTATTTTCCATTAACATTTAAAACCTCATGTTTCTCTACATCCAAATCACTTTCTCTTGATAAACATCTAAAAATAGAGTCTTTATATATAGTTATTGAACATCTTTATTGAAACTATCCACCAATACCAGAACAATTAATTTATACTACAAGATAAAAAAAATTAATGTAATTAAAAACCTTTCTTTCATCATAATCCCTTTACAATCATCATGGATCTATAGCATGGTTATGAACTTCCATATTCATCTTTGATTTGGTACAACCACTTTTTCTGGTGTGCCTTATTTCCAATCATAAATCTACCAATTAAAAGGTGTGGTTCTTGTATATGGATCACATATCCTCTTACATATAATTTTTACATTCTATATTTTGTTAAATTTTGATTGAACATTATTAAATATCTATTTATGCTCCATCTATTATCATACCATACTCATATGGTGAGTTTTTGTAACTCAATTTTAATTTTATAATGGTTTTCATCAATTACTCTTTTGGTGGGATCTGTTCTAGAAAATTAGATGAAGGATATATACTAGTATAAGGACACATATTTCCTAGTGGTGATGTATCATCAATTTTTGAAATATCTTCAGAAATATTTAGAATATATCACCAAATTTATGGAACTTATGATGGTGATACTAGTTTCAAATTGACTAGAATTTCATTAGATTATGACTTCTTTGTATTTTCTATATTCTTGAAATTTTCAATTATCTTTTCTTCAATAAATAATGCATTTATAATTTTTATGATCATCTAGCTAATAAGATACAATATTCAATGTCCAAAATCTTATCTAACATATTCATAATATATATATATATATATATATCCTTTTAAATCAGGATTATCCCTATGAACCTTTGGGATAAGAAAATCATAAAACCAAAAACTCTCAAGTTCTCATATGATATATCATTACCTATAAAATCTATTTCTATTATATAATAGTTTAGTAAAACTGAGAGGGAAACATTGATAATATCAACTGTGGTCTTCATTTCATCCACTCAAAAGAAGTTCGACAGGTTATCATTTGAGATAATACACTTAACTCTCTTATAGATGGTTATGTTCATCCTTTCTAGAACACCATTATTCTAAGTGTCCTTTTGTAATTATTTTTTCAATCATATTATTAAAATCTCATATTATTCCTTAGTTATACCACAATACAATCCTCTATTGTTTGTACACACATACTTCAATAATTTACATGTTTCTGTTTCCACCATTTCATGAAACTAATTGAAAACATTACATTCATGGTCTTTTGTTTTCAAAGAATAATCTCACACTTTTATTCAGTGACCATAAATAAAAGGTACAAAGTAAATAGAATCTATCATTTTATTGGTTCTTATTATATAGACATCATTTTTAAAAAAAAATTAAATTTGTCTTATCTGTTAATAAATATCAAATCAGTGATACTCTATATTGTTTTCCCCTGATAAAATAAAAAAAAATATCCATATGTGTAATTCTTACAATGGATAATTTTTCAAATGAAAAACAGAAACCAAAGAGAAAAATGAAAATTACTAAAAATGGTTGTCAATATTATTGTAATTATAATGTTTAGAGTATAACAATGGATTGGTTACATTTCGTACTAAATAAAAATGGTCTCTTAGTTAAAGGAGATAATAAGGAACCAGTTTCTTAGTTGAATAGTGTCAACCATTGATATTTTTTATTGTGGCCTAGATATGGGTAAAATGAGTTTCTATTCATTTAAATTATCTAGATAGTATTTGATGTAATTTATACATATTGGGTGCATATTTTGTGTTCCATGACAATGTCTCGGTTATACTGGTTAAACAAGTTATTTTTTATTATATTGTTCATCTTAGGTGGGTTTATTCCCATAAAAAAGTTTCAATATGTAAATATTTGAATCCTATTAATATTTTCTTACTAGAAATAATTTTTATTATTCTCTCACTCATGTGTCCAATCCAATTATGCCAAACTTCTACAAAATCCTTCGTTTTGGTCATATTGTTTTCTCCTCTACACAGTCTGGAAGCAGTAAGGTGTATAAATGTATTTTTTCCTAAATTTAATGATTACCTTATAACCATTGGTAAGATTATGTTTTCCATTAAAATTGGAACTAACATAGGAATCATCATCAATCATTTTTGTGGATATTAGATTGAGGTGATATCGATAATATGACTGACATCCTTCAATGGTAATATATACCCAATATTAGTCTCCAAAAAACATTAATAATATAAGTAGTTTTATATTCACCATTATTTCTCTTAATTTCATATCTAAAACTCCCTAAATTATAATATGAGAAAAACGTCTCATTTAAAAATAATATGGTAGGTGATTGAATCAATCCCCCATTCCAAATAATTTCATACAAGTTTAAACAATTAATCTTATTACATAATACTTATTATATCATCGAAAATTTTAGCATCATTATTTTAGGGTTTTCCTTCCATATTTATTTTCTCAGCCTTTAACTTAAAACACTTCCAAATAAAATGTCTAAAAATTCAATAATGGTGGAACTTATTATCATATAATAGTATATATTTTGATCACTTCCTATTTTTATAATTTTTTTCATGATGTTTTTTTTCTGTTCTTCTTGCCTTCTATTTATTATTCACTTATATATCAATGATAAGATATTATAATTTAAGTGTAAACCCCTTACCCTTCCTTCAGCACACTTCATTAAATATTCAATCTTTAATCATTTCTTAGGTGATCTCTCTATCTAAAGAATAATTATTGATCAATTGAATTAGTGTGTCTAACATATTCAGTAAGGATATAAACATCAAGAGTTCCTATAAATCATCATCAATTATTAATTTCATATAATTTAATTGAACAACAACACCATGAAATTCACTCATGTGCTCTAATATATTGTTCATGGAATTTTAAATTATGTTGAAAATTTTTTATATTGAGTTTTCTTAATTTTATGTGGTTTTCCTAGCCTAAATATTTTAAAAAATACCATAAAATAGAATCATCATGTTCATTATATTGTTTTATAGAAAAAATATTATTATCCTGGTACCTTATTAGAGAAGAACTCTTCTCATTTGAATATGATCCAATCCACATTAATTAGTTTCATGTCAATAAATTTATCCATGTCATCAGATTTATCACCTCTCATAGGTTTATTGGATAGCTCTATAATTGTATTAGTGGCCTCTACTATGGGCCGATAAATTAATTTATTATTCAAAATATCTTCCATTTTTGGTTTCTAGATAGAATAAATAAAATAATTAAGATTAATAACATTACCAATATTTTACTCTATTAATGTATCCCTAATACTAAAAAACTAACAATAATGAAGGGTTTAGAATGGTTGAAATAGTGGAAATCAGCTCATGGAACCGTGAACATAGACTTTGATTGACTATGATATGGTAAAACCCCTATAAACAGTCAAGATTTTCTGATGATATGGTGATAAGATTTATCACCAAAATTATAACTAGAAAACTCACTAAAAATAACTATTAGCATGAACATAATCATCTCCTCTAGTACGGGGTAATGTATCACCCCAATGTTGATTCAAAATTTGACTGGATATGTAGAACGTGTTTTAACTCCATTTAAAACACCATTTTTTTCATTGAAATCACCTTGATGAAATATTCTTGAATCTGGGTTAAACAATTGAATCTTTGTACCATTAATTTTCTAGGTATGGTAAACCATTCTCTTCCCATTTTGTTTTTGACCTCAATGGCTCGTATAATAATTTACTAGCATAGCATAACTAACACATCAAGAAACTAGTAGGAACATAAATAAACAATATGGAATTTAATAATTTAACATGGTTGGACAATTTTTCCATGTATTCAATGGAGAAGGGGAATTGATTTTTTGTCCCACTATGGATAATCTTCAGAGGATACCCTAATTTAGTTACACGAGAGTCTAAATTATTTTAATGGATAAAATTTCAGGGATTTCAAGGGTAGTTATTTTACTCTTGAATTCTTCTACAACCATATTGATGTTTAATGATTCTTGATGAATATGTCTTTTTCTACATAATTATATTTGTATGGCATAAAAAATAATACTACCAAAGAATAAATTTTTCCCATATTGGTGTTAAACTAATTCTCTAATAAATTTATTAATAAATTTTTTTCCCTAATTATGATTCACCCCATATTTTACTTAGATATTTTATCTTATGTTGTAGGTGTCACGATATTTTTATAAATTACATTGTTTTAATTGTTTTTCATGTATATAAAACAATGTGTTTTGTGTAGTGATTGTTATGTAATAATTGCTAGTATGGAATATTAGATTTCTATAAAAGTAAATAATAATTCAAGATTATTTAGGTAAAGTACTAAATTTTTTCATTATTAATGTGTATTTTTTATGAATACATGTGCTACATATATGATTTTTATTATGATATTGTGAATAATATTCTCTTGGGCGCAAAAAAATTAAGTTACCTTTTATTTTTCTTGGACATAAATTATTTTAATTGGTGTCTTTTGTATGAATTAGTCTATATGTAGTCAAGTTTTAACATTTTTATTATAAATATGTTATTATATATCTGTTAATGTAAATATTGAGAAATAAACAATTATAATATAATTCCCATTCTATTTTGAATAAATCTTAAAGATGGTCATCATTTCTCAGGGACTAGTATTTAAATGGCCATATAAGCAACATATGATAGCCATATTTTAATTCTAGGGTAGTTTCTCTTTATAGAATGTGAAAATCATTTTACCAGCTATTATTTTTTATGGAATTATAATTATCACCTTTGTGAGAATGAATATATGTTGATGGGTATCATTTTTTTATGAAAATGGATTCTAATCTATAAATACACATGATTTGATATTTGAGAAATTTTTAATTTATGAAAATATAATTTTTTTTAAAAAAAATAAGAAAATTATTTTCATCCATTTCATTTTTTATTTTAATCTATTATTTCATATGGTGAATTTTTTATTTCAGTGGAATAGGTATTGATATATTCAATTGATTTTTATAGACAAGGTGTTTGAGTTTGTATATATAGTAATTCATTGAATATGAAATTATTTGTCATATTCTATTTTAATTCTATTGAATTAACATGACCTATGAATTGAGGTGTATTTCAAGAAAGAAGATCTAAAGAGGTTGGGTGAAAATTTCACAGAAATAAAAAACATTTTTATTATTAGAAATTATACTTTATTATAGCCTTTCATATTTAACATGAAATTAAAATAAAATCACGTTGTCTTGTTGTTATAAACCCAACCACATACCTATAAATAATGTCCTACCATGATATGACTTTCTCATTCATTTTAAAACATTATCATTTTAAATTTAGAACTTTAATGATTATAAAATACTACATGCACACCCAACCATTTCTAATAGCGTACACAATTGGGATAACATTTCACCTAGTTTAGTTTTCCATGTATATCTCATCCAAAAATTTCAGTGAATAAAAGAAATATCAGCTATAAAAACAAGTTTCTAGTAAAATATATTCCTAAATGTTAGCGTACTCAGTTTATCCCATGATATGATTGAGTTGGGAACACCAATCCAAACATTTTATGATTTCTCTCATTGCTAATAATTGAGCCTCTCATAATTCGATATATTTTTCTTGGATTTTTTCTATAAAAAAATAAAGAAAAATATCAAGCTTACAAGACTTGGTTTCACATAAGATCAAGCTACAAATGATCTTTGTCTAGCCTTCTAGGATAGTTCACACAAATATTGTATCACACTAGAGAAATCATAACATTTATTATGAAACTAATAAAATATAACAACCATTTTTAAGCAATAATCACACCCTAAAAAACAAATTTTATGAACTCAAAACATGTGTTGAACCCCCAACTATAGTAACCTAGAGTTGGTAGATGCTTTATTACATGAGCATAACATACCAGGAATAAAATTCCAAATGACCGAATAGTTTAGTATTATTGTCAAACTAGATAAATTTATTATTCTTACATTACATTTGAGTACATAAATTAGAATATAATTTTTTATTTCAAGGATAAATTTATTCCATCTAGCATATCCATGCATATCAGTCATAGTAAACTTCATGGAATTCTAGGGAAAGAAAATAAAATAAGGGTGGGCATAAATTCCCATTAAGTGTTATATACAACGAAATATATCAAGAACCAATAACAATAATCAACATGGAATGTTAAATTACTATAAAAAAATTCCATTTAAATAAATTTACTATCATGATAAGATAATAAGAATCAATATGGCAAGGTAAATAACTGATAACACATTCCATTTAATCAATAAGTTAACCAAATGTAACTATATATAATAACATAGAGAAATTATCAGGGATAATAAATGATTTTGAGTGAAGGATGTTATTAATTATCAGTATTAATGTTTTCTAGGATCATGATACCTTTACTGTCAATATTTATCATCACTATAGTTTGAAACATACTAGTCCTAATCCCATCTAATTTAGCAAACTAATTCATATCATGAGATAATCTATGTGTTGAGGGGATTTTATTAAATGATCCAAAACCCATGTATTAAATTTATAAATGATTCCTTATATTTCAAATAATAGATTTACTTCATAAAAAATATTCCTTATCAGATATCTGTATTGATTTAAGGATACATGTTTATCAATATTTCCCCAGTTTATCAAAAAACATTCAAAGTAGACACCATACGTAAAAATGGTATGTGTTTTAGGAAATAATAATATCCATGAGATAATAATATACATAGTTAAGATAAATTTAATTTTCAATTAAAAATTATTAAAAAAATTATATATTCAAAATAATGTTATAAATCACAAAACAACATGATATTGTGAAATAACTCTTACCATCTAGTAATTTTAAATTCAAATCCAATTGGAAGAAATAATTAAAATTGAAAATTAAAATACCATGTATAATGGATTATTCATGATATTAAATGCCAAATTTGTAGTATATACACCACATAAAATTGAATTGGTTCATAATAACAAATCTGTCTCAATAGAATGTAAATTGAGAAGAAATCCCTTAAATCATGCTTCTTTTTGGTTGAAAATGTGCTAAACTACAGTAAAGTGGTTTTGAATATGTTATTAACTAATAAAAGAACCATATTAATATTTATTATGTCATATATTATCCTTTTATAGTATCTTATCATCCTTTTTGTTAATAATATTATATAATTTTCATTGTTTTGGGTATTAATTGCCTTGTTTTGCCTTGCGTGTTTCTTTAGAAAATATTTGGTTCTTGCACATATTATAAGATTTTTTCATAAAAATAATAATAATAAATGAAATATTATCTTATTTATACATAAATTATAATTTCATGATCAATCATGAATGATGGTTATAGAAAAAAAAAGTATGTTATGATCATGGAGGTGATTTGTCACACACACCCTTGAATAATGTTTCCATTTTTCAATGATCATTATAGAAAGGTGATAAATAATATTTCACCATTAAATAATGATATTAATATCATATATAACATATTTTAATATTATATATGTCTTTATTATCCATGTGGTGTGGTGATGAAAAGGGAGTCACAACACTTAGTGAAGGAGGTAGTCCACACGTACAGAAATGATGCTATCATCTTTACCTGAGTGAAAAGGAAAAAATTAAAATGATATATATACATATATATATTATCTTTATAGAGTTTTATTTATGTCATTAATATCATAATTATTTAATTTATATCACACATAATCATTAAATTTATCTTTATTACCCTCTATGTGATGCGTTAGTAAAGGACAAGTCACATCTCTTCAGGAGGCGATAGTTCGTCATACACATGAGCGACATTATCATATCTCAAATGAAATGGAATGTAAAAATATATGTTTGATACAATGAATAAATAGGTATAATATATATATATATATATATATTATCCATCACCACACCCATCCATGAGGGGTGGAAATGGAAAAATAGATGAAATCAGTTTGCGATGCGATAGTCTTCTATACACACGGACGATGATTTTGTGACCCATTTGATGGTCATGGATATTTTTATCATTATATTATTATAAAAAAATTAATTATATGGATGATACTAATATTTTTATAAAATTATTTTTTAAATTTTTTTAATGAGGTGGACAGTGAAGTAAAATAAAGGCTCTCATTGAATAATATTACTTCTTCTTCAGGTATCCTTCTTTTTTTACAAAATCCTTACTAGGGTGGATTCATTAGAAAACATAAGTATTATAGGATTATAATAGGAAATTATTGAATTTATTCTAGTAGGTTTTTTCAAACCAGATAGGTTTGATGGTTTGGAGAAGTGAGGGTAGTGAGTCCCCTTTTATAGGTGAGGGGGAGTGGAATTCTTGAAAATACTCAAAATTATTCACTATTGGGTGGTTAATATTACCTCAAGTGGATCAATAATGGATAATTAAATGTTTTTAGGGAATATATGGTCGATCTAGATCTTCAAAAACACAATTAAATAAATTTTTAAACATTTCATTCCTTAACTTCTATGTTTCTTTATTTTTACCATTTTTGTTTTTCACTATGGTAACGAATATTTTAACCAAGATAATTTATACATTAAACAAAAAATAAATTATTATATATTAAATAATTTATACCCAATTATTATAAATATAATATATAATTTAAACAAATTTAAATCCAATGAGTTTTGGAAATAAATTTTAACACAGGAACACGTAACAAGAAAAAACAATACTTTAACCTTAACCGAGCCAATTAGAGTTTTATTATTTATGGGTTAATATATTCATTATAATATGAAAATTTTTCCATTAAAGAAAAATAATTTATATTTATTATCATTTAAAAATAATATAGAAAAATATATGATTTTTATTAATTTTTAATCATTTAATAAAATATAATTTCTTATAAAATAACATTAATGAAAATTTTGGCATTATTCATTTAAATTGAATTTACAAATATTAATAAAATGATACAATTATAATATATTATGTAAACACCTTATTAATATGATATATTCATAAAACAAATTATTGAACACAATAATTCATTCAATTTACTTGATTTTGAATATTTTTAGTATCATATATTTTATTTTATTGTTAACTATATAATTACTGTGTTGGCATTTCTTATGCATTTAATGTAATTATTTCATCTCAAAAAAATTTAAAAAAATTATAATGATTAAAACACTAATTTATATATTAAAATAATATATAAAATTGAACATATGTTGTTTTTTTCAAATCACAAGGCTTTATAGATATTAAAAATTAGAAAAGTATGTTTTTTGTCTTTTTCTTTACTTAACTTATTATATTGGTCACATTCAAAGGAATGATAAAAGTAATATAAATATTTCATAATATTTTATGTAAATGGTCTAAATAATCCCATTAAATAAAATTAATATAATATTATAAGTCATTTTCAGTCATATAATTCTAATTTAATACCCTAGTAAACCCATTTTAACATTAATTGTGGTTATTAATTTGTAGGACATTAACAATTCATTTTGGTCATTAATTAATTTGACCTAATTAGATATTATAAATTATTTGGATTCCAAATATATAATTAAATTTTTAAAATTTAATTCATATAAGTAGAAAATTTTAATTACAAATTAATCCCATTGTCAGGAAGAGAAAATGGGTTTTTAAAAAGAACATGTTCAAAACGTTATAATGTTTTATATCTAAAATAAATATAAAATGATTAAAATGACCTAAATTGGAAATATACATTTATAATTTAACTAATTTTACATAAAAATTAATTCTTAACATAATTAAACATTAAAAAAATTAAATGAAAACATAGTTTTCAATTAAATTTCATTGTTTTTCACTATTCCTCAGAAAATGAAATATTTCCAAAAAATACAAAAACATTACCCATAGCATTTTTTTCGTATTTCAAAAAAGAATTATATTTTTTCAAATATGTTTTCTAAAAGTGTAAAAAATTTAATATTAAATTAAATTTGCGAATTGTGACTAAAAAGTGTTTTATTTAAACATGGTGGTGAATGAATCCCAAGCTATCGAAGAAATTAAATTTATTCTTAAAGTAATATATAGTAAAGTATGAAGTTGTTACATTATCCCCACCTTAAATACATGTTTTCATCATAATTTAAACTTGATCACTATAATCTAGGGTTTTAAATTTTAAAATCCCATTAATGAAAAATGCTTATCGTAAAAGGGTTAATAAAATATTCTCTTAATAAGAAAAAAAGGAAAGTACAGTGGTTATCAGAAAAAATCACAAAAATTGGTTTTCGAGTACCATAAAATATGTGGGAAATAAAAACATAGACATGTAATAGAAAAAGTAACCCCAAAATACTGATAGATAGTGATAAAGAACATTGATCACTATAAATTTTGTGATCCAGAGAAGGTTAATGACCAAAAAACCACAAATAAAATAACTGGTAAAATGTAATAGATATCATCCAAAATTATGGAAATAAGATAGAATTTTATTTTAAGATAATCTTACTAAAGATGAGTTGTTATTTTACATACTAATAATATAATGAAATATAATTACTTGATACATTTATATTTCATAAGAAAAATTTTATCCTTTCGTTGTGTTTTAATCAACTTCTAATTTATCCCTTACTCTAAGAAATGAATATCTAAAAAGAATTTTTTTATGCCTGAAGCACAAAAAATTACATTTAATAGATCATAAAACCCATAAAAGAGTTACAATATGTTCATCAATTCTTTACCAAGACTAAAAAGTTTAGAAAAAGTTATCCAATAACACCTGAAGATCAACTAAATCCATTATTTAAATAGTTAACCTTAAATCTCATCCAATATATAAGTTAACAGATTTAGAAGGAAGGTTTATAAATCAACATGATATTCCCCATAAAAAAAATTGGCTCTTAATCATCACATACCAAACATTTGAATACCTTCATCATGTATTCTATTGAAACTTGGTAGTGAACAAAATTGCAATAAAACCACATTGAAAACATGAATTCTTCTTTATTCCTCAAATAAAATATAGATTATTTGTTATATTCCTTAAATCCAAAAATGTGTTTAACTCCATTAATGATAGCATAACCCACTTTGTCAAAAAATAATTAATTAGTTCTAAGGTAGTCAGCACTATCCAATTTACTTTATCCATATCAATCATATCTTTATCCAAAATTATTTTCTCAATATCAGGAATAAATTATGGGTTTCGTTTCACTCAATCACTTTCCTTCAAGTAATTTTTACATTCCATTGAATCACTTTTCATGGTAACATTCAACACATGTTTTTAAATCCTTTATTAAACAATACTATAGTAAAATTGTTATAAATTTCATAATTCTTTATAATCTTAATTTCATCAATAAAACACATTTACAACCTATCTCATAGATTAAAAAAATCCTATTAATTAGTCAACTTTGGTTGTATCAAAAACATAATTTTGACCTTGATCCCTTAGCTTCTTCTGAGTTGTATTACCTTGACGATTGGGGAATTCCTTTTTATAGTTCCCCATATATTTATAGAATAAACATTACACATTGGAAATTTATTTATTTCCATTTAAATCTTGGGAATAGTGTCATTTATCTTGACACTTACAGAAAGATCTCATTCCCTTAAAACTAGTACCAAATTATTTCTTCATAAAATTATTGTATCTTGTAAAATCCTTATTTCCATTCTTCCCTTTATCTATAGTTTTCTATCACCATAATCTTCTCATACTTCCCTAAGAAGTGATAAGATATGGATAATTATTTATCTATCTTGATTGTACATAAAATTATATCATCATATGGAGAAAATGTTTCAGGGACCATTTCCCATCGAAGTCTTGTCTTAATCCCTTCAAAGAAAAGTTAAAACATTATATTCATTTTTCTTATGAAATTCATAGCATACCTAGGTAACCTTGTAAAGGTATATTCATAATCATTAACAATTTATTCCTCCTTATACTTTAAACAAATTAACATTCTCTTCATATTAGTTTGTTGTTCATGACAGAAATATTTCTCATATATTTTCTCTTTCAAATATTATTATTCCATGAGTTTTATTTCATATTCCACCCTATAATTCTATATCAATGACCACCATTGAGTAGAATCAGCTTTGAGACAATTCACTCTAAGTGTAACCTTTTCATTTTCACCACATCCTTATACCAAAAATAAATTCTCCATATAATAAATCCATTTCTTAGCTTCCATTTGATCATTAATCCCACTAAATGATGGGGGTCACGGTCGCATAAAGTGACCCAATATAGGAGCATATCATTGTGGAATAGGTTGATCCATTTGATAAAGGTTATTGTTCATAACCTATATTAGCCTCCATAATAAGTCTTTTACTTGACCAGTTCCAATACCAAATGTATTGTCTTCCCTGAAAGGAAAATATCTACATTGGACGTAAATATTGATACCCTTCTTTCTTCTAAGTTCCATTTAAAAAAAAAGAATGAACTAGATTAGTTAATAAAATTATGAACAGTAAATCATAATGTAAAATCTAAAAAATAGTTAAATTATTAACACAAGAAATTTTCATTATCATAATCATGGTTTCTTTGGGAATATCATTATTTTAAAATCATTCATAATTATTTGTATTCAAAATATGAATTATCCTAAGTATATCCCCTAAGAGTGTCAAAACAAGTGCATAGTTGGGCCTATTTTCATACACCAGGTTATGATCGGGTCAGAACCAATGTACCCAATTTAAAGTAATTACCCCTAGATACATCTATGATAGAACTACGTCCACATTTAGTATCTAGAAAGGGATTTATTTCAATTAAAAAAACATAATATCTACCATAACAAAACATTAACATTGTTTTATATAATAATCCTCAAATCCTATTTTAGGGTTATGTTCCCTAATATATGTTTTACTAAATCCAAATTATAAGGTTGTGATTAAACTCTTTTTTATACTAACTATAGTGAACCTGACCCCAGTAGGCTAGAGTTTGTGCCTGCTTTATTACATTGACATAAGATGTAAGGAATCATATTCCAATGTACCGAATAGTTTAGTAGAATTGGAAAACTAGATACATTAATGAGTATTACATTCCATTTGGTTACACAAATTAAAAAAAAAAATTTATTTTAGGGATAACATTATTTCTCTAGTATATACCTGCATACCAGTCATAGTAAAATAAATGGAATCCAAGGTAAATGAAACCAAATAAGGGTGGGATCAAATTCTCGATAAGGGTTGAGTATGTTAAAATATATCATGAATAAATAAGCATAATCATCATGGAAATATAAATAAATGAAAACATGATCTATTTAAATAACATGAATATCATGATAAGATAACGAAAAATCAATATAAAGAGTTTAATAACAGATAATACATTCCATTTAATCAATAAGGTGATAATGAAATTCATCCATAGATAGTATCACAGATAAAATATCAAGGATAATAATAACTGAATTCTAAATTAATTAAATTAATAATTATTTAATTTCATGATTCTTAGGAACATTTTACCATTACTATTAAGATATATCATTAAGATTGTTTAAAACTTACTACGTAAAAACCCATCTGATTTATCCAACTGATTCATCTCATGAGATTAATGATGTAGTGTTGGGATTGTATTAACCAATCCACAACCCATGTATTTCATGTCCAAATAATTTCTAAAATATCCAATAATTGATATAATTCATAAAAAATTGTCCTTCTCAAATATCCATATTGGGTAATGGATATGGATTTATCAATATTTCCCCAGTTAATAAAATAAAATTCAACATAAACTCCATATGTTTAAATGGTATATGGCTAAGGAAATAATAATATAATTCACACTCAAAATTTTATATTTAATTGAAATTTAATTTCCACTAAAAAAATTTATATTAAAGTGATTATTTTAAGAGAAATTTAACAATCACAAAAGAAATTGATATTTCACAATAACTATTACCATTTGGTAATTTTGAATTCAAATCCCCTTGAATGAAAAAATTAAAATTGAAACATAAAATATTTTGGATAATGTATTATTCATGATATTACATTTCAAATGGAGTTATATACACCACATAAAATTTAATTGGTGTATAATAACAAATAAGTCTCAATAGAATGTAAATTTAGACGAAATCTCTTAGCACACACTCCCTTTTGGTTTAACATGTGTTAACCTCATTTATAATTTTTTTATAAAGGTTATTAACTTATATCAGGACCATATTAATATTTATAATATCGTATTTTATTCTTTTATAATATCTTACCACCTGTTTCTTAATAATATTTTATCATTTTCAATGTTTTGGGTGTTAATCGACTTATTTTCTCATCTGTGTTTCGTTATGAATGATCTTTTTATTTCATGTATTATATAGTTTTATCGTATCCATAATAAGAATGATAAAATAATTATAATATTTATACATTAATTATATTATTAATATAAATCATGAATATTTTTTTTAAATGAAGTATGTTTTGATCACTGAGATGGTATGCCCTACATACACATGACTAACGTTTGTATATTTCAATGATCATTATGGAATGGAGTTAAGTACTATTTAACCATTATATAACGATAATAATATCATACATACCATATTATATACTTATATTTATCATCCATGTGGTGTGGTGATGAAAAGAGAGTCACATAACTTCGTGAAGGCAGCAGTTCACACGTGCATAAATGATGTTATCATATTTACATGAGTGAAAAATGGAAAGAAGGAAAATGATATATATATATATATATATATTATTTCCATAATGATAATAATTTCATTAATATCAAAATTATTTTATTTGTATCATATATAATCATTAACTTTATCTTCATCACCTTCCAAATGAAGTGTTATTTAAAGACAAATCGCATCGCTTCACGAGGCGATAGTCCATCGTACACAAGAGTTATGTTATAATGTCTCCTACAAAATGGAATTTAAAAATGATATATATTATATAGTTAATACATAGGTATAAATATTTTATAAATATAATATATATACTTTATATCCATCATCATACCCAACATTGATATGTATAAATGGAAAAAACAAATAGCATTGGTTTGCGAGGTATTAGTCCATCATACACACAAATGATGAATTCATAACTCATTCGATAGAAGTGGATATGGTATTATATAATTAAGTTATTATAAAAATATTGTAATATATGGAATATATTTAGGTTATTATATCACCACAGTTTAATAAAAATTGAAGGAGGTGGACAAAGAAGTAAAATAAAGATTATCGTTGTAGAACATTGCCTCTTCTTCAGGTATCCTCCTTATTTTTGAAATAAATCCATGTTGAGTTGGATTTATTCAAAAAATAAGGAATATAGGATGAGTTTAGGAAATTTAGTAATTTATTTGATCAGGTATTTCCAAACCAAATAGGTGTGAAGATGTGAAGTGGGTGAGTGCCGTTTTATAGGTGAAGAGGACTGGCATTCTTTCAAATACTCAAAAGTATTCACTTTTGGGAAGAACATATTACCTAAATTGGCTCAAAAATTGATAATTAATGATTTAGAGGGATGATATGGTTGAGAAACACCTCCAACACATAATTAAACTCGTTTTTTAAATATCTAGTTCTCTGACATCAATGATTCCTTATTTTTACCATTTTGGTTTTTCATAGTAGCAAATTGTATTTTTAATTAAGTTAATTTATACATTAAACCTAAAATAAAATGAGCCTTACATATTAATTTATACCCACTAATTATAAATACAATATCAAATTTAACCAAACATAAATCCAACATGTCATGGAAATTAATTTTACCACGACCACAAGCAATGTGAAAAAACACTATTGAATCCTTAACCACACCAATTAGGGTTTTTACTATTTGGGAATAAATATATTAATTATAAAATAAAATATTTTCCATTAAATGAACATAGTTGATATTTACTATAATTTAAAAACTAATTATCAGAGTTTGGGATTTTTAGTAACTTTAAATCATTTAATATGATATAATTTATCATAAAATAACATTAATATCAATTTTGACATTATTCATTTTAATTGAATTTAAAAATATCAAGATAATGATTTAATTTGAATAAATAATGTTCAAACATTTGTAACAAGATATATTCATCTACAAAAATAGTGGAACCAAATAATTTATTCCATTTACTTTTCTTTTAATATTTTTACATTCATCTATTTCATATTATTTTTAACTAAATAATTACCATGTTGGCATTTATTAAGAATTCAAAGTAATTCTTTCTTCTCAAAAAAATTTAAGAAAAAATTATCATGATTAAATAACACATTTATATTTAATATATATATATATATATATAACTAAGCATATGTTGATTTTTTATCCTAAGGATTTATATATATTAAAATTAAGAAAATATCGTTTTTGTCTTTTTCTATACTTGACTTATTTTATGGGTTATATTCAAAGGAAAGTGAAAATGGTTTTCTATATTTCAGAGACTCTAACAGAAAATCTAAAATTAAAACCATTAAATAAATTTAAGATAATATTTTATGTAACATCCTTCCCCTCCTCATTGTCGTATATTGAGGTGGAATTGCTAATAGGACTTAAGAGACATCCCCAATATTCCAAAGTCTGGAAATAAATTTCCAGGGCATCATAACAGTTAGTGGAAAAAGTTTCCTTTTAAAATAAAAAACCATAACCAAAAACTCCATAACACACAACTATTATATGATTCATGATAAAAATTTTGTAAAACTAAAATTATATCAGACCAAATCAAACTATATTACAGTACTATGTGAAAACCAAGACCAAAATCAAAATACAAAGCAGAATACAAAACCAAAAAAAACCCAAAGACTCTAAAGACACCAACACAGAAACTTCAAACATGAACAATATCCAACTCCAAAATCCATGTTGAATAATCAAGAAGCATCACTAATGAAATTTGACACTTTACCTTTACCTGTGTTTTAATAAACAATATCTTCAAACAAACCAAAGTGCCCAAGCAAGGGGTGAGAAATATAACTTAGTTGGTTTTCTTCAAATTACTTCCCTACTCGTGCCACTAGGATAGAAAATATTATCAAATTTATATAAATCAATTTATATAATTCAATTTAAAACATTTTTATCATTTTATAACAAATAAAATAATTTTCCCAATAAAATATTTCCATCTAAAACAACCAAGAAAGTATTTTTGACCATTTGACAAATCCATTTGGCATAACATATTCTAATTCACACATCGACACATTAATTTCAAAGTGATAGTTCCATACTCATTATGGGTCTCTCATTAATCTATGAAGTCACCATAAGGTATCCATATACTAGTTCCCCAATGGGTACACCCCTTTTATAAGGTCACGTTAATGAAAATGAAGACAGACCAACCTATTATACCAAAATAATGAAAAAACAATTGTTCCAAACCATTTAAACAAAATAAATTTTTTATTAAAAACCATTCTATAGAATATTATTCCATAAATAAAACAAAACAACCATTCTTAAAAACATTATTTTAAAATCATTCAAAAATAATGTTGCACAAAAATTCCTCAATCACAAACCATCACTAAAGAGTGTTTCTACTTAGATTTTCACATCAAATTCACAATCAATTTTAGGAAATTCAATAAATTTGAAAATTATCAAACAAGTTACAATAATAGGATTCAAGAGTGAAGCTAATTTCCTCAGAAACTATGGCCAAATTGTAGAATGACATGAAACTTCAACAAAACTAGGTTAGAACTCCAAAAACCCGCATTAGATCTTATTACCTAACAACAACATAGTCATATCTCATCATTATTGGCATGAAAAATCATATTCATATCCCCCATAGACTATATCTATGAATATAAGAGATGTGAGAATAATATATTTATGAAAAACCACCAAGAACAAAGATTTACCAAGAAATTTAGTCTTTAATGCACGAATACTTGCAAACATATCACTCTTAGATCAAAGGCAAGAGTCTCCACAGCCTTTGGGAGGATATAAAAATGAGGAGGTTTATAAAAGAGGAAAAATGAGGGGTTAAGGGGATAAACTGAGTGAGATCCATAATTTTCGAATCTCACTTTTTTGTGCATAGTTAGCTCACACTGTTAGAAAAATCATGCATTAATCATTCATAGGCCTCTCCCTTAAGAACCACCTTGCATGGTTGGCCTACATGGTTAAAAAAACCATGCACTAACTATACATAATATTTTTTCCCCACTTCCCATAGTTACACCAAGGTGACTGCATGGTTTGGCCAAACTGTGTGCCTTATAGTAAACCTACCAAAGACCACTTCGTCAATTTTCATAATTCTTTGTAAGAGTTTCATGGTTTTTACTAACCGTGATCAAACCATACACCTCTAGAAACACCAAAAATACTCCAAAAGTACTCCAAACCCTCCAAAAACATTACCCAAACTCGTTAAATACTTAAAATACATAAAAAGGGTTACTTTATTAAAGCTAGGATTTCATATACTACCCACCATTGGCCTTTATATCTTTAAAAAATAGAAAACCACCATTTTCAGGAAATTGTTTAGGAAGTTTCTTGACCATTTCATTCTTCCATTCCCATGTCTCTTCCTAAATCTGAACTTGTTGCAACAAACCCCAAAATAGAACAATGCTTTAACCATGAAATAGATTCTTTTTCTTATCCACAGAATGTATTGTCACATGAAATAATGAAGAATCCATATCTAGGTTAATGTGATCCCATCGAATAACATTGTGTGGATCAGGTTGATACTTTCATAATGGAGATACATGATGAACATTGTTCACTTCATTAAACCATGTTGGAAATTCCAACCAATATTCGATGTCATCAACCTATTCAATTATCTCAAAAGGGTCTATGAATCGAGGATATAACATTCCATTCATTGAAAAAAAAATGATTCCCAAGACTTTAATAGTTTCTAAATAACACATGAAAGTCTTTTATAGAACCCTACAAATTGAGGTGGTGGTCTATGGGTATGCGTACATTTAGGCACATAGAGATGCAGTAGTCTGAATGAAATATTGTATTTCCATATCTTCCAAATGCGCTTGAAATTTCCTTAGATCTATTGGTGTAATACAATAAGATGGAATAGAAATAGGACTGGTCTCTAAAAGGATATCAATTGTACACTCCACTTCACTTATTGGTGGAAAACCTAATAAATTTTTAGGAAAAAATCTATAAATTGATCAACAACCATTGAAAAACAATTATTCTTGATATCTTCCATCATTTTCAAAGTCAAAGCAACCAACTATTATGAGATCATTCCAACTATTGGTGCCAAAAATCTCATTTCACCTGCCATTACATTCTGATCTCTTTTAAAGTGGTTCCCAATTCCAACATCAGTCATAAATCTAACCTAACACATATAAAAAATGATGTGATACATTAAAATTTTAAACCAATCTATACCCAATATTATGTTCTATACATCCATTGTAAAATAAGAGAAAAATAATATCAATTCACCTCCATCAATCATTATAGAAAAGGATTTGAAGAAAAAGGCCCAACATTCTCTTTGGCCCAGAGGATTTTAAAGTTTCAAAATAGAAGACGTCATCTTAACATGAAAACTAAAAAATCAATAGCATGAGAAGAAATAAATAAATGGGATTCAAATATATCAAACAAAACATTCAAAAGGGATGAATTCAAAAGAATCATACCTATCACTATCAATGGTCTAGATTGATCATCCATAATAGCCTTTTCAGCTCTATATAATGGGTTACTAACTACACTTTGTTCCTTATTGCCCTATTCAGGTTTCCCTTATTGTGGAGTCATGGTATTTTTAGAATTACCGTGTCTTTCTTGTCTCTACTGATGATAGGTATTCTTCTTCCCTTGTCCTATCGAATCATAGGATGTCATAAAAACATGAGATATATCCCTAGAACCCAACCACAGAGATCTAAAAAATAGCATTGAAGATTCCCCATGTAGTTGTAATTGTGGCATGATCTAGGTGGTTTCATAAAATCTCACTTCATGTGCTCAAACAAACCACATTGAAAACATTTATATTTTCTCTTCGGTCATGGAAAAATAGTCATTGATCTCGATGTCATATTTAGATTCATTCCACTACCTTGGAAATAAGTGATCCTCTTCTACTTATTTCTAGCAACAGAGTTCATAATATTTCATATAGGTATCAACATTATTCATCCACCCATAGTTTTTAATATATCTATTTATTCCACCATCTCTATATTTACCATCTCTATATAATATGTTCTAAAAACCATGAATTTTTTTTCATGAATCTCTTACCTTAAACCAGATTAAACTATGCATTCCTTCAAGGATTCCCTAGTAGAAACTTTTGGTAAAAAGTAGACTAAATTCTTAAATTTAGACATATACTCTCTCACTGAGAGGCTCTCCTACTTCATGATGAAAAATAAAATCAATATTTTGGTCTTGAACATGTGAGGATGTAATTGTTTGTCAAAAACTTCTCCAAAATCCCCCCATTAAATAACATGGTGTAATATTTCCAGAACTACTAAATCCCACCATTGGTGTAAAAGATCTTACATCATTTACTTTACCAACTTGTAATTCATCTCTGATAGTGTTCCGAGGAAAATGAATATTTGATTCATCCTATTCAACCACACCTCTTCTTTCTCTAGTTCTGAATCACCTTGAAATATGGATGGATTATTCTTCTACAACCGAATGGAACGATCAAATTTCCTTGGTTTATCCAATATATTTTCTCAATCTATGACCAAAAATGTCACGACCCGCCCTCGGGGTCCGTGCCGTGACTACCCCAAGCCTGCCTTCCATAGGCCAGGGGCTGGCGACTAGCACCAAGGCGTAAATCCCGGTAAAAAGGGAAGGCATTGCCTTTGAAAAGTAAACAAACACCACAGAGTAAGAAAGTGGAAAGTAAACACTAAACAAAAGTAGAGTACAACTGAAAGTGCGGAAAAGTAAATGGGCCAGTATACAAACCCAAACTGAAAGTAAAGTACAACTCGAAAGGGAAAACAGAAACTGAAAAGTAAAAGCCGCAACTCCGAGCTGTCCACTGGAAATCGCACCTGAAGGGTGGGTACAGATAGCTTCTCTGCTCCACGGGTCCCGTCGTCCGCTCCGAGCATATTCCGCCAGTGGTCCACCTCCGGGTACCGTCCCGCTCTGCAAGCCTCAGCTAAGGTCAATGTTGTCCGTCGTCTACAACCAACACAACGTAGTGCGGGAAAATCCCGTGTAGGGGTGAGTATAAGATACTCAGTAGGGACCCCGAGACCCCTGAAGGTCTCTCAAATCCACAAAGGATAAACCACGAAGAAAGGTACAATCACGAAGTAACAACCGACACTGCTTAGGTATATGCCCATACATATACCTAAGTCATCAATTTCAAATACGCTCCAACCTCCGAGCCCAAGTACAACTCAGTCCACACAGGAAAGTAAACGTATTCCACACAGGAAAGAAAAACGTAATCCACACAGGATTGCACAACACAATCCACATAGGAAAGCAACAGATTCAGCTCACACAGGTATACTTCTTCAAAGGACGATAAAGATGATCTCTGATCCATCTAAGTTGTCGGACCCACGAAGGATCGATATATAACTAACCCCCGCAAAGACCCACATAGGATCGGGCCCACACAGGACCTGTAGGCGCTGGTTCACACAGGACCGCTGAGCGCAAGGACCCACACAGGATCGGACCCACACAGGATCGGGCCCACATAGGACATGTAGCACTGATCCACGTAGGATTGCTGAGTGCTGTAGTCGTTGTTGTCGAATCCACACAGGATCTCTGTACTGTCGTCGTCGTAGTCACAGTAGCAGTAGTAGCAGTAGTAGTCACAGTAACAGTCGCAGCCAGCACTAGGGTTCCCGCACACAGTAAGCTCGTTCGGAGGGTCCGCTCCACGAGACGAGAGGCTGATACATCAACTGACACAAAGTCCAGAGTTGATGTATCCAAAAGTTCCGTATCGTCAACAGGAACTCAACGCAACAGACGTCGCGTCGATCGGACGCCCGGTCTGAGAGTTATTGGCATTTTCGTCCCCGGGGCCCGGTTGGTTTTTAAGGCAAAACCAACCCGACCATACTCCACCTACGTCCAAACCTCGGGCGGAGTATTCCAAAAGATCCGTCTCACTAAGAGAAACACAACACAGCTGACGGCACGTCAATCGGACGTTCGTAGCTCAAGATATGAGCGTTTCCGCTCCGAAGGCCCGGTTGGTTTCGTGAACGAACCAACCCGGCCGAACTCAAAGTAATCCGAAACCTTGAGTGCGATATACCGAGACGACCGTCTCTATCCAAGGATCACGTTGCCGCAGACGGTTCGTCAATCGGAGGTCCGAGGATCATGTTATGGCCAAAAGACCGAATCTGATTCGAAACGGGGGGGTCCGGGTCCGGGTCGACCCGAGTCCGACCCGGCCGGGCCGGCCGGCGGCGCGACGGCGCGGAGGCCGCGGCGGCCTGGCGCCGCACGGAGGCTGCACGCGGGGGGGCAAAGCCCCCCGCTGTTTGGGCTGGCGGCGCGGCTAATTTCCGCGCCCTTTGCAGAAAAAACGGCCCCCACGTGGGGGCCGGCTTGGAGAAAAACCGGGGGGCTGCTGCCCCCCCCCCCCCCCTTCATGGAAACCGCCCCCCTCTTTATGAGGGGGGTTTTTATGTGCTGGCCGGGGGATTAATTTCCCCCTGTTTTGACCATCCGGCCGGCCAGCTGGCCGGCCGGTTTTCTCCAACGGGACCGGAAGAATCCGTCCCCTCTTCGGCTTCCGACGCCGGCGGCTCGGCCGCCGGTCTTCTCTTTCCGCCGCGGCCCGGAACCGGCCGCGGTGTTCGTCGTCCAGCGTGGTGCGACGGCACCGCGCCCCTCCGCAGCACCTTGATTTTCCTCAACGCGGCGCGACGGCGTCGCGTTCTTGATGATCATTCCATGGCGCGGCGCGACGGCGTCGTGTAATAAGAATTGGGCGAATATCCGCGTGGTGCGACGGCACCACGCCTCCTTGATTCACCCGCAAAATTAAACACCAAGAACGAAGGAGGGTTTCGGCCGTGTTCATGCGGTCCGGCCCCCTCACGTTAAAACACAACTTAAATCCTTCGTTAATCATGCATGAACCACGAGCAAGGATAAATAATTAAATAATAATCAACAACCCCTACCTCGGGTATAGGTTCGTAGATTTGACAACGTTCCGCGGAAGACAACGTCGCGGAGGTCGGGCGTCGCGGTCGTCGTTCGTCAAATCCGATGACGAAGGGGTGCGTCCGATGTGATACGTCGTTGGCGAAACTTCGTATGCCGACGAAGGGTATCCGAGGAGGAAGCGACGTTCCCTCTCGTTGACACGGAAGACGAAGAAGAGCGTAGCGGCGTTCTTCGTCGGAACTTGAGCGTTCTTCGTCAAGTTCGAAGGTTCTTCGTGTTCTTCGTCAGAGTTGAAGAAGAAGAAGAAAAGCTCCCAAAAGCTCTCAAGGTGGCCAAAGTGTTCTAACCCAACCAAATAAAATAAGAGCTTCTTTTGTTTACAAACCTAACAAAAGAATTTCAAAGGTTTGAATTTCAAAAAGATCAACTCCAAAATTAAATAACTCAAGTCATTAAAGAGGGGTTAAGGGAGTTGGAAGAAGATGAAAGGTTGGGAGCTTCGTGTGGGCCCCACCACACTTAATCCTCCCAAGGGAGGTTAAGTGGATGTGGGTCCCACTTCCAACCCCCTTTGGTTGGATTTAACAAGTTAAAATAAAATTTGTTCTTCACGAATTTTATTTAACTTAAACTAAAAACCCAAAAACTAACTATAAACCCGCAACAAACGCAACTTCCGAAAAGGTCTCTTTAAGAGAATATCGGCACTGCGAGTTCATCGGTGCCCTCGGATTTCAATTCCGTGCACCGGATCAAAAGTTAGTAATTCCCGCTCGTTCGTTCACTGAACGTACCCGAGCCAAACTTCGGAAATTGATTCCGGGCACTCCGGGCCTCGGAATCAGGTTCCGTCTGAAACCGCACTCTTGTAAAATTCTAAAGAAAATTAAGAAAAAATTTCCCTTGAATTTTACGGGTCTTTACATTACTCCCACCTCAGGGATTTACGTCCCCGTAAAGATACATCAAAAACCAGGGAAACAAATGAGGGTACTGAGCACGCATCTGAGCCTCCCGCTCCCATGTGCTCTCCTGGAGATTCCCGTGCTACCATCTGATACGCACAAGAGGAATCGATCGCCCACGCAGGACCCACTCCTGTCGATCCTCTATCTCCACCGGAACCTCCGTAAAAGTCACCTCATCGTCAACGTCAAGCTCCCCATGGTCAATGATGTGCGTTGGGTCGTGCACGTATCTCCTCAGCTGGGATACGTGGAAGACGTCGTGCACCCGGTGCAACTGAGGTGGTAGAGCCAGGCGATAAGCCACCTCACCAATCCTGCTGAGAATCTGGAAGGTTCCGATGAAGCGCGGAGATAACATGCCACCTCGGCCAAATCTCCGAATACCACGTCGAGGTGAGACCCGCAAGAAGACGTGGTCGCCATCCTCGAACTCCAGTGGCCTCCGCCTCCTGTCAGCATATGACTTATGCCGGCTCTGTGTTGTCCTCATCCTCTCCTGGATGACCTGGACCTTCTCTGTCGTGGCCTGGACCATCTCTGGTCCCACTAGTGCTGACTCCCCAGGGTCTGTCTAGCACAAAGGAGATCGACAAGGTCGGTCGTACAACGCCTCGTACGGTGCCATCCCGATAGTGGAGTGGTAGCTGTTGTTGTACGCAAACTCCACCAAAGGTAGGTGGTCCTCCTAGCTACGACCAAAGTCGAGGACACATGCGCGGAGCATGTCCTCGAGAGTCTGCATGGTCCTCTCCGTCTGACCATCCGTCTGAGGGTGAAAGGCTGTGCTCAGACGTAGCTGCGTCCCGAACGCCTCCTGTAACCCCTTCCAAAGACGGGAAGTAAAGCGAGCATCTCGATCGGAGACGATAGATGATGGAACGCCGTGGAGCCGCACAATCTCTTGAACGTAGAGACGTCCCAAGCTCTCTACTGAGCCCTGCTCTCTGATGGGTAAGAAATGTGCCGACTTGGTGAGTCGGTCAACAATCACCCAGATGGAATCATGACCTCTGGAAGTGCGTGGAAGTCCAGTCACGAAGTCCATAGATATGTCGTCCCACTTCCACTCCGGAACCTCTAAGGGCTGTACCAAGCCTGCTGGTACCTGATGCTCTGCCTCCACCTGCTGGCAGGTGAGGCATCAAGAAACGAACTCTGCTACTGCCTTCTTCATGCCCGGCCACCAGTGCTGTCGTCTGAGGTCCTGGTACATCTTTGCCACTCCAGGATGTACCGCCAAAGGAGAAGTGTGAAACTCTCTCATCACTTCCTCTCGCAAAGCGACTGGTACCATGGTACGTCCTCTGAAAAGGATGTCGTGCTCTGATCCAAGGGAGAAACCATCAGGTGCCTGTCCCGAGGATATCTGTGTACGCTGTGTCTCACAGTCAGCGTCCCCACGCTGTGCCTCCCTGACTTGCTGCAGTAGTGGAGGAGTGACTGTGAGATACTGAAGGAAGGCTGCTCCATCTCTATCCACGAAGGATATCTGCAAAGAGGCTAGCTTCTCCGTCGCCTCCTCAAGTAACTGAATGCTCGTCCTCCTGCTGAGGGCATCGGCTACTACGTTCCCCTTCCCAGGAGTATAGACTATCTCAAAGTCATAGTCCTGGAGGAACTCGAGCCATCGCCGTGGTCTCAGGTTCAGGTCCTTCTGAGAGAAGATTTACCTGAGACTCTGATGATCGGAAAAGACTGTAAAGCGCTCGCCCATCAGGTAGTGTCGCCATGTCTTCAGAGCGAAGACCACTGCTGCTAACTCCAGGTCATGGGTAGTGTAGTTCTGCTCATGCGGCCTCAACTGACGTGATCCATAGGCGATCACTGCCCGCTCCTGCATCAGAACACATCCGAGTCCGGTCCCTGATGCATCACAATAGACTACGTACCCTACTCCCTCCTCAGGCAACCTCAAGATAGGTGCGTAGGTCAATCTCTGTCTCAGCTCCTGGAAGCTCTGCTGACATCTGTCTGTCCATACGAAGGGTTTCCCCTTCTTCGTCAAAGCTGTGAGTGATGCCGCAACTCTAGAGAAGTCTGGCACGAATCTCCGATAGTATCCAGCTAGTCCCAAGAAACTCCGAACCTCAGTCACGCTCCTGGGTGGCTCCCAAGCTAACACAGCCTCAATCTTCGCGGGATCCACTGCAACTCCCGCCTCAGAGATAACATGTCCCAAGAAGTGGACCTCACGTATCCAGAACTGGCACTTCGAGAGCTTACCATAAAGCTGGTGCTCTCGGAGTGTGTCTAGTACAACTCGCAAGTGATAGGCGTGCTCCTCCTCTGTCGTAGAGTAAATAAGAATGTCGTCGATGAAGACCACGACAAACCGATCGAGGTATGGCTGAAAGATCCTGTTCATGAGAGCCATGAAAACTGCTGGAGCATTGGTTACACCGAAAGGCATAACCAAGAACTCATAGTGGCCATACCGACATCTGAAGGTTGTCTTCTGCACATCCTCGTCTCTGACTCTGAGCTGATGATAGCCTGACCTGAGATCTATCTTCGAGAACCACCGTGCTCCCTTGAGCTGATCAAAGAGGTCATCAATCCTCGGTAGCGGATACTTGTTCCTCACTGTCACCTGGTTCAGGCGACGATAGTCATCACAAAGTCGCAAGCTCCCGTCCGCCTTCTTGGCGAACAAAATCGGGGAAGCCCAGGGTGAAACACTGGGTCGGATGAACCCCTTTCCCTGCAAGTCCTCCAACTGTACCCGTAGCTCTCAAAGCTCGGCGGGGGCCATCCGATATGATGGAGTGGATATCGGGGTTGTCCCGGGGTACAATTCAATATAAAAGTCTACCTCTCTGCGAGGAGGTAGCCCTGGAACGTCATCGGGAAAAACGTCCGCAAACTGATCCACCACTGTAAGAAAACCAGGACTCCGCACGACAACTTCTCCAAGGATAAGGCTAGCCAACTAATGAGTGATGGGCTGTCCTCTCCTCCGCGGAAGTCCATCCTGTGCTACTAAGGCTCCCTTCTCGCCGGTGAAGGTGAACCTGCTCCTTTCGGTGCGTACACATCGCACCTTGCGCCTAAAACAGTCAATCTGTGCATGGACCGTAGACAGCCAATCCATGCCCAAGATGACGTCGTAAGGCCTCGACGCTGCTACAAGAAGATCCCAGCCGAAGCTCTCGCCTCCTAGAGTAAGCTCACACTGCCGGCACCAGTGCGTAATTGTCGAGTCTGCTCCCGTAGGAGTCTCTAGCCGTAAGGATCGAGCCAACGGCTCTGTCGGAATCTCCGAGCTCCGAACAAGGGCAGCGGCTATGAAAGAGTGACTCGCTCCTGTGTCTATAAGAACTGCAGCAAGGGTGGAATAGACACAGATAGTACCTCGAATCATCTCAGGTGCGCCATGGTCATAGGCCTCTACTACCTGGAGCTGTGCCTGTCTCTGCCCGCCAGCTCCCTGTGGTCGGGGTGGACCTCCTGGTGGTGGTGGTGGCAGAGCCTCAAAGCGTCGCCCACCACCGGCTGCTCGTCCAGCTCCTCTGCCTCGTCCGCCTCCTCCCTGCAGACCGCCACGGTCGACCCTCTGCCTCTGCCTCGGTGGTCCATCAACTGACTGCTACTCCTCGGCATGGCGGGTCGGGCAGTCACGAGCCATGTGGCCCTGCCCGCCGCACGAGTAGCACTGCCTGCCTCTCGAAAGACTGGCTCCGCGCTGTGTGCCCCGCACTGCTGAGCCAGTGTCCTGAGGTCGTCTGCTCGAAGGTCTGGTCTGTCTGGACCCCTGAGTCATCCGTCGACTGCCTGCTGCAGTTGACTCTGCCACGTGCCGCCCTGTGGTGGGTCGCTGTGCTGGTGTAGACTCAGCAAAGAAGCTCTCGATCAGAAGGGCCCGCTCCAGTACTCCTGTCTGAGTCGGTATGCTGAGAGAGATCAGGGATGCCCTGATCTCGTGTCTCAAACCCTACTCGAAGGTCCGGGCTCGGAAGAATGGGTCCCCTACCATGTCGGTCGAGTAGCGTGAGAGATCGGTAAATCTCGCCGAGTACTGAGCGACTGTCATGCTGCCCTGCCGCAGCTGAAGAAGCTCCTGGATACGCACCGCACGAAGGGTGGCTAGGACGAACACCGAGCGGAAGAGGCTCTCAAAGTCCGTCCAAAGTAGGGATGCCTCATCGTGCACCTGGAGCATCAAGCTCCACCATCGTCCTGCTGCTGCGTGTAGTATGCTCGCAGCGAGGATCACCATGAGGTCTGCTGGTGTCCACACTAGCCTAAACACTCGAACCACTGCCTCCAGCCAGTCCTCTGCTGTCTGGGGATCCGTCTCCCCGCGAAGCCTGGGCGGTCGCTGGCGCTGAAACTCATGCAGTGCGCTGAGGCGACGTGCATCGTCAGCGGCTGCTGCTGGAAGCATCGGGGGCTCGGCGGGTAGTACTACCGCTGTTGCCACAGCTGACAAAGGGCCCTGCACTGAGGCCTCGTCGCTCAGTGGGCTGTCGTCACGCTCGACTCTCGGAACCCTAGCTGGCTGTCGTTGTGGGGTCATCCTGAAAAGGAAACAGGTGCGCCACGGTCAGAACAATATACATGGTGAGCTGATATAAGTAATCACAAAGAAAACTTTGAAACACACACGCAATCAATGTTTTCGTGCATTAAGTCGGAAATCCGAAGTCAGGGTCCTGGTGTACGGATACGTCGGCCGCCGCACCAACACTGGACTCCCTGGACTGATAACCACACTCAATACGCTAAACATTATTGCTTTACATAGAAAAGATCAGAGTTCGCGGTAGAACCGAACTCCTCTCATACCAATTTGTCACGACCCGCCCTCGGGGTCCGTGCCGTGACTACCCCAAGCCCGCATTCCATAGGCCAGGGGCTGGCGACTAGCACCAAGGCATAAATCCCGGTAAAAAGGGAAGGCATTGCCTTTGAAAAGTAAACAAACACCACATAGTAAGCAAGCGGAAAGTAAACACTAAACAAAAGCAGAGTACAACTTAAAGTGTGGAAAAGTAAATGGGCCAGTATACAAACCCAAACTGAAAGTAAAGTACAACTCGAAAGGGAAAACAACAACTGAAAAGTAAAAGCCGCAATTCCGAGCTGTCCACTGGAAATCCCACCTGAAGGGTGGGTACAGATAGCTCCTCTGCTCCACGGGTCCCGCCGTCCGCTCCGAGCACGTTCCGCCCAGTGGTCCACCTCCGGGTACCGTCCCGCTCTGCAAGCCTCAGCTAAAGTCAACGCTGTCCGTCGTCTGCAACCAACACAACGTAGTGCGGGCAAAGCCCGTGTAGGGGTGAGTATAAGATACTCAGTAGGGACCCCGAGACCCCTGAAGGTCTCTCAAATCCACAAAGGATAAACCACGAAGAAAGGTACAATCACGAAGTAACAACCGACACTGCTTAGGTATATGCCCATACATATGCCTAAGTCATCAATTTCAAATACGCTCCAACCTCCGAGCCCAAGTACAACTCAGTCCACACAGGAAAGTAAACGTATTCCACACAGGAAAGCAAAACGTAATCCACACAGGATTGCACAACACAATCCACATAGGAAAGCAACAGATTCACCTCACACAGGTATACTTCTTCAAAGGACGATAAAGATGATCTCTGATCCATCTAAGTCGTCGGAACCACAAAGGATCGATAGGTAACTAACCCCCGCAAAGACCCACACAGGATCGGGCCCACACAGGACCTGTAGGCGCTGGTTCACACAGGACCGCTGAGCGCAAGGACCCACACAGGATCGGACCCACACAGGATCGGGCCCACATAGGACCTGTAGCACTGATCCACGTAGGATCGCTGAGTGCTGTAGTCGTCGTCGTCGAATCCACACTGGATCTCTATACTGTCGTCGTAGCAGTCACAGTAGCAGTAGTAGCAGTAGTAGTCACAGTAACAGTCGCAGCCAGCACTACGGTTCCCGCACACAGCAAGCTCGTTCGGAGGGTCCGCTCCACGAGCCGAGAGGCTGATACATCAACTGACAGAAAGTCCAGTGTTGATGTTTCCAAAAATTCCGTATCGTCAACAGGAACTCAACGCAACAGACGGCGCGTCGATCGGACGCCCGGTCTGAGAGTTATTGGCATTTTCGTCCCCGGGGCCCGGTTGGTTTTTAAGGAAAAACCAACCCGACCATACTCCACCTGCGTCCAAACCTCGGGCGGAGTATGCCAAAAGATCCGTCTCACTAAGAGGAACACAACACAGCTGACGGCACGTCAATCGGACGTTCGTAGCTCAAGATATGAGTGTTTCCGCTCCGAAGGCCCGGTTGGTTTCGTGAACGAACCAACCCGGCCGAACTCAAAGTAATCCGAAACCTTGAGTGCGATATACCAAAACAACCGTCTCGATCCAAGGATCGCGTTTCCACAGACGGTTCGTCAATCGGAGGTCTGAGGCTCATGTTATGGCCAACAGACCGAATCTGATTCGAAACGGGGGGGGGGGTCCGGGTCCGGGTCGACCCGACCCGGGTCCGACCCGGCCCGGCCGGCCGGCGGCGCGGCGGCGCGGAGGCCGCGGCGGCCTGGCGCCGCACGGAGGCTGCACGTGGGGGGGCAAAGCCCCCCACTGGTTGGGATGGCGGCGCGGCTAATTGCCGCGCCCTTTGCAGAAAAAACGGCCCCACATGGGGGCCGGCTTGGAGAAAAACCGGGGGGCTGCTGCCCCCCCCCCCCCCCCCCCCCCCCCCCTTCATGGAACCCGCCCCCCTCTTTATGAGGGGGGTTTTTATGTGCTGGCCGGGGGATTAATTTCCCCCGGTTTTGACCATCCGGCCGGCCAGCTGGCCGGACGGTTTTCTCCAACGGGACCGGAAGAATCTGGTCCCCTCTTCGGCTTCCGACGCCGGCGGCTCGGCCGCCGGTCTTCTCTATCTGCCGCGGCCCGGAACCGGCCGCGGTGTTCGTCGTCCAGCGCGGTGCGACGGCACCGCGTCCCTCCACCGCACCTTGATTTTCCTCAACGCGGCGCGACGGCGTCACGTTCTTGATGATCCTTCCATGGCGCGGCACGACGGCGTCGTGTAATAAGAATTGGGAGAATATCCGCGTGGTGCGACGGCACCACGCCTCCTTGATTCACCCGCAAAATTAAACACCAAGAACGAAGGAGGGTTTCGGCCGTGTTCATGCGGTCCGGCCCCCTCACGTTAAAACACAACTTCAATCCTTCGTTAATCATGCATGAACCACGAGCAAGGATAAATAATTAAATAATAATCAACAACCCCTACCTCGGGTATAGGTTCGTAGATTTTACAACGTTCCGCAGAAGACAACGTCGCGGAGGTCGGGCGTCGTGGTCGTCGTTCGTCAAATCCGATGACGAAGGGGTGCGTCCGATGTGATACGTCGTTGGCGAAACTTCGTATGCCGACGAAGGGAATCCGAGGAGGAAGCGGCATTCCCTCTCGTTGACACGGAAGACGAAGAAGAGCGGAGCGGCGTTCTTCGTCGGAACTTGAGCGTTCTTCGTCGGAACTTGAGCGTTCTTCGTCAAGTTCGAAGGTTCTTCGTGTTCTTCGTCAGAGTTGAAGAAGAAGAAGAAAAGCTCCCAAAAGCTCTCAAGGTGGCCAAAGTGTTCTAACCCAACCAAATAAAATAAGAGCTTCTTTTATTTACAAACCTAACAAAAGAATTTCAAAGGTTTGAATTTCAAAAAGATCAACTCCAAAATTAAATAACTCAAGTCATTAAAGAGGGGTTAAGGGAGTTGGAAGAAGATGAAAGGTTGGGAGCTTCATGTGGGCCCCACCACACTTAATCCTCCCAAGGGAGGTTATGTGGATGTGGGTCCCACTTCCAACCCCCTTTGGTAGGATTTAACAAGTTAAAATAAAATTTGTTCTTCACGAATTTTATTTAACTTAAACTAAAAACCCAAAAACTAACTTTCAACCCGCAACAAATGCAACTTCCGAAAAGGTCTCTTTAAGCGAATATCGGCGCTGCGAGTTAATCGGTGCCCTCGGATTTCAATTCCGAGCACCAGATCAAAAGTTAGGAATTCCCGCTCGTTCGTTCACTGAACGTACCCGAGCCAAACTTCAGAAATTGATTCCGGGCACTCCGGGCCTCGGAATCAGGTTCCGTCTGAAACCGCACTCTTGTAAAATTCTAAAGAAAATTAAGAAAAAATTTCCCTTGAATTTTACGGGTCTTTACAAAAAAGTTCTCGAAAATAATTTGATCCAGTTGTTGGTTCAACTATTCCTTAGATGAAACCTCATTCTGTGTAGATTCTTCTAGTTGGTCTCTACAACTCCTATTGAGTTCAATTTTCAATAACCAAAACAAAATTCTATAAGTATTACTCTCTACAGACTAAAGGATTAATAATATTATATTTTCCACATCACAACTATCACAACAATTCTTTAAAAAAATAATCACTTTTCTTTTTCAAACCGTTTTGTAAAATTCCATCATGCTTTATAAAATAAAACCTTTTTCAAAATACCATAACCATTCCCTTTTTAAAATCTCACATCTGGAAATAATTTCAACTTATTTAAAAAATCATGACACTTTCACCAATCATAAATCATTACTCAAAATTAAATATGAAATTCTAATGGGAATTTGTTTCTGTTAATACATGTCATGTTATTCTCATTAGATAAACCCATGAAAATGAGATTACAAATCCTAGAAGTTTATCCAAAACACTTATGTAGATAACTTTCTATAACATGATGTTTAGAAAAAATATGTTAGCTATTCCTTTTTATTCCCTAAATTTCAAGTTATATCAATACTACTAATTCTAACATCCCAGCTCATGGACTAATCAAAAATGATTTTCAAATCCAAGACTGACACAACCAATACCTAAGGATCGAATAAAGTAATACCACTTGTCCCAAAAGATTTGTACTGACCAAGACTGATTCCATTTTGAACATCCTTCCCCTCATCAATATCCAGATTTTAGGTGGAATGTAAACTAGGATTTAGGTTACATCCCAGAGATATCAAATGATGGAAACAAATTCCAAGGGATTCATAATAGTTGGGAGATGATTTTCCCTCTAAAAAAACAACAACAACCAAAAACCCCATAAACAACAACTATTATATGATTCATGATAACAATGTAGTATAACTCAAAGTATAACAAACCAAACCAAACATTATCATAGTACTAAGAGAAAACCAAGACCAAAATATAAATACAAAGAACAAGACAAAACCAACCAAACTCCACGACTCCAAAGTCACCAACAAAAAACTCCCAACAAGCTCAAACTCCAAAATCCATTCCCATATTTCAATAATTATCAATAAATAAATGTGATACATTAACTTTACCATTGTCCCAATAAGAAATATCTTCAACCGCAGAAAATTTACCAAGAATGGGGTGAGTAATAAAACTCAGTAGGTTTTCCCCAAATGAAATCTCTACTCATGCCACTAGGATAGAACATTTTAGAACATTTATAGAAAACAATTTATATAAAACAATTTAAAAAATCGTTAACATTTTAAAAAAAATATAAAAATTTTCTCAATAAAATAGTTTCTATGGAAAACAACTTATCAATTCATTCAAAAAAATTCGAAAATCCATTTTGCATAACCCATTTTAATCCACACATCTACACATCAACACATGCATGCCCAGGTGATAGTTCCATACTCATGAGTGGTCTCTCATTGAACTACCTAGTTTTCATGAGCTAACCATATATCAGTTCCCCAATGAAACACACCCCTTCCAAAGAGTCACGTCTATGAAAATGAACACATTACAACAAATTATGCCAAAACCATGCCAAAACATTTGTTCCAAACCATTTCAGTAGAAAATATTTTTATTGAAAAAATTTCCAAAAAACTTTTTCCTTAAATCAAAACCAATGGTTTTTAAAATCATTCAACAAAAATATTTTCTCATGAATTCCAAAATTTCTCAAGACATTACTAAGTAAGGTTTATACCATGATTTTTATATCAAATTAACCATCAATTTCATGAAATTAAAACAATTTAAAACTAATCCTTGAAGTTCAAATAAGGGCAGTTGTTCATGGATCCACCAACTTCGGAAATTATGGCCAAAATGAAGAACAACATGAAACTTCAACAAAATTTGGTTGAAACTCTAAAAACCCGCCTTAAATCTTGTTCCCGAATAACAACATATCTATATCGAATCATGATTAGCATAAAATATCATAGTTTTATCCCTCATAGAATAGATATATGAATCTAAGAGAGGTAAGAAGAAATTATCTAAGTAAAATCACCCAATAATGGAGAAATAATAAGAAATCAAGCCTTCAATGCACTAATATTTTCCAATGGATATCCCTTGGATCAAATGGAAGATATTCCACATTCATTGGGAGGAGAAAAACTGAGTTATGTTTATAAAATATGGAAAAGGAGGGGTTAAGGGGCTAAACTGAGTGAGGTCCCCAATTTTTAGTTCTCAATTATTTCTATACATGGTTAGCTCACATTGTTAGGAAAACCACACACTAACCATGAACAAGCCACTTCCTTAATAGGCACCTCACATGTTTAACTCGTATGGTTATAAAAACCGTTCTCCAACCACGCATAATCCCTTTGTCCCACTTCAAATGGTTGATCTTAGGTTACCACATTGTTTTTCCATGTTGTGAACCTAATAGTGTTCCTACCCAGATCTCGTTTCCTCACTTTTAATGGTTCTTTTTAGGAGTTTCATGGTTTTTACAATTCATACTCAAACCATGATCCTCCAAAAAAGCCCCAAAAACATTCTAAGATATATCCACACCCTTCCAAACATCACCCAAACACATTAAATACCTAAAATAAATAAATAAATTATTACAAAACTGAGACATACAATTATTCTTTTTAGGTCATTTTCACTCTGAACATTCTAGTTTAACCACTAGTAAAATATTTTTTACCTTAATCATGTTAATAAATGTTTACTACATTCACTATTAATTTTGTTAAGTAATTAAGATGGCCTTATTAGACATTATAAATTCTTTTAATTCAATTTATGGAATCCATTTTTCTAAATTCAATTTTAAAAATTGTACAATTTTAATTTAAAATTAATCTCATAGATGAGACAAAAAATTAGGTTTTAAAAGTTAATATGTTAAAAAGATTACAGTGTTTTTTTATCTAAATTCAACATAAAATTGATTCAAATTACCTAAATTGGATTAATTTATATAAATTAACTAATTTTACTTTAAAACAAAATTTTAATATAATCTAATATTTTAAATTATTTAAACGAAATGGCAGTTTTCAATTATATTTCATTATTTTTCACTATCCATCAGAAAATAAAATATTTTAGAAAACCACAAAAAAACCACCCTAATATAATTTTGGAATTGATATTAAAAAAATGAATTTTAATTTTTCAAATAAAAATTCAATAATTGAAAAAAAATCGATTATAAATTATGTGTACAAAGCGTGACTAAACAATGTTTTTTTGACCCTAGTGTTGCACGCATCGCATGATTTTGTCAAAATTAAATTTATTCTTAAAGAAATATATTTTAAAGTCTTAGGGAGTTATAACATGTGCATAAAACATTTTATTTTATTTAAATAAATATAATCTATTAAGAGAGTGATATGAGTTTTTCATTACCATAACAAAATCATATACACATTTGAGGAATGGAGAACTACTCCTCAAAAAAACACCCTCAAGGGTAAGAGGTTCAATAATTATATAATTTTAATATTTATTTATATTCTCAATTTCTTAATATATTCACATTTAATGTTTCACTTTAAAAAATATCCCCTCATATCAAAAATATTTATTCCACATTCTCCCCTTCCGCTCTATCATTATTAACCAGAAAAATATCTCCATGCCTCTTCCATCACCCTATCAATGACTTATCATATCATAATATCCCTCACCAATCCTTTTTCCAACCTCATTCATCTATAAAATTTTCGCACACCCTCATTACTCTCTAAACCAATCTCAACTCACTTTTCATTTTTTCTATTTAAACTATTCTCCACTATCAATTATTCCCTTATATACCACACTTCATACATCCATCATAGAATGGTAAAATAATTACAATTAGTGGTGGGATTTCAGTTCTGTTTATGTAATAATTAGTTTTAAATATGATTTAATATTATTTATATAAAAATAAATGTTAAAATTATTACCACTCTTGTTCCACAAATTAGTTTTATAGAACTTGCATTAAATTATAATTTTTAACATCATTTTTTTATAAAAAAATGTTACAAGCCCTTTCTAAAAAATAAAACTCATGGTCTTGACTTTCTTATACTTAAAACTGACAACCTTTATTTGAAAATTTAATCATCAATTGTCATGAACATCCACCATTTTTTATAATCCCCTTGATTTTTCACATTTTTCTACCTTCAGTGAAGTATCTTTGACCTGCAGTTCCTCATATGGTAATAAATAAAATATTTACACATATGTTTTGATACCAAGTGATATCAACCAAGTATAACTCTCATATATTTTAAATCATTTAAATAATTTAAACATTAAATTTCATAAACACACACTATCCCAAAACTCAAAGGTTTAGCATCTTCATATATTAGATATATAAATAATTTATTTTACAACATTGTTAATATTTCTCCAAAGATGCACAAACCTAGATCCCCTTCTAGAAATATCATATATTATACTATTCTTCATAACATATGGAATGGAAATATAAGAAATGGGGGAGGTCAAATGCTTAGTAAGGTTAAATATAAGAGATAACAATAGATTATCATATTTGAGCAGAAGATAAGAATGTGGGAATGAGAACATAATCAAGATATATAAATGATAGAACAATTTTATGCATATATTTTTTGGATATAAAATTAATCACTTGTGTAAATTAGTTTATTAAACTTCTCAAAATTTAAATTTTTTTATGTTTTGTGGTTGAATATGAATTTTAATAAAAAATTATGAGATTTATATTAATAAAGTGAGATGAAAACATTTTATAACATATAGTGAAGTGGTGCGGTGAAATGAAAGACTTTATAAAAATTTATTGAAGATAAATCATAGTCATGGTGTAACCCCCCAACCCTAGTTACCCAGAGCCGATGCATTATTACATAACATCAGCATGATCACAAAATTTTAAAACTCGAAATACCGATTAGTTTCGAAGACTTGGAAGTACTATATACCATCATAAGGTTTACATTACATTATAAAATGGAAACTAAAACAAAATTGTATCCATAGACACCAAAGTGATCCCATAGACTATCCCTTCAGGTCAGTCATAAAATAATTCTTCGCATCCTGGGAAAAATAAAACATAAAAAGGGGGAGATCAGATGCTTAGTAAGGATAACAATATATAATAAACTTTCATAAATAAACATAAACATTTAAGGAAATGTATAAGACTAAAACAAAAGCCTTTTAAACGTGAACTATAGCATAATGTGGAAAAGATAAAAAACAAATAATTCCATTAACTTATTCACATGGATATTCTACTAGTCGAATAATCACATGCAATATCAATAGCCACTTTCATAGTGATGGAATTCATAATTATAGACTTTCATAACCTCATAGTCAAGGCCTAGTGCAAAGATTACGAATAAGATTTTGTCCAGGCCTTATTCCATGACCCTAGTTTGTCTCATGAGACCTACTGATGCATCTAGGAGCTATAGCGGGCTACACACTTCACTTACTAAGACCAATTCATTCCTCATATGAAAACGTTTAAACATAACATAAACATTCGTATTAAAACTAGCATACGAAATGTCAATACTTTATCCATTAACCATGAATGGTGTAAAAATAACACATCCATAGTCAAAAATATCAGAAAACCTTCAATACAATAAGGATGTTTTTTTATCATAACAAATAAACTTCAAATAAGCTTAAAATCCATCAAAGGATGTTGACATAGATGAAATCAAAACATTTTATTTAGAGAAATATCTCTTTCTAATTTGAAATATTTTAAAATTCATATTATTATAAAAGAATTTTTTTTTTGAAATATTATTATAATCTTTTAAGGGAAGCTTTTATGATGTTATAACTATGAAAAATAGCCACACCCGTCGTATAAGTTAAAAAACATTCTTAACTTAATTTTGTCGAAACAGTCATAAAGTACATTGTTTGGAAAACGACAAGAGTATTCCTTTCAAAACATATAAGTTAAAATAAGGTTATAAATGACTTTAACCAATTTTCTAGTAAATAGTAAAAAAAATTTAAATACATTTTTAAGAAACAAGGATGTGGATGATAAAGAGGTCCCAGTAGATACTTACATAAAAACAACCTCAGATAATAAATAGATTGTAAAATTAACCCTTATATAGTAGTTTTCCTTGGTCAAGGGTGGGTTGAAATCCTTTATAATGGTGAAATAATTGTTATTAAATTATTAAAAAATCATATACATTAATATAATATCATATATGATCTTTTAACATTGCTTTGTTAATAATATCTTAGTATTATCGTCGTTTCGGGTGATAACTGATTTGTTTTTATTTATATGCTTTATTAAGTAAGTAATGTTTGTTATGGATAGGATGTATCTTATTCCTATTTATAAGGATATTAAGTCTTTAAACATTATTTTTAATCATAAAATAAAAATTAATCTTGAATTGATACGATGGGAAATGAATCTCATCGCATTCGTGGAGACAGTAATCTGTACGTACGCACGAGCGAAAATATCATTAATTTGATATTAAAATAATATAAAATTGGAAGGTATATTATATATAAAGAATCATTATAATTTTATATTTAATATTTATATTAATTACACATCATTATTATACCCATCCAAATAATAATGTATTGAATACCAACTACACCACGACGTGGAGGCAGTAATCTATACGTACGCACGTATGGTGACATGTCATTCAAAGGATGGATAGAATAATAAATATGGTTGTTCCATATTTATAATAACATAATAGTATATATAACATACTGGAGTTATTATGTTAGAATGGAAACAACAAAGAAAGAGGAAGTGGAAGAAGAAAACTACTTGAAAGAGGTGATTAAATATTTACCACGTCTTCGGGTTCTTCCTTTTGATTTGATAAAAAGGGCTCATTAGGGTTGCTTTATGACTAAATTAAGGCCTATAGGATAAATGGAGGATAGTTTATATGGTATTTGGGTAGATTTTGGCCGAGACAAATGGCTTTTAAGGGGTGAATTAGAGAGAAGGTGGAGTTCCCTTTTATAAGAGGGGTGAGGGGCACCTTAGGAAAAGATAGAAATATTATTTTTATAATAAAATTATTTTCTGTTTCTAATGGATCCAAAATGAATTTTTTAAATACTAAAATGGAGATGGTTCGAAAAACACTCAACCATTAGTTTTTAGATAGGTTTGGGTCACTATATTAACTATATCATTTAGATTTAACTATTAGTTAAATAGTTTGACATTTACCATGTCTCTTTGAATTTTAATATTATATGGTTAATAAACATACTATATACTTTCAAGAGAACCCCATGTGGTTCAATAATGATACACCTATAATTATATAAGTCTTTTGGCAGATCCATAGATCTTTAAGAATAGAATATAAATTAATAATATAATATTTTTTTTAAAAACTCTATTATGTCAATTTTAACACTATTTGGTTTTTGGTTTTTTCTTAAATTCATAAAAGCATTATTACTTAAAGAATAATTCATCTAAACAACCATAACATGTTATTTTAACCTATTAAATTAGTGTAATTCATAAAAAGTCTTAAATTACATTTATTTAGATGTTTATAATATCAATTATTATAATATTTCATTAATTAGGTAATTAATGCATCAACATTTGGTCATAAATAAATTAAATTATTTAAGGTCTAAAATAAATAAATAAAATAAAATTATCCAGGAAATATTTTTTTCTTTCTAATGAATATTTATAGTCTAATTTGTTGTACGTTTAACCCTATATTAAAAATCGATTGGTTATTAAACATTGAAATTAACACTTTTAACGCTTCTTTGAATTAAATAATAATAAATGCCCTAATCTAATAAAAGTGGACCTAAAGGATCATATTTTATTCCTAAGGTTGTTTTTGGTTGAATTACACTTATTCAATAGAATTAGAACATGTGTTACGGTTATAATAATATCATTTTTACCCTTAATTACCCTGTTTACTTTTAACCGTGGTAAATAAAAGTAAAACGTTACTATTCACAAAATAATTATTTTCATCTTATTGAACCACATTTTACATACTGATATCAACCGTGTCTCTTATATTTTTGAAATTAAACTCACATAAGCGGTAAAATTATGTTTTATGTTAATTTGCAAATGCACCTAGGAGGTGGGTAAAAGACGGTAAAAAGTTCAATAAAATATTATATATCTAAAATTATTATAAACTGACTCCTATGAATTAAATTGCACTTATATAGGTATTATGTATCTATTTTGACCTAAAATAAATAAATAATTATTTAAATGAAAATTCGGTTTTAAACTATAACTCATTGTTTTTCACTATTCATCAAAAATTGAATGTTCTCAGAAAAATACCAAAAATTCACCCTAAGCTAATTTCGATATTCTGAATCCAAAAATGAACTACATTTTGAAAGATAAAATATATAAAATTTCAAAAAGTGGGTATTCCTATTCATAACGGCTAGTTTGATTGGTTGTGTTGTGTTAGAACTTGATGTTGCGTACAACACATGCTATTGTATTATTCAAAGGAAATGTACCGTGGAAGCTTGGGGTGTTAAATTCTCCCCTCCTTCAAATAATTTCATCCTCAATATTTATAGAGTATTACTGCATAAAAAGATGTGGGTTGTTCTTCATCATAAGTTCCTCAGGTTCCCACGTTTCCTCTTCCATATTATGGTTTCTTCATATAACTTTTACCAGACGATTCATTCGGTTTCTTAGCACCTGTTCTGTTTCATCAAAAACCTTGATAGACTCTTCGTAATAAGAAAGATTGGGTTCCAGATCTAATTACTCATAGGTAAGTACATGCGTTGGGTCAGGCATGTATTTTCTCTATAATGATAAATGTAACACATCATAAACTTTGGAGAGACTTGGCGGCATTGCCAAATGGTAAGCTATAACCCCAATTCGTTCTAGAATTGAGAAAGGTCTGATGTACCTTGGACTCAATTTTACCTTCTTAACAAAATGTATAACACCCATCCATGGAGATACCTTCAAGAAAACATGATCTCCTACCGGAAATTCAAAATCCTTCATTTGGTTATTGGAATAACTCTTCTTCCTACATTGAGATACTTTGATGCGGATTTGGATTACCTTCACCTTTTCCATCATTTCCTCTACTTGTTATGGGCCTGTGAGTTTTCTTTCACCTACATCATCCCAACAGGGTGGTGTGTGACATCTCTTTCCATATAACGCTTCATATGGTTCCATCTGAATACTTGAATGGAAGCTATTATTATAGTAAAATACTACCAGAGGTAAATATTGAGCCCACATACCTTGAAAGTCAAGTGAGCATGATCTCAACATTTCTTCTATGGTTTGAGTAGTACGTTCTAATTTCCCATCAGTTTGGGGGTGGTAGGCAGTGCTCAAATGAAGTTCAGTATCCAACTCTTTCTAATGAATTTTACAGAATCATGATGTAAAATGGTGATCACCATCAGAAACAATCGATAGTGGTACTCCATGAAATATTACAACTTCATTAATATATATTATTCTCTTATAGCAAGAAAATGTGATGACTTTGTAAGACAATCAATAATGACCCATATTGCATCGTTCTTTCTAGGAGTCTTTGTAAGTCCCATGACAAAGTACATCATTGTATTATCCCATTTACTCTCAGGTATGGGAATACGTTGCATGACTCCTCCAGGATATTGACTTTCAGCTTTCACTTGTTGACAAACCATACATCTTGACACAAAATCAGCAATCTCCCACTTCTTGTTGTCCCACCAAAAATGTTCCTTCAAATCACTATACATCTTAGTGCTACCATGGTGTATAGTGAAATTGGAACTATGAGCATCATCCAACAATTCCCTTTCTAGATCAGATATATCAAGAACACAAAATCTCTTCCCAAATTTCAAAATTCCATCTTCATATATAGAGTCACTCAATCTCCCATCATTCACAGCTTTAATCTTCTTTAGAATCTCTTCATCATCTGCCTGAGAACTTTTTATCCTTTCTAGTAAAGATGGTTTGGCAACCATTTGACAACATATTGTTGTTTCACCTTCCATAGTGATTCCCATTTACATCTTCAATAGATCCATGCATATAGGATCCTTTTCAACTCTCATCTTGTTCAAAACTCCATGATCCTTTCTACTCAAAGCATCTTCCAACTTATTTGCCTTCCCCGGGTGGTAGTGTATAGTGAAACCATAATCCTTGATTAGTTCAAGCAATCACCTTTGCCTCATGTTGAGTTATTTCTGTGAGAAAATATACTTCAAAATATTGGGATCAGTATATATCTCACAATTTTCACCATAGAGATAGAGTCTCCAAATATTCAAAGAAAATATTTCACACTGCAGAAAAAATATGAGTTTAGAGGGGGTTATTTTTGAAATTAGAAGGGGTTATAACCCCTTATAAAGACATTAGCGGCAGTTGTGGGGAACCGCCACTAAGGTTTCCGCCTACTATTAGCAGAGGCGATTTTCAAAAAGCGCTGGTAAAATCATGACAAATTTAGTAGCGGTTACATTAGAGGGGGTTTAAAACCCCCTCTAATGTCAATGTAAATTCATATAAAAATTATTTTATTAGTGGCGGGTTAGGTGGGAGCTTCACTAGTTAAGGGATATATGGGCGGTTTGAACCGCCCCTAATGGGGTTACTTTAGGGGCAGTTGTGAAAACCGCCCTAAAGTTTCTTTTTTGTAATTGTGTCAACCAACCGCACTCCCCCTATGTCAACCTGCCACGCTCCCCCTATGTCTAGTCCCTAACACCATCCACCTCAACCCCACCGCTCCCCTTGCCTGCTCGCTCTCCCCCTTGTCAACACTACCGCCTACTTGCTCGCTCGTAAGCGGCTCTGTAACAGCCCAAGATTTTATAAAAAAATATTCTTTTTAATTTTATTAATGTCTTGTGTTGTACGCTACACCAAAAGGAGCTTGCACAACACACATCCTTGACTTTCCTTGCATTACACGCAATCACGACCTTCCTCGATAGCGTGTGTAATACGCAATACCGAGTTTCACTAAACAACGATATGTTATTAAAATATTATTAAAACTAGCCGTTATGAATTGTAGTAACCACTTTTTAAAACTCTGTAAATCTTATTTTTCAAAATGAACTTCATTTTTGGATTCGGAGTATCGAATTTAGCCTAAGGTGAAATTTTGGTACTTTTCGGATAACTTTCATATTCTGATGAATAGTGAAAATTACTAAATTATAATTAAAAACAACTTTTTTAATTGAAATAATTAATAGTGATAAATTATTAATTTGAGTGGTTTTAAAGTATATTTAGAATATATTTTTACAATTTAATAAAATATTGGTCATTGGATGTAATTTCACATTTAAACCAGACATAATCAAGTGTCAATCTTTTGATAGATATTGTTTCTTAAAAACACGCTATTTGTTTTAACAGCGGGATTTAATTATAAAATTAATTAATGCAAATTCTATAATATGAATTTGGTAAAATAGACTTCATTTTTGAATTCGGAATATGAAATATAGCTTAGGATGAAATTTTGGCATTGTTCTGAAAAACATCAATTTTTGATGAATAGTGAAACTACTAAGTGGTAGTTAAAAAAATTAATTTCTTCATAAATCTTAATTTTACCGCTTCTGTGAATGGAATTTCAAAAATCCGAGAGACACGGTTGATGTCAGTAAGTAAAATGTGGTTCAATGAGATGAAAATAATTTTTGGTGAATAGTAACTTTTTACTTTTTTTTACCACGGTTAACAGTAAATAGGGTAATTAAGGGTAAAAATGATATTATTATTACCCTAACACATGTCCTAATTCAATTGGACAAGTGTAATTCGACCAAAAACAAGCTTAGGAATAGAATATGACCATTTAGGCCCACTTGGATTAGATTAGGACATTTATTATTATTTAATTCAAAGAAGAGTTAAAAGAGTCAAAATCAAAGTTTATTTACTAAAACATTTTTAATATAGGGTTTTACATAAGATAAATTCGATTGTAAATATTAATTAGAAAGCTAAAACGATTTCCTACATGATGGTATTTTATTTGTAATTTTTAGACTTTAAATAAATTAATTTATTTATGACACAACGATGATGAAGTAATTACCCTTTTAAGGAAATATTAACATAATTGATGTTATAAATGCTCAAATGAATGTAATTTGAGACTTTTTATGACTTAAAATAATTTTTTAGGTTACTATGATATATTAGTGTTGATTTAATCAACTTGGTTTGAACATATAATTCTGTTATGACTTTCACTAAAATCATATATCAAATAGTGTCAAAATTGACACAAAATAGTTTTTAAATCAAATATTATATTATTAATTGTTATTTTATTCCTAAAAATCTAAGGTTCGGCCAAATGACTTAGATAAGGATATAGTTATTAATAATATACAATTTGGGGTTCGTTTGGCATGTTATAGTAAGTGTATTAACCATATAGTGAAAGAAAACAAAAAGACACGGTAAAAGTTAAATTATTTAACTTAGAGTTAAATCTAATTGATAAGGTTAAAATAATAACCTAAACTTGTCTAAATCCTATTGGTTGATAGGATTTCGACCCGTCGCCACTTTATCTTCGAAATATGACCATTTGGAACCATTATAAACCGATTTTGACTTTAATATAAAATAATATTTTGAGATATTCCTAAGGTGCCCCTCTCCTCCCTTATAAAAGGACACCTCCTCCCCCTCCTCCTCACACCAATTTGAGCACTCAAGCTCGGCCAACCCCTGACAAAATCTCTTCTCCACTTCCCTAGAAACATCCTAGAGGTTCTGGTCTTCCTCAAAGACCAATTTTAGTTCCCTAAGAGGAGGTCTCAAAGAGGCGCTTCAAAGAAGAGGTAATTACCGTTACCAATTCTTTCATCTTTATTTCTTCTTCCACTTCTTCTTCTTAGGTTGTTTCATTATGAAGTAATAACATCAGTATCACTCATATACTGATATGTTATTATAAGTATGAAACAACCCTATTTCACTATCTATCCATCCTACGGAAAAAGAAATCACTGCGCGTGCGTACGTACGGAATACCGTCTCCACGCCGTGGTGTAATCTATTTTCCACCACCACCTTACATGGATGGGTATAATGGTGTAAAGAATAACTATACATAGTTATTACAACATCATATTGATTCTGATATATTGTATAATCCACTCCAATTCAATTCAATATTTATATAAATGATATCATCGCTCGTGCGTACGTACGGACTACCGTCTCCACGACGCGATGAGATTCATTCTCCATGTTAACCATTTAAGAATGATTATAAAGTATATATAAGAAATAATAATGAAATATATGACATTATAAAGCTACTGGATTATGTATATATAAATATATGTATGTCATCTACTTAATTACATTTCAAGACAATAAGGAATGGAAAACAGCGTTCATGCGTACGTACGGACTACCGTCTCCATGAACGGTGTTTTTCATTTTATTTACCTATCTATATATATATACTGAATATATATGATGTATAAATCATTTTTTATATTCTGGAAGTAAGTAAATCATGATATAAGTAATAATAATGTCAAGAACAACAAGTCAAAACACCTACGATAAATAAAACGATTTTACCCAAAACGCTTCTTTAACATGGAATTTACAAAAGAACGGATAATATAAATTCATAAGGAACCATATATGATATCATAACAATGAGTATGATTCTGTAATAAGTCAATAACATGATTTAAATCATTATACAGGAGGTTCGGACACTTACAAAGCAAGTCGGACATAAGGTAAGGGAAATATCACAATCTCATTTTTATCCGAGATTGTTTATTCGTAAGTATTTACTGGGGTGTATTTTATCATCCACATCCATGTTTCATAAATATGTAATATTATTTCCATACAACTACAATTGTTTAAATCCAATTTTACCCTTCGGTGAGTTTTTAGTAAAAGAAATGAAAGGAATCTTTTGTCGTTTTCAGTACGAGGTACTTTTTGACTTTTCCGACAAAAGTACGAAGAATGTTTTTTTTAACTTATACGGCATGAATGGATTTTTAAAACATTATTTCCAAGAAGCTTCCTTTAAAGGTTTTAAAGTTTATTTTTAATCAAATTCTTTTATTTTAAAGTTGTATGATATGTTATGAATGGAAAAATGTTTTTGAAGAAGAAAGGATATTTTCCTCAAGAATGGAGTTCAAGTGTTTTATCAAAATTATTTTCCATATAAGATAATAAAGGGTTCTGTTTTTATCCCTATTATTACATGGATTTGATTATGTTGTGATGGAAACATTTTTATGAATTCCTTTATCTAATATGAATTGTTTTATGATGTCATGTTGTTTAAGAATCCCATTTTTATTACATGGGTTATGAAATGATGTATGATTTATGATTTTGTGGCACACATAAGAATGGTATCATTATGAGATGGGTGGGACCTATATCTCCCTCCAATGCATTGGGTAATGATTTTATATCTCATGAGATAGACATGGCTGGAATGGTAGGTTATACCGGTTCAGTGAAACAGGACTGAAACGAGGGTTACTCGATTCAGAAAGGGACTTTGTCCACTAAGATAGTCTTGGAAATGAGTCTTGACTAACAAGAAATGATTCTCTCAGATTATGTGTGAATGCCACAAAGTTTCATGTTTTATGTTATTATTATTGTGATTACATTTCACTGCCATGATTTACCCCATGTTATGAAATTATGATCTCTTTTGCAGGTTAAGATTTCCAAAAGTTATGTGCTTATGTATATGATGTGATTGATATTTCTTTTGTTTACCCTTACTGAGCATTTGAGCTCACCCTTTTATGTTTTCTTTTCCCTAGGATATAAAGAAAGGTTTTAGGTATAAAAAAAAGAAGATCTTTATGGGAGATGTTGAAGATCTTTCACCACAATTAGAAGATTATATTCCGAGTTTCCAAAGACACTAAACTATTACGGTCCTTGTGTGTGTTTTTTTGTTATGTACTAAGTATTCCGCAAATGTAATGTAATGTCCATGTACGTCAGGCTTCAGGTCTCTACAGTTGGTATCAGAGGAAAGGTTTAGTCAACCTTTGGAAACTAGGATGCGAGAACTTTAGTGAGATCCCTAGAGATATTTCTAAGGTATGTCTAGGGATGTCTCTAAGGTTAAGTATGCGTATAGGTTATAGTACTAGAATTACGCTAACGATCATAGAATTAAACCTAAGATGTTAGATATTGAAGTTACTCCCCCTTTATTATGATTTTTGCCTCTCACATTATTCTTTTGGGTTTTAGAAAATGGTTGGAAACAAGATGATTCACGATAATGGAGGATATGATGGACAATGGAAAGATATGCTTCATAATGAAATGGGATTTGGAAGTCCAAACATCATTATTATGCCGAATCAGCAATCTCATAATATGATCAATAAAGTAAAATTTGGTAAGTTTCCTGACTCGGCTAATAAGAGAAAGATGGAGTTTCATGATGATCATAGAGGAAAGAAAGTTCAATTTCCCCTATGTAAATCATGTGGGAAGAGGCATCAAGGAGAATGTTTCAAAGGAACTGGAAGATGCTTTGGGTGTGGAAAAGAAGGACACAAAGCAAGTAAATGCAAAGGAAAAGGTTCAGTTAACAACATGGATGAGGATAATGGTATTGCTACGACATCAACAATGGTTAAATGTTTTAAATGTGGAATGTACGGGCATTATGCAAACCAATGCCCTAAGGGAAAGTCTCATGAAGATAATCAGTATGGTCGTATGGGAAGTATTTATGTGGATGATGATGAAGAGACTACAAATGATATGTGAGATGAAAGAATTGTTCAAGCTCGGTCAATGGTTTAAGAATGTAGTGGAATGATTACATGTTTATCATGTGTAATGTTGTATAAGTAATCTCATGACACTATGGAATAAAGAGACATGTAAGGATTGTTACATTGTTGTCTGATTAATGTTACCAGTATCCATGAAAGGTTATTCAGATATTTTTGGAATGTAGATGATATGCGCATAATGAAGGGATAAGGAGAAATTAAAATGTTTGATAGTATTCATGAGCTCATGAATACTATCAAACCCACAACCGAAGTGCGACTGGCCTTTATCGCCTACCACTGACCTACAGAAAGTCCCTGTTTAGTAGAAAACTAGTTTTATTATATTAAGAAGTATGATATATGAAGTATAAGTCCATTTTAGGAACCATATATGATTAATCTCACTATAGATCGACTTATGCATATAATTTTTACTAACCTTTTGTTTGAGACAGATGGAATGACCCGTCATTCTATCACATGATCTGCTAACACTTCACGAATAACAAATTCAACTTCATTTATTTAAGAGATGAAGTGGAAATTGTTCAAGTCACAAACAATAGTGAGATTGTACCAAAATAAAGTAAGTATTTATTCTAATTCAAATTTTCAACTTTAGGGAAATGATCTTGAAAACCAAAAATGTTGTCCTAGTGATCTTATACCTGATGAATCAGATGGTACCTTATATCATCACAAATCTATGGATTTGTGATTATTGTCTTTTCCATAGCCATGTTCTATACCACTCTCCATCAGAACATGATGGTTAGATTTCTCTTCCATATCCATATTTTCACCTATGTGGAAACCCAATGATTAGTTTATTTGGGTAACCGTTACGTTTCATACTTTTGTTTTTAAAGATTGGTTTTGATATTCCTTTTTACGATGTGGGTTTCTATTAAAGAAACTTTCGAATAGTAAACCATTTATAACCCCGACGAATTTCGAGGGCGAAATTCATTTTAAGGGGGGTAGAATGTAACAGCCCAAGATTTTATAAAAAAATATTTTTTTAATTTTATTAATGTCTTGTGTTGTACGCTACACCAAAAGGAGCTTGCACAACACACATCCTTGACTTGCCTTGCATTACACGCAATCACGACCTTCCTCGATAGCGTGTGTAATACGCAATACCGAGTTTCACTAAACAACGATATGCTATTAAAATATTATTAAAACTAGCCGTTATGAATAGTAATAACCACTTTTTAAAACTCTGTAAATCTTATTTTTCAAAATGAACTTCATTTTTGGATTCGGAGTATCGAATTTAGCCTAAGGTGAAATTTTGGTACTTTTCGGATAACTTTCATATTCTGATGAATAGTGAAAATTACTAAATTATAATTAAAAACAACTTTTTTAATCGAAATAATTAATAGTGATAAATTATTAATTTGAGTGGTTTTAAAGTATATTTAGAATATATTTTTACAATTTAATACAATATTGGTCATTGGATGTAATTTCACATTTAAACCAGACATAATCAAGTGTCAATCTTTTGATAGATATTGTTTCTTAAAAACACGCTATTTGTTTTAACAGCGGGATTTAATTATAAAATTAATTAATGCAAATTCTATGATATGAATTTGGTAAAATAGACTTCATTTTTGAATTCGGAATATGAAATATATCTTAGGATGAAATTTTGGCATTGTTCTGAAAAACATCAATTTTTGATGAATAGTGAAACTACTAAGTGGTAGTTAAAAAAATTAATTTCTTCATAAATCTTAATTTTACCGCTTCTGTGAATGGAATTTCAAAAATCCGAGAGACACGGTTGATGTCAGTAAGTAAAATGTGGTTCAATGTGTAACGCCCCGACCCTAATTATCTAGAGTCGGTGCATTATTACATAACATTGGCATGATCATGAGAAAGATCAAGTCTCGAAAGACCGATTAGTTTAGTAGCCTTGGAATAACTAGATACATCCATAAATTTTTACATTACATCATAAAAAAAACATCTTGTCTTCATATCCCCTCATACTATCCCTGCAGGTCATTCATAAATTACTTCTTCATAATCCTGGGAAAAATAAAACATTGAAAGGGGTGAGCTCGGATGCTCAGTAAGGATAACATTATAGTAGAAGCTTTCATAAATAAGCATAAACACTTAAGGCAATTTATAACTAAAACAAAAGCCTTTTAAAATTGAACTTCAACATAGTATGGCAAAAGTAAAATGAAATAATGCCATTTACTTACTCACATGGATATTCTACTAGTCGAATGATCACATGCAATATCAATAACCACTTTCATAATGATGGAATGCATAATGCCAGACTATCATAACCACATAGCCAAGGCCTCGTGCCAAGACTACAAATAAGATTTTGCCAAGGCCTTGTGCCAAGACACTAGTTTGTCTCATGAGACCTACCGATGCATCGAGGAGCTATAGCGGGCTCCACCCGTCACTTATTAAGTCCAATGCATTCCCATATGAAAAGGTTTAAACATAACGTAAACATTCGTATTAAACTAGCATACGAAATGTCAATACTTTCACCACAAACCATGAATGGTATAAAAATAGCACATCCACAGTCAAACATAATTCATTCGATACAATATGGAAGATTGTATTGTATCACATTAACCTCAATCAATAATAATGAAGGATGTTGACATAGATGAAAATAATCATCAAAACTATTTGAGAGAAATATCCCCCTTTTTCTTGAAAACATTTAAAAGTCACACTATTTGTCAAGAAGCCATTTAAAAGTATATTTTTGAATCAAAGTGTCCCATACCACTTTGAAACTTTTAAAAGGAGTTTTAATTTTAAAACTTTAATGTCCATATAAATAAATCCTTAAAACCATTTTTAAAATATGGACATTAATGAGCATGATTTAGAAGAATAATTCTTTAAAACATTTTAAAATGGTATTTTGGTTAGAGTTTCTAACCAAAAGAGAGACACTTGAATACAAATAATTGAGGTAATCAAACATTGTAATATCATGAGAATAAAGGAATTCATGATATACTATGTCAAAGTACATTATATACACCACATAGAAGTGATTTGGTGTATATCATCAAAGAAGTCTCAATGGAATGTAAATTGAGATGAAATTTCTCAAAAAGGTTGTATCCTTAGGTTAAGGATAAATCAATGACATAATTATGTGTGAAAAATATAAATACACTAAATATGATTGGATATTCAGTGTAAAACAATAAAAGGACATTCACACATATTCTTGTAAAAAAAACAATACCAACGAATTGGATGTTTAACTCAACAAATGGAGAATGAGTTAAAATTACTCTTATCAAATTCATATCAATGAATTGAGAATTATCAATGGAGTGATTATGTGTATCAAACTTATATCCACAGGAAGGGGAGTGGAAATTATAATCAAATGAATAGTGATTCCACACATAATCTTGGGGTAATATAATCAATGAAATATGCGTAAAGCCAAATGAGTGGAAATTGAAATCTCAAATTCCCTTATTGATTAGGTAACTTAAGAAACAAACACCCATGAAAGAAAGATCATAACATGATGATGTAAATACCCATAAAATAAAGTATATTACACAATGAATACAATCATGGGTAGTACACATACACCACATGCAATAATTAAGTGGTGAACAATAGAATTCTCACGAAATTAAAAGTGAGATTAGAAAATCCCTTACCACGTTAATCGACTGAGTCGTATGGCCAAAAGTTAATAACCACCAAATGATTTACAGAATAACATGAATATAAAGAGAATCATGATAATATTTATCAAATGGCCATACACAATACACCACTTTCAATAATTTAGTGGCGAATAATGGAAATCTCACGAAATTGAAAGTGAGATAAGAGAATCCCTTACTTTGTACTTTTTCCTTGGTCGATGGTAGGTTTACCTCCTGTATAATGGTGAAATAATTGTTATTGAATAATACAAGAATCATTTACTTTAATATGATATCATATATGATCTTTTAACATTGATTTGTTAATAATATCTTAGTATTAACGTCGTTTCGGGTGTTAACTTACTCATTTTCTTTTATATGTTTTGTTACATAAGTCATGTTTGTTGTATCTTATTAATATCCAGAATGATATCAAGTCCTTAAACATCATTTTTAAATCATTAAATGATAATTATACTTTAATGGATACGATGGATAATGAATCTCATCGCGTTCGTGGAGACGGTAGTCCGTACGTACGCACGAACGCTACTTCCATTTAATTTTTTAATTTTTTATTTTAAAAGAATCGAATCCAAATGATACATAGGTATATTACTATTCCAGTATAATATAATATTTTATATATGTTACTTATGTTCATTAACACCATCCTTTATACGTTCCATGTGTGGTATGAACGAGTCACATCATTTTAAGGGGGCGGTAGTCCGCACTTCCTCAAATGAAATTATCGTATGTATATACGACATGAAACGAATAATGGAATGAAATAAAATGGAATTACAGAAGCTTATATATAAAATATATATCATTAATATCATATTTAATTACAGTGCCATCATAATGGCCACCATGAGAGGCGGTAAGATGTTTTTGAACAATCATCGTTTCGTGAGGCGTTAGTTTGCCATCCACAGAAACATTATGTTCATCATCCATTAGATGGAGTTGTGTGTATGTGTAGTTTGAATACTTCTTATAACAACATCCTAGTATATTGGGGATACTGGTGTTGTTACAAAAGAAGGGAAATAAAAAGAGTTTGGGGGTTGAAGAAGCGAAATAAATGAAAATAATTTAAGAGAAATCGCTACCTTTAATTTAGGTAACTCACTTTGGTTGGAACCAAAGGACTTGTTGAAATGCTTTCTGCCTAAGGGGAAGCTTCAAGGAGGAGGATAGGGATGTGGGGAGCTTAGTTGGGCAGAGTTTGGACGAGCCAAATGGCTTGAGAGGTGTGAGGAAATGAGAAGGAGGAGTGCCCTTTTATAAGAGGGGTGAGGGGCACCTTTGGAAAAGCTAGAAATATTAATTTATAATAAATTCATATTCGGTTTCCAATGGCTCCAAAGTTGACTATTCAAAGGTTGAGGTGGGGATAGGTCGAAAAAAACTCATCCAATAGAATTTAGACAGGTTTGGGTACTTATATTAACCTTATCTTTAAGTATTAACTCTAAGTTAATTAGTTTCACTTTTACAATGTCTCTTTGTATTTTTATATAATATGGTTAATAAACTTACTATATACATCCAAAAGACCCCCAAGTGGTCCATTAATGATTAACCTATCATAATATAAGTCTCTTGGCCGAACCTTAGATTTTTATGAATTTAATATCAATTAATAATATAATATTTGTTTTAAGAACTCTTTTATGTCAATTTTGACACTATTCACTAGTTGATTTTTGTCAAACTCATAACAGATTTATTACTTCGAAAAAAGTCAAATAAATCAATCCTAATATATCATATTATCCTATAAAATTTGTTTAATTCATTAAAAGTTTCATATTATAATTATTTGGGTATTTATAATATCAATTATGTTAATTTTTTACTATTTTAGTAATTACTGCATCATCATTGTGTCATAAATAAAATAAATTATTTAATGTCAAAAAATTATAAATAAAATATAATTATGTAGGAAATCTTTTTATCTTTCTAATGAATATTTATAATCTAAAATCCAGCATATATAACCCTATGTAACAATTGTTTTTCTAAAAGATATATGCTTGTGTCATTTTGTATTCATTTTAACTTAATTAATATAAAGTGTCATTATCACTTACAAGTGGATCCATGGGGTCCCAAAATAGACCCAAAGATGCCCATGGTAGACCATGTATCAACCAATAGGGTTAAGACACGTTTTAGGGTAATTTAGTATTATTATAATATTATTTTTTAACCCTTATTTACCGGATTTACCCTTAACCATGGTAAATAAAATATTTACCGCAGTAATTATTCAAAATGTCTAAAAATAAAAGTTACCTATTTACACAATTTGAACATCCTGATTCCAAATATGGAGTCCATTTTTCTAAATTCAAAACACAGAAGTGGCAGAAATTAATTTAAAATTAATTCCCGCTGTCAAAACAAAAAGCGTGTTTTTAAGAGATAATAACTATCAAAAGATTGACACTTGTTTATGTTCGGTTTAATTGTAAAATTATGTCCAATGACCAAGATTATATTAAATGGTAAAAATATATTCTAAATATACTTTAAAACCACTCAAATTCACAATTTATCACTATTAATTGTTTTGATTAAAAAAGTTGTTTTTAATTAAAATTTAGTAATTTTCACTATTCATCAAAATATGAAAGTTATCCGAAAAGTACCAAAATTTCACCTTAGGCTAAATTTGATATTCCGAATCCAAAATGAAGTCCATTTTGAAATATAAAATATATATAATTTCAAAAATTAAGTATTACTATTCATAACGGCTAGTTTGATCGGTTGTGGTGTGTGTTAAAACTCGAAGTTGCGTACAACACACGCTACTGTTTTATTCAAAGGAAAGCGTACCGTGGAAGCTTGGGATGTTTCATTTTAATTTTTTGATGTCTCCATTTAGTCAAAAAGTTTAAAATATTGTATTTAAAAAGGTTTCACTATCAAAAGTTGATAAAAGTGCAATACTAAAAATGAATTTGTTCTTACATTATGTCTAAGAAACTCATAATATGGATTCTAAAATTATAAGGATTATATAAAGTTTAAAATTTAGTTAACACTATTCATAACCTCTTTTGAACAGCCTGTTTGGTAAGTCATGGTGCGATTGAACTTGGTTTTGCGTGTAGTGAAAGTTATTGAATTATTTTGAAGAAATAACACACTATAAAATCTTGGGGTGTTACATTCTCCCCTCCTTCAATAAATTGCGTCCTCGCAATTTGAAATTGTTCTTCAAAAATAAAAGGTTGAAAATAGAAAATATATTTGTGGGAAAACCCACATCGGAAATTGGTTTACTAAAATTTAGTCTTAATATGAGGAAAAGAGAAATGAAAGGGTCACCACCAAATTATGATCTCGATTAGGAGAACATTGGTGGCAATTAGAGACATATAATTGGAGGAAAAACGTAAATATTTATAGGTAGTGGTTGAGGTCATCAATCACAAACAAGTATAAAATTGAGGTCCTTAAACTCATCAATCTATGATGATTTGAAGTACCATCGGTTCAACAAAATATAGGGTATTGGGATCACACATTTTTGACATTTCAAAATATCTTAGTTGAAATCCCACATCGAAAAATGAATTAATGAAGCCTCTATTTAAAATAAAGAGTGGAAAGTATGAAGATTACCGAAATTAACACATACTAGGGTTCCATGTAGGAAAATATGGATATGGAGGAGAAATCTAACCATCAATTATCTGATGGAGAGTGGTAGAGAACATGGCTATGAATAGGCCAACAATCCCAAAGCCATAAATTAGTGATGATTTAAGGTACCATCTAGGACAACATTTTTTTTAAAGTTACATTTCATAAGGAAGAAAAATTCATTTATGATATTGACTAAGAACATTATGAGATATACTTAAATTTTAAGTAGATTTTCATTCTTTAATAATTTTCCACCACTAACTCAATTTTTTTTTAAATGATGAGTATTCAAGAAGACTTGGTCACACTGGGAGAGCTAGAATAAACTTCTATAGAATCACATGATCCATGCAGGATAAACCATATATTTACATTGTCTTTGAAGATTAATCAAAACCAAAATGGTTAGTGAATGATCTAATGATCCCCCAAAAGGATATTCATTGAGATAAATATGCACTAATCTTAATTTCTAAAATTAAACCAACAATACCCCAAAGTTAAGTAGATACCATTCAATAACCAATTGTCCTTAAAATCCTTTAATATAATCCAAACTAATATTGAAACCCAAAACATAGAAGAATTTGATTATGTAGTCTCCCATGTTACATTGTATCTCCAAATTACATCAAATACTCTTAAAGTCACATACTTAAATGTAATCAACATCATCACATATTCTCTGTTATAGGTTAATCATTTCCATAAATAACCCAAATCACTATAAATCAACAATAAAAATGTAGATAAAAATCCACCATTACTCTACAAATGAAACCTCATTGTATTCAATTTTCCTTGGGCATATAGTGTTCCTAACAAAATGAACATCTTCCAAAATAACATTTATCACTTAATCACCAAATCATTTTCCTATACCAAGGGTATTCATTTGATAAGACATAAGAACCCAAATCATCTTATTATTGATCAATAAAATCATTTAACAAAAAAATAGTCATACTAACCAGGGACTTCACGTAGTCCAGTGGTAGGCGATAAATCCCAATCGCACTTTGGTTGTGGGTTCGATTCCCACAGCTTTGTCCGACGCGACGGGTTGTCATACGGTCTACGTGTTGTCCTTTTTCAAAACTATATTTTATAATATTACCAAAATGAGATAAATTCCTAAAATAACATAATTTAACCACAAATGTTATATCATACTTTGCATTTTCATCCCAAATTATAATAACTTATCATTTTCTCAAACCCCAATGCTCATATAAAACCAAATGGTTATTTATACCTATATCCACAAGAGAAGAGACAATTCTTCCTCAAATATCATTCTCACATGGCAAACTGCGGGGTTACAAATACAAGAGAAAATTATTCCAATGTAAACCCATCAACAAGTAGTGATAATTTTTCTCCAACCATTTATTTCCACATAGCTTCTTCTTTGACCAAGAAAATATCCTATAGAATAGGACATTCACTCGGGTAATGGCCAGGTCCCCTACATTTACGGCAAATGACTGTAAATGGACTCCTGGGACCATTTTTATCTTCTTCCATAGTACTCTTCATTTTTCTTCGGCAATTCTTCACTTTATGTCCTTCCTTCCCACACGTAAAACATTTCGTTGTCCCATTGAGACACTTTCCTGGGTGTCTCTTTCCACAATTCCTGCATGATGAAAATTGAGGTTTCTTTTCTCCATGGTCTCCATTGCTGGAGATCTTATCATTTATCACCTTTCTCTTCCTTGTTGAGTCTGGGAGTTGGTTAATATATATGTTGTTGATCATATTTTTGGAAAACTGATTTGGCATAAAGACGATATCTTTTACGCCTATCAACATTCCATTTTGTTGCTCATTGCCACCACTGTTCCCAACTTGTACATCATTCTCAAAGTCACTATGACTTCCTTGGAATCCAGCCATTGACTAAAACCAGAAAGCATTGTGTGAGTAATAGTAGTCGTAAAATCATTTAGAGATTAAAATGTCACCATATTCTCAATTTGAAACATATTAGGATTAACCAAGGTCATTTACTCTCATCTTATGTATATATTACTTAAATCGGTTTGTAAAGAAAATGTAAATTATCCTAAGCATATCCCCCGGGAGTGTCGTAACCAAGAGTGCAACAAGGCCCGTTGTCGTGCACCAGTTCCCGTTCGAGTCTAGCTCAAAGCGGTGTTTTCGGGTTTTACCCCTAGGTACATCTATGCCAGAGCCGCCTCTACCTGCTCGTATCCAGACAGGGATGTATTGCTCGGAAAACTCACAAAATCTCTACAATACCAAAATTCTAGGAAGTTCTTTTATACTAATCCTCAAAGTTCATCTTAGGTCTACGTGCTCTAATCAGAGTTTATCTAAATCTAGCTACCAAGGTTTGTACTAAACTTCCTCTGATTCCAACTGTAACACCCCGACCCTAATTATCTAGAGTCGGTGCATTATTACATAACATTGGCATGATCATGAGAAAGATCAAGTCTCGAAAGACCGATTAGTTTAGTAGCCTTGGAATAACTAGATACATCCATAAATTTTTACATTACATCATAAAAAAAACATCTTGTCTTCATATCCCCTCATACTATCCCTGCAGGTCATTCATAAATTACTTCTTCATAATCCTGGGAAAAATAAAACATTGAAAGGGGTGAGCTCGGATGCTCAGTAAGGATAACATTATAGCAGAAGCTTTCATAAATAAGCATAAACACTTAAGGCAATTTATAACTAAAACAAAAGCCTTTTAAAATTGAACTTCAACATAGTATGGCAAAAGTAAAATGAAATAATGCCATTTACTTACTCACATGGATATTCTACTAGTCGAATGATCACATGCAATATCAATAACCACTTTCATAATGATGGAATTCATAATGCCAGACTATCATAACCACATAGCCAAGGCCTCGTGCCAAGACTACAAATAAGATTTTGCCAAGGCCTTGTGCCAAGACACTAGTTTGTCTCATGAGACCTACCGATGCATCGAGGAGCTATAGCGGGCTCCACCCGTCACTTATTAAGTCCAATGCATTCCCATATGAAAAGGTTTAAACATAACGTAAACATTCGTATTAAACTAGCATACGAAATGTCAATACTTTCACCACAAACCATGAATGGTATAAAAATAGCACATCCACAGTCAAACATAATTCATTCGATACAATATGGAAGATTGTATTGTATCACATTAACCTCAATCAATAATAATGAAGGATGTTGACATAGATGAAAATAATCATCAAAACTATTTGAGAGAAATATCCCCCTTTTTCTTGAAAACATTTAAAAGTCACACTATTTGTCAAGAAGCCATTTAAAAGTATATTTTTGAATCAAAGTGTCCCATACCACTTTGAAACTTTTAAAAGGAGTTTTAATTTTAAAACTTTAATGTCCATATAAATAAATCCTTAAATCCATTTTTAAAATATGGACATTAATGAGCATGATTTAGAAGAATAATTCTTTAAAACATTTTAAAATGGTATTTTGGTTAGAGTTTCTAACCAAAAGAGAGACACTTGAATACAAATAATTGAGGTAATCAAACATTGTAATATCATGAGAATAAAGGAATTCATGATATACTATGTCAAAGTACATTATATACACCACATAGAAGTGATTTGGTGTATATCATCAAAGAAGTCTCAATGGAATGTAAATTGAGATGAAATTTCTCAAAAAGGTTGTATCCTTAGGTTAAGGATAAATCAATGACATAATTATGTGTGACAAATATAAATACACTAAATATGATTGGATATTCAGTGTAAAACAATCAAAGGACATTCACACATATTCTTGTAAAAAAAACAATACCAACGAATTGGATGTTTAACTCAACAAATGGAGAATGAGTTAAAATTACTCTTATCAAATTCATATCAATGAATTGAGAATTATCAATGGAGTGATTATGTGTATCAAACTTATATCCACAGGAAGGGGAGTGGAAATTATAATCAAATGAATAGTGATTCCACACATAATCTTGGGGTAATATAATCAATGAAATATGCATAAAGCCAAATGAGTGGAAATTGAAATCTCAAATTCCCTTATTGATTAGGTAACTTAAGAAACAAACACCCATGAAAGAAAGATCATAACATGATGATGTAAATACCCATAAAATAAAGTATATTACACAATGAATACAATCATGGGTAGTACACATACACCACATGCAATAATTAAGTGGTGAACAATAGAATTCTCACGAAATTAAAAGTGAGATTAGAAAATCCCTTACCACGTTAATCGACTGAGTCGTATGGCCAAAAGTTAATAACCACCAAATGATTTACAGAATAACATGAATATAAAGAGAATCATGATAATATTTATCAAATGGCCATACACAATACACCACTTTCAATAATTTAGTGGCGAATAATGGAAATCTCACGAAATTGAAAGTGAGATAAGAGAATCCATTACTTTGTACTTTTTCCTTGGTCGATGGTAGGTTTACCTCCTGTATAATGGTGAAATAATTGTTATTGAATAATACAAGAATCATTTACTTTAATATGATATCATATATGATCTTTTAACATTGATTTGTTAATAATATCTTAGTATTAACGTCGTTTCGGGTGTTAACTTACTCATTTTCTTTTATATGTTTTGTTACAGAAGTCAGGTTTGTTTTATCTTATTAATATCCAGAATGATATCAAGTCCTTAAACATCATTTTTAAATCATTAAATGATAATTATACTTTAATGGATACGATGGATAATGAATCTCATCGCGTTCGTGGAGACGGTAGTCCGTACGTACGCACGAACGCTACTTCCATTTAATTTTTTAATTTTTTATTTTAAAAGAATCGAATCCAAATGATACATAGGTATATTACTATTCCAGTATAATATAATATTTTATATATGTTACTTATTTTCATTAACACCATCCTTTATACGTTCCATGTGTGGTATGAACGAGTCATATCATTTTAAGGGGGCGGTAGTCCGCACTTCCTCAAATGAAATTATCGTATGTATATACGACATGAAACGAATAATGGTATGAAATAAAATGGAATTACAGAAGCTTATATATAAAATATATATCATTAATATCATATTTAATTACAGTGCCATCATAATGGCCACCATGAGAGGCGGTAAGATGTTTTTGAACGATCATCGTTTCGTGAGGCGTTAGTTTGCCATCCACAGAAACATTATGTTCATCATCCATTAGATGGAGTTGTGTGTATGTGTAGTTTGAATACTTCTTATAACAACATCCTAGTATATTGAGGATACTGGTGTTGTTACAAAAGAAGGGAAATAAAAAGAGTTTGGGGGTTGAAGAAGCGAAATAAATAAAAATAATTTAAGAGAAATCGTTACCTTTAATTTAGGTAACTCACTTTGGTTGGAACCAAAGGACTTGTTGAAATGCTTTCTGCCTAAGGGGAAGCTTCAAGGAGGAGGATAGGGATGTGGGGAGCTTAGTTGGGCAGAGTTTGGACGAGCCAAATGGCTTGAGAGGTGTGAGGAAATGAGAAGGAGGAGTGCCCTTTTATAAGAGGGGTGAGGGGCACCTTTGGAAAAGCTAGAAATATTAATTTATAATAAATTCATATTCGGTTTCCAATGGCTCCAAAGTTGACTATTCAAAGTTTGAGGTGGGGATAGGTCGAAAACAACTCATCCAATATAATTTATACAGGTTTGGGTACTTATATTAACCTTATCTTTAAGTATTAACTCTAAGTTAATTAGTTTCACTTTTACAATGTCTCTTTGTATTTTTATATAATATGGTTAATAAACTTACTATATACATCCAAAAGACCCCCAAGTGGTCCATTAATGATTAACCTATCATAATATAAGTCTCTTGGCCGAACCTTAGATTTTTATGAATTTAATATCAATTAATAATATAATATTTGTTTTAAGAACTCTTTTATGTCAATTTTGACACTATTCACTAGTTGATTTTTGTGAAACTCATAACAGATTGATTACTTCGAAAAAAGTCAAATAAATCAATCCTAATATATCATATTATCCTATAAAATTTGTTTAATTCATTAAAAGTTTCATATTATAATTATTTGGGTATTTATAATATCAATTATGTTAATTTTTTACTATTTTAGTAATTACTGCATCATCATTGTGTCATAAATAAAATAAATTATTTAATGTCAAAAAATTATAAATAAAATATAATTATGTAGGAAATCTTTTTATCTTTCTAATGAATATTTATAATCTAAAATCCAGCATATATAACCCTATGTAACAATTGTTTTTCTAAAAGATATATGCTTGTGTCATTTTGTATTCATTTTAACTTAATTAATATAAAGTGTCATTATCACTTACAAGTGGATCCATGGGGTCCCAAAATAGACCCAAAGATTCCCATGGTCGACCATGTATCAACCAATAGGGTTAAGACACGTTTTAGGGTAATTTAGTATTATTATAATATTATTTTTTAACCCTTATTTACCGGATTTACCCTTAACCATGGTAAATAAAATATTTACCGCAGTAATTATTCAAAATGTCTAAAAATAAAAGTTACCTATTTACACAATTTGAACATCCTGATTCCAAATATGGAGTCCATTTTTCTAAATTCAAAACACAGAAGTGGCAGAAATTAATTTAAAATTAATTCCCGCTGTCAAAACAAAAAGCGTGTTTTTAAGAGATAATAACTATCAAAAGATTGACACTTGTTTATGTTCGGTTTAATTGTAAAATTATGTCCAATGACCAAGATTATATTAAATGGTAAAAATATATTCTAAATATACTTTAAAACCACTCAAATTCACAATTTATCACTATTAATTGTTTTGATTAAAAAAGTTGTTTTTAATTAAAATTTAGTAATTTTCACTATTCATCAAAATATGAAAGTTATCCGAAAAGTACCAAAATTTCACCTTAGGCTAAATTTGATATTCCGAATGCAAAATGAAGTCCATTTTGAAATATAAAATATATATAATTTCAAAAATTAAGTATTACTATTCATAACGGCTAGTTTGATCGGTTGTGGTGTGTGTTAAAACTCGAAGTTGCGTACAACACACGCTACTGTTTTATTCAAAGGAAAGCGTACCGTGGAAGCTTGGGATGTTTCATTTTAATTTTTTGATGTCTCCATTTAGTCAAAAAGTTTAAAATATTGTATTTAAAAAGGTTTCACTATCAAAATTTGATAAAAGTGCAATACTGAAAATGAATTTGTTCTTACATTATGTCTAAGAAACTCATAATATGGATTCTAAAATTATAAGGATTATATAAAGTTTAAAATTTAGTTAACACTATTCATAACCTCTTTTGAACAGCCTGTTTGGTAAGTCATGGTGCGATTGAACTTGGTTTTGCATGTAGTGAAAGTTATTGAATTATTTTGAAGAAATAACACACTATAAAATCTTGGGGTGTTACACAATGAGATGAAAATAATTTTTGGTGAATAGTAACTTTTTACTTTTTTTTACCACGGTTAACAGTAAATAGGGTAATTAAGGGTAAAAATGATATTATTATTACCCTAACACATGTCCTAATTCTATTGGACAAGTGTAATTTGACCATTAACAAGCTCAGGAATAAAATATGACCATTTAGGCCCACTTGGATTAGATTAGGACATTTATTATTATTTAATTCAAAGAAGAGTTAAAATAGTCAAAATCAAAGTTTATTTACTAAAACATTTTTAATATAGGGTTTTACATAAGATAAATTCGATTGTAAATATTCATTAGAAAGCTAAAACGATTTCCTACATGATGTTATTTTATTTGTAATTTTAGACTTTAAATAAATTAATTTATTTATGACACAACGATGATGCAGTAATTACCCTTTTAAGGAAATATTAACATAATTGATGTTATAAATGCTCAAATGAATGTAATTTGAGACTTTTTATGACTTAAAAAAATTTTCTAGGTTACTATGATATATTAGTGTTGATTTAATCAACTTGGTTCGAACATATAATTCTGTTATGACTTTCACAAAAATCATATATCAAATAGTGTCAAAATTTACACAAAATAGTTTTTAAATCAAATATTATATTATTAATTGATATTTTATTCCTAAAAATCTAAGGTTCGGCCAAATGACTTAGATAAGGATATATTTATTAATAATATACAATTTGGGGTTCGTTAGGCATGTTATAGTAAGTGTATTAACAATATAGTGAAAGAAAACAAAAAGACACGGTAAAAGTTAAATTATTTAACTTAGAGTTAAATCTAATTGATAAGGTTAAAATAATAACCTAAACTTGTCTAAATCCTATTGGTTGATAGGATTTCGACCCATCCCCACTTTATCTTCGAAATAAGACCCTTTGGAACCATTATAAACCGATTTTGACTTTAATATAAAATAATATTTTGAGATATTCCTAAGGTGCCCCTCTCCTCCCTTATAAAAGGACACCTCCTCCCCCTCCTCCTCACACCAATTTGAGCACTCAAGCTCGGCCAACCCCTGACAAAATCTCTTCTCCACTTCCCTAGAAACATCCTAGAGGTTCTGGTCTTCCTCAAAGACCAATTTTAGTGCCCTAAGAGGAGGTCTCAAAGAGGCGCTTCAAAGAAGAGGTAATTACCGTTACCAATTCTTTCATCTTTATTTCTTCTTCCACATCTTCTTCTTAGGTTGTTTCATTATGAAGTAATAACATCAGTATCACTCATATAATGATATGTTATTATAAGTATGAAACAACCCTATTTCACCATCTATCCATCCTACGGAAAAAGAAATCACTGCGCGTGCGTACGTACGGAATACCGTCTCCACGCCGTGGTGTAATCTATTTTCCACCACCACCTTACATGGATGTGTATAATGGTGTAAAGAATAACTATACATAGTTATTACAACATCATATTGATTCTGATATATTGTATAATCCACTCCGATTCAATTCAATATTTATAGAAATGATATCATCGCTCGTGCGTACGTACGGACTACCGTCTCCACGACGCGATGAGATTCATTCTCCATGTTAGCCATTTAAGAATGATTATAAAGTATATATAAGAAATAATAATGAAATATATGAAATTATAAAGCTACTGGATTATGTATATATAAATATATGTATGTCATCTACTTACTTCCATTTCAAGACAATAAGGAATGGAAAACAGCGTTCATGCATACGTACGGACTACCGTCTCCATGAACGGTGTTTTTAATTTTATTTACCTATCTATATATATATACTGAATATATATGATATATAAATCATGTTTTATATTCTGGAAGTAAGTAAATCATGATATAAGTAATAATAATGTCAAGAACAACAAGTCAAAACACCTACGATAAATAAAACGATTTTACCCAAAACGCTTCTTTAACATGGAATTTACAAAAGAACGGATAATATAAATTCATAAGGAACCATATATGATATCATAACAATGAGTATGATTCTGTAATAAGTCAATAACATGATTTAAATCATTATACAGGAGGTTCGGACACTTACAAAGCAAGTCGGACATAAGGTAAGGGAAATATCACAATCTCATTTTTATCCGAGATTGTTTATTCGTAAGTATTTACTGGGGTGTATTTTATCATCCACATCCATGTTTCATAAATATGTATTATTATTTCCATCCAAATACAATTTTTTAAATCCAATTTTACCCTTCGGTGAGTTTTTAGTAAAATAAATGAAAGGAATCTTTTTTCGTTTTCAGTACGAGGTACTTTTTGACTTTTCCGACAAAAGTACGAAGAATGTTTTTTTAACTTATACGGCATGAATGGATTTTTAAAACATTATTTCCAAGAAGCTTCCTTTAAAGGTTTTCAAGTTTATTTTTAATCAAATTCTTTTATTTTAAATTTGTATGAGATGTTATGAATGGAAAAATGTTTTTGAAGAAGAAAGGATATTTTCCTCAAGAATGGAGTTCAAGTGTTTTATCAAAATTATTTTCCATCTAAGATAATAAAGGGTTCTGTTTTTATCCCTATTATTACATGGATTTGATTATGTTGTGATGGAAACATTTTTATGAATTCCTTTATCTAATATGAATTGTTTTATGATGTCATGTTGTTTAAGAATCCCATTTTTATTACATGAGTTATGAAATGATGTATGATTTATGATTTTGTGGCACACATAAGAATGGTATCATTATGAGATGGGTGGGACCTATATCTCCCTCCAATGCATTGGGTAATGATTTTATATCTCATGAGATAGACATGGCTGGAATGGTAGGTTATACCGGTTCAGTGAAACAGGACTGAAACGAGGGTTACTCGATTCAGAAAGGGACTTTTTCCTAACAAGAAATGATTCTCTATGATTATGTGTGAATGCCACAAAGTTTCATGTTTTATGTTATTATTATTGTGATTAAATTTCACTGCCATGATTTACCCCATGTTATGAAATTATGATCTCTTTTACAGGTTAAGATTTCCAAACGTTATGTGCTTATGTATATGATGTGATTGATATTTCTTTTGTTTACCCTTACTGAGCATTTGAGCTCACCCTTTTATGTTTTCTTTTCCCCAGGATATAAAGAAAGGTTTTAGGTATAAAAAAAAGAAGATCTTTATGGGAGATGTTGAAGATCTTTCACCACGATTAGAAGATTATATTCCGAGTTTCCAAAGACACTAAACTATTACGGTCCTTGTGTGTGTGTTTTTGTTATGTACTATGTATTCCCCAAATGTAATGTAATGTCCATGTACGTCAGGCTTCGGGTCTCTACATGCTCCCCCTCCCCCCTTGACAACCCTGACACTCCCCCGCTCCCCCCTGTCTGCTCCCCTGTAATCTACTCCCTCTCCCCCTTGTAAACCCTGCCACTCCCCCTATCTTCTCCCCTGTAATCTGCTCCCTCTCCCACTTGTAATCCCCGCCGCTCCCCCTGTTTGCTCCCCTGTCAACCCTGCGCCCTCTCCCCCCGTGTCTGTGGTTGTCCCGCCTTGTCAAAGGCACCGTGCTCCCCACCTTGTCAAAGGCGCTGCGCACCCCCTTGTCAACCCTGCACCCCATGTCAAACCCACCGCGCCCGCTCGCTCCCACCAAGCGCCCCACTGACTTTTTTTATGAAAAATTGACAGCAGAGAGATTCGAAGCATAGACTGCGCAGATGCACACCAAGCGCACTTTACCACTACAACAATTTCTTATTTATGTATATTCAATCATCATTCCCCTATTTATATATAATCAATTCATTATTTTAATAAATATTATTTATATCATATATTTTAATACATTTAAATATATAAACTATACATACATTTATATAAACTATTTATTTATATTTATATATGCATATGTTTATATATTTATAAATATATTCATTTAAATTATTTATTTACTTAAATACATATTTATATATTATATACATGTTTATTTACAAAATATATATAAATAATTATATATATATATAAGTATATAAATAATTTAAATGAATATATTTATAAATAAATTTATATGTATGTGTGTTTGTGTATTTATATAATATATATATAATCGATTCACAACATTGTGGATTTCCTTTTTATATCTTTGTAATTTGAACCAGATCATATTTCTGTATTTTCCATTGTATTTTCCAAGATTATTTACATTTTAAAAATCAAATAATTGCATGTAGATATAATATAATTATAATATATATTAATTTAATTATTTTTATATAATTATGTGTCTGTGTGTTATAATAATAATATTATTAATTATTATTATTGTTATTACACTTACTTTTTAAACTATAGAATTTATCTATGGGTTTTATAAATATCATACATTTATTTTATGATTTATACCATTCATATATTATATTAAATACATTTATATTATAGATTTATGTAAATTATTTATATACTTAAATACATATTTATATATTATATTAATGTTTATTTTAATTATATATATATAGCTATTTACTTAATATATTTATAAAATGTATCTAAAAATGTATTTATAAAATGTATTTCAGTACATATATTTATCATTATATACATTATTAATATATATTTATTTGTATAAATTGTATAATATTTTATATAATTAATATTATATGAAATAAATATATATGAAATACAATTTATAAAAATATTTATATTATATATATTTAACATTGAATGAAATTCAATTTATAAAAATAATATATATGAAATTAAATTTATACATATATATATATGTATAATGTTAAATGAAATTTAATTTATAAAAATATTTATATAATGTATTTCAATACATATATTTATTATTATGAACATTAATATATATGTATTTCAATAAATATAATTGTATAATATTATGTAGAATAATATATTTTTATTTCAATAAATATAATTGAATAATATTGTCTACATTAATATATATTTATTTGTATAAATTTTATATCATATAATAGTAGTTATATATAATATAAAAGCATAAAAATATTATTTAAAAATGTATTTATTATTATTATTTTATAAATTATAAAATCTACAAGCTTGGGTTTTTATATGATAAATTTTTTAAATAAATTATATTTATGTATATATTTATATAATATGTTTATGCGTATATATTATATATAATTAATACTATATGAATAAAATTTATACAAATAAATATATGTTAATGTTCATAAAATTAAGAAATATATATATTTATGTATACATATAAATACAATTAAATACAATCATATAAATATTTTATATGATATGTTCATATATATAATGTATTTAAATACATTTATAAATTTTGTTTTAATTATATATATATATATATATATATATTGTGGAAGTTGATTTTAAAAAAATAGTGGGGGTTCACTATAATGCCCCACCCTTAAACCTGACTTAATCTTGAGTTATTACAAGATTACACATTGAGGATCTTTTCAGGTTTAGAGTTATAGATAATTATATCATAAAACTTTCATTACATTCCATATTTAAAAAAATTGGTTACATAAAAGATAGTATTAATTTTTCCCATCAATGGAAACATATTTAAAATAAAACATGGATTCTTTCTTGACAATTCCTTGACACTATCATCACATCATTACCTTTCCCTTGACCTGTGAAAATCATTTCAAAAACTTGGTATGAGCATAAAAAGCTCAGTAAGGGTTATAAAAATATAGAAAGGAAACATGAGTTCATATATACATAATAATTAAATCATACTTTACCCATAAAACATAGGCACTTTAACATACCTCATCAAATCGTGAATAAATCAAAGAAATAATAATACATAAAGGTAACTTAAGGCATCCATAACATTCTTACATAGGGAGTAACCCTCTTGGTTACGTTTGGAATACCCATCACAGTATATTCCCTAAATCTCTTCAGAGAAACCTTAACGTTGAACTCATTCGCGTTACCCAATGCATTAGAGAGCTATATCGGGCTCACCCGCCTTTAGTTTATCAAAGAACCACCCATATTCATAATAATGCCCAAGAACCATAACATAATCGTACCACATAATACATGCATAAAGGAAACATAACATTTCCACATTTCAATCACAAGATATCAATACAACACATTGATATAAAAAAAATTATGAAAACCATTTTCAATACCAAAACAAAATAAAAGTGAAACATGGTATTTGTTTTTCATTTAAAAAAAAGGTATGGCTTGTAGAGGAAGACGAAACTCAAATAATGGTCATGGCGGTGGAGACGTCATTGTCGTCACATACGTATGACAAAAAAACAAAAAAAAACATTCCTTTTGTAGTTTAGTAAAACGCTTCATATAAAAAAAATATTCCTTTTGAATAAGCATAAAAGTATAAGGGGTTTATACACAATATAAAATAATGTTGTGTATAAAACAAAATATGCCTTAATGAATGGAGATTGAGATAAAGTCCCTTACCTCGTATCCGACTTGACTTGATCGTTCTTTAATCTCCTGAATAAAAAACTTGAGTTAATTTATACTTGCTTAAGAATACATTTCAAGTTAATTATTCCTTTTATATCATTTATTGCCATGTCATGAACACTATGTTATTATTTAAGTTTATAACGGTCATTTTAATGATCATTGGTACTTTCGTCAAAAATGAACTTCTTATATTTAAAAGTTGTTCACGTAGTCAAATATTTATTATCTCAAGAATGATTTTCATGATGTAGATTCCATATATATCATATATATCCATTATATACATGCATTTATAATATTAAAAAATCATTTAGAGGTAAGAAATGAAATGCACCTTTCATAGAGACGGTAAGCCATACGTACGCATGGACACTACTTTCATTTCAATGACATATTAATGGAATTAAAACTAAATGAGAGATATGTATATTTTAATTACATAATTATATTCATCATTTAGATGTAACATAAATCATATATATCCATTATATATATGTACTTATAATAGTACATTACATTTGAGGATAAGAAATGAAATGCACCATCCATGGAGACGGTAAGCCGTACGTATGCATGAATGCTACTTTCATTTCTATCTCATAATTTAATGGAATTAAAACATAATGATACATAATAGTTTTATAATTCAATTATGGTATCATAAGTAATATAATTAATTATATCCTTTATATGTACCACATATGGTATTAATGAATCAAATCACTTTGAGGGGGCGGTAGTCCGCACTTCCTAAAATGAAGATATAGCGTATACCCATAATGGAAGCCATAAAGGTATGACATAAATGAAAAATACAGAATCTTAAGGTAAAAATAAACATATTATATATCATATATAAATATAGTGACATCTTAATGGCCACCTTTTAAGGTTTTAGAATAATATTGAACAATCATCGTTTCGTGAGGCAGAAATTCTCCATCCACAGAAACAGTATGTTCTTTAACCATTAGATGTAGGTGTGTGTAAGTGTAGCTAGAAGTAATCTTATTAAAACATACTAGTATATTTCAGATACTTTAGTTGTTACAAAATAAATGAATAAAAAGATTTTAATGGGTTGGAGAAGCAAAATAAAATATAAGAACACAGGAGAAGACACTACCTTTAAATCGGGTAACTCTATTTGATTTGAGCTCAAAGGCTTCCATGGGATAACTTATGCAAAAATTGAGGCTTCTAAGAGTAATATAGGGATTTGGAGAGACAAAATTAGTAGGTTTTGGCCGAGCCAAAGGCTGGAGAGGTGTGGGTAAGGAGGTAGAGGTGGGGCCTTTTATAAGAGGAGAGGAGGGGCACTCTTGGAAAGTTACAAAATGTTAGTTTATTTTCAAATGCGTTTCAGATTTTAAAAGTCCCAAATTGATTTATTTCGAGGATAAGGTGATAATGGTTCGAAATATACTCATACAATAGGTCTTTGACAATTTTATGTCTTAGATTGTACATTATATTTTTATTTTATTTAAATCTTTAAATAATGAGGTAATCGCTGCATCATCATGATGTCATAAATAATTTAATTTATTTAATGTCTAAAAATTAGGTAAAAACTACTATGATGTAGGAAATAATTTTATCTTTACAATTAATATTTATAGTCCAAAATATCATTTATGTAGACAAAATTAAAAATGTTTTACTCAGGTTATATATTCTTTGTTATATTTAACTTTCTTTAACAATAAAAAGATAAAAAGTCACTTTCACACAAAAGTGATTCCATGGGGTCCCCAAGTGTGGAACAAGGAATCCCATGGTAGGACATGAGACAACCCGTAAGATTAGGACACATTTTGGTGTCATTTTTTTATTATTATGATATTATTTTATTATCCTTAACTACCTGATTACTCATTAATCAAGATAATTAAAGATAATTACTGTCATTACTATTCAGAATGTCCAAAAACAAAAGAGTCGTGATTACATAATTTTTACCTTCTGATTAAAAATATTTAATCCATTTTACCAAACTCTAAACACATAAATTGCAATAATTTATTTAAAAATAATTCCCGTTGTCAAAACAAATAGCGGGTTTTTTTGAAACAATATCTATAAAAAGTTTGGCATTAGTTTATGCCCATTTCCAAAGTGAAACTATTACTAATGACCACCATTGGATTAAATGGTAAAAATATATTCAGATTACACTTTAAGACCAATTAAAAAGATAATTTAACCATATAATTAAATTAGATTAAAAAGCAGTTTTGATGTAAATTGCAGTATTTTTCACTATTCATTAAAAAATGAACATTGTCAGAAAAATACCAAAAATTTATCCAATGTAAATTTCAATTTCCCAATCATAAAGTATATGTTTATTTTTACAAATAGAGATTATAAAATTGTCAAAAGTTTGATTTAAAAAAAAAATTCCATCAAAAGGCAGTAAAACAATCTTTTAAAAATATTAGTGTATTCCATGCTTAAGATTGGATTTATTCTCATTTTAAGCCTCTAAAACACTATCTAATTCATAAATAGACATAGATAAAAATATATATTATTCATTAATTACTTGGGATGTTACATCCTTACCCCTATAGAAGATTGTATCCCCGCAATTTATTTACTTATCGAATAAGTGGGGGTATTTATCCCTCATTGCATTTTCAGATTCCCATGTTGCCTCTTCAATCATGTGGTTTTTCCACAAAACCTTTACCTGATGAATCACCTTATTCAGTAACACTTTCTCCCTGTGGTCAAGAATCTGGACCGGTTATTCCTCATAATATAGATTATCTTCCAACTGAACTACCTCTGGACTCAAAACATGATATGGATCTGGCATATACTTTCTCAACATCGAAACATGAAAAACATTGTGTACCTGAGATAAACTCAGAGGTAAAGCCACTCGGTAGGAAACTGATCCAACTCTCTCCAGAATTTCATATGGTCCAATGAACCTTGGACTCAACTATCCTTTCTTACCAAATCACATGACACTTTTCCATGGTCATACATTGAGAAAAAAACATGATCACATACCTCAAAAGAGAGATCCTTTCTCCTGTTGTCCGCATAACTCTTCTTCCTGCTTTGAGCTATTATCATGTGTTTCAATATCAACTGAACTTTTTTTATCAACTCTTCTACCACTTCCTGTTCCATCAAATTCCTTTCACCCACTTCATCCCAGAAATCTGGAGTTCGACACCGCTTCCCATATAACGCCTCAAATGTTGCCATCTGTATACTGGAATTAAAACTGTTATTATATGAAAACTCAACCAATGAAAGATGTTGGTCCCAACATCCCTGATAATCCATCAAAAATTCACGTATCATATCTTCCAAATTCTGAATTGTTCATTCTGATTTCCCATCTGATTGAGTATGAAAGGCTGTACTAAAATTTAATTCAGTACCCAACGACTTCTGAAGGACTTTCTAAAAGTTAGAAGTGAACCTGGTATCACGGTCAGATACAATGGATAGAGGAACTCCATGTAACCTGACTATCTCTTTAAGATAAAAACGGGGAAGTTGATCTAGGGAAAAAGTATCTCATATAGCAAGGAAATGAGCAAATTTAGTCAAGCGATCAACAATAACCCAGATTTCATTGTTACCTCAAGGTGTCTTTGGAAATCCCACAATGAAGTCCATGGATATATTTTCCCATTTCCACTCTGGCACTGGTAAAGGCTGAAGCATCCCTTTCGGTAATTTCCGCTCTGATTTTACCTATTGACAAGTCAAACACATCCTAGTAAAATCAGCAATATCTCTTTTCATTCCATCCCACCAGTAATACTCCTACAGATCTCTGTACATCTTAGTACTACCGGGATGAACTGAAAACAGAGAACTATGAGCTTCACATAACAACTCTCTCTTCAATATTGAATCACAAGGCACACACAATCTCTTCCCAAATCTCAAAACACAATCATTATCAATTTTGAATTCAGGAAACTTACCCTTCTGAACTAGCTCTACCTTTTTCTGTAACTCACTGTCTTGCTTCTATGCTTGCTTGATTCTGTCTGGTAGAGGAGATTTCACTGATACCTGAAACAAAACAGAAGGGAATCATGAACTAAAAACTTCTATGCCAATGTTCATCAAATCCTTAACCAAAGGATCACGTTCCAAACGCAACATTGTTAATGAAGCATTACTCTTTCGACTCAAAGGATCAACCACTTTATTTGCTTTTCCCAGATGGTAATGAATTGTACAATCATAATCCTTGATTAATTCTAGCCATCCCTTCTGTCTCATGTTAAATTCTTTTAGAGTGAATATATACTTTAAACTTTTGTGATCAGTATATATTTCACACTTTACTCCATACAAATGATGCCCCCAAATTTTTAAAATGAAAACAACATCAGCTAATTCCAAATCATTTGTAGGGATAATTTACCTCATGATTTTCAGCTATCATGAAGCATAAGCAATTACCTGATCATTCTGCATTAGGACACAACCAAGTCCTTTCAATGAATCATCACTGTAGATAACAAAATCCCCATTCCTGGAAGGTAGTGACAAAACTGGAGCATTCACCAATCTTCTTTTCAGTTCTTGAAAACAATCATCACATTCTTTTGTCCAGATAAACTTAACACCCTTCCGAGTTAGCTTAGTCATTGGACTAGATAACCGTGAAAAATTTCTAACAAACCTTTGGTAATAGCCTGCCAAACCAAGGAAACTACAAATCTCAGTAACATTTGTGGGTCTTGTCCATTCTTCAACAACCTTTGTTTTTGTAGGATCAACAGTTATCTCATCTTTAGAAACAATATGACTAAGTAAAGAAATTTGTTGCAACCAAAAATCACACTTGCTGAATTTCCCATGCAATTTATTTTCTTTAAAGGTTTTCAAAATAACCCTTAAATGTCTTTCATGCTCCTTTTTACTTTTAGAAAACACCAAAATATCATCAATGAAAACAACCACAATCTTATCCAAGAACTCATGGAAAATTTTATTCATTAAGTCCATGAATACAGAAGGAGCATTGGTTAGCCCAAAATGAATTATTACAAATTCATAATGGCCATATATTGTACGGAAAGTGGTCTTCGGAATATCTTCTTCCTTTACCTTCAACTGATGGTACCCTGATCTCAGGTCAATCTTTGAAAAATAATGATCTCCCTAGAGCTAATCAAACAAATCATCGATATGAGGCAAATGATATTTGTTCTTAATAGTGATGTTATTCAAGGCTCTATAATCAATGAAAAGTCTCATAGAACCATCTTTCTTTTTAACAAATAAAATAGGATCACCCCATGGTGATGTGTTAGGTCGAATGAAACCTTTATCTAATAAATCTTGCAATTGCTCCTTCAACTCTAAATGTTCAGTTTGATCCATTTGATAAGGGGGTTTTGAAATTGGATTAGCAACAAGAACTAAGTCAACAGTAAATTCAACTTCCCGATTTGGTATTATTCCAGGCAACTCATTAGGAAAAACATCAGGATACTCATTTACCACGGGCACATCATTAATCTGAATAGTTCCTTTATTATCAACGATGTGTGCAAGGTAACATTCATTTCCATCTTTTACAGGTTTCTCAGCCTCTTGATATGTTATCAAAAGTAAGTGTTCATTGTTGTACAAAAACTAAAAGTATTTCTGAAAAGAAACTTCTTTAGCTCTACAATCAATCTTTTCATGGTAAATAGAGAGCCAATCCATACCCATGATCACATCAAACTCTACTAGAGGCAAAAAAATAAGGTTTCCAAGTAGGTTCTTTCCACGGATAAGGATATGAAGATTCTTATAAATTCTTTTTTGCTCAACATTTCCCCCAGGTGTTTTTACCACAAGTTCATGAGTCATTTATTAAGATGGTATTCCCATTTTACTAGAAAAGGTTTCAGAGATGAAAGAATGTGTAGACCCCGAATCAAAAAACACATTGGCATAATTTGAAAAAACAAACAAAGTACCTGATAAAACTTCATTTGATGGCCCGACATCTACTGAAGTAGTTGCAAAAGATTTCACCACCCCTTTCTGTTTGTAGTCTAACTGCTTCCCATCACTCAAGCTCTTTGTCAGACACTCGTTTGCATAGTGACCCATCTCATTGCACTTATAAAATTTCCTTAACTGTAAATATAATTTGGAATTACCATCACCTTTATCTTTTTCAATGCAATCAAGAGCCTTATGTCCCATCTTACCACATCGGTAACACTTTCCAAAATTCAGAAGACATTCCCCCGCATTCCTTTTACCACATTTATCACAAACAGGAAACTTAGTTTTCTTACCGTCAGACCTTTTTGAAGAATTCTTTCCTTTCTCCTGCCACCTCGGTCTCTTATTCTGTTGGTTGTTATAGAAAACTTGATCATAAAAAAACTCCATTTTCACCTTCTCATCACATCGAACAAGCTTTTCACAACTTTTGAACTCACAAGAAGCTAATGCCCTTTGATATTTTGGCTTTAATCTTGAGTAAAAACGATTGATTTTACTATCAAGGTATCAGATAAAATTTGGAGCATACCTTCCCAATCGAGTGAACCTTTCTTCATAGGCAGCCACTGAGTCTTCCTCTTGCCTCAATTCCAGGAATTATTTTTCCATCCTAAGTCAAACAGCCTTAGGAAAATACTTCTCAACAAACATACCTTTTAATTCATCCCAGTCAAGAGCATCAATCTCATCAGTGTCCCTGATATTTTTAACCATCAACCACCACTGATCTACTTCACCCTCCAAACGGAAAATAGAAAGACTAACATTCTTTTTGTCTGAACACCCCATGACATCAAAAATCTTCTCCAGTGCATTAATCCACCCTTCAGCTAGCATAGGGTCAAATGATCCTCTGAATGATAGGGGATGTTGCCTCATGAAATGTTCCACCACTGACATGTTCCTCTACAGTTGACCTGGCTGATCTCGTGCATGGATACCACCAACATTTATCGCTTGAGTCAACTGCGCCATTACTGCAACAAACTATTCAGTTCCAATTTTGACCATCTCAGGATGCTGATTCGGAAGGTTATTTCCTTCTGTATGCCTTCCTAGAACTTCTTCTCTTTTTCCTCTGCGGAAAACCATTCCAAACAAATATGTCTCAGATGAAGCAACATGGTAATATTAAAATGCTATATCATTTCAATTTGACCATAAAAACAATATTTTTGGATAACCATTTAATAAAATTCTAACTCCTAATGTTATCTGAACTGACCTATGATACCAACTATAACGCCCCAGCTTTAATCCTTACTTAATCTTGAGTTATTGCAAGATTACACATTGAGGATTTTTTCAGGTTTAGAGTTTTAGAGAATTATATCATAAAACTTTCATTACATACCACATTTAAACAAAGTGGTTACATAAAAGATAGTATACATTTTTTCCATCAATGGAAACATATTTAAAATAAAACATGGATTCTTTCTTGATACTTCATTGACACTATCATCACATCATGTACCTTTCCCTTGACCTGTGAAAATTATTTCAAAAACTTGGTATGAGCATAAAATGCTTATTAAGGGTTATAAAAATATGGAAAGGAAATAAGAGTTCATATATACATAATAATGAAATCATAATTTACCCATAAAACATAGGAACTTTGACATACCTCATCAAATCATGAATAAATCATATGAATCATAAGACATAAAGGTAACTTGAGGCATTCATAACATTCTTACGTAGGGAGTAACCCTCTTGGTTACATTTGGAATACCCATCACAGTATATTCCCTAAATCTCTTCGGAGAAACCTTAAAATTTAACTCCTTTGTGTTACCCAATTAATTGGAGATCTATATCGGGCTCACCCGCCCTTAGTTTATCACGGGACCACCCATCTTCATAACAATGCCCAAGAACCATAAAATAATTGTACCACGTAATACATGCATAAAGGAAACATAACATTTCCACATTTCAATAACAAGATATCCATACAACAAATTGATATTAAAAACATTATGAAAACAATTTTCAATACCAAAATAAAAGAATAGTAAAGCATGGTATTTGTATTTCATTTTAAAAAAAAGTTATGCCTTGTAGAGGAAGCTGAGACTCAAATAATTGTCACGGCGGCAGAGAAGTCGTTGTCACCGCATACGTACGACAAAAAAACAAAAAAAACATTCCTTTTTTCATTTAGTAAAACACTTTGTATAAAAAAAAGATTCCTTTTGAATAAGCATAAAATTCAAAGGGGTTTATACACCGTATAAAATAAAGTTGTGTATAAAACAAAATATGCCTCAATGAATGGAGATTGAGACGAAGTCCCTTACCTCGTATCCGACTTGACTTGATCGTTCTTTAATCTCCTGAATAATAAACTTGAGTTAATTTCTACTTGCTTAAGAACCTTTTTCAAGTTCATTATTCCTTTTATATCATTTATTACCATGTCATGAACACTATGTTATTATTTAAGTTTATAACGGTCGTTTTAACGATCATTGGTACTAGAGTCAAAAATGAACTTCTTATATTTACAAGTTGATCACGTAGTCAAATATCCATTATCTCAAGAATGATATTCATGATTTAGATTCCATATATGTCATATATATCCAGTATATAAATGAATTTATAATATTACATAATCATTTAGAGGTAATAAATGAAATGCACCTTTCATGGAGACGGTAAGCCGTACGTACACATGAACACTACTTTCATTTCTATGTCATATTAATGGAATTAAAACTAAATTAGAGATATGTATATTTTAATTACAGAATTATATTCATAATTTATATGTAACATAAATCATATATATCCATTATATATATGTACTTATAATAGTACATTACATTTGGGGATATGAAATGAAATGCACTGTTCATGGAGACGGTAAGCCGTACGTACGCATGAACGCTACATTCATTTCTATCTCATAATTTAATGGAATTAAAACATAATGATACATAATAGTATTATAATTCCAGTATGGTATAATATATAATATCATTAAATATATCCTTTATATGTACCATATATGGTATTAACGAATCAAATCACTTTGAGGGGGAGGTAGTCCGCACTTCCTAAAATGAAGATATCGCGTATACCCATAATGGAAGCCATAAAGGTATTCCATAAATGAAAAATAAAGAAGCTTAAGGAAAAAATAAACATATTATATATCATATATAAATATAGTGACATCTTAATGGCCACCCTTTAAGGTGTTAGAAGAATATTGAACAATCATCGTTTCGTGAGGTAGAAATTCTCCATCCACAGAAACAGTATGTTCTTTAACCATTAGATGTAGGTGTGTGTAAGTTTAGCTAGAAATATTATTATAACAACATCCTAGTATATTGAATATATTGGAGTTGTTACAAAAGAAATTAATAAAAAGAGTTTAGGGGGTTTGAGAAGCAAAATAAAACATAAGAACACAAGAGAAGACACTACCTTTAACTCGGGTAACTCGTTTTGATTTGAGCTCAAAGGCTTCCTTGGGAAGACTTATGCCCAAAGTGAGGCTTCTAGGAGTTAGAGAGGGATGTTGAGAGACAAAATGAGCAGGGTTTGTCCGAGAAAAAGGCTTGAGAGGTTTGGGTAAGGAGGTAGAGGTGGGGGCCTTTTATAAGTGGAGGGGAGGGGCACTCTTGGAATGTTACAAAATGTTACTTTATTTTCAAATGATTTTCAGATTTTAAAGGTCCCACATTGAAGTATTTCTAGGATAAGGTGATAAGGGTTCCAAATATACTCATTTAATAGGTCTTTGACATGTTTAGGTTTTAGATTTTACATTATCGTTTTATTTTATTTTAATCATTAAATAATGATGTAATCGCTGCATCATCATGATGTCAAAAATAATTTAATTTATTTAATGTCTAAAAATTATGAAAAAAATACTATGATGTAGGAAATATTTTTATATTTCAAATTAATATTTATAGTCCAAAATATCATTTATGTAGACAAAATTAAAAATTTTTTACTCAGGTGATACATTCTTTGTTATATCTAACTTTCTTTAACAATAAAAAGGTCAAAAGTCACTTTCACACAAAGGTGATTCCATGGGGTCCCCAAGTTTGGCACAAGGCATCCCATGGTCGGACATGAGACAACCAGTATCATTAGGATACATTTTGGTGTTATTTTTTATTATTATGATATTATTTTATTATCCTTAACTACCTGATTACTCATTAATCAAGATAATTAAAGATAATTACCATCGTTACTATTCATAATGTCCAAAAAAAGAGTCTTGATTACATAATTTGAACCTTATGATTCCAAATATTTAATCCATTTTACCAAATTCTAAACACATAAATTGCAATAATTTATTTAAAGATAATTCCCATTGTCAAAACAAATAGAGGGTTTTTTTGAAACAATATCTATGAAAAGTTTGGCATTAGTTTATGCCCAATTCCAAAGTGAAGTTAATCCTAATGACCACCATTAGATTAAATGGTAAAAATGTATTCAGATTACACTTTATGACCAATTAAAAAGATAATCTAACCATATAATTAAATTAGATGAAAAAGTAGTTTTGATGTAAAGTGCAGTATTTTTCACTATTCATTAAAAAATGAACATTGTCAGAAAAATACCAAAAATTTATCCAATGTAAATTTAACTGACCCAATCATAAAGAATATTTTTATTTTGACAAATAGTGAATATAAAATTGTCAAAAGTTTTATTTAAAACTTGTTTTCCATCAAAAGGCAGTAAAACAATCTTTTAAAAATATTAGTGTATTCCATGCTTAAGATTGGATTTATTCTCATTTTAAGACTCTAAAACACTATCTAATTCATAAATAGATAAAAATATCTATTATTCATTACTTACTTTGGATGTTACATTCACAACACCCTTTAGTCTCTAAAATTAGACGGGGTTTCAAACTCCCTCTAATTTAAAGACATTAGAGGGGGTTTTGAACCCCCTCTAATTTAAACACATTAGAGGGGGGTTTGAACCCCCTCTAATTTAAGTACATTAGATGGGGTTTTTAACCCCATCTAATTTAAATACATTAGAGTGGGTCTTTGTACCCCCTCTAATTTAAGACATTATAGGGGGTTTTCAACCCCCTCTAATTTAAATACATTAGAGGGGGTTTTGAACCCACTCTAGAATCTGACTGGATATTAAAAAAATATTGTTATTTTTTTTGGGGGTTCAAAACCCCCATTAATTTAAGAAATTATAGTGGGTCCATAACCCTCTCTAAATTCAATGATTATCAAGGGATGTATATATATCTCTCTAATTTTTATAGAAAATAAATTTAGAGGGGTTTTATAACCCTGTCTAAATTCAACGATTATAGGGGGTTATGTAGAACTCCCTCTAATTATACCGAAAATGAATTTGGAGGGGGTTGTGCATAACCCCCTCTAAATAAACCCTCTAATGTACTATTTTTTTATTAGTGGCAGCTGCTAACTCGAGATCATGAGAAGGATAGTTTTGATCATGAATTTTTAGCTGTCGTGATGCATAGGCAATAACCCTATCATTTTTGCATAAGGAAACAACCAAGTCCTTTATTTGAAGTATCACTATAAATAACAAAACACATCATTCCCCAATGGTAGAGTCAATAGAGAATCATTAACTAGTATTCTCTTCAGTTCTCCAAAAAATTCTTCAAAATGTTTTGTCCAAACAAATTTAACCCCTTTACATGTGATCTTGGTTAATGGGTTATCCAATCAGGAAACAATTCTGGATGAAATGCCGATAATAACCTGTTAAACCAATAAAACAGCATACCTCAGTTAAACTTGTCAGTAAATTCCATTCTCGTATTTATCTTTACATATAAGGGTCAATGGATATTCCATAATTAGAGACGATATGCCAAGAAAAGAAATCTCATGAAGCCAGAATTCACACATGCTAAACTTCCCATATAATTCATGTCTTCTAAGAGTATTCAAGATATTGCACAATTAATTTTCATGATCATCATAGATTTTGGAGTATACCAAGATATCATCAATAAATACCACAACAAAGTCATCAATATATTCCTTGAAAACTCTATTCATTAGATCCATGAAAACAGAGGGTGAATTAGTCATCCCAAAAGGCATTACTGTAAACTCATAATGCTTGTACCTAGTTAGAAATGCTATTTTTGAAATTTGTTCCTTCTTCACACACAACTGATGATATCCAGATTGAAGGTAAATCTTTGAAAAGTATTGAGCTCCCTGAGGTTGGTTGAATAAATCATTAATGTGAGGTAAGGGATAGTTTTTCTTTATTATTATGGCATTGATCTCCCTATAGTCAATAGACAACCTCATAGAACCATCTTTCTTCTCAAAAAATGACAGGGGCTCCCCATGGAGAAACACTTGGTCGAATAAATCCCTTATTACTAAATTCCTCTAGATGTTTCATTAGTTCCACTAATTCCATATTGGATATTCTATAAGGGGTCTTTGATATGGGCCTTTATCCAAGAATTAAATCAATGGAAAACTCAATTTCTCATTCTGGAGGATGTCCAGGTAAATCTTCTGGAGACACATCAACATATTCTTTCAAAATATGTAAATCCTATATTTGAACATTCCTTTCCTCACCCACAGTTATTTCATTCTATTCCCCTCCAATAATTGAATTTAGTTGAGATACTGGGGTGGATCTATATAAGAAGCAATTGGTGATGCTTCTTCTCTAAAGATAAGGTGTTCTTTATCATCGTCATCAAAAATTGTAAGATCTTTCTTGATACAATCAATTTTTTCATCATGGTCTAAAAGAAAATCTATAGAGAGGATTATATCAAATTAAATCATGGGTATGATGAAGAGATCAGCAGATAAAGAACATTTATATGCTCTAATGGTGACTGATCCACCAAAAATTGTTGCGATGATACTTCTCTTAAGAGTTTTGGCTGGAAACTCCCTTGTTAAAACAAATTGGAAATGTCTAATTTTCTTAGCAAATTGGGATGATATGAAACAATGTGATGATCCAGAATCAAATAAATCATTTTCTAAACTTGAGGAAACCATTAAATTACCAGCCACTACGTCTTTTGGAGCTTCAACCTTTGCAGTAGTGATAGCATAAGCTTGGACTTGATCCCTTGTCCGTTTCTGATGTAAGTTCCAATGACGCTTAGGACAATCATTTTCATAATTCCCCCTTTCTCTAAAATTGTAGCATTCAACATCGATAGCCTCTTTCTTCCCCTTGCAATCATGATCATGGTGGCCTTTTTCTCCACACTTGTAATAGACTCCCATTCCATTCAGGCAGGTACCAGGGTGTTTCTTCCCACATTTTCTGTGGGATGGATATTCAACTTTTCCCTTCCTCCCCTTATTTACATTTCCAAAGTGTTCAATAGATCTCTTCTTCTCTTGCTTTAATTTGATGTAGTAAGATTTATAGAATTCCGTTTATATCTTGATATCACATGAGACATTATCATCCTATGACGAGAAGGATTATGAGACTAATCCTTGACGAAGAAATGGTTTTAGCGCATCAAAGAAACAATCAATCTTACTTCTTGGGTTACGTATATAATCTTCATAATGCCTCACTATCCATGTAAAGTTAGCCTCATACTTTGCAACATTCGCATCCTCCTTTTTCATCAGACTCATAAATTTCATTTCCATATCTGCTTGATGGTCATGAGGAAAGCATGTTTCTATGAAAATTTCATCAAACTCTCTCCATTAAATATTTGATACTTCATCATCATTATTTTTCGAATAAATGACCACCATTGATCAGCATCTCTAGTGAGGAGGTACACTGCCATGAAAACTTTTTCCCTTTCGCTACTCCCCAAAGCATGGAATATTTTCTCTAAGGAATTTATGCATTTCTTAGCTTTTGATGGATTTTTACTCCCATTGAATGTTGGTGGCTATTTCCTCATGAAGTGATCTGACATTGATCATCCACGATGTTGATCAGGGTGCTTTATATGGGTAAGGTTGTTATTCATAGCCTGAGTGAGTTGTCCCAGTGTGATGATTATTTGATCAGCACCAGTTGCATCACCAACTCCACTATAATTATCATGAGTAGGAGGGAAATACCTACATGGAGTGCATTCATTGATACTTTTTCAATTCCTTCCACTAGGTTCCATTTCTATTCAATGTCATAAACTAGATTAGTTTATGAATCGAAATACATAAATCCAAACTTGTAAAATACTTACCATAAACTAAACAGTTTATGGATATAATCGATAATCATTAAAAAAAATCCTTGAGTAAGTATACAGTCATAAACCCTTCATAATGGTTTTTAATGAAAATGAAAATTATCCTAAGAATATCCCCCGAGAGTGTCGTAACCAAGAGTGCAGCAAGGCCCGTTGTCGTGCACCAGTTCCCGTTCGAGTCTAGCTCAAAGTGGTGTTTTCTAGTTTTACCCCTTGGAACATCTCTTCCTGAGCCGCCTCTCCCTGTTCGTATCAAGACGGTGATGTATTTCTTGTAAAAATCACAAAATTTCTACAATACCAAAATTCTATGATGTTATTCTATACTAATTATGAAAGTCTATGTTAGGGATATGTTCTCTAATCAGAGTTTATATAAATCTAGATTCCAATGTTTTTACTAAACTTCCTCTGATACCAACTGTAACACCCTGACCCCAGTTACCCAGAGTCAGTGCATTATTAAATAACATTAGCATGTCACAAAAGGTCAAATCTCGAAAGACCAATTAGTTTAGTAGCCTTGGAAGTACTAGATACATTCATAAGGTTTACATTATATCATAAAATGGAAAACTACCACAACATTGTTTCCATAGTCACCACTGATATCCCATAGACTATCCTTATTGTTCAGTAATAATATACTTCTTCGCATCCTGGGGAAAATAAAACATTGTAAGCAGTGAGCTCAGATTCTTAGTAAGTATAACAATATAGCAGATACATTCATAAATAAGTATAAACATGTAAGGAAATGTATAAGACCAAAAAAATCCTTTTAAACTTGAACTTGGTCATAATATGGGAATGATAAAAATCCATTTACTTATTAAAATGGATATTATACTAGTCGAATAATCACATTCAATATCAATAGCCACTTTCATAATGATGGAATTCATAATGCCAGACTTTCATAACCACATATTCAAGGCCTTGTTCCAAGACTACAAATAAGATTTTGTTAAGGCCTTATGCCAATACACTAGTTTGTCTCATTAGACCTATCGATGCATCGAGGAGCTATATCTAGCTCTACCCATCACTTACTATGTCCAATGAATTCCTCATATGAAAAGGTTTAAACATATCATAAAAATTCATATTAAAACTAGCATATGAAATGTCAATACTTTATCCATAAACCATGAATGGTGTAAAAATAACACATCCACAGTCAAACATATCACAAAACCTTAAATACAATATGGAATTGTAGTATCATAATAAATCAACTACAAATAAGCTTAAAATACATCAAAGTATGTTGACATAGATGAAATCAAAACATTTTTTAGAGAAATATCTCTTTCTATTTTGAAATATATTAAAATTCATATAATTATAAAAGAAAATATTTATTTTGGAAATATTCTTATAATCTTGTAATGGAAGCATTGATTATGTTATAACGGTGTAAAATAGACCCACCCACCATATAAGTTAAAAAACATTCTTACCATAATTTTCTCGAAAAGCTCATAAAGTACCTTGTTTGGAAAACGACAGAAAGTTTACTTTAAAAACAAATAAGGTCAAATAAGGGTATAAATGAATTTACCCCATTTTTTAGTAAATATTAAAAAAAATTTGAAATTCATTTTTAAGAAACATGGATGTGGATGATAATGAGGTCCCAGTAGATACTTACATAAAAACAAGCTGAGATAATAAAGAGATTGTGAAATTAACCATTACCTTGTACTTTTCCTTGGTCGAGGGTTGGTTAACCTCTTGTATAATGGTGAAATAATTGTTATTAAATTATAAAATAATTATATACATTAATATGATATCATATATGATCTTTTAACATTTATTTGTTAATAATATCTTAGTATTATCGTTGTTTCGGGTGTTAACTGATTTGTTTTCCTTTATATGTCATGTTACATAAGTAATGTTTGTTTTGTATATGATGTATCTTATTCATATTAAGAATGATATTAAGTCTTTAAACATTATATTGAATCATAAAATGAAAATTAGTCTTTAATGGATGTGATGGGGAATGAATCTCATCGCATTCGTGGAGACGGTAATCCGTACGTACCCACGAGCGACAATATAATTCTTTTGATATTAAAATAATATACAATTGGATGATATATCATATATACCGAATAATTATCATGTTATACTTATTATTTACAAAAATTACACATCATTATTATACCCATCCAAATAATAATGTATTGAATAATAACTACACCACGACGTGGAGACGGTAATCCATACGTATGCATGTATGGTGTCATGTTGTAACAACTTGACCCCAGTTACCTAGAGTTGGTGCATAATTTTAATACATTGGTATGATTACAAGGAATCATGTTACGAAGAGATGATCTGTTTAGCATTCTTGGAAAATAGATTATATATATGAATGTTACATTACACTTTATTACATAAAACCAAACATAAATAATCCTTTATGAGTTCCATTATTCCCTTAGCATGACCCTACATATCAATCACAATGCACTTCATGGAATCCTAGGGAAATAAAACATAGAAAGGGGTGACCTCAGATGCTCATTAAGGATAACAATACAACAAAAACTTTCTTAAATAAGAATAAACATTTTAGGCAATGTATAAAACTAAAACAAAAACCTTTTCAACATAAAATACATCATAATATGGAAATTATAAATCAAAATAATTCCATTTAATTACTCACAGAGATACTCTACTGGTCGAATAATAACATGCAATATCAATATCCACCATCATAATGATGGAATTCATAATGTCAAACTTTTATAACCACATAGTCAAGGCCTTGTGTCAAGACTACAAATAAAATTTTTTCAAAGCCTTATGTCAAGCCACTAGTTTGTCACATGAGACCCACCGATGCATCACAGAGCTATAGTAGGCTCCACCCGTCACTTACTATGTCCAATTCATTCCTCATATGAAAAGGTTTAAACATAACATAAACATTCTTATTAAAACTATCATTCAAAATGTCATTAATTTATCCATAAACCATGAATGGTATAAAAATAACACTTCCATAGTCAAACATATCACAAAACCTACAATGAAATATTGGAGATTTTTATCATAATAAATCATCTTCAAACATTTTTAAAATCCATCAGAAAATGTTGACATAGATAAAAATGGTTTGTAAAACTCTTTGAAAGAAATATCCATTTTTCATGAAAACATTTAAAAGTCACAAAATTTAGAAAGGAATACATTTAAAGAGATTTTTTTTATCAAAGTGTCCCATACCAATTTGAAACTTTTTAAAGGAATTAACATTTTATAAACATTCATGTCCATATAGATAAATCCTTAAAAACCATTTTGAAAACATGGACATTAATGAGAATGATTTAGAGGGATAAATATTTTAAACCTTTAAAATTATTTTTTTGTAAAAAATTACCCTAAAATAATCCCTTTAAAAACTCTTTCATGAAACATGGACATGGATAATAAATATTTCCCAGTAGATACTTACGTTAAAACAACATCATATAGTAAAGAGATTTAGAAATTAACATTTACCTTGCACTTTCCTTTAGTCGAGGGTACGTTTAACCTCTTGTATAAAGATTGTATTATGTTATTAAACTATACCAGAACTCTATTAATATTTATGATATCATACATGATTCATTTATGACTTTATACTACCCATTTAATAATAATTTCCATGTTAAATTAACATTTCGTGTAATAATCACTTTCTTTATCATACATGTTTTAACATGTTACACTTGATTGTATCACCTAGATCAAAATTTAAATACATCCACAATATAAAATATGGTTTATATATCATATATATTTAGAATATAAATATGTATAATAGACATATATATGAAATGGAAAACACCATTTATGGGGACGATAGTCCATACATACGCATAAACGTTGTTTCTGTTTTCAAATCATATTCAACAGAACTAAGTGAATAATATATTTGTAATTAAATATATAAATATATATATATATATATCTCAATTAGAATTATTATTTCATATATTACATAGTTATTAATGATATATATGTTATAATCATCATTGAATGGTGAATGTGGAAATGAATCTCATCACGTCATGGAGACGGTAATCTGTACGTATGCACAAGCGACAATATCATTATATTGATGGACAAATTTTATGTAATTGGATGGTATATCATATATAAAGAATCATTAACATGTTATATTTATTATTTACATCAGTTATACTCATTATTATCCCCAAGAAAATAATTAATTGTTTGAATAACATACTACACCACGACATGGAGATGGTAATCCTGGTGACATTGTAATTTATAGGATGGATAGAATAATGAATATGGTTGTACCATTTATATAATAACATCACAGTATATAGAATATAGTGGAGTTATTATTTTATAATGGAAACAACAAATAAAGTGGAAGTGGAAGAAGGAAAGAACTTGAAAGATGTGATGAAATATTTACCTCTTTTTCAGGTTCTTACTTTTGATTTGATAAAAAGGGATCCTTAAGTTGGCATTATGACCAAAGTAAGGCCTATAATATGATTTCAAGAATATTGGGAGAATATTTTGTCAGGTTTTGGCCGATCTAAATAGCTTTGGAGGTGTAAATTTGAGAGAAGGGGACGTGCGCTTCTATAAGATGGGTGAGAGGTATCTTAAGAAAAACATAAAATATTATTTTATAATAAATTAATTTTTGGTTTATAATGGATACACAATGAATTATTTAATTTATAAGGTGGTTATGGGTCTAACACCACACAAATAATAATTTTTATACTGGTTTGGGTCACTATATTAACCTTATCATTTAGATTTAACTCCTAGTTATATAGTTTGACATTTACCATGTCTCTTTGTATTTTTATATTATATGGTTAATAAATTAACTATATACATCAAATAGAACACAAAGTGGTTCATTAATGATACACCTATCAATATATAAGTCTTTTTTATGATCCTTATATCTTGAGGAATAGAATATCAATTAATAATATAATATTTGTTTTAAAAATTATTTTAAGTTAATTTTGACACTATTTTGTATTTTGTTTTTTATAAATTCATAATATACTTATTATGTAGAAAAAAACATAAAACCAACCGTAATATGTCATATTAACCTAGACAATTAGTGAAATTCATAAAAAGTCTCATATTACATTTATTTTGATATTTATAATATCAATTATTTTCATCTTTCATTAATATGATAACTACTGCATTATCATTGTGTCATAAATAAATTTAATTATTTAATGTCTAAAAAATATAAATAAAATACCATTATGTTGGAAATAATTTTATCATTCTAATAAATAATTATAGTGGAATTTATCTTATGTGTAATCCTATATTAAAAATTGTATAGTCGTTAAACTTTGAATTTGACACTTTTAACTCTACTTTGAATTAAATAATAATAAATGTCCTAATCGAATCCAAGTGGACCTAAAGGATCATATTTTATTCCTAAGATTTTTTATGGTTGAATTAAACTTATCCAATATAATTAGTACATGTGTTAGGGTAATAATAATAATATCATTTTTACCTTTAATTACCCTATTTACTTTTAACCGTGGTAAATAAAGGTCAAAAGTTACTATTCACCAAAATATATTTTCATCTCATTGAACCAAATTTTAGTTACTAATATCAACCACGTCTCTTATAATTTCTAAACTCAACTCATAGAAGTGGTAAAATTTTGTTTTATGTAAATTTGCAAATTCTCCCAGGAGATTAGTAAAATATGGTAAAAAGTTCAATAAAATCATATATATATACAATATTATTAAACAATTACTCCAATGGATTAAATTGAACATATATAGGTATTATGTATCTATTTTTACCTAAAATAAATTTAAATAAAATAAATAAATAATTAAATGAAAAGTTGGTTTTAACTAATAATGCAGTTTTTTCACTATTTATCAAAAATTGAATGTTTTTAGAAACATACCAAAAAATCACTCTAAGATAAATTTGATATTCAGAATTAAAAAATTAAGTCTATTTTACCAAATTAAAAATATATAAATTTCATTTATTAATTTAAAATTAATTCTCATTGTCAAAACCAAAAAGCGTATATTTAAGAAATAATGACTACCAAAAGATTGACACTTGCTTATGTCCAATTTCAAATTGAAATTACTTCCAATGACCAAAATTTTATTAAATGGTAAAAATATAATCTAACTATTCTTCCAAACCATTCATATTTATAGTTTAACACTATAAATTATTTTGATTAAAAATGTTGTTTTCAGTTAAAATTTTGTATTTTTCACTATTCACCCAAATATGAATGTTATCTGAAAAACACCAAAAATTTAAAAAAACAAAATTTTTATGTTATGATTCTAAAGAAAAAGTTTATTTTTTAAAATTTAATATATAAAAGTTTCAAATATTTGATTTAAAAAGGGTTCTCAATTAAAAAGAAATAAAATTTAATTTTAAAAAATACTGCTTTTATCTGAAAAAATGAAGTTGTTCTAATATTATGTCTAAGAAACTCATAATATGGATTCTAAAATTATAAGGATTATATAAAATTAAAAATTCCGTTAATACAATTCATAACCACTTTTGAACGGCTAGTTTGGTAAGTCGTGGTGCGCTCGAACTCAGTGTTGCTTGTAGTGCAAGTTACTGAATTACTTAAATGAGATAACGTACTATGAAATATTGGGGTGTTAAATTATACCATCCTTCAATAAATTTTGTCCTCATAATTTTAAATTGTTCTTCGAAAATAAATGGTTAAAAATAGAAAAAAAATACTTTTGAGGAAAACTCACATCAGAAATTGGTTTAATAAAATTTACTCTTAATAAGAGGGAAAGGGAATTGAAAAAGTCACCACCAAATTATGACCTCAATTAGGAGAACATTGGTGGAAATTAGAGACACAAAATATAAATATTTATATGGATTTATTGAGGTCATCAATCACAATATATCATTTAAATATATTGACATAACAAATCCATCATCAAAACCATTTTTAGTACCAAAATCCATAAAAAGAGTATATTGTATTTATTTTCTTTTCTAAAAATCATTTTTCCTTGTAAGAAAGCCAAAGATAAAATAAAAATCACTGCGGTGTAAATTTCATTGTCACCGCATATGTAAAGAAAAGAAAAAAACATTCCTTTTTTGTCGTTTAGTACAACGCTTCACAGAAAAAGATTCCCCTTGAAATGAAAAGTCAAAGGGTTTTATACACCTTATAAAAGAAAGTCGTTTAGAAATCAAAGAATGCCTCAATGAAATTAGATTAAGATGATGTCCCTCAAAAAAAGTTTAAGAATTAATTTAGTCATAGAATAAGAAACAAATATATATATATGTATATATAGTTGACATGTAGAGTTTAATCCTTTAACTAATTCCTACCACAAACTCATCTTTCACTCAAAAAGATATCAAAAAAAATATTCTATTTATCTATATTGTATAGGGTTCTGAAAATAATTATTTTATAATTCACCTATCAGACTTTTTAAAAAGAAACTACATTATACAATCCAGGACATCACGTAGGCCAATGGTAGGTGATGCACCCTTGTCGCCCTTCGGTTGTGGGTTCAAGTCTCACGGCCTTGCCGGATGCGACTAGTTGTCACCCGACCTCGGGGATTTCCTTTTTATGACTATCCAAAAATAACCTTAACAATTGTATCCAATTTCAATCTTAATTCATTCCTACCATTAGAATTATCCAAAATAATACTATCCAAACTCACAGTCCAAAATCTATAAGGAAGTTAAACACAATAAAGATCCTTTTTTCCACGTAATAACATGTGAAAACCTTCATCATGTATTCTTTTAAAACATGGTAACATCCTGAATTACCATAAATCCATATTGATTAAATTCATTCTAAGTTATTATTTATTGAATACTGGATATATTCCTTATATCGAAAAAATTGGAATATTCCATCAATGATGAAATAAAAAACTATTAATCAGTTCCAAGGAAGTCAAGAATATCGAATATAATTAATCCAAATCAACCATCTCTTATTCCAAAATCACTACATCATTTTCAGGACCATATTAAGGATTACCTTTCCTTCAACCATGTATTTTCCAAAAAAAGTGTATATTACAATTATGTCAATTTTCATAGCACCATATAATCTCAAATCCTTAATAAAATAGTACTACAGTACAATCCTTATTTATCTCCATAATTCATATAACAAGTATATTGTTGATACAACACTCAAATGAAATAATTCTATAATAACAACATAAGAACACTAGTCATTCCTATTCACCTGAGGTAGTATCATAACTTGATTTTTATCCAATAACATCATTTGTGGTATACTCTTATGACTAAGACATTGATTCGCGTAGTGTCTCGATGCCTTACAGATGAAGCATTTTAGATTTGAAAACTTTTTCTTACCTTTCAAATCACATACTTGGTGTCCACACTTATAACAAACTCCCATTCCCATCAAGCATTTACAAATATTATTATCTCTACATTTATCACATATGGGAAAATCCTTCTTTCCCCTCACCCCTTTATCCATATTTCTCTCTACCATCATTTTCTTCTCTTACTTCCCTTCAACGCCATAGGACTCAGATAATTATTTACTTATCTTACTAACACATGATATTATTTCTTCATATGTTGAGAATAAATGGGAGACTATTTCCCTTCTAAATTTTGTCTTAATACCATGAATGATATGACCCTTCTTACTCTTTGGATCATAAGTATTTCTGGAGTTAGAATTCCTTTTACTGGGCACTATTTCGAAGCAATGGCATACACAAGGCCAGTTTATGAATCACAATTCATAATTCCAAACATATAAAATTCCTAACATAAATAGAACAATTTATGGATATAATAAATAATCACAAAATTGATTTTTTGAGCAGGTATATACTCATAAACCCATCATAGTGGTTTGTAAGAAAAATGACTATTATCATAAGCATATCCCCCTGGATTGTCGTAACCAAGTGTGCAGTAAGACCCGTTTCATGAACCAGTTCCCATTCAAGTCTAGATCAAAGCTGTGTTTTCGGGTTTTACCCTTATGTACATCTATTCTAGAGCCGCCTCTACCTGCTCGTATCTAGACACAGATGTATTTCATGTAAAACTCACCAAATCTCTATAGTACCAAAATTCTAGGAAGTTCTTCTATATTAATCCTCATAGTCTATCTTAGGGTAGTGTGCTCTAATCAGAGTTTATCTAAATCTAGTTTCCATGGTTATTGTTAAACTTCATTTGATACCAACTGTAATTCCCTGACCCTAGTAACCTAGAGTCAGTGCATTATTTTAATACATTGGTATGATTATAAGGAATCAAGTCCCGAAGGACTAATCGGTTTAGCAGTCTAGGAAAATAGATTACATATATGACTGTTACATTAGAATTTAAAATATACAACACAACATAAATAATCTTTTATGATTTCCATTATTCCATTATCTTAACCCTTCATATCAATAACAATGCACTTCATAGAATCCTTGGAAAAATAAAACATTAAAAGGGGTGAGCTCAGATGCTCAGTAAGAATAACAGTACAGTGGAAACCTTCATAAATAAGCATAAAACTTTAAGGAAATGTATAAAACTAAAACAAAAACCTTTTCAACATAAACTTCATCATAATATGGAAAATGTAAATCCAAATAATTCCATTTACTTACTCACATGGATACTCTAGTAGTAGAATAATCACATTCAATATCAATAGTCACTTTAATAATGATGGAATGCATAATGTCATACTTTCATAACCACATAGTCGAGGCATTTTCCAAGACTACAAATAAGATTTTCTCAAGGCCTTGTGACAAGACACTAGATTGTCTCATGAGACCTACTGATGCATCGAGGAGCTATAGCGGGCTCCACCCATCACTAACTAAGTCCAATTCATACCTCATATGAAAAGGTTTAAACCTAACATAAACATTCGTATTAAAACTATCATATGAATTGTCAATATATTATCCATAAACCATGAATGGTATAAAAATAACACATCCACAGTCAAAAATATCACAAAAACTTCAATAAAATATAGAATATTTGTATCATAATAAATCATCTTCAAATAAGATTAAAATCCATCAAAGGATGTTGACATATATGAAAATGATTTGAAAAACTCTTTGAGATAAATATCCCTCTTTCATGAAAACATTTAAAAGTCACACAATTTTGAAAGGAAGGAATTTAAATACATTTTTGAATAAAATTTCCCCATACCACTTTGAATCTTTTTAAAGGAATTATCATTTTAAAAACATTCATGTCCATATAGATACATCCTTAAACCCCATTTTGAAAACATTGACATTAAAGAGAATGATTTAGAGGAATAAATTTTTTAAACATTTAATATGATGTTTTAGTTAAACAAAGTCCCTGAAAATAATCCCTTTGAAAACTTTTTCATGAAACATGGATATAGATAATAAATATTTCCTAGTAGATACTTAGGTAAACACAACCTTAGATAATAAAGAGATTGTGAAATTAACCCTTACCTTGAACATTCCTTTAGTCGTGGGTACGTTTAACCTCCTGTATGAAGACTATATCATGTTATTAAACTATAAAATAATCATATTAATTTTTAAGATATCATACATGATTCATTTATGATTTTATACTACCGATTTAATAATAATTTCCATGTTAAATTAAAATTTCGGGTAATAATCGCTTTCTTTATCGAATGTGTTATAACTTGTTACTCTTGATTGTATCACTTAGATCAAGATTTAAATAATTACAGAATATAAAACATGATATATATATATATCATATATATTTATAAATAAATATTTATAATTGACATATATATGAAATGGAAAACATCAATTATGGAGATGGTAGTTTGTACGTACGCATAAACATTGTTTCCGTTTTCATATCGTATTCAACGAAAATAAGTGAATAAGATATATGTAAGTACATATATATATATATATATCTCTCTAGTATCATTATTATGTCATATATTACATACTTATTAATGATTAATATTTTATAATCATCGTTGAATGGTGAATGTGGAAGTGAATCTCATCACATCGTGGAGACGATAATCCGTACGTACGCACGAGCGACAATATCATTATATTGATGATGAAATTATTTGTAATTGGATAGTATATTCTATATACAGAATCATTAACATGGTATATTTATTATTTACATTAGTTATACTAATTATTATACCCATCCAAATAATGAAGTGTTTGAATAACAAACCACACCACAACGTGGAGACTGTAATCTGTACGTACTCATGTATAGTGACTTTTTCATTTATAGGATGGATAGAATCATAAATATGGCTGTAAAATTTATATAATAACATCATAGTATATATAATATACTGGAGTTATTATTTTATAATGGAATCCACAAAGAAAGATAAAGTGGATGAAGGAAAGAACTTGAATGATGTGATGAAATATTTACCTCTTTTTCAGGTTCTTCCTTTTGATTTGATCAAAAGGGCCCTTTAGGTTGGATTTATGAACAAAATAAGGCCTCTAGTATGAAAGGGAGGAATGTTGGGAGCATATGTGGGTAGGTCTGGGCCACGACAAATGGCGTTGGAGATGTGAATTTGAGATAAGGGGAAGTGCCCATTTATATGAGGGGTGAGGGGCATCTTAGGAAAAACATAAAATATTATTTTATAATAAATTCATTTTCTGTTTATAATGGCTTACAAATGAATTATTTAATTTATAAGTTGGGTATTGGTCATAAACCACTCAAAAAATAGGTTTTAGACAGGTTTGGGTCACTATATTAACCTTATCTTTTAGATTTAACTCTTAGTTAAATTGTTTGACATTTACCATGTGTCTTTGTATTTTTATATTATATGGTTAATAAACTTACTATATTCATCAAAGAGAACCCAAAGTTAGTAATTAATGATAGACCTATAATTATATAATTCTTTTGGAAGAACTTTAGATTTTTAGAAATAGAATATCAATTAATAATATAATATTTGTTTTAAAAATTATTTTATGTAAATTTTGAAACAATTTGATATATTGTTTTTTATAAATTCATAAACGCATTATTACTTCAAAAAAAATTCATATATACAACCATAATATGTCATATTAACCTATAAAATTACTTCAATTCAAAACTATTGTCAAATTACATTTATTTGGATATTTATAATATCAATTATTTTAATCATTCATTAATAATGTAATTATTGTATCAACGTTGTGTCATAAATAAATTTAATTATTTAATTTCTAAAAATATAAATAAAATAAAATTATGTAGGAAATATTTTTATCTTTCTAATGAATATTTATAGTCTAATTTATCTTATGTGTAACCTTATATTAAAAATGGTTTAGTTATTAAACTTTGAATTTAACACTTTTAACTCTTCTTTGAATTAAATAATAATAAATGTCATAATCTAATTCATGTGGACCTAAACGATCATATTTTATTCCTAAGATTTCTTTGGGTCTAATTACATTTATCCAATAGAATTAGGATATGTGTTAGGGAAATAATAATATAATTTTTACCTTTAATTACCCTATTTACTTTTAACCGTGGTAATAAATGTCCAAAGTTACTATTCAAAAAAATTATTTTCATCTCATTGAACCAAATTTTACTTACTTATATCAACCATGTCTCTCATATTTTCTAAATTCAACTAACAAAAGCGGTAAAATTAAGTTTTATGTAAATTTGTAAATTCTCCTAGGAGGTGGGTAAAAGACGGTGAAAAGTTCAATAAAATTTTCTATATCTAATATTATTACAAAATTACTCTAATGGATTAATTTTAATATATATAGGTATTATGTATATATTTTTACCTAAAATGAATTTAAATAAAATAAATAATTATTTAAATGAAAAGTCAGTTTTAACCAACAACGTAGGGTTTTTCAGTATTCATAAAAAATTGAAAGTCTTTAGAAACATACCAAAAATTCACCCTCATCTAATTTTGATATTTTGAATTCAAAAATGAAGTCTATTTTAACAATTAAAACCATATAAATTTCATTTATTAATTTAAAATTAATTCCCGTTGTCCAAACCAAAAATCGTATTTTTAAGAAATAATAACTACCAAAAGATTGACACTTGTTTATGTCCAACTTCAAAGTGAAATTACTTCCAAAAACAAAAGTTGGATTAAATGGTAAAAAATTATTCTAATTATGCTTCGAAACCATTCATATGTATATATGAACACTATAAGTTATTTTTATTTAAAAAGTTGTTTTCAGTTAATATTTAGTATTTTTCACTATTCACAGAAATATGAAAATTATCAGAAAAACACCAAAAATTTATCAAAATTAAAATTTTATATTCCGATTCTAAATAGGAAGTTTATTTTGTCATATTGAATATATAAAAGTGTCAAATATTGGATTTAAAAAGGGCTCGTCATTAAAAGGCGGTAAAATTGCATTTTAAGAAAATACTGCTTTTATTTGAAAAAAATGAAGTTGTTTTTATATTTTTCCTAATAAACTCATAATATGGATTCTAAAGTTATAAGTATTATATAAAATTCAAAATTAAGTTAATACTATTCACAACCTCTTTTGAACGACTATTTTGGTAAGTCGTGGTGCACTCGAACTCGATGTTGTGTGGAGCGTAAGTTATTTAATTTCTTTAATGAGATAACTTACTATGATTTATTAGGGTGTTACAAATTTCATTCAAAGGATGGATAGAATAATGAATATGGTTTTTCCATATTTATAATAACATCATAGTATATAGAAGATAATGGAGTTATTGTGTCATAATGGAAACAACATAGAAAGATGAAGTGGAAGAAGAAAAGAACTTGAAAAAGGTGATGAAATATTTACCTCTTTTTCGGGTTCTTCCTGTTGATTTGATCAAAATGGGTCCTTAGGATGGATTTATGACTAAATTAAGACCTATAGGATGATGTTAAGATAGTTGAGAGGGTATATGGGAAGCGTTTGGTTGATCCAAATGGCTTTGAAGGTGTTAATTAGAGAGAAGGGGTGTGCCCTTTTATAAGAGGGGTGAGGGGCACCTTAGAAAAAGCCATAAATATTATTTTATAATAAAATTATTTTCGGTTTCTAATGGCACCAAAATGAATTATTTAATGGATAAGGTGTGGATAGGTTGAAAACCACTCAACCAATAGGTTTATACAGGTTTGGGTCACTATATTAACTTTATCTTTTAGATTTAACTCTTAGTTAAATAGTTTGACATTTACCATGTCTCTTTGCATTTTTATATTATATGGTTAATAATCATACTATGTACTTTCATGAGAACCCCAAGTGGTTCATTAATGATACACCTATCATTATATATGTATTTTTTCTGAACCATAGATTTTTAGGAATAGAATATCAATTAATAATATAATATTTGTTTTAAAAACCCTTTTATGTCAATTTTGACACTATTTGGTATTTTGTTTTTTATTAAATTCATAAAATCATTATTAATTCCAAAAAAGTCATCTAACCAACCCTAAAATTTTATATTAAACTAGAAAATTAGTGGAATTCATAAAAAGTCTAAAATTCCAGTTATTAGGATATTTATAATATCAATATTTTAATATTTCATTAATTAGGTAATTAGTGCATCATCATTGTGTGAAAAATAAAATAAATTATATAATGTCTAAAAGTAATAAATAAAATACTATTATGTAGGAAATATTTTTATATTTCTATTTTATATTTATAGTCTAATTTATTTTATAAATAACTCTATACTAAAAATTCATTGGTTATTAAACATTGAATTTAGCACTTTTAACTCCTCATTGAATTAAATAATAATAAATGTCCTAATCTAATAAAAGTGGACCTAAAGGATCATATTTTATTTCTAATGTTGTTTTTGGTCGAATTACACTTATCCAATAGAATTAGAACTTGTGTTAGTGTAACAATAATATCAATTTTACACTTAATAACCCTATTTACTTTTAACTGTGGTAAATAAACATAAAAAGTTACTATTCACCAAAAAATTATTTTCATCTTATTGAACCACATTATACATACGGATTTCAACTGTGTCTCTTAGATTTTTGAAATTCAACTCACAGATGCAGAAAAATTATGTTTTATGTAAATTTGCAAATGCTCCTAGGAGGTGGGGAAAAGACGGTTAAAAGTTCAATAAAATTTTTATATATCTAAAATTATTATAAATTGAATCTAATGAATTACATAGAACTTATATAGGAATTATGTATCTATTTTGACCAAAAATAAATAAATAATTATTTAAATAAAAATTCTGTTTTAAACTATAACTTAGTGTTTTTCACTATTCGTCAAAAATTGAAAGTTTTTAGAAAAATACCAAAAATTCACCCTAAGCAATTTTTGATATTCCAAATCCAAAAATTAAGTCCATTTTAAAAGATAAAATTTATAAAATTTAAAAAAGTTGGTATTACTATTCATTACGGCTAGTTTGATTAGTTGGGGTGTGTTAGAACTCGAAGTTGCATACAACACACGATATTGTATTATTCAAAGGGAAATGTACCGTGGAAGCTTGGTGTGTTACACAAGGACCAAACAAAAAAGATAGGAAATGAATAATTAGACTATACTGGATGAAACCAATTGGAAATAATTTTTACACATCATGTATATATTTCACAATGTGTAACACAAAGAATTGCATTGTGTGAAAACAAGCCATGAAAAGGACAATCATGCACATTACACTTCGTGAATCTAATATTCAAGACATGTAATATTTTTTGAGATCAGAAGTTAGGACCAAAAATTACTTGTCATATAACACTTACATGATGTGAAAATGACTTACCGGATCAAAATTTTCAGAATCAACTAGAATTGATGCGGAATATACTTTTTGACCATAGGATGAACCGAGGACCATTTTTCTCACTTATGATAGCATAAAGGATATTACATTCCTATGAATAAAATTCTAGGGTTTATTTAAAGGTATCAATTAGAGAGGTAATCTCTAGATGATGTCCAAAATCTATATTTCATTACTATTTTCTTTTATTTTCTTTTATTTACATTCTTTCTGGTGTGTCTTGTCACGACCCGTCATCGGGGCCCGTGTCGTGACTACCCCAAGCCCACCTTCAATAGGCCAGGGGCTGGCGACTAGCACCAAAGGCGTAAATCGGATAACTGGGAAGGCATTTCCATCATAAAAGTAAACAAAACACCACAGAGTACAAGCAGAAGTAAAACACTAAGTACAAAGAGAAGTGTTGAAAGGTAAATGGGCCAGAATACAAACCCAAATGAAAGTACAACTAAAACTGAACAAAGTACAACAGCTGGAAGAATGGAAGCGGCTCCTGGGTCATCCTCCTCGGATCCTACCTGAAGGGTAGGTACAGATAGCCTCCACAATGCTCTCGCCCGTCAACCTCCACCGAGTGTCGTCTCGCCGTGAAGTCCGCCTCCGAATACTGACTCGTCGTGTAGTCCACCTCCGGGTACTGAATCGTCGTGTAGTCCACCTCCGGGTACCCTCCAGTCCTCGAACACTCGGCCTCCGTCAGCACTGCCAGCCATCTGCACCCAACACAATGAGGTGCGGGTATATCCCGTGCAGGGGTGAGTATAACGATACTCAGTAGGGACCCCGAGACCCTCAAGGTCTCACTAAAACCAACAAGGATAACCACAAAGAAGATCTCAGTAGATAACCTCTACTTAGGTATATTCCCATACATATACCTAAGTTATAAAGTAACCCATCTCAATCATGAGGAAACACAAAGATTATGAAATCAACGGATAACCACTACCCAGGTATATGCCCATACATATAACTAAGTTATCAAGTGACCCATCTCAATCATGAGGCAAACACAAGGTCATAGACTCAGCTCAAACCAGGATTTTCATTATCGAAACTGTAACTGCTGAAGAGCCCCGTCTCTGGAGTGTACAATGGTCCTGCCATGACTCCGAGGTACTGCTCATTAATTCAAGTCTCTGAGGTACTCCTCCTGTTGAGTACCGTGGGTCTGCTGCCAAATATTGGGCGCTCCGTCCGCTGTGGGTCCACTGCCAAATACCGGGTGCTCCACTAATAGCCTACAGAGGTACTCCTCCAGTCGAGTACCGCAGATCTTCTGCCAACTACCAGGAGCTCCGTCCGCCATGGGTCTGCCACCAAATATCGGGCGATCCATCCACTGGGCTAGTCGACTCACTCCAAGTCGAGTCGGTCAAGCAGTCGTCAGGTCTCAGTCGTCTACATGGTCTTCGTACCCCGTATGCTCGTCTCCGAGAGGGACTTCTCCACGATCTAATGGTCAATACTCCAAGTATCACAAATTCCCACGAAGATGTATCTCAAAGGACAGACTCATCATAAGGGTCTCAACACAACAGACGGCACGTCAATCAGACGTCTGGTCTGTGAGTTATTATCCTTTTCATCCCAGGGGCCTGGTTGGTTTCATGTGCGAACCAACCCGGCCGTATCTCAACTGTACCCCAAACTCCCATAGGGTATACTAAAAGGGACCGTTTCTCCACGTGATCACCAACGCGACTGACGGTTCGTCAAACGGACATCCAGTCTGAAAGATAACAGCTTTTCCCTTCCAAGGGCCTGGTTGGATTTCGGGTACAATCCAACCCGGACACTATCCAACAGCAACCAAAACTCGGGCGAAGTATGCCAAAAGTTTCGTATCATCAAGAGGAATTCAACGAGACAGACGATGCGTCAATCGGACGCCCGGTCTGTGAGTTATTGGCTTTTTCTTTCCAAGGGCCCGGTTGGTTTCGTGAGCTAACCAACCCGACCGCACTCCGATGTCATCCAAACCTAGTGCTCAGTAATCCAAAAGATCAGTATCACTTAAAGGAATCCATCAAGGTCGACGACACGTCAATCGGACATCCAGAGTTCAAGTTATGAGCGTTTCCGCTCTGAGGGCCCGGTTGGTTCCGTGCACGAACCAACCCGGCCAAACCCAAAGTATTCCGAAACCTTGATTGTAATATGTCAGAACGACCATCTCGGTTCAAGGGTCGCATCGCCACTGACGGTGCTTCGATCGGAGGTCTGTAGCCCACGATATGGGTATTTGACCGAAAGTGATCCGAAAATGGGGGGTCTGGGCCGGGACCGACCCGGCCCAACCCCCCTGGGTCGGCCCGAACCGGGTCTGACCCGACCGGCGTGGCCCGACCTGGCGGTCCGGCCGGCTGGCTCGGCCAGCGCGCTGGCGTTGGCCAGGCACCGCGAAAGGCAGCCCCCCCCCCCCCGCGGGGGCCGCTCCGTGAAACCCAGACGCGGCTTAAGCCGCGTCCCTCCTCTGCGGTCCTGCGCGGCCACGGGACTGGCCAGCGCCGCCGCGGCGGGTCTTACCGGCCGCGGGGCGCGCCAGCGGGGGCTTCCGCGGATCACCGGACGTGCTCCGGTGGTCCGATTCGCCTGCGGTCTTCACCAATGATCATCCCGGGACCCGACCTTCGCTGCAAAGATCCCACAACGCCCGTACGACTTTGTTTGTCGTTTTCCGGCGTGGCGCAACAGCGCCGTGGCTTGTTCAACTTCATCGGCGCGGCACGACGGTGCCACGCTTCTTATCCCTTCCTCATAATTTCCGCGCGGTGCAACGGCACCGCGCCGCCTTTCACGTGCCGCAACAAATTCAAACAACAAGGGGGGAAGAGGGTCGGCCGTGTTCGTGCGGTCCGACCTCCACCCGTTATAATGATAGCAAGAAGCCATCTAATAGAAGTCGACGTACGATAAGAAATAATTCACGAAAAAAAAACAATAATTCTCAACATTAATCCCCATGAACGAACGATCCGCATATCAACCTGGAATTGGTTTGTCCATGCGCGTCGTTATTTTCTCAAAAGATAAGAGAACACCAAAATAAATTCCCCTACCTTGATTCAAGGTTCGTTCATCATCGGTGCGGAAATTGGTGTCATGAGAATGACATCGCGGGGTCGGACGTAGATTCTGTGGACGTCGGGGTGCGTCCGAGGAGGAAACGACGTCTCCTCACTTGTTGCTATGGAAGAAGAGGATGGAGAACCATGGACTCCGAGTCGTTCTACGTTGAAGGGAAGATGTTCTTCATCTTCACACCAAAGCTCTCCCAAAAACTCCAGGACTTTTCTAATGTTTTCTCACACACCAAAAGCCCTTACTCAAAATAATATCCCATGATATTATTTTTATTCACACCACAATGATTTAAAATTAAAACCAAACCACTAAATTAATCAAATGAAGAGACTCATCTCATTAATTAAGTCATGTTGGCATGAATTAATGGTGGAAGGAAAAAGGTGAAGAGTTACACAAAATAAGAGGAGCTAACAAACTTAATGGAAGTGGAGATTAATGGGGAGTTGACACATTAAAAGAAAGGGAGTTTAGGGGGGGGGGGTTGTAGAGTTATACATTTAAACACAAGGGGTGTTAAATGGGGGGATGTTCATGGGGGTTAAAGGGAAGGTGAAGGGTTGGGGTTTCGTCCGGATCCCACCACCCTTGGACATTCCCTCTCATGGGAAGTTAGGTGGGGTGTGGCCCCACCTCCAACTTCTCAATGAAGAAATTAACTTCCACATAAAATAAATTGTAACACAAAAATTTATTTAAGACATATCGAATCCCCAAAAATTAACCACCTCAGGCGTCAAAACACAACTATGCTTAAGGTCCCCTTGAGCAATTATCGGCACTGCGAATTCATCGGTGCACTCAGATTTCAATTCCGAGCACCGGTTCAAAATATAGAAAAACTCGCTCGTTCGTTCACTAAACGTACCCGAGTCAAACTTCGGAAAATGATTACGGGCACACCGGGCCTCGGAATCAGGCGTCGTCAGAAACTTCGTTCTTGAAAAATTCCAAAGAAAATTAAGAAAAAAAATTTCTTGAAATTTCTGTGTCTTTACATTACTCCCACCTCAGGGATTTACGTCCTCGTAAAGCTTCAACACAAACTAGGGATACAAAAGTGGTACTAAGCGCACATATGGGCCTTCCGCTCCCATGTTCTCACCTAGAGGTTCCTGTACTTCCAGTGAAAGCGCACCCCATCACCAAATTTCAGCTTCCCATGGTCGATGATATGCGAATGGTCGAGCACGTATCTCCCCAGTTGAGATACATGGAATTCATTGTGCACCTGGTGCAACTGAGGTGGATGCGTCAAGCGGTAAACCACTTCGCCTACCCAGCTGAGGACCTAAGAAGGTCCACTGAACCTCCGAGATAACTTGCCGCCTTGTCCACATCTCCGTAAACCTCATTGAGGTGAAACCCGTATAAGGACGTGATCTTCATCCTCGAACTCTAGAGGCCTCCAATTCCTGTCAGCATAAGGCTTATGTCGGCCCTGTGTTGTCCTCATCCGCTCTTGGATGACCCGAACCATCTCTAGTCTCACAAGAGATGCTATGATTTATTCTTTTCCGATAAGATAAATCCAGTCTCATCCCCTGGATGAACCACATTCATTGCCTAATAAAGTCAATCCTGACATTAATGATGCATTCATGCCATGGATGACGTCGTAAGGCCTCGACAAAACTACCAAGAGATCCAACTGTCACTCTTGCCTCCAAAGTTCGAGTCACACTATCGGCATCAGTGTGAGGTCACTAGGTCCCCTCCAGTAGAAATCTCGAAATTGAGGGTCAAGTCGACAGTCATAACCGGGACCACTCAGTATCAACCAAACAAAAGGACAGGAAAGCAAACTTCACAAAGATAAGTGTCTTTTCATTAGTAAAGCTCATAGTATAAAGGCACAAATGTAACAACAACAAAACAGAAGCAACATGATCAATAGAATCTAGGTCTAGAGCTAGTCCTGCTCCTGTACATTTTCTTCTGGAGCTCCATGACCATAGGCCTCAGCTGCCTGAAGCTGAGCTCTCCCATGTCCTCCTATCCCCTGCGGTCGGGGTGGTCCTCCTGGTGGTGGTGGTGGAAACACCACGAAGCGTTGTCCACCTCCAGCTGCAAGACCAGATCCTCTTCCATGGCCGCCTTCTCCTTGCAGTCTGCCCTGATCGAACCTCTGCCTCTACCTGGGAGGTTCTTCATTTAACTTCTGGTCATCTGCATGGCGGGTCGGACAGTCACGTGTCATGTGACCAATCCCGCCGCAGGAGTAACACTATCCACTCTCGGCACGACTGGCTCTGACTCCACCCCGGTTCTCCCGCACAACTGAACCTGAGTCATGTATTCGGCCACCGGTGGTCTGGTCCTCTTGGACCTCTGCGTCATCTATCTACTGCCTACAGCAGAAGACTCTGCCACAAGCCGGGTAGTGGTGGGTCATGCTGCTGGAGACTGCTCAGCAAGGAAACTCTCCACTAAGAGGGCTCTCTCCAACACCCCTGTCTAGGTTGGAATGATTTGAGAAACAAAAGAAGCTCTAATATCCTGCCTGAGCCCCTGCTCAAAGGTTTGGGCCCTGAAGAACATGTCCCGTACCATATCTGTGGTGTAGCGCGAGAGGTCTGTGAACCTCGCTGAATAATGTGCCACTGTCATCCTGCCCTGCCGCAGCTGAAGTAGCTCCTGTAAACGCACCACTCGAAGGGTGTCTAGTATAAACTCTTCCCGGAATAGGCTCTCGAAGTCTGCCCATAGAAGTGTCGCCCCGTCATGCATCTGAAGCATCAGGCTCCACCATCTGCCTGCTGCTTCCTAAAGAAGGATGGCAGCAAAAATCACCATGAAATCTGCCGGCATCCCCACTAGCCTGAATACTCTCACCACAGCCTCCATCCAATCCTCAGCCACCTGCGGTTCCGTCTCTCCACATAACCTGTGTGGCCTCTGGCGCTGGAACTCGTGCAGTGCGCTCAAGCGACGTGCACCCTCTACTATTGGGGCAGGTGGCATCGGTGGCCCAATGGGTAGTAGTACCACTGGTGCGCCTGCTGGTGCCTCAACTAGGATAGGGCCCTGTACTGAGGCCACGACGCTCGGTGGGCTGTCAGTACGAACAACTCTCGGGGCTCTAGCTGGTCGTCTGCGGGGAGGCATCCTAAAAGAAAGAAACATGACACTGTAAAAAGATTTATACCTGGTGAGCTGACCTGGTTTGATCTGATATTTAAAAACTTCTGGAAACACACACGCAATCAGTGTTTTTGTTCACAAAGTCGGAAATTAGTTGTCAGGGTCATGGTGTATGGATACATCGGCCGCCCGTACCAACACTGGACTCCCTGAACTGAAAACCACACACGGTACTCTTAACACTATTGCTTCACAGAAAGAAAATATCAGAGTTATAAGTTCTGTGGTAGAACCGAATCCCTTGATACCAATTTTTCATGACCCGTCCTCGGGGCCCGTGCCGTGACTACCCCAAGCCCGACTTCCATAGTCCAGGGGCTGGCAACTAGCACCAAAGGTGTAAATCCAATAACTGGGAAGGCATTGCCTTCATAAAAGTAAACAAAACACCACAGAGTACAAGCAGAAGTAATTCACTAAGTACAAAGAGAAGTGTTGAAAGGTAAATGGACCCGAATACAAACCCAATTGAATGTACAACTACAACTGAACAAAGTACAACAGCTGGAAGAATGGAAGCGGCTCCTAGGTCGTCCTCCTCGGATCCTACCTGAAGGGTAGGTACAGATATCCTCCACAACGCTCTCGCCCTTCAACCTCCACCGAGTGTCGTCTAGCCGTGAATTCCACCTCCGGATACTGACTCATCGTGTAGTCCACCTCCGGGTACTGACTCGTCGTGTAGTCCACCTCCGGGTACCCTCCAGTCCTCGAACACTCGGCCTCCGTCAACACTGCCCGTCGTCTGCAACCAACACAACGAGGTGCGGGCATAACCCGTGCAGGTGTGAGTATAAAGATACTCAGTAGGGACCCCGAGACCCTCAATGTATCACTAAAACCAACAAGGATATAAACAAAGAAGATCTAAACAGATAACCTCTACTTAGGTATATGCCCATACATATAACTAAGTTATCAAGTAACCCATCTCAATCATGAGGAAACACAAAGATTATGAAATCAACGGATAACCACTACCCGGGTATATGCCCATACATATACCTAAGTTATCAAGTGCCCATCTCAATCATGAGGCAAACACAAGGTCATAGACTCAGCTCAAACCAGGATTTTCATTATTGAAACCATAATTTCTGAAGAGCCCCGTCTCTGGAGTGTACAATGGTCCTGTCATGACTCTGAGGTACTTCTCACTAATCCAAGTCTCTGAGGTACTCCTCCTGTCGAGTACCGCGGGTCTGCTGCCAAATACTGGGCACTACGTCCGCTGTGGGTCTGTCACCAAATTCCGGGCGCTCCCCCTAATACCCTAAAAAGGTACTCCTCCGGTCAAGTACCGCGGGTCTACTTCCAACTACCAGGCGCTCCGTCCACCATGGGTTTGCCGCCAAATACCGGGCACTCCGTCCACTGGGCTAGTCGACTCACTCCAAGTCGAGTCAGTCAAGCAGTCATCAGGTCTTAGTCGTCTACACGGTCTCCGTACCCCGTATGCTTGTCTCCGGGAGGGACCGCTCCACGAGCTACTGGTCAATACTCCAAGTATCACAAAGTCCCACGAAGATGTAGCTCAAAGGACCGCCTCGTCATAAGGGTCTCAACAAAAAAGATGACGCGTCAATCGGACGTCTAGTCTGTGAGTTATCATCCTTTTTGTCCCAGGGGCCCGGTTGGTTTCATGTGCGAACCAACCCGGCCGTATCTCAAATGTACCCCGAACTCCCATAGGGTATAATCAAAGGGACCGTTTCTCCACGTGATCACCAACGCCGCTGACGGTTCGTCAAACGGACGTCTAGTCTGAAAGATAACAGCTTTTCCGTTCCAAGGGCCCGGTTGGATTTTGGGTACAATCCAACCCTGCCACTATCCAACAACAACCAAAAATCGAGTGATGTATGCCAAAAGTTCCTTCTCATCAAGAGGAATTCAACGAGGCAGACGACGCATCAATCGGACGCCCGTTCTGTGAGTTATTGGCTTTTTCTTTCTAGGGGACCGGTTGGTTTCATGAGCGAACAAACCCGACCGCACTCCGATGACATCCAAACCTCGAGCGGAGTAAGCCAAAAGATTCGTCTCACTTAAAGAAATCCATCAAGGTCGATGGCACGTCAATCGGACGTCCGGAGTTCAAGTTATGAGCGTTTCTGCTCCGAGGGCCTGGTTGGTTCCGTGCACGAACCAACCCAGCTGAACCCAAAGTATTCCGAAAACATGAGTGTAATATGTCAAAACGACCGTCTAGGTTCAAGGATCGCATCTCCACTGACGGTGCATCGATATGAGGTTCGTAGCCCAAGATATGAGCATTTGACCGAAAGTGATCCACAAACGCGGGGTCTGGGCCCGGACCGACCCGTCCCAACCACCCCTGGGTCGGCCCGAACCGGGTCGACCCGACCGGCGCGGCCCGGCGGTCCGGCCGGGCGGTTCGGCCAGCGCGCTGGCGCTGGCCAGGTGCCGCGCAAGGCAGTCCCCCCCCCCCACCCCCCCGCGCGGGGGCCACTCCGTGACACCCGGATGCGGCCTAAGCCGCGTCCCTCCTACGCGGTCCTGCGCGGCCGTGGGACCAGCCAGCGCCGTCGCATCTTGGCGGCCGGCCGTTGCCAGCCGCCGGCGCCGCCGTGTCGGCGTGGCGCACCGGTGGGGGCTTCTACGGACCACCGGATGCGCTCCGGTGGTCTGATTCGCCTGCGGTCTTCGCCAGTGATCATCCCGGGACCCGACCTTCACTGCAAAGATCCCACAACGCCCGTGCGGCTTCTTTTTTATTTTCCGGCGTGGCGTGACGGCGCTGTGGCTCGTTCAACTTCATCGGCGCGGCGCGACAGCGCCTCGCTTCTTAGCCCTTCCTCATAATTTCTGTTCGGTGCAACGACACCGCGCCGCCTTTCACGTGAAGAAACATATTCAAACAACAAGGGGGGAAGAGGGTCGGCCATGTTTGTGTGGTCCGAACTCCTTCCGTTATAATGATAGCAAGCGACCATCTAATAGAAATCGACGTACGACAAGAAATAATTCACGGACAAAAACAATAATCCTCAACATCAATCTGCATGAATGAACGATCAGCGGATCAACCTGGAATTGGTTGGTCCGCGCTCGTCGTTCTTTTCTCAATAGATAATAGAACACCAAAATAAATTCCCCTACCTCGATTCAAGGTTCGTCTATCATGGGAGCGGAAATCGGTGTCGCGAGAATGACGTCGCGGGGTCGGACGTAGATTCTATGGACATCGGGGTGCGTCCGAGGAGGAAACGACGTCTCCTCACTTGTTCCTATGGAAAAAGAGGATGGAGAACCATGGATGCTGAGTCGTTCTACGTTGAAGGGAAGATGTTCTTCATCATCACACCAAATCTCTCCCAAAAACTCTAGGACATTGCTAATGTTTTCTCACACACCAAAAGCTCTAACTCAAATTAATATCCCATGATATTATTTTTATTAACACCACAAAGATTTAAAATTCAAACCAAACCACTTAATTAATCAAATGAAGAGACTCATCTCATTAATTAAGGCATGTTGTCATGAATTAATGCTGGAAGGAAAAAGGTGAAGAGTTACACAAAATAAGAGGAGTTAACAAACTTAATGGAAGAGGAGATTAATGGGTAGTTGACACATTAAAAGCAAAGGAGTTTAAGGGGGGGGGGGGTTGTAGAGTTATACATTTAAACAGAAGGGGTGTTAAATGGGGGGATGTTCGTGGGGGTTAAAGGGAAGGTGAGGGGTTGGGGTTTCTTGCGGACCCCACCACCCTTGGCCATACCCTCTCATGGGAAGTTAGGTGGGGTGTGGCCCCACCTCCAACTTCTCTATGAAGAAATTAACTTCCACATAACATAAATTGTAACACTACAATTTATTTAAGACTTATCAAATCCCCAAAAATTAACCACCTCATACATCAAAAATCAACTACGCTTAAGGTCCCCTTAAGCAATTATCGGTGCTGCGAGTTCATCGGTGCCCTCAGATTTCAATTCTGAGCACCGATACAAAAGATAGAAAAACTCGCTCGTTCGTTCACTGAACGTACCCAATCCACACTTCGAAAAATGATTCCAGGCACACCGGGCCTTGGAATCAGGCGCCGTCAAAAACTGCGTTCTTGTAAAATTCCAAAGAAAATTAAGAAATAATTTTCATTGAAATTTCCGGGTCATTACATGTCTCCCCTCTACCGAATAAACTAGACATCCAAATCCATGTTGGGGTATTTTCTATGATTTTTCAGGAATGAGGGAGGTTGGACCTATGTTATTTTATTAAGTATTTTTGATTTAAATAAATAAAATTATTTCTTCTTTCTATATCTGGTTTCAATTCATAATTTAATTTTTCAAATTCCAAATGCAATTAAATTAGGTTTTGATTATATTAATTTTAATTGACTTGTTCAATGATCCATTTATCCCTCCACCCAATTCATTTCTCTATATGGTGGAATATATTGTGTTTGGGTGGTGAATATTCAATCATCATTACTGTATGTGTAAAATTATAGGATTTGAGTTTATGTTTTTTATTGAAAAACAATTTCTAGTCAAGGATTTCTCTTATTAATCAAGAGAACCAATTGAAATTCCACACACATGGGAAGGGGGTAGACCAAACTGAGAGTTCATATAAGAATAATATCATCATAACTATCTATTCAATGGAAGGAGATGTCTCTATAGATGAATCTCTCTCTTAACAATCAGCGGAACAAAGCAGGTTTAAATTTGGAAACCATGATAGCACAACAATAGGTCCATCGAAACCCACTCTGGTTACTGTATTTCTCAATTTTTTTAAAAAATTAATTAAATCAAACTACTTCTTACTCTCACTTTATCAATATTAATTAAAAACAATATTTTAGAAATCCAAAAAAATTAGCATCCTTGTTTTTTGTGATCTCCTCCTTTAGATATAACCTAATGGTAATCCAATATACTATACATAGGAAATAATAAATAACTGTTTTTCCATTCACAACGATGTGAATTAATCAATGAACATAACATACCTAGTAAAAATGGATTGTAATCATGAATTACGAAATCAATATTTGGGAAAATTATAATACATGAGTCATATAAGTTTGAAAACACAAATAAATAATCATAATATATATAATAATATCATAGAAATAAGAATTTAAAACAATCAGAAGAATAGAAATCATAACATATATCATGGGTAACCACTAAAACATTCTCATCATAATGGAATATAATAACCACTTTCCTATAACATACTGGAATTAGTCTAACTACATGTTCCCCATAACATAATGGACTTTCTCTAACCACCCTTCTGTCATTCCAATCTCATGAGATATAAAATTTTATCCAATAAATTATAGGGTTATATTGGACACACAAATCACATAATTATAATACATACATATGATTTTCATGAGAACATGAAAACATTCATAATTCTATCATATCTTAATTAACCTATGAAATGAAATGGGATTAAAGAAAAAATCTAAAAAACATTATCATAAGCCATCCAAAGAAATAATTTGAATGGTTTCATTAGATTATAATCTCATTGAAGAAAAAGAAATAAATAATGGATGTTGATATAGATGATAAATAATTATATAAGAGAATTATAATTTACTTATATAATGGATAATAAATACCCATTACATTTTTATAGTTTTAAGAAAATATTTTATAAAATAAAGGGAATGCAATTTTCCTTGGAAAAACATTAAATTTTTTAGATGAGGTTTCTTAAATAAAAGAAATGAAGGGAGAGAGAAATTTTTTAATGAAAAGATTAATAATGGGATTCTATTAACCCATTTGTAAAGAATGTCAAATTTGGTAGAAAATGATAGTAATAAAAATGATAAATTAAGATTAATTTTGTTAATAATTTAATGTATATTTAAAAAGAACTTAATAAATAATATAATTAATGATAAGTATATCCCTAAAAAATAAAATGGCCATGGAGGAGAGATATTCACTACAAAAAAATAGGTAATATTAGTTTATCTTAAAAGCATTACATAGAGTAAATTATGAACCAACGAGTAATTGAAATTGAAATTGGAAATGTAAAACCCATGAATAAATGGATAAAATCAAAATATATAGGTTTTTATATAGAATAACATATAATTTCTCTAGATGGAAATTTAGTCACAATAGTCTCAACTTCAAAGTGAGATTGGGAAAAAACCCTTATAGTATTAGTAACTTTTGAATAAAAAGACCTTAAAATAAATAACATTATATAGATTTTAAAATCCAATGGATGACATGAAAAATATATATTAAAATATATTCATTATTTAGTATATATACCACACAAATAAAGAACATGGTCAATAAATAATATATCTCAATGAGATAAAATCGAGATGATATACCCTTACCTTTACTCACATGTTCCATGAAAGCATTTTAACCTCTTTTATAATAAAAATAAGTATATTAATCATATATTTTGTAACCTAATTCAAATATATTACCTTTTATATCATCCAATTATATTTATTCAATACAAATATATTAGTTATTTGTGGTTTATATTCACCATTGGATGTTAGTAATGTTCATTGTTTTATATAAGTTTTGTAATGGAGATGTAGATCTCCATTAGCTGATACGAATTTAATCAATCTCAGATTAGTCAAGGTAGTGTAATAATTTTATTCCAAGGATTTATATAGCATTCTATTCATTTTATGGAAGGTATGGTTATGGTTTTTGAGAATGGAATCCATGATTAACATTTTACGTAATTTACTAATAACCATGAGTTACCTTATAATGACCATTTATATTTATTACATTATTAAAGTACCATATTAATGAAATATATTACATATTAACATCATATATTACCAGTATTGATGTACTAATACTTATTATTGGTGAAAATTATGATGTTGGTAGAGCATCATTTGTGTAGTTGGTTAAACCAACACAAACAAGAACATGTTATACTAATGACTGACTAAGAGTATAGAGTTATTTAATAGTAGTATAATATTATCAGAATCATAATGATATTAATATGAAATCATTATAGTGGATAATAATATTTATAATGAGTGTAGATGAGGAGGTAATTGAATAGGTAAGGGAATAACTTAGATACTTACCTGGTGAATTCTCTCCTTCTTGACATAGGTTCCTTTGGAATGAAAGATTATGTATTACTAATTAGGAATATAAGAAAACAAAAAAATAAAAATGATTTAAGAGATAATTTTTTTAGGGATTTAGAATATATATGAATGGTTTGTGTGGTGTGGATGGGGTGGTGTATAGGTACTTTTATAAGTTAGTAGGGGTGATAATTTCAAATTTCCTTCTTACTTAATGGTTAAGGAATGTCATTTTTAATCGGAAAGTGTCCCCATAGGTGGGAAACCCCAAAGAATCTCAATATTAACTCCATTATTAAGTATTATTTTTTAATATTTATACATCATTTTAAATATATAATTTATTTTATAGTTCTTATAGTTTGCTGATGTCATTCACTATTCACCCCGATAACTTATTTTCATACCTAAAAATGAAATCGAACCTATGACTTATTTTTGACATGCTGATTAAAAGTTTTAAATCCATTTAATTTAATTAAATTTACAAATATTTTAAATTTAACTTTAAATGAAATCATAAAATATATATATAATATTCTTTTATATAAAAATGGATTTTTAAATGTTATGTGTGCTTAATATTATTTAATATAAATTACTAATTAAATTAATTCCAATATATTATTTTATACATTGAAAAAAATTATAATAATACTTAAGTAACCAATTTAATTTTCTAAAATAAAAAACACAACACTTTAAAAATAATCTTTTTAAAAAATAACTCATTTTAATATAAAATGATTTTATTAAAATTTTTAAAAAATTTAAAAATTTAATAAATTTTATTCATTTTTTCATATATAAAAGGTACATTTAATTATTTTTATAAAAATAAGAGAAATATAAATTTTAAATAAAATAAAATAATATATAATAATTTTTTTAATAAACCACATTTAATTGGCCATCAATAATTAAATTATTATTTTTTATTATTCCTTAATTATTTGAGGGGTTATATTTATTTACTTTTTAAATCATTCTTTTTAATCAATCCATTTATTGAAATTTTACTTTAATAATAATAATAATAATAATAATATGTAATGCATAGATATATAAAATATTCTAAATAAATTTTATCATTTTGTCTCATTATTTATCATTTGTGAATTATATTATTTTTTATTTTTTACTAAAAATTACAATTCATCAATATTTATGTTGGATACATGTATTCCCAATGACCATATATCCAATGGTCATGTGTATGAAGAAAAATTTTATTAATATATATATATACCTACAATCATCACTAAAATAATTCACCCTACTTAATTCTCTCTCAACATATCTATTATAATTATAATTATTTTCCTTATTTCCATTATTTAATCAAAGTTATTATCTTCAATGAAAACCACGAGGACATAAATTATATGTTCGTGATATTTTTATTTACTTGTGGTTTTATTCCTCTTGCAATTTTCATAATTTTATTTCATATTGAATATTAATAATAATATATTAAGGCCTATATTTTATTGTAAAATTTCATATCCATAAAATGTATCATGGTTTGTTTTATTTTAGTGTTGTGTGTAAAACAAGAAATTTTTCACAGTATTTATTTAAAGGTAAATTCAAACTAAAATATAATGTTGTAACATTATTATCCCTTAAAAAATTTAAATCCATTAAATTTTAATTATCTCTGACTAATTTAAATGTTTTAGGGTGTCCATAAGTTATAAAATACTCAAGATATAATTTTTTAGATCATATCAACCTCATTGTCAGAGGTGGAACTACCAAACACATATTTTCCCTCATCGTAGGCATATCCCCAAAAATGAGTTTCTCCTTAATAATTTTATATAAATACGCCTCATTATTGGTTGTTAGGGTCTATATAATAAATCTAATTCACATATGGATTTCATAGTCATCCTTGCATCGATAGATGGTCATAGGTTGATCTACGATATGAAATGTGACTTTTCATATCTTGGAAATTAATTTGGAATCATTATGGAGATAATCAATCCATGTCTAAAATAACATCAAATTTGGATAAATGGTTGATACTATGTTTATGGGAATCACATTCCCTAAAACATCAATAATATATAAGTTATAGACTTAATATACAATAATCATACCACTATAAGTTTTCACAGATAATTCAACATCCAATCATTGGGGATACAAATAAATAGTCATGTGGAATTTTCAATATTTTAATTCATTCATAGAACTAGTATATAACAAGATGTTTTCAATATTTAGTGTACCTATCACCACCTAAATTTCTTGTATTTGATCATTTATTAAAACCAAAAATGGTTAGTGTGAGTTTCAAGAAATAATAGTCAAATTAATCAATCATATAATATGGGATATCATTCCTAATATGTCCTAAATTATGACACCTTCAATTCAAACTATGATATTTTTTTAATACTACATCTCTTTTGGTTAATCATAGGTTTTTTAAGGTTCAATCCACTAATTATTTATAACCTAACCCCCTAAAAACAAAACCCATCTTTGATACTAACTATGGTTCCAAAGACCCACACTCCAAGATCTTGTGCTAAAATAAAATATTTACACATGTTATTTGATAGCAGCTGAGATAATACAAACATAAATCATCAATATTTTACATCATTTCAATAATTTAAACATTGCGTCTCACAAATTCACACATTACCATAACCCAATGGTTTTTTATTTTGAGATCAGATGCATAAACAATTTATTTTACAACACTATGAACATTTCTCCATAGTCACACCACATTATACCCCTTTCTACACATATCATATACTATAATCTTATTCGTAACCTAGTTAATAGAAACATAATAATGGGGTGATCTCAGATTCTTATTAAGGGTGAACATAAGAATTAAAAATCCATGATCATACTTAAGCATAATATGATAATGTGGGTTTCATACCATAATCAAAGTACTTGAATATAACATACCAAAAAAATCACGGATCATGAATCATGGCATAAATATTTTTTTATAACATAATATATAAGTCAAAGGAGTGTCAAAATATGAATCAATAATCATATTTTATGAATACATAATATAAGAACAATATTGTGGCATGAACATAAGAATACAAATAATAATGATAACCACAAAAACATTTACATCATAATGGGATATTCTATCCACTTTCCCATAATATAGTGGGCTTGGGGTACCAACTAATGTCCCATAACATAGTGGACTTGGGATAACCACCTTTTCCCATAACATAATAGAATTGGGATAAATTAAATTATCAAATACTAATCTCAGGAGATATAAAATATTTCACAATTAATTTGAAGACAATAATGGATCCACCCATCATATAATGATAAACCATTCATATGTATGCCATAAGAATATAAGAAAAATTTATAATTACATTATAGAATTATTAAACAATGAAATGAAATGGGTTTCTTGAAATCATCCATAAAACATTATTATAATTCATCCTGAAAAAAAGGTGTATGGTTTCATTAGATAATATTCCTAGTTAAGTATAATAATTATTAAAGGATGTTGATATAAGTGAAAAATGATTTTATAAGAGAATTAAAATTTACATGGAAAAAGAAGAATAAATACTCTTTACATTTTTTATAACCATTATAAAATAATTTACAGAACAAATGGGAAATAAATTTATTTTAAAAACAATGATAACTTGAAGTGTGATATTTTTAATTAAAATTAATGAAGATACTAATAAAATTAATTCTTATAGAAAATGTAAGAAATAGATTCCTTTCAGATAGTTGTAATGAAATTAAAAGTTGGGGAAAATGAACATACCAAATATATTAAAAGAATATTGATTTCTTAAAGATAATTAATTCCATTTAATGGTAACTTAATAAATCATTTAATTTGATATAATTATTTCAATAAAAAATATGGACATGGAGTAGAAATATTTATGACCGAAAGGAAGAGGTAAAGGTTGGATTCCATTACAAGAAATACTTGAGGTAAATTTTGAACCAAAGACTAAGTGAAATGTCAATTTGACATGAAAACCCCATTAATAACTAGAGGATAAAAAAATATATGGGTTTTTATATATCATAATATATAATTTCCCTACACGTAAATATATTCATAACAATTTTGAATTTAAAGTGAGATTTGAATGAAAACCCTTATGTCTTCAGTTAATTTTGAATCAAAAGACCTTAATGGAAATAAAATTATAAATATTTTAAAATCATATGGATGGAACGAAAATTATGTTAAAATATATTAATGATATAGTATATACACAACATAATGAAATATTGTTGTGAATATGTAACATTTCTCCATGAATGAAAATTTGAATGATAACCCCTTACATTTACTCCCATGTTCCAAAAAAGATATTTAACCTCCTATTTAGTAAATAAAAACATCATAAAAAATATTTTACGACCTAATTCATATCTTTTACATTTTATATGTTTAAATTCTAATAATTCGTAACACATATATTTATTAGTTAATGTTTATTTTCATCATTGAATGTTAGTAATTTTTATTGGTTCATACAAGTTTTGTAATGGTGATTTCGGTAACCATTCATTGATACTAATTTCATTCTTTAACATAATATTCAAGTAATTTAAATCATTGTGTTATAATTATTTATTTATTACACTATTCATTTTATGGAATTTATGGGTACAGTTTGTAAGAATGGAATCTATAACGAACATTTTGGGGGTAATTTTATAATAATCATGAGTTAATATATAAAAATCATTTATTTTTATATCATACTTAAAAAACTAAATTATTGGAATAAATTAATCCTTAATATCATATATTACTATTATTAATGTCTATATACCTATTATTTATTGAAATAGTGTTGTTGTTATAACACCATTCGTGTAGGTGGTTGAACTAACCCAAATAAGAACATGTTATACTAATGAAAGAGTATGAGTATAGAGCTATATAATATTAGTATCATTTTATAAGAATCGTAATAATTTTAATATAACCACATTATTGTGTCGAATAATACTTATAATGAGTCAATATGAGAAGGAAATTGCAAAATAAACAGAAGAACTTATTTACTTGGTGAATTCGCTCCATGTCAACAAGAGTTCATTATAAATGATAGAGTTAGGATTCATTATTTGTAAAAAAACTAAATATAAATGGGTCTGTGAAATGGAAATTGGGTAGAAATTTTGAGAGAAATGAATGTTTTTAGTGGTTTGGAAGGGGTGGTGGAGAGGTCCCTTTATAAGTGAAGAGGGGTGACCATTTCTGAATCTCTTCTAACATAGTGGTTAATAAAGATAATATTTAAGTGGAAAGTGTCCCCATAAGTGAAACAAAATTATTATATTTATTCAAAACATCAAAAAAAATTTCTTATTTTTATAATATTTATACCTCATTTTAAACAAATACTATATTTTATAGTTTTTACAGTTTACCAATGTCATTCATTACTAGCCTTAGTAAACTATTTGTATGCATAAAATGGAAATTGACACCGTTACCTTAATTTTAAATTTTTATTAAAAAAAATAACTCCATTTAATCTAATTAAATTTCTAAATATTATAAATTTAAATTTTAAAATACACCTTAAAATATATAAAAACAAATTTATAGAAAAATTAAATTTTAAACATTATGTGTTCTTAATCCAATTTTATATAAATTAATAATTAAATGAGTTTAAATATATTGTTCTATGAGTTGAATTATTTTATCATAATAATCCATTAAAAGTGATCAATTTTAATTATTAAGATAGAATATACAAAACTAAAAAAAAATATAAACCTTTTAAAAATATATCCTTTTAACATAAAAATATTTAATTATTAATTATAACTAATTAAAAACCATTAAATATACTTTAATTAATTTATATATACATAAATAATTAATTTGATTAAATTTATTAAAATAAGATGATTTTAACATTAAAATAAAAACATATAATATATATTAAAATAATGTTTTAAAATAAATAATATTTTATTGTCCATGATTAATTGAATTAGTATTCTCGATAGTTCCATAATTATTTTAGTTTTTATATTTATTTATATTAAAAATAATTCATTTTTATAAATCCATTTATTTAAATTATCTATAATAATAATAATATGTAACACATAGATATAGAAAATATTACAATTAAATTTTTGCTGCTGTTTTATTATTTATCATTTTTGAATTATATTATTTTCAGTATCATGCTAATAATTACACATCCTCAATACACTTATTAGATACATGAATACCTACAAATAAGATACCCAATAATGATATTTCCAATAACCATATATCCGATAACCATATATATGACATTCATACTTCATTCCAATATAGATCCTTAGAAACATAACTAAAGCCATTCATCATATTTACTTCTCTCTCAATATGTCTATTATATTTTTAATTCTTTTCCTTATTTCTATAGTTTTAATCATAGGTATTATATTAAACACAAACCCAAAGAAAACGATTGAATGTTTTTGGTCTATTTATTTACTTTATTTTTTATTCTTCTTTCCATTTTTCTAATATAATTTCATATTGAATTCTCATAACGTATTAATGTTTATCATGTATTGTAATATTTTATCTCAATAAAATGAATTGTGGTATGTTTTAGTTCGGTGTTGTGTGTGAAATAGTTTATTCAACACAACATTTAGTTTAAGTGAAATTCATACTAAAATATCAAGGCGTTACATTCAACAACTAACTAATATTAATTTTTTCTTCCTCCGACATTTTTTAAATCTTATTAATGGTTTTACCACTTACATCCTCATTTATTGTAATTTATAAATAATTATTTTCATAATTTGAATGTTTTTTATTTTCCTGAGATATTTAATTTATAATTATTAATAATTTTAACAACTTATTTTATTATATATTCATCATTATATTATTTATTTATTTTCATTGAAAATTTGAATTTTAGGTATTTGGGTGATGTTATCTGAATTTTTTCTAGAATTAATTATTATATTTATTGAATTTATAATTTTATAGGTTTATAAAGTAATTTTATTAATTAATATATCAGATGATTTTAGTTTTGATTTATTTTTATATGTAATATTAAAATTAATGGTTAAATTAATTTAACTTATGTGTTTATTAAATTATTTTATTCATTTTTATATTTATATTTAAGTTATGTTGTTTTGATTTTTAGTGAAAAAACTATTTCTTTAATATGTTTTTACATGTTTATATATTTAGATATGAATATGTACACATTTATAAATTTATATAAATATTAATAAGTTTATATATATTTATATATTTCTAAATGATCATTAATTTTTATATTAATATATCTATAAATTCTTATATAATTTTTTATATGTTAATATAATATAACCATTATACATATACTTATATATATATATATATGTTATTTTTAGTATATAGGTGTCTGTGTGTGTCTGAATATGTGTATATGCATATGTATGTATGTATTTATATATAATATATATGTTTTATATTGTTCTTGTATACATATATATACCGATATGTGTCAAATATAATTATTTATATAAATGTATATTGTGTGTATGTCTTTTTCACATTATATAATATATAATTTTATTTTAAATATTCTGTAATATTATTTTTTATTTTTTATAATAAAAATATTTAGAAACTAAATATTTGTTTGTTACCAAAATTCTAAAAATATATTTTTTATTAGTGTCATTGTATTAGGTAAATGATGGACCATAATTAGATAAATATACAGTGAAAAAATTTTGAATGTGATAATGTGGTTAGTGATTTCTTGGAATTTTTTAAATGAAATAATAAAAATAGATACATCATTTACTACCCATGAATTAACTGTTTGAATATGTGAAAATTAGTGTCCATAAAAATTAAAGGTAATTGGATTTAGATGGTTTTAATATGAGTTATAGTTTTTGGACTTAGCATATTGAAATAAAATATAATTCAATATATAATGTTCATGAAAATATTTAGTATGAGACAAAAATATCATATTGATGAATTAATTGACGATTTAGGATTTGAAACCATTGAAAATCTGTGACTGTTGAATGATTATATGAATATAATGAAAAAAATATTCTCATGTTGAATTAAATTTATTGTGTTATCAAAAATACTAACATTAGTTAAAATTAAATCAAGAAATGTTTGCAAGGTTTCACTAAATTGATTGAATTTTGGAAAAATAAACTTATATAAGAAAATGAACATCCTAATTCCAGTTATAATGCTAGAAAGAATCATGTACAACGATATTGGGGTGTTATAAAATACATTCTTTCTCTAATGATTATGATCTATAGAGTAAAGAGTCATATATTTTATCAAAATTTTTCAAATATGTTGCATCATGATATAAAATGGATGGATATATAAACTATGAATAATCCTTGGGCCCTAGTACTAAAATTCCTTCTAAATTGATCATGTGAAATCTAAAAATTCTCAATTTTAAATGTTTATTTGAAAATTAAAATGATTTAAAGAGATTTAAATGAATTTTATATGAGTTAATATATGATGGAAACCTTCATCACCCAACTAATTCACCACAGTGTAAGTGATTTTATCGATAATTTCAAAATTTTGGAAAGGAATTTTTAAATCTCCTAGTGAAAATGTACATTGATATAATAAGTCTATTTTAGAGCCTTAGTATAAAACATTGTTCTTAGACTATTATATTGGTAGTGTACAACCTACCCTATAGATATGTAAGATTAGAAAATATTTTATGATTATATTGATGATTTAAGGGCCACAATATTTTGAAAATGGATTGATGATTACTTATCAGCATTGATTAATTAAATTGTTATGGGAGGTAGGTGTTAACGTGTTTTATGTATACAAAAAAAAGTATTTCCTTCTTCATATTATGTTAGTTTTCACTATAAATTAATTTATTACATATGAAAACATATATATATATATATAGTGTTAATAGACATAAAACTTATCCAATTGTTTAATATGAGACATTATATCATCAACTATAATAGGGAGAAAGACAATTTACATGATTACATGAATATTTTTTCGAATGGATCAACCTTGTTGAAGATTAAAAAAATAATTTAAAATTTTTCAAGAATATGTTTTCCCCCACATGTATATTTTATCGATAAAAATTTTAAACAATTTAAAACATTGAAGTTATAATGGGGAAGATAAAAATTTAGGGCCATCAAATAACTTCCTCGAGGAAATATTGCAACATATTCATTCAAACTTATTAGATATTTTTTATGGTAAAATATAACATTGAGGTTATTCATATTGAGAAAAACATATGTGACATTTTGACTGAAACATTATTTCATATAAATAGATGTATTAAAGATGGATTTCATAAAATATAGTACTCAATGTCTATAGAAACAAGTATGTAGTTATCCCTTATAATAAAATCAAAAAATAACATACTCTTCCTTAGCTTTTAAGAATTTATATAAGGCTCAAAAAATAAATTATTTCCAATTTTTTAATGGAACAAAAATACCATTGGTTAATTATATAATGTGAAAAATAGGGTTTTATTAGAGTATTTGAAGTTAATATGCATGAAATATCATGATTGTCATGTATTTATATAGGAACAACAACCAGTTTCACAATATATAATATTGTCGATGCATATTAGAAATAATATCATCAAGTTGTGTTACATTTTGAATTTCATTTCTTGCAAATCCATGGATTGTAATTTATTAAATATGTTTGTGAATGAATCTATTATATAATTTTTTAATTAATTATATATTTTACACCATTGTTGTTTAATATAATGGTATCTCTAAATATTCATTTGGTATGAGAGATCATTATTTTAGGCCCTATATATTTACATTATATATATCCTCTTCAATGATATATGAAAATTTCAAAGAGATAAAATAAAAATACACATAGAAAAAAAGCCTATATTGTTCAGAAATATATATATATATTTGAGGAGTTGGTTTAGTTCTATGCTGAATTTTTATATAAAGTAAATAATCTTGGTCAAATTATATATTTCCATATGTAATTTTGATCATACAATATTTTGATATATTTTATCTTGTGTTTTTGTAATTTTAAACACACCATTTTTAGTTAAAATTGTGTTTATTTCACAATTTGTAGTTTATGGAATAATCTTGAGTATAAATAAAAAATGGATTAATTATTGAGTTTTAGTTATTTTGTTTTTCATTATGAATTATTAGGATAATTCCTACATATAATCTGTGTTTTTTATTTGATTATTTTAGGTGTATTGGGGATATTTAAATTAAATCAAAGGAATTGTATGTTCAATTGGGCATTTTGGAGTTGTTTCTAATGAGTGAACATGTATAAAAATTTCACAACGTACCATATGAAATCATTTTAAAAACTATTTCATGGTCATTTGATTGTTTCATATTCGATCCATGCATCAACTCAAAGAAGTAAATGATCGACTACAACAAGAAAATTAAGGTAATTTCTAAAGATACCACAAAAATAAATGTGACTGGCCACAAGGAATCAATTAATTACATGAATAAATCATAACGAATCACACATTGATATTACCAATAGTGTGATGATTTCCCATTTGAGAACCAATTGCATGATAATGGCCAAAGTGACCACATGATCATCCAAGCAATCTCTTATTGAAGAACCTAAGGAACTATACCTACAGTAAAGTGACTGCATAACTAAACATGTTTCTTCACATTAAACCTATTATGTGATCACTAATAAACCATATGATCACTCAAAACATGAAATCACTCCATTTCAATTCCACATCAAGATCAATATAGCACTTTTCAAAAAATAAACTTTTGAGGATGGGGAAAATTTTACATACAGGCTATGGGAAATTCATCCAGACCTCAAAATGAAACACTAGGATTCCACCTCATAACTCAAAAATCCATTTAGAGGGTTCCAAATTGATCATAATATAGTTATTATTGTGATAATTAATCAAGGAAGTAATCCATGAACTTTCCAGAATATTGGATCACAATGAAGATTCAAGTCCTTTAATAAAAATAAAATATGGAAGATTTCAAATGCATAGGGATATAACGGGATTTTTCCATCGTTGAAGAATAAAAAAGTATGATACTTTTAAAAGAATATTTTTATTCCTATAAATAAAAAAAATTTATATCTAATAAAGTGTATCAACCACCACACTATGAAAATAATGTTTTTTCTTCATAGATTAGTTTTTCTACTTATTTTAATTCTTTTATTTATTTTTTAATTCTAATCACATGTTTTAATAGATTTATTCCATTTCCACATATATCTTTATATATCATTCTTCCCTATAAACTATTACACTCATGATTAGAGTGAATAACCCAAGGAATCTCTCGGTGATGTAATCTACTATCCAATCTAAGTGTTGTGCATTCATGCCCAATGTTTGATATTTTCTATGATTTAGGATGCAGGGGATATTAGTTGTAAAAGTGTCTTTCTGTATCAAATTTACACCTGAGGTTTATATTTTTATTCTATATTATTCTCTCTTAATTGAGGAGGTAGATATGTAGTGTACTTAACTATTATTCAGTTCATCTCATATTCACATCCTTTATAGAAGAGGATGTTCACACATACAATAAAGTGCATTCAATAGGTAAATATTAATCTAATTTTAAAGAGATGATGGTTCCCCATGAGTGGTTATTCTATGATAATCTCATATATTTCTAATTTCATTATATTTCATTACATGTTTAATTGCTAGTTTTTCATTCCATTAAAAAACCCCAAATATCATTACTCACATAAATATTGAAAACAAGAAAAATATAATAATAAAATTATAAATAGTAAGAATTAGAACTATAAAATCTCTTCAAGAGAGAGGACCTTGTTCATCCACTATGATTAATTAAAAAATTATATCTTTTTTCCAACCTATAAAAGGTGTTTCAACACTTGGAATTGTTGATATAGATCATTGAGTGCACCACATATTAATAACCTATACAGAATTGATGTCTACACATATGATGTAGGTATTTCATTATGTAAAAAATGAATCAAATTTTAATGTTATTATGTTTATATATTGGTGATTCTTTTGGGATAATATCATTTATTTATAAATTTATTCTATTTAATTTCATCTTTAATTTTTAGTTTTACATTCCATAAACAAAAAACCAAAATTTCATTGCTTTCATAAATATTGATAAAACTAAAAATATAATAATACAATTATAAATAATGAGTGTTCTAACTATGAAAGACCCTCAAGAGAGACATCCCTGATTAAATTTGTTTTGACACTGGATTAATCCAGTAGAATATTACTTGCGTTTTTTCTCATGGTAATAATTAGAGTAGTTCATAGTGGATAATGAGAGAGAGAGATTTTAAGGAATTCAAGAACATTACCAAAATTTGTGATAAAAATTATAGAATAAATAAAATATATAAAATAAATTTTCTAAATTAATCTACATGGTAGTAGAAAGATTTCACATTTTAGTGGGTGTTCAGTATACTTCGTGATGATTGGGTGCACTATATATTCACAACCTAGGTATAAAATGATGTTCACATATATTATAGATTATTTTCATTAAGTAAATATGAAACTAATTTTAAGGTGATGAAGGTTCACTCTATGTTATTCTTTTGGGATAATTTCCTTTCTTTCTAATTTAATTTTGTTTCATTACATGTTTAATTTTTAGTTCTACATTCCCTAAAAAAATAAATTTTTTATTTCTTTTCTAAATATTGAAACACTAAAAAAATAATCAAATTAAAAAAAGTGAGTTTTTGAAATACAAAAGATCCTCAAGAGAGATGACTCTGGTCAACCAATATGTTTCATTAAGAAAATAAATTATAGCTTTTTTACCAACCTGTGATAGGTTTATTTCCATTTTTTGATATACCAATCATAGGGTGGTATAAGATCTATAATTTATATTCCTAATATAGCACTATGTCTTACCTAGGTCATCTCTCTTAAGGAGAAATCATAATAAAAATACTTACTATTTCTCATTTTATTATTATATATTTAGTGTCTTCAATATTTATAGAATTAATAAAACTTGGGTTTTTATTTATGGAATGTAAAACCAAAAATTAAACATGAAATTAAGAAAAACTAATGTAGAAAGAAAGAATATTATCCCAAAAAAATACCCAAATTGAACGTTCACTACCACAAAAGATGTTTCATAATTACGTACTGAACACACTCCACTATATGTTTGAACATCCTCTTTTAGGAAGGTTATGAATATGTAGTCAACTAAACAGTGACCAAGTACACTACACATCCAGAACACTGTTATATCAAGATACCACTCTTAATATTATTTGGTCATCCATTGTGTTGTATTAAGAAAATAAATTATAGTTTTTTATCTCCCTACGGCTAGTGAATCAAAACATGGAATTATTTTCTGGGAGATGATTAGTTCTTTCACTTATTATTTTTTATTCACCTTTTATAAATAATTTTTTATATTTTCATAAAGAAATAAAAAACGAAATTTTCAAGATGTATTCAAATTAAAATTATTATTCATGGACTAGTAACTCTTGGGATCATGAAAATAATAATGTTCAAATTGAGGAAGAAGCCTAGTTGAAAGTACTTTAGGAGAAAATTAAAAACCTTGAAATAAAAATAGAATTGTTAGATAAATATGTTTATTTATCTCAGGAGCTACAACAAGAGAAACAAGAACCTAGACCAGAACAAGTGGATGAATAAGTAGACCCAATAATATTTCTGGTTTAAGAACCTGAGGGGACCAAGAATAAATTTCATGAAGAATTATTCACATCAGCTCTCACTCATCCATGGCTAGAGGAGTTCCATGAATAAGTCTTTAATGTTGGAATTAATATGAGAAATAAAGAAAACATTGATGAATTTTTAAGTATTAACCTGTAACATCATCTTCCTATTCTACAATAATAGGAATGAACACCTCTCTATCTCTCTCTAGCTTTAGAAGAAGAAATTACCAAAGTGGTGGAATTTGAAGAATTACAGGATGAACCTGACCACCTTATTTCATCCACTATAACTCTACTCTAAGAGGGAAATTACAATGTAGAAGAACTGAAATATGAAAAATCTTATGGAGTCCTTTTTTCGTGAACTCGTCTTCATCTGATTTTATTAAAATTTAATTGAGTATTTAATCCCCTTGTTTACATTTTTTTATCCATACAACACATGGTTCTCCATAAAGGATGAATAAGAATAAGAATAAGAGCTTAATTATGATTACATGGATCTCCAATAACTAATTGAATATCTACTAAAAAGATTACATGAGAAGTTCCCGTTGGATTTTTCTAACGTGACTAATTAATAAACTACCCACTATGAAAGTAAATATTTTTATATTTGTTATCTATGATTTAATTTTTAAAATAGTATTATTATATGATTTCCCCATTAATAAATTCATTTATTCAAAAAATTGTGAGCAGGCTATGGAAGTGAATGAAGAGGCCAAGAATATCATGGATGACACTGATTTTTATGTTCTTCAATTTGTATGATTTCTAGGAATTTTTCACTATCTTTATGATTTTTTTATTTGGAACTTGGAATTATTTTTACTAAAAATAATGAAGTTTAATTATAATTATAACATGAGGAAACAAGAATTTTGAACTCTTACAAGATAAATGTATCCATTATGAAAAATAACACATCAAGGATCCAAAAAAAATGTATTCATATAATTAATCTGAAACCAGAATAATATGGGAAATTTGGATCCTATATGAATTTTATATATATTAGGCACTAAGAAATATAAAATAAATTAAAATCAAAACAAAAAAAGTAAATAAAAATACATAAAAACATAAAACAATTATGGATTGTGTCGTATTTAGGTAAAAATCACGATTAGTTCACCAATTATCATGTTATAAATATAGAAATAATTGTCAGGAGAAGATAATGTTGGATTGGGTAATGAATGTAATATTTTTTCCAAGTAGAACATAAATTAAAAAAGAAAAATGGGGAAATGTATATCCTAATTATCAAAAAGGAATAAATTTGGGTGAGGGGAATATTGAGAATTAGATTAATGAAGAGAAAATTTACTTATAAGAATGTTATTTTTATTTTTTCAATGAAGTGAAAAAGGAATTTTGTTATAAGAAACTTTGGAAATAAGGACTCATGATAGTGCCACTAGTTAAAATATTTTTTTCACAAAATTATATTTTATTTAAAAACCTCGAACTTGTGATTTGGCTTAAATTAATGTTAGGTTATAGATATGAATTTTAGAGGAGGCTGAGATTTTCAATGATATATAAATATTTGATTCTCTTATTTTATGGTTTGTATATTTAAACCTAGGAAGAATAATTATTTTTGTTAGTTTAATTCAGGGGATTTCTCATGAGTGAAATGATAATGTGTGGGTGTTTAAAATCCAATATTTTCATACATTTTATCTTGTGATTCAGTAATTATAAACCCACCATTTTGAGTGAAACATGTGTTTTTATCACAATTTTTTAAGGAATAATCTGGAGTATAAATGATAAATGGATTAGTTATTTATTTTTAGTTTTTTTATTTATATTTTGGAATTAATATAATAAATCAGTCACATAGTTTTTTATTTTTTTGATAATTATTTATAGGTATAAATGAATTTTCAATGAAATAAAAGGATTTTTATGTTCAACTGTCCATTAGATGTTTCCATTTATGAGTGAACATGCCTAACAAATTTAACTATTTCATGGTCACTTGACAATTTCCAGGTCGATACATTCATCAACTATAAGAAGGAAATGATTGGCTGCACACAAATATTTCAAAAGAAATTGATGCTTTTTAAAGAATAAATTTGGCTATCTATAGGTAATTATGCTGCTGTATAAATAAATTTAAAGATTTCACATGTTAATCTAACCTACCATATAATGATTGACCATGTGATTATATTTTTCAGATGAAGGATGAATTGACTGCATGATCATCCAAGGTATTTCATGTTAAAGAACCTAAGTGAACATCACTACTCTAAAGTGATCACTTGACCAAACAAGGGACAACATATTATACCTATCGTGTAGTCAATCATTATCTATATAGTCACTCAAACCTCATGGTTACACAATATGTATTCCACCTCACGTTTATTCAATAAATTTTTTAAAAATATACTTTTATGGTTCGGGAAAAGGTCACTTAGAAACAATTTGAAATTTATCAATACTTCAAAAAAAATATAGGATTCCACCATATCACTCATTAATTAATTCATAGGGTTCCATATATATCATAATATACATATTATATTGGTCAGGAATCAAGGATGGCATATGGTATCACAATGGAGATTCAAGGCCCTGTAGAAAAAGGAAAGATTGATGATTTCAAACACATAAAGATCTAGGGGGATTTGACTATAACCAGAGAAGAAAAAAAATTGAGCCTTTGAAATGAAAATGGTGATGCCTAAATAAGATGAGGTTTTCATTTCTAAAGGGGATAATCCACCACACTATGTAATTTGGTTGTTGTTATATAGATTAGTTTTTCTAATTTTTTATTTATTTTATTTCATCTATAAATTTAATCACATGTTTAAATAAATTTCTTCCATTCCTTTATCTTTCTCTCTACCACTCACACTCCACTATAAATACTTTTACTCATATTCATGAGTTACTAAACTGAGTAATATCCATATGGATTAATCCAATTTCAAACCCTATCCTTTCACATTCACATTACATGTTTGATATTTTCTTAGAGTTAGGTTGATGGGTTATTATTAGGGAAGGTGCATGTGTATCTCTACTTTCCACTAAAGTCTTAGCTTTTTCTTCTCTATTATTCTCCCTCAATTTAGGAGGAGGATGTGTAATTTACTTTGTTATCATTGATTTTACTACATATTCATAACTTTGGTCACATACAGCACCTGGTTTACTCATAAGTAACTAAACCTTGTTGGCTAGTTGGACTCATGTGTTCATCCCCATAAGTGAGAAACTACCAAGTAGTAGCGAGGGTCCTTAGTGGAACTGTGGGGAGACAATACCCTCATGATAAAATTTTAACACAATGGTTTATCCTTATCAATCAATAGTTTAGGAATAAAATATAACTATAAAATAGAATATTAGTCATCCATAATATAATAAACAAGTAAATATTGTCCATCAACGTTATATATAATATGATGATCGTGAATTTCTATTCAAAAAGAGAAATATAAGGAGATTATGAGAATTGGAAAATACAACATGTTATATAGAAATGAAAAAAATTTACCAAGGCTATCTCTAGTAGAGTATCAATCATAGGATTGGTCCTCTACCCCCCTCCCCCCCCAACCCCTCATACTCCATCCTAGCATTGTAATCAAGTATCCAAAGTATGTCTCTTTCGATTCTCCCAACCAGCATCCATAAAGTCTTTCCAGGTACCCAACAAAGGTCCAAATAGGATGTGATACATACTCAATATGCCACACCAATGGTATCTAATACCATCCATTCTATGTGTTTATAATAGATAGTTTGTTGGTAAGAGTAAAATTTATAAATTAAAAGTAGTAAAGTAATAACCCAAAGAGGTTTAGGTTCCCATGGAACACCAATCCTCAACTTCCTGCTTTTTCCTAAGCCGAAATGTATCTAAGAAAAAAACTCAATTATGATTTAATTTATAATGACTTCTCATGATTATGCTCTTATCCAAGGTATCCCCCATTGGTCATACTCATATAAGTTATATGTAAGTCTCACTTTATAACATATCTATAGAGGAGGTAGAAAAGTCTTTCATAAATGTAAATAATTTACCCAGTATGAGCATGTTCTTTTGCTAGGCAGTCACATCTCATAATTAATTTATTTTATAATTCAAAGGAAACCAGGGCCTATCCTTGGTGTTCCTAATTTGGAACCTAGGTATCACTCCTGTATATTATAATCCCAACACCTTTCAAGCTCATCCTAATAATTCCTCACTAGAACCTTGGTATCTCTCTAAGTGAGGTATAAATTAACCTCCCTCTAAGTTAATCCATAATAGTCTAAAAAGGGATCCCAAGTGTCACTCATGGAATATATGTATATCTTAATTCTAAGTCCATCCTTGCAAATTCACATAGGGATTTCACGTATCACTTGTTGCATATATAATGATCTTCGAATTGAATCCATCCATGGTATTTATATCATAACCCATGTTTCACCCATGATGCATGATAATCACACTTAAAATTAATTTAATTAAATAAACCCAATGAGTTTGTTCATGGAATTTCAAGTTAGAACCCATGTATCACTCTTAACATTTAAATATGAATGGTCATAGGCCCAAAGTCTAACCATACCATTTATTTTCACATTTAATTCAATTTTCCATCACGTGTTATTATTAAATTAACTCACCCCAAAAGGTGGATAAAATCATAGCCTAATCATAGAATTTAGAGAATCCCATAGATCCTCCCACTCATCTTAATTGGGTATTCTAGTTTTAAATAACATATCAAGCCTAATCAATAAGGGATGATGGCCAAGGGTATTATGGCATGGTATTCCATTCCATATTTCATTAAATCAATTTATATGTCCATAAATTCATTTAACATCTAAAAATAAAGGGGTAAAATAACATACATTGAGATTTGAATCGAATACATAGGCTACTCATTATGGTTTGGTCCAACATAGAAACACATCTAAGGGGTGGTTCAATTCAAGGTATTTAACCTCTAATTATACAATAATTGTTTTGTGAGTTATATTGGTTATTCCTATTTATTTAAATTATTTAAATTTTCATTTAACAAGAATAACTTGGAAAATTATGGCATGTGTCACAATGATGTAATACATAACACCGTGACTTAAATGGAAATTCATGATACCACCTTCTTTATTTTAGTAGTTGACTTCCTATCTGTTGTTGGCCTCTAATCTAGGATAGAACATAATAAATCGAGTATGTAGAAAAATTACCTAAAAATAAATAATATTATATCTCAAAAAAATAAAATCATTGATATTGAGATAATCAATGACTGGATAAAGAGGAATAAAGATATTATCATCATACATATAACGAAACAGACAACAACTTGATCAGAGTTTGGATGGAAGAGATACCTCAATTAATAAGAGGATTCCATGGGAGATACCCAAAATTATAGGACTACTATACATGGAGGATAAAAGAAAAATAGGGCTTGAGTTAATAAAAAAGGATGGAGGAAACAAAATTTCACCCTTTAAAAAGAATCAAATAGTTTAGTCACATTGTTGGCCAAACTATTAACCAAGAATGCACTGAGAACTGCCCCAAAACACCCCTTACAGGGTCTAGTCACATGGTTTGACTATGTAATGCCCTAGCCCTCTTTGGTCTATTAATTTGTATAAACTTGGTGTTTGAGGTGTTCTGGGAGGTCAAGGTGACTTATTCCCAACAATTTTCCAAATTTCTAGTTCATGAATACTGTTTCCAGAAGAGATGTTTCTATTTCCATTTCCAAATTTTGAGTTCATGAAAACTATTTTCAGATCAGTTAGGTTCCAACAATAACCTCTATTAGATTTTCTAAATTTTGATTTAATGAATAGTGATTCTAACTCAGTGAGGTTCTAACTACAGCCTCTATTTCCTTTGCCAAATTTTGAGTTCATGAACAGTGTTTCCAAAAAAGTGATGTTCCAACTGAAACCACTGTTTCCTTTTCAAAATTTTAAGTTCATGAATAGTGTTTCCAGATCAGTGAGTTTCCAATAGCAACCTCTATTTCCTTTTCTAAATTTTGATTTCGTGAACAGTGTTTCTAGACCATTGAGCTTCCAATAACAACCTCTATTTCCTTTTAAAAATTTCGAGTTCATGAATAGTATTTCCACATCAGTGATGTTCTAATAGAAACCTATATTTCCTTTTCCAAATTTTGAGTACATGAATAGTGTTTCTAGACTAGTGAGGTTCTATCCCTATCCTTTTTTCCTTTGCAAAATTTATTGTTTTGGGTACAATGTTTCCAGCATCCTACAGTTTCTCCCCTTTGAAGTTTACTTAGACATAAAATGCATTTGAAGCCTTGTTTTAAGGACTTTAAGGCCGATTCAATGTCCATAACTTCTATATTAATTTTCATAAGTCTTGGGTTGATTTTACATGGATAAACTGCGTGGTTTAATGCGATCTTCTTTTAATTTAAAATCCAGCGTATCTTAAACTGTTTCTCCATTAAATCTTCTAAAGGGATGAGATATATTCCTCCCTTGTTCTTTCTCCTTGTTCTCTGGTGCAAGATGCTCAATCCTTTTATTCCTTCCCATAAGAGTTTTTCGATCAAACATTCTTCCTTGGATTTTGTCCCCTTGAATTTCTTCTTGCTGCAAGTGCGCCCTCTTTTTTTTGTGAAACTAAGAAGTATCGATCAATATTTGATATAAGTTATGATCTATCATCATTATTTTGGTTTCAAATCCTTATGTTTCTCATTTCCTTTTTATGTAATGATATCTCCATGGTCTTAATGGTATTTTTTGGGTGTTTTCTAGTGTAGTGGTTCTTTTGCATCCTAGGGTGGATGAGTCCTCCAAGAGATATGATCGTGATCTATTTTGTTAGTAAGTTTAATGAGCATCAGGAACCTTTTGAGGTAGGGGATTTGTTGCTTCTCTTTTCATTTACGTGAAACTATAGAGTTAGCATGTTTTTTCCCACTTGATCACAATGGAATTAACATAATTAATATTTTAATTGGATAAATAAATTGATATTGATCATAAATTATTACCTCTTGTTTTTATAGATAGTGGGATATCTACTCTTTCTTTATTTAGATTTTCTTTCTAGATGGAAATTGTTAATGAACATAAATATTGAATTAATTGATAATTGTCTGGCTAAAGAATAAGAGTAATGTAAATGAATCTTGATTTTGTTGTTGTAATTTGATGTTAAACAAATTTATGTACTAAGCATGTTTAATTAATTTGTGATATCTTACTGTTTAGGTAACCCAAATATAGAACCTAAAAATAATAAATTTGTTATTTCTATATGGATTAATGAACTAGTTTTTTGATAAAAAGATAATTCCCTATAGGGTTCTGAGTTACCATCTTGCTTGTAAAGGCCAAGAGACTTATGTTTGGAGCTGTGAGAGATCATTGTGTTTGAAGGTTGGAAGACTTGTTTAAGGGTAATATCCCAATTTATATGATGTTTGTTTTCATGTTTTTGGTGTTGTGATGTCATCCTAAAAGGCTATTGTGATATGTGGGGTAGGGATTCCTGTTTTTTGTGAGATCAGTTGATGCCTAGAGTGGAGAGAGGCATTGGTTTCTACATGTGGGTGTCGGGGAGTACATCAGGTATAATGAAACGGGTTGGATGTGAATGTTTGGATGCTTGCTTATTCATATTGGTTGTTATATTCTTTACTTTCCCCACTACTCAAGGTAGCTAGTTTTCTTAATCTCCTTCCAAAAGGGGTGAAGATGCGTGGGGTATGCCACATGCTTTTTCTGTTTATCTTCCCAATGGAGGATGGGTCTATGCTCTTTCTATCATTAGAAAATACTCGACTGGTAGTTTACCTACTCCCCTGGTTGATCTCCTTATGTTTAGTATCTTAGAATGTTTTTCTTGAATTCCTAGGAATATTGGAAGGTAATAATGTTGTTAATAAATGATTGAATAAATGATTTTAACCCATGGGGTTGAAGTTTGTTGGGATGAAATTTTGAGGAATCAATTTAAAGTAACAATGGGATTTGGGTGTGATGTTAATTAAATATATTATGTAAATTGATAATAGTTAATTAATGTTTAAAGAATTAATGAAGGTAATTAAAAACTAAAAAAAGGGAATGGAGGAATGTAATCAATGTCTTTAAGTGGTTTTGTTCTTATAGGATACCTAGTCTTAGAAGTAGCAGTCAGGAGTTTAAGATACATTATCTGCATTTGAGTATAATATTAGGTTATTCCCATAGTGTGGTTGTGAGCTATAGTATATTTTGTAATTTTTTTGTTTCTACTTGCTACTCCACCCTGTCATTTGGGGCGACTAACACCCTATGGATTCTAAGCCCTGGGGGTGTTTTCCCTAACATTCTGGTGGGAGGATGGATGGTTGACTACCCATTTGGACCCACTCTCTTATCTTGGTAGATACTTGTGTTGGTAGGCACAATAGTTATTTTTCCCCATATAGGCGTGTTGATGGTTGTAATGGCTTGAGGTTATTCACACACATATATTCTAGATATAGTTTCCTATGGACTACTATAATTGTAATGTGTACATTCTATGATGGATTGAGGATCCTTACTTGGTTTATGGGCTATAATTACATGAGGTATAATGATTGACGTATTATTCACATTATGTGAGTTGTGGTGGATCCCTGAAACTACCTGGTTACTTTTCTTGTGTGGACGTGGTGGTTCTGTGGAACGATTTTCATGTTGTGGTGCTTCTCCCAGGTGTCTACGGGCAAACCTTTTTGGAGAGATATGGCTTAGGACGTGCGATGTTAGGGTAAAATGACAAACTAGTGGGGAATTAGTAGCGAGGTACCCTTGATATTCTTTATTAAAATATATACTCTTATATTAGATACGTAGTGAGAGTGGGCATGGAGAGGTTGGGAAATTAGTATACCTGTTTTGGTGATGAGTTAGTTTCACTTGTTGTTCAATTTTCTTTAGCATGCTTTCTTTAATTTTGCATGAGAGGCTCTGTGTAAGATCCTATTGAGTATACTGTTATACTCACCCTATGTATATATAAACATATTTTACGTCACTTGGAGTAGGTTTGAGATCAAGTTGGTTTCTACTAGCTTGGGGTTGCAAGAGCAGTTCTAGCTTGTGGTTGCTACAATTTTTACTTTAATCTGGTAATTATAGTTTATCCATTTTAGTTGTAGTAGTTTATTGTGACATTACAAATGTGTACTTGGGATTTATGTTATTTTGTTGTCTTAGTTGGAGTTGGTTGGTGTTTTTCTTATCCCTCTCTTTCTCATGTGTTCTCTTAGAGGTTAATGCCTACCATTTGTGTGTTCACTATACCCTCGATGCTAGTCAACAACACAGGGCCTACTAGAGGTATGACTCAGGGGTCATTATCTCTTTTATCACATATCTGTCCCAGGAGAGGTACACCTTGGGGGGGAGGTGGTTGTGATAGAGTGGTATAAAAGGTCTAGTTGAGGGATAGGATGGAGATTGGTGTTAGGCATAGTTAAGGTTGCATGGGTTGGTAGGGAAACAATGTCATTCATGTTTAACAAGTGATGAAAACACTAGAGACCGGCTGAGACATAGGCGTTTAGGGTCCCCTTTGATATGATGCACGGACCTTTAAGTTTACAATGGATACTAAAAGAGGTGATACTAGTTACAGGGTAGAGACCTAGGTAAGTATCATGCATCATTCTTCTTTATACATGTGTTTGAATGGGTAGACCTTGGGATAGATAACATAAAAATAATAAAAGAAAACAATTAATTAATTAATTAATGTTGAGTCTTATATATTCTAGGATTAGTATCTCTAACTATTTGTTTTTAATAGGTATAGATCCAGATCGATGCCCTCATCAGGATCGCATAGAAGATGTCCAACAGGTTATAACAGTAGATTTTTGTATTGTACAGGTTGATAATGACAAGACATGAAGGAGGACACTCTGGGTGTTTTAGATCTAGAGTCTGTAGAAGTATGAGGGCTCCATTTCTGATGCATTCACGGAATACTAGTTGGCAGATTTAGAGATAGGCTTTAGTTCAATCCATGCTCGAAAGGAGAACTGGGTGTCATTGGTTGTGATGATGTTACGTGGATTGGGGAGGCAGTGGTGGTTCTTGTTCCTTGGGGATCACGATGAGTCGGTGATCTCATGGGAGATGTTTTGAGATAAGTTTAGAGTTGATTTTTCTTCTTTTACCTTAAAGGCGTCCAGTCACCAAGATCTTCTTACCCTTCGACAGGGGAGATCTAGTGTGCGAGAGTTTGGAATCTGTTTCAGATATATTTTATCATATGCTTCAAACCTATTTCCAAATGAAGAGGCTAGTGTGATGAATTTCGAGGAGCCTTTACATCCAGAGATCCAGCACCTGGTCACCCCATTTATGATGATGACATATCTTGAGGTGTTGGTGAGGGTAGAGGTCATCGAGAGGAAATTGACTAGAAATGGATCATCATGGAAGGGGATTCATCATGATTCCTCATGAAGCATAGTTGTGGTATGGGGTTCTTGATTTTCAGGGTAGAAGAGTTTCCCTTCGGCCAGGGGTAGATCCCAACCCTCAGTATCTAGTTTCTTTGGGGGCAGCAGCTCTGAAGCCTAATCCAAGGGATCAGGAACTTGTTTTTCTTGTGGTGGTTGTGGTCATCAGTAGAGAGAGTGACTGACCTTTTAGAACAGTCATTGTGTACCAGGTGTTCTGGTCCAGGTTCCTCCATTGAGGTAGTTCCAGCTGAGGCTATAGAAGCAGGTTGCACTAGCTTTGGATCAACAGAGGGTAGATGGGGAAGGTAGAGGATATCCCCATGATGCTCCACATCCTCAGAGAGTAGAGTTCATCCATGGTGGTGGTCTTCATTAGGGTCATAGAGGTCGTGGAGGAGTTCTTGGTCAGCTTAATGCTTTACAATATCCATCTCTAGGCAAGTCAAACGTCGTTCGAGGTACCCATTTATTTTTTTTTCTAATTTGGTGTATTCCTTGTTTTATTTAGGATCAACACACTGCTTCATATCACTTAACCTTTTCCATGCATTGGGACATGAGGTAGAGAAGCTTCTAGTGCCCTTGGCATTGACTGCACCAGTTAGAGGTCAAGTTTACTTTTTTGAAGTATGTAGAGACTATGAGCTAGTTTTGGGGCACCACCAATCTTGGGGAGATTTCCTATGTTTACGGATACAACCATATGATGTTATCCTTAGCATATATTAATTTTTTTTGGTGCAGGATATTGTGTATTGATTCAAGATTCTGGTTGTGTTCTTTGATGATGATTGATATCCAATGGTGTTTGTTAGAAAGTGATACCCTAAAATGGGTCAGAGGTGTGTTCTATCATTATCATATTTAATGGTTGAGTTGATTATGAGTTTTTAAAAGGTGTAGTAGTTGGTATTTCCTAGGGTCATAGAAGAGTACCCTAACGTCTTTCTATAAGAGGTTGTATCATTACCCCCTCGAAGAGAGATCGAGTTTGGGATAGAGCTACAATAAGGAGAATCTCCTATCTCTATGTATCCATATAGGATAGACCCTTATTAGTTTCAAGAGCTACATATATATATTTATGGTTTGTTATAGTGTAGTTTTGTTCGGCTGAGTGTTTCCCTGTGGGGTGCACCAATTTTGTTCATGAAGAAGGCAGACAATATTTTGCGTTTGTGTATAAATTATCATCGCATAAACAATGTGACAATAACGAATAACTATCCTCTTCCATAGACTGATGATTAATTCTATCAACTGAAGGGTTCACATTGGTTCTCAAAGAATGACTTGTGGTCAGGATATCATCAGATGCATGTGAAGGATTAGGATATCCCAAAGACTGATTTCCAATGACATCATGGGCGTTAAGAGTTCATTGTAATGTCATTCAGTATGATGAATGATCCATTTGTGTTCATGGGATTGATGAACACTATGTTCTGTGAGTTCTTGGATAAGTTAATGGTGGTTTTCATCAATGAAATCCTTGTATAATCCATGTCTAAAGAGGAGCATTCAGAACATCTACACACCGTTTTGGGAGTTCTTTGTCAACATAGGCTATTTGGGATGTTGTTGAAGTGTGATTTTTGGCCTCAAGAAGTCCATTTCATGGGTCGTGTTGTGTCCCAATAGGGAGTAGTTGTGGATCCATCAAATATAGACTCATTTTTTTCTTGGGAATCCCCCAAGACAATGGAATAGGTGCGAAGTTTCCTTGGTCTTATAGGCTACTACAGGAGGTTCATAACCAATGTATCTTGTGTTATGAATCCTCTGACATCCTTGATCAAGAAGGATCATGTGTTCATGTGGACTGATCCATGTCCGGTATCTTTTGAGTATCTAAAGTATAAGTTAGTAAGTGCTCAAGTTCATTGTCTTCCAGTAGAGGGAGTTTAGTTTGATGTTTTCTATGATTCTTCGCATCTTGGGTTAGGTTGTGTTCTTATGTAGTAGAGATCACTTGTTTCTTATGGTACTCGGTGGTTGTGTCCCCATTAATATAACTATTCCACCCATGATCTTGAGTTGACTTTTGTGGTGTTTTATCTGATGTTGTGGAGACATTACCTCATTGGTGAGCGTTTTGTGGTTTTCACTGATCATAAGAGCCTGAGGTATATTTTCTCCTAGTGTGACTTGAACTTACATCAGCATCTGTGGATGGAGTTCTTACTAAAATACGACTTTGAAATATTGTATACAACTGGAAAGGGAAATTTTGGGGATGATGAGCTAAGCCGAAAGTCACATAGTGATGCAGTGCGTGAATCTGGTGATTCTTGGAGAGTAACATAAGAACCTTCAGCATTACATCTCAGTATGGGAGAAGTTGGGGGAAGATGTTGTCTTATTCAAATTATGGTGCATTCATCTTTAGTGTAGTAGATGGAAGAGTCCTAGTTGGGGATCTAGATGTGGATGTATGGAAAGACCGAGTTGTTTGTGGTGATGCCTCTGATGGTTGGTCTGAGGATGAACAACACCGAGTTTTGTATCATGGAAGGCTATTTTTTTTTACTTTAGTGACTCATGATATGGTTCTTGAAGAGTACCATAGTTCACCTTTAGTGGTTCATACATGCATGAAAAAGATGTACCAAGCCTTGAGGAGTTATTTTAGGTGGCCTAGGCTGAATCGTGTGGTTTCGGAGTTTGTGTCTCGATGTTTGGTCTTCCAAAAGGGGAAGGTTGAACACCTTGTTCTTGGTGGTCAACTCCAGTAGTTAGATGTTCCTTGATGGAAGTGGGAGGACATCTCAATGGACTTTGTTACTAGTTTACCTCGATCTCAGGGAGGACATGACACTATTTGGGTGGTAGTGGATCATTTAACAAAATCAACCCACTTTATAGCGATCAAGGAGTCAAGATCAATGGAGTTTTGTTGAGGGAGAATCCAGAGGATGTTATGAGACTTCATGGAGTCCCAGGGATGATAAATTCTGGTCGAGATACTCATTTTTCATCCAGGGTGTGGAGAGGTATCTAACATGATTTTGGTTCTTATCTATTCCTTAGAACTACTATTACTCTGCAGATTAATAGTCAGACAGAGTGAACCATCCAGACTCTTGAAGACATGTTGAGATCTTGTGTCCTGGATTTTGGAGGTTTGTGGATGAGGAACTTAACCTTGGTGGTGTACTCTTACTACAATAGTTTTCACTCCACCATCGGTATGGATCCATTTGAAGCCTTTTATGGCTGACCATACTGTTCTCCGTTGTGCTGGACTGGGGTTGGAGAGTCATCAATTCATGGACTCAAACTAGTTCATAATACGACAAAGATGGTTCAGGTGATTCGTGAGAGGATAAAAGTAGCACAGGATCATAAGATATCATATGTCAATCAAAGGAGGAGACCCTTATAGTTTGATGTATTAGATCACGTGTTTCTAAAGGTGACTCCCCGTCATGGGAAGTGAAGTTTTGGTCATGAGAATAAGCTTTCTACCGGATTTTTTGTTCCTTTCATGGTTTTGGCTGATGTTGAATTTGTTGCATATCAGATAGAAATTCGCCCAAAGATGAGTTGGATACATGTTGTTTCCCATGAATCATAGTTTTTTCATTATCATTATGATGACTCTCACATCATCGATTGGAGCGAGATAGATGTTGAAGATGATGCGACCATCGAGGACCGGACGGTAGAGATCTAGGACCGTAAGGAGAAGGTGTTGCGTGGGAGTTCTATTCCCTTGGTTCATGTCATGTGATGACATGGTGGTGTCGAGGAGAGTACTTGGGAGTGGGAGTCCCATATGTGTGTCCAGTGCATGGAGCATTTTTATGTAGTTATGCTGAGTTTTTCTTTGATGCTTTAATTTTTATACCTTTGATGTGATGTTATGCTTGAATTATTTGGATATGGAATTTTTGTTCCCTTGTTCTCGAATATCAAGGTTTTGTTCTAGAATTCAAATAACTTAGGGTGGTTTTCCCCTAACAGGTATCTTACAGTGTGGTTGTTCGGACCCCTCTTTTCTTCTGGGTTGGTTTTGAATTCTCGGGGACGAGAATGTTTTGAGGGGTAACTAAGGTAAGGATTCAGACCTCTTTGGTCTATTACTTTTCTGAAATCTAGTGTTTGAGGTGTTTTGGGAGGTCAAGGTGACTTATTCCCAACAATTTGTCATATTTCTAGTCCATGAACAGTGTCTCTAGAACAGCAGCCTTCCAACAGAAGCCTCTATTTCCTTTTCAATATTTTGATTTCATGAATTGTGTTCCCAGATCAATGAGGTTCCAACAACACCCACGATTTCCTTTTCCAAATTTTGAGTTCATGAACAGTGTATCCAGATCAGTGAGGTTCCAACAACAACCTCTATTTCCTTGGCCAAATTTTGAGTTCATGAATAGTGTTTCCAGATCAGTGAGGATCCAACAGAAACCTCTATTTCCTTTTCCAAATTTTGAGTTCATGAATAGTGTTTCCAAAACTATGAGATTCCAATAGAAACCTCCATTTTCATTTCCAAATTTTGAGTTCATGAATAGTGTTTTGAGACCATTGAGGTTCCAACATAAACCTCTATTTCCTTTTCCAAATTTCTAGTTCATTAGTAGTGTTTCCAAATCAGTGAGGTTACAAAAATAGCCTCTATTTCCTTTTCCAAATTTTTAGTTCAGGAATAGTGATTCCAAACCAGCGAGGTTCTAAAATTATCCTTTTTTTTATTTTTCCAAATTTCTAGATTGATGTATTGTGTTTCCATCTTCTGATAGTTTTCCCCCTCTGACATTTCCATTGATGTAAAATGAATTTAAATCCTCGTTTTATGGACTCTAAGGCTGATTCAAATTCTATAACTCATATAATAATTTTCCTATGGCTCAGGATTCCTTTACATGGTCAAACCACATGGTTTAATGTGATCCTCTTTTAATGGAATATGTAGCATATCTTAAACCACAACTCTATTAAATCTTCTAAAGGGACAAGATATCTTCCTCCCTTGTTCTTCCTCCTTGTTCTCTAGTGTGAGATGATTAATCCTTTTTCTCATTCCTTTAGTATTTGTGTGATAAAAAATTCCTCCTTGGATTGGTTCCCCTTGGATTTCTTCATGCTGCAAGTGCACTCTCTATTTTTTGTGCAAACAAGAAGTATGGATAAATCTTTGATATATGGTATGATCTATTTTCATTATTTTGGGTTTATCTCCTTCTGTTCCTCCTTGCCCGTTTATGGAATACTATCTCCATGTTTCTAATGGACTTTTCATGGGTGTTGGTTGGTGTGGTGGTGTCTCTGCATCCTTGGGTGGATGCAGTCCTCCAAGACAGGTGATCGTGATCTTTTTTGTTAGTCTGTTCAAAAATCATATGAAACCTTTTGAGGAAAGGGATTTGTTTCTTATCTTTTATTTTACATGAAACTATAGAGTTAGCATGTTTTAACCCACTGGATCATAATGGAATTGACATGATAAATATTTTAACTACATAAATAAATTGATATCGATCATATGTTATTGCCTGTTGTTTTGAATGATAGTGTGATATCTATTCTTTCTTTCTTTAGCTATTCATTCTTGATGAAAAATTTTAATGAACATAATGCTGGAATTAATTGATAGTTGTATGGAAAAATGATAAAGAAGCATGTAAATGAATCTGGTTGTTGTTGTTGTAATTTTAGGTTAATCCAACTGATGTAGTAACCACGTTTAATCAATTTGTGATAGCTTACTGATTAGGTTACCCATAGTTAGAACCAACATATAATAAATCAGTTAATTATCAATAGATTAATTAACTGGATGTTTGATAAAAAGATAATACCACATAGGGTTCTAAGCTACCCTCTTACTTGTAAAGAGAAAAAGCCTTATTCTTAGAGCTGTGAGATCTCATTGTGTATGAAGTTTTGATGCCTTGTTTAAGTACCAAGATCCCAATTAATATGATTTTTGTTTTCCTAGTGCTAGTGTTGTTATTTTAGCCGATAAGGATGTTGTGATATATAGGGGTAAGGATCCCTATTGGTTGTGGAAGCAGTTCAGGTATAGATTGGAATGATGCATTGGTTTATGCATGTGGGTGTCAGGGAGGACACTAGTTATGATTAAATGGTTTAGATGTGAATGTTTTGAAGCTTGCTGGTTCTTATTTATTTTTATCTTCATTACTTTTCGTACTGCTCAAGGAAGATGGTTTGCTTACCCTACATCCAAAAGGGGAGAAGACGCACGGGGTATTCCATGTGATTTCTGTGTTTAGCTTCCCAAGGGAGGATGGGTCTACACTCTTATTATAGGTGGAAAATACTCGACAGGTAGTCACCTACTCACCGTGTTGAGACCCATGTGTTTAGTAGCTTAGAATGTTTTTCTATAATTACTGTGAATATGGGAAGTTAATAATGTTGTTAATAAATGATTGAATAAATGAAGTTAACCCATGGGGTTGGATCTTGAAGTGATGAAATGCTAAAGTTTCAATTTAAAGAAATAGTGGACATTGGGTGTGATGTTAATGAAATATAATGTGGAAATTGTTAATTGTTAATTAATGTTTAAATAATTAGTGAACATAAAGTGAAACTGATAAAAACGGAATGAATTAATGTAATAAACCTCTTTAAATGGTTCTGTGCTTATAGGATACCTAGTCTTAGAAGTATATACTGCGAGTCCAAGAAATGTTAGCTACAGTTGAGTCTAAGATTATGTTATGCCCATAGTATGGTTGTGAGCTATAGTATATTCTGTACTTTTTTGTGTTTCTATATGTTACTCCACCCTTTCAATTGAGGAAATAGACACCCCATGGATTATGAGCCCTACGGGGTGTTTTCCCCAACATTATGGTGGGAGGATGGATGGATGAATACCAAATTTGGCCCTGATATCTTCTCTTGGTAGTTACATGTGCTGGTAGGCACAACAATTAGTTTTCCCCATATATGTGTGTAGAGGGATGTAATGGTTTGTGGTTATTGACACACATATATTCTGGATATAGCTTCCTATGCACTAATATATGTGTAACATGTATAGGCTATGATGTCTTGAGGATCCTTACTCAGTGTATGGGCTATAATGGTTTGATGTATAATGCCCGATATATGATACATGTTATGAAAGCTGTTGTGGATCCCAGAAACTACCTGGTTACTTTACTTAAATAGATTCCGTTTTTTTGCATGATGTTCTTGTTTTAGTGCTTCACCCAAGTGTCTACGGGTAAGCCATTTTGGAGAGAGATGGATTAAGACCAACAACATTGGGGAAAAGCGAAAAACTAAGGGGGATGTAATAGAGAGGTAACCTTTATATTATTTATTATATTATATACTCTTTTATTCAATACTTGGTGAAAGTATTCATGGCGAGGCTGGAAAAATTGTATACCTATTTAGGTGATGAGTTAGTTTCACTTATTTTTCACTATACTTTAGCATGCTATCTTTACTTTTGAATAAGAGGATCTAGGTAGGATCCTACTAAGTATACTATTATACTCACCCTATGTATATAGAAACTATTTTTTAGGTCACATGGAGAAGGTTGGAGATCAAGCTGGTTTCTACTAGCTTGGATTGTAGGAGATATTCGGGCTTGTGGTTCCTACTGTTTTTACTTTCCTTTGGTACTTGTTGCTTTCCCCTTTCAGTTGTAGTAGTTTTTCATGACATTATATTCATGTACATGGGTTTTATTTTATATTTTTGTCTACGTTGGAGATAGTTGGTTTCTATATTATCTCTCTCTTTTGCATGTGCTCTCTTAGAGGGTATGGCCTCCCATTTGTGTGTTCCATATACCCTCAGTGCTAGTCTCCAACTCGTGGCCTACTAGAGATAGGACTCAGGGGTCATTATATCTCTTCTGACATTGTCATCCTATGAGGGGTACCCCTTGTGGGGAGGGGGTCGTGATAGATTAACTTTGAATAGCCCATGAAAAAAACCTCTATAATCAGACATATAGAGATTTCATGTATATGTGACCTAGGATGCACGTTTTGTAAAAAATGTGTGGCCTATGGTATAGCATTGGACCACCCCACGTGTTTTAATCAAATCATGCAGAATAGGATTCATGGTTTCTACTAAATGTGTGGACCACCCATTTTCTCCGAAATATAGGGATTTGAGCTCCAAACAAGTCCTAGGAACCCTTTTAACCCCCATGACCTCCTTAGGAACTTCCATTATGATAAAACAAAGTAACAAAATAGTAAAAATAAAATGTTAAATTCCTCAAACAAAATTTAGGTTCTTACAGTACTCCCCCCTTAGTGAAAATCATTCTCTATTTTCTATCTCAAAGGTGGTAATGTATCAGATAAGAATAAATTCAGCCACTATGCACGTACTTTAGCATCCCACTCCCAAGTCTCATCCTATACATGACTTTACTTCCACAATACCCATACTAAAAGGAGTGAACAACCTTGTAGAACCTTTTTTCCCCAATCAAAAATATAGATAAGTTTCTCATCAAAGGATAAATAATGCTCCAATTCAACTTCCTATGGATGTATAAATTGAGATATATCTGAATGATATTGGAAAATCTGAGATACATGGAATACATTGTACATGGATTGGTACCTTTGAGGTAACATCAACCGATAGGCTATCAGCCAAAATCTCTCCAAAATATAAAATGGACTAACATAATAAGTTAATAGATTCCCCTCTTTATGAATATTTTTATACCCCATTCAAGGTGAAAATCAATACTCAACTACCCACCTAAAACTCTAGTGGTAGATAGTGAATATATGTGTAGAAATTCTTCCTAGACTAAGTTATAGACATCCACTTATTAATCAGATGAACCTGGTCTAAAGTATACTAATTGAGATGAGTACCCAGTAACATTGATTCACCAAACTTAACTAGTGAAGGGGTGATTTGAAAGGCCTACCACAAAGGGCCTCATATGGATCTATATGTATGATTTTTTGAAATATTTTATTGTAAGAAAACTTCATTAGAGGTTTGTGTTTCTCTCCATAACCAATAAAATCAAGGAATCATGCTCAGAGAATGTTCTCCAAAGCCTATATCATGTTCTCTAACTAACAATTAGTCTGTGGGTGATAGGATATACTCAGAACTACCTGTGAACATAGTTCCATCAGAAACCCTTTCTAGAATCACCACATAAAATGAGAATATGAATCCAATATTATAAAACATGGAACTTCATGGAGGTTTATGTTCTGATAAATGTATATCCTCCTGAGATCATTCTCTAAATAGTGCGCCTGAATAAATAATAAGTGGGAATCCTTTTTTAATATATTTACAATCACCTATACGGAATCACTGCCCTGAGGTGATCTTGGAAATACCATCAACAATTCCATGGTTTTATTGTCCCAATTCCACTCAGAAATAGGTATTGGATGTAAAATACCCACTAGTCATGGGTGTTCTTACACCACCTACTATTAGGTGGATCACCAAGTATAAAATTCAGCTATCTCAACCATGACCACCAATATTGGCGGCATAAGTCCTGATACATCTTGATAATACCAAGATGTACTGCCTATACAAAGCAGTGTGACTCTCACATCAACTCATCTAGAGAATATTTGGGAACCCAGATGAATCTATGAATGCACAAGATCTATTCTCATCAATAACCCAAACAGATGGTGGGTTAGTGTATATAATGCTCTACCATAGGAACAATCCCTCATAATATTATAGTGGGCTCATCTTCACTCCCTCAAGAAGTGAGAGGTCACAGATAATGATGTAATTACATACTTTCCATAATAGTTCCAAACCTCCAAGTGAATCATAGAAAAAATCCTATAAGCTTCCACTCGCTACTAGTACCTTGAAATTCCTATTTCTATGTCATCATACTTTGGATATCTACCAATACATTATCTTTAATAGGAATATAAACAATATTAAAGTTGAAAGATTGTTGGTATTCAACCAACAATCATTAACTAAGATTCAATTCATGACTTATAATGATTTAAATGAGGATTTTATGGTCCATAAACACCACAACCCTGTCTATAAGAAACAAATGCCTCTAACAATACATGTCATGAACCAAAAATTATAGATCAAGATCATGCATTGGGTAATTCTTCTCATGTGGACTCAACTGATGAGACCCATACACCATGACATATTCTTCATGATTCAAAATTGATCCAATTCTAATGCCCAATTCACCATAATAAACAATATACATTCTACCTGGATTTAGGAAAATCAAGATCGTCACTAAATTTAGTCATCCCTTCAAATCATGAATGGATGAATCATGGGATTCTGACCACGTGGACATCAAACGATTCTTTTTCAATCCAATAAGAGGTTCCTCTAGGTGTGAAAAGTTCTAAATGAAGAACCTTTAATTACCAGATATCCCCAAGAAACTCTTTATATCAATGATATTCTTAGGCTTCACCTAGAAAACTATAACTCTCACCTTCTCTAGGTTAACTAATACTCATGTATATAAGATAACGTGAACCAGGAAGTGAACTTTATCAATCTAAAAGTGAAGCTTTGTGAGCTTAGCATAGAAATGATCCTCTCTTACTATATTAAATATAATCTCAAGATGTTTGGAATAGTGATTTAAAGTGTGATAATACACCAAGATAAAATACATGAAGACCATTTTAAATGAATATAGATAAAGAAGGAAAACCTAGTACTCATACAAGACATATCTACTACAAAATGTTGTATGTGGAATATCAGATAGGCTAACACACACCAGATGATAACTCGACCTCAAATAAATCTTTGATAAAACCCATTCATCCTCATAGATGATCTAAGAGGTCATATATACAGGGAAATATATATGATTCTTAACTGTAATCAGGTTTAACCAATGGTAATCCGTGAAATTATCAATGCTCTGATCCACCATATTGGAGAAAAGGACTGGTGAATTCCACATTGAATAATTGGTTCATATAAAACCCTTATCCTCAAAATACACTAGCTACATCTTCAGTTCATACAAATCAGTGGTATCTATCCTATAAGTATGAATTCTTATTGGTTCAGCTCTTAGACATAGTTTGATATAAAACTCTACCTCTCTCTTGGGATGAATTCCTGAAAATTCATTCAAGAATTTATTCCTGAAATGATATACTACTATAGGGAAATCCTCCTAATTAATTCCCTAATCATCTAGATAAAAGATAGAAATATGGGATATCATCCCAACCTACCCATAATTCTTAGGTCCTTCTCATATTTCTTAGACATCTCATTCACCCTTGTAAATAAAAGATCTTTCCTCTCGTGATTTGAAAGTTACCCTTCCGTGATTGAAATAAACTTAATCATGATAGGGAACAACCAATACATCATGAAAAAAATATTAAACCCTATAATATCGAGGAAAAATAGGTCACACATGAAGAGGCACTTTCTTATCTCAAGGGGGAACTCTCTGCACTAAAATATGTTCTCTGATCAAAATCCCAATGGAGTATCGAGTGTCATCACAACATATGAAAACTGAAAATTGAGCCCAAGGCTCTCCAAAATGTGCATAGTTATAAAGGAATAATAATATACTATATCAAAAAGATAATATACTAAATTAGAGTCTACAAGAATAGTACCGTGAATAATAGAAGGTATGTCACTCTACTACTCTTATATTTGTTGCACTATATAAATCATGCCCAATTCACAGACCTTTGATATATTATTGATACCATAAGTAGGATCATACTTCTAGTTCTTATAAGTCTGGAATCTAGCTACAATTGAAATGACCACCACCTCATCCTAATCGGCCAATCGCACTCCAGATCCCTGCCTTATGCGAAGCTACTAACCCTACATCTAAATGTGTAGTCAGTGTGGATCCTCTATTACTGGATAATGGATATAAATACTATGAAAAAGTGATGAATTTTTTCCATCTTTGTAAAAGCTCAACATTTGACTGGGTCCCTAGTACACTGGGGTTTTGTATATACTAGCCTACCGCAATTATAGAACCTCACCTGACTACCTAATTGTGAACCTTTTATAATAATATCTCAAAGTGGAAGATCCAAACAATGATTCATACTATTGTTCAATGCAGTTTCAGATCTAGGTGTTGAACTAACCTAGATCTCACCCCTTGCCTCTATCATGTTACACTCAGTGATAAACACTTCATTCATTATCCTCAATTTATTAGTAAGGTAAAATAAACTCATTTGTGATTATATTTCGTACCTAAGACCATCCTAAAAACATCTATCTTTAGATAAATCCTATCATAATATAATAGATAGGTACTAATGGACCACCATTTATAAGGCCACAGCCTTAAACCTTACTTAATCTTGAGTTATTACAAGATTACACATTGAGGATCTTTTCAGGTTTAGTGTTTTAGAGAATTAGATCACAAAACATGCATTACATTCCATATTTAAACAACGTGGTTACATAAAATATAGTATTCATTTTTCCCATCAATGGAAACATATTTAAACTAAAACATGGATTATTTGTTGACACTTCCTTGACACTATCATCAAATCATGTACCTTTCCCTTTACCTGTGAAAACCATTTCAAAAACATGGGATGAGCATAAAAAGCTCAGTAAGGGTTATAAAAATATAGAAAGGAAACACGAGTTCATATATACATAAGAATGAAATTATACTTTACCCATAAAACATAGGCACTTTAACATACCTCATCAAATCATGAATAAATCATAGAAATCATAAGACATAAAGGTAACTTGAGGCATTCATAACATTCTTACGTAGGGAGTAACTCTCTTGGCTATGTTTGGAATACCCAGCATAGTATATTCCCTAAATCGCTTCGGAGAAACCTTAACATTTAACTCCTTCATGTTACCCAATGCATTGGAGAGCTATATCGGGCTCACCCGCCCTTAGTTTATCACGGAACCACCCATCTTCATAACAATTCCCAAGAACCATAACATAATCGTACCACATAATACATGAATAAAGGAAACATAACATTTCCACATTTCAATAACAAGATATCTATACAACACATTGATATAAAAAACATTATGAAAACCATTTTCAATACCAAAATAAAATAAAAGTAAAACATGGTATTTATTTTTCATTTTAAAAAAAGTATGGCTTGTAGAGGAATCTGAACCTCAAATAATGGTCACAGCGGCAGAGAATTCGTTGTCGCTGCATACGTACGACAAAAAAAAACAAAAAAAAAACATTTATTTTGTCGTTTAGTAAAACGCTTCGTATAAAAAAAGATTCCTTTTGAATAATCATAAAAGTAAAAGGGGTTTATACACTATACAACAGAAAGTTGTGTATAAAACCAAATATGCCTTAATGAATTGAGATTGAGATGAAGTCCCTTACCTCGTATCTGACTTGAATTGATCGTTCTTTAATCTCCTGAATAATAAACATGAGTTAATTTATACTTTCTTAAGAACCTTTTTCAAGTTCATTATTCCTTTTATATCATTTATTACCATGTGATGAACACTATGTTATTATTTAAGTTTATAACAGTAGTTTTAATGATCATTGGTACTTGAGTCAAAAATGAACTTCTTATATTTACATGTTGTTCACGTATTCAAATATCCGTTATCTCAAGAATGATATTCATGATGTAGATGTCATATATATCATATATATCCCTTATATACATGCATTTATAATATTAAATAATCATTTATAGGTAAGAAATGAAATGCACCGTTCATGGAGATGGTAAGCCGTACGTACGCATGAATGCTACTTTCATTTCTATGCCATATTAATGGAATTAAAACTAAATGAGAGACATGTATATTTTAATTCCAGAATTATATTCATAATTTAGATGTATCATAAATCATATATATCCATTATATATATGTACTTATAATAGTATATTACATTTGGGGATAAGAAATGAAATGCACCGTTCATAGAGACGGTAAGCCGTACGTACGCATTGAATGCTACTTTCATTTCTATTTCATACTTTAATGGATTTAAAAAATTATGATACATAATAGTATTATAATTCCAGTATGGTATCATATATAATATCATTAAATCTATCTTTTATACGTACCACATATGGTATTAACGAATCAAATCACTTTGAGGGGGCGGTAGTCCGCACTTCCTAAAATGAAGATATCGCATATACCCATAATGGAAGCCATAAAGGTATGCCATAAATGAAAAAATACAGAAGTTTAAAGGAAACATAAACATATTATATATCATATATAAATATATTGACATCTTAATGTCCACCTTTGAAGGTGTTAGAAGAATATTGAACAATCATCGTTTCGTGAGGCAGAAATTCTCCATCCACAGAAACAGTATGTTATTTAACCATTAGATGTTGGTGTGTGTAAGTGTAGCTCGAATTATTCTTATAAAAACATACTAGTATATTGAATATACTGTATTTGTTACAAATGAAATGAATAAAAATATTTTAGGGGGTTGGAGAAGCAAAATAAAACATAAGAACACAAGAGAAGACACTACCTTTAAATTGGGTAACTCATTTTTATTTGAGCTCAAAAGCTTCCTTGGAAAGTCTTCTGCCCAAAGTGAGGCTTCTAAGAGTACGAGAGGGACGTGGAGAGACAAAATGAGAAGGTTTTGGACATGATAAAGTCTTGAGAGGTGTGGGTAAGGAGGTAGAGGTGGGGGCCTTTTATAAGAGGAGAGGAGGGGCACTCTTGGAAAGTTACAAAATGTTACTTTATTTTCAAATGAGTTTCGGATTTTAAAGGTCCCACATTGATTTATTTCGAGGATAAGGTGATAAGGGTTTGAAATATACTCATACAATAGGTCTTTGACAAGTGTAGGGCTTAGATTTTAGTTTATCTTTTTATTTTATTTAAATCATTAAATAATGAGGTAATCGCTGCATCATCATGATGTCATAAATAATTTAATTTATTTAATGTCTAAAAACTATGAAAAAAATACTATGATGTGGAAAATCTTTTGAGATTTCCAATTAATATTTATAGTCCAAAATATAATTTATGTAGACAAAATTAAAAATGTTTTACTCAGGTGATACATTCTTTGTTATATTTAACTTTCTTTAAAAATAAAAAGATAAAAGGTCACTTTCACACAAATGTGATTCCATGGGGTCCCCAAGTTTGGCAGAAGGAATCCATTGTTCAGACATGAGACAACCAGTAGCATTAGGACACATGTTGGTGTCATTTTGTATTATTATGATATTATTTTATTATTCTTAACTACCAGATTACTCCTTAATGAAGATAATTAAAGATAATTACCGTCGTTACTATTCATAATGTCCAAAAACAAAAGAGTATTGATTAAATAATTTGAAACATCTGATTCCAAATATGTAATCCATTTTTCCAAATTAAAAACACAGAAATTGCAATAATTTATTTAAAAATAATTCCCATTGTCAAAACAAATAGCGGGTTTTTTTGAAACAATATCTATGAAAAGTTTGGAATTAGTTTATGCCCAATTCCAAAGTGAAATTAATCCTAATGAAAACCATTGGATTAAATGGTAAAAATATATTCATATTAAACTTTAATACCAATTAAAAATATAATCTAACTATATAATTAAATTAGTTGAAAAAGCAGTTTTGATGTAAAATGCAGTATTTTTCACTATTCATTAAAAAATGAACATCGTCAGAAAAATACCAAAAATTTATCCAATGTAAATTTCAATGTCCCAATCATAAAGAATATGTTTATTTTGACAAATATAGATTATAATATTTTCAAAAGTTTGATTTAATAATGGTTTCCCATCAAAAGGTAGTAAAACAATATTTTAAAAATATTAGTGTATTCCATGCTTAAGATTGGATTTATTCTCATTTTAAGCCTCTAAAACACTATCTAATTAATAAATAGAAATAGATAAAAATATCTATTATTCATTACTTACTTGGAATGTTACATCCTTCCCCCCTTTATAAAATTGTGTCCCTGCAATTTATTTACTTATCGAATAAATGGGGGTATTTATCCCTCATTATATTTTCAGATTCCCATGTTGCCTCTTCACTCATGTGGTTCTTCCACAAAACCTTTACTTGATGAATCAACATATTCCACAACACTTTCTCCCTGTGATCAATAATCTGAACTGGATGTTCCTCGTAATATAGATTCTCTTCCAACTAAACTACCTCTGGACTCAAAACATGAGATGGATCTGGCATGTGCTTCCTTAACATTAAAACATGAAAAACATTGTATACCTGAGATAAACTCGGAGGTAAATCTACTTGGTAAGAAACTGATCCAACCCTCTCCATAATTTCATATGTTCTAATGAACTGTGGACTCAGCTCTCCTTTCTTACCAAATAGGATCACACTATTCCATGGTGATACTTTGAGAAAAAACATGATCACCTACCTCAAAAGAGAGATCCTTCCTCCTGTTGTCTACATAACTCTTCTGCCTGCTATGAGCTGTTCTCATGTGTCTTTGTATCATCTGAACTTTTTCTACCAAATCTTCAACCAATTCCGGTCCCATCAGCTTCTTTTCACCCACTTCATCCCAAAAACCTAGATTTCGACACTACTTCCCATATAACACCTCAAATGGTTCCATCTGTATACTTGAATGAAAACTGTTATTATATGAAAACTCAACCAATGAAAGTTGTTGGTCCCAAATTTCCTGATAATCCATTGAACAAGCACATATCATATCCTCCAAAGTCTGAATCATTCTTTCTGACTACCCATCTAATTGAGTATGAAAAGTTGTACTAAAATTTGATTCAGTACCCAATGACTTTTGAAGGCCCTTCTAAAAGTTAGAAGTAATCCTGGGATCACGATCAGATATAATGGATAGGGGAAATCCATGAATCCTGAATATCTCTTTAAGATACAATCGAGAGAGTTGATCTAGGGAAAAATTATCCCGCATAGCAAGGAAATGAGCAGATTCAGTAAAGTAATCAACAATTACCCAGATTTAATTATTACCTTGAGATATCTTCGGTAATCCCACAACAAAGTCCATGGATATATTTTCCCATTTCCACTCTGGCACTGGTAAAGGCTGAAGAATCCCTTTCAGTAACTACCACTCTGCTTTAACCTATTGAAAATTCAAACACTTCACAGTAAAATCCGCAATATCTCTTTTCATTCCATCCCACCAGTAATACTCCCGAAGATCTCTATACATCTTAGTACTTCCAGGATGAATTGAAAACGGAGTACTATGAGATTCACATAACAAATCTCTATTCAACTATGAATCACAAAACACACACAATCTTTTCCAAAATCTCAAAACACAATCATTATCAATGTTGAATTCAGGCAACTTACCCTTCTGAACAGCTCTACCTTTTTCCACAACTCACTGTCTTGCTTCTGTTTTTGCTTGATTCTGTCTGATAGAGAAGATTTCACTGATACCTAAAACAAAACAGAAGAAAAACCTTCACCAAAAACTTCTATCCCAATGTTCATCAAATCCTTAACCAAAGGATCATGTTCCAAACGCAACATTGTTAATGAAGCATTACTTTTTTGACTCAAAGCATCAACCACTTTATTTGCTTTTCCCGGATGGTAATGAATTGTACAATCATAATCCTTGATTAATTCTAGCCATCTCCTCTATCTCATGTTCAATTATTTCTGAGTGAATATATACTTTAAACTTTTGTGATCAGTATATATTTCACACTTTACGCCATACAAATGATTCCTCCAAATTTTTAAAGCGAAAACAACAGCAGCTAATTCCAAATCATGTGTAGGATAATTTACCTCATGAGTTTTCAACTGACATGAAGCATAAGCGATTACCTGATCATTCTGCATTAGGATGCAACCAAGTCCTTTCAATGAAGCATCACTGTAGATAACAAACTCCCCATTCCTGGAAGGCAGTGCCAAAACTGGAGCATTCACCAATCATCTTTTCAACTCCTGAAACAATCATCACATTATTTTGTCCAGATAAACATAATACCCTTCCAAGTTATCTTAGTCATTAGACTAGATAACTGTGAAAAATTTCTAAAAACCTTTGGTAATAGCCTGCCAAACCAAGGAAGCTATGAATCTCAGTTACATTTGTGGGTCTTGGCCATTCTTCCACAACCATTGTTTTTGTAGGATCAATAGTTATCCCATCTTTAGAAAAAGTATAACCAAGGAAAGAAATTTGTTGCAACCAAAACTCACACTTTCTGAATTTCCCATAAAATTTCTTTTCTTTCAAGGTTTTCAAAATAACCCTTAAATGTCTTTCATGCTCCTCTTTACTTTTATAAAACACCATAAAATCCTCAATAACAAAACCACCATTTATCACCAGATTCAACTGAGCCATCACTGTAGTAAACTGCTCAATTTTGATTCTGACAATCTCAGTATATTGATTTGGAAGGTCGTTTCCCTCAGTATGCCTTCCCAAAAAAGCTTCTTTCTTTACTCTACGAAAAACCATTCTTAACACTGAAATACCTTAGGTGAAGCAACATGGTAATATTCAAATCCTATATTATTTCAATTTGACCATAAAAAAAATATTTTTGGATAATCATTTAATAGAATTCTAACTCCTAATGTTATCTAAACTGACCTATGATACCAACTATAAGGCCCCAGCCTTAAAACATACTTAATATTGGGTTATTACAATATTACACATTGAGGATCTTTTCAGGTTTAGTGTTTTTGAATATTATATCATAAAACTGGCATTACATTCCACATTTAAACAAAGTGGTTACATAAAAGATAGTATTCATTTTTCCCATAAATGGAATAATATTTAAAATAAAACATGGATTCTTTCTTGAAACTTCCTTGACACTATCATCACATCATTTACCTTTCCCTTGACCTGTGAAAATCATATCAAAAACTTGGTGTGAGCATAAAAAGCTCAGTAAGGGTTATAAAAAGATGGAAAGGAAACATGAGTTCATATATACATAAGAATGATATCAAACTTTACCCATAAAACATAGGCACATTAACATACCTCATCAAATCATGAATAAATCATAGAAATCATAATACATAAAGGTAACTTGAGGCATTCATAACATTCTTACGTAGGGAGTAACTCTCTTGGTTATGTTTGGAATACCCATCACAGTATATTCCCTAAATCTCTTCGAAGAAACCTTAACGTTTAACTCCTTCGTGTTACCCAATGCATTGGAGAGATATATCGGGCTCACCCACCCTTAGATTATCACGGAACCACCCGTCTTCATAACAATGCCCAAGAACCATAACATTGTCGTACCACAGAATACATGCATGAAGGAAACATAACATTTCCACATTTCAATAACAATATATCAATACAACACATTGATATAAAAAACATTATGAAAACCATTTTCAATACCAAAATAAAATAAAATTAAAACATTGTATTTATTTTTCATTTAAAAAAAGGTATGGCTTGTATAGGAATCCAAAACTCAAATAATGGTCACAGCGGCGGAGAAGTCGTTGTCACCGCATACATACGACAAAAAAATAAAAAAACATTCCTTTTGTTTTTTAGTAAAACGCTACGTATAAAAAAAAGATTCCCTTTGAATAAGCATAAAAGTAAAAGGGGTTTATACACTATATAAAAGAAAGTTGTGGATAAAACAAAATATTCCTCAATGAATGGAGATTGAGACGAAGTCTCTTACCTCGTATCTGACTTGACTTGATCGTTCTTTAATCTCTTGAATAATAAACTTTAGTTAATTTCTACTTTCTTAAGAACCTTTTTCATGTTCATTATTCGTTTTATATCATTTATTACCATATCATGAACACTATTTTATTATTTAAGTTTATAACGGTCGTTTTAACGATCATTTGTATTTCAGTCAAAAATGAACTTCTTATATTTACAAGTTGTTCATGTAGTGAAATATCCATTATCTCAAGAATTATATTCATGATTTAGATGCCATATATATCATATATATCCAGCATATACACGAATTTATAATATTACATAATAATTTAGAGGTAAGAAATGAAATGCACCGTTCATGGAGATGGTAAGCCGTACGTACGCATGAACGCTACTTTCTTTTCTACGTCATATTAATGGAATTAAAAATAAATGAGGGATATGTATATTTTAATTCCAGAATTATATTAATCATTTAGATGTAACATAAATCATATATATCCATTATATATATGTACTTATAATAGTACATTACATTTGGGGATAAGAAATGAAATGCACCATTCATGGAGAAGGTAAGTCGTACGTACGCATGAACGCTACTTTCATTTCTATCTCATACTTTAATGGAATTAAAACATAATGATACCTAATAGTATTATAATTACAGTATGGTATCATAAATAATATCATTAAATCTATCCTTTATACATACCACATATGGTATTAACGAATCAAATCACATTGAGGGGGCGCTAGTTCGCACTTCCTAAAATAAAGATATCACGTATACCCATAATGAAATCTATAAAGGAATGCCATAAATGAAAAATACAGAAGATTAAGGAAAACATAAACATATTATATATCATATATAAATATAGTGACATCTTAATGGCCACCTTTGAAGGTGTTAGAAGAATATTGAACAATCATCGTTTCGTGAGGCAGAAATTCTCCATCCACAGAAACAGTATGTTCTTTAACCATTAGATGTAGGTGTGTGTAAGTGTAGCACGAATTATTATTATAAAAACATCCTAGTATATTGAAAATACTGGATTTGTTACAAAATAAATGAATAAAAAGAGTTTAGGGGGTTGGAGAAGCAAAATAAAACGTAAGAACACAAGAGAAGACACTACCTTTAAATTGGGTAACTCTTTTTTATTTGAGCTCAAAGGCTTCCTTGGGAAGACTTCTGCCCAAAGTGAGGCTTCTAGGAGTAAGAGAGAGATTTGGATAGACAAAATGAGCAGGGTTTGGCCGATCCAAAGGCTTGAGAGGTGTGGGTAAGGAGGTAGAGGTGGGGGCCATTTATAAGAGGAGAGGAGGGGCACTCTTGGAAAGTTACAAGATGTTACCTTATTTTCAAATGATTTTCAGATTTTAAAGGTCCTAGAATGATTTATTTCTAGGATAAGGTAATAAGGGTTAGAAATATAATCATCCAATAGGTCTTTGACAAGTTTAGGTCTTATATGTTACATTATCTTCTTATTTTATTTAATTTTTTAAATAATTAGGTAATCGCTACATCATCATGATGTCATAAATAATTTAATTTATTTAATGTCTAAAAACAATGTAAAAAATACTATGATGTAGGAAATAGTTCTATCTATCCAATGAATATTTATAGTCCAAAATATAATTTTGGTAGAAAAAATTAAAAGTATTTTACTCAGGTGATACATTCTTTGTAATATTTAACTTTCTTTAACAATAAAAAGATAAAAAGTCACTTTCACACAAAAGTGATTCCATGGTATCCCCAAGTTTGGCACAAGGAATCCCACGGTCGTCCATGAGACAACCAGTAGCATTAGGACACATGTTGGTGTCATTTATTATTATTATTATTTTATTATTTTATTATCCTTAACTACCCGATTACTCATTAATCAAGATAATTAATGATAATTACCGTCGTTACTATTCATAATGTCAAAAAACAAGAGTCTTGATTAAATAATTTGGACCTTCTGATTCCAAATATGTAAACCATTTTAAAAAACTCCAATCACAGAAATTGCAATAATTTATTTAAAAATATTTCCCTTTGTCAAAACAAATAGCGGGTTTTTTTGAAACAATATCTATGAAAATATTGGCATTAGTTTATGCCAAATTAAAAAGTGAAATTCATCCTAATGACCACCATTGGATTAAATGGTAAAAATATATTCATATTAAACTTTAATACCAATTAAAAATATAATCTAACCATATAATTAAATTATATGAAAAAGCAGTTTTGATGTAAAAAGCAGTATTTTTAACTATTCATTAAAAAATGAACACTGTCAGAAAAATACCAAAAATATATCCAATGTAAATTTAAATGCCCCAATCATAAATAATATGTTTATTTTGAAAAATAGAGTTTATAAAATTGTCAAAAGTTTGATTTAAAAATGGGTTTCCATCAAAAGGCAGTAAAACAATCTTTTAAAAATATTAGTGTATTCTATGCTTAAGATTGGATTTATTCTCATTTTAAGCCTCTAAATCACTATATAATTAATAAATAGACATAGATAAAAATATCTATTATTCATTAATAATTTGGGATGTTACTCCATTAAATGGGAAATATATTCTATGACATATAAAGCACCCTAATCTAAGTGTATAAACTCTCTAGATCTATCATCCCTTAATGTATTATGTTATAAATAGTCATATAATTCCATCTGAAAACCCACCAAAGTATATATTGATGATGTTACATCTGAGTAATAATTTTGTATTATCTCTTAGAAGTATACTTAAGAATATATAGAGTGATATTCACTCTCCTTTAGGGAGTTGTCTCAAGATTATCAAAAATAAATAGCATACCCTCTATCCATGACTCTATGGCCTGTGGACCACCATCCATTGAAAACATGGGTAAATGAAACTACTGAAACTCTTGAATCAACTCATACATAGTTAGGATAGGTTTCGTGGCTCCATGAAAATTATACATAAAGTGTAGGAAACCCTATCGAAACTAGGCATCATCTCCCATGACGGATATATTAGCCGGTGCTGGAAGTGGATCTACTAGAGGTTATACTAGTGACCTGAAGCCCACCACCTTCAGATCATGGTCGTCAACACCCTCCTAGAATATGAATCATGGAGGTCATGTTGGTGTGTCTCTACAAATATAAAACGCATGCCTCAATAAAAGATTTGATAACCACTAGAATAACATATTTATATAAAAACTATAGGTACAATACATCCTATATAATTTTCACACCCCTCTTTCTGCTCCTAAATATATTTTTCATTGATGTATAGATCCTAAGAATTTCAAGATACACTACCTACATCCCACTAATATGGTTTCTTCAGGTTCAATTTCTCTATAATAATTTAGAAGTCCCTATATATAGAGGTTAAATTGAAATTTATATAGTAAATTTTACTTTAAGATTAAATTGGATACCCCATTTATTGATCAACAATTAATTTAAATTTTTAAACCCAATAGTCAATAAGAATAAATTTAAATATATATGTACATATATATATCAAGCTCCAATTATATGGGTTTTCATTCCAAATTTATGAAGGATTATACACTTTATAAATTGTGATTAGAATCCATTTAATTGAAACTAATTATTTATCCAACCCCTATGTGAAATGAAATAAAATTTCATGGGAATTGAAATCACAATACCAAAACATATTGTAAGAAATGAACATAGTAATATAAACATGGAATGGAATATTCATGACCAATAAGTCCTCAAGTGTTCATAATAATTTATGAAACAATAATTCCTTCCCACATCAGGATCTTGGTAAAAATACATAGTCATAAAGAACATCAAAAATCATTTGTTTCACCTAATAATTAAATTAAGAAAAATATAATAAGAACAATCCAAAACAAAATGTCCCATCCTAGGTAAATTTGGTTTTCACTATATATTCTCCCAGGAATAGGCTCATGACTAAATCCTAACAAAACATATTTCTTCTTTCTACCATCCAAATTAGTAAGTTAAGGAATATAAAAGAAAATAAGTACATTTGATACCACTTTATGGAATCCATGACATGGTTCACTCATAAGTAACAAAAAACAGTTGGCCACCTAGCCTCAAACATGCCTCCATTTATAATTTAGGGTATTTCAAATAGCTTTGAGGGTTCTTGATGAATATGTGGAGAGAATATATCAGCATGATCATAGTATAACATAGTGGAATATCCATATCAATCAATAGTAGAAGCATAAAGGATAACTATAAAGTGGAATATTATTCATCCATCATATAAATAACCAAGTAAATCACATCCATAAATGTCATGTACAAAAATTATGATAATGGAATCCTATTCCATAGGGAAATATAGAAGAATCATGGAAACTTGCATATAAAACATGATATACAAAAATGAACAAAATTCCCAAGGCTATATCTAGTAGAATCATGAGTATAGGCTTGATCTTATACCCCCTCCCCTCCATAGACTAGAGTAGCATGGTAATCAAGCATCAAAATAAGGTCTATTTCCCTTGTCTATACCTACATCTATGAAGTGTGTATGGGTACCCAAGGGTGGCATGAACGGGGTGAGAGACATACTTAGTGGGTAACCACCAACAGTGTCTAATTTCATCCAGTCCATGTGTATATAATACACTATATGTGGGTAACCATAAAATGGGTAATTTAAATGAGGTAATAAATAACCCACATTGGTTTAGGTTCCCATGTAACATCCTTCCCAGCTACCTAAATTATCCTAATCCAGAACGTCTTTGAGAAAATAGTTATTCATTATTTAATTTATAATAAATTATTTGGATCCAACTCATATCCAAGGCATCCCTCATTGGTCATACTCATATAAGGGATACGTAAGGAACACTTGATCACTTATCCATAATGAAGGTGGAAATGGATATCATAAAATTAATGAACTGATTGAGACCGTACTTGTTATTTTTCTTGGAGGTCACATATCATAATTAATTTATTAGGTAATTAAAAGGCAACATGATCCCTTCCTTAACATTTATAATTTGTAAACCAGGTATTAATCTTGGAATAACATAAACACATCACCTTATAAGTCCATATTTGGCATTCCTCATAAGAACCATGGTATCTCTCTATGTGGGGTATAAACTCACCACCCTATGAATTTTTCCTTGTTAGTCCACAAAGGGATCCTAAGTGTCACTCGGGGTGTATATATTGATATGTCCTCTGATTTTGTCCTTAGTAGTCCACATGGGGAGTCCATGTATCACTCATGGCATATATAATGATATTACAAGTGATTTTTCCATAGTATTCATATGATCACCCATATTTCCCCAATAGTGCATGATAATCAAACTTACAATTCGTTTAATTAAATAAACATGATGATTCCATTCATGGAATTCGGAGTCGAAACCCATGTATCACACTCAGCATGGAAATATGAATAGTCATGGGTCCAAAGTCTAACCATATCATGTATGTTCACATTTAATTAAATTTCCATCAGATATTATTAATAAGTTCACTTTCCATAGAAGGTGTCTCAAATGATAGCCTAAGAATAAAAGTTATAGCATCCCATGAATCTTCCCCCTCATGTTAATTGGTAATTATGGTTTTAAAGAAAAAATCAAGACTAAGTGAGAAGTGATGATGTACAAAGGAATTTTTACAGGGTCTCCCATTACCTATTTCATTTAATTCAATTTAAATGTGAATAAATTTATTTAATATCCCCAATGAATGGGGTAAAAGAACAAACATTAAGAGGTGAATCAAATATATAGTCCACTCATGGTGGTTATTTCCAAATTATAAAAACACCTAAGGGGTGGTTCAATTCAAGTTATTTAACATCCAATTATATGTAAATGGTTTATATGAGTTATATTGTTCATGCCTATTTATTTATATTATATAAAATACCATTTAAAAAGCATAGCTCAGAAACTCTGGCACGCTAAACAATGGTGCAATACATAACACCAAGAATTTAATCAAAAATCATGAGACCACCTAACATACCTAGGTAGTCATCTCAACATCTATTTTTGGCCTCTAATTGAGGTTTGAATGGAATAAATTGAGTAAATAAATAAATTATCTAAAAATAGGGCATATTATATCACACCAAAATAACTTTTTCAATAGTGAGATAAATTATTAATGGAGAAAAATGAAGGAAGTTCTTACCAAAATGCATTCAATGAGAGAAACGGTGACTTTATTAGAGATTGAAAATAAGATATACATAAATACCTAAGTGGATACCATGGGAGAGATCCAAAATAAGGGGAATACTGTGCTTGGAGGAGAAAATAAAAATAGTGGAGGAGTTAATAAGATATGTGGGGGGAGACATAATTTCACCCTTTAAAAATGGTTACATTATTTACTAGCAATGTTGTCCAAATCATGCACCAATCAAGAACCAAAAACTAACACAAGACACCCCTTGCACGGGCTAGGTACATAGTTTTACTAACTATACATTTTTTATTCAAAATACCTCTGTTATCAAGCCTATATAAATCGCATGACCATGAGACCTACACTATGTATTTAGGATAAATTGTGCGCCACTATACAGGACTATCATACACAGTTTAATCCAACTATACAAACATGGATACAAAGTTTATACTAACATTGTGGCCCACCTATTTCCTCCAAAATCTAGGGCTATGGGCTCCAAACAAGCCCAAGATATCCCCATAACCCTTGTGACCTCATTATGGGATTCCATTAGGATAAAACTGTGGAAGCAATACTGAAAATAATAGGTTTAATACCTTAATGAAAATAATAGTTCTTATAACCAATGAAAAAGTGGTTGTTCACACATATATTGGAGTGTGATCATTAAGTAAATATGAAAATAATTTTAAGAAGATTAAGGTTTATATTGGGTGATTAATTTGATTGAATTTAATTTCTTTATAACGTTATTATATTGCGCTACATGTTAAATTTTTTGTTTTATATTACATAAACAAAAACCCAAATTTCATTACATTTATAAATATTAAAAACACCAAAATAATAATAATTCAATTATAAATAGTGAGTGTTTGAACTAAAAATTTTCCTTAAGATATATGACCCTAGTCAACCAATAACTATATATGGAAGATAAATTGCACCTTTTTTACTACCCTATAAAAAGTACTTAATGGTCAACAGTGAAGTTAATGGGATCCATGGGTTTAAATTAATGTTAATGGAAAATGGTGAAATAATAAAGGGATATTTATAAATATTGAACAGTATGGGTGAGGTTAATCCATATATATTTTCACATATTATGGAATTTAATTCACAATATATGAAAATAAATGAAAAGATTTTTTGGAATATGCATAAAAGAATTTATTTCATGGATTAGGTAAATTTTCAACACATATTTAGCTACATAAAAATCTTTGAAATTGTTATATGGGATATCATATGTTTATGTGATCACATGGTCTAGTTTTGAAATTAATGGTTATATATTTTATACCAAAAAAATAAAATATAAGTATCATTCAAAATTATGGAGTAATGATTTTCACTTATGAATTTAATTTAATAAAAACGCAATTTATTCATTAATATCACATTTTGAATTTATTGATGATATATAAGTAATTGATTACATTAAATTTTGAGTACCATTGTGTATGTGTAATTATATTTTTATCAATAGTGGTGTGAACTATGATGACTTTGGATATCAACTTGTTAATTTAAAAGGAACTATTTATCAATATGAAACATTCAAAGTAGATACATTACATTATTGATCCATCAAATGATCAGTTTCCTTTCATTTTTGTGACGGAAATAATTCGATTAGGTTATGATAATTTTTATGATGGGAATGACTAATCTAAGACTCCTTCATTTATTACACAATTACTTAAGGATAACGATCAATACAATGCATACATGGTCTATGCTATATGAAATTATCACATATAAGGGATATAGGAAAACACATTAATAATATTCTAATAATTCTAGTAAATATCTATTTTTATTATTTTATCTAAACGTACATGTGTAACATAACTTTATTTTATTAAACTTGAATATTTAAATATATGGATTATAATCAATTTTACCACTTTATATTTATTTTAATATTAATCATTATTAGGTACACATTTTTTTGGTTGAATAAGCTCTAAATCGTAATTTTTTCTTTAATATTTATATGTAATCATCATTTTCTGATACATGTTTTTTCAATATTTTATATAACGAAATATTTATATTTTTTTATAACATAGAAAATGATATATTTAATTCTAATAATCATTGAATTTATATTCAAATAAAATAGCATATAATACCATTAAAAAATATATCTATTTAATTAAAGGACATTGAGGAAGTTTAATATTGACTGAGGTATATGTGTGTATCTTTATATAAATATATTCATTATAATTTATTTAATTAATAAAATTTATTATAAATTTGTTATAATTATTTTTCAATTTTAAAAATCCAACTATTATTAATCATAATACTATTGAGCCTTATTATTTTCCTAGAGAAGAAGATAAACAAATTTGGTGGACTTGGGAGTACATTTTTACCGAAACATTCACATTCCTGTGGGAATGATTAGAAGTAAACAATTGAATTTGACGATAAAAATAATCCAATTGTTATAAATGTGAAGAAATATAATAATTTTATGGAACTAAAAATTAAGGTTAACATTAGTATTTCATATTTTAATTATAATAGTGTTGATCAGAAAACATGATATTTGTTATAGGAGTATGTGATAATGTAATGTCTGTCCTATTTTTTCCATGCCTAAAATATTATATACTTCATATAACCTTGATTTTATATATTCTATTGTAGTTGAAATTTGTCTTTACCAGTATATAAGAAATTAAGAAGTAGTGGTTGTATTTTTTCACTTATTTGATATATGGGTTTAAAATTAAAATTGACATCATGATATATTTTTTGGTAAAAAGATGAAACTTCATGCATAAAATATGGCTTTAAAATGTAAATACAAGGGACATGTTTGTTTCCAATTGACAGAAAGAATACTTTCTGGTAAAATAATTATTATTAATAAAATCAATTTTTTTCATTACTTGGTAATTAATTAATTAATTATTGGTTTGTTTTTAATTATTATGAATCCATAACATCTCACCAGGAGATTCGGTTATAGAATGTATACCCTCATACTCTATCATGTGGAGGATACAAATGATTGTATGAGTAGAAAATTGATAAATAGGTTGAGGAATTAAAATCAGAATTAGGTAGTATCTCTAATGAAAATAATGGTATTTACCTAGGTAAATTGAGATAATGAAAATAATGGTAAGTACCTCACTGATCAATCAAAGGGAATAACTGAGAAGATTGTAAGAAATTAATTGTTATTATTTTTCAAACTTTTTCTAAATTCATCAAGATTATATAGAATATATATGTCATTTCATCATGCCTTTTAAAAGAAATAAACATAAAGTATCTTCATATCTAAGGATAGGAATTTGAACCTTTTGATTTATTTAGGTAACCAAGAACACCTGAGATCCATAAGAGGATATAAGAGGGTTGTTAGTATTAGAAAATTTGTTGCACATCATAGTACTACATGGAGGGAGATAAAATATAAGGGAAAAATAAATTCATTGAAGACATGAATTTGAGTGATTTTACAAAATATAGGTGAGTTAATTTTATTATTTATACTATTTTTGTTTATAGATATGGAGAGACATACATGACCTGTGTAGCCTTCTTATCTAGTGCTTCCACCCCTTATTCAAACCCGACTGTGTACACTAAGTTTCATGATGGGATGTCTCTTTACATATTACAGTGTATAGAATTTTATAAAATCTAAGGGGCCATGTACATCATAATCTTAGGAAATTAGATCATGTTATAGTGATGGTAAATGATGTTATTGATCCAACTACTGTAGTTCCATTGCCTAATGTGGAGGGGATCAAAGTTAGAAAAATTTTAGGTTATTTTTTTTAATTTAAATAGAATGTCATATTCATTAGTTTTCATTTGAGGTATTTTTGTTTTTACATTTTTGATTAAATTTCTATTTCAAATTAATATAATTTTTTCTTACAATTAACATATATAGTTTCATGAACATGGACCTTCATATGCCCATACATTTTACAAATGGATAACAAAATTATCAATGAATAATTTTAACATGGATAATTTTGAGGATATTTTCAGGATTGTTGACATATGTGGGAGAAAATATATATTAATAATATTTCAATATATATATATATTTTATATTTTATTATTGATGATGAGCTATTAGTTATCATTTTTCAATTTCTCCTATGTTAGTAATTTTAATGTTTTATTTTTATTTCATTAATTAAATATAACTTATAGTTATTTTATTTATCACTTTACTAAGTATATATATTGACACCATTTTCATACCAAATGAGAGAACTATTATTTAAGGTTTTATGGATCTATAATATATTTCAAAAAGTATGTAATACTGAGGACACCTACTAGAGTTCAATTTATATCTCATTGATTAACTAACAAATACATTCAATATTGGTTTATTCAATTATTTTACTTGTAAGAAGAATTATATAAGTAGTAAATGTTATTTATTAAAATTTTATTCAATATAAAATTTTATATTTTAGTAGAAAATAGTTTTTATGTATATTTTAGTAGAAAATATATTTTATGTATATTTTTTCCTTATGAATGAAAAAAAATATTAGTTATGCTCATTACGTGGTGATGTTTGTAAAAATTTTAATTATTTATTTTATTCATAAGTTTATTATATTCTATTGGTTTCTAATATTAAATTTTATATATGACATATGTTATGGTAATTTATATAGGCATAAAAAAGGTTATGGAAGTTTTTTTCACATGCTTTACATGTCAAAAAATAATTCAAATGAAATTAATTATGTTCCAACATAATTATATAACTTTTATATTTGTTAATAAAATATTTTTATTTCATATATTTATAGTGTTTATTATTTTAAAATTATTTTATAAAAAATATAGTTTTATCATAAAAAAAGAATTTTGGAATGTATTTATTATATTTTATGATTCATGTTTGAGATTATCATGATTGGAATTATAAAAAAATTACAAGGTTTGTTCCATTACAACTCTCGTATTTTAAAAAAATATGTTATATGGGTAATGTTTTAAAAAAATTATTTTTTTACCTTTTAATGAGATTAAATCATTTTCAAAAATAATTTTAAAACAACATTTAAGATTATTTGTATAATATTTAACAGTGCATATTGATTTTTAGATGTATTGTTAAAATTATCTTGTATGTTCATTACCTTGGTAAATGATGTTATAGTATCATTTTGAATTAGTTTCTATCTACAATCTAATTATTTTTCTATTTCTAGTCTCTTATATTTTAATTTTTAATAGAATGGGGTATTATATTATAAAAGATATTTTAAAAAAATACATCTTATTTTCATGTTGGATATTATGTTAATCGATGATTAAATTTTCTTATAACATCTGTTATTTTAATAACTGATGTTATAATAAATGTTCAATTTTTTTATTATAATTTATAATTTAATTATACTTATTATATAGTTATCTTTCAAAATTGGTTCTAATGATAACTCATATTGAATGTTTTTTATAATTTTGGATTTTATAACTAATACTAAAACCCTATTTTCAGTGCTTTCCATATTAACAACACATTTTCACTAATAATAAAATAAAAACCAATGTTAAACGTATATTTTTCTACTAGTGACACTCAAAATCATGAATTGTCCTCCATGAACACTGTAATTCATATAAATTCGATTTTTATTTTATATTTTTTATCACTCATTCATGATCCCTAATAAAAAAAATAAAAAATGATGATAAGAAGAATTACATATCTTTGACAGATAACACAAAACATAACAATAAATGATTTTAGGAGGGATTAGCCACACTATAGAAAGGTAATTAAAGGATGATAGGAACCAAATTAAGGTTTTCATTAATAATAAAATAACTTGGAGAATAATAATTTTGTGAAAGTAAAACTATTATTTTTGGAATACCAAAATCTTGTTTCTTTATTAAAATAATGGATTTAAAAAACTATTTACACCCCTATTATAATAGGGAACATTAAATATAAATTTAGAACCCATTTTATGTATTAATAACCCCATTTTTATATGTTGATCAATTACTTATAAATAAATTTATAGAGAATGAAGCAATAAATTCCCTACAACATGAAAAATTATGGTCTTATAGCATTAATGTGAATCAAATGCCTCATACATAAAAATATTATTTGAGATAATGAAACAAAAATTTACCTTTTATTTTTTTTTCCAATAAAATCTAATTTAATTTATAGAAAATTCAATAATAAATGTCTTACATGATGAAAAAATTGAGTCTCTCATCCATTAAAGTGACTCAAATGCCTCTTATATAATTATATTTTCCTATCTTATTGTTGTTTCCATATTTACAGTGGGGTATAGATATATTAAATTTGTATATTAACTTTTCAAAACAATAACATTATTTTTTTAAAACATTTATGAGACCTCAAAATTTATGGATTATTTTTAGAAATTGATTCACAATGGTGCTCACCTTCTTACCAAATTATACATTATGAACCCCTTCTTGAGATTAATCTATCCCCAAATACATTTTTTCATATTCTTCAATGAAATATATTATGTACATGGAGAAATCACACGAATTTATAGTTAATCTTTTATTTTAATCTCCATAAGCTCTAACATGAGATAATTCTCAAAAATATCTGCAAAATTAGTTTTCTTTTCTAATTTCAAAGTATCATTTCAATAATATATAGTAAAACAAAATATTAATATAAAGGTGGATAAAATTAATCTATATTCAATACCATATTAGCTTCATTATTATGGTGGTTATAAAAATTGTCATTTTTTTCCATTAGACCCTCTTAAATATTTAGATTTTGATTAATGTCAACCATTTTTTATTCTTTTGAACATGTGTAATACTCTTCTTCTACAGATTCAATATCGTTATCTTTACACTAAATTATTTCAATATTATCACAAATTAACATTGTTTATAAATTTATTCATTCATAAGAAAATTATTAACTCCCTTTTCATTTAAATCACCCAAAATCTCTACTTTTTTATGTTTAGTGAGAAATTCCAACCTTATTTTCATACTCAAAAGAAAATGATGGATACATGTTTGATTTAATTATCTCTATTCATTTGTAAACATCATACAAATAATTCAATGGTGAAGTATTTAGAAAATATAAGGATCTGCACACTTTTATAGTATTTTTTTTCTTTTCCAAATCATTATATTAAGTATGTACAAAATAATTCCATTACCTATTTCATTTGTGTCTAATAACTAATGGAATTTTCCTCAGCAAATTTTCATTGTACCATTTCTTTTTCCACTAATTAAAATAATAATTAGTTTATTTAAAGGTTGTGATTCATGATTTTCAAATATTAGAATATTTATTATTCTTACACTCCAAATCCACATGTTTTGTACACTGTATGAATTCTTATAGTGAGATCATACCTTTAAATAATGTAATTTTCAACTATATATTTTAATGAAGTTTATCTTATTGCATGTTCCACCTAAAAAGACTTGGAATTTTTTTTTGTTTTCATTTTATTATAATATTTTCCATGTTCATTTAAAAATCATAAATAAAGCCCACTATTTCTTCCAAATTACATTGGATATTAAGAGGTCCTTCATACTTATTTTTAAACCCTCTTGTGATATCTACTACTTCTATGACCAAAACCTAGATCTTTTATTCAAAATGATAAAAAAATAGATAAAGGGTGAAAAGAGTAGTCTTGGATCCTTAATTCATAAATTTAAATACAATGGATAATATTTTCTATAGATATTCACCACACACTAGAAAGGTAATAAAAAATATGTGATAATTAATTGGGGGGTTTCTCCAGTAAGAATGTTACTTCAAGAAAACATTTTACGGTGGTAAAAAACTATTTATTAGAATGTCAATAGTTTTATTTCCTAAAAAATAATGTTTCTATTTAATTTCATGAAAAATTATCTTCGAATAAGAAAATTTAAATTTTATTTTATAACATATTTCAAGGAATTAATATCCCCATTTTAATGTGTCAGTCAATGACTTGGAATTGACTATATAATAAATGTAGTCATTACCATGGACTAAGACTACCAACTTAAATTTTTATTAAATCCAGAAGGAATACGAGAATATATGTATATATATAAAGAATTTTGAAGTATAAAAATCCCAAAGTTTCACTGTTGAAATTATTTTTACAAACTGGACGGAGAGAACCAATAGTCATGAAATTCAAAATCCATTTTAATGATAACCACTACGGAACATGGAGTCATCCACCATATTTCTTTATAACCTAGTGTATTGTATAATCATGTTTTCTTCAATAAATTTTTTTATTTATTGATAGTGTATTCCTCATACCACTATGCAGTTAGTGGAGCCTATAAATTCCTTGATATAATATATGAGTCTAGTTCAACTGCCACCAATGAAAGAACATTTTAATTAAAATTTATGAGGGAATTTTTTTTAGGATATTGATTCAATGATAAGTGAGTTATCAATGCGAAGAAAGATATTTTGGGATAAAGAAATAGATCCCAATGATTCCCTAACCAACACACCTCTGTTTATGAATCTATCTATACATGAGTCATTGGTATTGAGTTAAAGGATTGACAGTGGTGGATGTTACTAATCCACTTACCCCTAAATATAGTGTGATGCCCAGTAGGGATGTGAAGATATTCTAAATGGAGGTTATTGAGTAAACCTAAATCCCCCCATATATTCATATATGTAATAGGATCTCTAGTGGCTTCGTATAGTCTTATCCAAATCGTCTCATTGAATGATTTCTCCTACCCATATAACACCTTGTTATGTGCTTCCTATATTACCTAGATACTTGAAAATAGCATGATTCCCCATAAACAACCTTAAAATAGGATAATTCAATATCAATGAACAAATTGGTTGTGAAGATTTAAATCAAACTAAACCTTTGTTAGATATCCAGACTAAATTTATGAAATTTAAAAACATTTAAAGTCCATCATCCATGTAATAAAATGTCACAAGATGAATTTTAAACTAAAGTGGAAAAATAAAGGTACTCTAAGACTTTCAAAAACCCCTTGTTATAAACTATCGTATCAATGGGAAATGTTTACTTGCACAAACACAAGTTTATAAAACTCATTATTTTTGTAATTTTCTTCTTCCATATGATATAACACATGTATTACCGACTAAGATGATTACATATAATGTTTCACAACCCTCTAGACTCAAAGTAGATTGAGTTATACAGGAGTAAAAAAATACCATCCTCATTTGATAGAAAAATACTCCCCAACAAGTCTTTCTATGAGTTATCAAAGAATTCATTTGTAATTGAATATTGTTGGAAAATATCTTTTCATAGGATATTCGGCATTGATTATACTAAAAAAATAGATTATAACCCAAACATTGTCTTTTAAAATGCTAATATCACCCTTCCCAATGATCCAAATAGAGTAATTAAAGATAGTGGTCATTGAATTGATGAGTTTATCATAATATGTAATCAACTAAGAGGTCATTTATAACATATAAATGCTCTATGTAATATTTATTGGATAAGGTAGCCTATATATTTTTTCACAGTGAATTTATAGAAAAAAATTTTAGAGGTCATGTATGGTACTCTCCGGGTCTCAAATTTTACATATATTAGCTTCAATGTGCTTGGTTAGTTTTTTCCAGCTAAACCAATGTAGTATTTTTCCTCCTCAAGAATCAAAAAGAAATTATAAAAAACCTTATCAATTTTCTTGATTGTGTCTTAGGAACATTAATCACTGATAGTATATTGGTGGGAATTGAGGAAAACGTGTTTTCTATCAATACAAACCTCCCACAAAATGAAAGAAAGAATTTCTTCTAATTGGAAATATTGGAGATAATCCAATTAATCAAGGAATCAAAATTCGTATTAAAAATTATAATAATAGACTAGGAATTACCTAGGTAATTAACTAGGAAATACATTATTTGAAAACCCAACCACTTATCTAGAATTTGAACCATACTTTCTATGAAACTGGAGGAAACATGCAAGTTCCTTTTATAAACATTCACTCTTTGGTCACTCTAAAATAAATAAAGGCCAATGATCTATTTGATTTCCTTGATATACTAATTCTTACCATTAATGAAGCACATCATTAAATCTACAAACTTAATATGGTAGATGCCTATTGAGAAATGGCATCCCCTGTTGGTCCCACCATTCCATTCAACTAACATATTATTTTAACATTACATTATCATTCTTGTTCTTGCACATAAACTAAAACTCTTAAATATTTCATTGGTTTTTAGATTTTTTAGATTAATGATATTATAACACCATTCCTTTCAAATGAGACCCAGTATTTTTGTTTCTAATAATAAGTAGAGATATATAACATTCAAGATAGGTGAGAAATATAAAATTTAAACTAGAGGGAAACAGATATAATATAGATCTAGCCATGATAGATGAATCTAGAAACAGAAAAATACTAATTATATAATAACTTTAACCATCCCCCTCAACTTTGAGCATATATATTGATCGTGTATATATTTATACATAGAAATTTTACTTATATCACTATAGAAAATTTGATGAACACTTAAACTAGTATTTTGTAGTTTTTATATAGTCAAAAGTGGTATTTTTATTTTCATAATTTTCATTAATGAAATGATAATCGATTTTGATTTGATAAATTTTAATATAAAAATAATAATTTATAGATGATATTTGATTTTGATATTTTTCATTTGATATGATATATTTTTCAATAGGATAAGCATGAGTCACCACTAGACTACACAGGTTATTATCTTCTTCCTCAGTTGTACAAATATCCATACAGTTACCTCTGATATTCTACACCAAGAACATTAACAATATAAGTGGTGTCAACTTCTCAATTTAACACGTCATAGACTTGATGATACATAGTAGTTTTTACATTGGTCACTCACAATATCTCTTTTTCCATTCAATGACAATAGAAGTATAGCAACAGTACTTCATTGATGTCTTCTCTCATTTTTCTCTTCAACTCATCTTACTCATTTATGGGAACAGTAAAAAAATCATGATAATATTTCTTATATATTTACATATAAAAATCTATATGAAATGACATAGTGTGATCTCTATTCAGACGATTTTTTTCAATGATCAAATACTCTCCAAGAATATATTATAAATAATCCTTTATTATATTGAAACATATCATTATATTCAAACCCCCTCAAATATCATTAAAGGATCTTCTCATATCTCTACAATATCCACATTAAAATTCTCTTTAAGACTTGGTTTCTTCATAAATTTTTTTTTATTCACACTTCTACAAAACCCATATCTTATTTTTCCCATATTCATACTCACATGGCACTACAGGGAAAAAATATATAGAAGCTCTTTTTTCATGTCGGTTTCCAAGAATCATTTTTAAAAACTACTGATAAATATTTATTAAATATATTTTTTTAATCAAAGAAAATTAAATTATTTTTTAGAAGATGTTTCTAAAAAAAGCACAGGTAAATTAAAGGAAATTTTTTTGAATTTTTTTTTTTGAGTTAAGATTTATGATTTTTTATTTACTATCATTTATAGTTTATTATTTATAATTTTAATTAATTATAATGTGTTAATTAATATATATTTATAATTATTATTTAATAATAATTTGAAACTTAAAACAAATATTCAATTAGTTGAAAATCATACTTTGTCATCAAATAAATATAACTTTTGATCCCGAAGTCTATTTTAGCTCCATAACTAGTCAAATCGAAGCTTATAAAATAAACTAAAATCAAATTTGATTTAATTTTTTTGAAAACTAAAAGAATTAAATTTATTATCGTTTCTAGAAAATAATGAAATCAAACTTGAACTTCAAACGACCATAACTATTGATCCAGGTGTCCCTTTAGGATCTACCCCATATCAAATCAATGATTATAATGAGAGCTATGTCATAATGACTGGAGGAACCCCGTTTATTATTTTTTCGAGGCCAAAAAAGGCTCTGAAGGCCCCCAATACTAATTTTTTAGTCGAGGTGCCCCATTTTTTTTAACATTTCATGAATTTTAGCCTTGTTTAAGTGGGTATAATTTTATTTTTTCAGTGATTAGTGAATTTATTCTCATGGATTAAATTCATATTTATATTATGGTTTTTAATTTTTATCATTTTTCATGATGTGGTTTTATTTACAATTAAATATATGCATATTTTTATATATCTATTTATAATAAACCACTTTTATAAATATAAATTTATATAGAAATTTATTTTTAAAAATATAAACCATATAAAATTGAATATTTCTTATTCACTTCATTTAAAAGAAATAATTATATATTTTATTTACCTTATAAAAATGTATTGATTTGTATATATATATATACCTGTATAAGTAATATTTATATATAAATTTGTTTGTGTCGATAAAAATATATATTTATATGGATATTCAAATATATTTAAATAAATACATATATTGATTTTATGGATCATATATAAATGCATTTTTATAAAAAATATAATTATCATAAAATATAGTATATAAATGAATTTATAGTAAAACTATATGAATTTATATATAAACATATGAAAATAATGTTAATATATACATATGTTTGTGTATTGATAAAAATATATATATTTATATTTATATTCTAATATATGTAACTAAATATTGATGTATAATATATTTAAATAAATTTAATTATATATATATCAAACACATTCGATTAGATTTCAGCTTCATTTAAGAGTGTCTTCATATGATTTTTATGTTGTTTATGATTTAATTCCATTGATTTACATTCCTATTGATTTGATGATGTTGTGATAATTATGTTTTCCTATCTTTTGGTAATTTATTATCATTTATATATATCTATTCATATGAATTTATGAATATTTGTGTATATTTATATACATTTTGTAAATATTTATGCATATTTATTATTATAGATTTTTATATCTTATATGTATATATATATATATATATTTACTTGGGTTTATATATATATACTTATAATAATATTCAATTATATATATGAGTGTGATTATATATAATTATATAACATAAATATGTGTTTATATATATTTTTATAAATTGTGTTATATGTATATATATATATATTTGTAGATATTTATATCCATTTAATAATTTATTATTTATTATTTCTTATTTCTTATTTCTTAATTTTTATTTATTAATTATTATTTATTTATTTATTTATTTATTATTCATTTATTTTTTATTTTTATATATGTATATATTATTGTTTTTATTTTTTTATAATTAATTTATTAATTATTTATTATTATTAATTATTAATTATTAGTTTATTATATATTTATTTATTATATATATATATTTATTATTTATTTATTTATTATTTATTTATTATTTATTAATTATTTATTTATTTATTTACTTATTTATGTTGTTATATATTTATTTATATATTTAATTCTTATTATTTATTTATCTTTTATCTTTTATCTATTTATTTATCCTTATTATTTTATTATTTTATTATTTTTATATTATTTATTTTTTATTATTTATTATTTATTATTTATTATTTATTATTTATTTATTCATTATTTTATTAGTGTGTATACGTTAATTATTAATTTATTTTAAATTTATTTTTCATTTATATTATATTTGTTATTAATTTATTATTAACGTCTTCTTTATTTTTTATTATTTATTCTTTATTCTTTATTCATTATTTTTTATTCTTTATTCACTATCTGAATGGCCCGAATGCCTTTTTTTTATTGATTTTGATAACCCCCCTTTCAAGGGATGAGGGGGGCCCTTACAAGGCCCATAGGCTTAGAGATTACATGACACGTAGGTCTTCAGAAATTTATGAACTATACTTGGAACTCCTCCTCCCCAGCTTCTTCACTGTGATATCAGCTCTCTACCATCGAATGGCTTGTTCAACTAGGCTTCACATGCAAACATAGGTTGGTCCTGGTGGCAATGTCATACCCTCTCTTTCTAAAAAATCTGATTAGCTTCTACTTTTGTGAATGTGCCTTCTCTGAATCCCCATCTAGAGTTTTCACCTTGTAGAGTCTTCCTGATCATTGAAGTACAATTTTAGGTGGCTTGATGGCCTCGAGGTGGCCCGAAGGCTTTGATGTGCCCCAAAAGCCTTACTGTCTCAAAGCCCTTGGGTTACCCGAAGGCCTTAAAGGACCTGGGGCCCAAACCAGTGGCCGAAAATTCCAAACGGATGAATAGTTCCAGCTACTACAGTACATAACAATGTCTGCTACAGTACTGCTATAGTACCAAGAAATTATGTCTCCACTCGGTTTTGAAATCAAGTCGCTTGGATGCACTTGTTGAGTCCTCAAAAACTGGGCTCAGGTTCTTGTGCAGATTCTTTATTCTTTAATTCTTATATATTTTTTATTATTTATTTATTTATTGTTTATACATTAGTTATTATTTTATTTTTTATTTTTTATTATTTTATTATGAATTTATTATTAAATTATTGTTAATTACTTATTTATTATTTATTCATTATATTTTTTTTATTTATTAATAATCTGATATTTATTATTTATTATCTATTATTTATTAATTTTTTGTTTACTTATCATATATTAATTCATTTTTTAATTAATGTACTATTTATACATTATATATATTATCTATTATCTATTATCTATTATATATTATATATTATATATTTATTATTTATTATTCAATATTCATTATTCATTATTCGTTATTCATTATTCATTATTCTTTATTCTTTATTCATTATTCATTATTCATTATTCAATTTTTATTATTTATTATTTATTCTTTATTCTTTATTCTTTATTATTAATTGTTAATTATGAATAATTAATAAATAATAAATAATTATTAATTATTAATTATGTAGTTTGTATCCATTTTTTATGTATTATTGGTTTTTTTAATCAATATATATATATAAGTATATTAAAATCTATTTATTCACCACATGAAGTGTCTTCTAGAGTGGTAACGTCTTTAGAGAATAAGCAAGAGGTAAGGGGTTCAAATCTCACCCAACACATAATTTCTATATGTGACATATGCATGCATGTGCATGTGCATGTTCATGTGCATAGTAAAAATACTAAATCAAAAATAAATTATTTATGAGAATTACACAATTAACAAAAAATAATTATAATAATTATAATTATAATTATAATAATAAAATAAATTAAGAAATTAATTAATTATGAGAGTAATAAAATATTAAAATATTAAAATATTAAATTAATTAGTTACAAAAAATTTAAAAATATTAATTTTTTTTAAAAAAACGATAAAAACCCATCGCTAAATCATTCTACGATGGTTTTGAAAAACCACTACTAAATAAATGTCGACACATGATTTAATCGCACTTTTCTAAAACCATTGCAGAATGATTTAGCAGTGGTTTAAATCGTCGTTCAACGCATATTTTTTTGTAGTGTGGAATAATAATATTATGGTGCAGAGCTTCAAATCATGATGTGATATCTTTTTAAATATTACCACCAATCTCATTTTGAATCATAGTTTTATCCATCATGAATTGTGATATTTTAGCATTAAATAATAATATAGAGTCACCATATTTAATATTACATTTCATTTTATAACAATAACTTAATCTTACATATCTAACCGAAGGATCTTATATATACTCTTGAATCCTCAAGTTATTCTTATCCATCATTAGATTTAATATTACATTATCTAAATTGATTCTTACATATTTTATGGAGTCTTGAAATTACACTTTTATATCCTAAATTTAATCTTACATAATATTTTGATCTTCAAAGTGAATCTTACATATAACCAATTTAATTTTCTGTATAGTACATGATATTCTTACCTACCTCAATATAGAGTTAAGATTATTCTTACATATACTCTAGGAGATATTATGTATCATCAAAGAGATGTTACTCATCATAGTGTAAACTCTACAACACTTTTTCAATTCTACTTTTGAGCGATCATATGAATTCATTTTCCATTTTTAGTGAACTCATAGATATTACGTATGAAATCTAGAGGACTCTATACATCATTAAATCAACTCAAAACATCATCAAAAATTTTCAAATTATATTAAATAACATTAATTCATCTCAAATCACTTTCAAACATCTTCAAATCATCTCCATTCATATTAATATGATCCCCAAAAAACATATCACATATAAAATACTATGAGTATTTCAATGATCTTCCACTTCCTCTATTTCTTAATCTCTTATTCAAACTCAAATATTGTTTAAATAGTGGTTCTTTCATCATTTATCATTCAATTTATAACTTTTTTTAGCTCAAATCAAACTCAGTTCCATCAAGAATCACTATATAAGTGTAGCTTGCATATAATGTAGTGTTCTTCAAGCTTGATAACATAAGGATAAATCATTACCAAAATCATTGTTATATTTCTTATTCTATATTCATATCATTCTCCTCAACTTTTAATATTGATATAATGTACAAAAATATTCATTTTCTATGATACACATCATGTCAAATCGCTTCTCAATCCCTTTAGTGGAAATAACCTACCATAGAATTTTCACAAAAAAGTATATAGAATTCAATCAAGATATAAGAAGTAATATTTTCAATCATCAACTAGATTTTCTGATCATAAATATATAAATATATTTATTATATTTATAATTATTGGCAACAACTTATAGCCCCAAACTCATCTATCCAACTCAAAAAAATTTCTTTTTCATATTCAACCTTCAACATGTATCAATCTAGCGGGTACTTCATCTTTACTCAAAAAACCCATTATTGGATACTTCAATTTTCATTAAATATTTATATATCCAATCACATTTATATTATTTCTTATTGAAAATAAATACAACACCTCATCATCATCTTAGGGACTAATAATATCCCCCTTTGTATTTTATTCAATACCCATAAAAAAATTTGTGTCAATATGATCTTAACCATTTTATTATTTCCCACCCATTATGGAAAATAAATATATATATACCATATTTGAGTAATTAATTAATCAAATTTATGTCTTCTTTATAAATTATTGATGTATAAAAAATTGGAAGGATAATACCCTCTATAAACCAAGGTATTCCTCAACATCTTCTCATAATTCTTTTTATTGAGTTATCTAGTTTATCCAAACCAACTTCAAATTTTATTATTTTAAAACACAAATAAAAACGTATTTAAAAATCCACAATAATTATTACATTAGTCACATTATATAATTTAAGACTTCACATAAAATAATAATTTTTGGAAGATTTCTTAATCTATCTCTACCTCAAATGGTATAGTACATCTTCTCTTCATCAAGGACAGTCTCCCTTTTTTGAAAAAAAAATTCAATAATCCATTTCTTTAAATTTATCTTCAAGAAATTATGCCATTAAGATAGATCACATTAAAGATGTATCTTCAATAATTTTGTAATATAATTATATAAATTAGTATTCTATAACAGATTCTACCTACATCACCTTTAATTCCCACCATAGAAAAAAAAAGAAAAAATAAAAGTTACGGGAATAAGGTTGATTTTCCTTATCTTATCAATAATAGAAACAACTTTTAGATATAACTCTTATCCAATAAGATCCCTTATTTTCATCTCCAACATTGAGAAAACTCTTCATTCTTACATCTTTAATTTTCAAAATAACAGTCTCTATAGGTAGAATTGTCTAATTTCTTGTTTCAGTTATCTCATTATATAATTTTTTTTATTTACATAAAAATAATATTATATAAATTTATTGGAACCTATTTTATCTTCTTAAAAATATATTATTAAATTATTAATAAGACCATTTAATATTTTGAAATATTTCTATCATGCTTACACCTTCCACACAACTTCTCAAAAAATTTGGAGTCACCTTCTTTTGGAAACCTCTTATGAAATTTAATTTCTTATTTTTTTTCTCATAGATTTCTTCTACCTAACTAACTCTTATTTATTTCATGGATTTTGTTTTTATTTAATACTCTAGTTTACTTCCATAAACAATGAAATTCATATCTTTTTTGTAATAATCCACGTACTTTACTTTTCTCTTATAATAGAAAAAATATCTCATATTTAGAGTTGAATCCTTTTCAGTCTTCTTGGGAATGTCTTTATTATATATTTCTTATTGAAAACACTCTAAGGTAAACTCACCTTCACTTATTATCATTCTTTTTCCTTATATTTTATGGTTTTCTTTCTTTAATTGAGTTTTTTGCTTGCTTGGTTGATTTTAACCATCATTATTCATCACATTATCCACCTTTGTAGAAATTTACACAAATATTTTCTAAACATCCAAATCAATTAGTAATAGAAATATTTCATAAATTATTCTTTTGTGTAATTTTATTTTAATCAATTTTAATCTACCTTGATTTTGGACATATTTTTCTTTAAATAATTAACATATTATTCAAATAATCAATAAAATTATGCAGAAAACCTTTAACAACAACAGTAGTATTAAAAAATGATTTTTCTTCTTTTAACAGCATTCTATCCATATTTTGTAGATTTTTTTGTCACTTTATCCGATAATAGAGATTATTCTAGGGAACTAAATTCCTTATTAATTCTCACATCTACCATGGATGTATAGATAGATTGATTAAAAAATTATCAAACCATATTTGACTATATTTTATTGTGTTACATGCACTATGCATGTAAGCATTAAAAGCCCAAAAAATATTCCCTAGATAAAGAATTATATTTTTATTTGAGCCTATAATAGATTTGTCTTCAGATAATTTCAATAAATTATTCTCAATATATTTACTTCTAGGATAAATAATTTCATAAAAAAATTTAATGGTATAAACTCTTTTCATAGAAATTTATGAAGACTTGGATTTTTCCACATCCAGGTTTCTCAATTTGACTTGCAGTTCATGAAAGTTCAAACATAATGTTCTATTTTGAACTTAAATAGACTTCATAATTTCTTCTTATTTTTTATAATTTTCTCGTCATGATTCTCATGATCTTTATGCATATTTATTTCTCTTAAAAGTAATTTCCAATCTCTTTTATCCTTTTATAATTGATCTCTAATCAAGAATTCATTAGATTGATGATATCACTTTTCTTCATCTAATGCATGTATCTTCTTATTGATTCCATTATTGGATCCATGTTTATTTTAAATTAAATTAATAAATTACCTCTCAAATTTGTATAATATTTCTTCAATATCAATGTAATTAACAGTTTTGACCTTGATTTTTTGTGTAATATTTACACACATTAAAACCTTTTATTTCCTTGCTTCCTCAAAAATATTTGTATCTTTTTAATGATGGGTGGCTATACCTGCTTATAATAGTAAAACCATAACATAAATAATAACAACATATAAAATAGATAAATCAACTAGAATCCAATAAATGGAACAAAAAATATATAACGAAATTAAATATAATAAAATCATGATATGTGTACTCTACGTGTCATGAGGTCTTAGAATAAAACCCAAAATACTGAAAGCATGAAAAACACTAAACATAGTCTTGATTCCAATGTTTTCTTGAAATCCCAAGATCCAACCTAACATCCCATACATAAAACAAACACCATGTACCTATCCTAAACCTATGCTTAAAATAAGTAGCATCTTCTCAGGTAACCAAGTGTCATTGCATCCCGAGTAGTGTTTGAGTACAACTCATTAAGCCACCACTAACAGTTTATAAAGCAATATTCAGTATTTTCATCAGTGTATGAAGATAATGAAATGTTCAATTAATAAATAACCATCAAGCTTATCATGTTTTACATATAATTTTTTTTATCCATTTAAATCTTTAAGTTTCAGCATATCATCCAACCACCCATTCTGCTCATGCCAGGTTGAGAGTCTAGGCCATGAACCATAGGGGTATACCATTTTATTTCACAAGGGAATTCATTTATCAATTACTTTAATCTAATTTACTTTGGATTATTAGTATGGGTAACCATACCATATATCATGTGTTTCATAAGGTGGAAAACTAGAGCATATGTCCATGTATCTACCCGGATCTGGCACGCCATGTCCAGTCATCCCAACCACTAGATTACAAGTCATCAAACAAGGAGAATAGGTCCATGAATCTATATAGAATTTGGCATGTCATGTCAGACCATCCCAACCATGATATGAAACTTCATTTCCATACCCTTGGAGTTAGAAACACCATTACACCCTCCCAAAACTATTGTACATCGGGGCGTTGGAGAATCAGTCTGGTCCACCCAAAATTGGGGATTTGAGCATTAGTCCAATATCCCAAACCATTTTTCACAAGTTAGAAAATATTGAGCATCATTCCATAAATCCAACCTATATTTAGCCTGTCATGTCTGATCTTCCCCAACCATTAGTCATGGGTTGGTAAACATGGAGTATCGATCTGTGAATCCAATCAAGATTCATCGCAACTTGATTGACCATCCCCAAATATTCTATTATTAATAATTCTATCTTTTTTCATATAACACACACATTAAATGTTATTTGATACACTTTAAAATTTTAACATGCTCTTTACATTAATTTTATAAAACACATTGAGATCCACAACAAAACCACACTCTTCATTAAAACATTTCAAAACTACCCTTCATTAAGGGAATTTTTATTTGAACAATAAAAAATACCATTACACACAAAAATAAAATAGTAATTTGAAATATAATAAGGATCCCTTTTCTAATCAATTTTAGGTAAACAACCCCTTTCAAAATAATACACACCGTTCAAAACATCGTTTTACTTTATTGAAAACCATTAATGAATCAAAATCTAAACACATCATTTAAACCATTTCAAAAGGATCTCAGAAATCTCACAAAATCTGACATATAAACATTTAAATTTTTCATTTAATCATGCCTATATACCAAATTAAAAATTACAACCCATTCAATTTCATAATTACCCTATCTCAACTTTTAATAATTTATTTCACCATTTTACCCCATGGGTATCCCTAAATTTGGTCTCAATTCATCAACAGACCCAAATGGGTCCTTGAAGGGTCTCACACTTAAATTTCATGCCTAATTTACATTATTTAGTCAAATATATGACAACTATGTAATATAGTAAATAGGCACAACTACATAAACTTATAAAACATTAAGACTATATAAAAAACATAAATACCACCTACATCATGCTTATAGACAACCAATAATCCAACCGAAAACCTAGATTTGAGAAAAAATAGCCTCAAACACCATGGTAAATAACACTCCAAAAATAAGGGTTTGCATATTTGGAAGGATTAAAAAAAATTCACAAATCCTATTCTAGAAAATGGAAGGAAATATAGTCAAAGTATTACTAGGATATTTTATTAGAAACCAATGGCACTCCAAATGCCTATGAAACAAGGGAGAATAATCCATGGAGGTGGTAAGAGCTTCTGGTTTGTTACCCATGTATTCAGAGGTCGAATGGGGAAGAAAATTAGGGGGGAACTAAATACTAAGGGGGTTGGTATTTTTCACACATTATAAGAGGTTTATGGTTTGGCTACATGATTTTCCAAACTATGATCCAATTGTGCATCTACCTCTACCCAAGAGGAAGGACATTAAAAATTTTCTAGTTGGGTTATTTGCATGATTTTTTGAACAATTCAGATCTCATGTGCCTACCTTTTTGCAATTGTGCTTGGTCACACGGTTGTCTAGAATATCCCACATAGTTTTCGATCTTTGTGTGGGCCATGTCCTTGGCTCATTTCGTGAAACCGCCAACATTTTATGGTTAGGGATCATAGTTAAACTAACCATAAACCAATCATTAATCTTTCACAACATGGCCCATTCTCCTCTATTTTGAAACCTAAACCCTTATGAAACCCTCGAGAGTAGTCCTACTCTTGATAAACAATCCACTGACCAAAAATTTAAACTGAAATTTACTTTGTCTTAGGGTTATGATATTATAATCTCCAAACCTTATAACAGCTCATCCTTGAGTTTCATTCAAAAGCTTCACTAAGAATCCAAGACATAACTTCAGGCCATAGGTCCCACTTATCACAATTCATATCCCAATTTTCCTCATGAACATGGTTATTCTGTAACAAGATTTAGATCAAAAGTATGGTCTTACTCCATAAATCTTATCACTTTGATTCACAACACAAGTTTGATGCTCCCCAAAGGATGCATCAACCTCAATCTCCTAATTACTGACATTAACTGAGTGATAAATTTTTTGGTAACACCAATCAGACGACCATACCATGAAAACATCAAGCAAAGCACTACACCACCCCAGGAGAGCTAATCAGTACACCCATAGTCTAATTCTCCCTACAACTCTTAAACATACCAACACACTTGGTGTCACTTGACGGAACATATGATTTCCCAACCACATTCCCTGACCTATCTCAGTCCAGAATTCGAGTTTCAAAGGTCTTGATCTAGATCTGACACCCATAACACAACCCAAGAACATTCATCTCAAATACTCAACCGGTCGAAACCATAGCCAATGCTCATTTTTAAAACCAAAACATCAATATATAATTTTCATATACGCATACATCCCATAAAATTAATCACATCTTCAACTAAACACTCACCCTCAATGGTGCTTTCCACCATTCACTTTAGTTCACAAACACTAGCTTTCGGTATTTGGAACCTCTAACATCAGAAAAGGAACACTAGAAACTCAAGATAAAGCTTTATAATATACCCAATGTTATTTCCAAATCACCACACCCAAAAATCTATAAGATCACCTACCATCATTGAAATAAAACCGTACAATTGAATGAAAAAAATAGATGCATACCCGCCATCCATCCACGAACCAAGAACAATCTAATTTTTTCTTATGACCATTATTTTATTCCAGAAACCTACTTTTCCTTTCAAAAAATCAACCTAAGGTTATATAAAACTAACCAAATTCATTACTTTTATAATTATGTATCCCACCATACCTAGATGAATAGTCCAAAAATGATAAACACTCATTGTTTGTATGATGTCGCATTACATGACCATGAAGCCATCTCACTTAATACATACCCCCACTATCTGAATGAACCTAATAGATTATATCAACATCATAAACTAAAAATCCACCTCCAATCAATCCATTAATCCCCAAACAATATTCAATCTTCACATCACCCACTGACACTTCTCTGATAAAAACACCCTAGACTACATTGAGAACCACCCCAAGCCTGAAGCCAAAGATCGTCTCAATCATCCACCACATCCAAGACCATATTATCCTTCCTCAAGGATTCCAAACATGTACCTCATAGGTTACTTGTCACCACATCCATATCATAGTCTTCCCCACACATCTGTAAACCCACCAGCATGAGTGTCATACTCCCATGATTAACACATCATTCACCACCTTAGGAGTGTCATTAACACCACTTACCTTAATAAATTCCAAGAACAATGGATCATGATCCTACCACTACAAATCCCAATAATTATATGTGGCAATATCACCCTCACTTGAGTGAAAAAAACAAAACTTTAACCAATACCCATTTCTTGCCCTTAAGAACCGAACCAATAGCATTTGTCGACCTATAAACCACAACATGAACCTCACTCAGAGACGAATAGTGGTGAAAGACCTACCACATGGCTTTACATACCTTATTCCGAAGGAAAAACTTTCAAGAAGGACCTTTATTACACCATAAGAAAGACTGTAGGTATCTTTGAATATAGCCAATTCTCTCCCAGTTTGCTCAAGAGGATCTCAAGATATTCGACATGATCATATTTAATATTAGAGTATATAAAAAGTAATCAATGAATACTAGTATGACTGATTCATTTCTGATATCACCTCTCACTACAGGGACACATGAACCCACTCATAATACCTAAGCTTCCTTACCCACAAATGTATTGTCAACAACCTACCGTTATAATTAGGTGGGATTTCCAACCAAAACTCTCTACCTCTTCACAAATCTCTACCAAGAAGTCGTGACCCAACATTACCTTTGGCAATATTGCAGCCACAACACTCGAATTATTCCATCATGACCCTGGTGATTCAAAACAGAAACAAAAAAATCCATCACACTGATCCAAAACCAAACGGTATTACATAGAACCAAAACTTCCCACTTTTATTTCATGAAAAAATTAATCTTTCTACTCCCGAGACACCTATTCAAACATCCCAAATGGAATCATGCATCTCTAGAATGTTCCCAACATCCAAACCACATCAAAACCCTCAAGGCCACACACTTTCCTATGATCATTCACTAAACCTGACTCTATATCCCATGGGATTTACATCATCATTGATACACCCAAATACCCACTCACACAACTAACTATGCCCCTAGTCCATTAGCCTCATTGGACTTGAGTCATCCTTGACATTTCCACCCAAAAGACCAACATTGTTATGAAACCAATCCCAACCACGTGAACACCCCATCCCTCGTGTGTCACTTCTATACCAAGACATATATCTAGAGTTAACATCGATCCCTGCATCGAAAAGTGTCATTAGAGAAAGGTTAGACAACTGAAATATTATTCCCATAAAACCAACCTTAAAACCAACAAAAAGCTATCAAGTACTTCTCTATGGAAGAAACCCAATCATAACCATGAAATTTTCACTTAAACTCGATGTAACCCATAGTGAATTGATTAACCCTATAAATAATCAAATATGCTTCACTTTCCAAAGGACCCAAAACATTGGTTTAACCTCCCACTTGATTTTCCTTGATTTTCTAAGAACATAAACTCATGGGTATAACTTGAGTCACATTCCTATGGTCATTGTCCTTCCCATCTAGCCTTATAGAAATACCCCACACTAGGAAGCACCCTTCATGCACCACTGTCAAAGCCCCAAATGCCCACCTATGCCTTACCCACACAAAGAAACCTGTAACCTAGCAGACCCCACTCACGGGTCACCCTTGAACGGTATACGCCACCAACTCCCTAAACTAGAGTCATGTCTAGAAATGGCCATTGGATCTCCCTCTAATCCATACACATCAAACCTCCAACAGTTAGATGATTATGGGTGGAACTCCATCACCCATTCTAAAACACACTATGTTTAAAGATCATAGAATCCATTTACTCTAGTTCCCACACAAAATATATTTTCCCACATACATCATTATTGTGAGACAGACACACACTCTAGGATCCAAAACATGACTCGAAAGTTTATAACACAAAAGGACCACCAAATTCACATTAATAGATGACATTTCACAATCACAAGGTCATAAACAAACCAAAGGTGCAACAAGAAACATTCCACTCTCTGGAACATCCAACCCATCAAGGTTTCATAACCCATAACCCAAGGTCTCATAAATAGGAAACTCCCACTACCCAAACCACCTATATGTAGGGTTTGATAAAAAAACTAGGGATACCAAAACCAATGTACCTAAAGGCCCCATAAATTCTCATTTCCCTTATTATTAAACATTTCCATTTTAAAACTGAAGATTCACATTTCAAAAACTTTTTATTACCCAACATTTCAAAAATTCCTTCTTTATTCAAATTCATATTTTTAAAAATTATAATTAAAAAACATTTCAAAGGAAATTAAATATAGTAAATCACATAAAAAAGTATAATACTAGAATATGAATCCTTATGAACTGTCAATCATAGTAAACATACGGATAACATGTCAATACTATGTCTCTAGCATGATGATGAACACATACACCATCTCTTTTGCATATCGGGCCAATAGATAAAACCTCATAAGTCATAACATCACATCCAATTGAACCACTCTAAGTGGAAATATCAAACAATGGTAAAATTACAAAATAGAACATCAATTTACCCACCAATGGAAACTTGGGTTTTCTCCCATGCATGAGGTTATAGAAACCTAGTAATAAGATCCATACCATGCCTAGAAAATATCATAGTATTTTATAAACCTTCTCAAGTAGTAAGATAAAAGACACTACCTATGATACCACTTTGTAATGTCCTGACCTAGAAGACGTTAAATCGGTGCCCCAATACGGATCCCCACATGGCCTCAGGAATGCCTCCCCATATTCCCGAGGCTACCAACTAGTAACATGGTTCTATAGAGATACATTTGGGAGACTATACACTATTATCAGAGTAAAACCATAGCATAAATAATACCAATAGATATAATAGATACAACATCTAGTATCCAGAAAATTAAAAAATACAGATGTACCAAAATGTAACATAATACAACAATGATATTAGTGCTCTACATGTTATGGAGTCACAGAATAAAAACACAAATACTGAAACTATGACACACCCTGAACACAGTATCAAGTCCAACCTAGTCCTAACATCCCATAATCCAACCCATCAACCCATGAAAAAACAAAACTCCAGGTCCCTATCCTAAACATGTTCTATAAAATAAGTATCATCTATTTAGTTACCCAAGTGTTATTGTAGTCTGAGTATGTTGTGTGTACAACTCAATAGGCCATCACTGATGGAGTCTAAAGAAACATCCGGTAATTACAACTGTGTATAGAGATAATCAAAGGTTCAATAAATAAATAATTATTAAGGGGAACATAGTATCCATTTAAATCTTTAATTTATGTCATATAATTCAACCACCCAACATTCTCCGGCCATGTCGAGAGCATTATCCATGAACCATAGGTGTCTACCATTTTATTTCACAAGTTTATTCGTTTATCAATAAATTTAATCTCGTGTACCTCAGATCATCATTCTGGGTACCCATACCATATATCATATGGGTCACAAGTCGACCAACAAGGATCATTAGTCCATGTTTCCAATTGGGATCTAGTATTCCATGTCCATCCATCCCAACCACTAGGTCACATGTCGGTAAACATGTAGTTTTAGTTCATTAATATAACTGGGATTTTTCACATCATGTCTGACCATCCCAAACATTAAATGGAATACCATGTTCATATCCTTAGATTCGGGAATTCCATGTCCATCCTTTGAAAACTATGATGCATTGGGGTACCTAGAGCATCAGTCTGGGATGCCCAAAATTGGGGAGTGGAGTGTTAGTCCAATATCTCATTCCATTAGTCATAGTTCGAAAAACCTAGAGCATCAGTCCATGAATCCAACCAGGATTCAGAATGTCATGTCTAACCATCCCCAACCATTATTCATAGGTTAGAAAACATGAATCCTCAGTCCATGAATCCAACCAGGATTCATCGCATCATGTATGACCATACCTAACCATTCCCTTATAAATCATTCTATCATTATTCATGTAACACACACACTAATGTTATTTAAAACCATATAATACATTAACCTTCCCCTTACATTCATTCCATAAAACACTTATTAAAACACTTTTAGAGGCATGAAAAATCTACACTCTTCATGAAAAATTTTCAAAACTACCCTTTAATAAGGGCCTCTCTATTTATACTATAAAACAAGACCATTACACACACAATTAATATCATCATTTAAAACCACCTTTAAAAATGATAAGAAAATTTAAAAACATAATTTTCCATCATTGAAAACCATGGTCGGATCAAAATCCAAAACACATCATTTAAATAATTTCATAAGCCTCTTAGGAATATCAATAAATATAATTTTTATAAACATTTCAAGTTTCCCATTAACCATTACCATCTAAAAAATAAGAATTATAACCCATTCACTTTCATAATTACCTTATATTAACTTATACCAAATAATTTCTCCATTTTTAAGGGTTTGGAATACGCTCTAGGTATCCCTAAATCTGATCTCAATTATTCAATAGACCTAATAGGGTAATTGAAGGGTCTTACACCTCAATTTCATGCTTGATTTACATTACTTATTCAGAGATATGAAAACTTAGAAAAGTATTAAATTGGCACAACTATATACTCTTATAAAACATCTAGGATATGCGTAAAATATTATAAAGTGCCTACCTTATGCTAATAGACAACCGATATTCAAAATAAAACCCTTTATTCAAGCTAAAAAGACCACAAACAACACGATAATGAAAACCCTTAAAAGTAAGGGTTTAGAGATTCATAATGATTGGAAGCAACACACAAATACACTTTTATAAAAAGGAAGGAAAAAAGTTGATGACTTGACCAGATCTTTGATTCACAACCAACAGCACTCCAAATGCCTAATAAATGAGGGAGAATCATATATGGAGGAGGAAGGATGTCTTAGTATTTGACCCTTTCTATAGGGGGTCAAATGGGGGAGAAAATCAGGGAAGACAATATAAAGCCTGAGGGGGAAATGGTCTTTTTCACACTTTTTAGGAAGCATGCGGTTTGAAAGCACCGTTAGAAAAACCATGAGCCAACCATGTGTCTCCCTCTATCCAAGTGGGAGTCTAGGCCACGTAGAATGATTGTTATATCCACATAATTTTTCCAACTATGTGGATCCCATGAACCTGCAATTGTTTAATGGGGAATGTCCACACATGTTTTTGGGAAGTCCCACACAGCCGTCAAACCATGCATGGACTATGTCCTTGACTCTATTCGTGACACCCTCAACCCATCATGATTATGGAACATCATTAATCTAATTGCGTGGAAACTGTGAAAGTTGTAAATCTTGGCCTCTTCTCCTCTATTTCGCATTTTGAACCCCTAGGACACCCCCAAGACCCTTCCTACTCCCACCAAACACTCCATTAACCAAAAATTTAAACAATGACATAATTTTTATTAGGTTCAGAATACTATAAATATTATCACTAATTTTAACATGAATGATGACTCAATCCATCAAGAATTTTGAGATTTAAACATTAAAAGGAAATATAAATTTGTAATATTTAATTTTACATTTCATATAAAAATAATAATTTAATATTATTTATCCAGTATAAAGATCTTACATATCCTTTTAAATCATTAAGTTACACTTATGTGTCGTTAGATTTTTTTTAAAGGAGCCAAATTTCACCATACCAGTTATTCGGAATCTATGAATTACTATTATATATCCTCAATTTAATCATACGTAAGGTTTGAAACATCAGAGTTAATCTTTTGTATCACTGGATTACACTTCTATATGCTTTGAGTTACTCTTACATACCTTAGTGTGGTCTCAAGATTATTCATAGATATACTATATGAGATATTATATATCATCAAGAAGATGTATTGTATCACGTGAAACTTTTATAATTCTATTTATGAGAGATTAAATGCAGGTGTTTACAATTTTTCTATAAACTCGTAGACATTACAGATGAAATCTAGCTAACTCCATGATTTTTCAAAACAAATCAAAATATCACAATAATTATTCATAGCATATTTAACAATGTTGATTAACATAAAATAAATTCAATACATATTAAAATAATCGCCATCATATTAGAATGATTCTCAAATATTTTTAAGCATATATAAACTCCTTTGAGTATTTGAATGATCTTATACTACCTTTATTTATTCTTTTTCACTTCAAAATAAACCAATTATCCAAAAATTATTATTTTATAATTTATCATTCAATATTTTACCCGTTTCAACTTAGGTCAAACTTAGTTCCTTAAAGCATCATCATCTAAGTGTATCTTCCATATAAAGGTCTAGTATTCAAGATTGATAATGCAAGGATATAACTTTACGAAAATGAATAACTAATTTTATTCATCTACATTCAAAACCATATCATGAACTACATCATTGATATATATTGTTCAATGATCTCGATACTACATAAAACTCGTCAATACAAGTAGATTATCAATCCCATTAGTGGAAATGACGAACAAAACTAATTCTATAAAACAAATCTATATAAATATATTAAACTCAATGCAGTATTATCTTCAATCATAAACTATATTTTCTATCATTCTAAAGATTATGATCCTGATTAATAGTATAATTATTATTAAAAACTCATAGCCTCAAGTTCATATATCTAACATAAATTTTCCCCTTATTGAAATTATTTATTCATCTTTTATCAATCCAATGGGTACTTTATCTTTACTCAATAATTCCATTCTACGATACTTTAATCTTCATCCAAAATTATCGTCTCTCTACATATTGAAATTATTTCTTATTGATAGAAAATATTTCATATCATAATTATCCAAGGGACTGACAATTTATTTGGTGAACACATCAACTTGTTGTTATTAGTCTATATATAGTTGAAAGTGATATTTTACTTTTCATATTTCGCACAAAAAATGATAATAAATTTTGATATTCATTATTCTCTTATATAGATTTTAATTTGGGTAAAATTATATTGTTTCAAGATTTCTACACCACATGTATTTTGGATTTTTTATGGGATATCCAATATCATGTTTGAGATGTATCACACAAAGTTTTATTTTTCATGTGTGCCATTTCAGGGTACATTGACTCCCCACTCGAGTGAGATATTATTTTTTGCTGCTTACATTGTTAGGAAACCAAACTAAAACCATTGTAAATATTGATGTCGACTTATAAGAAGATAAAAAAACTACATAATCAACATTATAAAATACCTCCACATCAACATATCCATGTTCATATTTATATAATATCTAATGATATTTAATATAAAAACATGTATAAAGTAATCTATAGAGTATTGGACTAATAATTATAAAACCACAATTCCAAATGATTGTCTATGAAACTTTTAATTATTTATATGTAAATTCTATTTTCTAGAAGAAAATAATCATTGAAACATGGCTCTGAATTTATCATTCAAGGAAGGATAAAACATAGCTAATGGAATAATCTTAGTTCCATCAATGGTTTCCTAGGGATAAAAAGGTAAAAGGTCCTGGAATCTATAAGGAAGGGAATGTAAGGGAACTTGACTTTGTTGGGGGTGCCTAGGTGAGCTAGATAGGATAGAGAGAGAGATAATGAGAGAGATATAGAGAGATATAGAGAGAGAGATGTAGACGATATTGTAGATGATTTTTAGGATTTTACCTATGCTATGATACCATAATAGATTTCAAGTACCTTAACCCCATTCCTTTTACAAGTGGATAGGTTATTTCTATTTATAATAGATGAATCTAGACACACCTATATACTAAATAAATAATAGCTCTAACAATATTATTTTACACAAAAACACCACTTTTTTTTTACATAATTTAATTCCAAATTTGTTCTCATGTACACATATACATATATTATTTTATTATCAATTTAATTTTCATCCATATCCACCAAATCAAATCATAATTTTCTTTTCTTTATCAAATAATTTTTGTTAAATTATGTAATAGTATTGAAAAATATTTTAAATTATGTTTAAATATAGATTATATGATTTATAATAATTATATTAAAATTTTAAATTATTTTCAAATAATCATGTTGATCCACCATTTCCACCTTAATGATTTTTGTCGTCGAAAAATAATTTGAAATAAATATAAAATGATAAAAAAATTCATCATTAAATCATCGATTTAAGAAATCTTAATTCACTTCATCTTATTCCAAATATTACATAATATTTACTTATATCTAAACCAAACACCATGACAATAAAAACCCTTAAAATTAAGGGTTTAGATATTCATAATGATTAGAGGAAACACACAAATACACATCTATAAAATGGAAGGAAAAAAATCGATGACTTACCAAGATCTTTGATTCACAAATCAACAGCACTCCAAATACCTAATAAATGAGGGAGAATCATATATGGAGGGGAAATGATCTCTTGGTATTTCACCCTTTCTATAGGGGGTCAAATGGGGGATAAAATTAGTGAAGACAACTTAAATCCTAAGAGGGAAGTGGTCTTTTTTACACTTTTTAGGTGGCATGTGGTTTGAAAGCACTGTTGGACAAACCATGAGCCAACCATGTGTCTCCCTCTATCCAAGAGAGAGTCTAGGCCACATAGAATGATTGGTATATCCACATAATTTTTCCAACTATGTGGATCCCATGAACCTGCTATTGTTCAATGGGGAATGGCCACACAGGTGTTTGGGAAGGTCCACACGGCCATCAAACTATGAATGGACTATGTCCTTGACTCTATTCATGACACCCTCAACGCATAATGTTTATGGAACATAGTTAAGATAATTGCATGGAAACATTGAAAGTTGTACATCTTGGCCTCTTCTCCCCTATTTCGAATCTTGAACCCCTAGGACACCCCCCAAGACCTTTCAAACTCCCAAGAAACAATCCATTATCCAAAAATTTAAACAATGACAAACTTTTTATTAGGTTCAGAATATTATAAATATTATAACTAATTTTAACTTGAATCGTGACTCAATCCGTTAAGCATTTTGAGATTTAAACATTAAAGGGAAATATAAATTTGTAACATTTAATTTTATATTTCACAAAAAAATAATCATTTTATATTATGTATCCCGTAGAAATATCTTACATATCCTTTTAAATCCCCAAGTTACACTTTTCTGTCGTTAGATTTGTTCTTAAATGAGCCAAATTTCACCATACCAGTTATTTGGAATCTATGAATTACTATTATATATCCTCAATTTAATCATACGTAAGGTTTGAAACATCAAAGTTAATCTTATGTATCAATGGATTTCTCTTCTATATGCTTTGAGTTATTCTTACATACCTTAGTGTGGTCTCAAGATTATTCATATATATACTATATGAGATATTATATATCATCAAGAAGATGTTATGTATCACGTGAAACTTTTCTAATTCTACTTATGAGAGATCAAATGCATGTGTTTTCCATTTTTCTTTAAACTCATAGACATTACATATGAAATCAAGATAACTCCATGATTTATAAAAACAAATCAAAATATCACAATAATTATTCAAAGAATATTTAACAATGTTGATTAACTTCAAATAAATTTAATACAACTTAATATAATCTCCATCATATTAGAATGATTATCAAATATTTTTAAGAATATATGAACTCATTTGAGTATTCGAATGATCTTATACTACCTTTATTTATTCTTTTTCTCTTCAAAATAAACTAATTATCCAAAATGGTTATTTTATCAGTTATTATTCAATATTTCACCCATTTCAACTTAGGTCATACTTAGTTCCTTCAAGCATCATCTTCTAAGTGTAGCTTCTATATAAAGGTCCAATCTTCATTATTGATAATACAGGGATATAAATTTACCAAACTCAATAACTAAATTTATTCATCTATATTAAAAACCATATCCTAAACTACTTCATTAATATATAGTTTTTATTGATCTCGATACTACATAAAACCTGTCAATACAAGTAGATTATCAAGCCCATTAGTGGGAATTACCAACAAAACTAATTCTATAAAACAAATCAATATAATTATATTAAACACAATGCAGTATTATCTTCAATCATAAACTATATTTTCTAACATTCTAAAGATTAATATCCTTATTAATAGTATAATTATTATTAAAAACTCATAGCCTCAAGTTCATATATCTAACATAAATTTTCCCCTTATTGAAATTTTTTATTCATTATGTATTAATCCAATGGGTTCTTTATCATTACTAAATTATTCCATTCTATGATACTTTAATCGTCATCCAAAATTATCATCTTAGGGTATATTGAAATTATTTCTTATATATAGAAAATATTTCATATCATAATTATACAAGGGACTAACAATTCATTTGGTGAACACATCAACTTTTTGTTATGTAGTTTATATATAGTTGAAAGTGATATTTTAATTTTCATATTTCTCACCAAAAATGATAATAAATTTTGATATTCATTATTCTCTTATATAGATTTAAATTTCTGGAAAACTATATTGTTTCAAGATATTAATACCACATGTATTTGGTTTTTTATGGGATATCCAATATCATGTTTAAGATGTATCACACAAAGAATTATTTTTCATGAGTTCCATTTCATGATACATTGACTCACCACTCGAGTGAGATATTATTTTTTCTTCTTACATTGTTAGGAAACCAAACTAAAAACATTGTTAATATTGATGTGGACTTATAAGGGCATAAAAAACCTACATTATCAACATTATAAAATACCTCCAAATCAACATATCCATGTTCATATTTATATAATATATAATCATATTTATTATAAAAACCTCTATAAAGTAATCTATATAGTATTGGTCTAATAATTATAAAACCACAATTAAAAAGGATTGTCTATGAAACTTTTAATTATTTATATGTCAATTTTATTTTCCAATAGAAAATAATCTTAGAAACAGGGCTCTGAATTTATCATTCAAGTAAGGATAAAACATATCTAATGGAATAATCGTAGTTACATCAATGGTTTCTAATGGATAAAAAGGTAAAATTTCCTAGAATATATAAGGAAGGGGATGTAAGGGAACATGACTGTGTTGGGGGTTCCAAGGTGAGACAGGTAGGATAGAGAGAGAGATATAGAGAGATATGGAGAGGATATTATAGATGATTTTTATGATTTTACCTAAGTTATGATACCATAATATATTTTAGGTACCTTAACACCATTCCTTTTGACAAGTGGATAGGTTATTTCTATTTATAATAGATGAATATAGACACACCAATATACTATATAAATAATACCTCTAAAAATATTATTTTACCAAAAAAAATACCACTTTGTTTTTTTAGATCATTTAATTCTAAATTTGTTCCCATGTACATATATATATATATATTATTTTATTATCAATTTAATTTTCATCCTTATCCACCATATCAAATCATAATTTTCTTTTCTATATCAAATCATTTTAGTTAAATTAAGTATTATTATTAAAAAATATTTTAAATTGTGTTTAAATATAACTTATATGATGTAAAATAATTATATTAAATTTATTAATTATTTTCAAATACTCATTTTGATCCACCCTTTCCACATTAAATATTTTTGTGGTCAAAAAATAATTTGAAATAAATATAAATTATAAAAACTTTCAGCATTAAATCATTGATTTAAGAAATCTTAATTCACTTGATCCTCTTCCAAATATTACATAATATCTACTTATATCTCAAACAAACACCATGATAATGAAAACCCATTATAGTAAGGGTTTATATATTCATAATTATTGGAAGCAACACAAAAATACACATCTATAAAATGGAAGGAAAAAAGTTGATTACTTACCCAGATCTTTGAATCACAACCAACAGAACTCCAAATTCCTAATAAATGAGGGAGAATCATATATTATGGAGTAAGGATCTCTTGGTATTTCACCTTTTCTATAGGGGGTCAAATGGGGGAGAAAATCAGTGAAGACAACTTAAATCCTAAGGGGGAAATTGTCTTTTTCATAGTTTTTAGGAGGCAAGCAGTTTGAAAGCACCGTTGGACAAACCTTGATCCAACCATGTGTCTCCCTCTATCCAAGAGGGAGTCTAGGCCACATAGAATGATTGGTATATCCACATAATTTTTCCAACTACATGGATCCCATGAACCTCCCATTGTTCAATGGGGAACGACCACACATGTGTTTGGGAAGGTCCCCACAACCGTCAAACCATGCATGGACTATGTCCTTGACTCTATTTGTGACACCCTAAACCCATTATGTTTATGGAACATAGTTAGGCTATTTGCGTGGAAACTATGAAAGTTGTACATCTTAGCTTCTTCTCCTCTATTTCGCATCATGAACCCCTGGGACACCCCCATGACCTTTCGTACTCCCAAAAAACACTCCATTAACCAACAATTTAATCAAAGCCATTCTTTTTATTAGGTTCAGAACATTATAAATATTATCACAAATTTTAACTTGAATCATGACTCAATCCATCAAGAATTTTGAGATTTAAAAATTAAAAGGCAATATAAATTTGAAACATTTAATTCTACGTTTCACATAAAAATAATCATTTAATATTATATATCCAGTAGAATGATCTTACATATCCTTTTAAATTCTCACGTTACACTTATGTGTCCTTAGATTTGTTCTTAAATGAGCCAAATTTTACCATACCATTTATTTGGAATCTATGAATTACTAATATATATCTTCAATTTAATTATACATAAGGTTTGAAACATCAGAGTTAATCTTATGTATCACTAGATTACTCTTCTATATGCTTTGATTTATTCTTACATTCTATAGTGTAGTCTCAAGAATATTCATACATATACTATATGAGATATTATATATCATCAAGAAGATGTTATGTATCACGTGAAACTTTTCTAATTCTACTTATGAGAGATCAAATGCTTGTGTTTTCCTTCTTTCTATAAACTCATAGACATTACATATGAAATCTATCTAACTCCAAGATTTTTCAAAACAAATCAAAATACCACAATAATTATTCAAATCATATTTAACAATGTTGATTAACTACAAATAAATTCAATACATCTTAAAATAATCTCCATCGTATTAGAATGATTCTCATATACTTTTTATCATATATGAACTCCATTGAGTATTTGAATGATCTTATACTACCATTATATCTTCTTTTTCTCTTAAAAATAAACTAATTATCCAAAAAATGGTTATTTTATCATTTATTATTCAATATTTCACCCGTTTCAACTTAGGTCAAACATAGTTCCTTCAAGAATCATCGTCTAAGTGTAGGTTCCATATAAAGGTCTAGTCTTCAAGATTTATAATACAATGATATAACATTACCAAAATGAATAATTAAATTTATTAATCTATATTCAAAACCATATCCTAAACTAATTCATTGATATATAATGGTCAATGATCTCAATACTACATAAAACTCATCAGTACAAATATATTATCAAGCCCATTAGTGGAAATGACCAACAAAACTAATTCTATAAAACAAATCTAAATAATTACATTCAACACTATGCAGTATCATCTTCAATCTTAAACTATATTTTCTACCATTCTAAAGATTAATATCCTTATTAATAGTATAATTATTATTAAAAACTCATTTCCTCAAGTTCATATATCTAACATAAATTTTCCCTTATTGAAATTATTTATTCATCATGTATCAATCCAATGGGTACTTTATCTTTACTCAATAATTCTATTATATGATATTTTAATCTTCATCCAAAATTATCATCTCTATGCATATTGAAATTATTTATTATTGGTAGAAAATATTTCATATAATAATAATACAAGGGACTAACAATTTAATTGGTGAACACATCAACTTGTTGTTATATAGTTTATATATAGTTGAAAGTGATATTTTACTTTTCATATTTTCCACCAACAATGATAATAAATTTTTATATTCATTATTCTCTTATATAGATTTGAATTTGTGAAAAACTATATTGTTTCATGATATCTACACCACATGTATTTGGGATTTTTTATGGGATATCAAATATCATGTTTGAGATGTATCACACAAAGAATTATTTTTCATGTGTGCCATTTAATGATACATTGACTCACCACTCGAGTGAGATATTATTTTTTTCTTCTTACATTGTTTGGAAGCAAACTAAATCCATTGGAAATATTGATGTGGACTTATAAAACGATAAAAAACCTACATAATCAACATTATAAAATACCTCCACATCAACATATCCATGTTAAAATTTAAATAATATCTAATGATATTTAATATAAAAACTTGTATAAAGTAATCTATAGAGTATTGGACTAATAATTATAAAACCACAATTACAAAAGATTGTCTATGAAAATTTTAATTATTTATATGTCAATTTTATTTTCCAGTAGAAAATAATCTTAGAAACAGGGCTCTAAATTTATCTTTCAAGGAAGGATAAAACATAGCTAATGGAATAATCGTTGTTCCATCAATGGTTTCTATGGGAGAAAAAGGTAAAAGGTCCTGGGATCTATAAGGAAGGGCATGTAAGGGAACTTGACTGTGTTGGGGGTTCCTAGGTGATCCAAGTAGGATAGAGAGAGAGATAATGAGAGATATAGATATAGATATAGAGAGATATGGAGAGGATATTATATATGATTTTTAGGATTTTACCTCAGTTATGATACCATAATAGATTTCAGGTACCTTAACACCACTCCTTTTGAAATGTGGATAGGTTATATCTATTTATAATAGATGGATCTAGACACACCTATATACTAAATAAATAATAGCTCTAACAATATTATTTTACCCAAAAATACCACTTTTTTTACATAATTTAATTCCAATTTTTTTCTCATGTACACATATACGTATATTATTTTATTATCAATTTAATTTTCATCCATATCCACCATATAAAATCACAATTTTCTTTTAAATATCAAATCATTTTAGTTAAATTAGGTAATAATATTGAAAAATATTTTAAATTATGTTTAAATATAAATTATATGATATAAAATAATGAAATTAAATTTATTAGTTATTTTCAAATACTCATGTTGATCCACCATTTCCACCTTAATGATTTTTTTGGTCAAAAAATAATTTGAAATAAATATAAAATGATAAAAACATACAGCATTAAATCAGCTATTTACGAAATCTTAATTCACTTGATCCTCTTCCAAATATTACATAATATTTACTTATATCTCAACCGAACACCATGATAATGAAAACCCTTAAAAGTAAGGGTTTAGAGATTCATAATGATTGGAAGCCACACACAAATACACATCTATAAAATGGAAGGAAAAAAGTTGATGACTTACCAGATCATTGATTCACAACCAACAACACTCTAAATGACTAATAAATGACGGAGAATCATATATGGAGGAGGACAGATCTCTTGGTATTTCACCCTTTCTATTGGGGGTCAAATGGGGTAGAAAATCAGTGAATACAACTTAAAGACTAAGGGGGAAACAATATTTTTTAAACTTTTTAGGAGGCATGTAGTTTGAAAGCACTATTGGACAAACCATGAGAAATTGATTTGACTCCCTCTACCAAAGAGGGATTCTAGGCCACGTAGAATGATTGGTATATCCACATAATTTTTTCATCTAAGTGGATCCAATGAACCTGCCACTGTTCAATGGGGAATGGCCACACAAGTGTTTCGGATGGTCCAAAAGGCCGTCAAACCATGCATGGACTATGTCCTTGACTTTATTCGTGACACCCCCAACCCATCATGGTTATGTAACATAGTTAAGATAATTGCATAGAAATTGTGAAAGATGTACATTTTGGCCTCTTGTTCTCTATTTCGCATCCTGAACCCCTAGGACACCCCCAAGACCTTTCCTACTCCCAAAAAACACTCCATTAAACAAAAATCTAAACAAATACATACTTTTTATTAGGTTCAGAATATTATAAATATTATCACTAAATTTAACTTGAATCATGACTCAATCCATCAAGAATTATTATATTTAAACCTTAAAGGGAAACATAAATTTGTAACATTTAATTTTATATTTCACATAAAAATAATCATTTCTATTATGTATCACGTAGAAAGATCTTAAATATCCTTTTAAATACTCAAGTTACACATATGTGTCATTAGATTTGTTCTTAAATGATCCAAATTTCACTATACCATTTATTTGGAATCTATGAATTACTATTATATATCTTCAATTTAATCACACATAAGGTTTGAAACATTATAGTTAATCTTATGAATCACTAGATTAATCTCCTATATGCTTTGAGTGATTCTTACATACCTTAGTGTGGTCTCAAGATTATTAATACATATACTACATGAGATATTATATATCATCAAGAAGATGTTATGTATCACGTGAAACTTTTCTAATTCTATTTATGAGAGATCAAATGCATGTGTGTTCCATTTTTATATAAACTCATAGACATTACATATGAAATCTAGCTAACTCCATGATTTAAAAAAATCAAAATATCACAATAATTATTCAAATCATATTTAACAATGTTGATAAACTTCAAATAAATTCAATACATCTTAAAATAATCGACATTGTATTAGAATGATTCTCAATTTTTTTAAGCATATATGAACTCCTTTGAGTATTTGAATGATCTTATACTACCTTTATATCTTTTTTTTCTCTTAAAAATAAACTAATTATCCAAAAAATTGTTATTTTATCATTTATCATTCAATATTTAACCCGTTTCAACTTAGGTCAAACTTAGTTCCTTCAAGAATCATCATCTAAGTGTAGCTTACATATAAAGGTCTAGTCTTCAAGATTGATAATACATGGATATAACTTTACCAAAATGCAAAACTAAATTTATTCATCTATATTCAAAACCATATCCTAAACTACTTCATTGATATATAATGTTTAATGATCTCGATACTACATAAAACTCATCAATATAAGTAGATTATCAAGCCCATTAGTGGAAATGACCAACAAAACTAATTCTATAAAACAAATATATATAATTATATTAGACTCTATTCAGTATTATCTTCAATCTTAAACAATATTTTCTACCATTATAAAGATTAATATCCTTATTAATAGTATAATTATTATTAAAAACTCATAGCCTCAAGTTCATATATCTAACAAAAATTTTCCCATTATTGAAATTATTTATTCATCATGTATCAATCCACTGGGTACTTTATCTTTACTCAACAATTCCATTCTAATATACTTTAATCTTCATCCAAAATTATCATCTATATGAATATTGAAATTATTTCTTATTGATAGAAAATATTTCATATCATAATTATCCAAGGGACTAACAATTTATTTGGTGAACACAATAAATTTTTGTTATGTTGTTTATATATAGTTTAAAGTGATATTTTACTTTTGATATTTTTCACAAAAAATGATAATAAATTTTGATATTCATTTTTCTCTTATATAGATTTGAATTTGTGGAAAAATATATTGTTACAGTATATCTACATCACAATTATTTGGGATTTTTTATGGGATATCCAATATCATGTTTGAGATTTATCACATAAAGAATTATTTTTCATGTGTTCCATTTCATGATACATTGACTCACCACTCGAGTGAGATATTATTTTTTTTTCTTACATTGTTTGGAATCCAAAATAAAACCATTGGAAATATTGATGTGGACTTATAAAAGGATAAAAAAACTCTATAATCAACATTATAAAATACATCCACATCCACATATCCATGTTCATATTTATATAATATCTAATGATATTTAATATAAAAACTTGTATGAAGTAATCTATATAGTATTGGACTAATAATTATAAAATAACAATTTTAAAGGATTGTCTATGAAAATTTTAATCATTTATATATCAATTTTATTTTCCTGTAGAAAATAATCTTAGAAACAGGGCTCTGAATTTATCATTCAAGGAAGTATAAAACATAGCTAATGGAATAATCTTAGTTCCATCAATGGTTTACAAGTGATAAAAGGGTAAAAGGTCATGGAATATATAAGGGAATGTAAGAAAACTTTACTGTATTGGGGGTTCCTAGGTGAGCCAGGTAGGATAGAGAGAGAGATAATGAGAGAGATAGAGAGAGATATAGAGAGAGATGGAGAGGATATTGTAGATTTTTTTTAGGATTTTACCTAATTTATGATACCATAATAGATTTCAGGTACCTTAACACCATTCCTTTTTACAAGTTGATAGGTTATTTCTATTTATAATAGATGAATCTAGACACACCTATATACTAAATAAATAATAGCTCTATCAATATTATTTTACACAAAAATAACACTTTTTTTACATAATTTAATTCCAAATTTGTTCTCATGTACACATAAACATATATTATTTTATTATCAATTTAATTTGCGTCCACATCCACCATATCAAATCATAATTGTCTTTTCTATATCAAATCATTTTAGTTAAATTAGGTAATAATATTGAAAAATATTTTAAATTATGTTTAAATATAAATTATATGATTTAAAATAATGATATTAAATTTATTAATTATTTTCAAATACTCATGTTGATCCACCCTTTCCACATTAAATAATTTTGTGGTCGAAAAATAATTTGCAATAAATATAAAATGATAAAAACATTCAGTATTAAATCATAGATTTAAGAAATCTTAATTCACTTGATCCTCTTCCAAATATTACACTCTATTTACTTATATCTCAACCAAAAATAATAGGAGTCATATGAATATATATATATATATGATAGATCAGAGTAATTAAGTATAGTGATATGGCTAAATAAAACCTGATTTGTGTTCTTTATTATTTATCATGATTTCTATGTGAACTGTTGTGGTCAAATTATTTTGTTTATTTAAAAATAATAATTTTAAAGTACATGTTATGTAGTAAGAGGGAATATTACATGTATATTAAGAGAAAATAAAAAAGAAGTACTGCGTACATATGAGGTCTTCATTCTATATTGTATATCTTCTAAATATTTTCATCATCACCCAAATACTAGCTTTCTATTTGTAACATGAGCCAAATTTATGATTCATATACTTATGTTGAGAATAAACTTTTTTTAGGAACATCTAAATTAAGTTGCAATAAATAATTTAATTATTTTCTCATATTGAATGCTTACTATGTTAATTAGTTTATATATTTTGAATATTTCACTACTTCCATTATTGGGAGACCTTACATATATTGTAAAGAAAATTATTATTATTATTTTTTTTTTGTTGTTTTTATTATTATTGTCTTACATTATTATTTTATAATTTTCATTTATTGTATCCAAATGTGAATATTTAAGTTATATAATATTGATCTAACTATTGTCAACTCGTTTTTACATGGAAATTAAATCAAAATCAATCATTTTAAATACCACATAAAAAAATAAATCAAACATGAAAAAAAAATCTCAAGAATTAATAACCAAAAACATGAAAAAAAACCATTTCCTATCATGAGACTCCATTCTCAATAATTTAGTACTTACATCATTTTAAATTTGAAACTTTGACTAATATAACATGCTTCGTGTATATCATAATATATACAATGGTTCATATAGTTGGTTTTCTTTTTCCTGGTAGGGTTCCCCAAAGGTATCACGTACTTATATTAGGAAGTATGGAATGATTATATAGTTTATTATAAACAAACATACCCACAATAAAATACATCCATAAATAGATGCATGTTAACTCTCTCACTTTTCAATTTTACACAACCAAAAATCTCTACTCCCCACTACCCCACCAAAAAATCAACACTCTATTTTTCACTCTAAATTCAATTTATTTACTTAAAAACGATTTTCATGACCATTCAATCAGTCTCTCAATCTACACCATTTCTAAAACTCACTTCATTTTTTTAATATCTTTCCACATTTCATTTTTCTATTATAACCTTTTACTACACTCAACGTCTCACTTGAAGATTATAGTTCACAAGTTCAATAATTTTCACCCACCATAACAATAAAATGTCCCCAATTTTCACCCACCATCATTTTCACATGAATTTTCATCCATGCATTCCGACATGCACACACATATATTATTTTATGTTCATTTTTTGTTATAGACATAGCACATATGTATATCCAAATTAATTTAGTCTGACTAATCCAACATTATCCCTTTTTATTTTGTGTTTATATTAAAAATATCTCACCTTATAGATACACTTATCATTTTATTCTTTTAACATAGCATCAGACGAAAATACTTGGAAGACTTCACAGTGAGATACCCACCTCACTACTAAAAACTCTAGGTAATTAAACCTTTGTTTACCCCCTTTAACATTATTCTCTGAATTTATCCCCATTAATGCTCTTATACCTATTTCTCAATCCCTATATTCCTCCTCCATGTTCAAAAAAGCTAGATGTGTGGCCTTGATTATTTGAATCTACCTAAACACTCATAATTAACCACTAACCAATCATGTACCATCATGCTAGACATGACATCCTACTTAGTCATGCCATCCTATACTGGAGGAAGACATAAATAATCATTTTTAGGGAACTGATCTCTCCAATTAATTTTTTTATTAAACCATGGAAATAATAGCCTTAAAATTAGATAATCCTCTTAGATAACTATATTTCTATATAAAATTATTGTATCCAGGAGAAATACCCAAATAGATTTCTATTTCTATTCTTATGATGATGGATTTTTTATGACTACATGCCATATTTTCTATTAGTTTTTTAGTAATCCATAATCATAACAGAATCTATAAACCATATAGTTTCCCATTATATGCATTTTGGGTAGATAATGATTTACTATGATATTATAGTAAACAATATTCATAGTAAGGTAACTGTTTCTAATTCTTGAGTACCTTTATTTCTAGTCTCCTTAACTTTTGTGTTTTTCATATAGTTCATAACTATGGTTGATCTCTCTTAAGAGTTTTGACATAAGCAATCTAGGGGTGTAGATTCTACCTCCTCCCATGCCATTGTATCTTAGTCGAATTCCAACAATAACTATTTTATTTATCATCCTTTTACATGAATGATTTACATTGATGTTTCTAATCACATAACTGATTATCTATATATTATCGATTCATATCATCCATATGTATATTGTGGTTCTATTACCATGATAAATAGATCCCCCTACTAATTGTTGGGTTTTGAATTTATTTCATTAATCTTGGAATTACATTGTCTTTTACAAATTTTATTGCATGTAATTCATTTAATAGAATATTTCTTAATAAGTTTTCTCATGATTTATGATTCATTGTTATCTTCTAATGGTTAAATGTTTTATTTAAAGATCTCTTAATGAATCATGTGTTTTGTAAAGGCTGAAACATTAGAGGTTTTTACATAATAAACTCATACCCTTCATTATCATAGCATGTCTCTTCTTCATTGTTTCTAGGACCTCCATTACCACCATGGTCAGCCTATTTCAATGGTTCATTAATATCATTATTTTGAGTTAGGTTATCTACTATTCATTGACTGTGAAACTCATCACTCCATTAAACATCATTAGGTCACATACATTCCCTGATAGAAAAAAACAAATGTTTATTAATTTTTTATTTTCCCATAATTATATATGGAATCCCAAACCTTTTGTCCGTAATTTAGGATATTATTTCTATTTCATTCATTGGCGATTTTTCCTTCATGAATTGAAACAATTTATTGAAAACTCATTAATGATTTTTCTCTAATTTTGTTCATTAATTATGAAATCATTTCTCTATTTCTTATTACAATAAAGTGTTTGTGCTATAACATATATGACTTTTCATAAATTTATTAATGTTAAATATATTATTCACTGATATAATTTACTCTAATATATCCCAAAAATGGTATTTCTAAGAACAAGATTCACAATATTTTATATGTTCCTAAAAGTTTTTTATTTTAAATAAAGGTACATGCTATTTTTTAGAGTTGTGATATTCTTATGGATATATAACTAATTTATCATACTTTAATGAAGAATTTAATTTCCTTGAATTGTTTATTAATTGTTGAATCGGTAGACTACTCCTTTCATAAAGTTTTTTCATCATAGGAATCAAGTATAGATTCCCTCTAATAGTGATCCACACATGCATAATGAACCTCTGACCAGCACTATAAAATTTTTTGGGTGCTATAACTAAGGAATCTATTTTTTACAATTATTGTTCTTGATCACAACTTAATCTTTTAAGGGAGAATGAATTCTCTCTGGTATGGATGATAATTACTCTACATTCTTTAAATAATTCAAGGGGATATCTCTAGGGTATGATTGGATTCTCTCTATAATTCATTATGCATAATGAAATAATGTGTCTCTATCCTCAAAAAAATGACATAATAGGGTTAATATAGTTCTAGGGTTAGAAAATAAATAATTTATCAAGTGGTCTTATTATTTTATTAATTCTCAATTAACCCCATGACTAAATATTAATATTATTATTATTTACATAACATGTTGTAAACTAACAGATAAAATGAATATTATTTTTCATGAATAAATAACTTAATATTTATTAAAATAATATTTATTATGACATTTCTCACCAAACCAATAAACTAGGTCCAAAATTCCTCCATAATATTTATCAACCCTAAAATAATGACTATTTAATTAATTAAATAAATATGAATTAATTATTAATTAATAAATACATAAATATTATATTGACTAAATTAGTGAATAAATATTTATTTAAATATTCACATAAAAAATAAATATTTTTTCCCTTCTGAATAAACTAGAATAAATATATATTTTATGTTCATGTATTTAAATAAATAATTAGCTAGTGAATAAATATTTATTAAATATTAAACTCACACATATATATATATATATATCTTCTCTTGAATAACCGGTGGTTGAATATTTTCAATAAAACCAATAAAAAGAATTATTAAACCACATAAAAGAATAATATTTAATCAACATTTCAATTTTATATATAATTTTATTAAGGTTATCAATACCCTTGGTGTGTAACCATCTATGCCCATTTCTCAATTGTATTAGAATACACTGCCTAAATTCCAAGTCTATAATTTATCAGCATACCAAGGCTCCCATAGATAATGAAGTTAATTTTGAAATGGAATGTAACCTCTTATAAATATACACCATGTAATATAATCCCATAATTTTGATATCTATGATAAAGTAAGTTTCATTCTAGTTTCATCAACCTATATGTTCAATGTCTCTTACATTGACTTTCTAAAAATAAACTCTCCAACAAATCCATCATGTCCATGGACTTAATCACACATTTAAATTCCCATAAAAGGTCACAATATAACTACTTCTATTAAAAAACATGCGGAATAAATCATTTCTCACATTATTCAATAATTCAATGTCACTCGTGACTCACCCAATATATAATACCTCACTTCAGGCATATTTCATCATGATTTTCATTAATACTTCAAATTAAATGAATTATAAAATTTAATAATAATAATAATAAATTATAAGGATCATTACATATTTCTACTTATATTAATATCTAATGAATAACATATATGTACATTACCTATTAGCGGGTTATGTTCTCATAATCTCTTTCACTGAAGATTGCTAAGCGCGTACACCATGAGAAAGTGTCTTAGAGTCCTATAAGCCTCCAACCATGATAACTTGTATTATTTGTGTCCTTCCAAATGTTATCATCTAGATATTGAACTTATAATCAAAAATATTTTCAAGGCACTTCTAGGTTTTCATCATAGTGGGGAACATATATGACCTTTTAGTGAAATAAGTACACTTAAGACATTTTCTCATACAATGTCATGTAGAAGAACAATCATGATGTGATGAGATATTTTTATAATTATTAAAATAAATGAATAAAAGTAACCATAAAGAACTTAGAAGTTACTTCTAGGGCACCAACTCCAACAGACTCCCACTTACACTAGTTCTATCTACTAACAAACTTCAACTTTCTATCACTCTAATGATGCTCATGGTTCTTCTGAGATGAGGTTTAGTCAAGGTTCTAACACATTTTATTTCATATAAACTATACTTATAATAAATTCACCCATTTTATAAAAACCCATCAAGAGTTTATATATTTTGTATTATGATCTTCTTTCATTCATGTGGCCTTGGATCCTTTTCAATATACATTATTGTCATATAATCACAATAGAATATGATAGGATCACTAATGTTATGAACCACATCAAAATATTGGATAATTTTATAAATACAAATAGCTTCTTGGGCTATATCATAATCCCCAGTATACTTTGTCTCTAATATAGAATTGATAAAAAATGGATGATTTGAACTCTTCCATCTCACAGGTCCTCTATTGAAACTGAATACATATCCTGACAGATATTTTAGATCATCCTAGTCTATTTTTAAACTAAAATTAGTATATATAAGGACCCAGCCATAAAACATTACATAATATTGAATTAAATGAATAATTCACATTGAGGATCTTTTTAGGTTTAGAGTTCTATAGAATTAGTACATAACTATTACATCTCAAAATACTACAAAGTAGACACTTCTACTCAGTTTCCATTTTTTCACAAAATAAAAACTCTTGAAAAAAGAGTCGTGTCTAGTTCTTTGTTTTAAACAGCGTGAATTTTCTTTGAATCCATCCTTGACCCTATTCATCTTTAAGTCCTCTTAAAAAAAATTCAAAACATGTGATGAGCATAAAAATCTTAGTAATGGTTATAAAACAAAGAATGAAAACATTATTTCATCATTACATACATAAAATAAGATCTTTAAAATACCTCATGAAATCAAAAGATTTATGAATAACACATAGAAAACATAAATCATAAAGGTAACTTCTGGCATCCATATCATACTAACATTGTAGTTATCACAGGTATGTAGGGAGTTACATTTGGAATAACCATCACAATATATTCCCTAAATCTATTAGGAGAAAAATTCATGTTTACCTCTGTCACATTACCCAATTCATTGGAGAGCTATCTCGGGCTCACCCACCCTAGGTTTATAACGGAACCCCCTGTATTCATAAACAATTCTCAATAACCATAAAATATTCATAACACATAAAACAAAAATAAAGGAAAGATAAAATTTCCACATTTTAATCACAATATATTATTTAAATATATTGACATAAAAAATCTTTTATCAAAACCATTTTAAATACTGAAATACGTAAAAATATTCTACAGTATTTATTTTCCTTTTAAAAACATTATGGCTTATTAAGGAAGCCAGAGATCAAATAATACTCAAGGTGGTAGAAAAGGTAATTGTAACTACTTATGTTAAAAAGAAACATTCTTTTTTTCGTTTAGTAAAATGCCTCATAGGAAAATACTTCCTTTGAATGAAATGAAAAGTCAAAGGTATTTATACACCGTATAAAAGAATGTTTAGAATAAAACAAAATATGCCACAATGAAAGGGGATTGAGATGAATTCCCTTACAAAGATGATTTTGTAAATAAAATAGATTGATTAATATTATTTACTATAAATACACATAAATAAAGTATAAATACAAGAGAATATATAAAAATTAATTTATCACATAATCATAGCATGGCATAATAAAAAAGTAGATGATTAACCCAAAGAATGAAAATTTGGTTAAGAATTTATCTTACCTCATGTCCGACTTGACTCGATAATTCTTTAATCTCCTGAATAATAAACTAAAGTTAATTTATACTTGCTTAAGAACCTTTTTATAGTTTGTTATTCCTTTTATATCACTTATTACCAAGTTATAAACATTATGTAATCATTTAAGTTATTGACGGTTGTTGCGTCAATATTTGGTACTTGAGTAAAAATGACCACCTTATAATTACAAGTTGTCCATGTAGTCAACAATACATTGTATCCAGAATTATATTCATGATTTAGATATCATATAAATCAAATATATCTAGTATATATATGTATTTATTACAGTACATAACATTTCGATATAAGAAATGAAATACACCATTCATGGAGATGGTAAATCATACATACTGATGAATGCTACTTTCATTACAATTTAGTACTTTAATGGAATTTAAACATTATGATACCTAGGTATATTATAATTTTAGTATAATATAATATATAATACCATTAAATATATCCTTTATACATCCCCCATATAGAATTAACGAGTCATATCACTTTGAGGGGGCGGTAGTCCGCACTTCCTAAAATGAAATTATTGCGTTTACCCATTATGGAATCCATAAAGGTATGTTATAAATTAAAAATACCAAAGAATAAATAAAATATAAACATAATATATATCATATATAAATACAGTGACATCATAATGGCCACCATGAGAGTTTGTAGGAGTTAATTGAACAATCATCATTTCTTGAGGAGTTAGATTTCCATCCACAGAAACATTATGTTCTTTCCCATTAGATAGATGTATGTGTAAGTTTATTTCAAATAAATCTCATAAAAACATACTAGTATATTGAGGATACTGGTTTTGTTATAAAATAAATGAATAATAAGAGTCCATGGGGCTGGAGAAGTAAAATAAAACAAAATAACTTAAGAGAAGATGTTACCTTTAAATCGGGTAACTCCCTCTGGTTTGAACCAAAAGGATTTTTTAAAGGGATTTTTGCCTATGGTAAGGCTTCTAGGATGATTATAGGGATCATGGGAGCATATTTGAGTAGATTTTGTACAGTAAAAAAGGCTTGAAGATTGTATGGAATGGGTTATAAGTGAGGTATTTTTATAAGGGAGAGGTGGGGATCTTTAGGAGTGTTTGAAACAATTATTTTATAATAAACTCATATTTGGTTTAAAAAGGTCAAATAATCATTAAAATAAAATCTAAGATGAATCATGGTCGAAATAAAATCATCAAATTACAATTGGATAGGTTTTGGATATTTTTATTATTATTTATATACTTATTTATTTAGATCCTTTATTAATGAGGTAAATATTGCATCATTATTGTGTCAAATATAATTTAATTTATTTGATGTTCAAAAATTATAAAAAAATACCATATTGTAGGAAATAATTTTAAATTTCCAAATAATATTTACAGTTTAAAAGAAAACTTACATAACCACTTGTAAAAATTGATTTACTAAAATATATTTGTTTCTGTCATTTTTGTCTTTACTTTAAATTAATTAATATAAAGTGCCTTTATTACTCCCATGTGGCCCCATGGGGTCCCAAACTAGACCCAAGGATTACCATGGTCAGATATATATCATTAAATAGGATTATAACAAATTTTAGGGTAATTTAATATTATTATAATATTATATTTTACCCTTATTTATTATATTTACCCTTTAATCATGGTAAATAAAATATTTACTGAAGTAAATATTTAAAATGTATAAAAATAAAAGTTACCTGTTTACAGAATTTAGAATATTGATTCCAAATATGGAATCCTTTTTTTAAAATTCAAAACACATAAATTGCAGAAATTAATTTAAATTTAATTCCTGCTGTCAAAACAAATAGCGTGTTTTTAAGAAATAATAACTATCAAAAAATTGACACTTTTTTTTGTCCAATTTTAAAATAACATTACATACAATGACTTAGATTAGATTAAATGGTAAAAATATATTCTAATTAAACTTTAAAACTAATTAAAATGATAACATACCCATATAAATAACTTTGATAAAAATGCAGATTTCAATTAAAATACAGTATTTTCAATATTCATTAAAAAATGAATTTTATTAGAAAAAAACCAAAATTTTATCCAAATAAATTTTGATGTCCCAATTCTAAAGAATAATTTTATTTTTTCAAATAGAGCATATAAGAGTGAAAAAAACTAGATTTAAAGAGGGGTCTCCATTAAAAGGCGGTAAATCGACCTTTTAAGGAAAATTGTGCCTAAAATTTGATTCATTCACATTTTAAGCCTCTAAAATTTATTGGATAATTGTAAAATATTTTAACAAACATATATAATCATATTTTAGTTAGTTATATTCATTCCCTCCAATAACATATCTAGGAATTTACTACCATTTAAAATAATAATATTATATTATTAGTATGCGACATATGATTTCAAAAAACCCATTGTTGCGTATCAGGTACTCTATCAAACATAGCGTCCACTTTAAATAAAAATTAATATTTAATTCACAAATATTAATAAATATGAAAGTGTCTTATTCCTTACTTATATAATATGTTATAGTATATCCTATGATCACTAATTTCTCATATTCACTATATACTAGGAACATATCCTTAGTATTCCTAAGATACTTAAGAAAAACCTTAATAACATACTAATTTTTATCTCCTAGGTCATATTTATATTTACCTACTAATATTAAATTGTATACAACATCAATAATAGTATATATCATGGAATACATGATAGATCCAATCATAGAAGAGTATGGGATCTTACTCATTATCTCTCTATCCTCTTATAACTAAGGACACATTTTCTTAGAGAGATGTATACCATGTTACACTATAACTAATACCCTCTTTTATTGTTCTATACTAAATCTGGTTAATATCTATGAAATGTATATACTCTAACCTAGTCCAAGAAGGATTTTGGATCTACCATAGATGATTTGTATTTCAAGGATATATATTGTTTCACCCAATTCATTTTCATATAATCAATTTTTTACTAATCCTAAGGAAACTATAAGACTGGTATGTCATTTCCAACAAGTAATATTTTACCAACATATACTTCTAGTAATATTACCACACTCCTAGTGTACCATTTGTAAACACATGGTTCAAATTAATTCTTTATAAAACTAAATTATCTGATAAATTCGTCAAATTAAATGTTCCAAGACATGGATTCTTTCTTTAACCCATAAACAGATCTCTGAAACTTTCATATTGTATAAGAATTTTCTTGTGACATAAACCCTTTAAGTTGTGTTATATAGACATGTTCATAAATATTCCCATTATGAAAATATATTTTTACATCCATTTTCTAAATATCATAATCATGGAATATTCTTACGCCAAGTATAATTTTGATGGATCTAAACCTATAAATTCTATAAAATGTTTCAACATAATTAATTGATTTATGTTTTTAAACACTATATCTAATAGAATTACATTATAGGTACTTACATTAACTTAAATGTTCAATTTTCTCTTGAATACCCATTTCCACCCAAAAAGACATACATAAACTAGTGGATTGACTACAATCCATAGATGGTTATAATAGGTGGGATTCATCTCAAAATTATAATATTCTTTCCATCATATATCTTCTAAGATATCTATTACCTACTTGTATAAAATAGGATCATTAATTCAAACCAATAGTGAATAACCACATTTAGTGACTAGAAAACCATATCATTCTAGTTACCTGCCCTCTCTGGTGCTCCAATGCAGTACTTGGGTTTCAGTAACAACATATTCCATGGGGACCTATGGAAATTTTTCATGTACCTATAATTGTGTATCTTGAGCATCAAATTCATCAAATTAAAACCTTTTCCCCCTATTTATCTTGATAATGTTCTCCCTATCAAGAAAATATGATTATCTGGTGATATTCACATTCATTTCTAAGGGGTTATATAGATAGTATCCTCTTTTTTAATTAGTATACCCCATAAATATACACTTAATGCCTTATGGTTCTAGTTTATTTCCAGAGATGGAATTAACAAACACCTCACAACCTCCTATAAAATATGTGATAACACATATTTATTTCCATACATTAACTCATATAGTATCCTATCTACTGCCTTAGTTGGTACTTGGTTTATAATTTATTATTTTAGTATGGAAAGAATTTCCCCAAAAGGATAACAGAATATTTTCATAGCTCATCATAGACCTTACCATGTCTAGAATGTTATGGTTCCTCCTTTCACCGACATCATTCCACTATGGTTTATTAAGAGGAGTGATTTATAATAGGATCTTACACTCCCATATAAATTTGAATAATTATTGGTTAAGATATTATACACCCCGACCAAACCAAAATTTCATTATATTTATACCAAGTTTATTCTATAATAATTTCTTGAATTCATTAAATTTCTCAAAAGAATCTAACTTATACCTCATTAAGTAGATATATATATATATATTCTAAATTCATCAGTAAAATTAATGAAGTAGAATACATAAGTCTAGCTTCAACTGTAAATGGTCCTCACACATTAGTGCATACAAATTCTAGAAGCTCTATAGCCCTTTCAACTTATCCACCATTGGTTGGATAAGTTATTTTTACTTATAAACAATAGTGACATATATCATGTTGTTTTATCTCAAAAGAGTCTAAGTAACCATTTTATACAAATTTTCCATATTCTTCTCATTTATATGACCAATATTATGATGCCATAACTGGGTGGAATATGACTCATGTGAACTTGATTCATTATTTTTTTTTCATGAAAAAATGTGTAATTTAATATATATATAGACCATTATTTAAATTTTTCATACCATAACATGTGTTTTATTTATAGAAAAAATATCTTTTATTTCCAAAAATGAAAATATAACCATTTTTATCAAGGAAATATATAGAAATTATTTTTTTGGCAATATTTGGTCATAATAAAATTATTTTATACCCAAGTACATACCTATTGAATGTGGTAGTCTCCAATAGATAGAGCAGCCAACCTCATGCCCTTGGAAGTCCACCAATCCACCTCTCCTATGGAAATATTTTAAAATTTACTTGGTTCTTAAATTTGAATGTAGATGTGATAACCAAAATATATATCTAATTCCCAATTTTTAGATATAGAAATATTTCACTCGATAATGAACACACCTAAAGCTTCTCATTTATTTTTTAACTAGGTGTATTTCTTCTTCCATTGGCCCATATTTCAACATGAAAAACATATTGCATATTTTTTCTCTGCTTGTCTTTGGATCTTCCATTTATTAGAAGTATGGTTCTTGGGAGCCTTATACATGGTATGATTCTTCAATCCCTTTTACTTTTTCTTCCTTTTTTATTCACCATAAGGACAACATAATTTTTACTCCCTATGTCCTAATCAACATGGAAAATCAACATAAGGATTTATGAATGAGTTTTTTTACTATTTATCGTATTATAATTAACAATAAATATGATAAACTCTTAGGTAGTGAGTAAAGAATGATGATTTTGAAAAATTCATCAGGGATATTAAACCCCAATATGTCTAATCACTAAATGTATCTAATCATGTTGACTATGTGAGGCCCAAGTAGCAATAATCTCCAAGTTATAATGTGAATAGTGAATTAGAGATATCATATCTCTCCTATCTCACCTTATCTTGATAAATATGCTGAACTTGAGACATTATATTATATGCATCAATACCCTCATGTTTCTTTAAAATCTCATTATGCATGAAAGATGGAGTAAAAAATAATATATCTATAGAATCATCCAAATGCTTCATATAGGGATATTATTCTTCCTCATCAGAATATTTTCTTAGTGTCCTGGGAAGAGGATTCTATGAAACATACCATTTATAATCATGAGAAATTATAATGTGTAAATTACCATACCATTCCTATTAATTTGTATTGGTGAGAAGGTTATCCTTCTCAAAAAAGGATCGCAATGATATAGTGAAAGTCATGTGAGTTTCAATTTCAAGAATAAATTAGAGAATAATATTAGTACTTTATCTATATTACAATTTAGATAATATATTTAATTTAATTTATTAATCTAACACTATTTTATTGAAACATAATATCACTCAATATTGTTTTTGGAATGACCCATCACATGGATATCCTAGTGGAAAGGATCCATATGAACCTTATCATAACCGAGATAGAGGTTTTAAATTATACTCAAAGGTATTTTTGTGGGTGTAAATTTCCATATTCATTAACTTTTATCTCCTTGATCCATTTATTGGAATCTGAAATCCTAAAATCCTAGATTAGGATTTCCTCAATACTTTGTCTACTAGTTTCACTAAATCTCATAGAGGCAATCAACCTTTAATTAAATCTTGGTTAAGACAACCCAAAAATCAATATATCAATTACCTAATAATTTAAAGCACCCCAATAGAGTTTTTCAATGAAATTTAACTATGGTTCAATTTCTACTCAAGTAGTGAAAACTGACTTACTATTTTATTTGAGGTATTTTTTATCTTTATGTGTAAAATACCAATTTTATCTTATCACATTCTTGTTAAAATTAAGTGAATTTTATTTAATTACATAACCATGAATAGATAAATTTTACACATATTATTATATTACCTTACATCCATATTTCATACTTATATATTAGGTTATTTAATGACTTAGACATCCATAAATAATTAATCATTAAACTGATAAAATTAAAATAAATAGTGGAATGGCCATGATATACTCTAATGGTTGGTTTATATAGTGGATGATAAAAAACCATAGGTAAGTAAACCCTAGAACCAAGAATGGTTAATGTTTTAGTATTCCTCCAATACAATTATGTACCTCTTGGATCAGTTTCACCCCAACCCTAAAATTGAACCACCTCCATTATCCTAGGAGATCCATCCATTACATAATATTTAATCACATGCATATGAGGTAAAAAATGGATTGGTTAGGGGGTTTTATTAAATAAAATGTAGGGACATGATACCTTACATAATTAGAGTAAATTAATGTCTCATAGGCCGTTATTTTATTTAATGTATTATTACAAAAAAATCGAAAAGGTAAATTAAATAAACCAATCACATACGAAGGTTGGTCTAACATCAAGGTCATCTAAATACATGAAATGAATATAAAAAGGTATACTAGCCAGTTATTCACTTCAATTCATTTTTTATTATAAAGTTAAATGTTCTTTAAATAATTCCATTTATCTTAATGACCATCTTAAGTCTCTTGGAGATACCCATTAACACATTAAATGCGAACAATGTAATTTAGTTTTTAATGATACAATTTATTATTCTTTAGTTAATTTAATTATGTTATTTAATAGGAGAATACACCTCATGTACTAAGTGATACAAACCATGTTCCTCATTTTCCATATATCTAGGATAAATGTCTTGGGACTCATAATGTATCTCGGGTCGGATTACATTCCATTTACTAATGAGTTCTACACTATGTGTTCTACTTTCCATGTGTTTTTATAACACAATGATTGACTTATATTGTTATTTGGATGTGGGGATTAATGATTTACATTACAATTATTCTAGCTACATGTCATTTATCACATTAATTATTATGGTTATTAGTCTCATGTGTAAATATTCCACCTATTCGAACACAAGGTTAGCATGCATTTCACAACTAAACCAGGTAGACTACACAGTATTTATTCCATATACATGTCATGTGGTCCAACATACCATGTTCTAGGATGTCCCGATCAAAACATGGTGTGTATTAAATTAATGTTTCACTACTTCTCATAACTTCATATATCCTATGATACATCTAGGTACAATGAACTTGGGTACATGGAATATAAATTGTTCATTTGTAGTATAACTCAGTCTTCGGGATAGAATCCATAATACCTCCCAGGGGAATCTCTAAGTGTCCTTTATCAAATATTTTTCCATTTTAAGATGATATAAAACTTAAACGAATAGAATTAGTATGTGGAAAACATTTTAATTAAACTAAGGATTAAAAAACAAATAAAATGGAAGTGAAGAACTAACCAAAATTACATAGAATCTATCAATGAATAATAAATAATTATAAATTATTAAGTTAATTCTTGTATACCACTTAGTGGTTCTAGGGCACAGTGGATGTTGGTTAAGCCCAGACCCAACAAAAAAAATTCCATCAACGTCTTCACATTTATCAAAAAATATAGATAGAAATGTGTTCCCTGAATCCAAAAATATAGGGTCTTTTCACATATAATTTATAATTAATTTATTTAATTAAGAATTTCCTTTTTTTGAATTATTTATTCATTGATGAATCAATAGAACAATCTTGATATACCATAATTGATATAGAGGAATCAAGTATAGATTCCCTCTAGTAGATATTCACATGTGCATCGCGAACCACTGATCTTAGTTATAGAATGCTCTGGGTGATATCACATAAGAATCTATTGCTTACGATGATCTATATTGGTCCTAGTTGAATCCTTTAATGGGGAAGGAATTCAAATTATTTAGAAGGATAATTACTATGAATTCTTCATAGCATTCTTGGGAGGGTTATCTCTAGGGATTGAAAGGATTATCTCTTAAATTTATTATTCACACTAAAAAAATTTGGCACTATCTTCCCAAAATTCCATAACTGGGTTTATATAGTGATAAGATCAAAAAAATAAACAATTTCACAAGGGATATTATTATTATTTTAATTCTCAGTGAACCCTATGACTAAATAATAATTTTTTTTATTTACATAAGATGTGTTAAAATCATAGATAAAATAAATTTTAAATTAATATTTATTCAAATAATATTTATTATGACATTTCTCACTATGACATTAAACTCAGTCTCAAAATCCTCTTTGATATTTATCAGACCTTGAATAATAACTATTTATTTAGTTAAATAAATATGATGCATTATTCACCAATAAATAAATAAATATTATATTCCCCAAATTAAATAATAAATATTTATTTAAATATTCACATAACCAAAATAAATATATTATTACCCTATGCATAAACTTGAATAAATAAATATTATATATTCAGATAATTAAATATATAATTACCTTGTGAATACATATTTTTTAAGTATTCAAATAACATATATATTCTCTCAATTAACTAATGATTAAATATTCACAATCAAACCAGCCTGAAAAATTATTAAACCACACATAAGAATAATATTTATTCAATATTTTGAATTCATATAAAATTTGAATGAGGATTTCAATACACGTAGTGTGTGACCCTCTAGGGTCATTTCTTACTGGCATTGGGCTACACTACCTAAAGTACACAGTTGTCATCTAATAACACGTCAAGACTCCCATAGATAAATATATTGATGTCATAATGACATGTAAATTCCTATGAACATACACCATGTAATATAATTTATTCATATCAATATCTCTAATCAAGATGGATTCATGCTAGTGACATTAACCTGTATACTTGATTTCTATTTCTTTGAATTTTAGGAAATGAAATTTCCAACAACACTACCATGGACATGGACTTAATCTAACATTTAAATTCACAAAAAAGGGCCTGAGATAACTAATTTCATTAAATAATGTAATGGATAAATCCTTTCTCACATTATTCATTAATACAACACCACTCATGATGCACTCAATGAATCCAAATACTCAATGAGAATATGTCATCACAATTTTTGTCAATGCATCAAAGCATGCGACTTATGACATGCATAAAAAATAATCATAAAGTCTAAGTATAATTAAACATTTCCTTATATGGGAGTTTCCAATGAAACATATATATATATGTGTGTGTGTGTGTGGTTTTCCTAATTGCGGTTCATGTTCTCAAAATCTTTTATACTAAAAATTACCATGGTTTTCAACATGAAAAAGTTTCTCAAAGTCCTATGAGTGTCTACCCTTGATATCATGTTACATTTTTGTCCCATAAAATGATATCATACGGCTATAATACTTGTATTCAAGAATACTTTCATGGAACATCATGGTTCTCATCATAGCAGGGAACTACTATGAACTTTCATTATGAAAAGTATAAATAAGAAATTATAACATACTATGTCACACAATAAAAGAAATCATGATGTGATAATATATTTTTATAAATATTCAAATACATTAATACAAGTGACCATAAAGTAGATAGAAATTAGTTCTAGGGAACCAACTCCAACAATAACCTCTTTCCTCTTTAGCAGTAAACATGTAAATTATTAACACCAGATTTAGCTTTCTCAATGATGTTTTCAATGTTGTAGAGTATCATCAATTAGCATAATTAAATAAAAAAAGTTTTCTTATCTATATTTTCTATTTTATATTATGATTAATATGAAAAATATATTCCCAAAATGATTTATAGAAACTCCCATGATTTCTGGATGCATCAATAATCCCCAAAGAATAACATTTTTGACCATGAAAGATGACTTAAAATATATAATTTGAGATCATGTGAAAATCAGTCATCAACCATCTCATTTAACCTCATTATAATTACTATAAATCTCATAAATAATCATGTATTTGACTAAAACATTTATATTTATAAAAATAGTATCATAAAATCCTCATCATATAAACTTTATAGATTTTCACTCTGAAGATTACATAAAAACAATTAAGTGCATGAATGACCCTGAGGAATAAAATTATCTATGAAGATCAACAGTGAGGCAAGTGAGTATAAGAAGAAACTTCATATACACCCTTATTATGTTGAGTATAGAATGTTTGAAATAGATAAGTGATTGTATGGATCAACCATATGACTTTGACTTGATCAACTACATAAATAAAATCAATATTATGTATTATTCTAGATCAACCACATGTAAAACTAAATTTCCAAGTGACTATATTGGATTTACCACATATAAAAATCACTAACTGAGTTGATTGACTATGAGGTATTCAATCAACCATGTTGGATCACAACATGTACAACTTTTATGTGGCCCAACTCATTTGTATTCTTAGTATGGTGTCTATGATTATCATAGATAAATAGAAAAGATTAATTATTACATAACACATGTATGATATTTATTATGACTAAATTTATGATTACAAAACATATGTATTCTTTATTACACATCCATTCTTTTGTCACCTTTCAATCAACTCCACTAAATTTTTGTTCACACAACATTATAACTTCCAATATTACCTCTATATAGTTTATCATCTACTATTGGCCTTCTTAATCGACTTAAAAACACTTAAGAAAATATAGTATAAAATGATCATTAATCCACTAATAATTTTTTTTGGTATCCTTGAATATCATCACATTTTTTATTACTTCCAGGTGTCTTAAATTTTTTCAAAAAATAACTTCCAACACTCACTCTCAAAAACAATTTTCTTCATATTTAGTAATGTTTTAAAAAAACTAAAACAATAAACACTTCCTAAATAACTCCAAGGTTACTTCACCTTTATCTAATAAATAATTTTTAAATTGGTTAGAACATATTTTAATCCTACGTTATTTTTTTAATTTAATTGAACATAGGTCCTTAGATATTGATTTTTATGCTTGGAGTATTTTAAACCACTCAAATATTATCATATATATACTAATATAAAGATATCTATATAATTAAGTTGAAACAATATCCTTATGATTTATTTTATCCTTTATAACTACTATGTTATTAGTTAAATACTGTAATGTAATTTCATCCCTAACAGGTGAATATATCTTCTTATAATCAATTATAAGTATTTCGGAAAAATATTTAATGAAGATAAAAACATTGTATAGAACAATATCAATTTTTTCATTTTAATTTTATATAAACCCACATATAAAAAACAATATTCACAACTTATAGTGAAATCATAATGAGTTTATAGACTTATCACTTATTATGTGATCTTAATTTATTTTTTATTATATCATTTAATTTATCCAAATTACAAAATTTTTTACACTCCATAACTTACCTTGGTTCAATATCTTCATTACTAATATCAAATTCTATTTAATATTAAAATATTTCATAGATATTTTTCTTTTCTATTCAATAATTTTACTTTTGTGGAAAATTTAAAAGATATTTAATTATTTTTTAAACCATTAGGGTTTTTAATATCATTTATATTATCTATATAGGAAATGGTTAATTTATATAAAATCCTTTAACAGTCACACTCCAAAAAATATTTTTCTCATGTCATGAAAAATAAAATTTAAATCCATTGATCACCTATTACACACCAATAAAATATGTAAATAATATAAATAAATTAAAACATACAAGGACGTGAATATTTACTTGGTTCACCCAAATCGGTTATGTCAAAGGAGAATACACAATGTTATATGTCTATTTAATAAAGTACAATAAACTCATCATCCCAATGGATACAATGTTTTATGATATATCCACTCTATTCTAAAGATAAATTCCTCTTACTCCTTCTCCATGAACTACTTCTATGATGATTGATGATTAGTTTATAGATGTGTAAGAATCTTAAATAATAATATATGAAAATGATGGGGGTTTTCACCTAGTATTCTAATGTGATGATTTAGTGTTTATCAATCCCTATCTTCATCTTTATTGATGATATAAACAATCCCTTGTAAAAGAGTTTATATGATATCCTTTGATTAATCTTCATAGTAATAACCTCTTCCTCCAAAGTGGAATCTAGATTAGATCAATTCCATGTTAATAAAATTGAAACTATTATAATCACTCTTATTTTTCACCAAATTAATATATAAATGATATTATTCATGTTATTTATTCTTTAATACACAATATATATCAATAAATATCCATGATTTATAATACTATATCTATAAAACCAGGTCTATCAATATTTTATATACCCACTAGATCACGCTCAAATAACCACATCCAACATATTTTACACTCTATTTTCCTCCATAGAAACCAAATAAATGTAATTATATCAATATTATTGTATTATAATCAATGTAAGAGATCTATTTTTCTTATCATGATCCACATTAATTATTTTATGTTCCACACCACTAAAAAGTATTCAAATACATCTAAAAAGATTAAGTAAAATGAATCATTAACCAAATATATTTTCAAATTTCTATAGAATTAACAAGATATAAAAATATCTAAAAATATCTAAAACCGTATTTTAATTGTATATACTAGGGGGATTTATACATTAGGTGTGATATCTTCTAGAATCCACTGAAAAAAATCATTTGGTTCCTCGTTTTATAGGATGTCTTTTCTTTATCAAATAATAATATAAACCATTAAAACATCCTTGATAACCCCCCTCCCCTAATTCGAGTACATACAACATAATTTTAAAATAGAAACCTTCATAATGAGATTTTACTATTTCTTGAATCAATAGTTTTCTAAAATAAAAATGACATAATAAGTAAACAAAAGATAATTAATTTTTAAACAAATAATTTCGTCTTCCTTTCATGTCATTGAATTCTTTAACTTTTTCAAGTTGTCCTTCTCCATTGGTATAATAAACATTTGGTTCCCACCAATAATAAATTTTCATACCACTTTAAAAAATTCAACAATTTATATACGGATCAACTTCTCATCTTGATGCCACTAGATTTTTAAAATAGGGATTTATCATCTATACCGATTTCATTAGATTTTCTAGATTAATTGTATTTTTCATTATATTCACCCCATCGAACATGTCTCCATCTTAAACCCAGATCACATAAACAATTGTTAGGGAAATTTAATATGTCAAGGAGAGAGTTACATCATGGTTATATATAATAAGAAAAGTATGTGGTTAGTCTTGATGATCTATACCTTTTCTTCTAACATTCTTCCAATAATATAATACTCATCCCTTTAGTATAGTGGCTTGAATTATTAAACTCATGAAATGTTCTTCCTAAATTTTCCATTAGTATCCATGACACTCCAAATTTAGATCATTATACACCATTAAATTATTATTAATCCCACTTATACAATACTTCTTATTTTTTCAATTTATATAGTTTTCACCAATGTTACACATCTATCCATATTTATCCTTCCCCATATTTATATTAGATAAAATTTCATCCACATATTCCTTAATTTTCATGAGTACTATTTCATATTTCTCAACACACCATATTTGTTTCTTTATTCTTCATGTTCGTTTCTGATTATAATCATGCATTGGGGTATGTTTAACAAATTTTTGATTTTAAACTTCATCTTATCTTATAACCATGAATCTATTTTATATGTTAAAAAATTTTCCTTTCTACTCCTTGATCTTGTAACATTTTCCATTGAATAATATTTCACTACATAACCATGGTTAAAATAAATTAAACAACTTCTAAAGAAATCATGCCTCATTTTTTTAAGATGAATTTCACTAGTAGTTTTTCCTCAAATATAAGAATTCATAGCCTCCATTAAAACATTTGTGATGTTCCCCATATATATAAAATAGTTAAATTATTTTTTCATGTTATTCGGTCCTTGTCTTCAGATACAATACTTTAAATCCATTAGGGATCCCAAGTAATTTCTCCTTTGATATTTTTTAGAAGGATTATTTTTTAATTGATTATAAAGTGCATCTAAGTAATTATATAAATAATCGCTATGATACTTATTCTATTTTACCAAAATAATTATAGCAACCATATTCTTTTTAGTTCCATGACATTCGAGTAATTTTCCATCAGTTGAGTTTTCATTACAATAAACTAAAATCTATATTATTTGAATGATTTCAATATATCTTCAAGTTTCTTCCTGAGAGAGTTTATATTAGATTTTTATTCTTTCTCATTTTCTAGTTAATATTATAATTCATGAGAAATTTAACCAAGAACATCACTTTTCTCCTTAATTTTGATCTTTATTTCAGTAATAGTCTCTTTTGTATCCAAATAATTTAATCATAGAACTTTATTCTCCATGTTTAATTATTATAATAATTTGTAATCTTCTTTTATTTTAATTTTTAGATTTTGAACTTCTTTTAATAATGATTTTATATCCTTTTAATAATTATAGGAAAATTTTCTATTTATTATCGTAATTTTGTAATTATTTGTTATCTAAAAATATCATCGTATCTTTTGATCATTGAATAAGAATCTATGCATTAATATTTTCATGAAATGTTCTCAAATGAATTAGATTTAAATTTGTAAATAAAATAAATTTTATTCACCATAATTGAAGTGACTATTTCCCTATAAATCTTTTTATTATTCTTTTTATTCTTATCACCATTTGAAATAAGGAATTTTATTCATATTTTTTCATAAGTATCTCAATGTTATTGGGTTTTTCTATAAAAACTTTAGAATAAGTAACAACATCTTCCATTGACATATGTTTTCCATAAATATTATTTAAATTCCCCCATGAATTAAATACTATATAATAATGAACAATAGTCTTAAATACCTTATTAGTCAAAACATTAATCAAAATCATCATGACATTTCCATCATGAACCCTTTTATTTTTTATTCTCAAATAAGAACCATGATAAATTCATTCCAATGTAAGACTCACATGAAATTTTTCTCAGTAAAATAATCTTCCAAAACATCATTAAATTTCCATTTATATTTATAATTATTATGCACATCATTCATGATCTAGGATAACCCAATGTGTTATTCCAAGGAATTATATTTTTTGAATTATTAATTACTACCATATGTGTTTCAATTTAATTTATAAAAGTATAATTCAATGTGAATAATAATTTTAGTGGTTTTTATAATACATGACTCCAATATAATTTATTAATCATAAGAAACGTGTATTTTATAATTCTACATAGTTAAACACATCGTATTATACCTATGTTTTTATATATCATTGAAACTTAATAATTTTCTCATAGAATTAGAGGAAAACAAAAGATAATTTCTAAAGAACTTTTTCAATTTTGGTAAATTAAAAAATTCTTTACCAGTCCCTTCAATTAGATCTATATGACCTGATATAACTATAAGGCCCCAGCCTTAAATCTTAATTAATCTTGAGTTACTAAAATATTACACATTGAGGATCTTTTTGGGATTAGAGTTTTAGAGAATTAGATCATAAAACATTCATTACATTACACATATAAACAAAGTGGTTACATAAATATAGTATTCTTCTTTCCCATCAATGGAAACATATTTAAAATAAAACATGGATTCTTTCTTGACACTTCCTTGACACTATCATCATATCATGTACCTTTCTCTTGACCTGTGAAAAACATTTCAAAAAACATGGGATGAGCATAAAAATCTCAGTAAGGGATATAAAAATATGGATAGGAAACATGGGTACATATATACATAAAAATTAAATCATACTTTGCCCATAAAACAAAAGCACTTTAACTTACCTCATCAAAACATGAATAAATCATAGAAATCATAAGACATAAAGGTAACTTGAGGCATTCATAACATTCTTACGTAGGGAGTAACCCTCTTGGTTACATTTGGAATACCCATCACAGTATATTCCCTAAATCTCTTTGGAAAAACATTAACGTTACACTCCTTCACGTTACCCAATGCATTGGAGATCTATATCGGGCTCACCCGCCCTTAGTTTATCACGAAACCACCCGTCTTCATAATAATGCCCAAGAACTTCAACATAATCGTATCACATAAAACATGCATAAAGGAAACATAAAATTTCCACCTTTCAATAACAAGATATCAAAACAACAAATTGATATAAAAACATTATGAAAAGAATTTTCAATACCAAAATAAAAGAAAAGTAAAACATGGTATTTATTTTTCTTTTAAAAAAAGGTATGGCTTGTAGAGGAAGCCGAAACTCAAATAATGGTCACGGTGGAGGAGAAGGTGATAAGGGTTCGAAATCCACCCATCCAATAGGTTTTGTCCATGTGTAGGTCTTAGATTTTACATTATCATTTCATTTTATATAAATCCTTTATTAATGAGGTTATCGCTGCATCATCATGATGTCATAAATAATTTAATTTATTTAAAGTCTAAAAATTATAAAAAAATACTATGATGTAGGAAATATTTTTATCTTTCCAATGAATATTTATAATCAAAAATCTGACTTGTATAACCCCATGTAAAAATTGGTTTAGTAAAACATCTCATGTTTGTGTCATTTTTACTTTTACATTAAATAAAAAGTTATTTATGTCATTTCCCAACCAAAGTGGCTCCATGAGGTCCCCAAGTTGACCCATGGGTTTTCTTGGTCGGCCATGACACAGCCAATGAAGGTAGGACATGTTTCAAGCTCATCTCATATTATTAAAAACATTATTTTTACCTTAAACTACACTAATTACCTCTAATTGCGATTAAGAACTTAAGAGTTACTATTCACCAAAAAATTATTTTAATCTCATTGAACCACATTTTACTTCTTAATGACAACCATATATGTCGGATTTCTGAAATTCAAAACACAGATGTTGTAAAATTTCATTTAAATGAAAAATCAGTTTTTATAAGTACCACTTAGTGGTTTCACTATTCATCAAAAATTGAAGTTTTTCAGAAAAATACCAAAAATTCACCCTATGCAATATTTGATATTCCAAATTCAAAAATTAAGTCTATTTTACAAAATTCAAAACATATAAGTCACATTAATTAATTTAATAATTAATTCCTACTGTCACGACAAATAGCGTGTTTTTATGAAACAATAAGTATCAAAATATTTACACCAGTTTAAGTCCAATTTCAACGTGAAATTGATTCCAATGACCACAATTGGATTAAATGGTAAAAATATATTCTAATTTCACTTAAAAACCAATTCAAAAGATAATATAATCATATAAATAAATTAGATTAAAAAGCAGTTTTGATGTAAAATGCAGTATTTTTCACTATTCATTAAAAAATGAACATTGTCTGAAAAATACCAAAAATTCACACAAAGTAACTTTTGATGTCCCAATCATAAAGAATAAGTTTATTTTGACAAAAATAGCTTATAAATTTGTCAAAAGATATATTTAAAAATGGTTTTCCATCAAAAGGCAGTAAAACAAAAAATATTAGTGTCTTCCATGCTTAAGATTGGATTTATTTTCATTTTAAGCCTATAAAAACTATCTAATTCATTAATAGACATAGATAAAAATATCAATTACTCATTACTTACTTGGGATGTTACATCCTTCCCCCCTTTTGAAAATTGTGTCCCCGCAATTTATTTACTTATCGAATAAATGGGGGTACTTATCACTCATTGCATTTTCAGATTCCCATGTTGCCTCTTCCATCATGTGGTTTTTCCAAAAAACCTTTACCTGATTAATCACCTTATTTCGTAACACTTGCTCCCTATGGTCAAGAATCTGGACCGGTTGTTCCTCATAAGATAGGTTCTCTTCCAGCTTTACTACCTCTTGACTCAAAACATGAGATGGATCTGGCATGTACTTTCTCAACATTGAAACGTGAAAAATATTGTGTATCTGAGATAAACTCGAAGGTAAAGCCATCCGGTATGCAACTGATCCAACTCTCTCCAGAATTTAATATGGTCAAATAAACCTTGGACTCAGCTTTTCTTTCTTACCAAATCTAATCACACTTTTCCAAGGAGAAACCTTGAGAAAAACATGATCACATACCTCGAAAGATAGATCCTTCCTCCGGTTATCCGCATAACTCTTCTGCCTGCTCTGAGCTATTCTCATGTGCTTCTGAATCAGCTGAACTTTTTCTGGCATCTCTTCTACCAATTCTGGTCCCATCAACTTCCTTTCACCCACTTCATCCCAGAATGCTGGAGTTCGACACCGCTTCACATATAATGCCTTAAATGGTGCCATCTTTATACTGGAATGAAAACTGTTATTATATGAAAATTCAACCAAAGAGAGATGTTGGTCCCAACTTCCCTGATAATCCATTGAACAAGATCGTAGCATATCCTCCAAGGTCTGAATTTTTCGTTCTGACTTCCCATCTGATTGAGGATGAAATGTTGTACTAAAATTTAATTCAGTACCCAATGACTTCTGAAGGCCTTTCCAAAAGTTAGAAGTGAACATGGGATCACGATCAGATACAATGGAGATAGGAACTCCATGTAACCTGACTATCTCTTTAAGATACAAACGGTAATGTTGATCTTGGGAAAAAGTATCTCGTATAGCAAGGAAATGAGCAGACTTGGTCAAGCGATCAACAATAACTCAGATTGCATTATTACCTCGAGATTTCTTCGGTAATCCCACAACAAAGTCCATGGATATATTCTCCCATTTCCACTCTGGCACTGGTAAAGGCTGAAGCATCCCTTTAGGTAACTGCCGCTCTGCTTTAACCTGTTGACATGTCAAACACTTCATAGTAAAATCAACAATATCTCTTTTCATTCCATCCCACCAGTAATACTCCCACAGATCATTGTACATCTTAGTACTGCCAGGATGAACTGAAAACGAAGATCTATAAGCTTCACATAACAAATATCTCCTCAATTGTGAATCACAAGGCACACACAATCTCTTCCCAAATCTCAAAACGCAATCATTATCAATGTTGAATTCAGGAAACTTACCTTTCTAAACCAGCTCTACCTTTTTCTACAACTCACTCTCTTGCTTCTGTGCTTTCTTGATTTTGTCTGATAGAGAATATTTCACTGATACCTAAAATAAAACAGAAGGACATCCTGCACCAACAACTTCTATGCCAAAGTTCATCAAATCCTTAACCAAAGGATCACGTTCCAAATGCATCATTGCTAATAAAGCATTACTTTTTCGACTTAAAACATCAGCCACTTTATTTTCTTTTCCCAGATGGTAATGAATTGTACAATCATAATCCTTGATTAATTATAGCTATCTCCTCTGTCTCATGTTCAATTATTTCTGAGTGAATATATACTTTAAACTTTTTTGGTCAGTATATATTTCACACTTTACTCCATACAAATGATGCCTCCAAATTTTTAAAGCGAAAACAACAGCAGCTAATTCCAAATCATGTGTACGGTAATTTACCTCATGAGTTTTCAACTATCGTGAAGCATAAGCAATTACCTGATCATTCTGCATTAGGATGCAACCAAGTCCTTTCAATGAAGCATCACTGTATATAACAAACTCACCATTCCAGGAAGGTAGTGCCAAAACTGGAGCATTCACCAATCTTCTTTTCAATTCCGGAAAACAATCATCACATTCTTTTGTCCAGATAAACTTAACACCCTTCCAAGTTAGCTTAGTCATTGGACTAGATAACCATGAAAAATTTCTAACAAACCTTCGGTAATAGCCTGCCAAACCATGGAAACTACGAATCTCTGTTACATTTTTGGGTCTTTACCAGTCTTCCACAACTTTTGTTTTTGCAGGATCAACAGTTATCCCATCTTTAGAAACAATGTGACAAAGGAAAGAAATTTGTTGCAACCAAAACTCACACTTTCTGAATTTCCCATACAATTTCTTTTCTTTTAAGGTTTGCAAGATAACCCTTAAATGTCTTTCATGCTCCTCTTTACTTTTATAAAACACCAAAATATCATCAATGAAAACCACCACAAACTTATCCAAAACTCATGTAAAATTCTATTCATTAAGTCCATGAATACAGAAGGTGCACTGGTTAGCCCAAAAGGCATTACTAAAAATTCATAATGGCCATATCTTGTACGAAATGCAGTCTTCGAAACATCTGCTTCCTTTACCTTCAGCTGATGGTACCCTGATCTCAAGTCAATATTTGAAAAATACTGAGCTCCCTGGAGCTGATCAAACAAATCATCGATATGAGGAAGAGGATATTTGTTCTTAACATTGATGTTATTCAAGGATCTATAATTAAGGCAAAGTCTCATTGAACCATCTTTCTTTTTAACAAATAAAACAGGAGCACCCCATGGTGATGTTCTAGGTCGAATGAAACCTTTCTCTAATAAATCTTGCAATTGCTCCTTCAACTCTAAAAGTTCAATTTGAGACATTCGATAAGGTGGTTTTGAAATTGGCTTAGCATCAGGAACTAAGTCAACAGTAAATTCAACTTCCCGATCTGGTATTATTCCAGGCAACTCATCAGGAAAACATCAGGATACTCATTTACCACAGGCACATCATTAATCTGAATAGTTCCTTTATTTTTAACGATGTGTGCAAGGTAACATTCATTTCCATCTTTTACAAGTTTCTTGGCCTCTTGATAAGTTATCAACAGTAAGGGTTCATTATTGTACACAAACAGAAAGTATTTCTGAAAAGAAACTTATTTAGATCCACAATCAATCTTAGCATGGTAAATAGAGAGCCAATCCATACCCATGATAACATCAAACTCTACTAGAGGTAGAACAATAAGGTTTTCAAGTAGATTCTTTCCACAGATAAGGATAGGAATATTATTATAAATTCTTTTTGCCTCAACATTTCCCATAGGTGTTCTTACCAAACTTTCAGGAGTCATTTCTTGAGATGGTATTCCCATTTTACTAGAAAAGGTTTCAGAGATGATAGAATGTGTACACCCCAAATCAAACAACACACTGGAATAATCTGAAAAAACAAACAAAGTACCTGATACAACATCATTTGATGGCCCGATATCTGCTGAAGTAGTTGCAAAGGATTTCACCACCCCTTTCTGCTTGTAGTCTAACTTTTTCCCATCACTCAAGCTCTTTGTCGGACACTCATTTTCATAGTGACCCATCTCATTGCACTTATAACATTTCACTAACTGTAAATCAAATTTGGTCTTACCATCACCCTGATCTTTTCCAGTGAATCACGAGCCTTATGTCCCATCTTACCACATCGGTAGCACTTTCCAGAATTCAGAAGACATTCCCCAGCATGCCTTTTGCCACATTTATCACAAACTAGAAACTTAGTTTTCTTACCGTCAGAATTTTTTGAAGAATTCTTACCTTTCTCCTACCACCTCAGTCTCTTCTTATGTTGGTTGTTATAGAACACTTGATCATTGGCAGACTCCATTTCCACCTTCTCAGCACATCGAACAAGATTTTTATAACTTTTAAACTCACAAGAAGATAATTCCCTTCGATATTTTGGCTTTAATCCTGAGTAAAAATGATTGATTTTACTATCAAGGTCTCGGATAATATTTGGAGCATACCTTTCCAATCGAGTGAACCTTTCTTCATAGGCAGTCACTGAGTCTTCCTCTTGCCTCAATTCCAAGAATTGATTTTCCATCCTATGTCGAACTGCCTTAGGAAAATACTTCTCAAGAAACATACATTTGAATTCATCCCAGTCGAGAGCATCAATCTCATCAGTGTCCCTGATATTTTTAACCATCGACCACCACTGATCTGCTTCACCCTCCAAACGATAAATAGAAAGACTAACCTTTTGATTGTCTGAACACCCCATGACATCAATAATCTTCTCCAGAGCTTTAATCCACCCTTCAGCTAGCACAGGGTCAGATGATCCTCTGAATGATGGGGGATGTTTCCTCATGAAATGTTCCACCACTGATATGTTCCTCTGCGGTTGATCTGGCTGATCTTGTGTATGGATACCACCGCCATTTATCGCTTGAGTCAACTACGCTATTACTGCAACAAACTGTTCAGTTCCAATTCTGACCATCTCAGGATGCTGATTCGGAAGGTTACTTCCTTCTATATTCCTTCCTAGCACTACTTCCCTATTTCCTCTACGGAAAACCATTCGGAAAAAACATGTCTTATATGAAGAAACATGGTAATCTTCAAATACTATATCACTTCAATTTGACCATAAAAAAATATTTTTGGATAATTATTTAGTAGAATTATAACTCCTAAAGTTATCTAAATCAACCTTTGATACTAACTATAAGGCCCCAGCCTTAAATCTTACTTAATCTTGAGTTATTAAAAGATTACACATTAAAGATCTTTTTGGGTTTAGAGTTTTAGAGAATTAGATCATAAAACATGCATTACATTACACATATAAACAAATTGGTTACATAAATATAGTATTCTTCATTCCCATCAATGGAAACATATTTAAAATAAAACACAGATTCTTTCTTGAAAATTCCTTGACACTATCATCATATCATGTACCTTTCCCTTGACCTGTGAAAAACATTTCAAAAAACATGGGATGAGCATAAAAAGCTCAGTAAGGGATATAAAAATATGGAAAGGAAACATGGGTACATATATACATAAGAATAAAATCATAATTTACCCATAAAACATAAGCACTTTAACTTACCTCATCAAAACATGAATAAATCATAGAAATCATAAGACATAAAGGTAACTTGAGGCATTCATAACATTCTTACATAGGGAGTAACCCTCTTGGTTACATTTGGAATACCCATCACAGTATATTCCCTAAATCTCTTCGGAGAAACCTTAACATTACACTCCTTCGCATTACCCAATGCATTGGAGGGCTATATCGGGCTCACCCGCCCATAGTTTATCACAGAACCACCCGTCTTCATAATAATTCCCAAGAACCTCAACATAATCGTATCACATAAAACATGCATAAAGGAAACATAACATTTCCACATTTCAATAACAAGATATCAATACAACACATTGATATAAAAACATTATGAAAACCATATTCAATACCAAAATAAAATAAAAGTAAAACATGGTATTTATTTTTCTTTTAAAAAAAAGGTATGGCTTGTAGAGGAAGCCGAAACTCAAATAATGGTCACGGCGACGGAGAAGTAGTTGTCGCCGCATACGTACGACAAAAACATTCCCTTTTGTCATTTAGTAAATGCTTCATATAAAAAAGATTCTCTTTTTAATAAACGTAAAATTCAAATGGGTTTATACACTGTATAAAAGAAGGTTGTGTATAAAAAAAATATGCCTCAATGAAAGGAGATTGAGACGAAGTCCCATACCTCGGGTCCGACTTGACTCGATCTTTCTTTAATGTCCTAAATAATAAACTTGAGTTAATTTATACTTTATTAAGAACCTTTTTTTAAGTTAATTATTCCTTTTATATCACTTATTTCTATGTCAGGAACACTATGTAATTATTTAAGTTAATAACGGTGGTTTTAACGATCATTGGTACTTGAGTCAAAAATAAACCCTTTATAATTACAAGTTGTTCATGTGTCCATTATATCCAGAATTATAATCATGATGTATATATCATATATATCCAGTATATACATGCCTTTATAATATTAAATAATCATTTAGAGGTAAGAAATGAAATGCACCGTTCATGGAGACGGTAAGTCGTACGTACGCATGAACGCTACTTTCATTTCTATTTCGTATTTTATAGAATGGAATAATAATGATATAAAGGTATATTATAATTACAGTATAATATCATATATAATATCATAGTTCCATCCTTTATACGTCCCACATTTGGTATTTAACGAATCAAATCACTTTGAGGGGGCGGTAGTCCGCACTTCCTTAAATGAAGATATCGCGTTTACCCATAATGGAAACCATAAAGGTATGCCCAAAATGAAAAATAAAAAAGCTTAAGGAAAACATAAACATATTATATATCATATATAAATATAGTTACATCTTAATGGCCACCTTTGAAGGTGTTAAAAGAATGTTGAACAATCATCGTTTCGGGAGGCATAAATTCACCATCCACTGAAACAATATTTCCTTTAACCATTACATGTAGGTGTGTGTAAGTGTAGCTCGAATAATTATTATAAAAACATCCTAGTATATTGAAGATACTGGAGTTGTTACAAAATAAATGAATAAAAAGTGTTTATTGGGTTGTATAAGCAAAATAAGACAAAAGGACTCAAGTGAAGACATTACCTTAAAATCGTGTAACTCCCTTTGGGTTGAGCTCAAAGGCTTCCTTGGGAAGACTTCTGCCCAAAGTGAGGCTTCAAGGAGTAAGAGAGGGATGTGGAGAGACACAATGGTCAGTGGTTGGCTGAGCCAAAGGCTTTGGGAGTGTGGGTAACGAGGTAGAGGTGGGGGCCTTTTATAAGAGGAGAGGAGGGGCACTCTTGGAAGGTAAAGAAAAGTCACCTTATTTTAAAATGGTATTTGGATTTAAGAGGTACGACATTGATATGTCTCAATAATAAGGTGATAAGGGTTCTAAATCCACCCATCCAATAGGTTTTGTCCATGTTTAGGTCTTATATTTTACATTATCATTTCATTATATTTAAATCCTTTATTAATGAGGTAATCACTACATCATCATGATGTCATAAATAATTTGATTTCTTTAAAGTCTAAAAATTATAAAAAACTACTATGATGTAGGAAATCTTTTTATCTTTCCAATGACTATTTATAATAAAATAAATGACTTGTATAACCCCATGTAAAAATTGTTTTAGTAAAACATCTCATGTTTGTGTCATTTTTACTTTTACATTAAATAAAAAGTTATTTATGTCATTTCCCAACCGAAGTGGCTCCATGGGGTCCCCAAGTTGACCCATGGGTTGTCTTGGTCTGCCATGACACAGAAAATGAGGGTAGTACATGTTTCAAGCTCATCTCATATTATTAAAACATTATTTTTACCTTAAACTACACTAATTACCTCTAATCGCGATTAAGAACATAAGAGTTACTATTCACCAAAAAATTATTTTAATCTCATTGAACCACATTTTACTTCTTAATTACAACCATGTATGTCCGATTTTTGAAATGCAAAACACAGAAGTGGTAAAATTTCATTTAAACAGAAAATCAGTTTTTATAAGTACCACTTAGTGGTTTCACTATTCATCAAAAATTGAAGTTTTTCAGAAAGATACCAAAAATTCACCCTAAGCTATATTTGATATTCCGAATTCAAAAATGAAGTCTATTTTACAAAATTAGAAAAATATAAGTCACATTAATTAATTTAATAATTAATTCCCACTGTCACGACAAATAGCGTGTTTTTATTAAACAATAAGTATCAAAAGATTGACACCAGTTTAAGTCCAATTTCAAAGGGAAATTGATTCCAATGACCACCATTGGATTAAATGGTAAAAATATATTCTAATTTAACTTCAAAACCAATTAAAAAGATAATCTAATAATATAAATAATTTATATTAAAAAGCAGTTTTGATGTAAATTGTAACACCCCAAGATTTTATAGTGTGTTATTTCTTCAAAATAATTCAATAACTTTCACTACACGCAAAACCAAGTTCAATCGCACCATGACTTACCAAACAGGCTGTTCAAAAGAGGTTATGAATAGTGTTAACTAAATTTTAAACTTTATATAATCCTTATAATTTTAGAATCCATATTATGAGTTTCTTAGACATAATGTAAGAACAAATTCATTTTCAGTATTGCACTTTTATCAACTTTTGATAGTGAAACCTTTTTAAATACAATATTTTAAACTTTTTGACTAAATGGAGACATCAAAAAATTAAAATGAAACATCCCAAGCTTCCACGGTACGCTTTCCTTTGAATAAAACAGTAGCGTGTGTTTTACGCAACTTCGAGTTTTAACACACACCACAACCGATCAAACTAGCCGTTATGAATAGTAATACTTAATTTTTGAAATTATATATATTTTATATTTCAAAATGGACTTCATTTTGGATTCGGAATATCAAATTTAGCCTAAGGTGAAATTTTGGTACTTTTCGGATAACTTTCATGTTTTGATGAATAGTGAAAATTACTAAATTTTAATTAAAAACAACTTTTTTAATCAAAACAATTAATAGTGATAAATTGTGAATTTGAGTGGTTTTAAAGTATATTTAGAATATATTTTTACCATTTAATATAATCTTGGTCATTGGACATAATTTTACAATTAAACCGAACATAAACAAGTGTCAATCTTTTGATAGTTATTATCTCTTAAAAACACGCTTTTTGTTTTGACAGCGGGAATTAATTTTAAATTAATTTCTGCCACTTCTGTGTTTTGAATTTAGAAAAATGGACTCCATATTTGGAATCAGGATGTTCAAATTGTGTAAATAGGTATCTTTTATTTTTAGACATTTTGAATAATTACTGCGGTAAATATTTTATTTACCATGGTTAAGGGTAAATCCGGTAAATAAGGGTTAAAAAATAATATTATAATAATACTAAATTACCCTAAAACGTGTCTTAACCCTATTGGTTGATACATGGTCGACCATGGGCATCTTTGGGTCTATTTTGGGACCCCATGGATCCACTTGTAAGTGATAATGACACTTTATATTAATTAAGTTAAAATGAATACAAAATGACACAAGCATATATCTTTTAGCAAAACAATTGTTACATAGGGTTATATATGCTGGATTTTAGATTATAAATATTCATTAGAAAGATAAAAAGATTTCCTACATAATTATATTTTATTTATAATTTTTTTACATTAAATAATTTATTTTATTTATGACACAATGATGATGCAGTAATTACTAAAATAGTAAAAAATTAACATAATTGATATTATAAATACCCAAATAATCATAATATGAAACTTTTAATGAATTAAACAAATTTTATAGGATAATATGATATATTAGGATTGATTTATTTGACTTTTTTCGAAGTAATCAATCTGTTATGAGTTTCACAAAAATCAACTAGTGAATAGTGTCAAAATTGACATAAAAGAGTTCTTAAAACAAATATTATATTATTAATTGATATTAAATTCATAAAAATCTAAGGTTCGGCCAAGAGACTTATATTATGATAGGTTAATCATTAATGGACCACTTGGGGGTCTTTTGGATGTATATAGTAAGTTTATTAACCATATTATATAAAAATACAAAGAGACATTGTAAAAGTGAAACTAATTAACTTAGAGTTAATACTTAAAGATAAGGTTAATATAAGTACCCAAACCTATCTAAATTATATTGGATGAGTTGTTTTCGACCTATCCCCACCTCAACCTTTGAATAGTCAACTTTGGAGCCATTGGAAACCGAATATGAATTTATTATAAATTAATATTTCTAGCTTTTCCAAAGGTGCCCCTCACCCCTCTTATAAAAGGGCACTCCTCCTTCTCATTTCCTCACACCTCTCAAGCCATTTGGCTCGTCCAAACTCTGCCCAACTAAGCTCCCAACATCCCTATCCTCATCCTTGAAGCTTCCCCTTAGGCATAAAGCATTTCAACAAGTCCTTTGGTTCCAACCAAAGTGAGTTACCTAAATTAAAGGTAACGATTTCTCTTAAATTATTTTCATTTATTTCGCTTCTTCAACCCCCAAACTCTTTTTATTTCCCTTCTTTTGTAACAACACCAGTATCCTCAATATACTAGGATGTTGTTATAAGAAGTATTCAAACTACACATACACACAACTCCATCTAATGGATGATGAACATAATGTTTCTGTGGATGGCAAACTAACGCCTCACGAAACGATGATTGTTCAAAAACATCTTACCGCCTCTCATGGTGGCCATTATGATGGCACTGTAATTAAATATGATATTAATGATATATATTTTATATATAAGCTTCTGCAATTCCATTTTATTTCATACCATTATTCGTTTCATGTCGTATATACATACGATAATTTCATTTGAGGAAGTGCGGACTACCGCCCCCTTAAAATGATATGACTCGTTCATACCACACATGGAACGTATAAAAGATGGTGTTAATGAACATAAGTAACATATATAAAATATTATATTATACTGGAATAGTAATATACCTATGTATCATTTGGATTCGATTCTTTTAAAATAAAAAATTAAAATATTAAATGGAAGTAGCGTTCGTGCGTACGTACGGACTACCGTCTCCACGAACGCGATGAGATTCATTATCCATCGTATCCATTAAAGTATAATTATCATTTAATGATTTAAAAATGATGTTTAAGGACTTGATATCATTCTGGATATTAATAAGATACAACAAACATGACTTATGTAACAAAACATATAAAAGAAAATGAGTAAGTTAACACCCGAAACGACGTTAATACTAAGATATTATTAACAAATCAATGTTAAAAGATCATATATGATATCATATTAAAGTAAATGATTCTTGTATTATTCAATAACAATTATTTCACCATTATACAGGAGGTAAACCTACCATCGACCAAGGAAAAAGTACAAAGTAAGGGATTCTCTTATCTCACTTTCAATTTCGTGAGATTTCCATTATTCGCCACTAAATTATTGAAAGTGGTGTATTGTGTATGGCCATTTGATAAATATTATCATGATTCTCTTTATATTCATGTTATTCTGTAAATCATTTGGTGGTTATTAACTTTTGGCCATACGACTCAGTCGATTAACGTGGTAAGGGATTTTCTAATCTCACTTTTAATTTCGTGAGAATTCTATTGTTCACCACTTAATTATTGCATGTGGTGTATGTGTACTACCCATGATTGTATTCATTGTGTAATATACTTTATTTTATGGGTATTTACATCATCATGTTATGATCTTTCTTTCATGGGTGTTTGTTTCTTAAGTTACCTAATCAATTAGGGAATTTGAGATTTCAATTTCCACTCATTTGGCTTTACGCATATTTCATTGATTATATTACCCCAAGATTATGTGTGGAATCACTATTCATTTGATTATAATTTCCACTCCCCTTCCTGTGGATATAAGTTTGATACACATAATCACTCCATTGATAATTCTCAATTCATTGATATGAATTTGATAAGAGTAATTTTAACTCATTCTCCATTTGTTGAGTTAAACATCCAATTCGTTGGTATTGTTTTTTTTACAAGAATATGTGTGAATGTCCTTTGATTGTTTTACACTGAATATCCAATCATATTTAGTGTATTTATATTTGTCACACATAATTATGTCATTGATTTATCCTTAACCTAAGGATACAACCTTTTTGAGAAATTTCATCTCAATTTACATTCCATTGAGACTTCTTTGATGATATACACCAAATCACTTCTATGTGGTGTATATAATGTACTTTGACATAGTATATCATGAATTCCTTTATTCTCATGATATTACAATGTTTGATTACCTCACTTATTTGTATTCAAGTGTCTCTCTTTTGGTTAGAAACTCTAACCAAAATACCATTTTAAAATGTTTTAAAGAATTATTCTTCTAAATCATGCTCATTAATGTCCATATTTTAAAAATGGTTTTAAGGATTTACTTATATGGACATTAAAGTTTTAAAATTAAAACTCCTTTTAAAAGTTTCAAAGTTGTATGGGACACTTTGATTCAAAAATATACTTTTAAATGGCTTCTTGACAAATAGTGTGACTTTTAAATGTTTTCAAGAAAAAGGGGGATATTTCTCTCAAATAGTTTTGATGATTATTTTCATCTATGTCAACATCCTTCATTATTATTGATTGAGGTTAATGTGATACAATACAATCTTCCATATTGTATCGAATGAATTATGTTTGACTGTGGATGTGCTATTTTTATACCATTCATGGTTTGTGGTGAAAGTATTGACATTTCGTATGCTAGTTTAATACGAATGTTTACGTTATGTTTAAACCTTTTCATATGGGAATGCATTGGACTTAATAAGTGACGGGTGGAGCCCGCTATAGCTCCTCGATGCATCGGTAGGTCTCATGAGACAAACTAGTGTCTTGGCACAAGGCCTTGGCAAAATCTTATTTGTAGTCTTGGCACGAGGCCTTGGCTATGTGGTTATGATAGTCTGGCATTATGCATTCCATCATTATGAAAGTGGTTATTGATATTGCATGTGATCATTCGACTAGTAGAATATCCATGTGAGTAAGTAAATGGCATTATTTCATTTTACTTTTTCCATACTATGTTGAAGTTCAATTTTAAAAGGCTTTTGTTTTAGTTATAAATTGCCTTAAGTGTTTATGCTTATTTATGAAAGCTTATGCTATAATGTTATCCTTACTGAGCATCCGAGCTCACCCCTTTCAATGTTTTATTTTTCCCAGGATTATGAAGAAGTAATTTATGAATGACCTGCAGGGATAGTATGAGGGGATATGAAGACAAGATGTTTTTTTTTATGATGTAATGTAAAAATTTATGGATGTATCTAGTTATTCCAAGGCTACTAAACTAATCGGTCTTTCGAGACTTGATCTTTCTCATGATCATGCCAATGTTATGTAATAATGCACCGACTCTAGATAATTAGGGTCGGGGCGTTACAGTTGGTATCAGAGGAAGTTTAGTACAAACCTTGGTAGCTAGATTTAGATAAACTCTGATTAGAGCACGTAGACCTAAGATGAACTTTGAGGATTAGTATAAAAGAACTTCCTAGAATTTTGGTATTGTAGAGATTTTGTGAGTTTTCCGAGCAATACATCCCTGTCTGGATACGAGCAGGTAGAGGCGGCTCTGGCACAGATGTACCTAGGGGTAAAACCCGAAAACACCACTTTGAGCTAGACTCGAACGGGAACTGGTGCACGACAACGGGCCTTGCTGCACTCTTGGTTACGACACTCCCGGGGGATATGCTTAGGATAATTTACATTTTCTTTACAAACCGATTTAAGTAATATATACATAAGATGAGAGTAAATGACCTTGGTTAATCCTAATATGTTTCAAATTGAGAATATGGTGACATTTTAATCTCTAAATGATTTTACGACTACTATTACTCACACAATGCTTTCTGGTTTTAGTCAATGGCTGGATTCCAAGGAAGTCATAGTGACTTTGAGAATGATGTACAAGTTGGGAACAGTGGTGGCAATGAGCAACAAAATGGAATTTTGATAGGCGTAAAAGATATCGTCTTTATGCCAAATCAGTTTTCCAAAAATATGATCAACAACATATATATTAACCAACTCCCAGACTCAACAAGGAAGAGAAAGGTGATAAATGATAAGATCTCCAGCAATGGAGACCATGGAGAAAAGAAACCTCAATTTTCATCATGCAGGAATTGTGGAAAGAGACACCCAGGAAAGTGTCTCAATGGGACAATGAAATGTTTTACGTGCGGGAAGGAAGGACATAAAGTGAAGAATTGCCGAAGAAAAATGAAGAGTACCATGGAAGAAGATAAAAATGGTCCCAAGAGTCCATTTACAGTCATTTGCCGTAAATGTAGGGGACCTGGCCATTACCCGAGTGAATGTCCTATTCTATAGGATATTTTCTTGGTCAAAGAAGAAGCTATGTGGAAATAAATGGTTGGAGAAAAATTATCACTACTTGTTGATGGGTTTACATTGGAATAATTTTCTCTTGTATTTGTAACCCCGCAGTTTGCCATGTGAGAATGATATTTGAGGAAGAATTGTCTCTTCTCTTGTGGATATAGGTATAAATAACCATTTGGTTTTATATGATCATTGGGGTTTGAGAAAATGATAAGTTATTATAATTTGGGATGAAAATGCAAAGTATGATATAACATTTGTGGTTAAATTATGTTATTTTAGGAATTTATCTCATTTTGGTAATATTATAAAATATAGTTTTGAAAAAGGACAACACGTAGACCGTGTGACAACCCGTCGCGTCGGACAAAGCTGTGGGAATCGAACCCACAACCAAAGTGCGATTGGGATTTATCGCCTACCACTGGACTACGTGAAGTCCCTGGTTAGTATGACTATTTTTTTGTTAAATGATTTTATTGATCAATAATAAGATGATTTGGGTTCTTATGTCTTATCAAATGAATACCCTTGGTATAGGAAAATGATTTGGTGATTAAGTGATAAATGTTATTTTGGAAGATGTTCATTTTGTTAGGAACACTATATGCCCAAGGAAAATAGAATACAATGAGGTTTCATTTGTAGAGTAATGGTGGATTTTTATCTACATTTTTATTGTTGATTTATAGTGATTTGGGTTATTTATGGAAATGATTAACCTATAACAGAGAATATGTGATGATGTTGATTACATTTAAGTATGTGACTTTAAGAGTATTTGATGTAATTTGGAGATACAATGTAACATGGGAGACTACATAATCAAATTCTTCTATGTTTTGGGTTTCAATATTAGTTTGGATTATATTAAAGGATTTTAAGGACAATTGGTTATTGAATGGTATCTACTTAACTTTGGGGTATTGTTGGTTTAATTTTAGAAATTAAGATTAGTGCATATTTATCTCAATGAATATCCTTTTGGGGGATCATTAGATCATTCACTAACCATTTTGGTTTTGATTAATCTTCAAAGACAATGTAAATATATGGTTTATCCTGCATGGATCATGTGATTCTATAGAAGTTTATTCTAGCTCTCCCAGTGTGACCAAGTCTTCTTGAATACTCATCGTTTAAAAAAAAAATTTGAGTTAGTGGTGGAAATTTATTAAAGAATGAAAATCTACTTAAAATTTAAGTATATCTCATAATGTTCTTAGTCAATATCATAAATGAATTCCTCTTCCTTATGAAATGTAACTTTAAAAAAAATGTTGTCCTAGATGGTACCTTAAATCATCACTAATTTATGGCTTTGGGATTGTTGGCCTATTCATAGCCATGTTCTCTACCACTCTCCATCAGATAATTGATGGTTAGATTTCTCCTCCATATCCATATTTTCCTACATGGAACCCTAGTATGTGTTAATTTCGGTAATCTTCATACTTTCCACTCTTTATTTTAAATAGAGGCCTCATTAATTCATTTTTCGATGTGGGATTTCAACTAAGATATTTTGAAATGTCAAAAATGTGTGATCCCAATACCCTATATTTTGTTGAACCGATGGTACTTCAAATCATCATAGATTGATGAGTTTAAGGACCTCAATTTTATACTTGTTTGTGATTGATGACCTCAACCACTACCTATAAATATTTACGTTTTTCCTCCAATTATATGTCTCTAATTGCCACCAATTTTCTCCTAATCGAGATCATAATTTGGTGGTGACCCTTTCATTTCTCTTTTCCTCATATTAAGACTAAATTTTAGTAAACCAATTTCCGATGTGGGTTTTCCCACAAATATATTTTCTATTTTCAACCTTTTATTTTTGAAGAACAATTTCAAATTGCGAGGACGCAATTTATTGAAGGAGGGGAGAATGTAACACCCCAAGATTTTATAGTGTGTTATTTCTTCAAAATAATTCAATAACTTTCACTACACGGAAAACCAAGTTCAATCGCACCATGACTTACCAAACAGGCTGTTCAAAAGAGGTTATGAATAGTGTTAACTAAATTTTAAACTTTATATAATCCTTATAATTTTAGAATCCATATTATGAGTTTCTTAGACATAATGTAAGAACAAATTCATTTTCAGTATTGCACTTTTATCAACTTTTGATAGTGAAACCTTTTTAAATACAATATTTTAAACTTTTTGACTAAATGGAGACATCAAAAAATTAAAATGAAACATCTCAAGCTTCCACGGTACGCTTTCCTTTGAATAAAACAGTAGCGTGTGTTGTACGCAACTTCGAGTTTTAACACACACCACAACCGATCAAACTAGCCGTTATGAATAGTAATACTTAATTTTTGAAATTATATATATTTTATATTTCAAAATGGACTTCATTTTGGATTCGGAATATCAAATTTAGCCTAAGGTGAAATTTTGGTACTTTTCGGATAACTTTCATATTTTGATGAATAGTGAAAATTACTAAATTTTAATTAAAAACAACTTTTTTAATCAAAACAATTAATAGTGATAAATTGTGAATTTGAGTGGTTTTAAAGTATATTTAGAATATATTTTTACCATTTAATATAATCTTGGTCATTGGACATAATTTTACAATTAAACCGAACATAAACAACTGTCAATCTTTTGATAGTTATTATCTCTTAAAAACACGCTTTTTGTTTTGACAGCGGGAATTAATTTTAAATTAATTTCTGCCACTTCTGTGTTTTGAATTTAGAAAAATGGAATCCATATTTGGAATCAGGATGTTCAAATTGTGTAAATAGGTAACTTTTATTTTTAGACATTTTGAATAATTACTGCGGTAAATATTTTATTTACCATGGTTAAGGGTAAATCCGGTAAATAAGGGTTAAAAAATAATATTATAATAATACTAAATTACCCTAAAACGTGTCTTAACCCTATTGGTTGATACATGGTCGACCATGGGCATCTTTGGGTCTATTTTGGGACCCCATGGATCCACTTGTAAGTGATAATGACACTTTATATTAATTAAGTTAAAATGAATACAAAATGACACAAGCATATATCTTTTAGAAAAACAATTGTTACATAGGGTTATATATGCTGGATTTTATATTATAAATATTCATTAGAAAGATAAAAAGATTTCCTACATAATTATATTTTATTTATAATTTTTTGACATTATATAATTTATTTTATTTATGACACAATGATGATGCAGTAATTACTAAAATAGTAAAAAATTAACATAATTGATATTATAAATACCCAAATAATAATAATATGAAACTTTTAATGAATTAAACAAATTTTATAGGATAATATGATATATTAGGATTGATTTATTTGACTTTTTTCGAAGTAATCAATCTGTTATGAGTTTCACAAAAATCAACTAGTGAATAGTGTCAAAATTGACATAAAAGAGTTCTTAAAACAAATATTATATTATTAATTGATATTAAATTCATAAAAATCTAAGGTTCGGCCAAGAGACTTATATTATGATAGGTTAATCATTAATTGACCACTTGGGGGTCTTTTGGATGTATATAGTAAGTTTATTAACCATATTATATAAAAATACAAAGAGACATTGTAAAAGTGAAACTAATTAACTTAGAGTTAATACTTAAAGATAAGGTTAATATAAGTACCCAAACCTGTCTAAATTCTATTGGATGAGTTGTTTTCGACCTATACCCACCTCAACCTTTGAATAGTCAACTTTGGAGCCATTGGAAACCGAATATGAATTTATTATAAATTAATATTTCTAGCTTTTCCAAAGGTGCCCCTCACCCCTCTTATAAAAGGGTACTCCTCCTTCTCATTTCCTCACACCTCTCAAGCCATTTGGCTCGTCCAAACTCTGCCCAAATAAGCTCCCCACATCCCTATCCTCCTCCTTGAAGCTTCCCCTTAGGCAGAAAGCATTTCAACAAGTCCTTTGGTTCCAACCAAAGTGAGTTACCTAAATTAAAGGTAACGATTTCTCTTAAATTATTTTCATTTATTTCGCTTCTTCAACCCCCAAACTCTTTTTATTTCCCTTCTTTTGTAACAACACCAGTATCCTCAATATACTAGGATGTTGTTATAAGAAGTATTCAAACTACACATACACACAACTCCATCTAATGGATGATGAACATAATGTTTCTGTGGATGGCAAACTAACGCCTCACGAAACGATGATTGTTCAAAAACATCTTACCGCCTCTCATGGTGGCCATTATGATGGCACTGTAATTAAATATGATATTAATGATATATATTTTATATATAAGCTTCTGTAATTCCATTTTATTTCATACCATTATTCGTTTCATGTCGTATATACATACGATAATTTCATTTGAGGAAGTGCGGACTACCGCCCCCTTAAAATGATATGACTCGTTCATACCACACATGGAACGTATAAAGGATGGTGTTAATGAACATAAGTAACATATATAAAATATTATATTATACTGGAATAGTAATATACCTATGTATCATTTGGATTCGATTCTTTTAAAATAAAAAATTAAAAAATTAAATGGAAGTAGCGTTCGTGCGTACGTACGGACTACCGTCTCCACGAACGCGATGAGATTCATTATCCATCGTATCCATTAAAGTATAATTATCATTTAATGATTTAAAAATGATTTTTATGGACTTGATATAATTCTGGATATTAATAAGATACAACAAACATGACTTATGTAACAAAACATATAAAAGAAAATGAGTAAGTTAACACCCGAAACGACGTTAATACTAAGATATTATTAACAAATCAATGTTAAAAGATCATATATGATATCATATTAAAGTAAATGATTCTTGTATTATTCAATAACAATTATTTCACCATTATACAGGAGGTAAACCTACCATCGACCAAGGAAAAAGTACAAAGTAAGGGATTCTCTTATCTCACTTTCAATTTCGTGAGATTTCCATTATTCGCCACTAAATTATTGAAAGTGGTGTATTGTGTATGGCCATTTGATAAATATTATCATGATTCTATTTATATTCATGTTATTCTGTAAATCATTTGGTGGTTATTAACTTTTGGCCATACGACTCAGTCGATTAACGTGGTAAGGGATTTTCTAATCTCACTTTTAATTTCGTGAGAATTCTATTGTTCACCACTTAATTATTGCATGTGGTGTATGTGTACTACCCATGATTGTATTCATTGTGTAATATACTTTATTTTATGGGTATTTACATCATCATGTTATGATCTTTCTTTCATGGGTGTTTGTTTCTTAAGTTACCTAATCAATAAGGGAATTTGAGATTTCAATTTCCACTCATTTGGCTTTACGCATATTTCATTGATTATATTACCCCAAGATTATGTGTGGAATCACTATTCATTTGATTATAATTTCCACTCCCCTTCCTGTGGATATAAGTTTGATACACATAATCACTCCATTGATAATTCTCAATTCATTGATATGAATTTGATAAGAGTAATTTTAACTCATTCTCCATTTGTTGAGTTAAACATCCAATTCGTTGGTATTGTTTTTTTTACAAGAATATGTGTGAATGTCCTTTGATTGTTTTACACTGAATATCCAATCATATTTAGTGTATTTATATTTGTCACACATAATTATGTCATTGATTTATCCTTAACCTAAGGATACAACCTTTTTGAGAAATTTCATCTCAATTTACATTCCATTGAGACTTCTTTGATGATATACACCAAATCACTTCTATGTGGTGTATATAATGTACTTTGACATAGTATATCATGAATTCCTTTATTCTCATGATATTACAATGTTTGATTACCTCAATTATTTGTATTCAAGTGTCTCTCTTTTGGTTAGAAACTCTAACCAAAATACCATTTTAAAATGTTTTAAAGAATTATTCTTCTAAATCATGCTCATTAATGTCCATATTTTAAAAATGGTTTTAAGGATTTATTTATATGGACATTAAAGTTTTAAAATTAAAACTCCTTTTAAAAGTTTCAAAGTGGTATGGGACACTTTGATTCAAAAATATACTTTTAAATGGCTTCTTGACAAATAGTGTGACTTTAAAATGTTTTCAAGAAAAAGGGGGATATTTCTCTCAAATAGTTTTGATGATTATTTTCATCTATGTCAACATCCTTCATTATTATTGATTGAGGTTAATGTGATACAATACAATCTTCCATATTGTATCGAATGAATTATTTTTGACTGTGGATGTGCTATTTTTATACCATTCATGGTTTGTGGTGAAAGTATTGACATTTCGTATGCTAGTTTAATACGAATGTTTACGTTATGTTTAAACCTTTTCATATGGGAATGCATTGGACTTAATAAGTGACGGGTGGAGCCCGCTATAGCTCCTCGATGCATCGGTAGGTCTCATGAGACAAACTAGTGTCTTGGCACAAGGCCTTGGAAAAATCTTATTTGTAGTCTTGGCACGAGGCCTTGGCTATGTGGTTATGATAGTCTGGCATTATGCATTCCATCATTATGAAAGTGGTTATTGATATTGCATGTGATCATTCGACTAGTAGAATATCCATGTGAGTAAGTAAATGGCATTATTTCATTTTACTTTTGCCATACTATGTTGAAGTTCAATTTTAAAAGGCTTTTGTTTTAGTTATAAATTGCCTTAAGTGTTTATGCTTATTTATGAAAGCTTCTGCTATAATGTTATCCTTACTGAGCATCCGAGCTCACCCCTTTCAATGTTTTATTTTTCCCAGGATTATGAAGAAGTAATTTATGAATGACCTGCAGGGATAGTATGAGAGGATATGAAGACAAGATGTTTTTTTTATGATGTAATGTAAAAATTTATGGATGTATCTAGTTATTCCAAGGCTACTAAACTAATCGGTCTTTCGAGACTTGATCTTTCTCATGATCATGCCAATGTTATGTAATAATGCACCGACTCTAGATAATTAGGGTCGGGGCGTTACATAAATTGCAGTATTTTTCACTATTCATTAAAAAATGAACATTGCCTGAAAAATACCAAAAATTCACACAAAGTAAATTTTGATATCCCAATCATAAAGAATAAGATTATTTTGACAAACATAGATTATAAAATTGTCAAAAGATATATTTAAAAATGGTTTTCCATCAAAAGGCAGTAAAACAAAAAATATTAGTGTATCCCATGATTAAGATTGGATTGATTTTCATTTTAAGCCTCTAAAACACTATCTAATTCATTAATAGACATAGATAAAAATATCTATTACTCATTAATTACTTGGGATGTTACAATAACATTAATAATCAATTTTTTATATCATAAAATATTTTCTATTTTTAAGGATTGTGTGTTTAATACCATTATCTAGTATAAAAATATACCTGATGTGATTACTCTGTCCATTTTATTGTTTTAAAGTAAAATACTAATACTAATAAAAATATTGACATCACTTTTACAAAAATTAAACATTGTAGAATAAAAACGTCAAACAACTACTTACATGTAAAAATATAATTAAACATAGTGATCATTGAACTTAAAACATTTTAGTGTTTTAATCATAATCATGTAAATAAACATAATGATTTTAATATATTACCCTATTGAAATAACAACTGAAATCACTCACTTTAAGGTATATTGTATTATTTCTCATGGTTCATAGAGAAATTATTCTTCTTTTCTTCAACTTTATGGGATATCTTAGTGAAAGTTTCTTCATTTTTCTTCACATTAATCAATGAATTATAGAGTTTTTTCCATGATTTCTTGTTAGATAGAAACTTTGGGTCAATGTACCTTTGTGTCATTCAAGTATTAGTAATCATCTTTATTTTAATGAGTGAAAATTATCATATTCCTGTTATTATTATAATAATTTTTTACTATTAACCTATTTATATTCATTTCCTTATCCATGACTACCACCATGTCCGCTGAAATATAAAAAATATCCTTCCACACTCTCACCTGTGATTATTTTCATTGATGGTAGTATTTTATTTAGAAAATTCTACTATCAAACCATGAATACAAAATTGATTTGTTTTAATAAAAAATATCTTTTTTTCATTTATGACATGAGTAAGGATAATATGACGACTAAATAATGTTTATTTTCTCAAGAAATATATATTTTTTAGAGTTATGTGTAACATATTGTTCTGGTATGAATGTGTTTCCAATACAAAATTCCATAAGGACTTAAGTTAACTTTTCGATTACCAGATGCTAAAAACTATTTCCAACAGTTTGAAAAAAAATTGGAGAAATTTTCTCTCTAATGAATCATAACGTAATATAAATCAATCACAAAGGATAAAAAATATTGCTAACTAGAATAAATTTTAAATAAACCCTATATGTGTAAAAATTTTCATAAAACCAAACAACAAGAGATCCCAATGTCAAACATATGTGTTAAAAATTTATTAAAAAAGGTAAAATAATGTGGTAAAGATAAATCCATATCCTTTATAGAATATCCTTAGAAAAAATACCCAATATTCATGATATAACCCAAATCAACCACCAAAATATATCTTTTTACCTTACCTATATCAGGTGATATAAAATCTATATGTATACTAAATGCATACATACAGGGTGTGGGCATATAAAATCATTATAATGTTACCTGAGGACCCCAAAAATTCCCATTAAATAAATTTTCCATAAATTTAAAGAATTAATGACATAATAAAAATTAATATTTCAATCCATACAAAATTTTATACATACAAACAAATAAAAGACAAAATTTCTCAGTAAACATTATACCTTATAAATAACATATCATTTCTCATAGTAAACCCACTACATTATTATCATATAATATTAATTCAAATTCCCCTTTCACATGTGTCATGACATATCCATAATATTCCTTATTCATAGTTGGCATAACAAAACTTTTTAAATTCCTTTTTAGACATGTAATAACATTGAATTATAAGTTCTCATTCATATTGGTGTAACATAGCTATAATTTCACTTTATATCATGGTGTAACGTAGACCTAGATAATCCCCACTCACTCATCAAAGAATAATATATCCCATCATTACACACCCTCCCTAGATTATAATATATCACACATATTCAATAAATAATTTCAGTTCACATAAAAGATGTTTTTAGTCAACAAATATATTAATACATGATTATATAATATTAAATTTATCTACATACATATTTGTAATCACTAAAAAATCACATATCATTATCACACTTATTAAACATTGAAAAAATTAAGGAAAATCCATATAAATTATATTTTATTAATTTAAAATTAATATTATAAAACAACTCTAGTAAAATTTTCAAAAAAACACCATTCATCCAAACACCGCATAAAATTATTCTATAATATTTAGATCAAATGTAATAAGAATAAGGATAATTACAATAAAATTTATAAAAAATCTAACCCTTAAGGATTCCCATTTTATATCCCCGATGTTAAATCAGAAATCTCATTTGAAAAAATTATTCAACACTAATTAAATCATAAAAATAGTGCAAGGTCGTAAAATTCACTTAAAATCAATATTAGATCAATTAATTGAATAATATTTATTTATATATCATAGAAAATACAAAAATTTATCAAACTATAATAAAAAATATAAAATAAGATCAAACAACATCAAATACAAATCAATCAAATATAAAACCATTGATATTGTTCTAGTCTCTACATCACAAATCCAATGCAGTTAATAAATAATGATTCCATTAAAATTTAATAAATTTAAATAGGAATAAATAAAGTGTAATATAAGGAAATATCTATGAGTTATTATTTATTGGGTTGGGAAATGACAGATTTTAACTAAAATTCACAACATGGGAAAGGCCAAACCACACATCATAAAAATTAAAGTTGAGAAAACCTTTGGGTTCCTAGTGACTTTCTATTAGATTCTTGGTGGATTAAAACCAAAATTATTTTGGTACTCAAAGGAATAAAATACCTTTTTGGATTACTAGATTCATGGAGTACTTATTAAGATCACAGTGGCTTCCAGTAGCCACCAAAAAACATCTAAACAATGATAAAACTCCAAAAAACTTACATATAACTTCTCCAATACCAAATTTCAAGGGAATGAAAATTCTAAAAAAATGAAAAATAGAAAATATAAAGTCATAACATACCTAAAAATGTATATATATAGTAAAAACTATATAAAAATTCTTCTTACCCTCAATAATCATTATTAAGAATCACGAATAAACAATTATATCGATTAAGATCTCATTTTTTCTTTCTATTAATGTATCTCTTCTTGAACCAAGCCATGTTTCTATAATGCACTTACCAATGGTACATTTATGCCTTGAACTAAATTCTCTTATTAGTTCATAATTTATATTCAATAATTAATAAATTAATCATCAAACTCTATTTCAATATAATCACATTTAATAACATCAGATAGGTTATAATCGAACTTCCTCAACAAAGACATTTGAAACACATTATTCATTACACTAAAATGAGGAGGAATATCCAAAGTATAAAAATATACCCAATAAATTATTTGATTTTAAAAAGAAGACATAAATTTATATGATATATTCCCTTCATTTCCTAATCCTTAATGTCCCCATAGAAGAGACACTCAATGAAACACATGATCATTTATATTGAATTAAAAAAAATTATTCATTTAGTATGTATATGATCTCTATCTATTATGAGACATAACATAATAATTAATGATCAACTAAACTCAATTAGTTATCTCCTATACTAATATAAGATTAATCAAATACACTTCCCCAACTTATATTTTAAAAAAATGATTTAAAAGGCCTACCAGATAAATATTTAAATAGAACTATATGAATAAATGATTAATAGATATTGTTATAATAAAACTCTACTAATACTAAATGGTCATCCCAAGAACCAAAAAAAATCTATAGCACACACTCTCAATATATCATTTTAAATTTAGACCACTCACATAAATAAACTATACATATATGGATTATAAAAAATACTCAATTTAACTTGTATACCAAAATATTATTAAATTCTTTATCAAAAATGGGAACAAAATGTTGAATCCCTATCATAAACAATAATTTTGTGCACTATAGGAATTAAAAACATTTCCAATATATAATATTAATAAATAATCTACTAACTACATCTACTAATATTAAAGCTTAGTCAGGTGATAAAAAATGACCCATACTACATCTTTTCCCATATGAAATCTTGTAAGACCAATTGAAAAGTATATCATAATTTTATACCACTTACATAATGAAATAATAATTGACTGTAATGTACCTAAAATCCTATAATTCTCTTCCATTACCGACTGATAGGTTGGACTTCATGAAAAAAATCATGTTATTTCTGTCATCATTCCCAACCACAAATCTAGAATTAAATAAAATGGTACATATTATCCAAAACAAGATTAATAAACCACTATAAAATATAATAATCATACATAAATTCATATCATATATGTTTTGGGATCATCATCTTTCCATGAATATACAAGATAGAGTAATCATAAATAGTTCTTCCATATATTACATCCCATTATAAGTACTTCATGAATTACATAATACTTAGAATCCAAACTATAACTATATTTAACTTTTTATATTAAGGATGATGAAATTCTCAAAGAATCCCAAAAAACAGCACCCTTTTACTTGGTGGCAGCCAAATGAAATTCATAAAATAAGTAACTGAGATATTGTTCTTTCTAAAATTATTGCACCATATCTAACTATGATTTTTTTATGGGGGCATCAACAACCACACATCCCTTCCCAAATTATATAATATCTCCAAATCAAAATATTGAAGATTCACCCATATTTTCAAATTTAGAATTAAATAAATTTGATTTAAAATATACATAATGATCATATAGTCAGTATAAATAATAAAACACTCTCCAAATATGTGATTATTCCAATATTTCAAACCATGCACTACTATTATTGTCTTAATATAAAGATTTAGTTAATTAATATCATTTTTTAAGTTTCCATGAACCATATTCCACTACCCGATCATTATATATCATCATGAATTTGAATCCAACACCATATAAATCACAATAAAAAAACATATCTCTTACCCAACTTTGTTAATATGATAATTAATGGTGAGGTAAGTCATTTTTCATCCCAAACACCAATGATTTATCTTACACTATAATAAAAAATGAAACTTTGCAGCATCTTATTAGTGATGGTTTCAAAAAACAAATGATAATAAAAAACCTTAAGACTTCTCCCCATTAAACCCAATTTATTATTGAATATTAAATACAATAGTTACATACAAAAATTTTAGAGGTGATTATTTATGAAACTTACACTAGTGTTACTCCTCCTTCATCCACTACATGAACCTCCACTTTCATTCTTCCTCCACTATGAGAAAATATTCTACACTTCTCTTTCCTCCTTTATCATGTTAACTTCCCATTATCTTTCCTGATCTCTATTTCTTCTTCTTTATAGGCTTCACTTTTTATTTGTCAATATTTTTCTTCATTTTTATTTCATATGAACATCTTACCTTTCTTTATCAATTGCTTCTAGGTACAAGGTACATTTCCATAATATCTACTCATAAATTCTATGATTTTAACAACCTCTGTGATATTTACATAATATTTTTGTAACACCCCAAGATTTCAAAGTATGTTATTTCTTTAAAATAATTCAATAACTTGCACTACATGCAGCACTGAGTTCAAGCGCACCAAAACATACCAAACTAGCCGTTCAAAAGAGGTTATGAATAGTATTAACTAAATTTTGAACTATATGTAATCCTTATAATTTTATAATCTATATAATGAGTTTCTTAGACATAATGTAAGAACTAATTCATTTTTTCCGATAAAAGAAGTATATTTAAAAAAATGCACTTTTACTGCCTTTTAATGGTGAACCCTTTTTAAATACAATATTTGAAACTTTTATATATTAAATTTGACAAAATAAAATTCTTATTTAGAATCGGAACATAAGAATTTAGTTTCAGCAAATTTTTGGTGTTTTTCTTATAACATTCATATTTGGGTGAATAGTAAAAAATTCTATATTTTAACTGAAAACAACCTTTTTAATGAAAATAATATAATGTTAAATTATAAATTTTAATGGTTTGGAAGAATAAATATATTATATTCTTACCATTTAATCCAATGCTGGTAATTTTAAGTAATTTCACTTTGAGATTAGACATAATGAAGTGTGAATCTTTTGATAGATATTATTTCTTAAAAATACGCCTTTTGGTTTTGACAATGGTAATTAATTTTAAATTAATAAATTAAACATATATGTTATTAATTTGGTAAATTAGACTTCATTTTTGGATTCAGAATATTGAAATTAGCATAGGGTGAATTTTTGGAATTTTTCTGAAAACGTTCAATTTTGGATGAATAGTAAAAAACACCGAGTTATTGTTTAAAAACGAATTTTTATTTAAATAATTATTTATTTTATTTAAATTTATTTTAGGTCAAAATAGATACATAATACTTATATAAGTTCAATGTAATTCCTTAAAGTCAGTTTATAATAATCTTATATATATAATAAATTTATTGAACTTTTCACCGTCTTTTACCAACCTCTTAGGAGAATTTGAAAATTTACATAAAACTTAATTTTACTGCTTCTGTGAGTTGGATTTAAAAAATCCTAGAGACACAGTTGATATAAAGGAGTAAAATGTGATTCAATAAGATAAAAATAATTTTTGGTGAATAGTAACTTTTTACTTTTATTTACCACGGTTAAAAGTAAATAGGGTAATTAAGGGTAAAAATTATATTAATATTACCCTAACATGTGTCCAAATTCTATTAGACATGTGTATCTCGACCAAAACTAACCTTAGGAATAAAATATTATCATTTAGGCCCACATGGATTAGATTAGGACATTTATTATTATTTAATTCAAAGAAGAGTTAAAAGAGTTAAAATCAAAGTTTAATAACTAAAACATTTTTCATATAGGTTTATTCATAAGATAAATTCTATTATAAATATTCATTTGTAAGATAAAAATATTTCCAACATCAGGGTATTTTATTTATAATTTTTAGACAATAAATAAATAAATTATTTATGACACAATGATGATGCAGAAATTACCTTATTCATGAAAGAATCGAATAAATTTTATTATAAATATTAAAATAAATATAATTTCAATATTTTTATGAAATCAAAGAATTTTCTAGGTGAATATTACATTATTGGGATGATTCAATGTATCTTTTTCGAAGTTATAATGTTTTGATGACTTTCACAAAAACAACATACCAAATAGTGTCAAAATTGACATAAATTAATATTTAAAACAAATACTTTATTATTGGTTGATATAATGTTCCTAAAAATGTAAGGTTCAGTAAAAGGGATTAAGTAATATTATATATGTCATTAATGAGCCACTTTAGTTTCTCTGGGATGTTTATACTAAGTTTATTAACCATATAGAATAAGAATACAAGAAGACACAATAAAAGTTAAACAATTTAACTAAGTGTTAAATCTAATGTTTATGGTTAATATGGTGACCTAAACCTATATAAAACCTATTGTTTGAGTGTTTTTCGACCCATCCCCACCTTAGACTTTAAATTATTCATTTTTAGCCATTAAAAACCGAAATTTATTTTATTAGAAAATAATGTTTTACATTTTTTCTAAGGTGCCCCTCACCCCACTTATAAAAGGGCACTCCCCCAACACTCTAATTCACACCTTCTATGCCATTTGGCTCGGCCCACCCCTGCCCAAATATCCTCTCAACTATCCTAAATTCATCCCAGAGTCCTTACTTTGGTCATAAATCCATCCGATGGACCCCTTTTGATCAAATAAAAAGGATGAACCCGAAGAAGAGATAATGACTTCACCACCCTCTTTCAAATTCTCTTATTCTTCCAAATACTCTTTCTTTGTTGTTTCCATTATAAAATAATAACTATAGTATCCTATATATAATTTTATTTTATTATTAATATCGAACAACTATATTCATTATCCTATCCAATATATGAATGATTCCGTCACCATGCGTGCGTACGTACGGCTTACCGTCTCCACGTCGTGGTGTAATTTGTTAGTCAACACTATGTTATTTTGATTGATATAATGATGATTAATATGTATATAGATAATGAATAAAACTTGATAATGTCTCTATAAAATTAATATACCATATAATTCCACAACTTTGAGGAAATGATATTATCGCTCGTGCGTACGTACGAATTACCGTCTCCACGACGCAATGGGATTCATTTCCACGTTCACCATTCATCAACAATTATAAAAATATATATATTACTAATAAGTATATAATATATGACATAATAATGATACTAGAGATATATACATATATATATATACTTAAAAATATCTTATTCACTTAGTTCTGTTCAATATGAGATGAAAACAGAAACAACGTTTATGCGTACGTACGGACTACCGTCTCCATAAACGGTGTTTTTCATTTCATATATATATATATCTATTATATATATTTATATTCTAAATATATATGATATATAAATCATGTTTTATATTCTAGAATGACTTAAATCTCTATCTACGTGATACAATCAAGAGTAACAAGTTAAAACACGTACGATAAAGAAAGAAATTATTACTCGGAATGTTAATTTAACAAGGAAATTATTATTAAATTGGTAGTATAAAGTAATAAATGAATAATTTATGATATAGTAAATATTAATATGGTTCTCTTAAACTTTAATAACATACTAATATCTTCATATAGTAGTTTAAACGTACCCTCGACTAAAGGGAAGTTCAAAGTAAGGGGTTTTCATCTCACTCCTTATTCTCGTGAGATTCATGCCATATTTCCACTATTACCTTTTTTGTGGTGTATGTATTTCCCAAAATTGTATTCATTGTGTAATACACTTTAATTTATGTGTATTTACATATTCATTGTATGATACCTCTTTCATGGGGTGTATGTTTCGCAAGTTACCAAATTGGTAAGGGTTAATTCTTCAATCTCATTATTTTCTGAGATTGTTTATGTGTAAGTATTTACTGGGAAATTTTTATCATCCATGTACATTTTGAATTAAAATGATTTTAAAATGAATATTTTAACGATTTTTGAAAGGTACTATTTATCAAGATCTGAATTTTAAATGTTTTAATGATTTATCTTTCTAATTATTTTTAATTAATGTTCATGTTTTCAAAATGATTTTAAGGATTTATTTATATGAACATGAATGTTTTGAAATGATAATTCTTTTCAAAAGTTTCAAAGTGGTATGGGACACTTTGATTCAAAAATATCATTTAAATTACTTCCTTTATAAATGTGTAACATTTAAATAATTTTACAAAAATGTTATTTCTCTCAAAAAGAATCACTCATAATTTTCAACTATGTCAGCATCTTTTACTAGATATTATTTTTGATTAAGGTTGATTTATTATGATATAAAACTTCCATATAATATTTATGGTTTTGTGATATGTTTTACTGTGGATGTGTTATTTTTATACCATTCATGGTTTATGGATAAAGTATTGAAATATCATATGCTAGTTTTAATACGAATGTTTATGTTATGCATAAACCTTTTCATACAAGTAATGCATTGGACTTATTAAGTGACGGGTGGAGCCTGAAATAGCTCCTCGATGCATCGATAGGTCTCATGAGACAAAATAGTGTCTTGGAACAAGGCCTTGAAAAAATATTATTTGTAGTCTTGGCACAAGGCCTTGACTATGTGGTTATGATAGTCTGGCATTATGCATTCCATCATTATGAAAGTGGTTATTGATATTGAATGTGATTATTCGACTAGTAGAATATCCATGTGAATAAGTAAATGGAATTATTTAATTTTATTTTTTCCATATTATGATTAAGTTCAAGATTAAAAGGATTTTATTTTAGTTATACATTGTCTTAAATGTTTATGCTTATTTATGAAAGTTTCTGATGTATTGCTTACCCTTACTGAGCATTTGAGCTCAACCCTTTCTATGTTTTATTTTTCCCAGGATTCCAAGAAGTGTATTGTTATTGATATTCAGGGTTAAGACAATGTAATAATGGAGTTCATAAAGGATTATTTATGTCGTTTTGTATTTTATAATGTGTAATGTAACATTCATGAATGTAATCTATTTTTCAAGACTGCTAAACTGATCGGTCCTTCGGGGCTTCATTCCTTGTAATCATACCAATGTATTAAAATAATGCACCGACTCTGGTTAACTAGGATTGGGGCATTAAACTTGGTATCAGAGGAAGTTTAGCAATAACCTTGGAAACTAGATTTAGATAAACTCTGATTAGATAACATTACCCTAAGATATACTTTGAGGATTAGTATTGAAGAACACAATAGAATTTTGGAAATGTAGATATTTTTTGAGTTTTCCAAGCAAATACATCCCTGTCTGGATACGTGCAGGTAGAGGAGGCTCTGGTACAGATGTACCTAGGGGTGAAACCCAAAAACACCGCATTGAGCTAGACTCGAATGGGAACCGGTGCATGAAAATGGGTTGTGCTGCACTCTTGGTTACGACACTCCCGGGGGAAAGGCTTTGGATAATTCTCATTTTCTTTACAAATCATTATGAAGGATTTACGAGTATATATATCCTTAAAGAAAATATTTTTATGTATTATATCCATAAACTGTTAAATTTATGTTAGGTATTTTATATGTTTGGAAATATCCATTGAAATTCATAAACTGACATAGTGTATTCCATTGAATAGAAACGGCGCCCAGTAGAAGGAATGTGAACTCCTGCAATACGTATGATCAATAGAGTAAGAAGGATAATATCTTTCATAGTATTAAACCAACATTTAGATGGTAAATAGTCTACCATGAATTCTCAACATATGAAGAAATAGTATCTTGTGTTAATAACATAAGTAAGGAATTCTCTGAGTCCTATGGATTTGAATGGAAGCAAGATAAGAGAAGGATGGAAGAGAGAAAGATGGATAAAGGGAAGAGGGAAAATATGGATTTTACAATATGCGATAAATGTGGAATGAATCACCATGCTAAATTCTTGAAGGGAATGAGAGTTTGTTATATGTCTGGAGAAAAAGGACACCAAGTACGTGATTTCAAGGCTAATAAAATGTTTTCAAATGTAAAATGATTCATCTGAAAGGCGTTGAGACACTATGCGAATCAATTTCCCATTCATAATAGTATACCACAAATGATGTTATTGGATAATAATCAAGTTATGATACCACCTCATATGATGGTGAATGAGTATTTTTCTGATGTTGTTATTATAGAATTTTTTCATTTGAGTGTTGTATCAACAATATACTTGTTGCATGAATTATGGAGATAAATAAGGACTATGATGCAGTACTATTTTATTGAGGATTTGAGATTATATGGTTCTAAGAAAAGTGACGTAATAGTAAGCTACACTTTTTGGAAAATACATGGTTGAAGGAAAGGTAATCCCTAATATGGTCATGATAATGAGGTAGTAATTTTGGAATAAGAGATGGTTTATTTTGATAATTTAAGATGTTGTAGTGTTGTAAAAGAATATATGATCAAGGTGTTCACATGTTATTACCTGGAAAAAAGGATCCTCATTATGTTTAACTTCCTTATATATTTTGGAATGAGAGTTTGAATATAAGTATTTTGGATAATTCTAAAGGCTGGAATGGATTGAGTTTGAAATTGGATACTATTTTTAAGATTATTTTTGGATTTCCATAAAAAGGAAAACCCGGAGGTCGGGCGGAAACCCGTCGCATCCAGCAAGGCGGCGAGACTTGAACTCGCAACTGAAGGGAGACAAGGTTTATCACCTATCACCGACCCATGTGATTTCCTGGATTGAATAATGTATTTTTTAAAGGGTCTGGAAGATGAATTGTAAATTCAATTTTTTAACCCTAAACTAATAGGATAAATAGAATATATTTTTAAGTTCTATTATCTTTTAGAGTGAAAGATGAGTTTGTGGTAGAAATTAGTTGAGGGATGAAACACTACTTGTCAAATATATATATATATATATATATACATACATATATATATATTCCTCTTATTTTATGGATAAATTAATTATTAAACTTTAGGGAAGGGATCTTGAAACCAAAAATGTGTTATTCTAATACCTTACGTTTTGTTGAACCAATGGTATTTTAAATCATCATAGATTGGTTGTTTTGAGGCCCACATTTCTAAAATTATTTGTGATTGATGACCTCAATCACTCCCTATAAATATTTATGTTTTCCCTGCAATTATGTGTCCCTAATTTCCACCAATGTTCTCCTAATCAAGATCATAATTTGGTGGTAACTTTTTCATTCCCCTTTTCCTCTTCTTAAGACTAAATTTTATTAACCCAATTTCCAATGTGGGTTTTCCAACAAATGTATTTTCTAATTTCAACATTTTATTTTCGAAGAAAAATTTCAAATTTCGAGGACACAGTTTATTGAAGGAGGGAAAAATGTAACACCCCAATATTTCAAAGTACATTATTTCTTCAAAATAATTTAATAACCTGCACTACACGCAACACTGAGTTCAAGCGCACCACAACATACCAAACTAGCCGTTCAAAAGTGGTTATGAATAATATTAACTAAATTTTTAAATATATGTAATCCTTATAATTTTAGAATCCATATTATGAGTTTCTTAGATATAATGTAAGAACTAATTCATTTTTTCAGATAAAAGAAGTATTTTTAAAAAAATTCACTTTTACCACCTTTTAATGGTGAACCCTTTTTAAATCCGATATTTGAAACTTTTAAATATTAAATTTTACAAAAGAAACTTCTTATTTTGAATCAGGACATAAGAATTTAGTTTCAATAAATTTTTGGTGTTTTTCTGATAACTTTCATATTTTAGATGAATAGTGAAAAATACTATATTTTAACTGAAAAAAGCTTTTTTAATCAAAATAATTTATAGTGTTAAATTATAAATTTTAATTGTTTGGAAGTATACATAGATTATATTTTTACCATTTAATATAATTCTGGTAATTTTAAGTAATTGCACTTTGAGATTAGCCATTAAGAAGTGTCAATCTTTTGATAGATATTGTTTCTTAAAAACACGCCATTTGGTTTTGACAACGCGAATTAATTTTAAATTAATAAATGAATCTTATAAGGTTTTAATTTGGTAAAATAGACTTCATTTTTAGATTCATAATATCAAAATTATCATAGGGTGAATTTTTGGTATTTTTCTAAAAACGTTCAATTTTTTATGAATAGTGAAAAAACACTGAGTTATTATTTTAAAAAAAATTATATAAATAATTATTTATTTTATTTAAATTTATTTTAGGTCAAAAGAGATAAATAATACCTATATAAGTTCAATGTAATTCATTGGAGTCAGTTTATAATAATTTTAGATACATAAAAATTTTATTGAACTTTTCACCGTCTTTTACCCACCTCTTAGGAAAATTTGCAAATTTACATAAAACATAATTTTACCACTTCTATGAGTTGAATTTCAAAAATACTAGAGACAAGGTTGATATCAAGGAGTAAAATTTGGTTCAATAAGATAAAAATAATTTTTGGTGAATAGTACCTTTTTACTTTTATTTACCACAATTAAAAGTAAATAGGGTAATTAAGGGTAAAAATGATATTAATATTACCCTAAAACATGTCTTAATTATATTGGAAAGGTTTATCTCGACCAAAAACCACCATAGGATTAAAATATTATCATTTAGGTCCACTTGGATTAGATTAGGACATTTATTATTATTTAATTCAAAGAAGAGTTAAAAGAGTTAAAATCAATGTTTAATAACAAATACATTTTTAATATAGGGTTATTCAGAAGATAAATTAGATTATAAATATTCATTAGAAAGCTAAAAATATTTCCAAAATCATGGTATTTTATTTATAATTTTTAGACAATAATTAAATACATTATTTATGACACAATGATGATGCAGTAATTACCTTATTCAAGAAATAATCAAATAAATGGTATTATAAATATTAAAATAAATATAATTTCAAAGTTTTTATGATATAAAAAAATTTTATTGCTGAATAATACATGATAGGGATGATTAAATATATTGTGTTCGAAGTTATCAAGTTGTGATGACTTTCTCAAAAACAAAATACCAAACTGTGTCAAAATTGACATAAATTAATATGTAAAAAAAATACTATATTATTGGTTGAAATAATATTCTTAAAAATGTAAGGTTCTACCAAAAGGGCATAAATAATATTTTATATTTCATTAATGAGACTCTTGAGGTTCTCTTGGATGTTTATAGTTAGTTTATTAACCATATAGTGTAAGAATACAAGAAGACACTGTAAATGATAAACTATTTAACTAAGAGTTAAATCTAAAAGATAAGGTTAATATGGTGACCTAAACCTGTCTACAACATATTGGTTGACAGTTTTTCGACCCATCTCCACCTTAGCCTTTAAATAATTAATTTTTGAGCCATTAAAAACCGAAAATTAATTTATTATAAAATAATATGTTAAGTTTTACTTAAGGTTCCCCTCACCCCTCTTATAAAAGGGAACTCTCCCTTCACTCTAATTCACACCTTCTAAGCCATTTGGATCGTCCAAACCCTTCCCAAATATCCTCCCGACTATACTAACTTCATCTTAGAGGCCTTACTTTGTTCATAAAGCCATCCTAATGAGCCCTTTGTATCAAATCAAAAGGAAGAACCCGAAGAACAAGTAATGACTTCACCACCCTCTTTCAAATTCTCTTATTCTTCCTCTTACTATTTCATTGTTATTTCCATTATAAAATAATAACTCCATTATCTTATATATACTGTGATGTTATTATAAATAAGTAACAACAATATTCATTATCCTATCCATCTTATGAATGATAACGTCACCATGCGTGCGTACATACGGCTTAGCGTCTCCACGCCGTGGTGTAATTTGTTATTCAACTATATGTTATTTGGATGGATATAATGATGAGTAATATGTATATAAATAATTAAAATAACATACTAATGTCTCAATAAAATTAATATACCATCTAATTCCATAACTTTAAGTAAATGATATTGTCACTCCTGCGCACGTACGGATTACCATCTCCACGACGCGATGGGATTCATTTCCACATTCACCATTCATCGAAGATTATAAAAATATATATATTACTAATAAGTATATAATATATGAAATAATAATGATACTGGAGATATATACATATATATATATATATATTTATTTATTTACTTACATATATCTTATTCACTTAGTTCCATTCAATACGATATTAAAACAGAAACAGCGTTTATGCGTACGTACGGACTACCGTCTCCATAAATGGTGTTTTTCATTTCATATATATATATATTATACATATTTATATTATAAATATATATGATATATAAATCATGTTTTATATCCTGTATGTACTTAAATATTTATCTAAGTGATACAATCAAGAGTAACAAGTTAAAACATGTACGATAAAGAAAGCAATTATTACCCGAAATGTTAATTTAACAAGGAAATTATTATTAAATTGGTAGTATGAAGTAATAAATGAATCTTTTATAATATATTAAATATTAATATGGTTCTAGTATACTTTAATAACATACTAATATCTTCATACAGGAGGGTAAACGTACCCTCGACTAAAGGGAAGTGCAAATTAAGGGGTTTTCATCTCACTCATTATTCTCGTGAGATTCATGCCATATTTCTACTATTACCTTTTGTGTGGTGTATGTACTATCCATAATTGTATAATTTGTGTAATATACTTTAATTTATGTTTATTTACATATTCATTGTATGATACCTATTTCATGGGGTGTATGTTTCGTAAGTTACCAAATTGGTAAGGGTTAATTCATGAATCTCATTATTATCCGAGGTTTTTTATGTGTTAGTATTTACTGGGTCATTTTTATCATCCATGTACTTTTTTCATAAAAATTATTTGAAAATGAATATTTTTAGGATTTTTGAAATTTACTCTTTTTCAAGATCAAAATTTTAAATTTTTAAAGATTTATCTTTCTAAATATTTTTAATTAATGCCCAGGTTTTCAAAATGATTTTAAGGATTTATTTATATAGACATGAATGTTTTGAAATGATAATTCATTTTAAAAGTTTTGAAGTGGTATGGGACACTTTGATTCAAAAATCACTTTTAAATTAATTCCTATATAAATGTTTGACTTTTAAATAATTTTACAAAAAGGTTATTTCTCTCAAAAAAATTTACTCATCATTTTGAACTATGTCAGCATCCTTTACTGGATATTATTTTTGATTGAGGTTGATTTATTATGATACAAAACTTCCATATAATAATGAAGGTTTTGTAATATGTTTTACTATGGATGTGTTATTTTTATACCATTCATGGTTTATAGATAAAGTATTGACATTTCATATGCTAGTTTTAATACGAATGTTTATATTAGGCTTAAACCTTTTCATATGAGGAATGCATTGGACTTAGTAAGTGACGGGTGGAGCCCACTATAGATCCTCGATGCATTGGTAGGTCTCATGAGACAAAATATTGTCTTGTAACAAGGCCTTCACAAAATCTTATTTGTATTCTTTCCACAAGGCCTTGATTATGTTGTTATGATAGTCTGTCATTATGCATTCCATCATTATGAAAGTGGTTATTGATGTTTCATGTGATTATTCGACTAATAAAATATCCATGTGAATAAGTAAATGGAATTATTTCATTTTATTTTTTCCATATTATGTTTAAGTTCAAGTTTAAAAGGCTTTTATTTTAGTTATACATTTCCTTAAATGTTTATGCTTATTTATGAAAGTTTCTCCTGTATTGCTTACCCTTACTGAGTGTTTGAGATCACCCCTTTCTATGTTTTATTTTTCACAGGATTCCAAGAACCATATTGTGATTGATATGCAGGGTTAGTCCAAGATAGTAATGGCATTCATAAAGGATTATTTATGTTGTTTTGTATGTTATAATGTGTAATGTAACATTCATGTATGAATCTATTTTCAAAGTCTGCTAAACCAATAGGTCCTTCGGGACTTGATTCCTTATAATCATACCAATGTATTAAAATAATTCACCAAATCTGGGTAACTGGGGTCGGGGCATTACAGTTTTGAATTTTGAATTTATTGATTTTCTTTGTTGGGTTATAAAGTTTGGGTTTTATCATATTATTGTAATAACTTGTAAAAATGACTTATAGGTAAATTTTTAGGGACCTAAATTCTAATATCCGCCCTATCGTTCTCCCTCCCCCACATATAGACTAATTTCATTGATCCATTAATATTTTTATGTTTAAAATTCATTATTAATATAATTGATTATATTATATATATATATATATAGTTAATTTTTAGTTGATTATTAAGGTAAATATTTATGGATAAGTTTATTTATTGTTTTTATAATAGAATGATATTTTAATACACAAATATTACATCTATTTAGATGAATATTCAATACAAAAAATACTATCCATGCCAAAATCATAAATGTGTAAAATCATTGGAGAATATATATATATAGTCTTATTATTATTTGAATTATCTTCAATATCTCCCACAATGATCTTCTCACATAGAAATCCTATTAGGAATACCCTAACTAAACCTTTATTCATCACTTAGGGAAGGAAACATAAGAAAGGGTCAGCTAAAATTATAAATTAGGATAAATATATGAGATATCAACCCATGAACATGTGAAATAATAAGATAAGAAAAAGTTTATTCGATCATAATCATAACTTACGGAGTTCATAGCCAATCTTTCATAGATAATAAATTTGATTCATGGCATAAAAATTTCCATTTCAAACAATATATAACATAAGAGTAAGAAATCATCATAAATCGATAATGATCCATAAGATCGTGTCATAAAAGTGTGTCACCATAATAAATATAGAAACCCATTTTTTATGGGAAGGTTAACTACCAAGGCCATCAACATAGTGGATCAAGACACAAAAGTTCCCCAAAATGGATTAGGATTCGACTATTTTCCATAATGGATCAAGACCATCGACTTGTTTCTCATTATTATCTCATGAGATATAAAGATTTAACCAATACATTGGACATTGATATAGGTCCTACACATCATATAATAAAAACAATACTTATTTGTGAGAAACGATCATAAATAATTTATCATATCAAAACTAGTGAAAAGAAATAGATTTCATAAACATTTCATCATTTCATAACCCAAGAGAAGATATGTGTTTCAAAAACATTTTATCATAGCATAACACAAGAAAAAGTAACAGGATTCATAAAAATCATTTATTCATAAACAAAAACAATTTAGATAAAGAATACTGATATCATACTTGAATCATAACCCCATTAATTTATAATTAAAATAAAATCATTTCATTTTATGTTGAAATTGATTTTGAAATATCACTTGGAAAAATTCTTGAGGGAAACAGGTTTTCCATTCTGAAAACATTTTTTTTGAAAAGTCATGCAATTACAAAGGAAAAATATACCTTTGAAAAGAACATTGTAATATTGTATAGTAATATTAAAAATGATAAATTTTTATGAAGGTAGGAAAATATGCTCGTGTTTTATAAGTTAAAAAACATTCCTTTTGTATTTTTTAGAAACTTCATAAGGAACATAGTTCAGAAAATGTCAAAAATAATCCTTTGAAACAATTTTGAAAAATGTAAAATATGAGTAAAAATGAAATTAAAAAATCATATGATAATATTAAAATTTTTTAACAATTATAGAATACATGGAAGTGTATGAAAATTATATTTTTAATGGAAATTTTAAAAAGATAATTTTAAAATAAAGTCTCTTATAAATATCATATCATTGACGTTCGAATTAATAAAATGATTTTATTATGTTTATCAGATAAAAATTGCAAAAAAAAGTGGAAATACAACATAATATAATGAAATTTAATCTCTCATGGAATCATAACCTGGCACGATCAATGATTTATAATTTTAACCAAATGAATGAAAATTTAGTTAATAAATCCCTTACCACTTTATAATCACTCGAATCATATTCACCAAAAAATTAATAATTATAAAATTAATAATTAAGTACCATTAATATAATGAGATTGATTATATGATATATCAATGCTAATTATATATACCACACACAATAAATAATTAGTAAATAATTCATATATCTAACAAAAGTAAAAGTGAGACGAGAAACACTGACCTCATGCTTCCCTTTAGTTTTACATCGGTTAGCCTCCTGTGTAAAGGTTTCATGAATTTTATTAATAAATTAAATAAATATAATAATATTTATAATATTATATATTAAACTTTAATAACATCTTAAAATCTATTCATTAATATTATTTCATTATATTCATTGTTTTGTGTGAGCTTATTTCATGGTTTAATGGTCAGTTCATTTGTGTATAATTATGGATTTTATTTTTCAAATAGAAATAAAACTCATTAAGTGAAATGAAATGGTATTAATGTAATTGAATAATTTTAAATGGTCCCATATATAATTTTTCATTCTGGCATGAGTATGATTTATTTGATAAAATTTCAATGATAAATGTTGAGTTTAATCTGGCAGTTTTTCCGACCATAATGAACTAGTTACATCTTATTAAATATTAAATCTATATATTAGTTTCAGAACCTAAAATAGGTTGTAATATACCTATTAAAATATTATTTAACCAGAATAATACTTTTATGACCAGACATGAAGTCGGTAATGGAAAAAAACATTATTCACGAAGATGGTTAACCACGATAATTTGGACAATGGTTTCATTTCTTTGAATGAGAGGAGATAAGAAAATGGAGGATAGAATTAATTCTATTATAAATATAAAATTATAATATATATATATATATGATACTCTATTTATTATTATTTTATGGGTGAAGGAGATTAATATGAGGTAGAAAAGGAAAATAAATTAAGAGAGGTTGTTTGAGAAAGTTACCTCTTGAATATCACCTCCTTGAAGGACCCCTTAAAGAATTTGGAATTGGTATTTGTGTGATACTAGAAGAAATTGGATGTGGGTAGAGTGGGGAGGAGATGTTTTAGAAAAAAATTGAACATATAAAAGTATTTTTTGAGAAATTGGGTGGTGAGGGTGGTATTTACACTTGAGGAGGGGTGGTTTTAAGTGATTAACTAATTATTATTTTATATTTAAAGACAAACACATTTGGGTGAAACTAATTCCAAATAATTTGGTTGATAATTAATTTTATAATGTATGGGTAATTTCTAGAAACACATCAACCAACTATTTAATTTTTTAGTTTTTATTTATTTTAATCTTTTACCTTTTGGCCTTAACCCGCTATATTATTTTACAGGTACTGCATAAAATATTTTTTTACCACAATTACATTTTTTTGAATAAAAATGAAAATAAAAATGTAAAATAATTTTTACCTCATAATTAAAAACATTTTATATATTTTTAAAATATCAAAACACAAAAGTTGAAAAATAATATTTCAAATTAAATATTCAAAATACAACAAAAAACAATTTTTGGAAAAATGTGTTTTTAAACCCAAAAATATAATTATACAAAAATATGTTATAAATATTATTTAAATGTTATAAATTAGATTATATAGATATGTAAAATACTTAATTTTTTTTCTATCAATTTAAAATCATGAAATTTATTTTATATATAATGAAAATCAGGGTTTAATAAAAATCTGTATATTTTACAAATTAAACATTTCAAAAAATTCTCAAAAATTCATCATAAGATAATTTTGACATGTTGAATCCAAAAAATTTGATCATTTTATCAAATAAATTTTATAAAAGGGTCAAAAGATAATTATATTTATTTTCTTGTAGAGAGTAATACAAATAATTTTTTTTAAGAAAACATATATTTGAAAAATAAAATGACTTTACTAAAAACTATGTATTTATTTCCTATGAATAAATAATTTTTTATTAAAAAGTAAATTAATATATATTTCATAATATAGTTAATATGATTCACACTAACCAATTTAATGGCTATTTTATAAATTTTATGTTAAAATAATAATATTTTCTAGTTTGTTTAATCTCGGTGTTCTTTGTAATGTTTGTTATTGAAGAGATTAAATTTATTTAAAAAGATACACATCGTAAAATCATGGGGTGTCACATTATACCCCATTAAAATTAATTTTACCCTAATGTTTTTTCACATAGATAGAAATATATGAGGATACCATTGCCTCATCACATCCTTGGGTTCCCATATCGCTTCCTCAAATTGGTGGTTTCACCACAAAACATTGACTAGGTGAGTTGTCATGTTTCATAGACATTTATCTCTATGATCTATAATCTCTACTTTTTATTGTTCATAAAAAATATATTTATGAAGGGATATGACATTTGAATTTAGTATTTGGGAAGGATCAGGTATGTACTTCCTCATGAGAGATACATGTAACACATCATCAACTTTAGAGAGATTCGGTGGAAGAAACAAATTATAAGATATTGTCTCAATATGATCATGTATTTAAAACGTGCTGATATTTCTTGGTTTTAGTTTTTCATTATTTCTTCCATATATAAATTTATAAAATTTTCTTCTCACCAACATCAAATTCTAAATCATGTCAATGACTATCAATGTAACATTTATTTCAACTTTGTGTTTTCATTACATGTTGTTGAATTACTTTAACCTTATCTATCATCCCATAAGCCTACTCAGGACCCAAAATCTTTCTTTCTAAAAATTATTTTTAGTATTATTGATTTCTATATTTCTTTCCATAAAAGGTTTCATAATGACGCATCTTATTTATCAAGTGAAATCTATTGTCGCAAAGAAACTTAACTAGTTGGATATATTTATCCTAATCACATTTTAAATCCATAGAACAATATTTTAGTATATACTATAAAGTTTGAACTATTCTATCGGACCGACCATCTTGTTGAGGATGATACATAGTGATGAAACTCAACTCTATATCAATATTTTACTAATGTATTCACAAAAACATCAAGGTAAACCTCATATCTCAATCAGATATAAATTAATATAGTAATCCATGCAACTTGATTACTTCCTTAATATATATTTTTTTCAAGAAGATCAAAATAGAAATATTATATGAATGAAGTGTTATAACTTCATATGGTGATTAACTAAAACCCATAATTAACTCAATATGAAATATAAGATAAACCCAAATGGTCCCCAATACTTTTAATCATATGTCCACAAAGTGTAAAGGCATTCCTCTAAATTGTTATCGTTAACATTTTATCCAATGAGTCATCCTCACATATAGAAAAAATGATATATAAGACCATTTAATATTTTTTATGTTGATTAATAACATATAATTTAAATTAAGGATAACATTTCTCATTTTACATGATCTTCCATACATGTATACAAGTGAACCGATCATGAAAACCAAGAAAACAAACACTTCTAAATGATGAAATTACATCTTATAAATAATCAAAAAGTCCATGAATGAACTTAATAAAATTATAAAAAATAAAATACATGTATAAAAGTTATTCAATTAATTAATTAATGTATTTAATTTGATTTTTCATGACATTAAGATCAAGTGAAGAACAATTTCAGACATTAGGTGTGGGATTATTTTAGAACCTCTAATTTTCCATCAGGTTACACTTTCTCTCCCTTTAACCCAATTTAATTATTATTTATTCATATATAATTCTTCTAAATTATGTTTTTATGTTCCAAAATTATGTATCCAGTACAATTCTCCATTCTTTGATTGGGAAATACATGTTTTTAAAAGGTTTCATTCGTAATTCCTCCCAATGAGTAAGACTGATTAAGGGAACTTCTCGATTACTTTCCCGTTTTTAAGTTCACTCCATAATAAGTTTTAAACCACCATTATTTCTAAAAAATAACTCATTTTTATCATTAAAAACTATCTTGATTCGTTTATTTTTTTATACAAAAAATTATTTCTTTTTCTATTTAAATTAATCTTTAAAATTTTCCCTTAAACCGCACTAAAGTGCTCATTTCTAAAGTTCATAAACAATATTTTTACATGTCTTCACATCAGTTTGGAATAAATTATCATGATATATTCTTATTTTCACTTATTAATATATATGTATGATTTAAATATATTCTTTTATGGACACCATTATGATATTCCCTTTTGTTGTACCCTATAACATGATTATAATACCGATGTATTTCCATGGGTAACCATTATGTTTATGTTGATTATTCATATGGAACACATATGAATTAACATGTTATGATGGGTTAGACTAGATATTTCTCTAATACATTGGATAATGTTTAGTCTCATTTGATGTCATGTTGGAATAGGGAGTGAAATAGTATCCTTTATGGCACTTTGTCTTCCATTTTCAATAACCTTAGCAGTTTTCATTGACTCATGCCCCTCCATGTGCAATGGTCTTAAGAGTTAGCCTTGAATAAATTTTATTTCATGTTATATATTGTTTCTACATTCCTATTATATCACGGTTATATGATCTAATGTTATACATGTTGTGCTTCCATATGTTTATCCATGTTCCATGCCTTGTTATGTCATCATGTTAGGATTTTTAACCCTATCATTATCCTTTATTTGTATGTTTATACCCTCACTAAGATTTTTATCTCACACATTTTTTCATGTATTACCTAAGTTATCTTATGAAGGTGTAAGAGATAAATGGATTTTAGGATCTCATTATGGAGATTAAATAAAATATGTTTTCATGTTTCATAATTATGTACCTAATATTCCAAAGAGACCAGACATTAAAATTCGTAGTTATATTTGATGGTTATTTATGATTAAAATCATGTAATAATGTGTGTGTGTGTGTGTATGGATATGGTTATTATAAATATATAATTTAATCTTTTATGATTGATATATATTTCTCACTTTTCACCATAAAGATAATACCTCCATGTATTCAACACAAATATTATCACTACTAGCTCCAAATCACGGGTCGGGTAAATTTTCTCTTGTGTTTTCTATTGGTGTGAGGTATAATCTATAACCAAATCATTATAAATTAGGAAAAATACAATTAAAATCATTGAAACATCCCTATAGATCACAAAACATTCTCTTCTAGAGAGTTTTTTGGGAATAGTTGCACTAAAAAACCTTCACTTCATCTCCTTGAAATTCTATTCACATAAATGTATCCACAAGAACTTAAATCCCTTATATGTCTAATTTGTAAGTGGATTAGATGATCATGATGAATCTCTAAAAAAGTGTCAGAAATATCCATGCAACCTAAGAAAACTATAGATTACATTTACCAAGGTTGGTTTAGGACATTTCCCAATCACTTATTTCCTTGAATGATCCATCGATATAACCTCACATGAGATTATATGAACAAATAATGAAACATTCCAAATCCAAAATTCCCACATGGAATTTTTTTTAATAAATCATTTCCATCCACGGGTTCTTCATCACAATTCTCAAATGATCTTCATTCTATTCAATAATATTTTAATATATAATAATATCATCTATAAATACAACCACAAATTAATCAAGTTAATCTCTAGAGAATTTATTCATTAAATCCATTAAGATGGAAGAAGAAATAGTAATACCAAATGGAATCATTAGAAATTAAAAGTGTCTATAACATGTATAGAATTCCATCTTGGGTATATCCTCCTACTTTAACCTCAATTGATGATATATAGAATGAGTTTTAATCTTGTAAAAGAATTTATCTCCACGCAATTGATCAAAAAATTCATCAATACATGGTAGAGGATATTTTTTTCTTGATTATGATCTTGTTCAGTTCCTAATAATAAATGTATAGTCGTATCAATCAATATTTCTTCTCAAAAAAATAACATGTGAACCCCAATGTGATGTACATGGATGAATGAATCCCATGTCAAGATTCTCCTGGAGTTGCCACTTAAATTCCAACAACTCAATCAGGGCCATTCTATATAGTGTCTTTGAAATTGGTGTATAACCAGGTATGAGTTATATTGAAAACTAAACATTATGATTCAGTGATATATGAGGAAATTATTTTATAAATACATCAAAAAAATCTTGTACAATAGGAATATCTTTTATGTTGAGTTTCTACCCAAAAATCTATGATAACCATCCCTTTTTAATGTTAATCAATACCCATATAATGGATTTGATTTCTATCGGTAGTTCATATTTATCATCATACTAATAAATGATAATAGGTTCCTTAGGAATATGAAATTTTACTTCCCTTCCACAGCCATTGATATGATATCCATATAAATAAATATAATCCATGCCTATAATCACATTAAATTTAACTAAATGGAGAATCATAATATTTTCCGTAATCCCTTTCCCATAAACATTAACTAGTGAAGAACTATCGACTTGAGATGAATCTATTAAAGAATTAATAATTTTCACTTATAATTAAATATATAATCATTGAGCTAGTAATTTTATACCTTTATTAAATTCCTTATATATTAAATATTGGGTAGATCCATAATCAAATAAGACATTATATATTCTAGATTGGATGATAAGTGTACCTTTAACCCTAGAATTCTCATAAATTACTTAGAAAAGCATGTTCACATTATATTTCTCTTTGATTTTATGCTTAGTTGGTGTTGACACTGGTCATCAAAAACCTTCGTATTCATGCACTGGTTGGAAAATTCCCATGTTCCTTGAATTTAAATCATTATAGTGTAGGTGGTGAATTAGTTGGAATATTATTTTCCTCTATTGAATTAATTGTCCTATTCACCCCCTTTTAATATTCATGGGCTTTATGACCCACCATTCCACATTTAGAAAACCTTCCATTTTTATTCAAGTAATTCCCTTAATGTTTATTCTCATTTTAATGGCCGATAAATGGCTTGAATTTCATTCCACCAAGTGATTTATTTGATTTTTTATGAGACTCAATATTATTTTTCTTATCAAAACCATGGGAATAATGGGAATATCTAATTTTTATTCCCACCTTGATAGAACATTGAAAAAATGCATCATATATATTAAATTTATTTATGGATAACACACTTCAAATAATTGGTTTTAATATGTTGAAGAATCGATCAACCTTACTTTCAGGTTAGCTAATAATACCATAATTTTACCTTGCATGTCTTGTAAAATTTACCTCATAGGTACCAATGGATTCATTATCCTTTTACTTTAGCTCAAGTAATTATTTCTCCATTTTCATATGAATGATACAATGAAAAAAATTATATTAATATAAGCTCTAAAATTCATCCCACTCCATAGAGTAAATTTCTTCTTATTACCTTGTGTTCTTAATTAGAGTCTACCATTGATCTCCTTCACCTTCCAAATGATAGATATCCAAAAATACTTTTTCAAAATCTGAACACTATATAATAGAAAATATCTTTTTAGTAGTATATATCCATTACATAATGACTAGTTGATTGGCATAACAACTAAAAAAAGGTGAGAATTTCCTCATGAAGTACTAAACATGACATTATTACCTTCTTTTTTTGTTTGGAAGTTCATCATGATTCATATATTTAGAATTATTTGTGACCGTATTAATGATATTTTTAATTATGTCTCCCATAATATTTTGTTTCTCAAGAGGATAATCATTGATTTTTCTATAACATTATATATTAATATTATTCCTTCATGTTCCATCCAATGATTAAAAGCAAAAGAAAAGTGTAAGAATCATGCAATAATAATTAGAGTGAGATATCATATAATCATGAAATATAATTCATATGATTCCTAATTCATGACACCTTCTTCTCAATATAAGTTACCTTATTTTTAACCTAGGATATCCATAGTTTTTACCAAAACTTTAGGATATTATCATATACTTTAACTTTTCCCCAGGGATCTCACCAAAGTTTTATAATCCTAATCTCCAAATATTTAATAAACCTATCCTATAATACAAACTATAGAAAACAAAACTTTTAACACATAAATATATATATTTTTAGATGAATATTCAATACATTTCATGATTACACACTTCAAAATTGTAAAGTACTAGTGTCTTTGGATACTAGATATTCAATCCTCTTATTTCATGAAATTTCGTTAACATATCCCATAAAGATATTCCCATGTTGTATTATTTATAGACATTCCCTACTTAAACCTATAATTATTACCGATAGAAAGAAAACATAATAAAGGGTGAGCTTAGATGGTCAGTGAGGGTAAACATGGGAGATATCAATTGATGATCATATGAAAGAATAAGATAATAATAAGGGTATGATATCAAGAACATAACTTAATATGTACATACCCAATCTATCATGGATCATACACTTGATTCATGTAATTAAACTCAATCATTTAAAAATACATGAATCATAAGAGTGGGTAATCTTCATCAATCACGAACCATAAGTTCATTTCATAAAAGTGTGGCATCGTCATAAGTACATAAATAATTTAATATATCAAGGTTAAATACCAATATCATTAAATAAAAATTTATCATTCCTAAAAACCTATTTCCCATAGTGGATCAAGAGCCTCAAGTTGTTTCATTTTATGGATTGGGTACATCAACTTGTTTCCCATAACGGATCAAGTATATCGACTTGTTTCCCATAGTTATCTCATTAGATATAAAAGTTTTCTCAATTAATTAGAATGATGTATAATTTTATCCCACCCATAACATAATTATAACCATACATATGTGTTTCAAAATATCATAATAACATTCATCATATTATAACATCATACCATGTGAAAGTAAAACAGGTTTCATAATTATTTCATCAACATAGCATAACCCATGAAAATAAATGGAATTACTAAAAATCTCATCCTCATAACCATAATACAACCATAGGAAGAATAAGGATGGTATCATTGGATTATATCCTCAGTAAAACATAATTAATATCAAGGATGTTATCATAGATGAAAATCCCTTTAAAATAATTTCTAGAGTATTTCCTGAGAAAAATACCCTTTTTATTTTGAAATCACTTTTATAAAAATTTCAAAAATATTAAAGAAAAAATTATATTTGAAAATAAACTTGAGTATTTTAAATGAATCATCCAATTATTGAGCAGTTATGATAATATATAATTATGTTCATATTGTATAAGCTAAAACAAAGATTCCTTTCACATTGTCGATAAAAGTAAAAACTATCTTGTTCAAAATACTAAAAGAAGATTCAATTTAATTTTTTATTAAAATTAAAAAATGGGTAAAAATTAAATTAAACAATCACTGTATAATGTTAAAAAACTATTGAATTTTTTAAAAAAACATTAAAATGGAAGAGAAATCATTTTCAATCGAAGATAAAAATGAATTCGGTTCTCATTAAAAAAATTCTTTTGAAATCTTGAGTACTTAAAGTGAGAAAAATGAAAGCTAATCGTGTATTATTTAAATTAGGTATAAGAAAAATTGAAGTAATTTATTAGGTAAGTATCATATAATTTCATCAATATAAATTCAATCATAAACAATCCCGATTAAAATTGGACTAGAACATAAATCCTTAACTTCAAGTCTCACCTTTATGCATAAACATTAGAACCTTATATATAATAAATATAGATTTATTATAAATTTTTTAAATAACCATATTCATATATATCATACCAAGTATTATTTAATTATGACATATTATCACCCATTTATTAATAATTGGTTCTTAAAAATATTTTTCCGGATGAAAACAGATTCATGTCTCATGCATGTTTCGGTTTAGTAGTCTTCATCCTTGTACTATGATCATGGTTACATAATTTATAGGATTTTAATCATGATATAAATATAATATATATTAAATATATATATATATATTCATATATAATATTTATATATATAAAAAGGAATTACATTGTTTAGGGTTACAGTAGGTCGTACGTAAGAATGAATGTTGTTTTCACACTTTGATGGATTGAACAAAAGAAATGTAAATAAAAATTAACCCTTAAAATAATTTTTATATCATATACATCATATATATTCATAAAATATATCCTTATTACAATTCATGTAATTGGAGATGAAAAATGAGTCATATCGCTTCTTGGAGGTGGTAGTCCACATATATGCACTAGTGACAATATTGTTTTCCAATGGTTTAGAAGTAAAGATGTTATATGTGATATTATCATTAAATAATAATATTATGATATAAATATAATATATAAATATTAAACCCATCATTGAAATCATCCATGAAATATGGTAATGAAAGATTAATTGTATCTCTATACAGAGATGGTAATGTACACACGAGAGATACTTTCACATACCATTTGATGAAAAAGAGGGTGGATAATAGTGGTTTCATAATCATAATATAATTTTACTATTTTTATGATAATAAATTTATTATTTTATGATAAATAAAATATATTTATATGTGGTAAAATAAGAATTAAAATGGAATTGATTTGTTAAGGAGATTACCTCATCTTTGAAACAACTCCTTTTGATCTCCTCTTGAGTTCCCTAGGGTTGATATTTTTGGAATAAATTTACCTATATAATGTGTATAAGTTATTTTAGAAAATAACGTTTCAGGTATTGGATGATCTATAAGTCTCAAATTGGTGTGAATAAGAGAAAAGATGGGTTCCTTTTATAATAGAGGGGAGGGACACTCTTGGGATTTCTTAAAAGATTAAAATATGATAAAGTCGTTTTCTAGAAAAATGATTCCAGATAGACATATATTATAAGGTAAGGTAGTATGGGTTTGAAACTGTATTAACAAAAATAATTTGTATAGTTTTAATTAGTAATTTAAACCTTATATTTTGGTTTTACCACTTAGTTAACTTTTTTTATCCTTAACCGTGGTAACATATTTTTCACTCTTAAATGGTTATAATTTTACATATAAGGTGAAAATTGGATCATAACAAAAATGGGGGAAATTTTATACCATATATTATCCCCTTTATACTATTTAAATAATTTTATGATTTTTAAATAATTTAATAAAATATTATTTTGATAAAATATCATTAATTTCAATTTTAACACTTTTCATTTAATTTGACCTAAAAGTAATAAATACAGAGTTAGAATTAGAATATAATCCTTTAATATGTCAATATTATGTCATAATAATCCATAAAATTAATTTAACACTACAAATCATTCAAATTATTTCACTTTTAATATTTTTAAAATTATTCATTTTAGTTTTCTATTAATTGAAGTAATACTACATTGACTTTTCATTAGCTTTTAAGGTAATTATATGATTACTAAAAATTATAAATGAATTTATATAATGAAGATAATTTAATTTTTATAAAAATATACATTTATATTCAATCATAATATTCTTTTTTCTTTATGTGGACTCATAATAGATATTTAAAGGTAAGAGAGTGACATTTTGTATTTTTCTTTGCATTAAATAGTATATAGGTCATTTTTAGGGACAATTCTCCATTAAAAAAATAAATTTAGATCCTAATGTGATGAGATTAAAATTAAATCTATCCATTATGAATTATGTCGAAAAATTATGACCTTATAACTTATTTTAAACATAGATTAACCCGATTTACCCTTTACCATGGTGATAAATTTTACAAATATTACTATTCATAATACCTAAAAATAAAAGGGACTATTAAAAAAATTTGGACCTCCTGATTACAAATATGTAATCCAATTTTTATGATTCAATTTCTATAATTGTAATGAATTAATTTTAAAAATAAGCGTGCAAAGCGTGACAAAATCATCTTTATAGAAAAATACATTTTTAAGCATAAAATCTTTTTTATTCTTATCCAATTCCTAGAAAAAGTATTAATTGAATGTTAAAAAAAATATAAAATATAATATAAAAATTTCATTAAAATCATTCACCAATAGTGATTAATTTAATTTATTTACATAAAAATACATTGTGCACATAAAAATGGGTTTTTAGAAAAAAAACTCCTTCATTGTCAAATTATTTTTTATTTTAATTTTTAATTAATCTATAACCAAATATTTCATTTTATTCATCTGTAAGGCATAATTTTTTCTTAATTTAATTATTTATATTTATACCCTCCAATCCAATATTTTTTGATAACTGCTACATTAAATAATAATATTTTAATAGTATTTCATGCTTTATTTAGACTCGAAGTTATGTGTAACACAAGAAATTAAAGAAATTAAATTTATTTTTATATATATATTTAATTAAATTATGGGGTGTTACATCATAGTTTTCATTTCTTCATAAGAAACAAGTGTGGAATCCCTCTAGTTGTGATCCATACATGTACTACAAGCCATTGAGTGTCATCATAGAAATATTTAATTACTAGCATGGAAGATAATAATTCTTGAATTATTCATCCTTTGTCGCAATGAAAGTCTCATCCAAGAAGGATTCTCCTTGATATCTACATAATTGAGAGGAGTCGTGAAGGAGGACTACTCTGTATTCTCGATAGTGTTCATATAGAGGTTCTCTCTAGGTCTTGAGAGGATTATCTGAAGTCATTATACACAACCAACAAAATGGATAACCTTAATTGGAAATAATATAATGGGGTTCAAATAAATTAGGGTTAGAAAGTAAAAATTGCATATGTTCATTTATTATTTCCATAATCCATTTGGAACCCCATATATATAATAATAAAAATATTATTATTATTTCTTTACATGCACAAAACTATCAAATTAATTAAATATTATTTCTTGAATAAATTTATTTAAATTTATTGAAATAATATTTAATATATATTATTTCTCACTGAATATTTAAACTTAGCTCATCATTCCTCCACAATATTTATTGGGTCATTAATGAAGACTATTTATTTATAAAATAAATATCACTACATTATTCAAACATAAATAAATAAATAAATATTATATTTACTAAATAGAAAATAAATATTTATTTACTCACATCATATCCCCTCTAGTCCTACCTAGAAACACAAGCAACCCTCTAGGAAGTGTACTTAGTCTAACCCCTCTAGTTCAGCTTCAGAATAGACTCTTTGAGGAAGCACTCACTGTCAATTTCTCATATAGTCTTGTATCGGTAACTAAAGTCACTCTAGGGAAGCACTTATATCACATTACCCCTATGACTGGTGGCGAGGAACTACAAACACTCTGAGGAATCACATATGTCAATTCCTCTTGTCGCCCCACATCGTAAGCAAAAACAGACACTCTAAAGAAGCCCTTCCGTCCATTGTCCCTATGGTCTAGTACACCAGGTTCTCACAGCCCTGTGTAAGTCAAGAAATCATAGAAGCATGTATCAGCCAAAGTAAAACTCATGAACTACTTGGATAAACATTCTATAGCATAACAGCATGTCAGAACCACAGTCACATCATCCTACAATACTAGTCATGGAATGTAAATAGCAGCCTAACAGGAAAACTAGACCAAACGGTCAAAACAAGAAACATGCATGTCAAACACTTCCAAAGCATATCAATTCACCCTATTCACAATCAATTAACCTCTACTCAAGCATAAAATCATGGAAAGAAATTAACAGGGCTAAAATATTAAACACGTAATACCCCGTTCAAGGGTATTTTTCACTTTCGCTCATAGAACTCAAATACCTTCAATGAAAAGGCACAAATCATGTACCATGGTGTTGGGAGATTTCTAAAAGTAAACCTCATGCCTTGAATCTCCCAATAACACCATAGATCTATAAAAACGTCTAAAACATCAAACCGATGATAACTTGAGAAAGAGGCGGAATCACAAAACGAAGATCTTGAAGAAGGAAGAGCTTACCGAGGCGATTCCAACGCAATCGACGGTGGTCGAATCGGAGATTGTATGCTCGTTCAGGGATCGGAGGAATATTGCAGCCGTACAGGAGCTCTCGGATGAACTAGGTTGAGAAGAAGGACTTTCTAGTGATTAGACGTGACCCCAAGTAAGTTTAATGAAAAAAAACATGTTGTGTACTTTGTAATTACACGACGTGTAATTTATGTTTTCATACCCCACATTAGGTGGCCTCCAGGTCACCCCCACATCGCCGTGTGTGCAGCCATTACACGGCCAGCACATGAATTCATGCGAAAATCGAGTATACAGTGTGTACTTATAAATTATAGGGTGTATACTCATAAATAACACAACGTGTACTTCAAAAATTTCTAGAAATTCCCCTTTTTCTCAAAAATTTCTAGAAAAGGAAGACATACCTGAAAAGAAGATCTGGGTTCCTACAAACTTCCCCCTTAAAGAAATTCATCCCCAAATTTCCCTATCAAGGCGGCGTAGAAGAAGAAACCCCGAACAACTCCAGCCACTATGATTGTACATTCACATCCCTCTCCAAAGTCTCATCTTGTACTCTTCCATGTTTCCATAGCACTCATACCAGAGGAACAGACCGTCCAGGAAGAACCCTTGTACTTCGATCGAAAATCTGGATAGGATGGTCCTCAAAATTTTCATTCACTTCCAACTCAACCACCTCGGGTTGGAATACATGAGATGGGTTTGAGAAGTAACGTTGAAGATGAGAAACATGGAAGATGTCGTGCATAGCCTGATACCTCTGAGGTAACTATAGCCGATAGGTAACCGGACCAACTCTCTCCAACACCTCAAATGGCCCAAAGTACCTCAGTGAAATCTTAACCTATCTTTTAATCCTTCTATGTCCCAACCTCAGTGTGACATGTAGGAAAACCTGATCCCCAACATCGAACTCTAGAGCTCTTCTCCACTGATCAGCAAAAGACTTCAGTTGAGACTGTGTAGTAGCCATCCTCTTCCGAATCAACTATATCTTCTTTCTGGTCTCCTGAACAAGATAATGTCCTAGAATATCCACCTCTCCTAGATCCAGCAAACATAAAGGTGATCGGAATGTCCTACCGTACAAAGCCTCATAAGGTTTCATCTGAATAGTTGCTTGAAAACTATTATTATAGGAAAAGTCCACAAGAGTAATATTCTTCTCCCAAGAACCTCCAAAATCCAGGATGCATGCATGAAGCATGTCCTCAAGAACCTGAATCATATGCTTGGACTGGCCATATGTCTGGGGATGGTCAGCTATACTCAAAAGTACATGTGTACCCAATGATTTCTGAAGCCCCTTCCAGACCCGAGAAGTAAAACAGGCATCCCTATCTGAAACGATGTAGTGTGGAAACCCATATATATGTACAATATCTCGAATGTACTAGCATCACAGCTCATAAACATTGAAGGTATACTTGATCAGAAAGAAGTGATAAACCTTCATGAGTCTGTCAATGACAACCCAAACTGCATCATTACCTCGAGGCAACCTTAGTAAACCTATCACGAAATCCAACGCAACATCATTACATTTCCACTCAGGAATTGGTAACTACTACAAATTCCATTTGGTCGCAGATGCTCTTCCTTCACCTGCTGACAAGTGGAACACATCATGAAGAATCCATAAACATATTTCTCTTTACCTGGACACCAATACTGACGGTGTAGATCATGATATATCTTGGTGACACCAGGATGAACTTACCAAACTAAGGAATGAATGTCTTGCATCAGCTCCTCGCGTATGTTTGCTGGAACCCATACATGCCCTTGGAAATTCAAGATCTCATCCTCGCCTATGGTCCATCCAGGAATAGGGTCCTTCCTAACATGCTTTCCCATAGGACTAGTACTTCATAATCTGATAGCTTCCTCATTCTCACTCGATCAAGAAGAGTAGAGGTAATAGCCATTGATGAATGAAATGTCTGCCTTTGTCTGTCATGAGAATACAAATTCATCTCAGAGAACAGAGCCATAAGCTTCCACTCACTACTAGCCTCCTAAATTACCTATATCGGTGTCCTCTTACTCAGCGCATCAGCCACTGTGTTGCCTTTACCAGGTGTATAGGTAAGCTCAAAGTCAAAACACTGAAGGTACTCAACCCATCTTCGTTGTCTCAAATTCAAGTCACGCTGAGTGAAGATATACATGAGACTCTTGTGGTTAGTGAAATCCACAAAATTCTCTCCCATAAGATAATGTCTCCAACAGTGCAAGGCATGAACAACTATTGCCAACTCGAGATCGTGTGTTGGGTAATTCCTTTCATGTGTCCTCAACTACTGAGACACGTACGCGAAGACTCCTTCTCCCTGCATAAGCACTGATCCAAGACTGATACCTGATACATCACAATACATAGTATAGCTCTTTCCTAGCTATGGGAAAACTAGTATCGATGCTGAAGTCAACCACCCCTTCATCTCCTGAAAGGCTGAATTACAGGAATCTGACCCCAAGAACCATACACCCTTCTTAGTCAAACCCATCAATGGTGCTTCTAAGCATGAAAAGTTTTCTATGAAACGTCTATAGTGTCTCTCCAGCCTTAGGAAACATCATACCTCAAAAACGTTCATTGGATGCTCCATGTAAACTACTACTCTCACATTCTCTGGAATTTTGAGAGCTTATCATATAACTGATGCTCTCTTAGTGTACTCAAAATGATCTCAAAATGGGTATCATGGTCATGTCGAGTGTGAGAGTACACCAATATATTTTCCACAAATACCACCACAAAAGAATCCATGTATATATGGAACATTCGGCTCCTCACTTCCATGAAAACGATAGGCATTTTCGTGAGACCAAACGGCATAACCACATACTCATATAGACCATACCTGTTACGTAAGATCATAAGAGGTATATAATATGGTCTAACACACAATTAATGATAATCAGATCTCAAGTCAATCTTCAAGAACACTCGGCCTCCTCAAAGTTTATCAAAGTGATCATCAATCCCATGTAAGGGATATCAGTTATTGACTATCAACCGGTTTAGCTTCTGAGAGTCCTCAAAAATCTTGAGGGTACCATCATCCTTCTTTGCAAATAGGAAAGTAGAACCCTAAGGAGAAGTACTGGGTAAGATGAATCACTTTTCCTAAAACTCCTCCAACTGCTTCTTGAGCTCCTATAACTATGGTGTAGCCATCCTATAAGGAGGAATGAACATTGGTGTCACTCCTAGAACAAGCTCAATAGAAAAGTCTACCTCTTTCTCCAGAGGAAAACATGATAAGTCCTCTGAAAAGACATCCCTGAAGCAATCCACCACTGGAGGAAAGTCCATCTGAGATGTCCCCTGGTCATCCAAATACAGACTAGCAATCTGGGATGTAACTCCTCTCAACCCATGATGCTCAGGTCTCGCTCTACTTGCCTAGACATCCCACTCACCCTTATAAAGAAATGAACTGCCTTCTGGTGATGTGAAACTTACCCTACGATGGTGGAAATCAACAAATTCCTGTAAGGGAACTAACCAGTCCATTCCAAGAATGGAATCATAGCCTCTCATCTCTAGGACATAGTGTTCCCAAAAGAAGTCACACCCACCAACCTCTAGAGGGCACTCCTTACACTAACGCACATTAGCTATTCTAGTCCCCAAAAGAGTGTCTAGTGTCAAGATATCAGAAGAAGAAAAGATACAGAGCCCAAGGCTCTCCAAAACAGCAACAGAGTTAAAGCTATAGGAAGCCCCTATATCGAGAAGAGCAGAAGCTAAAACTGAAGAAACTAAGAGCTTACCTCAAACTGTAGAAGGTCCAGGATCCTTATCCTGTTGGGTCTGCTCCACTACAAAAGTATGATCTCTACCATGGCCATGTGACCCTGCCTGACCCCTTTGATCTCGTCTTCCATAATGTCGCTGAAAACCGAGCGACTAGCTACCACGGCCAGAACCACCACCTCGACCTAAATGGTCAGAAGAACTCCAGTTCCCAGGCTGATAAGAAACCGGTGGCGCTGATCCTGAACATGGAGTCATTGAAGAACCCATGTCACTAGCTACTGGTGAGAAAATATGACCAAAGTGTTGAAGATGACTTCTCTTTCCACAAGATCGGCACTCCACCGGGTCTCTCAGGAAATTTGTCCTTGTATGTCTGCTCTTCCAACACTGGTTGCACACCACATGGCTACCAGAAGACATCTCTCGCCACCTCGGATCTCCATGGGTAGACTCCCTACGGTGCTTCCTACTTTTAGTAGGAGGGATACTAACTCTGGATGTCAAGTCGCCCAGTCTCACAACTTTATAATCCCTCAAATTTTTATCTAGGAGCAGTTCTTGGTTGACGATGGAAGTGATAGAAGTAAACCTGAAGATGTTCACCTACGATCAGATGTTGTGCCTCACACCATCCATGAACTTCCATGCCAGGAATAACTCATCACCCTCTAGAATATATGTGAAGCACTACAGCTCGGTAAAGTGAGAGGAATAATCCATAACTAAAATAGTACCATGCTCTAGACTCATAAACTCTCAGGCTCGCTCAGACCTCAAGGTCTCCGGATAGAACTAGTCATAGAAGGCATGCTGGAAATCATTCCATGTCTTGTCCTACTAGTGTCCCACATGCATGATCACATCCCACTATCTCTTGTCGGAATCCCGAAGCATGTATGTAGTGAGCTTGACCCTCTTCTCTAGATGCATCTCCAGATGCACAATGATAGACAACATGGCTTCTAACCAAGACTCTGCAGCCTGAGGTCCTCATTCCCCAATGAAAGTGAGGGGATGGTGTTACTGAAAGACCCACATCAACTTTTCCATAAATGGGGAAGGATGTGGTACCCACGAATGGTCTACATGAACCACATAAAGCCTTCCCTGAACTGTGCATATGCACCTGTGTCTAGAATGATGGCTGGTGAAAAGACTGGCACTATTGGAGGATCTACTGGATGTCCTTGATCAGTCACATCTGGTGTCTGGTCACTTCCCAGCAATTGGCATACGACTAGAGGATGTCTCAGTGGAATTACTCTACAAAGTCAAACACACACCTTAGATCAATATTATCAAGGAAAAAAACTGGAAGCGTAATAAGGGAACAGGAGAAACAAAACATTCAAGTTTTATAAAACAAGACTACATGGAATGTATAATTACTACATGACATGTTCCCTTAATCCTTTCACATGGGCATGTACTTCTTCCAGAACTGGTCCTATAACACCCCAAACACACGACATGTTGTCCTAACACACAGCATGTGATTGAATTTTCTCCCCCTTCCCGAGTCCTTCTACACAGATAAGCCACACGGTTCTCCTTAGAATGAGATTACATAGTGTGTTTGTGCCAGACACGGTGTGTACAAGATGAGCTTCATCGACCCGTTTTGTTCGTGTCCTGGTTGGATACTCGGCTAACACAACACGACATGCTTCATATGGACACAACATATACTAGGAAAGATAACACTAACCCGTGTTGTTAGATACACAGCTGGATTCCTTTATTACACTACATGGATTATTCAAATTTGACACGACATTTATAACATAAGATTTTTCCATCTGTGTTGTTAGTCACAGTGGTGGATGCATGGTCAGCATGACATGGCATGTACAACCGGTACATGGCGTGTTCCCATAAGAATTTCCCTATCCCTTCTCTCTTCCCACATGGCCTATGACACGGTTATAGACTACACGTCGTGTACATAAGGTACACGTCCTGTACTTTAGAAAAATAGTTTCTTCCTGAATAGAAGAACACATGGTTTGTAGTCAAAACTACACAACATGTCTTCTGGGTTTTTCTAGATAGTAAGCCTAAAAAACTACTCCAGAGCCCAGAAAAACACTGAAACAAACACCAAAGTTACAAATTTCGTTCCGTGAGGGCCCATACTCCCTGAAAATCAAAGCTTGTAATATTATACATGTTATAACAAGGATAATAGGGAAATGATCCACCAAATTCAAGTCTATGAGGTCCCATAACACCTCAAGAACCAAAGTTTGTCATTCATTCAAAAACAAAACTTACACAAACAATACCCAATTAAAGAGTAGGTATTTTTATCACATCATCTATCACAACAGCATGCATATCTACCACAACACTTATCACAACAACATAAAATATCTAATAGACCCTATATGGCATGGCAAGAATGCAAGACATGTGATCCCTAGAAAGTTCATATATGATGCATGAGATGGAATATCCTCATCTCCTCGGGTTACAACAGAAATAGAACCTCAAAAACATCCACAATAACAAAAAAAATACATGTGAGTCACCCAATGGTGAAAATCAAATCAACTGTAATATCGTAAAACCAGAAACATTGCAATATGTGGTAAATTGGCTTTTCCCTGTACACGAGATAGCTACTCCTGAGAACAGCTAATTACCAAGTACCTCTTCCGTCATATCCCATACTATATCCTCCAAATAGTAAGTCAAAGAAAAGAAACTCCTCTAATACCACTTTTTAACATCCCAGTTTTGGAACCCACCCAGAGGCACCCCATACCCGGTTGGTCACATGGCCTCAAGTGCATTTCCCCTAACGCCAGAGGCTGCCGAATTGCTGCAAGGGCTTTGGGTGTGATATTGGGGAAACTATTCCCTCATTGTTAGAGTAACACAGTTTAAGAGAAACATATAACAATAGCAGAAGCAGTAATAATATCAAACAATAAGAAACAGTATAAGTATGAAGAAATATACAGTTTTAGCATATATATAAAAATGATGCGTGGTATATATGTCTAATAAAGAAGCCAAACACATCACAATGCGTAAATACATTACAAAACCAATGTAAAAAAACAATTAAACTCCCCAACATCAGAAGCCTCATCTTGGTCCCATATTTTCCAGCTCCTCTGCAATCAAGTACCTGAAGTAGAAAGGCACTTTCCCTTGTCTATACATGTAGCAATATAATCTATTTGGGCCCAAAATCATGGCCCAAATAGGGTGTGGGACTAAATCCTAGTAGGAAACTACCACAAGATCCTTTCCTAATAGTCAAAAAATATATAGCAGGTAATAAATAATAGAAAGTAATAAACAAGGATGTACTCAGCAGTAACCACTCCATACTTTCAAAGCATTCAGTTTCATAAATCAAGCAACAGCTAACCAAAGCAGGTAAACACAAATGGGTAACCCTTTGGGAAGTACTCACATCCCATCCCCTCTAGTCCTAACTAGCAACACAAACAAGTAGCTAAACAAAAAAGTTAACCCTATGGGAAGTACTCACAGTCTATCCCCTCTAGTCCTACATAGAAACACCAGCAAGAAACTAAACACAAAAGGTAACCCTCTAGGAATTACTGACATCCTATCCCCACTGGTCCTACCTAGTAACATAAGAAACCCTATGGGCAGTACACTCATTCTAACCCCTCTGGTTTATCTTTAGAATAGACTCTCTGAGGAAGCACTCACCATCAATTCCTCCTATAGTTTCATATCAGTTACTAAAGGTGCTCTGGGGAAGAACATACGTCACATTCCCCCTGTGGCCCGCATTGAGGAACTACAGACACTCTAAGGAATCACTTACGTCAATTCCCCATGTGGTCTCGCATCGTAAGCAAAAACAGACACTCTAAAGAAGCCCTTCCGACCATTATTCATATGGTCTACTACAGTTGGTTCTCACGGCCCTGTGTAAGTCAAGAAAGAATAGCATCACATATCGAAAAAATTAAACCTCAAGAACTACTTGGATAAATAGTCTATAACATAACAACATGTCACAACAACAGTCACATCATCCTACAATACTAGGCATGGAAAGTAAACAGCAACCAAACAGGAAAACTAGACCAAACGGTCAAAATAAAAAACATGCATGGAAAAAATTTCCAAATCACAAAAATTCACCCTATTCACAATCAATTAACATCTACATAAGTACACAAGCATGGTAGGAAATTAATAGGGAAATACAGTAAACACAAAATACCTCGTTCAATGGTATTGGGAACTTTTGGACATAGAACCCAAATACTTTTAACGGAAAGGAACAACCCTCAAACCTCTGTGTTGGGAGATCGCTATAAGTGAACCTCAAGCCTTGAATTGACCATGAATACCGAATATCTACAAAAAAGTCTAAAAATTTCAACCGAGGGTAACTTGAGAAAGAGGAGGGATCACGAAACGAATCTCTAGAAGAAAGAATTATTTACCGAGGTGATTCCAATTCAATCGACGACAGTTGAATCAGAGATCATATGCTCGGTCAGGGGATCAGAAGAATATTGCAGCTGTATGGGAGCTCTTGGAAGAACTCGGTCAACAAGAAGTCCTTTCTGGTGATTAGACGCGACCCCAGTACATTTAATGAAAAAGAAGAAAATACATGCCATGTACTTTAGAAGTACATAGAATGTACTTTCCATTTCAATACCCCTCATCAGGCGGCCTCTAGGTCACCCCCACATGGTTTTTTGTGTGGCTGCTACACGACCAGCACACGACTTCATGCAGCAACAGAGAACACGACGTAACTAATAATGTACACAGCGTGTACATCAAAAATTCCCATAAATTCCACTTTTTCTCAAAAACTACCAGAAAAAGAAAATATACCTAAAAAAAGATCCGGGTTGTGAAAAACTTCATCAATTAAATAAATTCATCCCCAAATTTCCCTAGCAAGGAGGCATAGAATAAGAATCCCCAAAAATCTTCGGCCACTGTGATCGTACATCCACCTCCCTCTCCCAAGTCTCGTCATGTTATCGTTCATGCTGCCATAGAACTTATACCAGAGTAACAAACTGGCCATGGAGAACCTTTGTACATCGATCGACAATGTGGATAGGATTCTCCTCAAAAGATTCATCCACTTCCAACTCAATCTCCTCAGGTTGGAAGACATGAGACGGGTCTGAGAAGTAACATCGAATCTGAGAAACATGGAAGACGTCATGCATAGCCCAGTACCTCTGAGGTAACTACAACTGATAGGAAACCAGACCAACTCTCTCCAAAACCTCAAATGGCCCAACATACCTCATAGAAAGCTTACCCTATCTCTTAATCCTTTTGTGTCCCAACCTCGGTGTGACACGTAGGAAAACCTGATCCCCGACCATGAACTCGAGAGGTCGTCTCTACTGATCAGCATAAGACTTTTGTCAAGACTGTGTAGTATCCATCCTCTTCCAAATCTACTCTATCTTCTTTGTGGTATCTTGAACAAGATGAGGTCCCTACATAGCTACCTCTCCTTCCTCTAGCCAACATAAAGGTGATCGGCATGGCCTACCGTGTAAAGCCTCATAAGGTGCATCTGAATAGTCACTTGAGAACTATTTTTACATGAAAAATCCACAAGAGGTATATTATTCTCATAAGAACCTCCAAAATCTAGGATAAATGCACAAAGAATGTCCTCAATCACCTGAACTGTACGCTCGGACTGGCCATCTATCTGGGGATGGAAAGGTGTACTCAAAAGTACCTATGTACACAAAGATTTCTGAAGCCCCTTACAGACCCAATAAGTAAAACAGGAATCCCTATTTGAAACAATGGAGATTGGAACCCCATGTAGATATAAAATATCTTAGATATAAAACCACCCCAGCTCATCAACACTGAAGGTCTCCTTGGTCGAAAAAAAGTGAGCAACCTTTGTGAGTTTGTCAACGACAACCCAAACTGCATCATTCCCTTGAGGTAACCTCAGTAAACCTATCACGAAATCCATTTCAAAATCATTCCATTTCCACTCAAGAATGGTTAACTGCTTAAAAATCCCTTCTAGTTGTGGATGCTTCGCCTTCCCCTACAGATAGGTGGAACACTTCATGAAGAATCCTACAATATCTCTCTTCATAACTGGCCACAAATTCTAACAGTGTAGATCATGATACATCTTGGTGACACTAGGATGAACTTTATAAAGTGAGGAATTGATGTCCATCATCAGATCCTCATGTATGTCTGTTGGCACCCATACGTTCCCCTATAAATGCAATATCTCATCCTCACCAATGGTCCATACAAGAATAGGGTCCGCTCCTGGCATTCTTTCTCGTAGGGTTAGGCCTTTTGATTCTGATAGCTACCTCATTCGCACTTCAATCAAGAAGAGTAGAGGTAACAACCACAGAAGAAAGAAAATTATACCCCAGTATGTTGTGAACCACCAAATGCATCTCATAGAATAGATCCATAAGCTTCCAATCAATACTGACCTCCTGAACATCCTGTATATGATTCTTCCTATTCAGTGCATCAGCCACTGTGTTGCCTTTCCTAAGCGTATAGGCAAGCACAAAGTCAAAATACTAAAGGTACTCAACCCACCTTCACTATCTCAAATTGAAGTCACGCTGAGTGAAGATATAATTGAGACCCTTGTGGTTCGTGAAAACCACAAAATGCTCTCCCAGATGATATTGTCTCCAGAATTGTAAGGCATGAACAATAGAAGCCAACTCAAGATCATGCGTCAAGTAATTCCCATCATGTGGCATCAACTGCTGAGACCCATCTGTGACAAATCCTTCTCCCTATATAATCACTACTCCAATCCCCATACCTGATGCATTGCAGTACACAGTATAGCTATTTCACATCTCAGGAAAAACAAGTATTGGTGATGAAGTCAACCTCCCCTTCACCTCTTGAAAGCCCGACTTGAAAGAATCTAACCACAATAACCTTTCTCCCATCTTAGTCAAACCTGTCAGTGGTGCTGATAAGTGTGAAAAGTCTAGTATGAAATGTCTTTAGTATCCATATAGCCCTAGAAAACTCTGTACCACAAAGACGTTATTCGTCTCCTCCAAGAAAACTACTACTCTCACTTTCTCTAGGTCTATTGATACTTATGTCTCTGAGATAACATGACCGAAGAAGTGAATCTAGTCCGTCAAAAAGTGGCATTTTGAGAGCTTAACATATAACTGATTCTCTCTCAGTGTACTCAAAATGATCTCAAGATGGGTAGCATGTTCATGTAAAGTCGGAGAGTACACCAAGATATCATCCATAATGACCACCACGAAAGAATCCAAGTATGGATGGAATACTCAGTTCATCACTGCCATGAAAACTGCAGGCACGTTCTTGAGACCGAACGACATAACCACATATTCGTATAGACCATACCTTCTCTGGAAGGCCGTAAGAGGTATATCAGAGGGTCTAACACGCAAATGATGATAACTATATCTCAAGTCAATCTTCGAGAACACCCGGGCTCCTCGAAGCTGATAAAGGATATCATCAATCCTCAGTAAGGGATATCGGTTCTTGACTGTCAACTGGTTTAGCTTCCGATAATCCACACTAAGCCTGGGGGTACCATCTTCCTTCTTCACAAATAGGACCGGAGAACCCCAAGGAGAAGTACTGGGTCAGATGAAACCCTTTTCCTACAACTCCTCCAACTGCTTCTTGACCTCCTGTAACTCTGGTGTAGCCATTCTATATGGAATAATAGACAATGGTGTTGCTCCTGGAATGAGCTCAAAAGAAAATTCTACCTCTCGGTCAAGAGGCAAACCTAATAAGTCCTCTAGAAAGACATCCCTAAAAAGATCCACCACTAGAGGAAAGTCTATCTATGAAGTCCCATGGTCATCCAGATATAGACTAGCAATCTGGTCTGTAACTCCTCTCAACCAATGATGCTCGGGTCCCACTCTGATTTCCTTGACATCCCACTCACCCTTATGAAGAAACAATCTACCTTATGCTGATGTGAAACTCACCCAATGGTAGTGGCAATAGACAAATTCCTTGAAGAGAACCAACCCGTCCATTCTGAGAATGACATTATAGACTGTCGTCTCTAAGACATAGAGGTTCCAAAACAAGTGACACCCACTAACCTCTAGATGGAACTCCTTACACTGATGCACTCTAGCTGTTCTAGTCCCCAACAGAGTTTCCAGTGTCAAGATATTAGAAGAAGAAAAGATACATAGCCCAAGGATCTCCAAAATAGTAACAGAGATAATGCTATGGGAATCCCCTATATCAAAAAGAGCAGATGCTAAAACTGAGGCAACTAATATCGTACCTTGAATTGTAGATGGTCTGGGATCCTGCTCTTGCCGGGTCTGCTCCACTATAAAATTCTATCCTATACCACATCCCTGTGACCCTACCTGACCACTCTGAGTTTGTCTGCCCTAATGTCTCTGAAAACTGGGTGACTGGCTACCACAACCACAAAATCCACCTAATATTGAATGGATAGAATAACTACAGTTCCCATATTGATAGGAAACTGGTGGTGCTACTCCTAAACACGAAGTCATAGTGGAACCCCTATCACTAGCTGCTGGTGAGAAAATCTGATAGAAGCGCTGAGGAAGACCGGTCTTTCCACAAGATCAACACTCCACCAGGTCTCTTGGAGGAATCCCAAAGCATGTACATAGAGAGATTGATCATCCTCTCTGGAGGCATCTCCAGATGCTCAAATATAGACAACATGGCTTCTAACCATGACTCTATAGACTGAGGTCTTTCTTCCCCTATGAAAGTGGGAGGATGATGCTGCTAAAATACTTGCGTCAACTCGGCCATAGAAGGGGCAGGATTTGGTACCTCATGAAAGGTCTACATGAACCTCATAACACCTTCCCTAAACTGTGCATCTTCACCTGTGTCCAGAATGACGGCTAGTGCGAAGACTACCACTGCTAAAGGATCTGTTGGAAGTCCTTGATCAGTCACATCTAGTGTCTGGTCCCACCTAGAAACTGGCACATAACCAGATGATATCTTAGTGGCATGACTCTACAAGGTCAAACAAACACCTTAAATCAATATTATCACGGACTAAAAACTAGAAGTGTAAGAAGGGAACAAGATAAAAAAATTCGTGTTTTACAAAACAAGACAACACGACGTGTATAATTACTACATGATGTGTTACCTTAAGCCTTTCACATGGGCATTTAATTCTTCCAGAACTGGTCATGTAACACCCCAAACGCACAGTGTGTTGTCCTTACACACAAGGTGTACTTGAATTTTCTCCCCCTAACCGAGTCCTTCTACATGGATAATCCACACGGTTCTCCATAGAATGAGATTACATGGCGTGTTTGTGCCAGACATGGCATGTACAAGATGATATTCACCAACTTGGGTTGTTTGTGACACAGCCGGATACTCGGCTGACACTACACAGTGTGTTCCATACAAACACGGCATGTACTATGAGAGATAACCCCACCCCGTTTTGTTAGTTACATGGTCAGATTCCAATATTACACTACACGATGTGTTTAGATTTGACACGACCTTTATAACCTAGTTTTTTCCGTTTGTTTTGTTAGTCACATGGGCGAACACAGGGTCAACACGACACGGTGTGTACAACCGGTACACGACGTGTTCCAACAAGAATTTCCATATCCCGTGTCTCTTCCCACACAACCTATGACATTGTTAGAGACTACACAACATGTACATAAGGTACACAGTGTGTACGTAAGAAAAATAGTTTCTTCCCGAACAGAAGAACACATAGTGTGTAGTCAAAACTATATGACATATATTCTTGGTTTTTACAGATAGTAAGCCTTAGAAACTACTCTGGAGCCCATAAAAACACTAAAACGAACACCAAAGTGCCAAATTATGATCTGTGAGATCCCATACACCCTGTGAATAAAGGATTGGCATCTTATACATGTTATAAAAAGGATAACAGTGCAATGATCCACCAAATTCTGGTGCATGAGGGCCTATAACAACTCAAGAAACAAATTTTGGCATTCATTCAAACAAAAAATTACACAAACAGTACCCTATCAAATAAAAGATATTTTTATCAAGGAATCTATCACAACAACATGCATATCTAGCACAACACCTATCACAACAACATGCAATCGCTAATGCATCCTATATGGCATGGAAAGAATGCATGACATGTGATCCCTAGAAAGTGCCTATATAATGCATGAGATGGAATGCCCTCATCTCATTGGGTTAAAATAGAAATAAAACCGTAGTAACATCAACAATTACAGAACAATACATGTGAGTTACCCAACAGTGAAAATAAAATAAACTGTAAAATTGCAAAACCAAAAAAATGCAATAAAAGGGAAATTGGATTTTCCCTGTACACGGGTTAGCTACTTCTGGGAACAACTTATTACCAAGTACCTATCCCATCCTATACTTGACTATAGGCTCTAAACAGTATGTCAAAGAAAAGAAACTCCTCTGATACAACTTTGTAACTTCCCAGTTCCGGAACCCTCCCAGAGGCACCTCGTACCAGGTTGGTCACATGGTCTCAAGTGCATTTCCCCTAATGCCAGAGGCTGTTGACTAGCATCAAGGGACTTGGGTGTGATAATGGGAAAACTATTCCATAATTGGAAGAGTAACACTGTAGAATAGAAACAGATAACAATAGCAGAATCAGTAATAATATCATACAACAAGATAAAACGGAAGTCTAAAGAAATAAACAGCTGAAACATATATATAAAAATGAATCAAGGTACATATGTCTAGGAAAGTATCCAAAAACATCACAATTCCTGAATACAATACTAAAACAAAGTACAAAAGAAAACAAGTAAACTCCTCAACATCGTAAGCCTCAGCTTTGTTCCATGCTCTCCAGCTCCTCAGCAATCAAGTACCTGAAGTAGAAGGGTACTTCCCTTGTATATACCTACATAAATATAATCTGTTTGGGACCAAAAGCATGGCCCAAATAGGGTGTGAGACTAAATCCCAGTAGGCAACCACCACATGATATGTGCCTAACTGTCAGTGAATATATGACAGGTAATAAATAACAAGAAGCAGTTATTAAGGAAGTACTCAGCAGTAACCAAACAACAGTTTCAAATAATTCAGTTTCATAAATCAAGCAACAGATAACCAAAGCTTGTAAACACAAATAGGTAACCCTCTAGAAATTACTCACAGCCCATCTGCTCTGGTCATACCTAGAAACACAAGCAAGTAGGTAAACACAAAAGGTAACCATTTGGGAAGTACTCACAACCTATCCCCTATGGTCCTACCTAGAAACACAAGCAAGAAAATAAACACAAAAGGTAACCCTTTGGGAAGTACTCACAGCCTATCCCCTCTGGTCCTACGTAGCAATACAAGAAACCCTCTGGGCAGTACACTTAGTCTAACCCATCTGGTTTAGTTTTAGAATAGACTCTCTAAGGAATCACTCACCTTTAATTCCTCATATAGTCTCGTATCGGTAACTAAAGGAGCACTGTGGAAGAACTTACATCACATTTCCCATGTGGCCCACGTCGAGGAACTACAGACACTCAAAGGAATAACTTACATCAATTCCCCATGTGGTCTTGTATCCTAGGAAAAAACAGACACTCTGGAGAACACCTTCCATCCATTCTCCCTATGGTCCACTACACCAGGTTCTCACAACCCTGTATAAGTCAAGCATGAATAGAAGCGCATATCAACCAAAGAAAACCTCAACAACTACTTGGATAAACAGTCTACAGTATAACATCATGTTAGAATAATAGTCACATCATCCTACAATACTAGGCAATGAATGTAAACCGCATCCTAACATGAAAACTAGACTAAATGGTCCAAAGAAGCAACATGCATGGAAAATACTTCCAAATCATAGAAATTCACCCTATTCACAATCAATTAACCTATACTCAAGCACAAAATTATGACAGGAAATTATTAGGGCTAAAACAGTAAACACACAATACCCCGTTCAAGGGTATTGGAAACTTTTTCACATAAGAGTCAAAGACATTCAATTGAATGACACAAACCACCAACCTCGGTGTTGGGAGATCACTATAAGTGAACCTCAAGCCTTGAATTTCCCAAGAACACCATAGATATACAAAAACATCATAAAAATTCAACTATGGATAACTTGAGAAAGAGGAGGAATCATGAAATGAAGATCTAGAAGAATGAAGAGATTACTGAGGCAATTCCAACAGAATTGACGGCAGTCAAATTAGAGATCGTATACTCAGTCAGGGTCTCATAGGAAAACCGTTTTCGTACGAGAGCTCTTGGATGAACTAGGTCGAGAATAAGGCCTTTATGATGATTATACGTGACCCCAGTACATTTAATGAAAAAAAATACACGGCGTGTACCTTGGAAGTACATGGTGTGTACTTTCCATTTTTGCACCCCACATTAGGCGGCCTCCATGTCACCCCCACATGGTCATGTGTGCGGACATTACATGGCCAGCACACAAATTCCTACAGAAACCTAGGACATGGTGTGTACTCATAAAGTACATATCGTGCACTTCAAAAATTTCTAGAAATTTCACTTTTTCAAAAGAATGACCAAAAAAGGAAAACATGCATGAAAATAAGATCCAGGTTATTACATGAATATTACTATTGCTACTACTACTACTACTACTATTATTAACATATTCTTGTAGAGGTGGATATGTCTTCAACCCAGAGTGATGAGGTTTTCCTGAAAACACTGGAGGACAGCATCAACCTAAGAATTTTTTATGAAAGGCTACCCTTATTTTGTATTGATTGTATGTTTTTAGGGCATGTGGAAAATTATTGTAAGGGGAACAAGGTTACTTATAGCTTCCTAAATATAAAAGTTCTTGTGAATTTTGATTGTAGAAATCTAAACACTATGAGGAGGGACACTAGGAAATCCTTGTCCATCCCCATGGAAGGGGCTCCTACTGTTGATGTTCTCTCTAGGATGGAAATAGAATATAAAGATTTTGTAACTGAAAATAAATTCTTTAAGAAAACTATATCCCCGAAACATTCTAAAATGGGGAACTCTATTTTGGCATACCAACAGATTTTGACCTAGTAGTAGGGGATACAAACTCACCTATAGTAGATTTGGAGAATGCTACCTCTGGAGAAAAGGCAGTATATGATATTTTTTCTCGACTTTTGGATGTACAGTTTGATCACCCTCTTTTAAAAATTAAGGAGGAGGTTCATTGTATTATGCTCCCATTGGATAAGCTGCTAGGAGGATAATTTTAGAGGATGTATCTATAGGTACAGGTTTTCTCATTAATAAATTCACTACCCTTAGTGGTATGTTTTGGGATACATAGGAGGGTTAACCTCTCCTCCCTAAGTAGGAGCACACCAAGGAGGCTGGTGAATCTCATATTTCTGAGAAGGATGATAACCCTAACCCAACTCGAAATAGGGGTAAAGGGAAAGGGAAAAGAGCTACCAATAAAGGTGGACCAAAACATGGGCCCCAAATAATGGGTAAATTATCTTCTAGATAAATGTTATATTCTAGAATTTCCAAGAGATAAATAATATGGAAACCTCTTTATCACTTAGAAACCTCACATCACAACAAAAACTATCCATTATTGGAATTACTAAACCCAAGTTCATGATTGACTCTTTAAAAATCTTTGACTATGGAAATATAGGCTATGAGTGAATTTCTCATAACAATAAATATTCATAGGATGAAACCTTATAGGTCTTCTGGAGGAAATCTTTGACGAAATCCCTCTTTCATAACTAGAATCACTATGTCACTACCAAGGTGGAAATATCTAGTTTCTCATATCTTGTATCTTTAATTTATTCCTATAACTACTATATTAAGAGGTGAGATCTCTAGGAGGACCTTTTATGAGTCTCTAATAAGTTTGAAGATATTTGGATCCTTCTAGTTGACTTCAATTGTGTCCATAATGCATATGAAAAAATGGGATCTAATTTCCTTTGGGTTTCCTCTTTGGAATTTTAAAGGTTCATTGACTTTTTCCTTCTCTCATAGATTAGTCTAGTTGGAGAGATTACCCTGTTCAAGGATTTCTTATAATGGAATGAAAGCTAGAAAAATTTATAGCTATTTATATCCCTCCCTAATCGTAATTTCCTTCCCTACCTCTCTTATTGGGATCTTCATTGAATCCATTTTAACCACTTCCCTATTCATTTATATCTCATTGGAGTTGGCATGAAAGGAACATATACCTTTAGATTTAATAATACTTGGATCTATTATGATTATTTCACATAAATAATTACCTATTAATGGAACTCTCATGAGATTGGGGTTGTATTCAAAAGGCTCTCTAAGAATAAAAGGAGGGCCAAATTTACTCTAAGAAAGCGGATTAAAGATAAATTCTCTAACCTATACTCTGTTACTTATAAGTCTACAAATGTAATTCTTAATGTTCATTGTAATTAAATTTAGAAGGGAACTCCCTTTGATTAGTATATTAGGTGTGCTGACACTCTGGATACCCTAATGAGGAGGAAGGATAGTCTTCTACTGGATCAACTCAAACATCATTAAATTAAATAAGGAAATATAAACTTGATATTATTTTATCTAATCCATAGGGAAAGGAGAGTGAAAAAGAACTTTTCAAACAAAATTACTATTGTTAACATGCTATATTTAATTGACTATATTAGCGTGGCTTTGATTTTTCAGTTTCAAAATATCTTTAATGAGGATGATATCGGTCTTACTAGACCCCATTTTTACATTTCCTTCATTTTTTGGTGATAGACATACAAAATTCATTTCTTAAAGATTCCCATATGGATGATGAGATCAAATCATTATTATTCTCTATTAATGTGCACAACAAATCTATACCTAAGGGTTTAACCAATAAGTGCTTTATGCAATTCAGGGATATCTTCCACCCAAAAGTTACAGAAGCTATTAGAGGGGTCTTTAGAAGGTGGAATATTCCTCCTAGTACGAATGATCAATTCATTAGTCTCATAGCTAAAGTTGAGAATATAATTGATGTTAAGGGGTTTAGATTCATTAATATTGGGAATACCATACCTAAAATGATTAGGAAGATCCTTGCTATCAAATTTTGGTATATAACTAATGGTTTGGTCTCTTTTAACTAGTTTGGATTTATTACAGGAAAGAAAATTCCGGACTAGGATTACATGACTTCAGAGGGTGTTTATATATATCATAAGAAATCTAAGAATGGTAATCTTTCCCTCAAGAAAAAAATGTCAAAATACTTGACACATTAAATTGGGACTTCATACTAACTAGGATTTATAAATATATCTTCTATCTTAAGATTTTTAGTTTAATACACACTCTTACCAGGATTTCAAGGATATCAGTATTGATAAATGGATACCCCAAAGGTTATTTTAACTTCTCTAGAGTGGTGATATAGGATGACCCCCATTCATCCCTCCTCTATGTCCTATTTTAGTGTTATCTCAGTTTATTCCTCCTTTAAGCTATTTAAATGGGATATCTCACTCCTATAAATATTGTTAGAATTATTATAGTCCCCTTCCATTTATTCTATGCTGATAAATTCCACCTCTTTAGTGAATCTAACACTAACTCTTTGAATTCTATTAATATAATCTTATCCCACTATGAAGAAGTGTGTAGAAAAATCATTTCACGGAGAAAATATATGGATATTTTTGGGAAAGGATGCCTCGAATTCAATAAAAGATTTAACTTGTACACTTTTCTTGTCAAATAAGGAGAGTTTCCTTTTAATCATATAATAATTCCTATTTTCTTTAGAATTTTTTTATCTATTTATTTATAAGTAATTTCTATTAGGGTAACCTCACAACATTCTAGCTAGAAAGGGAAAACCCTCTCTAAAATAGGATGTTTATGCCTTATTAATTTTGTAATGACATCAATGTTTGTGTACTCATTTCAGGTTATCCAATGGATGGTAGAACTGATTAAGAGGATTGAAACTCAAATTTAAAACTTTATATGGTTGGGATACATCCATGAGGGGAAACTTGTCACAGTTTTCTGGAATAAATGTATAAAATAGATGATATGGGAAGAATGGGCATTAAAAATCTTAGACTTTTCAACTATTCCTTAGTGGGTAGTTATACCTAGTATCTTCTTCAATCTACTCATGCCTCTTCATAATTTATCAGATCTAGGAGTATTGATCATATTCATCATGTAAATTTCTTCTTCTTTGGTTCCTTGGTCTGGATGGCCATCAGATACCATTATGATCAAATTATGATGAATGTGAAAACACTCCCATCTAAATCCTATGATATGAATTTATAGAATTATTCTTGGATTATTATTCCTATTAATGATATTTTCCAACATCCTAAATTGTTTAATAACATTCCTATCTTTCATTCTATTACTCTTCTAGACCATATTATACCTCACCTCCCATCGAAACTCATATAGGACATTACCTCCTTCAACTTTTGGGAGAGGGACATCCTCTTTTTGTGCCCAGCTCATTTGGGTTCTCTCACTCCAAGGATTAATTATAGGTACCTTTGTGGAACTTATGAGGAGGCACCTAAATAGATGAAGCTTTTCAGAAAGTCCTTCATCCCTCCATCACAGAATCATTTAATCTAGAAATTTTGGTTGAACCAATTATCAACTGATGATAGGATCCTGCTAGAATGTTAGCAGTATGACTCATACTAATTTCATAGTATGAATGATGGGGAATTTAGCTGAAACTTATATCTTGATTAATCCATTTTTGGTAAGCTATCGAGTCATGGGGAATATATTTCCATCTTATCCTTTAACACACAATTCAACATGGATGACTCTATACATGTGATTCCCAATCTTAATTTCAATTCATAGCTGATGAACTTGTTGTAATACTTTGTGGCTATTGCATTTTATTAAATTTGAATGGCATAAAATGCTACCCTGTTTGAATATTCCTCATCTCATATTAGGGGTATTATTATGGTAATTTATAGACTTTCAAATGTATTCTTTATTTAAGGGTGACTACATGAATAATACCATGGACGAAATCACTATAATTAAATTGTTGGGTGTAATGGTGTTTGTAACGAACCCAAAATTTCATTAAGGAAAATTAATCTTGTTCTATTTAAATATATTCTTATGGTTATGTAAAATGTATGGAATTATTTGATTTTATGTTTTGGATTTTAAAATACCATTAAGAAATGTGATCCTTTCTAATATATTCGTTGAACAATGATAACATGATTAGTATAAATATAGGGATTTAACAAATCCAATTTACTAAGAAAAAGTAAGTGATGGCCTCATCCAGTATACTTTCCACGTACCAAGCCCATTTTTCAAAGCTCATAAATGATGTGGTGACATTAGGCATTTCTATTTACCAATCCTAAGCTGAGCTTGAATATCTTAAGCTTGTGCAGAACCGCCTATAGAAGAAGTGGAAGTTGATAGAGATTACCACTCGAGCGATGTTATCCGAGTCATCCCAAGAGTTTGTCACCATCACACAACTTACCCTTTGGTCTTATGAGGGTTTTATAAGGGGTTATGTAACAATACCATATCACTATGATTATTTACATTATTCTTGTATATATAATATACATTGTTTTTATTATTGTTACTTTGTAAATAGTTTTAATTCATAAATAGTATTTTTAGTTAATATTGAAAATAAGAAATATATTTTTGATGCATTAATGGATTTTTTAATTAAATAATATTTTAATAAAATATAATTATTATTATTATATTACTTTTATTAAATATAAATGATCGTATTATTTTATGAATGCAATTGTAATTTTTATTAAGGTTTGAAAGTTGTTTCTGTTAAAACCCATGAATTTTCGATGAATGTCTGTTTATATTTTAAAAGTAAAAATTCACATATTTAGAAAATTGTTTAGATAAAATTAATATTATTTTTTGGAATCAGGACATCGAAATTATCTAATGATTAATTTTTCCAAATTTTCTCAGACAGTCGAATTTTTGGGTAAAAATTAAATACCGTTTAAATATATAATGTGTTTTATGACATCATAATGACCCAATAGTGATGTAATAAAATACTATAAACATTATACTAGTCAAATATATGTTTTAATGTTAAAATTATGTGATTTAGGTTTCTTTGATTTATTTTACAAATCTTTAGTTGACCCTTCAATCCTTATAAAACATTTTTTTTCCTTTTAAATTGTTTTCCTTGAGAGTGTGACTCACCTCCACATAAGCTACCCTATTATTTTAAGAAGTTCGGTCATTTCCCTTACAAAATATTTTTTTCCACTCCCATTTGGTAAAAACCATGGGAAAAAACCATGGGATGTTTTGTGGTTTTGATTAATTTAATGAGTGGTGTCCCAAACCTAAATAATAAAGAATTCCCTCTCCTTTCCTATATAATCCCACCCAAGATCTCACTTCCTCTACACTCTAAGAATTTGGAGTTCAAACAACCCCTTCCCTCCTCACTCTATATTCCTCCCAAGGTGCCCCAATCTCCCAATAAGCCTCTCTCAAGCCTCTCCGAAACCTTTGAGATCCGACTTCCAAGTAAGGGATTTCTACCTATCTCTTTTTATCCAAGTTTCTTAATATTGTTATGCCCTTTTATTTTCAATTATAAATTTTGGGGTGTGATTTTGAACCTCCCCCGTAATTCCCTCAATAGGTATGAATTATGAGATACCAATTTCGCTCTCATTAATGCCTCCCATATACACCTGTTACCATGCCGAAATTCCGTAAAGAATATATCTCTCCTCATTTACATTCAAGCTATCATTATATATTATGCATCTAAATTCCATTCCATATGTTGGTATAACATTTTCCATGATCCCATTACTGTATATTTAATGTATAAATTATGAGAGACGCCTTTCACTCTCATCAACCCATTTTACGAATTTCTATTTGATGTTGTTAGGCTACCGAAATTACACCAAAAGTTCCATGCCAAAATCATTGTGTAGTGAATACCATACCCACTCCTCTATCAAGGGTATTAACATTTATGCACATGTACTTTTTTTTGAGGACATACATTTATGTATTCCATGTATCATATTCTTGGAATGAATTATGATGTAAATGAATCTATTTTGTATGATCCAAGTGGAACACATAATCATGAAATGAAACGATTATAAAGGGTGCGCCCTAATAGCGCTCCAATGCATTGTGTAAAGTACAGTATCATGATACGTCATGTGAAATGAGTGTTGAATGATTATAATTCAAGTAAAATGAGGGTTTACTCAGGCTTCATTTTCAATTAGGGTTTACTCATGCTTCAGGTGCAATGAGCCTTGGATCAGGCTAATTACATGTTAAGTGTTGTTGCCACATTTCCATGTTATGATTATCATGTTTTATCATGCCTTTATTTTCATGTTTCTCATGTGCTACATTGATATTCATATTTTCTAACATGTACTGTATTCCTCATGTTATTCCATGTTTATTCCCTTACTGGGCTATATAGCTCACCCTTTTCTAATGCATGTCCTCAGGTTATCCTATATAATTCTAAGTACGAGGGAATGTAGTGGTAATGTAAAGGAAATTTTCAATAAAGAAGCGGTGTTTCATGTTGTAAGTTGTTATGTAACGTTCCTAGGCCCCAAATACACTAGAACTATTGATCATTCATGTTTTATCAAGTGAGGATTTTATGTAATAAAATCATGTTTAAGTTTGTAATAAAGAGCAGGGTTGTCATAGTTTGTGTTAGAGGATAGGTTTAGTTATTTTTGGGATTTAGTTTAGAAAACCCTAGTGAAAGCCTTAGAGATAAGACTATTTATAATAAAAACATCCCAAAATTTTGGTGAGTATTGAGAAAGTGTTTTATCAAGAACATAAATCCCTTTCTAGATATGATGAGGTAGAGGCGGCTCTGGCACAGATGTACCTAGGGGTGAAAACCTAGAAAAGGAGTTATGAGGTTAACCTAGAGTATCTTGGTACATGACCACAAGCCTTGTTGAACTCTTGGTAATGACACTCCCAAGGGATATTCATTGGTAAATTCACAATCTTATAATGAACCATTATTAAGGAAATTAAAAAATCCACTAAGAATATATGTTAGAAATTATATCATGGATAAAATAGATTGAAGCCAATAGATTCAAAAGTTAAAGAAATAAAAGCTATTTATAAGTAATCTATTTTTGGATTACCCTTTATGTGTCACCCCTAAATTTCTTTTTATTCCAGACATTGGCTAGTAATAGTAGGACACTAGCTAACAACTGATGTGAAGACTAATGTGAGGATTGTTCTAATGAGATGCCCAATCTGATGGGTGTGGGAATCATGAACTTTTTCATGATACTATCTCAGTTAACTGAATAATTGAATATAAACATGGGTAAATAGGAATTCCCACCCAAGAAATAACAAGTCGCTATCAAGAGCTTCATGAGCAAAGGACTCCTACTCTTAATGGATCATCCAATCCCTCAATCGCTGAACAATGGATCAACTCCATTGAAAAGATCTTCTCCATCCTTCAATTTTCTGAACAAGAGAAAGTTCTTCTAGCTTCTTATTATATGGAGTTTGAAGCTGAGAAATGGTGGACATTGATAAAAAAATATGAAGCTTGAGGAGGAGATCGAGGTGTTGTAATGGAAGGATTTCCGGAAGATTTTTTTTGGATAATTATTTTCCACGCACCCTACAGTTTAAGATGGAAAGGGAATTCCTTTCCCATAAGAAAAAAGACGACGAATATGTTGGAGCGTACTAGGAAAACTTCACAAGTATTGAATGATACGCTTCTGGATTTGGCATTACCCCCGAATGCAAGGTTGACCACTTCTTTGGTGGGAAAAAACCTAGCCTGTAGAAATCTCTAACGATCTATGACATTGACAAGTATGAAGAAATTGTCTGATGTTCCCTCAAGGTCAAAATGGAGATAGGAAAATATCAGGGGCATCATGGGGATAAGAAGCATAATGTTGATTTTAATTCTGGTGGTCTGATGGATAAATACAATGGTGCTATAAAAATCCAGAACCCCACTTTCCAAAGGTGAGAAAAGAAGCACCCAAGAAATTTCCTAAAGGGGGTGAAGAAATGCTTTAGGTGTGGAAGAGAAGTGAACCGGGATATTAAATATCAGCAAGAAAAAACTTGCTGCTGTGATAGAGTAGATGAATGCTTCATTGGACTCTCAATGAGTTATTCATTACTTCAAATTCAAAGAACAAGGGAATCTTCCAAATCAGTGCCCTAAGCTAAGGGTTTTCGGAGGAGACCAACATCCTCCAAGGCAGCAGGGGCGAGCGTTTTCCATCACTACTGCTGAATTGAACCCCGACAATGAAGTGGTGACAGGTACGCTAGTTATTCACTCAATAATAGTGAAAGTACTTTTTTATTTAGGTTTTACGCATTCTTTTATATCCTGAAAGTTTAGTAGAACAATCCCAACAACACCACAAATCAAATAAATAAAGATGTCAGTGCTTACAGAAAATGGGGCAATCATTACATCCCATGAATATAAATCCTCCCCTTTCATAATCTATGGATTGAACTTCCTAGAGAACCTCATCATGATACCTATGGTGGAATTTGATGTAATTCTTTTAATGGATTGGATTTCCCTATATAGAGCCAACATAAATTTCTGTGAGATGGAAATCACTCTCCATGTGGAGAATTGACCCCCGATTCTATACCAGTGCAAGGAGAAAGATGAATCTTATTTGGCTCCATCATCTCAAGCATGGATATTACTTCCCTATGAGCATGCGAATCTAGCACACATGATTGAGTCTAAGGAGGAAACTATCCTTGAAGACATTCCTATTGTGAGTGAATTTACTGAAGTGTTTCTTGAGGAATTTCCTGGTCTTCCTCCTAAAAGTGATGTGGAATTATCAATTGATCTTATACCTAGGGAATTTCTAATATCCAAGACATAATATACAATGGTTGCTGTGGAGTTTTAGGAGATAAGGAAATAAATACAGTAGAATCTGGATAAAGGGTTTATACGCCCAAGTGCTTCACCATGGGTTGAACCAGTCCTCTTCGTCAAGAAGAAGGATGGTTCATTGCTCCTTTGCATCAATTGTCATGAGCTTAAAAACATGATAAAGAAAAAGTATCCACTCCCACGAATTGATTACTTTTTAGATCAGCTATGTGGATCACAATACTTCTCCAAGGTAGATTTGTGGTCAGGATATTATCAAGTAAGGTTGAAGAAGAAATATATCCCCAGGACTGCTTTTCATACAAGATACGAGCACTATAAATTCATAGTAATACCTTTCAGACTCACTAATTCTCTAGAAATCTTCATGGACTTGATGAATAGAGTCTTTAGAGATTACCTTAATAATTTTTTGGAAGTATTTATAGATGATATTATAATATACTCTAAATCCATGGAGGATCATGAGGAGAATCTAAGAACTATACTAGAGACATTGAGAAAAGAGAAGATCTTTGAAAAGTACATCAAGTGTGAGTTCTGGTTGAAGGATGTCTCATTATTGGGTTATATCATCATAAGCAATGAGATATCTGTGGATCCCTCCAAGACAGATGTAATAGAGGGATGGTCATGGACAACATTAGTAATGGATATTTGTAGCCTCTTGGGGTTAGGTGGATATTATCGATGATTTGTGATAAATGTTTCACAATTTTCCTACCCTCTGACCAAGATAACTCAGAAGGGAGTAAAGTTTTATTAGAGTATTGAATGTGAAGAAATCATCAAGGAGTTAAAAATTAGGCTTATCACTATTCCCGTGATCACTTTACCCACAAGTGGAGAACTTTTTGTGGTATTCATTGACTCTTCGAAGAAGTGATTGGGTTGTGTGTTGATGAAAAATGACAAATTTATTGCCTATGATTCAAGGAAATTGAAATTTCATGAGCATAATTATCCAACACATGATATGGAGTTGGATGTGGTGATATTAACTTTAAAAATTTTGTGGCATTATCTCTTTGCATATAAGTGTGAAAAATATATGGGCCACAAAATCCTAACGTATATATTCACACAGAAAGAGTTGAACATGTGCTAATGAAGATGGTTAGAGTTGATCAAAGACTATGACTACTCAATCCATTACCACCCTGGGAATGTAAACAAGGTGGAAGATTCTCTATGTATAAAGGACCCAGTGATTCTATCATTGATGAGAATTTTAAAGGATCAAATCTTCTTAGATTTTATGAAGATGTAATGAGAATCATAAATAAAGGAACATCATCAATCCTTTCACAAATGATTGCTCAACCATCTCTTTTGGAAAATTTAAAGGATTCTAAAAACGATGATGTGGGAATTTAGAAGAATGTTTAAGCTATCAAAAAAGGGAAATCCTTAGAGTTTAGTGTTAATGAAGAAGGAATTGTGAGATTTGGGAAAAGACTATGTGTTTCATCATGTCTATAGATGAAGAAGGAACTTTTGGATGATGCACAGAGGTCAAATTTCTCTATTCACCCCAAAAACAAAAAGATGTATTGAGATCTCTGAGAGAATTATTGGTAGGATAATATGAAAAGGGATATTGTTTAATATACATCAAATTTCCTGGTGTGTCAGCAAGTGAAGGAAGAGAAGAAGATGTCTAAGGGGATGATGCAATCATTGCCCATAAAAGCATGAAAATGGTAGAAAATAACCATGGACTTTGTCACCAGAATTTTGAAGACATCCAAAGGAAACAACTAAATATGGGTTGTTGTGGATTGTCTTACAAAGTCTGCACACTTCATTGAAATTATGTAGGATTTCTCATTGAATGAACTAGCACAAACATATATCAGGGAAGTGGTAAAGATGCATGGAATACCACTATCGATTATATCCTATCGAGATCCAAGATTCACCTCTATGTTATGGAAGAGTCATAAATATGCTATAGATACGGAATTGAACTTTAGTGTGGCCTATCATCCTCAAAATGATGTCCAATCTGATTGAACTATTTAAAAACATGAAGAAATTTTAAGATTGTTTTCAATGTACTTTAAAGGTGGATGGGATCAGCATATTCCTATGGTTGAATTCTCCTATAATAATAGTTTCCACTCGAGCATCTGAATGGTTCCATATGAATCCCTTAATGGGAAAAGGTGTAGAACACTGGCATGTTGGGATGAAGTTGATGAGTGTAAGCTACTGGGACCATAAATGGTCGAAGAAATGGTGGAGAAGGTGAAAACCATTCAGAATCATATCAAGGCAGCCCAAAGATTACAAAAGATTTATGAGGATCACTGTCGATGAGACCTTGAGTTTAAAATTGGAGAAATGGTATTTCTATGCATATCTCCATGGAATATGGTCATGAGGTTTAGAAATAAGTGGATGTTATGTCCTAGGTACATCGTCCCCTTTGAGATTCTTGATCATGTCGGGTTTGTGGCCTATCTACTAGCACTTCCAACTACCGTAGTCAAAGTACATGATGTCTATCATGTATCCCTCTTAATGAAATACATATCAGACCCTTCACATATACTTGCTTCAAAGGTAGTACAATTAGAGGATGATATTTCTTAAAAGGAGAAACCAATGAAGATCATAGATCATAGAAAAGAAGTTATATGAAATAAAACAATGCACCTCGTCAAGGTGTTGTGGAAAAACAAAAAGTTTAAAGAAGCGATGTGGAAATCGTAAGAAGTGATGAATCAGAGTTACCCAGATCTATTTTATTGTGGGAAAAAGAAAGTTTGAAGGTGAAATTTCTTAAGGGGGGAAGATTGTAATAACCCAAAAATTCATTAATGAAAATTCCTCTTGGTCTATTTAAATTTATTCTTCTGGTTATGTAAAACATATTCACTTATTTGGTTCTATGTTTTGGATTTTAAAATACAATTAGGAATTTGGAATGTTTCTAATATAGTCTTTGAACAGTGATCACATTATTTGTATAAATATTAGGCTTTAGCAAATCTAATTAACTTAGACAAAGGAAGCAATGGACTCATCCCATTGAGTTTCCCTTTACGAAGCCCATTTGTTGCATATTGGAAAGGAGGTGGCATCATTGGGATTTTCTCTAGACCAATACCAATCTGAGATTGAATATCTTAAGCTTGAGCGGAGCCTCCTACTGAAGAAGTGGAAGTTGATAGATATTATCACTCGAGCAATGTTATCTGAGCAACCCCAAGAGTCTGTCACCATCGCACACCTTACCCTTCGGTCCTATGCGGGAGTTATTAGGGTTTATGTAACAATACCATAGCACTATTATTATATACATTATTCTTGTATAGATAATATACATCTTTTTTATTATTGTTACTTTTTAAATAGTTTTTAATGCACAAATATAATTTTTTGTTAATATTCAAACTAAGAATTATATTTTGATGAATTAATGGATTTTTTTAATTAAATATTCTTTTAATAAAATATTATTATTATTATTAAATAAATTTTTTTTAAATATAAATGATAATATAATTTCATGAATGCAATTGTAATTTTTATTAAGGTTTGAAAGCTTTTTTTGTCAAAACCCATGAATTTTCGATAAATGTCAATTTTTATTTTAAAATTAAAAATTCTCATTTTTTAGAAAATTATTTAGATAAAATTGATATTATTTTGTGAATCAGGACTTGAAATTTATCCAATGGTGAATTTTTCATAATTTTCTGTGAAAGTGAAATTTGTGGGTAAAAATTAAACAGCGTTTAAATATATAATGTGTTTTATGACATCATAATGACCCAATAGTGATATAATAAAATACTATAAACATTATGTTCGGCCAGTATATGTTTTACCATTAAAATATTTTGATTTTGGGTTTCTTTGATTTATTTTACAAAGCTTTAGTGGACCCTTCAAGGCTTATAAAAACTTTTGTCTTTTTAAATTGTTTTCCTTGAGAGTGTGACTCACATCCACATAAGAAACCATATTATTTTAAGAAGTTAGGCCATTAGAATTATAAAATATTTTTTCCACTCCCCTTTGGAAAAAATCTTTGTCAAAAACCATGGGATGGTTTTTGTTTTTGATTAGTTTAATGTGTGGTGTACCAAACCTAAATAATAAATAATTCCCACTCCTTTCCTATATAAACCCACCCATGATCCCACTTCCTATTCACTAAAAGCCTTTGGAATTTAACCAACCCCTTCCCTCTTCTCTCTATAAACCCCCCAAGGTGCCCTAATCTCCCAATATTCCTCTCTCAAGTCTTCCCAAGCCTTTGGGATCACACTTCCACGTAAGGGATTCCTACCTTTCTCTTTTTATCCAAGTTTTTTAATATTGTTATGACCTTTTATTTTATGAGAGACCCCTTTATCTCTCATTAATTCCTCTCATGTACACCTGTTACCATGAAAAAATTTCATAAGGAATTTCTCTCTCCTCATTTACATTCAAGTTATTCTTTTATATTATGCATCTAAATTCCATTCCATATATTGGTATATTATTTTCCATGATCCTCTTATATTCCATTTAATGTATAAATCATGAGAGACCCATTTCACTCTCATAAACCCATTTTATGAATTTCTATTTGATTTTGTTATGCTGACAAAAAATACACCAAAAGTTCCATGCCAAAATCATTGTGTAGTGAATACCATACCCACTCCTCTATCAAGGGTATTAAACTTTATGCACATTTAATTGTTGATTGAGTAATTAAATTTATTTATTCCACATATCTTATTCATGCAATGAGTTATGATATTAATGAATCCATCTTGTATGATCTATGTCACACACTTATGCAGGAAATGAAATAATTACGAAGGGTGCGCCCTAATAGCGCTCCAATGCATTAGGTAAAGTATATTATCATGATATCTCATGTGCAATGAGTTTTGAATCATGATAATTAAAGTGAAATGATGGTTTACTCATGCTTCTTGTTCAATGAGGGTTTACTCATGCTTCATATTCAATGAGCCTTGGCTCATGCTAATTCCATGTTAAGTGTTGTTTCCACATTTCTATGTTTTGATTATCATGCTTTATCATGCCTTTATGTTCATGTTTCTATTGTGCCCTATTGATATGCCTATTGTATAACATGTACTATATTCCTCATGTTATTCCATTTTTATTTCCTTACATGGTATTATAGCTCACCCTTGTCTTATGCATGTCATCGTGTTATCTTATGCAATGCTAAGTACGAGGGAATATAGTGGTCATGTAAACGAAGTTTTCAATAAATAAGTAGTGTTTCATGTTTTAAATTGTTATTTATTGTTCATAAGCCCCATAGACACTAGAACTCCCGATCTTACATGTTGTATCAAGTGAAGAGTTTATATAATAAATCATGTTTAATTTTGTAATAAAGAGTAGGGTTGTTATAGTGTTCCCCAGAAGCCCAATTCACATATGTTTCTTAGGTGGATCCCCCTATATCTTCATGGATTAAAGTCAATATGGATGGTGTGTCACACTAGTGTAGAGTATTGGAATATCAATTTTCTTAATTTATGTGTTTTATGGGTGTTATGGTAATAAGGTGAAGATAATGAGTTGAATTTAGAAATAATTTCAATCTAATAAGAAAATCATAGCAGGTTAGGTATGTAACATTCCATGGATGGTTATAAAAGATGATGATTACAAAAAACTTTTCATCAAATAGAATAGATGGAGACTAGTGAGGTTTTTTATCAATATGAATTGGGAAATATAGTCTGGGTTTGTCATGGTTCAGATAGAAATGTCGTAGTTCTTAAACATGGTTTAAATTGGAGGAACTGGAATTAGAGATATAAGAAATATAAAATATTGGATTACAAATATATCATCTTAAATTTTTATGAGATATTGGGAATTCAGCTGGTAGACATAGGAAATAAGATATTTTGTGGTTTACTATGTGGTTTTCGGAGGATCAACTAAAAAAGTTTTGTTTTATATAAACATTTCATGTTGATGGTATGATAAATGTGAATTTAAATTGATAAATGGAAGGTGATTTTATGAAGGTAAAATGAAATGAATCATTATTTTTAGATTATTCATTCACCAGTGAAAGCACACCAATGTTTTTGATATATCAAATTGAAAATATTTAATACCACATGATACCTACATGTTTACTCTTGTAACTTCTACATGGCCTTATGGTAGGACATAGGGTATCTTCAATGATTTTTTTAATGATATTAAACATCCATTAATGTATTTATTCATGGGAGTGATTGGATCAAATCTTCAATTGATGGTAATTAATGATTCAAAGTGTGAGGTCAAAGAAAATTTATCTAATAGGTCATATCATGATGATTTAGGGAATTTTAACTTCACTATTATTTCATGTTTAGTTGATTTATAAAATATCATTGATGTGGTGGTGGGAAATTAAGTGGTTCAAATAGAATATTAATACAAAATATATTTTATAGGAATATTCATGGAAATTGTAAAATGAATCGACATTTTATAAGGGGATAATGAAAATTAGTAAATGTCATAAATCATGATGAACATAATTGGCATGGAATAATGATCTGAATAAGAATATAATATTATATTGTTTTAGATAATGGTAAATAATGGAATTTATTTATTATGAGTAGATGTTATGTGAAGAATATTTTCCTTGATCTTGTTATATGATGTTTTAAACCATGGTAATTGATTACTAAGGATAAAATGGGTCTAGTGGGGTAAACAAGGTTTTGTTAATATGTGGTTTGGTGGATTTAGATTGAAATAATAATGTGAGTTATTGAAGGTTGTGGTATATTTCTCAAGGATATGTGGATTTCATAGTAGATAATAAAATGTGTTGAATGAATTCAGAGGAGGTTGGTTGATTGATTGATTTTTTATGAATATTTACACGTTTTTAATTATAGTAATGTATTGTAATTATTGTTTTTTGATATGTATGTTGGTTTATGTGATGTTGATGTGATGTTGATGACTATGAATTTAATTGTGCAAACAATATTTCACTTGATAATGGGGTGGTGTTGAAAGTGATGTGGTATTCTTTGATGTTGGTATGATTAAGGGATGTGGTATTCCTTGATAATGATATGGTATTGAGAGATTTGGTATTCCCAACACTTTTAGGGTTTTTTTGTTGTTGTTTTCACATCACTATAGTGTTTTTGTTATTGTTGTGTGATCCTTGTATGTGTTTTTTGTTTTTATTATTTTAGTGTGGGGTTTTATATTGTAATTATAGTTATACCATCATTAAAGGTGTGGATAATGAGATATTATGTTGATGGGTGGTGGTTATGGTTATATGGATGAGGTGATATGGTTTTGGTAATGCGGAATATGTGTTATAGTTGGCATGAAAGATTATATGTGGCGATAGTTTTCTTATGCTAATATTTCTCTTTAATATTTTGAATATTTGATTAATATTTATATATGTCTTTTATTAAGCCTTTATTATGCATATTTACAAGATACAAGAGAGGTTAGAGGATGAACCTACTAGTTAAACTTTTATACTCATCCAATTATTATTTTTTTCAACTTAAGATATTGTGTCAAATTTTTTGTGGATAAATATTAGTTCTAGAAAGAGGTGAGCTAGTCAGGAGTAGGATTCATGAGTTTTTTCACTTTTTTTATTAATAGATCGTTTATTTTTATGTTTTTTCATACTAATGTATGATTTTTTTAGAAGTAGATATTGGTTTATTGGGTTATGGCAGCTGTAGTTTGATTAGATAAAAAAGATTAACATATTACATATTTTTGAATTTACTCTTTTTATAATAATCACTACTCTATGAACTATTGGAGATGGGTTTCAGGTTCACCCTTGTTCTCGTTATTTGCTCGACCGAATTCTGGATAGGGTTGAAACATGAAAAGAACTCCCTCAGAACCTCCTTTTTTCATATATGCTACTTTAGGGAATTGGGAACTCGGGTACAAGTCAATCCCAATTGAGACCACTGATAAATACCAATAAAAAACACTAACAACATATATCGCCACATGTCCAAAATAAACATATTCGAGTAGCAGTCTGCAGATGGATGAACATCTTGGAAGGAAGAAAAGAAATATAAAGGTATGAATCTGAAAACTGGGGGGAAAGTACTGATATTTCCAGTTATCATAACATAGTAGGCGGGAACTTTCATCAGCTACTAAAAATCTGCACAAATGAGCATAAAAATGAGGTCAAAAGAAATAAAATCAAACCAATATCCCATCATCAAGGAAGAATCCGTCACTGGAAACATAGAGAAGATGATTATGGGATCCCTACACATAATCTTATAGTCAGAGAACATTTTAGCAGTGTAGAGAATTTACTTTGACATCATGCATTAGAAAAATGATTACATGTGAGTAACTGGAGATTGACATCAGAAATTCTAGGAAGGAAAATTATATGTATATGGAAGAAAAAAAATAGGGTAGCTGATCTAAACCACTAAAGCCTCATTAAAGTCATTGAAGAAAAAATACCCACAACTTCCTGAGGTATATCATCAATGTTATGCTAGTTAATCTAGAGGAGGATTCAAGGAGGAAGGGAACACGGGTGACTAAAGGAGACAAACACCATGGATCACTAATGCCATTAAAGAAACCAAATAAATGAAACTTCTGAAAAAGATAGATCAATGATCCTTAAGTAAGTATAAAAACATGAGAACCATCCCAACCAAGATTTTCAAGTGTGTTTTATCTTCACATGTTGTGTTGTAATCCATTATTGGATTTCAAGTATCATTATTTAATAAAGGTGATTCATTTTATCCTAGAATGCAATTTCTCAAATCATTGGGCATTATAGAGGGAGAAAATTTTCCTTTAAAGAAACAACATGAGTTCATTGGGCTTGGATTTTAAATTATTTATTTTTCTTCACATTCTTCCTATAATTTATTTCTTTTTATACTTCGAGTTTAGACAATATTAGACTAATAAATATAATAATATATTATTCTCTATATAGATTACTTAAATACGTCAACTGAGAAGGACCTTACTATATTTTGTATACATACTAGTTTATCATTCCTCTAATATATTATTATATACTTGAAAGAAGAACCCCTACTATATTTCATATAAATATTTTTCAACACTTCTACTATAATTTTTACATATTTGGAAGATACCATACTGCACTTTGTGTATAGATTGATCATTGAAAAAATAATTCTATTTTGTAAATAAGAACTGCATCTTCAACAATCTTAAGAAAAAAAATTTATTTTGCATAAAACCATATTGATTTAAATTTTTTATTAATGACCCCGACATTAGTAGCCTAGAGTCCATGGTTATTTTATTACATTAGTACTGTATATAATAAAAAACACCTCAAATGAATGGATAGTTTAGTAGTCTTGGTAATCAAAACACATAATTGATTCCCATATTCCATTAGAAATACAAAAACATAGCATATAAACATTATTTCATTCTGGATTTCATTCACAATATCGTTATTCATATCCCTGGGAAGGGAAAAAATAAATGTTGAGATCAGGAACTTAGTAAGGAAATGCCAATACCAGAATATATCATAGAATAAATAAGGCACAATCAATATAGAAAAGTGAATAATAAAAAATCCATTCCATTTAATCAATAACTTGAGAAAAAAATTTGGTAGGAATAAATGATGATTAAATAATTTCATATAAATAATCACAATAGATTGAAACATATTCATGGATATCATAACTGTTCAAATAATCACATAAACATTAATAACTAGTTTCATAATGATGTAATTCATAATTTGGGACATCATAAACTTATCATAAAGGCCCATTTCCAAGACATCAAACATAAATGCGTAAGGCCCAAGCTAAAAACTCAAAATAGTTTGTCTCATGAGACCTATTTATGCATTGAGAAGCTATAGTAGACCCCACACCTCACTTTCCAAGTCTAATACATTCATCATATAAAAGGGATGAAACATAGTCAATGTAAAAATCCATTTTGAAAAACAAGAATATGAAATGTTAATATTTTCTCCAATAAATAAATATAACATAATAATAATACATCTTGAATAATATGTTGAATGGTATAAAAATAATACATCCTTAGTAAATAATAATATTCATCAAATAATTTTTAATATATAAAAATATTTTAAAAATATCACTGTATATTTCTTAGGGAAAATGCAATTTACATTTTGAATCACTTATTCAATATAAAAAAATACAAAATATGAAGGAAAATTATTTCTTTGAAAAAAAACATTTATACTTTTAAAGTAATTTTCAAATAAAATAGTAGATATGATGATGGAAAATTTTGTTTGTGTAGATATTCAATTCAAACCTTTGGTAAAAGGCGCCTTTTTTGAAAATGACAGGAATTTTCCTTTTAAAAATTTTTTATAAAAAATTCAATCATGGGTAAAAATGAGTTTAATAAATCATTAGATAATATTAAAAAAATCTTGAAAATATGTCAACTAAAATATGGACATTGAAAAAAAAGACTCCCAATCGAAAGAAAACAATATTATTTATACATAAAAACATTATTTCATTATCTTGAGCACTTAAGAGAGGATAATTAATGAATAATTACAATTTTTAGAAAAAACCATAGGGGAATAAAATATATTTGGTTTAATATAGAAATATCATATAGTTACCTCAATGGAGATTTATGAATAAACAATCCTGGATACTAATGATATTATAAAATTAACTTTTATTGCATTGGTAACTTTTAAATCATAACCCCCTTGAAAGAAATAATTTTAAATGAAATTTTAAATATAATGAATATAAATAGAATCATGAAATATAATATCAAATGGACAGTGTATAAAACACATGAAAGAAACATGTTTTGAATATAGATTATGTCTCACAAAAACAACAGTGAGACGGGAAATACTTATAAAGATCATATCATTGAAGATAGAATTAATCAATGAAGTGATTATGTGTGAAAAAAATTAAATCCATGAAAAAAAAGTGAAAATATAAAATAATAAAATAAAAGTTCATTTCAGACATAATCATGGAATTAAATGGTCAATGAAGTAGAAGTATAACCCAATGAATGGAAACTGAATTAAGAAATCCCTTACCTCAGGTATGACTTTCTTCATAAGTTATTTTAACCTCTTGTATAATAAATTTTAATTTATTATACTTATATTAAAAAAATCATACATATAAAATCATATATGATCTATATATAATATTTCATCACCTAGTTATTAATAATTCATTATTCAAATCAGTATTTTCAAGTGTTAATTGTCTTGTTTTTCATATAAGTCTCAATTCAACAGTTTTGTTATTTGTAATTTTATCATGGTTCCATAATATCTATAATTATAATAATGATAAAAATATAATAATTTTAATTATATAAATATTTATAATCATACATTAATGGTAGATAATGAAAAATAAATTACATTATTCATAGAGACGATAGGTCGTGCGTATGCATGAACGTTGTTCTCAATCTTCACCAGATTAAATGAAAGAAAGGTAAAGAATAACTTACATTTAAATATTAATTATTATATCATATATATATTATATTATTTATTTATTTAATTTACCATTATTACCATCCATGTAAATCATAAATGAATAAAGGATCACATCGCTTCATGGATGTGGTAGTCCACACGTACACACAAGGGACATTATCATTTTCCAGCAGATTGGAATGTAAGAAGGTAGAAATGATATTATAATCATAGAAGAATAATTATGTCAAAAATATCATATATATTCAATATTTACATATTTATAACCATCCCTATAAATTGGTGATGAAAAACAAATTACACCACTACATGAAGACGGTAAGTTGTTTGAACATAAGAGTGACATTTTCGATTTTTTTGGGAGGGAATGGTTGTCATGTAATCCTAATAAAATCATTTTATATTTATGATAATTGATTTATTATTTTATAATGGGTATAATATATTTATAGTGATTATAAGAAAAAATAAATTTGAAAGAGTTGGTAAAGATGATTCCTACTTCTTTTGTAGACTTCCATAAGAATCGTTCTTAAGGACCCTTGGAATGATCTTTTAAGAATAACAGAACATCTACCGAGTGTTTAAGTGATTTTATAAGATAAATGGGTAGGGTTTGGTTGATCTATATGGATCAAAATGGTATGAATAATTGAGACAAAGGGGCATCCTTTTATAAGGGAGGGAAAGAACAAACATAGAATTTCTAAAAATATTTAAATATAATTAAGTCATTCTCAAGAAAAATGCTTCCAAATATCCATATATTTGAAACAATAGTGTATAGGGTCAAAATATACTCATTAAATGAAATTTAAAGAGGTTTTGGTGTTATTTTAAACCCTATAATTTGGTGTAATACCTTAGTACACCAATTTTAATCATAATTATAGTAATGAATTTTTAATATTAATGGGTTATAATTTTCCATATAAGGTAACAATTTTCACATAAATGGAAAAGTAGTGAAATTTTAGACCAAATTTTATCCCCCTTATCCTATAACAATATTTGTATTAATTTTAAATAATTTAATATTATATTTATATTATAAAATATTATTACTCTCATGTAAAGAACTATTAACAAAATTTGACTTTAAAAACAACATTACAGTAATAGAATTTAAATATAAACATTTCACACAATTATAATATATTATTTTTATCTATATAATTTAGTGAACACAATAATTCTCCCTAATTGTATTAATTTAAATATTTTTTAAATAATTTATTTTATTTTTCTATTAATTGAATAAATACTATTTCGACATTGTGTAAGAATTTAAGGTAATTATTTAATCACTACAAATTAGAAATAAATTACCATGATAAAAAAATTAATTTATATTTAAAATAAATTTTTTGAATCAATCTTATCCTATTTTTATCCTTATGAAAAAAATTTAAAGGTATTAAATCAAGTGAGTTACATTTTGTATTCATTCTTTCCTTAAAATAATATAAAATTCGTAATCTAAAAAATTACCCCAACGGACCATATATTTTAGACCTTGATGGATATGTTCAAACTCCTCCAATCCAATAGGATAAAGAAAAGTGTTGGGTTGATTTTGAGACATTTTCTATTTTACCTACATTACCCTTACTGAGGTGACAAATATTTATCATAGTTACTATTCATAATGACAAAAAATAAAAAAAAACCCTATTTACAAAATTTAGATTATTCCAAATATGGAATCTTTTTTTCAAAATTAAATTTCTATAAGTTGAATAAAATAATTTAAGATAAAAATGAAAAATGCAATGAAACAATGTTTTTCAAAAAAATCATTTTTAAGTAAAAAAAAGGTTTTATAGAAAAATTCACCCATAAAATTGATTCCAATATACTTAATTTGATTATTAATAATATAAAAAAACTAATTTTACTTTTATACAATTTTAAAACAAAATTTAAATTTGTAAATTCTTAAAAAAATACAATTTTCAATAAAAACTGTATTCTTCATTATTCACTAGAAAATCAATCTTTTTATAAAAATCCAAAAACAAATCACTCTAAGAAAATTTTTACATGATGATTAAAAAAAATTATATACTTTTATCAATTAAATTTTCTTAGAGTTCCTGAAATTAATTATAATATTTACTCACAAAAATTCAACAAAGCCCATTTTTTAAGAAAACTTATTTTGAATAATAAAATGCATTTACTAAACATTTTGAGTACTTATATTATAATAATTAATAAAAAAATTTGATTAGTCACTTTATATATATATCATAATGTATTTAATATTATTCATACCCTCTAATTCAATGTCTATGTTATAACAGTCATATTTAAATAATAATATTTCATGGTTCTTTTAAGCTCGATATTCTATATTGAATACACTATCAAATAAAGTGTTATTTTAAAATATATGTGTGTAATATTGTCCCATAATTTAATAAATTGTGTGCTCATAATTTTAACTTTATCTTAGTAATCAAGGGTTTTACATTTGAATATATCTATGTTGAAAAACTGCATCATAAAAATGGTTAAAAATATTCCTCTTGAAAAGAGAGAAAGGGAAATATGAAATTCATCTAAAATAACACATAACTATGTTTATAAATAGGTTAACATTAGAGGGAAGTTTACATATGGAAATCAATGAAAAAATTAATTTCCAAATAGTGATGGAGGGTAATAGAGAACATTAATTACAAGAAAGTGAATGATCATGAGAAATTCAATGACCACAAAACCATAAACCAATCGGGTGTGAAATTGACCATCTATTTGTCATAAATGGAGGTAATGGGACAACATTATTGGTTCAAGATCCTTTTCCAAATTTTTAGTAATTCCTTTACCACCTAGACTAATAACATATGGAAATATACTTACTTGAAAAGTATAATTTCTATTTGTGGTGTTATGTTTTTGGTTTTTGATGGTGTCGATGATGGATTCTGGTGGATGGTATCTCCAAAAAACTATTGTGAATGATGGATGTTACTAGTGTTAGGGTGCTTGAAGAAAAGATGATTCGTAATGATGATAGTGTATTGTGTATCAATGGAACTCTACTATGGTGTTATTAGTGGCATTGTTGGATTCTAGTGGACGGTTCTCACCAGCGTGATGGCCAGGGTTCATCTTGTGTCAGGGTGTGCATCGCAAAGCGGTACGTGCTTCGAGGCGGTGATGATGGTTTGTGTTTAAATTTTAAAAATTTTTAAATATTGTAATTTGAAATTTTAAATCAGTTATTGAATGTTTATGTAAGGTTACAACTTATCATTAATTTGTATTTTTCAATAAATAAAATAATGGACAATAGATAAGTAGAATTTCATCCTTTAATCAATTTTCACCACAATACCATATTTTTCTCTAAATGATGAGTATTCAAGATGAATTTTTCTTGTCTGAAGCACTAAAATAAACATTTAACATATCAAAAGGTCCGAAGAAATATGATTATTTATTCCTGCTATATTTAGACAATTACCAAAACCAAAATGGTTTGTACAAAGTAAGATAATATGGATAAACCTTCATATGATGAAAATACAACATTAATCTCCAAACCTCGACATTAACCAATGTTAAAATTAAATCATTTCATAAATAATTATCCTTAAAATTCTTCAAAATATTCATAACTATAATAGAAACCCAATTATTATAATGATTTGATCACATATTCTTCTAAGATAAATTTAACATTAATTTAAAAATAACATCAATTGCATCTTAAAGTCTCATACCAAAAATTTATATTCCATGGTCATATATTCTCTAAAATAACGGGTTTTATTTCCATAAATATCTCCCAAAATATCCTTTATCATGTTAAACTACTAACAAATAAAACCTCAAAATTGGAATCTATTCCTTTAAACATTTGATCAACCTTAGACATATCAACCCAAGACACTTTCAGTTTATCTCATATCACTATGGTGTATCATATGTTTCCATAGGTTTTATTCCCTCATTAATCATAATGGTTCATAAATAAAATGTGAATTAACCCTAGCATATCCCTTGGGAGTGTCAAACTAGGTGCGCAGTAAGGGCACACTCAAAATTCATCAGAATGACAGTTGATATATATTTGACTAACTCTTCTTTGGGGTTATTACCCCTAGATGCATCCATTTCAAAACCACATCCACATTTAGTATCTAGGAAAGGTTTTATTTATAAGGAAAACCACATAATATTTACCTTATTAAAATCATTATGATATTATCCTATAATTAGACATATCCTCAAAGTCTATCATAGGGTTATGATACCTAATATATGTTTTACTAAATCTATCTCCAAATGTTTCTACTGAGCATTTTATGATACCAATAGTAGAGATTCTGAGTCTAATAGCCTAGATCCAGTGGTAACATTACAAAATTAGTACAAGATACAAGCAATCACATACCAAAGGACTAAATAGTTTAGTAGTCTTGATAAATTAGATACATAAATGATTCCCATATTACATTGAAAATATTAAAACATAACATAATATATATTCTTACATCCTTTATATATTTCACAATATCATTCTTCATATCTTGGGGAAAGGAAAACAAAAAAAAAGTGAACTCGGATGATTGATAAGGGAAACGAATAACAGAATATATCGTAGAATAAATAAGGCATAATCAATATAAAAAAGTGAATAATCGAAAACACAGGTCATTTAATCAAAAACATGATCTTGAAGCATAATATGGAAATAATATATTATGATCAAATAATTTCATATTAATAATCACATTATCTTGAAATTTATCCATGGATATCATAACTATTTAAATAATCACATAAACATCAATAACTTTGCTCATAATTTTGGAATTCATAATATCATACATCATAAACATAACATAAGGGCATAGTTCTAAGACATATCATATAAATGGGTAATACCTTGAAAAAAAACTCAAACTAGATTGTCTCATGATACCTACTGATGCATCAAGAGGCTATAGAGGACCCCTCTTGTCACATACTAAGTTAAATTCATTCGTTATATGAAATGTGTGAAGTATAATAAATGCAAACATTTGAATTGAAAATTATCATAGCAAATTTTAAAATTTTCCTCAATAAATAAATATATCATAATAATAATTCATCTATAGTAATATGGTGAATGGTATCAAAATAGTGCATCCTCATTAAATTATAATATTCACTAAAGCATGATGACATAGATTAAAATACTTTCAAAAGATCACTATGAGATTTATTGATCAAAATACAATTTTCATTTTAAAATCACTTATTCACAATCTAAAATTTTTAAAAACTATTAAATAAACCATTTTATTTGAAAATACTCTTCACAAAATAAAATGTAAGGTTCAAAGAAATGACTAGAAATGATGAATGGAAAATCCATTTGTGTGGTGTTTATTAAAACAAATATTTTATTCCCTCCATTGTTATAAGGTGCCTCATTTGTAAAATTGTAAGAAGTTTCATTTTAAACTTTATTAAAAAAATTAAAACATGTATAAAAATGAATTAAAAAAATTATTCTATAATATTAAAAACATTCTCGAAAATATTTTAAATAAAATATGGACATGGAAGAAAAATAATCTCGATCGAATGAAAAATAAGGTTGTATTTTCTTCAAACCATTATTTTGGTATCTTGAGTACTTAAGAGAGGAAAATTTAAGGAAAATTTATAATTTTCATAAATAAATACAGGAGAATAAAAATGGTTTTTTTAATTTATATGGATCATATTATTCTTCCAATGGAGACTAAAACATAAACTATCCTAAATAATGATGATATTGTGAAATAAACTCTTACCGCTTTTGTAACTTTTAAATCATAACTCCCATGAAAGAAATACCTTAAAATGAAAATTGAAATTTCATGAATATAAATGGAATCATGATGTATCATATTAAAGGGGTATTATATATACCATATGAAAGAAACAAGTTTTGAATTTGGTGTATGTATCACATAAACAGATGTGAGACAAGAAACCCTTACAAATATCATATCTTTGAAGTGAGAATTAATCAATTAAGTGATTATGTGAAAAAAATTAAATCCAAAAAAAATAACTAGAAATAAAACATAATAAAATTATAGGTCATTTGACACATAATCATGGAATTACATATTCAATTAAGTATAATTATACACCAATGAATGTAAATTGAGTAAAGAAACCCCTTACCTTAGGTCTGACTTGCTTCGTAAGTAATTTTATCCTCCTATATAATAAATTTATATTTATTATAATTATATAAATAAATTACATACTTTAAAATTCATTTATGATTCACTTATAATATTTTAACACTCAATTATTAATAATTCATTATTAAAATCACAGTTTCCAAGTGTTAACTGTCTCATATTTCATGTAAGTTTTAATTCAATGATTATGATCTTTATGATTTGAACATGGTTCCATAATCTTAATAATTATAATCATGATATAAATATCATATATATTCATTATATACATATTTATAGTCATCTATGAATGGTAGATATAGAAAACTGAATTACATTATTCATGGAGATGGTATGTCGTACATACGTGTGAACATTATTTTCACTTTTTTGATAGATGAAAAATAAAGGGAAATTATAATTCACCTTTAAAAATAATTATTATATCATATATATCATATATATATATATATATATTCATTAAATCAATAATTATTAAAATTCATGTAAAGTGGAAGTGAAAAATGGATCACATCTCTTTGTGGAGGTGATAGTCCATACATAGGCATCTATAACATTATCGTTTTCTGTAATGACCCATTAATTTCCATTGGATTGAGGGTAAAACTAGTCATTACTAGGCCTTAATAAACATCCCCAAGACACCAAATTCTGGAAATAAATTCCAAAGGGTTTCAAATCAAGTGGGGGATTATTTAACCTTTAATGTATAAAAACATCAACCCAACAAACCATCCATAAACATCTCACTATATGATGCATGAAATAAAATAAGACATTTCAAATCATTCTCTTTAAAACAATCAGCCAAGGTATTATATAGAATAATACAAACCAACATTAAAGTAAACAGTGAAAAGACAACGAATAAAATCCAAGATGACAATAAGAATCCAGGCTCCACAAGGTCTGTGCTCTAACCTCACCAAGTAGTCCTAAAGTATCACAACATGGAGCTAAAGATGTGTGATACTTTAACTTTTCCTAAGTCCCAGAAGGTAGCATCTACAAAAGTACCAAAATTACAAATAAGGGGTGAGTATAAAACTCAGTATGTCTTCCCAATAACTTTCCTACACATGCCGCTAGTATAGAACGGTTAGTACATTATATAAAATAGTTTACCAAAACATTTTATAACCAAATATAAAAAAGTTCGAAAACCAATTATAACCAAGTGAAAACAAAAGTAAATGAAACCAATTATCCGTATGTCATTTTACATTAAATAACTAATAGAGGATTATAAATAAATTCTGAATATTATTTTTGAATACCCATTCCATTTTTTCCAACAGACCCACATATGCATGTTTCATTTGATAGTTCCATACTCGTGAGAGGTCTCTTGTCCAATCACTTTGTGTCCCACTAAAACCCCCCAGAACTAATTTCATGTACCTTGTACCCCAATGGTACACATCCCCTATTCATGGCCTATTAAGCATGAAATCAATCCAACACCATGTATGCCAAATATTTCCATTACCAAAATAAACCACTTCAATAAACATAAACTTATTTTGAAAACCAAATCACAACCAATTTCAAAGAAACATTTCATTTCAATAAATCTTTCCCTTTTTTGAAAAAAATTATAATCCAATTAATGTGCCAACATTCCAGAAAAATCCCCATTTTAAAATCTCTATTTAAAAACGTAATAACAGAAGCACATTACATATTAACCCAATTTTCCTGATTTCACAAACCATCACTCAAGAAGGTTCCCAAAAAGTGTTCAACATTCAAGTCACAATAAATTCATCACAATACATTCAATTTAAATCATGATAATCAGTTATAATAGGAGGATCCGAGGGTGAATCCACCTACCTTAGATGTATAGACAAAACCCAACAAATGACAAAGAACTCTCACAAAAACCAGGTTGATTCTCCAAAGAAAGATCCTTATATCCCATATCTTATCAAAAACAAATCCAAATATCAACTCATTTGGAAAACAAAAACATAGATCTACCTATAACAAACATAGATCGTAGAACCAAGAGGATAGGACAAGTATATATAATATAAAACATACTCTGAGAGATGTTTCACAGATACAATGAAGATCCAAATCCAATTGGATCGATCCGAAGGAAGGAGTGACTCTGAAAATCATCTAGGGATAGTCTAGGGTAGAGATCCAAGAATTTTGGAAAGAATAGCCTGAGCGGAACATCTAAACATGTGACTTTAAGATGGTCATGGTCCGGGTCATGATGTGTACCCACTGGTCATGATGTGAATGCCATGCTAGATAAGTATGCCTAAAAACCCATCACCTTAGGTAAAAAAATCATCACCTCATGTTGACGATGTGTACCAGCTCGTGGTGTGATCTCCCCATTCATGACCTGAAACTAGCTCCTAGTACACAACGTGCACTTTAGGTACATAGTGTGTACCTGTTCTGAAGTCTGTAGTAAGCCCATAAAAATCACATAAAATGATTTTTAACTAAAAGGGGACATAGAAAAGGTGTAGAAATTACCTAGTCAAGGTAATAGGATGCCACAAACCAAAAACTAGGGGAACTAAATTATCTCCAACATTGGTCATTCCATCCTTAGAAAGTAGAAAACCCTTGCTACCCTTAAAAAGTTCCAACCATTTCTCTTTAATTTCCTTCTCACATTCCCAAGTCTCTTTTTGAATCTGACCATGCAGGCATAAAACCCGCACCAGACCTATGCTTTTTTCATGCAAGATAATCTATTAATTATCCACAATTTTCACTAGGATATGTACCTATGAAGCATCCAGCTCTAGGTTAATGTGATTAAATCTAATAACATGGTCTGGATCAGGTTGGAACTTTTTCAACTGGGATAAATGAAATGCATTATGCACCGAAATGAATCGTGGTGATAATTCTAGGTGATATGCCTCCTCTTAGAATCATTCCAGTGTCTAAAAAGGGCATATGTATCAAGAGATAACATTACCTTCTTCCCAAAACTACTATTTATAGGCCTTTGAGATATCCTCAAGAACACATGATCACCCATGATGAACAACAATGGTCTTCAACAATGATTTTCATTTGATTTATGATGACTCTGATGTGTATCCATCCACTTTATAATCAACTGGATCTTCTCCATTATTTTTGGGACAAGGCTCAGTACAACCGATGAAGTCTCACTTGTTTCCACCCAACACAGTGGAGAATGAAAAGGACGCCCATATAGTGATTCAAACAGAGCAATATGTATCAAGGTCTCATAGTTGTTATTGTGTGAGAACTTCACCTAGGGTATATGATCTTCCCATGAGCCAACAAAATCCATTACACAAGCCTAAAATATGTCTTCTAATGTATGGATTGTCATCTAATATAGTTCTTCTATCCGAGGATGATATGTTGTGCTTGTAGTCAAATGATTACCAATATATTTTTGTAAGGATTTCCAAAAATGAGATTTGAACCTTGGATTTCTATCCAACATGATTGAAACTAGTACTCCATGTCTCTTCAACACTTCTTTGAAATAATTTTTTTACAGATCCACCACCATATGAGTTTCATTAATTGGGATGAAATGGGCTGACTTGGTAAGATAATCTACTATCACTGAAATGGAATCATATTTTTGAACCATTCTTGGACGACCTAAAACAAAATCCATCGCTATATTCTCCCATTTGCACACTGGAATAGGTAAATACAAAAATATACCGGTAGGTATTTGATGCTCTAATTTAACCTTTTTACAAGTTAATCACTTCAAGACTAACTTCTCCACCTTCCATTTCATGCCACTCCACGAAAATTGCACCTTCAATGCCTTATACATATTATGTGTGCCTAGATGTACATAACATATCAGATGGTTTTAAGCATAAATAATTTGTTCCTGACAAGCCATAGGTACAACCATCCAATCTCTAAAACACAAAAATGAACTTCCATAAATTTTTCAACCCTCAATGGTCTCCCCACCATTGCATTTTAACTCATAATTAGGATTTTTGCATCAGATGTTTGTGACTCTTTGACCATATTTACCAAATCAGGAACAAGCATGGATGAAAAGAAAACTACAACATCACCTCAGTCTTCACATTCCACATGCATGTCATCTAGGACTGACATCAACTACCATTCATCTGAAGCTTCATTCAACAACTAAGCATATGAATTTTTTCTCAATGCATCTACCACTGAATTCCCTTTTCCTAGTGTATACATCAAGTCAAATTCAAACATATGGAGATACTCCATCCATCTCCTTTGCCTTAGATTCAAATATCTCTATGAGAAAATCTGTTTAAAACTTTTATGATCCATAAAAACAATGAATTTCTCACTAAAGATATAATTTATGAAAATTTTCAAAGAATGGATGACTGATGATAACACTAAATCATGTGCTGGGTAATTATTCTCATGCACCCTAAACTACCGTAAACCATAAGAAACCACATGGTCTCCATTCATGAGAACACAACCCAACCCTGATCTTGAAGTATCATAGTACACCACATACCTCTCTCCTAATTCTAGAAAACCAAGATAGGTGTCGATGCAAAAAAAATCACCTCCTGGAAAGATTATGGAATTCCACTATCCATTGGAATGGATTATTCATTTTTTAGAGTTGTCATTAGAAAATCTAGTCTTGATAAATCACGCACAAAGTTTCATTAGTAGCCAGATAGGCCATGAAAAATTTGTATATTGAAATTTTTTTTGGGTGGTTTCTAGGAGATAAAATCTTCAATCTTTTTAGGATCAACTGAAATGCCTTTATCAGAAATCACATAGCTAATATAATGTTCTTCCTGTATCCAAAAATCACACTTCGATAATTTGGAATATAAATACTGGTATCACAAAATTTATAACACTATTTATAGGTGTTCCTTATGTTCATACATTGTCTTTGAATACACCAATATGTCTTCCATAAACACCACAATAAAAGAGTCCAGGTATCATTGAAATATCTGATTCATCAAAGCCATAAAGACTGCAAGTTCATTCATTAGACTGAAAGGCATGACTACATATTCATAGTGATCATATCTACTTCTGGATGTTGTATTTTCAATATCATCCTTTTTAACTCACAATTAGTGATATCCTGATCGCAAGTCAATCTTAGAGAACCAATGAGATCCCCTCAATTTACAAGTTAGGTCATCAATGAATAGTAGTGGGTACCTATTCTTTATCATAACTTGGTTAAGCTTACAATAATCAACACATAGTAAAAGAGTTCCATATGATTTCTTCACGAACAAGACCGATGATTCCCACAGAGACCTACATGGTTGAATGAAACCCTTTCTTTCTAGATCCTCCAAATTCAATTTCAATTCATGTAACTCTATTGGTTCTATCCTATAAGACACAATGGAAACAGGACTGGTCCATAGAATGAGATAAATCATAAACTCCACTTTCCTTATAGGTGGTAACCATGAGAAGTTTTTGGGAAAGACACTTGGAAATTGATCCACAACTACTGGAAAACTATTTTCCTCGATCTCTTACATTGATTACAAAGTCAACACTACCAACTGATAAGATATAGTTCCCACCATTGGTGCCAATAAGATCTCTTCACCAGTCTTAACAACCCCTTCTCCTCTGAAGAGATGCCCACTGCCATCCTTAGTGAAAAAACTAAAATTCCATCCATAGTATTCAATGTGAGCCCTGAACATTTTCAACAAATCCATACCTTGGATTATTTCATAGACATCCCTTTCCAACACTGATAAGTCCCATTTAATCTCAATTCCATCAATAGTTATAGCACATTCTCTACACACAAAGGCTTGACATTATCCTTCATTGAGAGGTGTTTTCAATTTTAAAACAGAAGGCATCATTTTAAACATTAAACATATAAAATCTATAGAATGAGAATAAATGAAATAATTCTATGAACCAGTATCGAAGAGAACCTTCACAAGTGTAGAATGTAAAAGAATCATACCTCTCACTGTAAATGGTCCAGATGGATCATTGATAATCATCTGCTCATCTCCATACAATTTCTTCATCACTGCATTGTTCTCCATATTTCTCTTCTAATATTACCATGGTTGTGGAGTTGTGGTATTTATATAATCACCATAGCTAGCTCTACTCTACTAAAAAGACGGATTTTTCAATCCTCACTCTGTCAATGCATACAATGCTTGTGATGCCTGAGAAGTTTCTCGAGCATCTCACCTTGGAGAACTACAATAATAGCACTAAAGAGGCCCCATCTTCTTGTAGTTATGGAATGCTCTAGTTTGTTATGTGCACTCTTTATTTATGTGCTCAAGTGAACCACATTTGAAACATCCTACTTTTATCTTGGTTTTTGGAGAGGTTCATTGATCCGACCGTCAAATTCTGATTCTTACTCCCACTCTGTAAATAGGGGTCTCTCATTCTCTTACTCCCAGTATTGGACTTCCCACCATTCCCTGTAGGTATCACCATACCTCCTCCAATAGATCCCGAGATATCATATTAATCCACAGTCACTCTATTCAACATCTCTGTATAATCAGTAATACATAGCACTACAATCTTTGATTGAATCTCCTGCCTTAGCCCCGATTTGAAGATGTGTTCCTTTAAAGATGAAATTGCCACAACTTCTAGTGAAAAGCGCACAAAATTCATGAATTTAGCCCCATAATCTATGATAGAGAGAGTCTATTATTTAAGGAAAAAGAAGTTCATAATTTTTTGGATCTTGAACATGTGATGATAGAATTGTTTGTTGTACAATTTCTCACAACCCTCCCATATAAGGCCTTCATCCAATTTATCCTCCGCCACTAAATCCCTTCACTACTATACAAGATCGTTGAGAATATAAGTCTCCATATTGAATTTAAGATCCAATGGTGTGTTGATGAAATCGAAGATATGATTCATCTTACTCAGCCACACCTCCTCTTTTTTGGGTTCAGCATCACCCCAAAAGTTAATAGGATTTTTCTTCATGAACTGTAACACCCCGAGATTTTATGAAAAATATTCTTTTAATTTCATTGATGTCTTATGTTGTACGCTACAACAAGATTATCTTGCGCTATACGCAACACCGTATTAGCTTGCAGTATACGCAACACTACTCTTGGCTTGTGTTACACGCCAGAGCAACCTTCCTCTATAGCTTGTGTTGTACGCAATACCGAGTTTCACTAAACAACGATATGTTATTAAAATATTATATGAACTAGCTGTTATGAATAGTAATACCCAATTTTTGAAATTTTATAAATTTTATCTTTCAAAATTGACTTCATTTTTGGATTCGGAATATCAAAATTATCTTGGGGTTATGTTTTGGTATTTTTCAGAAAACTTTCAATTTTTGATGAATAGTGAAAAACACTGAGTTATAGTTTAAAACAGAATTTTAATTTAAATATTTATTTATTTTATTTAGATATATTTTATAACAAAATATATACATAATACCTATATAAGTTCAATGTAATTCATTGGAGTCATTTAATAAAAATTTTAGATATATAAAATTTTATTGAACTTTCCACCGTCTTTTACCCACCTCCTAGGAGAATTTGAAAACTTACATAAAACTTAATTTTACTGATTTTGTGAGTGTAATTTAAAATATCCGAGAGACATGGTTGATATTACTAAATAAAATATGGTTCAATAGGATAAAAATAATTTTTGTTGAATAGTAACTTTTTACTTTTATTTACCACGTTTAAAAGTAAATAGGGTAATTAAAGGAAAAAATTATATTATTATTACCCTAAAACATGTCATAATTATATTAGATAAGTTTAATTATACCAAAATAAACCTTAGGAATGAAATATTACCCTTTAGTTCCACTTTTATTAGATTAGGAAATTTATTATTATTTTATTTAAAGAAGAGTTAAAATAGTTAAAATCAAAATTTAATAACTAAAACATTTTTAATATAGGGTTATACATAAACTAAATTCCACTATAAATATTAATTATAAATCTAAAATTATTTCCAACATAATGGTATTTTATTTATATATTTTATACTTTATATAATTTAATTTATTTATGACACAATGATGAAGCAATAATTAACTTATTAATGAAATATTAACATAATTGATTTTATAAATACCCAAATAAATGTAATATGAGACTTTATATGAATTAAAATAATTTTATAGGTTAATATAACATATTAGGGTTGGTTTGAAGATTTTTTTTCGAAGTAATAATTTTGTTATGAATTTATAAAAAACAAAATACCAAATAGTGTCAAAATTAACATAAAAGAGTTTTTAAAACAAATATTATATTATTAATTGATATAATGGTCCTAAAAATCTAAGGTTAGGCCAAAAGAATTATATAATAATATATATGACATTATGGAACCAATTGGGGTACTATTGGTAGTTTATAGTATGCTTATTAACCATATAGTGTAAGAATACAAAAAGACACGGTAAAAGTTAAATTATTTAACTTAGAGTTAAACCTAAATGATAAGTTTAAAATAGGAACCTAAACTTTTCTAAAACCTATTTTTTGAGAGTATTTAGACCCATACCCACCCTAGAATAGAAATAATACACTTTAGAGCCATTATAAACCAAATATTAATTTATTATAAAGTAATATTTTAAGTTTTTCCTAAGGTTCCCCTCACCCCTCTTATAAAAGGGCACTCCCCCTTCTCTCTAATTCACACCTAAAAAGCCATTTGGATCAGACAAACCCTTCTCAAATACCCTCTAAAATATCATCCCTTCATCCTAGAGGTCTTCCTTTAGTCAGAAAGCCAACCTAAAGATCCCTTTTGATCAAATCAAAAGGAAGAACCCGAAGAAGAGGTAAATATCTCGTGGTGTAGTTTGTTATTCAAACATTTCATCATTTGGATGGGTATAATAATGATTATAAATGATATAAATAATAAATATAACATTATTATTATTCTGTATATATGATACAACATCCAATTATATACTATTTTAATATAAAAAGAATGATATTGTCACTCGTGCGTACGTACGGACTACCGTTTCCACGAATACGATGGGATTCATTCTCCATGATTAACCATTAAAGTATGATTATAAAGTATATATACTAAATAATCATGAAATATATTACATAAAATTGATAGTGGTTTTATGTACATATATGTTTCATTTACTTAATTTCATTCAATTTAATAAAGAAATGAAAACTGTGTTCATGCGTACGTACGACCTACCGTCTCCATGAACGGTGTATTTATTTCCATTTATCAATCTATTATATATATGTATATTTTGAATATATATTATATATAAATCGTGTCTTACATTCTAGAAGTAATTAATCATGATTTATGTAATCATATTAATGATTACAAGTCAAAACACGGACGATAAATGAAACGATTTTACCCAAAATGCTACTTTAGCATGGAATTGACAAATGAACGGGTAACATAAAGCCTTAAGTGAATCATAAATGAAATCATAAATATTATTATGGTTCTTTTACAAATTAATAATATATTTAAACCCACTATACAGGAGTCTCAGACACATATAGATGAAATTGGACATAAGGTAATGGATAATTTTTCAATCTCATTTTTATCCGAGATTTCTTATACGTAAGTATTTACTGGGGTTATATTTTTCATCCATGTCCATAAAAATTATTTTAAAAAAGTGTTTAATATTCTTCCATGTATGTTTAAATTCATGTTTACCCCTCTTTGACTTTTACATTATTTTATGGAAGGAATCTTTCTTTTGTTTACCATACGAGGAACTTTTTGACATTTCCGGAAAAAGTACGAGGAGACTGTTGTTTTTATCTTATACGTCGTGAATGGTTTTTTACGGTTTCATAATACCTTATTTTCATGAATATTCATCTAAAATATTTCATGATTATTTTCAAAAAAATACATTTCTTTTAAAATTGCATGGATTTTTTTGAAAAGAAATTTATTTTTAAGAAGAAAGGATATTTTCCTCAAGAATTCATTTCAATTGTTTTTTCAAACCTATTTTCCATGTAAGATGACATTATTTAGTATGATTATGTTTCAAGTATAATGTATATATTATCTAAATGGTTTGATTCTTCTTATGATGAAATGATGTCCATTAGTTTTATATGTATTATGTTATGATAGGATGATGTTTATGAAACCCATTTTATTCTTTGGGTTATGATGAATGATTTATGTTTATTTTGTGGAATAAGTAAGAATGATTTCATTATGAGATGGGTGGGACCTATATCTCCCTCCAATTCATTAGGTAAATATTTATATCTCATGAGATAGACATGGATGGAACGGTAAGTGAATATGGTTCAGTAATATAGGGCTGGAACGACAAGTAAACCTGGTTCAGTAATGGACTTTATCCAATATGATGGTCTTGGAAGAAATGTCTTGGATACTATGGAAATCATAACATGTGCATAATGGTTTCCACAATTACGTTATTATTCCCATGCTATTTTATCATGATTAATGTTCCTTTATTATCTATGCCTTATGTACTGCCAAGATTTATTTCACAACTCATGATTTTGATGTTTAAACATTATGATCATGTTTTTTTATGTTCAAATGTAAATGATATGTTTTATTTTCTCCATGATTACCCTTATGGAAAATTTGAGCTCACTCTTTATATGTTTTCTTTTCCCCAGGATTTAACGAAAGGTTTTATGTAAGAAAACAAAAGGGGAAGATCTTTATGGGTGATGTTGAAGATATTTCACCATGATTAGAAGATTATGATCCACGTTTCCAAAGACACTAAGCTATTACGGTCCTTGAGTGTTAGTTTTTGTTATGTATTAAGTATTCCGCAAAAGTAATGTAATGTCCAAGTACGTCAATCTTGGGTCTCTACATGAACAGGATGGTATGATCAACATGCCTTGGGCCATTCCTTTGGTTCCTCATATCCACAACTTGAAAATCCTTGACAATACTCTAAACCCGCTCTTGGTTCACCCATGGTTCAGGTGCAACAACATTCTCCGTAGCTTCTTTGGGTTGGTTTCAACGACGCCTACCAGGTGCAGTTTTTGAAACCAACAACAAACTTTGTTAATCTCACTCTTTATAAACTAATGGATTAGAATTTAAAATTATATCACATCAACTATCACAAAATTGTTTTCCAAAAACAACATTTCCATATTCAACCACTTTTTGAAAAACCATTCTTGCTTTCGAAAATCAACCCATTTTCAAAATACAATGATCATTCTCTTTTTCAAAGTCTTTCATTTGAAAACAAATTCTGAATTTTTCAAAAAAAAACATGTTTTCAAAAATTCAAAAATAAATACTACAAATAAAATATGAAATCCTAGTGGGAATTCATTCCTCTACAATTAATTTCATTCTCTTATCATTGGATAAACCCCTGACAATAAGATTTCCAAATCCTATAAGTGTCTCCAAAACACTTATGTGCCCAACTCCCTGGTATCTTGAAGTTCAGCATAAAAGGGTTATCTTTTTCCTTTTATGCTATACATTTCAAGTTCTAACAATCCTACACCATTCTAATATTCCAGCTCAAGGAATAGACAAGAAATAATTTCAACTCCAAGACCAAGAACACCGATGAAGGAAAGGACGGAACAAGCTGATACCATTTGTAATTACTCGCTAATTCCCATTGGCTTGAGAGCACAACGAGTCATTACTAGGCCTTAAGAGACTTCCCCAAGACTCTAAAGGCTGCCAATAAATACTAAAGGGTTTCAAAGAAAGTTGGAGATGATTTACCCTTTAATCACTAAAAACAAAAACCTGAAAAACCATCCACAAACAACTCACTATATGTTGCATAAAATAAACTAAGATATTTCAAATCATTATTTTTAAAACAAAAATCCAAGGTATGATACATCGGTAGACAAACCAACATCAAAGTAAATAGAAGAAAGATAATGAATAAACTACAAGATGACAAAAAGACTCTATGCTCCACATGCTTCATTTTCTAATGCCACCAAGTAGTCCAAAGTTTCATAACATGGTGCTAAAGAAGTGTGATACTTTAACTTTTCCCATGTTTTGGAATGTAGCATCTGAAAAAGTATCAAAGTTCCAAATAAGGGGTGAGTACAAAAATCAGTAGGTTTTCCTAATGAATTCCCCACTCATTCCACTATTATTGAATAGTTTGGACATTATATAAAATAGTTTAACAAAACGGTTTATAACAAAATATAAATAAGATCAAAACCCAATTGTAACCAAGTGAAAAAAAAGTAAATAAAACCAATTTTCATAATCTTTTTTCTATAAAATAACTAATCAAGTTATATAAAAAAATTCTGATTATTATTTTTGCATATAAATTCCTTAATTTACAACACACCCACACATGCATGCTTCGTTCGACAGTTCCATACTCATGAGCGGCTTCCTGTCCAATTAATTTGTGCCCCACTAACACCCGCCCCTGATCAAGGGTCTCGTACCTTGTACCCGAATAGTACTTATCCCTTATTCATGGCCCATTAATCATGAACTCACACCAACACCATGTATGCCAAATATTTCCATTACCAAAATAAACCACTTCAATAAAACTGAACTTTTATTGAAAACCAAAGCACAACCAATTTCAAAGAAGAATTTCATTTCAATAAAATTTCCCTTTTATTGAAAACATATAATCCAATTAATGTTCCAAAATTCCAAAAAAAAACCCATTTTAAAATATATATTTAAAAAGTAAGAACAAATGAACTTTCCATATTAACCCAATTTTCCAGATTTTACAAATCGTCACTCAAGAAGGTTTCCAACATGTTTTCAACAATTAAGTCACAATCAATTCAGAACAATACATTAAATTTAAATCATTCCAATCAGTTCTACTAAGAGGATTCAAGATTAAATCCACCTACATTAAAGGTTTTGACGAAACTTAACAAAGGACAAAGAATGCTCACAAAAACCTGGTTGATTCTTCAAAGAAATGGCCTTAGATCCCTTCTCATATCAACAAGAAAGCCGACTCTAAACTTATTTGTAAAAAACCTATATACACCCATAACATGTAATATATTGTGTCCTAGAACCAACTAGTTATACTTTGATTACATGGATATTTAATGTATTTAAATGGTAAACATCTTATTACATATTGTTCATTGTTCTGCATGTCTATGATGTAATAATTTCCTAGAGTATTTTTTGCATTGATAAGGTCAGGTAAGTTACCCACTACGATGAGAACCTTTAAATAATCTAAAAATATTTTTAAACATAGTTATACACTTGGATGACATATTATTATGGGTAACATAGCATGTAGATCATCATGTGTGAGTACTTGTAAGCAAATGAGACTTCCTCTCATGAAGTTCACGCTTAGTAATATCCATGATAAGAGATTATGAGAATAGAACTGACAATAAGAATTAATCATGTTTTTGTGTCATCATATATTTCTATCTATAAGCATGTGTAATGATCATTGGAATTTAATATTATCATTAATACATGTCACGACTCAAGCACTTCGATTTACTGACGAAAACTGTCACACAGACAGTTGGTGAGAAGTAGGGTACGTAGGGTGCATCATGAGTGGCATATTATTAATGGATAAATATAGGAAGGCTTTTTCCCTTCCATTAATGGATGTTTATATCTCTTCTCTTTGATTTAAATAGAATCATCTAGGGAAATTCCATGGCCATGGTGTAACGAAGAGTTTATTTCAGGTAGTCAAAGAATGATGTGTCAAGCATAAATGTCGATGACACTATCATGAAACATTCTTGATGATATATTTTGACAATGTTATTATAATATATAGTGAGTATTTGTAAGTGGATGTCGTTGTTGTGACTTTAAGTTCTTTCTCTTGGGTTCCTTGACTCGTTTCTAGATAGTACTCTTGGATGTTAGGCAAGCCTGCATAATTCCAATGAGAAATATTCCTAGAGGGTCACACACTAAGTGTTTCTTGTGGTATTAGTTAAATTATTTTCTAATTTAATAAATAAATATTATTTTCAAGACAATGAAATAATTTTATTCCAAGTTAAAATGATTTCATAAATTAAATAAATATTTATTCATCGGATTGTGGGTAAAATATATTAATATATTTTATAGAACATTTAATAAATATTTATTTACTTGTATGTAAATAAAATATTTATTTAAGAGAATAAATTATTTATTTATTTATTCTAGTGTTCAATAAATGGAAGTGCATTTCAGTAGGACAAAGGCCGGTCCAGTAGTAAAATAATTATTTACAAGATGATAAGTAATTATTTAACTAGTTAGTACAAATTAAAATAACTTTACTATTATTTTTTTGATGTGGAATTTTATTTATAATTCCATTTTGTGCAATTTGGTGAACCATAAATAATGACATGGTATTATTATTATTAATATCATTGGTTTTCTCTAAGTTTATGAATGTATTTAATTACTATTACATAATTAAATATTGTAATTGAATCCCCATGTCAATAAATAGACACATATGTCTATTGTGCCATGGACCTAACAGCACACCCGGCGAATTGAGAATGGTTGAGATAAAAAATTTCTCTCTAGAATCCTTTTCCCACCCCTCTTTGGAATGAAAGATGTTATTCAAGGCCGAAGAACAAGTGAACAAGAACGACCAACACAGGACACTCACTTCACCGTGCTAGCTCTCGGAGAACGAGCGGTATTGATTAGAGGCCATTGGAGCACATTTGGAACACCACTAGATGGATTCTAGTTTGGATCCTTGCAAGCACAACAAGAAAATTCGGAAGGTTCATTCTGGATGATCAACATTGTAAACGAAGAAAATACTGAAGATCCAGGTATTATTATATTTATAAACTTAATTAAATTAATAATAAACATGATGTGAAATATCGACTCTAAAGGTTTTGGGCCTCTTCCTTCTTTATCTAAATATTTGATTATATTCAATAGAGATTTTCGTTCATCATTATATTTATCCTATAATAATCATTGATCATGGTAAAAATCAATGATGGGTTCCGGCCCAACCATGCTTCCACTGCGCCCAGAACCTTCAAGTGGTACTAGAGCAGTTACATCATAGTTTATAATTATTTAAATATTTTTTGATGATTTACACATTTAATAATTTAGTTATTTTAATTTAAGTAAATCATTCTACAAATCTGAATCTTGAAATCTGTTCCTCCTCTTTTGTTTCTCATTAACCTTACATAAATGATCTTTTCTTTTAATTTTGATTAAAATAAAATAGAGGATCTCATTTGGAGGTGCCAATGGTTCTTGGTCGTACAACACCAGAACACATGACATGTATTCAGCAGTACAAGCCATGTATCCAATGTTCAATACACTAGGTTTGGTCCGCCAAACCAAGTTATGTCATTGGATTTTGTCTAATTCTTAATGACTGTGTGTGTTGACCAGGAATAGGTGGAACATAGTTTTTGGATTACGCACCATGTGGCCAACTAGACACGATATGTAGTCCCTTCGGGTTAAGGTCAGACTGTGTGCCCCGTACATAGCTTACCCTACTGGAGACTGTGTAATGAGGAACTACACAGTGTGTGGCCCACTGGACTTGTCATGTACTCCAATGATTTCCGAAATACACTCAAAAACTGTTTCCCCGAGCATGTATTTCAAATGGACTGTGAAAAATGGTACACGTTGTTTAGTTGGAACTACATGCCATGTACTCATCCAAATTAAGCAGATTTATTAAAATTTATTATTATATCATACAAACCCTTGATACATATACCGTCGTGTGGGCATAAAGCTGAGGCACAACAAATGATAGGTGTTATATATATATATAAGTGTGTGTGTGTGTGTGTGTTTAATTTAACATCTATGTGATGTTCATTTCTACTCATTGGGTAGTTATAAATAGTAATTCACTGGGTTTCCTCCAAGGTACAAGTTACTTAAAAATATAATTTTAAATGATTTTATTTTTTTAAAATTATGAAGTATGAGAATCTCAAGGAAATTCATAAAAGGTTTTAAGATAAAAGGATTAATTAATTAAAGTTGATAATTAATTTGATTGAGCATTATTTATCTTAAAGAAGAATTATTAATGAATTTAATGTAAGTTTTATTTATGCGTAAATATCATTGCATGTATGGATGATCATGAGGTAGTCTAAGACCTTTGTATGTGGAAGGTTTATTTTAATTTATTTATTTAAATTAAATTTGTTGGTCTGCGAGCCTTCTCCTCATTAATATGTAGGGCCTCTGTGCGCAATATTTCTTTTATGTAAAACCCCTTTTTACCCCTCACGTGCATGTGAGTTTAAAAAAAGGCATATGCAATGGATGTAACTCCCAAGCTAGTGGAGGTGGTTCAATATGGAGCTGAGATGAAACCAATCCCATGAGATACAGAAGTGTACAGATGGAAATTTGTAAACATGGACCCAAAAGGTTCAAGATGTTTCTCTCCTAGGTCAATAATTGTTTATCAACCACTAGATAAACTTACCATTAGAAAATCTCATGATCATTCCCTTTATTTAATTTCTATCAGTTGAAAGGTTTATCATTGTTTATGTGTTGTCACAATCACAAAATTAATGAATTAAACAAGAAAACAAGATAGAACTAAAATAAACCAGAATTATGCCTAAATATTATCAAGACATGGTTAATCACTTAAGTAAGTTCCAATTAATATTAACACACATGTGATAATGATAATAAGAAATTAACGCATACGAGATAAAAATATTTCAAATAAAATATTAAGACAGACGAATCCTTTCGTTACTTGATTAAGGTAAAAACTCAATAAAACTATGTGTTTGACAAACCCTTGTTGGGAAACATACTTTTATACAAAAATCCCTTATGAATGGTTTCAGCTTGACTTAACCATATTACATCAAGAGGAGTATCCCATACTAGACTTGGTGTAATATTGAAGGCAAGAGTTGAGGAAATCCAAAGTCATGATTTTAGGATTAGGGAATCCACTCAATAGATCAAGGAGCTTCTAGCCTATAGTTGGAAAAGACCTTCCTACCTAAATACCTTCTAATATCTTGGCCAACCCTTATTGGGGTTATGCGAAGGGGGATATAGATCCTTTCCACTAGAATATCATGGGAACTAGACATTATGAGTTCAACGGTTAGGGTCATTGGGACTTGATAAAATAGTGGGAGACATAATAAAATTTATTATTTCTCAGAAAATGTAATCAAGAAAGTACTAATGTTCTTCTATTTTAATTGTAGATAACAAATTACACACTCAATAACCATACTATCCATGCAATCAATTCTGGATAAAGACAACATCCTCACTGGCAGTAACTTCCCGGAATGGTTTAGACGCCTTCGAGTAATCCTACGCCATGAATGGAAGTCTTATGTGCTGGAGTCAGCATTACCTAATCTACCTGTAAAGTGGAGTGTGATGAGGATTTCATGGTCTATTAGAAACATATGAACGATTTTGTCGACGTTAAATTTTTGATGATATCATCAATGTCCAGTGATCTCATGATGTCTCATGAAAACAAGGATTCTTATTGCATGCTCGATCACCTACATGGTCTTTACAAGGAGAGAGAAAGAAATGAAAGGTTTGAGATCTCTAAGGCACTCTTTTAGAGTAATCTTGGAGAAGGTTCCCCAGGTGGGCCTCATGTAGTCAGGCTTATTGGATATATTGAGCACCTAGAGGTTCTATGGTTTGAACTCCCTAAAGAACTGGGCACCGATCTCATTCTCACATCACTCCCTCAGATCTTCTCTAACTTTTTTTTCAATTTCAATATGAACATCATTAAGAAGTCTCTATCTAATCTTCTTATCCTCGTTCTCCAATTGAAAAAAGACATGAAGCACGAAAATTCATCTGTCTTTATGGTGAATAACATGGAATGGAAGGTGAAGAGCTTTAAGCCCAAATATTTTTCACGGCCTTCCAAGAAAAGGAATATCAAAGGGGAGGCAAGGGAACATGAGGTTTTTTGTTTCCCATGTGTCAAGAAGGGCCACTATAAGAAGAACTGCACCCAGTATAAGAAGCAAGGGGAAGCTCCAAGTGCGTTTGTTATCAAATGAAATCTATATGTTTCTACAAATTGGGTATTAAATATAGCTTTTAGTGATCACATATGTATCTAAATATAGGAACCATATAGATTCAGGAAAAATGACTGAGGGGAGGTTGATCTACGAGAAGCCAACAGAGCCAAACTTACTATTGTAGCTGTCGGGGACTACCACCTCACGTTGCCACCAAGGATGATTATGGTGTTAAAAGGTTGTTATTATGTGCTTTTTATTGCTAAAAACATTATTTTTTATCCATATTTGATAAATATGGTTTTCTTCTCAAGTTTGGAAATGAATATTTCTTCTTTTAAAAAGATATAATTTTTTTGGTAGGGAACATTTATACAATGGTCCTTACGTGTTGGATTACACAAACCAGGTAATGGAAATCGATAACAAAAATAGTTCACATGAGTCATACCACACCCAACTTTGGAATCACTAACTAGGCCATGTAAACGAGAAACACTTGAAAAAGTTACCTCAATATGGATATTTAGATTCTTTTGAACTAAAACCACTTGGAGTATGTCATTCTTGTTTACAAGGAAAAATTACCAAATCCCCATTTAGTGGGAAAGGTGAATGGGATAATGAACTTCTTGAAGTTGTTCATACTGATGTGTGTGGACCATTTCTAGTTGAAGCAATGTGAGGGTACTCATAATTCATAACTTTTACTAAAGATTTTAGTTGATATAGATATATATACTTAATGAGGTATTAGTAGTATTCCTTCGATAAGTTCAAATAATACAAGAATGAAGTTGAGAACTAGCTTGGTAAGAAGATTAAGAAACTCTAATTAGACTGAGATGGAGAATATCATAATCAAGAATTCGTTGATTACTTATGGGATTTAGGAATCCTATCCCAACTGACTCCTCTATACACGCCTCATTGGAATAGTGTGAACGAAAGGAGGAACATCACCCTTTTGGACATAGTGAGATCAATGACGAGTCATGAGAGTCTTCCATTATCCTTTTGGGGATATGTGTTACAAACAGTGGCACACATACTAAACCAAGTACCAACTAAATTGATGAATGTTATTTCATAAATGTTCTGGAGTGTAAATAAATCCATATTATCGAATTCACATGTGTGGGGAAGTGATGTGTTTGTTAAGGCCTCTTTATGTAACAAAATTTCACCCCAAGTCACAAAGTGTACCTTTATAGGATACCCCAAGGAAACAAGGGGATATTACCTATAAAACCCCTCAGACAAAAAGGTTATAGTGGTAAGACATTCAATATTCCTTGAGAGGGAGAACATATAAAAAATAGATAGTGGGAGTGAGATAGACTTCGATTAAGTTGAGGCTCAAGGTACACAAGAATTGGTATAGGAATTGATTCCAAAAAAGCCCTATGGAAGAACGAACTATTCCAGATACACAAGAGCTGCGTAAGAGTACAAGAGAGGTTAGAGAACTGTAACGGTATAGTTTTATTGTTACCGAGGATGGTGACTCATTATTAGTTGATAATAATGATCCTCTAACCTACAAGGATGCAGTAAGTGGCACAGATGTTTCAAAGTGTCAAGAATCCATGAATTCTGAAATGGACTCTATGTGCCAAAACCAAGTATGGATTTTGGTAGATCCTCCAGTTGATGTAAATCTTGTTGGTTTCAAATTGGTATTCAAGAAGAAACTCTACATGGAAGGAAAAGTTAGTACCTATATGTCACGAATGGTTGAAAAAGGGTTCAGACAATGTTAAGGAATTGACTAAGATGAAACCTTTTCACCAGTTTCAATGATGAAATCCATTAGAATTCTATTGGCCATTACCACTTTCCATGACTATGAGATTTGGAAAAGAGATGTCAAAACAACCTTCCATAATGGGAACCTTTAGGAAGTTTTCTACATGACACAACCTGAAGGGATTATAACTCCAAAGGATTCCAATAAGGTATGAAAGTTGTATAAATCCATTTATGGATTAAAGAAAGCATCCAGGTCATCAAACATTCCTTTTGAAGAAGCCATAATTAATTTTTTTATCAAGAAAAAATGTGATCATATGTCTACAAATTGTTTTGTGGGAGTGAAGTCATTTTTCTAATAGTATAGGTTGATGACCTGTTACCTATTGGAAAGGAGATACCAGTCTTACAGTCTGTGTATTCATGGTTTAATCAATGCTTCTCCATGAAGGAATTCGGTGAGGCAGCATATATTTTTGGGATCAAGATCCATCGTGATAGATCCAAGAGATTTTTGGGACAAAGTCAAAGTACATACATTGATAAGATACTGAATAGATTTAGAATTGATAAATATGAGATTGGATTGTTGTCAGTATCACATGGGTTTAATCTTTCAAATAAAATGTGTCATTAGACACATGATGAATGAAAAATAATGGCAAGGACTCCATATGCATTAGTGATTGGGTCAATCATGTATGCCATCTTATGTACTGGGTTAGATGTTTCCTACGTATTGAGTGTGGTAGGAAGATATCAATCTAACCCAGATGACCACCTTTGGATAGAATTCAATACTATCCTAATGTATCTTAGGAATACTAAGGATATGTTCTTGAATTATGATGGACATGAGGAATTAGTAATCAGAGGATATGCAGATGCTAGTTTCAAGACTGATCAAGATGACATGAAGTTGCAAACAGGATACATCTTCACATTGAATGGAGGTACAGTGAGTTAGAAGAGCTCAAAGAAGAGTGTGGTCACATATTATATAACATAGTATAAGTATATCACAGCTTTTGAGGCAGATAAAGAAGTAGTTTGGATGCAAAGCTTAGTCCAAGAGATGGATGTGATACCTAGTAGTAAAGATCCTAACACACTGTACAATGATAATACTACAGTGGGGTATCTCTCAAAAGATTCATGGTCACATTAGTGGAAGAAGCACATACATCAGAAGTATCATCTCTTGATGGATTTTTCTCAGAGAGCTGAATTTGTAGTGAGAAGTATTTCCATGGAAGATAATGTGGTGGACCCCTTGACTAAAGTCTTAACTCAGCAAAAACATGGTCACTATGTGAGGTCTAGTGGAATGAAAGTCGTAGGTAGTTGGCTCTAGTACCAGTTGGAGTTTTTAAGAGTTGGTGTCCTATAACCAACTTGTTATACTTTTATTACATGTATATTTAATGTATTTAAATATTAAACATCTTATTATATATTGTTCATTATTTTGCATGACTATGATGTAATAATGTCCTAGAGTATTTGTTGCATTGATAAGGTCATGGTAGTTCCCCACTATGATGAGAACCTTGAAATTATACAAAAATATTCTTAAATAGAGTTCTACAATTTGAATACATAATATTATGGGACACAAAGAATGAATATTGTCAGGTGTGAGTACTCATAATCAGATGATACTTCCTCTCATGAAGTTCGCACTTGGTAATATACAAGACAAGATATTATGATAACTTACATGCTAGTAGAAATATTTCATGTTTTGGTGTCATCAGATATTTCTATCTACGATCATTTGTAATGATCCTTAGAATTTGATATTATCACTAATACATGTCACGACTCATGGACATTGAATTACTGATGAAAACCATCAAGTAGACAATTGGTGGAAAGTAGGGTACGTTGGGTGTGTCACAAGTGGCATATTATTAATGGATAAGTTGAGAAAGGATTTTTCCCTTCTATTTATGGAAGTTGATACCTCATCCCTTTAATTTAAATAGAACTGTCGTGAGAAATTCCATGGTCCTGGTGTAACGATGAGTTTATTTCAGGTAGTCAAAGAATGACGTATCAAGCATAAAATTTGATGACACTATTATGAAGCATTCTTCATGAGGTATTACAGCAAAGGGATTATATTACATAGTGAGCATTATTATGTGGAAGTTGTTTTTGTGAATTTAATTTATTTCTCTTGGGTGGCTTGACCCATTGCTAGATAGTACTCTTGGACTTTAGGCAAGCCCACCTAATGCTAGTGAGAAAGAATCCTAGAGGGTCACATACTAAGTGATTCTGGTGGTCTTAGTTAAATTCTATTGGAATTTAATTAATAAATATTATTATCAGAATAATTGTATAATTTTATTCAAGTTATAATGATTGCATAAATTAAATAAATTTTTATTCACCGGATTGTGGGTAAAATATATTTATTTATTTTATTGAAAATTTAATAAATATTTATTTTCTAATTTGTAAAAAATATTTATTTAAGAGAATAAATTATTTATTTATTTATTCAGGTTTTCAATAAATGGGTGTGGAGTATGAGAGGACCAAGTCTGGTATTATACTAAAATAATTATTCTCAAGATGATAAATAATTATTGATATAGTTGGAACAAATTAAAATAAAGCTTCTATTATTTTGTGATGTGGAATTTTATTTATAAATCCTTTTTGTGAAATTTGACGCAACATAAATAATGAAGCGGTATTATTGTTAATATCAAGGGTTTTCTCTAAGTTTTTTAATGTATTTAATTGATGTTACGCAATTAAATATTATATCTAAAGACTCATGTCAATAAATAGACACATACATCTATTGTACCATGGACTGAACAAAAAACTTGGTGAATTTATAATTGTTGAGCTAAACAATTTCTCTCTCGAATCATCTTCCTTCCACTCTCAATAATGAGAGACATTATTCAAGGCCTAAGAACAAGCGATCAAGAATGAACGACACAAGACACTCTCTTCACCGCTCTAACACCTAGAGAATGGACAGTATCAATCGAAGGCCATCAGAGCACATGTGGATCACCACAAGAGGGATTCTAGTTTGGATCCTTGAAATCAAAACATGATAATCTTAAAACTTCATTCTGGACAATCAAAATTATCAAAGAAGAAAATACCAAATATCCAGGTATTGTTTTCTTTATGAAATTAATTAAATTAATTATAAACATGATGTGAAAGATCCTCTCTAAAGGTTTCGTGCCTCTTCCTTCTTTATCAAAATTTTTTATTCTATTCTGTGGAGGTTGGTGTTCATAATTTTATTTATCCTAGAATAATTATTGATCATGGTAAAAATCAAATTTGGGTGCGATCCCAACCATGCTTCCACTAAGCTCAGATCTTTCATAATGGACATAGATCTTGGAACCAAAAGAAGAGGATGAGTAGATCTAATAGAACACTTACTTGGAGAGTTGTGACGTAGATGAAACGAAGATCCAAAGTCAATCGGATTGATCTGGATGAAGGAGTGCCTCTAAAAATCACCAAGGGAGAGTCTAGGGTTGAGATCTATGAGGTTTGTAAATAATAGCCTGAGTGGAACTGCCAAATGTTTGACATTATGATAGGCATTGGCTGGGTCATGACGTCTACCCCCCGGTCACGATGTAAAGGACATATTGGATAAGTATACCGAAAACCCATCGTCTCAAATACAAAAAATATTATTTATCCCCGACAGGACATGTACCTTGTGTACACGATGTGCACCAGCTCACGACGTGATCTCCCCATTCACGATCTGAAACCTTCTCTAAGTACACGGTGTGTACTTTAGGTACACAGTATGTACCTGTTCTGTAGTCTGCAGTAAGCCTATAAAAATCACATAAAAGTATTTTTTACTAAAAGGGGATATATAAAATGTGGAAAACCTACCCGATGAATGTAACAGGATGTCACAAACCAGAAACCGGGGGTACTACATTTTTCAACAGATTAGAAGGTACAAAGTTAGATATGATATTATAATTTTAGAATCCTAATTATTTCATAAATATTATATATATTCAATAGTTCCCTATTTATAACCATCTACATAAATTGGTTCTAAAATGAATTACACCGCAACATGGAGATAGTAAGTCGTATGTACGCACGGGCAATGTTTTTTCTTTTCATGGGATGAAAAATAAATGGAAAATGATTGAACCATAATTATAATATTATCTCAATATGATTATGATACTATATATGTTTTTTAGGATGGGTATAATAGATTTATAGTATGTAGAAGAAGAATAAAATTTGAAAGAGTCGTTATAGATGATTACCTCTTCTTTTGTAGACATCCATTAAATACCTTTTTAAAGACCCTTGGAATAGTCTTTTAAGAAGAAAATAACCTCTATTTAGTGGATATGGAAGGATATAAGAGAAATAGTGAGGGGTTTTTTGAGATAGATGGCTCAAAGTTGTGTGAATAATTAAGAGAAATTGGAGTCCTTTTATAATGGAGGGAAAGGACACATGTAGAATTTTTAAAAATATTAAAATATAATAATTTCATTCTCAAGAAAAATGATTCAAAATGGACATAGATTCAAATAAAAATATTATAAGATTTAAGTATACACATAAAAACATTTATATGGGTTTTGGTGTCATTTTAAACCTTATCATTTGGTTTAACCCCTTGGTTAACCGATTTTAATCTTAATTGGGGAAATAAATTTTTAATATTACAAGATGGTAATTTTACTTATAAGGTAACAATTTTATCATAAATGGCCAATAAATGACATTTTATACCATATCTTATCCTGTTTTCCTCTTTCAATACTTTTTTGATTTTTAAATAATTTAATAAAATATTTTTCTCATAATATACTATTAATATCATTTTAATAACTATTCACATAATTTGGCTTTGGAAACAACATGGAAGTAATGGAATTCAAATGTAAACATTTCCCATATCTATAATATGTAATTATTATATAAAAAAAGTGAAACATGATAATTCACCCAAATTTTATTACTTATAATATTTTTAATACTATTTATTTTATTTTTCTATTAATTGAATAAATACTATATCAGAGTTCCGTAAGCATTTAAGGTAAATATTTAATCACTAAAATTTATAAATAAATTACCATGATAAAAAAATTAATTTATATTTCATATAAAATTTTATAACCAAACATATCCTCTTTTTATTATTATGTAAAAAAATTAATGATATTAAATTCAAGAGAATGACATTTTGTATTTATTCTTTCCTTAAATTAATATAAATGCCATAATCAAAGAAAAAAAGGAACTAAGTTTCTATATATTCGAGACCTAGATGAACATGGCCTAACTCAACCAGTCCAATAAGATATTTTCTAGTGTGGGGTTGATTTTAAGACCTTATCTCATGGTTTTAACCCTATTTTACCTGTTTTACCATTATAAAGGTGACAAATATATACCATAGTTACTATTCAAAATGAACAAAAATAAAGGGGGAATATTTACCAAATTTGGACCTCCTAATTCTAGATAAAGAATTCATTTTTCAATATTCAATTCCTAAAAGTGGAAGAAATTAATTTAAGTTAAAATTAGAAAATGTAATGAAAAATAAATTTTTAGGAAAATGTCTTTTCAAGTATAAAAATATTCTTATAACAAATTCAACCATAAAATTGATTACAATGAAAATAATTGGATTATTAATAATATAATAGAAATAATTTTAATTTTGAAACTATTTTAAAATAAAATAAAACTTTTAAAATTCTTAAAATAGAAATATAATTTTCAACAAAAAACAATATTTTTCACTATTAACTGAAAAATCAATTTTTTTTATAAAAATCCCAAAAATTCACTTTAAGATAAATTTTACATGATGATTGAAAAAATGATATCCTTTTTATAAATTAAAATTTATAAAATTTCAAAAAATTAATTATAATATTTTTTCACAACAAGCAATAAAAACAATTTTTGAAGAAAACGAATTTTGAAGAATAAATTGTCTTCATTATAAAATTATGTTATTATTTAATAATAATTAATAAATTAATTTTTATTCTATAGATCCTTCGTATATATTTCATAATTTATTTAATCATATTCATACCTTTTAATTTAATATCTAGTTTATAATGTTCATATTTAAATAATAATATTTTGTGGTTCGTTTAAGATCGGTGTTGCATGTTGAATATGCTATCAAATGTAGTATTGTTTTAAATATCATGATGTCACATTATAACATTTAATAAATTTTTTCCTCATAAATTGAATTTGATATTAGTAATCAAGGGTTTTACATTTTAAAATACCTATGTTGAATACCACATTGTAAAAAGGGTTAATAGAAATTCCTCTTGAAAATAGGGAAAGGGAAATATAAAGGTTGTTTAGAATAACCCATAACTAGTTTTCCAAATAGTATAACAATAGAGGGAAGTGAAAATATGGATATTGTGGTAAAATTAAATTCCAAAAAATTATTAATATTGATAGAAAACATTAGTGTTAAGAAAGTGAATTATCAGGATAAATTCAATGACCACGAAACCATAAATCAATGAGGTGTGAAAATACCATTGATTCATTAGAAATTAAGGCAATAGATCAACATTTTTGGTTCAAAATAATTTTCCTATAACTAAGTAATTATTTATTTAACTATATTAAAAACATAAGGAAATATACTTATTTGAAAAGTATAATTTCAGCCATTAAAAAATTTCCACCATAATCCCATCTTTTTTCTCCAAATGATGAGTATTCAAGATTAATTTTTCATGTATGGAGCACTAAAATAAACTTCTAATATATCACAAGATCCAAAAAAGGATAATAATTTATTCCTCCAACCTTTAGACATTTACCAAAACGAAAATTGTTAGAACAAGGTAGGATAATATGAATAAACTTCATATGAGTAAATACAACATTAATCTCCAAAGACTTAATAATACCCAATTTTCAACTTAAATCATTCAATAAATAATTATCCTTAAAAAAATTCATAATATTCTTAACTAAAATAGAAACCCAAAGATTATAATGATTTGATAACATATTCTTCCCAGTTAAATTTAACATTTATCTCCAAATAACATCAATTACTTCTTAAATTATCATATGAACAATTTATATTCTATGGTCATATATTCTCTAATATATATTAATATTTCCAATAAGTAACCTAAATCACTATAAATACATAATAAAATCATGTATGCTTCCAAAATATAACGCAAAATTTATTCTTCAAATGAAATACCATCCTAGAAAATAATATTCTCTTTACCTTAATCATATAATTTTCCCAATTAATATAGTGAAATTATTCTGAAATAACATTAATCACTTAGTTACCAAATTAATTTTTAATTCCATGGTTATCTATATGATAAAACATATGTTACCAAATTATAATAACACATAATTAACTCAACATAAAATATCATATTTAACCTTAAGGTTATCAATAACTTTAAAATTGTCTTCACATAATATAAAATCATTATTCCTAAAATAACATTTTCACTAAAAAAGATACTAATACTAAGGGTTGTATTTCCGTAAATAGCACCCAAAATATATTTAATCATCTAAACTCTGATTACATTGAACCTCAAAATCCTCATATATTCCTTTAAACTTATGATCAACCTTATAATTATCAACCCAAACACTTTAGTTTTATCCAATATCATTATGGAATATCATAGGATTTATAGTAACTATTCTCTCATTGATAATAATGGTTCATAAATAAAATTTGAATTAGCCATAGAATATCCCTTAGGAGTGTCAAACTAAGTGTGAAGTAATATCACACTCATTATTCACTAGAATGATGGTCGAGATATTTTCAACTAACTCTTTTTGAGGTTATTAACCCTAGATGAATTTGTCTCAAAACCACATACAATTATAATATCCAGATAGGAATGTATTTCTAGGGAAAACAATATAATATTTACCATAATATAAACATGATAATATTTTCCTACAATTAAACATATCATCAATGTTTTTCATAGGGTTATGTTTAGTAATCTATGTTTACTAAATCTAGTTCCCAAGGTTTCTACTAAATTTCCTCTAATACCAACTGTAATGAACCTGAATCCATTATCCCAAGTTCGATGGTTTCTTTATTACATGGTTACTATATACAAGTGATCACATTCCAAAAAAATGAATAATTTATTATTCTAGGTAAACTAGATACATAAATTATTCCCATATTTAATTAGAAATATAAAAAACATAGTATAATAAACATTCATACAATTTATGATATCTTTCACAATATACTTATTCCTATCCTGTGGAAAGGAAAACAAATAAAGGTTCAACTCGAATTCTTAGTAAGGGAAAGTTAATAGTGGAAGCTATCATAAAATAAACAAGTTATATCAATATAGTAAATAGAATAACTGAAAACACATTCCATTTAATCGATAACATGAGCATGAAGAATAATATGGTAGGAATTAATGATGATCAAATAATATCATATAAAAAGTCACAAAAACTTGAAACATGTTTGTGGATTTCATAACTATTCAAATAATAAGATGGACATAAATAACTACTTTAATAATGATGGAATGCATAATGATGGACATTATAAACATACTTTCAAGGCCTAATTCCATGACATATTACATAAATGGGTAAGTCCTTGACCAAAAAAACAAACTAGTTTGTCTCCTGAGATATAAAAAAATATCATAGGACTATAGAGGACCTCACCCATCACTTAATATGTTCATTGTATTAATCATATAAAATGAGTGAAACATGATCAACATAAAAAATTGTATTGAAAAACTGGCATACAAAATGTTAATACTTTCCCCAATAAATAAATATAACATGATCATAATTCATCCCAAGTAATATGGTGAATGGTATCAAAATAGTAAAATCCCATTAACTTATAATATGCACCAAATAATGTTGACATAGATTAGAATTATTTAAAAAGATCACTGAAAGATTTATCGAAAATTCCTTTTCATTTTGAAATCAATTATTCAAAAACAAAAAAATTATAAAAATATTAAGGAAAGAATTTTATTTTTAGAAAATCTTGAAAACATGTAAAGGAAGCTTCAAATCAATGACTATACATGACAGTGGGAAAATTCATTCATGTGGTGTATGTTGAAATAAATATTTTGTTCACACCTTCAGTAAAATGTGTATCATTTGGAAAAAGGAAATATGTTTAATTTTAAACCATTTCATAAACATTCAAAAATTGGTAAAAATTTCATTAATATCTCATTTTATAATATTAAAAATATTATTGAAAATATTTTAAAGGAAATATGGACGTGGAAGAAAAATATTTTCAACCATAATAAAAAACAATGTAGGTTTTTCTTAAAACATTATCTCAATGTCTTCAGTACTTAAGAGAATAAAATGAAAGGAAAACATTTAATTATCAAAAATACCTAGAGGAGAATAAAATATATTTGGTTTAAAATAAAAATATCTTATAATTCTCCCAACTGATATGTAATCATAAAGAATCCCAAATAATGTTGATATTATGAAATAAACCCTTACTAATTTTGTAAATTTTGAATCATACCCACTGTGAATGAAATAACTTCAAATGAAACATTAAATATAATTAATATAAATATAATAATGATATATAAAATAAAATTGGAATTATATACACAACATGAAATAAATAAGTGGTGATTGTAACATATGTCTCGTAGAAACAAAGGTGAGATGAGAAACCCTTACAAATATCATATCATTGAAGTGAGAATTAATCAATTAAAAGATTATGTGTGAAAAATATAAATCCACAAAAAATAAGTGTAAATAAAACATAATACACTAATAGTTAATTTCACACATAATCATGGATCTACATAGTCAATGAATTAGAAGTATAACCCAATGAATTTAAATTGAGTTAAGAAGCTCCTTACCTCGAATCTGACTTCGTGAGTAATTTTAGCCTCATGTATAATAAATTTAAATTTATTATAATTATATAAAAATTAATATGAATAATTATAATATAATATATGATCCACTTATAATATTTAAATACTCATTTATTAATAATTCTTTATTAAAATCGTTGTTTCCATATGTTAATTACCTCATTTTTCATGTAAGTTTTCGTATGAAAGTTTTGATCCATATACTTTGATAATGGTTCTATCATCTCCAGAATAATAATCAGAAAAAAATATCATATATATTCATTATATACATATTTATAATCATCAATTAATGTAAGGAATTGAAAAATGAATTTCATTATTCATGAAGATGGTAGGTCGCAGGTACACATGAATGTTGTTTTCACTTTTTGACTGGAAGAATGAAAGAAAAGTAACCAATAATTCATAATTAAAGAATAATTATTATATAATATATATCATATATATTCCTTAAATCTATCCTTATTACCATCCATGTAAATCAAAAATGAAAAATGGATAGCATCGCTTCGTGGAGGTGGTAGTCCACACACACGTACGCCTGAGCGACATTTTCATTTTTCAATGGATTGGAAGGTAAGAAGGTAGATATGATATTATAATTCCATAAGAATAATTATTTCATAAATATCATATATATTCATTATTTTCATATTTATAACCATCCAAGTAAAGTGATGATGAAAAACAAATTACACCACTATGTGGATATAGTAAGATGTACGTAAGCACAAACAATGTTTTCGCTTTTCATGGGATGGAGAATAGATAAAAAATGTTTGTTCTATAATAATAATAACATATCAGTACAATTACGATACTGGATTTATTATTTCAGAATGGTTGCAACATGTTTACTGAAAGTAGAGGAAATAAATTTGTGAGAGTTGGTAAAGATGATTACTTCTTCAGTAGAATTCCTTTAGATTCCTTATTAAGGATACTTGGAATGATCTTTTAAGAAAACAAAAACCCCAAATTAGTGGAAAATAAAATTTATAAGATAAATATTTAGGGTTTTATTGAGATATATGTTTCAAAGTGATTTGATTAATTGAGAGAAAGAAATATCTCTTTATAAGGGGGAAGGATACACCTGAAATTTTTAAAAATATTAAAATATAAATATGTCATTCTTAGAACAAATGATTAAAAATGTCCAAATATTTGAATAATAATAGTATAAGGTTGAAATATTCTCCTCTAATAAAATTTATACACATTTTGGGGTAATTTTAAACCTTATCTTTTGGTTTGACCTATTGGTTAACCAACTGGTAATGACTTTTAAATATTAAAGGGTATATATTTTACTTAAAAGGTTGAAATTTACTCATAAATGGCCAAGGGATGAAATTTTTTACATTATACTATCCCCCTTGTACTCTTTCAATATTTTTATGATTTTTAAATAATTTAATAATATATTTTTATCATAAAATACTATTAATTCCATTTTAAGAACTATTCACATCATTTGACTTTGAAAACAATATGAAATAAATGAAATTTGAATCTAAATATTCACATATCTATAATTTTTTATTTTTATCTAAAAAATTTATGGAAAACATTAATTCAACCAATTTTTATTACTTTTAATATTTTTAAAATCATTTATTTTATTTAACTATTAATTGAACAAATACTATTTCGGTGTTGCATAAGCATTTTAGGTAATTATATAATCAATAAAATTTTGAAATAAATTACCATAATAAAAAAATAATTATATTTTAAATAAAAATCTATATCCAAATTTATCCTATTTTTATCCTTATCTAAAAAATTTATAGATATTACTTTCAAGAGAGTGAAATTTTGTATTTATTATTTCCATAAATTAATATAAATGCCATAATGAATGAAATATGGCACCAAGAAACCATATATTCAAGACCTGGATGGACATGGCATAAATCCACCCATCTAATAGGATAATTTCATGTGTTTTGTCTATTTTGAAACCTTATTTCATGGTTTTAACTCCATTTTAACTATTTTACCCTTATTGTGGTGACAAATATTTACCATGATTACTAATAATATTGACAAAAAATAAAAGTGTAGTATTTATAAAATTTTGAACCTATTGATTCCAAATATGGAATCTAATTTTTAATATTCAATTTATAGAAGTTTCAAAAAATAATTTATGATAAAAATTCAAAACGCAACGAAAAACAATTTTTTCAGAAAAATTCATTTTTAAGCATTAAAATTCTTTTATACAAAATTAAACCATAACATTTATTCCAATGAAGAAAATTGGATTTTTAAAATATATATAATTTTACTTTTAAACCATTTTAAAACAATTTGTAACTTTGTAAATTTGTAAAACAAAAATACAATTTTCAATAAAAACATTATTTTTCACTATTCACTGGAAAATCAATCATTTTAGAAAAATTCCAAAAAATTCACTCTAAGATAATTTGTAAATACTGATTACAAAAATAATATCCTTTGATAAATTAAAATTTCTAAAAGTTACATAAATTAATAAAAATATTCACTCACAAAAGGAAAGAAAAATCATTTTTGAAGAAAACATATTTTGAAGAATAAAATGTCATTACTAAAGCATTAATTGCTTATTTACTAAAAATTAGTCAATAATTTTTTATTTAGTATTTATTTTATATATATTTCATAATGTGGATAATACTATTCATTCCTTTTAATTCAATTTCAAGGTTATAATGATCATATTTATATAATAGTATTTTGTGGTTTGTTTAAACTTGTTGTAGTGTGTTGAATTCAAAATAGAACATAGTGTTATTTTAAAATATTTGTGTGTCACACTCTTTGTGTAACCAAAATTTTGATATCAAATCAGGTAATGTTTCTCACCATAGTGTAGCAAGTAAATTCTCAAGGGATGATTCCAAAAAAAAATTAATGGAATTGATTTCAAATGGTGGAAACATAATATGTTCTATTTTACTAAATTAATTTTGGAAAATTTTATCACTAAATAAACCCAAAAGTTTAGTAAAGAATAAATGGTTATATAGAAGGTTATTATTTTTGATTCATTTAAGCATTCTGACTTCCTATGTTGCAATTAAATCCTCAATGGTATCGAAAACACACTTTAAAATGTTTATAGATCCTTCAAAACTGTTAAGGAGTTGTGGGAGATTATTTATCACAAGTAAATGGACAATGATGCTAGTTTGAAGAAATCATTATCAAAAAAAATTTGGACATCAAAATACTTTAATCAAAAAAATAATGAGTCAATTGTATAAAGTACATGTTATTATGCACGGTATTCACACTAAAGGTATGTATTTAAATGAATAATTTCAAGTTGTTGCTTTTATTGAGAAAATACCTCCTTCATAGAAATATTTTAAAAATTAATTTAAGCATAAGAGAAATTAAAAGTCACTTCAAAACATGGTCAGGCTGTTGAGGATGGATGAATACAATCAAATTTTTGAAAATAAAGTTATCAGTAACAAGATGATCTCAAAATCCAACATTTTTTAATGAGGAACAAAGATCAAGAAGCATAAGTTCACTATAGGGAATCCTAAGTATGGTCAAAAGAAGTCTAAAGGAAAATGCTACAACTATGAAAAGCCTGAGAATCAAGCCAATGATTGTAGGAAGACAAATAGGAATATGAAGCATCAAGACAATGTATTTGATATTGACAAGACCTCCATTGAAGTTGAATATTTTCATTTTCTTCACCATGGTTTCTCAATGTAATCTCATCAAAAACCTAAAGGAGTGGTGGGTTGACACTGGAACCATATTCCATGTTCATTCTAATATGTGGATGTTATAATCATATGCATCATTGGGAAGTGATGATAAAATCTTTATGGGAAACTCATATACTTATGAAGTGGAGGCCACCAGAAAATTACTTCTAAAAATGGCCTTAAGAAAGACTGTGACACTAAAAAACACACTTCATATACCTGATATTCACAATAATTTAGTGTCATGCTCTATTTTGATCAATAATGGCTTTATGCTGGCATTTGTTTCTAACAAAATTTTACTCTAAAAGAGTTATGTGTATGTTGGTAAGGGCTATATGAGTGAGGGTCTATTTAAATTCAATTTCGTGACTATTGTAACCAAGTATTCTAAGATAAATGAAAGTAATGATCCTTTGTTTTATGTGGTTGAGTGTGCTGATTTGTGGAAGGTGTAAGAACCCATTTCTTCTTTTTGAGGTACGGTTTCTTGATTTCTTTTTTTTACTTTGAGTCGTTTTTTAGAAAAAGGAAAAACTAAACAAATAATGGAATCATACTGTCACACGGGTTGATTCAGGGAGACATGTTATGTAATACTAAGTAAACGCTATGTATTTTGGCCATGTATGATGGGAATACATGGTGTGTGGGAATGTTGGAAAGTAATAGAGTAAAAATCAACTATAAGAAATATAATTCTTGGTACACGTTGTGTATTCATGTCGACCGGTCCTGGAAATTAAGTCGGTGGAAGTCAGCCACCAAATGAATATTTAAATGATATACATGTTGTGTATATGGACTTACATGCCATGTACTTTGTTTTTTTTTCACTTCAAACAGGCATCAGCCTCATTCTTCTGTCATTTGGATAGAAGGCTCGCTCAGGGAACCGAATAGGAGTGACAGAATTTCAATCTTCTCCCAAATTTTCATGAAGACTCTGGTTCGATTGACATTAGTTGCGTTTGAATTGTATCGCTAAGCTCTCAATTAATCTTGATTTGTTCTTATTTATTCTTGTTCTAGGGGAAGTTATTTAAGGTTGACTGTTTTTTCTTGTTTCATAGATCTTTTTCATTCTTGCTTTAATTGGAGCTCAAGGATGGATGAGGAGAGTCATACTACGACGAGGTAGATGGTCTCGTGAAAATTGTTTAATTTCAAGTTGTTCATATGTGCCGCTGTGCCGAACGCCAATTATTAGTGTGTTGAATAATTTAGAATTTGACCCATGTTGATACCTAATGACATTAGGTAATTGAAAAAATTAATTGAATCATGTTTAGGCTTAATTGGTTAGATTAAGGGCCACCTCAGGGTTGTTTTTTCCCACAGATGACCATTCTTTAGCCGTTTGGACATGGATGATGATGGGATTTCCTTTGTTTCCCTTTTGAAGGGTTTTTTTAGAATGAAATTGGTCAAATGAATTTTTCCATGTGAATATGATTGTAAAATATTTGTGATAGTTTAATTCCCATGTTAGTCTTTTTATATAGTTTTTTCCATGAGATTTGATTATTGAAAACCATCTAATAGTGTAATTTACATGTGTTGTTTACTATGAAGAAATGCTTATACACCAGGCTTGGCCCTGAACATGATGAAATTCTGATGCACCGGGCTGGTCCCAGATTTTAATATGTTGAAATACTGATATACTGGGCTTGTCCCTGATTTTAATATGTTGGAATACTGATACACTAGACTTTTCCCTGATTTAAATTTACTGAAATACTTATACATCGGGCGTAGCCCTGTGACATATTGAAATGGAATGACTGATGACTCATCTTCCAAACCAAAGCACAAGATTGAATTTTGTCTACACTTCTTTTTATAGATAGAATGTTGTATTATCTGTTGTGTTTACATTATATAGGTAATTGAAAATATTAGGCCGGATCCTGAGACTTTTATAGTTCAGTGATTTTGAATTGATTAAAGAACATGAAATGAATGTAAATGAGTTACGGTTCTTGAAGGATTGTTTACTTTTGAGTACCTTATAGTTTACTGCATTTCACTACTGTACACTACTATTTCATATACACACTGATAGATTGGCACTGACCTTTGGTGGTTTCCTACTAGGATTTATTTTTCACACCCTGTTTGGGTCATGTTTTTAGGCCCAAATAGACTATATTGTCGTAGGGGTCTGTTAGCGCCAAAATGGGAGGATAAGATGAAGAAACGGAAAGCCTCAAGGAGCTACCTTGCGAATCCCATTCATGGATATCCAATCGCACCATGCTCGCCATAGATCAAGGAGGTGGTACTGCTCCGTGAGGGACATTGACATTCGCGAGCCCACCACGGAGCAAGGAGGTAGGACGCCCCGTGACCGCATTTGATGTTCACGAGGCCGTTGTAGAGCAAGATCTATCTTCACACCGAGCGAGCTCTGCTTCACGGCGCCTCTCCCTTATAAATACTACCCCCCCCCCCACCCATGTCTCGGGCATGGATCATCCGACCATTCAACTTCCTAGCTCCTGAATCATGATGTGCTTTCTGCTCTGCGAACCATGAGCAGTGCGAGGTACTTCTACTCTGCGAAGTGCCTCCCCTTTTCCTTTCTTTAACCCCCTTCTTTGAGTAGGATGCCTTTTGAGGAGCCTAAGGACCTCCACGAAGGAAGGGGGTCCCAAAGGGGACCCTGGTCCTCACAGATTGTTTATGTTTCGTGAAGCACCCTTCATGTACACATGATCCACATGCTAAAGAGGGGTCATTGAACTTCGTGATGCACATTGCTTCATGATACCTTTCATCTTGAGGAACCTTTGCGCTGCAAGGCACTGCTCTGCGAATGCCTTTCCACTTCATCAAGAACCTCTTATACGCACCTCTGCCCTATGCTTAGGTTGAGGCACTCCACTTCGTGAAGCACACCCCTTCGCAAATACCCTCTTACATGCGGAGTAGCAGAGTTTCAAAAGGCCCCTACCTATAAACCCCTCTACTTTGCAATTCCTTTTCCCGTACGACCCTCCAGGTTTGCATGATGTGATTTCAATGTCCCTTGAATGATACTACCCGTTGTGTTGCTTCGTCTCATGCTTCTTCGAATAGGAACACTAATGACTATTGCTTCATCGCATAGCCACACTAACGTGGACCCCCCAATGGTTCACGTCATAACACCCCCTAGCCATGGCGTTGTGGATTCCTTCCCTTCCACAAGGGGCAGGAGGTATCAGTCTTGTATGTCCTAGGGGTGCGGAGTAAACCCATCTCATCCAAGCTGCAGGATGTTAAACTTTCAAGCACCATTGTCCTTAGCACATGACGTTAAAATGTGACTTCCCCCCATGCATCCTACATGGGGAGAGGGAAACCACTCTGGTGTAAGACCCTAGCTTTTCATGAAGGAGTTAGCACCCCTGGTCCTCCTCTCTTCTTGTGTGTCAACTCCCTATCCCGCTGGGATTTGTCACCACCAGGCCTCCATCTTGTAGTAAGTCCCAACCACTTTGGTCCACTAACCATACATAAGCCCTTGTTTCCTATTTGGTATACTGATTAAGTGTAAGCCCCACTTCACCTCTCACGGACGCACCTTTCGCAACATGATTGTCAGGTCTCTGCTGCCTCTTGTTTCTCACAATGAGCATGACTCACGCTGGCTTAGAGTGAGCACAGACTATGAAATTGACCTTGTGAAGCCTAAATTGTAATCCCCACACCCATCTGAACTATGTAGACTTTGATCCTTGCCAAGGCAAGGTATGTAGGTAGTCTCTCTGAGGTTCAAGCCCAAAAACCATTGGACCCATGGTCCTCCATCACGCTGGTTCACCAACCCCCATAAACTACGTGGACTTTGATCTTTTCCAAGGCAACGTATGTAGATATCCTCCATGAGGTTCAAGCCCCACAACCATTGGTCCCAACTACCCCATGTCAGTTCATCGGGCCCACTCCCATCCTGAACTACATGTTCTTTGATCCTTGCTAAGGCAAGGTACTTAGGAAGCCTCCACGAGGTTCAAGACGACTATCCATTGGTTGTCCCGACCCCCTTCACGTCGGTTCACCAACACCTTGGGCCACCTTAGAGCGTAAGCCCCAAATACCACCATCTAAACTATGTGGTCTTTGATCCTTGCCAAGGCAAGGTACGTAGGAAGCCTCCCTGAGGTTCAAGGCCCACATTTGGTCACTCCGACCATCTTCACATCAGTTCTCCCCTGTCCCGCATTACGTTAAACTATGGACCTCTTTCAGCGGTAAGTCGTTGTCACACCATTCAGCGGTAAGCTATTGTCACACCATTCAGTGGTAAGCCATTGTCACTTCAATCAGTGGTAAGTCGTTGACACCCCTATCCAGCAGTAAGCCGTTGTGACCTCATCCAGCGGTAATCCGTTAAAAACTCCAATCGGTAGTAAGCCGTCATCGGATGAACTACATGGACTTTGATTCCCCACCACGAGGATACATAGGAAGCCTTTTCGAGGCCCATGCCCAAAACCAGCATCATCTTCATGATGGTTCCATCCCATTCACCATCCACTTCACAGGACCTACCATCAACCATCCTAATTCTTACTCAGGCCACCACATTCATGTGAGATCATGCCACCCCATTCCTCATTCCATTCGGGATGCCAACCACACGTTGACCCCAACATCGGTGTTCCCTCCAGGGGTCACACTCATATGATCCACTCAAATCAATGTTCTGATCATTCTGATCCATCTCTGTTGGACGTTAAACTTGCAGCATACACTGTGTTAAACATGGGAAGCTAAGGAAAACCTCAGATACATTCCCATGGAATATGATTTCCTTTAATCTATGTGGGATGCCTCGGGCTTCTGTTCCCTCGAGAAGCCCTATAATAAGGGACAAAAGACAGACATGCTAGTGTCCCAGTACCCAGACATGCTAGTGATTCCAACCGTGACTACTCCCCCGACAGAAGGTTGCTGCCCTGACCGGACCCCTTGGAATGTCCTGACAAAAGCAGTGTAACTAACTGGTGTCCATGAAGTTATGGAGCTAGGAATAGTTTCACGAACAACGTCTTAAGTCTATAAGGAAGACCCTGACAATGTGATGAGTTCTGAGGAGGAATCAATGGAAGGAAGAACCGACATCCCATCATTCCATTTTGATAAATGGGAAAATGTCCCTAAATAAGTGACGGATGCCACCCGCCTTTGGAAAGCGGGAATGAGGGGCACCAGTCGCGCGTCCTCCACAGACAGAGGTGCGCGCCCCAGTGAAAGCATTGGAAACAATAATGGTGAACCCAATGTGAATTTATTCTCCTCAATATTGAGATTAGTAGTGCTCGAGGCATCAATGGATTGATGTGTCACCAAATCCAGTAATCTGGCGCCAGGTCCTACCAAGCAAAAAGTGGGCCTTGCATGAAACTCACCAGAAGTTGAGGTAGTAGAACGTTGGACATCCCATTATGCGATGTTGTCAGTGTGGATCCCTCTTACTAGACATGGAATATGAGATGGAACTGGGGCAGTGGTTGTCGATTCCATTTTCTTTCAGCACTGATGAGTTAACATCCCTGCTCTCAGGAATCAATTTTCTGCTTTAGGGATATAATAACCGCCTAACCATCGACGTAGGGGAAGGGGCAGTGCCCACACGGCCGTCCCACGTGGCTTCACCTCTTCCACGACGGCCTCTACATCTACGACCATGGGGAACCCACACCCCCTCTCCTCGTTTGAGGTCATTCAATGGAGGGTAATCAATGACCTCGTGCACCGCTACGAGGAGGAGGGCATAATTCCGACCTGGGATATGGCATGACGGGATTCGGAGGCATCTACGCCTCATCACCAACTCTTCCCCTAAGGGCCGCGCAGGGATCCATTGCTCCCCACCCCGATGTACAACCGTTTCGGGAGGCTGTCCCTAGAGCTCTTTGACGACTCCCTGCCTTATGTTGATGAGGTAGGTGACATCCAGCCCAGCCCGGTCAGAGTCCCCTTCTAGGGGCTCCCAACGAGGGCTACCACTTGGCCACATCAGCACCACCACCCAGTCTTTCTGGAAGAGGAGCAAGTAATCTACGAACCTACACCATCGGCCCCGATTAGTCTGAATCAATGCCAGTGTCAGATGCACGCTGAGGAGGATGCCCGCCAAGGGGTGTCAATGTCGACGGATATTGTGGCCCGAGCCACCGCCGATGCATATCATCATTTCCCTACATACACTGATCAGAGGATCTTATACTCCCAACCAGGATCGAGGCTCCAACCACCCCACGGGCAGGCTGGGTTGACTCTCTTGGTTGCCGGAACAAGCAGTGGCCGCTGCGAACCAACCCGTAGTGATGTCACCTAGTACAGAGGTCTTCTCCGTACCACTCCCACGGAAAATGCGGGCCTTCCACACATTGAGGCTCAGCATGGAGGTCTTCCCCGGTCCATCCCCAATACGAATGAGGTTCTTCCCCACGACAGTGATACTCGGCAAGGAAGCCTCTCCCATTCCCATTACACTGGGTATGGAGTCATTCTTCCTACCCCTGACTGCCTGTGTAGGGACATTGCCCATCCAGACTCTCTTCAATGAGAGGATCCTCCCCATGTCCTCTCAGTAGATGGTGAATGTCCTCCTTACCTCGACAACCAGAGCGGTTAAGGCCAGCCTCGCTCCACCTGTACCTAGGACAGGGGTCCTTCCCATGTTTTGCTCGACCGGTACAAGGACCCTCCTCGTACTAAGGTTGCCTGGGAAAACAAGCATGGAGGCCTTCCCCATGGTTCTGCCAGTTTCATCAGAGGCCTTTCCCACTCCAGTTCTACCCATGGATGTCCTCCCCTTGTCCTCTTTGACATTTGTCCTGGTGTTCCTGACACCCCGTCTTGCTCGGGTAGAAACCCTCTCCGCCCCAACACCAGTTCTGCCGAAGGACCCCGTGTTAGAAATATGCCCTATCCAGAGGAGCCACCGAGGGGCAGGAATGTAGGCTTTCACCGCCATAAGACGAATTTCGGGAAGTTCCTGACAGAGATCAAACATGTCTGCTTCTCAGACTCCGAGGTTTAGTACGACTCAGCGTGGGAACCTTCCTCTCACTCATCTGAGTCAAGGGTCGGGGCAAGGATGAGGTGCATCAGCCTGGTGCTCCCAGAATATGTGGTCCATCAGATTCCCACCTCCCTCCACATGTATATCTAGGAGGACGAAAATATGGTGACCCCGTAGGTTATGGTCACACAATCACCACCATCATCACCAGAAGTGCTCTCTACCTCGATAAGAGATCACAGAGAGCTATTCCGGGGACCAACGGTGGGAAGAAACATCACAGCCTATTACCAGTATCCCTATCCCCAGAGCTGAGAACTATGGTAGTCAGCCAATCCTATCACGACATAGCAGCTAAGATGCTACACTCTTCAGAAGACAACCTGAGATTTGGTGGCCAGTCATCCCTTTCACTATACTCTCCACCGACCATCCTTCCATCCCAGCAGTCTACCTTAGTACTGCTTCTAGTTCCTCAGCCACCCCTAGTTGACGAGTCGGAAAATCAAGGGCCAGACCCTGAATCTAAGCTGAGGAGTTTATGTAACATCCTCGCAGTGGACCACATCCCTGGGAAGTACTGGCTCGTGGAAGCACCGAATTTCTGTATACCGGAATCCCTCACCCAAGAGGAAGTTGAGTGTTTCTACCACACCCTCTCGGTGATGATTTTTAGTCTTCATCATCGGTGAGTGGTTTATCCTAGGATCCAAGCACATTTCGATGACATTAGTGAGCAATGTCGTATGGTCAATTTCGTCACACTCCCTGCGGCCCAGTGCCCCGACTCACTTGGTTGCTCTGAGGCCCTCCAACAACAATGCATTCAGAGTTTCAAGGTAATCTACAAAATTATCAAGGAGGATACCCCCCACATGAAAATATATGGCTGGGGGCAGTATTCTACCCTCCTCTTCTGTCGTATCTAGCAGCAGCCCAATTTGTTAGGCGATATCGAGAACATTCCCCTAGGAAGGGTCATGGTCAACATGGCTGACATAGTGGACAAGGAGGACGAGTTGGAGCTTCTCAATAGAGACTTACCCCCTGAGGGAGCTCCATCACTATTGGACCGATTGGGAATGATTATTCAATAGAAGAGGAACCTACTTGGTCTCCCTGTGCCCACCGAGGCATTGGAACTCAGTAGGAATTATGGTAAGGGAAAAGATCATATCGGAGCTACCATGCACTCTGACTCATCTGCCTCAGTGCAGAACATGAAGCAAGACCCTGAGAAGGCCAAATTGCACCAATAACTTTCTGAGCAGAAGAAGTTGGTTGATGACCTCTTGGCTGAACGAACTGCAGAGCGACGACCTGACTACGGAAAACCTAGGCCAGCACAGTAGGGGTAGGAGCAACTTTCCCTTTGAGAGCTACCCTCAGGAAACCCTGATCATGCTGCTCCCGCAGACAAGGCTGAAGTCAGAGCTCATGGAAATAGGTCATGGTATGTCTCTCCAAACCCTCTGGAATGGCGCAACAATCCAAGGAACCTGGCTCGGTTTTCCCCAGCTACCCCGCAGGCCGCCCCACTAGCCGCTCCACGAGCCACTGAGCTGCCTTACCGCATTGAAGAACCTGCCATTGCGCTCGTGGTTAGGGATCCCCTTCAAGACAGGGACCCCCACCCAGATGATCCAATGGAGACACTCATTGCCCGCCTGGAGGCATTGGAAATGTGACAGGTGGCAATCCCGCTTAATGGCAAGTCATACCTGGCATGGGTGGATGATATGATGGCACCTCTGGGTTTCGGGAATCCCACCTTCTCCCCTATAATGGGAAGGGGGGCCCTCTGTAGCACCTGGCCCACTTCAACTCAATGTGTGGGCTAATGTTAGGGACTCCATCGTAGCAGGAGGCTGCCAAGATCCGCTATTTTGTTCAGACATTGAAGGAGCCGACATTCATCTGGTACAGCCAGCTCCCCATCGGATCCGTAACCAGCTGGAAGGACCTTCACAGGAAATTCTTCTACCAGTTTAGTTCCACCACAAGGAAAACAAGTATCTAAAACTTTTTCAAATGCAAAAAAGGCCTCATGAGCGTGTCGCAGACATTTTCTTCTGGTGGAAATGGATCACATACTCCTTTGACAAGCCACTGACTCAGGAGAAATTACTGAATATGTGCATAGGGAATGTCAAGACGGAACTGGTTCCTTCTCTAATAATATAGAACTACCCTGGAGGATTCTGAGACTTCCTTGAAAATGCCTAGTGCCTAGAGGAAGCCCTGCAACAGGCCTACCAGGAACATTTTTTTCCCTTGTAATTCAAGCAAGGAGGGCTGCCAGAGCAGAGCCTGCCGCGATGGCCCAAATAGAAGCCCCCATGCAACTAGAATTTCTAACATTGGAACCAGATCTATAGCCTCGCAGAGGCCCTCCACCATAGGTGCATCCTCCAGCTCTGTAACATCCGCCTTAGAATCGGCAGATGCCCTCGTGTAATGCGCCGCCACCGTCCATGCGGGACAATCAGGGTCCGCCTCCTCGAAATGCTCCTTCAGCTCCTCTTCAGGGTCAGGCTTCAAGGGCCCCCTTTTCGGACAAGAGAATCCAGACCTACTCATTAAATGAGAATTAGGTCCCTGGTTACTTCCATAGATCCATAGAGTAGGGGATTGTATGCTTGCCTTAGTGAAGAAGGCTGGAAGAGGCGAATCTCACTGATCGCCCCAACTACTACCCCTATCATCGGATTCTAGGTCACATTCTAAAGAAGTGTTGTGTGTTCAAATACTAGCTTCAAGACCAGGTTGATAACAACAAAGTCAGGCTGGGCCCAGCACTGCCACAAGTGGCATGCGTATTCATAAGGACAGACATCAACAATGACGGCGAGGGTGAGTGGCAGTAGGTTTCTAACTACGAGCCGAAGAAGTATGACGACTGAATGGCTTGCAAAAAAAATTTCCCATGCCAATGGTATCATTCATGAACACTTGAATCAGCCAGAGCCTTCAGAGGCACTAGCCGCCGCTTCTGCGTCGTCATCCTAGACAACCTCTTCCTAGAAGAACAAGCATCGACGGTGCAAGGGAAAGAAATGCACCCCGCCAATGCCATCGTCGTCCCACACTTTTTGTGACTTCATTCCCCCTGATATGGGGATTCCTCCTAGAATCCGCCCATTAGTGGATGAATCTACAATCAATAGTCCAGGGTAATATTCGGTTAATACCGTGGAGTTGGTAAACCTCTCTATAACTCCCGACGGTGGGGAGCGCCCGACGAACCTCCCCAATGTCCCCAGCCGACACCAACGTCGATGGGGCCATGACCATATGGGATGTCGAGGTACATTAGTTGGTGCCTCCATCCAGGCTATGCATGCCACTGAGACCAGATAGCAGGCCCATCATAGAACTCAACAAGCGCAGCCTTTTCATCCGGTGTCATCAGGCCCGCCTCCACCACTGTTTGTGCTATTAGATCAGGCAGAGCTACCTCGACCATGCTGCGACCAGCCTCTCCCTACTACAGGACGATCTCAGTCATCCGGTCCTCATCCAAAAGCTACTCCAAGGGCTTCGACTAGTGAACAACAGGAAATGCCCAGCACCAGCCAGCTGTCGGTCCAGCCAGCAGGGCCAACCATGCCTCAGATCACAGAGCGACCTCCTATAACAAAAAGTTCCCCCCTGGAATGGAAATATGATGTCCTTAAGCACATTTCCAGAATCCCAGTGAGTCTTTCCATCCTCAAGTCCCTTTTCCTGTCGTTAGATATGTGTGAGGCCCTCGTTGAGGCTTTAAGAATCCCCCTCCAGTTTGAGACAAAGGTAGCAGGTACAGAAGCTTTTAATACTGAAGCGGTCGAGAACGATGAATGTCAGCCCATCATTTCATTCTATAGAGAAGATTAAGGCTCTCCCATACAAGGGAACATCCACCCACCGTATGTCACCATCCAATTTAACGGTGTGTAGGTTCGTCGTTGTCTTGTTGACAACAACTCTAGGATTAACCTTATCCCGACGCAGACACTGCGGAAGTTGGGGTTATCCAAAGATGACCTGACTCCCTCTGATTTAAAAATCCTGGGATATTATAGGAAAGATTAGACCCCAGTCGGTAAGATCCCTTTGAAGACACATTTTGGTGGCCTAGTTTCCAGCACCATGTTTATGGTTGTTCCCCGGACACCGTGTATAATGCATTGATGGGAAAACCATGGATACACTTGCATGCGGCGGTCCCCTCATCGTATCACTAGTGCCTTAAGTACTCCCTTAATGGTCGAGTAGGCGTACTCCAAGGTGATTCATCTCTTTTTTCCTCTTTTGAATCCTGTTACCTAGATTCCAAATATTACAAGAGTAAGGAAAAGCAGATTCATGTGAGTGAGGTTGATCCCACCACAGTCACAACTGACCCCGGGGCAGGTCTAGAGGACGCCTACATCTTCCTGATCCATCGATTGGAGGCCACACCCCCCGACATGGGGAAATGTTTTTTTTTCTCTGGTAGAAGAGGGAAACATATTCCCAAGTCCATTCGACGGTGGAAAATCACCTCTTACTCCTACAAAAACCAGGATAAGGTGATCCTGGAACCTCCTACCCCCGTACGGTATCGGGAAGTACACCCCATGGAAATGGAATTATGTCATACGTGTCTGTTTTACTGGGTTGGGATTAACCAGCTCAAGATGACATGCCATTATTGCTTTGATATCATCATGTGTGGCCCCTTGGGACGAAGACAATATGGGATCGGATCGACTGCCTTCATTGCTATGGTTTCGGAATCATGTGAATCTCTCGATACAGCGACCACTGCTGCTCAGGCTGGTACCAGCCTCCCGTTGGGATCCTATGACCCAGAGGAACCCCACCCCACCCCCACCCCCACTGGGGATCCCTCTGTAAGTAAAGAAGAGGACCTGGAGGATGCTCCCCCTACCTTTGAAGAGGGCGTCTACACCACAGTCGATGAACTCGTACAAGTGAACCTTGGTAGCGAGGTAGACCTGAGACCCACATTGATTAGTGTTTCCATGTCCCTCGAGGAGAAGTAGCTGTATATAGATTTCCTGAATTTTCATCATCATGTATTCTCCTAGAGCTACGATAAGATTCTAGGACTAGATCCTCAGGTAGCCATCCACCGCCTCAGTCTCCCTGGAAATCATCACGGGTTCAAGCAGCCTCCCCGAAATATGCACCTTTCTCACGGTTCCATGGTCGAGGCTGCAGTTGACAAGATTATCAGAGACAACCTCATCAAGTAGGTCCAGTACCCCAAGTGGCTAGACAACATTGTGATAGTTGGGAAGAATGGATAGATCAGGGTCAGCATCGACTTCCAAGATCTCAACTGTCACTATCTGAAGGATGATTTTCCCCTTCTAGTGACAGAATTTTTGATCGATGCTATAGATGGGTTCCAATCCCTCTACTTCATGGATGTTTACTCCGGATACAACCATATCCAAATGGCCTTTGAGGATAATGATTCCACAACTTTTTGGGCACCCCAAGGTAATTTCTGTTACTAGGTTGTGCCCTTCTTCCTGAAGAATGTAGGTGCCACCTATCAGCGGGGCATGCACCACATATTCAAGCCAATCCTCGGGACATTGGTTGAATGCTGCATGGATGATCTGGTGGTTAAACCTCACTAATTCCAGGACAATCTCAAGGACCTTGAGAAAGTGTTCATCTTCCTCCATTCCCACCACCTAAAGATGAAATCGTTGAAGTGTGCCTTCAAGGTCACCTTCAAAAAGTTTCTTGGCTTGGTTTTCATCTACTGGGGCATCGAGATAGACCCAAAGAAGATCAAGGCCATCATCCAGAGGCCTCCCCCAAGAAATATTTGGGAGATTCAAGACTTCCAATGCCACTTATCCTACATATTCCAATTTATTTAGAATCTTGACAGCATGTGTAATCCCTTTTCTCGGCTCATGTAGAAAGGCTCCACCTATGAGTGGGATGAAGAGGGACAAACCATGTTCGAGGAAATCAAGAAGTATCTTATCTAGCCTCCGGTCCTGATGCCACCCGTCTTTGGAAAACCACTGATCCTATACACAACTGCCCTGGAATGATCTCTCAGCACCCTCCTCGCCCAGAAGAACAATGAGGGAACTGAAAACAGCCTCTACTACCTATTCCCCATGCTCCTTGATATGGAGACCAGATACCCCCCCCCCCACATCAAAAAGAGATACTTTGTGCTGGTATTTGCAGAACAAAAATTATGACAAAACTAGCAACACCATGAGGTACAACAGGTGTCTCGGGTATACCCACTGAAGTACATTCTGAACCACCCCATGTTGACCGACCGTCTAGCATGGTGGGAAATTATCCTCCAGTAGTTTGACATCAGGTTCATGCCTCTGACAGATGTCAAGGGACAAGCATTGGTAGAATTTCTAGATGCCCATCCAACCCCTACATACCAGTCCCTAGACCTAGATTTTCCCAACGAGGCAATCCTCTCGGTAGATCATGACCTCCCATGTTGGCAGATTCAGTTTGATGGTGCCTCCTGAAGTCCCACCACCAGGAGACGCAATGATCCCAGACTCAACAGAGTGGGCCTGGGTATTGTCTTCATTACCCCGGCACAAGCCATTCTACCATACTCATTCCTGTTGTTAGAAGGTTACACAAAAAATGGGGCATAGTATCAGGATCTTATCACTGGCCTCGAGCTGGCCCTCGAGATCGATGTGCCCCCATTTCATGTGAAAGGGGATTCTAATCAAGTCATCAGGAAAATAAACAGTGATTACATCATCAAAAATATGGAGCTCGTACCATTATTGGAGCGCACCCTCCAGCTAATGGCCCAGTTTCCCACTCGGCTGAAAGTTACTCATGTCTCTCAATCTCATAACGTTCGATTCGATGCCCTAGGTGTCCTGGCTTCATCACTTGTAGAACCCAAGCAAGATGATTTTATTATACACATGACACATTGGAGAGTCATTGCTCCTATCACCCCAGATGATGAGGATGGTCTACGAGTAATCCATTTTACCACCGAAACCTCCACATCAGGACCCCCAGGTTCCTCAGATATAGTGGTTGAATAGACCCCCGACTGGAGAGTCCCCTTTGTCGAGTATCACCAAAATAGTTACCTCCCAGATGATTGGGCCAAGTATGAGCAAATCTGACACTGCACAATACAGTTTACCCTCCATAGTGGTCCTAGTCTTGAGAATATCCCTTACAAGCATGGGTTCAATGGTGTTCTCCTCCGTTTCATCCAAGGAGTCTCAATTTCTCAGTACATGCATGAGGTTCACACCAGTTCCTGTGGGGCTCACCAGACTAGGCTGAAGTTGTCCCATCAAATCTGGAGACTGGGATACTTATGGCCCTCCATGATCCATAACTACATCGAGTTCACCAAGAGATGTAATGCATGCAAAATTCATGATAACTTCTTGCATCGGCTTCCAGAACCTCTCCACTCCACCAAATACTCTTGTTCGTTCGCGGTATGGGGACTCGATGTCATGGGACCATATCCACCAGTGACAGCTCGCCAGTTCAGGTTCATCCTGACTACCATAGATTTCTTTTCCAAGTGGGAAGAGGTCGTTCCTCTCAAGGAGGTCAAGGATCTTTCCATCATTGATTTGTGATCTCCAGTATCATCTACCGGTTTGGAGTCCCTCACACCATCCTCACCGATAATGACACAAACTTCCGTGCAGCTGAGCTGAAAAAATTGTATGCCAAGTACAACATCCGTTCAAACCATACCTCCTGCTATCACACACATGAAAATGGATATATAGAGGTGTTCAAAAAAACCCTCTCTAACATATTGCAGAAAATGGTTGGTCGGAACAAGAAAAGTTGGGTAGAAAAGCTCCCCAACACCCTCTGGGCTTATCAGATGAAAGATCGTAATTCCACCCAGGTTCCCCTATATTCACTGGTGTATGGAGATGAGGTCGTCTTTCCCATTGAGAACCAGCTACCTTTGTTATGTACAGAGGTCTAAGAATAGCAGGTTCCAGATAAGGTATCCGAAATTCATCTGTCTGAATTGGAATCACTTGACGAGAATAGGCTTCGTGCCCTTCACAATCTGGAAAGGCATCAGAATAAAATTTCTAGAGCCTTCAACAAGAAGGTTCACCTCCACTCTTTCATAAAAGGCGAGTTGTTATTGGCCCTCCAGACACCAATGATCCCTATTAGGAATCCACCCAAGTTGGAGCCCAAATGGGAAGGACCTTACATAATTCATAGGGTTTACTCCAATGGAGCATACTCCCTGGTGACCATGGATGGTGAGCGTATAACTCCTCCCACTAATGCCAAGTTTCTCAAGCGATACTTTGCCTAAGCCAGATGGTCCAACATGACCTTAAACTGTCCATTCCTACATGACTTTAAACTATGCATCGTCCTGCATGACGTTAAACTGCATCTTCAGAACTACGTGTGTCCTGATTCCCATCCACATGAGATACATAGGAATGCTCAGCAATTTCATCTTGATCCTAGCTCCCAACCTCTTCTCTTTGACTATTACCCCTAGGTATAGTTCTCATGAAGGATCCTTTCATGATATGGTGTAGGCTTCCTTAGCCCCACTCATTCTAGGATTATAATGGTCGCTCCATGTGCTTTCTCCCCATTTTTATATCCTCCCACATCCTCACCACATGACGTTAAACAACATGTCCTTCAAGAACTACGTACGACTTGATTCCCATCCATATGGGATATGTAGGAATGCCTGAACATTTTTTCTATTGTCCAAGACCAAACGCCAGAACCACCCCTCGGGTCAAGACATATGGTGTGGTGATGGTTCTGGTCTCAATACACATCAAGATCATCTTGATTCTTCCATACGTTCCACTCCCCAAATGTGTCTGCCTTTTTCACCGCCCTAATTGACTTTAAAATGTATGGGTATAGCTATGGTTCACCCACTCCTTTTATTGGGACTCTACCATCCTTCCCATCTAGAAGGGCCCCCGAACGGCAGGGATGCTCGGCCCAAGGGCTCTCCTACCACTTCAGGCCAACACCCTTGAGGGTGTTGAGAAACAAATTGATACAAGTCCTGCATTGAGAATAGGGTCAGTGGTCGATTCTCATTTGTTGTTCCCATTCTAGGTTACTATAAGGATGCTATATTTCGAATGTGGTCAATAGCTATCCTTTGTCATTAGAGCCACCCCAAGATGTCCCAAACATCGAGTGTAGTGGTTCATTCTGACCGATTTTATCCACGTGTAGAACTCCCCTCAGGTGATGTTAGCTATTAGACCCCCACATTATAGGGAAAGTTGAGTTCGGATCCCTGTTTCCCACACCAAGCACTACTCACATGGGCTTAGGAGCTATGATGAGTCGGTAACCGCATAAGAGGTTGTATGGCTACTGTTGGCTGGGACACCCAGCCCAGGCCCCTTGGCCTTTTTGAGCCTTGTCCCAAGTTATTATTCAGGTTTGTATGGTGTGGTATGAGATTATGTCCTCATTCATGTTGGGTTACTCACCGCGCCGTAAACCTCCCTTGTTTGGGGTATATTACCCCTCTCTTCATCCTCACTGCAAGATGTTAAACTGCGAATTGACCGGGCCTTCCCATCTGAGGCCCTGCCTCAGGCCCCTTGGCCTTTTCGGGTCCCCGACCCATGTTCTCTTTTATGGGATTGTATGGTGTGGTATAGGATTATGTCCTCATTCACGTCGGGTTACTCACCGTGTCGTACGCATCCATAGATAATATATCTTATCCATACTTGTCCTCATTGCAAGACATTAAACTGTGAATTGATTGGGCCTTCCCATCCAAGGCCCAAACTCAGGCCCCTTGGCCTTTTCGGGGCCCCAACCTAAGTTCCTTTTTAGGGTTGTATGATGTGGTATGGGATTATTTCCTCATTCACTTCGGGTTACTCGTCGTGTCACACACCCCCCTCATTAGGGTATATTACCACTATGTGCGATTATAGAACTATGTATGGATTGATTCCCATCCTCATAGGATACGTAAGACCGCCAGAGCATCTCGTCTTCGAGTCCAGCCCCATATTTTCCCCTTATCCCAAATTCCCCCAGAGAGAGGAATATATTGTGTGGTATGGAATTATGTTCTCACTCACATAAGGTATTGTAACAACCATTCCATTTACCTCCTCCTCCTGAGAGTTATCTATCTCCTTGCACTATCCTCATCTTTTCAAACCGGTTGCTCTCAAGATGAGCCCCTCGGACCTCTTCGGTGATTCACCAATGTGCCTAAGGGTACTCTAGTTTAGTACCTAGAATGTCATAATCTAATCAGACATGATATCACCATTTTTTAGGCATCATGTTCTCCCTAATTAGGTCTTCCATCACCTTTCACATCCAAAGGGAACCCTGAATGGCATGGATGCTTGGACCAAGGGCCTTTCTACCATTATAGGCTAACAACCTCCAGGGTTCTGGAAAAAGAATTGATACAAGTCCTACGTTGCGAATATGGTCAGCGATCGGTGCTCATTTTTTTCGCATTTCAAGCTAACACGATACAGATGTTGTGCTTCGAACACGGTCAATAGTTATCCTCCATCGTCACTCCAACCCTATTAAACCCAAAATGTCAGTTACATGATTCACATCCTTCTCCACCTCATAATGTCTAAGTAGAACTTCAAAATTCTTAGTATTATTCCTCAGTACGCATCCGCACGTTAAGAGGAAAAGGTCGTGATAAGGCAATCATTCGGGGCTTCACCGATTTTCCTTTTTCATATATTTCATGTATTTTAAATACCTTGTCGGCCTTTATTTCTTACACCGAGTTCGAATCACATAGACTTAGGGATTGGGTTAAGGTCCGCCTTTACTTGCGATAGTACTGCTTCTCCAAGGTCTGAGTTCTAAGAACTTAAACTAAGCCCTTTTCATATTTCCCCTTCGTAGAACTGTGTACAGCTTGATTCTCATCCTCATGGGATTTATAGGACTGCTCGAACGTCTAGACTTTGGGTCCAGATCCATATCTCATAAATCCCCCTTTCACCTTGGCCCCTTGGCCTACCCTTTCCTGGGGAGGGGAGTATATGGTGTGGTATGGGACTATGTCCTCATTCATGTCGGGTTTGTAACGTCAACGCCATGTACCTCTCCCTAATAAGAGTTCTCTATCCTTGTATTCTATACACATCCTTTCAAATTGGTTACTCTCAAGTTGGGCACCCTCCTCGACCCTCATTAGCGATGCGCCAATCTGTTTAAGAGTACTCTGGTTCAGTGTTTGGAGTGTCATATATTACATGGACATGCATTGGCACATTTTTTAGGCTTTATGTTCCCCTTCAATTGGGCTTCCATAATCATCCACACCCGAAGGGACCCCCAAATGGCATGAATTATAGGCCTAAGGGCTATCCTTCCATCACGGTCCAACGTCCTCAAGGGTTTTAGACAAGAAATCGATACAAGTCCCACATTGCGAATATGGTCAGTGACCGACGCTCATTTGTTTTTCCTCATTACAGGTTAATGTTATATGGTTGATGTGTTTCGAACATGGTCAATAGTCATCCTCCATCGTCATTCCAACCCCTTTAAACCTTGAATGTTCGCTACATGATTCACATCATTGTCCACCCCATCATGTCCAAGTGTAATTTTAACACTCCTGACACTATCCCTCAGTGTGCATTACCACGTTAGGAGGACAAAGTTGTGGTAAAGGCATCATTAGAGGCCCCGCACTGACTTCCCTTCTCCATGGTCCAAGAAATAATACCATAAAATAAGATCTCTTTTAGAACTATATGTGGCTTTATTTCTATCCTCATTGGATACGTAAGAACACCCAGACATCTTGTTTTTGGGTCCAGCTCAATTGGGAGATAGTTTCTCCTTCCCCTTACCCTCTTACCTCTATTTTTTCCCCTTGGCCCAAGGTTTCCTTCACAGAATCACATAAGGTGTGGTATGGTATTATATCCTCATTCACTTCGGGTATGTTTTATTGCACCATGCACATTCCCCCTTTATCCTCATCTCTATTGCGTTTGTGCCACATGATGTTAAAATTCATGCTTGGTCCCATCACATGACCCTAAAATGTGACATTATCATCCTGGATGCATGATGAAAAATAGGACTGCATTGTGACATCCTCACTCAAAGGGACACCACGTTTGGTATCAGTCACATGCCATACCATTTTTCATGACCCTAAACTGTGACATTATCATTCTGGATGCACGACGAAAAATAGCACGGCATTGTGACATCCTCACTCAAAGGGACACCATGTTTGGTATCAGTCACATGCCATACCATTTGTCAATGCCTGAATACATCTTGATTCTTGTGGCGATGCCAGGACATTCTATCCTAGTTTTATTGTTTCACAAAAAACCCTCACCTTAAAGGAAATACAAGATATATCAAATACCACTTATTTTGGTGCGAGGGACACACCTGCACCCCTCTTTTATCCCTGGAACTGGTACCTTACCGTGCCACCCCTTAGAACTATGTACTGCTTGTTTCTCATTATAATGAGATACCTAGGAACGCCCAAGCACTTCCCCACAGTCCCAGCCTAACATTCTTGTTTGGTCCCTTGACCTAAACACTTCCCCAAGGAACACATGGTAATCTGGACTCTGGGTCCTCATTCACATTGGGTTTTATAATTACCCCACCAGGTGTCTCCCGTGTTTCCTACCATCCATGGTCCAAGCTCTGTGACAAAAAACTAAGACCACACTACATCCTGCTACAAGATGTTAAACTACAAAACATCTTCTAGAACTACATATGGCTTGATTACCGTCCTCATGGGATACTTAGAGACACCCAGGCATTTCGCCTTGGGTCCATCCCCAGGAATCATAAATCTTATTCCTCCACATTTATGGCTCCCTCGCTAGAGAGGTCCTGTCTAAAAGACGGAATGATCCATGATCAAACCGATGTGCCCATATAATGTGCTTCCACCACAGTGGCATAATTTCGAGTGTTTTGGATTCTGTTCAAACAAAACATCACTCCACATTACATGATTTGTGTTCCCATTATTCAGACCCACGTCCTCTTTAATATCTAAGGGAACCCCCTAGCAGTATGGATGCATGGCCTATGGCCCACCTATTGTCCTGGGCCAATGTTCTGGAATACTAATGGATGAAATTTTTAGTTAGGCCTCGTGTTTTGAATGTGGTCAGTGGTCAGCCCTCATTTGTTATCCCAAATCAAGGCTAACACAATAATGATATTATGTTTCGAATGCGGTCAATAGTTATTCTTTATTATCACACTACCCCCACAGTGTTCCGAATTCTGGGTATCGTGATTCACACCATCTGTTCCCATCTATTTGTATTGATTCCAGCACCCTTGGCATTACCCCATTCATGCACAAGAGAACAGTGGGAAAATAGTAATTCTGCAATTCTGAGAGATTCATTCTCCAGTCAGGTCTCTCCCATTTAATTCTGGAAATTTGGTCCAGTTTTTCAAACCCCTGGTTCCCAAAGCTTGGATTGACCTCCTACATTTGGATGGGGTGATAATGTGGTAATCCCTTGTTTCTCACATCAGGCCCAACCCACGTGATCTTAGAGAATGATTTCTGGACGCTCCACGAATATCACGAGAATGCAATAAACCAATGTAAAAAATGGAACTCATGCATGATATGAAATTAAACAATCAAAGCATGAAATTACATTTTAGGTTTAGTAATCATTATAGTACCTAAGTGTCATTTCCCCCCATGGACGGGTTAACCTTGTCAAAAGAGCGTAGCAGCTCTGCCACCCTCTGTCTGGTGGCGTCAAGGAGTGGCTTCTGCCTGTTCAGCTCTCGGTCCTCCTCGGTAGTGATGGGGTGTAATTCATTGGCCATAATCTGGTACCGCTATACATTAGTCTGGATGAAGATCATCTCCCTAGATAATCACTTCATGCCCTCTTTGGCCCCCTCATGATATGCTTTCATCCACGATACGATCTCTAATTGCGCGTCAAGGGAAGTAGAATGCTCATCCACTTGGGCCTATAGTCATTGAACATCATCTTCAGCCTCCTATAACATCTTGATGTTTATAGAATTCCTCCGATACCAGCCCACACCGATTCCACGGTCATAATACTGAATCTTTTCCATCATAAGATCTCGGACATGCATGTGAGGATGCTGGGCATCCACTCCCCCAGCATATAGTTCACACAATCGCGAGTGAAGCCTATCCATCTCATCCAACCATAATGTTTGGGGGTGTCATCAATGAAGCACTTGATGAGATTCCACGATCGATGATGGACTGTCTTACTATACTCTTCATTTGAGTTCATCTCATCCCAGTCAGCACGATTGGCAGGCTCATATGCAGGGAACACCCCCAGGAACTCTTCAGTAGGGTCTATGTCTGGTGTCTGATAGGGCTTGGCAGGACCTAGACTATCTGATCAATCCTCTTCATCGGATCCAACATTAATGATCTCAGGTTCAGCCTCGCTGACGGTCCCACCAATGATTTGGAGCACCTCCACTTGGTTATTTTAGTTCTCTGCCTCCACGATCATCAGCATTCCCCTAGGAAGGATACTGTAAGAAGCCCCGACCAACCTTGCCAAGACGACCCATTCCATTTTAATAACTGTGCATGCCAAAAAAGGACATGGACATCAGTAAACATGGTTAGGGGATGACAGTCATAAAATTGGTAGAGGGGACTTACAGAGATCGAATTCCTGGTCTCTCTCTTGGGTTGATGTTCTTTGTACCCCGAAGCGTGGCCCCCCGTATATTGTCTGATAGTATGAAAACTCCGAAGGGGTCGCCTCAGGGGTCCAAGCCCCACTGGACGCATCAATAAATGCGACGGCGGGCATAGATCCTAAAGTTACCGCATCTGCATCCACTGAGGGATGAGAATGAGTTCTGTATATAAGACTCTTCTGCACAGTTCATATGTTAACAAGAAGTCCAAAAATACCTCAAAGAAAGTCTCGGAGAAGGGGGTTTCATATCTTTTTACCTCAAGGGCCTCTGCGAACTCTTCAAGATCTGAGTCTTGATCTCCAACTTCCCCCTCCTCCAACGTGCTCCCTCTACCAGCCCCATCTCCCCAGGAGAACTCTTCTGATTCTTCTGGTATAGGGAAGCGCTATCTTAAATCAGCGGCCGACAAATACGGGGGAGTAGTGTAGTCAAGAAGCACCTTGACGTGGTCTTCCATTTGATGAGGGGCACCCTGGGAATGTACAATTTCCTCAAGCTCTGCTAGGTACTACTCCACCTCTACATGGGGCACCGCAATGGCAACTCGAATAGGTCTTATCCCTGGTAAATCCATCCCTAGATGGTTTAGTTGTTGTCACAACTCAGCGGGGAAGAGGAATTTCTTGTCGACTTCCCATATGTCCCAGGCCTTTGGGAAGACAGCATTCTCTGGCATGTTGATATAGCGTAGCCGCTTCCCTAGAGACTGGGTGGGTATCCTGCGGTATCCTCTCGGTGGCCTCCCCTCCGGATGGATCTGTTCTTCTGGAACCACCGGGTCCACTACCACTGGTAGATCTATGGTTGCTGCCTCACCCTCAACTAGTGCGGGCCTCGCCACCACGGCATCCACACCATCGCGGGATGCCCTCACTACCTTTTGGACCCGACCCTGAGGTCGAGGAGGTTCGCCATCACCAACCTAAATGGTTTGTTGCTTCAGAATCTCCCCTGGATAATCCACCTCCCAACTTATGGAATATTCCATCACCAGCCTAATGACGTCGGTAGGAAAGGGCAGTTCATTCCGCATCTTCTCGTCTTCCCATGTGAATATGAGCCACATCTGCCTCATCACACATAGGTGTTCCTTGTGGCGCACCTCCAAATAGACCAGTCGGGTAAGTCACTCCATGCTCTGGAATTGACTTGCAAACTGGTGTGGGGTGGACGGCTCGCAGAGGGGCTCACGGTCCACCCCTAACACCAAGACTCCACCTTTAAAGGCCAAAATATATGCCCAGTTATCTTATGTTCCCTAGCCATCATCAGCGAATACCCCTGTTTGCAATGGAAATGGGTGAAAATTGATCTCTCCCACCTTCCATACCCGGCTCAATATAATCGGTGTATTCAACTTGGAATTCTCCCTTAGACATTTAGGATTGATGGGTGGAAGTTCGATCCCAGAGGAGAGATAGGGTTTGGGTATTCATAAAACACCCTGATATGTGCCGATATCCATCCATACAAGAGGTGGAATGACCCACATACCCTCTGCAGCCTCTTCCCCTGGCTGATATGCCACAACATATTATACAGTTTGGCGAGCATCGGGATTCCATGGTTGACCCTCCCTCATGTCTCCGAGGTGGATGCCATGATAAATGTTCTTGAGCATACTCCCATGTTGGTATCCCTCACTGGCAGGATCCAACCACAGATAAGAGCTGCAATAAATGCTACCATCCTGACTATTGGTTGCTGCTCTATGCTGACGCTAAACCCCCAGGTCTTCCAATGGTTGTCCTCCAAAATCTGCCAGTATGAGTACTCCTTGCCCCGTTGAGCCCCCTTCGGGCATGTCCGAGGCCTCACCGGAAACTGTCAGTCTACCGGGAAATTCAGGAACTGCTTGAACCACCGCTTAAAGGGGACATCTCTCACAACTTCTTGGTCCTCTCCCGGCGCCATCTCCATCAATGCCATTGCAAGCCGCGACATCTTCTCTGGATCCTCCTACACGCTCATGACAGGGAGTAATTCATCATAAATATCCCCCAGTATCAGGACCGTCAAAATCAGGTGGACATCCTACAAGCTAATACTAACCTCCCCATGGTGTAAACAGAAGGTATTGGTCCTCGATGACCACCTTCTCAACAGCACTGTAATTAGTTGTTTTAGTTGATATATGTGGAATTGGGAGGCCCAAGTCACATCATACAAACCCACTCTTCATAGCTCAGCCCAAAACTTCTCACACAAGGCGCCTACCCAGTAGTCCTAGGCCCAATCGTCTGTGAAGTTTCTGCCCTGCTGTAGTTCCCATTCCTAGGACCACCCCTTCCTCGAGTTCCTCAAAGCTTCCTTCAGTATCATGTGGTATAGAGAATAAGATGTCTCTGGCTGCAATGCCTTCCCATCGATGTTATCCAGGTGGTTGTATAGGAAGTCGTCAACAATGGGTGTGAAGTCTTCCCAGGCATTGCCGTCAGTCGCCCATAACCATTGGCGCTGGCACGACATACTCCTGAACCAGTAAGATGGTTCATCCCTACTTGATTCAGGGATGAATACATCATCCCTCTTCCTGAAACCACAAAAAAGAAACCTCATACATAGTGAGTAGTTCTTTTGGCTCTCCAACAGCAGTGCCACCAACGAATCATGGTTAGAGTGGCTCCAGAATAACTCTCCTAGACCCGGAATGTTCACCATCTCATCCCTCCAGGTTGCATCCTCAAGACCCCCCTCGATGGCTTCTTGGTGAGCCATTCAGTTTTAGAAATTGGGAAATTTTTGGGTTGGTTCATGAAGTTCATTCGCGGAGAGCATTCACAAATCTTGTTCATGGAGTCTTGCCTACGCCTTCAAGAACAAGATCGCAAAGTGATGTTGTGGAGTCAAAAATTGATTGTGCGCCACGAAGCGAAGACCCAATTTGCATAGAGAAATCGTGGAGTACATATAGCTTCACAAATTGAGAGTGAAAAAAGATAATTTTACAGATAAGGGAAAGGAAAAAAGAGAGGTCATCTCCCCTTTATATAGGCGATGATCTTCGGAGCTTTGCGACGCATCCATTTCACGCCAAGCTTCACGGTGCACTCGTCCTGCGCGTCGCCTATGCACCTCATGAGCCCTCTTTGTGATTCAGCTTCGCGAATGAACTAGGATTTTGGAAATTGACCATCAAACTTAAACCCTCAATTTCTCCATGGCTCCAAGTCTAAGGGGGGCATTTGTTGGTGCCAAAATGGGAGGAGAAGATGAATAAATGGAAGGCCTCGAAGAGCTACCTTGCAAAGCCCATTCGCGGAGCTCCAATTGCACCACGCCCGCCGCTGATCAATGAGGCCGTAACACTCCACGAGTGACCTTGATGTTTGTGAGCCCACAACATAGCAAGTAGGAAGTAATGCTTCTCGAGCACCCTTGACGTTCATGATCCCTCCGTGGAGAAAGGAGGCGGGATGCTCTGTGATCTCATTTCACATTCGTGAGCCCTCCGCGGATCAAGCTCTATCTTTTCTTCGAGAGAGCACTACTTCATGAATCCTCTCCCTTATAAATACCGGCCTCCCCCCAATTCTGGAGCATGGATCATCCTACCTTTCAACTTCCTTGATCCTGAATCGTGAAGCCCCTTCTTCTTTGTTAACCATGAGTTGTACGAGGTACTTCAACTCTTCGAATTGCCTCCCCTTTTCCTTGATTTAACCCCCTCTTTTGAGAGGGATGCCTTTCGCAGAGCCTAAGGGCCTTCGCAAAGGAAGGGGATCCCCAAGGGGACCCGTTTCGTCGTTGTGCATTTATGATTCATGAAATACCCTTCATGTACACATGATCCACATGCTAAGGTGTGGTCACTGGACTTCGTGAAGCACATTGCTTCAAAATACCTTTCATTATGAGGCACCTTGGCTCCGCAAGGTAGTGCTCCACGAATTCCTTTCCACTTTGTGAAGAACCTCATATACACACCTCGGCCCTATGCTTAGGCCGAGGCACTCCACTTCTCGAAGAACACCCCTTCACAAGTATCCTCTTCCATGCGGAGCAGTAGAGTTTCACAAGGCCCATTCCTATGAACCCCTCTGCTTGGAAATTATTTTTCCCGTGCGACCCTCAAGGTTTTCATGATGTGATTTCAAAGTCCCTTGGATGATACTTCATATTGAGTTTCTTCGCCTCATGATTCTTTTCATAGGCATGCTAACGACTATTTCTTCTTCGCATATCCATGCTAATGTGGACCACCCAATGGTTCTCTCTATAACACCCCCTAGCCACGGCATTACTAATGCCTTCCCTTCCACAAGGGGCAAGAGGTATCAGTAATGTAAGTCCTACGGGTGCAGAGTAAACCCACCACATCCGAGCTACAGGAAGTTAAACTACCAAGCACCATCATCCTCTGCATATGAAGCTAAACTATGACTTCCCCCATGCATCCTACACGGGGAGAGGGAAACCACTCTAGTGTAACCCCCTAGCTTTTCCTGCAAGAGGTAGCACCCATGATCATCCTCTCTTCTTGGGTGTCAAGTCCCTCTCCCGCTGGGCTATGTCACCACCAGGAATCTATCCTAGAGTAAGTCCCATCCACTTTCAGCCGCTAACCATGCATAAGCCCTTGTTTCTCTTTGGTCCACTGATTACGTGTAATCCCCACTTCACCTACCACGAACACACATTTCACGACATGATCGTCAGGTCTCTACTACCTTTTTTTTCTCACACCGACCAAGACTCAGATGTTCTTAGAGTGAGAAATGACTATGAAATCAACCATGGGAATCCTAGAGTGTAAGCCCCACACCCATCCTAACTACATGGAATTTAATCCTTGCAAGGCAAGGTACGTTGGTAGCCTCCCTGAGGTTCAATCCCAACAACCATTGGACCCCAGTTCCTCAATCACGTCAGTTCACTAACACCCATGAACTATGTGGAATTTGATCTTTGCCAAGGAAAGGTACATAGGAAGCCCCCATGAGGTTCAAGCCCCATAACCATTGGTCTCGACTAACCCATGTCAGTGCACTGGGGCCCTTATCATCCTGAACTACGTGGTATTTTATCCTTGCTAAGGAAAGGTACGTAGAAAACCTCCACAAGGTTCAATCCCACCATCTATTGGTCATCCCGACCCCCTTCACGTCAATTCCCCAACACCTTGGGCAGCCTCAAATCATAAGCCTCAAATGCCACCATCTGAACTATGAGGTCTTTGATCCTTTCCAAGGAAAGGCACGTAGGAAGCCTCCCTAAGGATCAAGCATCACATTCGGTTGCTCCGACCATCTTCACATCGGTTCTCCCCCAACCCGCATGACGTTAAACTATGGACCTCTTTCAGCAGTAATTTTTTGTCACTCCATTCAGTGGTAATTCATTGTCACTCCATTCAGCAGTAATCCAATGTCAATTCAATTAGCGGTAAGTCATTGACACCCCTATCCAGCGGTAAGCTATTGAGACCTCATCCAATGGTAAGCTATTGAAATCTCCAATCAGTGGTAATCTGTCATCAGATTAACTATGTCGACTTTGATTCCCTACCATGGGGATACGTAGGAAGCCTCTTCGAGGATCATGCAAAAAACTATCATCATATTTATGACGGTTCCATCTCATTCACCATCCACTTCATGGGACCTTCCATCATACATCCTGATTCTTACCCAGGACGCCACATCTAGGTGGGATCATTCCACCCCATTCCTCATTCCATTTGGGAATCCAACCACACGTTGACCCCAAAATCGGTGTACCCTCCAGGGGTCGCACTCATCTGGTCCACTCTAATAAGTGTTCTGCTCAGTCTGATCTGTCTCCGCTGGACGTTAAACATGTGGCTTTCCCTTTGTTAAACATGGGAAGCTAAAGAGAACCTAAAATATATGCCCATGGAATTTGATTCCCCACGATCGATGTGGGATTCCTTGGGCTACTGCGCCCTCGAGATGCCCTATAATAAGGGACAGAAGACAGATGTGCCAGTGTCCTCGTGCCCAGACATGCCATTGATACCCAACGTGACTACTCCCCTAACTGAAGGTTGCTGACCTGACTGGACCCCTTGGAATGTCCTGACAGAAGCAGTGTAAATAACTGGTGTCCATGAAGATATGACACTAGGAAGAGTTTCAAGAATAATGTCTTAAGTATATAAGGGAGACCTGGACTAGGTGACGAGTTCTGAGGAGAAATCCACGGTAGGAAGAACCGACATCCCATCATCCTATTTCGATCAAGGAGAAAACTTCCTTGAATAAGCGATGGATGCCGCTCACCTCTGGAAAGTGGGAATTTAGGGAAATAGTCGCATGTCCTCCACAGACGGATGTACACACCCCAACGAAAGCATCAGAAACAGGGTCGATAGGGGAAAGGCTCCCTATACAGGTACTTCATTGCTTCATAGGATCAAGAGAGCCTGGTACCAAGACAAGTCTTATGATGCTGATGAGTTTCATTCTTTTACCATAATTTTTTATTGTACTGTACTTGATTTTAGTGTATCATGTTTTCATTGTTTCCTTAGAACATTTGACATGCTACTCCATTTTGATATTATATTCCTTCTGGCTATCTTTATCCTTTATTTACTTCAGTTTCATGTTGATTACTGCTTCCACTATTTTCATTATTTATTCTGTTGTGTTAAACTCTACTAATGAGGGGATAATTTCCCCATTATCACACCCTAGGCCCATGCTGATAGTCGGCAGCCTCTGGCGTTTGGGGAAATGCACTTAAAGCCATGTGGCCAACATTGTACAGGGAACCAGTCGAGTGCCTTCCGGACCCGGGATGTTACAAAGTGGTATTAGAGGATTTTTATTTTATGCTTTGTCTTACTATTTGACGACAATTGATTTTGAGAGGAAGGATATGGAATTTGGTAATTAATTGTGCCCTGGAGTAGCTACCCTGTGTATAGGAAAATCCAAATTATCACGAATTAAATTTTTCTTTTGGAATTTAAGCTATTGAAGTTGATTTGATTTCACTTTTGGGTGACACACTTGATTTCTAACATTACTGTTGATTCAATTAGGTTCTATTTGAGTTGAAACCTGATGTTATTAGGGTGTTCCATCTCATGCATCATATAATCACCAGTTAGAATCACATGCCATGAATTGTTCCATGCCATCTAGAATGCATTATATATTGCATGATGTAGTGATATATGTCATGCTAGATATGCCTATTATTATTATAGTGCCTTGATATATATATCTACTTTTGTGATAGGTGTATTGGTATGTGCTATGTATGGATTGAATGGATGACAAACTTTGGTTCTTGAGGTGTATGGACCATCTTGGACAGGAATTTGGCAGATCGTGGTACATATTTTTATAATTAATTCTGCTTTTATATGTTATTATAGGGTTCCAAAATTTGATTTGTGGGGAGTATGTACCCTCATAGATTGGAATTTGGAATCCCACTGGTAGGATTTTCTGAGAACAAGGGCTTTCTGGGAAATCTGGAGTTTTTTGTCCTGAAAAACACAGAATACATGATGTGTAGTTTAGCATAACATGACATGTGTTCATCCCGTTTGAGGAAGATGGTGTTCCAGTTTTTAATATGTACACACTGTGTACTATATGTACATACTGTTTAGTAACTAACCGTGTAATGGGCCGTGTGATACAAAATACGGGCTATTGAGTTTTGATCAGAACACATCATGTACCCTCGGTGCACAACATTTAGGATACCCAGGCAGAACATATGTGGACCTGGCTATGTGGGAGTACATGGCTAGGAGTATAGGAATGTGTACACACAGTGTACTCATAGAACATGTCATGTACTTAGAGATGATACATTCCAGTTTAGTGGTAGAACACGACCATGTAAGAGCTTAAGGGTACACATTGTGTAGTCCTTCTGCACGTAGTGTAGTCCGTCTACACACCATGTAGTTCCTTTTTTCCAGAATTCTAGGATCTTCTCATGTTTTTTTGACACACTTGAAAGGAAAAACATGATGATGATCTTGAAAAAAATCATTTTCTTGACCTTTTTGGGTGATTCCGCCACAAAGACCATGAGATGTATGCCTGGAGAGCAAATATGATCATACATCGGAGATGGTAGGGCATGTGCTACTAATGGATCCTCCCATTGTGATAACTGTGGAACTAGCTATTATACCAGACGCAGGTGTAGATGAGAAATTTCATGAAGGCTTTGTGAGGTTCATATATACCATTCAGGTAGCACCATAGGCTGCCACATCAATGAAAGAGCTTATGTGTATATTCTAGTAGCAGAATTCGCCTACATCTTTAGGGGATGGTGGACCACAGGATACGGAATCATGGATGGAATTAGTTATGATTATATTTGAGCATATAGAGATGCCTCTCAGGATTAGGTTCAAGCTCTTGACATATAAGCTGTGTTATTCTTCCAAGAGATGGTGGGATGTTGTCACTCAGGCAGCTTGTCATCAGGATATGTCATGGGAAGACTTTAAGGTGGCCTTATATGATTATTATTTTCTTGAGATGTTGAGGGTCTACCAAGCCTAGGATTTCATGCACCTATAGTAGGGAACAATTTCAGTTATGGACTAATCTACCCGATTTATTGAGCTTTAGCAATTCACACCTATTCTGATGGGTGATGGCGTATCAAAAGTTAAAAGATTCGAGTATGGTCTCAGGTTTTACATCCTATCAAAGTTTAATGTATTCAGGTTTCCTTCTGTCTCTACTATTGTGAATCAGGTGCTGATTACCGAGCACAACTTATGAGAATCTGGGTGTGCGAGCCAGGGTGGTTTGGCACCGAGATCTTGTACCATCTCAATCAGAAGCAAGAAGCATCGTATGGAGCTTTCTCATAGGTATATGAGCATTCAAAACCTTTCCTCTGGTATCCAGGTGAGGTGCTACCAGTGCATAAAAATTTGGTATACTATACCTCAGTGCCCGATGGACCTAATCAAATGCTAATATTGCAACAAGATGGGACATTTACAGTGGTTATGTAAGATGTTTCCACTAGAATCTAGTGAGAGACGGTTTGCACCAACTCCTCATTCAAGAGTGGGGTCAACAGCTTCCCACTAGTTAGGGAACTGAAATACTTCAGGTTGTTCAGGTCGAGGGGGTGTTCGTGGTCGTGGTATCTTGACCCCAGGATCTTAGTGACTATAGGGCGGGTCAGCTCGGGGTATCCAATACATGTCACAGGGCAGCAGTATAGGTCATACTTATGTAGTGCAACAGACCCAGTAGGAGCAAGATCCCAAAATTTCTACTATTATAGGTACAATTCTAGTCACCTATATTTTTTCTTCTACACTTTTTGATACTGGTTCTACACATAGTTTTATATTTGTGGTCATTGTGGAAATTCAGGGGCTCTGTGTTTATACTTCTTCTGATGTTATGATACTTGACACTCTATTAGGGATTATAAGGGTAGGTGTACGTTAGCACAAGGAGTATCCCCTTGAGATTTTTGGGTTTCACTTTCATTGGAATCTCTATGTCTTAGGGATGACAGGCTTTGAGGTCTTTCTTGGAATGGACTGTTTGGTTTATTTTCGAGCCTTTCTTGATTTATATCATCTCAGGGTGAGTTTGACATCACCAAATGGTGGAGATTTTCTACATAAGGGTGAATAGGATGTCCAGGTGAGTAGATCTGGACCTAAGAATCATGGGATGGGCTGGATGACAGACCAGATTGTGAGTTTATATCTGGATGACTAGGGAAAATGTTAGGTGGATTTCCCTCCAGTGGTTTATTGTTTTAGAGACGTTTACCTAGAAAAATTAACAAGATTACCTCCTTTTATAGAGGTTTAGTCCACTATCGATCTAGTTCTAGGATCTACACCGGTATCCATTCCTCCTTATAGGATGGCTATGAGGGAGTTCCAAGAGCTCAAGAGATAGTTAGAAGATCTGGAAGCTAAGTTTTTTATCTAACCCAGTACTTCTCCTTTGGGTTCACTGGTCCTTTTTGTGAAAAAGGAAGATGATACCCTTAGGCTATGTGTGGACTATCAAAAATTGAACCAGTTGACTATTAAAAACTGATATCCCTTGCCACTGATAGATGGCTTGTTTGGTCAACTTCGAGAAGCGCAAGTGTTCACGAAGATTGACTTGATGTTAGGATATCATTAGGTATGTGTTTGACCTACAGACATACCTCGTACAAACATTCATAGTAGGTATGGAATATATGAGTACATGGTTATGTCATTCAGTCTCATAAATGAGCTAGTAGTTTTCATGGTGCTGATGAACCAGGTGTTCTGTCCTTATCTAGATTATTTTGTGGTGTTTTTTTGGATGATATATTGGTTTATTCTCACAATAGATACAACCATTATAAACACCTTGAGAACATTTTGAATACACTAAGAGAGAATTAGTTATATTCTAAGATTGAAAAATTCCACTTCCAGACAGATCAGATTCACTTCTTGGGCCACATCATATCAGAGACTAGAGTATCAGTAGACCCGGAGAAATTAAGAGCAGTAGTAACCTGGGAGCATCCCAAGAACATTTTAGAGTTACGAAACTTCTTGGGGATAGATGGTTACTACAGGTATTTTATATAGGACATCTCAATATTATCATCACTGATGACGGGCTTGAATAAGAATGGTGTGATGTTTAAGTGATCATATTCTTGTGACACAGCCTTTCAGGGGTTGAAGGGACATTTGACTTCAGCATTTATACTACCATTTCTTGAGTCAAGAAAGAGTTACACTGTGTACTATGATGTATCAGGTATTGGGATGGGAGTAGTGCTTATGAAGGGGGGTCGATTTGTTATGTACGGGTCTCAGTAGTTGAGGCCACATGAGAGGCATTACCCGATCCATGATCTAAGGTTAGATGCAATCGTTCATGATTTGTGTTTTTTGGATACATTATTTATTGGGAGAGCATTTTGTGGTGAATATAGACCACAAAAGTCTCAAATACATATTTACTCCGCGTGATGTTAATCTGAGATAGCGAAGGTGGGTGGAATACCTTCATTAATTCAATTTTTAGCTTTCCTATATGACTAGTAAAGGAAATGTAGTGGATGAAACACTGAGCAGGAGGAATCGGATATAGGAAATGCAAGAGGCTAGTGGTGAGTGGAAGCTTGTGGCCCTGTTCTCTGAGATGCATTTAGAGGTGCACAACAGACAGCGATAGACTTATATTTCATCTTTGGTTGTTACCTCAACCCTACTGAATAGAGTGAGGATAGGGCAGCTATCAGATTCCAAAGGCCTAGTTCTATGAGAGAGTGTGGTGGGTGAGGACCCTCCTTCTGTATGGACGATAGGCGAGGATGAAGTTCTATGTATCCATGCATGTGTGTGTGTTCCATGGGATATATGTGAGGATATGATTCAGGAGTTTCATGCTTCATCTTGGGCAGTGCATCCCGGAGTCACCAAGATGTACAGTCACTTACACCGTCTGTATTGGTGGTCAGGAATGAAGTGAGAAGTAGTTGGTTTTGTTACAAATTTTTCCACCTATCAGCAAATTAATGAAGAACGTCAGTAGTATACTGGGCTTTTACAGTAGCTACCTATTCCAAAGTGTAAATCGAATGATGTTGTGATGGATTTTGTGACAGGGTTACCATGGTCTCCTAGAGGCAAAGGTGTTGTTTGGGTCATAGTTGAAAAGCTGACGAAGGTTTCTCACTTCCTGCTAATCACGGATACCTTCAGTGTTGATGAGCTCGGAAAGTTTTATATATGAGAGGTGGTACGACTTCATGGGTCCCACATTCTATCATTTCAAATAGTGACACCCACTTTACATCTCATTTTTGGAAGATTTTTCATAGGGCACTGGGTACACAGGTGCTTCTGAGTATAGCATACCACCCTCAGACTGATGGCCAATCAAAGCGTATGATAATGGTACTAGAGGACATGTTGTGAGCATGTTTCCTAGTCTTCGGGGGATCTTGGGAGCAGCATATTACCCTGGTTGAGTTTTCTTATAATAATAGCTTCTAGGATACTATTCAGATGGCGCTATATGTGTCTTTGTATGGGAGGTCATGCCAATCACCCCTATGTTGGATGGAGGTAGGAGAGGCAAATATGTTGGGACCTCGTATTGTCCAGGAGACTACTGAGAAAGTCCACTTGATTTAGATGTATATGGATACTCTGTAGTCTCATCAAAAATCATATTCTGATCGTTGAAGATGACCTTTGGGGTTTGAGTTTGGGTGTCGAGTTTTCCTACGTATCGCACTGAGGTTGGTACAAAAGAGGATCATGAGACAATGTAAAAATTCACCAAAATATGTCGGACTGTTTGAGATTCTGGAGTGAGTCGGATAGGTTTCCTATCAGTTATAACTTCCTCATAGGTACTAAATCATGCATGACATCTTCCATGTATCTCAGCTACGCTGCTATCACTCAGACCTATCTCGTTTTTTTCAGCCTGAGGAGGTTGTGCTTCAGGTTGATGCATCCTTTGAGGAGCATCTGATTCATATAGTTGATAGGAGCACGAAGGTTCTTTGAGGCTAGTGAGTTCCTCTCGTACGGGTGTTATGGAACCATGACCATTTATAGGATGAGACTTGGGAGAGGGAGGTCAGCGTACGTGCTCAGTGGTCTCAGATATTCCTTCACCACCCTTGCAAGGGAAATTCGATGATATATTTCTTTATGGGAGATGTTTTAAGAACCTTCTTCTTCTTTTTGAGGTACAATTTCTTCTTTTATTTTTCTTTTGAGTTGTTTTTGGAAAAAAGGGAAAACAAGACTAGTACTGGAATCATATTGTCACATGGGCTGATTTGGGGTTACACGCCATATAATTCTAATTACAAGTAGTATAGTTTGGATATTTATAATGGGAATATATGGAGCGTGGGAATGTCAGCAAGGAAAAGAGAAAAACTACACATTGTGTACTTCTTGGTAAACACCATGTATTCATGTCAACAGGTCCTAGAAAGTAAGTTAGTAGAAGTCAGATGGCAAATGAATAGTAAAATGATATACACATCGTGTATATAGACATGCATTTTGCGTACTTTGTGTTCTTTTCTTAAAACGGCTAGTATCTTTGTTCTTCTATCATTTTGACAGAAGGCTTTCCTGGGGAACTCAAGAGGAGTGTTGGAACTTCAACCTTCTCCCAAATTTTCACCTGGACTCTGATTTGATAACAGTTATATTAATTTTAACCATATTGGTAAGATATCGCTTAATCTTGAGTCATTATTCCTAATTCATGTTCTATGGGAAGTTATTTAAGGTTTAGTGTTTATTATTATTTCTTAGATCTTTGTCATTCTAGATCGAATTGGTGCTCGGGGATGGATGAGTATAGTTATACTATGACGAGGTAGGTGGTATCGTGCTAATTGTTTAATGTAAAGTTGATTATATGTGTTGTTTTGTTGTGCTCCCATGTTTAGGGTGTTGATTAATTGATTATTTTACCCATGTTGATACCTGATGACATTAAGTGATTCAATAAATTAATTAAATCATGTTTAGGCTTAATTGGTTTGATTAAGGGACTCCTTATGGGTGTGTTTTCCATCATATGACCATTGTACAGCCATTTGGACTAGGATGCAGATGGTATTTCCTTTTTCCCCTTTTTAAGGGTTGTTTTAGAATGAAATAGGTTAAATGAATGTTATCATGTGAATATGATTGTAAAATATTTGTTATAGTTTAATTCACATGTTAGTCTTGTTATATATTTTTCCCCATGTGAGTTGATTATTGAAAACTATGTAATAGTTTAATTTACATGTGCTGTTTACTATGATGAAATTATTATACACTAGGCTTGGCCCTGAACATGCTGAAATGTTGATACACCGGGTTTGTCCCTGAATTTAATATGTTGAAATGATGATACACCGAGCGTGTCCCTGATTTTAATATGCTGAAATGCTGACACACTGGGCTTGTCCCTGAATTAAATATGTTGAAGTGATTATACATCAAGATTTACTTTGAGACATATTGAAATGGAATGACTTGTGAAATGTATTCCAAGCCAAAGCAAAATCTTGGATTCGATCTAAACTTTGTTGTTTAGATAGCTTGTTGTTCTATCTGTTGTGATTACTTTATATAGGGGATTGATTGGATTAGGTTGGATCCTGAGACTTATATAGTTCAGTGAATTTGAATTGATTAAATAACATTAAATGGATGTAAATTAATTCTAGTACTTGAGGATTGTTTAATTTTGAGTACCTTCTAGTTTGCTTCATTTCACTACTATACACTACTATTTCATATACTCAGTGACAAATTAGCACCAATATTTGGTGGTATCCTACTGGGATTTATTTCTCACACTATATTTGGGTCATGGTTTTGGGCCCAAACAAACTATATTTCTCTAGGGGTCAATAGAGGCACGACTCCCTATATAGGTACATGATTGTTGCTTAAGAGAAAAAGAGTATGGGACCTAGCCAAGGCTTGAGATGCTGTTGAGTTTCATTTTGATTTACCATACTTTCGTATTGTATTGTACTTGACAGCGATGTATCCTTTTTCACTATTTTCTTATAACATGTGACATGCTACACAATTTTGATATTATATGCCTTCTGGCTATCTTTGTCCTTCAATCTTCAGTTGTTTACTTCAGTTTCATGTTGTTTACTGCTTCTTCTATTGTCATTATCTATTCAGATGTGTTACACTCTTCCAATGTGGGAATAGTTTCCCTACTATAACACCATAGGCCCTCACTCCTAGTTGGAAGCCTCTAACGTTTGGTGAAATGCGCTTTAGGCCATGTGGCCAACCGGGTATGGGTCACCAGTCGAGTGACTTCCGAACCTGGGACGTTACAGGATGAAATATTAGGAATTTTTATTTAAAAATCACTAAATAAATTAATTAATGTGGATTTATTCTCAATATTTGATCATTTGGGAAATAAATTTTCATATTGTGCTGAATCGGAATTTTTTAAACAACCCTTTCATTCTATTGAAAGGAGTTCTGAGCCTTTGGATGTAATACACATTGACATATGTAATATGAAACCAGTACCTTCAATTGGTTGTAAAAAATAATTTATTTCCTTCTTAGATGATTATATGAGGTTTTTCTGTTTATCAAATTTTTAGTAAAGATGAATTTATTGATGTATTTAAACATTATTAAAATAAAGTTGAGAATTGGCTCAATAAGAGAATTAAATGCATAAGGAGTGATCAAGGAGGTGAATATGAGTCACCTTTCCAAAATGTATACATTAATCTTAGAATAATGCACCAAACTATATCTCTTTACTCTCCATAATAAAAAGTAATATCTAAAAGGAAAACCATAACTTAAAAAGAAATGATGAATGTTATGCTAAATAGTGTTGGTTTACCATAAAATATGTGGGTGCTCTTTTAACTGTAAATATATTTTTAAATAGAGTACCCCTTGAGAAGATACCAACTATTCTCAGTGGTTTGTGTAAGGGAAGAAGTATTTTCTTTAAATATCACAAAGTATGGGGGTGTTTGCACAAGGTTTTGGTTCCAAAACCTAAAAGGGATAAGATTATACAAATAAATATTGATTTTGTATAAATTATTCATGTACATAACAATGAGGCATATTGATTTTTTTTCATATATCAGCGATTGCAAAAAATAAAAAATAATATTATCATTGAATCAAGGGAATCTTCATTCTTTGAAAATATATTTCTATATCGTTTGATAAATTAGATGAATGAGAACAATACAAGGCCTCTAAATAATGTGGAGGAAAGATATTCAATTGATGTAGAGCCTCAAATATTCAAAAGACAACCGATATCTAAGTTATTTAGACCATACTTACTAACATATTTGTTAAAAATGATCCTTAAACATTTAATGTGACTATGACCTCCCTAGAAGCATCATTTTGGGAAGAAGCTATCAACAATGTAATTGATTCTATCTTTTCAAACCATACTTTGGAATTGTATGATCTCCATCCTAGAAACAAACCACTTGGATGCAAGTGGATATTTATAAAGGAATTGACGACAGATAAGAAAAATTAAAAAATACATGGATAGATTTTCAGTAATGGGGTATAAAAAAAGATGTAACTTGATTATTTCGATAATTATTCACCTGTTACAAGTATTACATCTATAAATATTTTCATCTCTTTAATAGCTCTGAATGGGTGAGAAATACACAAAATGGATGTTAAGGATGCCTTCTAAAATGGTGATTTAGAAGAAGAGATTTACATGGAATAACCTAAAGGTTTTACTATTCCTAGATAAGAAAATAAAGTTTCTCAATTGGTGAAATATTTTTATAGGCTAAAACAAGATCTCAAACAATGGCATATGAAATTTTATCATGCATTATTATCAAACAGATTTCAGATCAATGAGTATGATAAACATGTATATATTGGAAACACATGAGATAAATATGTCATTGTATGCTTGTATGTTGATGATACGATCATATTTAGAAGAAATATAAATATTATCAAATTCACCAAACATGTATTCACTTGTAAATTTGAAATGAAAGACTTGGGAGTGGAAATTTTCATTTTGGGAATTCAAATACATAGAACATCTAATTGTTTGGCATTATCATAGTCTCATTATATTGATAATAATTTATAGAAATATCTTAATCTTGATATAAAACTAATAAAGGCTCCAATAGATGTAAATATATGTATTAGAAATAATATTGGTGAAAGAGAATCTCAGTTAGAGTACGCTCGTATTCTAAGTAGTTTTATGTATGGCATGAATTAAACTAGACTGTACATAGATTTTTCCATGAGAAAGCTAAGACAATTTACTCACAATCCAAATAATCTTCATTGTTTGTATAGGAAATGAGTGTTGAGATATTTTGAATATACCAAGAAATTTGTATTGAACTATACAAAGTATCATGTGATGGTTAAAGGTTATAGGGATGAAAATTGGATAAATAGCTTAAAGGAAATGAAATCCACTTGTGGTTATGTGTTTAAACTTAGTGGTGGATTTTTATCTAGGAAATAAACCAAATAAATATTCATTGTGAAGTGTCTGGTGAATTTCATTTGTTGTCAATAAGTGTTTGGAATGTGTTTGGAAAAATATTTCAATATGTTTTGAGGTTTTCAATGTGATAATTGTAGAACTAATCTTAACTTCCAAGACTCATTAAAATATGGACACACATTGTTTACAAAAATGATTTGATGAAAAATAAGAAGATCCATGAAAAATGTGATGATTATAGAACTAATCTTAAGTTCCAAGACTCATGAAAATATGGATACACATTGTATACAACAATGATTTGAAGAAAATTAAAAAGATCCGTAAAAAATATTTTTTGTTTTATATGACGAATTTGATTTTAGAAGTAGAAGTAATTTGAGTGGAATGATCTTTATTTTTTGATAAAATTTTAAATTGTACTAATACTAAAAAATTAGTTACTCATGCCAGCAACATCGGGAGAAACATAAAAAACAACTATATTTGGAAAAGGGAAGTGTCAGCATTTACTCGAAGAGGACCACTAACCAATTTTGATTGATCCATCTCACTCTTTATATTATAAGGAAGAGCTAAATTGGTTGTTGTTTCTATGTGGGAATCAAATTGCATGAATACTATCCATCCACTTTAAAAAAACTAAGACAGAACCAACACCATCTGATCAGTTTAATCATGGTCTTCTGATCTTCATCTGAGCTCATCCTCAACCTCGACCTCACTTGAGTGTTCTGTATGCATCATAGTTTCTTCAACCACATTGTTTGAATCATCCATCCAAGCCTCTGAGCTTCATTTAAGTTTTTTGATGATTCAAGTATGATAAAAATCATAATAACCTTTTTTCATGTGTTAACGAAGATCAAATCGACATGATGCAGTGTATTGAAAATATTGTTCATTGAAGACTGTTATCTTGCGATGCATGATTGAGTCGAAGAAATGGATGGATATCTATGATTTTCATAGTGCTTATTTGGTGAGAGTTGTCTATAAATACTTGAGGACGATCTCATTTTCAGGTGCATCTTATCTCATATTCGAGATCCAAGGGCACTTTAGAGAGAGGAAATTTGAGAAAGATGAGAGAAAAACATAGCAATTCTTTCACTCTATATTTATGAAGGTATTTACTATTGGAAATCTTCTCGGTTAGCGCACCGCGTAACGCCTCCTCAAATGGTGCCCACGTGGTTTATCTTTTAATTTGGAGTTTAATGCGAGCCAAGACAGCGTGAATTAATTCACACAGTGATACTGTTTTGACACGGCGACATTATTTGACGCTAAATCTTTTTACTATATAAGGAGGCAGAGGCAAGGCATTTCAACATCACCAGTAGCAACAACACCGAGAGAAAATCCCATTTGGTGATAGCCTTTCTTCGATGATCATATTTCTTTCTCTCAAAATTTTGATCCACACTTTTATTCTTGAGTATTACTTTTGATATCCATTCCATTTCACGGAGTGTCTACTGCGTACCTCTTGATTTTAGTGGATCCCTCTTTCTAGACTAGGTCCCGTGGTTTTTCCCTTTCGGGTGTTCCATGTAAAAAAATTTCGGTGTCAACTTTATTTTTTTACACATTTAATTTTGTTGTTGCACATCCGCTTCTATTTGGGGGGAAATATTTTATTCCTTCAGCGTGTTCACCTTTTTCTATTGTTTGTGTGTTCATCGCTTTCCCTTCTTTCCCAACATCTGGTATCATAGAGTTTGGTTTTTTATTTCATATTTATTATGGAGGAAAATTATAGTCAGATGATTTTTTTGAATGGTACCAACTACTATATATGGCGACTAAAAATGATGGATCTGCTTTTTGTCAAGCGAATGCATCTTCTATTGTTTAGTACCCAGAAGCCAGAAAGGATGTCAGACGAAGAATGGGAGTTTGAGCATGAAATGGTTTTTGGATTACTTCGCCAATGGGATGAAGACAACGTGATGAACCACATTGTCAACATCTCTAATGCCAGAACTTTGTGGGAGAAGCTTGAGACGACCTATTCATTGAAGACGGGAAACAATAAACTGTTTCTTCTCAAGAAAATGATTAACTTGAGGTACAGAAAAGGTACATCTATTTCTGATTATTTAAGTGAATATCAAGGATGTTTTGATTAGTTGTCTAGAATGGGTATCAATTTTGAAGATGTGGTTTTAGCTCTTTTTCTGTTAACACTTTACCCGATTCATGGGAGAATTTACGTGTTACTCTAACTGGTTCTGCTTCTAATGTTGCTGTGACATTTAGTTTTTTCAAGTCTGCTATATTAAATGAAGAGGTTAGGAGACGCACTCAGGAGAAATCTTCTTCAGAGCTTTTAGTCACAGAGAACAGGGGGAGAATCCAGGACCTGGGGGAGATCAGTCGAGGTAAGATCAGAGGTAGAAGAAAATCCAAACTGAAGTAGAGAGATTTTGAATTCTATCATTGTGGTAAAAAGGGGCATGTTAAATTTTTTTGTTATCATCTGAAAAGATATAATATAATGAAGAAACATCCATAGAAGAAAAATGGTGATGGAGATGATCATGTCGCCGCTGCTATATGGGGTGATCTTTTTATTGTTTATGACTCCATTAACATTGCTTCAGATGATTCTTGATGGGTTGTTTATAGTGGTTCCTATTTTCACATGACATCGAGGAAGGAGTTCTATACATCTTACAGCCCAGGTAATTTTTGGATTTTGAAGATGGGAAATGATGGTCATGCTGACATTGTAGGCATCAGGACTATTTATTTAGAGACCAGTACAGGAAGTAAGCTGATTTTGAAGAATGTTTGACATGCACCTGAGGTTCATTTGAATCTTATTTCTACCAGAGTTCTTGATGATGAATGGTTTATCAATAATTTTGGTTATTTCCAATGAAATCTTTCAAAGGGATCCTTGATTGTGGGTCAAGGGAAGAAACAATCAGGTTTTTACTGGACTAAAGCTATTATTTCATGGGATACTGCTTGTGTTGTTGTGTGTAGGGTTTCATCCAAGTTGTCGCATAAGAGGCTTAGTCACATCAGTGAGAAAGGGATTGGTTGTTTGGACAAGAAAAATATTCTTCTATATTTTAAGAGTGTCAATTTGGACACATGTGATCATTTCATGGATGTGAAATAGATTAGAGTGAGTTTCAGAAGTCATCTACCACACAGGAAGTCACAGGTACCTGAATTCGTACATTCAGATTTTTTTGGTCCTTTGAAATCTAAGCCTTTAGTGGCAGTATTTATTTTGTTACATTTATTGATGACTACTCACAAAAGCTCTGGGTTTATGTTTTGAATGCCAAAATTTAAGTGCTCAGTGTTTTTAAGAAACTTCATGTTTTTGCTGAGAGGGAATCAGGCATGAAATTGAAATGTATTCGTACTGACAATGGAGGAGAGTATTGTGTTTATTTTGATCAGTATTGTAGGAATGAAGGTATTCATAATCAGAATACGCCACCCAAGACACCTCAGCTAAATGGTGTAGCTGAGAGGATGAACATGACTTTGGTGGAAATAGTTCATTGTTTGCTTTTAGAAGCAATGTTTCCATGAAATTTTTAGGGTGAGGATTTACTTACTGCTGCTTATATTATCAATTTATCACCTGTGGTTTCTTTTTAGACAGTCACTCCCAACAAATTTTGGTATGGAAAAGAGATCAGGTACGATCACTTGCGTGTTTTTGGTTGCAAGGATTTTGTTCATGTTCCTAGAGATGAGAGATCCAAGATGGATGGTAAGACATGCCAGTGTATTTTTATTGGATATGGACACGATGAGTTTGGGTACAGGTTCTATGATTTTATTTTTAATAAACATTTCAGAAGACGTGATGCAGTGTTTAAGGAGGATAAGACTATTGCAGACATTGATAAGGGAGAAAAAATGTTTCTCCAACATTTGATGGTTTTGTTAGTATTGAGGCAGGTTCAAATTTACATTTACCTTATATTTTTTATTCTGATGATCATGATGATGTACATAATGATTCTCCAGGTGAAGAGGTTGGATTTGATGTTTCCAATGCACCTTTTGTTTCTGATGATCCGATTCTAGGGGTTATTAATGAACCCAAAGTTCCACTCTGGAGGTCATATCGACATTTAATTGCTTCTACTCGATATTCACCTAATGAGTATGTGCTCCATGCTGAAGGGGGAGAACCAGAATCATTTGATGAGGAAATGGAGAGTGAACAGAAAGACATATTGGTTGTGGAAATGGATGACGAGATGACATCATTTCATGACAACCGCACTTTTGATTTGGTAAAGTTACCTATAGGGAAGAGAGCTTTGCAAAATTAGTGGATTTAACGGATTAAAAATAAAGAATCCAATTACCTTCCATGATACAAGGAAAGGAAAGTTTTCAAAGGATTATGTCAAAATAAAGGTATTCATTTTGATGAGATTTTCTCACCTGTTGTAAAAATGTCTTCCATTTGGGTTGTTCTTGGTTTGGCTACTAGTTTGGATCTACAGATTGAGCTAATGGATGTGAAGACAGCTTTTCTCCAGGGATATTTATAAGAGGAGATTTATATAGAGAAACCAGAGGGTTTTGTTGAAACAAGAAAATAAAATCGTGTATACATGTTTAAGAAGAGTTTGTATGGTTTGAAGCAAGCTATGAGGTAGTGGTGTATGAAGTTCGAATCTGTCATTTCTCATCAGGGTTTCAGTAAGACATCTTCTAATCATTATATTTTTTTAGAGATTTATTGATGATGATTTTATTATACAATTTCATTATGTTGATGATATTCTAATTTTTGTCCATGATACTTCTAGAATTGACAGATTGAAGAAGGATCTTTGTCAGTCTTTTGCGATGAAGGACTTGGGTCCAGCATGACAGATTCTTGGAATGCTGATCTCCCATGACAGGAAGGCCAAGAAATTGTGGTTATCTCAGGAGAGATACATTGAGAAAATTTCTTTAGAGATTTTATATGGATAGAGATAAATTGTTTAGTAATCCTCTTTGTTTACATTTTAAGCTCATCACTAGTCAGTCACCTTCTACTGATGAAGTGACAGAGGAGATGCAACACATACCTTATTCATCTGTTGTTGGAAGTTTGATGTATGAAATGGTATGTAATGGGCCTAATATAGCTCATGCAGCTGGTGTGGTCAGTCATTTTCTATCAAATCCAGGTAGAGAGCATTCGAGAGCAGTGAAGTACATTTTTCATTATATTTGTGGTAATTTTGATCTGAAATTGTGTTTTGGAAAAGTGGAACCTATGATTTGTGGCTTTACAGATTCAGATATGGAAGGAGATGTCGACTTGAGGAAGTCTACATCAGGATATTTGATCACTTTTACTGGGGGAGCTATATCTTGGTAGTCTAGACTGTAGAGATGTGTTGATTTATCTACCATAGAGTCAGAGTTTATTGCAGCTACTGAGGCATGTAAATAATTTTTGTGGATGAAAACGTTTATTCGAGAGCTCAATTTAAATTAGGATAGGTATGTTTTATTTTGTGATAGTTAGAGTGCTCTTTGTTTGGGAAAAAATTCTACTTTTCATGGAAGGTCGAAACATATCAATGTTCGATATCATTGGATTCACAACATCCTTGATTCGAGATAGTTAGAGCATGAGAAGATCAACACTGATGACAACAGATCAGACATGTCGACCAAGAGTTTACGTAGAGGAATGCTTGAGACTTTCCGACTGATTGCAGGGTTGGTTGTGTTCCTCGCTTGAGTCGGAGGGGGAGTTTTTTGGGAACCTTCCTGGTTGGCGCACCGCGTAACGCATCTTAAAGTGGCACCCACGCAGTTTCTCTTTTATTGGGGTGTTTAATGCGGTCTAAGACCGTGTGAGTTAATTCACGCAGTGACACTCTTTTGAAGTGGTGACATTATTTGATGCTGATTCCTTTTCCTATATAAGGAGGTAGATACATGTCATTTCAACATCACCAGAAGCAACAACACTGAGAGAAAATCCCATTTTGTGATCATATTTCTTCGGTGATCATCTTTCTTGATCTTCACCTTTTGATCCGCACTTTTATTCTTGAGTATAACTTTTGAGATCCGTTCCATTTTGGGGAGTCTCTACCGTGTACCTATTGATTTTAGGGAAACCCTATTTCTAGACTAGGTCCCGTGGTTTTCCCTTTCAGGTTTTCCATGTAAAAATTTCAGGTGTCAACTTTATTTTTATGCACATTTAATTTTGTCGCTACACATCCACTTCTATTTGGGGGAAAGATTTTATTTCCACTGTGTGTTCACCTTTTTCTATTGTTTGCACATTCTTCACTTTCCCATCTTTCCCAATAGTTCCATGAATTCAAGTTCAACATCCACATATGTGGTTACATGAAGTTGTTTTGTGTTTTTTCAAACTATTTTTGTAAAGGAGGAGGAGAAATTTCATAAAATTTTGCGTGATGTAGAAGGTATTAGTCATGCGTGTTTGTTTTGTGGTGAGTATGATAATCATACATTAAATGATCTACAAGCATGAAAGGTGATTCATGTGGATTTCTTCTAGGTTCTTATTCGATTTGTATAATGATATAGTAGGTTCATGTGTGGTGTGTGAAAAAACAAGAAATATGAGCAATGCCATTCGTGTGCTTGCACAGTGATAATTGTACAAGGAGAAGTTGCACCAATTCAGGTTCGCATAGTGGATATCATGAATGAAACACTATCATATGATATATTTATTCTTGAATTGAACTATTTACACCATTTACAGTCAACGATATGTGTGCATGAATATAATGTACATGCCATGTGGAATATCTGTGAGATATTTTGTTTTCTGAAGAACCAATGAATGTGCAAGTGAACCATTCACTACAAGTATAGGTGGTGTGTGTATGTTCTTTGGAAGTATACATCTTATGTGATAGTGAAGAGTCAAATAAGATATTGAGTGTTATAATTTTCATAAAGAGTGTGTGTATGTTATACAACAGTGAATGGACAGTGTGTGATTTTCTTGCATAAAGGTAGTATAAGATCCTTGTTATAATACAAAAGAAAATTTTCATACAAATGAATAAATGCATTCATAAAATAAGAATACCATGAAATGTATTAAACACATGCATGATGTTTGAATATCAGTGTATATGCAAAATACTTTTCATAAATTAGTTGTAGTGATATTTGAGAATAAATCTAGAGCATTATTTCAGAAGATATTTATATTTGAGTTTTTTAGTATTCAGTAAGGTCAGCTTTAGTAGAAGAACTAATTATTGCATGAGTAGTGTTGTACTGAGGGAGAAGATTATCTATAGGTGATCAGAATTATTTTAGAAAGACCAGAATTAGTGCAAATGTACTTTAAATTTTACACAAGCTAGTGTGATCCAACAATCTTGTGGAGGAGTATTTTCAATTTATCTCTCTCTAGTGGATTATGTCAGTTGAAGTTGAAGGTTGTAGCTAGGGGGTCTAACCGGTTGTTGAAGATTGTCATTGGGGGGTCTTACCAATCACTGTGAAGGTTTAGTTGGGGGTCTAACCAACTATTGAAGGCTGATTGGAACTTGAGGGTATGACCATTTGTAATTGAGGGGTCTAACCCGTTATTATTGTAATCACCTTCTGTTATAGGTTAGAATATGTGTTGGGTGGTCTAACCAACATGGGAAGAAGTAGTTTTTTGTGCCAAATCTTGTAAATACTTGCATTTTTTGCTTTAGTTGTTGTTATTTCTTACAGGGTGAGGCTAAGTATTAAAGATGACGGATCAATACTTTAATCAATCACAAAAGTAGAATCAAAAGTAAAAGAATTTGTAAAAAACAACGTACCACTGATTCACCCCCCCTCTCAGTGGTATCTAACAAATCTATGGACACTATAATTGGTATCAAAGGACAAGGTACCCTCTGTAGATCTATAAAACATTCTAGGAAATGGAGAATTTGAATTCATTGAATAGTGAAGGAATTCCTACTTTTTTTGGAATGTGTTATCATAGATGGAGGAATAGGATGCTTCCTTACCATCTTTCTCTTGGTCTTGGAGTGAGAGATGCATCAACAGTGGGTTTCCCGCCTATCAATGAGGATTTTTCTATGAATAAATCTAATAAGATAAATCTGGAAGTCGATGTCAAGGCTCAGAATCCAATCATGATGTCTTTATCCGGAAAATTATTCACTAAAGTGATGGGTCTCCAAACTTCCAAAGAATACTGTGATAAACTAAGAAGAAATTATGAAAGAAATATCAAATTTATAGAAGCCAAGTTCTAAATCTAGAGAAGAATGTTTGAAGTTATCGAAATGGGTGATGATGAAACTATTGATGACTAATTTACAAGAGTAAATTAGATTATTAGCAATATCAAAGGTTTTGGGTAGAAGCTGGATGAATCTACTATTGTGAAGAAGCTTATGAGAAAACTCCCAGATAGATTTGATTCAATGATTTCAGCTCTCGGAGGGAGAGAAGATCTATCATTATATGAACTTCGTAATACTCTCATATCATATGAAATGAGAAAAGTGTCAGCATTCAAGAAAAAGGAAAGAGATGATATGGCTTCTAAAGCCATGATAAAAGGTAAAACTAGAATCGAAGAACCTAAATCAAGTGATTCTATGGATGAAGAATCTAAAAAAGACTTTAGTCAAATGATGGCCTTATTTACAAGAATATTCAAGAAGGGTAATATGGAAAGGAAATAACAAACAACCACCATAGTGCTGGAATTGTCACAATAGTGGTCATTTTGCTGGTAATTATCCAATGTAGAAGGCTGATGACACTTACTCAAATCGACAGGATTAGAAGTATCATAAAAGGAAGTGTAAGAAGCATAATAAGAGGTTTACTTCCCATAAAAAAAATGATGACTAGATAAATGGATGAATTTACCTCATCATGTTGTGAGTCATAAGATAGAAAATATTCTAAGAAACAAATGTGCTTTATGGGTAAATCCAAAAAATCTAAAGACTCATTTTAAGATGATTAAAATGATAAGAGAACTGATTTAGAATGGATGTTAAAAGAAAATTTTGGAAGCTACTCTTGTGGACAATATTCAACTCAAGAAATAAAAGAAAAAACTGAAAAAATAAATTGGAAAGATAACTTTTGAAAATAAAGAGTGTGTCAAGAAAGAAGAGATTCATCTTAATGAAATAACAACAAATAAGATAAAGATAGTTAAACTAGAAATAAATCTGAAAATTATTGTAAAGTAAGATTTTGGAAAGGAAGAATCAACATTTGTTGAAGAGAATGAACAAAACCGACTAAAATTAACAGAATATGAGAAGATAGTGAATGATCTTGAAGAAAGACTTGTTTAAAAAGAGGAAGAATTATATGAGACATAATTTTTGTTCCTTGTAGCTCAAAGTTAGATGAATAGTATGAAAGAATAATTCACAAAAACTTTTGAGATTAAGGGTGAATCTTATGAAGCTGCTGAGGAGAATGGTTCATAGAAAAAGGTTGATTCTAAACCAAATGAATCTCAATGTACATTTGGTATTTCTAAAAATTGAGGCTATAAAGACAATATTGGATCCAACTGGACCAAAAGAAAAAATGAGAAAATATCTTCCACAAATAAAGAGTATACTAACTCAGTAATAAAGGTTCTTTCTAAGCAGATACATCCACAATCTGTGAAAAATAAACAACTACAATATTTATAGAAAAACTACTATCAGTTAGGAAGACCAAGGTTTATAGGGTACTACTGTATGAACTCGAGTTTTTAGAATGGGTCAAAATCCCGACCCTGTTTGAATTTTTGACTTGTCCATGAGAAAACTGGAGAAATTGGGCAGTTTCTAGAAATTTCCAGACTAGACGCTGTGTACTATTGAGTACATGCTGTGTATGGGTTGGGCAAGCACCGACTGTGTATCATCGAGTACATGTTGTGTGTTGACCATGTAGGAATTTATTACTACACGACATGTAGTTATTGAAACACCATGTTCCCATGATCATGTGGAGGCCATACATGGCTTGTAGGCCTGTTGGTCGGGTACAATCGTTTAACTAAGTACACGTTGTGTCCTCCTTGGACATGCCGTGTAGTCTAGTCGTGTATGAGGGATATACATGGCGTGTGGGTAAGTTGGAAAGGAAGAGAAGAAAAACTAATTACATGCCATGTACCCTTAGGTACACGCCGTGTACTCATGTCACCAGGTTATGGAAAGTAAGTCAGTGAAATATCAGTCATCTTATGAATAGTAAAATGATACACGGCTTGTAATCCTAAAGTAAACGCCGTGTAGTTTCTTTTTTTCTCTAAAATGGGTAGTAGCCTTGTATTGAGGTAGAACCTCAATACCTTTTCTAGGTTTCACGAACCAAGCCATCTGGGACTTAAAATCCCTGTCGTTCCTTCATCTGACACCCAATTCGAACACCAGTTGATTCGTTGGAACCCCCTCAGTAAGGCATTGATTCCTCTTGATCCATTTTTTCATGATTTCTATTCTAGAACGAGTTATTGGGGTTTGAGAGGTTTTGATTATTTTATAGATCTACCGTGTTTTAGACCTAATTGGAGGCTATTATCAGAGGAGTATAATCGTACAAGTCTCGGGTAGGTGGTGCATACCTCCTTTTGTATTTTCATGGTCATTTGGGTTGTACGGCCTTCGGAATGTTTTTGGGTAATTTGAGCGGGGCCTAGTTTTATCTGATATCACATATTAAATTGTTCATTAGACCTGTGGGATGCCTTTGGGTATGCCATTTACCTATTTTTCATGAGAGGGGTCGGGCGAGGGGTCGTTGCTCAATTGGGGCATTTTGGCCAGGGGAAGCCAAAATGGTTATGATTGAACTATGCTGTTTTATATGATAAATCTAGTTTATTAATCCTAATATGAATTGTTTGAGGCTCTCAAGACCTCAGTGCTGGTATAGCACATCACCTTGCTAGTGTAATTCAACAATTTCGTTTTCCTGCCTTTTTAATGTTTTCCATTGTGATTATATATGTGATGTGTGGTATTGCATATGATGGAACCATTAGGTTTTCTAGGCATGTATTGGGTATTGTTGAGTGATGTTTATCATAGGTTGGGCTAGGCCTGGGTAACATTGGGTGGTTCTAACCACAGGATTGGGCGTCATGGGCGTCGGCTTGAGGCAGTGCGACTGTCAGGTTGGGCATGGCTCGGGTTACTAGGATGGAAAGACCATCAAACTTGTGCAGCATGGTCGTAGGGACACAAGGTGCCGTAGGTGTTGTGTATTTGGTACTATTTTGGTGATTACTACTCACATGGAAACTTTTATTAGTGTGGACATAGAGAGACTCCGTGATGAGGTGGTTTTGGCCACTCATGTGGGTAGAGGCCCCCGTTAGTTGTAGTTTAGGTACTATTGGTTTGGGGGTGCCTGTCGTAGGAAGCCATATAGGAGGTGAGGAGCCTTCAGGGGATAGCATTGAGGTTATCGGGTTGGGGGAAGAGGCTCTCCATTATTTGAGGGTAGATATAGATGTGCCTCTATGTACTTTATTTTGGGGGCATACATCACTATCCCTCTGGCTACTTATTTTGAGGGCAGTCATCGCTGTCCCTATGATTACTTATTGAGGACAGGCATCGTTATTCATTCGGGTTACTGTTTCTCAGGCGTGCCTTCGAGACATTGGTACTTAAGACACGTGGTGTCAGGGGGAACATGGTGTCAGGTTACGTGATAGAGATTCTGGCTTTGGCCGAAGTAGGTGACACTTCATGGAGGCTACTGAGCACTAGTGGAGTTTGTGTTTATTTGTGCAACGTACTGTTTACTATTTACTTTATAAATGCATGCCTGCATAAACATGTATATTAGGTATGCACCATTGGGTGGTATCCTACTAAGATTCATCTCACACCCTGCACGGGCCCTTCAGGACGCATGCAGACTTTTATGGATTTACATGTAGGAAAGAAGCCAACATTAGGAGCTAGTCTGTATTAGCTATTGCATTGAGATGGTATGGACCTTGAGTTCTTGCCTTGATGGATTTTACTATGTTTTGCGTACTTTCCTATATCTGCATTCTTTTTATATCTATAGTTGGTTATCCAATGGTGCCCTTTATATTTAGATATGTATGACCTTCTTTGGATGCATGTTGTGTTGTTCAGTAGTAGTTATAAGTGATCAACATGTTGTTGTGATTATTTCTACTAATGTTGTTTATATTTATTGCTTCTGGTGTTTATTGATATTGGATGTGCTTTTTCTCTGTGGGTCTGGTTCGAATCTCTTGAGTCATTTATTCTACTGCATCTTTATTATGATATTTGGACTAGTACCATTATTATTATCTTATGAGAGAGTCAGTTATACAAAAATGGGATTTATCAGTGCTAAAACGGGCTTTAACAGTTCTAAAAAATCATTGTAAAGAACAGCGCTGATAGGGGGGGGTCCCCTTTATCATCATTGATAAAGGATGCCTTTATCCGCGCTAAAAAAGAACTAATAAATGTGTTTTTTATCAGTGCTTTTTTTGCACTGATAAAGTGATCCTTTATCAGTACTTTTTTAGCAATAATAAATGATCCCTTTATCAGCACTAAAAAAGCACTAATAAATGTCTTGTCTGCTGTAACATAAAATTCTACAGCAGCACACCCAAACAAGACCTGCAAAAAATTCATCATCTCAACAAGTATACCCACACAAAATTGACACATAATTCATAAGGTAATTACACAAAGTAAACCCATAAAACAAGTATTCCCATACACCATTAACACATAATTCATAAGTTAATTAAATACATAAAGAATTCAATTTAGAATTCAGGGGTTTGAGGGTTGTTCAGGGGTTTAGGGTGGCTGTTTAGGGGGAGTAGGGGTGTCCAGGTGGATGGGGGTCTCCGGGTAGATAGGGGTGTCTAGTGGGATGAGGGGTCTAGGAGGTTGGGGCTGTCTAAGGTGGGTGGGTGGTGTCCAAGGGGGTGGGGGGGCTATCCATGGGGGTGGGGGTGTCTAGGTGGTGGGGTGGTGTCTAGGAGGGGGTGGGGGTGTCCAGGTGGGGGGTGTCCAGGTGGTGGTGGGGTGTCTAGGGGGTGGTGGGGGCTATCCATGGGGGAGTCTAGGGGGTGGTCTGGTGTCCAGGGTGTTGGGGGGCTTTCCAGGGGGTGGGGGTGTTCAGGGGGTGGGGTGGTGTCCAGGGGGTGTGGGAGGTCCAAGGGGTTGGTGGGGCTATCCAAGGGGGTGGGGTGGTGTCCAGGAGGGTGTGGTGGCTATCCATGGCTGGGGGTGTCTAGGGGGTAGAGGTGTCCAAGTGGTGGGGTGGTGTCTAGGGGGGGTGGGGGTTTCGTCCAAGGAATTGGTGGCTGTCCAGGGGGTGTCAAGGGGGGGGTCGGGGGGGGGGGGGGGGGGTTACATGGGGGTGTCCAGGGGGTGGGGTGTCCAGGGGGTTGGGGGGATTTCTAGAGGTGGGGTTTCCATAGGGTTGGGGGTGTCTAGAGGGTGGGGTGGTGTCCAAGGGGGGTGGGGCAGTCCAGGGGGTTGGTGGGGCTGTCCAAGGGGGGTGGGTGGTGTCCAGGGGTGTGGGTGGTTGTCCATGGGGGTGGGGGTGTCCAGGGGTGGGGAGGTGTCTTGGTGGTGGTGTGGTGTCTAGGTGGTTGGGTGGTGTCTATGAGGGGTGGTGGCGTCCAGGTGTGCGGGTTGTCCAGGGGGTTGGGGGCCGTCCAGGGGGTGTGGGATATCCAGTGTGGTGGGGGGTGTCCAGGGGGGTGGGTGTCCAGGTGGTGGGGGTGTCCAGGGGGGGTTGGGGGGCTGTCCATGGGGTTGTCCAGGGGGGATGGGGGTGTATAGGGGGTTTGGGGGGCTTTCCAGGGGGTGGGGGAGACCATAGGGGAGGGGGTCTAGGGGGTGGGTTGGTGTCTATGGGGGCGGGGGCAGTCCAAGGGGTTGGCGGGGCTCTCCAAGGGGTTGGCGGGGCTCTCCAAGGGGTGTGGGGTGGCGTTCCGGGGGTGTGGGTGGTTGTCCATGGGGGTGGGGGTGTCCAAGGTTGGGGGTGTCTAGGTGGTGGGGTGGTGTCTAAGAGGGGTGGGGGCGTCAGGGGGTGTGTGTCCAGGGGTGGTGGGGGTTTTCTGGGTGGGGGAAAGGGTCGGGGGGGCTGTCCATGGGGGGTTGTCCATGGGGGTGTCCAGGGGGTGGGGGTGGTCCAGGGTGTTGGTGGGGTTGTCCAAGGTGGGTGGGGTGGTGTCCAGGGGGTGGGGGTGTCCATGGGGGTGGGGGTGTCCCGGGGGGGTGGGGGAGGTGTCTAAGTGGTGGGGTGGTGTCTAGGAGGGGTGGGGGTGTCCAGGGGGTGGGGGTCATCCAGGGGGATGGGGGTGTCTAGGGGGTGGGGGTGGGGGGCTGTCCAGGGTGGTGGGGGTGTCCAGGTGGTGGGGTGGTGTCTAAAAGGGATAGGGGTGCCATCCAGGGGGGTTGGTGGGTGTCTAGCGGTGGGGGGCTATCCATGGGGGTGTACAGGGGGTGGGATGGTGTCCAAGGAGAGTTTACTCATACAAAAATTACCCATGGATCCTTCACCTAAAGGGTCAACACAATCTGAATGTGTTTGGTCGTATTTCAGTACGTCAGTTGTTGTTTTCACTTAAAATTTTGTCCATTTTAAACAAACGAGAGACACTATAGGTGATATCAGTAATAGCGTGCCTCAGATTGAGGCGAGGTTGACTCGTATATGTCACCAATGCACCCATGTATTGTTCTATTAAAGGATCAATACAATCCGAATGTGTTTGGTTGGATTTCCATAGGTCAGTTGTTGTTTTCACTTAAATTTTTTTCCATTTTAAACAAAAGAGAGATACTTTGAGTGATACTAGCCACACCGGGATGTGGATTGAGGTTTGGTTAACTCTTAAACAACAAAAATGACCCATGGATCATTATTCTAAATGATCAACACAATATGAATGCATTTGGTTGGATTTTTGTACGTCAGTTGTTGTTTACACTTAAATTTTTTCTATTTTAAACAAAAGAGAGACACTTGGAGTGATACCGGTCACACCGTGCCTCAGATTGAGTTAGGGTTGAATCGTACACATCACCAATGCACCCATGGATCATTTTCCTAAAGGATAAACGCAATCTGAATGTGTTGGGTCAGATTTCCGTAGGTCAGCTATTGTTTTCACTTAAAATATTGTCCATTTTAGACAAAAGAGAGACACTTTGAGTGATACTGGCCACACCATGCCTCTGATTGAGGCATGGTTGACTCTTACATGTCAAAAATGACCCATTGATCGTTATCCTAAAGGATCAACACAATAGGAATATGTTTGGTTGTATTTCCATACGGCTGTTGTTGTTTTCACTTAAAATTCTGTCCATTTTAAACAAAAGAGAGACACTTTGAGTGATACCGGTCACATAGTGCCTCATATTGAGGCAGAGTTGACTCGTACACATCACAAATGCACCCATGGATCTTTATCCTAAAAGATCAACAAAATATTAATGTGTTTGGTCAGATTTCCAAAGGTCATTTGTTGTTTTCAATTAAAATTTTTTCCATTTAAAAAAAAAGAGACACTTTGAATGATTCCAGCCACACTGTGGCTCAGATTGAGGTTTGGTTGACTCGTACACATCACAAATGACTCATTGATCATTATCCTAAGGGATAAACACAATATTAATTCATTTGGTCAGATTTATGTACGTCAGTTGTTGTTTTCACTTCAAATTATGTTCATTTTAATCAAAAGAAATACACTTTGGGAGATACCAGTCACACTGTGCCTCGGATTGAGGCAGGGTTGACTCATACATGTAACCAAAGAACCCATGGATCGTTATCATAAATTATAAACACTATACAAATGCGTTTGGTCAGATTTATGCAGGTCAGTTTTTTTTTCACTTAAAATTTTGTCCATTTTAAACAGAAGAGAGACACTTTGAGTGATACAGGCCAGACCGTGCCTCGGATTGAGGCGTGGTTGACTATTACACATCACAAATGACCCATGGATAATTATCCAAAAGTATCAACACAATCCGAATTCTTTTGGTCATATTTCCGTACGTAAGTTGTTTTTTCACTTAAAATTCTGTCATTTTTAATCAAAAGAGAGACACTTTAAATGATACCGGTCACACCGTGCCTCAGATTAAGGCGGGTTTGACTCGTACAAGTCACCAACACACCCATGGATCGTTATCCTAAATTATAAAGATAATCCTAATGCATTTGGTTGGATTTCTATAGGTCATTTTTTGTTTTCACTAAAACGTTTTTCCATTTTAAACAAAAGAGAGAAACTTTGAGTGATACTGACCACACCATACCTCATATTGAGGCGTGGTTGACTAATACACATAAAAAATGACCCATGGATCGTTCTGATAATGTATCAACACAATATGAATGCATTTGGTCAGATTCTCGTACATCAGTTTTTGTTTTCACTTAAAATTTTGTCCATTTTAGTCAAAAGAGAGACACATTGAGTGATACCGGCCACACCGTGCCTCGGATTGAGGCAGGGTGGACTTGTACACGTCACCAATACACCCATAGATATTTATCTTAAAGGATCAACACAATATAAATGTTCTTGGTCAGATTTATGTAGGTCAGTTGTTGTTTTCACTTAAAATTTTGTCTATTTTAAACAAAAGAGAGACACTTTTACGGATACCAGCCACACCATGCCTTGTATTGAGGCGTGGTTGACTCGTACACATCAAAAATGAACCACGTATCATTATCTTAAAGGATAAACACAATCAGAATGCATTTGGTCAGATTTCTATATGTCATTTGTTGTTTTTACTTAAAATTATATCCATTTTAAACAAAAGAGATACTTTTTGAGTGATACCTGTCACACCGTGCCTCAGATTGAGCCAGGGTTGGCTCATACATGTCACCAATGCACCCAAGGATCTTTCTCCTAAAGTATCAACACAATACGAATGTGTTTGGTTGGATATGAAGGTATTTTGGATATTTTTCTAATTTTTTATCCAAATCCCAACGAAAAGTGGTTCATTATTCTTGCATGTTGCTAGTGAATTTCATCTATTAAAATGGGAAAATGAATCATTGGAGAAAGTATGTTTTATTTAATAACAATTAAAATTTTCCTACGAACATTTACATACAACAAAGTTTCATCTTTTGATCCCCTTAACCCCTCTCAAAAATAACCACCAATTGTACACATCCCCAAGTCAGATCTTCATGATATTTGTGTCTAATCATCCATCAGGTATGCAACCCACTAATTTATGAACAAATATATATCATCTTGTGAGTATGAGCCTTTTCAGTAGTTAGAGTAGTACTAAAAAATATGTAAATAATGAATTAATAAATAAATTAAACGAAATGGTAGTTGTTTTTGAAAATACCTCTTTAGAGATGCTAGTTTGTTGATGAATAAATGATCTCTTTAATAAATTTTCAAACATAATAACTACAATCATTATCGTTTGATTGTTTTGGACACCGCAAAAAATTTGATCATTATGTGAATAAGTAACTTGTGTTGATATGTTTTGGGATAGTGAAATTTTATTTTATATACCTTGATATTTGTCTAGACGTGGTACTTTCTCACCTTCTTATGCTTATCCCCTGTCCTCATTCCTTTTTTTTAGACGATAATGATACATCGCCCTATAATAACAGAATCCTCAGTTAAAGATAAAATAAATTATATTACTTGATGTTTAGACCTAAAATGTAGGATGTAGTGTCTTACAGATTCACAAACTCCATCAAGTGTGGTTGGTTTATTGGATATCCTTTCATTGAATCTAGAAAATAAATCTTTGGAGTATCCAAGTTCACCGAAATTATCATCCAATGTTGCCTAAAAACAAAAAAAGGAATAATTAATTAAAGAAGTGAAAATATAATTTATATGCTTTAATCATAGAGTTTTACCCCTACATGGTTGGTATTAGGAAGAGTCTATCATCTGTAATCTTACTTTCAAATGTTTTAAGCAAGCTGTTCACTATTTCATCCTTTTTTGATGGCTCTAATTTCATTAGGTGTGTTGATGTGGTATGAGGACAAATGAGTCCGAATTTTGGCTCATGGGGAAATTCCTTCAACTATTTTTTGTATATATTTCCGTCAATAATATAAAATGCATTTAGTCATAATTTTCACATTATATTAACTATTAGAAAATCAATTCATGAAAACAAACCTCCTATATAAATTTACAGCTGTGATGCCTAGACAACCATTTTCAAGGATCTCATTTACATTTTCAGTAGCAATGAAATATTTAATTTACTCTCCGTATATATTCATTTCAAAAACCACTATATGACTACTACCACCTCTTAGATTCATATCCACATGAGTCTTCAATTCTAGTAAATGTGGATAGAAAACATGTGGTGTTATTTTGCATTCATTAGCTATTTGGGATCAATTGGTCGATCCTTTAAATGCTATTGAGCCAAAGTTTCTTTTCACCCCTTCCCTTTCTCCATCTTTAATAACATTCATTGGTTTAGAAACAGATGATAGAGATGAAGTGGCTCTACTTGATGACGATGATATTCATACAGTCAAATATATATCATCGTCATCAAGTACAATAGGTAGCTCTACATTTGGCTCATGAGCTACAGTAATCATCACTTTCAGATGATCTTTCGGAAGTGGTATATTATGCATCTTATCCTCTGGGATGTTGAACCCTATAGCCCTCGCTACAAGGTGATAGGTGGGTGTTGACAGATATAAATCATTGTCATTATCACCCTATAGAAGATCAGTATAGGAAATGTATTAGTGTTTTTCTGATTCACGTTTCATGGGAACAATTATTAGAATATTGATTACCATGGCTAAGATAGATCTTTGAGGGGAATGACCCACCTTAAAGCTGGGGGTGGGGTGGGATCTTTACGCTTTGGTTATTCTTGAGTTGTGTCTTCTCCTTTCTTCCCACCCATAAAATTTTCTAGTAACTCTCCCTGCCACTGAAATCTTTTTTCAAGAGTTTCTAGTATTTCACTCATTTGTTTCAATTTTTCATCTCTATCTTCTGTTTCTTTTTTTCTCCCAAAATACACTCAGGGTGTCACCCCAAGCCTCACACCTCTGACACGATATTATTATTATGGCCACTTCAAAGTCGTCGATAATAGGTCTGCATCCGCTACAGGAGTAGCCGATTCCTATGAATGTTGGATATAAAAAAATAACTAATTAGTTTTATGTAATTATAATTTAAAACAAATCTTTTTATCTTTGTGTCATACTTACACATATTTCCCACACTTTTTTTGTGTTTTCATCTACTAGATTCCCTTCCTTTTCCTCATGTTCCTCCTTCCATAGAACATGACGTGGGATGGAAGTGTATTTGGTTTTAGACTCATCAATCTATATATAAATATAGAAATATAATTATGATGTTGTTTCTTGGCACCTAACAATATTACTATGAATTTAAAATATGTACCATTTTATTTTCTAGTGAATCATACCCCATCCTTGATTTACAATAGGGGTATGTTGGTTTTGATTCACATTCCTTATTTTCAGTACTGAGTTGTTGTTTCATAAATGAAATATTGACAATAAAAGTGATGAATACATGTATCCTCAAACAACGTATTATCACCCACAATGTACCAGAAACATCTCATCCTCATGGCGGACAATAAATGCATACCATGCTTCTTGGGATATTAGGTGAGCATAGACAAGGGGTTGGTGCAGGTTTATTTTACCTTTGGAATCTTTTAGGTGACATTTTGTTAAAATAGTGTGAAAACCTCGATGAATCCTTTCTGTAAGCCTTAGAACATAATTATTGTGTGAATAATACACTATAAATGTACTCTACAAGAGATTGAGAAGAGTAAGACATTGTTTCATTATTTTATTTTCTAGTAAATTAAAGAAATAATATCATAATGTTATTGTAATTTCATCCCAAATCACAGCCTTCTGCCCGAACACAACATGGTGCCATGAATCTATGTCAATCGGCATGCATTTCCGAGTGACAATTCCAATGTAAATACAAAACATAGTCTTGTTTGGAGTCACATGTCGGCCTCATTCATTCCATCCAACATCAAATTTGATTCCTTTTCTTTTCGCCTTAAGAACATTTTCTAACACCGTCTAACTACGACACACCTGTGTATTCTGCGACGTCGGTCCTTCATCCCCGACCATTCCATTAACATCAACATCATCTATATGTTCATCTGAAATAGTAGCAACGACATGTGATGATTATTGATGGACCTCAACACTAAGAGTAACAACTGTTTTAGAAACTTATTGTTGCTCTGCACTGTGACAAGCCACAACAGAAGAAGCAGCAACAACAACATGAGAGACTTGTTCATCCTCGAGGTTAGGAGCACTAGAACGTGCATAAGTCATTATCAAAAAAAGTGGTTGAACATTTAATTTAGATTACATAAATTCAGTAATAATAAGATAATAATATGAGATAACAATCTCTATATTACAAACAAAATATAACCCATTTATTGAACTCTCTTTCTTTTTTTAAAGGCTGAAGGGATTTGAAACCTCTCTCAATTATCAAAATCCCTTCATTGTGGTCTACTCTAACATAAAAAACATCATCTACATTGGGACCGCTATGAAATGATTGCGATGAACCAATGAAAGGATCATCCTCAACTGAATTTTCATCATACCCTTCAGTAGTTTTGGATGATAACAGAACAATTAACCACTTTTGGTTTGCGGTATCTAGGACATCAAAAACTTGTACCTCTTGTGATACCATTATAAATTGTTCTTCTTTATACACTTATTTATTAAAATCAACTTTCACAAATCCCCATTCATCTATTTTAACACCATTGTTGTCATCAACACATTTTCATTGAAAAATAGGCAATTTAAATGTTGTATAATTCAACTCCCATATTTGTTTGATAATTCCAAAGTATGACATATTTTCATAAATTGGATTTCTATCCTTACTACTAGAAACATGCATCACTTCATCCACAAGTGTAACTCCACTATTTTTCATGGTTCTATCACCATCATGTTCATATGTATAGAATGTAATACCATTAATTACATAACAATTATAAGATAATACAAACAAAATTGGTCTGGCGACTATCCATCGAAGTCGTTCTGAAATTGAATTTGGATTTTCATCTAACTCCTTAAAAATATGGTCCTGAAACCATATTATAAACTAGTGATTTTGTGTATTTGACATATATTTTTTAACTCTTAATGGATTCAACTGTCTAAGAATTTATTTGTGAGTTTCAATATATGGATCAACCTCCCAACTATTATGCAAAACATAAAGGTGGGAATGCTCCCGATCTGTAATACTGATTGTCACAACATCTCTTCCAGAAATTCCCTCACCCTCAATACATCCAGTGTGATGAGATTTTGGGAGACCAATTCTTTCCACATCAGATTGGTATTTGGTAAAAAACTCAATGGCTTCCTAAACAATATATCGCTCCACTATACAACCCTCTGGAAAACTTCGATTTTTGACATAGCCTTACAAAATTTTCATATACCGTTCAATGGAGTAAATCCATCTATATTGCATAGGATCACAAAGTTGAATCTCTGTGAACAAGTGAATCATCAAATGATCCATCATAATAAAGAATATTGGCAGGAAGAACATTTTTAATTCACATAATATGATGACAATGTATTTTTTAAGAGTTGGAAATTTCACCGTGTCTAAAACTTTGCAACAAATAGCTTTGAAAAAGAAACAAAGTTTGGTTCTCCTATGACGAAAATTCTTGGGAAAAATGAAACGTAAAGCAATAGGAATTAAATCTTTAATCAAAACATGGCATTCATGAGATTTCAAAACATTTAACTTCAAATCATTCATTGACACAATGTTCTTGATATTTGATGAATACCACTCTCGAACCTTTACATCATTGAAGAAGTTGAAAAACAGATATCTATCCTCTCTAGAAAAAGTATATGAATCTGGGGGAAGAAACATTCGATTTTTACCCTTCACAGGAGCCAACTCTTCTTGTATTCCCATGTCAGACATGTCCAAAATTTTCTGAATTCCATCCTTTGTTTTTTCAGGGGCATTTAGCAATGTTCCGATAACACTGTCACATACATTTTTTCCACATGCATCACATCAATAAAATGTATGACATACAAAACATTCTAGTATGGTAATTAAAAATTTGATCCCTTTTTCCAGCTTATTTTTGTAAGGTTTTTCTAAAATTGTTTACTAAAAATAGTGTTCACATCTTTTAATTTCTCAAATAGAAGATTGCCTTTTATTAGAGATAGTGTTGTGTGTTGTTCTGAACTTCCATTGAATGATGTCATCCAAGATCGGTACTTATGTCGAAGAGGTAGAAATCTACAATGTCCTGGAAACATATATTTTTATTAATGTTTCAACCTAATTGATTTTTTATCTTCTTCATACATGGGACACCCTTGAGTTCCTTTAATTCTATAGCCAAAAAAATTTCCATAAACAGGGAAATCATTTATCGTCCCATACAACATTACTCTCAACATGAAGTATTCTCTTTTATAATAATCATACAACATAACAACTGAATACCACGATAACTTTAAATCCTTAATCAAAGAATCCAAATAAAAATCAATAACATTTCCAGGATGTTTTGGTCCTGATATAAGCATAGATAACATGATGTATTTCCACTTCATGCATAACTAGAGTTGAAAGTTATAATTTACCAACATAACTTGCCATGTACTATGAGTGTTGGTTTGAAAACCAAAAGGATTCACTCTATCTGTAGATAACGCAAGATGAAGGTTTCTCGGATCTTTTCCAAATTCAGGATACTCATGATCAATTTTATTCCATTGAGTAGAGTCGGCTGGATGACATAATTTCCCATATTTATTTCTTTTATCTGCATGCCACAATAATTTTCTTTTAGTTTCTTCACTATAATATAGATACCTGAACCTTGGAATGATTGGAAAGTACCATACAACTTTCGTAGGAATGGATTCATCTTTCTTGTGTCGAGAAGCACCACACTTTGGGCATTTAGTAAGGGAGTTTTTCTCCTGGAGAAACAATATATTGTCTTTCAAGAAAACATGTATTCTTTTATAAATCATACCCATCAAGCGTAGCATTCATTTAGCTTCATATGTCCAGCTTGGGAGATCATTATCTTTCTGGAGCATGCCATTCAAGAGAGAAATTAGTTCTGTAAAACTATCATCACTCCATATGCTGCCTTATTTCAATTTATACAACTTCAGTACAACTGACAATGTTGTATATTTAGTGCAACCAACATACATTGGAATCTTTTCACAACTATTTAACTTGTCAAAAAAATTTGGGCAATCACGGAGTTCATATTCAATTTTCCTTGTCATTTCCTCAATACAATCTTCATCATCATTGACATATGTAATCACATCATCCATACGGTCTTCTTCATTATCCATATTTTTTTTATATCTGATGATCCATAAAATGATGTTTTATCCCAGCCAGTAGATACATTCACCTTTTCTCTGTGTCTATTCCAACATTTATAACTATGATCTATTCCGTGACATATCAAATGTTCTTCCAACTCCTCTGGAGTAATTAGTCTAGATTAACAACAATGTAAACACGAAAAAAGGATTTGAGAAGGATCCTTTGTGTGATCCGTTGCAAACTTGATGAACTCTTTCACTATGTCCTCATACTCTATTGCCAAATGATTAGCATCCATCCAATATTTATTCATATCCATCCTATTTTAATCTCAAATATTAGTATTTACAGTTCAAATTCACAAAACAAGACTTCCAAATACAAGAATAATCAATAATGATACATCTACCACTCCTAGGTCTCTACCCTACATTCAATATCATCATGCCTAATATTTTTGGTAACCTCATGTTACTGACGTTAAATCACAGGGGGGATAATCACTTGTGTCATAGATGGTCTCCCATGTTATTCCATATAAAAATTTTAACAAATATTATTGACCTATCATCCCATTCAATCCTCATGAGTTTCTAATTTCAAGAATAGAGATAAACCACCAATCAACTCTATATAATATAAAATAAAACTCAATCCATAATTCATGTGAATTTTATAAAATAAAAAGGTATCTAAAATAAAATATCAAAAAAAATCCTACACCAATGGCTCTGGTGGAAACTCCTAGCCTCGAGATATTAATTTCCATCTTGGTCACCAAATCCATCATCAAAAACATTTAAAAATAATTATATAAATAGGTATGAGCATACAAGTATACTCACTAGGATCCTTACCAAAACCTCTCATGAAAATGTGTATGAAATATATTAATGTCGTATTGAATAAATAATAGAACAAATACACACCAATATATGGCCATATATCACCCAACCTCACCAAGGATCACTCAACCAATATCACATTCAAGTATAGTAACATAATATCAAAAGAATATATATTAATAAATTACCACACATCAACTTCCCCACTAATCTAGTCATTCTCACACTAATGGAATATTTCTTATGCTTCAACCCCTTCTATATAATCTCATAACCATATATCCACACATACACATGTCACAAACACATAAAAAACTATATCCACATAACAACCACACATCACATCCTCTTCACAGTATGATATCGTGAACATGAAGTACAAAAACATCATACTCTCCTCCTACAATGCACAACCCCCACTATGTATCCACACCAAATACACATAAACATGTCAACAAGAATATATATACACCAAAACCTAAAATCATTATAGGTCATATATATACACCCACTATGAGCCATTACAATTCATACTAAGTGTGAATGTGGAGAGGGGAGGAGGGAGTGGTTCTATATGTGTTCCCTCTATAACATAGATATTGAGAAAAACACTCAGAACCAAAGTACCCATATGGATTTCAATCAGGTTACTCGACTCAAGTGGTGTTGCATAAGAAATAATAAGAAAATATAATAAGTATATTGTCACACATAAATCTTTCCTAAGGGTTACACCAAACTAACTCTACAAACACCCACGTCAACCATTGCCTTATTACTACCACCCTCTAATAACCACTTCCATTATAACGCAACAAATAATCCCCAACAAATCACATAAGCATCCATATCAACATTGCCAACTTCTCATTTCATTTAACATTATAATTTCTTGGATTTTCATTACCATATGCATTTCAATTGTTAACCATTTTAATGTAAAACCAATCATTAATAACTACCCACTATAATCCATTCATTAATCCTTAATAACATTTATTCTATCTTTAACCATTTATTAAACATAATTATTCCAATAATTATCATTAATCATTTTATAACCCATCATTTATCATTTCCAACCCATCACTCATTACTATTTTCATTTATTCCAACCATATTTCATACCAAAAGGAAACTATAACACCACCCAATAACAACTAAATTTTCATGACATAAAATACCACTAAACACATTCTAAACTCTATAAAACCGCTTATTTTCTGCCTAAATAGCCATTTCATTACTATCATAACCACAAAATAATCTATCCATCACTACCGTATTAATTACCACACCACATGCTCCCACCCACATCAATCAACCATCACCCTTACAATCATAGTGATAAATTCCCCATACATGGTAACATGAAAGGGAAAACATATAAGAAATTCACAACCCCCCCCCCCAAATTCTTTCATATTAAAGTACAATTTATAGTTTAAACAGAACACTTTAATTACAAATTTCTATACAACCAATTCATTACCTACCCTAAGTGACTAGAAAATTATGAAATGTGATTATAACATATTAGTATTAGTAAAAAATTTCTTTCACAACATCAAGAATAAATCACTTAGCAACACCACCAATAAATCCATAAATATATAATAAATATTATGGAACTTCATAAATCACATGAAAAACTCCCTCTTCACTTTAATTTCCTTTAGTTTAATTCATTATAGTATTTAGGTTAATCAGTATTATCCATCAAATGGAAACAAAATAACTTGATAATACCAGAATTTACACATAATATAGATGGAGAAATTTCATGTCCCCAACCTCAACTACAGATTTATCAAATATTTCATAAGAATGAGAAGAATACTCAAATAAAACATGACTTAACACATGAGGGTAATCTAAAAGGAATATGTATGACCATTAACCATTAAAACCATAAAAAAATACAAAAATAAAATCATCATTTTTGTCATAGCCTTCCTAAGAAGAAAGTTCAAGAAGATAATCAAGAAGAAGAGAAAAGAAATTCACCTCAGATTTTAAAGAGGATGATCTTTTAAAATTTTGGAAGAAAACCAATCAAAGGGTGGCTAAAGATATCCAAATATAAATCACTAATCACCTATGGTTCTAGGAAAGTTTTTTAAATAAGAAATAATTTTAACAAGGCCTAAATTTATAACCATTCTATAAAATTAATAGATAATGATTTGAAAAACTTCACCATTCCATAATACAACTTTGATCCAAAAACCATGGCATGTTATCCCTTGAATCTATAGGGTCAAACCACATTAAAATTGATATTAATCTAATAAGGTACATGAAACAAACAAGTCAAACATGTCATGTCACTCAAACTATCTAGGATCACAGTGTGATCCTCAGCCTCCTCCCTCTAACTCAGATAACCTTAAACCAAACCTCGATGCAATAGAAGGTAGTATAGTGAAACAAAACTCAAATAGAGCCAACTTAGAAAATTACCACTCAGGATTCCATATCGTAGAAAGGAGAATCATTCTATAATACCACTTATAAAATATTAACCAAAAGGCTCATGTAATAAGAACTTAAAAAAAACTTAAGAACATCACACTACATTACCTCCCCTCACAGAACAACTAAGATCGCATAAGATAAACCCAAAATGAAGCATATCATATTAATCTAGGGATATACCTATATAAGAATAACCTAGTGACCTTTACACCATGAAAAACTACTTCATGCAGTAACCAAAATTACACTTCAAAACCTATCCACCAAAAATAAACCTAAAATGAGAAGTGGGAGATTTAACTAGAGTGGATCACACCCATGATGGAGGGAGAGAATAAGCGTTGAGTGGTTAGGGGGTCTTCTGCGCTACGTTGGGAGGGGAAGTTGTGACTTCCATAGGGGCAGGTGCACAGGAGGAGCCGCCAACCGTTGAGAAATAGAGGAGTAGGGTTCACAGGGAGTAGGGTCGAGCAGAGAGGAGGAGAAGTAGGGTTTGCGGGGAGGAGGATCCACATAAGGGGTTCGAGGGGGAGGATAAGGAGTAGGGCTAGCAGCGGAGTTAAGAAAATGAGAAGATCGGGGGGGAGAGCTGTCGCAGGGGTACAATACCATGAGAGCTTTAGGGCACAATAAAAAGAGGATATTGTGCACCCGATTTTATAAAATATGGGACTACAGTTTTATTAGCACTAAAAAAATGCTGATAAAGGATACCTTTATCACCGTTAAAAATTTAGCTCTTATACAGGGCTCCTTTATCAACGCTAGAAAAGCGCTGATAAAGCATCCCTCTATCATCGCTAAAATTTTAGCGCTGATACAGGGTTCCTTTATCAGTGATTTTTTCTTAGTGTAGATAAAAGGTGGCATTTCCCTTTCCCGTTTTTGTAGTAGTGGGTATAGACTCTCCACTATAGCCATAAGACCCTTTCTGCTAGTTGACAGCCTTTGGCGTTTGGGGAGGTGCGCATAAGGTAGTAGCACCAAACCCATTTAGCACTGTTCGGGTGTCTATTTCGGTTCGGGTAGTTACAAATATTAGTATTTTTGAGTGTTTGGTCCTAAAGATTATTCATGTTGGTATAACATGTTACTACCAGGGTGAAGGCCTGAATCTAGGGGGAGAAATGTTGAGCAGATGTGATTAGATTATCAGAGAGGAAATCTTGTGACCAGGACTTCATCTAAATTGTCAATGCAGAACTTTTATGAATGCATGAATGATGTTTGTTGTATATGTTGTTAAGAAGGTCACAAAGCTAATAATTTCATAGTCTATTTGTCGAGTGAAATCCCTCACAATGTAAATGAGAAGAGAAGTCTAATATTAAATAAATCTAAAATCACTAGTGAATTATGTGAGAAACCAAAACTATTTGAAAAAGATCAGAAGATTATCAAAGAAAAAGAAAATCAATTGGTTACATTTGAATAAGGTAAAGATGATGAGGATTCATATACAAATGATTACTTGAATGTTTTAAACTGTGAATGGTGTGAACAAATTAGGCATGGAACAAAAGATTGCATGACACATCTTACATACCAAGAGATGAAGGAGAAGTCTTCCAAATCTGAGTTTAAAAGGAAAAAAATGGAAATTCCTGGTTGATACGCAACTCTCATCCTGAGTGTTATTTCCAAGGAATGAACAAGTTCCTCTATATTACCTTATATAAATTCTTTTCTACAAACATGCAGGGAATTGAAAGAGATGGATGCATTTATTGATGGGGGTATAAATTATTTGAAGTTGTCAAATATTCACAATCTTATGAAAATGATTATCACTCTCAAATTCATAATCTAGGAAGTTAAAAAAACTTTTTTTAAGAGTTGATATTCAGCTAAAAAGGGGGAGCTATATGTTTTTTTCAATTGAAGTTTATGATTTTTTTTGAGATGTGTGCAAGAAATCTATTAAAAATATTGCTCAAATATTCCATGTGATGAAGTTGTTGAAACAAGTTTGATAATGGTATCACATTATTGAATGTGAATAACCTTGATGCTTAGGTGCCAATGCTTTGGTTTTCTACATCAGGATTGCCCACGTAGACTTAAAGTTGATTAACTGAAAGCTCACTAATTTTTTTGAAGTGTGGTTTCATTCTTTGAGAATAAATTAAAGTGGAGGAGAATTTGGTTTTAGTAAAACGTCTAAATACATATTTTTATTCATTTCCAATATGGTAGAGAATGAAAAACAAACATATTGACATATAAGTGTTGACAAAAAATACAAAAGGAGAGATTGAAGTGTCCAATGAATTTCATTTTTGTTAATAAGTGTTTGGAAGAAGATTTCAATATATTTTGAGGTTTTTAGTGGGACTACTATAAAATTGATCATAAGTTCCAAGACACACACAAATATGGATGCACATTGTTTAAAATAATGATTTGAAGAAGAAGAATAAGAAGAGTCGTGTAGAATATTGTTTGTTTTATATAAGGAATTTGAGTTTATAAGTGGAGGTACATTCGGTGGCATGGTATTTTTTTTGCAAACATTTTATATTGGTCTAATAATAAAAAATTGGCTAGGCCTGCGAACAACTATGGGATCGAGGTGCACCACTACTTAGGTTTTTTTTAAATGTTGGGGCCGAAGCCTCAATTTATTATTTAAAGAAAAGAACTCTTTAGACTGGGTAGAGGGAGACCCATTACAATGCCCAAAGACCCAAGGCTAAGTGGCCTGAATACAAGGGTTGAAAGCCCTTTTTATGGCCCAAATGACCCCTCAGTGAATTGTACTTCTATAGTACATGTGCTTCTATAGTACCTACTACAGTACAACCGCCACTACAGTACCTGCTACAGTCCCTCCACCGCTACAGTGTCGCCACTGCTACAGTTCCACCGCTGCTACAGTGCTGCTACAGTTCCCCTACTACAGTACTTCTATAGTACCCAGAAATTCTCCCCTTCCCGGATTTGATCCTGGGTCTTTTGGATGCCAAGAAAGAGTGGCGACAAGCCATCATGTGGGGCAGCACGATGGCATAATTGGCTGCTGATTCAATTTGGGATTAAAATGGCATGGATATTGTTCATCTTCTTTAAAAAACTCGGATAGAACCAACATCGTCCGATCTATTTAATCATGGTCGTCCGATCTTCATTTGAGCGTGTCTTCAACCTCAGCCTCGCCTGAGTGTTCCGTATGCACCAATGTTTCTTCAGCCACATCATCCAAATCATCCATCCAAGCTTTTGAGCTTCATTTATGTGTTTTGATGATTCCAGTAGGATCTGAATTACATGAAGCTTTATTTTCATGTGTTAATGAAGATCAAATCAATTAGATTTAGTGTATTGAAAATATTGTTTTATGAATATAGTTCTATCTCACGATGCATGCATAAGCTGATGAAAAGGATGGATGTTTGTGTTTTTCAGAGTGCTTCGGTGAGAGTTGCCTATAAATACCCGAGGTTGAGATCATTTGTAGGAGTATCTTATCTCACATATGAGAGTCGAGCACACTTTAGAGAGTTAAAATTTGAGAAAGTTGAGAGAAAAATAGAGCAGTTCTTGTGCTCTGTATTTTCTATGATCAATGTGATCAAGTTGAACATTGATATATGCGATCACATGATGATGTTTTGAGTTTCCATGAACCTGTTTTGTAAAGGAGAAAGAGAACTTGTGTAAACTGTTATGCGATGCAGAAGGTAGAAGTCCATCATGTTCTGTTATGTGATGAGTATGAGAATCATACATGAAGTGATCTCCATTCATGAAGACTTTTAAGAGTAGTGTACATGCAAAATACTTAGCATAAATTATGTGTGGTGATATTTGTGACTGAATCCAAAGTATTATTTCAGAAGACTTTTATGTATAATTTTTTCAATATATAGTGTGGTTGGGTCTTCAGTAGAAGAAATAATTCTTTCCCAAAAAATGTAGTACTGAGATAGCTGATTATCTATAGGTAATCAAAATTGTTTGAACAAGACCAGCATCAATGCTAAGGTACTTGAAATTGTACACAAGATAGTGTGATACAAAAATATTGTAGAGGAGGATCTTAAATTGATCTTTCTATAGTTGATTAAGTCGTATGATGTTGAAGGTTGTAGTTGTGGAACCAGTTGATGAAGATTGTGATTTGGGGGGTATAACCAATCAATGTGAAGAAGGTGAAATTGGGGAGTCTAACCAATTATTGAAGGCTGATTGTAATTGCGGGTATAACCAATTTGTAATTGGGGGTACTTAACAATTATTGTACTAAATTCCTTTTGTTATAGTGGATAATCCATGTTGGGGGATGGGGCTGACTAACAAGAAAAATAGTAGCTCTTTGTATCGATCCTTGTAAATCTTTGTGTGTTGTGTTTTCTTTGTTGTTATTTCTTGCAGGGTGGGGCTGAGTATTAAATACAAGGGATCGACACTTGAATCAGTCACAATGGTTTAATCAAAAGTAAATGAATTTGTAAAAAAACAATGTATTTCTGAGTGTCCCCCTCTTAGTGGTATCTAACCGATAATTGGACACTACACATTGCATTATCCACAATGGAGGAAAGGTTTATTGCCTTATACAAGGTTGGAGAATAAGTTGAATGGATTCGAAACTTTGTGAAATTCATTGAAAGTTGGCCAATACCAATTTCATTTGTGTGTATTCATTGTGATAGTCTTACAGCGGTAGGAAGGAAAACAAAATGTCATGTAAAATGAAAAATATAAACATATACATCGATGACATGACTCGATCAGACAACTACTCACTAGTGGGATTATTACAATTGACTATGTCAACTCAAAAAGAAATATTCAAAATCCCTTTATGAAATTTCTAACTGGAGAATTAGTATAGAAATCATCAAAATGAACGGGTTTTAAGTCCCATTAAATAAATTCATCATAGCTATAACCCACTTGCTTAACTAGTGATCCCAAGGTCTAAGTTCAAAGGGAAAACTAATTTATGATAAAGCATGAAGTAATCTTCTATTCACATTATTATGATGATAAAGTAATTCAAGAAGAGGTTAAGAATGTGTTTTTAATTATTTTTAAAATTAATTGATGTTTTGAAAATCACTTGTGTGAGTAGAAAGTGGGGCTGCTTCAAGGAAAATTATCAGGATATATTCTATGAAATAATCATGAAACTAGTGTTAGAGTTGGTCCCTGAGAACCAACCTATGTGTAATTTATGATAACATGTATTCATAGTTATTAATATTAATAATATTCTTATTATATCATGACTATTATTTTGTGTAGCATATTATGTGATAATGTCCTAAGAGTAGTTATCGCAGTAAAAGGTCATAGTAGTTACCCGCTATAATGAGAAGCCAAAGGTGGTATGGAATTATTCTTAAATATATGTTCTATATCTGGATGATATCATTTGAGGGACACAAATGATACAACCTATCACTGGTGGAGACTCATAGGACATTGAGGAACATTCCCATGGTGTACGCCCTTGGTAATATCCAGTATAGGATATTATGAGAATGAGACCTTCCAATATGAAATAGAAATTTATATGTTTCATTGGATGTTCCTATCTGTGATCATGTGTATCGATCCTTAGATGTTAAGATTTATTTTAATGAATATTATAAGTCATGTACTTTGATGTATTGATGAAAACAGTGATGACATATGTTCATGTTGTGGTATGATATGTTGGGTGTGTCATGAGTAATATTGCATTAATAAATAATGTAAGAAAGGATTTGTCTCTTTTATTATTTAAAAAAAGTTGATATCTCAGGACCTTTGATTAAAATGATAGAGCCTAAATAAATTCATGGTCATGATTTTTTATAGGAAAGTACAATTTCCAAAAAATCAAAGAAATATACATCGAGCACATAGGTTGATGGCACCAACTTGCAACCTGTTTGATTAGATATATTGTGATAAATGGATTATATTACATATTAAGCATTCGTACGAGATAATATGTTTTTGAAGCATTAACTTCTTTCTCTATGGGTTCCTTGGCATGTTTCTAGATTCTAACCTTGGACTTTATGTTATTTCACCTAATGTCACTAAGAAATATTCCAAGAGGTTTACACACTATGTGTATCCAGAATCTCAATTAAATAATATATTGTTATTTACTACTTAACAAGTTGAATAAATATTATTCTAACACATTGTTTTATAATTATTCATATTTTATTGGTCACATATATTTCTTCCCTAGTTATTCAATACAATATAATGTGAGAAGAATATTTAATAAATATTTATTTTCTATTTAGTGAATATAATATTTATTTATTTACTGATGAATAATGATGTGATATTTATTTATTAAATAAATATTTATCATTCAAGGCCCGATGAATATTGTAGGGTAATGGAAGACTGAGTTTTTAAGATTGGTGAGAAATAATATATATTGAATATCATGTCAAGGAAACATTATTATTATTATTAGTATTTAAGACATGGGATTTCACAAGGGATTAAATAAATATTAAAGGGAACTTGCTCAGATATTTATTTCTAAATCCTAGTGGTATTTAAACCCAATTATATTATTTTTTCAATTGAGAAAATTCTTATGTGTTGTGTACAATAATATACCGAGATAATCTTTTCAATCCCTAAAGAGCTCTTTCTCCAAGAACGCTCAGAAGAACGGAAAGCTATCTTCCTCCACCTCCCACTCTTGAGTCTAGAGAAATCATGTAGAACATTTTGGAATTGATTCTCAGGGAAATCAAAGGTGAAAGATGCATGAAATATGATCTTTCATGCTAGTACTCAGAGATTCCCACAACGATGCTCAAAGATTTTGGGAACCCATGTGGATTACTGTTACAGAGAATATTCTCTTGATACCTACAATGCAATGATGGTAAAACATAGATCTGTTGTCAAATCTATCAATGAAGAAAGAATTCACGCAAGGTAATTATTTAATTGATTAAATTAATTATAAATAATATGTGATGATATTTCACTTGATTTTTATGTTTTATCTCTTTTCGATTTTCTTTGATTCAATTTCTTTTATCACTGTGTTTATTAATGTGTAAATCTCAGATTGATCATCGATCATGACAAAATTAAAATTTGGGCATGACACATAACACATTTCTGCTGCACTCAAAACCTACAAGTTTTATTAGAGTAGTAACATAATTATTTATAATTATTTAAAGATCATTGATTGATTTATGCATTTTTTATTTAGTTTTTAATTCAATTTTAATTGTTCTTTTAATCTGAATTGTGAGATCCATTTCTACCTCTTTTGTTTCTCATAGACCTAATCAAAATGATTGACTTTATGAATTCAATAAAATCAAATATCTCATCCAAAGGTTCCAAGTATTCTAATAGGATAACACAAGATTACACATTTTGTAACCAGACTTACGTGTCGTATAATAGTGTTTAATACACCGAGAATTACTTCAAAATTAATTCAAACTATGTGAAACAAATACATGTAATGAATTTAATTTCTTACACTACATATTGACCAAGATAGTCTGGTTCATGTTCACCTACAGTACATGTTGTGTATCCCACATACACGGCATGAATTATTTTAAGCCGTATACAAGCCATGTATTTTCATACACATCCAACTTAACTGGTGACCGTGTAACTCAGTGACCCCACATTGTTTAGCCCTTTGTACACATCGTGTACTCCAATTTTTCATAGGCACAGTTTATATGTAGAGTCCCTAGGTGTGTGCCTCAGATATAATGTGAGATACATACACAGCATATAGCTCGCTTGTACACGTCGTGTACTTATACCAAATTCATCCAAATTAAAATTAATTTATTATACAGTGTAAACCTTACTAATATGTTCTTGTGTGTGTTCATTAAATTGATAGGACATCCATGTGAAGGGTTTTGTGTAATTTTTTTAAAATTATAATGGATGAGAATTAAGGTAAAATAATTGGTTAATTAAAGAATATAATTATTTGAATTGAGAACGATTTATCCTAAATAAGAAAGATTAATAATTGAATATTAGTTTTATTAAATGAATCATTTGTTTTATGTGGATTATCAAGAGAATAGACCATAACATTGTATTTGATTGGTTTCATTTAATTTATTTTTAAATTAAATTTTTGTCTTGCATTTCTTCTGTCCTTTTATTATGTAATGGACTGTATTCCCATTGTTTATTTTATGTAAACCATTTTTCCCTCACCAGCTTCTATATCCGGCCTGAATGGCCCGAAGGCCTTCATTTTTTTTTGATTTTCGATAAACCCCATTTCAAGGGATGAGGGGGAACCATTACAAGGACCGTAGGCTCAGAGATTACATAGCCCATAGGTTTAGGAGATTACATGACCCGAAGGTCTTAGGGAATTCAACCAGACTATCTACAAGGAACTGCCCCTCCCAAGCATCTGCATCCTGATAGTAGCTCTCCACCTTTGCATGACCATCTGTCTAGGCTTCATGTGCATGCACAGGCTGTTACCGGTGGCATATCCATACCCTCTCATTCTGACAATCCATTTTTTCCTGCTCTGGTGAGTGCCTCTACTCTAAATCCTCTTTTGAGGCAGCTCATTTTTTGTAGTGTGTCTGGGACCTGTATTCATGTGTCCTGAAGGCCTTGGGGTGGCCCTAAGGCCTTTATGTGGCCCAAAGGCCTTGATAATAAACTGTCCCAAAGGCCTTGGGTGGCATGAAAGCCTTGAAGAACCCAAGGACCAAACCGGTGGCCCGAAGGACCAGATGGATGAGTAGTTCCGGCTGCTACAGTACCGAATAGTTCCTACTATAGTGCTTGCTACAGTACTGCTACAGTACTGCTACTGTACCCCCCAGAAATATGCCTCCACCTGTATTTGATCTCAGGTCTCTTGGATTCACCTAACAAGTCCTCACCAACTGGGCTGAGGCTCATGTGCTCACCAGCATGTATGTAAATGTATATGTAATGGATGGATCTCTCAAGCTAGTAGGGGCGGTTCAAGTTTGGAGCCGAGTTGAATCCAATCCGATAAGGATGCATATGTGGAAGGGTGGAAAGCTGTAACAGATACCTTAATTGGTTCAAGGAGATTTTCCCCTAGGTCAATAGATAGTATATCAACCGCTAGATAAAATAATAATTAGTAAAATATCATAAACATACAGCTTTATAAATTTATTTCTTCCATGTTTCATGGTTATTTCATTAGGGTTGTTTAATCATGATCACATGAATTAATGAATTAACAAACGTGCAAGATAGAACTAAAATAAATTGGATTTTGCGTAAATATTATCTAAGACATGGTTAATCACTTAATTAAGTCCACTTAATATTAAAAAGTATGTGATAAAGATAATAATTGGAAATTTAAACATAAAATATAAAATCTCTCAATTATATATTAAGTCTTTGTAGCCTTCCAGTACTCCAGTTAAAATAAAATCATAGTTCAAAGCGCTTGACCAGCCAAAGTTGGGGTGATTTCAATTATTGGGGAATTATAACGTGAAGTTTTGGGTTGAATTAACTTAGTTCACATCAAGTGTTGACTCTCAAAGTAGGAATTTGTGCAACTAAGAGGCAAGGGATGAGGAAATCCAATTTAAGGATTTTTGGATTGGGGAGTCCACTCAACAGATCAAGGAACTGTGAGTTAATACAGTTAGAATTTGGAATTCCTACCTAAAACCATTCAATTTGTTTGAACAAAAAAGGTTTGGGTAATTAGAATTGGAATGTGGATCCTTTCCAGAAGAATGTACAATCAACAAGATATTATAATTCCAACGGTGGGGGCTATTGGGTTTTGATAAAATGGTGGGAGATTAATAAATATAAAATATGTTTATTTGTCTAAATTTTATTAGATAAAGTACTAAATCTCTACTCATCTTACTTGTAGAAACAATAATAAAAATGATATCAAACATATCACTATGATCCATACTTTTGAAGGATAACCTTCACACCAGCACAAATTTACAAGAGTGGTGAAGGTGCTTATGCGTTTTCCTTATCCATGAAAGGAAATTTTATGTGTTATAAGAACCAATTCATGATTCACCTAGAAATGAGGCTTGTGATTAAGAGTTGTCTCTGTATGGAATGCAGTAAAATAGAGATATGAGATCTCTAATTCTTTGTTTATAACTAATCTTGGAGTTTTTTTTCCAGATGGGCCTCATATAGTCAAGCTTATTGACTATAATGAACGCTTAGACATCTTGGGGATTAAATTACCATGTGAGTTGCGTACAGATATCATACTTTGCACACTTCCCAATACCTTATCTTGTTTTATTATTAATTACAATATGAGAAATAGTAATATGATTCTTTCAGAACTTCTTACTTTGATTCACCAAGTGGATAAGTGCATAAGGTGAGAAAAACTCACACTCTTTATGGTGAAGAAGAAAATTAAGAACAAGTTGAAGGGGTCTGAGTCTCATAAAAAGTCTAAATTTTCCAAGAATTTTCCTTCCAAGAAGAGAAATATCTAGAGGCAGAGTAAGGAAAATGGGGCAGTATATTTTGTATGGGGAAAACCAGGCCACTAGAAGAGGAACTGCACCCACAAGCAAGGGGAAGCTAAAGGATTGTTCATTATCAAGTTTAATCTTTCAATAACTACATCTTGGGTATTAGATATATCTTGTGGTGCTCACATCTATATCTAAATGCAGGAACCAAGTAGATTAAAAAATACTGCTAATGGAGATGTTGATTTGAGAGTTTCTAATGGTACGAGACTCAATTCTCTAGCCATTAGTGACTACCACCATTCATTAACAACTAGAATGATTTTGGTTTTAAAATATTGTTATTATGTACCAATAGTTACCAAGAACATAATTTTTATATCAGGCCTAGATACAGATGGGTTTATATTCAAGTTTTGAAATAAAATTTGTTTATAAATACAACATATGTTATGGTATGGAACATTTAAATAATGGTATTTATGTATTAAATTATGAAAAATAAGTATTATAAATAGATAACGAATCATGCTCACCTGACTCATATAACACATGTTATGGTATCACTATCTTGTTCATGTAAATAAGAAGAGTTTTAAAAAGAACTATCAAAATGGTTATTTAGACTCATATGATATAAAACCACTTGAAAGATGTCATGCTTGATTACAAGGAAAAATTAACAAACCACCATTTCTTGGATAGGGTGAAGCGGCCATAGAGCTTCTAGGATTAGTACACACAGATGTGTTTGGAACATTTCCAATAGAATTTAGAGTTGGGTATTCTTACTTCATAACTTTTATTGATGACACGAGTAGATATGGTTATGTTTACTTGATGGGGTATAAGTTAGAGTCCTTTGAGAAATTCAAGGAATTCAAGAATGAAGTAGATAATAAACATGGAAAGAAGATGAAGAATCTTTGATCAGATCGTGGTGGTGAATATTTTAACCAAGAGTTTAACAACTATTTATTGGAGGTTGGGATTCTATCTCAACTCACTTCACCTTACAAACCACAATAAAATGGTGTTATTTAAAGGAGGAACCATGCCTTTTTATACATGGTATGTAAGAAAATGAGTCATGAAAATCTTCCATTATCCTTTTGGGGATATGTATTAAAAATTAGGGAATACACATTAAACTGAGTACCAACTAAAGAAGAAAATGGATTTCCCTTCGAGTAATAGAGTGGAAAAGAACTCATTTTGTTTCATACACATGTATCGGGTTGAAAGGCATTTGTTAAGGCCTTATCAGATAACAAACTAGCACCTCAGGGCATAATTTTTATATTTATAGGGTATCTCAATGAAACAAATGGATGCTTCCTATACAACCCCTCAACCAAGAAAGTGATTGTCACCAGAAAAGATATCTTTCTTGAGAGGAAGCACATCCTAAAAAAGGATAGTACAAGAAAGATTGAATTGGATGAATCTGATGCTCAAGATATAGAAGAGTTATTACAGGAATAGATTCCACAGGTCCCCATAGATGATGTAGTTTCAGAAACACAAGTACTTCATATGAACCTAATAGAGTTAAGAGAACCATAGAGATATGGTTTTATAGTCATTGAAGATGTTGACTCATTATTGGTTGACAATGATGATCCTCTGTCCTATAAAGATGCATTAGAGTGCTCAGAAGATGCAAGATGGAAAGAAGTCATGAATTCGAAAATGGATTCCATGTATCAAAACCAAGTTTGGGTTCTGGTCGATGCAAGAGCTAATGTAAATCTCATAGGGTGAAAATGGGTATTCAAGAGAAAAATGGACATGTAAGGTAATGTATATACCTATAAAGCAAAGTCAGTGGCTAAAGGGTTCAAAAATTGTTAAAGAATTGACTATGATGAAACCCTTTCACCAATTTTCATGTTTAAATCCGTCAAAATTCAACTTGTTATAGAAACATACCATGACTATGAGATTTGGAAGATTGATGTTAAAATTTCATTCCTTAATGGGAACCTTCATAAGGATGTCTATATAGATCAACCAGAAGGGTTTGTGACTCTATGTTATGCTAAAAGGATGTTCATGTTGAAGAGATCCATTAATGGATTGAATAAAGCATCCAGGTCATGGAACATTCGATTTGATGAAGCTATAAAATAATTTGGTTTCATTAAGAATGAATGTGAGCCATGTGTTTACAAGAGATTTAGTGGAAATTTAGTTGTTATCCTAGAATTATATGTTGATGACATATTAATTATTTGAAACGACATACTATTTTTATAATCTATTAATGACTAGTTAAAAAAGTTTTTCTCCATGGAATATTTAGGTGAATAAGCATATATTCTAGGGATAAATATCATTCCTGATAGATCCAAGAAGCTGTTTGGAATAATTCAAAGAGCATACATTAAACAGATACTAAGTAGATTTAATATGAAACAATCCAAAATGGGATTAGTTATAGTGTCACATGGATTACATCTTTCTAAGAAAATGTGTCCTCAAACACAATATGAGAAAGAGAGAATGAGTAAAATATCATATGCTTCAGTGATAGGATCAATCATGTATGTCATATTATGTATTAGATTTTATGTTCCCTATGCCTTGATCACGGTAGGAAGATATCAAAAAGATCTGTAATAACGCCATTAGTCTGCTGTTAAGACTATCCTCATGTATATGTAATGAATTAAGGATATGTTCTTAATCTATGGATGATATGAGGAGTTGATCATCAGGGGTTATACTGATATTGGTTTCCAAAGAAATCATAATGATCTGAAGTTTCAAACAGGATACGTTTTTTTCTCTATGAAGTATTGGTGAGTAGGAAGAGTTCAAAGCAGTTAGTTGTCACTAATTCTATAGTGGATTATGAGTATATAGTAGCTTCTATTGAAACCAAGGAAGTCATTTGGATATGAAACTTTTTCTAGGATCTTGATGTGGTAACTAGTAGTAAAGACCATGTCACATTTTATTGTGAAAATACTACAGTGATGACTCTTACAAAAGAGTCATGGTCACACAAATAGAAAAATAATATACTCCATATCTCATTCTATGTCATTGTGCTGCTCAAAATTTATGTATTTCCATTGTGAAATCGTTCATCAACGAATTAGGGTTGGTGGTCAATAATTAAATTTTCATAATATTTATTTAAATTGTGTGTATTTAATTATATAATCTCTATTTTATGTTTATCAATTGAGTTATTTATTAAAATAATTAATTTGGTGAATTAATTAACTGAAAAGATATAAATAACATGGTCCTTTAGTTGTAAATTAAAGAATGGTAACATGTCCATTCTGGTGTATGTGGTATGAATGGTAACATGGTCATTTAGTTGTGAATTAAGAAATGGTAACATGGCCATTTTAATGAGTAAGGTATGAATGGAAACATGGTCATTTAGTTGTGAATTAAAGAATGGTAACATGGTCATTCTACTGCATGTGGTATGAATGGTAACATTGTCATTTAGTTATGAAATAAAGAATGGGAACATGGTCATTCTATTGTGTAATACGTGAATGGTAACATGGGAGTTAAAGTATGAATTAAATAATGGTAATAATGAAATTTTGAAATATAATAACACTTGGGAATACTTTGGGCTCTGACACGAGTTGAAGTAATGATTGATGTATGGGTGTATACAGGAACCTAGGAGTTATGTGGTAAAATAAAGATTAATTGATAATGTGATAACTTTTTACTTATAAATTTTAATTATTTGATTTATATGACTACATAAACTTTCCTTCGAATAGATATTTATTTATACATCATTGGTGGTGGCCTACTGAGTGGTACTCACACCCTACTGGGCTGCCTGATCGATATCTAAGTAGACTTTGTGTTTTCTGGAGAGGTTAGGGGAAAAGGCCCTGAGATAGATGGTTGAGTTGGGATGAAGCTTGGATGAGGGAATCAAACATGTTTTGGGAATCGATTGAGAGTCATATATGTCTTTACTTTTTAGTTATCATTTGAGACACTGGACACATACTTTAGCATGTAATTGTTTATTTCTTTAGTTTTGTTATGGTATTTTTAGTTTTTGTTATCATGTGATATTGGTATTGTTTATGGTTATATTCTATTCTGCTAAAATTTATTATTTTCATAGGTGTATTACTCTGATAATATAGGGTATAGTCTCCCCATGATCAATATATCAGACCCTCACTATTAGTCAACAACCTCAGGCATACGGGAACCCATGCTTGAGGTCATGTGATTGACTATCTTGGGGCACCGGTTTGTGGCACCTTGGCCAGGACATTAAGAATATGTATTAGAGGAGTTTTCTTTCCTTTTTTTGTCTTACTATTTGTGGAATGGTAGATAGGAGACTAGTAAGAGTCAGACTTTGGTTATAATCTTGTGCATGGGAGTAGCTAAACCATGTATGGGGGAGAACCCAAGTACAAGGGATGGATTGTTGTTATTTTTTGTTGTTGTTACAATTGAATATTATTTTACCTTGGGTGATGCACTTGTTGTGTGTTGTGATTATTTATGTTGAGATTTTCTATGATTTTACATGTGTCCCGGTATAGAATGAGAGTTGAGTTTACATGCATCAGTCTAGGCACTCGGGATTATTGTGATATGAATTATTTTAGGAATGCACGAAAAATAGGTTGTGGGTAAGTTTTTGAACATGAATTATTTTTCCTTTCTTCTGAAATTGAATTGAAAAAAAGGTACCTAATGTGTAATTGAGAAAATTTGTAAAATTATGCAAGATGAGAATAATTGGTTGTCTAATGAGATACCTGAAAAATGATAATATATTTGCCCTTATTAACCAAGACCTAGGTGTAGGATGGTTAAGGGTAGTGATAACACATCGATTTTGACCGCATTAAAAGGGCTTGGGAAAATAATTTTTGTGGATTGTGGTGTTTCCCTCTTAAGTAAATGTGTTGATTTTGTGAATTTTATCCTAAGGTGTGTGTTTGTAATTGTAGAGAGTATGCCTCCATGATGATGCTTGTTGAGAGGATGACTAGAGGACATGGCTAGGAATGATCCTCCAGTGATGTAACCTGAGGAAATAGTCATGTTGGGTGAAGAATACAAGGATTAGTTCTAATAGAACTTTGTTAACTTCATTTAATTCATGGGAAGAGACCTAGGGAGGGATGTAAAGAGTATTACTGATGTGATGAGGGATTTCTAGTGGCGGAACCCTCTGACTTCTACTGGATAGGGAGGACCTAAGGGAGATTAGTTATGGGTTGTGTCCATCGAGACTGTAATTTACCACTTGGATACACTTGCAAAGAGGAGGGTCAAGTTTGCTGCGTACATGATACAAAGATCCGTGAAGCACTGGTGGGGCATTTTGGCATAGACTTGACAGGTTTATGGTATATTATGGAAGGACTTTTTGGAGAGGTTCTTGGAGAACTTCTATCCAAAAGATACAGAGACAAGAGAGAGTCATTGAGTTCATGACGTTGACTCATGGGAGTATGTTTCTGAGGGACTATAATGGATGTTTTATAGATTTGTAACACTTTTCTCCGGTGTTGTTACGGGATGAGACAACTACAACAAGACATTTTTAGGATTATATTAAATGTGAGATTAAGTCCCAAGTAAATATTTCTTTATTAAATAAGTTTTTTGAGGTGGTGGATCATTCTCTCATAGATAAAGGGAATCTAAAGGAGGATTCTAGTTCAATATAGATAGTTCTAGCTAGATGATTAGGAGGTATAAATTCTGAGAGTAGGAAGCGTTTCTATGACAACATTAGTTAGGGCAGTGAGAAACAGAGTACCTAGACAGAGGGATCAGTTGAATAGGAACACGCTCGAGTGATATATCACCAGTGTGGTAGGTTGGGACACTTCCAGATACAGTGCCCTTGATCACTACTAGAATTTCAGTCTTGCAGCAAGATGGGATATCAGCAGAAGTTCTGCAGGAACCTATGTCTGAAAAGTAATGATGGGGTAGCTAGACATAATCAGAGTGTATGGAGGGGATTTTATACACATTATCATGCTATAAATTGAATTTCTACTAGCCATGGGGTAGAGGTAGTGGATGGGGAGCTTCGGGGAAGGAGCACCCGTATCAGCAGGGTATTTTAGCACAGGGGAGTCAGACTGCATCATAGGGAAGATGGGAAGGATAGTTGGACATGGTATAGCCTACCCTTGAGGATAGGGAGGCTAGACCATCGAAATTGAGATGTACTATTCTTATAGCCTCTACTTTAGTTAGTGCCTTATTTGATATTGGGACCACTCATTCCTTTATTTCTGCACAACTTGTTAATGGTATGAACCTGGCAGTGGAGTTTGTGAGTGGGGATATGACTATAGATACACCATTGGGATAACGGTCTAGAGACATATTTTTATGTAAGGGGTGTTCTCTCTAAGTATATGAGTATAATTTTATGTGAGATATCTACATCCTAGAAATTTTGGGCTTTGACCTAATTCTGGGTATGGACTGGATAGTCAGATACCAATCCCACATTGATTGCTACTGAAGGAGAGTAACCTTTACGTCTCGTAAGGGAGAAAACTATATTAACTATAGAGAGTGGGATATCCAAGAAAACCAGGAAGGGACAATTAATCAAAAACTGAGGGAGCACACAACCCAGGATTCTAGTCTATTATTGGATGACATAGGTGTAGATCATGATGTCTTACCTATAGAAGAATAGTTTTAGGATGTCTTTCCTGAAGATTTCTCAGGGATTTCACCTAAAAGATATGTGGAATTCACCATCGAGCTTATGTTAGGGGTAGAGAGTGTTTCTATTCCACTTTATAGAATGGCACTGATAGATCTTTACGATACTAAGACTCAGCTGGAGTAGTTGGAGGATAATGGATTTTTATCCACCCGAGTACGTCACCTTGGGGTTCTCCTTTGATGTTTGCAAAGAATCATAATGGGAGTTTGTGATTATGTTATGATTACTAGATGTTGAACCAAATGAATATGGAGAAAAAATATCCTATTTTTTGTATCGAAGATATATTTGACTGGTTTAGAGGAGATTTTTTATTGTCAAATATTGACTTGAGATCAGGGTATCAACAGCTAAGAGTTTGGACTTTTGATATACTGAGGACTACTTTCAAAAGTAGGTATGTCCTCTGTGAGTTCTTCATAATATAATTTGGGTTGAGGAATGCACTAGAAATTTGTATGGACTTGATGAACATAATATTTCATCCTTGTATGGATTAGTTTGTGGTAGTCTTTTTGGATGGAATATTGGTGTACTCCAAGACTCGTGATGATCATGCCCAACATCTTCACATCATCCTAAGTACACTAAGAGAATCATCTATACATCAAGATAACAAAGTTCTATTTTTTGGTTGATTAGGTACACTTCTTGTGTCACATCATCTCGAAGAAAGGTGTTTCAGTAGATCTATAGATGGTTCAAGAAGTGGTTTCTTGGGATCATCTCAAGAACGTTTTTGATATCCGTATATTTTTGGAATTAGAAGGAAATTACAGTAGGTTCATCTAGGACTTTTCCCATTGGAATTTCCACATTTGGGATTTACCAAAAAGGGAATAAATTTTTAATGGTTAGAAACATGCGAGGATGCCTTTTAGGAGCTAAATAATCATTTGACAACAACACCAATATTGGTCCTACCTGAGCTAGGTGAGGAGTACACAATGTATTATGATTCTTATAGGATTGTACTAGGAGATGTGTTGATTAAAGGAGACTGACTTGTTATGTATGAGTCTCGATAGTTGAGTCCACATGAACGGAACTACCCTACACACGACCTCGGGTTAACTATAGTGGTTAATGTTTTAAATTGTTGGTAGAATTGTCTTTTGGGTGAATTTTTCTTGTATACAGACCATAAGAGCTTGAAGTATATATTTTCATAAATATATTTGAATCACCAAAAGTGATGATGGGTTGAGTATATATAGTCATTCAATTTTGAACTATCACTTACTCCTAGAAAGGGGAACAATGTTGTTGATGCTTTGAATAAGAAAAATCAGAATCAAGTGGTTCAAGAGTCTAGTACTGAGTGGAAGATGATGACCTTGTTAGATAAAATGCATGTGGTGGTTCAGGAGAGTCAAGAGTAGATGACTCTCGTGTTAGTTATTGTGGATTCTACACTTATGAGATGAATCAAGGACATGTAGTAAGAGAATCCAAAATGTTTGACCTTGAGGCAAATCCTTGAAGGTGGTGAGTCACCTTCAAATTGAAATATAGATGAGGATGATATCATCTATGTCAGGAATTAGATTATTGTACCTACATGCAAGCAGGAGGATCTAATGCATGAATTTCATGCCTTGAAGTGGGTGGTACATCCAGGTGTTACCAAAATATATCGTGACCTACGATGACAATTTTGGTGCTCGTGTATTAAAAAAGAGAAAGCAGGGTTTGTGACATGATTCTACACCTGTATGAAGGTGACAGTAGAGCATCAATGACATGGATGATTGCTATAGTAGTTGCACATTCTGAAATTAAAGTGAGAGGACATGATTATAGACTTTTTGGTAGGTCTCTCAAGGATGCCTCAGAAGAATGATGTTATATGGGTGATTGTGGATTGACTAAAAAAAGTAGAATGTTTCTTGCCTATACAGGAGACATTCTTAGTGGAGAAACTGGGATTATTGTATGTTCAAGAGATAGTCCATCTACATGGGATGCAACATACTATTGTTTCAGACCATGAATTTCATTTTACTTTACACTTTTGGAAAGGCTTACAGAATGCGCTTGGTACATAGGTGTTGTTGAGTATATATTTACACCCACAGATAGATGGGAAGTTGGAGTATACGATATGCTTGAGGATATGCTACGAACATGTGTTCTTGACTTTTGAGGATCATGGGAGAAGTGCTTGGATTTAGTAGATTTTTCCTTTAACAAACTTTTTCAAACAAAGATATATATGACACCATATGAGGCAATTTTTTTAGGTCATGCAGATAAACATTATGTTGGATGGAGGCAGGTGAGTCAGAGTTTTTGGGATAAAGTCTCGTGTAGGAGATGTCGAAGTAGGTACAGCTGATTCGGAAATATATAGCTAGGGCTCAAAGTAGAAAAAAGTCATACGCAGATAGGCGTTCAAGACCCCTAGAGTTTGTAGAGGGTGATAATGTATTCCTTCAAGTTTCACATAGATTGGGTCACCATAGGATATTAAGATAGGGAAAGATGACACCCAAGTTCATTGGATCGATTGAAGTTATAGAGGGAATTAAGTCTGTGGCATATTGATTGGTTCGTCCATAGAAATATTGTGCTAAAAATGAAATTTTCCATGTGTTATAACTACAGAAGTATCACCCCAACCCTTCTCATGTGATTTATGTGGATGATGTTGATCTTGAGATAGATACATCCTTTGAGATGCATCTGATACGTGTGTTGGATCATAGTGAGAATGTTTTGCAGGGAAAGACAATGTCAATAGTTCGTGTATTGTGGAAACATGGGCATGTGCAGGAAGAAACATAGGGAAGGGAATCATATATGAGGGTTTATCAGTCCGATATTTTTGACTCAGAATCATAGAGATTTTTTGGGAGTATAACTTGAGAAAATCTATTATAAGATGGGGAGATTGTAAGATCCAAAACATTTCTATAGATTTCTTACGCTCCTTTACGAGTACAATTTTTTCTTATATTGAGTACTATTTGTTTGGTTTTTATCTTGAAGAGTTTTTTTTGTGTAAATTTGAGAAAAATGAAAGAAACAGGGTTGTGCATAGTTGACGCATGGTTAGGGAAAACTTTACGCCTCATCTCAGCATACCATGTAGCCTTGGACAATGGGGTTTTTCACAGTTGATGAATGGTTTTTCCAACTATGCTCCCTATTAGTAGTAATCATGAACCCCTATAAAATAGGTTCATGGTTAAGGAAAAATGGGTGTCATAGCCCAGCTAATTTTGTACAAGAATTAATTTGTCCCAAAAATTATTTTTAAAAATTTCTAAACCCCAATTTTGATCCCAAATTGATCCCCAATTGACACTAAGTCCTATTTCACGATTTTGGAGCTCTCTAGATAGATTCCAAACCTTCATGACCTTTTTTTCTTATAAAAACTAATTGTTGAATTAGTAAAGGAAATTGATGCAGATAATTAATTTTTGAATTATTTATTTGAGGAATGGTAACATGGTCATTTAGTTGTGAATTAAAGAATGGAAACATGGTTATTCTAATGTATGTGTTATGAATGGTAACATGTTCATTTAGTTGTGAATTAAGGAATGGTAATATGGTCATTCTAATGTGTAAGTTATGAATGGTAACATGGTCATTTAGTTTTGAATTAAATAATGGTAACATGGTCATTCTAATGTATGTGGTATGAATGCTTACATGGTCATTTAGTTGTGAAATAAAGAATGAAAACATGACCATTATATTTTGTAAAGTGTGAATGGTAACATGGTCATTAAAGTATGGATTAAATAATGGTAACAATATTATTTTGAGATATAATATCACATTGGAATACTTCGGCCTTCAACATGATCCAAATTAAGGATTGAGGTACGGGTGTCTACGGGAACCAAAGATTTATATGGTTAAATAAAGATTAATTAATAATGGGATAAATGTTTCATTGTGAATTGTAATTATTTTTTTATAAAACTATATACACTTGTATTTGACTACATATTGATTTAGATATTGTAGATGGTGGCCTACTAAGTTGTACTCACACCCTACTCAGGATGCCCGATCGGTACCCGAATAGTCATTGTGTTTTCTGTATAGGTTAAGAGAAAAGGCCCTAAGATATATGGATGAGTTATGATGGAACTTGTATGAGGGAACCTGACATGGTTTGGGACTCTATTTGGAGTCATTGGTGTCTTTACTTTTGATTTTTCATTTTAGACACTAGACACGTACTTTAGCACGACATTGTTTATTGCTTTAGTTTTGTTATGATATTTACAATTTTGGTTATCATGTGATATTGGAATTGTTCATGGTTATATGTTATTCCACTACTATTTATTATTTCCGCTGGTGTATTACTCTGATAATAGAGGGTATAGTCTCCCCATGATCGATATATCTGACCCTCTCTACTAATCAGCAACTTCTAGCATATAGGGATGCGCACTTGAGGTCATATGACATACCGACTCAGGGTATTGGTGCATGGTACCCAGACTGGGACATTACATGAGGAACTATAGTAAGTTTTCTATCACAATTTCAGAATTTGGTGGCTTTATCCACCACAGAGGTAGAATACATTGCAGCAATAGAAGTTGATAAGGAGATGGGTTGGTTGAAGAACTTCTTGGATGATCTGGGAAGAAAGTGAGATGAGAATGTATTGCACTATGATAGTGATAGTGTTATACATATTGCAAAGAACCCAGTGTTTCATGCTCAGATGATAAATATTTAATTAAAGTACCATTTCATCAGAGGTTTGATATAGGATGGGTTTTTGACATTGTATAAGATTTGTAGAACCAACAATCTAGTAGACATGTTGACAAAGAAAATAGTAATACAGAAGTTGAGGCATTATTGTGCGTTTATTTTTATCCAATGATTAGAAGAGGATGAGAGGTGGGAAATGGGAGTACACTATGGGAGAAAAAAAGGAAAACAACTAGTATTTCATGAATATTCAGCTCGAAATTGAAGTTTTCATTGAAAAATTAGGCATAGATGAGTGACGAAGAGGAGGATATTAGATTAAGTAATTTGTCTAAGTTAGTGGAATCAAATTAGGTAAACATAGCATATCAGGCTCTGAGTTGGAGATTGTTGGATTGGGGTAGCCTGATCCATTTTTAGGTGATGTTTGGTTAAATTTTTATGGCCCATAATATGCACAAGGTCACAACTCTGTGGGACAATATCCTTGGTAAGCTCATTGGGGTTATAGGAGGCAATGTGCCCTTGCTTCGGGGATTTGAGGGTCCGAGGGCCGAAGGCTTCCAGCCCAAATTCTGGGGCATTGTTGCAACACAGACTGACTTTAGTAGATCTAACTAGCCAAAACTGACAGGTAATTATAGCAGTGTGAACTTTGGCTCGAGTACTATAGCATATTGGACTTTTGGAGATAGCGATATTGTAGCTCTGGAGACTTCCAACCATCGGACACTGATGCAACTTGGGCTTTGATGGTCATGTCACTGTAGTGATGTGGTCTTCTAGATATTGTTCACTTTAGAATAGTGTGCATTCTGTGAAGTTGGTGGAATATTGTTTCATCTTTTTTATTAGCCCATTTTGGGCTAGGGTTTTGGTGTGTGAAACATTGAGATCTCCTTGTATTTTATGCTCCTAAAACTAGTGAAATTTATGCATCTCCATGGATGTAGGGATCATTTCCTGAACCACATAAACTATGTGTCATGTGTGATTCTTTATTATATCTTTTCTTAATCTAAAAAGATATTTTATCGTTATGAATCTCGGTGTTTTTTTAACACAACCGAAGGAATCATCTATAAAAAACTATTAAACTAATTAAACATTCTCTCTAGCACAAGATTGTAGTTTCAAAAAACTTTAAGAATAACTATTCTCAATTAACATGCCTTTTATTTACACATTATCATTAAATTTTTTTCATTTTCATGTTATTTATCAAATTCCATCAACACATGGAATAACATGTTCATCTAAACATGTGATTTGAATCATTTTAATTATCATCAAATGACAAGAAACTCTGGATTACTATATGTTCCTATTCTTTAGGTTCTTAATCCAATTAATAAATTAATTTAGGCTTTATGTCCTTCATTCAATTTCATCAGTTTCAAAATGCTAAACTAAACATAATAACATGATACACAATCATAGTTTAGATAACACACATTCTAGAAAATCAAGAGGCAAACCGTTATCACAATATAAAACATCGACATTTAATTTTTATCCAATTTCATTCTATTATTTGGTTCAATATTTATTAAGTTAATTATACTATAATCTAAAGTTATTAAACATTCTAACTCTATGATTGAACATAAATAAATAGTATAAGAAAAAAATATCCTACCTCAAAGGTGTAAACGTTCTTCGCATGAGAAAAGATCAATGTCACAAATCTCTGATTACCTCTCTCACAAGAAATTTTAAAGGATGTTTCACCACAACTATGACAATAAAAAACCAAGACTACTCCATTAGAATAGAATAGAGAATCCTACATGACATGGCATGAATAAACAGGAGGAAATTAGATCGAATAGAGATAACCCACTAGAAATGGAGAAAGAACCAACATCGGATGGTTGCGGATCGAACACTGGAAGACAATATCAATAATTGTTGAAAGAGACTTCAAAAAACTTCAAAAGGATCTCTTGGTAGCCTAGGGTTTGATGGAGAGAAGGGGAAAAGAGTGGGTTTTGAAAGGGATTGGGGTTATTTATAAACATTCAAAAAGATTAAGGGACCACAGTGCGGCCTCATAGATCATCTACATTACTTCCTAACATAGGGTATTATACTGTGTAGTTTGAGGGACCATGCCATAGTCACCCTTGGTCAAAGGGGGTTCCAAGTTCCACATCCAGATCCTATTAAAGGGGATCTAGGGGCTATGACATAGCCTTAAGCACCCTGTTGTAGGACCCCCTCTGGAAAGAAAGGGACCACACCACAACCTACATCCCACATCGTAAATACCACAAAAAATGAAGTATCCTTGAAATCCACTATGCTGCAGCATACGTATAGTGACCCAAGACTTTTACATAAAACATTTCATGATTTTAAGAAAAATAAAATATCAGAGTACAAGCCAAGGATCGTTAAGTCTAGTGTCTTGGAAGACTAGTTACATATAACCTAAAACATGGGGCTAAAAAAATATTTATTTAATATCTATAAAGAGATTCTAACTTCCTTTGATCTCTTACATCTGTATAGGGTACCCTGGCGAACACATGAATAAAGGGATGATCTAAAAATCCCAATAAGGGAATGAATCATAAGGATACATCTCAAGCACATGTGTTAGGAGGCATGACGTAATGATATCCAAAGCATGAAACTTATAAAATCATTTAATATAAGCATGGGATAATATAAACATGGAATCATATAAATGTTTAAGAATCATAAATCATATCTTTAGTATGGGTGAAGGATAACCACCAACCACGTTTCCCATTTTAGTACGGTTCAAGGCTAACCGCCAATCCCGTTTCACATCACATCTCATGAGACTTAAACTTACCCAATGCATTGAAGCACTATATGGGAGCACCCATCTCAACATATTCATGAATATTATTTCCATATAAATAATCTTTCCGAATAAATAATCATACATAATAAACCACACATAAACATAAGGGTACCCATGGAAAGAATTGGGTACCACAATCATGACATAAAACATATCCAATGGGAGTATCATGAAAGTGTCCATGAAAGGAAAGGATTAGAATATACATGGACATTAATAGGGTAAAATACGCATATAACATGGTAAGTGGTGTCAAATATAAGTGACAACATATTAAAAATGTATTTTAGAAACATTAGCATTAAAACATTTTTTTGCGGTTTTAAGGAAAACACTCTAGAGCATTTCAAATAGAAAAGAAGACATTCTTTTAAATAAAACCAGAATTTAACCAAGAAGGTTTTCATAATAAAAATAATGATTTTTATAAATAAAATGGTTTTTTAAAACATAGGATAGAGTGCACTTGAAATTTGGGTATAAATTTGGGAAGTCCCCTTAAAACAGGTTTGCTTATCAGAAAGTTCTAAGGAGGGAATCTTTCAAAACCATGTATATCCCTTAAAGAATGTGATGAAAGGGCATTGATATAAGAATATTGTTCAACTAAACAGAAGTCATAAGACTCAAATAAATAGATAAGATAACACCATTTTGAAAGAACGATAAGGAAACCCGAAAGAATGAAGAAGGTTCGGGTTGAATACATTACGATTTTATCGGCATGGTGTCGGATGTAACCAAGAGGGATTGATGAGAGATATATGGGGTTTCTAATCACTTATAAATCGACAGGGAAGTATGGGGGATGTTCTTAAACATACCTCATAATTTTCTACTACACCTAAAAAGGCATAGTATAGAGGACAATCTTGATTAAGAGAGAAAATGGAGAGGATCTCATACCTTAAATCCGGTGGTGTTCTCAACTTGTTATTAATTACCTGAATAAAAAATTAATATTATTAATAAATAACTCCAGAACCTCTTCTATATTTAATTTATTTTTTATTACCCTTTTTAGTTCATTCAATTCCTTTTTGATTAGTTATAAGGTTTAATTTCGTTGTTCGAGCTCATTTGTTTATTGGCTTTAAAGATCGGTTCACTTATATTCAAGTTTGGATTATATGCTAGATGAAAGTGGTTGTACAGAATTGAAGTTGTATTCTTTAGTTAATATCCAGGATATTAAATGGTTTTAGTTTTAAATAGGTTACTTAGAGTGAAGTCGAATTATTTTATATATATATATAACCATAGTGATAACCGTTTTTGTTGATCGGTGGATTTGATTAAAAAGAATGTGTTTTGATTTATAACCTAAATACATTTGTACAAAAGGGTTACAGAACAAAAAATAGGATATATTACATATATAAATATCTGGTTCAACCATAACACAAATTCTTTCATGACCAGAATTAAAGATAATAAAAGAAATTGATAAATGGTTTTCCTTGAATGTGCTAAATTAGCACATTTGAAACGGTGCTTTCATTTCATTCAAATAAAAGGGTGGGGAAAGGGGAGAAGAAAATGAAATATACCACTAGAATGAATACATTCCATTACTGGATTTATCATATTATTATGGTGAAGGGAGGTGAGAAAATAAATTAACAAGAAAATAACTTAAAAGAAAAGAAGAAATTGGGAAGAGGAATTTACCTCTTGAGACTTCCTCCTTTGAGAACCTCTTAAGGGGAGAGGTTTTGGAATTTTGAGGAGTATGAGAGCTTTTTGACGTGGGGGAGGACCTTGGGGAGTTATTTGGGCAGAATTTAGAGAAGGCTTGGAGCTTGATAGGAGTGGAGAGAAAAGGGAGTGAAGGGGGGTTTTATAGTGGAGGAGAGGAGGGATTTCATGATATTATAATCCTTAATTTATTATTTCTTCTCAAGACAAAGAATAGTAAGTATTAATTGACCAAGAATAGTGATTTTATCATGTGATCCAGAACCAAGTGTGCTTACATCAGTATAACATCATCGATGACTCAATTAATCTAATATTTAACATTTATTGTGAATTATCAGATTCTATTATTCATCAAAAATTCAAGTATTTCAGAAAAATATCAAAAATTCACCTTAACCATTTTTCTACATGTAGAATCCAAAAATGAAGTCCATTTTTCAAAACTATTTTTCTAAATATGATTATTTTAATATATAATTAAAAAATAATTTATTATCAAAACCAGTTCTAAAACATTCACTAACTTATTCTAAAATATGGGTATATCATACTTCCAACTTAAATATTATTTTTATACCACCATAGATGAGGTTACTATTCATTAGGATATATCACTATTCATAAGGTTATGTTACTATTCATTAGGTTAGGTTACTATTCACCAAAAAATATATTTGTATTATTAGACCCCAAAAAACATCTTGAACACAACCGTGTATGCCGGATTTTCGAAATTCCAAACACATTAGTGAAACAATTATGTTAAAGGTCACTTATCACTTAGAAGTTTAGTATGTTGTGTTTTCATGTGATTTTATGACATAAATATAACAAGGGAATTTCTATTGAAAAACTTTGGGTTGTTACATTCTACCCCCCTTAGGAAATTTCTCCCTCGAAATTTCGTTTTACATTCTAAGCCAAAAATAGGTGCGGGTACTTTTCCTTCATTTCTTCCTCAAATTTATGGTTCCTCCACAACACTTTGACAAGATGGGTTGTCCTATTGCGTAGAACCTTATCTCTCCGATCCATAATCATTATTGGCTGCTCCTCGTTGGAGAGAACATCTTCCAGATGCACTACCTATGAGTCTAGTACTTGTGAGGGATCAGGTATGTACTTCTTCAAGAGTGATACCTGGAAAACATCATGAACTCAAGCCATATTCAGTGGAAGTTCAGGACGATAGGCCACAGCTCATATGCGGTCAAGTATCTCAAAGGGGTCAATATACCTTGGGCTTAGCTTCACTTTCTTCTCGAATTGCATGACTCTCTTCCATGGATATATTCGAAGGAAGACTTTATCTCCAACGTCGAACTCCAAGTCCCTTTGTCAGTTGTCAGCATATCTCTCTTTCCGACTTTGAGAAGCTTTTATGTGTTTCTGGATGACTTGATCATTCTATGTCATCTCTTTAACAAGATCAGGTTCAAGTAGCTTTGTTTCTCCAACTTCATCCCAACAGGTTGGAGTTCTACATTGGTTTCCATACCGAGCTTCATATGGAGCCATCTGAATACTTGAGTGGAAGCTATTGTTTTATGAGAACTCAACCAATAGGAGATGCTGATCCCATCCACCTTTGAATTCTATAGAGCATGATCTAATCATATCTTCATGTGTATTAATAGTTCTTTCAGACTGGACATCAGTTTGGGGATGATAGGTCGTGCTAAAATTTAATTCATTACTGAAATAATGTTGAAGGCTCCTCCAGAATTTAGATGTGAACCTTGGATCATTTTCAGAGACAATTGAGAGTGGAACATTGTGCAGTTTCATCACTTCCTTCACATATAACCTTGCATGTTGTTCAAGAGAGAGATCTTCCCAAATAACGATGAAATGGGATGTCTTTGTGAGTCGTTCAACCACAACCCATATCACATTATTTCCTTTTGATGTCTTCGAGAGACCCATGACAAAGTCCATAGTAACATTTTCCCATTTCCACATGGGTATAGGCAATGGCTATATCATAACTTTGGACTTTTTTCGCTCATCTTTAACTTTCTCTCATACCGCGAAACTTGATATATATTCTGCAATCTCCCTCTTTATGTAATCCCACCAGAAGTGTTCTCAGAGATCACAGTACATTTTGGTACTCCCCTGATGGATAAAGAAGTTCGATCTATGTGCATCATTCAATATCTCTTTCTTTATCTATGGATCATATGGTACTCATAATCGTGTCCCAAATCTTACAACTCCTTCCTCATCAATTTTGAAATTAGTGGATTTCCCATTTTTAACAGCTTCCACCCTTTTCTGAATTTCCACATCCTTTCTTTGAGTAACCTTTATTTTCTCCAAGAGGGATGGTTGAGAAATAATTTGAGAAAGGATTGATTATGTTCCTCCCTTAATGATTCCCATTTCCATCCATTCCATATATAAGAAGATCATATCCTTTTAAATTCTCATCATTGATAAAGATGCAGGATCCTTTCTACTTAGAGCATCTGCCACCTTGTTTGCCTTACCGGGATGGTAGTGTATTGAGAAGTCATAATCCTTGATGAGATCTATCCATCTTCTTTGGTGCATATTAAGCTATTTCTATGTGAATATATATTTGATACTCTTGTGGTCAGTATATATCTCACATTTTTTTCCCATATAGATAATGCCACCAGATTTTCAACGCAAAGATCACAGCCGCTAACTCAATATCATGCATGGGATAGTTTTGCTCATGGATTTTTAGCTACCTTAAGGCATAGGCTATCAATTTATCATTTTTCATTAGCACACAACCTAATACTTTCTTATATTAATCACTAAATACCACAAAGGGTTATCTACTTGAAGGGAGTCTGAGTATCAGTGCAGTGATAAGCCTATTTTTCAACTCCTTGAAATAGTCTTTACATTCCTGTGACCAGAAGAACATTACTCCCTTCCGTGTAGCTTTTTCATTGGGTTTAACAATCATGAAAAGTTCTTCACGAATCGTTGATAATACCCGAATAGACCAAAAAAGCTGTGAATCTCCATTACAGAAGTTGGCCTCGGCCACTCTTCAATTGCCTTCGTCATGGAAGGGTCCACAGATATCCCTTTCCTGGTGATAACATGCCCCAAGAATGATACTTCATCCATCCAGAACTCACATTTACTGTACATTTCATACATCTTCTCCCTTTGCAAAGTCTTTAACAATGTTTCCAAATGCTCCTCATGTTCCTCCTTGCTCTTAGAGTATATTAGAATATCATCAATAACGACAACCACAAATTTTTAGAGGTAATATCTAAAGACTATATTCATCAAATCCATGAAAATTTTTGGAGCATTAGTGAGTTCGAAGGGCATCACTATGAACTCATAGTGTCCATACCTCGTTTGAAAGGCAGTCTTGGGAATATCTTCCTCCCTCACCTTTAGCTGGTGATATCCTGACCGAAGGTCCACCTTAGAGAAATAACTGGCCCCACGAAGCTGATCGAACAAGTCATCTATCCGTGGAATGGGATACTTGTTCTTTATAGTGATTTTATTGATCTCACGATAATCAATGCAGAGGCACATTGATCTATCCTTATTCTTGATGAAGAGGACTGGAGCACCCCAGGGTGAAGCACTCGGGTGTATAAAACCCTTCTCCATATTCTCCTGTAACTGCTTATTCAGCTCTTCCAGCTCTACGGTGTCCATTCTATAAGGTGTCTTTGAGATTGGTAGAGATCTAGGGATAAGTTCAATTGAGAACTCAACCTCTCGATCAGGAGGAAGACCAGTAAACTCTTTGGGGAATACATCAGTGTAATCCCTCACGATGGGCATGTCTTTAAGCATGATTCTCTCCTTTGTCTCAATCGTTTGAGCTAGGTATGCATGCTCATAAAGAAGCAATATTTAAAATTGAGAATAAGATTCTAAATGAGCCTCATCTTCTTCCTTGCACTTTTAAAGAATCGGAGGATGATTCAAATGTGAAGAGTAATATCCCTTTCCTAAAAATTGATGTTGGCCATGTACAAAGATAGCCAATCCATGCCAAAGATAGCATCTAACTCCACTAAAGAAAGTATGACAAGATTATTTGGGAGGTTCTATCCACAAACATTAACTGGGGAGGAGTTATAAACCCTGTATGAAATAATTTCCCCAGTCTCTGTTCTCACATAAAACTTTTCCTCCAAATTTTGAGGTGGTGTTTGAATAGTTCTACTAAACTTTCATGATATGAATGATTTCATAGAACCAGAATCAAATAGTACATTCACTATTCGTGAATGAATAAAAAGCGTACATGTCACCACATCATTTTCTGGCTCCACCTCAGCAGTAGTGATAGCATAATCCCTTCCTTGTTTCCTTGTAGGCTGTTGTAGATTGCCTCCGACAACCCTTGTCTTTGGGAAATTGTTCACATAATTCCCAAGCTCCTTGCAGTTATAACATTGCACTGTAGGCTGAGTGTTGATCTTAACCTTCCTTTCTTCTTCAACATTAGTGGGATTTTTCATATCCCTTTGACAGTTCTTGTCCAGATGAAAAAAATTCCTACATTTGAAGAAATTCCCGGTTCCCTTGAGATAGTCACCAGGATACTTCTTCCCATAATTCTTGCAAAGGGGAAAGTGAGGCTTCTTTATATCATGGGATTTTTTGATGAACCACCCATGTTATTCTCCATATTCCTCTTCTTATCACTAGGCCCATGAGACCACTGAGAGTCTCCAATCACCATTTCAACCTTAAGGGAACAATAAACAATCTCCTCATAGCTGTCAAAGTCTTGAATCGCCAACACTTTTCATAGACTCAGCTTTAGTCCTCTAAAGAAGCGATCCAACTTTCTTTTGGTGTTCATGAAAAATCCAGAGGCGTACCTTGAAAGCCTTGTAATTTTCTCTTCATACGCCTTGATCGACTCATCTTCCTTCTTCTTGAGTCCAAGGAAATCTCTTTCAATCTTGAGATATAGGGTTCAAGGAAAATATTTCTTGAAAAAAATCCTCTTGAATTCCTCCTAATCTATGGAATCAATTTCCTCTTGGACTTTGTATTCTTGATTAGTGTCCACCACGAATCAGAATCCCCATTAAAATGATAGACTACCAGTACAACTTACTCTTCTTCTGAGCACTGGAGGACAGATAAAATCCTTTCAATGGAGTTAATCCATTGTTTTGCGAGGAGGGGATCAGAAGACCCGCTGAACATGGGAGGCCTTTTCCGCATGAAGGATTATACGACAATGTGCTCTTTCCGTGGAGGAGGGGGATGTTCCACCTGATTCAATTTATTATTCATAACTCGAGCTAGCTGAGCAAGTACTTCCATGAAGTTTTGAGCACCCACTTCCATCACATCAGGCATGTTATTAGGGCAATCATTACATTGCATATCACATTGGTTGTTGGAATGTGTTCTTCTATTTCCCGCCATTAACTAAGAAAAAGAACGTATAATTAAAGGTCATGAATACTTATCTATTGATCATAAAAAGAAACTTTGAACATAAAAGTATGAACTTATAAAGAAAAATTATGTCCTAATATCTGATTTCATAGGTTTATATCTAATTTATCCTCGATCTATCTCTTAACTGATATTCTTATGGGATTTTTTCCCTTAATAATGGTTTTTACAAAGCTCGTGAATCTACAAAAGCATATCCCCCAGGAGTGTCATAACGAAGAGTGCCGCAAGGCCTGTTATCATGCACCAGTTCTCGTTCGAGTCTAGATCAAAGCTGTGTTTTCAGGTTTTACCCCTAGATACATCTGTGCTAGAGCCGCCTCTACCAGCTCGTATCCAGACAGGGATGTATTTTCTTGATAAAGCACTTACTCTATACTCACCAAAATTTAAGACTGTTTCCTTATACATAGTCTCATCATTAAGGTTCTCACTAAGGTGATCTATTCCTAATCTCCAAAAAAACTAGACCATCCTCCGATACCAACTATAGAGACCCAAACCTTTTAAATAAAACGTTTAATGATTTTATGCAAAATCAAACATTAGAGTTCAAGCCAAGGTTCGTTATGTCTGGTGTCTTGGAAGACTAGGTACATATAACATAAAACATGGGGCCAAAATTAATTCTTTATTTAATCTCCATAAATATCATCTGACTTCTTTTGAACCCTTACATCTATATAGGGTACCCTGAGGAACACATGAACAAAGTGATGAGCTAAAAAGCCCAATAACGGAATGACTAATAAGGATACATCTCATGCACATGAGTTAGGAGGAATTCCATAATGATATCCAAAGAATGAATCTTATAAAATCATTTAATATAAGCATGGGATCATATAAACAAGGAATCATATAAATGTGGAAGAATTTTAAATCATATCTTTAGTATGGGTCAAGGCTAACCGCCAATCCCATTTCCCATTTTAGTACGGGTCAGGGCTAACCGCCAATCCCGTTTCACATCGCATCTCATGAGACTTAACCTTAACCAATGCATTGGAGTGCTATCTGGGAACACCCATCTCACCATATTCATGAATATTCCTTACAAAAAAATATTCTTGCCACATAAATAATCATACATAATCAACCACACATAAACATAAGGGTACTCATGGAAAGAATTGTGTACCATAATCAGGACATAAAACATATCCAATGGGCGTATCACGAAAGTGTCCATGAAAGGAAAGGATTAGAACATACAAAGAAATTAATAGGGTAAAATAGTCATATAACATGGTATGTGGTGTCAAATATAATTTAAAACATAATAAAAATGTATTTTAGAAACATTAACATTAAAACATCTTTTGTGGTTTTAAGGAAAACACTCTAGAGATTTTCAAAAAGAAAAGAGGACAATCTTTTATATAAAACCATAATTTAACCAAGAAGGTTTTAATAATAAAAATAATGATTTTATAAATACAATGTTGTTTTAAAACATAGGATAGGGTGCACTTATAATTTGGGTCAAAATTTGGGAAGTCCCCTTAAAACAGGTTTGCTTGTTGGAAAGTTCTAAGGAGGAAATATTTCAAAATCATGTATATCCCTGAAATAATGTGATGAAAGGGTATTTATGTAATAATATTTTACAACTAACCATAATTCAAAAGAATCACATAAATAGATAAGATAACACCATTTTGAAAGAAAGATAAGGCAACCCGAAAGAATGAAGATGGTTCGAGTAGAATTCGTTACGATTTTATCGGCATGGTGTCAGGTGTAACCAAGAGGGATTGATGAGAGAGAAATGGGGTTTCTCATCACTTATAAATCTAGAGGGAAGTATGGGGGAGTTTCTTAAACATACCCCATCATTTTATAGTACACATAAAAAGGCATAGTACAGAGGACAATCTTGATTAAGAGAGAGAAAATGGAGAGGATCCCTTATGTTAAATCTGGTGGTTTTCTCCACTTGTTATTAATGACCTGAATAAACAAATTAAGAATATTAATTCATATATACATAACCTCTTCTATATGTAATTAATTTATTATAACCCCTTTTTAGTTCATTCAAATCCTTTTTGATTAGTTATAAGGTTCAATTTCATTGTTCGAGCTCATTTGTTTACTTGGATTTAAAGATCGGTTCACTTATATTCAAGTTTGGATTATATGATAGATGAAAGTGGTCGTCCAGAATTGAAGTTATATTCTTTATTTAATATCCAGTAGATTACATGGTTTTAGTTTTAATTAGGTTACTTAGAGTGAATCCAAATTATTATATATATATATATATAACCATAGTGATAACCGGTTTTGTTGATCGGTGGATTTGGTTACAAAGAATCTATTTTGATTTATAAATTAATTAAATTTGTACCAATGGATTACAGAACCAAAAATAGGATATATTAAATATATAATAATCAGGTTCAACCATAACACAAATGGTTTCATGACCAGAATTAATGATAAAAATATAAATTGACGAACTGTTGTCCTTGAATGTGCTAAATTAGCACATCTCAAATAGTGCTTTCATTTATTTCAAATAAAAGGGTGGATAAAGGGGAGAATATAATGAAATATAACACTAGAATGAAGACATTATAGAACTATATTTATCATACTATTTTGGTTATGTTAGGTGAGGAATGAAATAAAAAATAAAAAAACTTAAAAGAAAAGAAGAAATTGGGAAGAGGAATTTACCGCTTGAGACTTCCTCTTTTGAGAACCTCTTAAAAGGAGAGGTTTTGGTATTTTGAGAAGGTTGAGAGATTTTGGACGTGGGGTAGGACCTTACAGATATATTTGGGCAGAATTTAGAGAAGTATTGGAGCTTGATAGGAGTGGAGAGAAGAGGGAGTGAAGCGGATTTTTATAGTGGAGGAGAGGAGGGATTTCATGATATTATAATCCTTAATTTATTATTTATTCACAAGAAAAAGAATAGTAAGTATTCCATGAACAAGAATAGTGATTTTATCATGTGATCCTGAACCATGTGGGCTTACATCAGTATAACATCATCGATGACTCAATTAATCCAATATTTAGAATTTATTGTGAATTATCGGATTCTACTATTTATCAAAAATTCAAGTATTTCGGAAATATCCCAAAAATTCACCCTAACCATTTTTTAACATGTAGAATCCAAAAATGAAGTACAATTTTCAAAAATAATTTTCTAAATAGGATTATTTTAATATTTAATTAAAATAATAATTTATTATCAAAACCAGTTTTAAAACATTCATTAACTTATTCTAAAATATAGGTATATCGTACTTCCACCTTAAATATTATTTTTATACCAACATAGGTGAGGTTACTATTCATTAGGGTAAATAACAATTCATAAGGGTATGTTACTATTCATTAGGGTAGGTTATTATTCACCAAAAATTAATTTTGTTTTATTAGACTCCAAAAAACATCTTGAACACAACTGTGTATACCGGATTTTCGAAATTCCAAACATAGAAGTGACAAACTTATGTTTAAAGGTCATTTATCAATTAGTGGTTCATTATGTTGTGTTTTTATGTGATTTTATGAAATAAATATAAGAAGGGATTTTCCATTGTAAAACATTGGGTTATTACAATCCCACTCCACGTCGCGACCTCAAGACCATCCGGAAGGATCTATACCATATCCTACCTCCATGGCGGGACCATGCCTAAAATAGTAGTTGCCCTATAATCCTACATGATCTCCCTTACTCCATAGTTGGGTTCCACCACATTGTATTCACCTGAACTATAGTGCAGCACAACCCTCCACATAGAGTCTATACCATTTTTGGTAATAGATCTCACCTTTTCCCACATTTTCCCTCCAAACTCCTCGAAACCTCCTCTAGTAGCCTCCAACACCGAAAACTCAGAAAGGGAAGAGCTACAGGGATCTGGGCCCTTAAAAATCCAATAACACAACATTTATAAACACACACACACACACAGATATATATATATATATATATATAACATTTCTATACAAAAATATATAAGTCAAAAAATATTTTACTATTATTATAAAACTAATAATTAATAGTAACAGTAATTCCCTTCCAGCCTATAGCCACAGTTTTCTGATACTGTGGCTATAGGGTTGCCAATAGCCATGGTTTGGGAAAACCAGTGGCTATAGGTTATCAAACTCGCTCCTTATTTCAACGGTTAGGCCCTGACCATGACTATAGGGGATTCTCACGCCCTTCTTGTAGAAAATAATTTTCTCACGATTGCACAAGAACCCCTCCAACTACAATTTGAAAAAAATTTAACTATATAATACTTTATTGTTATGGTTTAATAAATACCATAACAATATATTTTATTATCATGTTTTAGAAAACTGAGACAATAGTTTTGTGGATTTAAAGTGAAATTCTATTATTTTCCACAAAAAATGATGATTACATGGTAAAAACTCCCAAAAATTGATAGGGATCTCAAAAATAATACTCTAATAAAATAGGATCAAATACAAAAAATTGATCAAACTGAAAGATATCTAACAATGAAGGACGTAGACAGATAAAGAAATCTGAATAAAAGATCTAAATATGTAGATCAAAGGTTTGTAGTTTCAATGAAAATGGTGTAAAAATCAAAAAGATCATATTAAAGGACATCATCGATCAAAGTCAATCATACCCAAAAAATTATACATCAATTGTAGATAAAAAGATTAAAGTTAAACCCTTGTCCCACTAAGTAAGAGAAAAAGCGTCGCAACCAACAGAATTTTTACCTCCTGAAAATCATCCAACTAAAAATATGTTATGACCTTATCTTCTTTTTCTTATTCATTTTTAAAGAGTCATGTGAGGGCCCGGGTGAGGAGGACCCCCAACAAGCACTAGCACTATGTTGCCCGACTAGTTAATCCGCTACTGCTGCTGCATCCCCACTTTATCGAAATGGATGTGGGACTCTTTCTTCCAATCCAATGAAGTGATTATTTCAATTAATTTCTGAAACTACTAGATTTGTTTTCAATTTCCACTTCTTATTTTTAAGGAGCTCAAATGTGAAGACTTCTGGTAAAGATCCACTATTTTCTCTATGTTCCAATATTTGATATCTGGGTGCTTCGGAGGTAGCATCATGTCTATATCTAGTTTCCCACAATTTTTAATGTTCCAATCTATAAAATTTAAAAAATGATCAAAGTTGATATTGAAAACTCTTAAGGCTTTTAATATAATGAAATTTCTACCACAATGGGGAAATTTTGAAATAAAAATTAAATTGGAAATATCTATGAAATATTTTCATATTTAGTGACACATGATATTAAGAACGAAGATATCAAACTACGATAAGTTATTGAATGTCCAAAATGGCCTAATTGGGATAATAGGAAAGGTGAATTGATAAAAAAATATGTCTTTAGACACATTATAATCACACTAAATATTTTGAATCTAGTTAAATATAAATACGTTCTTTATTATTGTAAAATGAGAAAAATGAGAATGTTGGATAAAAACTTCATCATGTCACATAATATTTTTACTAAATACTTGGAATTTTTTTATAATGATACATTCTTTTATGATGTATGAAATTCTATTTTGGTATTTAATCAATTTTCCTGTAACTAAGAATGTAACACCACGGACTGTTGAAGGCTTAAATGAAAAAAATGATATGACTAATGTCAATAAGGTGCACCTTTATTTTCAAAAGACTACCTAATTAGAACCCCACAGTTAAGCGTGCTTGAGATAGAGTAATGATCAGGATGGGTGGCCTTTTGATAATATTCTCATGAGTGAGGACAAAGCACACTAAAAATAACATGGGTTGGCCTGTGGGGACAGTCGTTAGTTAGATGACCCATTTGGGCACATGGGTGGGCCCTTAGGAGGGGACAATGTGTCTTTGGGGCAACTGGTGGTACTTGGTAGGACAGGACCTGAATTCCATGTTAAGAAAGGGTGTATGTGGTGTTAGTGGGGCCTAATTTATGCATTGGTATTAGAGCATAAAATCATCCTTAAGTGTGGTGACACTGCCTGACTTGAAATTTAGGGTCCATAAAACGGAAGTTGTTCTCCAAAGGGGGGTGAATGTAACACCCCAAAATGATAAAATATTAAATGATTAAAATGATATGACTCATGTAAAAAAGGTGAACCTTTCTTTTCGGGAGCCTACCAGATTTGATCTCTATAGTTAAGCATGCTTGGGAAAGATTTGTGATCAGGATGGGTGACCTTATAGGAAGTTTATAAAGGGTGTGTGTGAGGAAAAAATCACACTAGAAAGAGCATTTGTTGTCATGTGGGGATGGTCATTAGTCATATGACCTGTTCGAGCATATGAGTGGGCCCTAGGGAGGGGACCACATGTATGTCGGGCAACTAGTGGTATCTGGTAGTCCAGGACCCAACGGACTTGTTAAGGTGGGGTGTATGTGTTGTCAACGGGGCCCAGTTGTTACAAGAAAGGCTAAAATGTGACTCATGGATATTGTTACATCTTACATACATGGGTCTCTTTAGTGTACTATATATATATATATATGAAAAATTCCTGAATGATTCAAAATTTTGGAAGCATTAAAATCAAATATCAAGGACTTATATTCAATAAATTGAAAAAGAATATTGTATAGATTAATACAATATAAACATATGTTGTATATTCAATTTAGAAAATATTTATTGGATAAAGGATATGTAAATTATCATATATGTCCATGTGTTTTAATTATGAAAACAACATATGGATATAAAATCATTATTGTATAGGATGATGATCCAAATATTATTGAGACTCCTGAAGAGATTTGTGAAGCAATAAAATACTTACAGAAAAAATTTCAAAAAAAATATTTTAAAGAAACTAAATACTTTTTTCGATTGAAAATTATGAATATGAAAAGTAATGTTGGGTCCGATGAAAATTCTGTTAACTAGAAGTTATCCTCTCCAGAACTTAGCAGGGTGGAAACAAAGAACCGGAATGAACTCACACTAACGATGTATCAAAACCTAAATGAAAATTTGGACATAAGTCACTGCACTAAAATTCAAACCTTCCAAATGAAACCCAAACAAGAACATCCGCAAGACAACAATTGAAATTAATGAAAGAAAGCAATGTAAGTTTTTACATGGTTTAGATGTTGCTCTAAATCCAAAGGGGAATGTTGTAAACTCTTTTATTCAAGAAAAAAATATGATTACAACATTAAAAGGTAAATATAATAAATGTTCCCACCCTACTACTTGAAGTAGAGTCCAATAAGTGCAGCCGGTTGTCACCACCTTCCGATCTTCACAAGGAGAAGTCCACACAGATTTAATATTCATTAGAATCCCTCCTCTTGATCAAAGGATTTTTCTGCCAATCTCTTTCTAGGAAACTATAGATTCTAGGGAGTACAAACTTGTCAAATCCAGCCTGCTTACACCACCCTATGATGAACTATTCATCACAAAAATAGTGATATGAATTGAATTCACATATCATGAAACTACCTAGAACACCAACAGTTCTGAGATCAAAACCTGAATTTGATCCAAGAAATCAAATGCTAATGAATAGTAACATGTTTTAGAACCTATATGATAGGTAGGACAATCTAGATTCCCAATATATATTATCATTGATATTAACCTCTATTATAAGCGCATATATAACGTAATCTTATGAGTCATGAAAAATACATACGGAGTCATGATCATAGTCTATGAAAATGTTATGAATATTTATGAAGTTCGTGGAGGTATACCCCTTCATCCACAAGGAAGAATGAGACTAGCTGTAAAATGTTGTCTTCCAGGATGAAACAGTTGTACCTAATTCATCCTCATTGGAAATTCCTTGCATTAGGATTGCTCATGTGTCTACATTTTGAGCTATTTCCACTTCTAGGCCCTTCTCATCCCACTTTAAACTGTCTAAAAGTATCTTCACATAAAATGTATATCATGGCTTATTTTTCATTAACATTAATGAATCGTGCACAATTTATAAAGAAAATATTCAATAAGATTTCAATATTTTCTATTATTTCACTTGCATTAGTTCTTTTCTCGTTCTACACACTTTGAGAAGAATAAGTAAGTATCATTTTCAAGTAGTCTAAATAGAAAAGGGAGAACAATACAACTGACACCATTTGATTTTCATTTTCCAAGCCCTTTATTGTATGTTGCTTTTTGAAGTCAAACCCCCCAATATGTGACAATTTGAGTTATTTATAACAATTTATAAACTAAAAAATTTAATTTTAAACAATGGGTACTTCCCAACTGGGTAGTCAATCTTTTGAAAAAGAAAATGTGACCTTAACATTTATGCAGTAACATGATCCATGGCTCAATACAACTCAACACTCAATTAGGATACAAATAGTTTACTTTCTTAGTTGGGAGATCATATTACCTAAAAAAAATATAACAGAATGTAAATATATAATAGGATAAACACTGCAAAATCCATCTATGCCAGCATGCCCATGGTCAAAATATTGAAGACACAAGTTTGGTTGTCACTTAGAGTATTTGAATATGGTAAGCATTTCATACTAATGGATTTTCATAGAATGATCCACGAACCGACACACTATTCACTATGCGAGTGATATCAGGCTAGCTAATAGTCAAATAATTCAAGTTTCCAACCAGTCTGTGATATCTATTAGGTAAGAGGATTTTCTCACTCAGTAAGAAAAGATCACTCATATAACATGGTAGGAGTACTAATAGTGTCATCATTATACATTTTTATCACATATATAAAATCTAAAACATACTTTCTATGAGATGAGATGAAATACTATAGCCCATTGAGGGGCCTCGATGCCCAGGAAATATCTTAGAGGACCTAAGTCTATAGTATAAAACTGTTGATTGATTAAGGCCTTGAGATGATTAATTCCTACAAATATTACTCATTGTGATCATGGTTTTATCCACATAAATCACAAGTGGAATAATTTCAAAGATTAACTATTGATAACACTAATTTATAAGAGGGAGATTCGAAATTTAAAACATAAGAAAATGCTAACCCAGTCAAAACTAACCTAAATATCTAAATATATAAACATTCTTAACACTCCCCCCCTAAGATTGGTTTATACATCATTAAATAAAATAAAATAAATACTCTTAATACCACTCCCACCACCCCCATCAAGCTAGACATTCCCATATTGAATACATAAAAAGATTAAAATAAAGAAGAGCATCTTCATATGTGTCGCCTGCTTGTTTTTCTCTGACCTCTTTCATATGTGATGCCCACTAGTTTTTCTCTGACCTCAATTATGTGAACTCATGATGAAAAGTATTGGGAAATAATTATTGTTATTGAATAATATATCATCACTACAAAAATTTTATGCTAATGAGGACCATTGTTTGAAGATGTCTGATGAAACGATGACCAATGAACGACCTCAAAATGGTTGGGTGAAACAACACCCAAATTTTTAACCTAAAAGATTGTATAAAATGGAACCCGAATAGCATTCCCAAAAGTTTAATCATTAGAAATAATGAGGCTTGATAGAGAGATGGATAACATCAAATAATCCCAATGATAATATGAGCAGTAAGAAATATTACTATTACCAGTAATCTGGAAAACCTAACGGTAATATAAAAAATGGTGGAGAGGCTAGAAAAGAAAACTTACTCACCCTGTGGGAACTGAAAAATGTTGGGACTGGTAATTCTAAATAGTTCATTTCTAGAGGATGCATCCAAAGAGGTGAACCCTTTTCTACATAAGCATAAGAGCAGGGGGGAAATAGCGTGGCTGGATGGCGGTGCGACAGGGGGCAATAATAGGTGTGCACGGTGTAGTGGGGGTTGTGAAATAGAGGTGATAGACTGAGTCAGGGAAATAATTGTCTATTACTTTTTTTTAGATTATTGGTATGGTTGTGGTAGGAAGGATATATTAAATGAGTAGCTTCGGGGATCTTCTTCTTCTTTTCCTTCTTATACTTTAATATTCTTGAAAATTTAACTTTTTTGTTGTCGGTTCACTATCAATCAAAAAAATCCTCTCTTTTCCCCACTCTAGTGTCTACGATCCTATCATTTGGTGCTTCCATTGAGGTTCATGATCCTTGAAAGGGAGATTAATGTTGGTCGATCATTGAGAGGAGTTAGAAACTTATGGTGATAAATTGAGGATCATTGGAGTGAGTTGACTGAAATGGATATTAGAGTTGTTATAGTGGAGTCAGAACTAGAACGGTTGATGCAAGAACAAGTAGATGAGTTTCATAAGATTAAAATGACTTTAAAATTCTATGCTAGGGAAGGGGTAGAGTATATGAGGTATTATCGTGATCACCTGTATTTCATGAATGTGAAATTATGGGAATTTTCTTAAATTTCTAGTAAATATCATATTTCTGGATTTTTGGAACCTCTAACTATAGTAGAATTGAGACTAAGAGTTCTTCTAGTTGTACAGATGAATAAAGGAATAGATAACTCTTCAACTACTTCTCATCATGATAAAAAAAATCACTTCTAGATCGAGAAGTGGATTATTATTCATGTTGATGGCAGGGAGAAGCTCCCGCAACATGAGTAAAGGATGTTTAGTAGACAGGTCTCGTAGTGTTGTTGTACACACTTCGGAGCTCGGCAAGGAGGATAACAACAAAATTGTTCTCAAGAGATGAAAGGGTTGTTAGAAATGTTAAAGAATGTATAATTCTAGGATAGGAAAATTTTCTTTAATAAAAGAAACATGTTACTTACCCCTAGCCATTGTAAAAATAGGAAACGATCGAATTTAAACCCGAATGCCTTCTACACTCTACACGGGGAATTAGATGGTGTCTATTTACCTTAATCTGCTGAGTGTAGGGGGATTATATTTATAGGGGGTTCTACCATCAAAAACACACCACTATTTACTATGTCTGGAAGGAGTATTAATGGATATTGATTACCATCAAGGTAATAATTAAATTATTCAAACGGAATTTAATACATTAAATACATGTATAATAAATTATCGTATTTATGATAACATAACATATTTATTGATGGAAAATTTATTAATAATATACCATATTAATTGTTGGACCATTTATTAAATTATACAACAATTTATTACATTTTTAATTAATTTGATATACCATTTATTACATTTTCCCACTTGGTCCAAACCAATTAATGTGAATGAATTCAATCTCCCCCTTTAAAAAGAAAACATGATATATGGATCACAATGGTATTCTTATAGATAATGATTATTCCTTTCCATGTATCACAATATACCACATACCCTTAGATAACTAAATGAATAAACCTTAACCACATGGTTTATTCCCCATATAAATAAACCTTAACCATATGGTTTATTCTATATCCCCAAAAATATTTCTAAAATAATGAATGTGTTCACTTAATCTAAAGAGATAAATACTTAAATATAAAGAGTTACAAATAAAATTCATCAAATTTACAATTTTGAACTTAATCCCATACATATTACATGATCCATGAATTTAAATAGAGGACTGACTTTAGTCAAAAGATGTGCAATCATCAATTTTGTGTTGATGTGCTAAATGGAAACCTTTTTATCTTTAACATGTTCCCTTATGGATAAGTATTTTATGTCGACGTGCTTACTTAGACTCCCATTTTTTTATTATTGTCCATAAAAACAGTAGCCGAATTGTCCCAATATATAATCACTGGCCTTGTAAATAGAATCCATAAATTTAAGGCCCAAAATGAAACTATTTATCCATACACCATGGGAAGTGGCCTCTATAACGACCCATACTTTACATACATTGTTAATACTTCAAAATTGAAGCACACTTATTACAACATATGACAAAACCACAAAGTACCGTATAGGTATAGTGTCTTTAGAAACTGGGAAAAATAAACAACTGGTTCATAAATCTTCTACAGTGTCTCCCATTTATTTCATCATATCTAGGGTCCCATTTAGCATATTCTACTTAATATCCATCTTCCTGACCTGGGGAAATTAAAACATAAAAGGGTGAGCTCAAATGCTCAGCAAGGGAAAATAAAGGAAATAAAAATCATATCATATCTTTTTGAAAATCATAACCTGCAAAAGGGATCATAATATCTTAACATGGAATAAATCATAGAAGTGAAAATGAGATCCCCATAATAATAACATGAAAATTGAAACTTTGTGGCATGCACACATAATCATGGAACATCATTTCTTGTTAGTCATGACTCATTGCCAAGACTATCTTAGTGGACAGAGTCCCTTTCTGAACCGAGTCACCCTCATTCCAGTCCTGTTTCACTAAACCGGTATAACCTACCGTTCCAGCCATGTCTATCCCATGAGATATAAAATCTTTACCCAATGCATTGGAGGGAGATATAGGTCCCACCCATCTTATAATTAATCCTTTCTTATGTGTGCCACATAATCATAAACCATACATCATAGCGTAACCCATGTAATAAAAATGGGATTCTTAAACAACATGACACCATAAAACAATTCATATAAGATAAAGTAATTAATAAAAATATTTCCATCACAACATAATCAAACCAGTGTAATAATAGGGATAAAAACAGAACCCTTTTATTATCTTAGATGGAAAATAATTTTGATCAAATACTTGAACTCCATTCTTGAGGAAAATATCCTTTCTACTTCAAAAACATTTTTCCTTTCATAACATGTCATACAACATTAAAATAAAAGAAGTTGATTAAAAATAAACTTGAAAACTTGTAAAGTAAGTTTATTGGAAATAATGTTTTAAAAATCCATTCATGCCGTATAAGTTAAAAAAAACATTCTTCGTACTTTTGTCGGAAAAGTCAAAAAGTACCTCGTAGGAAAAACGACAAAAGATTCCTTTCATACATATTACTAAAAACTCACCGAAGGGTAAAAATGGATTTAAAAATTTTTAGGTGGATGGAAATAATATTACATATTGATGAAACATGGATGTGGATGATAAAATACACCCTAGTAAATACTTACGAATAAACAATCTCGGATAAAAATGAGATTGTGATATTTCCCTTACCTTAGGTCCGATTTGCTTTGTACGTGTCCGAAGCTCCTGTATAATGGTTTAAATAATGTTATTGACTTATTCCAGAATCATACATATTGATATGATATCATATATGGTCATATTCTTAGATTCTTGTTAGTAATATTTCATTGTTACTTGTTACTCGGGTCTTTATTGCCTTTTGTTCTTATGCGTGTTTTGCCGAATAAATTATTATTATTCTTTTAAGGTTATAGATACCTTATATCCAGAATGGTATTAGGGTAAAATATATCATATTTATTCATTAAATTCATTTACATAATTACTATGTAATGATGTTCATGTAGAACGAGTCGCATTACATCGTGGAGACGGTATTCTGTACGTACGCACGAGTGATGATAACGTTCCTATGATCGTGGAATTGTATTTGAGTATATATATATTATTTCAGTATCAATATTACAATATAATAATCATAAATAGTTACTCATTACACCATTATTCCCATCCTTGTAAGGTGATGGTGGAAAATAGATTACACCATGGCGTGGAGACGGTATTCTGTACGTACGCACACGCAGTGATTTCATTTTTCTGTAGTATGGATAGAAGGTGAATTAGGTTTGTTTCATATTTATAATAAAATATAAGTATGTAAGTAATACTGATGTTATTAATTTATCATGAAACAACTAAATAAGAATAAGTTGAAGAAGAATGAAATTGAAAACATCGGTAATGGATATTACCTCTTCTTTGGAACGCCTCTTTGAATCCTCCACTTAGGGAACTAAGATTGGTCTTTGAAGAAGACCAGGACCTCTAGGATTATTCTAGGAAAGTGGAGAGGAGAAAATGGCAGGGGTTGGCCGAGCTTGAGTGCTCAAATTGGTGTGAGGAGGAGGGGGAGGAGGTTCCCTTTTATAAGGGAGGAGAGGGGCACCTTAGGAATATCTCAAAATATTATTTTATATTAAAGTCAAAATTGGTTTATAATGGTTCCAAAGGGTCTTATTTCGAAGCTAAAGTGGGTATGGGTCGCAATCCTATCAACCAATAGGATTTAGACAAGTTTAGGGTATTATTTTAACCTTATCAATTAGATTTAACTCTAAGTTAAATAATTTAACTTTTACCGTGTCTTTTTGTTTTCTTTCACTATATGGTTAATACACTTACTATAACATGAAAAAAGAACCCAAAATTGTTTATTATTAATCTATATATCCTTATATAAGTCATTTGGACGAACTTTAGATTTTTAGGAATAAAATAACAATTAGTAATATAATATTTTATTTAAAAACTATTTTGTGTCAATTTTGAAACTATTTGATATATGATTTTTGTGAAAGTCATAACAGAATTATATGTTCGAACCAAGTTGATTAAATCAACACTAATATATCATAGTAACCTAGAAAATTAGTTTAATTCATAAAAAGTCTCAAATTACATTTATTTTGGTGTTTATAACATCAATTATGTCAATATCTCATAAATAAGAAAATTACTGCATCATCGTTGTGTCATAATTAAATTAAATTATCTAATTTATAAAAATTACAAATAAAATACCATTATGTAGTAAATCTTTTTATCTTTATAATGAATATTTATTGTAGAATTTATCTTCTGTATAACCCCATATTAAAAATGATTTACTTATTAAACTTTGATCTTAACTATTTTAACCCTTCTTTAAATAAATTAATAATAAATGTCCTAATCTAACCCAAGTGGGCCTAAATGGTCATATTTAATTCCTAAGTTTGTTTTTGGTCGAATTAAATTTATCCATTAGAATTAGGACATGTGTTAGGGTAATAGTAATATCATATTTACCCTTAGTTACCCTATTTACTATTAACCGCGGTAAAAAAAATAAAAAGTTACTATTCACCAAAAAAATTATTTTTATCTCATTGAACCACATTTTACTTACTGATATCAACCGTGTCTATCGGAATTTTGAAATTCCATTCACAGAAGCGGTAAAATTAAGTTTTATGCAAAATTCAGTTTTAACCTACCACTTGGTGGTTTCACTATTCATCAAAAATTGAAAGTTTTCAGAAAAATACCAAAATTTCACCCTAGGATAATTTCGGTATTCCGAATCCAAAAATGAAGTCCATTTTGAAAAATAAAATTTATAAAATTTCAAAAATTGGTTATTACTATTCATAACGGCTAGTTTTAATAATATTTTAATAGCATATCGTTGTTTAGTGAAACTCGGTATTGCGTACGACGCAAGCTATCGAGGAAGGTCGTGATTGCGTGTAAAGTAAGCCAAGCATGTGTGTAGTGAAAGATTCCATTGATGATATATAAAAACAAAATATTACTCATAAAAATCTCGGGTGTTACATTCTACCCCCCTTAAAAAGAATTTCTCCCTCGAAATTCGTCACTTTGTAACAAACAGATGAGGATACCTCTCCCTCATCATATCCTCAAGCTCCCAAGTAGCTTCTTCTAATTGGTGGTTCCTCCATAAAACTTTCACCAAGAGAGTGGTCTTGTTTCGTAGGACTTTTTCGCTACGATCCAGAATCTCTATCGGCTGTTCTTCATAAGAAAGATCTTGCTCCAGCGGTACAACTTCTGAGCTGAGTACATGTGAAGGATCTGGTATGTACTTTCTCAGGAGAGATACATGGAACACATCGTGAACTTGAGAGAGATTCGGTGGAAGCGCCAATCGGTAAGCTACCTTCCCAACACGATCCAGTATTTCGAAAGGACCGATATATCTAGGGCTCAACTTCCCCTTCTTTCCAAATCTCATAACCCTCTTCCAGGGAGATATTCGTAAGAACACTTTATCACCCACTTCAAACTCTAGGTCTTTTCTTTGGTTGTCGGCATAACTTTTCTGTCGACTCTGAGCTGCTCTTATGTGTTGTTGAATAGATCTGACCTTTTCTACCATTTCATCAACGAGATCAGGTCCTAATAGCTTTCTTTCCCAAACTTCATCCCAGCAAGTTGGAGTCCTGCATTTCTTTCCATAGAGAGCTTCATAAGGAGCCATCTGAATACTGGAGTGAAAGTTATTATTATACGAAAATTCCACCAAAGGTAGGTGTTGATCCCAACCTCCTTTGAAATCCACAGAGCAAGCTCTCAACATATATTATAGGGTTTGAATTGTTCTTTCAGACTGACCGTCTGTCTGGGGATGATGAGCAGTGCTGAAACTCAACTCTGTATCCAGAGTATGCTGAAGACTTCGCCAGAACTTCGAGGTAAATCTTGGATCCCGATCAGATATAATAGAAAGTGGTACTCCATGCAATCTTACCACTTCCTTTACATATATCCTGGCAAGCTGATCTAGAGAGAAATCCTCTCCAATAGCAATGAAGTGTGCAGACTTTGTAAGACGATCAACTATGACCCAAATAGCATTATTGCCTTTGGATGTTTTAGGAAGTCCTGTGACAAAGTCCATAGTGATGTTTTCCCATTTCCATTCGGGTATGGGTAATGGTTGTAACATCCCCTTAGACTTTTGTCTCTCAGCTTTAACTTGTTCACAAACCAAGCATCGAGAGACATATTCAGCAACATCTATTTTCATGCCATACCACCAGAAGTACTCCTTCAGGTCCCTATACATCTTCGTGCTTCCAGGATGAATAGAGAATGATGAACTATGAGCCTCATCCAGCAGCTCCTTCTTTAATTCGGGGATGGGAGGAACACAAACCCGATTCCTGAACTTTATTATCCCATCACAATCAAGGTTGAATTCAGGAACATTTCTCACCTTCTTTTGTAACTCGACATCTTCTTTCTGTGCCTCTTTAATCTTCACATGTATAGATGGTTGAACATTCATTTGAGAAACATAAGATTTTTCCCCTTCCATTATAATTCCAAGATCCATCCTTTGTAAATCCATAAATATTGGATCTTTTGTGATCCTCATCATGGATAAACTAGCATGCTCTTGTCAACTTAATGCATCTGCCACCTTGTTTGCTTTCCCAGGGTGGTAATGGATTGATCAGTCGTAATCCTTAATCAGCTCCAACCATCTTCTTTGATGCATATTCAACTCCTTTTGTGTGAAAATATACTTTAAACTTTTATGATCAGTATAAATATCAAACCTTTCACCATAAAGGTAATGCATCCAAATCTTTAATGCAAAGATTACCGCAGCCAACTCCAAATCATGTGTTGGGTAATTTTGCTCATGGATTTTAAACTGTCGTGAGGCATAAGCTATCACCATATCATTTTGCATAAGAACACACCCCAATCCCTTCTTGGATGCATCACTATAGATCACAAACCTTTCTCCACTACAAGGCAATGTGAGCACAGGTGCAGTGGATAACCTTCTTTTCAACTCCTTGAAATTCTCTTCACATTCCTCTGTCCAAACAAACTTAACTCCTTTCCGAGTCAACTTGGTGAGTGGATTAGATAATCGTGAAAAATATTTTACAAAACATCGATAATATCCAGCCAAACCAAGAAAAATTCGGATCTCAGTTACTGTTGTTGGTCTTGACCATCTTTCGATAACCTCTATTTTTGCTGGATCCACAGATATCCCCTCTTTTGAGATTATGTGACCCAAAAATGCAACTTTTTGAAGCCAAAATTCACACTTGGTAAATTTGGCATAAAGCTTCTCCTTTCTCAGGGTCTTCAATATAATTCTCAATTGATCTTCATGCTCTTCCTTTCTCTTTGAATAGACAAGAAAATCGTCTATAAAGACTACCACAAATTGATCAAGATAGTCTATAAAGACTCTATTCATTAGATCCATGAAGATAGCAGGGGAATTAGTAAGACCAAATGGAATCACTATAAATTCATAGTGTCTATACCTTGTACGGAAAGTCGTCTTTGGTATATCCTCCCTTTTGACCCTTAATTGATGATACCCTGAACGAAGATAAATCTTGGAAAAGTATTGAGCTCCGCGTAGTTGGTCAAATAAGTCATCAATGCGTGGTAGAGGATATTTGTTCTTGATAGTGATCTTGTTAAGTTCTCAATAATCAATGCAGGGTCTCATTGATCCATCTTTCTTCTTAACAAATAGAACAGGTGCTCCCCAAGGTGACGCACTAGGGCGTATGAATCCCTTATCAAGATTCTCTTGGAGCAGCTTCTTCAATTCTTGAAACTCAATTGGGGCCATTCGATAAGTTGTCTTTGAAATTGGAAAAGCACCTGGTACGAGTTCTATTGAAAACTCAACTTCACGATTTGGTAGAAGACCCGGTAATTCCTCCGGAAAGACATCATCAAACTCCCGTACAATGGGCATATTCTTAATCGTGAGTTTCTCACCAACCATTTGAGATAAATAACCTTAATTTAGTGGAATCAATACCCATAAGATGGAAGGAATTTCCACTGGAAGGTTATATTCATCCTTGTATCGATAGACGATCGTAGATTGATCTGGAATATGAAATGTGACTTCCCTTCTTTGGCAATTGATATGAGCTCCATGTAGAGAAAGCCAATCCATGCCAAGAATCACATAAAATTCCACTAAAGGAATGATCACAAGATTTGCAGGAAGCACTTTCCCACAAACTTCGATCGGATAAGAATTATAAACTTTTGATGCGACTGTTGTGCCATTAGGTGTTGTCACAGCTAACTCGACATCTAATTGTTGAGGTAATACGGTGATACCCTTAGAAAATTTTTCAGAAATAAAATAGTGGGTGGATCCAGAATCAAATAAAACATTTGCTACTTCAGAGTGGATGGTAAGTGTACCTTTCACCACTTCGTTATCGTACTCCACATCGCTGATAGAAATTGCATGTGACTTTCCTTTGTCTTTAGCCTTAAGATTTTGTTTACGTCGACCATCATCATCAACCCTTGGATTTGGGCATTGATTGGCATAATGCCCCATCTCCTTGAACTTGAAACATTGAAGTGTAGTAGGTTCATTCTGTGTATCCCTTCCTTTGTTTTCATCATTAGACATCTTCTTCCCATTATCGCGGCATTCAAATGCCCGATGACCTTCCTTTCCACATTTAAAACATTTACTTGTCCCTTTAAGACAACTCATTCCATGTTTCTTTCCACACTTTGAGCATAAGGGAAAGCTCATCTTCTTTTCAGTGTGCTCTTCAGATTTTCCTTTGAATTCCATCTTCCTCTTCTTATCAAACCCATGTGACTGATGGGTTACTCCAATCTCCATCTCGACTTTGAGAGCACATCGAACGATTTCCTCGTAGCTATTGAAGTCCCTTATGGCTAACGCCCTTCGAAGACTTGGTTTTAAGCCACTAAAGAATCGATCGATCTTACTCTCAGGTTGGATAATAATACCAGAAGTGTACCTTGCAAGTCTTGTAAAATTTGCTTCATAGGTACCAACAGATTCATCATCCCTTTGCTTCAGTTCAAGAAACTCTTTCTCCAACTTTGTTCTGAGAATACAAGGGAAGTACTTATTGAAAAATAACTTCTTGAACTTGTCCCATTCCATAGACTCAATTTCATCCTTTTGCCTTGTATTCTTAATAAGATTCCACCATTGATCAGCATCTCCTTCCAAACGATACACTGCTAGGACGACTTTATCATGTTCAGAACATTGATGAACTGAAAATATATTTTCAGTAGTACTAATCCATTGTTCAGCAACTAATGGATCAATAGACCCGCTGAAAGAAGGTGGACGCTGCCTCATGAAGGATTCAACAGAATGTTGCTCCTTCCTTTGCTCGTTTGGAAGTCCTGCATGATTCATAGCTTGAGAAAGTTGTGTGAGCATGGCTACAAGATTTTTCATTCCAGCTCCCATATCGTTTGGTTGCTCAGGGGGACAATCATTGCATTGCCCATCGGATTCCTCATTAACACGGTTCCTTAGGGTTCCAGCCATTGACTAAAACCAAGAAGAATAGTGTGAAAATCACTAATTATAATAGGAAAACCACATAATCAAGGATAAAATTTCACACTTAAGGTCTTATCCTAGGGTATTCATGGCCATTTCTAAAACACTAAGATTGCGTTCTATGCTTAGAATTATCCTTATGGTTCTTACTAAGGCTTTCACATCCTAGTTTCCAAAGGTTGACTATACCTTTCCTCTGATACCAACTATAACGACCCATACTTTACATACATTGTTAATACTTCAAAATTGAAGCACACTTATTACAACATATGACAAAACCACAAAGGACCGTATAGGTATAGTGTCTTTAGAAACTGGTAAACATAAACAACTGGTTCATAAATCTTCTACAGTGTCTCCCATTTATTTCATCATATCTAGGGTCCCTTTTAGCATATTCTACTTAATATCCATCTTCCTGACCTGGGGAAAAGAAAACATAAAAGGGTGAGCTCAAATGCTCAGCAAGGGCAAATAAAGGAAATAAAAATCATATCATATCTTTTTGAAAATCATAACCTGCAAAAGAGATCATAATATCTTAACATGGAATAAATCATAGAAGTGAAAATGAGATCCCCATAATCATAACATGAAACTTGAAACTTTGTGTCATGCACACATAATCATGGAACACCATTTCTTGTTAGTCATGACTCATTGCCAAGACTATCTTAGTGGACAGAGTCCCTTTCTGAACCGAGTCACCCTCGTTCCAGTCCTGTTTCACTGAACCGGTATAACCTACCGTTCCAGCCATGTCTATCTCATGAGATATAAAATCTTTACCCAATGCATTGGAGGGAGATATAGGTCCCACCTATCTTATAATGAATCCTTTCTTATGTGTGCCACATAATCAGAAACCATACATCATAGCGTAACCCATGTAATAAAAATGGGATTCTTAAACAACATGACATCATAAAACAATTCATATAAGATAAAGGAATTCATAAAAATATTTCCATCACAACATAATCAAACCAATGTAATAATAGGGATAAAAACAGAACCCTTTTATTATCTTAGATGGAAAATAATTTTGATAAAATACTTGAACTCCATTCTTGAGGAAAATATCCTTTCTACTTCAAAAACATTTTTCCTTTCATAACATGTCATACAACATTAAAATAAAATAAGTTGATTAAAAATAAACTTTAAAACTTGTAAAGTAAGTTTCTTGGAAATAATGTTTTAAAAATCCATTCATGCCGTATAAGATAAAAAAAACATTCTTCGTACTTTTGTCGGAAAAGTCAAAAAGTACCTCGTACGAAAAACGAAAAAAGATTCCTTTCATACATATTACTAAATACTCACCGAAGGGTAAAAATGGATTTAAACAATTGTAGGTGGATGGAAATAAGATTAAATATTTATGAAGCGTGGATGTGGATGATAAAATACACCCTAGTAAATACTTACGAATAAACAATCTCGGATAAAAATGAGATTGTGATATTTCCCTTACCTTAGGTCCGATTTGCTTTGTACGTGTCCGAAGCTCCTGTATAATGGTTTAAATAATGTTATTGACTTATTCCAGAATCATACATATTGATATGATATCATATATGGTCATATTCTTAGCTTCTTGTTAGTAATATTTCATTGTTACTTGTTACTCGGGTCTTTATTGCCTTTTGTTCTTATGCGTGTTTTGCCGAATAAATTCTTATTCTTCTTTTAAGGTTATAGATACCTTATATCCAGAATGGTATTAGTGTAACATATATCATTTTTATTCATTCAATTAATTTATATAATTACTATGTAATGATGATCATGTACAACGAGTCGCATCACATCATGGAGACGGTATTCCGTACGTACGCCCGAGTGATGATATCGTTCCCATGATCGTGGAATTGTATTTGAGTATATATATATTATTTCAGTATCAATATTACATTATAATAATCATAAATAGTTACTCATTACACCATTATACCCATCCTTGTAAGGTGATGGTGGAAAATAGATTACACCACGGCGTGGAGACGGTATTCCGTACGTACGGACGCGCGGTGATTTCATTTTTCCGTAGGATGGATAGAAGGTGAATTAGGGTTTTTTCATATTTATAATAACATATCAGTATGTAAGTAATACTGATGTTATTACTTTATCATGAAACAACTAAAGAAGAAGAAGTTGAAGAAGAAAGAAATTGAAAAGATCGGTAAAAGATATTACCTCTTCTTTGGAACGCCTCTTTGAATCCTCCACTTAGGGAACTAAGATTGGTCTTTGAGGAAGACCAGGACCTCTAGGATTATTCTCGGGAAGTGGAGAGGAGAAAAGTGCAGGGTTTGGCCGATCTTTAGTGCTCAAATTGGTGTGAGGAGGAGGGGGAGGAGGTGCCCTTTTATAAGGGAGGAGAGGGGCACCTTAGGAATATCTCAAAATATTATTTTATATTAAAGTCAAAATCGGTTTATAATGGTTCCAAAGGGTCTTATTTCGAAGCTAATGTGGGGATGGGTCGCAATACTACCAACAAATAGGATTTAGACAAGTTTAGGATATTATTTTAACCTTATCAATTAGATTTAACTCTAAGTTAAATAATTTAACTTTTACCGTGTCTTTTTGTTTTCTTTCACTATATGGTTAATACACTTACTATAACATGCCAAACGAACCCCAAATTGTTTATTATTAATCTATATATCATTATATAAGTCATTTGGCCGAACCTTAGATTTTTAGGAATAAAATAACAATTAGTAATATAATATTTGATTTAATAACTATTTTGTGTCAATTTTGACACTATTTGATATATGATTTTTGTGAAAGTCATAACAGAATTATATGTTCGAAAAAAGTTGTATAAATCAACACTAATATATCTTAGTAACCTATAAAATTAGTGTAATTCATAAAAAGTCTCAAATTACATTTATTTTGGTGTTTATAACATCAATTATGTCAATATTTCATAAATAAGATAATTACTGCATCATCGTTGTGTCATAATTAAATTAAATTATTTAATGTCTAAAAATTACAAATAAAATACCATTATGTAGGAAATCTTTTTAGCTTTCTAATTAATATTTATAGTCGAATTGGACTTATGTATAACCCCATATTAAAAATGATTTACTTATTAAACTTTGATTTTAACTATTTTAACCCTTCTTTAAATAAATTAATAATAAATGTCCTAATCTAACCCAAGTGGGCCTAAATGGTCATATTTTATTCCTAAGTTTGTTTTTGGTCGAATTAAACTTATACAATAGAATTAGGACATGTGTTAGGGTAATAGTAATATCATATTTACCCTTAGTTACCCTATTTACTATTAACCGCGGTAAAAAAATAAAAAGTTACTATTCAGCAAAAAATTATTTTTATCTCATTGAACCAAATTTTACTTACTGATATCAACCGTGTCTGTCAGATTTTTGAAATTCCATTCACAAAAGCGGTAAAATTAAGTTTTATGCAAAATTCAGTTTTTAACCTACCACTTAGTGGTTTCACTATTCATCAAAAATTGAAAGTTTTCAGAAAAATCCCAAAATTTCACCCTAGGCTAATTTCGGTATTCCGAATCCAAAAATGAAGTCCATTTGGAAAAATAAAATTTATAAAATTTCAAAAAGTGGTTATTAATATTCATAACGGCTAGTATTAATAATATTTTAATAGCATATCGTTGTTTTGTGAAACTCGGTATTGCGTACGACGCAAGCTATCGAGGAAGGTCGTGATTGCGTGTAAAGTAAGACAAGCAAGTGTGTAGTGAAAGATTACTTTGATGATATATAAAAACAAAATATTACTCATAAAAATCTCGGGTGTTACAGCCTCAAAACATGAAAAGAAATCATCTTCCATAGTAGAAGTCACTATTAGTATATGTTTGACTCTTCTCCATAAAACAGCTCCTCCAACCATCATAAATACATATCCTAAAGTTGATTTTCATGAATCTACACAACCGATAAAGTCTACATCTGATTATCTGATGACTTCCAAATTGTGAGTGTGTTCATATATAAGCATGTAGTCTTTAGTGCCTTTTAGGTATCTCAATACCTTCTTCATGGCCTTCCAGTAGTATATACCCAGATCAATCTAATATTTCCCTAACATTACCACTACAAATGCAATTTCAAGCCTTCTACATACCTGAGTAAACATTAAACTACTTACAACAGAAGCAAATGTGGTGGATTTTTATTTGTTCTTGTTTAAAATCATTTTTACGGCTTTGGTTCATGCTGAGTTTATCACCCTTATCAATGGGTTCTATACTTGGCGCACAGACATTCATATGAAATCTCTCTAATACATTATTAATATAGGGTTCTTGAGACAAGGATATAATGCCTCTCAACCTATACATATGAATCTTAAATAAAATGACATATGAGGCATCACCCATATATTACATTTCAAAACATTTAGAGAGAAACTATTTAACCTCATATAGAAAACCCTTATCATTAGTGGCAAGTAAAATGTCATCGACATATAAAATAAGAAAACATATTTTACTCCTACTAACATTATGGTATATACATTCATCCATAATGTTTTCTTCGAAACCAAATGAATTAATTACAACATGAAATCGTAAATACCATTTTTGGGATGCTTTTTTTAAACCATAGATATACCTATTGAGATTACACACCAAATTCTCACCATTACTAGAGAGGAATCATTCAGGTTATTTCATGTAAACCTCCTCATCTAGATTACCATTCAGAAAAGATGTTTTCACAACCATTTTTTGTAATTCAAAATCAAAATGAGATACTAATTCCAATATGATGCGTATGAAATCCTTTTTGGGTACTGGAGAAAAAGTTTTAGTATAATCAATCCCTTCCTTTTGAGTGAACCCTTTAACAACTAGTTGGTCCCTGTATCTTTTTACGTTTCCAAGTGAATTATTCTTGGTTTTAAAAATTCATTTATATCCAATAGGTTTTACACAAAAAAGGAAACTAAAAAGGTCCCAAACATCATTACTCTTCATGGAATCCAATTCCTCCATCATGGAATCATACCACATATTTAACTACTCACATCTCATGGTATGTGAATATGTTTTGAGATCATTTCTGGATCTAATATTATAGTAATATTCTTATAGATACACTATATAATCCTTGTAAATTTATTGATTTATCATTGTTTTGGATTTATCAATGTTTCACCATTATTTTCTTGAGGACTTTTTGTTTCAACTGATTGTTCAAGGGTTTTTAATTCTTGAACTATTTGATCCAAAGGATGATCATCAACCATTTTTGGAATGATATTTTTTTTTGAAAATGAGGTTTGTTGTGAAAAATTATCAATCTATCACCTAAGTTAGAGGGTTTATCTTTTAAATGGTTTTCATAGTGAATTTTTTTGATAAAATCACTCCCAATAATCAGGTCATTGTCATGAAATTTTTCATTTCTTGATTCCACAATTCTAGTGTTTAATGATGGAAAATAAAAATGATATCCTTTAGAACTTTTGGGATATACAATGAATTTTCCACAAATGGTCATTGGATTCAAATTATTTTCGGGTGGATTATAAATAAACACTTCTAAAGGACATACCCAATTGCGTATATGCCACAAAATCAGTTTTCAACCCTTAAAAAATTCAAAAGGTGTTTTTGAGACTACCTTTTTTTAACCCAATTCAAAATGTATGATGTCGCTTTAAGTGAATATGTCCACAAGAATTTAGGTAGCTAAGTGTTACTAAGCATACTTTATACCATGTCCATTATTGTTTGGTTTCTTCTTTCAGCTACACCATTTTGGTCTGGTGAACCTGGCATAGTGTATTGTTCAACAATTCTATTTTCTTGAAGAAACATTGCAAATGGGCCAAGAAATTGTCCATCCTCAACGTATCTCCCATAATATTCTCCACCTCAATCTGACCACAAAATCATTTTTTAACCACATTGTTTCTCTAATTCATCCTTAAAAATTTTAAGGGCGTCAAGTGCTTCATTTTTATTGTAAAGAAAATAGAGATACATATATCATGAATAGTCATCAAAAAATGAAATGAAGAATTTATGATTATGTAAATCCATATCTGAGCTACATGTTTCTATATGTATGATTTCTAATATGGATTAACTTCTATTTTCACCTTTATTTGATTTATTGGTTTTCTTTCCCTTAATGAAATCCACACAGGTTTCAAAATTAGTGAAATTAAGAGTACTAAGTACCCTATTCTTAATTAATTTTTGAATACTTTATTTTGAGATATGATCTAATCTCCAATTCCATAACATAGAATATTTTTCATTTATAACACTTATTTTAATGCCAGTATGAAACTTCATGTTATCGTTATTAATTTTTCTTTGCAAATCAATGGAGAAAATCCAATCCTTTAATTTACCACATCCAACGACGTCATTTCAATATATCAAGGAAAAAATTGTTTAACAAAAAATGGATGTAAAACCTAATGGAACAAGTTTTCAAATTGAAATCATGTTTCTGGAGAAACATGGATTATAAAATTTCTTTTCCAAAAGAAAATTAATCCCAGTTGATAACACTAAAGTGCATATCCCCATGGCTTCCACATGTGAGCGCATCTTGTTTCCTGAATACACATCAAGATCATTGTCTACTGATTTCCTTAGGTTTTTCATACCCTGTAAGTTATTCACAACATGGATTATAGAACCATAATCAATCTACCAAGTGTTATAAATTGTATCAACCTTATTTTATTCACAAAAAACCAATTATATTGAAACACCTTTATTTTAAATCCATTTCTAAAATTTAGGAGAACTTTTCTTTACATGTCATTTCCCTTTGCAGAAAAAAAATGACTTCCTTATTAATATTAGGTTGAGGAATCACTTTCTATTTCCCCTTTTTATTGGCTTGAAATTTATGACCCTTATGTTTCTGGTTCATTGTCAGTATATTGGTTTCTCTCATTTCTACCACAAGCCTTTTTCCCCTTAAACACACATAGTCATTAATTCATTAATTGACCATTTATCTTTATGTGTGTCATAAGATATTTTAAATGGCCCATATTGATGTGAAAGAGTGTTGAGAATATAAGGCACTTGAAACGGCTCAGATATATCAACCTTAGGATTTTTAAGTTTAGTCACAATATCCCTCACCAGCATGATGTGATCGTGCACACCTTTCATGGTGGTGGGTCTCATAAATGAGAACTTCATGATTAATGTGCTTGATAATGCTTTATCTGAAGAGATGAACTGGTCATCTATATCTTTTATCAAGTTATGGAAATTATTATTCCCATCAACTGAACCACGAATGTTATCTCATAGTTTAGTTTTTATGAACATCATACTAAGACTGTTTGACCACTCCCAATATTCATAAAGTGATATATCACCAAGTGTTCTATCATTATTAACTACATGTGGTTCATCTTTTCTAATAACATCATCAATGTCCATCCAACCTAGATGAAGTAGAATTATCTCCTTCCAAATTTTATAGTTTTCACCCTTTAATTGAAAAATTTCATAGCGAATATTAGAAAATCCTAACGGCATAACTACAAATTTCATACATTCTTATTAGTATAATTTACATAGTAAATTATGTCAACATGAGTCTAAAAAATATAAAATTTCATGTGGAGGGAATTTTAATTTAATATATTCATGAAATAAATTAATAATTATCAAGGAAAATTTTAATTCATTAATTGAATTATAATTTAATAATGCAACAAACCATATAAAAATTATTAAAATTTTAATTGTTATAATACATGTGGGAAAATTATGAAAATTAAATTTAATATTTCATCTAAAAATATAATAAAAATTCATGCGGGGTAAAATTCATTATATTTTTCATATAACATTTAATGTGATTTAATGAATATGTAATTTTTATTTAAATTAGGAATTCTGTGGCAAAACCCGATTTTTAATAAAATTTACAAAAATCACAGAATTATCAATTGATAGTTTAATTCATAAATTATTGAATTACAATTTGATAATTCAACAAATCATATGACAAAATATTAATTTTTTTAATATTCATAATACATGTGGAAAAATTATTTAAATTAAATTTAATATTTCATCTAATGAAAATAAAGATATATAAATACCTCTTATTACTAAAATTTCAACAAGTGAATATACATTTTAATGTTATTTTATTGAATATGTAAAATTATTTAATGAGGAATTTTGTGGAAAACCCCAATTTTAATAAAATTTAAAAAAACATGACTAATGAATTAAGTATGTGTAAAAAATATTTAATAATCAAAAATGAAGAAATGGTGAGGATGATGATAGACAAAGAAATCTGTCATTTCAAAATCTGAAAATATCAAAGAGTTTTTCATAAAATAGAGTGTAAGATGTTCTTTTACAATACAGAGGTATAATTCCCTCTGATACCAAATGTTATAAATTTTAAAGAATGTATAATTCTTGGATCACAAAATTTTTTTTAATAAACAAAACATGTTACATACCTCCAACCATTGTAAAAATAAGAAACGATCGAATTAAAACTTGAATGTCTTCTACAATCTACACGGGTGTGTAGATGGTGTATGTTTCCCTTAATCTGTTGAGTACAGGGGGATTATATTTATAGTGGTTTCTACCATTAATAACCCATCACAATTTACTCCATAGATAAGGAGTTTTAATAGAGATTGATTTCCATCAACGTAATAAATAAATTATTCAAACTGAATTTAATACATTAAATACATGTATAATAAATTATTGTATTTATGATAACATACTATATTTATTGATGGAACATTTATTAAAAATGTACCATATTAATTTATAGACCATTTATTATATTATAAAATAATTTATTACATTATTTATTAATTTGATGGACCATTTGTTACAAGAGATTTTTCAACAAGCCATATGATCACGAGATAAACTGTCTTAGGATACTAAGATAGAGGTGAAAAAGCAACTGGGTTAACAAAGTTGATTGGACTACATATAGGATTTATGTTCAGTATGTGTAGCAATTGTAATGACTCTACATACGTGGTAGCACCTCTTCCCCATACAAGTTCAAAGTCGAGGAAGTAGCCGTTCTTTGGGAAGTTGCATGCTCCATTTAAGGTAGGTTGGTCGAACCTCTGGAAGAGGGGGCATATTGTTGGTGTATCTGGAGCTGGAAAGAATACTTCTCAAGCCCTGCATGAGGAAGTTGCTAATTATTTTATGCATAACCACAGACCATAGGTTCATGTGAACAAAATTAGAACATATGGAAACTTAAGAAATGTTTTGATGAAGAGTACATTCCTAATGGTTCATCTTTGATAGCGATTGTACACATTACAAGTCCTTCCTGAGTTACCTATGATAGAGGATCTTTTGCAACAACTAACACAACATCACATGGCCAAATATCTCTAGTGGTGATCTCAACACAAACACAGGAGAAATATTGGTATTTATTTCATCACTCAATATTCAAGTTACAACACACATGACCCTCCCTATTTATTTGGATACATCCATACACTAATAAAATGATCAAAACAGAGATAAAAAAGGTCAAATTTTTTTTACAGTAGGTGTCATCCAATATTTCAGTGCCAAACACTTTGAATCAACCTTCATTGAAGATCTCCAATACTCCATTTAAATAGTTGATGTTTGGAACCATCCATGGAATATGAGTTTATTATCCAACATCACCCCTTAAACTCATATTCTTCATGACCCATGATTTTGCATTATATCCAAGTGGGTAACCAAGAAGTGAAATGACTCACCAAAGTCAATGCCTTACTTTTTTTTATATCCTTCAATGGTGTTTATTGTAGTAATGTCCTCATCTATCACTTTCTTCCAAATGTTATCAGTTTTATCTTTCTCAAAGCTAACTAGATTGGAAATTTCTGAGACACAAAAAAAATTTACATACTATTCCATTAGTATTGTTCTCTCATATATATCTGCAAGGATTTGAACATTTTGAGGATTTATATGATAAATTACTCATTTTATGTCTTCAGATATAGAAGTATGTGGTGATGACATCATCAATTCATCAGTTCTCTATTCCTCCAATGGCACTTCTTCTATTATTTCATCATCTTCAGGAGTGATTCGTACCTCTTTTGAATCATCATCTTGATTCCAAGTCCATATATCTTTTTCATCATATATGACTTATCTACTAAATATAATCTTCTTGGTGATGGTATTATACAAATGATATCACATTTCTAGGTCTCTATATCACATAAGGACACACTTCACTCTTTTATCCTCATGCTTTGTCCATTTTTCCTCTAGAAACTGACATAGGTAATGAAACCAAAAAATATAAGTTGACTCACAATTGGCTTGTGAGTACTCCATGCTTCATGTGGTGTCTTTTCTTGAGATTTTGTTTGGGAATATATTGAGTAGATACAACACACACGAGGCCGCTTTATCCCAGAATGTCATGGGAAATCCTTTGTCTTTCAACATGCTTCTTGACATGTTGAGAATGGTGTGATTCTTCCATTCGGATACTCCATTGAGTTGGGGTGTGTAAGCCAACGTCATTTGATTCTTAATTCCATGCTGCTTGAGGTACTCTTAAAATACATCCGAGGTGTACTCCCAAACTTGATCAGATCTCAAAGTCTGTATGTAATGGTTGCTTTGATTTTCCATTAGTTCCTTGAATTCTTTGTTGATACCAAACACTTCTGACTTCATCTTGAGAAAATATATCCATATTTTTCTGCTATAATAATTTATAAATGTCAGAAAATACCTCATTTTTCATATGATTTTGGATTTAAGGCACCGCACATATCAGTGTGAATTACCTCCAGTGGTGATGCAACTTTCCAGTTGGACTTCGTTGCAAAGTTGTTTCTGTGTTGTTTTCTTAGAAAACAGCTTTCAAAATTTTGATTCAGGTGTCAAATGATATAAAACCCATTCACAGTCTTATTTCTTCCTAATAATCTTAAACTTTCAATGTTTAAATTCCTGAACATGAGATTTTGTAGCTAGCCTTTATCATTATGTATCGTCGTCAAACACCATGCTATGTCGGGTTGGATCATGAGCAGAAACTTGTGATTCTTCTCTATCAGTAATTTTGTGATCATTCATCGTTTTTCATCAACAATCATCATTTTTTTTTATTTTGAAGGATTATGTGAAGGCCTTTTTCCACAAAATACCTGACACTCAAGATGTTTTTCTTCATGTTAGGTATATAGTAGATTTCAGAGATGAAAGCATGATTGTCGTCCTTTTTCTTGATCAGAATATATCTGCTTCCGTAAAAAAATTTATCGAGAGATCACCAAATGAAATTTATCCTCGAACCCTCTCATCCAGGTTCATAAATAGGTGCTTGTGACCTGTCATGTGATTGCTATATCTAGAGTTAAGATACCACATAGCATGATTTTTTTTCTATCTTTATGCCATCAACACATGGGACTCATCAAAAGGATTTTCTACTTCAACAATATGTGCCTCCTTAGTGTCATTCTCTATGGGTTGCTTGTACAAACATTCATTGCTATAATGTCCATATTTTTGACAATTATAGCATTAAATGTTTATTTTTTCTGATTGGTGATTATTGAGTCCTATTCATCTTCCTTTTCCACATTTCCATGGAGTATATTTTTGATACTCACAGCCTCCATGAGTTGGACTTCTTTCACCATGTCATCCTCATCCACCTCTTCTTGGATAAAATTGGTGTCCATGGAATCCCCTACCTTGGTTTCATCAAGATGTACCCCTTTTCTCCTTTTCATATTTGTTGAGATACAACATTTATTGTAGGGAATGATCCACTACATTGGTATTTCTCCAGTGTTTCACCTTAAATTTTTGAGCTTGAAGATACCCCACAAGTTCTTTGATATAGATCATCTCAAGGCCTTTTGTTTCTTCCAGGGAAACAACTATGTAATTAAATTTTGGATCAAGGGATATCAAAAAAATTTCACATACCTTCATGTCAACAATATAGTATCCATTTCTTCTAAATTAATTCACCACAACCATTACATGATTATGATACTCAATAACAGTTTTAGAAGTTTTCATAAATAGGGATTTGAAATCACCTTGCAGAGATTGAAGTTGAATTCACTTCACTTTGTCGGTTCCTTGGAATTCTTTGTGAAGAGTATCCCATATCTATTTCAATGATATAGATGAAGAGATTATTTATAAATTGACTTCGTTAAGGCCTTGATAAATGTAGGATTTCACCTTGTAATCATGCTTTTGTTTCACCTAATGAGTTGTTTTTTGACCATCTAGTAGAGTAGGATCTGCTACTTTAGATTTTGTCTCGGTGTATCCATCCACAATTATGTCAACGAAATCATGGGTTCCAAGGAGCATACACATTTGGATGCATCAATTATCATCATTTTTTTATCAGTTTCAGGATCACATCTTATGCAAATGCATTCACCATGATGAAAATTTAATTTTTGATGGATGAGAAATATAACATATGTAGACATTTGGAAGGACAAAGTATTTTTTTCTGAAGATTAAAACTACTATATATATTTTTGTTTTAGTAGTGAAGATTGATATTTTTTTGAATTGTAGACTACCAATTCTCTTTTTTAGAATATAAATGAATTGATAAAATTTTTTTTGGTTGAGCCAAGAGGGGCATGGAGAGAATGCCCAATGGAATGTGATGAGTTCTTTTATGGAGTGAGTCCATGTAAATATATGTGAATTCCACTTTTTTATGTCAAAATGGAAGAAGGTGTGGTGGGAATAAAGTACTTGGATGGAGGAAAAAATACATGGGAAAAAAAGAAATGTGTGGATACAAGAGGACAAAGAGGTATTGGTTTATTTATTAAAATTGGAGTGGGTGACAAAAGTAACATGGGATGTTGGAAAAGTTGATAAATAAAATAATATTTTTGAATTATGTAAAAAGGGGCATGGAAATGAAAAAATAAACTCACACCTATAATAGTGCAGAAATACTATACATCTTCTTTGTTAGCTACTACTAGAATTCATCAGGTTTCAGATCTTACGGATTGCACTCAACACAATTCACAGTCAAATGCTCTGGTTCCACAAATGGTGGTTTATGGAAATGGAAGCTTCAACCTCGACACTAGTACAAAAACATTTTTTTACGTCACCATTTTTCACGTCGGTTATTATGTAACCGACGTAAAAATACATTTTCTCCGATTTTTCACGTCGGTTATTATATAACCGACGTTAAAAATAAATGTACATCACTTTTCCACGTCGGTTATTAAATAAACGATGTGAAAAATCCTTTTCCAGGATAATATATTTAAATTTTCACTTATTTTTCACGTCGGTTATTAAATAACCGACGTGAACAATCAATTTTCGTGACTTTTTCACGTCGGTTATTTAATAACCGACGTTAAAAGGTATTTTTCACGTCTGTTATTTCATAACCGACGTGAAAAATGTTTAAAAAAATGTAGTTCATTTCTCAGGATTTAATTTGACAGGTCACGGAGCTCAAACGGAGTTACGGATTAAAAGTTATGGCCTTCAGAAGTTTATCATCTCTAAACGATGTCTTAAGGATGTCAAACTTCGGAAGGCCATAACTTTTAATCCGTAACTCCGTTTGAGCTCTGTGACCTGTCAAATTAAATCTTGAGAAATTAACTACATTTTTGAAAACAGTTTTCACATCGGTTATGAAATAACCGACGTGAAAAATACCTTTTAACGTCGGTTATTAAATAACCGACGTGAAAAAGTCATGAAAATTGATTTTTCACGTCGGTTATTTAATAACCGACGTGAAAGAATGACGAAGATTGATTTTTCACGTCGGTTTTATAATAACCGACGTGAAAAATAAGTGAAAATTTTAATATCTTTTCACGTCGGTTATCATAAAACCGACGTGAATGAAAATTTTAATATCCCGCGAACGCGAAATTTCAATTTTTTTACAGCACGACATCGAAATTTTGAATTGCCGCCTAAAATTTTTAATACCGCGTTTTCTCATAGAATATCAATTATATGTTTCCATTATACACCCATCTTAATTTTACGATCATTTATTTCAACCATTATCGTTCCCCCAAATCGACTCTTTTTCTCTCAAACGCGAATCAATTATTTCTTCTTTCCGCGATCTCGTCAAGTTATATTTAATCATACATCCATGGTTTATGGTTTTTATGATTTGTTTTCTTAAATGACATACCATTTTATGATTATTTCATTCAACCATCATCATTCCACCGAATCAACTTGTTTTATCTTCAACGTGAATCAACAATTTCTTATTTCCGCGACCTCATCAAGGTATTTGTAATTATTTTCCCATGATTTATATTTTCTATGAGTAGTTTTCTTAATTGATATACCATTTAACGATTGTTAATTTATTATAATGATGGATGATTCTTTATATCATGATAAAACTACAAATCCTCCTACGGATTCAAAAATTCTTTCTAATATGAAGCTACGGTTGGCTCATTCAATCTTTCCTCGAAAAAAATATCAAACTTCTGATGGTCATAACTTTTGATCCGTAAATCCATTTGAGCTCTATGACCTGTCAAATGAAAGCATAGAAAATTTTCTACAATACTGTAAACATTTTTTACGTCGGTTATTTAATAACCGACGTTAAAAATAACTTTTAACGTCGGTTATTAAATAACCGACGTAAAAAATGACTTATAACGTCGGTTTTTTCAAAAACCGACGTAAAAAATGGCTTCTTATCGCCATTTCCATATTGTATTTCACGTCGGTTTTTTAAAAACCGACGTTAAAAACTATATTACCCCATTTTTTACGTCGGTTATTAAATAACCGACGTAAAAAATCATATTTTTAACGTCACTCGCAATAACGTCGCCTAAAAACCGACGTTAAAAAGCAAAAAAAACCAACGTAAAAAATGGTTTTTGTACTAGTCTCCCTCTTCTTTCACTGTAGGTTGATAGCACCTTGAATGTAACTCTCGGAGACAATAAGAAACACCATCAACCTCCTATGATACCATTAATGGAGGATCTTTTGCAGTGCCTAACAAAACATCACATAGCTGCAGATCACTGGTGGTGATCTTAACACACAAACAAAGGAGAAATATTGGTATTTATTTCTTCACTCAAGATTCATATTACAAAACACACAACCCTACCTATTTATATGGATACATCCATACACCAAAAAAATGACCAAACCGAGATAACTAAAAAGTCCACAAATTGTTGCAGTAGGTGTTGTCCAAGATTTCAATGCCAAACATATAGAATCAGTCTTTTTTGAAGATCTCTAAGACTCCATCACTATAGTGGATGTTTGGAACCATCCATGGAATATGAGTTTATTATCCCACAACCTATCTGTCATAAACAGTTTTATTTGTCCTTGGAAGGGTACTGGTTTTCTGGAAATCTTTTTCTACTCACCCGAACAAGATAGTAGGGAGTATTCAAGCAATTTTCTTGATCTCATATGATTAGAGGACATGATACTTGGCCTTGAAAACTAAGCAACACAAAGCATCCTAACATGATGGTCTAACGCAGCAGTGACATTGTAGTTGGTGGAGATGCAAGGAATAATATGGAAGGGGTTGAACTGTCTGTGAAAACTTCTATAAATTTTCAGCAAGGTTTCACCTTGAGGAAAACATGAAATTTCAAGATTGTATAAATGATAAGAATGATGGGAGTGGGTCATATGAATGGGGGGTGGGGGTTGTAACTAGTAGGTTTCGTATATTATATTAATTTTCATTAGTGTGTTGGGCTAGCTGTGGTAGGTAGGAGATATTTTGGTAGTAGGTGAGGTCATTCGAATATTTTGGATTGTTTTCAGCAAAGCCGATTGGGAAGATTTGGAATATTCCTTTGGAAGCTTCTTTTTCTTTTACTTCTCCTCCTTCCTCTTCTACCACTGTAATTTTCAGGAACATTGAGAACTTTGTTGATGATGCTTCACTGTAAATCAATATTTTGGGGAAGAAGACTCACTCTCACAGATTCTCACACAAAAACAGAGAAACAGAACAAATTGAGGCACATAGAATTTTCGTGGTTCGGTCAGATAACCTACATCCACGATGAAGGCAACATAAACTTCTTATACAAACGGGAAGAACATATTACAAATTCCCTCAATCTCTCATGTCGAATATCTCACAACACCACACACATATATATAGTAGTGGAGGAAGATGATAAATCAAAGGCTGCTAAAAGTTTTCTTTGGGCGGTCACCAACTTCCGCAGTGAGTCATATTCGACAGCACCACCCTCTGCCGGTCATCAATGGGCAGCACCAAACATCTTCAGCTGGTCTCCTCTAGTGGTTGGATCATCAAAGGAGGTCACCCACCACAGTATAATGGTGATATTTTTCCATCAAAAACTGAACAAACTACACCTTGACTAAAAATATCACCATGTTTCCACTCAAACAAGTCGTCATGTAACTGAAACAAATTTTCAGGCTGCTACTGAAACAAATCTTTCTACCTGTGCTACTGCTTTCCCGATGCTCGTAGGCATCTAAAGTTTGAATCATATTGATCAAGTCCAAAAAAATTTGGAACTTGATCAATGTATCAGATTTATTATCCTTCAAAGGAGGAACAAGATCCTATATAATTTTTTGATGCAGTGAATTAATATATTCTTCCATAACATAATTCCACTTGTTGATTTCTTTGATATCCAAAACATCTCGATTGCAATTTGGAACACCACTTTCAACTACAGAAAGGGAAAAGCTAACTGATTTTCCAAACCTGGAATGACTTTGTATAATCCTTCATTTTCTACCAGTGGTGATACTCTTATCTGATTTCACTGCTCCACTTGTAACAGTATCAGTAATCAAATAATAAAAAGTACCTCTTCGAATACCTTTCATCACATGGAGTGCACCACGGATAATTTTCATGAATCCATCTTCAATAGTTATCTGGTAACTAAGCTTATCCAAAACTCCAAGTTATATGAGGTTCTTCTCCAATTCTGGTATATATCTTACATCTTTAAGGTGTCAAGTTGTACCATCATGCATCTTCAAATGTATTGTTCCAATACCTCTTATATGAAAAGGGTGGTTATTTCCCATAAACACCACACCTTCTTCTGACTCATCGAGGTTTCAAAACCAATCTCGATTCTTGCACATATGGAATGAACAACCCGAATCAAGAATCCAACCTTATGAATGGTTGATCGTCAAGAAAATGAGGATAGTATCTTCAACATCTTCAATATCCTTGGTTCTCCGTACAACATTTTCCACTAATTTCCCAATTTTGGGACAATCCTTCTTCCAGTTCCCCTTTTCATGATAGTAGACACACTCATCTTTTGCTGGACTTCTAAAGCTAGACTCTCCTTTTGACGTCGCACTAGTGAAAAAACACTTTTTCGCGTCGGTTTTTTTAATTTTTAACGTCGGTTATAAACCGACGTCTTTATAGGTGACGTTAAAAATACAGTTTTCGCGTCGGTTCATAGAAACCGACGCGAAAAATAATTCGCTTATGAGCTTCGGCGTCGTTTTTTCATAAAACCGACGCCGAAGCTACATTTAGACATTATTTTCCGCGTCGGTTCATTAAAAAACCGACGCGGAAAATATAGTCGACTAGGTTTTCGGCGTCGGTTTTATATAAAACCGACGCCGAAATATCGGTTTTCCGCGTCGGTTTTTCTAAAAACCGACACGGAAAACCAATTTAAATAGGATTTTCGGCGTCGGTTTTTTGAAAAACCGACGCGAAATATCGGTTTTCCGCGTCGGTTTTAGAAAAACTGACGCGGAAAACCCATTTAAACAGGATTTGCGGCGTCGGTTTTTTGAAAAACCGACGCAATATCAAACTTTCGGCGTCGGTTTTTAAAAAAACCGACGCCGTAAATAATTTTTTTTAAAAAATATTCGGCGTCGGTTTTTAAAATAACCGACACCGTAAATTTTTTATTTTTTAAAATAAAATACATATATTTTCTCCTCCAAACAAATCGGAACCCTGAAAAAAAATAACGAAGTATACAAAAACAATTAAACAGCTTTAACAGAAGTACTTGAGAAAACTCAAAGTAAAGCAGAATTAAAATACACGTACCTACATGGTGCATTTTCTTAATCTAACCATACTCAGTATCAATCATTGTAAGTTTCCTCCCATAGATAGCACCAATCCTGTCAAAACAGTAATGAAACTAAGGAGATGTGCGTGAAAAAATCAATCCAAGATATTAGTGCAATGAATAAACATTAAATGAAAATGTGTAATTTATTTGAATCATTCATTTTTTCACAAAGTAAATTACCAAAATGAAATTTTACGACTCCTGATCAAAATTCCAGGAACACTCAGCCGATGCAACCTCTTCCTCACCTCCCCCACTGAAGATGTTGGGGGTGTCTTTTCACCATAGGATCCCCACCACCCCCAACCTCAGGTTTTTATATTTGCTCTGTATAGACGTGCATTACCCATTCACTATTGTTATTTGTTTAAGTTATGGAATAACAGAGAAATAAGTTTGAGTGCAAAAAATAGGTTAGAAAATTGAAATCAAATGCAGATTGAAGAGACATAAAGAAACATACCTTAAAAATTGACGCCTTCTATTTTATCTTTGTGCAAACCCACTAAGCGATGTTTCAGGTATTATGTGATATGCTTCTCGGCAATCATTTTTCGATATTTATTTGCATAAAAAATAAAAAGGCCTAGAAGATATTGATGTGCATTCAAGGGAGACAATTTTTAGTGTTTGTGAATGTTATTTCGCTATACGAATCTCTATGTTCATGATCCAAGTACCACCATACAGATCTGTCACTGTACAGACAAATGATTTTAAGAAATAACAATCAAAAGAAATATAATAACTAATTCTGAATTAAAATACACGTACCTGAAATATACGACATGCTTATTGTTGGTTATTGTTGAAGGATTCATTTGATTATTAGTAGATTCAATAAAACAGTTTTTGCAGAGGCACTTGAGAAAACTCAGTAAAGCAGAATTAAAATACACGTACCTGAAATATATGACATGCTCATTGTTTGTTATTGTTGAAGCATTCATTTGATTATTAGTAGGTTCAAACACCTAATATATCATAAGAGTTAGTTTTTTAAACCCATATATATTATTATTTATAAATATTAGTATACATACCTCAAATCTTAATCAGACTTAACAAATAGTCCGCAAAAGTTGATTGAATATGAATCATATCAGATTGAGAATATGACTGTGAATCATTGAATACCTACAATAATATTGAATGATATGAAATTAATAAATAGAAGAAAGTGGATGAAAATATATAAAAAAGTTAATACAACTAACCTTATGAAAATCAGTAGTTTCCCCAATTGTGATTATCTCGTACATAAATCGTAGAATATAATAACCACATTCAACATTTCCATTTTGACGATGACACTGCAGTTATAAAACATTTAACTAATAATGAAACCCAATATATAACAAAAATATAAAAACTAATTACCTGTACTTCCACATATTTGATTTTCGTTGGTTTCTTTTCATTTGTAAAATGTTTCCATGAACTGCATTTTTTTATATAAGAACTAATAAAACTTGTGTAAACAATTAAAATTAAACATAACAAACTTCTAAAAATAAAAAAACAACTTACCTGTTTAATAAGTTTGAAAACAGTTTACGCACTTTTCCTAATAAAGAGCAAAACTAATATAAGGTGCATTCATTTGGGCAAAATACACCTAACATCCAATGCCCCCTATAATACAAAAAGTTCATAATTAATGACATTATAATGATCATGAGTTCAAAATTATGTTGATATTCTTACTTATCAAGAAATGGCAAAAACCAGCACTGAATCTCTGTTTGTGATAATCTCTCGGATATATATTGAACTCTTTCATCATTTTTCACATGTTTGACTTCCAAGGAAATGTACTCTGGATCTATAAAGCTATAAATGCTTGTAGTTTCATTTTGTAAAAGAATCCTGTATAGATACCTAATTTAAAAAGAAAATATAGTTAGTCAATGACATAACAATATTATATTAAAGAAATAGCAATTCAAACGTCAATTTACTTACATGGAAAACAACTGCACCACATTCAGCCCGATCTCTTCAAAATTAACTAAATTCATGATATCTTCTTTCAATATTCTCAATTTATAATTTCTTCCACATATATCGGACGTCATCCGAAACTCATAGATAAAATTCAAGGAAGAAGAGCACTGAGATAATCTTTTCAACCCAGAAGAAATATCAGAAGTATCTACAGCCGACTGTTTCTGAACATTTTGGTGCATTTGTACAGTTTCTTTTGCTTTCAGATATTCCTATATAAGTTAAATGTCAGAAAACATTATAAGTAATTTGGAATCATTTCTAATTACTAGTTAAAAAAACTCATACCTCATGTGAAATATAACGAAGAAGTGCATTTGGACAAAGTAAAAAATGGCCCATACATTCCCCAACACTGGTGATCTCCGCAGTAGGAAATGGTAGTAGAGCAGTAGGATCTATAATAACAAGTACTGATACTCTAACCTGACCCATCTGCATAGGCTGATGATGTACCGAGTCCCCCAAAAAATACACTTGTCCTAACGCAACAATATGTACATGAGGATCTCCCGCAAACAACTCACAATATAAGGTTCAATCCGATGGAGGAGGTGGAGGCTCAAAGTTAGCAGGTGGGGCAGGGTAGTCAGGGTGAGCAGGTTGAGAAGTCAGAAAAATGAAAAGGGTATATTAGTGTTTAAAATTTATAACATAGAAAAATTGATTAAAAATAAAATAAAATAATATACCTCAAATGGTTGCGCAGACGGGCCAGGGTAAGCAGATGAGGCAGGGTAGTCCGGGTGAGTTGGCTGAGAATGTTGAAAAATGAAAAAGTTATATCAGTGTTTATAATTTATAAAATAGAAAAATTGATGACATTAAATAATATACCTCGAAAGGCTGCCCAGACGGTGTTGGGTAAGCATATGAGGCATGATAGTCTGAGTGAGTAGGCTGAGAATGTTGAAAAATGAAAAAGTTATATCAGTGTTTATAATTTATAGAAAAGAAAAATTGTTAACAGTAAATAATATACCTCGGAAGGATGAGCAGACTGTGACTGTCTTGCCAAGTGTTCTAATAAAGCCTTCTGTACTGCTACTTGAATTTGATCACCCATAGACCGTTTCATATCCTGCAGCTCTTCTTTTAAGGATTCGATTTCCGGGTCTCTTGGTTGCTTACTCTTACCAAAAACCTTCTGAATACTAACACCCGCCTGATATCCTCTAACACGGCCGGGGTGTTCGGTCTTTCCCAAAGCAGTGGCTAGGATATCCATCCTACCCTCGGGGATAAAAGAGCCATGTGTCTCTTTCTCCTGAAGTTCGTCCTGAAATGAAAAATAAATAATTTATATTAGTATTTATAAATTATAAAAAAGGAAAATTGTTAATAAAGAATTAATATTTACTTACAATTCTATCAGCCACTTGATGAGCTTCGTCTGTAAGATATTGTTCATTTTTTCTTCTTCTTGCTCGTTTCCATTTCTCATGGCGAGTGGGAGGAGATGGAGGACCATACTGGACCTCTTCTGAACCACTACTTGATCGAGCTCTTAATGCTTCAAATTTTTCTTCAATAATTTTCTGCTCCAAATACGAGTATCCTCCACGTGATAAAGTATGAGGGTATACATTTTTCAACTGGATCTCCTGATGAGATCTTCTGGAGGCCTGTTACATAAAAATAAACACATAAGTAATAAGGAAAATATAGCATAAATTTTAAAATATAAAACAATTACAATACCTGAAATTTCTCTTCCTGACGACTGTCAACAAATCGCTTCCATGTTTCTTCATCTATATATGGATACTTAAGACATGGGCTTTCAAACCTCCTCTTTCCAAAAACATAATCTTTCGTCAGTTTGTTTTTAAAATCTCTCCATCGAACCGCCGCTAAAGAGAGATGTCTTTTCCTAATTTCTTTGGTTTCCTCAAAATTTAATGTCATCTGTAATTGAAAAAATTAAATATGTCATTTAAACTATATAATATTAAAAAAATGAGATAAAATAAATAAATACAGATATTTTACCGTCACGGCCTCCCAAAGCTGTTGCTTCGCCGTCCTGTCCACTGACTTCCAATCAGGATATAAAATACTAATCCTGCAACGGCTCTGCATCGCTATATAACTGACAAACTGAACTGCATTTGGGCCAACTGCATTATTATTATCATCAAAACAGATGTGTAATTTGTTATCATCACGAGCGAGTGATAGTTTTGGTAAACGTTTAATACCACGTTTACCAACTAGAGAACTTGATTTTTCAGTAGTAACTGGAGAAGTCTCCTCCGCCGAGGACGCATCAGTAGTCCTGCAATTTTTTTTAATAAATTAACAGTTTTATTTCATTAAATATGTATATTACTGAATATTTAATAATATGTCAAAATAGATATACCTCGGTAACTGCTCCTCTCTATCTGTATTTGACATTGCTACTAGAAAGTGTAATGAAATTTTGGGTACCTGCATATCATTAGAAAACTGAATAATTAGAAACAAGGAAATGAAAAATAAATATGTAAAAATAGAGGCATGCATTTGTATGTTTTAAAAATAGACACAAAATATAAATATTTTCCAGAAAAATTAGGAGACTAATTTAGTGTTTTCCCACGCCCCTTCATCATGATCGGTACGTACTGCATGCACTATGTCTGTCTTATATTCATTGTAATCATCTGAAAATTGCATAATAGATTAATAAGGCTCATGTAAATCACTAGCATCATCAGAATCATCATCATCACCCAAATGATATCTTTTCCCTTGCAAAACAACCGACCACTGATCATTCAACGGATCAATGACATAAAATACTTGTTTCTCATGTGTCGCCAAGATAAATGGTTCCTCATTGTGATTAAATCTTTTCAAATCAACCAGTTTAAACCCATATTCATCATGTTTCACGCCACTATTACTATCAACCCAATTGCACTTAAAAATAGTGACTTGAAATTTAATATAATCAATTTCCCATATGTCTTCAATAAATCCAAAATATGATGTTGATGGAGAAATTAGGTTTTTATCTTTGGCACTCGAAAAATGCACTACTTCAGCGAATACCATCACACCACTATTCTGAACGGTACTCTTGTCATCCAGGTTTTTTGTGTAAAATGTGTAGCCATTGATATCAAAACTAGACCAAGTGATCACATTAAAAGATGGTCCCCCTGATAACCACTTCAATGTTTCTGATACAGATATATCTGAGGTGACTTTCTCTTTAAACCATGAAACAAATGTCTTCTTATGCTCAATCATCAACCACTTTTCATTTCTTTTCTGATATCGTAACTTTAATTCAGCAATATGTGAGGATATATATGGTTGAACCTCATCTGTGTTGTTCAAAATGTATAAATGTGCTTCCATCACTTCATCACGTGGAATGAACTTTACCTTTAAGCCTCGAACCCCTCTACCTTCTCTGTCAACTGTCATATGTCGAGATAGAGGGAGACCAATATGCTCCACCTCATTCAAATAATCAGTACAGAACTCAATCACCTCTTCTAATACATATTTTTGAACAATAGAGGCCTCTGGTCGATAAGGATTTTTAACATATCCTTTCAAAATTTTCATATATCTTTCAAAAGGATACATCCATCTTAAATAAACAGGCCCACACATTCTTATCTCACGCACCAAATGAACCAATAGATGAACCATTATATCAAAAAATGTGGGTGGGAAATACATTTCTAGTTGACAAAGAATAATAGTTTCTTCATTCTCCAACAAATATAACAAATTTGGATCAACGACTTTGCTAAAAATGGATTTAAAGAAATTACATAAACTGGTGATTGTCTTCCTGACAGCTTTCGGTAATATACCACGCACTGCTACTGGTAGAATTTGTTGCATTAACACATGGCAATCATGTGATTTCATAACTATTAATTTACAATCCTTAAATGACACAAAATTATTCACATTTGAAGAAAAACCGCTGGGTACTTTAATACCATGAAGACACTGACAAAAATTCATCTTTTCAATCTTGCTTAATGTGTGACAAGCCGGAGGTAAATATGTTCTTTTTCCTTTCACAGCGGGAGCTAACTCCAAACGTATTCGCATTAATATCAAGTCCAATCTAGCATGTAATCCATCTTTTGTCTTTCCTTTTATGTCTGACAAAGTTCCAATCAAACTATCACATATGTTTTTCTTAACATGCATAACATCAATGTTATGTTTTATCTCTAAAAATCTCCAATAAGGTAGTTCGAAAAAATAGACTGCTTCTTCCAGATATGTTTTTGTAACCCAGAACTTTTTCTCTTTCCAAATGTTGAATCAATATCTTTCACTCTGTCATAATATTCTTCAGCTGACAATGGTTGAGGGGGGAGGTTGTATTCTTGTAAACCGTTAAATGCTTTTCTCAATCTACGATAAGGATGATCAATTCGCAAAAATCTTCGATGTCCCATGTACATTGTCTTTCTTCCATTCTTCAATTGATAATATGAAGTTTGTTCTTCACAAATTGGACATGCTTTATGTCCCTTAACACTATATCCAGATAAGTTTCCATACGCAGGGAAGTCGTTTATAGTGAACATTATCATAGCACGCAAAAGAAAATACTCTTTCTTGTATGCATCGAAAACTGTAACACCTTTCTCCCATAGCAGTTTTAAATCCTCAATCAATGGTGTAAGATACACATCAATATCATTTCCCGGTTGTTTTGGTCCAGAAATCATCAAGCTCATCATAACATATTTTTTCTTCATACATAGATGTGGGGACAAGTTGTAAAGTACCAGAAAAACAGGCCATGAACTATGTTGGCTACTGAGGCTCCGATATGGATTCATTCCATCAGTACACAATCCCATTCTGAGATTTCTAACTTCACTTCCAAAATCATGAAATTTTTTATCAAAAATCTTCCACTGTGGTGAATCGGCAGGGTGACGTAAGTTACCATCAGAAATGCGCTCATCTGAATGCCATCTTAACCTTTTTGCATCATTTGAATTTGCAAATAGATGCTTCAAACGAGGAATAATTGGAAGGTACCAAAATTCTTTAGATGGAGTTTTGATTTTGGTACCTAAAAATAAATCAGAATTGAATTATCAGAATTGTTTGAAAAAAATATTGGATGAAATCATTGGAAAGTAAAAAAATTGATTTTTCATAACGTTACATGACATCACCTGAAAATGAATCTGAGTTGACTTTCTCATCCATCTTATAGCGCGATGTTCCACATGTAGGACAACTTGATAAATGTTCATTTTCTTTCCTATACAGTACACAATCATTGGGGAAAGCATGTATCTTTTTATACCCCAATCCCATTGGGCATAATATTTTCTTCGCCTCATAATTGGAATCTGGAAGCCCATTGCCTTCTGGAAGAAGCTCTTTTAAAAGCTCAAGTAAACTGGAGAAACTTTTATCACTCCACCCATTTTTTACTTTTAAGTTAACTAATCTCAAAACTGCTGATAACACTGTATATTTACTGCAACCTGGGAATAATGGTTTCTCAGAATCTCCAAACAATCGTTCAACAGTTGGTGTTTTTTCGATGGTTTCAACACCTAAATCATGAATTAATTCTTCAATACGATCCTCTGCCTCATTATGAATATCGTCATCAACATTGGATGTTGAATTTTCAGTTCTTTCACCATGAAAGATCCAACGTGTATAATTAAGGCTAAAACCATAACAAATGAGATGATCATTGATTTATCTGAAGTTTAACTTTCTCATATTTACACACTTCACACATGGACAGAAAATCAAATCAATATTTTGATTATGCCGTTTAGAAAATTCCAAAAAATTGTCAACTCCTCTTTCATATTCACTAGTAGTTATTCGTAGATAAATCCAATTATGATCCATTAATACCTGATATCACAATATAATTGATGAATATATTAAAACATAAAAACATTTAAATATCTATCAGATAAATTGTAAACAAAAACATATTCCATAAAAACTATTGATAATCAGATAAAAGACATCAGATATGAAACACGTTTACAAATACAGTAAACAGTTAATTTTAATATTATATACATGTGTGTTATATTGAAATACAAGGACAAAATGGTTAAATCAAAGGTTTCATTTTTTGAAAATAAAGTTTCATGATATAAATATTATATGAATGACATACAAGATAATATGATTTCTCACTATGACTACTATTGATCACACTATATTTATTTTTTTATTCATTTGATGTAACATGAATGAATCATGGAAAAATTAATGTGAAAAATAGTGCAATAACTATCCTTATTTAAGACAATGTGTATTAAGAGACATGATACAATTTTTGGTGACTATGATAACTCAACTCCCTCAATCCATGAGTTTTATAATAGGGAACTATGAACATATAAATTCATTATGGAGGGATAAAAATTCCATTGCATATTGTAGGTGACAACTTACAACCCCATCCATGGGTCTATTGCAGCAAAACATGTCAAGGAATGGATCAACATGAAGAGAAATATATTATCCATCCATGTAAGATTAGATCATGAGAATGTTTTATTTGCAACCTATGACTTAAAGGGGGAAGTAAATCATTTCATGACTATTATTTAGAGGGAGAGAAAGATGAATAAATATAATCAATGGAATGAGATTAGTTTAAGAGGACATTTAATAAAAATGCATGAATCTAACCCCACATATGAAATTGGAAAGGTATTTTTGAACATTAATAGAGGGATAATGATTATATTATTACCTATGAAGAAATAATTACAATACATTATGATTCTAGTCGTATTATGGACATTGCAAGAAAAATTATTTATTATATAATGGCATGAAAATAATTATTAAAATTTATTTAACATAATAGATAGTGGTAATTATTCATGTCTTAGTTAAATGATGAGAACCAAAAAGAATTGAGGAATTTGGCATGGTAAATCTCAAGAAGGAATGAAATAACAACAAACTACATGCAAAAATGTGAGTGAATTCATTTAACACAATAAAATTATTTTTTTGAAGAAGAATTTATTAAAATGGAAATGGAATTAAAAATATAGTACTTCATAATGTAATGAAAGATCATTTTAAACAGGAATAATGATAATACAAACAAAAAATTTGAAGTTCAACCCGAATGAAGATGTTAAATCCAAACTGCGACCGGTATAATTACTTCCAAAAACAAACAATATCAAATCTACACCAACAATGATAATAAAAACAAAAAATAATGATAAATTACAACTAAAATCTAACCAATAATCAAAATCACGCAAAATAGGGTTATTGATAAAGAAATAAACAATGGGATATGAAAAAAGAGATAAATAGGAAGAACACTTACCCAAAATCGTGCAGACGACAAAAAACCTTCAACAATGGCCGTCCAAGATCGCAAATCAAGTTCGAAGGTCTTCGGGAGTCCGAAGCGCCACAGCGGAACTTGATTTCGACGAACGAACAAAATGAGGGTTTCTGACCGTGAATATTTTTAAAAAACTTTTCGCGTCGGTTTTAAGAAAAACCGATGCGGAATATATTTTTTTTTATTAGTTTCAGCATCGGTTTTAAAAAAACCGACGCCAAAAACATTTTTTAATTATTTTCTGCGTCGGTTTTTAAAATAACCGACGCGGAATTATGAGTTTCGGCGTCGGTTTTCATGAAAACCGACGCCGAAACATTTTAAAAATTTATTTTCCGTGTCGGTTCTCCTGAAAACCGACGCGGAAAATATGTAAACTAATATTATTCGCGTCGGTTCTTAGGAAAACCGATGCGGATAATAAGTATACTAATATTTTCCGCGTCAGTTTTGAAGAAAACCGACGCGAAAAATCAACGCATAATATTATTCGCGTCGGTTCTTAGGAAAACCGACGCTGATAATATGTATACTAATATTTTCCGCGTCGGTTTTCTTCAAAACCGACGCGAAATATCAACGCATAATTATTTTTGGCGTCGGTTTTTTATAAAACCGACGCCAAAAATTCCCCGCACATACTATTCGCGTCGGTTTTTAAAAAACCGACGTTATTACGACGACGTTAAAGCCCGTATTTCCACTAGTGTCGATCGAGATTCATCTCTTCTAAATCTTCCGGATTTCCTTTCAGACGACCTTCCTCTAATTGACATCAATCCCTCCGATGCAGAATCCCAGCGGTCATATTTGTCTTTCTTCCTATAATCATTGTTAACTAAAGCATTTGAAACATCAACAAATTTCACCTCATCTTTACCAAACAGTAGCATTGTAGTAAGGTGATCATAACTCTCCGGTAGAGAGTTCAATATCAATAGAGCCTTATCTTCATCTCTGATCGTTATTTCCAAACTTTGAAAATCTTCCAGGATTTTATAAAATGAATCAAGATGCTCAATCATAGACATAAATTCCTTTTACTAAAATCTGAATAATTTATTTTTCAGGTACAACCGATTTTCAATGCTTTTGGCCATATACTTATTCTCTAAAATAATCCACAAAATTTTTTCTGAAGTTTATCGCATCACACTATATTTCTGGTCTTTATCCAAACAAATCCGAATTGTACCGCAGGCTTGACGGTTGAGTCTCCTCCAAGAACCATTAGAGATGTCGACGTGATTTTCTTCCATGATGATATCTAACTCTTGTTGAGTTAGAATATCCAAAACTTCACATTGCCACATGCTGAAGTTATTCATCCTGTAAAATTTCTCCACCTCATATTTGGTACTGGAAACCATACTTCTATATAGAGAAGTATTTGTAGTACTAGCGTGTGTTTCTGGAACAGAATCCTGAGGCTCCTGAAGCAATACCGAACTACTTTCGGTTTCAGGATTCTCCATCACAAAAATAGATCAGAATTTCCAAAAACAGACACCACCGATGAATACAAAATAGTCAAAAATGCTGAAATCGACTATTTAATTTCCCAATATGAATCCCTAATAAATATCGAATTTTCATCCCAAATATATTTTTTGTAATAAACAAAACTTAAGTGACAACTCAAATTTTAACAAAACCAAAAAAAATCCACTTTGTTGGGGTGTGTCCCAAATTGTCCAAATTCCCACCCTCCTCAATTTTTGTTTCTTTAATCCCCTATTACCTTTTGAAATTCAAGTACATAAAAAGACAAAATCTAATAAATAAATAAAAACACCCAAACTTTTGACAAGCCCCCTCATACCCACGCCACCCCCACATGCCCCCATATTGGGTTTTATCTTTTTCTTTCTCTTTCCTTTTTTTCCAATGGCACACACATTCTCTTTTCTTTAATTTCATCACATGAGGATGGAAAAAAACACACCTATATCCCTTGTATTATCATCACAGATGTGATGTAAAGAAAAAAAAGAGTATCCGAGCAGAAATCAAAACTAGAGTGGGGAGGGTTTATGGAGTGCGTACAACACCGAATTTACCAAATTGCGGATAACAGCTGTTGTAATGGAGTGTGGATAGACATGGTAAGAAGAATATCCATATTTTTAGACACACTTTGAGCAGGAAGCGTGGGCATCAGTAGGTTTCCAAATAGTGCAACTCTCAGGTGATGGAACACTCAAACCTCTGATACCACTTTGTTGGGGCGGAAGCCTCACTCTCACGGATTCGCTCAGAAAAACAGGGAAACAAAACAAATTGAGGCACACTGAATTTACGTGGTTCGGTCAGATGACCTACATCCATGGGGAAGGTAGTATAAACTTCTTATAAAAACAGGAAGAACATATTACAAATTCCCTCAATCTCTCACGTTGAATCTCACACAACACCACACACATATATGTCGCAGTGGAGGCAGAGGATAAATCAAAGGCTGCTGCAAGTTTTCATTTGGTGGTCACCAACTGCTATAGGGAGTCTTATTCGGTGGCACCACCCTCTACAGGTCATCAATGGAAGGAACCAAACATCTTCAGTAGGTATCCTCTGGTGACTGGACCATCAAAGGCGGTCACCCACCATAGCATGATGGTGATATTTTTCCATCAAAAACTCAGCACAATAGAATCCTCTCTTTTCCTCACACTATAATTTACAATCTGATCACATATAGTCATCTATAAAAACATTTTCAACATAAAACTAATATAATAGATATATATAAAATACAATTAGAGAGATGTATAATCACACGAGGACCATTTTGGAAACTGAAGAAAATGCATCAAAATAACAATGTCTTGTCTAAGAAAATACCCCTTGGAAACAAGACCAGCATTCAACTGATTAAGTAAACCATCTATAATGAAATGAATGGTATAAATACACTTACAAACAACCACTTATTTACCAAGAGGAATATAGGAATTATCCTATGTATGTTGTTAGGAATGTGAGCCATGTTGAAGGTTTTGGTTATGTTCAATCGATAGGGGAGAAGATTGAAAGATAAGGTGGTATTAGGTGTGCAGCTAGAAGTAGCGGGAAACTCAAGTAGAAGGAAAGTTGACAAGAAGAGAGTCTTTCAATTGATGTATGTGGATAGCGATAGGCATGTCACTTCACTAAAAGGGACACATACGCTAGATATGTCGAATACATTTGAGTAGTTTTGTGGTAAAGGATGGAGTGTAGGAAATTTCTACATATCTACTAGTAGGTGACGATTAGGTTAGGGAAAGAAATAGTGTATTGACAATCACCTATGTTCATTGAATATAATCCCATTGATGTCAAAGTTTGGTTTTACTAGTTGACTGGTTGAGCCCCACTATAAAGACAAAATGGGACCACCGACACACATATATTGGTACTATGACATGGATCTAACTATTCAGATATAAAAAATTACCAATGGAGAATTTTAATATTTATATCTTCTAGGTAATGAGATTTTTGGCAGTGTTCTCTTATGGATGAAGGACTTAAAATATGAACCATGTAAACTTTTTTTGTTTTTATTTTCAATTGTTTTATTTTCACGTTGAGTGAATTTTGAGTTGAATGTAGTGTGTTCAAGGTTCGACCTAGTGGGGTGATTAGGGTGTGTTATCTTTCTATCTTTTGGTAAACTAATGATGGGTAATCTTATTTGGAGTATCTATTTTGATGCGTCTTGTTCCTTATCTTAATTTTGAATTTACATAAATGGAAGTTGGTAGGGTTATTCCAATAAGTGGTATCATAACTTGTGATTCTCTGCTCGATCTTATCACACTTGGCATTAGCTCGGGTATTTTTCACATTCTTTCCTTAACTTTATTTCATTTCCAGTGGGATTTTATTGTTAGCAGGGGGTATAATATTGAAGGAATGTATAATTCGGGTTGATAATTTTAGTTGAAAATAATTTGGATTCTGGAGGACAAATATGGGAGATTATTTCATCCAAAAGTACCTGTAACTTTCATTGGTTGCAGATAAATAAAAATTTAATCTAAAAATTTAATATGAAAGTTTGGAAAAGAAATCATTTGGTTTGATGATGATTTCACTGGCCTAGAATGTTTCCCTTAACATCTATGAGAATAAAAATACAACAGGGTTGATGGAAACCCAAACAGATACCTATGAGTAACCTACAACACTTCACAATGTTTTCTTGATGCAACAGATCATGGGATGTTTGGGAAATTATACTATTTTCATCACTATAAGAGTAATGGTATGAAATAATAAGAGTTTGAAATTTCTACAAAAATATAAACTTGGTATTTAAGGATATCCATAACATAATCCTCAATGAAGAACTCTGAATGTGGGAGGTTTATTCACCCTTCAGTAATGCATTGAATGTTGAAGGAAGGGGGTGCTCACCTCGTAAGAGAAATCAGAAGAAGAAATCTGAAGATAAGTCTCATAATAGAAATAGAGTTTAATTGATTGGACATGTTCCTACATTGGGGCTATGTGGGAGACCTTTTCGTCTCAATAAGGATTTAAAAGTCACAAAGAAGTCACCTAAATGGAATCCCAAGAATTAAAAATCCTATGAATACATCTGAGGGAAGGAAGCAGCAACTTGATATTAATTTTCAATGTTCCGATGGGATCATCAGTTGTTTATTATGGTGCATCATTCCACTAAACAATAGAGTGAATGGTCAATTATGTATATGAAATATTCAACAAAGTGCATTTGGTAGATGACGAATCTTTGTAAATAGTGGGAAAAGGTGATGTCAAAATCCGAATGAAGAACATAGTTGTCTGGAGATAGAAATAATTCAAACACATCTCTAGACTATGAAAGATCCTAATTTATATTAGTCAAATGAGGCAAAATGTTTCACAAGCTTCATCAACAGAGTTATAAATGTGACCTGGGAATCCATGGCGGTGACGCGTGGAGTAAAGGATGACTCTTTATCTAAGAAGGAGATCATACGGAGCTATAATTTCTAAAAAATAACTTCCAAAGATCCAGAATTAATGAATTGTAGGCGTAGACATCTCAGTGTGAAAAAAATGAATGTTTTAAAGATCAATGGCATGTTGAAGTTTGATCAAAATGACATCAGAAGTTGTGAGAGTTTTGTGCTAGAGATGTAGAATATTTCTATTCTACTTGATTGGTTGGAAGCCCAAGAGTTTTAAATTAGATCTCATTTACTTTGATTTGTGGAGGTTAGCCCTGGTTTAGTCCCAGAGAGGTTATCTTTACATTGTTACATTTATTGATAATGATATAAGAAAGGTTTGGGTTTACTTGATCATAAATCAAATAGTTCAGTATCTTTTTTCAATGGAAGTCCATTGAAAAAACAAAGACTGGTTGGAAATTAAAATGTATAAGATCTGATGATAGTGGTGAGTATAATGGTAGAAACTTCTCAAACTTCTATCAGAATAAAGGGATCGGTCTGGGGAAGAAAGTGCTCAGAACACCACAACAAAACGGTTTAGTGAAAATAATGAACAAGACCTTCACAAAGAAATATTGAAGAATGTGATTTCACTCGGGGGTGACCAAGGGAATTTGGGTAAATCCAGTTAACCCAACAACTTGTCTCATCAACAAAATCCCTTCATTGGTAGTTGGGAAAAAAATTCCAAAATAGATTTGGTTGGGTAAAATAATGGAAGTTGGACACCTCAAAATCTTTAGTAGTCTTTCCTATAATCATTTTGAAGAAAAGGGCACGGATAATCTTGAATTGAATTCCAAGGAAAGTTTTCTCAGGCGTTATTGCAATGAAGATTTCGGTTTTTCAGCTGGGGGATGATGATCAATAGAAGATCATTGGGAGTCAAGAAGTTATCTTCAATGAGAAGGTCTTATGAAAGTACTAGACCTTTGCCGAGTTAGGAATTGAGAACTTGAAATAAAATACTAAAGATCAAGTTGATCTAGATGAGAGCATAAGAAGATCCCAAGTGGAGGTAATCCTCTTTGATGAGGGAATTGAGGCATCCCGTAGTTGTTGTGGGGAATTCCATGTTCAGGGAATGGGGTATGGCTACATTTTAGAATCATATGCAAAGAATGTTGGTTTTGGTTCATCTCATATCATATGAGGCATCCGGATCTGACAGGTTAAGGTTTCCAACCATCTCACACATATCATATGAGGCATCCCGAATGTATATAGGGTATGACATTTTATATCATCCCATGATTATCGTACGAGGAATCCTGGTTTTATACGGGGTAAATCATATTCATTAAGAGGAATATTTCTTCTATGAGGGGTAAAATTGCAGTTTAATTTCATGCTCTGATCGCGTTACGTTTTGTATTTTAAAGTCGTACAACTTGGGTTGTGACTGCTATTAGTTTAAATCCATAAAGATCAAACTATAGGTGATGAAAATAGTTTAAAGTCGTAACGGTTAAACCAATTGAAAACAGTTTAAGGTCATGTTTCACAGACCTATTTCAAATAGTTTAAGGTCATACTTCCTAGACTGTGGGTTTGATTTTAGTTTAAGGTCATAGAACTTAGACCACCTGCAAATAGTTTAAGGTCACGTTGCATAGACCAAGGCTTTGTGCTTCTCAACTACATGGGTACACATCATACCAAGACTACTAAGCCCACATGAATAATGCGTGGTGTGGGAAAAAAATTTATTTGTGAGGAGATTCCACTTACACATGGAAGTGTTCAACAGAGGAAAGGAGATGTTGGCTCAACTACTAAATTTCAAGTTGATCTAGATGAGAGCATCGGAAGATCCTAAGTTTTAGTGAGTTCAGATGTCTAGACATATTTTCCAGATGTGAGAATAGTGGAATATATGACCAGATGCTCTAGAACTGCTGAACTCTAATGGAACTATCAGAAAGTTTAGGCATCAGATGATTGTGGTATGAAAAATAGAAAACCAAAAAGTGCAGTATAAGAAAGATCACATTAGTAAGTTTAGTTTATGAGATATTACAAAGTCAATAGGACAATCCAAAGGTTTGAGGCTAACAAGAATGGAGTTTGAGGCAGAATATGGGATCACACTATGGGAGAAAAAAAGGGAAAACAATTGGTATTTCATGAACTTTCAGTTTGAAATTGAAGTTGTGAATGGAAATCACATTCTAGAAGTGAAAAGGAGGAGGATATTGAATTAAATCAGTTTTCTAAGTCTGTTGCATCAAATAAGGTTAGTTTGATGGATTAAGATACAAGTGGGATATTTTTGGATTGGTATTGTTCGATCTGTTTTAGAAGATGTTGGGTCGAATGCTAGTGAATCATACTGAACACAAGGTTGAAACTCTCGCAGTTTGAGCTCTAGGGTGAGCTTGTTGGGGGTTGCAAGGGGCAACATACCCCCGGCCCAAATTTTACGAACTGTGTCAACTTTGAACAAGTATATTAGAGTTGTCCAAGTGACGCCAATAGGTAGCTATTTTAGGGTGGAGTTTGGAACAGTTACTATAGAAACTTGGACTTTAGAGGAAATGGTACCTTAGTTTCACGACATTATTTTCCTTGGCCACTGTAGTTGCTTGGACTTGGGTGGATGTAGCACTGTATCAGTGTGAACTTCCATCCACTTTTCATTATAGCATAGTGGACTTTTGTGCAGTTGGTGGCACAATAATTATTCATATTTATTAGCTCATTCTAGCTAGGATTTTTTTGTTCGAAAAACAATGAGATCTCCCGGTAATTGTGTTTCAAATTTTAGTGAAGTGATTCTACCTCTCTGTTGATGTATGGATTATTCCTGAACCACGTAAATTGTTGTGTCTGTGTTCTTCTTCTTCTTATTTTGTTTTTGTCTTTTCTTCATCTATAATCCTCTATCGTGTGACTCCCATAATTTCAGCAACAAGATGTCAACATAGATATTCTAGAAGTGAGACCAATGAAATATGTACTTGGATGCTCTAGAACTTCTTTGGGGAAGATGGTCCAATGAAAGAGTTTGTTGATGAAAACTTTTTTTGGGATTCAGATACCTGGAAGATCACAATAGGTTTTTATTTACCTATGGAGGGACGATGTCTAGTTCAATGTCTCAATTGCAACTGATGGTTACTTTTTATACCATGGAAGCTAAATATGTTGCTGCAATGGAAGCAGGTAAGGGATTTATTTGGTTAATGTGATTGAAAAAGGAACTCATAAGATGCTAGGAGGGACTAGTTTAGTACAATAGTCAGAGTGTGATTCCCCTAGCACATAACTTTGTATTTCATGAAAGGAAAAAATAAATTGACTTGAAATTCCATTTTATCTGAAATTAGTTGGAGGACTAAGTGTTGGAGTTGGGGAAGACAAATGGAAGATATGATCTAGTTGATATATTCACAAATGTTTCAGTCCAATAAATTTTGTTGCAATATTGTGCCTCAATAAGACTAGGGTGAAGGTAATGAAAGATAGCATTATGCCCCAGTAAGACCAGGGTGAAGGAAATAGATGAGAATATGTAAAGGTGATGTGGGTGAAAAGTGGTATACATGTTTCACATGGTGTGTGAGAAAGTGGTTGAGTGGGGGTGAGAGTGTGAATAGAAAAATAATTAGTGGAGATTTTGAAAAACATGAGGCAAATGAGTGAAAATACTTGAGACAGATGGGGTAATATGAGTTGTTCGGGATATGGGGTCTTGATGAGCGATGGAAAGGGTATGAAGAGAGTTTTTTGGTTGATAAAGTGACATAAGGGGGAGATAATGTGGAATGGATATTTTTAGGTTAGGGAGATTTTGTAAATGTGAAAATTCAAATAGAATATACAAATAAGAGAAATAAAAAAAGAAAAAAGAAAAATGAAGGAAACATTTTCTTAAGAATGTTTGTGTACAGAATACCCAAATATTGGATGTGTTTCAACATTAGTTAAGGGAAGGATAAATCTATACTATCCTCTTGAAAGTTAGTATTTCATTAAATAAAATGATGTGTTTTTAGGCTAATTAGGGAGATGGGGTCTTGATGGGTGATGGAATTGGAATGAAGTGATTTTATGGGTTGATAAAGTGACATAAGGGGGAGAGCATGGAAGGAATATTTTCGGTGAGGGGAAATTATGTGAAAGTGAAAAAGTAAGAGAAAGAAGACAAAGAAGAGATAGAGATAGAGAGAACAAACACAATGGGAGAGAAGAAGGAGAAGAAAGGCCATTGATCCTCAGGATCCCTAAGGTACTCCCACCCTAACACAAATCCAAAAATAATAATAGAATAATATCCCCTATACTTCCCTCTTACACACCCCATTTTAACATCCTAGGCTCACCTCCACATGGTCTAACTCCTTTCCTTTTCTTTTTGGGATACTTATCCTGATTTTACTGTCCTTTTATAGACTTTCCACTTACCTGGATGGTCCTGAACACTATTACTAGCCACCTCATGCATCTGAATCAGATGATAACTAAACATAAGATCCAACATTAAAAAATATATGGCACTTTATAATTCATCTAACAACTCTTCAACAGCTGGAATAGGAAATTTATCAGGAACAATTCGATTTTTGAGAGAACAATACTCACCCTTCCACCCAACAACACTCGTCCAATCAAAGAGAAAGTTGTTTGACTGCATAGGGCTTATATGGTAAGGAAATAGACCCGATCCCAAACTAAAAATTTCATGGAAATTGTTTTCCAATTGATCTATACCTCCCCAAGAGTATGCTTCCAAGGAATTCCCAAAATAAGATTCAAATGGTTGATGTCTAGGAATTTCACGTCAACAAGACAAGTATAGTGTCTCATGGACAAATGTAATTGTTGAAAACTGCCTTGAGACCACAACTACTACCAATCACTGAGTATGATGTGAAATTTGTGCAGGATGTGGACTACCCACCCAAGGATTCAAACCAACTTGGGTGAGATCAAATTATAGGTATCACCGCCATCACCTAGGATGAGAATTGGATTGCCTTCCAGAGAGCCCGAGATTTTCATAGATGAAAGGTTGGTACTAGGGCAACCCTATTTTGTATAGCATGGACCAATATTGTGAAATTACACCACCAAACATTCAGCCTCCTCCAGACACTCAGGCGATATGCCTACTACATCGTCAAGATCCTTGTGCTCAATATCACCACCACCTTCACCCAAGATGAGCACCTGAAGTTTCGATTCAACACACCTGTCAATGGGAGTAAAAGGTAACATGCAACGAAAATAGAACCCTTTTTTCTCCATTCATCCCACTCTTGAGTAGTAAGATGAATTACATTGTGTCCGCTATTTGGGACCTGTCAAGAATTATCATGGGAAGGGCCACCCATGACCCTGCATATTCTTTGATGAAGCTGTGAAGGATTGTTTCCATGGATTGGAGGTCTAAAATGTGGTGACAAATGCTAATTGTCACTCGCACACTCATCAATGGGGGTGTGAAATCTTTCCCCATGAAACTAGGGCCTGATGCCTCTATTATTCACAAGTTCCACAAGGCGTGTTAGGCACTTTGCCTGAAGATGTGCTGCTAGATTATGAATATGTACCCAGGATCAGATCTCCTCATGCAGGTCATGAAAAAAATATCCCACATATTGTTGTTTTAGTTGCAATAGAATCAAGGATGACAAATATTCATATTTCTCAATGTATTCATTAACTGTACTGCGTTGGTGAAGATCCATGAGTTCTTTATAATGATTTTGGACGTCTAGGACTACAAAATATTTATATAAGTTTGGTAAAAAAATCCCAAGATAAATCTGGATAGAATTTGTTGAGAATAATGAAACAGTGACCATCCATACTTACTTGAGAAAGTTTTAGTTTTAGTGTATCAAGATTAAAATTAATTCAAAAGAATAATTTTATGTGTGTAAACCAGCCCTAAGAATCAAAACCCTCAAAAATTGGTAACTCAATCCTCATGTCCATCGGCAGTAGATCAGGGAAGAGCAGCGGGTCACATGTAGTCCACGACACATCATTATCAGGAGACAACAGTCGGGCCAATCCATCCCCCGTAGTGTTGGAAGCCTTAGAAATAATCATTGGATTAGAATCATCTAGTCGGGGATACTTCCCATTATAATGCACTGTGATTTTGAAGAATTTGACTTGCTTAACCAAGTTCTGATCCTAACGGTGCTGAACATGATGAAGGTCATGAACACCTTGGTAGAGGGTTTCAACTTTTTGGGGTAGCATAGTTTCGTGGGGAGATAAAACAAATAAAACGGATAATAAAAACGAATCAACATAAGAAAATTAATGTGGTTCGACAATGGTGTTGCCCACTTCCACATGAGAAGAGGGGGGATGGTTTATTATTTCCTCTCCGGATCAAAGATTCAAAGGATAAAAGAGTTACAAAAGAGTTTTCAGATTGTTACAAAGAATCATGGGATATTAATCCCATTTTAAATATGGAGAAAAACCATATTTCTTCAGTTTTTGGTGGGTATCTCATCTACCCTTGAGAAGACCTCCACTGTTTCCTGTTGTAAGTTCTTGGTTGGCTACCCACCATAGAGAAATTGATGTGTGGAGTTGTTGTTGACAGAAACTTCCTCCCACTGAATTATCCCTTGATTGGGAGTGTCCTATACAAATCTCCCCCTCACGACTAATTTGGGGTAGAATCTAGACCTATCGTCTCCTTGAATGTTTCCAACATCTATTTCAGTAGAACCTTCGTCATCATGTCTGCGCCATTATCATTGGTGTGGATTTTCTCAACATTCAGCAGTCTTTCTTCCAACACATTATGGATCCAGTGATATCACGCGTTGATGTGTCTGGACCTAGAATGAAATGTCAGGTTCTTGCTAAGATGAATAGAGTTATGACTATCAAAATATAGAATATCATTATCCTTAATCTATCCCAGCACCTATAAAAAATTCTTCATCAACAACATCTTCATGCCGTCTTCAGTGACCGCAATATACTCTAATTATATGGTGGATAAGGAAAAAAACTTCTTAAGTTGTGATTTCCATGATAATTCCCCCCAAACAAATGATATCAGGTACCCAGATATGGATTTCCTCGTGTCTACATCTCCAGACATATCTGCATCTTTGTATCCTTCCAAAATAGTTTATCACTTCAAAAAACTAAAGAATAACTAGATGTACCTTGGAGATACCTCAATTTCCATTTGACCACTATACAATAACTATTTTTTGGATCTGATAAGAACCTTCTCACAATGCCAATAGCGTGATCAATATCTTCTTTGGTGCACACCATGGCATACATAAGACTGCCAACTATTGACTCATAAGGAACTTTTTTCATATTTGTTTTCTCCTATTATGTTGATGGAATATAACTTTTTGTGATCCTAAAATGACTTGTATGTGGAGTTCTAACTGGTTTTTCCTTTTCCATGTTGAATATTTCAAGAATATTCTCAAGGTACCACTCCATAGATAGCCAAATCTTGTGATTCCTCCTCTCACAAGTAATCATCATACCAAAAAACTGAGTAGTGTTTCTCAAGTACTTCATTTTAAAAGACTTGTTAAAATCCTTCTTCAACCTGTCAATATTGGTGATATCTATACCAATAATCTGAATACAATCAACATAAATCAAAAAGATAATTAAATAACCCTCATAAAACTATTTGATAAAAACACAGTGATCATCGGTCGTCCTCCGATACTCATTTTTCTCCATGAATGATTCAAATTTCCTATATTGCTGCCTCAGTTCCTATCTTAGACCATATAAACTTTTCTTAAACTTTAATTTTAGGTTTTCTTTCCCTTTGACCTGAAATACATCTAGTTTCTCCATGTGTATCTCCTTCTCAAGGTCACTATGTAAGAACGTTTTCATTACATCCATTTGTTGAACCTCCAGGTTCAAACTATCCTCCAATCCAAGAACAAATATAATTGAATACATTCTAACAACAAGAGAAAAATTTTCATCAAAGTCAATACCTCTAGCTGCTTCATGTGTATCTCCTCCTTAGGTTGTGACTTCTCTGCACTTTCTGGCTTCTCAAAATCTTCAATCGTCTAATCCTCAAGAAACACCACATCTCGACTTTTGATGATCCTCCTTCTAATAGGGTCCCAGAGTCGGTATCCAAACTCTTCATGACCATATCCCAAAATGATAAATTGTTTTCCTTTTCCATCCATCATTTCCTACTCATCTTTTGGGATGTAAACAAATTCCCTGCAACCAAATACACTCAAGTGTTTGTATGAAACATATTTACCAGTCCAAACACTTTATGGAACATATTAATTCAGTGGAACTAAGGGATATAGGTTGATAAGATCTATTTCATTAATCATTGACTCCCCCTAATATGTGTTTGGCCGATTTTCATTTGATAGAAAACATATTACTCTCTTGAAAATTGTTTCGTTTATCCTCTCAGCATGACCGTTATGCTGAGGCGTCTTTAGTACTGATTTTCCCATCCTGATGCTGAAACTTAGGCAGTACTCCTCAAATAGACCATGGTACTCTCCTCCATTATATGCTCACACACACTTTAACCACCTGGATGTTTCTCTTTCCACCTTCACATGAATTTTTTTGAAAACATCTTGCACTTGATCTTTAGTTTTCAAAGAAAAGGCCCATACTTTTCGTGAATAATCATCTATGAAGGTAACAAAATAAATAGAACCTCCCATTGTATTAGTGCTCATCATGCAGACATTAATGTGAATCAAATCTAAAATATTTTCTTTTCTGAACGGTATATGACTACGGAATGATACTCTATGTTATTTTTCCTTGATGCAATAAACACAAGTATCCAAATGTGTACCATTTATTTTTGGAAAGAGATATTTCCTAGAGAGCATTATGATTCCTCTCTTGCTCATGTGACCCAGCTGCCTATGCCAAACTTCTCCAGGAACATCTTTCTAGCGGTATTTACTTCTCCTCCACATGGTCTTATATCTGTGAGATAAAAAAAGGTATCTTTATTTCCTCTAGAAATTACCAAGTTACCTTTGGTAAGAATCTATTTCCCATCACCAAAGGAACTAATATATCCCTCATCATCGAGCATTGAAATGGATATCAGATTGAGGCAAATATCAGGAAAATTCCTCAAATCCTTTGACCATAACCTGTATCCAACATTAGTTTCTAGAAAAATATTACCAATACCAGTAATTTTGGATACACCATCACTTCTCATCTTCACATGTCCAAAAATCCATGAACAGTAAGATGATAATAAATATCTTCTAGTGGTGACATGGTTGGAGGCACTGGAATTGATCACCCATGTTGAATCATGGCTTGCAAGACTATCCTAATTGTCTTCTTGAACAATAACGATTTCGACATTGACAACCAAAAAATTGTTATTTTGGGTATTACCTTCTTGATTCCTCTACTCTCTCTTCAGCCTTATACACTCCTGCATTATGTGTCTAGGATTTCCACTGTGGTGGCACTTCATGTCATATCTTGATCGAGATTCTGATCACTTCCTCCTTTTAAGACTTTGGTCACGAGGTTCTCTTCATCTGCTTCTTCCCTGCCATTTTTGTTTTTGTTGTCTTTCAGTGAAAAGAGATTTTATTGTAGGTGTATGTCCCTCATCTTTTCTTCTAGACTCTTCATTCATCATTTTGCCTTTCACTATCTCCACGGTGAGATTTCCATCTGGAGTTGAATTACTAACCGACAAAACTAGTGTGTCCCACATCTTTGGTAAAGAGATCAACATTAATAGTGACTACAACTCATCATCAATCATCATTTTCATAGAATTTAACGGATCAACAGTACCTTGGAACTTTCTCATGTTCCCTGATACATTGGTCCCATCATTGCATTTCATGTTGACAGGAAAACACATTAGGTTTTCTTTGTTTTGTACAGTTGTCCTCGCATACATCTTTTCCAATTTTTGTCAAAGAACGGAGGCGTCATGTTCATTGGAAAATTTTGGAAGATGATCTTTTCAATCCACTTTCTAATTTGGGAAGTGCATTTCCTGTTGAGTATGACCCACTCCGCATCCACTGACAGGATACTGGCTGACGTCTTCTCATTGAGCTTACCACTTGTTGATGTTTCCTCTTCTTGCGCTAAAAAAATCTTAGTGGTTTCCACTATTGGATTCCAAAAATATTTAATATACAAAAAGTAATCTATTTTCGGTTTCTAGATGGCATAATTAAACTCAGTGAGTTTAATCATATTACCGGTATATTCATCCATTGTTGGAGTTAGAATTTAGAAAATAAGGATGTGTCTATAATGGTCGAAATACCTATAATCGACTCCTAGATCACTAAAAATGGGCTCTGATTGGCGGAGTTATGACCAAAATAGTTTCAATGGTCTGGATTGACCGTTTACGTGGTGATGACGTGGCACATTGGAACAGTGGCCAGAAAAGTTGTCATAATGTGACTGGAGACATGAACAGTGTCGCCTTTTCAGGCACAGTGTACTGTAGCACCCTTGGTTTGAACAAACTTTTACTAAGCTTATCTCTTTCATTTCAGCTCTGTTTTTGACACTTCTTACACCATTGGAATCATCTCTCCATGATCTTCACAGATCTAGGCTAGAAAAAATAATCGAGCAACTTCAATTTTCTAGTCACTAGAAAATTTCATTGTCATGTCTCCATTTCTTACCTGATCTCTATAATACCACTTTATTGGGGCATCATAGGTTTGTGGGGAGATAAAACGAAAAAATAGAAGAATAAAAATGGATCAATACAAGAGAATTAACATGGCTTTAAAATGGTGTTTCCTACATCCACAGGAGAAGAATGGGGGTTATTATTTCCTCTTTAGTTTGATGCTTCAAAGGATACAAGAATTACAGTAGAGCGTTCAGATTGTTACCAAAAATCCGGGGATCTTAATCCCATTTTAAATATGTATCAAAACCATATTTCTTCAGTTGTTGGTGGGTATCTCATCTACCATTGAGAAGACCTCCACCATCAACTGCTCCAAGTCCTTAGTTGGCTGCCACCATGGAGAAATTGCCGCATGGAGTTGTTTCTGGCATAAAATTCCTCCCACTGAATTCTCCCATAATTGGGAGTAGCCCTCACATGATTGTGGTATACAACTTGGTAAGAGAATCGTCTACATGGTTCAAGCATTGCTCTATGGTGTCCAAGGAGGATTGATTTTAAGTCTCTATGAAGGAGAAAAAACTGGTATAAGTGTACGATAGGTCTGACCGACTGTTAAATAACTTGATCCACTTTTTTATTTAAGAAATGGTTGAAAATAGAGATAGAGAGAATGATAAAAAAGACCATTGATGCCAATGATCCCCCAGATACTCCCTCCCAAGAAAAAACTAACAGAATAATATCCCACTTCCCACCCCTCCCCCTTCCACACTCCCTCATAAAAAACTATGACCATATTCACATGGTCTAACTATTGTGGTTCCCTGACCACAAATAAATAAGAATTGATTGAGAAATAAGCCTTTATTTCACCAAGAACAAAGCATTTACAAAACCCCCTCTCTACACCTCTATATCACATGGATATCTCAAGGCTCTCTTAGTTGGAAGAGCTCTCTTGGCTTGGATTTGATGATGTTGTAAGCTCCCTTGGCCCTTCTTAACTATCCATGGTAGGAGGTGTCAAGTTTGACACAACTCCCATCAATACCCCACTAACTATTGGACACACCACTAGAAAATGAATATTTGAAGACCCCTTACAAGAGTGACCGCCATTGGGAGTCCCTATTTGTACCCTATAAAGACTTCCAATGGTGATCTCTAGGCTTCCCGAAAAAAAAATCATCGGAGAGCCCTTGAAAAAGGCACATGGTTTTAAAAGGTATTATGCATGCTTATTTAGGTTAATTCCCAAGAAAGATGCTAGGCACACATAAATGTAAATTTTCATTGAAAATTATAAGTGGAAAATGCGTACATAGATGGTGTGTGTGTGAAGAAATTCATAAGTGGAAAATGTTTGTGAACAAGGTGTGTGTGTGTGATGAAAATAAGAAGTGAACAGTGTATTATACACACCCTGTGAAAATTAAAGATTTTTATTGTACATACATAGAACACACATACATGTGAGGACATGCATACTTGAATATATAATTCCCATCATACATGTATGAATGACCTAAAATGTACATGTATGTAGAAATATAAAATTGGAACTTTCATCACTAATTGATTTTGGGAACTTTCATCAAATTTTATATTTGTTGATTTATTGGTAGGCATTAACTTTGTTTCTAAGGTTGATAGTTCAAGATTGGTATTTGATGAATTTTTTCATGTACCACATACATATGTAGGTTATTATGTTGTGTTTCATTTTTTTTTGATTTAGCATTTGACTTTATATATTTATAGTTTCTTTAAATGTTTTGATTATAGTGTATCAAAAGTTATGCATTATGATGTTAGTAGACTGTATATTCTTTATTATTCATGTTGTTTTTCTATTTTTTAGTATACCCAATATATAATATATTTTGTTTCTTAACTGATTGACTCCCCCACCCATCCGATCAAATGAGTTATGTAATATCATTATATATGAACCATGATTTATCCAACTTCATATTATAAAGAACAATATATTAAAGGGAATCAATGACCATGTTTATAGGAGAAGAATATGATAAGTGTGAGTCACTTTATGGAATCACATTTGAGAACCAAACCTAAAATTCATAGCTCAATGCTGAAAATATTGTTGTGGATGACCCAATTGGTTACCTTAGGATAAAAATTAACTAATTATTCTGCAAAATTAAATAGTTGTGAAGAAAAATTAGTATACCAGATGTTTGAATAATGAGATTCCATAGCTATAATATTCCTTTATTGAAATTTTTTTACTCAATGGAATTATAGACCAAATTAATTCTCAATATAGTATCTTCATTATACATATTTTCATCTAATCTTTCAGGAGTTATGAAATATTTCATTTAAATTTTTTAAATTTTTTTAATCAAAATATTATTAGGGACTCTTGAATATAGAATAATCATTATATTTACTATACCAACATAGTGGTGATGACATGGGTTTTCACTTCAATTCCATTATCTATTCTCTTTTTTATTATTTAGAGTTATAAATTGTTTATTTTATCAATGGTCAATATGCTATTGTTCAGTATTTATTATAAATATGTTTGATATGAAAAATTCATGTAATATGAAGTCTTGTGTAAATGTTTGTTATACAGGTATTATTATGGATATGATTTGGATTGATATTACAAATCAAACATCTATAGAATATTTCAAGGGAATTATTTGGTTAATGATTTCATTAGAGGATTTCAAAGTGACTATATTAGTTGTCCACATAGAAAATGTGCAAACAGATATCAATTCACATGAAATACCACGAGGGAGCACTTATTTTTGAATGGATTTTTAAAAAATTATAAGAGTTGGACTCATCATGGGGAAGAATATATTCATCATCAAAATAGAGATGCAGTTCATATGGATGTTGATGTTAGGATGAATGATTCAATGCATAAAATTATTACTGAAGTGGTACGTGGGTTGGATCCTGAAGGCATTGACATCCAAAATGTTGAGACCGGTGAGATAAATCTACACTCTAGTGAAAATCATGATTTGAGGAGGTTTTATAAAGTAATTGATGATGAAAAAATATAATTATATCCTGGATGTGTTGTTTAAAATAAATTTTCATTTATTGTGGAGTTATTTCATTTTAAGACTTTGAATCAGTGGTCAGATACATCATTCGACATGCTATTGGTGTTATTTAAAAAGGTTCTTCATATTGATGCTAAGATTCCTGAGTCATATTACCATACTCGTAAGTTGACATAGAACTTAATTTTCACATATGATACCATATATGCATGAGAAAACAACTATATATTGTTTAGAAAAGAAACTTCCCATTTGGATATTTGTATGGTCTCTGGAGCTTCCAGGTGGAAAGAGAATAGGGAGAATCAGAACCATCAAATTCAGACCACGAAATAGGGAAAACCAATTTCCTTAAAGAAAATTCATTACTTTCCCCTAAATATAAGGTTGAAATGATTTTTTATATCATCTAAATTTTTTAATTTAATGAGATGGCATGTAGAATGAAATCAGGAAAGTAATATGTTAACTCTCCTAACATACTCTCATGCATGGAAGGATTTCTGTAAGAGACACCCTGACATTGATAAAGATGTTTGTAATGTTTGATTGGGGTTGGAAGCAGATGGTTTCAATCCATTCATGTCTATGGTTGGTGAAACTCATAGCACATGGCTCGTGGTGTTGGTTCCGTATAATCTTCCTCTGTGGCTTTGTATGAAGCAACAATTTATATTAATTTACACTCTTATTGATGGACCTAGAATTCTAGGGTATAAGATTGATGTTTACCTTCAGCCAGTGATTGATGAGTTGAATGAATTTTGGGGTGATGGTGTGATGACTTATGACTATGAAATGAATGAAATGTTCAATCTTCAGGCTGCTTTATTATGGGAAATCAATGAATTCTTGGCTTATGAAAATTTATCCGGCTGGAATACAAAAGGGGATTTTTCTTAACCTTTTTTCAATAAAAGTAAAAAATCTGTATGCCTTAAACATTCAAAAAAATGGACATACATGGGTCACATACGTTTTCTCCTCCTTCATCACAGGTTCAGAAAGGATAGAGTGACATTTGATGGTTCTAGACAGTTCATCACAACACCAAAGATCATGGAAGGATTCAAAATGTTATCACAGATTTAGGAAGAAAACATCCACATGGTATATGAATTTCAGTATTTTGTGGCTCATCCATTACCAAAGATTCATGGTGCGGGTAGATAGCACAGTCGTAATCAGAAAAAAGAAAAGTCTTTTTTACAATCTCCCCTAATAGAAAACTAACATGATAAGCCGTAATTTGGATGTCATGCACATTGAAAAAATGTTTATGGTAATATATTATGAACCATTTAAGGTGTTAGTGGAAAATCAAAGGACCATGTTAATGCACGTCGTGATTTGAAAGAAATGGGTTTAAGGAAACAGTTGCATTTACAGTTAACTAAGGGAAATAAGGAATATATTCCTGCTTCATAGTATACAATGACTACAAAGAAGAAAGAGAAATTTCCTTCTGTTTTGAAGATTATCAAGGTTCCTGATGGTTACTCTTATAATATTTCAAAGTGTGCGAATCTGACGAGCAGGACATTTCAAGGGTTGAAAAGTGATGAAAATAACATACTACTTTAGCAGTTGATTCCAATTGCAATTTGTGATTGTTTATCCCCCAATGTTGTTCAACCATTTATTGAGATGATTATTTTTTTATACATATTTTTTTAAGAAATCCATGAACGAGTGATTTAAGAAGCTTGCAGGACCGAATTTTACTTACACTTTTTCCCTTTGAGAAACTATTTCCCCCCACATTTGTTTATGTTATGGTTCACTTGACAGTGAACCTAACTGATGAAGTAATGTATGCTGGTCCTGGGCAATTCAAGTGGATGTATCCAATTGATCGGTATTTGAATACATTGAAATGATTTTTACGAAACAGATCTCATCCAGAGGCATAAAAAACCAATGGTTATTTGATGGATGAATGTATTACTTTTTTTTCAGAATATGTTATGAATTTTGAAACAAAATTAGATATTCCCTCTTGGATTCATGATGGTCTAGTTGAATAAGTAACCATATTAGATATGGACAACATTGAGTAGATACAAGGTCATCGATATATCTTGTTCAATAATCCATCAGTTGCACCATTAATTCAGTAAGTGTCTTATCACTTTTATTGTTTAACTTTGACATGTTTTTTTTCGTAATTTTATCATTTAAACATCGCATTATCATTTTAAGGAAACACATTAATGAGATAAAATAATAGATTTATCGTGCGACTGAGTATCAAATTCAAAACTCTCATTATGAATAATTTCCTGATTGGTTAAAGGATTTTGTACATATAAATTTATTTTCATTATGAGGGAAGTATTATAATAATTTCTTTCTGAAAAAATAATTATTAAATTATGTGAATTATGTAGGTTCATAACCCGAGGGAGTTAGGTGATCCCATGTTAACTGATGAATTTATCCCACTTGCTGAGGGTCCATCTAAAATGGATTGTCATTATAAAGATATAGATGCAAATGGATTTATATTTCACATTAAATATGTTGAAGAAAAATTAGAAACACAAAATAGTGGCATTATTTGTCCATTCGTTGATTTTGGTTATTACTATGGACAATTGACAGACATCATTGAAGTTGTATATGCACACAGGTTGAAGTACATAATGTTAATGTGTAATTATGTTGATCCAGTGTGTGGAAGTAAAGTTGATCAATATCAGTTTACATTGGTGAATTTTAAATATATGTTATATAGAATCAAAAAAGTTGATAATGAACCTTTCATTTTGACATCACAAGGAAAACAAGTATTATTCGTTACTTTACCTTTGAATCCTAGTTGGAAAGTTGTTGTGAAAATGTCTCAGTGAGGAATGTTTTTATTTGAAAAATATAAACTTGAGAATGTTCCATTTGTTTCCCAACAGCTTGATCAACATACAATAGTTCAACATGAAGAATATATTTACTAGGTTAGAGTGGTTGTTAAAGGATAAATGGTCAATTTTCTTATTTAATGAAAGGTATAATTATTTTCATGCTCTTCATTTTAATTTTTGTAAAAAAAAATTAAAACAAATCAAGACTAAAATATATTTGTTAAACATAATTCCACTACATGGAATTAACAAATGATAATTGGGTAGTGAACATCATCGCAAACTAGTAGTTCATATTACAAAAATTCAAGATTGCTAATTCTCATTGCAACAGAAAAACCAATTTCTCCTAATCTATTCTAATAACATGAACGAAAATATGAGATTTTTTTTCTATATTTGTATATGTCATTTCCAAAACCTAAAACCAGATTCCATGAAATATAAATAAGAATTACAATAATCCAAAAAATTAACAACAAAAAAATTGGCATACCCAAGTATAAAAATGCTTAAATATCTTATTTATCAACAAATGAATTCGAATCAGAATTAACTCTAGGGTGTTGAGCACTTTATAGTTCAAAGAATAAAATATGGAAAGTAGTAAAGAGGACACAATAATGTAAATTGATTCATACAATGTCCTATATGCATGGGGAAAAATTAATAGAAGTTTTCATTATGCAATAAAAGAGATACAAGAGTCTCCTTTGTCTCTAATAACCCACCACTACCCTTGTGATCCAAGAACCAGCTCGTTGGAGTGGTTCCTCCTTGTTAATGTCCTGATTTTCTGTCCACTAGGTCCAATAATTCAACACAGCACTAGGAACATGATCCAAGCAGGATATGGGAAAATCCTCCAATCTTACATCTTCAATCATAGGAGAAGCATGAAAAAACCACCAAAAACCATGCCTTCATCTCCCTTGGTGAATGGAGAGGCGAACCAGGGAACCCAAACTAAAAACCCTCATTGCGCACAAACTAAATAAACTTTTCCAATCACCTTATTCTATGGTAACCCATGAACTAGTCCAGTGATCCTCCCACCTACACAGCCCCTCCCCCTCCACCTAGATAGCCCCCCCAGCCCCTGGAAGGCCCCCCGGCCCCTCCCCCCCCCCCCACACCATCCCCCGGACAACCCCCTCCACTCACTCCCCCTCCACCTAGACAACCACCCTAGATAGCCCCCCCTCCACCTAGATAGCCCCCATCCCCTGTACAATCCCCCACCCCCTCCCCCTCCACCCCAACCCCTGGATAGCCCCCCCCCCCACCCCAACCCATGGAACCCCTCCCCCCTCAACCCCTCCCCCTCCACCCCAGTACATGGATAACCCCCACCCCATCCCCTCCTCCTCCACCTAGATATACCCCCCCCCATCCCGGACAACCCCCACTCCTAACCCCCCCTTTGACAGCCCCCCTGCCCGCCCTCCCGAATAGCCCACCCCCCATAACTCCCCCCCTGACACCCCCTACCCCCATCCCCACCTTCATATCTCCTCCCTCTCCACCTGGACAGCCCCCCCAGCCCCCATCCCCAGAGATCCCCCACTCCCACCCCCCCCCCTTGGAAAACCCCCCCCCCCCCAAAAAAAACTCCCCCAGACAAAACCCTCTAAATTCAAGCCTTTTGTTGAATATAATTTTTTTTCTATTTTGTTAAGTTTATGATTTTTTAAAATCCATTTACAATTAATTATTCTACTAATTTTTGTTTTATTAACAACTATAAAAGTTTTATTTCTTAAAAAACAATACAATTAATGTTTTTTACACTTTGGATTGTCCCCTTACTAATGTTTTCTACGACTGTAGTCATGTTAAGGGAATAGGTAGCAGATCCACATCATCCATCTGATTCATATACGTCTCAGGGTTGAGGTATGTTTGAATGTAACTATGCCTATTTTGTTATATAATTTCTAAACATTTATATATATTCAAATCTATGAAATTATGTATAATTTTTTTTCAACCGGATCAGACTCGACTGCTTCTTCCTCTCACAAGAGAGGCCTTGGTCATCGCATTTAATCATAGAATTATGACATGGCCTTTGATGTTTCATTTGATGAGCTATTTCATATTGTGGAAATTAGGTCATATAATATGTGAACCACATCAATTTCCATTTACCACATGTGACTAGTATTATATACCTCAGGATACATTTGATCAGATTTTGAGGGAAGTTCAGGTAAGAAGAACAATGTAGTTTCTTCCCTATGTATAAAAGATACTAACTTGTGTATTTTTTTTCTTAAATAAAATAATCTAAAAGTGTGTTCTGATGATTTTCATCTGGTGCGTATGGGAAAATTTCATAATATGTGGAAATATTATAAAGGAAAAGTCAATATGTAGTATTGGGAACCAAATGTGGGTGCCCCAAACATTTTAGAAAAAGTCCTGAGATGTGTTCTCCAATATCAGTGTCATGAATTAGTTACATATTGGTATACTGAGGACATTGAGGTTAGAATATTTATTTTGGTATATATATTTTCAATAATGTGTGACATTATATTTGTTTGAAATTTGAATTAATTGAATGTAGGTGGTGACGGCATGCCATTCTGAGAATCGAGCGTTAGAGGGACCACCTCATAGGCTCGAGACTCATAACGTGTCTTAGATCCAACATGATGTATTTATTATTGATTTTTTAATTTATTATTTAATATGGTTTTGTGTTATATTTTTATATTTTATTGGTATACAGTTACGGGATCATGGTGCACCAACTGATAAAATGTTTGTGTGGATGAGAACTCATGATCAAAATGATCCAGAGGATACAGCTCTTATAGAAAGTGATTCAACTCATTACCATTACTTACATAAACATGATTATATTAACATATATATGTATATATATTTAAATATTTCACAAGCTCAATTTGAAGCAGAGTTATAACAGTTTCTAGAGGACCAGCGACAACTTCCCATGAGAAGGGATAGGATATGCCATCACATTATTGGTCATGACGGGCATGGATATAGTTTGACCTATAGAACAAGGATTCCCCATTATGTATTATCACAGGCTGAGGTTCTCGGTCCTGCTGTTGCTCGGATGACGCATCAGTTGTCATATTTCAAGGCACGATTGTGCACTTCTGAGGAGGTAAATGTGCAATTGATCATTAAGGCTAGAACACTACGAGAATATGTACGTTTGGGTGATGGTGCAGGGGATCATATGATGTAGGTTTATACTGAATTTATTTATTTACTTTCTATAATTTTCGTTATTAAAATATTTATAATTTTTATTCTTTGTAGGCCCCTGGCACACTTGATGGAGGTAGCATCCATGATCACGCATGACACATAATATTCATGAGGTTTGTTTCTTTTATATTTATTATTGAATTAATGATTTATATTTATTTAGAATATAAATGTATAATTGTTTAAGATTAGAAAATTTTATGCTTTTTAAAAACTCCAATGTTTTTTAATTTTAAGTGTATGATAAGTAATTGGATACTTTATTGTGGTAGATAATTTTATAGAATCCCCATTGGAGGATATGAATTAGGCTGGGTGGACCAATGTACTAATGGCCGAATGGCCTTTTGTCCTCACGGCCTAAAGTCCAATTGGCCTAAGGGCCGAATGGCCTACTGGCCTATTGTCCTAATGGCCGAATTTCTGAATGGACCAACAACCAAAATGGCCAAATGACCTAATGGCTTAAATGGTCTAACACCACAACAGCCAAATTCCCCAATGGCCTAACACCCTAACGACCTAATGCCCCAATTGCCGAATGGTCCAGCGGGCTAATGACCCAATGGCCTAATGGCCCAACGGCCTAACGACCCAATGGAATAATTGGACAAATGGACTAATGTCCTAATTACTTAATGTTTTATTGGACTAATGGCATATTGGGCCTACTGGTCTACTGACCAAATGGCCTAATGGCCTTTTCCAAAATAAAAAATTGACTTATTCACTTAATGAACAATATTTTTTCTTTATACCATTATAACAGTTTTCCAAATGTGTTTCTAGATAGTTTACTATATATACTATTCTTGTTAGTATGTTTTGTTATGCATTGGATTAGCATGTTGTTATTGATATTAATTGGTAATGAATTTAAAGCTTGAATTGACTGATAATTAATTTGATAGATAATTAAGATTCATGTTTACTGAATTTGATGTCCGTTATAATTTTATAATAATCAAATTGACACATTGCGCATGTGTAATTGAAAATAAATATTCTATTAGGGGCTACAGGGTGGAGGGGGAGGGGTTGTGCAGGTGTGGGGGGGGGGGGGTGTTCCAAGAATGTTTTTTTAGGGGGGCTATCTGGGGGGAGTGGTTCTGTCTGGGGGGGGGGGGGTTGTCTAGGGGGATTGGGGGTGTTTGGGGGTGGGGGAGATTTCCAGGGGTGAATGTGTGTGGGGGGGGCTGTTCCAATAATGTTTTTTTAGGGGGGCTATCTGGGGGGAGTGGTTCTGTCTAGGGGGGGGGGTTGTCTAGGGGGATTGGGGGTGTTTGGGGGTGGGGGAGATTTCTAGGGGTGAATGTGTGTGTGGGGGGGGGGGGGCTGTTCTTGGGGAGGTTTTTTTGGGGGGGGGGGGGGGTCCAGGGTGTGGGGCTGGGGCGGTCTGTCTAGGGGGAGTGGGGGTTGTCTAGGTTGAGTGGGGGGGAGTCTAGGGGGAGTTTTTTTTGGGGGGGGGGGGGTTGTCTGGGGCTGGGGGGGGTTGTCCACGGTGGGGGGTTTCTGGGGGTGCGGGCTATCGGGGGGTGTCCAGGGGGCTGTCTGGGGGTGGGGGTTATCCAGGGTGAGTATGGGGGGGGGGGGAATTAGAGGTTGGGGTTTCCAGGTGGGTTTTCTGTGGATGGGGGTTGTCTAAGGGGGGATGTCAGGGGGGATTTTCGAGGTGGTGGGTTGGGAGTGGGGGTTTTCCCAGGGTGGGGGTGGGGGCTATCCAAGCGGGGAGTGGGGGTTGTCCGGTGGTGGAGGGATATCCAAGATGAGTAGGGAGGCTATATGGGGGGAGTTTCACTACTGGAAACTTAGACATTACCAACTGTTTCAACCTGTTGGTAAAGGTTGGACAACCATTGATATAAATTATAATAATGGTTGTCCAAGTTGTGGGGATAGATGTATCCCAATGGTTATATGAGAACCATATGGATATGGCATGTAAATGAATTATATACCAACAGTTTCATGTAACTATTGGTATAAATCTTTACCAATGGTTTAAACCCATTGGAAATATAAAACATCATGTCTATATCAAATATTTTTAAACCATTGGTATAGACTTTTACCAATGGTTACCCACAAACCATTGGTATAAGTGAAGTAAAATGTTCTATACCAACAGTTTGTAAACCATTGGTATATACTTTTTCCAATGGTTTATATGAAATTGTTGGTATATGTTCTTTTTAGACACATATTCCAATGGTTGTAAACCGTTGGCATAGGCTTTATACACCTTCAACAAGCCTACCTCCCCCCTGTGCACCTGCAACACTTCCACCAGCAGGTCCGCCTCCCCCTATGTAGAATTCATACAGAGTTCTAAATACCTACCGAATAAATAAAAAATTATATATGAATTCATACAAAATTCATACAACACATAATAATCAATAACTCTAATTTGGTATTTAATTACACACATACAAAATTCATAATTCATAATTCATAAGTTAATTAACAATTAACAAATACAGAATTCAATTCAAAATTCATAAGTCAATTACCCAATGCAATACAGAATTTTGAATTGAATACATACAATATTGAATTCTCTATAACACATATAGAATTGAATTTTTAATTCTAAATCTAATAACCCCTATATAAGAAAATCGTGTTTCCGGTTTTGAATATGGAATTGTTTCTCATAGGCATGGTGAATTCAGATGATATTTGAATTTTTGGATAATGTGGTATGCCATGTTGTAGTGAGGGGTAATGTGACATGGGGGTGGGGCTGTCCAAGGGGTTGGGGGATGTCCAAGGCGGTAGGGGTGTCCAAGGGGGTGGGGGTTGTCCTGGCGGGTGGGGGCTGTCCAAGGGGGTAGGGGTGTCCAGGGGGACGGGGGGTTGTCTGGGGGGGGGTGTCCAGGGTGGTGGGGGTTGTCCTAGGGGTGGGGGTGTCCAAGGGTGAGGAGGCTATCTGGTGGATTTGGGGGTTGTCCAATGGGGTAGGGGTGCCTGGGGGGAGCTATCTAGGGGTGGGGGGCTGTCCATGGGGATGGAGGTGTCAGGTGGTGGGGGTGTCTAGGGGGTGGGGTGGTGTCCAGGGGATGGAGGGGCTGCCCAGGGAGTTCGGAGTTGTCCAAGGGGGTAGGGGGTGTCCAGGGGGTGGGGGCTATCCAGGGGGTGTGGGGTTGTCCAAGGGGTTGGGGATTTCCAAGGGGGTAGGGGTGTCCGAGGGGGTGTCCAGTGGTGTGAGGGGATGTCCATGGGGGTGGGGTGTCTAGGGGGTGTGGGGGGTCGAGGGTGTGGGGTGGTGCCCAGGGGGGGAAGGAGGGGATGTCCAGGTGGTTGGGGGCTATCCAAGAACCTGGGGGTGTTTGGGGGGTGGGGGCTGTCCAGGGGGTGGGGGTTGTCCATGGGGTGAGGGTGTCCAAGGCGTAGGGTGGTGTCCACGGGGTGGGGGTTGTCCAGGGGGTGGGGTTGTCCTGGGGGTCGGGGTGTTCAGGGGGTGGGGGTGTCCAGGTGTGGTGGGCGGGCTGTCCACGAGGGTGTGGGGATATTTAAGGGGTCGGGGGTGTCCAAGGGGTGGGGGTGTTAATGTGGGTGGGGGCTGTCCAGTGGGGTGGGGGTGGATGTCCAAGGGGGTGGGGGTGTCCAGAGGGTGGGGGTGTTCAGGGGTGGGGTAGTGTCCAGGGGGTGGGGGATGTCCAAGTGGGTGAGGGTATCCAAGGGGTGGGGTGGTTTCCAGGGGTGGGGGTTGTCCAAGGGGTTGGGGGCTATCCAAGGGGGAAGGGGTGTCTGGGGGTGGGGGCTGTTAAGGGGGTGGGGGGCTATCCATGGGGGTGGGGGTGTGTATGGGGTAGGGGTGTATAGGGGGTTGGGTGGTATCCAGGGGTGGATTGGATGTCCAGTGGGTTGGGGGGGATGTCCAGGGGGGTAGGGGTGTCTGGGGGGTGGGGGATGTCTAGGGGGTGGCGGGTGTTCAGGGGGGTGGGGGTGTCCAGGATGGGTGGGGGTGTCCAGGGGGTGGGGTGGTGTCCATGGGGTTGGGGGGTTTATCCAAGGGGTTGGGGTTGTCTAAGGGGGAAGAGGGTTTCCGGGGTGTGGGGGGGATTTCCAGGGTGGTGGGGGTTGTCCATGGGGGTGGGGGTGTCTAGGTGGTAGGGGTTTCTAGGGGGTAGGGGTGTCTGGGGGTGGGAGGGGGGATATCCTAGGGTGGTGGTGTTTAGGGGGGTTGAGGGATGTCCAAGGGGGTAGGGGGTGTCCAGGGGGTGGGTGTGTCCAAGGGGTTGGGGGTTGTCCAGGGGGTGGGGGTTTCTAAGGGGGTGGGGTGTCTAGTGGGTTGGGGTGTCCAAGGGAGGGGTGAATCAGTGAAAGAAAATCATCAAGTCAGGTATTATTATTTATAGATAAAGAAATAAGGATAATGTATCCTACCTAATCACACATACATTTAGGCACAAAAAATCATCAAACATCAAATGTTAGTAATATTAGTCAAAAATGTAACAGATCAATCTGTCCCTCGTCACCATCACTATCATCACCATCATCATCACCCTAACCACTATCCTCATTGTTGTCCCCATCATCATCTCTTCCCTCCTCGACTCATTCCTCCTCACCCTCATACTCCGCCTCATCCTCCTCCTCACCCTCATCCTCCTCCTCGACCACCTCCTCCACCTCGGCCTCCTCCCCACCCTCCTCCTCTTCCGCCTCACCCTCCTTCTTGCCACCATCTCTACCACCACTATAACTACCACCCGGTGCACCATATATAGAACACATTTACAACATATATTCATCACAAGTTGTTCTGGACTCTGGTGGATGTGTTGGACATAAAACTTCCATCAGTTCCATAAATGCAGTTTTTTCCCTAGCAGACTGTTCTACTATCTCTATGGCCCCTTTTTTAGGATTTTCCACCTATAAATTAACCTACATGAACACGGTGTCACTATAACTCTTACCTGATGAGGGACAATACCACTTTGGGACTATACTCTTCCCAAGTTGGAAACATACTCTGCCAGGGTGCTCATCTCCCAACACATGATGTAAATGATCATTTGGCCCAAAATTATCAGCTTCCTAAGCATCAAGGGCCTCTAAATAATCCTGTTACAAATATAAATATATTATTATGTTATAAAATAGATATTAAAATTTTAAATTAATAAAGTAAAACATACAATCTACTGCTGAGTCAGTTCATTAACCACAATTCCATCTTTCTTCCTTCTACTCAATAAAAATAGTTTTGCTCAAGGAACACGTATGTTCAATGTTTTCCACTATAATGAAATTGAATGTAGGAAAAAATAATTAAAAATAAGTTACCAATAATTAATTTCCTAACTAAAATTATATAAAAAACTTTCATACCAGCTTCCTCTCATGATCTGGCATCCTAGTATGTCCCAATGTGTGAAGGTATTTTTTAGCATCAATGTTTTTTTCTTTCTTCCAGATGATTCCCTAATAAAATTCAATAATAAAAAAGATAGTATTAACGCAAAACATGAAAATTTTCATTTAAATACCTCAAATGTGATTAATAACTTAAACTGGATAGTCATCCAATGAGTAATCATCTGTTGATACTGTTCTAATGGACAATAATCAATGATAGTGACCGCCTCTTACTTTGTGCCAACTCTGAAATGCCATCCAATATACAAATCACTATTATAGGCTCTCCAAATATCACCTAAATCTTTTAGACATCATGACCATGAAACCTCACCATTGGGGAAATTAAACCGAAGCTAACACCAAAAAATTAATTCATATAAATACAAAAAAATAATACATTGCATTAAATACAATAAATTTTTTTACCCATATCTCTGCCCAAGAATTATCCTTCACTTCATTTAGAAAATGTCTCCATGAGAGTGGGATGATATGAATGATGTCGAATTATTTGGAAAGCATCGTCAAAAAACTCAAACATTGCTGCCATGTTTTTTCAATAATTTGATTGTCTTCATTGTAGTCCACCATCAACTGCGTGCAGTGGTTCCACATCGCACGCATGTGTGTACGCCCCTGCCCCTACCTCCTGTCAGTAGATGTATCTGTTATGAAATTAAAAAAAATTATCAATACATGTTATGATGAAAATAAATAATGGTATAAAATTTTGTTAAGGTTGTATAAATATACATGTGGTTGTCTGATCAATGGGCGTCGTTGGATCTGCAGAAATTGAAGGAATACCCTGTACAAGTGGAGTGGGTCCCAATGTATGCTCTATAGGGATAGAATCTAGTGGAGTAGGATTCAAAATATATGGAATATAAAATCTCAGAGATAAGGAAGAAGAAGTAAAATAAGCTGGCATAAATGGCTGGATGAATGCTGGATGGGGATTGGGAATCATCATCGAATATGGTAAAGATGGCTGAGGAGGCTCAGATGTAAAAGGTGATGAAAACATGGGAGGCCTAAATATCCCGTGTGTCCCTAACGACACACCAAAATCAGAATGCGGTATAAATGGTATTTCGGTGGGAGGGGCAGGGTCTAATCGAGCACGCTGACCAGATTAGCTAGCTCTCGTACCCCCCCCCCCTCGTACGAACACCCTGAGTACTGGGACCACTACTAGGTTACTCATCAAATAATTGTCGCCTAAGAGGTGGATTATGATAAAAAATTTAAAACAAAATTAATCACATGTCATTATATATTATTTAAATACATATATTTGAAATAAAATACTAACTATAGGCACTAGTGGTGGAATTCACATCTCAACCATGAGACAATTGTTGTCCATCATCTCTTTCTGTCACCTCTCTTCAATTGGTTGCATTTCTTGAATTTGAAAACAAATATGGAAGTAATTATAAAAGGATTACTAATGTGTAACACAAAAAACAAAATATATGAGAGGGAATAGGGGGATTCATTTATAATCTAACTATCCATTGTTTTAGGTGATATTGAATGGATATATTATGAATTCAATAAATCATAATAGATGTAATAAAAAATTAATTTTGAGTAGGATGGTTATTTACTAAGTTTCATCAGTCTATATTTTATGAATGATTAAACCCTTAATATAGTTAGAAATTATGATATAAACATATAAAAAATAATAAGATGTCTACTAGATTCATAAGGGGTAAAAGACTTTTCGAAATTAAGAAAAAAATTAATTTCTTTAGCCCAAGTGGAGGATGCAGGTTTTTATACATGTTTTTCAAAAGAAGACCAACCATCATGTTCAATATTTTGTGAAATTTTAAAGGGTTTTATTAGATTTGTACTAATTTTATACACGGTCAATAAATCATTGAAATGTTCACCAAGTTAGAAATGTTGGTTTCATAGGGTTGAATATAGTTCAATTCCAAATTAGATAATGCAATTTTAATAAAATTTCAATCAATAAACATTGAAAATAACAGAATGGTCAGGTGGGATACAACATATTTGTAATCAATATTATATAAATTTGAGTAGTACCAACCTTAACAACCCATGTTGAGTGAAACCAAAAGAATTGAGAACATGGATGGATGGTTATATATATTTCTGACCACAACTTCATGTTCACAGTCAACTTTGAGAATTGAGCTATTTGAGTCATCCAATGTATTAAATGGATTGTTTCCAATGGTAGTAGGGATGGTTTCAATTCCATCATCACCATCATCAAAAATGTGTCTGGGAATTACTTCAATAATGACACCAAATTCAGGTTGAAGATGGTCTTTGACATAAGAAACTTGTTTCTACATTGATTCCAATATATATAGTTCCTCAGTAGAAAGATTGTAAGTCATATCAATTATTTGAAATCCAAAATCATCAATAAATGTTCCCTACCTCTTCATCGAATCAAACCACTGTAATTTCATCATTGTGACTCGTCCATGAAAGTAATAATCCAATATTAATATTTTTTCAATGACTCCATAATAACCTAGATTTTCAAATAACGGTATACTATCTAATGCACTGGAAAAATAGTATATTGTGGTAGTAAACATAACACCAAAATGTTTTTTTCTCGTGTTTTTTGATCATTCAGTGATAATAAAAATGTATCTCTTGATAATAATTGATTTAAAGTCACGAACCACGGTATTAGGACCAAAATCCAAAGCTCTTATTTCCTTAGAGATATAGTCAGTAAGGAAACTCAATATCGAAAATATAAATGAATATTAAACTTAATTAAATATTATTTTAATTATTTTAAATATTAATATTATTACTTTCAATTTTAACCAAGCAGACAACTCTTTGCTATAAAAAGTCTCCATCATTATCAAAGATAAAGAACAATACATTCTATTTATCATTGCTTTATGTTCCCTTTAGATAAAAATATGAATAGTTTAACAAATATATATATATATATATATACATATTCAATTTACTTACAAGATGTAGTCATCAAAAAAATCATAGTTGAACAAAACTATGTAATGTGCCATCTCTCGAAATTCGAGGCTTAATTTCATCAATGTATATGATCTAGGAATTCCTCCTATTTGAGGAAATGATGGAAAACTGGGTTCAATTTTCTCATACTTTTATTCTTTATTTTTCACTAGTATGTTCATTCTTATAGTAAGATCAGAAAAATACATATTGTATAAATCCATACATTCTTGAGCCAAGTAACCATTCATGATAGAACCTTTTGTATGATTCATGTTTCAGACATAAGACTTTAATGTGTACATATTTCTTTTAGTTTTATATATCCAAAGAAAAGAAGTAGGTCCTATAAGAAGTATTTTAGTTGGAATATAGACATTCAAATGCAGTATTCATGGGAAAAATGATGGAGGAAATATTTTTTCTAACTCACACAAAATTAATGGGGAATTTTCCAAAAAACAATTCAAGAAATATTTGGAAAACTTCTTATTACAAATATCTTTAATCAAATGGCACAAACAAATAAAATCAACAATTACTTTATTAGAAAAAAATATGATGGATTGATATTGGAATCAAATAATGTAGAAGGATGTGATAATCATGAGTCTTCAAAGATTTCAACTTCAACTCTCTTCTGTTGACCCATTTAGATATGTTTCTTGAATAGACATCAGAAACTTTAATAGTCTCTAGTACTTATAGAAATTGTTTTTTTCCTATAAGTGTTATCACATAATAATAACATGGATGTTTCCATTTATTTTCACTGATACACACATGATGTAATTTTGGTATGATGCCTCAATCCACCAAGTCACACTTAGACCGTAAATCATCTTTTGTCTTTCCATTAACATTTAGAAGAATTGAATGCAAAATTTCACATATATTTTTCAATGTGTGTTACATCTAAGAAATGAAGTATCAAATTGTTTGACCAATAAGGAAAATCAAAGAAGATACTTCTCTTCTTAAAATTGAAATAGGTTTCAGTGGAAAATTATTTCTCTTTCCAGATTACATTTGACCCTTCAACGAATGAAAAATTGAAATCTTTCAATTCATTAAGAACATCAGTTCCAGACATACTCTGAGGTGGATCATCGGTATCCATGGTATTTTCAAATCTTCGAAGATTATTTCTATATGGATGGTCCATTGGAATTAATCGCTGATGACCCATAAAACCTAAACTATAATGATGTTTCAGTCTTATGGATAATTTATTATTCATACAAACTAGAAATGATAGTTTTCCCTTTATGATTCATCTAGAAATCATTGCATAAGCAAAAAAATCATTGATCATCCACATAAACACAAAACTCATCTAAAATATGTCTTTTGAACATGCATCATATGTGAACACACCCACATCCCAAAAAGGGTTCAAATATTTAATTAAAGGTTTCACGTATATGTCTATATCATTGTTGGGATTAGAAGGTCTAGATATGAGTATACTCATTAAAGTGAAAGGTTTTTTCATACACAACCATGGGGGAAGGTGATAAATGTGTATAAAAACTATCCATGTTATGTGCGAAGAAAGCATCTGCCCAAATGGATTAAAATAATCACATGAAAGACCCAGCCTTACATTATGCACATCAGCTGAAAAATTAGGATATCAAAAATCAAATATCTTCCATGAAAATCCATCTACTAGGTGAACCAACCCAACATTAGTCTTCTTTCTATCGGTATCATGGAATCACATTTTTATTTATATTTCATCAGATATAAAAAGATTCTGGAGTGTGGGGATCAATGGAATCATCCACATTTCTTTCTGTGGCACATGGGATGGTGTTCCATCAGCTTTTGGCTTCTAGAGGTATGTGACACATTTTATACAATAATTTTTTTGGTCATTTCCTCCCAGAATAAACATAAATCTTTCGAGCAAGAATGAATTTTTTTTCTTGAAAATCCAAGTTCCTCAACTAACTTCCATGCCATATAGTGTTTTCCGGGAATATCTGTATCATATGGAAGTATTTCCTTAAATAATTTAGGAATGTAATTGATGACAGTATTAGAAATATCATACATATCTTTCCCATGAAACAATCAGATTAATAATTCCAGCTTTTTCATTTTACCGCATTGTCAATATTCTGGAGTCGTGGAAGCATCATTCTAATTTTTCACCCTAACAACATCATTATTTTCATTATATGCATCATTTGTGCTCATATAAAAGTCTTCTTGGGTTGTAATACTTTCTTTTTCATGATAAATAATAAACATAAAGCAATAATATAACAAATTCTCTAATCCAGTCCTCTCATTTGGATCATAAGCAATTCGATATTTCATTTTCTCCCGATTCTGATACCACACAGAGTAGTTTTCTTGAAAACCATATTTGGTTATGTGGTAGCTGAATACTTCACTGCTCAACCAAGGTCTTCCAAAACAATTGTAATAGGGGAAGTGTATATGACCACTATCTAAAGCATTGTGAAATGAGAAAACTAAATATCTCTCCAAATTGTTTTGAAAATTACTTGAGATATAATCGATTTCATATATACAACTTCAATCCATTCTTTAAAAAAATTGTTATAATTCATTTTGAAAAAAAAATCAAATAATATTTAAGATCCATTGAAAATATATTTATGTAAACGATAATTATTCACTTTATTTGAAACCATAACAGACACACTACTCTATATGAGATCATAATATAAAAGACAAAAAAATAATATATTTATAACAAAATATCTTTGAATAACTATACATGAGTGTACAATATCATGTACACCTGTGGAGGATAATTATTTAGGAGTTGGGTAAATTTTATATTGAATAAATTTAATATTTCAGTAGATAATTTGAGTAATAACATACATTTCCCAAGGTTGTTGGGGTGTCAAGGGGGTGGGGGATGTCTTGGGGGTGGGGGGCTATCTAGGGGGCGGGGGTGTCTAGGGAGTGGGGTGGTGTCCAGCGGGGGATGTCCAAGCGGGTGGGGGTGTCCAGGGTGTGGGAGGCTGTCCAGGGGGTGGGGGTTATCCATGGGGGTGGAGCTATCCTGGGTGGTGGGGGGCTGGCCAGTGGGGGTGGGGATGTCTAGGGGGGTTTCCATGGGGTGGGGTGGTGTCTGGTTATCCAAGGGGGTGGTTGAGGGTTTCTAGGGGAGGTGGGGGCTGTCCAGGGGGATGGCGGTTGTCTTTTGGGGTGTCATGGTGTCTAGGGGTGTGGGGGTGTCTAGGGGTGGGGTGTTGTCCAAGGGGTGGGAGTTTCCACCCCCAAACTAGAGTCGTAGAATCCAATCTCTATCCAATTATAGCACAATTTCAATCCTATTATATATGACCTAGAAGACTGTTGGTGTAAACCATGAATATCATACATATTAATCAAAAGACACCTAACTGTAAACACACCTCCAAATATCATATGTGGATTGGATTTTATCTTCCACTCTAAATATCATACATGAATTCTATAAAAAAACACCTAATTGTAAACACACCTCTAAATTTTTGATCTAGGTATGCAACTTATTGATTCATTGAGAGGCTATCTAAGAGATAATTCCAGGTTTTTATACACAGTGTATGTTTACAAAATTTTGTGTGTGGGGAAAATATGATCCTATGTATGTTGTTTAGGCATATGAGCCAAGTTTGAATGGGATAATACACATGGGAGTATGAGACTTGTTGTATCATTTGGTTATATGGACTTGTAAAAATGTAAAATTTGTATGAGATCAATATAGATGGTGGATAAGAACCTGAGTGATATTTATTTATAGAGATCACTTCTTGGAATGGTAAGAGTGAGTGTTGTTATGGAACATCAAGAAAATTCTTAATGAGTGAAAGTAGTTATATATTGGTTATATGTTATTCCTATTTTTTTAGATTATCAGATTGGAAAACCCACCCCCTCCATGGTCACCCCTCCCCACACATCCCTACAACCCCTACCCCCTACACCCCCACTTGGATATCCCCCCCCCACCCCACCTATATAGACTCCCACCCCACCTGGACAGCCCAACCCCCTCCTCCCTGGAAAACCCACACCCCTCCCCCACATGGATAGCCCACCCCACCCCCCTGGATAACCGACCACCTTGACAGCCCACACCCCTCCCTCAACTAGATATCCCACCACCCCTAGACAGCCCACCACCCTCCCTAGACAGCCCACACCCCCTCCCCTGCAGCCCAACTAGACAGCCCCCCCAACCTGGACAACCCCCCACCCCACCCCAACTAGACAACCCCCACCTAGACATCCCCCCTTGATAGCACATACCCCCCTCCCCCACCTGGACAGCCCACCCACCACCCCCTGGACAACCCACCCCCTCCCTGGACATCCCACACCCCTCCCTTGCAGCCCCCCTGGATAGCCCCCCCACCTAGACGCCCACCACCCCACCCCACCCCCATCATGACTGCCCCCCACCCCCACCTGGAACCCCCCCCCCCACACACACACACACACACCACCCCCACCTAGACAGCCCCTCCCCTCTCCTAGATAGCCCACACCCTCTCCCCCACCTGGACAGCCCACACCCCCTCCCCCACCTGAACAGCCCACCCCCCTAGACAACCCCCCCCCCCAGGACAGTGGACACCCCTCCCCCACCTGGAAACCCCACCCTGACCCCCCTGGACATCCCACACCCCTCCTTGGGCAGCCCATACCCCCCTCCTCCACACCCCTGTATCCCCCTACCCCATGTATCCCCTTAGGGTAATTTTATTTAAAACCTTTTTATTTATTAAGAAAGGGAAACCATCATGAATTATCCATTTCATTCCAAACAACCCATTCAAATTATCAAAACATGACAAATTCAATTTATTTATATTTTTTTAGAAAAGTGATGACATGAACTGGTTTCCCAGCTCATGTCATCAAAGGAATTTATTAAATGAAAAGTTGCAATACAAAACACGAGTAGTAATGTGATTACTCCAGCAGGGAATTAAGGGGGGTGCAAGGAAACTCAAAAAAACAAAAACCAGTACCCCAAATTAGCTCCTTCAAAATGCAGAGGGATCTTCCATATAGTATTATCCAGCAAGGATCTTCACTTTAAGGGATAAAAGATGTACCAAAAATGGCATATGACTTGCATAATAACTTCGAACCAAGAATGAAAAGCATCTAATAGTCAGAGCAAACTCCAAAGCAGTAAACAGACTGAAAACCATGAAGAAAATGTTGACCAACCAGACCAATCGAGAAAATATGGATGATAGACTCAGTATAAATCAAGATCCAACACATAGAAGCAGCTCCATCCAAATATGTTCCATGCAAAATAGGACATGAATCAAAAACTCAAGGTAGGCAGAGAGAATGCATCCTACAAACTTCTTGGTTAATAACCCAAAAACCAGGAAAGATCAATATCCACAGGCCTAAGTAGAGAACATCCAGTAGTTGAAACAATTCTTGAAAAGAGATATTCAATCAAAGCTCTTAAAAACTGGGCCAACCACTTTGGAGGTGCGGTGGTGTCGAGGGGGGTTGTCTAAGGTGGTGGGGGCTATCCAAGGGGGTGGAGGGTGTCTAGGGGGTGGGGGTGTCTAGTGGGTGGGGGTGTCCAGGGGGTGGGGTTATCTAGGGGGCTATCCAATGGGGGTGGGGGTGTTCATGGGGTAGGGATGTCCATGGGGGTCATGGGTGTCTATGGGGTGTGGTGGTGGGGGTGTCCGGGGGGGGGAGGGGGTTGTCCAATGGGTTGGGGGTGTCCATGGGGGGTGGGGGTGCAGGGGGTGGGGGCTGTCTAATGGGGGGGTGTCCAGGGGGTGGGGGCTGTCTAGGGGGGTAGGGGGTGTCCAGGGGGATGGGAGTGGGGGTGTTCAGGGGTGGAAATACCCATATAATACCTTAAAATTTACCTATACCCAATCCAACCAACATCACAATTCCAATGCATCACCCAACCAACAACCAATTCATCCTTAATATCAATACCCTTCCCATTATTCCTTGAAAAAAAACTATAAATACAAAATCCAAATCCAATTTTCAACTAAACTAATGTCTATAGAAAGTACCATATCACCCCACTAAAAAAATGGAAAACCACCAACACCACTACCCCAAACGTCCCCAATCCCTTCACATTGACCAAACTTATATACATTACCCACCTCGAGTCCATATGACTAAACAAACCCTTTACCATCTTTAAAGTGTAGAAAAAAATATAAAACAAATCAAAGTGATCGGTTTGCCACAGACCTCAGGAACTCTAATTTAGATTAAATAAAAATAGAAAATAGAAAAAAAAATAGATACAACACATTTAAATTAAGGTAACACTTACTAATTTAATGTTTATAAATAAAAAATTTCTTGATGGAAGATGGATCTATACGTGAAAGGAGTTTTGTGGCCTAGGGTAAAGATATATATTCTATAGGATCTTTGGATTAGGGTCTGCAATCGGCAGAAGTGGGAGGTGGGCTGCTGTGTATTTGGGGGAAAACTTTCCCAATGATTTTTAAAAACCATTGGGAAATCTTATCTTTACCAATGATTTTAATAAACCATCGGTATATATTAGATAAATTATATATTTCCCAACGGTTTACTCAAACTTTTGGGAAATCTTAATTGTAATAACACATTCCCAATGGTTTGAACAAACCATTGGGAAATGTTTCCTTTTTTACAGTATACCAACGGTTTCTTCAAACTCTTGGTATAAAACCATTGGAAAAAAATTTGTTTCCAATAGTGTTTGGGGGGGGTGTCCAGGGATAGGGGGTCACCCAAGGGAGTCTGTTCGGGGTGGGGGTTATTCAGGGGGCGGGGGATGTCCATGGGGGTAATGTCTGGGGAGGAGTGTGGGGGGTTGGGAGTGGGGCTGTCCGGGGGGGGGGGGTCCAAGGGGGTTGGGAGTGGGGGGTTTTCATGGGTGGGGGCTATTCGGGGTGAGTGTGTGTGTTTGGGGGGGGGGGGGGGGGTTGTTTGAGGGGAGTTTATTTGGGGGGGGTTGTCCGGGGGTGGGGGTTGTCCGGGGTGAGTGGGGATGCTATTTAGGGGGGTTTCTTGGGTGGGAGGGGGGTGTCCAGGGCTGGGGGAATCCATGGGGGGGGGGGGCTGTCCAGGGGGTGCTGTCCAAGGGGGGCGGGTTGGGAGTGCGGGTTATCTGGGGATGATGGGATATTCGGGGGGTGTGGGGTTGTCCGGGGCTAGGGGGGCTATCCAATGGGGAGATGTCTAGGGGTGGGGGGTTGTCCATGTGGGGCAGGATGTCCAGGGGGAGTGGGGTTGTCCAAGGGGGCTATCCAAGGGGAGTGGGGGTTGGTAGTGGGGGCTGTTTGGGGGTTGGGGTGTAGAGACCCAAGCTTGATGTACATAGACATTATATTACTTTTGCAGAATACCTAATATATGACAAAAACAGATGCCCAATGACTGTATTAGTTTATTGTCTTTGGAAACTCGGAACATAATCTTCTAATCATAGTGAAAGATCTTCAACATCTCCCATAAAGATCTCCCCCTTTGTATTTCTTACCTAAAACCTTTCATTATATCCTAGGGAAAATAAAACATAAAAAGGGTGAGTTCAAATACTCTGTAAGGTTAAACATGGAGAACATAAAACAATCCCTAAACATTTGAACGTAAGAACATGAACATAAAACATCAAAATCATGAGTAATGACATAAATCTTGGTAGTGTATAAGGCACAGATCATAAAGGAACATTAACCATGATAAAATAGAATGGTAATAAAACAAGTAATTGTGGAAAAACATTAACCACATGTTATGATTTCCATAGTATCCAAGGCATTGCCGCCAAGACCATCATAGTGGACAATGTCCCTTTCTGAATCGAGGTCACTCCAAATTCCAGTACTGTATCACTGAACCGGATTAACTTTTCATTCCAGCCTAGTCTATCTCATGAGATATAAATCTTTACCCAATGCATTGGATGGAGATATAGGTCCCACCCATCTCATAATGAAATCATTTTTACTTGTGCCACAAAATAATCATAAATCATTCATTATAACCCAAATAATAAAATGGGTTTCATAAACATCATCCCATCATAACATAATCCATATAGAATAAATGGATATCATTTCATTATAAGAAGAATGAAACCCTATAAATCAAAGAGATATTCTACTTGAAAAATAATGTAAAGACCCGTAAATTACAAGGAAATTTTTTTCATAATTTTATTTGGAATTTTACAAGAACACAGTTTCTAACGGCACCTGATTCTGAGGCCCGGTGTTCCCGGAATCATTTTCTGAAGTTTGGCTCAGGTACGTTCAGTGAACGGACGTGCTGGTTTTTCTAACTTTTGAACCGGTGATCGGAATCAAATTATGAGGGCACCGATGGAATTGCAGCACTGGTAATTGCTTAGAAACGCCTCTTCCGGAGTTGCGTTTTCTCGGGTGTGGTTTTTAATTTTTGGGTTTAAAGTTATGAAATAAAATAAAGTTGTGTGACAATTTTATTTTAATTTCACTTAAAGCCACTTGAAAGCCACTTGAAAGCCACTTAAAGCTGCTTAAGAGGAGCTGATACGGAAAGGGTGCTATCCAAAAATATCCTACCCCCTTGGTAGGATATTTGTGAGGTGGGGCCTGCACGATCCCCACCGTTTCTTTTCCGCTAAGTAACGCACCCGCGAAAACCCGTCATTATGAAAGTCAACTCACGTGTTTTCTTAAATTCTTAACGCACCAATTAATTGAGCAGTTTTCTTCATTGAACTAATTCTACGAATTAATTTATTCATTTCTTAAAATGTTTGAAATCCGTTGGCCTAATAATAAAATAAGACCAATGCACGACTTCTGGAAAAATGTTCGTTGAGAGGATTTGACAGAAACCAAGAGTTCTTCATCCTCCTTCGCGAAGAACGCGAAGAACGCGAAGAACGTCGACCTCCGACGAAGAACGCCGAACCCGCGGAAATCGACGATGCGACGCTGTGTGTCGTGACGCCGACGTTTCCTCTCCCGCGACATTCTTCTACGACGTTTCTTAATCCACAACAAAATCTTCGATCATACGTTGAGGTGAGAGATTGCGGTTCTTTAAATTTCTTTGTGGATTAAAACAACAATATGGATTTAATTATTATTAATTAAATCTATATGTTCTTGAACCATGGAGTTTTTCGAAGCGCACCGTATTCCGCGACGACGCGACGCCCTTCCGCAATGACACGATGCCCTTCCGCGACGTGACGATCGCCTCCTTCCGCGGCGATCAATTCCGCAAAGAACGCGCATGCGACGACTTGAGAGGTAGGGGTTGTTGTGAAATATTTTATATTCCCGTGAACATTTCTTTTAAAATAAAGAACCCGGTTTCATAAGAACAATTTTAATTTATTAAAATTGTTGTTTGATATGTTGATTATTCTTCCCGGTTGTTATCGCTTAACGCGGAGGGTGCGGGCCGAACGAACAGGGCCCGACAACCCTCCGCAGTTGTTCGTTGCTGTGCGGATTTGGCGGGCGATGACAAAACGTGACACAAGGGTGATTTGATGTTTCCACAGTGAAGAACGGAACCTGGGAGGAGCACCGGCGCAAACGGGAAAGAAAACGGACCACCGGAGCAACTCCGGTGGCCGGCGGAAGCCTCCGGCGGCGCGGGTCGCCGGTGCGGCGGCGCCCCGGCGGCGTTTGTCGCGTCTGTTCACTCCAGCGCGGCCCCTCGAGGGCCGCGACATCTTCGTCCCTTGGGGGCAGAGCCCCGCGGCTCCCTCGGTTGGCCGCTCGGCCGAGCCGAGCCGGGCCGGGCCGCGCCCTGGCCGGACCGGTCCAGGTCCAGCCGGGTCGGCCCGGGCCCAGACCCCCTATCTCCGGATGTTCTCGTTCTTTCGCTCATAACATGAGATACGGGCCTCTGAAAGACACGTCGTCATCGGAAATGCGATCCTTTGATCGAGACGGTCATTTCGGTATATCGCACTCAAGGTTTCAGATTACTTTGTGTTCGGCCGGGATGGTTCATACACGAAACCAACCGGGCCTTCGGAGCAGAAACTCTCATATCTTGAGCTTCGGACGTCCGATCGATGTACCGTCGACTTCGTTGAATTACTCTAAGTGAGACGGATCTTTTGGCATACCCCACCCGAGGTTTGGACGTAGGTGGATTACGGTCGGGTTGGTTTTGCCTTAAAAACCAACCGGGCCCCTAGGACGAAAAAGCCAATAACTCTCAGACCGGGCGTCCGATTGATGCACCGTCTGCGACGTTGAGTTCTTGCTGAAGATATGAAACTTTTGGATACATCAACTCTGGACTTTGTGTCAGTTGATGTATCAGCCTCTTAGCTCGTGGAGCGGATCCTCCCGAACGAGCTTGCTGTGTGCGGGAACCCTAGTGCTGGCTGCGACTTCGATGACGACGACTGTGCAGAGATCCTTAGTGGACTGCGACGATGACTGTGCAGAGATCCTCAGTGGACTGCAACGACTACTGCACTTAGAGATCCTATGTGGATCAGTGCTACAGATCCTGTGTGGATCTGATCCTGTGTGGGTCAGCGCTCAGCAGTTTTGTGTGAGCCAGCGCCTACAGGTCCTGTGTGGGCCTGATCCTGTGTGGGTCTTGCGGGGGTTAGTTACCTATTGATCTTGTGTGGGTCTGATCCTGTGTGGGTCATTGCGGGGGTTAGTACCTATCGATCCTTTGTGGGTCCGATGACTTAGATGGATCAGTGATCATCTTTATCGTTATCCGAAGAAGTATACCTATGTGAGCTGAATATTGTGTTACTCTCCTTTGTGGATTGTGTTGAATTATCCTGTTTGGATTTACTGTTTACTATCCTATGGGGATTACATTTTCTCTCCTTCGTGGATTGTGTTGTGTTATCCTGTGTGGGCTTATGTTTTGCTTTCCTGTGTGGACTGGGTTGTGCTTGGGCTCAGATGTTGGAGCCAAATGGGAATTGATGACTTAGGTATATGTATGGGCATATACCTAAGCAGTGTCGGTTGTTAATTCATTATTGTATCTTTCCTTTGTGGTTTATCCTTTGTGGATTTCGGGACACCTTCGAGGGTCTAGGGGTCCCTACTGAGTAGCTTATACTCACCCCTGCACGGGCTATGCCAACACTACGTTTTGTTGGTTGTAGACGACGGACAGCGCTGATCCTGGTGGAGGCTTGTGGAGTAGGATGGTACCTGGAGGTGGACCACTGGGCGAGACGTACTCGGAGCGGTCAGGTGGACCCGAGGAGCAGTGGAGGCTATCTATACCCACCCTTCAGGTGGGACTTCCAGACGACGGCTCGGCGCTGCAGCTTTTCTTTTCAGTTGTTGTTTTCCCCATTCAGTTGTACTTTACAGTTGGGATTGTATTTTCGGCCCCTTTTACTTTCATCACAGCATGTTACAGTTTTTACTTAGTGTTTACTTTTCCGCTTGCTTTCTCTGTAGTGCTTGTTTACTTTTCAAAGGCAATTCCTTCCCTTTTTCCGGGATTTACGCCTTGGTGCTAGTCGCTAGCCCCTTCCCTATGGAAGGCGGGTTTGGGGTAGTCATGGCACGGGCCCCGAGGACGGGTCGTGACAAATTGGTATCAGAGGTGGTCGGTTCTACCACAGACTCTGATCTTTCTCCTATGTGAAGCAATAGTGTTTAGCGTATTGGGTGTGGTTATCAGTCTAGGGAGTCCAGTGTTGGTGTGGCGGCCGACGTATCCGTACACCAGGACCCTGACTTCTGATTTCCGACTTAATGCACGAAAACATTGATTGCATGTGTGTTTTCAAGTTTTCTTCGTGATTACTTTGTATCAGCTCACTAGGTATACTGTTCTGACCGTGGCACACTTGTTACCTTTTCAGGATGGCCCCACGACGGCAGCCAGCTAGGGTTCCGAGAGTAGAGCGTGACGACAGCCCACCGAGTGACGAGGCCTCGGTACAGGGCCCGTTGACAGCAGAGGCACCGGCGGTACCTTTACCCGCCGAGCCCCCGATGCTTCCAGCACCGACCACTGACGATGCACGTCGCCTCGGAGCTCTGCACGAGTTCCAGCACTAGCGACCACCCAGGTTTCGTGGGGAGATGGACCCCCAGGCAGCCGAGGACTGGCTGGAGGCGGTCGTTTGAGTTTTCAGGCTAGTGAGGACACCACCAGACCTCATGGTCATCCTTGCGGCGAGCCTAATGCACGCAGCAGCGGGCCGATGGTGGAGATTGATGCTTCAGGTGCACGATGAGGCATCTCTTCTCTGGACGGACTTCGAGAGCCTCTTCTGCTCAGAGTTCATCTCGGCCACCCTCTGTGCGGTGCGCATCCAGGAGCTTCTTCAGCTGCGACATGGCAGCTTGATGGTCGCCCAGTACGCGGTGAGGTTTACCGATCATTCTCGCAACTCGACAGATATGGTATGGGACCCATTCTTCTGGTCCTGGACCTTTGAGCAGCGTTTGAGACATGAGATTAGGGCATCGCTGATCTCCCTCAGCATCCTGACCCTGGAAGGAGTACTGGAGCGAGCCCTTCTGATCGAGAGCTTTCTGGATGAGTCCATAGCGAGACCTACCGCAGGGCGGCAGGTAGCGGAGTCTTCAGCAGCAGGCAGCCGACGGATGACTCATGGGTCTAGGCAGACCAGACCTTCCGGCAGACGACCTCAGGACACTGGCTCAGAAGTGTGGGGCACACAGCGCATAGCCAGTCTTTCGAGAGGCAGGCAGTGCTACGCATGCGGCTGGCAAGGCCACATGGCTCGTGACTGCCCGACCCACCGTGCCGAGGAGCAGCAGATGGTGGAGGGGCCACCCCAGAAGATGCAGAGGGTTGACTGTGGCGGTCCATAGGGAGGAGGCAGACGAGGAAGAGGAGCTGGCCGAGCAGCATGTGGTGGGCGACGCTTTGAGGCTCCACCACCACCACACCAGGAGGTCCTCCCCGACCACAGGGAGCTGGCGGGCAGAGACAGGCACAACTCCAGGCAGCAGAGACCTACAACCACAGCGCGCCAGAGATGATTCGAGGTATGATCTGTGTCTATTCCACCCTTGCTGCAGTTCTTATAGACACAAGAGCGAGTCACTCTTTCATAGCCGCTGCCCTTGTTCGGAGCTCGTAGATTCTGACAGAGCCGTTGGCTCGATCCTTATGGCTAGAGACTCCTACGGGAGCAGACTCGACGATTACGCACTGGTTCCAGCAGTGTAATCTTACTCTAGTAGGTGAGAGCTTTGGTTGGGATCTTCTTGTAGCGGCGTCGAGGCCTTATGACGTCATCTTGGGAATGGATTGGTTATCTACAATCCATGCTCAGATTGACTATTTTATGTGCAAGGTGCGATGTGTGCGCACCGATGGGAGCAGGTTCACCTTCACCAGTGAGAAGGGATCCTTTTCAGCACAGGAGGGACTGTCGCAGAGGAGGGGACATCCCATCACTCATCAGCTGGCTAGCCTCATACTTGGAGCAGTTGACGTGCAGAGTCCTAGTTTTCCTACAGTGGTGGATCAGTACGCGGACGTCTTCCCCGATGACGTTCTAGGGCTATCTCCTCGCAGAGAGGTAGACTTTTATATTGATCTATACCCCAGGACAGCCCCGATATCCACTCCAGCGTATCGGATGGCCCCCACTAAGATTCGAGAGTTGCGGGTACAGTTGGAGGACTTGCAGGGAAAGGGGTTCATCTGACCCAGTGTTTCACTCTGGGCTTCCCCGATATTGTTTGCCAAGAAGGAAGACGGGAGATTGCGACTGTGTGTTGACTATCGTCACCTGAACCAGGTGACAGTGAGGAACAAGTATCCGCTACCAAGGATTGAAGATCTCTTTGATCAGCTCAAGGGCGCACGGTGGTTCTCGAAGATAGACCTCAGGTCAGGCTATCATCATCTCAGAGTTTGAGACGAGGACGTGCAGAAGACGACCTTCAGGTGTTGGTATGGCCACTATGACTTCTTGGTTATGCCATTCGACATAACCAATGCTCCATAATTGTTCATGAGCCTCATGAACAGGATCTTCCAGCCATACCTCGATCGATTTGTCATAGTCTTCATCGACGACATTTTGGTGTACTCGACCACAGAGGAGGAGCACGCCTGCCACTTGCGGGTTGTACTAGACACACTCCGAGAGCACCAGCTTTATGGAAAGCTCTCAAAGTGCTAGTTCTGGTTACGTGAGGTCCACTTCTTGGGGCACGTCATTTCTGAGGCAGGATTTGAGGTGGATCCCGCGAAGATCGAAGCAGTACTAGCTTGGGAGCCACCCAGGAGCACGACGGAGGTGCGGAGTTTCTTGGGAATAGTTGGATACTATCGGAGATTTGTGCCGGACTTCTCCAGAGTTGCGGTGCCACTCTCAGCTTTTATGAAGAAGGGGAAACCCTTTGTGTGGTCAGACAGATGTCAGCAGAGCTTTCAGGAGCTGAGACAGATATTGACCATTGCACCTATCTTGAGGTTTCCTGAGGAGGGAGTTGGATACGTAGTCTAATGTGATGCATTAGGGACTGGAATCAGATGTTTCCTGATGCAGGAGCGGGCCATGATTGCCTATGGATCACGTAAGTTGAGGCCGCCTGAGCTGAACTATGCCACACTTGACCTGGAGTTACCAGCAGTGGTCTTCGCTCTGAATACATGGCGGCACTATCTGATGGGTGGGCTCTTTACAGTCTTTTCTGACCACCAGGGTCTCAGGTACATCTTCTCTCAGAAATACCTGAACCTGAGATAGCGGCGATGGCTCGAGTTCCTCCAGGACTATGACTTTGAGATAGTATATACTCCTGGGAAGGGGAACGTAGTAGCCGATGCTCTCAGCAGGAGGACGGGCATCCAGCTACTTGAGGAGGCGACAGAGCAGCTAGCCGCCTTACAGATATCCTTTGTGGATAGGGACAAAGCAACCTTCCATCAGTCTCTCATAGTCACCCCTCCACTACTACAGCGGATTAGAGAGGCACAACATGGGGATGCTGACTGTGAGACACGGCGTGCACATATATCCTCAGAACAGGCACCTGATGGTTTCTCCCTTGGAGCAGAGCACGATGACCTTTTCAGAGGACGTACCTTGGTACCAGTTGCTTTACGGGAGGAGGTGCTGAGAGAGTTTCACACTTCTCCTTTGACGGTACATCCTGGAGTGGTGAAGATGTACCAGAACCTTAGACGACAACACTGGTGGCCGGGCATGAAGAAGGTTGTGGCAGAGTTCGTTTCTCGATGCCTCACCTGCCAGCAGGTGAAGGCAGAGCATCAGGTACCAGCAGGCTTGGTATAACCCTTAGAGGTCCCGGAGTGGAAGTGGGATGGGATATCAATGGACTTCGTGACTAGGCTTCCACGCACTTCCAGAGGTCACGACTCCATTTGGGTGATTGTTGACCGACTCACCAATTCGGCACACTTCTTACCCATCCGAGAGCAGGGCTCAGTGGAGAGCTTGGGGTGTCTCTACGTTCAAGAGATTGTATGGCTTCACAGTGTGCCATCGTCTATCGTCTCCAATCAGGATGATTGCTTTACTTCCCGGCTTTGGAAGGGGTTGCAGGAGGCATTCAGGACACGGCTACGTCTGAGCACCGCCTTTCACCCTCAGACTGATGGTCAGAAGGAGAGGACCATTTTGACTCTCGAGGACATGCTCCGCGCATGTGTCCTTGACTTTGGTCGAATCTGTGAGGATAACCTACCCTTGCTGGAGTTCGTGTACAACAATAGCTACCACTCCACCATCAGGATGGCACCATATGAGGCATTGTACGACAGACCTTACAGATCTCCTTTGTGCTGGACAGACCCTGGGGAGTCAGCACTTGTGGGACCAGAGATGGTCTGGGCCGCGACAGAGAAGGTCCAGGTCATCCAGGAGCGGATGAGGACAGCTCAGAGCTGGCAGAAGTCTTATGCTGACAGGAGGTGGAGACCACTATAGTTCGAGGATGGCGACCACGTCTTTTTGCGTGTCTCACCTCGACGTGGATTACAGAGATTTGGCCGAGGTGGAAAGTTGTCTCCATGCTTCATCGGACCCTTCCAGGTCCTCAGTAGGATTGGTGAGGTATCTTATCGCCTGGCCCTACCACCTCAGTTGCACCGGGTGCACGACATCTTCCACGTATCTCAGCTGAAGAGATACGTGCACAACCCGATGCACATCATTGACCATGGGGAGCTAGACGTGGATGATGTGGAGAATTTTGCGGAGGTCCCAGTGGAGATCGTGGATCGACAGGAGCGGGTCCTACGTGGACGATCGATTCCTCTAGTGCGCATCAGATGGCAGCACGGGAACCTCCAGGAGAGCACTTGGGAGCGGGAGGCTGAGATGCGTGCTCAGTACCCACATTTGTTTCCCTAGTTTATGATGTATATTTATGGGGATGTAAAGCCCTAAGGTGGGAGTAATGTAAAGACCCGTAAATTTCAAGGAAATCTTTTTATTACTTTTCTTTGGAATTTTACAAGAACGCAGTTTCTAACGACACCTGATTCCGAGGCCCGGTGTGCCCGGAATCATTTTCCGAAGATTGGCTCGGGTACGTTTAGTGAACGGAAAAGCAGGATTTTCTAACATTTCAATCGGTGCTTGGAATCAAATTTTGAGGGCACCGATGGAATCGCAGCGCAGATAATTGCTTAGAAACGCCTCTTTTGGAGTTGCGTTTGCTCGGGTATGGTTTTTAATTTTTGGGTTTAATGTTATGAAATAAAATAAAGTTGTGCGACAATTTTATTTTAATTTCACTTAAAGCCACTTGAAAGCCACTTAAAGCTACTTAAGCGGAGCTGATACGGATAGGGTGCTATCCAAAAATATCCTACCCCCTTGGTAGGATATTTGTGATGTGGGGCCCGCATGAGCCCCACCGTTTCTTTTCTGCTAAGTAATGCACCCGTGAAAACCCATCATTATGAAAGTCAACTGACGCGTTTTCTTAAATTCTTAACGCAATAATTAATTGGGTGGTTTTCTTCGTTGAATTAATTTTATGAATTAATTTATTTGTTTCTTAACCTATTTGAAATCCATTGGCGTAATAATAAAATAAGACCAACGTACGACTTCTGAAAAAATGCTCATTGAGAGGATTTGACAGAAACCAAGAGTTATTCATCCTCCTTCGCGAAAAACATGAAGAACACGAATAACGCAAAGAATGCCGGCCTCCGATGAAGAACGACGAACCCACGGAAATCGACGACGCGACGCCGTGTGCCGCGACGCCGACGTTTCCTCTCCTGCGACGTTCTTCTGCGACGTTCCTTAATCCACAACAAAATCTTTGATCATCCGTTGAGGTGAGAGATTGCGGTTCATTAAATTTATTTGTGGATTAAAACAACAATATGGGTTTAATTATTATTAATGAAATCTATATGTTCTTCAACCTCGGAGTTCATCGACGTGCACCGTATTCCGCGACGACGCGATTCCCTTCTGCGACGACGCGACGCCCTTCCGCGACGCGATGATCGCCTCCTTCCACGGCGATCAATTCCGCGAAGAACGCACGTGCGACGACTTGACGAGGTAGGGGTTGTTGTGAAATATTTTATATTCCCGTGAACGTTTCTTTTAAAATAACGAACCTGGTTTCATAAGAACAATTTTAATTTCTTAAAATTGTTGTTTGATATGTTGATTATTCTTCCCGGTTGTTATCGCCTAACGCGGAGGGTGCGGGACGAACGAAGACGGCCCGACAACTCTCCACAGTTATTCGTTGTTGTGCAGATTTGGCGGGCGACGACAAAACGTGACGCAAGGGCGATTTGATGTTTCCGCAGTGAAGAACGGAACCCAGGAGGAGCACCGGCACAGACGGAAAGGATAATAGACCACTGGAGCAACTCCGGTGGCCCGCGGAAGCCTCCGGCGGTGCAGGTCGACGGCGCCGGCGCCCCGGCGCACTGCTGGACAAGGCCGCCGTGGCTTCAACCGTGGCGGCGGCGGCCGCGCGGGTCTGGCTCGCACGCACGGGACACAGCCTTTGCTGCGTCCGTTGATTCCAGCGCGGCCCCTCGAGGGCCACGCTATCTTCGTCCCGTGGGGGCAGTGCCCCACGGCTCACTCGGATGGCCGCTCAGCCGAGCCGAGCCGGGCCGGTCAGCCGGACCGGGCCGCGCCCTGGCCGGACCGGACCGGGTCCAGCCGGGTCGGCACGGGCCCAGACCCCCTGTCTCCGGATGTTCTCATTATTTTGCTTATAACATGAGCTACGAGCCTCCGAATGACCCGCCGTCAGCGGCAACGCGATCCTTGGATCGAGACCGTCGTTTTGGTATATCGCACTCAATTTTTCAGATTACTTTGAGTTCGGCCGGGATGGTTTGTACACGAAACCAACCGGGCTTTCGGAGCGGAAACGCTCATATCTTGAGCTTCGAACGTTCGATCGACGTACCGTCGAGTTTGTTGAATTCCTCTAAGTGAGACAGATCTTTTGGCATACCCCGCCCGAGGTTTGGATGCAGGTGGAGTACGGTCGGGTTGTTTTTTCCTTAAAAACCAACCGGGCCCCTGGGACGAAAACGCCAATAACTCTCAGACCGGGCGTCCGATTGACGCGCCATCTACGACGTTGATTTCCTATTGGCGATACTGAAATTTTTGATACATCAACTCTGGTCTTCGTTTCAGTTGATGTATCAGCCTCTCGGCTCATGGAGAGGACCCTCCCGAACGAGCTTGCTGTGTGCGGGAACCCTAGTGTTGGCTGCGACTTCGACGACGACGATTGTGCAGAGATCCTCAGTGGACTGCGAGGACGACTGTGCAGAGATCCTCAGTGGACTGCGATGACTACTGCACTCAGTGATCCTATGTGGATCAGTGCTACAGATCCTGTGTGGATCCGATCCTGTGTGGGTCAGCACTTAGCGGTTCTGTGTGAGCGAGTGCCTACAGGTCCTGTGTGGGCCCGATCCTGTGTGGGTCTTGCGGGGGTTAGTTACCTATTGATCCTATGTGGGTCCGATCCTGTGTGGGTCATTGCGGGGGTTAGTACATATCGATCCTTTGTGGGTTCGATGACTTAGATGGATCAGTGATCATCTTTATCGTCATCCGAAGAAGTATACCTGTGTGAGATGAATCTTGTGTTACTCTCCTTTGTGGATTGTGTTGAATTATCCTATGTGGATTTACTGTTTACTCTCCTTTGTGGATTGTGTGGAGATAATATACGGGGATTACTTTTGCTCTCCTTGGTGGATTGTGTTGTGCTATCCTGTGTGGGTTTACGTTTTGCTTTCCTGTGTGGACTGGGTTGTTCTTGGGCTTGGATGTTGCAGCCGAACGGGAATTGATGACTTAGGTATATGTATGAGAATATACTTAAGCAGTGTCGGTTGTTACTTCGTGATTGTATCTTTCCTTTGTGGTTTATCCTTTGTGGATTTCGGGAGACCTTCGGGGGTCTCGGGGTCCCTACTGAGTAGCTTATACTCACCCCTGCACGGGCTATGCCCACACAACATTGTGTTGGTTGCAGACGATGGACAGTGCTGATCGTGGTGGAGGCTTGCGGAGCAGGACGGTACCTGGAGGTAGACCACTGGGCGAGACGTACTCGGAGCGGTCAGGTGGACCCGAGGAGCAGTGGAGGCTATGTGTACCCACCCTTCAGGTGGGACTTCTAGAGGATGGCTCGACACTGCGGATTTTCTTTTCAGTTGTTGTTTTCCCCTTTCAGTTGTACTTTACATTTGGGCTTATATTTCCGGCCCCTTTTACTTTCAGCACAGCTTGTTACAGTTTTTACTTAGTGTTTATTTTTCCACTTGCTTACTCTGTGGTGCTTGTTTACTTTTCAAAGGCTATGCCTTCCCTTTTTCCGGGATTTACGCCTTGGTGCTAGTCTCCATCCCCTGGCCTATGGAAGGCGGGCTTGGGGTAGTCACGGCATGGGCCCCGAGAATGGGTCGTGACACATAAACATATTAAATAATTTCACCTTAGATGGAAATTGTTTTGATAAAACACTTGAAATGAATTTTTGAGGAAAATATCCTTTCTTATTCAAAATCATTTTATTTTCACAAAATGCAATGAAATTTTAAAAGAAAAGGATTTTTTTAAAATAATCATGAAATTTTGTGGAGGAAGCTTCATGAAAATAAGGCTTTATGAAACCGTAAAAAATCGGTTCATGCCGTATAAGTTAAAAAAACATTCTTCTCGTACTTTTTCCGAAAAAGTAAAAAAGTTCCTCATTTGTTAAAAAAAGATATATTCCTTAAATACCATGTAGTAAAAGTCAAAAATGGGTAAGATGGACTTTAAACATACATGAATCCATTTTTAGAAAACAGGGATATGGATGATAAATATAACACGAATAAACAATCTCGGATAAAAACGAGATTGGAAAATTTATCCCTTACCTTATGTCCAATTTCTTCTGTATGTGACTCAGACCCCTGTATATTGGGTTTAAACATATTATTAACTTGTAACAGAACCATAATAATATTTATGTTAGCATATATGATTCACTTATGACTATATATTACCTGTTCATTTGTCAATTCCATGTTAAAGTAGCGTTTTGGGTAAAATATTTTCATTTATCATCCATGTCTTGACTTGTAATTATTCATATTATTACTTAGATCATGATTACTTACTTCCATAATGTAAAACCTGATTTATATATAATATATATTCAGAATATACATATATATAATAGATCAGTAAATGGAAAGAAATACACCGTTCATGGAGACGGTAGGTCGTACGTACGCATGAACGTTGTTTTAGCTTCCTTATTTAATTGAATGGTAGTAAGTAAATAACATATACATAATTAAATTATCATAAATATGTCATATATGTAATTATTATATAATATATATACTTTATAATAATTCTTGAATGGTTAAATTGGAGAATGAATCTTATCACGTCGTGGAGACGGTAATCCGTACGTACGCACGAGCGATGATATCATTCCCATAATTATTGAATGGAATTAGATTGTATGATATAATATCTCAGAATTAGTATCATGTTATAATAACCATATATATAGTAATTCTTTACACCATTATACCCATCCATGTAAGCTGGTGGTGGAAAAATAGATTACACCACGACGTGAAGACTGTATTCCGTACGTACACACGTGCGATTATTTTGTTTTTCATAGGATGGGTAGAAGGTGAAATAGGGTTGTTTCATATTTATAATAACATATAAGTATATTATTTATACTAATGTTATTACTTTATAATGAAACAAGTAAAGAAGAGGAAGTATAAGAATAAATAAACTTGAAAGAATTGGTAGAAGAGATTACCTCTTCTTCGACGCGCCTCCTCTTAACCTCAACTTAGGGCACTAATGTTGGTCTTGGAAGAATACCAGGACTTATAGTAGGTTTATAGGGAAGTGGAGAAGATAAATTGGCAGGGTTTGGCCGATCGTTAAGGCTAAAAGTGGTGTGAGGAGGAGAGGGAGGAGGTGCCCTTTTATAAGAGAAGATATGGGCACTTTTGGAAGCCTCAAAAATATTAATTTATAATAAACTCAAACCCCACTTGAAAACTTCCAAACTAACTCAAATTAAGATCTGAGGTAATATAGGGTTGTAATATCATCAAAAAAATTAAATTTAGACATGTTGTGAAATTATTTTAAACCTTATCAATTTGATTAATCCTTATTTAATTTATTTGATCTTATTTGTGGTAATATTATTCTAAATTTTAAATTGTTATAAATAATTACTTATGTGTTGTTAATTAAACATAATTGGGTAATTTATGAAATTTTAGACCATATAAATTTCAATTTATAATTTTTAAATATTTATGTGCTTTTTAAACAATTTAATAACATGATATTTTTATAAAATAAAAATAGTATTAATTTTGACACTATTCATTTATTTGAATTTAAATAAAATCTACACAGAGGATATATTCAAAAAAAATTAATATATTTATAACATTTCATATTCATCTATAAAATTTTTGGAGAACATTAATTAGTTCATATAATGTTTATTTAAATATTTATAAAACCATTTATTTGTTATTTCTCTTAATAAAACAATTACTACATCATTTTTGTATAATCATTTAATATAATTATTAGTTTCATAAAAATTAAAAATAAAATCCTATGATGAAGATAAATATAATAAATTTCATAATAATATTTTTACTCGAATTTATCATCTTAAAATCACAACATTTAAATTGTTATATTTATTAAATTATGAAGGTGACATCTTTGACATCATTTAAAATGAAATAATATAAATATATTAATCTGTTTTATAATGCTCCAAATGGTCCACAAATGGACCCTTGGATTCTTAGGGTATATATATAATCGAAATATAAGGTTTGGTCATGTTTCTGGTCCTTTTTTTAGGTACTATTATTTTAATAAAAACTATATTATTGATTTTTCACAAAATAAGTAATTTCGACATCATTAATGTATAAGATATTAAGGTAATTAAATATTTTATAAAAATTACAAATAAATTACCATGATAAATAAAAAAAATTAGATTTAAAATTAGTATTTATAATCTAAATTATATTCTGTATAACCATATATTAAAAATAATCTAATTATTAAAGTTTGAGTGAGACATATTTCACTTTCTTTAAAATAAAATAAATTAAAGGTCTTAATCATATACAAGTGGGTTCTAATGGGTTCCATTTCGACTCAAATATTCCTTAAGACGAAATATAATCATCTAATTATATTAAAACATGTGTTAGGGTAATTTTATAATATTATTTTTACACTTAATTACTTAATTTACCTTTAACTGTGGTAAATAAAATTGACCGTAGTTACTATTTATAATGCCCAAAAATAAAAAGTAGCCTTTTAACATAATTTGGACCTACTGATTCCAAATATGGAATCAATTTTTCCAAATTCAAAACATATAAGTTTCTGTAATTAATTTAATATTAATTTTTTTGTCGGAAAAAAACGGGTTTTTGTTTAAAACATTGCAAAAGATTGAATTGAATTAACCTACTAAATCAATGTAAAATCAATGATAATGACATAAATTATATTAAATGGTAAAAATATATTCTATGTATACTTTAAAACAATTTAATATTATAATTTAACCATATAAATTATCTCGATGAAAAAAGCTGTTTTTAAGTTAAATTTAGCGAGTTTTTACTATTCATCAAAATAAGAACATTGTCAGAAAAATATCAAAAAATTATCCAATGTAAATTTTTATATCCTGATTCAAAAGAAGAATTTTATTTTGTAAAATTGAACTTATAAACTTGTCAAAAATTATATTTAAAATGGATGCGCCATCAAAAGGCAACAAAATTGCATTTTTTGAAAAAATACTTATTTTACCTGAAAATTTTATTTGGTTCTCATACCATGTTCTAGAAAATGTGTAATTTGAATAATAATGTTATAAAATTCAAAATTTAGTTAATACTATTCATAACTTCTAGTTCATAATAATATTATAACCATATATCGTTGTTTTGTGAAACTCGGTATTGCGTACAACACACGCTATTGAGGAAGGTCGCGATTGTGTGTATGCAAGCCAAGTCAGGGTTGCGTGTAGTGGAACCTCCATTTGGTGTTGCGTATAATGTAATAAAAACATATTTTATTTATACATTAAATAAAATCAATACTTAATATTGTGTAGAATAATTTCTACAAAACGAACTTAAAATTGTGTGTAACACGAGCCAAGAATAGTGTTGCGTATACTGCAAGCTAATACGGTGTTGCATATAGTACATGCTAATCTTTTTGTAGTGTACAATAGAATACATCAATGAAATTAAAAGGAATATATCTCAAAAAATCTCGGGGTGTTACATTCTACCCCCCTTAAAATGTATTTCGCCCTCGAAATTCGTCGAGGTTATAAATCGTTTACTGCCTGAAAGTTTCATTCATAGAAACCCACATCGTAAGAAGGTATACTAAAAATTAATTTTAAAAAGTGAAGTATGAAACGTAACAGTTTCCCAAATTAACTCATCACTGGGTTCCCACATAAGAGAACATAGGTGAAAATATGTATGTGGAAGAGAAATCTAACCGTCATGTTCTGATGGAGAGTGGTAGAGAATAGGGCTATGAAAAAGCCAACTGTCACAAAGCCATAAATTTGTGATGATCTAAGGTACCATCTGATTCATCAGATATGAGCGCACTAGGACAACATTTTTTGTTTTCAAGATCATTTTCCAAATGTTGAAGAATTTTTGAATTAAATGAAATACTTATTGGATTTTGGTACAATCTCAACCATGATCGTGCCTCAAACAATTTCCACTTCATCTCTTAAAGAAATGAAGTTGATTTTGTCTTTCGCGAAGTTTTAGCAGATCATGCGATAGAATGATAGGTCATTCCATCTGTCCCAAACATAAGTTATCAAAATTTATATACATAAGTCCATCTATGGTGAGATTAATCCGATATGATTCCAAAAACGGACTTATACTTCATATATCATACCGATTAATAAAATAAAACTAGTTTCTACCAACCAGGGACTTCATGTAGGCCAGAGGTAGGTGATAAAGGAATGCCACACTTTGGTTGTGGTTTCAATTCCCACAACCTTGTCTAACGTGATGGGTTGTCAGCCATCCTACAGGTTGTCCCTTTTTCTAAAAATACATTATTATAACATCCCATCTATAATATCGAAAAAAAGTTATATCCTTAAAAAATACTAACTTATGTCCAACATAATCCATTCCAATATTTATTCTTATCTAAAATACTTATGTCCAAGATCATAGTATAAAGAAATCAATTACTTGAAATGTCATCTACCGAGCATGTGAATACCATCATTTATCCTCCATATATCATAAGATATATCTTTTTGGTCACAATCCTAAAATGTGAATACCTTAATCATGTATTCTCTTAAAGCATTAATTACCATAGAATCATTGTGAAAATATGAATGCTATCAAAACTCAACTCTTTCCACATACCAAAATCCCAAAATTTCTATATACTCAAACCATGATATACTTTGTCATTATATGAGATCATTAATACTATCAAACATTTCATTATCTCTTTCTCCCTTCATTATGTGCATATCATCTGATTTCCAAAAAAATATCTGAATAACCTTTCATGGATACCATTACCATTCAACATATACTTTCAAACAAACATAAGTAAAAACAATAATGTAACAATCCTTAAATGTTTCTTTATTCCATAGTACTATGAAATTACTTATACAACATTACTCTTGATAAACATACAATCATTCCACTACCTTCTTAAACCATTGACTGAGCTTCATCATTTTATTCCTCAACAGTTCTTTCATCTCATATATAATTTGTAGTCTCTTCATCATCATCAACATAAATACTACCCATACGACCATGTTGATTCTTTTCATTGGATCTTTTCCTTAGGGAATTGGTTTTCATAATGCCCGTACATTCCACATTTTAAAAATTTAACCGTTGTGGATGTCTTAGAAATACCATTATCATTGTCCATGGAGTTAATTGACCCTTTTCCTTTGAAGCTACTAGCTTTGTGTCCTTATTTTCCACACCCAAAGCATCTTCCAGATCCTTTGAATCATTCTCCATCATGCCTCTTCCCACATGATTTACATGAGGGAAAATTGAAGTTTCTTTCCTCTATGATCATCACGAAACTCCATCTTTATCTTATTATATGAGTCAGGAAACTTACCAATGTTGATATTATTGATCATATTATGATATTTCTGATTAGGCATAATAACGATGTTTGGACATCCAAATCCCATTTCATTTGGATTCTCATGATGAATATCATTCCATTGTCCATCATATTCTCCATTAACATGAATCCTCCTGTTTCCTTCCATTTCTTAAAACCCAAAAAGAATAGTATGAGAGGAAAAAATCGTACTAGAAAAACAACATAATAAAGGGGGAGTACTTTCAATCTCTAACATCTTAGGTTTAATTTTATGATCATTACCATAATTCTAGGATTATAACCTATAATTATACTTAACCTTAGGGAAATCCCTAGAAATACCTTAGAAATATATCTAGGTATCTCACTAATGTTTTTGCATCCTAGTTTCCAAAGGTTAACTAAACCTTTGCTCTGATACCAATTGTAGAGACCCAAGATTTACGTACATAGACATTTCATTACTTTTTTGGAATACTTAATACATGAAAAAAACAGATTCCCAAAGACCGTATTAGTTTAGTGTCTTTGGAAACTCAGAACATAATTTTCTAATCATGGTGAAAGTTCTTCAACATCTCTCATAAAGATCTTCCCCTTTGGTTTTCTTACCTAAAACCTTAATTTATATCCTGGGGAAAAGAAAACATAAAATGGGTGTGCTCAAATTCTCAGTAAGGTTAGACATGGAGAACATAAAACATTCCTTAAACATTTGAACATAAGAACATGAACATAAAACATCAAAATCATGAGTAATGACATAAATCTTGGTAGTGCATAAGTCATAGATTTTAAAGGAACATTAACCATGATAAAATAGCATGAGAATAAAACATTTAATTGTGGAAAAACATTAAGCACATGTTATTATTTCTATAGTTTCCAAGGAATTGCTGATAAGACAATCATAGTGGACAAAGTCCATTTCTAAATCGAGCTCACTCCTCATTCCAGTCCTGTATCACTAAACCGGATTAACTTTCCATTCCATCCATGTCTATCTCATGAGATATAAATCTTTACCCAATGCATTGGAGGTAGATATATGTCCCAACCATCTCGTAAAGACCCATAAAATTCATGGGAAATTTTTTCTTAATTTTCTTTGGAATTTTACAAGAACACGGTTTCAGACGGCACTTGATTCCGAGGCCTAGAGTGCCCGGAATTCCTATCTGATGTTTAGCTCGGGTACGTTCAGTGAACGAACGAGCAGAAATTTCTAAATATTGAATTGGTGCCCAGAATCGAATTCCGAGGGCATCGATGGAACTGTAGTGCCGGTAATTGCTTAGGAACTCCTGTGCCGGAGTTGCGTTATCACAGGTGTGGATGATAAAAATTGTAGAAGTTAATTTATTATTATTCTACAATTTTTATTATTTTTTTTACTCTAAGTGTTTAGTTCATGATGGAAGTTGGGTAACCACCCAACCTCCCTTGGGAGGTTATGATGGTGGTGGGGCCCACACGAACCCCACCCCTTCAAATCCTCTAACCCCTCTCAACTCCCATTAAATTAAGTTAACTTTTGGAATTTAATGGGGTGATTTATGTGTGGTTAATTGAATTTCAAACTCTTGAAATTAAAAAGGTTAAGTGGTGTTAATAAATTAAGGCTTAGGATTATTTTATTAATGTTAGAGTTTATGCCACGTTGAGAGGATTTGGGAAGCGTGAATATCTTCTTCATCTCCAATTAAGAACATCTTCGATGAAGAACGCGAAGAACGAACGATCTCCGACATGGAGCGCCGAGCCCTCAGAGACCGTCTTTCGCGACGCCGACCCGCAACGCGACGTCTTCTTCCACGACGTTCTTCTTCCGCATCGTCTATTCCGCGACGAAATCTCCTTCAACATCTTCGAATCCTCGCTTCGCGGAATCGACGTTCGTTTTACGTGGCGCCCGACCTCCATGACGCTCGTCTTCCACGGCTCATTGATGTGCATCATTCATGAAACCGAGGTAGGGGTTTTATTTATTTATTTTGTTCATGAATACCAACTTGACGATCTTCGTGGATTAAAACCAATTGTTATTGAATAACGCGAGGGGGCTGGACCGCACAAACACGGCCGACCCTCCACCTTATTTTCATGTTGGTTCCTTTGTGGTTTGGTTAGGGAAGGCGTGGTGTCGTCGCACCATGCGGTATCATGCGAAAGGAAATGAGCGACGCCGTCGCCCTGCGCCATGGAACGAAGAACAAGGACGCGACGCCGTCGCGCCGCGTCGGAGACACCGGAAAATACCGCAGCCGGTTCCGGGGCTGCGCCGGATGACAATGGTCGCGGCCGGTTCCGGGCCACGGCGGAGCAAGGTGACCGGCGGCCGAACCGGGCCGCCGGCGTCGGAGCCGTAAGGGGACCGGCCATCACCAGTCTCGTTTAGCAGGAACCGGCTGGCCAGGTCAGGCCAGCCGGATAGGGAGGAGTCGGGGGAATTGATTCCCCTGGCCGGATTTCAAATGGCCTCCATAAATGGGGGCCGCGGTTACACAAGGGGGCCAGCCCCCCCCCCCCTTTTGCCAATGGCTCGGCCTACGGCCGAGCTGGCAGTGCGCTGGGTGCGCTGTGCCCATTCGGGCTGCGCCCAAGCCGGGCAGGGCCGCGCTGCGCCCGGCCGGGCCGGGCCGACCCGGACCGGTGCGGGTCGACCCGCTTCGGGCCAACCAGGGGGTCTTGGGCCGGGGCGGTCCGGGCCCGAAACCCCCATTTTCGGATCGTTTGGGTTCAATTTCCCATAAATCAGGCTACGGACCTCCGATCAATGCGCCGTCAGCGGCGGCACGATCCTTGGAACGAGACGGTCATTTTGGTATATCGCACTCAAGGTTTCAGAATACTTTGAGTTCGGCCGGGTTGGTTCGTACACGAAACCAACCGGGCCCTCGGAGCGGAAACACTCTTATCTTGAGCTTCGGACGTCCGATTGACGTGCCGTTGACTTTGTTGAATTCCTATAAGTGAGACAGATCTTTTGGCATACTCTGCCCAAGGTTTGGATGCATGTGGAGTACGATCGGGTTGGTTTTTCCATTAAAAACCAACCGGGCCCCTAGGACGAAAAAACCAATAACTCTCAAACCGGGCGTCCGATTGACACACCGTCTACGACGTTGAGTTCCTGTTGACGATACAGAACTTTTGGATACATCAACTCTGGACTATGTGTCAGTTGATGTATCAGCCTCTTGGCTCGTGGAGCGGACCCTCCCGAACGAGCTTGCTGTGTGCGGGATCCCTAGTGCTGGTTGCGACTGCTACTGTGACTGCGACGATGACTGTACAGAGATCCTCAGTGGATTCGACGGCGACGACTAGAGCACTCATCAATCATATGTGGATCAGTGCTATCGATCCTGTGTGGGTCCGATCCTGTGTGGGTCAGCGCTCAGCAGTTCTGTGTGAGCCAGCGCCTACAGATCCTGTGTGGGTCTGATCCTGTGTGGGTCATTGTGGGGGTTAGTACCTATCGATCCATTGTGGGTCCGATGACTTAGATGGATTAGTGATCATCTCTATCGTCTTTCGAAGAAGTATACCTGTGTGAGCTGAATCCTGTTTTACTTTCCTGTGTGGATTGTGTTGTGCTATCCTGTGTGAATTTACGTTTTTCTTTCCTATGTGGATTGAGTTGTTCTTTCCTGTGTGGATTACGTTTTGCTTCCTGTGTGGAACACGTTGCTTTCCTGTCTGGATTGGGTTGTACTTGAGCTTGGATGTTGGAGCCGAATGACAATTGATGACTTAGGTATATGTATGGGCATATACCTAAGCAGTGTTGGTTGTTACTTCATGATTGTATCTTTCCTTTTTGGTTTATCCTTTGTGGATTTTGGGAGACCTTCTGGGGTCTCGGGGTCCCTACTGAGTAGCTTATACTCACCCCGGCACAGGCTATGCCCGCACTACGTTGTGTTGGTTGCAGACAACAGACAACATTGATCGTGGTTGAGGCTTGTAGAGCAAGACGGTACCTGGAGGTGGACCACTGGACGGAACATACTCGGAGCGGACGGCGGGACCCGAGGTGTAGTGGAGCTATTTGTACCCACCCTTCAGGTGGGATTTCCAGAGGACAGATCGGCATAGCGGCTTATACTTTTCAGTTGTTGTTTTCCCCTTTTGAGTTGTACTTTACATTCAATTTGGGTTTTTATACTGGCCCATTTACTTTTCCGCACTTACTGTTGTACCAGTTTTTACTTAGTTTTTACTTTTTCCGCTTGCTTACTATGTGGTTCTTGTTTACTTTACAAAGGCAATGTCTTCCCTTTTTTGTAACGCCCCGAGCTTCCACGATACGCTTCTCATTCAATAATGCAATAGCTTGCATTGTACGCAACTTCGAGTTCTAAAACACCGCGACTAATCAAAGTAGCCGTTATGAATTGTAATAACCACTTTTTAAAATTATAGAAATTTTATATTTCAAAATGGAATTCATTTTTGTATTCATAATATCAAAATTAGCCTATGTTGAATTTTTGGTATTTTTCTGAGAACTTCTAATTTTTTATGAATAGTGAAAATTACTTAAAAACAACTTTTTTAATCAAAATAATTTATAGTGATAAATTATACTATTTAGTGGTTTTAAATTATAATTAGAATATATTTTTAACATTTTATCCAATGGTGGTCATTAGAATTAATTTAACATTGAAATTAGACATAAACAATTGCCAATCTTTTGATATAAATTGTTTCTTAAAAACACGCTATTTGTTGTAACAGCAGGAATTAATTATAAAATTAATTAATGAAACTTATATGTTTGGAATTTTGTAAAATAGACATCATTTTTGAATTCGGAATATCAATTATAGCTTAGGGTGAAATTTTGGCCTTATTCTGAAAAACTTCAATTTTTGATGAATAGTGAAACCACTAAGTGGTTGTTAAAAACTGATTTTTTCGTTAAAATGAAATATTACCACTTCTGTGATCTGATTTTCAAAAATCCGACATACATGGTTGTCATTAAGAAGTAAAATGTGGTTCAATGAGATTAAAATAATTTTTGGTGAATAGTAACTCTTAAGTTCTTAATCGCGATTAGAGGTAATTAGTGTAGTTTAAGGTAAAAATAATGTTTTAATAATATGAGATGAGCTTGACACTTGTCCTACTCCTATTGGATGAGTCATGGCCGACCAAAAAAACCCATGGGTCAACTTGGGGACCCCATGGAGCCACTTTGGTTGGAAAATGACATTAATATATATTTATTTAATGTTAAAATTAAATTGACACAAACATGAGTTGTTTTATTAAAACAGTTTTTAAGTGGGGTTACACAAGTCCAAATTTTGACTATAAATATTCATTAGAAAGATAAAAAGATTTCATACATTATAGTAGTTTTTTTATAATTTTTAGACATTAAATAAATTAAATTATTTATAACATCATTATGATGCAGCGATGACCTCATTATTTAACGATTTTAATAAAATGAAAAGATAAAGTAAAATAAAAGGCTTACACTTGTCCAAAGACTATTGTATGGGTTGATTTAGAACCCTTATCACCTTATCCTCGAATTATACAAGTGTGGGACCTTTATAATCCGAAAAGAATTGTATAATAGAATAACATTTCATTACTTTCCAAAAGTGCCCCTCCTCTCCACTTATAAAAGGCCCCCACCACTCACACCTTATTCACACCTTCAAGCCATTTGGCTCGGCCAACCTCTGCCCAAATACTCTCCCAACTTCCCCCTATTACTCCTAGAAGCCTCACATTGGGCAGAACCCTTCCCAAGGAAGCCTTTGGCTCAAATCAAAAAGAGTTACCCGATTTTGAGGTAATGTCATCTCTAATGTTGTTTTGTTTTGTTTTTCTTCTCCAACCCCCTAAAATCCTTTTATTCATTTCTTTTGTAAAAACACCAGTATCCTCAATATAATAGGATGTTTTTATAATATGGATTCGAGCTACACTTACGCACACCTACATCTAATGGTTAAAGAACATACGGTTTCTGTGGATGGCGAATTTCTGTCTCACGAAACGATGATTGTTCAACACTCATATAACACCTTAAAAGGTGGCCATTAAGATTTCACTATTTTTATATATGATATATAATATGTTTATGTTTTACTTATGCTTCTGTATTTCTCATTTATGGCATACTTTATGATTTCCATTATGGGTAAAACGCGATAATTTCATTTTAGGAAGTGCGGACTACCGCCCCCTCAAAGTGATTTGAATCGTTAATGCCATATATGGGATGTATAAAGGATGGATTAAATGGTATTATACACTATATTATACTGTAATTATATTATAAATTTATATCATTATGATTCCGTTCCATTAAATACGAAATAGAAATGAAAGTAGCATTCATGCGTACGTACGGCTTACCGTCTCCATGAACTGTGCATTACATTTCTTACCTCTAAATGTTACGTGACATTATGAATGAATGTATATACTGGATATATATCATATATATGATATCTACATCATGAATATAATTCTAGATATAATGGATATTTCACCACATGAACAACTTGTAATTATAAGAAGTTTATTTTTGACTCAAATACCAAAGATCGACAAAACGACCGTTATTAACTTAAATAATTACATAATGTTCATAACATTGTAATAAGTGATATAAAAAGGATAATGAAATTGAAAATGGTTCTTAATAATGTATATATTAACTCTAGTTTATTATTCAGGAGGTTAAAGAACGGTTGAGTCAAGTCAGACACGAGGTAAGGGAATTTCTTAACCCAATTTCCATTCTTTGGGTTAATCTCCTATTATCAAATTATGTCATGATATTATTATGTGATATCTTGTATTTTTAATTTATTTATGTGTACTTATATAAAATACACATAATATATCTATTTTATTTAAAAAATGATCTTTGTAAGGGAACTTCTTAACCCAACTTCCATTCTTTGGGTTAATCTCCTACTTTCAAATTATGTCATGATATTATTATGTCTTATTTTGTAATATTTATGTGTACCTATAGTGAATACACATAATATATCTATTTTATTTTAAAAATGATCTTTTTAAGGACTTCGTCTCAATCTCCTTTCATTAAAGCATATTTGGTTTTATACACAAATTTCTTTTATACGGTGTATAAACCACTTTGACTTTTACGTTTATTCAAAAGGAATCTTTTTTATACGAAGAGTTTACTAAACGACAAAAGGGAATGTTTTTGTCGTATGTATTCGGCGACAATGACTTCTCCGCCACCGTGACCACTATTTGAGTTTCGGCTTCCTCTACAAGCCATACCCTTTTTTTTGAAGAATAAATACCATGTTATACTTTTCTTTTATTTTGGTATTGAAAATGGTTTTGAAAGCGTTTTTATTATATCAATGTGTTGTATTGATATCTTGTGATTGAAATGTGGAAATGTTATGTTTCCTTTATGCATGTTTTATGTGATACGATTATGTTATGGTTTATGAGATGTTTAAACCTATTCATATGAGGAATTTATTGGACATAATAAGTGACGGGTGGAGCCCGCTATAGCTCCTCGATGCATCGGTAGGTCTCATGAGACAACTAGACGTGGAATTGGCCAAGGACCTTTCCCAATTTGATTTATGGTTTTTTCCGAGGCCTTAATCATTTTAGACGTCTTGGTCGAGGCCTTGACAAAATGTTTTAGAATGTCCGGCATTATACATTCCCTCATTATGAAAGTGGTTATTGATATTTCATGTGATTATTCGACCAGTAGAATATCCATGTGAAGAAGTGAATGGAATTATCTCATTTTACTTTTTCCATATTATGTTGATGTTCAAGTTTAAAAGGCTTTTGTTTTAGTTATAAATTGCCTTAAATTTTTATGTTTATTTATGAAAGCTTCCGCAATATTGTTATCCTTACTGAGCATCTGAGCTCACCCCTTTCAATGTTTTAATATTTTCCAGGATGTGAAGAATTATTTTATGAATGATATGCAGGAATTGTCAGAAGAGGATATGAGAGTGGACTATGGAGACTTTGTTATTGTAGTTTTTCACTTTATGATGTAATGTAACGTTTATGAATGTATCTAGTGTTTCCAAGGCTACTAAACTAATCGGTATTTCGAGACGTGATCTTTTCTGATCATGCCAATGTTACGAAGTAATGCACCGACTCTGGGTAGCTGGGGTCGGGGCGTTACAGTTGGTATCAGAGGCTGTTTAGTACTAACCTTGGAAGCTAGATTTAGATAAACTCTGATTAGAGCACATAGACCAAAGATAGACTTTTAGGATTAGTATAGAAGAGCTTCCTAGAATTTTGGTATTATAGAGATGTTGTGAGTTTTCCGAGCAATACATCCCTGTCTAGATACGAGCAGGTAGAGGCGGCTCTGGCACAGATTTACCTAGGGGTAAAACCCAAAAACACCGCTTTGATCTAGACTCAAACGGGAACTGGTGCACGACAACGGGCCTTGCTGCACTCTTGGTTACGACACTCCCAGGGGATATGCTTAGGATAATTCTCATTTTCTTTACAAACCACTATGAAGGGTTATGAGTATATACTTCCTCAAAGAAAAAATTTCTTTTCATGATTATGGATTATATCCATAAATAGTTCAATTTATGTAAAGTGTTTTACAAATATGGAATTTTGTATTTTAATTCATAAACTAATCAAGTTTATGCCATTGTTTAGAAATGGCGCCTAGTGGAAGGAATGGAAACCGTATCAATGCACGCACTCCATGTAGGGATTTCCCTCCTGCTCAAGATAATTATAGTGGGGCTGTTGATGCAACTGGTGCCGATCAGCTAATCACCATACTGGGACAACTTACTCAGGTTATGAATAATAACCTTACTCGTATGGAGAACCCTGATCCGCAACGTGGAGGATCAATGCTAGACCATTTCATGAGGCAAAAACCACCAACCTCCAATGGGAGTACAAATCCTATAGTAGCTGAGCAATAGATAAATTCCTTAGAGAAAATATTCCATGCCTTGGGGAGTAGTGAAAGGGAGAAGGTTGTCATGGCAGTTTACCGCCTCACTGGAGATGCCGATCAGTGGTGGTCGCTGATTCAAAACACAAAAGAAGATGATGACGTATCGAATATGGAATGGAGGGAGTTCAAAGAGCTTTTCTTAGAAAAATACTTTCCTCATGACCATCGAGCAGATATGGAAAGGCAATTTCTGAGTCTGAGGCAGAAGGAGGATGAGAATGTCGCAAAGTATGAGGCTAACTTTTCAAGGTTAACGAGGCATGCTTCCGATTATATACGTAACCCAAGGAGTAAGATTGATCGTTTCTTTAATGGGTTAAAACCATTTCTTCGTCGAGCTTTAGTATCACAAACCTTCTCATCATACGAAGATATTGTCTCGTGTGCTATCAAGACAGAAAAGGAATTCTCTAAGTATTATGACAACAAAGTAAAACAAGAGAAGAAGAGAACAGTGGAACAAGAGACAGATAAAGGGAAAATGGAAAGAAGGATTTTCCATTATGTGATAATTGTGGGAAGAATCACCCTGGTACATGCCTAAAAGGAATGGGAGTTTGTTATAAATGTGGAGAAAAGGGTCACCAGGCTTGTGATTGCAAGGGAAAGAAAGAGGCTATCAATGTTTAATGCTACAATTGTAGGGAAATGGGGAATTATGCAAATGAATGTCCTAAGAGTCAAGGAAACTTACCTCAGAAAAGGCCAAGGGATCAAGGAAAATCTTATGCTATTACTACAGTTGAAACAGAATAATAAATGTATTGGTGCTTTTGGACTCATGGATTATATTCTGGTTATTAGAATAATATGATATATATATATAAGGATTGTACTGCAGTACTTGTTTATTTCAGTAAGGTTTTAATATGATGAAGGTAATCATATTTTTAGTATGTGACAATAAGAGAAACTTTTCTTTGTTTGGGGAATCTGATGTTACAATTGATTTTGGAATTTAACGACCCTTTAGAGAAAGTTTGGACGGAGGTATTTTGGATAACTATAATGGTTGGAATGGATTAAGTTGATCTTTGGATAGTATTGTTTAAGGTTAAAAAATTTTATGAAGATTATTTTTGGAATATTATAATACTATAGTCTTAGGAAAAGGACAACCTGCAGGGTGGGGCATAACCCGTCGCGTCGGACAATGCTGCAGGAATCGAACCCACAACCATAGTGCAACATGCCTTTATTTCCTACAACTAGCCTACAGGAAGTCCCTGGTTATTACAAAATAGTTTTACTAATCTAAATGATATGTGTTAATATTTGGAACCTTATACAATAAGGATAAATAGAATATTTTTTAGTTGAATTACATTTTAGAGTGAAAGATGGGTTTGTGGTAAAGATTTATTAAAGAATGAAAGTCTACATGACAAGTATGTATATTCCCTTACGTTCTTAGTAAATCACCTAAATAAATTCATAAACTTTATAAAAGGTAACTCAAAACAAAAATGTTGTCGGTTAACTTTTCCTACTGGGGAATCAATGATCGTTTAACCAATCACAAGTTTGTGATTTTCCTGTAGTTAAACTTTCTCCTAATCCTGTTTTCTATAACTCTCCACCATACCTTTATGGTTTGTTTCTCCTCCATATCCATATTTTCATAGAATCCTAGAATGGGCAATCTCGGGTGACCTTTGTACTTATCTTTCGTTCTTTTAATGTTATATTTTTATTAACCTTATTTCCGATGTGGGTTTTCCAAAAAGGTATTTTCTATTTTCAACCTTTTATTTTCAAAGAAAAAAATTCCAAATTGTGAGGACGCAATTTATTGAAGGAGGGGAGAATGTAACACCCCGAGCTTCCACGATACGCTTCTCATTCAATAATGCAATAGCTTGCATTGTACGCAACTTCGAGTTCTAAAACACCGTGACTAATCAAAGTAGCCGTTATGAATAGTAATAACCACTTTTTAAAAGTATAGAAATTTTATATTTCAACATGGACTTCATTTTTGTATTCGTAATATCGAAATTAGCCTATTTTGAATTTTTGGTATTTTTCTGAGAACTTCTAATTTTTTATGAATAGTGAAAATTACTTAAAAACAACTTTTTTAATCAAAATAATTTATAGTGATAAATTATACTATTTAGTGGTTTTAAAGTATAATTAGAATATATTTTTAACATTTTATCCAATGGTGGTCATTAGAATTAATTTAACATTGAAATTGGACATAAACAATTGCCAATCTTTTGATATAAATTGTTTCTTAAAAACACGCTATTTGTTGTAGCAGCGGGAATTAATTATAAAATTAATTAAGGCAACTTATATGTTTGGAATTTTTTAAAATAGACATCATTTTTGAATTCGGAATATCAATTATAGCTTAGGGTGAAATTTTGGCCTTATTCTGAAAAACTTCAATTTTTGATGAATTGTGAAACCACTAAGTGGTTGTTAAAAACTGATTTTTTCGTTAAAATGAAATATTACCACTTCTGTGATTTGATTTTCAAAAATCCGACATACATGGATGTCATTAAGAAGTAAAATTTGGTTCAATGAGATTAAAATAATTTTTGGTGAATAGTAACTTTTAAGTTCTTAATCGCGATTAGAGGTAATTAGTGTAGTTTAAGGTAAAAATAATGTTTTAATAATATGAGATGAGCTTGACACTTGTCCTACTCATATTGTATGAGTCATGGCCGACCAAGACAACCCATGGGTCAACTTGGGGACCCCATGGAGCCACTTTGGTTGGAAAATGACATTAATATATATTTATTTAATGTTAAAATTAAATTGACACAAACATGAGTTGTTTTATTAAACCAGTTTTTAAGTGGGGTTACACAAGTCCAAATTTTGACTATAAATATTCATTAGAAATTTAAAAAGATTTTCTACATCATATTATTTTTTTTATAATTTTTAGACATTAAATAAATTAAATTATTTATAACATCATTATGATGCAGCGATGACCTCATTATTTAACGATTTTAATAAAATGAAAAGATAAAGTAAACTCCAAGGCTTACACTTGTCCAAAGACTATTGGATGGGTAGATTTAGAACCCTTATCACCTTATCCTCTAATTATACAAGTTTGGGACCTTTAGAATCCGAAAAGCATTGTATAATAGAATAACATTTCATTACTTTCCAAAAGTGCCCCTCCTCTCCACTTATAAAAGGCCCCCACCACTCCCACCTTATTCACACATTCAAGCCATTTGGCTCGGCCAAACTCAGCCCAAATACTCTCCCAACTTCCCCCTCTTACTCCTAGAAGCCTCACTTTGGGCAGAACTCTTCCCAAGGAAGCCTTTGGCTCAAATCAAAAAGAGTTACCCGATTTTGAGGTAATGTCTTCTCTAATGTTGTTTTGTTTTGTTTTTCTTCTCCAACCCCCTAAACTCTTTTTATTCATTTCTTTTGTAACAACACCAGTATCCTCAATATACTAGGATTTTTTTATAAGATGTATTCGAGCTACACTTACACACACCTACATCTAATGGTTAAAGAACATACAGTTTCTGTGGATGGCGAATTTCGGCCTCACGAAACGATGATTGTTCAACACTCATATAACACCTTCAAAGGTGGCCATTAAGATGTCACTATTTTTATATATGATATATAATATGTTTATGTTTTACTTATGCTTCTGTATTTCTCATTTATGGCATACTTTATGATTTCCATTATGGGTAAAACACGATAATTTCATTTTTGGAAGTGCGGACTACCGCCCCCTCAAAGTGATTTGAATCGTTAATGCCATATGTGGGATGTATAAAGGATGGATTAAATGGTATTATACACTATATTATACTGTAATTATATTATAAATTTATATCATTATGATTCCGTTCCATTAAATACGAAATAGAAATGAAAGTAGCGTTCATGCGTACGTACGGCTTACCGTCTCCATGAACTGTGCATTACATTTCTTACCTCTAAATGTTACGTGACATTATGAATGAATGTATATACTGGATATATATCATATAAATGATATCTACATCATGAATATAATTCTAGATATAATGGATATTTCACCACATGAACAACTTGTAATTATAAGAAGTTTATTTTTGACTCAAATACCAAAGATCGACAAAACGACCGTTATTAACTTAAATAATTACATAATGTTCATAACATTGTAATAAGTGATATAAAAAGGATAATGAAATTGAAAATGGTTCTTAATAAGGTATATATTAACTCTAGTTTATTATTTAGGTGGTTAAAGAACGGTTGAGTCAAGTCAGACACGAGGTAAGGGAATTTCGTAACCCAATTTCCATTCTTTGGGTTAATCTCCTATTATCAAATTATGTCATGATATTATTATGTGCTATCTTGTATTTTTACTTTATTTATGTGAACTTATAGAAAATACACATAATATATCTATTTTATTTAAAAAATGATCTTTGTAAGGGAACTTCTTAACCCAACTTCCATTCTTTGGGTTAATCTACTACTTTCAAATTATGTCATGATATTATTATGTCTTATTTTGTATTCTTTATGTGTACCTATAGTGAATACACAGAATATATCTATTTTATTTTAAAAATGATCTTTGTAAGGACTTCGTCTCAATCTCCTTTCATTAAAGCATATTTGGTTTTATACACAAATTTCTTTTATACGGTGTATAAACCACTTTGAATTTTACGTTTATTCAAAAGGAATCTTTTTTATATGAAGCGTTTACTAAACGACAAAAGGGAATGTTTTTGTCGTATGTATGCGGCGACAATGGCTTCTCCGCCGCCGTGACCACTATTTGAGTTTCGGCTTCCTCTACAAGCCATACCCTTTTTTTTTGAAGAATAAATACCATGTTATAATTTTCTTTTATTTTGGTATTGAAAATGGTTTTGAAAGCGTTTTTATTATATCAATGTGTTGTATTGATATCTTGTGATTGAAATGTGGAAATGTTATGTTTCCTTTATGCATGTTTTATGTGATACGATTATGTTATGGTTTATGAGATGTTTAACCCTGTTCATATGAGGAATGTATTGGACTTAATAAGTGATGGGTGGAGCCCACTATAGCTCCTTGATGCATCGGTAGGTCTCATGAGACAACTAGACGTGGAATTGGCCGAGGCCCTTTCCCAATTTGATTTATGGTTTTGGCCGAGGCCTTAATCATTTTAGACGTCTTGGCCGAGGCCTTGACAAAATGTTTCAGAATGTCCGGCATTATACATTCCCTCATTATGAAAGTGGTTATTGATATTTCATGTGATTATTCGACCAGTAGAATATCCATGTGAAGAAGTGAATGGCATTATCTCATTTTACTTTTGCCATATTATGTTGATGTTCAAGTTTAAAAGGCTTTTGTTTTAGTTATACATTGCCTTAAATTTTTATGTTTATTTATGAAAGCTTCCGCAATATTGTTATCCTTACTGAGCATCTGAGCTCACCCCTTTCAATGTTTTAATATTTTCCAGGATGTGAAGAAGTATTTTATGAATGATCTGCAGGGATTGTCAGAAGAGGATATGAGAGTGGACTATGGAGACTTTGTTATTGTAGTTTTTCAATTTATGATGTAATGTAACGTTTATGAATGTATCTAGTGTTTCCAAGGCTACTAAACTAATCGGTCTTTCGAGACGTGATCTTTTGTGATCATGCCAATGTTACGAAGTAATGCACCGACTCTGGGTAGCTGGGGTCGGGGAGTTACATTTTTACTGGGATTTACGCCTTGGTGCTAGTCGCCAGCCCCTGGCCTATGGAAGGTGGGCTTGGGGTAGTCACGACACGGGCCCCGAGGACGGGTCGTGACAAATTGGTATCAGAGCAGTTCGGTTCTACCGCAGAACTTGGGACTCTGATAATTTCTATGTTAAGCAATAGTGTTTAGCATATTGGGTGTGGTTATCAGTCCAGAGAGTCCAGTGTTGGTGCAGCGACCGACGTATCTGTACACCAGGACCCTGACTTCTGATTTCCGACTTAATGCACGAAAACATTGATTGCATGTGTGTTTCAAGTTTTCTTTGTGATTACTTTGTATCAGCTCACCAGGTATATTATTCTGACCGTGGCGCACCTGTTTCCTTTTCAGGATGGCCCCATGACGGCCGCCAGCTAGGGTTCCGAGAGTCGAGCGTGACGACAGCCCACCGAGCGACGAGGCCTCGGTGCAGGGACCTTTGTCAGCAGTGGCACCGGCGGTAGCTCTACCCGCTGAGCCACCGATGCTTCCAGCACCTGCCGCTGACGATGCACGTCGCCTCAGTGCACTGCATGAGTTCCAGAGCCAGCGACCGCCCAGGTTCCGTGGGGAGACGGACCCCCAGGCAGCCGAGGACAGGCTGGAGGCAGTCGTACGAGTTTTCAGGCTAGTGAGGACACCAACAGACCTCATGGTGATCCTCGCTGCGAGCCCACTACACGCAGCAGCAGGCCGATGGTGGAGCTTGATGCTCCAAGTGCACGATGAGGCATCTCTACTTTGGACGGACTTTGAGAGCCTCTTCCGCTCGGAGTTCGTCCCCGATACCCTCTGTGCGGTGCGCATTCAGGAGCTTCTTAAGCTGTGTCAGGGCAGCATGACGGTCACCTAGTACTCGACGAGATTTTCCGATCTCTCGCGCTACTCGACCGACATAGTACGGGACCCATTCTTCCGGGCCCAGACCTTTGAGAAGGGATTGAGACATGAGATCAGGGCATCGCTGATCTCCCTCAGCATTCCAACTCAGACAGGAGTACTGGAGCAGGCCCTTTTGATCGAGAGCTTTCTTGTTGAGTCTACACCAGTACTGAGACCCACCGCAGGGCGGCACATAGCAGATTCTTCTGCAGCAGGCAATCGACGGATGACTCTTAGGTCCAGGAAGACCAGACCCTTAGGCAGACGACCTCAGAACACTAGCTCAGTAGTGCAGGGCACACAACAAGGAGCCAGTCTTTCGAGAGGCATACAATACTACTCGTGCAGCGGGCAGGGCCACATGGCTCATGACTGCCCGACCCGCCGTGCCGAGGAGCAGCGGACGATTGAGGGACCACCGAGGTAGAGGCAGAGGGTCGATCGTGGCAGTCCACAGGGAGGAGGCGGATGAGGCAGGGGAGCTGGCCGAGCAGCAGGTGGTGGGCGACGCTTTGAGGCTCTACCACCACCACCACTAGGAGGTCCACCCCGACCACAGGGAGCTGGCGGGCAGAGACAGGCACAGCTCCAGGAAGCAGAGGCCTATGACCACGGCACGCCCGAGATGATTCGAGGTACTATCTGTGTCTATTCCACCCTTTCTGCAGTACTTATAGACACAGGAGCGAGTCACTCTTTCATATTCGCTGCCCTTGTTCAGAGCTCGGAGATTCTGACAGAGCCGTTGGCTCGATCCTTACGGCTAGAGACTCCTACGGGAGCAGACTCGACGATTACGCACTGGTTCCGGTAGTGTGAATTTACTCTAGGAGGCGAGAGCTTCGGCTGGGATCTTCTTGTATCAGCTTCGAGGCCTTACGACGTCATCTTGGGCATGGAATGGTTGTCTACGGTCCATGGACAGATTGACTATATTAGGTGCAAGGTGCGATGTGTACGCACCGACAGGAGCAGGTTCACCTTCACCGGTGAGAACGGAGCCTTCGCAGCACAGGATGGACTTCCGCAGAGGAGAAGACAACCCATCACTCACAAGTTGGCTAGCCTCATCCTAGGAGTAGTTGACGTGCGGAGTCCTAGTTTTCCTGCAGTGGTGGATTAGTATGCGGACATTTTTCCTGACGACGTTCCAGGGTTACCTCCTTGCAGAGAGGTAGACTTTTATATTGACATGTACCCCGGGACAGCCCCGATATCGACTCCAGTGTATCGGATGGCCCCCACTGAGCTTCGAGAGCTACGGGTACAGTTGGAGGACTTGCAGGGGAAGGTGTTTATCCGACCCAGTGTTTCACCCTGGGCTTCCCCGATATTGTTCGCTAAGAAGGCAGACGGGAGCTTGCAACATTGTGTTGACTATCGTTTCCTGAACCAGGTGACAGTGAGGAACAAGTATCCACTACCGAGGATTAATTACCTCCTTGATTAGCTCAAGGGAGCACGGTGGTTCTCGAAGATAGACCTCAGGTTAGGCTATCACCAGCTCAGAGTTCGAGACGAGGACGTGCAGAAGACGGCCTTCAGGTGTCAGTATGGCCACTATGAGTTCTTGGTTATTCCCTTCGGCGTAACCAATTCTCCAGCAGTGTTCATGGCCCTCATGAACAGGATATTTCACCCATACCTCGATCGATTTGTCATGGTCTTCATCGACGACATTTTTATATACTCGACGACTGAGGAGGAGCACGCCTACCACTTGCGGGTTGTACTAGACACACTCCGAGAGCACCAGCTTTATGGTAAGCTCTCGAAGTGCCAGTTCTGGATATGTGTGGTCCACTTCTTGGGACACGTCATCTATGAGGCGGTATTTTCAGTGGATCCTACGAAGATCGAGGCAGTGCTAGCTTGGGAGCCACCCAGGAGCGTGATGGAGGTGCGGAGTTTCTTGGGAATAGCTGGATACTACCGGAGATTCGTACCAGACTTCTCCAGAGTTGCGGCACCACTCTCAGCTTTGAAGAAGAAGGGGAAACCCTTCGTGGGGTCAGACAGATGTCATCAGAGCTTCCAGGAGCTGAGACAGAGATTGACCATCGCACCTATCTTTAGGTTGCCTGAGGAGGGAGTACGGTACGTAGTCTACTGCGATGCATCAGGGATCAGACTCAGTTGTGTCCTGATGCAAGAGCGGGAAGTGATCACCTATGGATCACGTCAGTTGAAGCCACATGAGCAGAACTACACTACCCATGACCTGGAGTTAGCATCAATGGTCTTCGCTCTTAAGACATAGCGACACTATCTGATGGGTGAGCGCTTTACAGTCTTTTCTGACCATCAGAGTCTCAGATACATCTTCTCTCAGAAGGATATGAATCTGAGATAGCGGCAATGGCTCGAGTTCCTCCAGGACTATGACTTTGAGATAGTCTATACTCCTGGAAAGGGGAACGTGGTAGTGGATGCCCTCAGCAGGAGGATGGGCATTCAGCTACTTGAGGAGGCGACAGAGCAGCTCGCCTCTTTGCAGATATCCTTTGTGGATAGAGATGGATCAGCCTTCCTTCATTCTCTCACAGTCACTCCTCCACTACTATAGCAGGTCAGAGAGGCACAGCGTGGGGACGCTGACTGTGAGACGCGGCGTGCACAGATATAATCAGGACATGCACCTGATGGTTTCTCCATTGGAGAAGAGCACGACATCCTTTTCAGAGGACGTACCTTGGTACCAGTTGCTTCACGGGAGGAGGTGCTGAGAGAGTTTCACACTTCACCCTTGGCGGAACATCCCGGAGTGGCGAAGATGTACCAGGATCTCAGACGACAGCACTGGTGTCCAGGCATGAAGAAGGTTGTGGAAGAGTTCGTTTCTCGATGCCTCACCTTCCAGCAGGTGAAGGCTGAGCACCAGGTACCAGCAGGCTTGGTACAGCCCTTGGAGGTCCCGGAGTGGAAGTGGGACGACATATCTATGGACTTCGTGACTGGACTTCCACGCACTTCCAGAGGTCACGAATCCATCTGGGTGATTGTCGACCGACTCACCAAGTCGGGTCACTTCTTACCCATCAGAGAGAAGGGCTCAGTGGAGAGCTTGGGACGTCTTTACATTCAGGAGATTGTTTGGCATCACGGTGTGCCATCATCTATCATCTCCGATCGAGATGCTTGTTTTACTTCTCGGCTATGGACGGGATTGCAGGAGGCGTTCGGGACGCAGCTACGTCTGAGCACAGCCTTTCACCCTCAGACGGATGGTCAGATGGAGAGGACCATTCAGACTCTTGAGGACATGCTCTGCGCATGTGTCCTTGACTTTGGTCGCATCTGGGAGGACCACCTACCCTTGGTGGAGTTTGCGTACAATAACAGCTTCCACTCCACCATCGGGATGGCACCATACGAGGCGTTGTACGATAGACCTTGCAGATCTCCTTTGTGCTGGACTGACCCTGGGGAGTCATCACTTGTGGGACCAGAGATGGTCCGGGCCACGACAGAGAAGGTACAGGTCATCCAGGAGTGGATGATGATAGCACAGAGCCAGCAGAAGTCTTATGCTGACAGGAGGCGGAGGCCACTAGAGTTCAAGGATGGCGACCATGTCTTTTTGCATGTCTCACCTCGACGTGGATTACAGTGATTTGGCCAAGGCGACAAGTTGTCTCCACACTTCATCAGATCGTTCGAGGTCCTCAACAGGATTGGCGAGGTGGCTTATCACCTAGCTCTACCACCTCAGTTGCACCCGGTGCACGACGTCTTCCACGTATCTCAGTTGAGGAGATACGTGCACGACTCGACACACATCATTGACCATGGGGTGCTAGACGTTGATGATGAGGCGACATTTACGGAGGTTCCAGTTGAGATCGAGGATCGAAAGGTGTGGGTACTATGTGGACGGTCGATTCCTCTAGTTCGCATCAGATGGCAGCACGAGAACCTCCAGGAGAGCACTTGGGAGTGGGAGGCTCAGATGCGTGCTCAGTACCCACATTTGTTTCCCTAGTTTTCGATGTATCTTTATGGGGACGTAAAGCCCTGAGGTGGGATTAATGTAAAGACCCGTAAAATTCAAGGGAAATTTTTTCTTAATTTTCTTTGGAATTTTACAATAACGCGGTTTCAGATGGCACTTGATTCCGAGGCCCGGAGTGCCTGGAATTTCTATTCCAAGTTTAGCTCGGGTACGTTCAGTGAATAAACGAGCGGAAATTTATAACTATTGAACTGGTTCCTGGAATTGAATTCTGAGGGCACCGATGGAACCGCAGTGCAGGTAATTGCTTAGGAACTCCTGTTCCGGAGTTGCGTTATCACAGGTGTGGATGATAAAAATTTTGGAAGTTAATTTATTATTATTCTACAATTTTTATTATTATTTTTACTCTAAGTGTTTAGTTCATGATGGAACTTGGGTAACCACCCAACCTCCCTTGGGAGATTATGAGGGTGGTGGGGCCCACACGAACCCCACCCCTTCATATCCTCTAACCCCTCTCAACTCCCATTAAATTAAGTTAACTTGTGGAATTTAATGGGGTGAGTTATGTGTGGTTAATTGAATTTCAAACTCCTGAAATTCAAAAGGTTAAGTGGTGTTAATAAATTAAGGCTTGGGATTATTTTATTAATGTTAGAGTTTATGCCACGTTGAGAGGATTTGGGAAGCGTGAAGATATTATTCATCTCCAACGAAGAACATCTTTGACGAATAACGCGAAGAACGAACGATCTACGACGTGGAGCGCCGAGCCCTCGGAGACCGTCTTTCGTGACACCGACCTGCGATGCGACGTCTTCTTCCACAACGTTCTTATTCCGCGTCGTCTCTTCCGCAACGGTTTTCCACAAAGAAATCTCCGTCAACGTCTTCGAATCCTCGCTTCGTGGAATCGACGTTCGTTTTCCGCGACGCCCGACCTCCACGACGTTCGTCTTCCACAGCTCGTTGACGTGCACCGTTCTTGAAACTGAGGTAGGGGTTTTATTTATTTTGTTCTTGAATACCAACTTGATGATATTCATTGATTAAAACCAATTGTTATCGAATAACGCGAGGGGGCCGGACCACACAAACACGGCCGACCCTCCTCTTTATTTTCATGTTGGTTCCTTTGTGGTTTGGTTCGGGAAGGCATGGTGTCGTCGCACCACGCGGTATCATGAGAAAGGAAATGTGTGGCGCCGTCGCGCTGCGCCATGGAAGGAAGATCAAGGATGTGATGCCGTCGTGCCGCATCGGAGACACCCGAAAATACCGCGGCCAGTTCCGGGGCCACGTCGGACGACAAGGGCCGCGGACGGTTCCGGGCCGCGGCGGGGCAAGGTGACCGGCGGCCGGACCGGGTCGTCGGCGTAGGAGCCGGAAGGGGATTGGCCATCGCCGGTCCCGTTGAGCAGGAACCGACCGGCCAGGTCGGGCCGACCAAATAGGGAGGAGCCGGGGGAATTAATTCCCCCGGCCGAATTTCAAACGGCCCCCATAAATGGGGGGCCACGGTTACACAAGGGGGGCAGGCGCCCCCCCACCCTTTACCAACGGCTCGGCCTTCGGCCGAGCTGGTAGCGCGCTGGGCGCGCTGTGCCCAGCCGGGTCAGGCCGGTCTGACCCGGACCGGGGCGGTTTGACCCAGTTCGGGCCAACCGGGGGGTCTCGGGCCGGGTCGGTCCGGCCCCGAAACCCCCGTTTTCGGACCGTTTGTGTTCAATTGCCCATAACTTGGGCTACGGACCTCCGATCGACGTGCCGTCAGTGGCGACACGATCCTTGGAACAAGATGGTAGTTTCGGTAGATCGCACTCAAGGTTTCGGAATACTTTGAGTTCGGCCGGGTTGGTTCGTACACAAAACCAACCGGGCCCTCGGAGCGGAAATGCTCTTATCTTGAGCTTCGGACGTCCGAATGGCGTGCCGTTGACTTTGTTGAATTCCTCTAAATGAGACGGATCTTTTGGAACACTCCTCCAGAGGTTTGGTTGCAGGTGGAGTACGGTTGGGTTGGTTTTTCCTTAAAAACCAAACGGGCCCCTAGGACGAAAAAGCCAATAACTCTCAGATCGGGCGTCCGATTGATGCACTGTTTGCGACGTTGAGTTCCTGTTGATGATACAAAACATTTGGATACATCAAATCTGGACTATGTGTCAGTTGATGTATCAGCCTCTCGGCTCGTGGAGCGGACCCTCCCGAACGAGCTTGTTTTGTGCGGGAACCCTAGTGCTGGCTGCGACTGTTACTGTGACTGCGACGACGACTGTACAGAGATCCTCAGTGGATTCGACGGTGACGACTAAAAAACTCAGCGATCCTATGTGGATCAGTGCTACCGATCATGTGTGGGTCCGATCCTTTGTGGGTCAGCACTCAGTGGTTTTGTGTGAGCCAGCGCCTACAGATCCTGTGTGGGTCCGATCCTGTGTGGGTCTTTGCGGGGGTTAGTTTCCTACCGATCCTGTGTGCGTCATTGCGGGGGTTAGTACCTATCGATCTTTTGTGGGTCCGACGACTTAGATGGATCAGTGATCATCTCTATCATCTTTCGAAGAAGTATACCTGTGTGAGCTGAATCCTGTTTTACTTTCCTGTGTGGATTGTGTTATGCTATCCTGTGTGGATTTTCGTTTTGCATTCCTATGTAGATTGAGTTGTTCTTTCCTGTGTGGATTACGTTTTGCTTCCTGTGTGGAACACGTTGCTTTCCTGTGTGGACTGGGTTGTACTTGAGCTTGGATGTTGGAGCCGAATGAGAATTGATGACTTAGGTATATGTAACACCCCGAAGTTTTCAATCCTCTTAAATAAAAATTGGGCATTTTGTGCTTTTGAAGTTCTCCCTCTAAAACAATCAGAATGTAAAATATAAAAACACATAACTTTTATTTAATGAACTCAACACTGAAGGGTCTTACATTTTTCGGGCTACAAGAAAAGCTCACTAACCAAATATACCAACTAAGAACCTGATTACAATAATGGGTAGACTGCTTAAAACTACTAAGAGCCCGAGAATGCAGTAGGGATTTCGAGCATCCATCATAAGAAACATAAGGATTGCTGAAGCCACCGCGACCGTGCTCAACACCAAGGGGATCACACGAACCATCTTCCTTTTTCTCCTTCGGTCACTTGGGGTAAGGGACACCCGAGACCAAACCTTTCTTTTTATAAGCACCTTAATATGACCATTGGACCTCAAACGGCTATATTTTCGACCGTTGTTTACCCAAAGTATCCAATGTTTTGTTTTTAACCGTTACCCAAATAATGTTTAAATTCAGTTTTTGTCGACGTGTTAAAACTTATTAAGTATGGTTTTGAAATAATTGATAAGTGATATGTATTTTCTTTTTTATATATAGTTGTAATTTTTATATATGTATATATGGTTTTGGTTTATTAGCATAAAATTTGATTAAAGTTAAATTGTTATAAAATTATCAATAAAACTAATGTTTTTATAAATTATATTTACTGTTAGCTTTTCATAAAATTTTTAATGACGTATATTTACCCATTTACAAAATTAATTTAAGATTTTCTTTATATAATGATAATAAATAAATAAAACTACACACTTATGTTCTTATTAAAATCTAATAATTTTGTTGCTTTAATTTTGACATTTTACGTATTTAGATATAAACTTATTAAACACTTTTTCTTTTTTTGTTTTAAAATAATCTGAATGTAATTTTTAGTTTATGATTTATGAAATCATAATTATGTATTTTATTATACTTGAGTTTTTTTTTATTCTAATTTATATATGTGTATTTATATGTTTTAAATAAGGATTTTTGCCTTTTTATTCTAAATGCTTCTTGTCAAAATATTAATTAAATCCATCCTTTGTCTTAAATAAGGGTTTAATAATTTAACATATGTGGGTATTAATAACTTTGACTAATTCCTACCATAATAATAATAGATTAATAAATATTTTCTTTTATATTATGTATAATAAGATAATAAAACTAAGATAATAGTATAACGATAAAAAAAACTTTAAAAAAAATAATCGGGGACCGCGTGTTTAAAACACTGCGGCGAGCTATGGCCACCCGATATCTCCCACTTTTGATCCTGGTCGTCCACTGTTTTCCGGCTTTCCCTCTCTCCTCGCGGCCTTCTTCTTCCTCGCATATGCTGCACCAGGCCTGCGTCTCTTTTTCTCCGCCTAGGCCAGCTGTTCCCACGTCTCGCCTCCCTTCTTCCACAAAATCGGCGCCGCCTATTTATTGCTCGGCCTTGGATCCCTCGGCACCTCTTTAATGAGTCGGCCATCCAACCTTCCTTAAGCTTCAGGTTACACCGAAGAGAAGGATCCTGCACCGAAAGCGAGGAAGGCTGCTTCGAGTCTCTGGGACCTCCTACCTCCAGTCCGGCGCTTTGTCTTCCTTTTTCCCCTCTCCGAACCGGTAAGGGACAAGCCATGTTGTGTTTATTTTTTTTAGCTTCGATATTTATATTTATATAGATGTTTATATATAAACTTATATGTATATACACCTTTTTCATACACATATGCTTGATTTTGAGGAATGTTCTAGTCCGCTTCAGTTTGGAGTTCCAAAACCGGGGCCTTTACAGCGAAGGGAAATCCCTTTGCTTCTTTCCATTAACTTCGATGGTTATATGTATGTATATACGGTTTATATATATATATATATATGTATAATTCCATAAACCATATCTTTCTATAATCCATTTTTTTTATTATAAGGAATATTCTGAAATTGATAACTGGTTCTTTTCTTTATATAAGTAAAAGGATATTAACGTTTTACTTGTTTTAGTTTCAGGTAGACTTTATATATATTTATATATATATATATATAATTTTTGGTATGTATATGTGTACCTAAATGTATATAAATAACTTTGAATGCATACACCTTTTTTTCATAATATATGATGAATGAGTATGCTTATTATGTTTTAGTACTTTTGGTATAACGTGATGAGTTACTAAAATTATATATGCCCTTAAAACTATTAATCCAAGGGCGATGCCAAGACTATTTATATACATGGTTATATATATATATATATAGTGAAGTTTCAGGATTGGTTTAATATCAAAATGACTTTTCTAATTTGAAAATTTTTCATTTATCATCGTTTTGACAATTCTGGCACTTTTTGTAAAAAAAAGTGTGGCGTGAACTAACAGGACTTGGTTATATATATATATATAACCATGTGTATGTATGCATCATGTGTAATCACACCCGAATGTCATGGAGAATCCCTCATCTACATTTAGGCTCTGAAATAAAATGGTGGGAGACCAAGTCTAATTTGAGTGTTATTTAATTAATTGAAACACTGAGTCACATTTACATTAATATGAATTTGGTTCCCATGTTTTGTAATTTATTACTTTATAGCATGATGAAGTTTATCAAAATAACTTGCACAATTATATACATATTTTTTTTGTTTCCAAAGGTGGACTTGAATATGCACATTGTAACTTCAACTGCCTGTATAAAACACCCATGACATCCAATTATCATCATATGTGAATTACCATGCTTTAATTGGGTATCATGATGTATGGAATGTTAAAGTGTTATGCCATTTTTTCTTAAAACTCAATATTTCAGATGTTAACTTCTTATGTGCACGAAGCCTTAGCATGCATGTCATAATGTTTTTAATGATAGAACTGTTCACATGTTATGAATATGTATGTGAAAATGGGGTTTAATTATGAATGTATGGAACCCCATGAATGAATGACCATGTCAAGATATGAGAGGGGTGTATAGGACTTAAATGTTTATGGACGGGTGCGCCCGGAATTATACAGCGCTCCAATGCATTGGGTAAAGCAAGAGTCTCATGAGACGTTATGTGCAACGGTCTTGGCGAATAGCCTTGGCTCGTGCTATCATGTGCAACGGTCTTGGAAAATATCCTTGGCTCGTGCTAAAGTTATGTTTTAAGGTCATGACGCGAGGTCTTGACAAAGTCTAGTATTATGCATCCCCTTTGCATGTAATGATAAAGGTTAACCAGGGGTTAGTTCAACTAACAGGACAACCCCTAGTTGAAAGCTCCCAAGATCATGAAAATGTACTTTATGCAACAAGAACTGTTTTCATATGGTAAACTGTTAGATGATCTGCATTTTACTCATGAACCATGATATGCATGTCTTCCCTGCTTAGTCATAGAATTCTTTTAGAAGTAAAGTAACTTTGTTTTAACATTATGCATTATTTATTCTCCATATATTGCGCACTCTGATCATGTTTAGATTAAAGCTCATTTCAAGTACGTGTTTCTTTGTGCAATTGGTTTTCAAAGAAAAATGGATCTCATGTTTTAAGAAAAGATAATGTTTTAGTTTTATCAAAGTATTTTATTTTCTTCAAAAAGGTCTTCTTAGAGAAAGGATTTTATTAAAATGTTTTTAAAACCCCTTACTGGGCATTTTTGCTCACTCTACGTTTTGTTTAAAATTTTTCAGGCATGGAATGTACTAATGAAGTTTATCAGAGCAGCTGGTTTCCCAGAATCCTGAGCCTCCCGATCTTCTGTAGTCATGGGACATGATATAATTTTTGGTAAATGTTGTAATGAAATGCTAAGTATATCATGTCTCATGAGGCACCCTGGGTTTTGGGGTCTCTACAGTTGGTATCAGAGGACAGGTTCAGGCAACTCTGGAAAACCAGGTGATATAAATATATTGCTAAGACTAACTAAGTAAGAATGTTATAACTTTAATATGGCTGATGTACCTACCGACCTTTTTTCACTCCCCACTGAGGCTCTAGAGAACATTATATCTCTAGCCAGCCGTGAAAACTTTTTGAATTATGCCCAAATTCGCATGACGTGTAAGAACTTGTACGATGTGTCAAACTCATCTAGGGTGCTTAGTCTCCACCGGGGAATGGGGATGGATTATCTCCTAATGATGGTGACCCAATTTCCCTATTATGCACGTCGGGGAAGGTATCACGAGGGACTCTTCCGAGTGTTCACAACTGGAGAGGAATTTGGCACAATGCTTGATAACCCTTTTCAAGAAGCTGCTGCTGCTGGAGACCTCTGAGCGGCTTATCTGTGCCAGGTCCTGCACTACGGCTTCTGGGGCCAGTTAATAGACTTTGGAGCATTGGAAAATGAGTCCACCCGTGTGTCTCTTAGGAAAGAAGTGTACACTGATGTTTCCCAACTCCACACCCCTCATGCTAAACTCAGGAGGCGTTATAAATGTTCCCATGAGTTTGGTCCTGTATGTTCATCTTGTGTGTGGTTTGAAGAGTTAGGAAGTTTTTCCACTCTTTGTGGCGTACGTCTTGTGAACTCAGACTTTTCCGTGTAAACTTTTTCACAAATGGATGTTTCTTGTTTCTTTTCATGTCTTCACCGTATCTATGTTGTTAAGATTTTCCCCTCGATGTTTGTTTTCAGATGGCTGGACAAACGAACTTCTCATCCCTACCCGATGAGCTAGTAGAAGTCATCTTGATCAAGGCATGCATGGTGGATTACCCGTCCTTTCTCCACCTGTGAGGGTCCTCCCAGTGTTTGCTCAATTTAGCAAATGGTCCAGAGATTCTTCGGCTATGTCGAGAGAATAATCGCGTCTTTCAGCTCATCGATGCTGCTCAACTCCCCTGTTATAGGCGAAGGGGAATGTACTTTGAGGGCCTGTTCCAATGTTTCACTCTGGCACAAAATTTTTCTGCCAGAGCGTGTTTCCTCGTGGCCTCCCAGGATGGCTAGATCAGTGCAGCTTATATGTTCCAAGTCTTGAACATCATTCTCCTCGATCACACCGCCCCTCTCGACTACCTTGAGCAGGATGTGGCCAGAAGAGTCGTCAAGGAGTTTATCTACTCGGACATATCCGAGATTTTCATCGCACGAGCCTCCCTTTGGAAGCCCGTGTGCAGTACACACGAACAGGAGTTTAATGAGCACTGTTCGAGGTGCATCTGGACTAGGGAAATAGAAGAATTGTGTGCCAACTTTTGTGTTCCGTTTACCGAGCCAGATCCACTGTTTCGGTAGAGTTTTATGTTTGGAGTTTTAGTTTCTTTTTTTAGGATCGAATTGCGGGGACGCAATTCTTTGAAGGGGGAGATAATGTAACACCCCGAAGTTTTCAAACCTCTTAAATAAAAATTGGGCATTTTGTGCTTTTGAAGTTCTCCCTCTAAAACAATCAGAATGTAAAATATAAAAACACGTAACTTTTATTTAATGAACTCAACACTGAAGGGTCTTACATTTTTCGGGCTACAAGAAAAGCTCACTAACCAAATATCCCAACTAATAACCCGATTACAATAATGGGTAGACTGCTTAAAACTAATAAGAGCCCGAGAATGCGGTAGGGATTTCAAGCATCCATCATAAGAAACATAAGGATTGCTGAAGCCACCGCGACCGTACTCAACACTGAGGGGATCACACGAACCATCTTCCTTTTTCTCCTTCGGTCACTTGGGGTAAGGGACACCCGAGACCAAACCTTTCTTTTTATAAGCACCTTAATATGACCATTGGACCTCAAATGGCTATATTTTTGACCGTTGTTTACCCAAAGTATCCAATGTTTTGTTTTTAACCGTTACCCAAATAATGTTTAAATTCAGTTTTTGTCGACGTGTTAAACCTTATTAAGTATGGTTTTGAAATAATTGATAAGTGATATGTATTTTCTTTTATATATATAGTTTTAATTTTTATATATGTATATATGGTTTTGGTTTATTAGCATAAAATTTGATTAAAGTTAAATTGTTATAAAATTATCAATAAAACTAATGTTTTTATAAATTATATTTACGGTTAGCTTTTCATAAAATTTTTAATCACGTATATTTACCCATTTACAAAATTAATTTAAGATTTTCTTTATATAATGATAATAAATAAATAAAACTACACACTTATGTTCTTATTAAAATCTAATAATTTTGTTGCTTTAATTTTGACATTTTACGTATTTAGATATAAACTTATTAAACACTTTTTCTTTTTTTTGTTTTAAAATAATCTGAATGTAATTTTTAGTTTATGATTTATGAAATCATAAGTATGTATTTTATTATACTTGAGTTTTTTTATTATAATTTATATATGTGTATTTATATGTTTTAAATTAGGATTTTTTCCTTTTTATTCTAAATGCTTCTTGTCAAAATATTAATTAAATCCATCCTTTGTCTTAAATAAGGGTTTAATAATTTAACATATGTGGGTATTAATAACTTTGACTAATTCCTACCATAATAATAATAGATTAATAAATATTTTCTTTTATATTATGTATAATAAGATAATAAAACTAAGATAATAGTATAACGATAAAAAAACGTTAAAAAAATAATCGGGGACCGCGTGTTTAAAACACTTCGGCGAGCTATGGCCACCCGATATCTCCCACTTTTGATCCTGGTCGTCCACCATTTTCCAGCTTTCCCTCTCTCCTCGCGGCCTTCTTCTTCCTCATGTATGCTGCACCAGGCCTGCGTCTCTTTTTCTCCGCCTAGGCCAGCTGTGCCCACGTCTCGCCTCCCTTCTTCCACAAAATCGGTGCCGCCTATTTATTGCTCAGCCTTGGATCCCTCGCCACCTCTTTAATGAGTCGGCCATCCTACCTTCCTTAAGCTTCGGGTTACACCGAAGAGAAGGATCCTGCACCGAAAGCGAGGAAGGCTGCTTCGAGTCTCTGGGACCTCCTACCTCCAGTCCGGCGCTTTGTCTTCCTTTTTCCCCTCTCTAAACCGGTAAGGGAAAATCCATGTTGTGTTTATTTTTTTAGCTTCGGTATTTATATTTATATATATTTTATATATAAACTTATATGTATATACACCTTTTTCATACACATATGCTTGATTTTGAGGAATGTTCTAGTCCGCATCAGTTTGGAGTTCCAAAACCGGGGCCTTTACAGCGAAGGGAAATACCTTTTCTTCTTTCCATTCACTTCAATGGTTATATGTACGTATATACGGTTTATATATATATATATATGTATAATTACATAAACCATAACTTTCTATAATCCATTTTTTTTATTATAAGGAATATTCTGAAATTGATAACTGGTTCTTTTCTTTATATAAGTAAAAGGATATTAACGTTTTACTTGTTTTAGTTTCAGGTAGACTATATATATATATATATATTATTTTTGGTATGTATATGTGTACCTAAATGTATATAAATAACTTTGAATGCATACACCTTTTTTTCATAATATATGATGAATGAGTATGATTATTATGTTTTAGTACTTTTGGTATAACGTGATGAGTTACTAAAATTATATATGCCCTTAAAACTATTAATCCAAGGGCAATGCCAAGACTATTTATATACATGGTTATATATATATAAAGTGAAGTTTCAGGATTGGTTTAATATCAAAATGACTTTTCTAATTTGAAAATTTTTCATTTATCATCGTTTTGACAATTCTGGCACTTTTTGTAAAAAAAAGTGTGGCGTGAACTAACAGGACTTGGTTATATATATATATATAACCATGTGTATGTATGCATCATGTGTAATCACACCATAATGTCATGGAGAATCCCTCTTCTACATTTAGGCTCTGAAATAAAATGGTGGGAGACCAAGTCTAATTTGAGTGTTATTCAATTAATTGAAACATTGAGTCACATTTACATTAATATGAATTTGGTTCCCATGTTTTGTAATTTATTACTTTATAGAATGATTAAGTTTATCAAAATAACTTGCACAATTATATACATATTTTTTTTGATTCCAAAGGTGGACTTGAATATGCACATTGTAACTTCAACTGCCTGTATAAAACACCCATGATATCCAATTATCATCATATGTGAATGACCATGCTTTAATTGGGTATCATGATGTATGGAATGTTAAAGTGTTATGCCCTTTTTTCTTAAAACTCAATATTTCAGATGTTAACTTCTTATGTGCACGAAGCCTTAGCAAGCATGTCATAACGTTTTTAATGATAGAACTGTTCACATGTTATGAATATGTATGTGAAAATGGGGTTTAATTATGAATGTATGGAACCCCATGAATGAATGACCATGTCAAGATATGAGAGGGGTGTATAGGACATAAATGTTTATGGACGGGTGCACCCGGAATTATACAGCGCTCCAATGCATTGGGTAAAGCAAGAGTCTCATGAGACGTTATGTGCAACGGTCTTGGCGAATAGCCTTGGCTCGTGCTATCATGTGCAACAGTTTTGGCAAATAGCCTTGGCTCGTGCTAAAGTTATGTTTTAAGGTCATGACGCGAGGTCTTGACAAAGTCCAGTATTATGCATCCCCTTTGCATGTAATGATAAAGGTTAACTAGGGGTTAGTTCAACTAACAGGACAACCCCTAGTTGAAAGCTCCCAAGATCATGAAAATGTACTTTATGCAACAAGAACTGTTTTCATATGGTAAACTATTAGATGATCTGCATTTTACTCATGAACCATGATATGCATGTCTTCCCTACTTAGTCATAGAATTCTTTTAGAAGTAAAGTAACTTTGTTTTTAACATTATGCATTATTTATTCTACTTATATTGCGCACTCTGATCATGTTTAGATTAAAGATCATTTCAAGTACGTGTTTCTTTGTGCAAGTGGTTTTTAAAGAAAAATGGATCTCATGTTTTAAGAAAAGATAATGTTTTAGTTTTATCAAAGTATTTTATTTTCTTCAAAAATGTCTTCTTAGAGAAAGGATTTTCTTAAAATGTTTTTAAAACCCCTTACTGGGCATTTTTGCTCACCCTACGTTTTGTTTAAAATTTTTCAGGCATGGAATGTACTAATGAAGTTTATCAGAGCAGCTGGTTTCCCAGAATCCTGAGCCTCCCGATCTTCTGTAGTCATGGGACATGATATAATTTTTGGTAAATGTTGTAATGAAATGCTAAGTATATCATGTCTCATGAGGCACCCTGGGTTTTGGGGTCTCTACAGTATATGTATGGGCATATACCTAAGCAGTGTCGGTTGTTACTTCGTGATTGTATCTTTCCTTTGTGGTTTATCCTTTGTGGATTTTGGGAGACCTTAGGGGGTCTCGGGGTCCCTACTGAGTAGCTTATACTCACCCCTACACGGGATATTCCCACACTACATTGTGTTGGTTGCAAACGACGGACAACATTGATCGTGGTTGAGGCTTGTAGAGCAGGACGGTACCTGGAGGTGGACCACTGGGCGGAACATACTCGGAGCGGACGGTGGGACCCGAGGTGCAGTGGAGCTATCTGTACCCACCGTTCAGGTGGGATTTCCAGAGGATAGCTTGGCATAGCAGCTTTTACTTTTCAGTTGGTGTTTTCCCCTTTCGAGTTGTACTTTACTTTCAGTTTGGGTTTGTATACTAGCCCATTTACTTTTCCTCACTTACTGTTGTACCAGTTTTTACGTAGTATTTATGTTTTCTGCTTGTTTACTCTGTGGTGCCTGTTTAATTTACAAAGTTAATGCCTTCCCTTTTTACCGGGATTTACGCCTTAGTGCTAGTCGCCAGCCCCTGGCCTGCAGAAGGCGGGCTTGGGGTAGTCACAACACATGCCCCGAGGACGGGTCGTGACACATCTCATAATTAAATCATTCTTACTTTTTCCACAAAATAATCATAAATCACTCATCATAACCCAAAGAATAAAATGGGTTTCATAAACATCATCCCAACATAACTTAATCCATATAAGATAAATGGATATCATTTCATCATAAGAAGAATGAAAACATGTAAATCATATTGACATTATACTTGAAACATACACATATTAAATAATGTCACCTTAGATGGAAAATAGTTTTTATAAAACACTTGAAATGAATTCTTGAGGAAAATATCCTTTATTCTTCAAAATCATTTTCATTTCACAAAAAGCCATGTGATTTTAAAAGAAAATGATTTTTTTGAAAATAATCCTAAAATATTGTGGAGTAAGCTTCATGAAAAGAATGCTTTATGAAACCATAAAAAATTTGTTCATGCTGTATATGTTAATAAAAACATTATTCTCATACTTTGCCAAAAAAGTCAAAAAGTACCTCGTATGGTAAAAAAAGAAAGATTCCTTATATAACATGTAGTAAAAGTCAAAACTGGGTAAAAAGGACTTTAAACATACATAAAACCATTTTTAGAAAATAGGGACATGGATGATAAATATGACCTGAATAAACAATCTCAGATAAAAACGAGATTGGAAAAGATATCCCTTACCTTATGTCTAATTTATTCTATATGTGTTTGAGACCACTATATTGTGGGTTTAAACAAATTATTAACTTGTAACAAAACCATAATAATATTTTTGTTATCATATATGATTCACTTATGACTTTATATTACCCGTTTATTTGTCAATTCCATGTTAAAGTAGCGTTTTGGGTAAAATTGTTTCATTTATCATCCGTGTTTTGACTTGTAATTATTCATATGATTACGTAGATCATGATTAATTACTTCCAGAATGTAAAACAATATTTATATAAAATAGATATTCAGAATATACATAAATATAATATATCTATAAATGGAAATAAATACACCGTTCATAGAGACGGTAGGTCATACGTACGCATGAATGTTGTTTTCGTTTCCATATTAAATTGAATGAAAGTAAGTAAATAACATATAATTAAGTCCAGTATCATTAATATGTCATATATTCAATGAATATATAATATATATACTTTATAATCATTCTTGAATGGTTAACTTGGAGAATGAATCTCATCGCGTCGTGGAGACGGTAATCTGTACGTACGCAGGAGTGATGATATTGTTCCCAAAATTATTGAATGGAATTAGATTGGATGATATAATATCTTAGAATTAGTATCATGTTATAATAACCATATATATTTTTATTCTTTACACCATTATACCCATCCAAGTAAGGTGGTGGTGGAAAAACAGATTACACCACGACGTGGAGACGGTATTCCATACGTACGCACGCGAGGTGATTTCATTTTTCGTACGATGGGTAGAAGGTGAAATAGGGTTGTTTCATATTTATAATATCATATCAATATATTAGTTATACTGATGTTATTACTTTATAATGAAACAAGTAAATAAGAGTAAGTATAAAAATAAAGATACTTGAAAGAATTGGTAGAAGATATTACCTCTTCTTCGACGCGCCTCATCTTAACCTCCACTTAGGGCACTAATGTTTGTCTTGGAAGAAGACCAGGACCTCTATTTGGTTTCTAGGGAAGTGTAGAAGATAAATCGTCAGGTTTTGGCTGAGCATGAAGGCTCAAAGTGGTGTGAGGAGGAGAGGGAGGAGGTGCCCTTTTATAAGGGAAGTGAGGGGCACTTTTGGAAACCTCAAAAATATTAATTTATAATAAACTCAAACCCCACATAAAAACATCCAAATTGACTCAAATTATGATATTAGGTATGATAGGTTTGTAATATCTTCAACCAATCAAATTTAGACATGTTGGGAAATTATTTTAAACCTTATAAATTTGATTTATCCTTATTTAATTTATTTTATCTTAATTGTTGTAATAATATTCTAAATTTTAAATTGTTGTAAATAATTACTTATGTGTTGTGAATTATCTATAATTGGGTACTTTATGAAATTTTAGACCATATAAATTTCAATTTATAATTTTTAAATATTTATGTGATTTATAAACAATTTAATAATATGATATTTTTATAAAATAACAATAGTGTTAATTTTGACACTATTCATTTATTTGAATTTAAATAAAATCTAAACAGAGAATATATTAAAAAAAATGTTCAATAGATTAATAACATGTAATATTCATCTAGAAATTTTTTTGAGAACATTAATTAGTTCATATAATGTTTATTTTAATATTTATAAAACCATTTATTTGATATTTCTCTTAATAAAACAATTACTACATCATTTTTTTATAATCATTTAATATACATATTATGTGCATAAAATTTAAAAATAAAAGACTGTGATGAAGATAAATATAATAAATTTAATAATAATATTTTAACTCTAATTTTTCATCTTAAAATCATGACATTTAAAATGTTATATTTATTAAATTATGAAGGTGACATCTTTGACATCATTTAAAATAAAAAAATATAAATGTCCTAATCTGTTTTATAAGGCTCCAAATGGTCCAAAAATGGAAACTTGGATTATTAGGGTATATATATACTCAAAAAATAAGGTTTGTTCATGTTTCTAGTCACTTTTATAGGTATTATTATTTTAATAAAAACTGTATTATTGATTTTTCACTAAATAAGTAATTTCTACATCATTAATGTATAAGCTATTAAGGTAATTAAATATTTCTTAAAAATTACAAACAAATTACAATGATAAATAAAAAAAATTTATCTTTCAAATTAGTATTTATAATCTAAATTATATTCCGAATAACCTTATATTAAAAATAATCTAATTATTAAAGTTTGAGTGAGACATATTTCACTTTCTTTAAAATAAAATAAATTAATGGTATTTTCACATCCAAGTGGGTTCCAATGGGTTCAATTTCGACCCAAATATTCCTTATGAAGAAATATAGTCATCCAATTATATTAATACAAGTGTTAGGGTAATTTTATAATATTATTTTTACCCTTAATTACCTAATTTACCTTTAACTATGGTAAATAAAATTTACCGTTGTTACTATTCATAATGCCAAAAAATAAAAAGTAGCCTATTAACATAATTTGTACCTACAGATTCCAAATATGGAATCCATGTTTCCAAATTCAAAACAAAGAAGTTTCAGTAAGTAATTTAAAGTTAATTCCGTTGTCAAAAAAATGGGTTTTTGTTTAAAACATTGCAAAAGATTGAATTGATTTAACCTACGAATTCAATGTAAAATCAATGCTAATGACATAAATTATATTAAATGGTAAACATATATTCTATTTATACTTTAAAACAAATTAATATTATAATTTAACTATAAAAATTATCTCGATGAAAAAAGTTGTTTTAAGTAAAATTTAGCGTGCTTTTACTATTCATCAAAATAAGAACGTTGTCAGAAAAATATCAAAACATTATCCAATGTAGATTTTTATATCATGATTCAAAAGAAGAATTTAATTTTGTAAAATTTAACACATAAACTTTTCAAAAATCATATTTAAAATGGGTGCACCATCAAAAGGCAGCAAAACTGCATTTTTTTTAAAAATGCTTATTTTACCCGAAAAATTTATTTTGGTCTCATACCATGTTCTAGAAAATGTGTAATATGAATAATAATATTATAAAATTCAAAATTTAGTTAATAATATTCATAACGGCTAGTTCATAATAATATTATAACCATATATCATTTTTTAGTGAAACCCGGTATTGCGTACAACACACGCTATCGAGGAAGGTCGTGATTCCATGTAATGAAAGGCAAGTCAGGGTTGCGTGTAGTGGAAGACCCCTTTGGTGTTGCGTATAATGTAATCAAAACATATTTCATTTACAAATTAAAAAAAATTCTATACTTAATATTGTGTAGAATAATATCTATAAAACAACCTAGAAATTTTGTGTAACATGATCCAAGAATAGTGTTGTGTATACTACAAGATAATACGGTGTTTCATATAGTACAAGATAATCATGGTTTAGTGTAAAATATAATACATCAAATAAATTAAAAGGAATATATCTCACAAAATCTCGGGGTGTTACAGGGGGTTATCTAGGGTGAGTGGGGGGGGGGCTGTCTGGGGGGAGTTTTTTTTCGATGGGGTGTCTGAGGGGCGGGGGGGAGTATGGTGGGGTTGGGAGTGGGGATTTCTAGAGGGGGTTGTCCAAGGGGGGTGGGAGTGGGTGTTGTCTGGGGGTGGGTGGTTTTCCGGGGTGAGTGGGGGGGGGGCTGTCCGAGGTGAGTTTTTTTTTTGAGGGGCACTGTCCAAGGGGGGTTGGGAGTGCTGTCCAGTGGGGGTGTTGATTAGTGGGGGGGTTGTGCAGGGTGGGGTCTGTCTGGGGGGGTTGGGAGTGGGGATGTACGAGGGAGTTTTTTAGGGGGGATTGTCTGTGGGGAGTGTGGGGGCTTCAAGGGGTTAGTAGGGGGCTATCCCAGGTGGAGGGGTTGGGGGGGCTATTCAGTACTGAAATTTACTCTATATAGTTCAATGTTGAGATAATGCTGCTGAATGGATGTCCAAACCTCTTTCCAAACCACCTCATCACACACGAGCAACACAGTAGGTCATTACTAGAGTAGAGCAGTGAGCCTAATTTTCTAATGGACTATTGTCCTAATTTCAAAATTGGCATGATTGCCTATTGGCTAAATGGATACTTGGCCAAATTCCCAAATGGCTAAATGCCCTAATGGAATAACACCCTAACGCCCTAACATACTAACTCCCTAATGCTTTAATAGCCTAAAGACTAAAGGGAAAATTGGCCAAATGTACTATTATCCTAATTACCTAATATACTAAATACCTAATTTCCTATTGGCCTAATCGAATATTAGCCTATTTTACTAATGACCAAATATACTAATGACAAATTAGACTATTGGCATAATGGCCAATTGGCTAAATGGAGACTTGGCGAATTGTCCAAATTCAGAAATGCCCAAATACCCAAACCCCTTAATGGCCTAACATCCTAACAACCTAACTCCCTAACCTCCTAACCCCCTAACCGCCTAACGCCCTAATAGCCTAACGCCCTAATTCCCTAATGGCCTAACACCATAATGTCCTAATTCCCTAATTCAATAATGGCCTAACACCACAATTCCCTAATAGCCAAATGCGCTAACAGCCAAACACCCTAACGGTCAAATTCCCTAACAGCCTAATGTCCCAACAACCTAATGGAAAAAATACCTAATGGCCTAATGGCCTAATGACCCAACGACCTAACAACCCAAATGCCTAATAGACAATTGAAAAAATAGACTACTATCCTAATTACCTAATGTCCTATTGTCCTAATGGCATATTATACTATTGTCCTAATGTCCAATTGGCTAAATAGAGACTTGGCCAATTGGCCAAATTCCCAAATGGCCAAATTCCCTAACATCCTAATGGCCCAACTTGATTATTATATATATATATACTAACTGAATAAATATTACCAATTTTCATTTTCATTGTTTATCATTTTATTTTGTATTGTATTGTAGGTTTATTGAAGCAGAATATTTGGATGAATTGGAGTTGTTTTGATCGTTGGATATGTGAATAAGTACGTCTATCATTTATTGTTTTTTAGGATTTTGGTGTTTCTGCTATTTGGATTTTTTTGGTTTTAGATTTGTTTCTTCTATTTGAGAAGCAGCACTGTAATTTTTTTTAAAAACAATTCCCACGTTAGAGGCCTCCTATGGCAGTCGCTAATGGGTGTTTTTTTCAAAGCCTAGCGACTACCAATAGCGGTTACTATATGATAATTTTTACATTCTCTATAGTGACCTCCAATGGAGGTCTCTATAGCTTGAACCAATAGTGGTCACTATTAGGTTGATCATTAGGTCACCTACAGTAATTGACAATGGTAGTAGATATACCGCTACAATTATAGGACTAATGCATCCTCCATTGGCGGCCGTAAGGTAGTCTCTAAAGACCATTAGTGACTGCCAATGTTTCTCGCTAATGGCTTAATTTCTAGTAGTGACTTCAACAATGGTGGCCTGAATATTATGCATGTGCAGCAGCCTATGTAAAAGTAGAAAGGGTTAGGTGGGGTAGGTGCACCAGCCACCTACCAAGGATGATGGAAAATTTCTCCATCAATTCTCACCCACTAGATGCAATCCACTGAAGCATATTTAAAGGTCTAGCTTCTCACAAGAAACCACCTTTTTCAAAATATCTTTTGGGTTCTCCTTCATGTGTATCTTCACAAGTCGTAGCGGTTTTTGATCGATCACTTTTCATATACAATGACATCTAATGTCGATGTGCTTCATCTGAGAATGGTACATGGAGTTTTTGATTAAGTCCAAATCACTTTGACTATTACAATGAACCATGTACTCCATCTGGCTTAATCTGATCTCCTAGAGAAAATGCTTTATCCACAACATCTATTTTCTATCTTCTGAATTATCATGCACTACAACAAAAACCGTGTTTAGCGGCGGTTTTGTGGCAGCGGTTCACAAAACTGCCGCTAAACGTTTTCGCCAAAAGGTTTCGCGGCGGTTTTTAATAAACCGCCGCCAAAACCGAAAATAATTTCACAATCCCGACCCTTCTTCCCCCACCCCGATTTTTTCCCAAACCCTTGCGCCCTCCCTTCTTCCTCTAACCCCCTGGCGACCCGCACACCTCCGACGACCCTCGAACTCCGGCGACCCGCGACCTACGGCGACCCGCGACCTCCGGCAACCCGCGACCTCCGGCGACCCGCAACCTCCTACTCGATCAAGCATCACAACTCTCCCCCATAAACCCATTTTCATTATTCTTTTTTTTTTCCTTCAATTAGTTTGTTTTTTTATTGTTAATGATAATTTTTGGTAGGATAGGGGAATTATAACCCTTATCGTGTGATCTATGGGTTTTCTTTTTTATCATGCCCTATATTTATGGTAGGATTCCCATGAAATTGACATTTTTAATTTGAAAATCATTAAATATGTGTTTTTATCACCATATTTTGTTTATATAATCTAATTTAAATCTTTGTATATAATTAATTTCATTCGAAAACGTTGGTCTAATCTTGTTTTATGATATCTGACTTTGTTTTGTGAAATATCGCACAAATAATGTCGGTCCTATTGTGCTTGGATTTATAATATTACTTTCATCTATTTCTTGTTGTTATACTTTTTTCTAGGTGTTAATTATTATTGTGAACCATTTGGTTAATTCATTGGGTTTGAAAAATCGGTGGTTTAGGCCTTGTTTTATGAAAATGGTATTATCCGATTATAGTTGTACATGATGGTTTTTTAGTTAAATGTTTCTTTTGTTTCCCACCAGATTTGGGATTTTTAGAACCATATTTAGCATTTTTAATAAGTTCCTGGAATGTAAATTGGTGTTTTTTAACATTTTAAGATTCAACTGAAACTGTTTGCTAAGAATTTCTTCCCTAGTCTTTAGAATGGTTCCCAATTGGATTTTATAGGAAAATTATATAGGTATCCCTATTATCATATTCCTTTTTAATTATTTATACGACTGAAATTTATAGGATTCCAAATTTCATAAACTAGGGAGGTAGAATGTAATGTTTTAAAGGAATTTTTGAATATCCTTGAGTATCACATCTCTTATTCAATGGTGATATGTTCATATTTTCATTTAATATAAAATATATATTGAATATTTCAAAAAATTAGATTATAAATATATTTCAGATACAGGAAAAGGGATAATGAATTTTAAATCAACATCATAGATTCCATGAATGTTTCTCAAAGTCATGTTACTCCTATTGAAGGAATAATTGATTTAAAGATAATAGATTATCCACTCACATATCTCAATATACCTCTTATTTATGAATATTTTCGAATTACTAATTTCAATTAAATAACTGATGAAATGTTATTAATAATACCAAAATAAGAAAGTCTATAACATTCATATGAGGGAAATATTAGCTTGAATCTCAATGTGTTAACTATAGTTTCCATTAATCTTCATTGAAGAACTATGATCCAAATAGAGAAAAAAATTTTATTCAAAAAATTTTATCTAAATTCTTTTTGGACTTAAATGAAAATAATATTCCTTATTTGAAATGGTCATGGAAAATTTCATTGCATACTGTTGAAGGAATATTATATATCAAGGGTCTTTATAAAGCCGTATAATCCCATAGAACAAAATTATAATTGAAATATTTATATATCCAAGTCTACTAGGATTATTTTTGGATGTAAAATCATATTCAAACAAATGATATATGGCTTGATTGAAATTATTGTTTTGGGTATGATTGGTGGATATCACTCACAAGATTCTCAACTGATAGCCTCTTCCCTTTCACATGAATATGTGGAATATACTCTGTCCTATAAGAAAATGGTGAAGATGTATGTACCATCTTTGAGATACAATCTGGTAGGTTGTGGACTATCATCTCATGCAACATTATCCCTACCAGATAGTCCACTACCACAATGGTATACAAAACCATTTTTCAAGTTCCTGAGCCACCCAAAGTATAAGAATGTGGAAATGAAGAGTTAAACTGCACTTCTGAGTGGAGAATATGATATGAAACTATAACCACTGATCAGTTTTCTGATATATTAAGGATGATCACTACTTCCAACATCATAATTCTGGGTTCACTCAATCATGATAGGGTTTTTTTCAAACCATTTGGGAGACACATTTCTACCACTTGAACCTTATTTTGAATTATATAATATCCAAGGGCATTGGGATGACATTTTCCATTAACGTTACATGGTTTATTTAGCAGGGCTTCTCGTGTCGTATCCACCCACATCAACAAGATACCACCAGTACCATCTACAATGATGTCTTCAGAACATTTTTCTAATCCATATAATTATTAAGGAAGTGTCCCCACTAGTACAGATTTTCATCATAGGGAATTATGTTTCTCTCCACTTCAATCCCATCCTATGATAGCCAAATCTGCCCAATGACGTCAATAATGTGCCTCTGTGCGTAGTCACCTTGAATATAGATGAGATTTTTACAGTTAGGTAGTGATAAACTAAATTAAATTCTGAGTAAGAGGACCCACCCTTTGCGGTAGCACAACATCTACTGGACACCCCAAGTGTTGACACCCACTATCAAAGAAAGACGCATGGCCTTTCAGATTCCTCTAAGTAATTACCCTTACACCAAGACCCCAACCAGGGTAAAGGACTGACCAGGACTGCTAGTCCCTATGACCTGTCTAGTTCAATGTAGAATATAGTTGATCCTGGTATGAATTCTATGTTTCAGCATCTTTCCGAATAGAAGATTCCCATTAATGAGATCCATGCTAATTAGTTTCTACAATATGGAGATATATGATATAATCTTGTCTTATATCCACTAGAAAATTAGTGGAATCCAAAATTCATTAAGAAAATAATTCCCTTTAATCTGGAAAATCAATTTCCTCTCAATTCGGTAAATATAAGAGCCTATGACAAGTGATCACACTATTTATTGCATAATCCACCAAAATTGAATGAGAATCTTCCTTGATTGTTATGGATTGATATTCTTATGTGTATTGTTTTGAGTATGGTTGCGATATGGTGTGTGTGTGTGTGGAAATGGATAAATAAGCATGTGCACATGGATTGGTGGTGGGATAAAGGACTGAGGCTCCTTCCATAGGTCGGTTTGGACTGATGCTCTAACCCCACCCAAGAATGCATGGGTTATGGAGTCGAACTTATTCTCTATACCCCTAATGGTTGAATTTTATGGAACTACCTAGACTAAGGCTCCAAGGTAAGTGTGATGTATTGTTAGGAATGTTTATACCTTGTGAGATAGGGAACTTGAATTATACTCTTATGCATGATAACTAACCCATGTTTATGTTAACGTAGACTAGAATGTTGTATGTGAAAGACTTTTGAATCATGACTTGTATCTAGTAATAGTTACATGATGTGTAACCTAGTTATACAGTGTGAAAGACTTTTGAATTATGTAGAAAAATCTGGATAAAGATTAAAGTACAACAAATATTTGACTTCACCGTTTTAGGTATCTTACTAAATAAATGGTTAATAGATGAAAAAACATTGAAATTAAGTGGGGGAATTATCATAATGTGTTATCACTGTGTTGGATCTAGTGAGAAGAATATTCATTGGATTATAAACAAGTATCAATAATATTGTTCAAATTATGAAACTAAATATGGTAAAAAAATATTCCATATTATTTTTATTGATCTATAATATTGATAAGTGAAGGTAATGATTATTAAACATAATCCAATGAGGGGAAACTCTAGAAATGGGAACCCATGCATTGGTATTCTATAATAGTGATTTTGGATGGATGTTATAAATACCGACTGGTATCCCATTTCTAGATATGGAAAATAAAATAAAACATTTAATTGAGATGACCAAGCATGTGAGTACATGATATGTTCAGGAAAGTTGTAGTATTTTTTGTGAGGGTGTGGAAGTAATCTGAGTGGACCAATGTATCTCATTAATGTAGTGGGGATAGAAATTGTTTGAGGCAACATAAATGTGTGATTGACAGTGTTATGATAATTGTGTATCCCGATATTCTTACTGATCCTCAATGAGGTGTTCAAGCTGTCTCCTAAGGACCAGACTTGTTTGGTTTGTCTGGGAATGCTAAGTAAGTGGTAAATGTGATCAATGAATCATCTTTATTATATTATGCATACTTTATGATAAATTTTTCATCTTTATTATATTATGATTCTGCAATCTTACACTATCATATATTTTGTGTAGGCACATTGTGATATACATGGATAAAATCTGGATCACATTACCGAGGAACACACCTCAGTATGTTAAGGGTTTGAATGAGTTTTTAGATTTTGTGATTTCTAATCGATCCGTTGAAGGGAGAATAAGATGTCCATGTCCTAAATGTAAATTTAGAACATGGTTGAAGAGAGATGATGTTTATGAACATTTAATACCGAAGCAATTCCCTAGTCAATATTTGTGTTGGAATTGGCATGGAGAATCGGACAATATAGAAAGATTGAGCACTGATGTTAATCCCCATAATGAGGTCCCAAGTTCGTCGACAATAAAAAATGAAATGAAAAACCTCATAAATGATGCATTCGGCACTGTAAGACACCACTATCAGCATCAAAACATATCAGAACAACCAGAAGAGGGTGCTACAAATTGCAACGTGACAAGTGATGTTTTTGAGACTATAACACAAGTAGATAAAGATTGGAACATATCATTGGATCCTCCTCTTGATTCTATAGAGACAAATGTAATGGAAAACTTCACTGATAAAAATGCGTTTCATGATTTAGTTGATAATGGAAATCAAGAGTTGTATAGTGGGTGTTTGAAATATTCAAAGATTTCATTTCTGCTGAAGTTGTACCATATCAAATGTCTATGTGGAATTAAAAATAAGGCAATGTCCATGATATTGGAATTGATTAGTGATGCATTTCCTGAAGCAAAAATCTGAGAATCTTTTTATGATATGAAAAACGTTGTTAACAAGCTTGGTCTGAATTATGTAAAAATACATGTGTGTCCCAATGATTGTATGCTTTATTGGGGAGAGGATTCAAGTAGACATAATTTCAAGAAATGTTATTCTTCTAGATGGAAGTCAAAGGGTGATGTTGGAAGTCTGACTGAACATAATTTCATGAAGATGAAGAAAATAAACACACCTACAAAGGTTTTGCGTTACTTTCCTTTGAAGCCGCAATTGCAAAGATTATTCATGTCATCAAAAACCGTCGAACTCATGAAGTGGCATTATGTAGATAATAACAATGATGGGTTAATGATACATCCACTAGATTCCCAATCATGGAAGACATTTGATTCATTACATCTAGATTTCTCAGCTGATCCTAGGAATGTTCGATTGGGATTGGCTGCCGATGGATTCAACCCATTTGGGACTTTGAGTACATGTTATATCATTTGGCCAGTTGTTTTGATCCCTTATAATCTTCCTCCGTGGATGTGTATGAAACAATCATATTTTATCATTTCAATGATTATTCCAAGAAAACAAATTCCTGTAAATGATATTGATGTATACTTGCAGCCTTTGATTGAAGAATTGCAGGAGTTATGGAGTAACGGTGTTGAGACATTTGATGTTTGTTCTAAAACAATGTTCAAAATGCATGATGCTTTACTGTGGACCATTAGTGACATCTCTGGGCTTGGGAATTTATTTGGTTGAAACACTTATAAGGGTTTGGCTTGTCCCGTTTGTAACTTTGATTTTGAGCCCAAACGGCTACCTCACAGTAGAAAATGGTGCTTCTTATGCCATCGAATATTTCTCGATGCATCTCATAGATTTCAGCTGAACAAATCAAAATTTAAAGGTTTCATCAATCATAGACCACCTCCAAAGTTGTTAACCGATTCTGAAATATTAACACAGCTTGAAAATGTTGAAACAGAATTTTTGAAGGTTCGTCATTTGAATGACAGCGGAAAACGGGTCCGAAGTGCATCGTAAAGTGAAATCATAACACAACAATGGAAGAAAAAAAGTATATTCTTTAGACTTTCGTATTGGGAATTTAATTTGTTGTGCCACAATCTTGATGTGATGCATATTGAGAAGAATTTCTGTGATAATTTGATTTTCACATTACTTAATGATCATGGAAAGTCGAAGGATCATCTTAATGCTCGCAAAGACTTACGAGTAATGAACATAAAACGCGATCTCTGGCCAGATGAGAATGAAAAGTATGATCCGGCCATTTTTGCAATGAAAAATAGTGATAAAGATACGTTCCTTCGAATTTTAAAGAATGTGAAGGTATCTGATGGGTATTCGAGTAACATCTCGAGGTGTGTTGACTTGAAGAATCGTAAGTTACATGGATTGAAAATTCACAATTCACATATTTTATTACAGTAGTTACTACCATTGGTATTGCATACATTATTACCTGAAAAATTTACTGCTGTTGTACTCCAATTCTGCACATTTTTCAGGAAATTATGTGAGAAAGTTTTACATCCATTTCAGCTTGACAACCTCTAGGAGTGGTTTATATTGACTCTTTATGCAATGGAGATGATATTTCCTCCATCGTTTTTTACTATCATGATGCATTTAACTGTGCATTTGGTTGAAGAAGCTAAATTAGGAGGCCCCGTTCATTATCGATGGATGTATCCAATTGAGAGGTATTTTATTTATATGTTTTCTAGTTAAGTAAACAATTTTTGACATTTAAATAAATGCATAATATTATTATTTTATTTCACAGATATCTTGGGCATTTGAAATCATACGTGAGAAATAAAGCTCAACCAGAAGGCTTTATTTCTGAAGGCTATTTGGCCGAGGAATGTCTTAACTTTTGTTCCAAGTATTTAGATGATATTGAGACAAGATTTAATCGAGTTTTACATGTTGACGACACATAAACTAATTCTCAAATGCATCAAAAATCAAAAATATTTCCTGCTATTGGCCGATCAGTTGGGAGGACCTCAAATGTGACACTGACAGAATTGGAATTATTACAGGCACATAGATATGTGCTTCTGAATAGTGAAATTGCAGATCCATTTATTGAAGATTTGAGGATACAAACAAAGAGATGAATGAGAGACTGAACACGAAATGAGAAAGATATAACGAAAGCTGTGAATAAAGAGCTTGTAGAATGGTTTGCACGACGTGTAAGTTCATAAATATTGCAATAAATAAGAATATTAGTTTGACACATACAATTTGTAAATCTATTAAATTATATTTCTTTTTTCAGATCATGAATACTGATACTCGAGCAGACTTGTCAGAAGATTTGAAGTTTCTTTCTAGAGGTCCTATAAAGCAAGTTAGAATGTTCGACGCTTATAATGTGAATGGATTTAGATTTCGTACAATTGATCGAGAAGTGGGTTTGAAAACAAAAAATAATTGTATATTTACATTTTCTAAAGTGTGATACTATGGAAAGATGCATGATATTATTGAATTAAACTACCATGGACATTTTTCTTTTGTTTTATTCAAATGCAAATGGGTCGATATTATCAGAGGTGTTAAAAGAGATTCATTGCAATTTACTTTTGTGAACTTCTCTCGCTTGATGGATGTTGGTGATCGTGAAATGCATGATCCATATATCTTAGCATCGCAAGAAAAAATGGTATATTATGTGAATGATTTTGTGGATGAAGGGTGGAGTGTAGTTACTCACGTAATACAAAGAGATTTGTATGATATGGGTGATGAAGTGGAAGATTTGACCTCTGAAGTTGAATGTCATCAACAACAGGAAGAAGAATTATTTTTCCATCATGTTATTGAAAATATTAGTCTTGTAATGATGAATGAAGTGTATGAAGCAATGGAGAAGGAAACTGACATTATTGAAGGGGAAAATGATTGTATGTACAATTATTCATTCATGCAGCAACCACTTTTTTCATTTATGCAGTCATTCATTATCATTGTTATATATATTTGGTTTGTTAGTACTGGGCAACTATTATCATTTTTAATTTTTTTCTGCATATTTTTTTGAAATATATATTCTGAACATAATTTTATTTGATTAAATGATTGGAATGCCAAGGAGGAAGTGGTATACTATTTATTCAAGTTCTGTGATGGATGCCGATCCATCTTGGTCACTCACCACGACATCTGAGGCACCAGCTGCCTATAACCCCGCACCATCTCTCCCTAAACCATCTCTCACACCATCAGAGAGCCTCCCATTAGAGGCTGAGTCGTCGACTCCCCCTACAGGTGCCTCATCAGTTGGGCGGCGATAGACCCCTTCCAGTTCATCCCAGACACACTGGAGGGTCACAGTCATAGGTATAAATTTTAATTAAATAAATTTATTTCATTTTGTTTATACTAATTCTTTGCTCATTGAAGATGACAAAAATAAAACCGTGGAGAAACACTTAAAAAGCTCAGAAGTTTGGAACTTGAATGGCGAAAAGATAGTCTTGCCATTTGATTCTTATGGTGTCCCTACGGATGATGCTGCGGGGTTACTTGGCCAGATTATAGGTCAGTTGGTAGTGGAGCCCATTTCCCGTCCCATTTCATATGATCATTGGAGACATATTCCTCCAAATTGGAAAAATGAAGTTTTCGATTCTCAAATAAAGGTAATTTTATTACATTATGGTTTAATTGAATGTCATGTTACTAATATGTTCAAAATGAATTTCTGTATACAGATGTTCTTCCACTTCACAGTTGCTGATGTGATAGCACGGAAGTGGACTTTGAAAAATATCAGTAAAAAATGGAAAGATTTCAAATGGAGATTGTGGTGTGATGTCAACGATACTTCATTGACCTTGGAACAAATGTATGACAAGCTACCCAGTGGGGTACCGAAAGAGAAGTGGAAAGTGTTTGTTGACAGACATCGTGATGAGAAGCAGATGGTATTGAAATATATATTATTATATTATCCTCATTTTACATTAATACATGTATATGAAGAGGAGATGACATTGGATACATTACTGTTAAATTTCATTTTATTTATTTCAGGATCTTTCACGACAGAATGCATCAAACAGGGCGAAGCAAGTCATCCCTCACACGGCGGGATCAAAAAGATTTTCTAGAAGCCGAATGTCATTGGTAATATTTTAAATAGTTTAAATATTTATAATACAATATTATCTATTTAATAAATTGAATTTTTGATTTATCTTTGCTTAATGCAGTCACAGAATTTAGGTCACGAAGCCTCTCGGACTGAACTATGGTTGGATGTTCACAGAAAATCAGATGGCTCTTTTGTTAATGAGCCTACCAAAGAAGTTGGGGGTATGAAGTCAAATTTTTAACTTATTATCAGTTTTTACTGTGTTAATATGTATTTATATTTGATTTATAGGTAAAAATTAAAGAACTATGGGATGCCAGTCCTGGGCAGTCCTACTCAGTCTCCCAGGATGACCCGGTTGCTCAAGTCCTTGGGAAGGAGCATCGTGGTAAAGTGCGCGGGATGGGTTTGGGACCCGTACCATCTGAGGTCTTTAGCAAGCCATCAGGGATTCCAGCCGCATCTACTCCTGGTTATGGTCATCCCATACCTGATGATGCTCAGAGGGAGATTTCTTCTCTACGAGCCACAGTTCAAGACCAAGGGGCTCAGATATCCACTATGCAGAAAGAGTTGACTGATTTATATCAGCAGATGAGTAGATATGCCCCCAGTGGTAGTGCACTGAGTGGTGGTGAGCAGGTAAATCACAAAAATCACAATAATTTAGTTTGAAAACTTTTATTGGTTTTAAGTTTAATTATAAATATGCAACAATATTTAATTTTCAATATAATGTTCTTACAGGTGGCAATAGGATATGGAGGTGGAGAGGGTGACGATGCATCATCGGACCATGAGTAGTATTGTTGATGTGATAAAAATATGTCTTATGGGTTATGCGATTTTCATGACCTAGAATAGATTATGTGGTCCACGTAATGTTTTCCATGTTATGCACTTATTTTGTTTGATTAGCACAACTGATTCTCTCTTAATGGTTACATATCTTCTAATGTATTCTCTATTCTCTTTAAATATGTCCTCTATTTCTCAAATGTCTTCTTATGTGGTAGACTGGAGAGACCGTATTTCCTGGAACCATAATGTCAATCATCGATATGAAGTATTTTATAACAATAATGTTTGAAAGGTTCTTATTCTAACTGAACATCAACCCATTTAATCCTCGTTCCTCATCCTTATAGGACAAATGACTAGTAGTGATCCCTCCCCTCTCTTCTTTGGCACATTTTGATCCATACACTTTAATCCTTTATGGAATCAAATATTTTCAATTAATATAAGTGGATAATTGTGTTTGGGAACCCTAGTCCCCATAGAAGGTATACCCATTAGAAACCATATTTTCATAAAAACATTCCATATTAATTTCATACTCTACTAAGGGTTTTGTATATTTTGATTCCTACCATACCACAAGGTCCCCCCTTGTTCCATATTAATTTCTTACTCTACTAAGTGTTTTGTGTGGGGATAACCACGATTAGTAAAAATGATATGTGATAATTCCCATGAATATTCGTTGAAGTCTTTATCTGTGATGTTGTGGATAATTCATCTTATTGTGTTTCACTATATGTTTTAGGAAGTTGTATGGTGATGTTATTGACCAGATTGGTTGTGTAGTACAAGGGGATGTGATTCATTGGTCGATTTTCATGTATGTGATTTTGGTAGTAGTGAAATGTGCTATGAAGAGGTTGTGGTACATGGTTATGGGGTCATGGATGTGGTGTAGTGGTTGTATAATAATGTTTTTGTAGCAGATTCGTTGATTTGGTATGTGGTGATAGAGTTTCATGATGGTTCTAAGGAGTATTTGATTTTGTGATATGGGTTGGGCAATGTGGTGTGGAAACAATGGTGGATGTGTGGTGTTGTGGTGATAGTTTTGTGAGTTGAATTAGTTGTAGCATGGAGTGGATATGTCAGTTTCTCGGTTATACATGAGATTAACTATGTTGATAATGTAAATGATCTAGTATAGTAAATAAAAAATATTTATTAGAAATAGATATGTTATAAATTAATCAATGGAAAATGTAAAGTGTTATTTGAATTGTAATGGATAAAAAATAAAGGTGGTGAAACATGTATGTGGAAAGTGGAATGTTGTGTTTATAGTGTTGTGATTGTCTTGGGTGATTCAAATAGTGATTTAATTGGTTGTGATTATTGATTTGTGTTATGGTGTGGTGATCTAATAAGCTTAAGTGTAGTTTATGTGGACACATAGGTTTGGTATTGTGGGATATCTATATACCATGAATGTTTCTATTATTTTATACACCAAGCATAATTTATATAAAATTACCACTACTCAAAGGTTTATAGTTTTAGGTATTTTCACCAATAAATATGATGGTGGTGAAATTTAGGCATGGGTTCACACACATCCTCTCACTTCATTCAGAATTAGTGACACATGTTGGTGTTGGAGAATTCATAGAAACGATGTCATGTCCATGGTGCCTTCCGGTGGGAATTGATCTATTAGACCCAATTTCAATGAGTGATAAGTTATGTGTTTCTATGTGATATATTGTGGGGTAATTGATGGTAGGAGGAGGGGATAATGATTATGCCCATCACACCATGATACCTTAAGACTCATGTTCTAGTTTGGATGCCATTTGACAGAATATGTGTCCGTGGGTGGGAAGAGATGTTAGGTGGTAGTGTATTTGTCTACAAGTATGATTTATTGTGAAGTGATGGAATATGTGTCTACTGGTGGTATGTGATGTGATGGCCTAGGTGACTGCTGTTGGGATGTGGTGTGATGTGATAACCCATTTGTATACGGGAAGGATTTGATGTGATCTGACGTGGTTTGTTTGGATGGGATGGGAGCATTGCTAATTAGATATACGGTTGTGAGAGTGGAAAAGTAACGTTTAATATATAGTGTGGTTACATTAATTTTTTGTTGAACACAGTTCCATATGATAATATTGGATCAATTATTTGATGAGTAATCCATGGTGTACAAAGGATTAATTAGATGAAATGTATGGGGTTATATGGTTTATTCTATTTGATGGCCAGCACATTAACACACCATTTTCACCTAAAATTGAAGACTTCATTAAGACCTAGATGATTATATCTTTTTTTTCTCGCACTACATATATATTATAGTTTTTAGGATACAAGAATAACTTTGGAGACTAAACTGGACATTACCAATTAAAATAGTATTCATGTTACTTAACTGTATTTCAATTATCATTTCGAACATTGGGATACTTTTATGGAATCAAATATTTTCAATTTTGATCATCTGTAAACTATAAGTATAAATCCATGTGACCCCCAATATCTTGTTTCATTTGATGTTATCTTGTGTTTCATTCTAAATCCATAATTTTAGGTAGTTTTTATGCTTTAGGTATTCTTATTGAATTGGATCAAATTTTTCATCAACATTAAATGAAAGGGTGTTTATGAATATTGCGTAGGTGGTGCATAAATTTTGTACTTATTATATATATGTTGTATGTGTTGTTTGGTTTGTTTTCCAGGGCAGTGGTGGAGTATAAACAAAAATGCATTTTTTTTCCGGGTCAGCATTTCGCGGTGGTTTTAACCGCCACTAATGTTTTACCACTGATACATTTAGTGGCGGTTTAAACCACCGTTACATGCATTCAGAATAATGTTTAGTGGCGGTTAAAACTGACGCGAAATCACGTCGGAATTCGCGGTGGTTTTAACCGCCACTAAGAAGGCGTCTGGCACGCCTGAATTTCACAGCGATTATAGCCGCCGCTAATTAAATAGCCCTTAAAACCACCGCTAAATTTACCAAAAACTCCCATGAAATGAGGTACTACGCGCTTTTCTTTGACCGCCGCGAAATGCATAAAACCGCCGCTAATAGATTTCTGACGCCATGTTTAGTGGCGGTTTCTGTAAACCGCCACCAAACCATATAGCGGCGGTTTAAACCGCCGCTATATAAAAAAAACCTCCGCTAATAGGCGGTTTTCCTGTAGTGGCAATGTACTCCAATTCTATCGTGGGTAAATTTATGCACTTTTGGAACCTTGACTTCCATGATATAGCTCCTTCTGTAAAAGTATAGATGTATCCAAATGTAGACATTTTGATATCAGGATCTCTGGCCATATCTTCATCTCTATAGCCCTCTAAGATAGGTCCAACTCCCCCATAGCACAAACATAACTTTTAAGTACCTTTATGATACCTCATAATCCACTTGACTACATCCCAGTGCTTCTTACCAAGATTGGAGAGAAACCATCTCATGATTTCCACTACATGGGTAATGTTAGGTCTCATACTCACCATAGTGTACATCAAGATTCCAACTACTAAGGATTATGATATCATCTCCATCGTATTTATTACTTCTTTGGATGACGATCATGAAATCTTGATCAACATCAAATATATGGGAAGAGGAATGCTCAACAGTTTGGATTTTTCCATGTTGAAATGTTTCAGAACACATTCAACATAATTCTCCAAAGAAAACCATAAAAACATCCTCTTTCTGTAATGAAATATCTGCATCCCCAAAATCTGTTAAGCTACTCCCAAGTCCTTTATATCAAAAGACTTGAATAAATCCTTCTTCTACTGGTTAATCCTCACTAAATCCTCCCCAGTTATCAGAATTTCATCAACATAAAGTATAAGGGAAAAAAATTTACCATCCTTAAATCTCAAAATATAGACACACTGGTCCGCCTATGTCTGCTTGTAGCCATGACTCATCATAAATGAGTCAAACTTATTGTACCACTACCTGGGAGAATATTTCAGTCCATACAAGCTCTTCTTAAATTTTCAAATGAGGTTTTCTTGTCCATAAACCTAAAATCTTTTATGCCAATTCATATATATCTTCATAGAGAGGTCACCATGAAGAAAAGATGTCTTCACATCCATCTGTTCAAGCTTTAAGTACAAGTTGGCCACCACTCTGAAAATGAATCGGATTGCATCCATCTTCACCATGGGTAAAAATATCTCATCAAAGTCAACTCTTTTTTCTAAAGGAATCCCTTGACAACTAACTGAGCTTTGTGCTTGACCTCCTTCTTACTACCGTCCTTTTTCTGCCTGAACACCCATTTGTTTGTCAGTGCCTTTTACCTTTATGTAATTCCACCAAATCATATGTTTGGTTCTTTATCTAAAACTCCATTTCATATAGCCACTTGGGTATTTCGGGTTGATATATTTCTTCCTAGTATCCTTTTGGCTCCCCCTCATCAGTCAAATACAATTAATATGACTCTGAATATTTTTTTTGAAGGAATACTTTCTCGTGAATATCTTCGAACCTGTGAAATGTTAGGTTCAGGAGGCACAACATCAACCAGATCTTTTGATGGTTCTGCAACTTCTTATGGAGAGGATTGATTCTCCCCCTGCTTAATATCCTCCTCCACTACCTTTTGGTCTACTGTCGATGAGTCTTCTTGCACCTCCTTCTCATTGACAAGTGGTGCTAGTACAGGTGTTGGATCATGAATTGATTCCTCGATACTTTTCCTACGATACATTATAGGATTTGGAATGTCCTCGATCATCTGGTTAGCATGTAACATGAAATATCTGCTTCTGATCACCTTCTTCTCCTTCAGTTCCCAAAGCTTGTATCCAAACTCCTCATCTCCATAGCCGATGAAGATGCATTATGCAGATCTCCCATCTTGCTTCTAACTGAGCTCCTTGGATACATGTAAAAATGCCAAACAACCAAATACTTGTAAATGGGGGTAAGAGGGATGTTTACAAGACCATAAATTATATGGAATCTCAAAATTCAGTAGGACCGATGGTGATCTACTGATGATGTAGCATGTAGCCTAAACATCTTGTCCCCAGAATGGCTTAGGGAGCTTATCCAAACTCATCATGCTTCTGAATTTATCCATGATGTTTCTGTTCATCCTTTCTGCAACTACCTTGTGTTATGGGATGTAAGGGACTATCCACTCACTTCGTATTCCTTTAATATTGCAATAATAATCAAATATTATGGATGTGTATTCTCCTCCATTGTCTGAACGAAGACACTTCATCTTCCTTCCAGTTTCATGCTCCACCATGGCATGGAACATCTTGAATTAGTCAAGTAATTAGTCCTTCACCTATAAGAAGAACACCCAAACCCTTTTATATTCATCATAAATAAAGGATAAGAAATATTTTTTACCTCCCAATGAATCCACCTCCATGGGTCCACATAAATCAGAGTGCACCGGATCTAGCAACTCTGATCTCTATGATGAAGCAGTATTGAATGAGACTCTATGCTCCTTCCCATACAAGTAATATTTACAAAGATCAAGTGATTCATCCTTGTCAATACTGATGTACTTATTTTTCATTAGGGTAGATAACCCTTTTTCACTCATGTGGTTGAGCCTTCTATGCCACATATTGAATGAAATTTCCCTTTCCGCCCTGTTGAGGTTGTCAGCACATATCTTCACATGAGTTTTGAACAACATACCGCATATGTATCCTCGAGAGATTACGATGGATCCATTTTTCATATTCCATGCTACATTACTAAAGATGTTGTCATAGCCTTTTCGATCAAAGTATATAACTGATAACAGGTTGACCTAAAGACCTAGAACAAGCCGAACATCTTTCAAGATGATTATGTACCCAACATTCATCTTGAATTGGATATCACCCATTCCAACAATCTCTACTGAACTATTATTCCCCATCACGATTTCACCAAAGTCACTTATTTGATAATTAAAAAAATACACACGATGCGGAGTGACGTGGTATGATTTTGTAGCATCAACCAACCATTCTGTGTCTTGGCCTAATTTATGAAATAATGTCTCTTCTTTATCTTTGGAGTAAAGAAAAACTTCTTTGGTGATAGTCACATGTGAAACTCCATTTATTATTTGTTGGTTGCTACTTTGAACCTTTTCTTGTTGCAACGTTTGGCAGTAATTCTTTATGTGTCCCTCCATGCCACATTGGTCGCATTTGTATGTTGGCCTCATACCATCTATGGACCTTCCTCTATTCTTGATTCGGCCTCTAGTTCATACCCCATGACCTCCCCTTTGTTGTCTCCCTCGCTTATCCAGAATGAGTGCTTGCATCTAGTTGTAACTCGCATCATTCCTTCAGGATTCCTCATTGAACAATGCATATTTTACCATCACCATGGTATGTTTTCCTCAAAGAGTTGAGTTTCTCAGTGAGACGACAAGAGTTTCCTAGCTACTGGAAATTGTGAAGAGTAAGTGGTTCACCTAATCTTCATCATTTAGAGTCTTACCAGTAGCAACCAATTAGTTCACTAGGCTTTATAACTTGCTGGTGTGTTCAGTTATCGAGCTTCCACTCTATAGTAAAATATTCATCAGCAGATTTAACTAGAGGATCTTGTTTCAAGCGTTCATTGAGTGTTATGTATTTTCCAACTTTTTCCAAAGTTCGTATACACCAGTCTCTTGAGAAACATAGTGGTAAATACTGTGATCGATCCATTGGCGAATTTGAACCATTATCTTCTTGTTCATATTTTTCTACTCTACTCCCTTGGTGGAATCAAGGTTGACTCCCTTATTCACAATGGGGTTAAAAATATCTTTATCATTGAGGATATCTTCCATTCGAGACATCCAAATAGTGTAGTTCGAAGAATTGAACATGATCATCCCTCCTGTGGATGATCCCTCCATTGAATTTTAATTCTATAAAATTTGGTGCATAATATGAAAAAATGGATTTCACTGTTGCATCAGGAATGTTCAACAATGGTGGAATCGACTCTTTTATTGTCGAAATCGAACACCCATTGATCAAGATATGATCAGAATATTATCAATGGTTGAGATTGTCTAATAATGTATCGATGACGTGGGGATGATGTGGTATACCGAAGCATCTACCAGAAGCGTTCTAGAAAATTCAATGGTTCCTGAATAGTACCTTCTTCTCCAGCGAGGGAGTACTATAGAACCCAAGGTTTGACCAAACTTTGACCTGTACTAGGAATCTCGTTTTAGCTCTATTTTTATGTTGTTCATGCCGTTGGAATCATCTCAACACAGGCTTTCAGAATATGCCTTCAAAACACGATTCTGGGCAACTTGAATTTTCTAGTCATTGGAAAAATTTCACTTCATGTAGCCATTTCACTGGAACATTCTCCGATACCACATTGTATGGTTCCCTAATCATGAATAGAGAAGAATATAGGGATAAATCAGCCTTTATTTCACCAAGAACAAAGAATTTAAAAAACACCCTCTCTATACCTCTCTCTCACATGGAGATCTTTAGGCTCTCTTGGTTGGAAGAGAACTATTAACTCATATTTTATGACGTTGAAATCTCCCGTGTACCTCCTTAAATATCCATGGTGGGAGGTATCATTTTTGACACAACTCCCACCAATCCCCCACCAACCACTAGACTTCAACAATAGTGGACTACATATTCTGCATGTGTAGCATCCTGTGTTAAAGTAGCCAGGGGTTAGATGGGGTAGGTGCACCAACCACCTACCAAGGAAACTGGAAGATTTCTCCATCACTAACTCCCTTCCTTTTCTATTTGAGGCACTTTTCATGATTTTCCCCTCCCCTTATAGACTTTCCACTTTCATGGAAGGCCCCAGACTCTATTAGTTGAGTTCATTTCATTTAATTTATTTTGAGTGTGTGTCGTGCTTCCTTGTATAATAATATTTATCCATTGTTGGGTTTGTGTTGTCACGTTTAGTCTAATGACATGACAACTCACTCCTTGTTATTTTATTTCCTAGTTATATAAGATTCACTAACACTATGTTTTGGTCAAGGACTTGAAAAAGCACGGAACAATCCCATAGAACTCATAGTTGTACATTAAGAACCAACAATAGAAAATTATAAAGTAATTGATGAAAAAAATGAAATTTCCCTATGTTTAAAATAAATGTTTCTTAAATATCTAAGTATGTGCATACTAAACTTGAAACCCATTGGAATACAGAAAAGATACCCCATAAAGATGCATTCCTTTTGATCATTTGCTTCAAGTACTTGAAAAATACGGTTTAACCCACCAAACCTGAACCAAACATGAAACAGGTGATAATAATACAACAACAAAGAATGAATCACAAAATAATTTTCAAGTTTTGTAAAGGAAAACATCCACAATATATGAACATATAGTCTATATGTAGCACATATGACCATTTTAATACTAGTCATTGAGAAACGATATACACCTTCAAGAAATATCCAACAGAAAATGGGAATCCCATCGTCATGTTTTACTTATCAATACTTTCTTTACTGGATATGTAACAACCCGACCATAATGCAAGTAGTGAAGACTTGACTACATCTAGACTAATTCATATAGTAAGAATGCAGAATGCGCAACTAATTAAACAAATTTTTGTCCAATAAAAATAAATTAACACGATTTTGATCTGTCTAAAAAAATCTCATTATCAAAACATGAAGCCCATATGTATCTCATGTGACCACCACCATAATTCTGGTTGTTGGGTGATAATGAACAGTTTTAGTAGATATCCAACAAAAAATGGTGACACTACCAAAAAACTGGGCAAGGCAGGCGCCTCCCTTTTTCAGTGCTAACAGAAAAGTGCTAATAAAGGGGCAGGCCTTTACCAGCGCAAAAAAAACACTGATAAAGGGTACATTTATCAGCGCTTTAAATATCCCTTTATCAGCACTTTTCTTAGCACTGATGAAGGTTACATTTATCAGCGCTTTTCTTAGCGGTGATAATATTTGTTGTATACATTAAATAAAAAACACATGTTATAACTATATATATATATAATTAAATAATTATAAGATTAATAATAAATATATTTATTAGATTTTTAGATTTATTAATTCATTATATTTATTAGATTTATTAATTCATTATATTTAATATATATATTTATTATATTTGTTTATATTTAAGGTATTTGTTTTATTTATAAATATATAATACTTTTTTATTTATATAGGTATAATTTAAATTATTGAATATATATGTGTTTTCCAATGAATTGGGGTCAATGAATATATCATACATGCGTATATATATATATGTGCATGAATAATGTTCATTTAGAGATTATAATTACATATCACATTGATGTGTTATTGATTTATAAATCATTATGTTACCCATAGAATATATATGTTCTAAAAAATGTACACTTATAATTAAAATTAAATTATCTTTAAATAATAAATATATATTTTATTATATTTAAATAATGAATATATATTTTATTATATTCTAAAGGATATATATATAAATATACCTTTCAAATAATTTTATAAATATAAATAAAGACATATTTATTTAGAGTTATAATTATTAATAAATATATATATATATATATATTTATCATAAATATCATTTTAGAGAAATATATAATAATATAAATAAATTATTAAATTTATAAATTTATCAGTGTTGATAAATTATGTCTTTATCAGCACTACAAAAGCACTGATAAAGAGTGTCTTTATCAGCACTAAAATGAAAAGCGCTGATAAAGTCCCCCTTTATCAGTGCTAAAAAAGCACTGATAAAGTCCAACCATTATCAGCGCTAAAAAAGTGCTGAAAAATGGGGTCTTTATCTGTGCTTTTCATTTTCGCACTGATAAAAACCCCCTTTATCAGCGCTTTTTAATAGGGCTGATTAAGGTCCACGTGGGATTTATAAAATTCACCAGGTCCTCCTCCTCCTCCATGCACCCTGTCAAGCTTTCGTGGAAGCCCTACCCTGCGTCGTTGTCTCCTCTCCGCCACTACCTCCTCTCCGTCGTGGCCACGGCCACTGCCTCCTTCTCCTTCTCCTCCACCATGGCCGCCACCACCTCCTCCTCATCTGGAACCTACCTCTCTTCCTCCTCCTCTGTCGCGGCCTCCTTCTCCTTCTCCTTCTCCTCTACCGTGGTTTCCACCTTCTCCTTCTCCTCCACTGCGGCCTCATTCTCCTTCTTCTCCGCCGCCGCCTCCTCCTCCTCCTCCACCACCTCATCCTCCTCCACTGGAGCCTCCTCCTCCTCCTCCTCCTCTTCTTTCTCCTATGTCTACTCCGCTATCTCAGCTACCTCTAAGCTCCCACTGATCCCTCTGTGCGGCCTCTGCGCTGCCTCTGCACTGCCTCTGTTGTGTCTATTGTCGACACCTCCTCCTCCTCTGCCACCGGGTCCTCTTCCTTAAGGTGAGTAAAATTGAATTTTCATTAATTAATTATGTTTTCATTTATTATAAATGTTGAGAATAATTATGATTTGGCATGATTCTTGTGTGTGATGCTTGTGTGTGTGACAATTCATCAGGATTTGGGGTGTAAACCATATGACTATTACGTTTATAGAATCCTGAATGAGCAGTGTAATTATATTCCTTGGATAGAAAAAATGTGAGGAAATATTTATGGAATCTTATTGAGGATGGAATACTATGTGGTATAATGTTTTTAATGGATCATTTCATTACAAGGTGTCACAGTTGGTATGTTTTTAACCATTGATAACCTTGGAGTAAGGCGTGTATTTATATTTTATATATGGATTTGATTACTACAACCTAAAATAACATATCTAGGTGTTTGGATGGTTAATGATAAAATATAGTTCTACCTCATGGGTTTTATTAATGGATGAATAAAATTATATGATTCAAGAGATAGAGGATCCATTTAGAGGTACATCCTATGATCCAAATGGGATAGGACTTAAGTGAATGACTTATATAGGTCGGTTGAGGGTCCATTGGGGTATTTAAGTTATCCTGATGGTTTGGGGTAATTAATGAGTTGTGTGGTTTGAATAAGCCCATCAATAAGTGAACTGAAAAGGGTGATATGCAATTTGATCTTAGTAAAGCCATGATCATAGTAGAATTTTTATTACACTAAGAGTAAGAATATTCCCACCAACCATTCTACAATTTGGTATGGTGAGTAGATGGAGTAAAAATTGGAAACATATTATTACTAGCTTCAAAATGAAATTTAGTCATGGGTTTTAGATGTATTTTACCAATATATTTATTGAAAAAATTATCATATATGATTGAACGGATCATTAAAGGTGATAAAATATGAAAAATTTTATGTTTTTTGTTGATAACAAGTGTCCCAGAACAAGGAGGACATCATTACACTTTTATGGGAGTGTTCCAAATGAAGACGTTCACTCTAGTGTAAGATATCACACCATAGTTGGGCTGGTGTAACTATGAAGGGTTTGAGATGTAGAAGAGACAAATTGTAATGTGGAACATTTAACTATAATGGATGTCTCTAAGGGAATATGAAGAGATAATTTCATTGGGATACCTAGCTCATGAAAATAAATGTTGCACTGGTTTGGGGGTCTAATGGTATCAGTATGTAATGAAAAGGCTCACTCTATAATAGTGTTATTTCATACTATAGTATATTGATAATTATTAATTTGTGTATCATTGTTTAAAGGGATGTTTCAGACCATGCCACAACTTTAAGGGTCACACCATGAATGGTATTCTATAGATAGTGGTAAATATGAGCAGGCATGAATCACATTTCATGATATGTTATGTTAGGACATAAATGTGGTGAAGGATCTTTGGGATTTAGTTTCTAAGTCATTTGGAATTAGTATTCATTCCCCATGGAAATAATTCACATATGAAACACTTAATCTCTATAAATATAGTGTTACATGACCCGAATCAATGATTTGGTTTCATTGAAGAATCCTTCAGTTACCCAACCATTCAATCCATGGATTGTTCCAATGATGGTTTAGTTAACAATTGAGGAGAATAATAAGGGTGCCCACATAATCTAAATTCTATAGGCACTTGTGGTCGACGAAGGTTAAATCTATGAACTTATATATTTAGATAATTATATCGTGTACATGGGACTATATGGTTATATCCTTACTCTGTTCATTATTCTTATTGATAATAAACCAAGAACAAGATTTAGGACATCATGAACACTAAGGATAAGAAAATTTATAACAAGAGTTTGTGAACCATGTAATTATCCCTCGATCCATGTGAGTTATTTCATTGAATTAATATCATCATTTTACCATAACTATCATGATATTTTTTTCACTAATCAGTATTCAAAAATGCATTTAGATTATGAGTTTTTCATAACCATTGATTCACCCCCACATTTATGTAGTTTTTTACCCTCATCTAGTTTTTTCTCTTGTATGTGTGGGTAACTATCCTTCCTAGTTATAGTTGGTTGGTTTGAATTATGATGTGTTCACCATTATGAATTGTTCATGATTTGTTTGTTAAATGGTCATAGGGTATAATGGCCATAATAAAAGTGATAGTATTTAAAAGGTGGAATTTGAAATGTTGTATTGAGAGAGAATCAGGTAAAGCTTATGGGATATGATATTATAAAATAGATGATGGATATGGGTGGACATCCACAAGTAAAAACCCAATATATTTTCTAGGGAAGAATGTGGATTTCATTCCCATTAATGTGATGATATTTCTGACCATTTCAGTTTAACTAGTTTGTTTGTTTGTTTTATAGTGGAGATGGAATATATGGATTAGTAAGTGCTTAGTTGTGTTTTATATATAAAGGTAAATTTCATGAGTGACTATATTATAGTGTATGGGTCTAAAAACAATAAAAGGAAGATTACAAAATTCTAGTGGAGATCTGGGAAAGGGTTTGTGTATGTCTTATATGTGTGATGGTTTTTCATCAGGCCATAATAATACAACATGCTTATAAGGTGAAGTTTCTCTATTTAAGTGGGTTCATATTATAGGGGATAATAGTGATCCATGTTCCCCTTATATGTACACTACAATCATGGATTATACCAATTGTGACCATTGTATTGGTATATTAGGGGTATAGACTTGATTCATAGTGACAATGGTATTGGTATGTTTGGGTCACAAACTAGATCCATGGTTCCCAATGTTGTGGTATGTTAGGAGACAAGAAAGGATCCATGGTGACTGTGGTGTCTAGATTTTAGGTGTCTATATAAGATCCATGGTCCTCAAGGTATAGGTTTTTATATTTCTAAATAGGATCTATGGTTTATGTGTATCAGTTTCTTATCAGCCCATATGAGATGCAAAGTTCCCAAGGTTTGGGTATGTTTGGGTTTTAGAAAATATCTCTGATGTATGTGGTATGGTTTTATTAGGAGATAAGATTATTTTTCGGAACCCATGGTTTAATGTATTGATTCTCACTGAATATAGTGTTATTTGTTTTTTTGTTTTATTAGTTAGCATACAATAATCTTACTTTATTTCTTTCGTAATGTGTGTTGTTTATTTATTTTCATTCATATAGATAAACCTAGTATATTATGATTTATATTAGATTCCCCATTATTAGTGTCCTACTAATATTTTATCATTCGACCTACACATGATCATTAGTGTATGTATGGACCTTATATAAGATTAATGAATCTTACCACATATTATAAGTGATCATACAAGAGTAGGATGATGGTATTATGTGTAAAATGCCTAAGTGGGCCTTCGATACCCTATGCTAAGTCATCCAAACTATTACCATGACCCTCACTTATATCATATCTCCCCTTGGAGATCTCTTAATCCAATTATAAGGAGGAAATCCTCTATGTCACACTTCACCAATCCCTATATGGAATATCCTACTCATCACACACACCATGAATCTTATATATACTTAAGAGGGTGTTCCCCATCATATGTGATATATAAAACTATATTATCCATCTTCTTTAGGCCTAAGACTCAAATACCTACTCAAATAGCCTTAGAAAACCTAACTAGGCTATACGCATCCTCAACCAAGACTATTAATGAGCACGCCCCCACCATTTTTGAAGTTTCTAGTTTTTTATCTAAATTATACTCATATTCCTTGTCCCCTAACCTATATACTCATCCTTTGGATTTCAAATAGGATGAATATAAATAAATAATGGATGAATACCAATCGGTTGACAAAAGAGTATGAAGAAGGCATGAAAGAGTTTATCATGTTTGAAAAAGATCATGCATATGACCCTTGTCGAATCCTTTGTCCATGTTTATGCTGTTGTTATTCAAAACAAATTAGTCCATAGGAGTTGGAAGAACACTTGATCTGTCATGGAATATATCAGAGTTATACATTTTGGAATAAACATAGGGAAACAATGAATGTAGGTAGTGGTTGTGATAACACTACTTTTTATGGATCATCTGATATGATTACAAGTATGAACAATGAAGATGACTATATGGAGGATGTGATTACAGATGTAAATGATGATGAAGAACATATTGAGAAAATGAAAAGGATCATCTAAGATGAACATCTTGTTTTCCCAAAATTGTTTGAGATGATAAAAATTTGTGCAAAGATGCCACTGTATGCTTGTTTCAATAAATATATTGCACTATCAGCCATACTGAAGCTGTATAATTTGAAAGTAGACAATGGGTGGAGTGACTCCTGTTTTATGGAACTACTTGATCTACTGAATGACATGCTCCCAGAAGATAATGAGCTCCCGAGCCAAACATACGACGCGAAACGAATGCTACGCTCGATGGGTATGATCTCTGAAAAAATACAAGACTACCCGAATGAATGTATACTATTTATCAAGGACCAAAAATCACTTAAAGAATGCCAAAAGTGTGGTGCTTTTTGATACAAGAAAGTTGAATCCAGTCCAACTAAAGTTTTATGGTACTTTCCAATCATTGTAAGGTTTAGGCACCTATTTGGAAGTGAGGAGACTACAAGACAATTGATATGGCATGCAAATACAAGAATTAAAGATGAGATACTATGTCACCTGATATAATCTCCTCAGTGGAAGATAATTGATCCTGAGTATCCTGAATTAGGAAATGAGCCAAGAAACCATCGTCTTGAATTATCTACAGATGGAGTGAATCCTTTTGGTTTTCAAAGAAACGGTCACAATACATGGCTAGTTATGTTGGTAAATTATAACTTACCATCGTGGTTATGCATGAAACGAAAATACATCATGTTATCTATACTTATATCCGGACCAAAACAACCGGTTAATGATATTGATGTTTATTTAGCTCCATTGATTGAAGATTTGAAATTATTGTGGGATTCAAGTGTTACTTTGTATGATGCTTACAAAAAGGAAGATTTCACTTGGAGATCCATGTTGTACGGGACAATAAATGACTTCCCTACTTATGGAAATTTGTCAGGATATAGCATTAAAGGAACTCAAGGGTGTCCCATTTGTGAACAAGGTACACAGTCAATTAGGTTGAAAAATTCATAAAAAACTGTGTGTCTAGGACATCGCAGATTTGTACCCCGACGACATAAGTACCGATCTTGGACAACATCATTAGAAGGAAGTTTAGAAGAACGTACAACACCATCACCACTAATAGGCAATCAGTTGTTTGAGAAAGTTAAAAATGTGGACACTACTTTTGGTAATCCTTCTTCAAAAAACCTTACTAAAATTGGTTGAAAAAAGAGGTCAATTTTTTTTGGATTGCCATACTGGAATTGTCTGTATGTCAGATATTTTCTTGAGGTTATGCATTTAGAAAAAAATGTATTTGATAGTGTCATCGGCATGTTGCTAAATACACCTGGCAAAACAAAAGATGGAATAAAGGCTAGTTTGGACATGGTTGAGATGAGAATATGAGAAGAGTTGGCACTAGTGAAGGGTGAAAAACGAACATTTCTTCCTCCTGCTGCTTATACTCTTTCAAGGCAAGAGATATATCAGTTTTGAAACTTCTTGAATGAAGTAAAGGTTCCATAGGGGTATTTGTCAAATATCAGGAACCTCGTTTCATGACCAATATTAAGTTAAATGGTTTGAAATCACATGACTGCCATGTTTTGATGCAAGATCTCATTCCTATTTCTTTATGTTTCATTTTTCCCAAGAATATCCTCCATACATTAATGAAACTGTGTTTCTTCTTCAAAGCTATATGTTGAAAAGTTATAGACCCCACGAAATTTCCAACTATGGAAAGAGAAATTGCCGTTATATTATGTGAATTAGAAATGTTCTTTCTGCCTTCATTTTTTGATATGATGGTTCATTTGATAGTCCACTTGGTGAGATAAATTCAATTATGTGGTCCTGTACATTACAGATGGATGTAACCCATTGAACGGTATATGAAGATTTTGAAAGGTTATGTCAAAAATCGAAGTCGGTCAGAGGGTTGTATTGCGGAGCGATATATTTTTTAGGAAGCTGTTGAATTTTGTACCAAATACCTGTCTGGTGTGGAAAGAATTGTCCTATCGAAATCTCATCACACTAGGCATCTTGAGGGTGAAGGAATTTCTAGAAGGCATGTTGTCACAATCAATATTACAGATCGGGAGCAGGCCCACCTTTATGTTTTGCATAATAATTTCTATGTTGACCCTTATGTTGAAACCCACAATGAAATTCTTAGGAAATTGAATCCTTCTAGGGATGAAAAATGGATATCAGATACACATAATTGATAATTTATAGGATGGTTTTAGGACCATATTTTTAAGAAGTCATATGAAAATCCAAGGTCAATTTCAGACCGACTTCGACGGCTAGCCGGAGGACCAAGTGTGTATGTATTATATTATAATTCTTATGTAGTTAATGATTATACATTTTATACTAATGAACATGATGAAGACAGTACTGTGAAGAATAGTGGGGTTACACTTGTGGATGAAGCGATGCATGTTTCCGGTGCTAAGAACAGAAATCCAATTTATGCGAATATGTCATATTTTGGTATCATCAAACAAATATGGGAGTTGGATTATATGGAATTCAATGTTCTGATTTTTCAATGCAAGTGGGTTGATAATAGGAGTGCTGTTAAAATAGATGAATTGGGATCCATGAAAGTTGATTTTAGTACGAAAGGGGAGAAAGATGAACCGTTTATAATGGAATCACAGGCAGTGCAAGTATTTTATGTTCCAGATCCCGCAAACCGAAACTGGTCAATTGTTCTGTTATCAACCAAAACAACTGAAGGGTCAGATGAAAATTCAATGGAGAATTACCCTTTCATTGGGAGTTCGCAATCATTTCGCAGTGGTACCAATGTATATGACATTCTGTATGTCATAGGTGACCACAATGAAGGGATATAGATAATTGATAGAGGGGTCAAATCCCTTCATCCTTTAAAAAAAGATATTTCAATAATCAAGTTATTTTTTTATTGTAATGTAGATTGTTTTACATTATGTTATTATCAGCTCACTATTGCTTTTATGTGATCTGAATTAAATGTTAAACCACTTATATAGATAATTAATTCTATACCTGTTGATGCACACAATCCTGAGACACAACAGGTTTCTCAACCTGTTGTAGATACCCACTACTAAGGTACAATAGGTCTCTCAACTTGTTGCTGTTGGTCCCACTACTGAGGTACAACAGGTTTCTCAAACTATTGTTGCTGGTCCCAGAGCCAATGCTAGCGCTTCAGAGGAACATAATGATGATGAAAAAACTGAGGAAATGATAGGCAATGAAACCCTGATGACAAAAAAAATAGGCGCACTGTAGTTTTACAATTTTAGCCAAAATTCTTAAGGCAAAAGTAAAAGGCATCAAATATGAGGTGGGATGGAATAAGTGAGGCCATCATGTAACCCCCAAAAAATCCATGTTTAGTAGCTACATTGGAATCATCACTATGCAACACGTGCCGATTGATATAGATTCATGGCACCACGTTGTCAGTGGGCTGAAAAAATTAATGTGGGAAGAGATTACCGTAACATTACGATGTTATTTATTTAATTTATTAAAATAAAATAAAATAAAATACTAAAATATTGACTAACTCTACATCATCTCTTGCAGAGTGCATTTATAGTAGATTTCTTGCATAAATATTATGTATTAAGACTAGAAGGAAGGGTTCATAGAGGATTTCACACCATTTTAATGAAATTTCATATGAAATATGCTGAAGGGAAAATCAAGCTGCACCCACCTCCTCATTATACACACTTGATATCCCACGGAGCGTGGGATGCATTTTTCAACCATCGTGTGGAGCAGACTTTTCAGGTACATTGTGTTTGGTAACACATTGTTTAACGCTTCTTGTATTCATCACTTTGATTGAATATTTTTTATTTATGAAACAACAACTGAGTGCTTAAAATAATGAACATGGAGCAAAACCAGCGTACCCCTACCGTAAAGCAAGTCTGGGGTACGCTTCAATTGAAAAACAATTGGTATATATTTTAAAAGTACTATAATACTTTTATGTGACATAAAACAACACTGTAACCATGTTTCTCTATTTATATGCAGATTAATGAATCTAAATCCCAAGCGACTTCCATCACACTCCATGTTCTATAGAAGGAGTATCGTGTTAATAAAGAGGGGAAACATGTAGATGAAAACACACAAAAAGTGTGGGAAACATGTGTAAGTATGACATAATATAAATTTGTTTTTCTTTAAATCACTATTACATCACGATGATTAATTATTTTCCCATATTTTCTATTTGACATAGTCACAGGAATCAACAACACCCGCACCATATGCGGACATACTTTCAGTGGCCCTAAAACCACCAGAACAGTATGGCGGCGTCAGAGGTGAAGGTTTTGGGTTGACACCCTAAGCATATTTTTAGAAAAACAACAAGAGGAGGAATAAAGTAAAGAAATGAATATGATGAGAGTTAGACTAGATAGCCTTGAAGAAAAATTCCAAATTCAGGGAGAGTTGCTAGAAACTTGTATGGGGGAGAGGTGAAGAGAAGAAACAACTCAAGAACAACCTGCCCCACCCCCCACCAGGTTTGAGGCGAGCCATTCCCCTCAATGAACAGACTTAACTGAGGTAATTAATGTTCTAATACTTGTTTCTGTGAAATGTGAATCACATATACACTGATACCTTTCTTGTAATGATATTCTACAGGGCGAAAATGATTGTGATTTATATCTTTCAACTCCCACCCATTGCCTTGTAGCGAGGGCTATGGTGTTCAATAAGCAGAATGACAAGCTACACTCCAAACCACATCCAACCGGTCATGTAAAAGTGTCGATTAACGTATCTCATGAGACAGGCACTGAGCTACCCATTCCAAATGATGATGAAGACATTCATACGGTGGAAAAATCTGTTGGAACATTCATTGCATGGCCTTCTAATCTTGTAAAAAAACATGTCGACCAGGAAGTATTCATTTCCAATTCATTTTTCAAGAAAAAACTTTAACATTTAATTAGAAAAGGGCTAAACCGATGAATGTTATTACACAAGGACAAAAGAAATGAGCTAAAATGAAATAACAGATCAAAAGGATCAACCAACAGATCAAAACGATCTACTGAGGGCACCGTCACCCTGGCTGTTCTATATCCACATTTAATATCATTGTAAGCTCATGTGGATATGAAAATGAAAGATGGAAATAATCACAATTTTTTTTTTGAAAAAGATATGTACGGAGAGGAAACATTAGATTTCGTTAGTGCTGATGTTGTAGATGAAATAATCACATATGATTGGCTGGGCGCCTTAGTTATAAATGTATACATGAGGTATGTTTTCATGATTTGATTTTATAGAAGCTGATATACAATGATAATTATGGATAAATAAATTTCAAATTTTTCATAGGAGTATATATGAAAGAAAATTGAAGGGATTTTCCCATGAATACAAATTTGGACTCGTTAGTCCTCACACCATGTCTACACAACAAAAAGAAATAGATTCCAATTTTTAGGCTGAATTAATGTCAAACCTACTCAAAACGTTTCAATGCAAAATTAAGACTGACGGGCTCTTTTTAATACCAACGTTACAGGGGTAAAACTCTACATTTTAATCATATCAATTATATTTTCATTTCTATCATTATTTATTCCTTTTTGTGTTTTAGGCAACATTGGATGCTCTTTGCAGTCAATTTGGATACTCCAAATGCTTATTTTCTGGATTCAATGCATGGATATCCAACAAACCGACCACACATGATGGCGATTGTCAATTTTTAATACACTAGATCCAACATTTTAGATCTAAATATCTAGTTATATAATGTATATTATCATTTAATGAGGATTCTATTATGATAGGGCAGTGTATGAATATCATCTAAAGGCAGGAATGAATCCAGGGTGTAAGGACGACAAGGTGCATGAGAACTAAAAATGGACAAGTATCAGGGTATATATAATTATACTGCACTATCCAAATACATATCAAAACATATTACTTATTTTTCTTGATGTTTTTTCAGTGTCTGAAACAAACAAACGGAAAGGACTGCGGTTATTATGTTTGTAAATTTATGAAAGAGATCATATTTCATGAACAAACTAACATCCCTGAAGAGGTATTTTTGAAAATAATTAATAGTTCATTTAAAATATTTATTAATCCTTTGTGTATTTATATTTTTCAGTACTACTATGACTGACGCAAAAACTCTTATTCACAAGATGATATAGATGTATTTTGAAACGAATGGGCAGCGTACCTGATGGAAGAATTTAAACAAATAGGACAATGAAGGTGAATTACTACTATATATGTTATCTTTATATGATCATTGATATATCCCTTTTTTACACTTATTGAGCATCTATGATCACCATTTCTTATGTTTCATATCCTTATATTATGAAAAATGGTTTTAGAATTGATTTGAGTTTCTAGTAAAGAATAACTTAATGAGAGACTCTTATGAACTACTGACATATGTAAAACTGAGTAAACGCATTTGGATTGTGTTGTTACATTAGGAAAATGATCCATGAGTCATTTGTGATGTGTACGAATTCACCGCACCTCAATCTGATGCACGGTGTGACCGGTATGGCTAAAAGTGTCTGATATTAGTTTCAAATTGACATTAACTTTAGAAAACAACAAAAGTGGCAAACAGAAAACTGATCAAACATGTTTGGATTGTTTTTATACTTTAGGAAAATGATCCATGAGTCATTTTTGAGGTGTAAAAATCAACCGCACCTCAATCCGATGCACGGTGTGACCAGTATGGCTAAAAGTGTATTCTATCAGTTTGAAATTGAAATTAACTTTATAAAACAACACACGTGACATACGTAATACTGAGAAAATGCATTTGGATTGTTTTAATACTTTAGGAAAACAATCCTTGAGTCATTTTTGAGGTGTAAGAATCGACCTCACCTTAATCTGACACACGGTGTGACCGGTATGGCTAAAAGTGTCTGATATCAGTTTGAAATTGACATTAACTTTAGAAAACAACACAAGTGACATACAGAATACCATGAAAACATGTTCGGATTGTTTTGATACTTTAGGAAAACGATCCATGATTCATTTTTGAGGTGTAAAAATTGACCGAACCTCAATCTAACGCACAGTGTGACCAGTATTTATAAAAGTATCTGATATTAGTTTGAAATTGACATAAACATTAGAAAACAATACTAATGACATACAGAAAACTGAGCAAACACGTTTTTATTGTTTTGATACTTTATTAAAACTATCCATGAGTCATTTTTGATGTTTATGAATCAACCGCACCTCAATCCGACACACGGTGTGACCGGTATGGCTAAAAGTGTCTGATATCAGTTTCAAATTGACATAAACATTAGAAAACAACACTACTGACATACATAATACTAAGAAAATGCATTAATATTGTTTTTATTCTTTAGTAAAATGATCCATGAGTCATTTGTGACATGTACGAATCAAACACACCTCAATCCAACGCACGGTGTGACCGATATGGCTAAAAGTGTCTAATATCCATTTCAAATTGACATTAACTTTAGAAAAAACACTATTGGCATACAGAATACCAATAAAACACGTTTTTATTGTTATTATACTTTAGTACAATGTTCCATGAGTCATTTGTGATGTGTACGAATCGACCGCACCTCAATCTGATGCATGATGTGACCGGTATGGCTAAAAGTGTCTGATATCAATTTCAAATTGACATAAACTTTAGAAAACAACACTACTAACATACGGAAAACTAAGAAAAAACATTCGGATTGTTTTGATACTTTAGGAAAACAAACCATGAGTCATTTCTGAGGTGTACGAATTGACCACACCTCAATCTGACGCACTGTGTGACCGGTATGGCTAAAAGTGTCTAATTTCAGTTCGAAATTGACATAGAATTTAGAAAACAACACAAGTGACATACAGAATATCAAGAAAACATGTTTTGATTGTTTTGATACTTTAGGAAAATGATCCATAAGTCATTTTTGAGGTTTAATAATTGATCGCACCTCAATCCGACGGATGGTGTGGCCGGTATGGATAAAAGTGTCTGATATCAGTTTGAAATTGACATAAACTTTAGAAAACAACACTACTGACATACAGAAAACCAAGAAAACATGTTCATATTGTTTTGACACTTTAAGAAAACAATACATGAGTCATTTTTGATGTGTAAGAATCGACCACACCTCAATCTGACACACGGTGTGACCAGTATGGATAAAAGTGTCTGATATCAGTTTCAAATTGACATAAACTTTAGAAAACAATAGTACTGACCTACGGAATAATGAGACAATGCGTTCAAATTGTTTTGATACTTCATGAAAATGATCCATGAGTCATTTTTCATGTTGATGAATCAACCACACCTCAATCCGATGCACGGTGTGACCGGTATGGCTAAAATTGTCTGATATCAGTTTCAAAGTGACATTAACTTTAGAAAACAACACTACTGACATATGTAATATTGAGAAAATGCATTCATATTGTTTTTATGCTTTAGGAAAATGATCCATGAGTTATTTTTTATGTGTAAAAATTGACCGCACCTCAATCTGATGCACGATGTGACCGGTATGGCTAAAAGTGTCTGATATCAGTTTGAAATTGACATAATCTTTAGAAAACAATAGTACTGACATATGGAAAACCGAGCAAACACGTTCGGATTGTTTTGATAGTTTAGTACAATGATCCATGAGTCATTTTGGACATGTACGAATCGACCGAGCCTCAATCTGATGCACGGTGTGACTGGTTTGGATAAAAGTGTCTGATATCAGTTTCAAATTAACATAAACTTTAGAGAACAAAAATACTGACATATGGAATACTGATAAAACATGTTCGGATTGTTTTGATACTTTTTTAAAATGATCCATGAGTCATTTTTGACGTGTAAAAATTAACCGCACCTCATTCCGACGCACGGTGTGACCGGTATGGCTAAAAGTGTTTGATATCAGTTTGAAATTGACATTAACTTTAGATAACAACATAAGTGACATATAGAATACTAGGAAAATGCATTCGGATTGTTTTGATACTTTAGGAAAACGATCCATGAGTTATTTTTGATGTGTAAGAATCGACCGCACCTCAATCCAATGCACGGTGTGACCGGTATGGCTAAAAGTGTATGATATCAGTTTGAAATTGACATTAACTTTAGAAAAAAACACAAGTGACATACATAATACTAAGCAAACACATTCAGATTGTTTTTATACTTTAGGAAAACAATCTATGAGTCATTTGGGAGGTGTACGAATTTCCCTCACCCCAATCTGACGCATGGTGTGACCGGTAGGACAAAAAGTGTCTGGTATTAGTTTGAAATTGACATTAACTTTAGAAAACAATACAAGTGACATACGAAATACTAAGAAAACGCATTTGGATTGTTTTTATACTTTAGGGAAATGATCCATGAGTCATTTGAGAGGTTTAAAAATTAACCTCACCTCAATCTGACGCACGGTGTGACCGGTATGGATAAAAGAGTATGATATCAGTTTGAAATTGACATTAACTTTAGAAAACAACACCAGTGACATACGGAATACCAAGAGAACGTGTTAGTATTGTTTTGATACTTTAGGAAAATGATCCATGAGTAATTTTTGATGTGTAAGAATCACCTGCACCTCAATCTGATGCACGGTGTGACTGGTATGGCAAAAAGTGTCTGATATCAGTTTGAAATTGACATAAACATTAGAAAACAACAGAAGTGACATACGGAAAACTGAGAAAACGAATTCTGATTGTTTTGATACTTTAGGGAAACGATCCTTGAGTCATTTGTGACATCTAAGAATCAACCGCACCTCAATCCAATGCATGTTGTGACCAGTATGGCTAAAAGTGTCTGATATCAGTTTCAAATTGATATAAACTTTAGAAAACAAAACTACTGACATATGGAATACCAAGAAAATTCATTCGGATTGTTTTGATACTTTAGTAAAATAATCCATGAGTCATTTTTGACAGGTACCAATTGACCGCACCTCAATCTGACTCACGGTTTGACTGGTATGGCTAAAAGTGTCTGATATTAGTTTAAAAGTGACATTAACATTAGAAAACAACACTACTGACATACAGAATACCGAGAAAATGTGTTCGGATTGTTTTTATACTTTAGTAAAATGATCCATGCATCATTTATGATGTTTACGAATCAACCACACCTCAATCTGATGCACGGTTTTACTGGAAAATCTTTTCATTAAATAAAGAATCAGTATTTATTAAATAAGATAAATCATCAAAAAACATATTGATTTTACACTATTTCCTTTCATTATTATCAGAATCAAAGCATTTGAGTTTATCATTTCCATATTTTAGTTTCACATTTCCATGTTAATGTATTCTTTCATATTAATATTTTAATTTATTTCCTTATTTTATTACTAACATAATATTTGTTTTCTTATATAGGTGAATTTTTTTCCTTGAGTTTGGATGCTTTATTCAGCAAAAAATACCATGGATGACAATTTTAGAGAGTGGGTCATGGATATCAAAGGATGAAACATTAATTTTTATACCTATTTTTGTATAATTATAATTGTAACCATGTAAAACATTGTTTGAAATGTATATAGCAGTGTGTTTTTTTGTATTCATGATGTTTAGTAAATGTATATAGAATTGTTTATCAAAATATTGTGTGTGGGTGCTATTTTTTGCAGGTGTTCATGTGATATTTTGTGAAGGTGTGCTGGTTTGTGTAGGTGTGCAGGCATGAAGGTGCTGGTTCTACAGGTGCAGGGGAAGTTTCCTTTATCAGTTCTTTTTTGAGCGTTGATAAACGACACCTTTAACAGCGCTAAAAGAGCGTTGATAACGGGACCTATTATCAGCGCTCAAGGTAGCACTGATAAAGGTACCCCTTTATCAGCATTAGAAAAGCACTGTTAATGCCAGCGCAGATAAAGGGGGGGGGGGTCCCCTTTATCAGTGCTAAAAAAAGAACTGATAAAGGACCCCTTTATCAGCGCTTTTTTAGGGCTTATAAAGGTCACCTTTATCAATGCTTTTCTAGCTCAATTAATTCCGGTTTTTAACACTGATAAAAGGCCATGTTGTAGTAGTGTGACCACATACACAATCTCTACTATCCTTTTCTTTGAAAAATTTAATAGTCCCTAGTAGTGCTTACAACATAACATGAATTACCCAAATCGTGAGATTTTAAAAGTAACCAAAAGTGGGGAGTTATGGCTTTGGTTCTTTAAAAAAATAATTTAAATTTAAAATAAACTAATTATATTTTTATGTAATTGAAAAAGTCAATGCAATTATAAAAATTAATTAAAAATGATTTTAAATTGTATATTAAATTATAATATGATGTTGTGGATATAAATAAAGATGAATTTAGAAGAAAAATAATAAATGTATGTCTGTGCATATACATGAGAACATATTTGGCATAAAATCATGTAATATAAAATAGAGGAATTTATTTTTTCATAAAATATTAAATAATATAAGTCAAAAAATAATTAAGACTGTGTGCATGTACATATATAGGCATGAATGGTGATGTAATGTTAAAATAAGATGGTAGTTCAATGTCTATGTGCATGAATAATAATATAAGGAAGGGTTGATGGAGATGCATGATCATGGATATACATGAATATAAAGGCTGAGTATTCATAGGCGATGAAGAATAAAAAAGGGGGATTTTTTATGGGTTTTACGCTTTTTCAAAAAAATGGTATAGAGTTCTGAAGTTTTTTAAAAGTGGGACCCAAGAAGCGTGAACCCCATTCACACATCCTTCATGAAGTGGATGAATGATGCATGAATGGGGTTCACACATCTTGTCATCACATTTTTACATAAGCACCCCCAACCCAAATATCATTCTTATCCTTTGACTTTTGTTGCGAAACCCTGTAGAATTTCGTTCTCAACAAATATATGCTTCTTTTAAGAAGGTAAAATTTCTATTTAAAATTTTAATTGTTAAATTGTGTTTATTTATTTTATTTTTATGCTTTATTAATTTATATTATGATGTGTTGAAATTATTTTTTTGTAAGGCTTATTTATTTAATTTTTATTGATTCATGTATGAATGTGCAAATTACTGTCTTTTATATGATTTAATTTTGAATGAGTTAATGTTTTCTATATGAATTCATATCTAATTTTTAGGAAATTTATATATGGTATGTCTAAAATATAATTTTTATATAAGGAAATAAAATTTATTTTAAAAATGTATATATTTTTTATATAAATGGAAACTTTAACATATTTTTTTGTATATGAAATATGTACTTTTTATATTAATATTAAATTTTATTATTTTATTTTATAGACTAGTTATATCATTTATTAAAAATATATTAGTTATATTAAGTATTATATTTATATTTATTAATATGTATATATAAAATTATTTTTATTTATTTTATAAAAACGGTTTTCTATAAATAAAAAAGTTAAATTATATTAACTGTAAATAATTATTATTTGAAGTAATAAAGTATGAAATATAATTAATTAAATATTTTAAAATAGATAAATGAGAAAAATTTTGTATATATGTAATTTTATTAAATTGAAAATAACATAAGTTTATATAATGTAACAACTGGGTCCCGGTGACAGCACAATCACCCCGCCTTAACATGGTCTTCGAGTCCTGGCCCGCCAGGTACCACTAGTTGCCCCGCAGACACATGGTCCCCACCCAAAGGTCCACTCACATGCCTGAACGAGGTCAACTAACTAATGACAGTACCCATAGGCCAACACATATCCTTTCCAATGTATTTTGTCCTCACTCACACACACCCTAGCAAACTTCCTAGAAGGTCACCCATCCTGATCACTACTGTAGGACAAGCACACTTAACTGTGGAGTTGTCAGGCTCCAGAAAAGAAAGATGCACCATGTTGACATGAGTCATATAATTTAGCCATTTAACCCTTTATCATGTTAGGGTGTTACAATCACCCCCCCCCCCCTTTAGAGCACAACGTCCTCGTTGTGGGCCCTACATCTCAACCGAGCAGTGCACCACACTTAAGGCTGGGTACCACCTCTGATTGAAAATGTAACAACTGGGTCCTGGTGACAGCACAACCACCACGCCTTAACATGGTCATCAAGTCCTGGCTGGCCAGGTACCACCAGTTCCCCGCAGACACATTGTCCCCACCCAAGGGTCCACTCTCATGCCTGAAAGAGGTCATTTGACTAGTGACAGTCCCCACAGGTCAACACATGTCCTTTCCAGTGTGCTTTTTCCTCACTCAGACACACCCATGGAAACTTCTCAGAAGGTCACCCGTCCTAATCACTGCTCCAGGCCAAACACGGTTAAATGTGGAGTTCTAATCAGACATTCTCCTAAAATAGAAAGTGAACCTTGTTGACATGAGTCATATCATTTATCCATTTAAACCTTTATCATTTTGGGGTGTTACATATTTTTTGTTCAAGTTAAACTCAAATAAAATATTTCACTATGCACATTTGAGTGCATTAGAAACCAAGAGATATTTGTGATATATGGAAATATTCTAATGATATATGTTTATCATACCCTATATGTTCAAAACATGTTAATGTATAGGTAAACTTGTTCTTATACAGGTTTGAGATATAACTCAAGTGGTTGGGAGTTGGAGACTGATATCATTGTTATGATTTTAGTGTTGTTTTAAGACATGTAAAAAAGTTGTTTTATATTTTTATTTTTGGGTTGATTTATTTGTATTTTGTTATTATTATTGTATTAAGGTTATTTCTATATGTTTAGTTTCATGTAAATAATATTAAAAATTATTGAGATATGATTGACGTTAGTTTCCATTAGATTAATTTTATTATTATTTTTTATGTTAATGATGAATGAATAGATGGTAAATCAAATCCTAAGTTATACTTTAGACCCTTTACACTAGTCATCATCCATTGGTGATTGAGGTGTTCATTGAGTCCATTTTTCATTTTTCCTTAGTGACATGGTCATGCAGGGGTGATACATTATACGTTGTATTAGAGTGGTTTTCATTTATATGATTTAAACCTTTTGAAAATAGTAAAAAAGAGACTAAAGGTTGAGACTTGGAATGAAAAATATGTGTTTGGGTCTGAACAACACAACCATAGTGGAATTCAAAGTCATTGGGGGAAGTTTAGCATTGAGTTCATTAACATTGGTGCGTTATTTTGTGATTTATATATAATTGTGTTTTCCTTGTGTTATTAAAATCACATACATTGAAGGTAGATAGTGGGATGTCCATGCATCATTTTGGCACATATATATATGACATATGTGAGTGTTCATGTGAATGTACTTGTTTTTTAACTTGAATTGATAAATAGATTTTGGTTAAAGGGATTAATTATTAATAAAGTAATCATTTTTTTCTTATATATATTACAAATAAAGAATTAGATAACTAAAAATTTATTTTCTTGATGACGTGGTGTAATTTATTTTTGATTATTGACTACTTTATGATTATGTTTTGTGGTCTAACTTTCAAAATAAATTTTTATTATTTAAACTTGGGTAATCAGTAATGATATATGATAATGAAAAAAATTGGGTGAGATAATTTTAACCTAAATTAAACATAACATGTTTACACTTTTATTTTCCATGAATAAATAAGGAATAAAATGATTGGAAATTTTATACATCGAATATCTTGAATAAGGAAATGTGATGTGATTTGGTACATGCATAACATGGGAAAATTGAAAAGTGAATTTTTTTATTGATTATGAAATTGATTAATTGAATATATTTTTGGTGATTTATTAGATGATGTATAAAATGAGGGGGAATCCAGATAATTTTTGAATTTATTTTTGATAATAAAGGGTATATTTAATGAAGATATAATTAGAGTATTTTATAATGATGAGAAAATTATTTTTAATCGTTTTGGGTTTTTCATTAAATAGCATGTCAAATGAGTAGTTTAAATATTAAATTATGTCTAGATGATTTTTTAATGGTCTAATGGGAAATTATTTTCAAATGATTTATTATTTTATAATGGAAAATACTGTATTACATTATGTGATTTAGAAGTAAATAATTTTTTAATATTTTTAACCATCTTGGGATTATTTTATTGTTTAAATTTAGTAGATATGTTGAAATGATTATTTTAGTGTAATGTAAATTTTTCTATTTTATGTTTTAAATTGGGAAATGGATTTAAAATGGATTTACGAGTGGGATTGAAAGATAAAATAATATTTTTAATTATCAAGCTATTTTAAGATGTGTGGGAAATTGTTCAAAAAAAATTCGGTAAGTTTGTGGGCTATAAAATGAGAATTAATGTTAATCAAATAAAATTAAAATTATGCAAAAAAATTTATTGATGATTTCTAGAGTGAATTTTGAAATAATTTGATACTAATTTAATTTATGTGATGTTATTATATTATGTTTTGAATTTTTGAATTTTAAATATTATCTGAATGTGTTAATGGGTGATATAAAATGTTAGACATTTTTGTTTTTAAAAAAGATAAATATGTATGTTTTTCAAACATGAAGGGTGTTTTTATAATTTTGTTGTATCATAGATTTAAATTATGATTAATTATTTATAAAATATTGAAATAAGGTTATTAATATGAGTTTAATTAATTTAATAATAATTACTTGTTATGTGTGATAAATAAAGATCAATCATGAAGAAAAAACAAAAAATAATATTATGGGTTGGGTTAAAAGTTCAAATTTTGTGGTAAAATGATCAATTGTTGTTTCATGCATGATAATAAAAATATTAAGTTATTTATATTTAAATCAATATTGAAGATAATTTTATATATATTGATTTATATCATTTTAATTTTTTGTTAACATATGAGCATGATGATTTAAAAAAATATATCATGGAGTTTTTTTTCTTTGGGTTATATTATAGTAGACCCTTTATTATAATGATGTGATTTTCTTGTAAAAGAGAATGTAACAAATAAATATTAATATAAAATTTAACATCTTGTGGAGATTTTTATTCCTATAGTTATCAATTTGGAATAAATATAATGTTGTTTTTCATAAATATTTTATAATCCTTTTAAGGGAAGATTTAATGAGATATACTATTTGATGAACGTGTTGAGTTCTTATGGAATTGATTAAATAAGGTGGAATTTGAGTAAATAATGTGATAAAATGGATATATAGTTATGAATCATGCTAAAATGTATAGTTTTATTTATTGAATAATTTGTTTTCAGTAATTATTTTTATTTTGATGACTTATGAGTTGATCCTTGATTTTAATATAAATTATATATAGGTATATAATTTTTTTAAATTATAAAGTATTTTAAAGAACATTTAACTAAATCTAAATAATTTGATTGAGTGGAAGTCTTTTTAGTTGTGTATTATAAACAAATGGGTTTTCCAAAATTCATCCAATTTCCCACAATTTCCAAATATATAAACAAAAGGGGTTTCCATTAATAATAACAATAATATTTCACTACAATTTCAATAAAATCATTTTATCAAAACTAATAACTCAAGTTCTAAAATGTTGGAGATTATAGAGATGTCACATACCTCTCAATAGATGTTGAAAATAATTAATGGAACTAAGATCTTCTATATTGAACCTTGTATCTTCTTCCATTTAATATATTCAATAATATCTCATCATGATTCCCATAATTTAACATAATTCTATCTATAACAGAAAAGATGTATGGTTTTATAAGAGAGTAGAAGACTATATCTAAGAAGAATTTTATTGAGAAATGACTTATAGATAAATATGAATCTAAAACATGATTTGATTCAATTGAAATTTTCTCCAAATAAAAAGGAATCACCAATAGATCCTTAGGAAGAGAGGTAATTCAATACCCTAATAGATTAGGGGATTGATGAGGGTTTTAGGCCTTAATTCAAATTAAACCCATAATTTTGGGGCATTAACTATACATCACATAGTTAGGTTGCGTTGTTTTTTAAACCATGTACAAATGTTGCACATGCTACTAGACAATCCAACTAGTTTCACAATATAGAAAATTGTTCCCCAACCGTGTGGTGCTACTATCTTAATCCCACACCCACACTATTGGCTTTCATAGTTAGAAAAATTGTGTACCAACTGTGTTTTTTACTCTGTTTTCCTTTTCCTGGTTTCCCTTGGTAACATTTAGAGTTATTAAAACCCTTCCACATTTCCAATAACCCCCAAAACATGTTTCATGGTTTCTAGGAGATGGTATATGGTGTCTACTAACTGTGTACCTCAAAAAACACCTTAAAAACAAGCTGAAACATCTCTAAATGTCCCAAAACATAACCCAAGAATTATAAAGATTAAATTAAATAATAAAAGGGTAAACTACCTTAAACCAAGGATGTAAATTCTCCCCACCATTGGCATATCTATCCCCGGAATGTGAAAATCAGATGTTATTTTGGAAGAGTTTTGGACACTTCTCTAATATTTCCTTCTCACACTCCCATGTTTCTTCCCAATTCTGACCATTTTCCAACAAAAACAGTAGCAACCCTTCTCCCATTAACCCAGATCTAGTTCTTTCTACCATTAAATTGGGGTAAGGTATGAGGAATCACATTTCAAAGGAACATAATACATACATGAGTCTTATATTATATTTGAATACACTAATTGCAACATAATTTTTTTTATAACATCATTATTACCTCTTACATATTCTTGAATATCTATCATAGTAAACTTTAGGGAATCCTAGAGAATAGAAATAATATAAGGGTGAGCTCAAATACCCAGTAATGGTTAAGTATAGTGGAATCATTTATGATTTCATAAGTATAATCAATATGGAAATGTAATAATAGAAAACACATTCCATATAATCAATATAGTGAGAATAAAGTGAATCCAATGATAATATCAATGTGAAAACTTCTTAGATATTAATAAATATTTTATGTTAGATAACTAAACATTCATTACATTTAAATTACATGATTTAATTAATAGATAAGTAATATTCAAAAATTAAAGGTAAATAACTGAACACACATTCCATTTAATCAATAACTAATAATAAAATGCATCTATAGATAATGAAAAGGTAAAAATATCTTGGATAGTAACATATAAAAACTAAATGAAGTCAATTATTAATTCTTAGACACCATGTTTCCCAAGTACACGATTCCTTTACCATTAAGTGATTTCATAAAATGGCTTAAAATGTACTAAGTGAAACACTACTTAACTAAGGCTATCACACTAAATTGTCTAAAGAGACTACAGATGCATTGAGGGGATATTTATAATTTGGACACACCCATTTCATAGTTATCCAAATCATTCCTCATATAATGAATAATCAAATTAATTCAAAAATAATATTCTTATCAAATATCTGCATTAAGTAAAGGATATAGATTTATCAATATTTACATAGTTAATCAAATAACATTCAAAGTAAAAACTCTCTGTAAAAATGATATATGGTTTATTTAATAAAAATATCAATGATAAACCACATGGAAATTTAGGTTAAATTTAATTGTCAATGATCATATGAGAGTGAATAACTCAAAGGGAAGTTAATAACTATGAAAATGAATCAAGGAAGTAAATTTCAATATTATCATAAGCTAAAATAATAATAATCCATCCATAGTAAGAATAAGTATGGTATCAGTATAATTTATACCCATTGTATTAAGAATAAGAGTTTTTTATCAAAAAAATATCTTCAAAAACATTCTGGAGTAAAATATCTCTTTCATTTAAAAAAAACTTTTAAAAACATAGTTATTTTTTAAAATACTTTTATTTTAAAATAGTTTTTAAAAAAATAATATTTTAAATAATATTAAGAAAAAAAATTTATTTAAAAATATACTTGTAAAATTTTAATGGAGGCTTCAAATAAATGATAATGGGTAATTTTGTATATGTTGTACAAGGTAAAAAAAATATTCCTTTTGCATTGTAAAACGTTTAGAAAAGTACATGGTTTGAAAAAAAGACAAGAATATTACATCCAATACATTTGTTGAAAATTAATAATGGGTAAAAATTTCTTTAATAAATCATTTTTAACTGTTTGAAAACATTTTTGAAAACATTTTTATAAAATTATGGTTTTAGAAGAAAATAGATTTCTGACCGAAAAGAGAAATGAAGTCAGGTTTTATTAAAAACATTTTCTAAAACATTTTATGTTGAAAAGAATGGAAAATGGTAATATTATTTGAAAATAATAATGAATAAAAAATGATAATAAAATTAAATGGTTTATTAGAAAATTATAAAATATTTTCCTTCCATTTAAATTGAAGTGTAAATAATCAAGAGAAAAATGAGATTGTGAAGAAAACCTTTGTAATGATCATAACATTGAAGTGATAATTAACCAATGAATCGATTATGTGTATCAAAGATGAATTAAAATAAAATATTTAAATAATACAATATAAATTAAAATTTCATTACACACATAATCTTATAATATTGACAACAAATAGAAAGTATCATAACCCAATGAAAAGAAATTGGGTTGTGAAAATATTTACCACTTGGTTACTTTTAATTCAAGTCCCCTGAGATAAAATAATTGAAATAAAAAACATAAAATACAATAATTAATAAATTATTAATTATATTAAATTTCAATGGAGCATTATATACACCGTATAAAATAAATTAGGTGCATAACATTACATTATGCCTCAATGAAATGAAATTAAGACGAAATCCCTTCCATCACACTTTCCCTTAGTCGAATGTGATTTAACCTCATGTAATGTGGTTTTAATAATTTTATTAATTTAAAAAATAAATATATTAATATTTATAATATCATATATTATCCTTTTATGACATCTTATTACCTGTTTATTAATTATCTTTCATTATTTCAGGTGTAATTTGCTTGTTTTTTCATACATGGTTTGTTATAAAAGTTATAATTATTGAGGATATTATATAGTTTAATCATATTAAAAACAATAATCATAACATTATAATCATATCTATATATCACTTATATTTTAAAACCATTCATGAAATATGGATATGAAAAATGAAGTACGTTATTTTCATGGAGATAGTAAGTCGTACGTATGTATGAGTAATGTTTCTAGTTTCTGACTATCATTATGGAAAAGAGTTGAGTAATATATTACCTTTACAAAATGATCAAAATATCATAATTGAAATATTATTTTTTAAATATATATATATATATATATCATCCATGTCATATGATGATGAAAAGAGAGTCACATCGCTTTATGAAGGCAGTAGTACACACATACACGAACGATGTTATCATCTTTAAGTGTAAGAAAACAAAATGATATATTATCTTTAAATAATGATAAATATGTCATTAATATCATAATTAAATCATTTATATAACATATAATCATTAACATTGTCATTATAACCTTCCACGTGAATCCTTAGTGAAATACGAATCATATCACTTTGTGAGGCGGTAGCCAGACGCACACATGAGTGACGTTATCATATCTCTAATAGAATGGAATTTAAAAAGATATAAATTATATAGTGACTCCATGGGTATAAATATATTATAAATATAATATATTTACTTTATATTCATCACAATTCCAAACCTTTATAGGTGAAAATATTTAAACAAACGACATCGGTTTGTGGGGCGGTAGTCTGCCTTACAGAAGAATGATTATTTCATAATCCATTTGATGGAATTGTGTATGGTTTTAGGTAATAACCTTAACAAAAATATATATAATTATATAGAAAATAAATATTTTATTATATAATAAAGTAATAATAAAGATTTAAGGAGGTGTAGAAGGATATAAAATAAAGTCATTTGTTTAAGAATGTTACCTCTTCTTTGGGTATCCTCTATTGGCTTTCACAGAAGTCGTGAAAAGTTGCATTTATATCCAAAAAAAGGATCATAGTTTGAGATTATGGAATTTTTTAAGTGATTTTGGTAGGTATTGTTTTATCAAAAGTGTTTTTGATGGATTGAAATGGAGAAGAGAGGGGGTGGCCTTTTGTAAGTAGAGGAAAGGACACACACGGTACTTCTTGAAAAAAATTGAGTGCTACCACATTTTTCACATAAAAAAGAGGTAAAATATGGATCATTATCTAACCCTATAGGTTTCATGGTCTAAATATTTCCATAAAATTGTTTTTAGACAATTTTATAGGCTATTTATACCCTTATTGTGTTAGTTTGACCCTCGATAATTACATTTTTACATTAGTTACGGTAAATAATTTTTCTGATTTGACTATTAATTTTAGTCAAAATTTAAGTTGAACCAATTAAAAATTAAAAATTATTCTTATTCAAAATATATAATCCATTTTTATAAATTCAATTTTTTTAATTGGGAAATGTTAATTTAAAATTAATCTCGCGGACGTGATGAGAAAGCGGGTTTTTAAAGTGAAATTTATCGAAAGATTGATTTTTTTTGTATCTCAATTCAATATTAAAATGATAAATATGAACTAAATTAAACTAATATATTTATTATTGAACTATTTTGAATTTAAAACCAATTAAAAATTTATTTTAACATTATAAATTATTTATACAAAAAAGAGAGTTTTCAATTAAAATATAGTATTTTTCACTATTAATCCAAAAATGAAACTTCTCTAAAAATCACAAAAAAAATAACCCTAAGATAATATTGGTATTATAATTTAAAAAATTAAGTTTATTTTTCAAATAAGTTTTTAAAAATTTTTAAAATTTAATTTTTAATTATGTTCTCTAAACGCAACGAAACTTTTATTTCGGAAAATATAGTTTTCTGGAAACATTTCTTTTTCTTTTAAATATTATTATTATTATTTATAATAAATTTATCACCAATAAATGTGTGAAAACAATTTATTTTCATAATTTAGTTAATACTATTTATTCCCCCCAATCTATCAGCTATAAAATAAATAATATATTAAATAATAATTTTTATAGTATATTATTGTTCAGTAAAATTCAATCTTTCGTATAATGAAAGCTATCAGAGAAATTTATTTATTTTTATATATTTTTATCTATAAAAGAAATTAAATTTATTCTAAAATAAATTTATTTTAATTCTTTGGGCTGTTATATTCCCTTGTAATCTAGGTGTTTCGTGTCACACAAGCTATTGAATAAAATGTAATTCTTTTAGAATTTTGGGGTGTTACAAAACCCATACTAAACTGATTCATTTCCCAGGAAAGAGATTAACTTTAATATCTTAAATTTTTATTGGAAGATGAATAAAAATTATATCTATTTCTAGATCAACATGGTTCCATAGAGTCACATGGTAAGGATTAGTCTCGTACTTCATTAATTGAGATGCATGAAACATATTATGCACTAAACTAAACTCTGGTGGTAGAGAAAACTGATAAACCAAATCACCCACAAGTTCAAGTATCTCAAAATAAAAATTTAAATTGGATAAAACATTACATTTTTAACAAAACAATGATGACCTATACTTAGAGATATTCTTAAGAAAACATGATCAATTACCTCAAATGATAATTTTCATCGATGATGGTCCGCATATGATTTATGGTGACTCTAATACATCACTATTTTCTTTATGATCATTAAAATGTTCGTTACTGTTTCTTGCACAAGAATAGTCTAAATAAGTTATATCTCACCTATTTGTACACAAAAAGTTACGAAATACAAATATGGCCACATAATTCTTCTAATAGATCCATATATATCGAAACCAAGTAACTGTTATTTAATGAGAACTCTATTAATGGTATGTGATCCTTAAATGAGCTTCCCAAATCCATCACAAAATCCCTAAGAATATCCTCCTTTTTTGTATTATTTTATCAGATTATCCATCTATTTGAGGATGATAATCTATTCTCGTGTTCAACTATTTTCGAAGGGATTTATGTAAGGATTTCTAAAATCAAGAAATAAACCTTGGGTGTAGGTCATATATAAGAAAGAATATAATTCCATGAATTTTTACCACTACTTTAATATATATTTTTGAAAAGTATTTCTCCATATTAGTCTCTTGAATTAGGATTAAGTAAGTCAACATTGTGATCTTATCCATAATCACCCATAAGAAACCATGTTTTTGAAAAAAAATAAAAACTTGTTATAAAATCTAGATCTATTTACTCCTATTCCACATATAAATTTGTAAATAATGAAACATACTATATGGTAGTTGGAGCTCTACCTTAACCTATTGATAGGTGAGGCATCTCAATACAAACTATGCCACTTTCCTCTTTATGTTAGCCAAAAATTATGCTTTCAATGTTTTATACACCATTTGGATACTATTATGAATATCCCATTTCAAATGGTGGTAGGAATTTAGAAGTTATTCAATATAACTTGAAGAAACCCAAAACTAAAATCTAAACCATATCATAGATCTCACATCTAGCATCCACCCCTCAATGGTCTCCCCAACATTGAGTATTTACCTCATGGATAAACATTCTAGATAATATTTCTGAACATCCCCTATATATTCAACCAAACCATGAATAAAAGATACTAGGTTAAAAACCACAACATCAGTATGTTGAACACAATCTAGGTTCATATCCGTTATAACTGACATTAGCTACCATTCAACTAAATCTTCTTTAGCTGGCTGATTAAACAAATTTATTAACAATTCATATTCCATTAAATTTTTCTTATCAAGTGTGTACATCAAGTATAATTCAAACATAATAATATATTGCATCCATATTCATTGCCTAAAATTCATGTCTCTTTGTGAGAAACTATGTTTAAAGAAATTATGAAATGTAAACACTGTGAATTTCTCACAAAAAAGATAATGAAGTCAATTAATCAAAGAATGAAAAATAGTATCTATCTATAAATCATGTGTTGGAAGTTATTATCATACATCAATAATTGTTGTGATCCATAATAAATGAAATGATCTCCCTACATTAGAACAAAACACAACCCATATCATGATGCATCATAATAAAAAACATAACCTTGTCCTAAATCAGGAAACCTAAGGATCAGTTTTGACATAATGTGAACCTTATCCTCTTGGAAATATTTTTCTTGCATTACTACACCAATGAAAAATAACACATTTTCTTATCAAATATATCATTGGTGAGGAATTCATGAAAAATCATGAATAAAGAATTTTTTGTATCCCACTACACTAAAGAAAAAGTGCATTTAAAAAAAATATTTAGTGGTTTCCATGAGATAACTACGTATATCTTTTCTGGATCAAAATTAATAATAATTTTTAGAGATAATTTGAACCAATAAACTTGCCTCTTATATAAAAAAACTAAATTTTAAAATATTTCCATAATGATCACATTTAAGCAAGATGCCCAAAACTATAGTCAAGTGTTCTACATGATCTGCTTTAGTCATAGAATACACAGGAATATCATCAATGATCAGTACTAAAAAAGAATAAAGGTACATATGAAATATTTGATTCATTAATTTCATAATTTATATTGGTGAATTCATAGGTCCAATGTAACATCTAGGCCCCACTGATAGCACATCCCCCCAACTAATATGTTTGTCAGGTCCTGGCCCTCCAGGTACCACTAGATTTCTGGTAGACACATGGTCCCCACCTTGGGGCCTACCCACATGTCTAAATAGGTCATATGACTAATAAAAGTCCTCAAATGCCAACAAATATACTTTCCAGTGTGCTTTGTCCTCACTCACACACACCCTATGAAATTTCCTAGAAGGTCACACATCCTGATCACTACTCCAGGCCAAGCACGCTAAAATGTGGAGTTCTAATCAAGTACGCTCCTGAAAAGGAAGGTGCACCTTGTTGACATGAGTCATATCATTTAGTCATTTAATAATTTATCATTATGAGGTGTTACAATCACCCCCCTTTTGAGCACAAATTTATCATTCTAGGCTATACATATCAACCCAGGAAATGCACCACACTTATGGATGGGTACCACCTCTAATACCAAATGTTACAATTGGGCCCCGATGATAGCACAACCATCCCGCGTTAATATGGTCATCGGGTCCTGGCCCGCCAGGTACAACCAGTTGCCCCGCAGACACATGGTTTCCACCCTAGGGCCCACCCACATACATGAATGGGTCATATGACTAATGAAAAACCCCACAGGCCAACACAAGTCTATTCCAGTGTGATTTTTTCTCACTCACACACACCCTAGTAAACTTCCCAAAAGGTCACATTTCCTAATCACTACTTCAGGTCAAGCACGCATAATTGTGGAATTATAATCATATAGGCTTCCAAAAAAGGAAGTTTCACCTTGTTGACATGAGTCATATCATTTATTCATTTAATAGTTTATCATTTTGGTGTGTTATATCTAATGGGTGTGACCACATACTCATAATGTCCATAACGACCCATAAAAGTTGTTTTAAAAATATCCTCCATCCGAACTTGTAGCTTGTGATATCTTGAATCTAATTCAATCTTTGAGAACCATTGATTTCCCCTCAATTAATATAATGGGTTGTAAACTTTTGGAAGAGGATAGTGATTATTTATTTTAACTTGGTTGATATTGTGATAATCTACACAAAGCCTAAGATTTCCATCAGCCTTCTTTACAAACAGGATTAGTGTTACCCACAGGGATGTTCTTGGTTGAATGAAGCCTTTACTCTCCAACTCTTATAGCTAGTTTTTAAATTTCCAAAATTCTATCGATTCCATATAATAATAAAAAAGGGGAATAAGACTTATCCTCTATAAGAGATCAATTGTAAATTAAAATTCTCTTTTGTGTAGTAAATTAGAGAAATTATTGGGGAAAACAATAGGAAATTTGTTTAATATGGTTGTAAAATCTCTACACTTGATTTCATTCACTAATTCCAAAGTGACCACTAACAAATTATGAGAGGTGGTTCCAACCCCCAACACAAAAGGTCGTATTATACTTAAATCCACAAGCCAAACTACTTTAATGTGATTCTTAACACCATAAAAAGATATAAAGATAACTTGTTAAGAATCACAATCTATATGAGTTTTGGTTGTCCTTAAAAAATCCATTCCAAAAATTAAATCATATATATCCATCTCAACAATTGATAAGTTGCATGCCAATTTTTCCTCATAAATATTCATTGTACATGTTTCACACTTAAAATATCAACACTCTCATTGTACAAGAGTAGTTTTAAATTCTAAAACAAAATTCATCATATCAATAGGAAAACCCATAAGCTCAACAACACAAGAAGAAATAAAATAGTGGGATTCACTAGTATCAAACAAGGCCTAAATAAAGGTAAAATTTCCAATAATTTTACCTTACCCTATTGAAGGATAGGATTGATCATCTATGATCACTTACTCGTACAATAAATTTTCATACTCGCTACCCCTTACTCTTTGTTTATAAGTTGGGATTGTCTTTTTAGGATTTGTATTATTCCTAGAATCACCTTGACTCTCTTTTTTCTAAGGATACATGTTATTATAAAGGTATATCACCATTTAATCATAGAATATATAAGAAACATGTGATGAATTTCTTACAAAAAACCTTAGATTACTATGAAAATAATTCTTATGATTTTCAATCTTATTACTCTTTTGACATGCCCTAGGTGGTTTCATACAATATCACTTGATATAGTCAAATGAAAAAAATTGGAAACACCTAGGTTTACTCTAGTTCGTGGAGGAAAATTAACCATTCCCATGGTTTGGTTCTGAGATGATCTACCACATTGGATGTAGGTGTCCCTATTCTACTTATTCCCAATATTTGAGTTCCCACTTGAGCCTAGGGAGATAAACACACTCCATCCAACTAGATTCCTAGAAATATCCCTTTCTACCACCATTTCTCAAGATACCATCATTATATAGTCTATAATAAAAATGAATGCAATCTTTGAGTGAATTTATGTTAATATTACTAACTAAAAAATTCATGCTTTCATCGATTCACTTGTAGGAAATTACAAGGAAAAGAATAATAAATTCATAAATTTATCCAAATACTCTATTAATGATATATTATCCTTCTTTAGGATAAATAAATATATTATTCTTGTAATTATGAATGTGTGAGCATATAATTGTTTGTTAAACTATTATTTAAAGTCCCCCATATAATTACTTGATCAAATTTAGCATGAAAAACTAAATCCCACCATTGGTGTGCTAGATCCTCCAGTATATTTGTCACCCACATAATTTTTAACTTATCCAGTGTTATGAAGAAATCAAAAAACATGTTCATCATGTTCATCACACTTCTTCTTTATTAGGCTTGGAATCAAATGTATATATGGGTCGATTGGCCTTTTGGAACTGAACTCAATGGTCCACTTTTCATGGTTCATCATTATAATTACCTCATTTTATAGGTTGAAAAGATTTAAAAATTATTTGGATAAACTGTTGGTTCACATATGGCTCAGGTGAAACCATATTTTCCATAGCCTCCTCTTGTAGGTTTCTGTGATTTCTACCGGGTTCAAATTATATATCTAAAAAAACACTTCTTAGTCATCACTTACTATAAAATTTATGATTATTATATTTAAAGTAACAATAAAAAAGAACTATAAGTTTATTTTTAAAATTCAAGATTTTTTACCATGTTAACCATTTTCAATAAATCATCAAATACAAATGGACAATAAAATAATAGTGGTAAGTCTCAATACTAATGCATGATATGCTAAACTCATCAGCTAAACCCATAATGATGACGTGAAACACACCTAGAAGTGTATCAAAACACTTTTATACCTAAACCACCTTGATAACTAGTATTTCAGAACAAAAATGTTAGTTATAAATTTTTATTCTATATATTTCATGTTTTGAAAATCTTACATCCTTGCTACCCTTCAAAGAGATAGATAAACTGACCAAGACTGGTACCATTTCTAACTAAATGACCAAAAAAAGATGATACCATTTGTAACATTCAACCCCACCTCATTATATAGAGATGTGATAGGATACCATATTCATTAGGTGACATACCCAAGACAATAAATGATGGTAATAAATTTCAATGGATTCTATGAATATTTTGAGATAATTTTCCCTTTAAAGATAAAATACCAAGAATACATAAATAGTAAAAATCAAATCCTTCTGTATAGTTCATGGAAAAACCATATAAATAAAGAACTACCAAAAAGTAAATGATCCCATAAGAGTAATAATGGAAAGTAAAAACAACCACATAAGATCAAAATAAAACTAAATCCTAAGATGCCAAAGTGTAATTATAACAAGAAATGCCCAACCAACTCCAAGATCCAACTTCACATGCAATTCTCACAATATCAAGATGCATCACTCAAAAAATATTATATATTCCCTTTACATATATCCCAATATATGACATTTGAAAATTAAGCATACTTTCCAAGAAAGGTATAAGTATAAACATAATAGTATTTATCCAAGACTTTACAACTCATTCTAATTTGATAAGAATAGGTTGGCACATTTTATATAAAATAGTTTAAAAGTAATTAAACATTTTATATAAAATTTTCCCTAGAAAAAATAAACAATGTATTTAAATTATTTCCTATTATTTGGAATACTCATTTCCATGTTTCCACACACACACACACATGCATTCCATGTGATAGTTCCATAATAATGATAGGTATATAATCAATCCAACTAGTCATAAATAAGTATCCAAACTCTTTATTACCGAATGGTGAACACACTATATTATAGGTCACGTCCCAGTACCCGAATGGTACACACCCCCTTCTATAGGGTCTTGTTGGATGTAATGAACTCATTTCAGCCATGTATATCAAATTCCATGTCAAAAAAATCAAATAAAACCTATTATTTCTTGAAATAATTTCTTCAAAAACCTATCATGCATCAATACCACAATATATAATTTTAAAATGATCAATTTAAAATTATAAAAAAAGGTGTTTCCGAAAATATATGAAATTTTTTAAAAAATTCAAATCCTTCAAAAAGAAATTTGCATCAAGAATCGCACAAGGATTTTATAAGAATTTCAAGAATATCACTTGATCAAAACTAATCCTTTATGTTATAAAATTTTGGAGATGACAGAGAAGCCACATACCCCTCAATAGACGGGGAAAATGTAGAATAACACTATGATCTTTTATATCCAAACATGAATTTTCTTCCGTTTAGTAGATTCAATCATATATCATCAGGATTAAAATAATAAAACAAATATATAATCATAAAGAACTAGATATATGGTTCTAGTATAGATGAAAATATTAGATCTAAGAATAATGGGAATTAATAATGACTTACCAATGAAACTGTATCTCTAATGTGCTTTGATTTTACAAGAGTTCTCTCTAGATCGAAAGTAATTTCCAAATGACCATGTGAGGATAGGTAATTTGAGACTCTAATATAGTAGGGTATTAATGAGGGTTCCATTCCTTAATTCTGATTAAAATCACAATTTTTGGGGCACTAATTGTTCGTCTCATGGTTAGGTCACACAATTTGTTAAATTATGTGCCAACCGTGCATGTGCTACTAGAAAAGCCAAGTAGACACACATTTTTGGCCACATGGTTTAGAAAAACATGAACCAATTGTGTGGTGGTACTATCTCAATACCACACCCACACATTTTCCTCACACATTTAGACAAACCTTGCACCAACCATGTTCTTTCCTTTATTTTACATTACACAATTTCCCATGAGAACTCACACGGTTTTTCCAAATAATTCACTAATAATGTTCCTATATATTTTCCCCCAAAACATGTTGAACATTTTTCTAGAGTTGTTAAATGATTTATGCTATCCATGCACAAACCTTTCACCTCCAAAAATTCTTTGAAAACATACTCAAACCTCTCCTAACTTCTCAAAACAGAACCCATGCATTATTAAAGTTTATATTACAAAACAAAATTTAATGAACCTAAAACCGGGGGTGCCACAATTAATATCACTTATAGGTCATAATTTGTTTTGTGAATTTATATGGTTATTTAAGAAAAATGAGGAAAATTTAATAATTTTTTTTGAAATTATGGGATAAAAATAATTCTAATAATCATTAATAAGATTTCAATTTTTAAAATCATAGGGATTAGTCTTGAAGTTATAAATATCTGTATTGACATGAAAATGATGGAATGTGGGATGAATATAAATATGTTCTTTGTAATAAATTTATTGATACTTTGGGATAATATTCATTATAGGAAATATATAATTAATTTAAAATAATATTTAATTTTCAAATGATGTGTTTGAGGGTTTTATAATAATGTTTTAATTAAAATTATCCATAGTAAAGTTTAATTATTTTAAAAGGGATATATTATTGGTTTTCATGTGAATTTTTTACTAAATTATAGTAAATATGTTGATGTATTATATGTGGGTAAAATTAATGGAATTTTTATGTACCTTTGTTAAAATAATGTAATGTGAAATGGAATATTCATGCTAGGAAAAAGGGGATTAACTTGTTTATTTTTCCATAAATAGTACATAATTTAATATAGTTACAAATTTTTTACTCTTCATTGAAATTGATAAATGATAGAAATGTATGTAGAAGAATTTTGAGACTATAACATTCTTATATTTTCATTATATAGTGATGAAATTATTAATGTATCATTGAGTATTGTGTTGGAATTATTATAGTAATTATATGAATTTATGGTATGTATAAGTAGTTTTTCAAAGATACATATTGAACTATTTTATAATGAAATCCTTGAGTTATTTTTTGGTTTACTCATGAGTTTGGTTATGATGAAAGATAATTATAATGATATGTTATGATTATTTAATCCATGTGTTTTTTTAATACATGATTTTAGAAATAAGGGAATTATATTTTGTGTTTTTTAGGTTTACTTCTCTATCCATCTATTGGGCTCTAAGATATCCTCACTATTATTTTGATCTTCTTACAAAATTTCTCAAAGTAGGTAGAATATTTTTTCTAGGTGGATTTGTTTGATCTTGACTAGTTTTGATGTGTGTTTTTATTTTACGTTAAATTAATAGCATACATTTCACTATACACATAATAGTATGTTAGGAAACAACAGATATTTGGGAGATTTGGTGGTATCCTACTGTGATATATTACTCACACTAATTATGTTTACATCTCATAAATGTGTAGTTACACTTATTCTCTTGGGGGTATGGGTAGGGACCTTGAGTTCCTAGAAGTTGGTGATTGAGGTCATCAGAAATATTTTGGTGGGAATAATAGGAGATGCAAAGTTTTTTTCCTTTTTTTTATTTAATTAAATTTTATTTTTTATGAAGAATATATTGAGGTTATTTTTATATATTTGGGTGATTATATATCTTGTTGTAAATTATCACGATGGTATTGATATATGATTCTATTATTTTATTTTGATTATTTTGGTTTATATTTTTAATGATTAATTGATGGAAAGATCTCTCTCAAAGTGATACTTTAGACCCTCAACACTAATCTCCATCCTGTTATGATCGGGTAGCACACTTGAGATCATGTGTCATTCTACCTCATTAGCATGATCATTTCAGGGTGAGGTGTTAAATTACACTCACACACATATATAGAGAAATAGTGTGCGATGAATAAATATAAATATACAAATATATATTAATATATACAAATATATAAATATAAACACACATATGTATCTAGATAGAGGGTTTATTATAATAAAGGGTGTATCACCCCAGTCAATGGTTCAATAAATCTATCCAAATACAAGGGTAAGTATTTTGAATCCTTCCCCTCTTTATTAAGTAATTTTTTAGGGGTGGGACATGGGATCAGAGAGCCTATAGGGTAATAGTGGATGATGTATAGGTAAATTCTCTGGACTGGTGGGTGAGACTTCAGTAGGTCATGAGTGGTGTCGGTAAGGTGAGTGTGACACCCTCATTTCACTATGGTCCTTTATTTTATATTTTTTGTTTATTTAGATTTTTGGGAATTTTAATTTGATGTTTTTTAAGTTCTATAGTTTTTATAATGTTTCATGATTAAAATGAACAATTAAGATGAAACTATATGGATTGTCTTATGCATGATATTTTTAGTTCATTTTGTTAATCACATAGTTATTGTGCATGATTATCACATGATTGGATCTAAACCATGTGAAATATAATGAAAAGTTTTTGAATCCATTTATTCTTGAGAGTCTTTGGATATCTTGTACATGGTTAGGAATTTGTTTTGAGATAATCATGTATAGTGCTACATTTTTTAGTAGTGTATTTTTCGTGGTTTCACATGGCTAATAAAATTGTGTGTTTATACCATATGAGTTATAGGGGTTACTTCTAGGGGATCATGCATGGTTGGCACATGAACTAATAAATTGTGTGTCCAAACTATGTGGCCTAACTAAATTTACTTTAAATTGAATTTTTATACTTTACCCTCCTATGTTTTAAGGATTTTGTCTCCTCCCCCCTCTTTTTATCGACCATGAATCATGAAAAGGGATCACATTCCCTGCCTTTTACTTGATTTCAAGACATCAAATATTTATTTTCTAGTATATTTCCATGGTAATATCTTTAATTTTACTTCCTCTCTTCTACCTTCCTCTTTCCCTCTTAATTTTTGTTTATCCCATTAACCCTAAGGTCCATGGAGCTCAAAATTAATGTTATGGAGAATCTAATCATTGGATTTTGGATGTTTAGGGGTTTTTAATGGTGTCCCCTATATCAATGGTTCTTTTACCATTAAAGGATATATATTTTAAAACATTTATTATTTAATGGATTTGATACTTCTATCCATTCCATTATAATGAAAGTCATGAAATTGTTTAGTTTATTTAATTACTTTCTTATGAAAATAAATGTTGAAGTGATACCTATAGTGGGATTGAAAATGGTTTTTAAATTGATTCTATAATTGGAATTTAATTGTTTGAATCATTAGTGTTTAATAAAAGGAATGAGTTAATTTTAAGTAATCCAGATGTTTTAAATGAATGTTTACCCCATTTTTGAATTTTGAAGTGGTTGATGACATCAGTTGGTTTTCAAGTAAAATGTTCAATTTTTTTAAATGGTCTATTTAGATAAAATGTAGTGTTTAGACCTCATTAAATTATTTTTAAATATTTTTGGACTTTTTATATTTTTAAAGGTGGTTTAAAGGTATAATTTTATTTCTACATGGAATTTATAGTACAATTTCGGGATTTATTTTTTTTATTGGTGTTTTAAAGTGAGATTAAAATGGTGTAAAATGGATTGGCATAATAATATTACTTTGATGGAACCATTTGGTACCTTATAAAATTGTTCTTCAAAATATTAAGGTACCCTCATTTTTTACCCTTCTACAAATCATTCTTGATATGGATTGATTATGTTTATGTGATGTTTGATTAAAAATGTTCATTTTCATGTAAATCTATTATAGGTGAGATTATGCTTATTTTAAAAAAAATCTATTGAATTATGTGTTCATCATGTGGTTGTTTGATTACTCAACTCCATTAGTTGTTATCATGGGAATCCTGGAAAATTAAGTAAATACAAGATCAGTGTTATACTACATTAGTTTATGAAATAGATAGTAACCCAGTATTTTACACTCTGGCTATGGGTTTTGGGCTCAAATTCCTTGAGTGTCCCCAAGATATCTTATGTGACCCACGATAGTTAAGTGTTTATATGATGGATTATGTGGCCCACCTAGACCAATTTGATGACCAAATTAATAGAATATTTCTTTTAGGATGACTTAGGATTTGATAAATCTAGTCCATGATCATATTTTTTGATTCCTTATAATTTCCCATGATTATTAGTTTCTATTAAGGATTATCTAATAAACCTCATTTTATGCCTTGATTGTATTACATATATCTTGATTGGTTATATGGAACTTTTTTCTATTTTTATTCTTTACTATTTACTTAAATATTTGTTCCTGGTCATGTTTATATTATTATTATTTTTCTTTTATTAGTTTACATTAAAAATTATTTAAAAATAGTTTATAATGTGTGGATATTAAAAATGAAACGGATGATCTTTTACAAAATGAATTTATGAAATATTTTTGGAAAAATATGAAACCAATGGTTGTTTTATTACAAATTTTAAATTCCTATTTTTTTAGTTTGAAATTAATTTTAAAGGAAATATTTTATTTCATTATTAGATTTAAAATTATGGTTTTATGCTACATGAGACATTCTTGTTTTAAAAAGAGCATTAATTTATGGGTTTGGAAAGAAAAAGGAATTAATTATGATACTTGGTTTATTAATTATTTATCATGTGAAGATCATAATTTATATATATTTTATAAACTATAATTTTTGTAATTTTTTATAAAATGAACTGTATAGACTCTTTAGAGATATCTTTTGGATGTTTTCGGATCAAACCTTGCATATACACCAACATGTGTATGTGTGTTCATCCCTTCTGTTTTCTATTATGTTCCTAGGTTTTTATTATAATTTTTGATTTACCATTGGTTATGTGGAGTGATGATTTGGGATTTGATAAGTGATGGCAGGTCACATAGAGGTTTTATTGCAATTTTCCAGGTTTTGTTATATTTTGTACACTATATTGACCATTTGTCCTGGTGTATTTTATTATTGTATTCATTGTATCATATCCCATTTTATTGAAATTGTTTATCTAGTTTTTTATTTTTTTTAGGTATGTTTAATATTATTATTCAATTTTTGGTTTTTTTGTTTATTAAAAATCTTATTTGGTATATATGGATGTCTGATGCCTAGATATGTTATGTCGGTTTGTCAGTGTAATTTCCACCATCATTTTATATGATTATATGAGTTTGAAACCATTCCTAGGTGTGAATTTCTAAGACCCATGCACTAGTTATTATCCCATGGGGATAGGTAATTCTTGTTGAGCCAAATATAGAGTCGATTTGGGTGACATGTTGAGTTAGTCTGAACCAGTTCATTATAATGAGGCTCAGGGATAGTGGGACACAAGTGGTGTTAGTTACATAGGGATCAAGGATGGTGGGTGGAGAATTATTTCCACATCTTAGCTAACTAGAAAGTGATTTCCATAAACCTATCTCCATTAGGTTTGGGGGATGTGACTAACACAGAGGTATCCACAAAAATATAGGAGGCATTACCTCAATGATCAACTTATGTCCTACTAAAATATATCCTCTTAAGATAATGTATAATATAAATCATCAAACTATAAATAGTATGAAATAATAATAATTCAAGTCATATATCTCCAGCATGAATCCCTAAGAACAAGTCCCATCACAATTAATACATAAATCCAATATATAAATAATACCACAAATTCTATGTGAAACAATCATAATTATATCACCAAAAATCTACTAATTATCTCATGCACCTCGAAAATACTCCTAATAGTCTGAATGGATATAAAAAAAGTGAACAAGTGAATATATATGTGTGGCAAATAATAGTAAATATTTTCATCCCATGATGTAGAATATACCAGGAATAATAAACAATTTTTTATGCATCATCAAATAATATATCCAAAAAATATTACTATGCATTATTATTAATTTTAATTTCATGATCAAGACTTATTAATCTACCCATAATTCATTTAATTTATAGTTATTAAATAAATATAATTAAAAATGTTTGAAATTTTTTTACCACTGTGATTTCTTATAAGAATATAAGAATAATAAAGGTCCTCATAGAGAACATCCTATGAAAGTTTTATCGGGTTCACATAGCTCAATCTGGTATCCCTCTCATAATAAAGTATGTGTTAGTAATACTTTATTAATCTATTACCATTATATCCTAGGTGTTTAATCTCACCTATCCCATGTGGCGATGGTAGTCAAAAAATAGATATAGCATCTCAAAAATAATGATATTATTCTCTCATATTCCATCATAGTTTTTTCATCTGATAATTCACCCCAAAATATACCAACATAATATGTTAGAGGAATAAATGTCTCCACCTATCCCAGATATGTTGAAGGAAAACACATATCCACCAATCCCATCCTATATTTATTGTTTAATATCAATTATACCTAAAACATAGTGTTGTGTGAAGATAAGAGTAAATATTTAGTGCATCATCGCCTACCTTGATCTCAGAGTTGTATGAGAGAGAGTGTGAGAATAATCATGTGAAATATCAACAATAATTAACTAAATTTAGTATTTAACATTAACACATATATATATATAATATCAATAACCTCACCTCAAAACAATGGTTGAAATTTATTACAATCTCAGATTTCATCATCTAAATCTATCCCAATCCAATGGGTGATAACTATGTGTAGTCACTAATGCATCATCACTATAACTATATTTTAATTAAAATCTGACATTATACATTCTAAGTAAAGTAATACACACAGGTAACCACAAAAGGTGTCATTAAAATTTTCATATCATAACTAAAGTAGTTGTATTTCTATAAATTCATAGTTTTCTTAACTATGATAATTTTTTTTAAAGGTTGGGGCTGAAGACTCAATTTATTATTAAAGAGAAGACCTCTTTAAGTCATGATAGAGGTAGATCCATTACATAGACCAAAGTCCCAAGGCCAAGTTACCTAAATACAATGCTTAAAAGTCCATTTTTTTCCAAAAGGACCCCTCAGTGAACATTGCTAATATAGTACCCACACTGCAATAATACCTGCTACAGTACCACCACCACTACAGTGACTGATATAGTTCCTCCACCACTATAGTGTCACCACTACTATAGTACTTCTACATTTCCCTTCTACAGTACTTCTATAGTACCCAAAAAATCTTCCCTTCCTGGATTTGATCCTCTGTATTTTGGATTCCAAGAAGAAGTCGGTACCACTTTGGTACATGCTCGTTGGCACTATGATAATAATTCATTCCATATATTCTAGTATATTAAAAAAAACTACCAACCCAGACTAATCTAACATGATAGTCGAGCTAGTATATCATAATTCTGAAGTTGTGTTTCCAATATCCATAGGATATCAATAAGTGTTTGGGCATAAAACTTTCTCAGTTGGGAATGGTTTTTCCATAGAATTGTAAAAAAATAAAAGAAACCCCCCACCTAGAAGTTCATCATGAGATTCCACAAATTGGAATGTTAAGTTACTAAAATAAATAGTATTGAAATAAAATACATTCCAAACAAGGCAAAATAAATTAAAAATAACTGAAAATTCAAAAAACATTATAATATAAAAATTAACCATAACTAAATTATCATATATATTCAACCATGGAATATACCAAACTAAAATGTAACCAAAAATTAAGAATAATTGTAGGAGAATTTGATATGGTTAAGTACAAAAGGGTCTCCAAGATACATTACCAAAAGTAACAAAAAATAATGATTTTTTCTACTCATCTCTTGGTGGAATTTATCTTACTCAACTTTTCATCTCCTCAAACCCTGATCAAAATATTTCAAGAACTTTTTATCTCATGGTGGTGGATTACCATTACATGTTCTAGAAAAAACACGGTCTAAATAAACCTAGAGGGTTGATGCTACTAGTCTTTGGGTGGCTCGAAAATATTGTATTTTACTAGTTTAAATGTAATACAAGTGGAAACCCTATGGTTCTCTCTATAAAAGAGTGATCTAAAATATATTCTCTATAGTTAGAAAAATGGGTTATTTTGAAATTATCTTATTTAAAAATAAGGGAAATTAAGTAACAAAAAAGTGGAAACATGATGAGAAAAGGTGATTGGTTTAGGCTTTATAATATTGTTATAATGTTATCATAGTCTTTATATAGTTGTATCTTCCTCTTATTAACTAGTTAATGAGAGGTTTCATGATTTATTCACCTCACGCCCTTGGTTAAATGGTTTTGTGAGGATAAATATATGAATAAATATTTTTCTACTCTAACATAATTTTTATGGGTGTAAGTGGAGTGGTAGATTAGTCTTGGTTAATTTAGGCAAGACCCAATTGGGTTTTGTGGATCCTGAATCACCTAGAATATCCATATCCCCTCTTCCATGTGCCATCTATCATAAGAAACTTCACCACATAACCAAATATATTAATTCATGTATATAAAAGGAATGAGTGGAGGTTGATTATGGGACATTTATCAAGGGAGTAATCAATAAAAATAATTTAAACTAAATAACAATTCAGCTCATATTATAAAACCACTACTGAATATTGAAATCATATTAACAAAATAAATATATTTATTCATTTATTTTCAAAGACCAAGAAATTACAAAAGGAAAAACTTCTATTCCCCCAATAACATAGAGGTTACCCATCAATTAGAAGAATATCGATGAATGGAGAAGAATAATTCATTTCAAAACTAAGAAAGAAGTAAATAAAACAAAACAATAATATTAGAATATTCATTAGAATGATTCATGAGATAAGTTTATTTCACCTCCTCCAGCTTTGGTATCATGTCCCTTTCATAGATTCATGGTTACCTTCTTTTTTGGTTGGTCAAACTTATGAGATCCTCACTTTTTAATTTCTACAATGTTTTATTTTTACTCACTGTTTCAAATCTAATTATGATCCTACATTCCTAAAAATCTATATATTTATTCCCTTATTCTGGATCATTTTTTTTAAAGTTATGATATAAACATCCACTCCATTATTTATTTAATGAATTAATATGTGGAACACTAGAAACTTAGTTTTAATTTCTTAAGTGGTCATTATTATTAATCTAAGAAGTTTTAAACATCCACTTTTTCAAATTCATTATCTATATAAAAATGATCAATATTTCTCAAACAAAATTAAACTATGTCTAAACATATCCTAAAAAAATAAATTATACTATTCGTGGTCATAATTTCCTATGAATAGATGAAATCTCTTAACTATAGATGAAATTTCTGGAGGCTTATTGAAATGTCATATACATAGACAAAAGATCATATTTGGCATCAACTTTATTTCACATAGAATAATTTTCCTACACCATATGAATTTTTCATCTTAAAAATTTAATCAAACTCAAATATTATCAACATATCAAAATATATTTTGGAATTATTAAATTTCATATGCATAGGATATTTATTCTACAAAACTTATGAATTTTATTAAAAAGGTATTGTAAGTCATTTTCATCAGGCACTTTTTTTTGTATCCTACATAGTGTTTCTAAAATAATTTTGGAATTCTTGAAATCAATTTTGGCCTTCAAAATCACATATGGATATCCTATAATAACATTACAACACCTAGAGTTAAGTGTATTATTTATTCTAATAATTTTAATGATGAAATAAATAATTAAAAATTAATTTTAAATCCATTTTACAATTAAATTCTAGATTATTCCTAAAACAAATAAATGTGATATTTATAAAATAATTGATCAAAATTATGGGTTAAGACCATGAATATTAAAGTTGAATATATGAAAATATTTTCTTATTCAATTCCACCACAGTTAATCCTTTTACTTTGTGTTATGTATACGTTAAAAATTTTACCACATAAAAATCCAAACACAAGACAATGTGATTTCTCTTTTCAATAGCATGGTCCTCAATTTATCAGGCATCCTTAATTATCTTAATTACATTTTATTCATTTGGTACATTTAATTAATTTAAACTTATTTTATCCCGTTATGATTATTTTCAATTTCCTTTAAGAATGGTTTCTTTATTTTCTTCCTCTTTTATTCATTTATATTTAACCCTTTGAGATTCATTATAACAAATCAAACCGTTTTACCTTTTAGTACAATTAGACTTTATAAAATCAAAAGTGTGTATAGATGAATATTAGAGCAGGGGTGAATTTTGGATTATAAATTAAAGCATAAAATTTTCACTAACCACTTTTAAAGGTATTTTGGACCAAAAGTTTATTTGATTTGAAATAAAGTAATCAAAAAAACGTTTGTAGCAATAAATTATATTATCATATTTAATGAATATTTTTATAAAAAATAATATAAAGTTTACATAAACATGAATAGTAGAAATAACAAATCCTATAAAAAATGTTATAAAAAATATAACATTTTTTTTTAAAAAATATAGAATCTTTATAAAAGAAATAGACATACTTTTAAATTTATTTTAAAGGAAGTGAATAATCCTAAAATTATGTATACATGGTTTTATCTAAAGTATAAAGGTTTATCTTAATTAAACAAGGAATCCCTTGATACTAGGATCAAAATAAATTCTGTTTTCCTAGACCCAAGAAACATAAATCCACAAGATCAGAATAACATCTATCACCCCAAACCTTATAATCCCTCGATCACACCAGATCTGACATAATGATTACACACTCAAATTAAACTTAATGAATTTACAAGAATCCTCAAAATAATATTCCTTAAGTTAAAATAAATAAATATTATAATAAACAATTCACTCATAATAATATATTAAAACCTTTTCAAAGTAGCTTTAGTTTTAATGAATTATAAAAAGCTTCCTCCTCCTAAAATGATGCTTCAATTTATATATATTTATATATTAATCATATTTGTAACTCTTCAGAATAAGTTGTAATGAATTCAGATGAACTGATTATTAAATTCAAAGGTTCACCACAACATCATCTTGTGGTCTTCTTTTTAACACCATTACAAAGATTTAGTATAATGTTTGGTAGAATTATATTTCTTTATCTGATGGAATGGAATTCTTTTTATAGTGTATTTTGTGGATGTTCATCAAGAAATAATGTCTACCTATGTCTGATGAATTTTTTTAGTCGACTCTATATATATTTTTCTAGTTATACTTGGTTATACTTAATTATTTTGAATTTATTAATCTACATATGATATAATATATATGTATAATGTATAAAAGTATAGGTTTTCCAGTTAGGGACATTTCATACAATAATAAATGCTTTTTATATATGGTAAAATAACTTTTCTCTAAAAACATTCTACGAAATTGGGAAGTATTAAAGTATGTAAAATAGAAACTTTTAAAGAAGTGGTTTTTGAATATAAAAAAATGTTGGAAAGTGTTGAAAGAAACATTTTATTTTTTGAAAGTTTTACTCTCTATGTTCCCTCTAGAAGGTTTCAATATTTTTTTGATATACTATTTAATATTGAGATAGAATGTGGATAATTTTTTCTAGTAGGTTTGAGATCTTTATTTCGCTATATTAGAAAGTATTTATATTAATGGTGATGTTTTCTAGGGACTCTCATCTGTGGGTGAAACATTCTCTTCCAGATTACTCCTCTAAATAGTATATGGAAACATATTTGAACTCCATTTTTCATCCAAAATCCAATTTAGCTTCTTGGTTAGTATAACATAGAGAAAATTTAGTGTCAATGATTTATTAATTCCCACTTTCCTCCATATTGGTATTTTTTTAGCTTGAATTTAGGTCTATAATATTTTTCATAATTGAGTTTTCAGAGGGAAAGAGAAGGAATTTTTTTATTTGTAATAGTGGTAGATTTCCAAGACCATATTTAGATGATATATAACATATCCTCCCATCCATACCATACTGATGTTTCTTAAAAATAAATATCAAAAATGGTGCATCACTTCCTATCTTCAAATCAAATAGATTCTACCAAACAGTTAATTCCTCCTCACATTCTCCCTTTCCCTACACATGAATTCAACTCAGATCAAGCTTAAAATTATTGAGTAAAGTCAATAGAGATATTTGGATTGTAATGTTCTTGTCTAGAATGTTTATTCATGGATACTAAGGGATTCAAGGATTAAAATTATAGGTAGTCCTAAAAGTATAGTTTATTATAAAATAAGTTTTAAAATAAAAAGAATGCATCAATCATGTATAGCACAAAGACTTTAAATTATCTAAGGTTTTAAATATATTAATTAGTAAGATATTATCATTCAAAAATTTATTTCTTCTCTCAATAAGAATGAATGGTGAATAATAATTAAAAATGGATTTGGGTTCATCTCAGGAAAGTGATTAATATATATGATAGAATATCATGGAATGAGATTCAAAAATTAGTGTTTCTTATATGATTTTACCTTAGTTATAAATTGAAATAAAAATAAATTTATCATTCATATAAGTTTAGGAAATGGATCAAATATATTTAACAACATTTAAATAGATTATAAAATTTTACGGGAATTGCAAATAAGCTCAATGGGTTTTAAAAACCACTAAAATTGAAAATGAAACATACAAATATTTTGATAAAAACACAATAATTTGAAAATAAATATTTTTGAATGTTCCTAAACTATAAAGGTTCCCTCCATCACACTTAAATGATTTAGTTTCCTAAATGTATTCATGAAAATTTAATTTATAATCATACTTTAACTTTAATCCTAGTAATAAGTGAATGTTAATGAGAGGTACAACCTGATGGATTTAAATGATAAACATGTTAGAGGAGTATGGACCCATTCACTAGTTATTGGATCATATTTCAATATAATTTCTTTATCCTATGCCCATCAATAAGGAATGGGTTCTTGATTCCTTATTTTTTTAGCTTGTAACATACTATAAGCATATTCATTAGGGACAAAAAATGGGCCTTCCCATCTATAATGACTTATACCTAGAATCATCTTGATTCATGAGTTGTATAACATCACTTTCTCCCCTGGATAAATTTTTTTATATTGGTTGAACTTGTTATGAACCAATATTATCAACACTTAATGAAATTTTCCATTTTTAAAATCTTATCTTATAATTTCTTCTAATTTTGATTACTATAGTTTCCAATTTTTTTTACAGCTTTTACCATATCCAAATTCATCTCTATCACTACCTAATATTATTGGTGCATTATCTCCAAAATTTAGTGGTATCACTTCCCGTAAATTATTCTATAAGGAATCATTAGAATGAGTGTTTTGTAATTTATCTTGTAGCATAATAATGTGTCTTCCAACCTTTGGTTAATGTACTTACCATTTGGTTTAACATGTTTCTCGAAAATTCCTTTGATTTCTTAATTGAATTGTTTAGTTTTCTCATTTTTCTATGGATAGTAGGGTTTGGATGTATTGTGATCTACTTCATATTTTCTCATCAAATCCTTCATGATCCAATTATAAAAATTGGTCTCTTAGTTCCTAATGATGGATCTTGTCACTCCCAACCTATAATATATGTTAATCCTAACAAAATAACACACCACATTAGCATCATCGACATTAGTGACCTTAATATCCACCCATTTCAAAACATAATCCACTACAAGAAAGATGTAATAATTACGAAATGGAATGGGAATGGGTCCCAAGAAATATATTACCTAGAATTCAAAAATTTCACAAAATTGAAGTGGTTTTGGGGAATTTATTCAAACTTTGAAATAATTCATGAAAATTGACATTTTTCAAAAAAAAATTCATATGAATATATAAACAAGGTGGGAAAATAAATTATTATTCTAAAAAGAATTTTACTTTCCATTTTTTAGGATCAAAATACTATATGTAGATACTCAATCACAAGAGGGGAGGGTTAATTATAGGTTTAAAAACATTCACTTTTAACTTTAAGGAAAACTATGTTTAACAAAGTTAAACAAGGTAAATTCACAAACCCTCTTTGGTTCTTACTTAATGAGATAATTGGAAGGGCCCGAGTCTAATTATAAGTAACCTAAACTTAAACAAGTTAAACATAAGGAAACATAAGAAGGTTTATCTTTGGGGAAGATTCTACATTAAATCATATAAAATATTATTTATCAAAGTATACAAGTATAAGAAAATTATACTATATTTATTTAAAAAAATACGGAGGAAATAAAACATTACACAACAATCAAGTAAAAAAGTAGGAAATCTTTTAACCCAAAGATAAGGGTATCCAAAAAACTTGGATAAAGGTCCTTTGATTTATAATTTAAATAAATTCTATCTTACCCACACCATGGAAAGCCCTTGATAAGAATATCTAAATCTATCTTCTTATCCCCAGAAGCCCTCGAACTTTAAGGTGGTAGGCACCTCTATCTTCCTATCCCAAAAATCCCTTGATTGTACTAAAAAATAATCAGAGTCGTACGAAGCAAGATGAACACGATGTTCACAATTGAACAAGATTTTTATAAAATGAACAATGAATGAGAGTATTTCTCTCTCTAGAATTCACTTCACAACATGTAATCTCTTGGATCTTGGATCGATTTCATATATCATGATCTCATTCAAATGAGCTCTTATTTATAGGAAAAACATCAACGGTCGGTTCGCTCCTCCAATGGTCATATTTTTTCTTGAATCTCATAGGGATTTGTACACATGTCACTCATCCAATGGTTAGTTAGAAACAAATTGTACAACATTGTTTTATATAGGAAAATATTGGGAAGTACTATCATGCTTAAGAATCAATAAAACGTAAGGAAAATAAATTAGCTTAATGAAAACTAAATAATCATAATCTAGGTAAAAATTAGAATTCAAAATATAAACATATAAATAATAAGATTCTAGAAACATGGATATTCGGATTCTGTTTTTCAAAGAATTTAGTGTCTAAATTATATAACTTTCAGAGTCTGAATTCTCATGAATTCCGGGTCTTAATTATAATAAATTTGGAGTCTGAATTCTAAGGAGTTTGTAGTCAAAATTCTGAGGAATTCGGAGTCATAATTTCTGAGAATTTGGAGTCTGAATTTCAGAGAATTTGGAGTCTGAATTTTAGAGAATTTTTATTCTGAATTTCACAGAATTTGGAGTATTAATTTCAAAGAATTTGGAGTTTTAATTTCAGAGAATTCAGAGTCTAAAATTGAAAATACTCGATATCAAATATTTTTAGGTTTTAGATAAGGATCCAAATTTTTGACTTTGTAAAACAATTATACTTTTTTATGAGAAGGTTTTGAATAAGGCATTAAAAAATAAGTTAATGATAAATCTTTTCATAGAGAAAGAAAATTTTCCTTAAGAAAATGTGTTTGTGATTTTCAAAACATAGAGGAATGGAAAAGTCATAAGGAAACCTTATTGACTCAACACTTTGGGGTTCAAAGTATCCTCTATAGTCTTGAGTGATGTTTTTTAAAATATTTAACTTCAATCTTAAGTAAAAATATTATTATCCCTTGATAATTACATGTTTTCCATATGTAAAGATCTTCCCAAATATAAAATTTTGATTCATATTTTACCCTAATAAATTTTTAGGAATTTAAATGTGATGATACCTGGGGAGTTACCAAATATATAACCATATCTTAATACTATGGTATTTACCCTTCAGTTAAGAACAAATACTCTCATGGAATATGATCTTTTAGTTTTTATGGTCTAGAATTTCTACTTCAATAGTGTTGGGCAGCCTACCCAAGTGTCTGGTTAATTGGTTCTCATATCCTTTATTTTACATAATTTCTATATTGAAATCATCAGGTAACAACTTCATTCCTACAAGACTTGGTTTTACTTAATCTTTATTTATTAAATATCTAAGGTATATATGATTGTAAAATATTAAAACTTTAGTGCTAAGAAAATAAAATATGAATTTATTCAAATAAAAGACAACTATGAAAAATTATTTTTTATGTTTATATAGTTGAGTTGTGAATTATTAAATGTCATTGATTCATATACATTGGATTGAGATTTTACTTTAATATATTGAGATAATACAACTCCCACAAAATTTTTAGAATCACCAAGAATTAGTTAAAAGGGTTCTCCTATTTTGGAAGTTGCATAACCGGTGTGTGATCAATCCTATATTCAAATCATAAAAATATTTCCTGCACTCATCATTATAATAAAAATAATCATATATCAAAATTAATCTATATAGGTAGAGATCATTCCTAGTAAATTACTTGATAAATCTATATAAAACCCTACAATTCCTAATCAATATCTAACATGATTCACCCAAGTTGGGTAAGGAAAATAATTTATCTCTTAAATTTTATATTTATCCACTTTAATAACTTTTTGTAAAATGAAATTCCCAAGAATTATACAAGTTTACACCATTCTGTGACACTTTTTAAATTTAATAATATTGTTCCTTTCAATTCATGATTTTTTAAATAAAATATAGATTTTAAAAAAAATATCAAAATAATTTTCAATAACTACAGAGTCATCCAAAAATACCTATTGGAATCCTTCAATGTGATCTTAAAAAATAATTTCCATACAACTGTGAAATGTACTTGGGGTATTAAACAATCCAAACGGAATCATCATGTAAGAAAAGGTGCCAAAGGGATATGTAAAAGTTATCTTACCTTATTCCTAATGGGAAATGTGCACATAAAAATCCATTTAGAAAAAAATAGTGAGTACATCAAAATAATCTTTAAAAATTTTATTTAATGAATGGGGTAGGAAAATTACCTTTTATAGTTACCTGATTTAGTGTCCTATAGTCTAAAAACACTCTAATAATTAATAATTCTAACAGGTATCAACAAATTTTGGTTATTCCTCACAATGATTAGTCCTGTATTCTTGGGAACTACATGAATAATGATGATACATTATGAATCATAGATGGTATAAATGATATATACTGATAAAATATTAACTATTTTTTATTAAAAACATTCATAATGGTGGGATTAATCCTTCTTTTGTATTCCTGATAGGTCTATAATTCTCCTCAAAAAAAAGTTTCACATGCATATTTCTCAATCAGTTCCTAGAATGTCATCTAAACTCTAACCTAGAGGGTGAACATTTTCTCTCAGAAGTTAAATAAATATTTGGTCTTGGTTAGGGGTCATTTTATTATAAATTATCCCCAGTATATACTCTCCTCTCATGAGATAAACATATTATAAATTAGTAGGCAGTATTTTCAATTTTGGATTTAAGGGTTGTTCTAAAGATGAAATTAAATTGGGGTTAATAACTTCAATATATTCAATTTCTTACACACAATATAATATATGATATTACTCATTATTAAATAAAAAATCAAATCTATCAAATAATTTATGGGTCATATCTTCCTCCAAATTGTAAACAGTTTTTCAAAATTCTTAAACACATTTATTCTCTAAAGTTTTTGTAATCATTAATTGTTTCTATAGAGATAAAAATTCATGAAACTAGTTTAAGTTTTTTCATTGTGGGAAAGTATGAGAATTGAATGATTTTTTGATGGGTGTCTCTTGGATTAAAAAATATTGTAGTGGGTGGTATTTTCTCTAAACATCATAGTGAGTGTTCCATTATATACATAGATAACTCTATTGGATATCTTTATGAATTTTATCACTAAAATAAAGGGTGATGGGTGTGGTTACCAAACATCCTCCTTGTTCAACCCAAAAAATTATGCCCGGAATGATTGATTTTTTACTCTCACTAGAACATCCTCAAAGACTCTTGGTAGAAAATTAGTTGATCTATTTACAAGTTTTAGTACAACTCTTTTTGGATTTAATTATACTATTTTAAGGAAGTTAACAATGAGTGAGGCATAAAAATAATTGATGCACCTAAATATCATAAAGAATCATAGAAATTTGTGGAACCAATAGTGAAAGAGATATAAAATTTCCATGAATATTGACACTTTATCTATATTTGTGGTGTAATTATAGCTAATACAGTTATTCCCAAGTTGACTAATTGATTTCCTTGAAGTCTCCTTTTGTTGGTGAAAATATTTTTAAGGAATATTGCATACTTGGGTATTTGTTTAAGATCTTCTAGAAGGGGTATGTTGATCTCAACTTTCAAGAATGTTTAAAAAAACATTTTTAATTGATTCTTATTTAATCTTAGTAGACTGTATAATTCATATTAGGAATGTGAAATGATGAAATTTATTCTCACTTTTATTCTTTTTCAAGGGTGTTTCTTGAGTTTTTTCCTTAGACCAACCTCCTCTTTCTCTTATTTTTTAATTCTTTGAAATAATTTTTAGGAATATATTCAAAAATTTCAACATCACTTTATTAAACTTCAGGTTATTTTGGTTCAGGATAAGGTGTGAATTTCCCCTTTGGATTACAGATTTATTAGACTGTAAGTTTTATTTTGTTTTTTGATATAATTTTCACTAAACCACTGAGTCATTTTTACATTACTTAACCTCATTCCTTATCTCCTAGAATCAAGTAATTACTATTCTTGTTTATGTGGTGGTGCACAGTTGAAGGATATTCATAGGGTTACTGTTATTAGAAATGAGGGTGTTTTGGTATGCAGGTTTGGTGTAAGACTAGTTTTATGTAGGTTGAAAATGTGGTGGGTTTTGTAACAAGAAAGGGGTTTGTTATTGGAATCAGTTTTGGTAGGGTGTTCTGGATTAATTTTTTTTATTCCAAACTCCATACTAGACTTGGGAATTTCCACTGTATCCGTGATTAGGCTGCTAAAAATACCTTGGATGGAATTCTACTACAAAAATCTCCCTTTCCTTCACTTTAGATCACTCTTTAATAAATTTATTAAGATATTAGAATAAACTACATACCTTGGTTAATTCTTTTTATTCCCCAATTTTATTCAAAATAATTTTTCTCACAATTATTGTTAGTATTTAAAGTCTATATTCCAAAAAATGTGATGAATCAGAAGTTCTTACCATATGGATACCTATCGTACCAATACCTCTTGTGACAAACTGAAATGATTTTTGAGTTATCTTTTTAATAAACCCTTTGTCTTATACTAGTAATTTTTTTTCAAATATCCTTTATATGATTAATCTAGAAAATTCATATCATTTTCTAGAAAGACTTGATAAAATAAGACAAATAAGTGGTTCTCCTCAACGGCCTAATGTCGAAAAAGACAAAACAAATTTTTTAATTTCACCTAATACATAAAGAGAATCTCTTTATAAATCCTTCTAATGGAATATATATCCTTCTTGATGGTTTTGATTCAATATGTGGGAAAACATATTTTAATAAAACATATTTTGAGGTCGTCTAGGTCATGAATTTATCCAGTTTGTAAAATATACAATCACACCTTATATTTACCTCCTAATGAGAATAGTAATTCTCACTACTTAACTTACTCCTCATCCACTCCTTAGGGTTTCAATTTAAAGTAGACAAGTGTGAAATAATTTCTGTTCTTATTCATATATTGTTCTTCCAAACAATGAAATTTTATAATCAATCAAATTAGGCTGATTTTTAATACAATTACATTTTGTAAAGTGGGAATAAAAATTTGGTTGTTTTGACTAAAAAATTGGGGTTCACGCATATATATCAAGGTTTGATTAAGAGTTCCTACAATTTTGTAGGTGTCACTGTGAATAATTTGTGCCTCACTAGTAACTGATAAGATAATATCCACAAATTTGATATGCATTTTTAGATATCTCAATTTGGTTAGCAAGGTTCTTTCTATTTCTATGTCAAAATAAAATAGTTGGTTATTATAGGTTGTAATCATACAATTTTAAAGTTAGATTTTTTTGGAAATTCCTCTCCATAAATGGAACCATGTTTTTTAAACTATATGTTATTGGGTGGATCAAAAATATTTTATTTTTCATGGTTAAATATAGTAGTGGTGGTAACCCAAGGGTTGTATCTAGAGAGGAGTTCTCTAAAATATGTTGTCACTTCTATTAGATAAAAGGGGGTTTTTAAATTATTGTTTTTCAAAAACAAAATAAATTATTTAAAAAATATTTAAAACAAGATGAGAAAAGGTTATTATGTAAGTTTTGGTAATGTGATTTCAATGAAATCCAAGTTTTAAATAGTCAGTTATTCTTGGATTTTGTGTATGCTTGGGAATCTGGTAGGTCATTTTTTGTGTTCTGATGTTCGAACAACCACTATGAGTCACACGATCAATCCTCGGCTGTGTGTTGAGTTGGATATCTCGATACCTCCGGTGGATTGGGTATGGATTTTGGTGGGTCATGAATTCAGATGGAAGCAGGCTGTAGTGTATGAATCATGGATGGATTACTGCACAACCTGCAATAGAATGGTGCATTTGTATGTTAAGTGTATTGGTGATGTTACTAGCAGGAGGTCCCCAGGTCCGAAGAGGAGGCTAGGCAAACTTTTTAGGAGGAGGATGCCTATTGTGCGGTCTCGGGTAGGAAATGCACTTGGGGTAGGTCCCCAGGTTGCATCTATTCTGGAAAATCCATCGGGTGTTCATGTTAACCCTATGGTATCTTCAATGCTTCCATGAATGAAGCAGGATCTAAACCGAGGGACTGGTCTCCAGGGGACTTATGGCCAATGTGATGCTGGAATGGAATCATCTCATGTGGCTGAAGGGGAGCAACAGGGTCCAGGGGTCACGAATGGATTGGCCTTGCTTTATATCATCCGAGATAAAGGAGGGTTGATTGCTGGAGGTGTTGATGTGGTAAGGAGTTATAGTAGTGTAAAGGTGAATGAAGGGAGGTAGGGGTCTCTGTTGGAGTCCGAGGTTGGAAAGTCTCCTTCTGCATTGGTTAATTTTGGTGTTATTTTACAAATAGGGGTGTTAGAGGTTTGTGGTCAGGCTAAGAAGGATGATGGTGTGATTTTTATGGTGTCCACAAGGAATTATTTTCATGGGATGGAGATTGAGGGTGGGGAAGCCAGTTTGTAGGTTCAGTGGGAGGATTAAGTGAATGAAGAAGTGGACAATGGGTTATGTGCAGGTCAGAATGTGGATGGATGTATTGTTGAAGTAGGAAATGGGTCATGTGCAGATCATTGTGTGATGGACCAGCCACAATTTCTTGCACTGATTGATATGAACAGCCAGTTTTAGAAAAATTGGGTGATGGAATATAAGTAGATTAAGGTTTCTGGTAAATGGAGGGATGCTTCTGAAAGTGAGAAGGAAAATGAGGGTAGGTTCATACCCTCATACAGTGCCATTGTTCAGGGGGCGAGTAAGAGTTCTCATGGAAAGAAGGAGGTTATGACTGTCTCTCCACGAAGATGATCGAGGAAAAATTATTCCTTTCTATTGAATCCAATGTCTACTAGATCCTCTATCTATAAAGAAGTTGGAGCAGTCCCTGGGTAGACTAATAAAGAATTTCTTTCGTTGGATCAGTTGAACCTTAGAAGGAAGTATGCAAATGTCCTAAGGAATTATGAAAGCTCAGAATGGGAGTCAGAAATAGCGGATGAAGTTTTTTTAAATGGAGATGGTGATGGGTTTGGTTTTGATGTGTTTTAGCTGTTGTGTTTGGTTGTGGTTCTTGTTGTTCAGATTTTCCTTTCTTAATTAATGGTCAGATGCTTTGGCTCTATCTACGCTTTTCTGGTAGATTAAGGAGGAGAGATATTTATTCATTTAATTTCAAAGACTCAAGTATTATAAAAGGAAAACCTTCCCTTCCCCAATCACTCATATTTTATACCTCCATTATAAGGGTAACATAGATGAATGGAGACAAGAAATCCATTACAAAACTAATAAAGATGTAAATAAAAATAGTTACAGTAGTAGATTATCTATAAAGTCACATGAGCTAAGTCTCTTCTTTTTCATTTGTTCAAACCTCTACTACCCTCTATTTTGAATTAATGTAATATTTCTTTTTTTCCTTACAACTTCAAATATTCTTACATTCTTAGATTCTATAGAATCCACAACTTCCTTCCCTTATTCTTTTTTGAAATATTTTCAATATTATGATATAGGTTTCTTCCCTATATTGATAGAATGAATGACAATCTGAAACACCAAAAACCTGAGTTTCAATTTCAAAAGTGATTATGATTATTAATACATGATATTCTCAAAAGATGTATTCTCATATTTTTTCTCTTTATGGAAATTATTAGTATTTCACACATTAATTTTTTATCCTCAGGAAAAGCTCCTAAAAATAAATAAAATCTCCTATAAATGACCAATATTTTTTATATATCGATGAAATCTCCTATGTAAAAGTGAAATTTCATGAGGCCTATTGAAATTTATTATACATAGATGAAATATCCTACAAGGATTCAAATGTCTTACGAATAGGATAATTCTCTTACATCATATGAATTTTTCTTTCACCAAATTTTTGAAGACTCATATATCATTTGAAATATCAAAATATACTCTATCCTCTTAAAATTTCTCACACATAGGATAAATATTCTACAAATGTCATGAATTTTTATAAGAAGGAATATTAAGTCATTTTCCTTCTCCATTTTTTATGTCTCCTTCATAATGTTTCAAAAATATGTTTGGAATTATTGAAATCAATTTTTTTCCTTAAAAATCACCTCCATACACCCCATGATAACATTAAAACACCCAATGTCAAGTGTTGAATTTTTTCAAATAATTTTTAAGATGAAATAAACAATTAAAAATAATGTTTTAATTCATTTAAAAATTAAATTCCATATTATTCCTATTCCTTATAAATGTGATATTTACATAATAATTGGTGCAAATAGTGGGGTTAAAATCATAAACATCAAAGTGGAATATATTATAATATTTCCTCTTTCAATTTTAACACACTTAATCCTTGGACTGTTGGAAAAATGGTCTTTAAAAAGGTTACTAAGGAAAAATTTAAACACTATCCAACGTGAATTTCATTTTTTACACCATGGTCCTCATGAAATCATGACTCTTTATTTATACTAATTCCATTTTATTAATTAGGTACATTAAATTAATTTCTACTTAATTTATACTCTTAGGATGATTTTTAGTTTCTTTTGTAACATCCTGACCTAGGTGTTGCACACTGGTGCTCCGAGCTGGCCAGTCACATCACCTCAGGTGCACCTCCCCATACTCTAGAGGCTGCTAGATAGTATAAAGGGTCAATATAGATATTTCCAAGACTATAATCCATTTATCAAAGTAGCACAACAATGAAAATAAATAATAATAACCAAATGATTTAATCAATAACCAGACCAAACTACTATCACATAATGACCATATCAGAAGATAAAATAACCAATCTAGAACATTAGATATGTCATTCCAAGTACATTTCTTGTTTCAATATTAAAAACCCTATAAGAAATAAAGAAATTGACCTATTCTAAGCAAGTATCGATTCCATGTCTGGTTCCCACACCTATGATCCATCTTGAATCTTCCTTGTAACTTATGGATCTTACCTTTATCCTGTCTTGTAACTATTAAATCTATTCAGGTATTGATGAGGCAACCCAAGTAGGGTGTGAGTACAACTCAGTAGGTCATGACCAATGGAATCAAAAAAAATATCCTGTCAAAATAGTGTATATAGTAGTATAAATAATAAATACCAGCAATAAAGTAAATAGTTTATATTTATTCAATTAATCTTTATTTAACCATATAAACCCATAGCTCCCTAAAAAACCCAAACTCTCAATATCTGGTTTGGTCCATGTCAAAGTATAAACTATCCCAAAGGGATATCATATATATGAAATTCATTATTGCTATTAATTATCTCAATTCATATATGAATTCTACTATTACCATTCTTCATCTCAATTCACATATAAATTCCATTTTTAATATTCATCATCTCAATTAACATATAAATTTCATTTTTACCATTAATCATATCAAACAGATATGAATTCCATTGTTACCATTCATCATCTCAATTCACATATGAATTTAATTATTACCATTCATCATCTTAATTCATATACGAATTTCATTTTTACCATTCCTAATCTAAATTCACATATGAATTCCATTGTTACCATTCATCACCTCAATTCGCATATGAATTCCATTGTTATCATTCATCATCTCAATTCACATATGAATTCCATTTTTACCATTAATTTTATCAATTAACATATATAATAATATTACAATATCACAAATATCACAATATCATGATAAAAACATATCACAATAGCATAATTGATTAATTCATCAATTAATTAATCCAAATCAACAATTTTATATTCATATAATTCTACTAATTAATTCAACAATTAATTAATCACATCAAATCAATTAATTAATTCATCAATTATTCAATCACATCAATTACATTAATTAATTCAATAATTAATTTATCAAATTATACAAACCAATATACCCACAATTAATTATTTCAATTCGATGTCCCCAATTTCACAATCCCCGAATTAATTAATTTACCAAATTATTTAATTCAATTAAAGAAACCTAAGTGAGAATCATGAAATATAAATTCTACAATTATAAACACTAAATTATAATAATGACCTTCATATTTGAATTATCGACCACCTACCTCAAAATCAGGAAAAAATTCTCACTAACGAATATCCCCAATTCGGGCTGAATAACCCCTATCATGATGAAGAACAAGATCTTGATTCAATTCCTAGATAAAATATTTAAATGGATTAAATATAAAAAAACATAAATCTAGATTCATCATGAATAGAGGAAAACACCCATTCAAGGATTAGAGAATAATAGGATGAGATGGGAAACTAATCAGGATGAGGATCACATACTAGGAGAGCTAAAGATCTTCAATCTACCCTAAAATTTTTCAATAAAAGAGGTTGAGAGTTCTTGGAATTCATTTGTTAGCCTCCATAAATGAGTTCAGTTTAATATTCATGAGTTAGGGTAAATTTTGGGTTAAAATGGGGGGGGGGTGGGAATTTTAAATCTAATTTCTGAGTTAATTAAAATGTTATGCATGATTTCCTGGGCAAGGGCACATGGTTTTCCAACCTGTGTGCCTCTTATGGGGGGTTCATAGTTTCTCCTAAAGGGTGCATGGTTTTCCAAACTGTGTGTCAGCCGTGTGAATCCCCTATGTATAAAGTTGCACATTTTGTTTGTCTAGGGTACACGATTTAGGAAAATCGTGAACCAACTATGTAGTTGAACATTTCGTTCTAAATTTCTCAATTTTTATCCAAACTCACCACAAGGTACAAACCAAAAAAAATTACTCAAATGAGTAAAAAATATCAGCTGAAAAAAATATCATGACATCTCTAAATAAGATCAAGATCTTGAAATTTTCCTACCTTATAATTTCTCTCACTCAAGATATACTCCCAAGCATCTATAAGATTCTGAGTCAAAAAGGTTAGGCCACTAAGACCACATATCTGCTTATATATCCCATGATTCCTCTTGTACATGCCCATGTTTCCACAATATAATAACTAACAGAAAATTATTTCCCTTTAAAACATTATCATTATGATCAATACTTATATCAGATTATACTCAAAGGAAGCATCAGCCTCAAGCTCAACATAATCTACATTAATCACATGAGAAGGGTCAGGGTAATACCAAAAAAAATTTAACACATGAAACAAATCATACACAACAATGTATCTCCATGGAAGAGATAATATATACACCACTGGCCTGATTCTCTCCATAACCTCAAATGGTATAATGAACCTAGACACTATCTCTCCCTATCATCACATCCTTTAGTGACCCAATCTAAGCGACACTCGTAGGAATACATGATCACCCTATATAAACACTAGGGTTCATCAATGTATATCAAAATACAAATTTTTCTACTCTAAGACATTTTCATTTGTTTTTGAATCATCTTAACTTTGTCTAACGTCTCCTATATGAGACTCGGTACAAATAGCTCTGACTCACCTGCCTCCACCCAATATAGAGGCCATCTTCATAGACTACCTTAATGATCCTTTTATGGTGCCATCTGAATAATTTCCTAATAACTATTGTTATAGGAAAAATTATGTTCTTCTCCCATGATCCACCAAATTATATGACACATCATTATAGTATATCCTCAAGAATGTGTATAGTACACTCCAACTACCCATATTTCTATGGGTGGGAATACATACTTAGTAAAACTTGTGTACCAGGTTCCTTCAGTTAGCCCTACCAGAAGTGTGATGTAAAACAAGATTCATAGTATGAAATAATTGTTTGTGGACCCCATGTAGATAGACTATTTCATAACCATAAAAACCTCACAACTAAACCATTGAGAATGTCTCTCGAACCAATAAGAAATGTGCTACCTTTTTCAAACAGTCCACAACTACCCAAATAGAATCATAATTCTGAGGCATCCTTGGGAGAACCACCACAATGTCCAAGGTAATCCCGTCCCACTTCCATTCTGGAATGGGAAATGGTTATAGTCAACCACCAGGTTATTTATTCTCAACAATCACATTTTGATAGGTGTAGCATCATGTCATAAACCCTTTTATCTCCTTTTTCATGCCCAACCACCAAAACTATCATCATAGGTCACAGTACATTTTGGTCACACATGGATTCATTGCCCATTTCAAGGAATGAAATTACCATGTCATATATTCCTTCATAATCGTAATAAAAAACCCAATTCCAGACATAGATGGTATCATTCTCATATATAGTCCAATATGAAGGTGACTCCCCACATTCAAGGATTTCCCTCAATGACAATCATTATGAATTCTCATACTTCAAGTCCCTAATACAGCTCAAAAGTGAAAACTCTACAGAAAATGATATGAGATTCATAACCTCTTGACTCCACTGAACCAAAACATGAATCTTCTCTAGAAAATGCATCCTCTTACACTCAATACTATACTCTTGAAATTATTTAGTTTATGTTTTCCTGCTCAAAGCATCAACCACACTTTTTCCATTCTCGAGCATATATTCTAGCTCAAAATCGAATGACTGCATATACTCAACCCATATCCACTAATAGATATTCAAATATCAACATGAAAATACATAATTAATGATCTTTTTATCTATATACATAGAAAAGTTTTCACCCAATAGATATTTTTGCTAACACATCAAAGCAAAAACAACTTCTGTCAGCTTCAGGTCATGTATAGGGTAGTTTTATTCATGTGGCCTCTATAATGAATCAATGTTTTATTAATGTAAATTTAATTCATAATATTATGTCATATAATCATATGAAATAACAACACATTGAACTACGAAGTACTATGTGACCTTTAAAAATAATAGTCACTTTTTTCTCTTGAATTTTCAAAATCGCACATACACTGTTGCGATCAGTAAGATTTTCAGATTCTAATAAGAAAAACTTGATTTTTTGGTGAATAATAATCTACCCTTACGAATATTAAAATACCCTTATGAATATTAATATGACCCTAATGAATATTAAATCATCCAAAACAATATTAACCTCACCCTTGAATGTATAAATAAAATTTAAGAATCTTATAAGTGATAATATGACCGTAGTGAAAGTATTTCTGTTTTTGTAAGTCATAAATTAATAATTAAAATTAATTAATTAATTTAATGGAATATTTATTTCCCTAAAATTTGTTCATAAATTAACAATTTCATGTCTCTTAGTTTTACGATAATTTTATAGGACCATATGTAGTTTTTGAAAGCATTATAAAATCATTTATAGTTTTAAAAGATGTTTTTTCAAGTAAATTATAATCTTAATTAAAAATTAAATTAATTATTTTTAGGAAATTATTTTTAATAAATGGAGTTCATATTTTTATTATACACTTTGAAAAATGGTTGTGCTGAATTTTTGGGATTTTTCTAAAATAAATGAATTTTTTGAATAGTAAAATACGTTACTTTCTATATAAATACATTATAATTTAAATCCAATATTTCAAACATCATAAGTGATGTAAGAACCCAAATATAGAACTCACATTCACTTATTAATATTTTTTCTCATGGAATCTTCCCTATTTATAGTCTTGAGGGAAATTAATAAACTAAGGAATTAAATATTAAGAAAACCCTCTTCCCCTCAACTATAAAAACCACACACACTCCCCTCTTATATTCACTCCTTTCAAACCTTGTTCCTTTTCTAAGTTCGGCCCAAATAACATAAAATGATCCTATACCATGTCAAACAGCCCTTGGTCTCCTCAAAATACCAAATCCTCTCTCCTTAAGAGGCTCTCAAAGGAGATAAACTCAAGAGGAAAATTCCTCTTTCCGATTCTTTTATTTCATTTCAAGTTCTTTTATTTTATTGTTTCTTTCCTTACCTCCCTTAAAAAATGGTATTATAAAACTAGTAACATACATGTATTGGAATCATATTATTCTAATGGGATAGTTTATCATAATCTCTTCATCCCCCTCCTTTTATTCTATAAATGAAAATACCCTCTGAGATGTGTTGATTTATTACATTCAAGGACGACGGGTTTTCAATTTGCATTAACATCTTCTAAAAATGTCATAAAACCATAATAATAGTTGAACCAGATCATAATATATTTATTTTATCTTATGTGATTTTTTGGAATCATTTTTCACACATGATGTAAAATAAAAAAATTAATTCTGAGGAAAATCCCCAAATTAATCCAAGTGTTTACCATTAATGTTTTATATAATGATTCAACTTTACTCTAAGTAAACAAATTAAATTTACAAACATGGAACCTTATGTTTGTTAAATAATAAAATATAACTCCAATTATGGACAAACATCCCAATTTTACATGATTCTTTGTTTATGAAAATAAGTAAACCAATCTTAATGACCAAGAAAACAAACAGAACTAAACAATGAAATTGAACCACTTAACCCATCCAAAAGGTCATGAATGAACTTAAAAATGTTAAACTAAATATTTTACATATATAATATGTTATTTAATTTTAAATTAATGAACCTAATTTTATTATTCATTTCATTAATATCAAGTGGAGAACACCATCTGAGTTAAACTAAGGGATCCTCTCAATTTCACATTAATTCAAGAATGTACTCCATGTTATGCACTTTTATGTGTAATACCTAATGATGGGGTATAATTTCAAACATGCCCCATAATTATATAATGATTTATAAGTGATTATAAACCCCTTTATATCTCATTAATCTCTCTTATGTACACCTGATACCATGCCGATAATCTGTAAGGGATTCCACCCAAACCTCCTTTGTTCCTTCAGGTGGCCTTATCTTTATTTTACCAAAATGAAGTTATCTTAACATTTTATGTGAATCTCTTAAATTTTGTGGAAATGTACCAAAATAATTTATCAATACCCTTTAATCATTCTATTTCACTGATATACAAGTTTTTAAGTGATTCCCTCCTCAATACTTCCCGATAAGAAATACTATTTTGAGGGAACTTCCAAAATTATTACACGATTTTAAGTGCACTCTATCTTATATTTTAATCCACCATTGTATTTATAAAATCATCTATTTTATTATGAAAACCATCCTGGTTCACTTTTTGTTTTATATAAAGGATTGTTCCATATTTTATTTTAAAGGCTCTATAGTATTTTCTTTAAAACCGAACCAAAGTATTTTAATGCTAAAATTTATTAAATACTTTTCTTACATATTTTCACTTCTAATTGACATCACTTACTGTGATACATTACTATTTACACTTATTAATTTCCATGTATATTTTAGTTCCTTTATTTCATGTACAATTTTATGATACCACCATTTGTTATGCTTTATGACATGATTGTGGTACTCAATTAATTCCATGGGTAACCCTTATATTTGTTGATTATGTATGATTAATTATATAGAAAACATATTCATGAATGTTAAGATGGGTTCACCCAGATATCACTCCAATGCATTGGGAAAATTTGGGTCTCATGAGATTTTATGTGAGACGGTCTTAAAATTTATCCTTGGCTTGTGATACCATGTGTGATGGTCATGGAGGCTAACCTTAGCTTCTGATACCATGTTGAACGGTCTTGGTGGTTATCATATACTCTTACTAAATTCCTGATTTATGTTTCTTCCACATTACAATGACTCTATTTTTATATGATTCCATGTTTATATGTTATGATTCCATATGTTACATGCCTTTTTAAATCATCATTCCATTCCTTCTATACCATGTTATATTGGATTATTCTTATGGTTATTCCCTTATTGGGATATTTATCCCATACCTTTGTTCATGTGTTCCCCAGGGTACCCTATGTAGATATAAGGTCACAAATTATGTTAGGATCTCTTTATGGATATTAAATAAAGATTTTTTTTCTATGTTTTAAGATTTTTGTACCTAGTCTTCAAAGACACTAGACTTCATGATATTTGTCTTGTACACTAATGATTAATTTTTCTTAATGTTATATGTAAAATTCTAGGGTCAGTAATGTTGGTATCATAGTATTGTCTAGTTATTTTTGGAGATTATGAATGCACATTTGTAAGAACCATAAGGATGTGACTAAGTATAATGAAGCACCCATAAATTTTGGTGAGTATAGAGTAAGTGGTTTATCAAGACAATACATCCTTGTCTAGATAAAAACAGGTAGAGGTGGCTTTAGAAGGTATTTATCTAGAGGTAAACCCTGAAAACACCACTTTGATCTAGACTTGAATGGAAACTGGTGCATGATAATGGGTCTTGATACACTCTAGGTTTAACACTCCTAGTAGATATGCTTTGGTAAATTCATGAGCTTAGTATAAATAATTTTTAAGGTAATAAAAAAATATCCCATAAGAATATAAGTAATGAAATAGATCAAGGATAACCTATATTGAAACATAGGGAATAACATGTTAGAATATACTTCTCCTTTACAATTTTATCCTTTCATTTTCAAAGATTCCTTTTTTTTCTCAATAACTAAGTATTCAAGAACTCTAATTGTACATTCATTTTCTTAGTTAATGGAGGGAAATAGAAGAACATGTTCCAACAATCAATGTAATAGGGAATGTGAAGACTTCCCTAATGATATGCCTGATATGATAGGAATGGGTGCTAAAAACATCATGATCTCACTTGATCAACTAGCTCAAGATATGATTAATAACATGAATCATGTATAACACCCTCCTCCTCTTATGAAAGAGAAATTTCTCATAGAATCCTTCATGTGGAAAAGGACTCCCATGTTTAGTGGATCTTTTGTTCCCCTCCTCATGGAATAGTGGATTAACTCCTTTGAAAAGATATTATCTATCCTCTAGTTCATATAAGAATAGAAATTCATACTTGTGGTCTATCATTTTGATGAATATGCTGATCAGTGGTGTACATGGATCAAGAATACAAATCCCCATGAGGAAATTGATTCCATGGATTGGGAATAATTCAAGTGAATATTTTTCAATAATGATTTTCTCTGAACCCTCTATCTCAAGATAGAAATAGAGTTCCTCAGACTCAAGTAGAAGTAAGATGAGTCAATTGGGGAATATGAAGAAAACTTTACCAGGATTTCAAGGTACGCCTATGGATTTTTCATGAACATCGAAAGAAAGTGGATCAATTCTTTAGCAGACTAAAGCTAAGTCTAAAAATATATTTTTTTATTCGAGTCATTGACAGCTATGAGGATACTTTCTGTTGTTACCTCATGGTTGAAATGGAGATTGGAAACTCTCAATGGTATCATGGGCCTAGTGAAAAGAAGAGGAAAATTTAATCTATTGTGGGTGGACCCGAAATTAAATTCCATGATGTAAAGAATCTAGATCATCCCATATGTAAGAATTGTGGGAAGAAGAATACTGGTAACTATCTAAAGGGAACCAGGAATTTATTCAAATGTGGAAAGTTGGGGCATATTTCTAAAAACTACTAATGGTATATGAAGAATCTCACTAATGTGGAATAATAAAGGAACATTAAGGTCAACACTCATCCTATAGTGCAGTGTTAAAACTATAAGAAGCATGGGAATTATGTGAAAAATTCCTCTATGTTGAGGGTTGTCTAAGGAAATCAACAACAACCTCCAAGAAAATAAGGATGGGATTTTTCTATCACTACTAATGAGATGGATCCAGATAACAATGTGATGATAAGTACACTATTTATTCATTCAGGAATAAAAAATGTACTATTTTATTCTAGTACTACACATTCTTTCATATCTTTCAAGATTTTTAGAACTATCCAAACACTACCTCAAAATTTGGAGGATAAGTTATCTATGAGAACAGTGAATGGGGAAGTTCTTCTATCCAGGGTTTATAACTCCTCCATGATTAACATTTGTGGACTGAACCTCCCAAAAAATCATTTCATACTTCCTTTAGGGGAGTTAGATGTTATCTTAGGAATGGATTGGGTATCTTAATACAAATGCAACATCAATTGTCATGAAAGTGAGATCACTCCTCACATCCCGAAGCATCCTCCCAATCTATAAAAGTTTAAGGAGGAATATGTATATCCTTTAGAATCATTGTATCAAGTGTGGATATTAATTCCTTATGAAAAATCATGCCTAGATCAAATTATTAATACAAAGGAGAGAATCATGCTTGAATACATGTCCATCATGAGGGATTGCACTGATGTATTCCCTAAGGATTTGCATTGCCTTACTCCTAATCAAGGGGATGAGTTCTCTATTGAACTTATTTCCAGATCTGTACCTATATCAAATACACCTAATAGAATGTCCACTGTAGAGATGGAAGAGCTGAAGAAGTAGTTATAGGGGAATCTGGAAAAGGGTTTTATACGCCCGAGTGTTTCACCATGGGGTGCTCTAGTCCTCTTCATCAAGAATAAGGATGGATAAATGCTCCTTTTAATTGATTATAATGAGCTCAATAAAACCATGATAAATAAAAATTATCCCCTTACACATATAGATGACTTGTTTGATCATTTTCGTGAGGCCATTTATTTATCTAAGGTGAACCTTCGGTCATTATATCACCAATTAAAGGTGAGGAAGGATTATATTCCCAATACTTCCTTTCGAATGAGGTATAAACACTATGATTTCATAGTGATTCCCTTAGTACTCACTAATTATTTGTAAATTTTCATGGATTTAATGAATAGAGTATTTAGATATTACCTTGAAAAATTTTTGGTCGCCTTTATTGACGATATTCTAATATACTCCAAGAGCAAGGAGGAACATGATGAGTATTTGAATACTGTGTTACAGATTTTGTAAAGGGAGAATATATATGAAAAGTATAGTAAATATGAGTTCTAGATGGAGTATGTATCACTCTTGGGGCATATAATCACTAGATAAGGGATATCTGTGGACCCTTCTAAGACAAAGGTGATTGAAGAGTGGCCCATGCCAACATCTGTAATGGAGATTCGAAACTTTCCCAGTCAATCTGGGTATTACTAATGATTTGTGAAGAACTTTTCATGATTTTCAAACCTAATGACCATGATGGAAGAGAAGGGAGTAAATTTTAGTTGGACTCAAGAATGTGAAGATAATTTTAAGGAGTTGAAAAAGAGGCTAATCACTACATCGGTACTCACACTCTCAATAACTGTAGAACTCTTTGTGGTGTACAATGATGATTCAAAGAATGTCTTAGGCTGTGTACTTATGTAAAATGATAAAATTATATCCTATGCCTCAAGGCAGCTGGAAATCCATGAGAAAAACTATCCTATGCATGATCTGGAGGTGGTAGTTTGGATCTTTGTGTTAAAAATATGGCGGCATTATCTCTATGGGGAGAAGTGTGAGATAAATACAGATCATTAGAGTCTCAAATAAATATTCACATAGAAAGAGATTAATATGATCTAGAAAACATAGATATATCTCATCAAGGATTATGACTGCTCAATCCACTGCTATCTCGGTAAGGAAAAAAAGGTGGTGAATGCTAAAGTGGAAAGGATCCTTAATATTTATCAATTATAAGAATTTAAAAGGATCCAATATTCATATATTTTTAGAGGATGTACATGAGAATCATTAATGGAGGAACGTCGTCAATCTTTTCTCAAATGATTTCTCAAACTTCCCTCATAGAGAAAAAAAAGGATGCTCAAAGAAAAGATGTGTAAATTTAGAAAAGGGTGGAATCCATTAGAAATAGGAAATCCACTGGGTTCATGATTGATGAGGAAGGAGTTTTTATATTTTTTACATGATTATGTGTACCATCCAATCCATAGAAAAATAATTATATTTTGAATGACACACATAGATCAACCTTCTCTATTCACCCATGGAGTACAAAGATATATCAAGATATTAAGGAAAACTTTTTGTGGGGAAATATGAAGAAGGAGATTTCTAAATATACATCAAAGTGCCTGGTAAGTCAAAAATTGAAGGATAAAAAACAAAAGTCTAAGGGGATAATGAAACAACTACCCATACTAACATGGAAGTGGGAGAACATCACTATGGACTTTTTCAATGGAAATCCAAGGACAACTAGAGGAAACACCATTATATGGGTCATTTTGGATCATCTTACAAAGAAAGATCACTTTATAACTATTCTAGAGGACTTCACATTAGATCAAATTTCATGGATATATATCAATGAAGTGTCAAGGCTTCCTGGATTAACACTATCTATTGTATCCTATAGAGATATGAGATTCACCTCGAAGTTATGGAAAAGTCTCCAACATTCTCTAAGCACTGAACTTAACTTTAGTACGACCTATCATCCTCAAACTGATGGCCAGTCTAAGCGAACTATTTAGACACTGGAAGACATGTTGAGAGCATGTTATATGGAATTGAAAAGAATATGGGACCAACATATTCCACTGGTTGATTTCTCCTACAATAATAGTTTCCACTTGAGTGTCTTAATGGGACCATACGAAGCCCTTTATGGGAAAAGGTGTAGAATGACAATGTGTTGGGATTGAGTCAGTGATCGTAAGCATCTAGGACATGAAATGGTTGGAGAAATGGTATAGAAGGTGAAAACCATTCTGCAACATATCAAGGCAGCCCAAAGTCGACAAAAGAGTTATCCAGACAATTGTCAATGAGACCCTGAGTTCAAAGTTGGAGACATGGTATTTCTATGCATATCTCCATCGAATAAGGTCATGTGGTTTAGGAAGAAAGGAAATTTAAGTCCCAGGCACATCAGCCCCTTTGAGATCCTTGATCGAGTAGGAGTTGTGTCCTATCAACTAGCACTTCCACCTACCTTTTCCAAAGTACATGAATCCCTCTTAAGGAAGTACATACCAGATCCTTCACATGTACTCTCTTTAGAGGTGGTATAGTTAGAGTATGATATTTCTTATGAGGAGAAATTGGTGAAGATCTTGGATTTTAGAGATAAATTTATACGTAATAAGAATATTCACCCTCTCAAAGTATTGTGGTGGAACCATAAGTATGAAGCGGAAACATGGGAGCTAGAAGAGGTAATGAAGGAAAAGTACCTGCACCTGTTTATATCTTAAAAAGTAAAATGAAATTTTGAGGATGAAATTTCACAAGGGGGGATAAATTAATGACCCAATGTTTTATCAATTGAAATTCCTTTCTTAAAATTATGTTATATAATCACATGAAATCACAATACATTGGAATATTAAGTACTGTGATACCTTTAAACACAATATCGTCACTTCTATGTCTTGAATTTCAATAATCTAACATACATTATTGCAATCAGTAAGATGTTTGGAGTCTGATAAGACAAACATAATTTTTTTGTGAATAGTAACCTACCCTTATGAATATTAATATGACCCTTATGAATATTAAATCGTCCAAAACAATATTAACATCACCCTTGAATGTATAAATAAAATTTTGGCATCTTATTAGAGATAATATGACCATAGTGAAAATATTGGTATTTTTGTAAGTAAAAAATAATTAATTACAATTAATTAGTTAGTTTAAAATAAAATTTGTTTTCCAAAAATGTTCTCATAAATTAATAATTTCATGTCTTTTGGTTTTAAGATAATTTTATAGTACTTTATGTAATTTTTGAAAGAATTATAAAATCATTTATAGTTTTAAAATATGTATTTTTTAAGTAAATTATGATTTTAATTAAAAAAAATCAAGAATATTTAGAAAATTATTTTTAAAAAATGGAGTTCATTTTTGGATTCTATATTTCGGAAAATGGTTAGGATGAATTTTTGGGATTTTTCTTAAATACATGAATTTATATTAAATAGTAAAATACATTAATTTTCTATATAAATACATTATAATTTAAATCCACTATTCCTGACATCATAAGTGATGTAAGCTCCCTAATCTAAAACTCACCTACACGTATTACTATTTTTGGTTATGGATTAATCCCTATTTAAAGTCTTGAGGGAAATTAATAAACTAAGGAATTAAATATAAAGAAAACCCTCCTCCCCTCCACTATAAAAACCACCCAAACCTCCCTCTTCTCATCACACCTCTAAAACCTTGAGTCTTGCCTAAGTTTGACCCAAATCTCCCCAAGAACCTCCCCCACATCCAACAACCCTTTTTTCTCCTCAAAAGACCAAATCCTCTCCCCTATAGAGGCTCTCAAAGGAGGCAAACTCAAGAGGAAAATTCCACTTTCTGATTCTTTTATTTTATTTCAAGTTCTTTTCTTTTCTTGTTTATTTCCTCACATACCTTCACTAAAATGGTATAATAACTCCATTAAAATATATTTAATGGAATTATATTATTCTAATGGGATATTTTATCATAATCTATCCCCCCTCCTTATTTTCTATAAATGATAATACCATCTCAGATGTGTTCATTTATCACATTCAAGGACAATGGGTTTTCAATTTTCATTACCATCTTCTAGACTGCTCATAAAACCATTTTAAAGGTTGAATAATATCATAATATATTTATTTTATATTATTTTATGTTCAGGAATCCTTTTTCACACATGATGTAAAATAATAATACAAAACAAGTTAATTTTGAGAAAAAATCCCAAATTAATTTAAGTGTTTATCATTGATGTTTTATATAATGATTCAGCTTCACTCCAAGTAACCAAATTAAATTTACAGACATGTAACCTTCTGGTTATTCAATATTAAAATATAACTCCAATTCTAGACAACCATCTCCATTTTTCATTATTCTATATTCATGAAAATAAGTAAATCGGTCGTAAAGACCAAGAAAATAAATGGACCCAAACAATGAAATCGAACCACATAACCTACAAAAAAGTTCATGAATTAACTTAAAAATATTATATTAAATCTTTAAAATATATAATTATTTATTTAATTTTTAATTAATTATCCTAATTTTATTATTCTAGTCATTAATATCAAGTGGAGAACACCATCGTAGTTATGGTAAGGGATCCTCTCAATTTTTCTTTTATTCAAGAATGTCCTCTATGTTATTACCTTTTATGTGTAATACCTGATGATGGGGTATGATTTAAATCCTCCCCCATACTTCCCTTATTATTTATAAGTGATTATAAACCTTTTTATCTCACATTAAGTCCTCTTCAGTACACCTGATACCATGCTGATAATTCGTAAGGGATTCCACCCGAACCTCCTTTGTTCCTTTGGGTTGTCTTATCTTTCTTTTACCAAAATCAAGTTATCTTATATTTTTATGTGAATATTATAAATTTTATGAACATTTACCAAACTCATTTATCAATACCATTTCTTCATTCTCTTTCAGGATATACATGTTTTTAAGTGATTCCCTCCTTAATACTTCCTGATAAGAAAACATGTTTTAAGGGAACTTCCCAAATTTTTACCCGATTTTAAGTGCACTATATCTTCTGTTTTAATTCCATAGTGTCTTTATAAAATCATATTTTTTATTATGAAAACATTATTGGTTCACTTCTGGTTTTATATAAAGGATTGTTCCCTTTTAAATTTTAAAGACTATATTGTATTTTCTTTAAAAACAAAAAACAAATTAATGCTAAAATTTCTTAAATTATTTTCTTACATGTTGTCACTTCTACTTAACATCCCATACCATAATACATTCGTATTTCCAATAATTAATTTCATGTTATATTTTAGTTCCTTTCTTTCATGGACACTTTTATTATAGGACCCTTTGTTAGGATTTATGACATGATTGTGGTACCCAATTCTTTCCAAGGGTAACACTTAGGATTATTGATTATGTATGAATATTTATGTGGAAAACATATTCATGAAAGTTAATATGGGTGTTCTTGGATAGAGCTATAATTTATTGGGGAAAGTTGAGTCTAATAAGATGTAATGTGGGGCAGTCATGGCGGTTAGACATGGCTTACGCTACCATGTGAGATGGTCATGGAGGTTAGCATTGGCTTGTGCTACCATGTGAAACGGTATTGGAGGTTAGCCTTGAATCATACTAAAGTCATGATTTATATTGATGTGACATTACTATGACTCCATGTTTATGTGATTACATGTTTATATTTTATGATTCCATATGTTACATGCCGTTTTATATCATCATGTCATGCCTTTTATACCATGTTCTAAAGATTTGTTCTTGTGGTTATTCCCTTACTAGGCTATTTAGCTCATCCCTTTGTTTATCTATTCCCTAGGGTACCCTATACAGATGTAAGGGATCAAATTAAGTTATGATCTCTTTATGAAGATTAAATAAGGAATTTTTTTCCATGTTTTAAGATTTATGTACCTAGTCTTCAAAGACACTGGACTTTATGACTCTTGGATTGTACTCAGATGTTTAATTATTCTTAAAATTATGAAATGTTATTTATAAAAGGATAGGGTCACTAAAGCCTCAATTGTTGAGACCCATATTCCCCAACTTGATCTCCCTGCATCAACACCACTCCAAGACCTATTCTAGAAACATGATAAAACATCATATACCCCTCACCTAGAACAGTTAGGATCATCATTAAAACTACTGTCAATTGATTCTTCAACTCGTAGAAGGAATTATAACATGATTGTAGCCATTAAATCTTTATCCACTTATTGTTCAGGACCAAAATTGGAAATTCTAATTGGTAAAATTCCTAGATGAACCACCAATAGAATCCTCCTACCCTCTAGAAAATTAATAATATCAAAAATATTCTTGAGCTTCTCCCAAGAAACCACTATATTCACCTTTTCTAGATCCAATAATACACCTTCATTTGAGATGATGTGTCCTAATAAGTGTACCTGATCAATCCAAAACTGACACTTATATAGATTAGCATATAACTAATTCTCTCTCAGTGTACGCAGGACAATTTCAAGATATTTGGAATGGTTTTCATGAGACTTAGAGTACACCTAGATGTCATCCCTGAACAAAAAAATAAACTGATCTAGGTACAAATGGAATATTATTTTCATCAAGTACATAAACACTATTGGTGCATTTTTCAACCGAAATGTCATTATGATGAACTCATAGACGCCATAACTTCTTCTAAAATAATCCCTCAGCATATCAGATGGTCGTACTCTCAACTGATGATACCTTTATCTCAAGTTAGTCTTGGAAAAGACACAATCTCCTCTCATCTAGTCAAAACAATTGTTGATATATAGAATAGGATATTGGTTCTTCACAGTCACCAGGTTCAACTTCTGATAATCAACACACAAGCACAGAGTTTTATTAGCCTTCTTTTCAAATAACACTGGGGAGCCCAAACGTGGCGTACTTAGATTGATAAATCTCTTATCCTCCAACTCCACTAGTTGAGTCTTGCGCTCTTGAAGCTCTATAAGATCCATTCTATATGGAGGAATAGAAACTGGATCATCCCAAGGTATGAGCTCAATTGTAAATTCCACATATTTATGAAGTGGAAGCCCTTATAAATCTCCAAGAAAGACATCCTAAAACTGATCAACTATAGGTGGAATGAAATTCTTCTTTACACCCCCATCATCCATCTATAGGCCTATAACCAAGGTAGTAAGTTCACCTAGTTGTTAATTAAATAGAACTACAAATCCCACCTAGATATCCCATTCCCCACGATGAATGTAATTATCACCCTTAAGAGAAGTAAAGATCACTCTCTTATGGTAAAAATATATATGGGAATGGTATTCTACTAATCAATCCATGCCAAAAATTATGTCAAATCGTGACATGTCAAGGATGTAAATATCCCATAAAAATGATACTCCCCAACCTCAAGAGAACACTCCTTGCATAAACAGATGTCCCTCGACCATACTCCCAATGACATATCTATTATTAACACCCCTCTCATGAACCCCATCTCTAGGCTCAAACAATTTACAATTTGTGCATATATAAAAGAATAAGAGGAACCAATATCAAACATGTCACTATATAATATATAATATACAAGAATAGTACCTCTCACTATTGATGACCCAGCCTCACTATTCACCAGTGTAGGATTAACCAAATGTAATGGTCCCAACCATCTTCTCTATGATGAAATTTGAGATCCCTATGCCACACCACTCTACTGATATGGGTACTCCTACCTAGAGTCACCTCATCCACTACCTTTACCATAATGACCAGTAAACATCTATCTTCCAAACTCATAAAGTGATAAATATCCCCTTTTGGCACTCTAGTTTTGTCTAGATCCTCCATCACTACCCATCTATCATGGTTCCCTGCAGAACTTCTGTAGATGTCCCATAATGCCAAAAGATCCAAACTCTACTAGTATTCGAGGATAGTCTTTATGATAGTGGCTCGACCTATCATACTAGTGGAAGGAGATCCATATAAGATCCTAAGTAATTGATCCTTCCCCCTACCCACACTTCTTATTATCCCCTATATAAAACTCTCATAGCCAGTTCTTCCTAATCTCAAGAGACATACCTTCTGGTCATCCAATAGCATCAACGTTTATTACACTGGAAGAAACCCTCAAGTTCCCCTCATCTATGAGATCTTGAACCACTGCCTCATCGAACTTCTTTTATAGAAAGAGGTTAACTTGGGACCTAATCTCACATTTAAGTCCTTCTGGGAAATTTCTTGTCATAGCTATATCATCCTCTTCCAACACTAGTGAAATGTGATGTGATTCTATAAAGTATCCAACATAGTTTATCAGGGACATACTACCCTATTTAAACCACATGAACTCAGCTAATCGATCATGTATCGGTGTCTTCAGATAAAATTTATCCAGGAACATCTCAAAAAGTCATTTTAGGACATCCCATCTACCTACCCTATCTAGGAATGAACATCCCATCAGTGCTTCACTGATCCTTGCAACATGCTATTGTCCAACATAACCCTCCTCTTGGAAGGATTCTCTAAATGGTAAATTATATTCAAGATGGACTCAATCCAAAAATATGTTGTCTCAGGTTCACCCTCTTCGATAAACTTTAGAGGGTGTTGTAATTGAAAATCCCATGTAAAATTAGACATAATCTTCACAACCCACCCTGGGTATCTTCACTTGAATTACATATACCAATAAAATTTATCTTTGAATTACTCTCGAGCTTCCTCACCCGACATTATTGGTGACTCATGTTCTGCTACTAGAATATCATCTCCATCCATATCCTCTTGTCATCCTCTCAATAATCATCATCATGGAGGAATATCTCTACAATGGAAAACACATGTCTTAGGACACATAAAACAACTCTAACACGTTTAAATAATATGAAAATCACAATAAGCCACAACAAGTCTATTCCCCTTTTTACACTAAATGGTCAATACTAAGGCACTACCACTTCCCTTAACCATTCTACATATAGGTCCTGGTTAACAAAGGTTAAATTCATATCATTATTAAAGTTTCACATTATGCACCATTTTATTCACATATTCTATAATTTTTACCATTTTCAATTCATATTGGTCACCTTTTCCATTGAAAATTCACACAAGAAAGGAAAAATAGTTCAATTTTAACCACTTACCCCAAACTTGTTTTCTAGGGAATTTCTAAATGATGGATGTCACAAAATAATCCTGAGTTCCTAGAATGATGAATTCTTACTCAACTATCATGCCGTATCATTTCATTGGTCAAATATCCTAAAATATCAGAAATAATATTCACATCCCAAAATAAGTGAATCACTTGAGGTGGAATAACATCAACTATAACAAAAAAACATCAATAATAATAATCCCACACTAGGTACTGGGATTTTACCCTCATATATAGGTTAGATACTCCCATGAACGATCTCTCAATCAAGACACAACTCATACTATTTTCCTATATTCCTTTTCTAAATAGTAAGACAAAAGAAAAAGAAAAGAAACCAGCTCTGATACCACTTTTTAACTTCAGGAATTGGGTTCCACACACCAGCGCCCCGATCTGGTTGGTCACATGACCTAAGGAATGCTTCCATGTATGTCAGAAGCTTCTGACTAGTAGTGAGGGTCAATATCGACCATGGGGAGACTATACCCCCTTTATCAAAGTAACACAACTATGGAAATAGAAAATAATAACCAAAGGATATAACCAATTATCAAACTGAACCAATATCACATAATGACCATTACAGAAGATGAAATAACCCAACGAAAACAATTGATATTCCATGCCAAGTATGTTTCAAGTGTCTATATGAAAACCCAAAATAAATAAAGATGTTAACTACTCCCATGTGAGTCCAGAATCCAAGTCTAGTTCCCTCATTCATGAACCATCCTGACTCATCCATCTAACATATGGATCATTCCCTTATCCAATATTTCAGCCATGAGATCTATTTAGGTAGTGATAGGGAAGCCTGAGTAGGGTGTGAGTACAAATCAGTAAACCACCACCAATGACCTCTAAAAAATATTTAGTCAAAACATTGTATGCAGTTTTATAAAGAATAAATACTAGAAATAAATTAAACAATGTACATTTATACAATTACTCTGTATTTAACCACATAAACCCCCAAGTTCATGAGTAAACCTAAACTCTCAATACCAACTTTATGCCATCTTGGATTTTGAACTATCCCTAAGGGATATCATATATATGTATTCCATTGTTACAACTTTTTATCTCAATTCAGATATTAATTCCACTGTTACCATTCATCATCTAAATTTACATATCAATGTCAATGTTACCATTCATCATCAAAATTCACATATGAATTTTATTATTACCATTAATCATCTCAATTCACTTATGAATTTAATTTCTACCATTCATCATCTCAATTCATATATAAATGATATTTTTACTATTCATCATCTCAATTCAAATATGAATTCAATTGTTACCATTCATCATCACAATTCACATATGAAAACCATCATTACCATTCATCATACCAATTCACTTATGAATGCCATTATTACCATTTATTGTCTTAATTCACATATTTCCAAATATTACAATATTACATATATCAAAATATCATGATAACACCTAAATCACAATAGAATAATTAATTAAGTCACTAATTAATTAATTTTACTCAATAATTTCATATTCATATCATTCTATCAATTAATTAAAAAAATAATTAATCACATCAAATTCATTAATTAATTTGTAAATTAATTAGTCGCATTAATTCCATTAAATAATTAAATATTCAAATTCTAAAAACCCAAATACTCATAATTTATTATTTAAATTATTTATCCCCACTTTCACAATCCCACAATTAATTAATTTACCAATTTAATTAATTTAATTAAGAAACCCAGTTTCTAATCATCCAATAGAAATTCAAAAATTACATACACTAAATTCGAATCAAGACTTTGGGATTTTAATTATAGACTACTCGATTCAAAATCAATGACAAACACTCACCAACAAATATACCTAATTTGGGTGTAATATCCCTAATCGGGACAAAGAACGGTGTCTGATTCAATTCCTAGATCAAATATTTAAAAAAATTAGATATAAAAAACCTATATCTAAATTCATCATGAATATAGGAAAACATCCCTGCAAGGATGGTATAATAATGAGAAAAAGATCGGAAACCAATTAGGATGAGGATCACTTATTGAGATAGGTGAAGATCTTAAATATGTCCTTTAATTTGGATAGAACGAAGGTCGGGTGGCTTAGAATTCATTTGAGATCCTCCAAAAATGAGAGGAATTGAATATGAATGAGTTAGGGTTGATTTTGGGTTAACATGTAGGGTTTAATAATTTTTAATATAATTGTCAAGTTAATTAAAAATCCACACATGTTTTTTGGGTAGGGGTTCATAGTTTTCCAAACCATGTGCCTTCACCATGCTCCACCACCAAGTTCCTCTTCTAGGGGGGGTGCATGGTTTCTCATAAAAGGGTGCATGATTTTTCATACTGTGAACTATTAGTTTGAAAACCCTATGTCTAGGGTTTCATGGTTTGTAGGGACATTTGTATGGTTTGGAAAAACTTTTCTCTAAACATTCACTTTCCCCCTTCCTTCCATATTTCTCAATTTTCATCCAAAATTCACCCTAAGGTACAACCCAAACAAAAAGAACTAAAATGAGGGAAAAGGGTACCTAAAAAAATACCATTACATATCTTGAAAGGGTTGGGATATTACATCATTCAAGAATGATTTTATTCTTTTCTTCCTCTTTCATTTATTTTGATCCATCCCTTTGAGATTCAATAAGAAAATCCCACCTTTCTACTTTTTAGCAGAAGTTGAATTTTCCTCTTTCTATTTCCTCTAATATATTTCACGATATTTTTTCTATTAGTTATTCTCTTGAAGATAAATATATACATTGGATATTTTTTCCCTCGTATTTTTTAGATCTACCTTCACTAGATTATTAATTATTTCTCTTTCTAGTGATGTGTTCCAAGGCCTCTTTTCATTAGGGGAAAAACTTCTTCCAAACAACTCCTCCAGACTATATATACAAATAGTTTTCAGTTACATTTATTCTCCAAACAGATTTTCATATTCTTAGTAAATTTAAATTATAAAACTTTTTGTGTCAATGATATATTACCTCCCTCTTTCCTCCATTATGGCATGTTTCATCTTGAATTTAAATCTAGAATTTCGTACAAAATTGAAATTTCAAAGTGAAAGAAAAGTATTTTTTCTACATAACCATAGTAGAGTTATATGAATAGACTTGGATGATATCTAATACAGATTACCATACATCCCAATATTATTTTTCTCATGAATCAGTATCAAAAAAGTTTCAACACATCTTCTATTCAGTTTAAATAGATTTTATAAAATAGCTCATTCTAGCTCACTTTCTCCCATCACCCACATGTGAATTCAACCTAGATCGTGCTTCAAATTCTGGAGAAAAGTATATAAGAATTTATTATTATTATTATTATTGGGTATTTAAAATCAAAAATAATTCCTCAATATTTTTTTACAAAAGTCATTAAATACTTTAAGGTTTTAACTAGATTACTCAGTAATTTCTTATTATTCAAGCATGACCTTCTTCTCTAAGGAAAATGGAATGGTCAAGAATATGTAAAAACATGATTTATAAGACTCTTAAGAAAGTTATTAAAATGTAAAATATTATATAATGGAATGATATTCAAAAAATAATGGACCTTGATTGAATTTATCTCACTTAGAATTTGAAAACAACTTCACTACAGTAGTCGTATAAGGTGAGAAAATGGATTAAATCTATTTGTCAACATTAGAAGGGATTAAAAATTGCAAGGGAGTTCCAATCAAGAAAATAGGTTAAAAAACAATAAAATTGAAAACTAAATGCACACAAAATTTTAAAAATACACAAGAATTTGAAAAAAATAATTTTTTTTAAAATGTACTAAACTAAAAAGGTTCCATCCCTTTTTCATAAATGATGCAGTGTCCTCCATTTTTTAAAGTGGATTTAATATGAATTCATTTTATAAATGGATTAATAGAATAAATTGAATGTTTTTTAGAGGTAAAACATTATGGATATCATTTATAAATTGGTTTTACTAGTGTCGTCTCATACACTAGTTCTTGGGACATATTTACATAGAATTTATTTAGAATGTTCCCATTAATAGTTAATGTATTATTTTTTCCTTATTTTGAGACATGCACAGTACCATAAGGATATAAATTAGTGACTATTAATATACCTTAACATATGGAATGAATATTAGTAGGAATAATAATGAGTCTTGAATTGTATAACATCATATGGTCCTCTAGATGGAAGTATTTGTGTTGGATGATCTTGTCATGATCCTCTCTTGTTGTTTATTTATAAATTTTGGAATTTACAAAATCTTATCTTCTAATTTCCTATAATTATGGAAACTAAAACTTCCTATCATTATTCATATCCAAATTAATCTCGTTCACTATCTAATATAATTTTTATTAAAACTCCATAGGTAAGTGACTTCTCTTCCCATAAATCATTCTATAATGGATCATTCCAATCGATGTTTTGTATGGTTCACTATAATCCCATAATGTGACTTCTAAGATCTTATTTCAATCCTTCATATTTCATTTAACATTTTTCTCCCCAATTCATTTAGTTTATCTTTGGAGTGGTTTATCTTTCTTATTTTTATGTGGATGGTATGGTGTGGATGTTTCATGATGCACTATATATTTTCTCCTTAAATAATCCTTGATTCTATTAAAAAATGGGGTCCCTTGGTCACTAATGATGGATCTTGTCACTCCAAACTGAAAAAATATGTCAGTACAAACAAAATAACACACAAAATTATCATCATTAGTCTTAGTGGACTTAGCTTCCACCCATATAGAAACATAATACACCAAAATAAAGATGTAATATTTAACAAATTACATGAAAAGATGTCCCATGAAATATATTTATCAGAAATTAAAATATTCACAAAAGTTGAGGGGTCTTGGTTAATTTATTATCTCTTTTAAATATTTGTATAAATTTTACTTCTCTCACATTTTTTATGAAATTTATATGAATATTTTAAAAAGGTGTTCTAATAAATTTGCAATTCTAAAACTTTTTATGTTTCCCTATAGAGTCTAAAGTGACCTCAACAAGCTAGAGTTTGAAAAGAGTAAAACAATTGGTTGAATTCCACTCTTAGGTAGGTATATTCTTATCACTTGACCATTACATATTTTCAATTTGTAAGGATCTTCCCAAATGTAAAATTTTTATTTAGATTTATGTCTAAGAATTTTTTTGGGATCTAAATGAGGTGGTTCCTAAGAAGTTAACAAATAGTTAATTATATCACAATACCATGGTATTTCTTCTTCAATTAAGTACCGCTACTCTCCATGAATATTACCATTCAGTTTTTCTTTGTCTGGATTTGTTTCCAATAGTGTTATACAACATACTTAGGTGGTCAGCTACTTGGTTATTATCTTCTTTCTTGTATTAAATTTTTATTTTTAACTCATGTAGTAAAAATATCCATCTTACAAGCCTTGTTTTGGATTTATATTTCTTCTTCAAATATTTAATGGGTACATGATCAGAAGAAAACAATAAATTTAGTAGCATGAAAAAAAGATATTAATTTATCCCAAGTAACAGAAAATACTAAAAATTTGTTTCCTATGGTTATATAGTTATATTGGGAAGAATTTAGTTTTAGTTATTATTTTGAAATGGATTGATATTTTCCTTCAATATGTTAGGATAATAGTGGTCATAATGATGGTTTTAAGAAACACAAAGTAGCTAAAAATGGTTCTCCCATTTTGGTAGTTACATCACCATAAGGGTGACCAATCATCTCTTCAAATCCTCATAATATTCCCTTCTCTCATCAATAAAATAAAAATAAAATTCCTCTAGAAATAATCTATAAATAGGGAGATCAATATTACTAAAATCCTTGATAAATCCTCTTTATAATCCTTCATGTCCTATGAAATATCTTACGTGCTTCACACAAGTTGGGTAAGGAAAATAATTTATCACATCAAATTTAGATTTATCCAATTAAATGAGTTTTTATGAAATGAAATTCCCATGAACTATTATTATTTCCACCATTATGTGACACTTTTTAATGTTGAGAACAAGGTTTCTTCAAATAAATTATTTAAAAAAACTACATTTTTCTATAAAAAATAAAAAAAAAACTTAATAAAAAATATAAAATCATACAAAAATACCAATAAGAGACATTCAATGTTACCTAAAATGATACATACAATACAATTATGAAATTTAATTAGGGTATTACATAATCAAAATGTAATCCACCGATAAGAAAATGTTCCAAAGATAAAAGTAAAAGTTGAATTATCTTTGTTATATGGGGAAATGAGTACCCTCAAATAGGCTAAAAATACTTAATCTCTCCAAAATTTAGTCAATGAATCATGTAAGAAAATAATATTTTATATTGACTTGATTTAGAATACTATAGTCTATTCAAAACCTCCAACAGTTATAAATTCTTACAAGTACCAACTCATTTTGGTCATTCCTCATAATGATTAGTAATATTTTATTGTTAACTATGTGAAAGGGGTGAACCCATTGTGAGTTAGAGATTGGTTCCATGGTGTATTCCTCTAAAATAATATTTATCTATTTATTATCAACATCCATCATATTGTTATTAATCTTTCTTTGGGCTACTTAATAATCTAAGAATTATGCTCAAGAAAAACTTTATACATGTATAATTTTCAATTAATGCACAGAATGTCACTTAAAATACAACCTATTTCTTCCACATTTTGTATAAAAGGTTCATTAATTTTTTTAATGGTTATTTATTAATTTATTGTTAATTATAATAGGTAATTTATAACCTCTCATGGGATACACATACATAGAATTAATGGGAAATTGTTTCAACTATAGATTTAGGGGTTTTTCTAAAGATGAAATTAAATTGGTATTAATCACATAAATGGCTTGTATTTCCTAAATAAATGATGAAATATAATCTATCTCATTATAAAATAAACAATCAAATCCATTAAATAATTTATGTATTCCATCTTCCTCAAAAGCATACACAAATTTTCCAGATTATTTATCATCTTTCTTCTCTGTGGATTTTTTAATCATTTATTATTTCACTAGAGCTAAAACCCCATGAAACATACCTATGTATTCTATTATTTTAGTATATTTAATGTGATAATGTGTAATAAGTGGTTTATCCTCTATTGGGTATCTCATAGAGTCAAAAAAATATTAATGTGGGAAGTGTTGTCTCTAAAATCCATGCTGAAAGTTCCTTTTTGTACATTGGTAATTATATTGGACATCTTTAAAAATGTTCTACCCTAAATAATGGGTGAGTGGGATAGTGATATATCTTCATACTTGTTTAATACATAAAATTATATTGGTTAGATTATATTTTTGACTCTTAATAACACATCCTACAAGAATATTATGGGAAAATAATTTGATTTTTTACAAGATATAGCACTACTCTTTTTGGAATCAATTATATCATATATAAGGAAGTGAACATTGGGTGAGGCAGAATATTATTTGAATCACATAAATTGTATAATTGAACTTTGAAATAAATGTAACCAATATTTCAAGGGATAAAAATTTTCATTGGATATTTACCCTTTCATTCCATTAATGTCTCCTTTTCTTGGAAAAAATCTCTTTGACGAACTTAGAATACATGGGGATTTGTTTGAGAGCTTCCAAAAGGGTTGAGTTAATCTAATCTTTCTGGAATGTTTTTAAAATTTATTTTGGAAGTTATTATTCATAAATAATCTTAGATTGTATCATTATATATGATAATGGTTTTAGAAGGTATTTCTTCTCCATTTTATATTTTCTCAGTGGTGTTTCTTCATTCTTTTTCCCTATCTCAACCTCCTCTATCTCTTCTTTATTTTCCTCTTCTCTTAGATGATTTTTAGTAATATTTCTTGAAATTTCAGCATCATTTTATTAAATTTAATGTTATTTTAGTTTATGTTCTGGTGTTTCTAGTTTTTTATGTTATTTACCACTCTCATTGGTCATCATATTTACATTACCCATGGGATTAGGGATTTATTTTTCTAGAACTTTTCTCATATTTTTGGATATAATTCCCACTAAACTGCTGAGTCGGGTTTTGAGTTCCTTGACCTTAATCCTTATCTCTTCAACCTTAGGTCCTTAATATTTCTGTATAGGTTTTGGTGCATTTTTTAATGTTATTAATAGGTTCTTTTTATAAATTATGTGATTTTTGGAAAACACATTGGGTGTAAGACTAGTTGTAAGGGTGTTGGAAAGGTTGTGGGATTTTATATTGAAAAAGAGGTTATTCTTGGTATTAGTTTTGGTATCTTTGTCTCACATGATATTATTGATTTAAAAATCCATATTAAACTTTAGGATTATATCTATATCCTTTATTAGGCTACTAAAACTACCTTGGATAGAAATATACTATACAACTCTCTATGCCCCACACTTCAGAACATTTTTCAATTAAATGTTTTGAAGATAATGATAAAACACATACCTTAGTTAGTTTTTTTTATATCCAATTTGAATAAAAAACATTTTTCTCACAATGGGGGTTATTTATTCATGTATATATTTTAATAAATGTGATTAATCAAATGTTGTTACCTCATGGTTATCACTTGAATAAATACCTCTTGTGAAAAACTATTTTTTGTTTTAGGTTATATTCTCAATCTTCCCTTTGTATTTTGCTGGTGAATTTTCTATGATAGATCCTCCAGATGATGCATTTAGAAAATTCCTATCATTTTCAAACAGTAATTTATAAAATATTACAAATAATTGGTTCTTATCGATGGACTAATTTGGAAAACTAGAACACAACCTTTTGAATTTCTCTTGGTACTCATAAAGAATCTCTCCAGAATATTTTTTTATGTCATAGATCTACTTCATGATGTTTGTGCTCCTAGAAGTGGGGAAAATATTTAAACAAAACTTTGTTGGAGGTATTCCAAATAATTTATATACTATACACATGCTTATTTTATAATCCTTCAATTGAAAATGGTAATTCCCTCCACTTCAATTATTCTTCAAACACTCCTTGGGGATTCAAAGTTGAGAGGAAAAGTTTGAATTTTTTTATATGATTATTCATATATTTTCCTTCCTCGACATGAAATTTTAAAAGAAATTGATTTAGTTTTGTTTTCAGAAAAAATTAATTTTTTAAATTATACATATCAATTTGGTTTTTTTATTAATATACTCAGGTGGACATAGATATATTAACATTTGATTAGGATTTCTTTCCATGTTGTGGTTCTCACATGAGTACTTGGTATCTCACTAGTTTATGAAAAGGAAATGTCCTAACATTTATTTTTTCATTTTAGATTATACATCTTGTTGAGAAATGTTATTTATATTTTTTTTCAAATAAAATAGTTGGTTATTAGCTGTTCTAGTCATTCAGTGTTGACTTTTAATTTTTTTCACTATAACCCTAGAAATATCACCATGTTTTTATGATAAAAGTAATAGGGTGGATTAATAATATTTTAATTTGCAAGGTTAAATGTAATAGTGGTGGTAACCCTAGAGTTTTATCCAAATAGAATTGATCTAAATTTTTTTGTCACATTGGTTAGAGAAAAGGGAGTGTTTTGAAATTATTTTATTTCAAAAAAATAAATAAGTGGAAAAATGATTGAATTTTTTTTAGTAAAATGTTATCATGTCAGTTTTGGTAATCCAATTTCTATGATATCCTAGTATTTAAATAGTTTTATCTTCTTAATATTAATTGTTGAATGATATTTTTAATTACATGTTCACCTCCTACCCTTGTTTTAATGGTTTGGTGAGGTTAAATGTAAGTATAAATTCTTTTCTAGTCTAGCATCTTTCTTGTTGGTGTAAGTTGTATAATAGATCAGTCCTAGTTAAATTAGGAAAGACCTAATTGGGTTTTGTGACTCTTGGGTCACATAGAATGTCTATATCCCCTCTTCCATGGGCTAGTTATCACAAGTTTCTTACACACCTAACCTAACCTATTTCTTTATGTATAGACTAGGACTGAGTGGATGGATATTATGGATTACTGACCAAGGTTGTAATCAATAAACACAATTAAAACAAAATACATTTAAATTTTATATTATAAAATGCTATTGAATATTAAAATAATATTGATAAAATATTTGTCATTAAGTTCAAATACTTGAAAATTAAAAAAGGAAAACATTACCTTCTCCAATCACTTGGAGTTTACCTCTCCATTAAAATAGTAATAGAGATTAATTGAGAATAAGAAGTCATACGTGCAGCCAAAATTTCGTACATATAGATTAAATGTACAATGAATATATGTAATTTCTTATGACCTCTTAAAATGTAATATGTATAGATAAAATATCTTATATGGTTGAAAATTTCTTATATGAAGGATAAGTCTTCTACACTATAAAAATTTACTTTGAAATTTTTTGGCACACTCAAATATCATCTGGAAGATCAAAATAACTTTTTGCCACCTAAAATTTCTTATGCATAGGATAATTTTCTGATACAACTCATGAATTTTCTAAAAAAGTTTTCATAAGATATTTTCATTACCTAATTTTTATGATCCCCACATAGTGTTTCAAAAATATGTGTAAACTTATTGAAATTAATTATGGGCCTTCAAATCAACTTCAGACAACATGTACTATCATAAAAACTCTCAAATTTAAATTTAGTATTTATTCTAATAGTTATAAAGGTGAAATAAATAATAAAAAACATGTTTTAAAAAAATTATAAATTAAATTCAAGATTAATCTTAAAACTAATAAATGTGAAATTTCACAAGAATTAGTCAAAATGGTGAGTTTAAAATCATTAATATCAAATAAAAATATATGAAAATATTTAATCTATTATGGGTGTTCATATTATATGAGAAAACATTCCTAGTTAGATCCCACCACATTATTTCTGTAAATACATTTTAAGACTAATCAATTCATGCTTGTTTGAACTAAATTTATAAAAATACAATTTTATTCCTTTATGAAAAAAAATAACAAGAGTTAACAAATACATGATTCAAATGAATACGTATCCAAATAAAATGAAATTAAATATATGAAATAAATACATAAAAGAGGAATAATTTATAATAAAATTTCATAACAAAGCATCATGGGTAAGTACCTAACGAACTAAGGTAGTGAGAACATGGATCCTCATACAAATAATATATATATATATATATAATACAAATAATTTTCATATCCATAATGATTGAAAAATTCATATCTAACTACACGTAGGATTCTAGTCATAGTGGCATCCTACACTAGTAGTAATAATCACTATCTAGAGTGGAATCCTAAACATGTGATGGAAATGTTAGTAGTTTTTCTCATAACCTATATTGGTACTTATCCTAAGACCCTCCATGAAAATAAAGTATCTTTCCCCTAATTTTATCAATATTATTCAAGAATTAAAAATCAACCAAATATAATACATGAATATATACCTTTCATCAACAACCATGAATCATACAACCAAAAAAATAATATACAATCATATTAGGATAAGATAATCAATTTCAGGGAGGGAAATAAACAATAATCACTTTCAAATAATCCAAATTTTACATTATCTATGGAAACCTCTTATAAAAACACTATAATAAAACTTTATAAAAAATATTTAATTTTTCTATGAAAATATTTCAATTTAGTTTACGAAAAATTCAATGTTTTCATTTTTATAAATGCATGTTGGGAATTTTTTATACAAAATAAGGCATCCACATGTTAATTTATCCATTTAACCAAATTAATTAGGAAAAAAAATTCTATATAAAAAACACAAAATTATCATGAATATAAAAAACATAGTTGATATTATTCTATAAATACATTTAAAATTTAGATAAGATCACTAGATTTAATGAATACAATGATAAACATAAATCCATCTACCTTGATTTTATAATCTATTGACAATAGTTTTTTTTCACCAAATGTGAAGAGACTCTATCATTACATATATAAATATTGTATAATTTTATATTAATATTAAATATATCTCAAACAATACACACCCTATACCTATAAAGGTCTAGTGTCTTTGAATACTAGATACAAAATCATCTTATTTCATGAAATATATTTTACATTTCTCATAAATTTCTTCCTATACATTGCACTTCTAAGACATACCATACTTAAAACTTGTATTCATAACCTAGGGAAAGTAAACATAAGAAAGGACTAGATTAGATTCTCATTATGGGTAAATATAGCTGATATCAATCAATGATCATAAGTGAGAATCATATAATCATAAGGTTATGATAATGTGATTATAACTTACGAAATTCATACCCCATCGTTCAAAGATATTTATTCATGAATCATGAAGTAAGTCTTTATCATAAAAAAATATATAATTCATAAGAGTTTGGAATCATTAATAATCAATCATGATCAATGGTAACACATTATAAGAATAATAAATAGGTTTGTTTCATACACATAATCATATAAAATCATTTCCTTGGTCAAGGATCACTACAAATACAATCATTTTGGATTGGGTTCACCTCACGTTCCTTCATTTCTTTAGTCTAGGTTCACTCCCAAGACTATCACAATGGATAGATTCACACACTGAATTATTTTCACTCCCTATTCTAGTATATATTATCTCATTAAATATTAATATTTATCCAATACATTGGAGGTATATATAATTTTTTCAACACCTATCACGTAACTAAAACCATACATATATGTATCACATGATCATAAAAACATTTATCATGTCATAATAGTATAACCAATATGAATTAAATATTTTTTATAAGAATTTCATCATTTAAATGTAGCATAACTCATAGAAAATAAATAGGTTTCATATAAATGTTTTCATAACATAATTTACTCATGAAAAAGAAATAAGTTGGATAGCTTTATCTTTAAATAATTATAATCATTATAATCAATAAAAATAAATAAATTGTATGGTATCATAAGATCATATACCCAATGAAGAATAATTATCCTTAAATTATGTTGATATTGATAGAAAATATCTTTAAAAGATAATTTGAACATTAATATGAAAACATTTAAAATATCCCTTCATAAACTAAAAATTCAAATAATATAGAGAACAATATTTTATTAGAAAATAAACATGAAAAAAATTATATTAACCTTTAAATTAATGAATGGTTATGATGGTGGGAAAAGTTTTTTGTGTCATATAAATTAAAATAGAGATTTACATATACGCTTTCTTAAAATTCAAAAGTGAGTCTTGCATACAAAATTTGAAAATATTACATTAAATAAATTTTAATGTATGTAAAATGTGAAAAAAATAATATTCCTCTAATATATATATATATATATTAAAACTTATATTAATAATTAATAAGTACATGGACATGGAAGAAAAATTCCATCTACTAAAGAGTAAATAAGGCCATATTTTCTTAAAAAATTATCATTAATTTTAAGTAAAAATAGTGGAAATGGAACTGATAATTAAAAATTATAGTAATAAACAAATTATAAGAAAATATATTGGGTTTAAAGGATAAAACACATATAATTTATCCCAATATAAATTTATTTTAAACAATCCCAAAAATGAAATGAGATTGTAACATAAACAGTTACGTCATGTCATGTCTCGCTTTGAATGCATTTAAAACTCCTATATAATAAATATATATTTATTATAAATATATTATAATATAATATTAATATATGACTTACTATGTATAATTTCATTAAAATTTCCGATTTTTATTTTATTAATAATTATTCATTAAAATGATCATTCACGTGAAAACTAGTATGTTTTCTATGCATGTTTCAGATTGATGGTTCTGATCCTTGCACTTTTGAATTGATGGTTCCATATGTACACACATGTTATGTTTCCACCTTCAAATGGATACAAAATAATAAGGGTAAATAATAATTCAACTTTATATAATCATAATGATAACATAAATACCATATATATTTATTAAACCAATCCTTACAACCATCCATGTAAAGATTAAATGAAAAAAAATCACATCACTTCCTGGAGGTGGTAGTCCACATGTACACACTGTTGGCGTTATCATTTTTTAACTAATAAGAAGGAGAGAGAAAATGGATATAACATTTACACAAAAGAATATTAGTATAGTAAATATATTAATTACATAATGTTAATAATTTTATAGAACATTTGTATGAGAATTAATAAGAAAGAAACATAGAAAATATTGGTAATAACATATACCACTTCTTCGGGTATCCACCTTTGAAAAGAACCTTAAGGATTCTTGGGTGGATATTTTTGGGAAAACCAAAACCTAATTTTCATGTATAATGATTCTTTAGAGTATTTTGGTATATAATAGTTAATCTAAAGGACTCAAGTAATTAAAATAAGTGATGAGAGTAGTTTTCCTTTTAAATGTGAGAGGAGTGGAACTTTTTTAATTACTTAAAACATTAAAATAAAATAAAGTAATATTTAAGTGAAAGTGGAAAAAAAGTGACCAAAATTATAAGATAATAAAATTCTGGCTAAAAATCCACTTAACCAATAATATTTAGACAAGTTTTTAGGTTATTTTATCCCGTATCTCTTTAGTTTAACCCATCGTTAACCCTTTTAACCTTTATCATTTTAATGAACTTTTACCTCAGTTTCTATTCATAACGAAAAAAATGAAATTGAACTAATTAATTTTTTTTATATTATGATTAAAAATATGGACACCATTTTATCATATTCAATTTATATAAGCGTAATATATTCATTTTAAAATAAGTATGTAAAAAAGAAATGAAAACCATTTTTAGAAAAAAAATTGTATTTTTAAGAAGAAAACTAAGTTTATTCTTATTCATTGCCCAGAAAAAACATTGTTAAAATATTTAATTGATTATATTATCTAAAAAATTCATTAAAAAATTCATAAATAGAGATTAATTTAATGTATTAATATAAAAAACTTTTCTTACATAAAAACATTTTTTAGAAAAAATATCTCTTTTTTATTTTCAAATTGTTTTATTTTTATTTTTATCCAATTCATTACCAATGAATTAGTTTTATAAAAATGTAAAAAATATTTTTTTATAATTTATTTTTTCTTATCCATACCATCCCATCCAAAATATAGGGAATAACTTTCACATTTGATAATAATATTTCAATAGTATGTCGCAGTCCGTTTAAACTCATTGTTGCATGTAAAGAAAGCTATCAATAAAATCAAACTTTTTTAAATAGAAATATATTAGGGTGTTAAATTATACCTAATTATATTAATTTCAAAATTATATCACATTGATACAAAAAAAATTAAGGATACTTTTTCCTCATCTCATAATCAGGATCCCACTTAGCTTCATCAAATTTATGGTTTCACCACAAAAACATTGATCAGGTGAGTGATATTATTACATAGAACTGTATCTATTAAATATATAATCTCCAAAAATTATTCCTCGTAATATATAAATCTATAGTGGTATGAGCTAAGTACATGTGTCTTATTAGGTATTTACTTCCTTTGGAGAGATACAATCAACAAATCATGTACTTGAGAGATATTTAGTGGAAGCACTGAGTGATAATAAATTGTACTAATACAATCAATAATTTCAAAGGGACCTATATATCTAGGTTTTATCTTTACCTTATTTCCAAATCTCATAAACTTATTCCATGGATATATTTTTAGAAATACCTTGTCACCAAATTCAAACTCTAGATCTCACTGATAATTATCAGCATAACTTTTCTTTCAACTCTGTGCTACCCTGATGTACTGCTAAATGGTTTGAACCTTTTCTAACATTTCCTTAGATATATAAAATCTGAATATCTTTCATTTTCCAAATTCATCCCACCACATTGTAATTCTTCACTTCTTTACATAGAGGGATTCATAAGTATCCATTTTAATGCTTGAGTGAAAGTAATTGTTGTAAGATAACTCGATCAGAGAAAGGGGTTGACCCCAAAATACATTTAAGTATATATAACATGATTTAAATATATATTCTAGGGTTTTAATGGTCCTATTAGACTACCTATATATCTAAAGATGTTATATAGTTCTAAATTTCAACTCTTTATTTAAATATTCTTGAAGTATTCTTCATAACTTCAAGGTAACTCTCAGATCCTAATCAGATAAAATAGAATGTGTTAATCCATGAAACCATAACCCTTATATAATTTATATCCTATAAATATGAACAAGAGATAAATATTATATTATGTGATGAAAGTTTATGACTTCTTAATTAGATCAACTATAACTCAAATATCATTATGTAATTTAGATGTTTTTTTGGGGGGTCCGACAATGAAATCCAATGTGATGTTTTACCATTTTCTTTATGGTATGGATAATGGTTGTAACATCACCGTACACTTATTTCTATCAGACTTAACTTATTTATATATATATATCGATCATTGCGATATAGACTCTACATTATCTCTTTTCATGTTGACCCATAAGAAATACACTTTCATATCCCTATACATGTTCATACATTCATGGTGAATAGAGAATGCTAAACTATGAGATTCATCCAATATCCCCTTATTAAAATATTGTATTGATTAGACACATACACAATTCATAAAACATATCATTCCATCAAAATCATGGTTGAACTCCGGAGCATTCCTTACCATCTTCTGTAGTTCCACATCTTTATTATGCACATCATTAATCCTCACATAGATTGATGGTTGAACATTAATCTAAAAGAGATATGATTTTTCCCTTTCATCGTTATTTCATGATGTATATTCTATAACTCCGTAATTATTGGATCTATTTCAATCCTCATCATTTCAAAACTATCATAGTCATTCTGTCTCAAGGCATCAACCACCCTGTTCACCTTCCTAGGGAGGTAATGTGTTTATAAATCATAATCTTTAATCAACTCCAACCACACTATTTTTCAAATATATAACTAGTTTTATTTCAATATATAATTAAATATTTTATGATTAGAATATATATCACATATTTTACCATAAATATAATTATTTAATATTTTTAATTTAAAAATTACTGAAGTTAACTCCATATCATGAGTTAGGAAATTTTGATCATGAATTTTCAATTGATATGAGGAAAAAGAAATCACCATATCATTCTACATGAGGATTAATCCATGTCCCTTATTTTATGCGTCGCTATAGATCACAAACCTTTCTCCATTATAAGGTAGTGTCACCATAGGTGCATTAACCAACCTTCTTTTCATCTCCTTGAAGTTTTATTCGTATTCATCTGTCCAATTGAGCTTGGATCCCTTTAGTGTCAACTTAGTTATTGAATAATATATCCATGATAAATTTATCAAGAATCATCGATAGTATCCAACCAAACTAAGAAAACTATGGATCATGGTCATTATGGTTGGTATAGTCCATGTTTCAATAACTTACATCTTTGAAGGATCCATCCATATTCCCTTTATTGAGATTATATGACCCAAGAATGAAACTTTCTATAACTAAAATTCACACTTTCTATATTTTTAATATAGCTTATCCTTCCTTATGGTCTTCAAAACAATCATCAAATGATATTAATGGTCTTTATTTATCTTTGAATATATAATAATATCATATATAAAGACTACTATAAATAGATTGAGGCAATATATAAAGTCTTTATTCATGAAATCCATGAATATAGAAAGGGCATCGATAAGTCCAAATGGAATCACTATAAATTCATAATGACCATACCACATATATATGGTTTTATTGGGTATATCCTCTATATTAACACTCAATTGATGATATCCAGAACAAAGGTCCATCTTGGAAATGTATTGAGCTTCATTAATTGGATTAAACAAGTTATCAATATAGGGAAGAGGATACTTTTTCATGATAATTATCCTCTTAAGTTATCAATAATCAACACCAATATACATTGAACCATCATTATTCTTAACAAAAATAATAATTTCACCCCCTAGTGATGCACTCAAGTGTATGAATTCATTTTTTAGATTCTCCTAGATTTTCTTCTTCAATTCCAACAAATCAATCAAGACTATTCTATATAAAGATTTTGGAATAGCTATGTCACCATGTATAAGTCTTATTGAAAACTAAAATTAACAATTTATGGGAAGAATATGATATTATTTAAGAAATACATCAATATATTATCAAATAGTAGGTATATATTCAATGTTGAGTTTCTCCCCAACCATTTGAGATAAATTTACCTTATTAATGGGTATTAATACCCATAAAAAAGTAATTTTCATCACAAATTTTTATTAATACTTGCACAAAAATATGGGCATAGGTTTATTTGTAATATAAAATTTGACATACCATACTTATAAATTAATATGGGTTCTATAAAAAGAAGTTTAATGAACACCCAAAATAAAATCAAATTGAATTTTAAGGATAATAAAAAGATGTGAAGGAAGTATGTTCCTATAAACTTCTATAGAATAGGAGTTATAAAATTAACATGTAATCCTCATACCATTTGGATTCTTTACATATAACTCAACATCTAATCAGTGTGCTGGTTAAATGATACCCTTATGAAATTCTTAAGATATAAATGAGTGGATATATCCAAAATCAAATAAAAAAATTCAATTTTCTAGTATATAGTACGTGTAAATTTCACCAAATCATTCTTTTGACCCACATCAGTAGTTTTGATCACTTAATCATTCCCTTTATATATTTCCTCAAGAGTTTTCCAGCATTAATTTTCCCCATTATCCCTTGGATTCATGAACTGATTAGTGTAATATTCATACTCCTTATAATTATATCATTGGAGTGTGAGTGGCACATTTAGTTGAGTTTTCTATCCATTCATTTCATTGAATAGACTCTTCACATCAATTTGGAATTATTTTTCTCAATGGCCTTATTTTATACACTTAAAACATTTACCAACCCCTGTAATAGAATTTCATCTACACTTCCTTCTACACTTTTGACATGAAGTAAGATTAATTTTATTTCCTCCTTGGGTTTTATTATTATAATTTCTTTAAAATTTCATAATTCTCTTATTTTCCCTAAAACCATAAGAATATGTATTGTCTAAAATCCCTATTCATATATTGAGAGTGCATAAAATTATTACTTAGATACAATCAAAGTCTCTTATATTGGAATCGGGGCTTGTAGTGGAAGTGGTTGAGTTAGTGATTTAAAAATTTTCATCATCGGAGCGAAAAAACATGTCATATCGAGTGATCCATTCCCTAGTGGAGGTCTAAGGATCTCGTGTAAATTTAAAGAGAACAAAAAGTAAAATTGAAAAAAATACCTTGTCGGAAAATGGATCATATACAACTCCACCTCATATCTGGAAACCGTTTCTCAAAGGATCTGAATCAGAATCCGTCTACATCATCCACACATTATTTAATAACCCACACGATCATAGTTAATCAAATTTTTCATGATAATGTAGTGATCTGATGAATCCTGTAGTTCCACATTGATCACTATGATCCCATCCCATCGATCCATCAAAGGAATTCTGTGATCAATCACTTAGAAATAGAATTTTTATCTCTATAATATGAGGGGAGAGATAGTTTATTGCATCCATCCCCATAATCCACTTAGAGGTACCCTAAGAAAAGTGGCCACATGACCTAAATAATGCCACCCCTTATACCAGAGGCTTCCAACTAGAAGTGAGAGGATAGGGTGTGCCTCTGGGGAGACTATTCTCTCATGAGTAAGAGTGTAGCACATCAGTATATAATAAATAATATAAAAGGAAGTATAATAATAATGTAGTAGTGAAAATAATAAATAATAACCATACAAGAGAAATAATAAATAGATGAAATATGAATAAAGAAACAGATACAAATGATGATGATCATGATGTTATGTAGCTATACAAAATGAAGGAAGTGGGATGTATGGGAAACATGCAGATGCCACATGATATAAACAAATACATGAAAACCAAAAGCTTCCACTACTATAATCTCAAGCATAGGCTCATTACTCTTCTCCCATACTCCAGCCTAACATTGAATATTAAGAATTTGAATTTGTTTTATTCCCTTTATTTATACCTTTAATCATGACGTCTTCATGGGTAGAAAAGTGGACTACGAAATGTGTGAGATATGCTTTTTAGGCCACCAAAAATGGTGGCTATATCAATCTATAACATGAATATAAAATTATTAGTATGCCAATAATAATAAAATATTCACTAATTAAATATATAAATATTTTGTCTTAGGTACCTCATGGATACTCAACTGACACTAACTGCTTTAAGCTAAGCTGGATTTTTGAACCGAGGGAACCTATACAAAGATGATTGGTTGTATATATGGGTAAACCATAAATAATTTATCATGAATGGACCAACCCCAAGCTAGTGATTTATCTTGTAAGAAACATCACTCACTTATCAAGTTGGTAGAACAAGGATTTAAGATAAGGCATCAGTAGAGTGCAATCAAGTGACATCATGGTCTAGTACAAGGTACACCGTATAAGAAAACCAAGTATCACACCAAGATAACTATAAATAAAAAACACCATAGAGTCATTCTAAGGTGATTTTTGCGGCATCCCAAGTATCACTATAGGCGTTGTGTAGGAATGACCCTCTAATCCCTTCCCAAGTATATCACATAGGGGACTGATTATCACTCGAGGAATTGTGTGACCATCTTTCCAATGATCCCATCCATGGTGTCTCTACTAGGGAACTAGTATCAACCATGTAAACTGCCCGGTGATCCTGTCCAAGGAAAATATAAGTATCTCTCCCATATTTTCAAAAAATTCTAAGTACAAATCTCAAAAATCCCATCCAAGGTTCCCTTGAGTTGTGACCCTTGTATTGTTACTATATCATATGAAGTTAAGGTTTAATAAATAAATTTCATTTCATAAAATAGGTAATTTCATGTATAACATATTAAACAATTTATTTAGGTATTTAATTCAAGCAATTTCACTATAGCATATTGAATAATTAATAATCCAAGGGTATAAAGAATAAAGCAGAAAGATTAAGGGCCTACATCATGATCATTCAATTACTTTAATAATTTATCATTCAATACATTTATTATAAGGTAAAATACACACCTCAAGGATGGTTTCTTAGTATAAGATAAAAGGGAAATTACGCCTCTAAATAAGGGCACACCCATGGGGTGTCTTTAACAAGGATAACAACCCAAAGGTGTGATTTTGTCCTAGATATGACCATTTATGGAATATGAAATACATTTAATTTAATTTTACAAGAGTTTGGGTAAATTTCTAGATATTTATGGTGCATTTCATGACATCTCACAATATAAATGCAATGAAACTTATTGAATGAATCTAGATCAACTACCATGGGTTAATAGATGCCCACTCATCCATTCTTGGCCATTGAATTGATCTAGAATGTAATAAAATGGTAAAGTTTAAAAACCACCTAAAAATAGTGTGTATCAGATCAAACAAAAATAGTTAAAGAGAATCCAAGAGAAACAAGTAAAAGAAGTAAGAGGAATAGAGAGCTTACTATGGTGGATCCAACATGAGTAGCGATGAAGAGAATAGAGCTCAAATGAAAGAGATATGCCAAATCCTAGGTGAGGTAGAGGACGGGATTTGATCGTGTACTAATCTTAAGTGAGAGAATAAAGGGGGATCTATTAAAATATGCCTCTCCCATTTTTTTAAAAAAACCTATGTATTTATATGGAATGTAAATGCTTTACACATTGTGTAAATCTCTAGGTCCTTTCCCTAGGGAAAAACCCATCCCCTGATGTGAAAAGGGGTTTCACAACTGAATACAAATGAAGTATTTAATATACATCATATAATTTGGTCTGCATCCAGGTTTCATCCCACCAAAAACCTTTCAATTCAATAGAAAATGGACTAGACTAAGGGATCAGTCACCAAGGTCTAATTAAAAAGAGGAACTCAACTAGTTTTGACTGAATTTAAAATAAAACATACCTCACTGAAAATTTAGGAAATTACAACCTCCCCTCCTTGAGACAAATCATCCTCGAGTTTTCCTTTATAGGGTAATCATGAATCATGTGAGAAATGTTTTGGACACTAAACACATACATCGGCCACCCTCTCCTTGGTCTCATCCTACACACAGCCATGCTGCCATAGCACCTGTACCGTAGGAACTAACAATCCTCTAAGCACCCTCATGCTTCAATCAATGATACGTATAGCATAATCTTCAAAGGACACATCTTCCTCTAGATAAATATCCTCGGGGTCAAACAATTGATAAGGGTTATAATAATAATGGTGATGTTATGATACGTGGAAGATGTTTTTTATATAATGGTACCTCTGGGGTAACTACAACTGATAGGCTACCAACCTCACACTCTCCGAAATCTTGAAAGGTCTAATGTAACGGAATGATAGATTTTTCTATCTATAAATTTGTATATGAACCAATTTGGATGAACCAAGAAGAAATATATGGAGTCCCACCTAAAACACTAAATGTTTATGGTGATGATCAGTATAATATTTATTCATTGGCTGTGTTATATCCATATGTTTTAAAATTAGTTGTACTTTCTCTGAATTCTCTTGAACAAGATAGGGAACCAATAGTGCTTCCTCACATTCCTCTAACTAGAACAGATGTGAACAGAATGGCCTACCATAAAGAGCCTCATAGGGAGCCATCTGAATTGTTTTTTGAAAGTTTTTATTATATTAAAAAACAATGAGAGGTATATGTTTCTCCCATGAACCTCCAAAATCAAGGACGCATTCCTGAATCATGTAATCTAACACTTGTATTGTTCACTTGGATTACCCATCAGTCTGATGGTGATATTCTATACTCAAGATCACCTATAAACCCAATGCCTTCTATATCCCCTACTAGAAATGTGATGTAAACCATACATCTTGGTCTGATATGATGGAATATGGATCACCATGAAGGCACACAATCTCTTAGATATAAATCCTCCCAATCTCATCAAATGAGAAGGTAACCCAGATTGGTAGGAAGTGTGTGACCTTGGTCAACATGTCAAAGATCACCCATACTGAATCACTACTTCATGGAAATATTAGAAATCCCATTATGAAATACATGGTGATATCTTTCCATTTGCACTCAATAATAGATAAAGGTTTTAAAAGTCCAATAGGTCTCTGGTACTATGACTTCACCTACTGATAGGTGGAACACCTCAGGATGAAACCTGTAATCTACCTCTTCATACCTAGTCATCAATACTGAATACATGCATCATGGTTCATCTTGGTAAGAACAGGGTGAACCTCCCAAATAGAGGTGTGATATTCCCACATCAACTCTTCCCATATAATAATAGGAGCCCACACACACCCATGAAATTGTAGGATCTAGTAATCAATGACAACCCAACCAGGAAGTGGGTTCTCACTAGAGATGCTCTCCCTCATGATGAAACCCTCAGGATCTAATATGTGTCTCATCTTGACCCACTCTTGAAGGGTATAATTCATTACTAGATCTGGTAAAATAGGTTTTTCATTCTATTCTCGAACCTCCAGGTGCAACTCAAAAAACGAATCCATGGACTTTCACTCACTACTAGCCTCCTAGATGGAATGTGTCTGAGCCTTTTGGCTCCAGGTGTCAACCACTACATTACCCTTTCTAAGAATATAACAAAGATCAATGTTGAATGACTACACGTATTCTACCCACCTATACTACCTGAAATTCAAGTCATGTTTTATGGATATATAGTTGAGACTTTTATTATCTATGTAAACAATGATCCACTCACCTAGTAGGTAAGGCCTATAATAGAGTAAATCATAAACCATGGTTGTTATATCGAGGTTGTGTGTAAGTTAATTCCACTCATAAGGTGTTAACTGGATGAAACCTTATGCAACAAATTTGTCCCCCTATATAAAATCTACTCCTAGCCTGATTCCTAAATCATCACAAAAAATAGTATAGCTTCTAGCCAACTCTGGTAGAATTGGGATGTGTTCTATAGTTTGTTTTCACTTTAATTCCTGAAAATATATCTCATAAATATATAAAATTCACACTATTTTTATTTAATCCCATAAGATAAATGAAAATCATGATAATTCCAAAATGAATCTTCTGTAATAGATTTGTAGGGATAAGAAACTATATGTATGAAACACATTCATGGACTGCTCCTTATAAACCACATTGTTCACCTTCTTTGTGTCAATAGATATGCCTGCCTTTGAAAATACATGACCCAAGAAGTGAAACTTATCAAACCAAAAATGGAATTTACTAAAATTTTTATATATATGAAGCTCTCTTAGTGTATTCAACATGGTCTCAAGATGGTTGGAATGGTCATGTATGGTGTCATAATACACTAATATGTCATCTATGAAGACTAAAACAAATGAATTTTGATATGGGTGGAAAAATTATTCTTTAAATACATAAAGACTATAATGTGGTTATAAGGATAAACAATATAAATAGGTACTCATACAATACGTAAAATCTTATTAATGGTGTATTTGGTATGCATGTTGGTCTCACACACAAATGATGTTAGCCCAACCTCAAATCAAATTTAAAGAATACTATTACTCATCATAGCTAGTCAAAGTGGTCATATATACTAGGAAATGGATATCAGTTATTTATCATATACTGGTTCAAATGGAGGTAATCCACACAAAACCTGAGAGTAATATCCTATTTCTTATCCAAACAGATAGGTTAACCCCACGGTGAAGTATTCGGCTAGATAAAACCCTTTGACTCTAGATATTATAACTGCTTCTTGAGTTCCAGAATCTCTATAGGTGTCATCCTATAAGGAGGGATGGAAATTGGTTTCAAACCTATAACTAGCTTAATGATGAACTCTTCCTATCTTATATAAGGTAAACTAGATAAATCATCTAGGGATACATCCTTGAAATGATCCATAAAAGGATGGAATTATACAAACCACATTACTTGATCGCTCATGAAAATACTAGTCCTCTAGGCTGTCACTCCACCCATTCCATGATGCTCTTTTCCAAATTGACTTTCATGGATATCTCATTCCTTGTTTTTGATATATGTGATTCCCTCGAGTAATGTAAATAACACCCTTCGGTGATAGAAATAAACATGGGTGTGATAAGGCACTAGCTAGTTCATACCGAGAATGACATTGATACCATTCATCTTAAGGAAAAATAAATTCCATAGGAATAAGTACCCACCAATATCAACGGGGCCTCATTTCACTACTATATACTCTTTGATCGGACCCCTAATGGTGTGTTAAGGGTCATAACACCATGGAAGTAATCCATTGCTAGGACAAAACATTCCTTGATTGTAGTAGATAAAATAGATTATGATGCACCTATATCAAATAGGGAAGAATCAAAAAAAGAGGATACCAAAATAGCACCTCATATAGTAGAATTATCAGACCCTTCCCCTTAGGTGTAGACTGTACTGCATAGATATGGCCCAAAAAATGGCCCTAAGATGCAGCCTCGCTAACTTAGGAGGTCCGCTCTACAGACGCTGAGCCTCAGATGTCTGACTACCTTGGCCATAACACCACCTCATCTTGATCATCCTGTACACCAGCTCCCAAATTGACATAGATCTACTAATCATGTACTCGATAGTATTGTCAATGCATATCCCTTCTTACTAGACATTGGAAGGAAATTTTAACATAAAAACTAAAGGTAACCCATCCTACTGCAAGCTCAGCACACAACCAGGTTCCTTGTACACTGGGTATTCTTATTCCCTATCCTACCACACTTTCGAAACACCACATAACTATCAATGGATGTCATCTGGTGGGTAATTCCCCATGTTCACCCTTGAAATAATGCTTTCTTCTACTAGACAAACCATCACCCTTATTGGAAGTTGAATCACCCTGGCTCAAATTGTCAGCTTCCCTTATGATCTACTATTTGATGATGGCATGGTTAACTATTTAGAAATGTTGGTTAGCTATAAAATGTTCACCTATGACCATATGTTTCATGCAATACCATCATAAAAATGTGTCACAGTGATCAACTCATCACCGATTAGGGTCGGTACAAAACAATGAAGATCGATGAAATGAGTATAATACTCTATAAATAATATTAAACCATTTTTTAGGTGTATAAACTATTTGGTGTGGTCCTCCCATAATGTTTATAGAAATAAGTAACCACATAAGGCTATCTAGACGTTTTCCCAGAGCATAACAGGATGACGCCCAGCCTGGGTGATAACATCCCTACAATGTTTAGCGGAGTCACATAGTATATTATTGGATATCTTAAACCTCCACTCTGGATTCATCTCTATATGCTCAAATATTGATAGCATGGCCTCTAGCTAACACTCAGTAGCTTGAGGTCCTTCATCCCCTGATAAGGTCAGAGGATGTTGCTGTTGAAATTCCTAGGACATCCCTACCATTATAAGGGATGGTCGGGGAGTTCCCTATATAGACTTCATAAATTAATAGAAAATACCTTGAAACTAAGCATTGGTTCTCAGTTGAAGATCAACCAGAGATGTCGCATTTGTAACTATATGAGGTAATACTAGTGGTTAAGGTCCCACCACCTCTAAATCATAGTTGTTGCAACCCTCCTAGTGTATGAATTGAGTAGGTTGCGGTGGCATAGGTCTACAATTTCCAAGTGCATGCCTTAGATAAAATTTATAGCAGATATGAAAAAAGAGAACATAGAAAAGGATAGGTACACAACCTTTTTATAATGAATCACACCTCTCTTATTGATTAAAAATCCAGGTCTATGTGATATGTAAAATCACATAAGTCTCAGGAGACATAGCCTACTTCCCACTACTAAGGTTGGTTAGGGTTAGGGCCTCATACAACAGAGAATATGTTCTGGTATATGTAGTGTCAATTTCATGGTATAAAGGAAAAAACCCTTTAATTTTCAATTGAAATCCCATTTATTGGTAACCATTTCATTTTAAAACATTAATTTATTTAAATTTCATTCTTATTAATATGGATATAGATATGGATATTTCAGTTTAGTTAATTTTGTCACCAAGTCAAAATTTATAAAGGCTCATACTCTTTATAAATTGTAATTGGTAAATCAAGTAACCGTAACCTAACCTTTATGTCTTGCATAATGATGTAATAGATTATGTATAGTGATTTGATTTAATTAAATACTATTCCCAATTTACGGAATTACTCACTTAATAAATCTTAATTTTCATTCATCAATAATATGATGATGATCATGATGTCATGTAGATATAAAAAAAATCAAGGAAGTGGGATGTAGGGGAAACAAGAATGTAAAATATGAAATAAAAAAATACAAAGAGTACAAAATCTACCTCTAATAGTATATCAAGCATAGGTTCACTATTTTTATCTCATACTACTAACTAACACTGAATATCAATCATTGAAAGATTGTCACTTCGCTTTTTCTATACCTGCAATCATAAATTCCTCTTAGGTACCAAAGGCGGCCCAAGAAGGGTGTAGGATATATTTTATAGGCCACCAAAAATTGTGTATAGATCAATCCAATACATGCATATTAAATGGGAAATGTGCTAATAATAGTAAAGTAATCACTAAATAAATAAATAAATATATCATCCCAGGTTCCTCACGGATACCCAACTAACACTAGCTTCTTTGGCCTAAGATGGATGTCTAGACCAAGGGAACCTATACAAGGATGATGATTTGTATACATGGGTCAAAAATAAATAATTTATCATGACTGGACCGACCCCAAGCATGTGATTTTGCATGGAGGACACATCCCTCACTTATTAAATTGTCGCAAAAAGGATTTAAGATAATGCATCACTAGAGTTCAATAAAATGGAATCCTATAACTTCCCAAGGAAAACTATATAAGGAAACTGAGTATCACACAATGATCACTATAAATACCCAACACAATATAGTTCATCCTACCTAGTATGTGAGGAATCCCAACTGTCACTCTAGGAATGGTGTAAGCATAACCCACTGATCATATCCCGGGTATCTCACGTAGGGGACCAAGTATCACTTGAGGCATGGTGTAACCATCTCACCAAAAATCACATCCATGGGGTCTCCCCTAGGGAAATAGTATCTCCCATGGGTACATAAACCACCCAATGAGCCTATTGAAGGAAATTACAAGTACTTCTCCTAACACATCTAACAATTCCAAGTACAAATCTTAGTGAGCATGTCCAAGTCATCCATAAGTCAAGACCCATGTATCACACCCATATCATATAAAGGTATGTCTTAACAATCAAATCATAGGTCATATAATATAGAAATTCATGTATAAAATATTAGATAATTTAGTTGAGCATTTAATTCATGTGACTTCACTATTATATTTGGAAAAAGGCATAAATAAAGGGAATAAAGAATAAAGAATATGTATTGATTTCCTACCTCATGGTTGTTCAATTCCATCAATAATTTCTTATTCAAAACATTTATTATAAGGTTAACTATGAACTTCAAGGGTGATTTTCCAGTTCAAGGTAATAGGGAAATTTGGATGGTAAATAATGGAACACCCATGGGGTGGATCCATCAATGAGAACTACCCAAATATGTGATTCACCACTACTTCAGACCATTTAGGGAATATGAAAGACATTTAATTTCATTTTCTAATGGTTTGGGAGCGTCATCGGAGAATTTTGGCATGTGGAATGAAGGTGCATAGTATAAATAGAACAAAACTTAGTGAAAAAAGGTATACCACCTACCTTAGGTTTGTATATGACCACTCATCCTTTTTCAGCCTTTTAATCGAGATAGAATGGAAGAAAATGGAAAAGAGGAAAAAATCATGAAAAAAGGGCATATTAGCTCACATCAAAATAGTGTAAGAGATGAAAAGAAAAACTAATTAAATAAGGAAGAGGAATAGAGATTTTATCATTGTGGATCCAACATGTCTGATGGTGGATTGAGTGGAGCTCGGTTAAAGGATATATACCAAAACTAATTAAAGAAGGAAGAGGAATAGAGATTTTATCAAAAGAGGAACTCAACATGATTTGACTGAATTTAAAAGAAAAAATAACTCACTAAAAAGATAGGATGATTCAGAAGCTATCAATTTCAAATAATGAATATTTATTATAATGATATTGTTCTCTACTTTATATATTGGATGTTCAAATACCTGAATGATTTCCATGACCCCCATATATTTAACATCCATTAAATAAAAAATAAATAAATAGTTATGAAGAAATAACTACATCGTAAATATTATTTATATTTTATCACATACTAGTTATATATGTTAAATATATATAACAGGATAAAACTGAGTGATTGACTCACCTAGTTATTCCCACTAATATTAAACAAACCTTGAAAATTTCCAAAATATTTGTTTGTATAATATTATCCATGTATTTACTTTAATACTACTAAATGCATTTAATAAATAAATTCCACTTAATTATTCTATAATCAAATAATAAGGAATTTATTTATTCTTCGGCGATCAATAAAACATGGAAAAATCTTAGACCTCGTGATGGGGCCCACCATGTCCAATATTCTTATTCACCAGAATAAGGTAGAATCCTTAATGAACTATTATGTGTGACCCTCTAGAGCATTATATTTATAGAAGTAAATAGTATTCACAGACAAAAAGGAGTGTCTAGTAACCCATCAAGGCCCCTAAAGAAATAAGGAGTAGTCCTAGAAACAACAACCATCCTACAAACATTCATTGTTTAATATAATCGCCTTTTATATGATATATCATCAAGTAGGATGATCATCTTGTGTCATCATCCATTCTTTCTTTATAATTTTTTGATCTAACAGGACAAACTTACCTCTGACTACCTTCGCCATGGAGTTTTGAAGGTACTGTCATCCTAATCAACCAGGCCTAAGATATCACTTCCTAAACATGGAAATGAAAAAATATATATTGACCATTCAACCAATGTCATACCACTAATGACACACCCATCACAAGCTACCTCATCATGACATCAATGTAATGGTTTTTTCCTTGTATCAAAGAATGAAATCAAATGATACATGTTGATAATGATGTCAACTCAGGAGACCAACACACTTGTTTCTTGATATGAATGACCAATGAAACCTGAAACATGTGGAGTTATTATTGGTGGATTTTTCCCCTTAATATCACCTAGATGATATCACCAAGTGAAAACTTCATGATAATAAGTCACAATTCTTATAACCCCCCAACACCTAATAGTCAAACATTAGTTATGTTCATTCATTGTGATGTATTTATACCATAGGAAATATATTTAAGATTAATGTCATGTATCTTGTGGTTTTCATTATATCCTAGAATCTACTATAACCTTTTAATATGATAAATAATCTATGTATGTTACCATTTAAATAGTGGATGAAGAAATATCTACACTAATAGAGTAAGTGTGAATCATGTATAACTCATAGTATCCATGAGATGGTAATCAAAATGTACTATTTAGTTGGGTCTAGGGCACCCATAATTACAACACTACCACTTTCAATAGATCCAAATTGCTAACTATCATTATTATCACTCATCTAATTAAGATCATGTTTCATCTGAGTCATATATATAGTTGTTGGTTCATCCATGTTTTCATTACATGGATATTATATTGTTTGTGACTTTACCTCTTTGATCAATACTTCTCAAGAGATGATATCCCTGAGTTTATACCTTTTTTCCACTGTCTAAATATTAAATCTTTTCCAGAACTGGTAATAGAATTATCATAATGATAAAACATTATTTACTAGGTGTGATTCCATGAATTGTAATAAATAATTATTCTTTATACACTACTTCTTTAACTACCACAGAAGCCTCAGTGCACTTGGTATTTTTATATTGGTCCACCACTTGATTGTGTGATCTTTCCTCACTCAGTACCTTAGTCTAACTATGATATAATATCACAATGATACAAAAATACTAATTTGTACTTCCTCTCTGCATACCATGTACATACCTTTTGTACTTTCTCAAGCACAATTGGTTTGTTTAGACTGATTCCCATGTAGTTCTCATGGATATAACTGATATTTTCCTACCATAAAGTATATATTGGAAATATAATTTCTTATACTTATAATAGAATGTGTGATTGATCCATCACAAAAGCATATGGAATTCAACTCACCACATTAATTTCCTCTTATGTATCATACATGTCTCCATGGATATATTTATGCCATGTGATATTGGTAAAAATTATATCTTGAATTAGTCTAACTTTTATTTTAAATAACTTGTCAGTATATGTGTTATTGACATGTTCTAAGAATCATTTAGATCTTCCTCAGTAGATCTTGTTCCTTGTAACTTAAGTTTCTGCATTCAGTCAATCTCTAGAGATTACATTCATTTTTTTGTTGACTAACTTTAATACCAATAGTTATTTTCTATATGTTACCAAACATATTTTACTTGTAAAATATTGATTCTCCAACTAACCTCTAGAAGAAAAATGGAAAAGATTCATTCCAAATGATTTTTCAATGATCATGTTTCTTACATTAATATTGGACTAGATTTGAGTAAATATAGACCCTTAATTGACATTCTATGATGTTACCATCCATTTCATGTTACGTTTTATAGAAACCTTCCCTGATTGGTGGTCTTGACATCCAATTCACAATAAAAATGATCATCTAAAGCAGCTATGATAATTAAAATTATAATTGATTTAGGCATAACAGATTGGTAGTACCAAGCAAGAATTATTGGTATTATACCTGTACCACCCATGTATAATCTCACATGAATACACACCATGGTATTCAAAATAATAACCCCACTATACTTTGATACATGGAATCAATTATTGAATTTTAATTGACCATTCCAATTTTAGCTAATTGTCATATACTACATACTTTTAGGAATTATTATTTTTAATGAATAATGTATCACCGGACGTAGTGAATATAAAACCATCTCTATAGTCTCATCCTTCATATGTAGTATATCTCTCGAACATTTTCTTTCTACACATCTTGTGGAACCCATTCCTATTTCAACTATTTTCTTTCTCTGGCATTGACTAAAATCAAGCCAATCTATCTCCCACTATCTCAAATAGATATTTTCACCCTTTTATAGAAATATAGTCTACAACATGACTATCTATTTTCAATGTTAGGGATTTTTATAATATCCTTAGAAACTTTTAGGATAATTTCTTTAGATGCACATTCTATTTTTCTTGATGCAATTTTGTTTATATCCAAAACAAACACTTTGCATTCAAACACAATGTTCTTAGGAAGTAATGGATTTCCATCATACTATAACTCATATGATATCAATTTTTTATGATAGTTGGTATATGGTTATGGAAAAACGATTTTATTTGTGAAGAATGTCTTGAAAATAAGGGAGGTATCTATAATGGAAATTAATGTTAACATTTATTATCCTTTTACTTACATCATGAATTTGATTTGTATAAGGAAATTTTTGTTTAATAATTACTCCATGCTACATTTTTTTATCAATGATATCATGTAAGGATCATCATCGATTCTCCTTATTTTCATTATTTCTTCAAAGTGGATAAGGTAATGTGCATTAAGGAATTACTTCACCTTGTATTATAATGATCAAGGTCAAGATATTCATTAGCACACTATCCTGAAAAAAATCATATTTTCTGACCATGAATATACCATTCATCACTTTCGCATTCCTTGATAAACACTTAAAGTAATATTATGAAGTTTATTTACCACTATATTACCCTTGGAATATGTCTTTCTCTCTAGATGAACAAATTATGAAATATTTGTTCCCTACCTTTATTTATGAATGTTTCATTCTCTGAAACTTGGTACATAAGTGCGTCAATAATACATAAGTTATTTAACTTCAAAGAGTTTAAAATCATTCTAGGTATATCCTTGAAAACTAATTTGTTTTATTTATGAATTTTTATCATTACACTATTGGGTATATAAGTTTTACATTTTATTTTCATCATGTATTGCCTATTATTCATGTATCACTAAACTATTGGTCGGCCATGGAGCTCCAAAAATAACATCCATTCATGAACTGTAATAATTTTTCCTAGTTTCCAATAGATATATGAGATATATTTTTTGTTTATACTAAATAAAATTTCAACTATAACAATTTAATAGGAAATTAAATGTTGTTTTCTTCTCATCGCTGACTTAGGAACCACCCTCTCTTGGATTCTTAGAGAACACACCTTACTTATTGTAACATTTCTATACTTACTTGGTTACTATATTTCGATAAACATATATAAAATTCATTTTTTATTTAATAAAAATGAAATATAACATGAACATTACTTACAATTGATGAACATATCTGAAGAAGAAGTAATTACTTGCTTATTTAATTTAGTTTATTACATTTAAACTTCTATATACTTATGTAAAGAAAATATCCTCCTATATGATAAAATCCCACTTTTTATTGAAGGTTTTTTTGAAGGTGTATTTAGTTTCACAAATTCCCTTGGACTTTTTTTCATGTCTTTCAACTTGTTCTCCGTAAGAACTAAATATTAACCCTTTATTATGTTCTTATTCTCTTGGTGTACCTTACACAAAAGGTTATGAATATTTTTCCTCCATATTGTTCATTTTTTAATATTAAACAAAATTGGATTAAATTTGTGAAAAATATTTAATAATGGGATGAATTCAAAGATCATGATCTTCCTTTCGATTTACACGTCTCTAATTCAAACATCACCTTATTCATATCCTGCTTCACTTTCTCCTTGAAAGCTTCTTAAAGGTGAGACGACTTGTGAAATCATCTGTTTCTTGATGTTGTATCAATAACTCACATCAGATATTGATGATGGTATTATAACATAACCATTATAGGTTTCATAAATGAGTTTACTGTAATAATTTTTTATACCCTCTCTTTCTATGGTGCCTCAATAGGTAGTAGGGACACTAGCACATTGAATTTCTGATGTCATAGTACATTGTTCAAGAGCATGTACTACTCTTTGGGAACTCATTTCAATTTTGAAATTTTCTTTTTCCAATAAATATCACAATTTACCTATGGTATCACTTTCCATTTTTTTACAAGAACAAAATCTTGTATATTTGTACATTTATCTTGATTCTTGAATAGAAATTGCTGATTATTTAAATCATTAAATGTCTCTCACTTTTTTATTGAACTCTAGAAACCCTCTAAACTAGAATCTGAATACTATGTATCTTGAGTATTCTAATAGAAAGGATCCTTAAAGCCTCTCCTCATGTTCTAAAAGATTTGGGTACGCCACTTCTTGGATAATTTTACGGTAGACTCTAGGATGACCAACCTCATTGACATTTGGCTTCTTAATCTGTTAAGTGAAGTCTCCACTTCTAAAATCACAAACATGATTTAATAAATGTTTTACTCTAAAGTTACAACAAGCTAGATTTGTATATTTCTTTGCTTCCAAATTTAATTAATTCAACTCATCGCTCTCGTAAAAACTCAATGGTGGTGGGAGGCACCCTCAACATTGGCTGATGAGGACCTCATATTCTTGGTTTTTTTAAATTCAAATGATGGAAGGTGTTTGAGAATTAATATTTCATTTAGGGTTTGTTAATATATTTTATGACTATGGTCCATTTCTATTAATATTTCCATACTTTGTTGTCGCACTCACAACTGAACATTAATAGAAAAACATTCATCACAACTTTATTCATTGTTTTCGGTTTATTATTCTACATTTTTCCCGCTGTCATGAAAATGAATAAAATAATAAAAAATTCATAAAGGAAACAAAATTACATGATTGGTATTTAGAATCTAATATTGGTTGATCCATTAAACTTGATGGATCAACCAGGACCTAGGAGTATCATACTAGAGTCGGGCCTTAACTCATGATGTAGATCATCTGTAGTACAATATGTCTGTATCTATTCTAGGTTTTCACATCGACAAGGTGTTTTCTTTGTCTTATACTTTCCTCATCATAGTAAAAAAATAATTTCACGTAGGTGAGGAGGTCTCAGGAGTGAAAAATACAAATAACTCACTTTTATCTGGGCACGAAGATCCTTATTCATATTAAACAATAAAAATGAGGATGGATAGACCATATAATTTTAATAATTAATTACATGTGTCATACACAATTAAATAATTAATTAAATAAAAATAATAATTCAAACCAGACATGTATGGTTGATGCCCAAGATACATGGTTTTTTAAATAAAAGCACAATAAAAATTAAAATGCAATAAATTTAAGTATGATGGAGTTTAATAAATAAAATGAATTATTTTAATTCAATTAATTTATTTTTGGTGGGTTCCAAAATTAAATTATTCAATTAATTTAATTTCAAACAAAAATTAAATAAATTTTCCAATAAAAATAAATTAATTTTTGGAATAAATTTTTTATATTATTTAAAATTTCAAAATTAATTAATTAATATATTGGATACATTAAAATTTCTCAGACCCTAAAATCTCACACAGAGTCAATATGGGTCTGCCCAAACTCGTACATGCTCATTTTAAACTAGATTGACCCCATACACAGGTGTTCTAGGCCAACCCAATCAACCCTGACCCATTCTAGGTCAAAAGAATCTTCCCAGACCTATTGTAGGGATTATCGGGAAAAACAGTACATGCTGAGTCGTGTTGATCAGTTTAACTGGGCCTGGGATACCTTAGAAAGGTCGGCGGTCACAAGTATGGTGGAGGAGGTTGAACGAGATCACTTTTTGGGACACATCGGTGGAGAGAGTAGTCTTTTATCATGGCTGGTGCAGTTAGGGAGACTCAAGCTGGTGTGTCATATGGGGTCAAGTGGCAATGGGGATCGTTGTCGTGAGCGTAGGTGGAAGGTGGTCAGAATCTAGGTGGTGGCCGGGAGTAGCCCATGTTCAAAATAGGAGTGATTCTAGAGGGAGGTGGTACGACTAGTGATAGCTTGGGCAAGGCAGCGGATTGTTGGGGTGCAGTGGAGGTGTGTGGTACCTCAAACACAAAAAAAACAGGAGTAAATGGAGCAACACTAGAATTTAACGTGGTTTGACAGTATGCCTACATCCACGGGAGAAAATTTTTCTCTATTTCTTCTCTCTGGTTCTTGTCGGGGGATAACAACACACACAGATTACACCATGGATTTATTCTTATACAAATGATGGGACTTTCATCCTGTTTAAATAGAGGAACCAAAACTAGGTAGTTGGAGGGTAACTCATCTACCCTCGAAACTTCCTTCCCGTCGGAAGCTTCAATATTGGGAGCTTTAATGATGGCTGATGCCCACCATGACACCCCAACAAAGGAGACTCCTTCTCCTTGCTGGCAGAGACTTCATCCTCTGAAAAATACCACCCCATATTAGGACTATCCCCCACAAATCTCCCCCTCAAGACCAATTTGGGGTAGAATCTTGACTTGTAGTCTCCTTGCAAGTTTCGAAAACTTCATCAGCAAATCGAACACGCTTCTTCATTCTAGATGACGTGGAACTTCCACTTTATTCACTCAATCTCAGGCTGACTGTGGTCCCCATAAAATGATACAACCCTTGGGACTCCTTCCCAGTAAACATCGCCACATCCCCACATGAGACTTCTAACACTCCACCTGCTAGATAAATCATATATCCTCTAGAATCGAGTCTACTCAATGATACCAGGTTCCATCTCATCCTCGGAATGAATTTCACGTCTTCCAGTTTATGAATTCCTCCATTCAGTGTCTTCAATTTCACCATCCTGACTCCTCGAACCTCGCATGTTGACCCATCACCAAGTCTCACTGAGACTCACACCTGGTGAAAAGTATCAAATGTACCTCTTGTCGTACATATGTGTTCTGAGCTCCCCGTATCCAAAACCCATCCGTCTTCCTTTGTATTTTGATCCAACTAGTTATTCCTCTTTAGAAATCCGCATTCCTGCTTCATGTGCCAGTATCGTTTACAGTAATGACACTGCACTTATCCCCATTCAACTCGCTCATCTGAGTGCATGATTCCTATTGTCACACATATTTCATCATCATCTTATAATCCTGTGATGTTCCTATCCTCCTCTTCAACTTTCTTCTTCCCAACAATGTTCCATTTGTGCTCTCCACATTCACTTTTATAGTGACTCTTTTTCTCGCACCAAAAACAAGTGATTTTTCTAGGATCACGCCCCCTGGATTTAGGCCACCATTCTTTACTTCCTGACTTCCGATGTCGGCTCCTCCCACAATAATCATCTCGAATCACCCTGATTTTCTCTCTTGAATGTGTCGCGGGCCTTCAGATTGCCTCTGAATCTTGAAGTGATGCCATCACATCGTCCAGCATCAGTGTCTCCTTCCCCATGAGCAATGAAGTAACAATCCCATCAAATGAGCTTGGTAGGGATGATAAAATAAAAATTACTTTATCTTCCTCTCCAACTTTCACACCGAGCCCCAATAACTGTGCTAGGATCTTGCTGAATTCATTGGTGTGATTTAACAAGTTCGTTCCCTCGTCCATACGCAACTGGTACAATTTCTTCATTAATAACAACTTATTGGTCAGCGACTTCTACGTATACCGCTGCTCCAACTTCTTCCAGATCTCCTTTGGTGATGTCTCGTCCAACACCGAGTACTTTACCTAATTCTCAAAACAGAGTCTAATTGTGCTGACGACCCGCATCTCGAGCACTTCCCAATCATCGACACTAGTTGTCTCGGGCTTTTCTCCAATCAACGGTCTGATCATACCCTGCTACACCAAAAGATATTTCACAATTCCTTTCCACAATCCAAAATTTTTTCAACCATCAAACATCTCGATATCCAATCTTGGTAGTGCTCTGCCACCGGCCATCGTTGATATCACAAAAACGTGATCACCACGGTTGATGTCACACCCTTCTGACACAAACTGATAGATTGCGAATCTTTAAAAACTAACTATACGGATGCATCCGGAACAGTCGAAATAGTTGGTATCGACTCCTGGATCGCCAATATCGGACACCAATTGACCGAGATATGGTCAAAACACGTTCCATGGTCCAGATCACCCGCTGGCATGGCACTCACGTGGCGTTGACATGGCACGCCGGAGTTCCTTCCAGAATCTCACCAAAATTTTCACTAGCAGCATGAACAATGTCGTCTTATCTGGCACCGGGGTACTGTTCACCCATGAGTTTGACCAAACTTTTACCGAGACTACTGGGCTCGGTTCAACTCCATTTTTATTACTGCTTGCGTTGTTGGAATCGTCTCACTGTCCTATTCATAGATCTAGTCTTGAAAATATTTTCTGACCACTTTCAATTTTCTGGCCACTGAAAAAATTGTGTCGCCTCACCGATTCGACTCCACTCACTCTGACTCGCCTTTGATACCACTTTTTGGGGTGCATCGGAGGTGCATGGTAACTCAAACAAACAAAAACAGGAGTAAATGGACCAACACCGTAATTTAACGTGGTTCGGTAGTATACCTACATCCACGAGAGAAAACGTTTCTATATTTCTTCTCTTCAGTTATCGTCGGAGGATAACAACACACACAGATTACACCACAAATTTCTTCCCTTACAAATGATGGGATTTAAATCCTTTTTAAATAGAGGAACCAAAACTAGGTAGTTAGAGGGTAGCTCATCTACCCTTGAAACTTCCTTCTCGTTGGCTGCTGCAACATTGGTAGCATAAATAATGGTTGTTGCCCACTATGACCACCCACCAATGTAAACTCCTTATCCTTTTCATCAAAGACTTCATACGCTGAAAAATACCACCCCATATTGGGAGTGTCCCCCACACGGATCTGGGGTTTTCCAGCGAAATCGTCTTCCTACTGTGTAGGGGAAATGGTCTGAGATCTTGACCAAGTGCACAAGCCATCACAGCTGGAGTAGGTACACGGAGGCGGTGTGGCCATGGAGGTCCAGATGAAGAAACTATGGTATCCATATAGAGCAAGGGGTTGTGTTGTGGTTGGGAGGTTGGGTGGGTGGCGGCTGCGGTTGGCTAGGGAGGTAGCAGCGGCTACTTCCTGGAGTACCGCTAGAGTAGGTGGCCGACAGGGGGGCAACCCTCCCAACCATTCCAAAAGTTTTTTTAAAAATTTTTGTCTTGTTTTCCCCAGATCAAGCCACCCCTATGTCATGATGATTTTTTAATGGTAAATCCTAAGTATAGACTTTTTGTAAAACATTTTCTACATTTTTCTTGCATTGTAGGTCATGTCGCCCCCTATTATATTTTTTCCATACAAATATTCATAAGCCAAAAATAGGAATTTTGATAGTCATTACTTTTTGTGTGTTTATTTTACAGCCAGTAGAAACATATCCAACAAGATATGAATGTTTGGATCAGAACTGGGTTGGCAAATTCATCTCCAACCACTGTGTCTGGGTAATTGAAATTTCTGAAACAATAATAACAAAAAATATATATTCAAAAAATTAATTCTTGAAAATCACATACAATCTGTATTAAATATTTTTGATTGTCGTAACATGGAAATATGAAATTTGAAAAATGTGCAGTTTGTTCCATTGGGACTAAATCTAAACCATCTACTTAATTTAATGAAAATTAATTATTTTCCTCAGCTCAAAAAATTGAACTGGTCCCTCTGATACCAATTTCTGGTATCCAGGCCTATAGAAAATATTGATGGAATATGGAATTAATATTTTTAATCACCAGAGTGATAAAATTTTTCAACTCTTGTGATCCGAGTTCTGAAATAGGTCCAAAGATTTTTATTGAATATAGTATGCACAAAATGTAAAAAATGAACAAATACCTAGTTTGAATACAAAGCGTACATGACTATAACTCATCACCAATGACCATTTCTTAAATGATCCTAATATGAACCCATAAATATCATCCAAACATGCTTCAAGAATCCATGTGGTTTTTGTTCATTGAATTTCATGTGCTAGCATGGAGATCCCATGAATCCTTCAATGTCGTGCCGATCACCTCATCCATGCCCCTTCGATCCGTCGAAGGCATTCTTAGATCGATCAATTGGAGAGAGACTTTCTATATCTATGACATATGAGGAGAGATAAGCTCTCAATTTTAAATGATGATTAGTCATTAGAATGAGATTATTCTATTCTTTATACAATGGATGTTCAAATTCTCTAAAGGGTTCTTCGACCAGATTACATTTAATGTACACTAAATAAACAATAAATAAATAGTTATAACGAACTAAAAACATCATAATTATTATTTTTATTTTATCATGTACTCGTAATATATATTAAATATATATTACATGACAAACCCAAGTCAGTAACTCAACTCTTAATTCACTATAATATTAAACTAACCTTGAATATTAAAACAACATTAGTTCATATAATATTATCCAAGTACTTACTTAAATACATGTAAATACATTTAATAAATACATTCAACCCAAATTATTCTACACTTGAATAATAATGAATTTATTTATTTTTCAGTGATCAATAAAACTTGGACAACTCTCAGACCCCATGGTGGGTCCCACCATTTCCAATATTTCTATTCACCAAAATATGACTGAATCTTGAATGCTATATTTTGTATGACCCTTTTGGCCCTTATTTTAGTAGTATTGAATAGTATTTAGATACCAAGAGTGGATTCTATCAACCCATCAAGTCACCTAAAGATATAAGGAATATTCATTACAATGGAAACTAACCTATGAACATGCACTGTATAATATAATCTCTTTAACTTGTGATATCTCGTAAATAAGGATTCATAGATTGTGTCATCATCCATTCTTGTTTTATAATTTTTTGATCCAACTGGATGAACTCACATTTGACTACCTAGGCCAAGTATTTATGAAGGTACTACCATCCTAATCAACCAGACCTAATATATCACTTACTAAACTTAATAGCGGAAAATTATATCTCGACCATTTAACCAATGACATGCCACCAAGGACAAACCCAACACAAGATACTTCTCCATGACTTTAATGTCATGGTTTTTTCCGTGCATAAAATTTCATAATCAAATGGTACTCATTGATAATGATCTCAAGTCAAGAGACTAATACACATGATCATAGATAGTAATAACCACTGACACTCAATACATATGTTGTTCCTATTAGCGGATCTGTCCTCATGATCTTACCTACCATAGATCGCCAAGTGAAAACTTCCTATGAAGAAGTATCAATGCTTATGACCCCCAACACCTGATAGTCAGACATCAATTATGTCTATTTAGTATAATTTATCTAGACCATTGGATATATGTTTAAAATTGATGTTATAGTATCTCAAGGTTCTCATTATAGCTTGGAAACTATTATAAATTTTTATATAAAAAAATAATCTATGGACCTTACCATTTAAATAATGGACTAGAAATATTTTCATTATAATAGTATGTGTGTACCATGTACAACTCACTATATCCATGATATGGTAATAAAAAATTACTTTTTTTGTTCTAGTGAACCCACTATTACAAAATCTTATAGATAATTCAATTATAAGACTTGGTTCTAAACCACTATATAAATTTTTAACTTTTCTTTAAGGTTCTATGATAAACTCGGAAGAATACCTTGAAAGTCTGGTGAATTTTTCCCCATAGGTACTAATAGATTCCTTGTCCTAATGCTTTAGTTCCATAAATTCCATTTCGATTTTCATATAAAGATGCCGAGGAATATATTTATTGAAATGAACCATCTTAAACTATTCTGATGTCATGGAGTCAATTTTCTCCTCTTTCCTCATATTCTTGATAAAAGTCCACCATTGATCAGCTTCACCTTTTCAAATGAAACACAATCAAGATAACTTTCCCATGGTCCAAGAATTAGATAATATAGAATATCATTTCTATAGGATTGATCCATTTATCAGTAATTAGTGGGTCAAATGAACCACTAAAGGAAGGTGTACTTTGATGTATAAAATTATCAATAGTTATTTGTTCCTTCCTTTTTCCATTTATGAGTTCATCGTGATTCATGTTACCATTCATAACTTGATACAACTGGTGAGAATAGCCATAATATTTCACATACGAACTCCCATTTCATTTTTTTATCATGAGGATGATCACTTAATTATCCATCACATTAATTTGTTACATAATTCCTACTAGTACCATCTAATGACTAAAACCAAGAAACATAGTGTGAGTTTCAATAATTATATTAATAAATCATAGGACTATAAAAAATATTCTTAGGATGTCCTAAATTATGAATCCCTCTTTAATCCCATGAAACATTAAGTTAATATCACATCGTTATGGAATATCATAGTTTTTCATAGATTTTATCCTCTCATTTATCATAATGGTTCATAAAGATAATATGAATTAACTAAATAATATCCCTTAGTTGTGTTTATCTAGGCGTATATTCTCAAACCCAATCATTGTGCACTGAATAAATATTGATTTAATACTCACCCATCCTTTTTCAATGTTTTTTCCCCTACGTTCATCTATTCCAAATCATTATCCAACTTCCAGAATAAAGATACCTGTGTAATTTCTAGGAAATCACACAATATATACTTTACCAAAACATTGAGATGTTATCCTATACTCAGACCTATCCCTGATATTTTCACCAAATTTATATAATAATAATCTCTTAAAATAACAAATACTACTCTCATAACAATAGAAGCAACCTAAGGGTCGCATAATTAAATATTTAATCATTTTAGAATAATATTCAACATATCTCAAACAACACACAAACCAAAACTATAAATATTTATGGTCTTTAAAGGATACATAAATAATCATATTATTTCATGAAATATTGTTAACATATCCCACAATTTTATTCTCACATGGTGTAATTATTATAAATTCCCAAATTAAATCATTTCTTCATAGCATAGGGAAAGTAAATATAATAAATGGTGAGCTAGAATTATTAGTAAGGTTAAACATAGGAGATATCAATAAATGACCATAAGTGAGTATAAGATAAGCATAAGATAATGATGACATGATATTAACTTATGAAATTCATGCCCAATCAGTCAAATATCTTTAATCATGAATCATGGAAAACGACTTTGTCATAAAAAATATAAAAGCAATAGGAGTGTGGAATCATCAATAATTAATCATGGGTCATGAGAACATGTCATAATAATAATACATAGGTTTGGGGAATACACATAATCATAGAAAATAATTTCCTTAGTTAAGGATCACTACTAAGACTATCATAGTGAATTGAGTTCATTCCACAATCCAAAATTTACTTAGTTAAGGTTCACTCCCAAGAATATCATAATAGATAGAGTTCCTTTCTTAAAGTGGTCCACTACCCATTATAGTCAATATCATCTCACTATATATCAATAATTACTCAATTCATTAGAGGTATATATAAATTTGGGACCAATTTTCATATAATGAAAACTATACATATGTGTTCCATGTGATCATAAAAATATTCATCATATCATTATAACAGAGGCCCTTGAAAGGAAATAGGTTTCATAAAAATTTCATCATTTCATCATAGCATGACTCATAGAATGGAAAGGAGTTTCATAAATATTTTATCTTAACTTAATTAACTTCTGAGAGAGAAACAAGTTACAAAAAATCATCCTTAAATAATTATAATCATAATACATAAAAATAAAGAAATTGGATGGTTTGATAAGTTCATATCCCTAGTGAATCATAATAATCCTTATAGAATGTTTACATGGATGAAAAATACCTTTAAAATAGAATTCGGAAATTTATTCATAAAATTATAAAATATAATTTTATTTTTCTATATTTAAAAACTAAAAATTCATATAATATTGATAAATATATTTTATTTGAAAATAATCACCTAAAATTTTAAATTAATCTTCAAATAAAATAATGGTAATGATAGTGGGAATATTCGTTCATCATGTATACATTAATATAGAATATTCCCTTCACACTTTTATAAAAATTCAAAAATATGTCATATTAGAAACATTTAAAAAGATTGGTTTTAATCATTTGTAAATAAATTTAAAGGTAGTAATATTTATAAAAAATTAATTTATATATAATAACATCTATATAACATTTTAAAAAACATTGGCGTGGATGAAAATGTTTGTCAGTCAAAGAAGAAATAAGGCGGGGTTTTCTTAAAAAATTCAGTGATTTTAAGTAAAAAAGAGAGGAAAATGGAAATAACACTCTAAAATTTTATGAATAACCATATAAGAATAAAATATATGTAATTTAAATGATAAGAACCATATAATTTCCCTCAATAGAAATTTAGCATTGAAAATCCCAAAATTAAATGAGATTGTAACATAAACCAGTACCTCAAATATCGTCTTGATTCATACACATTAGACCATTATATATAATAGATATATATTTAATATACATATATTATAGAACCATATTAATATATAACTTACTATTTGTCATTAATTTATAATCTCCAAATATCCTTTTATTAATAATTCTTCATTTAAATGAACATTCGGGTGAAAACTGGTTTGTAATCCATGCATGTTTTGGTTTGATGATTCTGGTACTTGCACCTCTGGCATGGTTTTAACATCTAAAAAATATTAATCTTTTAAAAATTATAATATTTATTCATTATATACAATTTTATAACCATTCATATAAATCAGTGATGAAAAATTAACTACATCACTTCATGGAGATGTTAGTTTGTACGTACGCATGAGTGATGTTTCCACTTTTCGATGGAAGGAATGAAACAAAATTAAATAAATAAATATCCCTTATATATCAAAATTATATCATATATATCATATACATTCATTAGATATATCCTTATAACCACCCATATAAATAGGAAATAAAAAAAATCAGATCTCTTTGTGGAGGTGGTAGTCCACACATATGCACGATAGATGTTATCATTTTCCAATGGATGGGATGGAAATATAAAATGCGTATTCCTTTTCAAAACAACATTTAAGTATATTAAATATGATTATAACATATTTTTTATGATGCTTTTATAATATTTTATAATTTTTAAGAAGAAATAAACAAAGAAATGTTCAATATGAACATATACCTCTTCTTCTGGTACCCTCCTTTGAAAGGCACCTTAAGGATTCTTGGATGGGTGTTTTGTGAAGATCATAATATAAAGGTCATGTATAATGATTTTTGGGAAGTATTTTTATAGATATTATTCATGATAAATGAATCATGTGGTGTAGATTAGATAGGATAAGAGGTTTTCGTTTATAAGTGAGGGTAGTGACACTCTTGTAAATACTTAAAACATTAAAATATAATAAAGTCATATTCAAGAGAATTTGTCACCAAAGTAAACATAATTAGAAGATTTGGGTTGAAATACACTTAAAAAATAATATTAGAAAAAATTTTAGGTTATTTTAACCCTTATATATTTAGTTTAACCCTACATTAACCCTTTTAACCTTTACTATAGTAATGAATTTTTACCTCCGTTACTATTCATAGTAACAATAAATAAAATTAGAATCATTAACAGCATTTTTAAATTATAATTATAAATATTTATACCATTTATCATATTCAATTTTTTTAATTGGTATAAATTCATTATGAAATAAGTTCCCAAAACATAATGAAAAGACATTTTTTGAAATAAAATTCATTTTTATGCATAAAACTGACATTATTATTATTCCTTAACTGGTAAAACCCATTATAAAAATGTTTTATTGAATATATTTTTTAAAATTTAATTAAAAGCATTAATAAATAGTGAATAATTTAATTTTTAATATAAAAAAACTTTGTGTGTAAAAAATATTTTTTTCAAGAAAGCATATTTTTTTCACTTTTAAATGGTTTTATTTTCATGTATAAACAATTGATAATCACTGAATTCATTTTATAAAAGCGTAAAAAATAATTTTTCAGAGTTTATTTTTTCACATTCATACTTACAAACCCAATGGATAAGTGATAACTATCACCTTTATTAATAATATTTTAATAGTATATAGCAGTTCATTTAAACTCAGATTTGCATGTAATGAAAGCTGTCAAAGTAATTAAAATTATTTAAATATAAATATATCATAAAATTATACAGTGTCACAAAATTATAAGAGGGTATATCCCTAGATGAATATTGGAATCCTTAAAAAAATTCCCATATAAAAATTATTTAACAAGGAATCCTATTCCATAATGGACATGGAAATGAAATAAGATATAGGATAAGGGAATATAATAATTAAGGAAGGATACAAGAACCACTTAATTAATATATTTACACTACTTTGTTGAAGATTCATTTGAGAATAATAAATAATATAGAAGTATCCAAAAATGTATTTTAGCTAAGGAGATTCTAGAGACTGCCCACCAAAATTAGGGAGTCAAATAAGTGAGCCACTATTTAAAAGGAATTTGAAAAATAAAAATAATTAAATATTAATGTGGTTGTATGGTTTGGGTGAATAATTATTATAATAATGGACAAAACATATTTTATATTTTGGAACCAAACTCCTAGACCTAAATAGTTCTATTTCATAGTTATTCCAATTGTTCAACAGCTACTGGAAACCCGAATTTGGGCCACATGATTCATTTACATGATTAGGGAATCATATACCCTAACTGTTGGCACTAAAAATGTACTAAAATTAAAAAAAATTAATCCAAACCCATAAAAAATGATAAATCCAATAATTAATGAATAACATGTTGACCCAGAAATATACAAGAAGGTAAACTATAAGATGGGGCTTATAGTTTATAAACTAACTACGATTTTGTGTCTACATAAATTATAATATAATTGAAAATATGAACTTTTGATTAACCCAAAATATATCAAAGTATAAAAGTAAAAAGTAAATGTAAAATTTAACTATCAAAATTTTAGTAACTTTCCACAAAAGTATTTAATCACAACAAAAATAATGTAAAATGAATCAAAGTATAAAAAAGATGCATAGATTAAGGATTGTAATCCATAAAATCCAAGCAGGTATTATTACCAATATATTCTAATCAATGGAACTCTTTTATTTTATCCCAAGAGGAAATATTGTCACAAACCTAATCCAAGTATCCTTGTTCCAATCACAAGAATGTCGTTGACTATAAAATCACCATTCGTTACTCTCTCTTATCAAATTTTACCTATCAGAAGATATCTACTACTTCCAGACATGGAATCCCTAAAACTGTATGGATAAACATTAACTCACTTCCACACATTGTTGGCTCATAATATCAATGATCATAACAAGCTTTTTCTTACTCACATAATCCATCGACCATGCGGTCATAAAAATAATGATTTCAACCAGAAAACTTAAATCACTTAAAATGAAATCCTCACAAATGGATGATCTAAAAAAACACTCAAAATTATAAATAATATAATAAAAATTATACTCAATAATAAGATGTATCAAGCTTCAAAATGAAAAGAATCACTTTCAGATAAGTATTTTATGTAATGTATGTTTTATCCTTAATGTTATGATACTATTTATAGGCGATGTTGTAAATAACTACAACCTTTGAATTATGTATTCCTCAGGATAAATTGCAAAAAAACGAAAGATTCCTTATCATCTTCTTGATAAACATAGAATATATTCTCACCTTCTGATGAACTCATAAAATATTCTCATCTTCCATGGAATTTAATCATCACCACTATAGTTCTCATACATTCGGTGAATGTAATCCTTCAAGAAATCTAAATTCTCTAAATTTTTAAATGTGAGATTAAACATAAAACCTATTGAATTAATTTTATATTATTCCCAACATGAACATAAAAAAATAAAACAGAATCATCAAGATAAGTGAAATTTATATAAATTGTTTTATGATTTTAAAATTAAGGATATGAAAGTGACCATTATCCCAAAAAACCTCTTTTTGAAAAGAAAAAACACACATGTAATGACAGTTTCAACTAAAAACATTAAAAAAATCCCCATTTTGTTTCAATGAATTCAAAAAATATCCCCTTAACTTATTCAAAAATTTATTCATCACATATATAAATTTTCATAAAATAGATCTCCCACAATGAGTGGAAATATCATTTAAAATTTTTAACCCCTTTAATATTTTCAATGAAAATTACAAAAAATAAGAAAATATATAATTAAAATAATTCTAAAAAACATCCACAAAACAAGGATAAAATTATTTCAATGTTTTAATTTCCAAAGATACATTCATAGTAACTTTAATTATCAATCAATATAATCACCATATGTTAAAATGACATAAATTGAAAATTTTATTCTTCTTTCATGCTTTTTTATCCTATGATTTATATTCTTGATCTTCTTTTTATGATCCATTTACTTTACTATTTATACCTCCTTCACCTTTTTCTACTCTTCTTTATTTTCGTTTAAAATATTTATAAGACTATTTGACTATTTAATGGATTAATTATTCTCATCATACTTCTCCCCTTGATCTTTTAAAATCACTTCAAAATCTTCTGATATTTTACAAAGAATCTAAAAATTATCAAGAAAAGTTGAAACCTAATCTTCAAGGATTTCTACATATTTATCAATCAATCATAAATATGTAACAAATATTTTTATATTTTATAAGTAAATTTGAAAATATTCTGTATGATTTATCAAACTGCCTCTCATCTCTATAACTAAGTCTAGTAACTAATTTTTCACTATTATTTTTAAAATAGAACATATAATCTTCAATTATATTAACTCTATATTTAGGTTTTAGTAACACAATGATCATAAAATTAAAATTTTTCCAAAAATCAGTTTAAAATGATTATTTTTTTATTCTCTGAGACCAAGTGATGAAAATTTAATCTGATGAATTATAAGATTTCTATTCTCTTTTATTATCCCCATCATGTTAATCTTATATAATTTTACCTTTTGTAGAAGTTACATAAATAAATTGATTGGATTATCATGTTTAACTATGTTAATTCTATTTAAATCATTTGATTTTGGTGATATTCTTTCCTTTCCCTTAGTACTAATGGATGAATTAGAACTAATTTATAATTTCCTCCTTCTTTCAGTTAAATTATTTCTTTTATTCCACAGAGGGAGTTGAGGTACAAGCTTATGAGGTATGAATTATAGAATCAATCTACAAAGAGTAATTTACAGCTTCTTTTATAACCAATTTCATATAAAAAAATTTATTAGGGAAAATTCCATATTAATATCTTTTCCTTATTCCAACAGAATTTCATATTGAACTTCTGATGAAATATTGGGTTGAATTATCCCTGATCTTTCTCCTTCATGATGTGAAGGATAGAGTGATAAATATTTTTCTCAATCCTATATCATTTTATCCATTACTATAATAGTAAAATTATGTTTATTTCTTAATTGAATATTCTTAAATAATTAGTTCTTGAATAGAAATAAATGGTAGAATTACACTTTCAACAATAGATTGTTTCAACTTTTGAGGATATATTTTTTTATTCTTACCTTCCTCAAAATTCCAATTGAAATATTAATTTAATTTTTTTCCTCAGATTTATCAAGTTTAAAATTCGGTTTACTAATTAGAATTTCTTTTTTCTTGTTTTTATCACTTTTACCTTCTCCTTCCAAGATTAACTATGATTTTTAACCAACTTCCTAAACAATTATTTAGAATTAACCCTTATATGAATATATTTTCTCTATTAAACTTATCCTTATCTATATTTCTTCTTATTCATCTTCATAGAAGAATTTTTAGGTGTGGAAACTTCTTATGATTTACTATTTTTAGACACCTTCTTTTTAATGGGGTTTTCACCTTTTTCTAAAACTACATTTGTGGAATTATCAACAAAATTGTATAAACTCTTTTCAAAAACCAACCTCATCTGAGAGATGTTCTTAGTGTTATCATATTTACCTTGTCCCATTAAACATGAGACTCATTCTCTACACCTTCTTCATTCAACTACATTACCGACAATGAGTTAAAAAACCATGAGTATAACAAAATATTTCACTCTATCATCCTAGTATATATTTCGTCAATGTAAGTCCATGTGAATTTCACCAAATTAATTTCCACATGTTTACTAGAAAATACAATAGATACCCATATTGTATTTTTACTGGATCATTTTCTACCATTCATAGTAATAATAAGGAATGAAATGACTAAAATACTATTCTTATATATAGTGGAAGATAGTACATATTATAAAATAATTACTTTACTGAAAACAGACCTTCCTCTGCTACATCCTTTGAAAAAAACCAATTATCTTCAGTAAATTTTATGATATAAATAGTTTATCCCCTTTAAAACAACACTAAAAATCATAAAATATCTTCAATGATAAATAAACCAATGATAAAATAGAGTAAGATATACTCTATTATATCCTTCTATTTTAGAGAATTTAATTATTACGTAGCTCTCATGAATGAGAAAAGGGAAAAATAACTCATAATTCACCTATGGTATAACGGTATGTTCCCATACTTAGAATTTATAAATAAATTCATAAGTAATTCATACTTAAAATAATAATCTAGATCAATCATCCTTTCATGAATATGTATGCGTTGTATTTTTTTGTCAATCAATAAAGGTAAGAAAATAAATCACATCAATTTGTATTTTTTGATGACCGGAATCACAGTCATATTCCTGAAATCAGGCTCAAAATGCTGATGAATGTCAATTGGAATGAGAATAAGTTTTCTGGAAGAAAAGGTTCATCAGACTAACCTTGGTTCCAAGATGGTGTAAGAATGTTAATCAAAGTCTACATGGATCTGATTTAAATATGAAAATATTTTTCTATTTTCTATTTGACAAAAGTCTTAAGTTGTTTGGAGAACTTGTGACATAATACTTATTTAGGAATTGGGGTGAACTAGTTCTTCCAATCGTATTGAATCTTGGTATGAAGAAAATATGTTTCTAAAAGGTTGGAAAGATACAATACTTTTCATCAGAAGTTATATGATTTTTAATCTAGTCCAAAATGTTTTCAAAGTCATGAGTAATTCATGATACAAGAAGATGTTTTTGAAATAAAAAATTTATTGAAGTCAAAGTTTTTTGGTCTCTAACCATTGGTGTGAGATCACTAAATTCAGATTTTTTTTGAAATCTAGGAAAGTTTTTTAGAAAAATAGCAAGATGAAGATGATGGTTTTTAGATAGACTAATAAGATAAAATATTTAAATATTTTAAGAAATAAGTTGATGTGAATTGTATTCATAAAAAAAGGAAATTTGTTGGAGTTGAAAGCTTCTGACACCGTCCCATTAGATGTAGTGTTCTATAGATCACTGGAGGAATAATTTCTTTCATCAGGATGTTTTTTGGACCACTGAGGGTGAATAAATTCAGGTACCAATCAAAAATGTAGTCAATAATTTTCATCAAGATGAATTTTTGGTTGTTTTCATTTGGGTCAAGACTATCGGACTACATCTAACACTGATAACATCATCAGATAAAGGATCATCAGTAAAAAGAAAATAAGAAAAGAATAAAAGTATAACTGAATAAAATAGTTAAAAAAGTGTTATCAATGGGATATTAAATATTTGATAATTTAAATATATTTTTTCAAATTAGTGTGATGTCGATGATGAATAATTTTTTAGAAGTATTAGAATCTTTAAAAGTTTCCACTATGTTAATATCAAAATGTTTTCAAAGTCTTATGTTCATAAATTTGGTATGGATCATCATAATGGGAAGTTTATTATCATATGGTTATGATAATTGTAATGAGAATACAATTTATTATTTATATTTTTTATTTTGTGTGGAGAAAATAATAAAGAATCTATTATCATCATCAAAATAGGAAAATCAGAATAAAAATCAGAATCAGGATGAAGTTTTTAAATAAATTTTGAAGAAATATAAACTTTTGAAGATTCAATAAGGTTCATGAATAATTAAGAAGCACTGAAGATGTCAAATATGAATATGAGATTTAAGTTAATTATAAGATTTCAAGAAATTTGGTTGAGGATGAAAACATTTTTTAATCTCATCGAAACCATATTTGGAACACCTATAAATAGAGAAAGTACATTTTACTTTACTGAAACTTGTACTATTCAGGAGGTGTAGAGAGAATTAGGAGCACTAAAAGTTTATAAAGAAGAATTTTGGATCAAGAATTATTGAGAAATTTTTTCCAGATAGAAACGAGAATAAATAAGATCATATTTATCTATTTATCATATCATGTTAGATCATCATATTTGGATTTCCGAACTCAGGTATAAGTATTTCAGATTTTTTTCAGTGGTATTATGGAAGAGTTTCATTATTGAACTGATCAATTGGACTGATAAAATCAGTTTGGGAAATCAGACTAAGTATCGTTACAAAGACCATCAATTTATTACCTACTTCTAGGTTGGAAGGTGAAGAATTTTTTAAAGGATATATTTGTGGAAGTTGATAAGGTATTATAGTAACTTGTTTTGAAGAATGTAATGAACGTTTATTAACATATTACAAAAATTTAATTACATAATTTCATGCTACTTAAAGAAAAAGAACTATTTTATGGGCATAACCTACTTGTTGTACCCACACCGAAGGATTATTTTCTAGTGGATTTTATGGTATTGGATTATTTCAAAACCATACCATGGACATAGATACTCTTATTGAGTAGTAAACCTTGTAAATTATTATATTTTCATGGATGTGTGATTAATTTGTTTTCATAAAAGTAATAACTCTTTAACAGGAGGTGAATTTTGTTTCAAAATGAAGTAAACTTAAAAGAAAAATTTATCACTAATTCACCACCTCTCGCTCTTAGTGATACTTAGATTCTGGTTGGATAATCTCAGAACCCACCATGGTCACCTAAATATCATCATAACATGGTTACCCTACATGGGTTCCTTGATATCAAACTCATCTCTTAATAAATGTTCATCACTTGGAAGGTATAACGTCCCACATCATCACCATGATCGTACTATAGACTCATTGTCCTCATAAGATAATTCATAATAACACTATTTTAGGACGATGGATTAATTTCCATCTCACATCCAAAGTCATAAGCCATTCCTCTCACCCAAACTAACATAAATATACCTGAGGCATACCCACCTATGCGCTCACGAGCCAATGGGTGAGGAACTCTCAGCCCACTCTCTAATTGTCTCACCAAATGCAACAAAGGTATCTTAAGGTTACCTCAAAGCTACTTGAGTCAATCATTCCAATAATACCACGTTATTTCTCAAGTATCTATGGGAACCTATATAGGATCACAATATTCACATAAACCATTTAATTTAAACCCCTTGTGACTATATGTCTTAAGGAAAACTATATTAACTAAGCCTTTGTCCACCTATGGTTGAGTCCCCAAGCTAGTGCTCAAGGTTCCTTCATAGACCTTAACACTTTGTTCATTTCATAAAATTTCATTTTAAATCAACAAATTAATTTATTTAAATGTTAATTTTTAATAGTGTATAGACTACATATCACATGCAACATATCAAAATCATAAACCAAAGGGGTATGCTCAGGAGACCACATACCTCAAATGAAACAATTTCCCATAAATCATAGCATGATATATCTTTCCCAATACGTCAAATGTTCTTAATCACCCCTATCATGAAATATGAAACAAATAGTTAATTATTAATATTTATAATTAATTATTCATGTTAATTTTAAAATAATTTTTTTCTTATTAACTAACTGATCATCAATCACTTGCTGAAATCTCAGTAAAAGAGGTTTGGTCAACTCTTGACATGCACCCAAACCTAAGACACATGAAATTCCTAACATAAATCATTAATTCAATAGCCAAATAATCTAATTTCTCCAAAACCACTGGTCGGCATACCTTTATCCAAATAGCATGAGATGGCATGTGTTCATTATCCTAGGACATCCTCTAGATTCAACAAGAAAAATACCTATCATACTATATGATTTCCACTTTTCTCTAGTGTAAATTGGAACCAAACCCCATGTTGAATCACTCAAAATCAAATAGGAAACAAGGGAAATAAAAATAGAGAATACATGAGGAATACCCACCTAAAAAACTAAAGGAATCACCACCAAAATCACCCCAATAAAGGGCGAGTTGATAGGAACAAGGGGATTAGTACTCCATAGTTTTGATATGAATGAGGGGGAAGATAGTAATAATAGTTTTTAAAAAATTTGAGAGGGCAAATGGTTTTTTTACACCTTTTAATAAAGTGAAGGTGCACCATAGCATGCACCATGTTGTGGTATCCCTCCAAAAATCCCTCATGGACCCCTAAAATGCCAACCAACATATAAATCCTCAAATACCTCACTATTTTTCACCACTCTACCATACGTGAAAGGGGTGTTTCTTCTTATCTATTTCCTATAGTTCATCCTAATACCCCAAGGATTTAGGAAATCCAATATGCCTAACACCACTCACATGGTCTACCTAGGATTTTTCCATAGGAAGGACCATTAGAAAAAAACCCAAACAAGGTGAAATTCGAACTAAACAAGGTGTTTAATCCTTCACCAAGATGAGCTCCAAGTCATGGTGCTCCCCATAGTGGATAACCTTGAGAAATAATAGCTACAGGCCTACTTGACCTTGCTATAATGTCTAATAAAGAACCTGAAATACCTCATAGGCTTCAATCCACTTCCAAAACATCTACTTGGGATGTTTCAAACCTTAAATTTCGGATTTCAATCTCAATTCTCAAAATGAACCCCTCACTAAATGTCAGAATTCAAATTATTTATGAATTTCATTACCCAAAAAGGACACGGGGTTTTACAATTACCCCACCACAGAGCTTCTCATCCCCAAGAAGTCTTGTCAGTCCTTCAACTATTATCCAGGCCTATCTTGGTATCCAATTCATAATCATCCAATTAAATTCTACATTAGAAAAACAAACGATATTTATCTACACAACTCCAACCATGAGGCACACAATTCATCAAAGATTAATCCACCCACCCATCAACATCACCAATACCAAGATGGTTCTCAACTAATCCCATTACCCCACGAAATCATAGGTTTATTAATCAATTTCCCCTTGATCTTATGGTGGTCCCCACTATTATAATAAACTTGTGAGGGATGATTTTGAGCCAAAATTCTATCTATCATCAGAATACCCTACTAAAGATGCATTATTAGAGCACCATCAACTCTCTCGATGTAGTATCCATCTCACCACACACAAATACAAATAAAAACACTTGTTAGACCACCTATAAAAGACTATTCTTGAAAATGCTCAGTGACACCCATAAAAATGATATGTATTCACCCAATCATGGATAATTAACTCTTAAAGGCATCCTAATGTTACCAAAACATAAACCAATTTTCATACCTAAAACTCAATATAATTCCATGATTTGGATCACTAACTATCTACACCAGCCATCATGATCTCACCGATCACTAGAAAATCACTGATCTAGATCACCCTTAAATCACATAAAAACCATCTCAATCCTAGTACCAAATATTGTACTTTATCTTACACAACTTCTATGTATCAAATACGGAATTAACCAGGAAACCAGATAAAATTGGATATAAATTCATACTTGTATATGAGTTCCACCTCAACTGTCCATTGACTGGTCTCATTACACCCATGACCCAACCCTTGTGACATTCATTATTCCATGACCCACACTATATCTATTACCACATGTAATGAATGGATATGGTTATCCTACTCACAACCAAGTTGTGACACAAAACATCAATCACTACCCATTCCCATATCACCTAGATCATCAGCCATTGAAATTCATTCAAAATTAGGGACACACTCACAAACAGATTATGATGAACTCCCCATCATATGAATTCCCTTATATTTATCCTTGTGAACAACTTCATAATTTTCTATTTTCACATTTTTCAATCCTCTCGATCCACACTCATATAATTTTAGGTAAAAAATATTTAGGATCAACCACCTAATTGATAATTCTACCATAACTTATCCATTTCTAAGGTCACCTCTTACTACATAGGGTAATTTTCCATTACATAAAAATTATTAGTAAACAATGACTACAATTGTTTCATTTAATTCATCAGTCCTAGGCTAGAACAAGCCATCTTACTAATACATGACCAAGGGAAACCATATATAGAAATAACATACTACCTTGAACTTAACCAAACCAATGAGTGTATGCCCACGTACAACCCAATCTCACAACACAGATCATGATCCCATGAGTTTCACATCATTAATACTAGAGTAAAACACCTAATTAGATAACCATTCTCACTATATATTAATCTCATCTAGCATGAATCACCCTCAATGTTGCTCTTTGAAATTAAGGCATTTAAACCATTCCATGGTCTACCATATGATCACTCACCAATCAACTTTATATCAGAATCAGAAGTGTCTACTCATGATCTATCCATCCTAGATCGAACCATTTAGGCGAATAATCTATTATATAAACATAAGATACACTTGAAATCAGTAATGTTAGTCATCCTAAAAAATTGGTTATTCAAAACCAAAATTTAATACCAAGTCAACTCAAGTGAATTACATAATAAAGCCTAGGGAATCTTCATTCCTATATTGTATAATTTATAGAACCTCTCATGAACTGATCTCATAACCTGAAGCATATAATTATTTTACTCACCTCTATGTCACTCATAAACCCTAGATACCCCCTCTCTTAGGATAACCTTGGATACATAGCTCATATTTCACTATGATCTCCTACAAAGCCCGTAAATCATACCTCACATAGAACTCAACTCACAGGGTAACACATTTTATCCTATATCAACTATCACACAATAAATTATCTTAAAAAACACCCACTGTAGGGTTTTATATAAATATACACATCAAGAACCATGTTCCAATTAATTATACTACTAGGGAAATGATCCTAATCAGACATATACATATGTGACTTCCTCCACAAGGACCATGATAACATCATTGTACACATATAACAACATAGTTTCAAAGATTTCTAATATCGAGTATAATATAGTCACAAGATTCCATTATGTAGAATACCACTAGAAAACTATATGGGAAAAACCATATAGATTATTGTTGACACTTTAAATAATTGATCCAATTTTCTATCAGAAGCAATATTAAGGCATTAAGTTCTTAAACTGATCTATAAGGGGTCATTATACATCCCTTACAATAGGGAATCTATAGCATTAATCAAGTAAAACCTCTCAATATAATCCACATGACTTTTCATCTAGTAAAATATAATGTGGTCCATCTGAGTATAATTCCATCGACAAAATATATGGGAAAAACCCAAATTAGTTATTTTTGACTCTTTAAATAATAGAACCCTCATCATCAGGGTTATCAATCACACATAGGAATATAAATGTCATGTGAATCATACATACCAAATGTAATTCATAAACAATAAACTCTTATCAATTATCCAAGATCTAAAACAATAATAAATCATAGATTTAATAAAAATAAATTGCATCATGCTAGGTGAAATCATAAAACTGTAAAGGAAGAAAATATGAATATGAATATTATTCCCTAGGTAACCTAGAATTTCCATCAGAATAAGAAGCTCTAACACATTCTTATTCCTGGTCTAACATCTCCTCAAAGATTAATATAAAATAAAAAACTCGGATGCCACTTAATAATATCCCTTAGTCAGAGACCATTGACCGGTGTCCTGACTAAAGTCACCACATGAACTCATGCACACTTCCCCATATTCTAGAGGCTAACATCTATTAGCAAGATTCTAGGGTGTTATAATGGAGAGATTATACCCTCATATCATAGTATAACATAGTGTATATAACTAAAAATCAACCATAATTACTAATCATATAAACTGGAAGTGATAAAATAAAAAATGTTATAAAAAATGTCAATTTACAAGAATAAAATCATATAGACACCTAGTCATAACAACATAAATCAACTGATCACCCACTAGTATAATTAAAAAAAATAAGAAAAAATATGAGGATATAATATCATCATAGAGACTCACCACATCCCAGCCTCTAAATACCATATGATTTATCCCAATCGATCATGCAACATAGAGACTTTGACCTACCAAGATCTATGAAAAATGAATTCTACTCAAGTACCCAAGTTCCACTATCACTTGAACATTGTGTGAGTGTAAATCAATAGGGAAACACCAATAGGGTCTCATAAATAACCATAAAATCAATGACTACACATGTGATATACTAATATGAATAAATAAATAAACAATATAAGCATAAATAAAATAACAACCATTGATCCTCAAGTTTTGACATGACACCCAAGATTTATTATACCTATTTTTTCTAGTTCTAAAGAGTATATATGTTTGTGATAAAAAATCATTCTAGTATCAGGATTAATAGATAAATAGTATTAGATGAAATAAAGGATTCCTAGTATGTAATCCTAGGAAATTATACATCTTATGAATACGATGGTTCCTAGTTAATGACTTAGGCAATTTATATAGACCTAATGGCCAAATATTAACTATCCACTTAGGCCTTCTATATAGACCCAAAGGAAGAATCTAATAGGATTTCCTAAGGAATTATATATTGATAGGATGGTTGAATCTCAGTATAATGGGAATTATATAAACATATATAGGCCATTTCATGAGTAACCACCCAAAAAATCTATATATACCCAAAGGTCAAATCTCACATAACCACCTTGTAATTAGATAAAGACCCAAAGGTTAAATTTTCAGTAACCACCCATGAATTCCAAAAATACCAAAAGGTCGAATCCTAGATAACCACCCAGGTATTCCACATAGACTTGAAGAACAAATCCTAGGTATCCAGACCTAAGAATTATATATATTACAACTCAAAGGGTATTGTTTCCTTATTGTTCACCTCATAATCATAATACTCCTTGGTAAGTGTGTCCCACTCGGGACATATCTCATAACACATCTCATAAGGGTTGTCCATTTACTCAAACTCATCTCATATAATCACGGTTGGACTCACAAGTGCATAGACTGGCCTTATAATTATAGAAAAATTAGGCATGCATCATCGATTTGGGTTATAAGGTGATACCCATGATCATCAATGCCCATTTCCCCAAAACAACTTCTCTAGGGTCAATATATCATTGGTAAACACACTGAGGTCCCATAAGTCTCATCATAACATAGAAACCCTTCACGAGCTCCTTGATAACAAACTCATCTCTAGAGAGAAGTTTATCAATCATAGGGAATATAACCCCTTGATATCACCACGATCATACTAAATCCTCAACGTACTTATAGGATAATCCCTACTATCACTATTCCAAGAAGATAGATTATTTCATATCTAATATCACATGTTATAGATATGTCCTCTCACCTAACCAAACATAAACTTATAAAAGTAATACCCACCTAGGTGATCATAGGATAGTGGGAGGACATTCACCCTTCTCTCTAATCGCATTTCCTAAGGAAAAAAGGTATCTTAGGGTTCACTCAAAGACTAATTAAGATAATCATTCAAATATTCTCACATTTCTTCTCAATGATCTTAGGGAACTTATCTAGATTCACTATGTTCAATTAAACTATTTAATTTACGCCCTTTTGGGTCCATATATATCAATGAATACTATATTTACTAAGACCTTAACCATCAGTAGCCGAGTCATCAAGATAATGCTCAAGGGTCATTTTTGACCCTTTGAACGTTGTTAATTTTACAACATTTCATTTTAAATAAAATAATTCATTTAATTTAATGTCTAATCATCTATAATAGAGAGACTACATATCACATGCTATATATAAAAATCATAAACCAAATAGTTATGATATAGGGACCACCTACCTCATATAAAACCATTTCCCTTAAATCATAGCTCGATAACTCCAACCCAATCTCATCCAAGATTCTAAGCACTTATCTCATGAAATACAATATAAAAAATTAATTATAAAAAAATTTAATTAATTATTATAATTAATCTAAAAATTCATTTTCAGCTAAAAACTCGCTAACCACTAACCAATCATTGAAATATCAAGAAACATGGTATGGTCCACTCCCGAAACACACCTAGACCTAAGACACATGAAATACCCAATATATATCATCATTTCAATGTCCAAAACCATCCAATTTCTCTAAAACCCCTAATAAAAATTCATCAAGTGGAATGTATTTATTGAAACAACATGTGAAGGAATAAATTCATAATCTCAGGATATCATTTAATTACACCTTGAAAAACCTCTATCATTTCTGAGTATTTGTACTAGGATCCAATGGAAATCATCACCAAACCCTATGATAGGTTTCCCAAAATACAATAGGAAAAAAAGGAAAGAATAATTAATAATAATGGACGATCACTCACTTAAAATGTTGAAGGAATTACTAGAAAAATAACCTCAAACCAAGGGGGTAAAGAGTAAGAAGGGGGATATTTTCTTCCAATTTTGGTCTCACATAAGGAGGAAGAAAGAACGTATCAGTTTATTAAAATTTGATAGAGTAAAATATGTATTTAATTTATTTTTAATAAAGAAGAGGTGGACCATGACATGAATCATGTTGTGGTTCAGGTACAAGAATCCCTCAAATACACTTAACACACTAGTAAGCATATCAAATACCCAAACCCATCACCATTTTATACAATGCCATAGTACCTAAAATTGGATTTTTTTCACCCGTTCCTAATAGAACTACACTCAAGACCCCAAGGCCCCAATAAATCCAAAATTCCCAAAACCATGGGCATGATTTTCTTGGGTGTTTCCCATAGGGAGAATCCTTAGAAAACACCTAACTATGGAGAAATACCCATGAGACAATGAATTTATCCCTTCACCAAAGTAAAATCCTTGTTGTGGTGCTCCCTATAGTAGATAACCTATAGCTAAAATGGTTATAGGTCCACACAACCTTACTCTGATGTTGACTAAAGAACCCAAAACACCTATTGAGCCTTGATCCACATCCAAAAACATCTCTTTGAGAGGTTCCAAACCTTAGAGTTCTAATCTAAATCCCAATTATCAAAATTAACCCTTTTTCAAAGTTTAGAATTTAATTTTTTATGAATTTCATAACTTGAAAAGGGAATGGGGTTTTAAAAAATTTATTATAATAATAGAAACCCACTTTGTTCCATGGATTATATTAGGGGTGATTTCATAGTTATATTGGGCCAAAAGTGAGTTTTTTAGGATTAGTTAAGACCATGGTGATGTAGTAAGGTGGAATTTTGGTATGGGTGATGTTTCACCTAACTTTTGGACATGTCGGGTGCATGGACTTGGTTGCGAGGGAAACCTAAAGAGGTTATCCTAAGAGAAGACAATTGGGATAATATCATTTGTTTTATTTAATTTTTTATTATTCCTTATTTTTGATAATGATGTTTGGCATCCCATGAATAAGAGGGGATAGTCTTGGTGTGATATGAAGCCTCCCCTAATTGAGAAGGGATAGATTTGGTACATTATGCATGGAATCCCCTGATTTAGAGGATCTAGCCTGGGTATATATATCAGACATCCCCTAAATGAGAGGGGTTAGTCTAGGTACTAGATTTGAAACCTCCCCTAAGTAATAAGGGGAGTTTTTGGGTTCTCTATATGGGGTTTTACCTCAATTAAAATGGTATTTTCCACATTCTGGATTATAATTTTGACCTGGAATGACTCATTATTCCCATATGGGTTGAAGCAGATTTTGTGAGGGTTCATTACAACAAGTTTAACACATGATGGCCTGACAGAGTTGTTTTTTTATCAGGTATTTATTTATTTTATTGCATGTACATTCATATATTAGTTTCACTTATTCCATGGACACATTAGGGGTTTCCTATTGGTGTTTTTACTCACACCCTACATGGTTATTATAGTTCATATGTATACTTTTTTTTCAAGGATCCAACGAAAAGCAATCTCCCTATGTTGGTTTACTAAGCAGGTAAGGTTATTCATAATTTGAGGTGATTCCATGACATACTATATTATTATTTTTCTATTATGCCTCATATTTTATTTTGTTCTTTTTTATCATATGTGTTGATCTTACACAGGTGGGGATACTTGACTCATATATATGATTAATTTTATTACATATGATATTGAATGTGATATTATTTTTTTATCTTCCATTGTATTTATTTAATCTTTTTTATTTATCTATTATTACTTCCTATATGTTGATGATTAATAGTTTCCTAATATCTGGGGAATATTATCCCCATTACCTGACATGGTCCCTTTTCTCCATTTAGAGACCTCTTGCATATGGGGATGCATGCATGAGGTCATGTACCACACCAACTCATACCTAGTAATCTAGGTTAGGGTGTTACAATCACCTTGAATTTAGTAAAATGGATGGGTATGGTACTTTAACTTTAGTTTAGGTTTTATCTCAGATCCTATGTCCAAGGCTCAAAGTAGGTAAATAATGTGTGAACTCTCCCGATATAGTGAGTTATCAATTATTATTGTTAAAATTTAGTAAAGTGATACACTACCTAATATTTTTATGTTTTTATTGATAACCATTCTAAAATACTTTCTATATATTTATATAAATGAGTAAATTGATATAATGAATATACCTGATTATATTATCTATGTGGTAGAACCTTGGTGTTTGTTTTTAGAGTATTATATGATCATAACTTACACATTTACTTCAATGGATATGAATATTTCAGGGTCTATTAAGCATGTACCTATAGTTAATAATATATTGGTATATTTTTTCATGTTGTTCATGGTCACAGTTGGTGCGTTTTGGGATATACTCAGTAATGAAGCTAGTGACTGAGGATCATGTATCATTTTTGGCACTTATTCACTAATGTTACTATCAATTTTTATTGTTTATAATTTATCTTTTGGTTTGAATTTGATTGTGTGGTGATACATTTACACATCCATATAGGTAGTTGGTTTTCCTTATTACGATCATTATTATATTACTCTTTGGTATTTTCTTCATTATTATTTTCATTATTATATTAATATTTGTTTTTCCAAATTATAAATCCATTCCTTAAATGATGATTTAAAACCTATGGAACTAGTCCCCAACCCCTAGAAATTAGGGATCTCTATGGGGGTCATGTGGTAGCTATGATAGATTCCACTTAGGTGAATTGAGTCATGATTACTATGAAGTGGAATCAGAGTATGATATTGATATTATTTTCACTTAGTGTTTTCAATACGGTTGTGATTAAGAGTGAAAAGGATCTAATAAAGTCAATACTTGAGAAGTATCCCATAAAAAATCATGAACCTCATTATGTCATAATCTTAAGTTACTTGAAAGTTTTCTGTATTTATGTAGGAACCACCAATATATTAGAGGTATATTATGATTTCCTCATCCATAAGTATGGAAGAATTTATAAGGTGTTATTGGGATCAATTGGAATCCAAATATTCTAGTGATTCATGCATGTTTTTCTAAGGTTCACTAGAACATGTGCATACCAAGGATATAATCAAATCTACATGAAACTTTAATTAATTATAAGAAAATAATATAGTATATAGTGCTTTCTTTCATACATTATTCTGTATGTTGTAATTAATTATGTTAATCACATATATGATTAAAATATATTATTTCTCAACATACTTCTGTTATTAATTTATTTTACTACGAGGATATAATTAAATCATGTCTCTTGATTTCATTTTCTATGTTAGTATTGTTGATATATGAGTATGTTTATTTTACATTATTCAAATGTTACTATAATATTAATAATTATTATTCTTTTGAGTATGATTCTATCATTTTTTATAGTACTGGAATATTAGTAGTTAGCACTCATTAAATCATGCTCTTAATATTTCATGATATATTCTTATTATAATAGGTGATATTTTTAATTAATTAATTAACTTTATTATGAATTCTTAGTTATTGTTAGAATTATTTTGATCATGTATACTATTTAGAATTCAGTTTTATGCTACCTTTATAGTACTATAAATTAATGAAATATGATATTTTTTATATGTCAATATTCCTTGGTAGGAAAATTATTTTACAAGATGAAATGTGGCCTTTGAAATTTGATTTTCTAATTTTTTGAAATAAAATATTTTGAAAATTAATTTAACATTAGTTTTTTAAATAAATCTATGGGTGTTTTCAAATTTAACAAGGAAATGTTTTTTAATGGAGTGTTTTTTATAAATAGTGGAAATGATATTTCAAGGGAGATTGGAAATTGTTTCCATTAGTGGATTGGAAATTGTTTTTCTAAATAAAATATTTTGTTAAATAAAGTTTAAAATTTTATTTTTAAAATGGGATTTTAAAGTTTATTTCTACTCATAAATATTTTTAATAAATTAATGATATGTAGTAGATAAGTAAGAGTTGATCCTAGGTAAGTCTTATATTATGGAGCATAATAAGATAGAGGTGTATTTTGGGTATTGATTTTTTTTATTCTTTTATGGATATAATTTCAAGTTATTTGAGGTATTTGATCATTTCAGATGTTATATTTGAACCTTATGCTTTAGATCATTCTATATTGGGTAGGTTTTTTTGGTGATCCTATCCTCAGAATTTGGGAGATGGATATTTTAGATGTTTGAGTTATTATAGTATTCTATTTCCATTATTCTAATTTATTAATTCATATGGATAGTTTTATTTTGGATTTAGTACATTCGGTATGAGATGAGCCCTTATGGTTATAAATTGGTATAATTCTAGTGATTTTGATGATTTGGATACTTAGAGGGTTCCAATTAGTGACATTTGTTTTTAGAAGGGGTGAAAAACACGATTGTGGGTATTTTTTGATGACCTTAACCTTGTTCATTATGTTTTCCACGGAAATTTAATAATGAAATTATGAGAAAATTTGATTTTTTATTTTCGAGGGGGGTGGGCTGTTTTTTCATATTGGATTTCAGTAATAGAATTCAAGGACATGGGGTGGTATTTTGGGTATTGTTTTACATAATGCAGGGTTTAAGAGTTGGTTCAGGAGTTAGGGTAGGATTAGGATAGGTTTCATATATGGTCTTTGGACTGTAGGTGACACTGGGTACCTGATGAGCTAGACAGTGGAGGGCTCACTTGGGGTGTCATTGGGTACCTGGCAGGCTTGTCCTTGGTTTTTTAAAACAAAGATGTTTTTTATTTCCCCCAAAATCCATTTAAATCTATTTTCCTCTTCTATAAATCTCACTCCTCTCCATCATTTTGAGGGTACTCTTGTGGAATCCTCTTTGTTTCATTCTCCCTACCCTATTTCTCCTTTGATTAAAGGTGGATTCATGGGATCTCTTCATGTATAACCCATGGTAAGCCTATTTTATCCTCTTCTATTCCATCTCCTACTCTTTACCTCTAATTTCATTACTATAAATGGATTTCATGATCATTTATTTTACCAAATTCATGATGAAATCCACTATTATACCTATAATTATTTATTTGTGTTAGAGTATATCTAAGAGGGTTATTTATTAATATTTTCTCACCTATTTGATACTAGATAGTTTTATAGTGACTTATATAGGGATTTCCTTGATTTAGGGCTTTGAGTTTTTATTTATTAGTCTATTTTAATTGAGTTTTTCCATTAATTAATGATGAAAATGATTTTTTGTTATTATACCTGAGTTTCAGCTAGGTTTTTGTTAAGTTTCAGTTTGGTGATTTTGTTTGTTTTGTTAATTTCTTATAAATGATCATGGATTTTGATTTGAACATTATTAGGGGTTTTTATGGTGTCATTAGATCAAGAGTAATGAATTTTCAATACTAAGTTAATGGTAGGTGGTTCCGAACCATATAAAGATCCTTTGGTCCTCATCTATAATTATTTTCATAAAGTTAAAAAATGAAATTTTAGTTAATTTAAAATTATTAATTAATAATTTTTAGTTAACACCTTAGTTGGTAAATTATATATATTATTTATGAATATATCTCATTTATACTTGAACAAAAGTGTCAGATTTCCTATTTTGATTTTAAATTTTGGTTTAATGGGGTTTTTAATACCTGAAAAATATTAATATAAGAATTAAGAATTGTTTTTAACTTATTGATATTAGTGTCACATTTAACAAGTTTGGAATTAACATTCATTTTTGGTGTTTTAAATATATGAATTTTTCATCCTTGGTTATGTAATATTGTAAAATTGAGATCCTGTCTCATTTTTTATTAATGTTCATGAATATTTAAAGAGCACACTTATTTTTAAATGAAACTGATAGTGGATTTATTTTTTCATTAAGTTTTAAGCATGATTTAAACCCTTTGTAATCCTAAAATACTTTTTATTTAGTTAGGAATAGGTCACTTATATTCTAAGGAATATACAGAATTCATTTTCCTTGAGTTATCAACTTGTCTTTTGTAAGTGGGTAGAAATATTTACATGTCTTTAAATAGATTCTCTTAAAGCCTTGTAGACATATAATGATAATGGTAGTTATTTAATTTCATTAGAATAGACCATGGAGAATGGGTAGTGTGATTACATTTAATTTGATCCATTATTTATTGATTTCTTAAACATGTTATTAAAGTGATCATTTATTTCAACCATATATTACATGAGTCACAATTCAATGATCCAAACTTATCTTATCTTAAGAGGTTGAATTGGTGTTTAGGTGATGAATGTGTTAAATAAGTGGGGATAAATGATATATATATAAAAAACTTATATTTAATAATAGGGTTATCACCCAATGGAAACAATTGTTTTAAAATAAAACTATGTTTTCTCCATTTCATGATGTGTGAGACTTTATGATTAGTTTTTTTATAAAACCATTAAATTAGAATTTGGTTTTATAAAACATCTTATTTTCAAAAACCGTTTAAACTCTATGTTTTTAAAAAGTATAAATTTCAATATAGAACATTAGGAAATACTAACAATTCACTTGAACATATTTTTTCTTTAAAAACACAATTTATGTTAAAAAAACTTGTATAGAACTATATATTTAAATTGTTAATATAATTCAGCATTTACACCTTGTTTAATTCATTACCTAGGCTTCCATGGATGTTTGTGGGTTTTTCTAATACAACCCTTGGACTTTTACCTAGTATTTATGTGTGTGCACTAGTTACTACACATGTATGAGTAAATCCTAATTTTGTTAAGATGTTAATAATCCTTGAATTTTTACCCTCTCCATATCTTAGAGTTTGTATAACATGCCTTTAAAATAACATGAAAATAATTTCATCTCATAACTTATTCCATGTTTGGATTCATGTTTCATACCTATTTTAATTATAAAATATTTTATTCATGGGTTACACATCTTTTATATTAAGATCATGTATAAACTATATTTAACTTTTCTTGTTGTGTTGATTAATATAGTATTTTCAAGCATGTTTATTTTTATTATGTAGAAAATTCTATTTTTTAGTATATAAAAAATGATTATATATATAAATATTAATATTCCTTGAGCATGGATACTCCTTTGATATCATGTAATTATTATTTTAATTTTATATGCTATATCAATGTTTGTATAAAAGGTGTATATATATACATTAATTCAGTAAAATGGTTGGTGGAATGGGATGGGATAGCAAATCCCTAACACTATTATACCCCTCCCCTAACCCAAAATGGGATGGTCATCTCGATTATTCAAAAATTATTATACATTTTCCCCTTTCCTTGATATGGGATGGGTGTTTCACCCTAACTTCAATAAAATGGATGGTTTTGGCACCCTAACATTATTTTATGGTTTATCTCAAATATCAAGCATTATGATTGAATATGGTATATCAGGTATGGACCCTCTTAGTATAGAGAGTTATCATTTTTTATTAAAATTATTTTATAAAGTTATACAATATCAAATACTATTGTGTTTTGATTTATAATCATTAAAAAGGATCTCTATATATCTATATAAATGAGTAAATTGATTTGATGCGTGCACCTGATTATATTCCATGTTTTTGGAACCTTTTTGGTTTCTTACTAAGTACTATATGCTCAAACCCTATATATTCACCATAGTGGACATGTAGATTTCATGGTATGTTTTTAGGTACCAATTGGTATTGGTATATGTTTGGAATTATTCATTCTACTCATGGTCATTTTTGGTGTATTTCAGGCACAACTTAGTAATAGAGATAGGGATTGGAAATCATGTTTGGCACTCATCCTATGATATTATTATCAAATTTTTTTTTTATATTTTATCTTTTAGGTCTAATTTTATTGTTTTGTGATACATTAATCCATTCATATTGGTATTTTTCTTCCTTATTATTATCGTTTTCATATTAGTACTTGGTTTTCCTAGTGGGAAAATCAATCCATAAATTTTGAATTAGAAACTATTGCTCTAGTCACTAGCCCTTGGTGATCGAGGAACACCCTCAACATAATGTGGTGTCCTAACCCTGTTATGATTGGGTGAATCAGTACATTATCTCTATAGCATGGGCTATCTCTACAATATATAATTACCTAGATTCAAGTTGAGTCTGAGGACACCCACCAAACTGAGGCTTACTTATTAATTATATCTACTCATGTGAATAGTTTCCCCTAACACTACACTCCTGATGACACGACACTACTACCTCTGTGGCATTATATTTCACATGGGGTCTCTAATGAAATGAGTAACCCACACCGCTTCTTTTAGTTCTAATAATTATTTCTAAATAGTCTAATCAATTATAGACATAATAAAATTTGGGATCCTCTTAGCATTAAGGTTCGGTATGTCTCATCTAACCACATTAATGTCATATAAGGGGCCTAATCCCCATTATAACTTGTGAGACTAATTTATATGGATGACTTGAGCTACTATCCCCCCTCCTCATTTTAACTTAATTTTTTTTTATTTTCTTCTTAAGAAAATCTCCTTCACTACCACTTGGAACATAAGAAGATTCTCGATTCATACCATGAAAAACTACTTGATTTGTCTTTACCATTAGTATTTTATTAACAACCTTAACATCTATTAATAGTTTAAAAATAATAATTTATATTATATGTATGGGTGGATACCCATATTAAACCACAAAGCCTTCAACATATCATTTTAGGGAATTTTGTGTGTGAAGTTAATGAGTTCAATAAACTGATTCACATAACCCATCATCATCTAGTTGTATTTATAGAGATGTAAAAACTCACTTGAATTTTATATTTACTTTTTTTGGGTAAAACTTCTGAGTAAACATAGCTTTGAAATAATTCCATAATAAGTTCTCAAGAATATTTTCCTAAATGATAAACTTACACCACTTTTGTCTTTTCTCTCAAGAATAAAAGTTTCTTTCTTCACATTGGAATCTTTAGGATTTTGATGTAATTTTAAAATTATTTCAATTTTATCAAACTATTCCTCAGCTTCTTGTGGATCATTGCATCCTATAAAAGAAAGAGTATTTTGGTGTATAAAATCTTGATATTGATCCCTAGATTTTCCTAGACTTGGTTTTTCTTTCCATTCCATAAACCATATGGTATATAAAACTACCATAATAATATTTTGATTAACTGTAGGATTCACATATGTAGCATTACTAACTAATACCTCTAGTGGGTTCATGGTAACTCTTATGGGATGCATGGTACTATATAAAATACAATCAGAAAATAAATCTCATTAATACATTAAAATAATTTTGGAATAAAGTAAAAAATTTATTTTCAATCACAAACATTCCGTAAAGAATAAAAAAATATTACGAATCATTAGAGGAAAAAACACCACAAAAATAACATGCTTTAATTCTGGATGGTTAGGCTACAAAATTTCTCAAATCATATAATCACCATGAAAAAACCCATTGGAAACTTGAAATTATTTTATACATTTATTTTATATTGTTACCCAAACCTTGAACCAATATTGAAAACTCATTTCAACCTTCCAAAAGTGGTTACATGGTTTATGCATAGTCTTTAGACAAGACACCCCTAAATAGACATCTAAATTCAATTTTCATGCTAACATTTTCTCAAAAATAAATCATAAATTATTCCCAAGACAAAAAATAATCATTCCTAATATCACAAAGAATCCTATGTCTTTTCATAAAAATTTGTTTTTAAACACTTAACCATAACATACCTCTTGAGTTTAGTGATTCAATCTTCTATATACCTTGAATTCTGAAATATAAAAAAATAAAACCAGGATCTGATATCATTTTATAATGAAGTAACCCAGTATAATATAACAAGATAAATGATCCAGTCTATTACAAGGCCCAAGGCACACTCCTAATCTCTAAAGGTTGGAAATAAGTGTCATAGAATTGAAGTTACCCAATTGAGAATGATTTTATTTGATTTATTATAATAAAAACAAAATAAATCCTCCACCAATAATTTTAGCATGGCCATTCCATAAATTGGAATATAAATTTTATTGAATAAATAGTTTTGTAAAAAATCATTTGAAATATGGAATAAAAAAGGAAAATATACATCAAAATTAATAAAACACGATAATAACAAAAGTAAAAATAACTAAAGTGTCATATATATTTGACCATTCCACATACCAGACTGAAATGAAAAAAAAAAATTAAGCAATAATGGGATGGTAATTAGATATGGTTGTGTACAAAAGGATAACCAAAATACATGAAAAAAATAATACAAAAATAAGGATCACTACTAACCATATCCATGTGACAAGGAATCCCACTCAAAATTCCACATCCTTGAAACCTAAAAAAAATATGTCAAGAATTTTTTATCTCATATTGGCACTTTACCTTTACTTATGTCAGGAAAAGCAGGGTCTTCATACACCTAGAGGGTGTATGTTGGTTGTGAGACCCTTCGAGTCACATGTATGTTTTATTTTGAGATTATTTTGTCTCTATTGATGTTATAAATATTTTTAGGAGTTAGGGGTTTATATTTTTTAGTTTTGTAAAAAATAATCTAAGATCACAGTCTCTACATGGTTAGTAGTAACCATGTAGTAACCATGAGATATGGCTTTATTAACTTCAGTGGTATTTTTTCCTGATTTTTCTAACCATATGAGAGTCTATAGAAATTGTTCCTGATTTTGTGTTTAGGCATATAGGTGGTTTAATAAATTTCATATGGTGTTTCAAACCATGTGGTTATTCCTTGTAAATCATGTGCTTTGGTTTTCATGGGGAAATAGGGACTGCATGGTTAGCATATAGTTTTTCAAACTATGTGTCCTAACCATGTGACCTATATAACTTTCTTAAAAATAAAAAATTACCTCAATAACCTTTATCAATTATATCCCAAATCTCACCATACTCTCTTATTATATTTACCCGTCCTTTCCTTGAAATTATAATAGGTTCTACCTTTGTTATAATAGTGATTATCTTTCAATATTAGTGGATCTCTTCAAGGTATGTTCTATTTTTCTCTATTTTTATCCTCATCTTTCAAAATCTCTCATTGATATCTCTTATGACTTCACGTTTTGGAACTCTTGTGGAATTAATGGTTGGATCTATAGGTTTTGATGTAGATTTTCTGATGTTTCATATGGATCTAGTATTTTGAGGACCCAATCTCTTCGTTCCCAATCACCATTTTCCAATGTGTCTAAGTCTTTTCCATTAGTGAGGTAGGTAACTCTATACAATGGTTCATTATCATAGAAACCCTTTATGTTCCTATGTTTTACTTTCAATTGGATTATGAAAATGATTTATTTGATATTTATGAAGGTTATTTTGTGTGAATTCATATTTGGTGTTTTGGAAAATGGTTTTAAATGGGTTATTTTATAAAAATAGGTTTTTCTGCATTATGTGTCTTATGAAATGCCTCAAATATGGGTTTGAATCTAAAATGGATTTTCATGTATGGGAACGATAATGATTTTCTTGAGAAAATGTTTTATAAAATTGTGGGTAGTATTTACTTGTATTTTTTGATAAAAAATTGCATGTGAGAACCTTAGGTGCATTGGGTTATGAATATAACCTTAGTGGGTGTAGCACCACTAGGGGTTATGGTTATGATACCGATATACTCTTAAGGGACTTTTTTTTATATGATTCATGTTTAAACTGGCCAATATTACTCACATTTACTAGAAACATATTACTATAGGCTAGATCCTAATTCTGATTTGTGCTTGTTTTTATTCATGTTTCATGATTTAATGATCACATGTTTATCTTATGGATGGTTTTATTATTTTCCTCTATTTATCATTCATTCACTCTTATCATATTCATGGTTTATTTGAATATGGAATGTTTTAAATGAAACCAAATTATGTTTTATAGAAAATGTTTCCAAATTAAGTTTCTTTATGAAATTTGTTTTGTTTTAAAGATAAAATAGCGGTGTCATGGTGATATACATTTTATAGATTCATTATGGTGTCCTATATGATGTTTTCAATATACCCGACATATTTCTTTGTGTATATACAAACATGTTTTTGAAAGATATATGTAGATGTATGGGTGTTGTGTATATTGATTACTTTTCTTGGTTTTTGATGCTTCATGTTGTTTTGGTATGGTGGTCATAGATAGTCACATAGAGACTCGGTTTTTGGTTTATTCCAAGAATTATCCTTCTGGATTTGTTTTGTCATGTCTCATTGTTATGTACATATTCTTCTATAATGTACTCTAGTTGTTTATCTTATCTTGTTATAAATGATACATGTTGTGTTTCAATTTAATGGTGAGATTACTATCATGGTTTTATGTGTTGATATCCTGGTGCTTGTTAACAACTTAGGTAGATGGTAAATGCACTTCAGGCCTTGTAGAGAGCCATCTTTGTTGGCGTTATAGGACAATCTAGGTTGGTTTTTAAAAAAATTATATGAAAGAAAACCATATTTTTTCTGGGGTGGTTAGTTGACTAGAGTTAGAACCATCAGGCCTTGGGTGGTAAGTGCGGAAGGGTTCTTGGCTAGTTCACTTTCATACTAGACCTTGACTTACAATGGGTACTTATGGATTTTTCATTAAGATTTTGAGTTTAATTTTTTTATTATTTAGATGAACCTTGTTATGTTTTTATATTGAATTTTGGTTTATTCACCTCTCACTCATTTAATCTATTAACATCTTATACACTTGTTTTTTGAGGTCTTTAATATGCAATTAGGAAGTTTTTTACTTTGATTTAGAGATGTATACCAAATATAATCATGTGTTATCTCTTGTTTTTAATAAATAATGTCTTCTATAAGGATCACCTCGAACTAGAGGGAGGGACCTTCAGGGTAAGGCCCATAAGAAAACCATCCATTTTACCTTTATTTAGTGGAAATGATAATTTGGACTAATTAATCCCTGGGGAAAGTGGGTGATGAAATTTGAGAACAAACGGTGGATCATTCTTTGGAGTTTACCAAAAAAATCCATTAATTTTCCTTACTGATAAAGGAACCTAAGAACCCATGAATGGTTTGAGAAAATAATTAGTGTTTCTAACTTTTTGAATAATCCATAGTTATTAAATTGGTAATTTCCACTTATATGCTCAAATTACCTTAAAGGAAATGGTAGGATTCTATCATACAAGATAGATTAAACAAGGACCTCACTTGGACTACTTTCAAGAAGGCCTTTAATCATAAATTATATCATGAGATATTTCATATGGTGAAGGATCAGGAATTTGTAACCTTGGATAATGGAGACCTTTTAGTAATGGAGTATGGTACACATTTCACGAAGTTGTTTCATAAATCTCTATAACTTATCACTAAGGACTACCTCAAGGATAGATGGTTTGAGATGGTTTTGAATCCAAATATTCAGTATATACTTATTCCCATGTGTCTATCTACAATTTATGTGATAGTTTATAAATAATTAGGTAGACTTATCTTGGAAGATTTATCTTATTGGATATTCTATTACAGTACGGGTAGCTGAAGTGTGTCATCTAGCTAGAAAAGGAAGAATGGTAAGGGTGCTCAGCCTATGTTAGGATCAGTTACTATGGATTCTTAGAGACAATACCATGTGGTTTCTTCCAATATGGAAGACTGTATGACCATTTTTGATGATTGTTTAACATTGTTTTTTTTTTGTAATTTTTGACAACTATCCTTTTTGTAAAATAATTCTTTTTTTCTTTAAGATTGGACCCAGTCCATAGAAATGAGTATTTGTAAGAAATATGAATGTTCATATCCAAACAAAAAGGGGGAGAAATTTTTTTTCTTTGGGAAATTTTTTTTTCGAATTAAAAAGTTTTAAGGAAGTTGAAAGATGGAAGTTTTTTAAATTTATTGATCTGACACACCATTGATCTTAACTCCATAAGCATGACATTGAAGATCTATCAGACATAGGTTTTGGTATAAATTCAGTAGCTACTGAGAGAGGAAGTCATAATGATACTGAAGAGGATATTTTATGAAATTGAATTTCATAGTTAGAAATTTTCCTTAATTTATAAATGTAAATAATATGACACTTTTCTGGTAATGGAGTTCTCATAAATCATTATAAAGTCTATTGATAAAATATTTTGAATAATGGAGCACGTTGAAGGTATATGAATAGTTTTTATTGATTTCATACACCCATACATATAAGATCATATCTAGAAGTATGGGATGCATAATTTTTAAGAAGCCTTAAAGAGTTATGGATGATGAGGTTTGAATAATTTCAAATTTATAGAGTGGAGTTTCCATCCTAATGATAATTTCATCGTCATGATGATTCCATCAAACTGACTTTGAGAATGAAAGTTGATCAGACTGAGTCTGAGATGGTAATCTAATTGAATATAATCTAGGAAGGATGTTTGATCAGACAGACTCTAAAGATAAAATTAAACTAGACTAAATTTGATGTGGAAGATAGTCAGATTGTAATTAACATAGGAAGATAGTCAGATCATAATGAGAAATAGAAGATAGTCAGATTGTAATGAGAAGAAGAATATAGTCAGATCATAATGAGAAGAGGAAGAAATTCATATTATTGTGAGATAAGGAATCTATATCATAATAAAACTGATTAAGTTACATACTAATGAAGCCGAGGAAGTCACATCAGGATGAATAAAAGTTACTATATTCAATAAGATTGATTTTAGGGACATATTGAGAATTTTCTAAGTAGTCAAAGTTGAAGATAAAATGTGAGTATTTTTTAGAGATGTAAAATTTAAGTAGGTGGAAAAATATTTCTAGTTTATAACCTTTTCCATTTTGATATGTCTATAAATTGAATCACTTCATATTTGTAATTTTCATTCTTTTTAGACATTCGAAAAATGAATAGTGCTAAAAATTTTATGTTAGAAGTTAAGTCTTAGTTATTTCTGGAAATAGATCTCATTATGAGATAGGAGAACTAAGAGTTTTTTCATATTGTACTAAGGAAGTTCAAACTGGGTTTTTATTATTTTTTGATAAGCGCATGTTTTTTTATCCAAATAAAATATAAATTTTCTTCAAGCATAGATTTAGAAAGGGAGCATAGTATTAAGTTGATCGGACTAAGTCAATTGAATTTTGTTCCTCAGAATGAAGGCCATAAGACTCAAGGTCATTGGACTAAAGAAATTTTGTAGAGAATATTGAAAAAATTATTTATTCTTTTTTTCCCTAAACTTTTTATAATAAAAATTTGTAAAATTATGGGAGTCAGTATAATCATTTCTATTAGGAGATAGAAGGTGTCTAATGAGAGTTGGCAAAATTTTTATTCACTTCTTCTTAATAGTGAATTTCTATAAATCCATATGAGTGGCTATAAAAAGGACGTAGGTTATCTCACTAAGGCTGAACATTGTAAATATATTGTAATTTACTTTCTTTCCTACTATCTTATTCATGAGTATTTACTATAAGATGATAAAAAAATAACTTGACAGGTTATAGGGGCTAAGTTTCTAAAATTATTCAAACTTATAAAAAGTTTACAACTATTTTAACCCACCCCCACCACTTCTTAGTTGTTATTTTATACTTTATAACTATAATTGGTATTAGAGAGAGGGTTCCCTTATTAAATCCTTATCATGTATAATCTAAACACTGTCAATATTAGAGGGATTCCTATATTTTATGGAAAGAAATTTTATGGATGGAAACATAGGATGATTCCTTGTCTCCAATATCTTATCTTGGAAGTTTTCGATGATTCTATAATTGGGCTTACACCTATTGATAAGGATTACCTAATGAATTTTCTAATAAGATAAATATAAATGTTGATGGAAAAGCTAAAACTGATATCCTTATTTACTTATTAGAATTTTTTTATATGAATTTGATGGGTCTCCAAACTTCAAAGAGTTTATTGGAAAAACCTAATTTTTTTATGTGAAGAAAGAAAAGATACAAATATGACATAGTATGTATGAAGACATAAGAATTACTGATAAATTAACCATTGATGAATACTTCAATATAGTAAATGAAATTATTTTAAACATCATAGGATACAGTGAAGTATTGGAAAATTTGACAATTTTGAAGAAACTTATGTGAAACTTTGTAGACATGTTTTATTCTAAAATTTAATCTTTAGAAGATAAGGATGATTTTTCTCTTGTTAAATTGCATAAAATTCTGGTTTCTTATGAAATGAGAAAAGATAAAATGTTCAAAACGAAGATGAAAGATGAAATGATTTGTGTATCTACAAGAAAACTAAAATTCAAGATGTTGTGGATGTTGATCCTTGTGATTTTTAAGATAAATATGATGATTATTTTAATGAAAAAATCATTTCACTTATATCCAAAAACCATCAAATAGGAATCGGAAATTATGGAGGTTTATTTGCTCTCAAATGTTTTGAGTGTGGTGAAATTAGACTCTTTGATAAGAATTTACCTAAGGAGAAAGTTGGAGAATATCAAGATGATCCAGATTAAAACCCTCAATGGAATAAGTGGAGAAAAATTTCACAAGAATAAAGGTCATCCAATAAATATAAGAAGAATTTTACTATAGATAAAATGAGTATGGTGAGTAAGAATGATGAATCAACCTCAACTAAAAACAATTATATAGAATATTGAAGTTTATAAAATGTTATATAATTCATCGAAAAATATGAGAAAACAAAATACCCCTCAAATGGTGTAGAATAAGGAGGTGAAGAATCTTACAGATAGTATCAGTTTAGAATATAACTTCTTTCATGTCTTGAGCAAAAAAATATATCAATAAATAAATTATAATGATAAAGAAATATAGTGGAAAAGTTATTGAAGTTGAAAAAATAATTTTAAGTAAGAATAAGAATAAATCCAAAATATCTTATATTGCAAACTAATAATTTATAAATTGGGAAAGATGGTTGAAGATCATAGTAAGAAGTTGGTAGATAAGGAAGAATAAGTTAACAAGTTTTGATTAAAACTTATTATGTCTGAAATTACCTTGAGGAAGATTAATGAAAACTTAAATAAATATTCATAAGTAAAAATTAAGAATTCTTAAGTTTATAAGAGATCTCAAATCAAGAATCATGTGAAATAATAACTCATGAAAAATAATGTTTCATCTGATGGTTTATATTTAGAAAGAGCTTACTTCAATAGAGAATCAATATTTGATAGTTTTTGTTAGTTTTGGGGAATCTATGGGAATATATCTTATAATTTTTTTCACAATTTATATCTACCCAAATTAAGGTTTAAGAAGAGTAGAAGAAATAGTAAAAGTATAATGAGTAACTTTACTAACTTAAATAAAGTTGTAAATGTGAATTCTCAATATGTGAGAAACTTTACAAAAAAATCAATTATAATGTCTTAAAAAAAGTTTATGGAAGATGTGATCAGGCTGGTCAACATTATGAAATATATATGACACTACATCTAAGGAAAGTTTCTTAATGTAGATAAGAAAAGTAACCTTAAAAGAAGAAAGTTAAGGAAAGATATTATGTGGTTGTGATATATTTTAAAGTATATAATAAAAAAACCATGGATACTTTATAGTGTTTTTTCATCACACATGATAGGTGATTTAAAAATCTTGAAATTTTTTGAAAATCATTGTGGAAGTGGTGTTACCTTTGGGAATGATAGTTATCTAAAAAATAGAGTAGTTATAATGTCTAAGACTGAAGATGAAAAGTTAAAATCGAAAGAAGTTTTTTTGTTTATGGACTACAGCATAACTTACATAGTGTAAGTAAACATTTTTATAATGGAAAAAATATATCTTTAGAAAATATACTGGTTTTATCAAAATTTCAAAATATAGAAAATTTATTACCAAATGAGAAACAACCAGTGGTAATCTCTTCCAAATAGAATAATTTAAAAACTCCTATTACTTATGTTATGAAGATGAAAATAAGATATGGCATATAATACTTATCCCCCTTGGGTAGAAAAACATGAAAAAAATTTCTAAAGTTGATGCTATTTGAAACTCTCTATAATTAAAAATAATAGAAGAAGATGTTTGTGTAACCTTTTCTAAAGGTAATATGACTAATGAAAGTTATAAAATAATTGATATTCAATTTACCAAACCCCTTGAACTTATTCATTCTAATTTAGGTTGGATGATGATACATCAATAAACTAAACTTGATTTTTACTTTATCACTTTTATTGATTATTTCACTTAAATGAAAATATCATGTTTATTAAACACAAGTCATAGGATCTGGAAATTTTTAGGGTTTTCATAAAATATGTTGAGAAATAAATGGGGGGTCTACATAAAAAAATTAAGAACATATAATGGTACTGAATTCAAAAGAAATTCTTTTGAAACTTATCTAATAAATCATGGTATCAAGCATTAGTATAGTTCTCTATATACTCCATAACAAAATTGATTAGTAAAAATAAATAATATATTTTTTTAAAATTTTAAGATTCTGTTTAGCATAATTTAAACTTTTAAAGTTATACTGAAGAGAATATGATATTACTATTTTACATGATCAAAACATATGCTTGTTGATATTGGAAACCAACATGACTTCTTATGAAATGTGGTATAAAAAACCTTCATCTAAGTACTTCAATGTTTTTTTAAGTCCATATTTACTTAAAATAAAGAAAAATGGATCTAGTAAAGTTTGATGAGAGAGATGAGGAAGGAAATTTTATGTGTTATTCACTTAATAGAAGATGTTACAGAATTCAGAACAAATATTTACAAAAGTTGGTGAACTCATATGATATGATAGTTATTGAGAATCCATCTTATTTAATAAAATTTATTGGGAAGGTTGAGGAGGATAAACTGAATGTTTCTAATGAAAGTGATAATGATATAAAACAAACTTATCAAGATCCAAAAGAATCAAGTGTTGAGGAATGTTCATTAGGTAAAGAAACTTTAAATTTTCATTTATTACAAAAACATGTTTAGCCAAAAAATATTCTAAGGAATTTGAAGGATCCAGTTTATACATGAATAAAGTTGGGATTAGGAAAATAAAACATCAATCATATCAAAAGATGAACTAGAATTCGTTTGAAAATATATTTAACACAATGAATGGGTGAATTATATGAATAAATAATTGGATAAAATTGAAAAAAATTAAACATGGGAACTTTTTCCACATACGAAAGGTAAAAATGTTATCTCAATAAAGAGGGTTTATAGAAATAAGTTGAATAAACATGGGGAAGTTTCAAGAAAAAAAGTCATGTTTCTTTTTAAAATCTATGCATAGGTGGAAGGTGTGAATTTTGATAAAACATTTTCCCCCATTTCAAGGATAGAACTATCAGATTGCTTCTAGTAGGGGATGATCACCAGAATTAGAAAGTATATTTGATTGATGTAAATTCAACATTTCTCAAAAGAGAAATTAAAGAATAAGTTCACATTGAAAAACAATAATGATTTCTATTTTATGAGGATGGAAATAAAAAAAATTAATCTGACTAAAGCTTCATATGGGATGAAAGAAGATCCACACACTTGGTATTCAAAAATTGACAATTGTTTGATAATGTGCATTTTTTATAAATCAAAAGTTGATATAAAATTATATGGGAAATATTTAGACTCCCAAAATATAATTTTAATTGTTTATGTTGATGATATAATTTTTTTTGTGGATAGATAATATGTTTTTGAAACATTTTACAAATAAATGAAAAAGAAATTTTCTATTTAAATGTTGGGAGAACTAACATTATTGCTTGGTTTGAAATTTCAAAAAACGAAAAAATACATTTTCATATATCATGAAAATTATGTCTAGGAATTTTTACAAAAGTTTTGTATGGAAGAATCCAAAGAAATTTTTACTCTTATCTCAGTGGGGTTAAATTTGAGAAAATAGGATTCTGGTAAAATTGTGAATCATAAAGAAATTAAGAATCTAATAGGAAGTATAGTTTACCTTAAATCATCAAGGACAAACATTGTTTATATTATCAATTTTTGTGCCATGTATCAAAGTAATCCAAAAGAATAAAATATGTTGGCATCAAATAGAATTATAGGTTATATCAAAGGAACAAATTCACATGGGTTGTTATACAAAATAAATTTTGAAATAGAGATTAATGTTTATACTGATGTCGATTTTAATGGAGATTGTAATGATATAAAATAAACCTCAGGGGGGAATTTTTTTGGGAAATTTTGTGTAAGTTGTCATAGTAATAATCTAATTTTAGTAAGTGTGAGCACAATGGAATACAAATATGTTGTGGGTACTTAGGATTGTACTTAGATGTTGTGGAGGAATTTTTAACTATAATATTTAAATGTAAAAGTTTCTAAACTATTGAGGATACTTTGTGATAATAAGAGTTCAATTGATCTTTCCAAAAATCATGTTCAAAATTCAAGATCCAAAGACATTGATATAATGTTTCACACTATAATAGAGAAAGTTTCTATTTCATATGTTTTTATTAAGTATATCTCAATGATGTATCAAAATTTTAATATCCTCACAAAATAAATGAAAAAAGAAAGTTTTGTTGAATTGAGGATACAAATTCATGTTCAGCCTCCTCCAAAGACATCCTAATCCTCAAAATAAAGGGCCCCCATCATGGTTTGGATTATGTTGAAAATGTGGGATAGAAAGTAACAAATGTATACTTTTTAAGAAGTTTTTACATATCATTATTGAATTAATCTCAATCTATGGTCATCATAAAATGGGGTAGATAAAAATAAAAGGGAGATAAAAATAAAATTAAGATGACAAGATAAACGTGATGGGGTTTTATCATAACCTGGCCACAAAATTTTCTTGTCAATGAGGATGGAATTCCATAAAAAACATTACATTATCTTCTAGTGTGCTATCAGGACACTCTTTTTTGAGAAATGATATGTTTTGAAACATTTTGAAAACCTTGACTTGTTTTAAAAGTAGAGTTGTAAAAATATATGAGAGTTGAAAATGTTGTTAATGATTGTTGTCAATAAATCCAAAGGGGGATATTGAAGAACCTTTGTGATGATTTTTTAACAAAGTTCTTATATTTTTTGACAACTATACTTTTTATAAATAGGTTTTTTTTATTCTTTGGGATCAAACCTAGTCCATAAGAATGAGTTTTTATAAGAATTTTGAATGTCCGTATCCAAATACAAAGGGGGATAAATGTTTTTTCTTTGAGAAAGTTTTTTTCCTGACATAGGTTTTTGGAAACATAGTTTTAGACTGATCAGTACAGGAGGAAGAATGTGTAAGGAAGAGAGAATCTAGAAGTTCTATAAAGTTGTTGATCATATGATGGATCGATCTCAGATCAATCAGGTTATGCGAGAGGTAGTCATAATGATGCTTAATAGGATGTTTTAAGAAAGTAAAGTCAAATGTTATAAAAGTTTCATACTTTATAGACATAAATAATATGATTCTTTGTTGGTAATTGAGTTCTCATAAATCATGATAAAATATTTTGAAGAATGGAGGTTTTTGGAGGTTCTTGAATAGTTTGTATTGGTTCTAGAAACCAAGACATGGAAGATCATATCCAAAAGTAAGAGACATAAAAGTTTTCAGAATTATTAAAGAGTTATGGATGTTGAGGTTGAAGAATTTCAATGTTTTAGAGTGTATTTTACATAGTAATGAGAATTCCATCATAATGATAACTTTCATCATTATAAGGATTACATCATACTAAATATGATATGGAAAGTTAGTCGGACTGAATCTAAGAAGGAAAGTTAATCAGATGGACTCATGGAAGACAAGTCGATCAGACTTACCCTATGGATGAAATTAAAATAGACTAACTCTAATGATTAAGATAGTCAGATCATAATGATCAAAAGAAGATAGTCAGATCATAATGAGAAGTTTAAGATAAATAGATCATAATTAGAGTAGGAAGATATTTATATCATAATGAGAAGAGGAAGAAAGTCATATTTTTGTGAACTGAGGAATTTATATCATAAAAAAGTTAGGGAATTTCCATCATAATGAATATGAGGATGTTACATCAAATTGAAGACAAGTTAGTATGTTTCATAATATTGATTTTAGAGAAATATTGAGAAGGTTTTAATTAGTCAAAGGTGAAATTTAAATGTGAGTTTTTTTCAGAGATTTTAAATTTGAGTAAGAAATAAAATATTTTCAGTTTCTTGCCTTTTCTGTTCTGATATTCCTATAAATAAAAGGACATCACATTCATACTTTAATTCATTTTTTGATGTGAGAAAAAGGTGGAGTGTTGTAGTGATTATGTCATAAGTTGAGGTAAGTTTATTTCCAGACATAGATCTCATTAGAAGATCAGACAACTGATTTGTTTTCTTATTGGACTGAGGAAGATCAAACAGATTATTTTTTTATTAATTTTTAAGTAGTTTTTGATAATCATAGGTTTCTTCATTTAAATAAAATAGAATGTTTCTTCAGGCACAAATTGAGAAAGGGAGTATTGTAATCAGTTTATCAGACTGAGTCAATTGGATTATGTTCATCAGACTAAAGGTCATTAGACTCAAGAAAATTTGTAAAACAGATTGAACTAAGTATTTATACTTTTTTTGCTCAATTGTTTATATTCAATATTTTTAAACTTATGGAAGTTAGTACAATCATTCTTGTCGGGAGATAAAAGGATTCTAACAAGATTTCTAAAAAGTTTTATTCACATATTCTTAATAGTGAATTTACATAGACCCACATGAGTGGCTATGGAAAGAATGTAAGTTCTTACAATGAGTCTTAACCATGTAAATGTTTTGTGAATTACTTGATTTTTTAATTTATCATTCTTGAGTTAAAACATGATAATGAAATGATCTTAAACATGTTCTAGTGGTTAAGTTTGTAAAAGTACTGGAACTTATAAAAAGTTAACAACTAATTCAACCCCAACCCCCTTCAAACTTGTTATTTGATCCATTATAACTTCAAAGACCTAGCCATAATATTATTGATTGTAAAGTAACACCTTGGATTTTCCATTTTTGTGGATATCCTAAACACCTTAAGAATTTTTGTGGGAAATATATCATGGAAGTAGATATGGGTATTCTATTTCCAAAGGATCCTAAGTTCAATCAAGAAATTTAGTGTATATATTTATCTTATAAATGGGGATACTTAAGAAGTAAATAAATATTGGGGAGAGGATAAGGTTAGATGCATTTATGAAGTAAAGTATAATCCATTGGAATCTAAAGTGGGATCAGCTATTGTGAGACGTAAAATTATTATTTCATCCTATATAATCCTATATTTGTTTGATTTAAGTTAATATATTTATTTTGTATCATTTAATAATATTTATTATGTGTTGGGATTACACTTAGATCTTATTCCATTTATGATAGATCTTTCTACTACCTTTCAAAAGATGAAGGAATGCAGTTTTAAATGTTTGGAGTGTCAAATTATGATCATTGACAATGAGGTCGAATGGAATTTCCTAATTACTAATATTTATATCTTAAACCTCATAATTTTCAAAAATTATATGGTTATTTTTTATGGCCCAAATCAGTTTTTATTATCATCAGTTTTAGTTTCTATCTTTTTATGGGGTTAATCACACCTCTCATGGTGAGTGGGATCCTAGATCCAGGAGAGAAGGGAATATTGTTTCTTTGGTGGGAATGATCTCATGCCAATTTTTGGATATGTTTCGTGATGTCGTAGATCATTTTTTAAGTTTCTATAACACCATAATACTTTAAAATATTTTTCTTTTTGAATATTTTTTTTTGATATTATAAAATGCACGTAACATTGGGTTTAAACAAAACATGGTTTAGTCATGATTTACAAACTTAATTTAAAATTAAATTTTAAAAAATTTTGAAAATTTATTTGAAAAAAATAATCCTAAATTTTTAATTAATAGTATAAAAATTATATTAGGGTGATTTTTTTGATATTTTTGAGAAGGTTAATTTTTTGATGAATAGTGAAAAATACTGAATTTTAATTGAAAGCTGTATTTTCATTTAAATAATATGTAATGATAAATTATATTTTAAATTAGTTTTAACATGATATTTTTTTAAATTTTACTTCTATTAATCTAATTTAGTTCATTCGAACCATTTTCCCATTGAATTTAGATATAAAATCTTTGTAAACTTTTGAACATTTTCACTTTATAACTCACTCTCTCGTCATGCCTGCAAGATTAATTTTAAAAAAAATTCTAGTTATGTGGATTGAATTTGAAAAAAAAATGGATTAAATATTTGGAATTATCATAATTTATAATTTCTAATAAGTTAAACTTAATTTTTTACCCTAATAATTAGTGAAAATAGTTAAAATTAATTTCAATGATTAAGGTAAAGATGAGTTTACTTAGTGGTTAAACTTAGAATATATGGTGTAATATTGGAACCAAATTTTTCCAACACCCATTTTATAAAGATATTTATACCCTTATGAATTTTTCTTCTATTTTTATGAGTTGTAGGGACAATTTTACAAGAAAGTTACCTATATGGTACGTTAAGTAATGAAAAAGATAAAAAAGGATCCTTCCTTGATTTTAATATCTATAAATCTTTGTAACAAGGGAAAAACTACATTTGTTTTTTTATACATATTATTTTGAAATTTAAATTATTTTTATCCATCATAATAATTTATCTTTAATTTTTATGGATGAATTAGTTACATAAAAGTCGTATGAAATGCCAACACAATAATTATTTAGTCAATTATTAACTACAATAAATTATACTAAAAAATATTAAAAGTGAGGTAAATTGAATGAATTATTATCTTGTATTAATTTTTTAGATGAATATACCATGTTACATAGTTTTAAACTTAATGTATTCAAATTTTATCATTTTATTGAAATTTTAAATTCAAATTAAATTAATAATGTCAAAATTAACATTAATGTTATTTTATAATAAATGATATTTTATTAAATGATTTAAAATTTCTAAAAATACTATATTATTCAATGTGATTTTATAATTATAATAAATATCCACTATTTTCTTTTAATGGTCCAATTTTTCTTTTATAATAAATATATTCACCCCTAAATAGTAAAAAAATCTATTAGCACAGTTAAGGTTAATGTGGTGTATTTGCGCGTTACATGCACTTCTATTATAATTAATTTCCAAGACACATGTAATTTATATTTTATAAATTATATATAATATTAAAAATCCCTGGGTAAAAATTATCTAATAATTATCACTCTAATTTAGTCTTAATGGATAAATAACCTTGGTTAGAAAATTAGTTACCATTGTGAAAACCCAAAATATTAAAAATAGAGAAACTTAGAAGTTAATGATTTTTTTAAACATGTCTTTACTTATGTTTTAAATGTTTTTCTATACAATTAGTCCATCCTCACCCTTAATTATCAGTTTTTGAGCCACCTTAGGTAATATTTTACCCCCAATAGTGAAAACTTTTGAGTATTTATAAGAATGTCTATCATATTTATATATAAAAGGGCACTCACATCTCTCACTTATTCACACCTCTCAAGAAATTTGGGTCATCCAAACCCTACCCATATCAACTCCTAAAATTCCTCCCATAATCCAAGAAACATTATTTTTATCATAAATCCAACATTTTAATGATTTAGTGAAAACTTTAGGGGGATACCTGAAGGAAAGGTATTGTTCTTCAACAAGAATCTTCATTTTATTTTCTTATCCACCTTCTTCATTTGTTTTAAAAATGTGATGATATAATAAACTAAGTATATTACATATTATGATATTTTTTATGTTAATAGTTTTACCTACAACAACAAAAACATACATCAAATGGGTTACTAAATCATTGTTCATGTGTATTGTGGACTACCGCCTCACGAATTGGTTTCATTTGTTCTTCCATTTCCACCTTTCATGGGTGGGTATGATGATGGATATACTGTATATATATGATATTTATAAAATATTTATACATATGGAGTCATTATATCACAAATACACACACACACACACAGATATATATATATATATATATATATTTTATTACCTTCCATTCCATAGGAAATATAATAAAGCTGCTCAGGTATATGGTGGACTACTTCCTCACGAAGCGATGTTATTCGTCTTTAACTAAATCATTACATGGAAGGTGATAAGGATAATGTTAATGAATACATGTTATATAAATTACATAATTATTGTATTCATGACTTATTCATTATTCTAAAAATATTATATATATCATTTTATTTTTACACTAAAAGGATGATTATATCGTTCGTGTACTTGTGGAATCCACCTTCACGAAGTGATGCGACTCTCTTTTCATAACCAAAATTAATGATATGAATTAAAATTAAAATTTATGTAAAAATATGATAATTATTTCATTATTATTATTTTGGAGATGATGAAACTCTATAACATGTGCAAGAACTTGATATTTAATAACAAAACAAACATAAGAAAATAAGGTAATTAACACCTGAAATAATGAAAATAATGAAAGAGTATTATCAAATGGGTGATATGATGTTATAAAAAGATAATATATGATATGATAAATAATATTCTGTTTTTTTATAAGTTAATAACATGATTAAATCCATTATACATGAGTTTAAATTGAATTTAACCAAAAGGAAGTGCAAGGTAAGAGATTTTATTTCAATTCACATTCCATTGATACTTATTTGATATTATGCACTAATCCACTTTTATAGGGTGTATATAATACCCCTTTTATATGTAATATCTTTATCAATTTATACTTCAAAATATTTTAAGTTTCACTTTGAATCAATTCATCTAAGGTGATTTGACTTGAAAATTACCAAGTGGTAAAGTTATTGTACAATCTCACCTTATTTTGAGATTGTTAACTTTCTCTTGAAACAAACACCTTCTTGTAATAATTTTTCATTGGTAATTACATTTATCTTAAATATCCATATTATTTAATTATGGATATGATTATTTCATAAACTCTATAAGAATTTTTATATACATATTTTACGTTAAATGATATTAGATCAACTAGGGAAATATCGATAAATATTTATCATTTAATCAATATGTATATTTGATGATAAGGAATATTGATTCATGAATTAAATCAATTAATATATATATGAGGAATTATTTGGAAATATATTTATAGGTGTGGCTTGGTATAATATATCCCCTAGATGCATCAGTATATTTCAAGATACAAATTAAGTTTCACAAATTAAACATGTTTTCACCTATAGTATTTAAATTTTCTTGTGAAAGGTCTTGCTAGTATAGGTACCCTGATTTCTGATATTAGGGCTTCCAATAAGTAATAATTTCCTTCATTCATAATTTTTCTATTATTATACATGATATTTTTTCTATTAAATTATATATGGATGCATTTTATTCTCATTTTATTGATTAAATGGAATGTATTTTCAGTTATTTACCTTTCCATATTGATTATTATTTATTTTATCATGTATTCAAGTTATTTAAATGGAATTTGTCTTATATTATTTACCTTTACATATTTATTATTATTTATTGATTAATGATATATTCTATTATTCTTAACCCTTACTGATCATTTGATCTCCCCCATATTTCTTTCTTTCCCCAAGATATAAAGAAGAGAACATTGAATGAGTTTTCAAGGATAATGTTTAATATATTTGGTTATGTATTATGTTTAATTTTATATTCATGGTGTAAAATGGGTAACATGTATGTATATGGTTTTCTAAAACTTCTAAATTGATTGTTCCTTTAAGATTCAACCCATTTTATCTATACTAACATAATAAATTAATGAATTAGCTCATGGATACTTGGGTCGGAGTTGTTACAGTAGGTATCAAAGGTAGTTTAGTATAATCCTTTGGAAATATATTTAGGAAATAATATATTTGATAAAATAACTCTATGATATACTTTTTGGATAATAATAAAAGAAGATAATAATGTTTTGGTAATGTAGTAATTTTTTTCCCTTGCAATACTTCCCTTTTTGGATACTACATATGGACATAGTTCTGAAATAGATGTTCCTTGGGGTAATAACTCCAAATAGGTCACATTTATCTTGACCTGATCATCACTTGGTTTACAAAAGTAGACATTACTATGCTCCTAGTTTGATAATCCATGGTGATATGTTTAGGATAATTCACATTTTCTTTACAAACCATTATGAAGGATTTGAAAACAAAGATATCCCTAACGAAACCAAGTTTAGGATTCTGATATTAATATTGCATAAATTTTAATTTATGTAAATTGTTACACCATATTCATAATTATACATTATGATTTAAAATTCATAATCTTATGATCTAATCTATTATATGAAATTATCTAGAAATGGAACCAACAAGAAATATGAGATTCAATACTTTTGGATAATATAAAGATTTATATATAGAGTAATCCAAAAAATGGTATTGGAACTAAGTAAGTTATGACTATGTTAGGGTAGCTTATTCATGTTATAAAGAATAAACATTCCTGGGTGGAGCATCCTATTCCACAAAAAGATTCTCCTATGTTGGATCACTTTATACAATAGTTGCCCCCATAATTTGGTTTTAATATTGATCTAATACAAGGTTAGAAATGTATTAAGTGTCTTGAAATAATATTTATGGTTTTGGAATGTGGTGAAAAGGAAAAGGTTACACTTGTAGTGTATTTTCTCAAAGAATTCACATATCAATGGTAGTCTTTGATCTAGAATATTAGAGACGAATAAGAAATAGAACTCATGGAAAGGGAAGATTTTAAGGGGATATTTTTATAAAAATATTTCCCTAATGATCAATAAATTTAGATGAAGATAAAGTTCCTTAGGTTAAATAAAAATGAAGAAGAAAGTTTCATTGATTATGAAGCTAACTTTACAAGTTTAGCTAGGTATGTTATAGATTTTATACGCAAGACAGAGTGAAAGATTGGACTTTTATTTTAAGGGCTTATGAAAAGTCTCTGAACTGTATTACTCTCTCAAAATTTTTCTTCATACAATGAAATAGTTTATGTAGTGTCAATAGAATGAAATAATTCTCCAAGTCTTATGTATTCAAAGGGGAGAAAGAGAATAATAGGACGATGGATAAAATAATGGATAACGGGATTGAGGGACAAAAGGATTTTTCCATGTGTTATAAATATGGAAAGAATCACCATAAGAAATTCTTGAAGGGATTTTGAGTTTGTTACAAGTGAATATAACAGGGCCACAAAGTAAAATAATGAAAAATAAATAAAGGAAACACGTATATTCAGTGTTTTAACAGTAATGATATGGGACACTATGAAAATCAATGTCCCAAATGTAAATAGAATATACCATAGAGGAATATAAGTGTTTAAGGTCAAGATTACACTATTGATATAACTAAAGTGAAATGATTAATTTCCATATATTTTGGGATCTAAGAAAAATTTTGTAAATATATTTTATTGATTATATTCTCATCATAAGTATTATGAAATATATAAGTATTATAATATATTACCCTTTTCATTAAAGACGTTAAATCATGTGTTCAATGGTACCAATTAATAAAAAAAATTAGTGTAAATTTGAGATTCATGGAAAAAAATTATGGAGGGAGAGATAGACCTTAATATGTTCCTGATTCTGATATATTATGTTGGGATAAAGAGATGATTGATATAGATAAAGTTTGTTGTATACTACTAACTACCTTGGAATTGATTAATAATAATATCATTTGATAAATTTAGTAAAATTATTTCTAATGTTTTGGAAATTGATCTTTTGGATGGGTCATATGGTTACCATTTATGAAATGGTTTAAATTGAACTTTGGATGAGGTTTTAAATATTAATTAATTACTTCACTATATGGAAATTTAAACATATTGGATAACATGGGCTTACTATATTGGTTTTGGAAAATAGTTGGAGATGGAAGGAAAGACTTGTCACTAATTTATGGATATTGCGATCCATTAAAAGTGAATTTATATTATTTAGGAATAAAAAATATTCATTTTTGGATATTCGTATCTTAGAGTAAGGGATGAATTGAAAAACAACCAAAGGATAAAATTATTCTTATGGATTAGAAATGTATCAATTAAGTATATTTTTCTATATTTTTGGACTGTAAATAAATTAATAAACTCTATAAAAATGGTCTCCAAATAAAAAGGTTCTATTATTATCACCATTTATGATGATATCAATGAACTTATTCACACATATTTGTTTTATGGTTTCGTGGTCATTATCATTCTCTAGATCATTCAAATTCTTATAACCTATGATATTTATCACTCTATATTAATCATTGGAATTATTATTATCTTCCATGACAATATTTTTATTTCACACCTATGTTATAATTCTTAAAAACAAAATTATGTGATTTTTCAAGATGACATTCATACTTTCCTTTCTCTATTTTTAAGGGGATGTTTTATTAACACTTTTACTATGTGGGTTTTTCAATAAAGGATTTTTAAAATATCAAACAATTGATTACTGAAATAATATTTAAATTATAAGGATGAAATTTATTTAACATGGGTATAATATAACACCCTAATAATTTACAATATTTTCTTTTTAAAATAAATTTAATTTTTTTGATAGCTTTAAATAAATGAAACACTTGGTATAAATAAAACATGGTTTAGTCACATTTTGCACACTTAATTTAAAACTAAATCATAATACATTTAGAAAATTTATATGAAAAAAATAACTTCATTTTTTTATTCATAATACCAAAGTTATATTAGGGTTATTGTTTTTGTTTTTCTAAGAAGATTCATTTTTTTGATGAACAGTGAAAAATACTGAATTTTATTTGAAAAATACCTTTTTATTTAAATAATTTATAATGTAAAATTATATTATTAACTAGTTTTAAAGTAAAATTAGTAAAATTTTAAAACTATTAATCCAATTTATTTCATTGGAATCATTTTCACATTGAATTTGGATACAATTTTTTTTAAAACTTTTGATCATTTTCACTTTAAAAACCCGATCTCTCATCATGTCTAAGGGATTAATTTTAAATTATTTTTTTCCAATTTTGTGGATTGAATTTGAAAAAAAATGATTTTTTATTTGTAATATTCATAATTTATAATTTTTAATAAGGTTAAAATATTTTTTTACCCTAATGATTAGTGAAAATAATTAAAATCAATAATAACGATTAAGGTAAAAAAGAGTTTACTTAGTTGTTAAACTTAAAATATAAGGTGTAATAATGACAATAAACTTATAAAACACACATTTAATGTACATATTTATACAATTATGAAAATTTTATGCATTTTTATGAGTTTTAGGGACATTTTTACATGAAAGTGACTTATATAATAAGTTAAGTAAAGAAAAGGAAAAAGAAACCTTCCTTTTAATATCTATAAAGCTTCGTGATGGGTAAAACCACATTGATTTAGTTTTAAATATTTTTTTAAATATAAATGATATTTTTTAATCATAATAATTTATATTTAATTTTTATTAATGAATTAATTTCTTAAAATTCTAATGAAAGGCCAACATAGTAATTATTTAAAAAAATTATTTACTAAAATAAATGATACTAAAAAAATATTAAAATTGAGGTAAATTGATTGAATTATTGTATTATATTAATATCTTATATATATATATAAATTTACATAGGTGTTAACTTAATATATTCAAATTCCATCATTATCTTGATATTTTAAATTCAATTTAAATAAATAATGTCAAAATTGACATTAGTGTTATTTTATAACAAATGACTTTTAATTAAATGATTTAAAATTACGAAAAAGACTATCATATGAAAAGTGATTTATAAAGGATAATAAATATCAACTATTTTACTTCAATTTATCTTTTATAATAAATATATTTACCCCTAAATTGTAAAACGTTTATTAGCATAGTTAGTGTTAAAGTAATGTTTTTTCATATTACATACGCTTTTGTTATAATTAATTTTTAATAAACATGGGATTTTTATTTTATAAATTAGATATAATATTTATAATCATTTGGTCTAAATATTATAATAACTCTAACTTTAATTTAGTATTAATTGATAAATTACCTAGTTTAGAAAATTAGTTACTATAGTGAAAACCCAAAAGCGTACAAATAATGAAACATAGAAGTTTAGGATAAAAATGTTAAAAAAATGTGTTTAATTATGTGGTGGAGGTTTTTATAGATCATATAATTTATCCCCACATTTAATTATAAATTTTGGATCCACATTAGGAAATATTTACCTCCCAATAGTGATTATTTTTCAGTATTTACAAGAATATCACTCCTCTTCAACTATAAAAGGGAACTCACTCCCCTCACTAATTCACATATGTGAATAACTTTTTATCAAATTAAACCTACAAAAAACACCTAAAAACTTTTCTCTATGCATAATAGAAACCTTATTTTTGGAATAAATCCAACCTTTGAAGGATTTAGTGAAAACCAAAGGAGGATACACAAAGGAGATGTAATTTTCTTCAACAAGACTCTTTATTTTATTTCCTTCTCCACCTCCTTAAATTATTTTCAAACCATGATGATATAATATAATCTGGATATTTAATATAATTAGATTTTATTATGTTAATTTTAGTACCTAAAACCACACACACTTCCATAAAATGGGTTATGAAATCATCATTCTTGTGTACGGAGGACTACTACCTCGTGGACCAATATCGTTCATTCTTCCATTTCCACCATTCACGGTCAGGTATGATGATGAATATAAATTATATATATGATATTTAGAAAATATTTATACCTATATAGTCATTATATCATATATATTTTTAACCATCCATTCCATAGAAATATGAGAATGTCGCTCATGTGTACGACAGACTACTTCCTCACAAAGCGATGAGATTCATCTTGTACTAAAGTTTTACATGGATAGTGATAAGAATTATGTTAATGATTATGTTTTATTTAAATTAAGTAATTATAAAACTATAATATATATCATTTTATTTATACACTAAAAATATGATTACATCATTTGTGTATGTGTGGACTATCACCTTCAGAAAGCGATGTGACTCTCTTTTCATAACCATATTTCATGATTGGTCTTAAAATTATAATTGTTAAATAAATAATATAATTATTTAATTATTTTTTTGTGTGAAAAAACTCTATAATATTTTTAAGAATTGGTTATTTAATGATAGAATATGTATAAGAAAAAAAGGCAGTTAACACCCAAAACAATGAAAATAATGAAATATTATTATCAAACATAAGATAAGATGTTATAAAAGGATAATATATGAAATGATAGATATGATTATGGTTCAGTTATAAGTTAATAACATGATTTAAACCATTATAAATGAGATTGAATAGTTTTAAACTAAAAGTAAGCACAAGGTATTAGATTTTGTCTCAATTTACATTCAATTGAGACTTATTTATTATTATGGAAAAATTCACTTTTATGTGGTGTATATATTTCTTCCTATATATTTAATATCATGATTGATTCATACTTTATGGTATTTGATGTTTTACTTTTAATCATCTACTATAAGGTTATTTGGGTTAAAAACATCCAAGTAGTAAATTTATTGTACAATATCCCCTTTTGTGATTGTTAACATTCTCTTGAAACAATCACTTTATTGTAATAATTTCTCATTGGTAATTACATTTATAAAAAATATCCATATTCTTTCATGATGGATATTATAGTAACCCTTCTCTTTATTATAAATTAATGCGTGTTTTATTACATAAAATTACACTTAATACTACCCAGAAGATCAAGAGGTCTAGTGTCTTTCAGAAATTAGGTACATTACATAAAAAATTAAAACATGAAAACAAACATATTTATTGATAACTACTTTAACCTGAAAAAAACTTTCCTTCATACTTAACACTGCATGGGATAACCTAAGGACATACATAAGAAATTACTATGCTATAAATCCTATTAAAGGAATAAATAAGGCATAACATGATGAAGATAATACATGTTAGAAAATAGTCATATCAACAGAGCATCAAAGGAATGTGAATAATAAGGCATGATATAGCATGTTAATCATAACATGGGAAATGTGGAAACAACTTAAAACAATGAATAATAAATATAATTCAAGGCAAAATTTTCTAAGAAATCAGGGTTTAAAAAAGTACCATAAATTAATCAGGTACACCCCAGTCCTAAAATGACATATCATGATACTAAACATTACCCAATACATTGGAGCGCTATTAGGGCACACCCTTCTTAATCATTTCATTCTCATACTTAAGTGTGCCATATAGATCATATAACATGGATTCATTAAACATAATAATTTATTCCATGATCAAGGAATTTTGAATACATACATGTAAGTATATAAGAAATAGTTATATATTCATGAAGGTGAATACCCTTGATAGAAAAATGGGCATGTTATTCACTGCACAATTATTTTGGAATGGAAAATCACTGTGCGATTTCGGCAATATAACAACATCATATTGAAATTAATAAAATGGGTTGATGAGATTGAAAGGGGTATCTCATAATTTATACATGAAATATATAGTGATAGGGACATGAAAATGAATTCCCAAATATAAGGAATTGTAAATTGAAGGTATAACATAATAAAGAAACTTGAATAAAGAGGAGAAAGGAAAGAACCCTTACAAAATTTCGGCATGGTAACAGGTGTGCATAAAGATTCATAGGAGGTATAAATGAGATTGAAAGGAGATATCATCATTTATAAAAAAAATTAAATTAAGTGGGGTATATAATAACATATTCCAACATAATAAAATGGAAATTAAAAGGAATAACATTAAAAGGGGTGCTTGAAAAAATAGGAGAGTTGAAGATTCATTATGAAATTTCAGCATAGTGATAGCTTAGTTAAGGGTAAAAATGAGATAGTATAAATGGTATCTCATTCAAATAATATAAATTTTATAGTAATGTAATCATAATAAATGAATTAAATTATAACCAATTCAAATTATAAAGGCTAATTTCAGAATAAGGTTCTTGAATTGAAGAAAAAATAGGAAGGTGAGGATCCCATACTTGAAGGTGTGGCCCCAAAGGCTTGGGAGAGGATTCTAGGGAGGTTGGGGGTGACATGGGAGGACTCTAGGGAGTATATGGAGAAGTGTGTACGTGACTCAAGGATTTTTAGTGAATAGAAATGGGATCTTGGGTGAGTTTATATAGTAAATGAGGGGGATTTCTTTATTATTTGGGTTTTGGACTCTACTTAATAAAGTATTCAAAACAATAAACCATACCATGGTTTCTAAAAAAGGGAAGTGGTTAAAATTATTTTATAAGTCCAAGGGAAAAATATAATAAAATATTACCCTTGTTTATGTGGAGGGGAGTCACACTTTCAAAGAAATGATTTTAAAATCATAAAATATTTTATTAGTATTGCAGGATTCACTAATACTTTCTAAAACAAATAAAATAAACATAAAATAACATTATTTTAAATTAAAAACATATATTTGTCTTATTATACCTTTTATATTATTTATTACATGACTATTAAACCTTTATTATTTTATAAAACACACCGTGTGTTTATAAGATATTTAATTTTTACCAAAAAAATCGAATGTCTCATAAAATTGTGAAAATTTAATTATCAGGTAATTATAATTTCCTGATTCGAAATATAATATTAATTTTATCTAAATAATTTTCAAAATATTTTAATTTCACTTTTGAAAATAAAAACTATATTTATTGAAAATTGATAGGTTTTGACAATTACAGTTTTCAAACCCTAATAAAAATTACATTTGAATTCATAAAAATTATATGATCATTTATATTTAATAAATATTATTTAAAAATAATATTCCATTAAAATTTTATTTATTTCAAAAAATCCACTAATTCGTTAATTCAATAATTGAATTTGAATATTAACTAAAAATACAATTTGTTCTTTTAAAATCATTTACCAAGTAACAATAATAGGATGAAAATATATTCATTAATTTATAAATAATAATTTACATATTACTATTGTTATGGTCTTGATACATATCCCTTTAACACACCATAATACACCCTAAGAGTAAGGTGTGTGATGGTGTGGATTTCCTGGGGCTATTCGGTGAACATAGTTTGGGTCGTGATCTCAATGAACTTGAAATTCTCATAAAAATAGTTTTGATAATGCTTAAGTTGTTACATCATATCTTGGTCATGGTCTAGAGAAAATCCCAAAAATGATATCTCCTTCAAAAGCTCTAATAAATTGGATTAATAGGGTATGATCCTACTGGTTGAGGCCATCACTTCTTTTGTTTATGCCAAAAGGATTTATTAAAACCCTATATTTATACTAGTCAAGTGATCACTATTCAAAATATATATAATCAATGGTAACGATTCTTAATGACCATTTAAATACAATTAGATATAATAAAACAAAATAAGGTCATGTGTTTTATATTTAATAAAATCAAAAAGGGGGATTTTATTCATAATAGTTCAGGTCATTAAAATATTCTCTCCTTTAGAAACATTGCCCTTGGAATTTCCTTTTCCCACACTAAAATGGATGAGGGTAAATCTAGTTCATCACCTCCTCTGGTTCCTATATTTCTTCTTCAAACTTTTGTTTTCACCACAACACTTTTACGAGGGTCATTGTCTTATTTTGTAGAACTTTTTCTTTACGATCTAAGATCTTCACCAACTTCTCATCACAAGAAATGTTATTATCCAATGGTACTACCTCTGGATTGAGTACATGTGATGGGTCTGGTATGTAATTTCTTAGGAGGGATACATGGAATACAACATGTACTTGAGACAAGGTTGGTGGGACTTTTAGTCGATAGGACACTTATCTAATGTGATTAAGGATTTCAAAAGGGATCATTTACCTTGGAATATTCTTTCCCTTCTTCCGAAATCTCATCACTTTATTCTATAGAGATATGCATAGGAATACCATGTCTCCAACTTCAAACTCTTGGTAATGTTAATGATTGTCATCCTAGATCTTTTATCGACTTTGAGCATATTTTATGTTCCTCTTAATGGTCTTAAACGGCTCCACCATTTCCTAACCCATTACAAGACCTTCAAGCCTTTGTTCCCTAACATCATCCCAACATGTTGGTGTTATGCACCTCTTCCCATTAAGGGCTTCATAGGGAGCTATTTGGATGATCGAGTGGAAACTATTTTTTTTAAGATAAATCATCCAGAGGAACGTGTTGGTCCCATACTCCCTTTAAGTCAATTGTGAATTCTCTCTACATGTCCTTAAGTGTTTGGATAGTCTAATCATATTGGACATCAGTTTGAGAGTGATAAGCCATATTGAAGTTCATCTCAGTTTTTATAGCATGCAGGATTATTTTCAAAAACATAGATGTGAATCTTGGATCTCGATTAGACACAATTGATCGTGGTACTTTGTGTATACTTTCCACTTCTATGATGTATATTCATGCAAGTTTATCCAGTGAGAAATCCTATTGAATTATAATGAAGTGTCCAGTCTTTGTAAGATGATCTATGACAACCTAGATAGAATTTTTTCTCTTGGACTTCTTTGGAAGTCCAGTGACAAAGTCCATGGTGATATTTTCCTATTTTCATATTGTTATGGTTAATGCTTTCATCATACCATTAGACTTATTCCTTTCAGCCTTCACTTTTTTAAATACTAATAACTATGATGTATATTCAGAAATTTCATTTTTCTTGTTGTCCCACCAATAGTGATCTCAAATATCTCAATACATATTTGTGTTTCCTGGGTGAATAGAGAATGTTGAACTATATACATCATCCAGAAGTTCCTTCTTTAACTGAGGATTTAATAGAACACATAGTAATGAACTAAATCTCAAAATTCATTCTTCATTAACATTTAACTCCAAGTATTTCCCTTTCCTTATAGTTTCCACTCTCTTCTGAATTCCCATATCATATTTTTGATCATCCTTTAACCAATATAAAAGAGATGGTTATTCAATCATTTTTGAAATGATTTATGATGATCCTTTATTTTTGATTCCTATGTCCATCATCTTCAAATCAAAGAATATTATATCCTTCTCAATTCTCATTAATGATAGAAATTTTTGATCATTTCTACTTAGAGCATATGAAACTTTGTTTTCTTTCCCAGGATGGTAGTGCATTGAGAATTAATAATCCTTAATGAGCTCTAACCATCTTCTTTTGCGCATATTTAGCTCTTTCTATGTGAATATATATTTAATAATTTTATGAAATATAAATATTTTAAACTTATCTCTGAAGAGATAATGATTCCAAATTTTCTAAGTGAATATCACCACTTCTAACTCCAAATCATGAATGGGATAGTTTTGCTCAAGAATTTTCAATTTCCTTGAAGCATGGGATATGACTTTGTCATTTTTCATAAACACACAGCCCAATCCCTTCTTCAAAAAAACACTAAAAATTACAAAAATCCCACTTGTAGGTAGTGTGAGAATAGGTTCAGTGACAAGCCTCCTTTTCAAATCTATGAAGCTTTATTCACATTAATCATTCCAAGAAAAATTAACTCCCTTATGAATTATCTTGGTAATAGGGTTTGATAGTTGTGAGAAATTTATCACAAATTAGTCATAGTATCTAGATAAACCAAGGAATCTATGGCTATTTTTCATAGATTTTGGCCTTGGCCATCCCTCAATTGGGTTTTTCTCTGACTTATCCATAGATATCCCTTTTATTGTGATGATATTCCCCAAAAATGAGACTTCCTTCATTTAGAACTCACACTTGATGTACATTTCATAGAGATTCTCCAATCACAAGGTCTTTAGCATAGTGATCAGATTCTCCTAATGATCCTCCTTGTGTTTAGAGAATATTAGAATATAATCTATAAATACTATCAAAAAAAATTTTAGGTAATATATAAAGGCTCTATTCATCAAGTCCATGAAGAGTTTTGGAGCATTAGTGAGTCCAAAAGGAATCACTATGAACTTATAGTTCTTGTACCTTGTAAAAAAGTTGTATTGGGGATATCCTCCTTCTTCACCCATACATGGTAATATCCTGATCATATATCCAACTGGGATAATTATTGCGCTTCACATAGATGATCGAACATGTCATAAATTTGTGGAAAATGATACTTGTTCTTTATCATGACCTTCTTGAGCTCACGATAATCAATGCAAATGTGCATTGACGTATCCTTTTTCTTGACAAAGAGGACTGGGGAAACCCATGGTGAAGCACTTGGGCATATAAACCCTTATCTATATTCTCTTTTAGTTTTTTCTTTAGATCCTAAACATCCAAAAAAACTATCCTATATAGAGTCTTGGATATTGGCAATTCCCTAGGTATAAGATCAGTTGGAAATTCAACCTCCCTGCTAAGAAAAAGACAAGGAAATTCCTTGGTAAACATATTAGTGAATTCCGTCATAGTAGGCATGTATTCAAGGTTGATACCTTTCTTAGACTCAATGATTTTATCTACATACACTTTCTCACAGGGAAATAATATCCATGCTTGATCTTACGGTGCTAAATAAGATTCATCCTCCTCCTTGAACTTGTATAGAATTGGGTTTTGATCCACTATACGATGAGTTATTTCCTTCTCGTAGAAATTTATATTGTCTCTAAATAGAGAAATCCAATACATGCTTAGAATTTCATCAAATTCCACTAAAGGGAGTGTGAAGAGATTAGATGGGAAGTTCATCCCACAAACATTGACAAGAGAGGAGTTATATACATGGGATTTAATAATTTTCCTATTTTTTATTTTCACTGACATCTCTACATCCATGATTTGTGGTGGTATTTAGATTGTTATACTAAACATTCATGATATATTGGAATTAATAGAAATAGAATCAAAAAGTAAATTCTATATTCCTGAATGAATAACTATTGTACATGTCACCACTTCATTATCGGGATTCACTTTGGTAGTAGTGATGGAAAAATCTCACCCTTTCTACCTTGGAGGTTGTTGGTTGCCTCCAAAAACACTTGTCTTGGGGAATTGATTTGAAAACTGCCAGGGTTTCTTGTAGTTGAAGTAGTGAAAAACATGTTGAAGGTTTACTAGATAATTCCTTTCCTCTATCAAATTAGTGGGTTTCTGTTGTTGGAAATCATTTTCTAGGTTACCTTCTCTTCTGCACCTAAAGAATTTCCTTGTTACCCTTAATAAACTTCTAGGGTGATTATTTACACACATTTTTTAAGTGGGATACTGAAATTTGTTAGCATAATTGGATTTATCCATCAAACTACAAGAATTAAACTCTATTTTCTGATTATTATCCCAATGATACCCTTGATATTCACTAATATCCATTTTGACTTTGCAGGAACATTAGAAAATTTCTTAATAGCTATTAAAGTCACGGTTTACCAAGTATTTTTTTAGATTAGGATTTATCCCACCAATGAAGTGGTAAACAATTAATTTCAGGGTAATAACAAAACTAAAGGCATATCATGAAAGTCTTGTGAAAATTTCCTCATACACTCCAACAAATTCATCATACTTTTTCTTGAGTGGAAGGAAATATATTTTCATTATAATATAGAGGGTGAGGGGAAAATAATTATCAAAAAATATTTTCCATAATTCCTTCCACTCAATTGCTTTGATCTCTTCCTCATGATTCGTATTCTTGACCAATGTCTACCACTGATTAGTTTCACCCTCCATTTAATAAACAACCAAAATAAACTTCTGTTTTTCGGAACATTGAATCATGGAGAATATTATTTCAATGGAGTTTATTTATTTCTCCATGATTAAGGGATCAAATTATCTATTAAAAGTATGTGGCCTTTATCGAGTGAACATATCTATTATGTATTTTTCTCTATTATAGGGGTTTTGGCGCTCCTCTTAATACACGTATCTATTAATAACTTTTCTTAATTGAGAGAGTATCATGACAAAGTTTTTGATTCCCACTCCCATCATATTGGGTATCACATTGGGGTAATCATCACACTACCCATCACATCGGTTTTTAACATGATTCCTCTTATTTTTTTCCATTGGGTAGAATAAAAAAATATAATTATGGATAAATATATTAAAATTAAACATGAAAATGGGAATCCAATGACATTAAAGTGATATCTTATAAATTACATTTATCTCCTTAACTAAGGAATTTATAGGCTTCAATCTAGGATATCCATGATCTATTTCCTAACATATATTCTTATGGACATTTTTATTACATTAATAATGATTCCTATTGATCTTATGAATTTACCAAATTAAATCCCCCAATAGTGTCAAACTAGGTTCACAATAAGGCCCATTATCATGTACCAGATTACCCCTAGTTAGGCCTAGAATATCTTGTCGGATTATTTACCCCTAGTTACATCTATGCCAAAACTACGTCAACTCGTAGTATCTATATAGGGATGTATTTTCTTGATAAAACATTAAATCTATACTTACCAAAAATTTTGGATGTTTTCTTATACTTAGTCTTATCCTTAACGAATTTTATAGAGTTCTCTAATTCAAGTTTTTTCTCTATGTTTTTCTAATCCTAATCCAAAAAATATAACTAAACCCATCCTCTCATACCAATGATGGTAACCCTTATCTTTATTACACATTAATACATGTTTCATTACATAAAATTAGTCTTAATACAACTTAGAAGAATGATAAGTCATGTTTCTTTGGGAAATTAGGTACATTATATAACAACTAAAAACTTGAAAAGAAATATCTTTATTGATAACATCTTTATCATGACCAAAACATTCCTTCATACTTAACACTACATGGGATAACCTAAGGATATACATAAGAAAGGGGTGAGATATAAATCCCAGTAAAGGAATAAAAAATGAATAAAATGAGGAATACAATACATATTATAAAATTGGCATATCAACAAACCATAAAAGGAAAATGAATAACAATGCATGATATAGAATGATAATCCTAACATGGGAAATGTGGAAAAAAATTAAAACACCGCATCATAAAAATAAGTCATGTATAAATCCACCAAGACATCATAGTGGAAAAATATCTCATAAAGGGATAAGGTAAACCCCTTTCCCAACATTAATTATCATGAAACTAAAAATTATTCAATGCATTGGAACGCTATTAGGGCACATCCTTCATAATTATTCCATTTTTATACTTAAGTTTCCCACATAGATCATATAAAATTGATTCATTAAAAATCATAATTTATTACACAATAAAGGAATGTAGAATAAAAAAATGTAATTATCCAATAAATAAGTATATTTCATGAAGTGGACTAACCTTAATAGAAAAATGGTTATGGTATTCACTACATAATTATTTTGGCATGTAAAATAACGGTGCAATTTCAGTAGCATAACGACATCATATAGAAATTTATAAAATGGTTTTATGAGAGAGAAAATGGTCTATAATAATTTATACATAAAATGTATAGTAATAGGGACATGTAAATACATTCCCCAATATAAGGAATTTTAATTATAATAAAGAAACTTGAATAAAAAGTTGAAAGGAAAGAACCCTTACAAAATTTTATCATGGTAACAGGTGTGTATAATGGTTCATAGGATTGATAAATGAGAGTGAAAGGGGATATAATAATTTATAAATAAAATTTAAAGTAATTGTTATATGTAATAACATATCCTGATATATTAAAATGTAAATTAAAAGTCATAACATTAAAAGGAGTGCTTGATAAAAGGGGAGAGTGGAAGATCCCTTATGAAATTTCGACATAGTAACAACATAGGTAAGGGTAAAAATGAAAGATTCAAAATGTAATATCATTGAAATAATATCAATTTTATAGTATGGTAATCATAATAAATCAATTAAAATATAACCAATTTAAATTATGAACTCTAATTTCAAAAGAAGGTTCTTAAATTGAAGAAAAGAGAGGAAGGTGAGAATCCCTTATTTGAATGCATAACTCCAAAGGAATGGGAGAGGCATATTAGGAGTTTGGGGTGACATATAAGGACTATAGTGAGTATATGGTAGAGTTTCTATGTTCTTAAAGGAGTTTTAGTGAAGAGAAATTCGATATTGGGTGGGTTTATATAGGAATGGAGGGAGATTTCTTTATTATTTTGGTTTTAGACTCTACACAATAAAATATTCAAAACCATAAACCATACCACGGTTTTTGAACATGGTTTCTACCAAAGGGAAGTTTTTTAAATTATTCTATATGGCCAAGGGCCAAATATAACAAATTATTTCTTTTTCTTATGTGGAGGTGAGTCACACTTTCAAAGAAATGATTTTAAAATCTTAAAATATTTTATAAGCCTTGGAGGATTCACGATGGTTTTATAAAATAAATTAAATTAAATTAAAATCACATTACATTAAAGGAAAAAATATATTTATCATAGGATATATTTTATAGTATTTATTACACCACTATTGGGCCTTTATGATGTCATAAAACACAATATATATTTATATAGTATTTAAGTTTTACCCAAAAATTAGACTATCTCATAAAATTATGAACAATTAACCATTATATAATTTATATGTCCGGATTAAAAAAATAATATTCATTTTATATAAATAATTTTACAAATATGTGAATTTTTACTTTTAAAAATAAAAAGCTACAGTTATTGAAAATTGATAGGTTTGGACAATAAAAATTTTCGAACCATAATAAAAATTACATTTTACTTCATAAAAATTATATCATAATTTACTTTTAATAAATATTATTTAATAATAATATTCCATTAAAGTATTATTTATTTAAAAAAATACACTAATTAAAAAATTCAATAATTGAATTTGAATATTAACCAGAAATACAATTTTTTCTTTCAAAATAATTTACAAAGTAACAATAATATGATGAAAATGTATTCACTAATTTATAAAGAATAATGTACATATTTATATTTCTAGGATCTTGATACATATCCCTTTAATACACCAACATACATACTAAGAGTAAGGTGAATGAAGGTGGGGATTTCCTGGGGTCATTCAGTGAACATGGTTTGGGTCTTAATCTCGATGATCTTGAACTTCTCCCACAAATGGCTTCACTCATTATTAAGTAATTGGATATCTTCTTCAGATTAATCTAGGTAAAAACCCATACAAGTTATCTCCCTCAAAAGCTCTGATAAATTGGATTTATAGGGAATGATCCTACTAGTTGAGGTCATCATTTCCTTTGTATGTTCCAAAAGGATTAATTAAAACCCTATAATTATACTATTCATGTGATCATTGTTCAACAACTATATTATCAATGGTAAAGATACTTAACAGTCATTTAAATCAAGTTAGATATAATAAATCAAAATAATTTCATTTTATTTCTATTTAATTAAATCAAAAAGAGGAATTTTATTCATAAAAGTATAGGTGGTTACAAATATGATTATTTCTTAAACCATATACAAATTTTTATATATGGTGTTTAATTAAAAAGTTATTTGATTAAATGGAGAAATATTGATAAATCTATATCATTTAATCAATAGGGATATTTTATGATAAGGCATATTGATTCACAAATTAAATTGATTATTTTATATATGAGGAATGATTTGGTCCTAAAGTGATGGGTGTGGCATAGTATAATATACCCTCTCAATGCATTGATAGGTCTCATGATAGAAATTAATTTGTCCCAATTAAATGGGTTTTTACCTCTAGTATTTAAACAATCTTGTGAAAGGTACTGGTTGTAAAGGTACCATGATACCTAACATCGTGGAATCCAATAACAAATAATTTCCTTCATTTAAAAATAATTTATTATTATCCATGATATTTTTGTTAATAGATTATCTATGGATGAATTTCATTCTCATTTTATTATTTAAATTCCATGTGTTTTCGATTATGTACCTTTCCATATTGATTTTTCCTTATCTTTTCATATAGTCAAATTATTTAAATGGAATATTTGTTCAGATATTTAACTTACCATATTTATTATTATTTTTTAATTAATTATATCTTCCACTGTACTTAACAATTACATAGCATTTTAGCTCACCCTTATTTTTTTCCTTTCCACGGGATATGAAGAATAGGTCTTTGAATGAGGTTTCAAGGATTCGATTTATTATATTTTGTTATTTATAATGTTTTATTTTATATTCCCAATGTACAATGGGTATTATATATGTATCAGGTTTTCAAAAACTACTAAACTAATATATCCTTTGGGATTTGACCCATTTTATATATGCCATTGTAATAAATCAAGGAACTGACTTCAGACTATTTGGGTCAGGGTCATTATAGTGGTCACCTTCCTGCTATAGTGAATGAGTACCCTAAAGTATTTCCTAATGATTTTTATAGGTTTCCATCCCATAGAGAGGTCAATTTTACTATTGAACTATTTTTGAATAATATTATCATCTCCTTTCTATATTATCATATGGAACCCACTGAGTTTAAGGAACATAAAGTTCAGTTTGAGGATCTTGAGGCTAAGAGATTTATTCATCCAATCATGTCACATTGGTATTCAATAGTTCAATATGAAAAGAAGTTATATGAAATAGTTTGGATTTGTATGTATTACCATAATCATAAATAGGTGATTATTAATAACAAGTATCATTTTCCAAGGATTGTTGATCTATTTGATCAACTTAGGTGATTTTAATGGTATTATAAGATTTATCTATGATCAGGTTACCGTCAACTATGATTCTGAGAGGATGATATCCATGAGAAATCATTCAAGATAGGGTATGAACATTATTAGTATTTTGTTATGCTATTTAGTCTTACTAACTCTCATGCAGTGTTTATGTATTTAAAGGATCAGATATTTCATCAGTTCTTGGAATCATTCATGGTTTTATTTGTGGATGAAATTTTTGTGTTTTCCAAGATAAAGGAAGAGTACATGGATTATCTAGATATGGTTATAAAAACTCCGAAATAACATTTTCTATATGTAAATATTTATAAATGTCAATTTTGGAACAATGAAGGAAAGTTTATATTCAACTATATATCTAAAACAATAACCTCAATGGATCCTAAAAATATTTATATAGTGATGACCTAGGAACAATGTAGAAATGTGTTTGATAATTAGAGATTATTAGGTTTGTCTATTTATTAAAGGAATTTTTTTGGGTTTCTACAAGATTTCATCTATTATGATAGAGTTGACCCATATCGGTGATATGATTAAATGTAATGATAAGTTTCAAAGGTCATTTGAGGAACTAAAGGTGAGGTTAACTTTACCTTCAGTTCTGATTCTTCGAGAAAAAAATTAAGGTTATGATATTTTTTGAGATACCTTGGGTGTGGGATTTAGATGTATTATAATGCATGGGAAATAGGTGTTTGTTTATGTCTCTCCCCAAATATTCCCTCATGAGAAGAATTATCATTCTGATGATTTTTAATTAGTTTTGGTGATTCATTCCCTTAAGACTTGGTTCCACTATCTCATTAAAGAGTAATTTATCATATATTCTAATCATAAGAACCTAAAGTACATTTTTACCTAGAGGGATCTAAAACTATGACTAAGACACTTGGTTGAATAACTTTATATTTTTTATTTTTATATTATATATACACTTAGAAATGGTAATTTGGTTTTTGATGAATTGAGTAGAAAATTATCGACTCAAGACTTGAAGTAATCAGTATTAAAGTGTTATTTGATGAGTTTTTTTGCTGAGATATATTTGCATGTGAAAGAATATAATAGGAAGGTGTGATTAGCTGATGGGGAGTTTTATTATTTATTTGATGATTGGATGTGTATTTTATATGGAAAGTAAATTGATTTTCAGAATTTTAGTGATATCCTTTATGGTAGGGAGACCTTGGGTGACTAGTGTTGGTGTCTTTATTGTCTCTTATATTTCTAAGGTAGATTGGTCATTCTAATAATTATAAACTAAGAGTTGACGGATAGTGGACATCGGTCTAGTTTTTCTATACACCTTGGGAAAACTAATATGTATCCTTATTTGAGATTTAAATATTGGCGGTTGAGAATGAGGTTGTCAATTGTAGACTTCGTATCACAATGCCTTACCTGCTTGAAGATTAATCTAGATTACCAGACATCTACTAGTTTGTTTTAGACAGTACCCATTATATTATTGAAGTGGGATTATATATCTATGGATTTAATTGTCTATTTTCCATGGAATTATATTGGGAATAATTGTATTTTATTGATCATTGATCATCTCATGAAATTGGATCATTTCTTTCCTATTAATGAGATGATGAACATGGAAGAGATTAGTAATGTGTATGTATGAGAGAGAGGTTTTGAGAGGAAGAGAAATGGATCCTTTGAGTGGAATCCCCTCTCTCACCTAAGGTGGTGAGGGTTTCCCAAATCTTTCCTTTCTCCTTCCCCCACCATCTTGGATCAATCATGGTGGATCCTTCTGGTCTCAACTCTTACCTTGATTCGGTGTGGTGCGATCGGATACGGTGGTGTTCGTCGTGTCCCCGGTTTGATAATCGATGATTTTCTCCAGAGCTTCTGCTCAGTGTGATTCGATGATGATGCGTCCTAGCATAGTTCCATGGTGGTCATGTAGTTCCGATCAGTTTTGGTTCGATGAGTCCCATATTTATGGCATTATCAGTGTCTCCGCTCGACTCGTCATCACGTTCAGGTAACACCTATGGTGGTCTTCCCAACGTCGACTGAGAAGCTCCGGCTTCTCGATTTATCCGGCGTGTCTATGTGAGGTCCTTGGTGGGTTCCCAGCGAGCACCATGTCTAATCTACAGTGCCTCAGAGGGGGGTTGGATTTGGGTTTCCTACTGTGCATTTTATATAGGTGAAGGTCTATGGTGTCGAGTTTTTTTTCCTAGCTACTGTTGGTGCTTTGGCTCTCTTGCAGTTGATTTATGGACTCACAAACTTTGGATAGAGGCGGATGATTTGATTTGTTGATATGTTAAGGATTTTGATTTTTTTGGTGGTATTGGTTTTACTTCTTGGTTTGAACTTATAGGGGGATGTTTGTGCACCCAGACTGAATCACTTCGAACAGGCCCATAGGAGGATTCAGAGTTAGTAGTTCATTTTTTCAGGTTCTTTTTGGACTTGGTTGTTTGAGAGGGTATGGATTTTTTCATCGTATTTGGCATGTTCTTGACACATGACACTTTCTTTCCAATTTTCCTTATAATGTTAGAGTTCTTGAACATTTTTTTATTCTTGGGAAGGGCTAATCTGGTTTTCAGTCTCATTTTTACTCTTTTTTCCCTTCGGGTGTGATTGTCCTAGGTCTATTAAGTCCTTTGTTTTTACCCCATTATTCCCTTAAAATGGGTATTTATCAATAATAAAATATTTTAAGGTATTAGGGCCATGTGATGATATGTATGAGGGATAAAAAACTCCATGGGGTGCCTTCTACTGTTGTTTCTAATAGAGATATATTATTTACATATTGATTTTTGGAATGTATTGTAAGAGTAAAAAGGTACCCTTTTAATGTTAACCACAACATATCACCCTCTAATAAATGGAATAACTGATTGAGGCATTAAAATTCTTGAGGATATACTTTAGGCATGTGTAAAAACACTAACTCTAGTGACCTAGAACCGATTTATAATTTATTACATTGGCATAGATACAAACTGTAAAATCCAAAAGGATTTGTCATTTTAGCAGTTTTAGAGATCCAAATACATACATGATGCCCATTTTTCTTTTGGAATAAAAAATAAAAATAATATATAACAAAAATAAATGAACTTTATCCTTGAAAACTCATTCAAAGATCGATTCTTCATGTCATGAGGAAAAGAAATAAAATAAGGGTGATCTCAAAAGCTCAGTAAGGGTTTAGTATAGTGGAATCTATAATGAATTGATAAATAATAATCAACATGGAAAGGTAAATAACTAAACACACATACAATTTAAATAACATCACTATCATGATAAGATAAGGAATAATCAATATGGAAAATTAAATAACTCAAGACATGTTTCATTTAATCAATAACAAATAATGAAATGCATCCAAATATAGTATAATAATGAAAATATCATGGATAATAATAATAGCTAAATTATAAATGATGAAAATTATTAATTATTGTATTCAATGATCTCAATCATCATGATACCACTAATGTTAAGACATTTCACAAGATAATTTAAACTACAAGTGGAAACTCATTTAATTTGGCCAATTGATTTGTTTCACAAGGCCTACCGATGCATCAAAGGGATATATTTTGGTCCCAAAAATACATGTACAAATCATTCCAAATATTTAAAATAATCAACTTAATTTATGAATCAATATTCCTTATCATCAAATATTTTTATTGATTAAAGGCTACAAATTTATCAATATTTCCCTGGTTAATCAAATAATTGTTAAAGTAAATAGTGTATATAAAAATGGTATATAGTTTCCGAAATAATCATATCCATGACACAATAATATTTATATTTAATATAGAATTAATTTATAGTGAAAATTAATCATATGAAATTCATTTTTTCATGAGAAAGTTAATAATTATAAAAGAAAGTGAGATTGTACAATAACTTTTACTACTTGCTAATTTTTAATTAAAATCAATTTGGATTAAATAATTCAAATTAAAACTTAAAATGACATTACCTATGAATTAATCCTGAAATTTCATGTTAATGGGGCAGTATATACCCCATATAAAATGAATTAGGTGCATAACATTACAATATGCCTCAATAAAGGAAAATTGAAGTGAAGTACCTTACCTCACACATTCCATTAGTTGAACATGAATTAACCTACTTTATAATGGTTTTAAGAATATTATTAATTTATAATAGAACCATAATAATATTTTTAATTTCATATATTATCCCCTTATAACATTTTGCCTCCGATTTTTTTTTAATAATATTTCATTATTTTCATTATTTCGAGTGTTAATCGTCTTTTTTTCTCATTCATGAATTGTTATGAATGTTTCAGTTCTTATGCATATTACATTTTTACATCACAATAATAATAGTAATAATGAAATAATTATCATATTTATACATCAATTATACTTTTAAAACCAATCAAGAATGATGGTTCTATGAAATGAAGTATGTCATGATCATAGAGATGGTAAGCCTTACGTATGCATCAGTAATGTTTCGATTTTTTAACGATCATTATGGAAATGAGGTAAGTAATATTTTATCTTAAAAAATTAAAATAATATCATCAATAACATATTATCTCTTTAAATATACTTATATATACAATCCATGTGATGTGGTGATGAAAAGAGAGTCATATCGCTTTGTGAAGGTGATAGTCCACATGTACACGAACAATATTATCATTTTTCAGTGTAAGAAACAAAATTATATATTATATTTTTTGAATGATAAATATTTCATTAATATAATAATTATCTCATTTATATCATATATATTTATTAAATTTATCCTTATTTCAGTTCCCATGTAGGATCAAGACCACTAAGAGGGGTGAATCAGTGGTTCATTTTGTTTTTATAAGAAAGTTTCTTAAATCCTTAACAAAAAATTTATTAACCTCTGAAACTAGTTAGATTTATGATCCACTAGAATATAACTCACAAACTCAACATTATTATGAAAAATATAATGTGAAGGAAACACATGATATTTACATGTTTCGGTACAAATTAGCCACTTCTTTCTATGTTTTATATTCCCACCAACATGTGTTCTTTTATTATCTTCTTTCCAGAATACAAAGGAACAAGCAAGGAACAATTATACAATACCAGTAGAATCTTTTTTTTATACTTGATTATACCCTCTAATATCCTTTCTAGCATCCACTTAACACAAAAAGTCCTCCTCACCAACTTGTAAGTATCCATAATCACAAGTTTTATTTTTCTTATTATTTTATAATACACTTCAGAAAGTATTCACATCCTTCACAAGTAATCTATATAAAAATTTACTTGTGTACAACCTTCAAGAACTTAAAAAACTCACAAAGGAACTTATTGGTCTTGAAACTTCTTCCAAAATCTCATTATAGAAATCTTTCTTAGCTGAGTATGTATGATATCCCTAATATGGAAACTGTAACATCCCAAGTAAGTAAAGAATTATAGATTTTCATATCTATGTCTATTTATGAATTATATAGTGTTTTACTGTCTTAAAATGAGAATAAATCCAATCTTAAGCATAGAATTCTCTAATATTTTTAAAAGATTGTTTTACCACCTTTTGATGGTGAACCATTTTTAAATATATATTTTGACAATTTTATAAGCTCTATTTGTCAAAATAAACTTATTCTTTAGGATTGGGACATTTAAATTTACTTTGGATAAATTTTTGGTATTTTTCTGACATTGTTCATTTTTTAATGAATAGTGAAAAATACTGCATTTTACTTTAAAACTATTTTTTCATCTAATTTAATTATATGGGTAGATTATCTTTTTAATTGGTTTTAAAGTTTAAATATAATATATTTTTACCATTTAATCCAATGGTTGTCATTTGGATTAATTTCACTTTAAAATTGGACATAAACAATTGTCAAACTTTTCGTAGATATTGTTTCAAAAATACCCGCTATTCGTTTTGACAACGGTAATTATTTTTAAATTAATGACTACAATTTCTGTGTTTGGAATTTTTGTAAAATGGATTCCATATTTGGAATCAGAAGTTCCAAATTATGTAATTAAGACTCTTTTTTTTTTGACATTATGAATAGTAACAACGGTAATTATCTTTAATTATAGAGATTAATTAGTAATCGGGTAGTTAAGGGTAATAAATTAATATTACAATAATAAAAAATGACCACAAAATGTGTCCTAATTCTACTTTTTGTTTCATTTAAGACCATGGGATTCCTTGTGCCAAACTTTGGGACCCCATGGATTCACTTTTGGATGATAGTGACACTTTATCATTTTATGTTTTTTAAAGGGAAAGTATAACCAAAGTATGTATCACCCAAGTAAAACAATTTTAATTTTGTCTAGAAATATTATATCTTGGACTATAAATAATAATTGGAAATATAAAAATATTTCCTACATCATAGTAATTTGTTTTTAATTTTTAGACATTAAATAAATTAAAATTTATATGACACCATGATGATGCAACGATTACCTCATTAATGAACAATTTAAATAAAATGAAAAGATAATGTAAAATATAATACTTAAACTTGTCAAAAACCTATTGGATGAGTATATTTCTAACCCTCATCAGCTTATCCTCTAAATATATCAATTTGTGACCTTTAAAATCCGAAACGCATTTTAATATAAAGTAACATTTCTTGACTTTCCAGGAGTGCCCCTCCTCCCTCTTATAAAAGGCCCCCACCTCTACCTCAATACCCAAACCTATCAAGCCATTGGCTCAGCCAAGATCTGCTCATTTTATCTCTCCACATTCCTCTATTCATCATAGAAGCCTTACCTTAGGCAGAAATCTCTTCAACAAACCCTTTTGGTTCAAACCAAGAGGAGTTACCCGATTTAAAGGTAATGCCTTCACTTGTGTTCTTTTGTTTTATTTTGCTTCTCCAAACCCCTAAAATAATATTATTCCTTTAATTTGTAACAAAACCAGTATCTTAAATATAATAGTATGTTTTATGAGATGTATTCAAGCTACACTTACACACACCTCCGTTTAACGGTTAAAGAACAAACTGTTTCTGTGGATGGCGAATTTCTGCCTCACAAAACGATGATTGTTCAATATTATTTTAACACCTTTCATGGTATCCATTAAGATGTAACTATATTTATATATGATATATATTATGTTTATTTTTTCCTTATGCTTCTGTATTTTTCATTTATGGAATACCTTTATGGTTTCCATTATGGGTAAACGTGATATCTTCATTTTAGGAAGAGCGGACTACCGCCCCCTCAAAGTTATTTAATTTTTTAATGCCATATGTGGGATGTATAAAGGATGGAGTTAATGATATTATATATGATATTATACTGGAATTATAATATAACTTTATATCATTATGAATTCATTCCATTAAATACAAAATAGAAATGAAAGTAGCGTTCATGCGTACATACGGCTTACCGTCTCCATGAACGGTGCATTTCATTTCTTACCTCTAAATGTTATGTAATATTATAAATGCATGTATATACTGGATATATATGATATATATGATATCTACATCATGAATATAATTCTTTATATAATGGATATTTTACCACATGAACAACTTGTAATTATAAGGAGTTTATTTTTGACTCAAGTACCAATGATCGACAAAACAACCGTTATTAACATAAATAATTACATAGTGTTCATAACATGGTAATAAGTGATGTAAAAGGAATAATTAACTTGAAAAAGGTTATTAAGCAAGTAGAAATTAACTCAAGTTTATTATTTAGGAGATTAAATAATGATCGAGTCAAGTCGTACACGAGGTAAGGGACTTCGTCTCAATCTCCTTTCATTGAGGAATATTTTGTTTTATACACAACTTTCTTTTATACGGTGTATAAACCCCTTTGAATCTTAAGTTTATTCAAAAGGAATATTTTTTATACGAATCATTTTACTAAACAAAAAAAGGGAATGTTTTTGTTGTACGTATGCGGCGACAACGACTTCTCCGCCGCCGTGACCATTATTAGAGTTTTGGATACCTCTACAAGACATAACTTTTTTTAAATGAAAAATAAATACCATGTTTTACTTTTATTTTATTTTGGTATTGAAAATAGTTTTGATAATGTTTTTATTATATCAATGTGTTGTATTGATATATTGTTATTGAAATGTGGAAATGTTATGTTTCCTTTATGCATGTTTTATGTGATACGATTATGCTATGGATCTTGGGAATTGTTTATGAAATAGGTGGTTCTGTGATAAACTAACGGTGGTTGAGCCCAATATAGCTCTCCAATGCATTGGGTAACGTGAAGGGGTTAAATGCTAAGGTTTCTTCGAAGAGATTTAGGGAATATACTGACTTGGGTATTCCAAACGTAACCATGAGGGTTACTCCATACATAAGAATGTTATGAATGCCTCAAGTTTCCTTTATGTCTTATGATTTCTATGATTTACTCATGATTTGATGAGGTATGTTAAAGTGATTATGTTTTATGAGTAAAGTATGATTTCATTAATTCTTATGTATACATGGACTAATGTTTTCATTCCTAATTTTTATATACCTTACTGATCTTTTTATGCTCATCCCATGTTTTTGAAATGTTTTTCACAGGTCAAGGGAAAGGTACATGATGTGATGATAGTGTCAACGAAGTGTCAAGAAAGAATATATGTTTTGTTTTAAATATGTTTCCTTTGATGGTAAAAGTGAATATTGTCTTTAATTTAACCACCTTTTTTAAATGTGGAATGTAATGCATGATTTATGATCTAACTCTATACAACTCTATACCTGAAAAGATCCTCAATGTGTAATCTTGTAATAACTCAAGATGAAGTAATTTTTAAGGGTAGGGCCTTATATTTGGTATCAGAGGTCGGTTTAGATAACTTTAGAAGTTAGAATTCTATTAAATTTTTATCCAAAAATATTTTTTATGGTCAAAGTGAAATGATATAGCATTTGAACATTACCATGTTGCTTCATCTAAGACATGATTGTTCAGAATGGTTTTCCGTAGAGGAAATAGGGAAGCAGTGCTAGGAAGGCATACTGAAGGAAATGACCTTCCGAATCAGCATCCTGAGATGGTCAGAATTGGAACTGAATAGTTTGTTGTATTAATGGTGTATTTGACTCAAGAGATAAATGTTGGTGGTATCCATGCACGAGATTAGCCAGATCAACTGTGGAGGAACATGTTAGTGGTGGAAAATTTCATGAGGAAACATCCCCCATAATTCAGAGGATCATATGACCCTGTGCTAGCTGAAAGGTGTATTAAATAACTGGAGAAGATTTTCAATGTCTTGAGGTGCTCATACAATCAAAAGGTTAGTCTTGCTATTTACCATTTGGAGGGTGAAGCAGATCAGTGGTGGTCGATGGTTAAAAATATTAGGGACGCTTATAAGATTGATGCTCTTGACTGGGTTGAATTCAAAGGTATGTTTCTTGAGAAATATTTTCCTAAGGCTGTTCGGCTTAGGATGGAAAAACAATTCTTTTAATTGAGGCAAGAGGACGACTCAGTGGCTACTTATGAAGAAAGGATCAATCGATTGTCAAGGTATGCTCCAAATTTTATCTGAGACCTTGATAGTAAATTCAGTAGTTTTTACTCAGGATTAAAGACAAAATATCGAAGGGCTTTAGCTTCTAGCGGGTTAAAATGTTATGAAAATCATGTTCGATGTGCTGAGAAGGTGGAAATGGAGTCTGTCGATGATCAAGTGTTCTATAACAACCAACAGATGAAGAGACCGAGGTGGTAGGAGAATGGGAAGAATCCATCAAATAAGTCTAATGGTAAGAAAATGAAGTTTTCAGTTTGTGATAAATGTGTTAAAAGGCATGTTGGGGAATGTCTTTTGAATTCTGGAAAGTGTTACTGATGTGGTAAGATGGGACATAAGGCTTGTGATTGCACTGAAAAGATCAAGGTGATGGTAAGACCATATTTGATTCACAGTTAGTGAAATGTTTTAAGTGCAATGAGATGGGTCATTATGCAAATGAGTGTTCAACAAAGAGCTCAAATGATGGGAAGCAGTCAGACTACAAGCAGAAAGGTGTGTTGAAATCCTTTGCAACTACTTCGGCAGATATTGGGCCATCAAATGAAGTGGTATCAGGTACTTTGTTTGTTTTTTTAGAATATGCCAATGTGTTGTTTGATTCGGGTTCTACACATTCTTTCATCTATGAAAAATTTTCTAGTAAATTGGGAATTCCATCTCAATAAATGACTCTTGAACTTGTGGTAAAAACACCTAGGGGAAATGGTGAGGCAAAAAGAATTTATAAAAATCTTCCTATTCTTATCTGTGGAAAGAACCGACTTGCAAACCTTATTTTTTTACCTCTAGTAGAGTTTGATGTTATCCTGGGTATGGATTGGCTCTCTATTTACCATGAGAAGATTGATTGTAGAGATAAAGAAGTTTCTTTTCAGAAATACTTTCATTTTTTGTACAAGAATGAACCATTACTATTGATAACATATCAAGAGGCTGAGAAACTTGTAAAAGATGGAAATGAATGTTACCTTGCACATATTTTTGAAAACAATGGAACCGTTCAGATTAATTATGTTCCAGTGGTAAATGAGTATCCTGATGTTTTTTTTGATGACTTACCTGGAATAATACTAGATCAGGAAGTTGAATTTATTGTTGACTTAGTTCCTAATGCTAAGAAAATTTCAAAACCTCCTTATTGAATGGCTCAAATTAAACTTTTATAGTTGAAGGAGCAATTGCAAGATTTATTAGAGAAAGGTTTCATTCGACCTAGCACATCACCATGGGGTGCTCCTATCTTATTTGTTAAAAAGAAAGATGGTTCTATGAGACTTTTCATTGATTATAGATCCTTGAATAACATCACTATTAAGAAAAAATATCCTTTGCCTCATATTGATGATTTGTTTGATCAGCTCCAGAGAGCTCAGTATTTTTCAAAGATTGACCTAAGATCGCGGTACCATCAATTGATGGTAAAGGTAGAAGATGTTCCGAAGACTGCATTTGGTAAAATATATGGCCATTATTAATTTTTAGTAATGCCTTTTGGGCTAACCAATGCACCTGCTATATTCCTGGACCTTATGAATAGAATTTTCCATGAGTTCTTGGATAAGTCTGTGGTTGTTTTCATTGATTATATTTTGGTGTTTTCTAAAAGTAAAGAGGAGCATGAAAATCATTTAAGGGTTATTTTGAAAACCTTAAAAGAAAAGAAATTGAATGGGAAATTCAGCAAGTGTGGGTTTTGGTTGCAAAAAATTTATTTCCTTGGTCACATTGTTTCTAAAGATAGAATAACTGTTGATCCTGCAAAAACAAAGGTTTTTAAAGAATGGACAGGACCCACAAATGTAACTGAGATTCGTATTTTTCTTGTTTTGGCAGGATATTACCGAATGTTTGTTAGAAATTTTTCCTGATTATCTATTCCAATGACTAAGATAACTCGAAAGGGTGTTAAGTTTATCTGGACAAAATAATGTGATTATTTTTTTTAGGAATTGAAAAGAAGATTGGTGAATGCTCCAGTTTTGGAACTACCTTCTAGGAATAGTGAGTATGTTAACTATAGTGATGATTCATTGAAAGGACTTGGTTGTGTCCTAATTCAGAATGACCAGGTAATTGGTTATGCTTCACGATAGTTGAAAACTCATGAGGTAAATTACCCTACACATGATTTGGAATTAGCTGATGTTGTTTTCGCTTCAAAAATTTGGAGGCATTACTTGTATGGTGTAAAGTGTGAAATATATACTGATCACAAAAGTTTAAAGTATATATTCACTCAAAAATAATTGAACATGAGACAGAGGACATGGCTAGAATTAATCAAGGATTATGATTGTACAATTCATTACCATCCAGTAAAATAAAATAAAGTGGATAATGCTTTGAGTTGAAAAAGTAATGCTTCATTAACAATGTTACATTTGGAATGTGATCCTTTGGTTAAATATTTGATGAACTTTGGCATAGAAGTTGTTGGGGTAGGATGTTCTTCTGTTTTGTTTCAGGTATTGGTGAAATCTTCTCTATCAGACAGAATTAAGCAAGCACAGAAGCAATATAGTGAGTTGTAGAAAAAGGTAGAGCTGGTTAAGAAGGGTAAGTTGCATGAATTCAACATTGATAATGATTGTGTTTTGATATTTGAGAAGATATTGTTGGTGACGTGTAATTCACAGTTGAAGAGGGAGTTGTTATGTGAAGCTCATGGTTCTCCGTTTTCAGTTCATCCTGGCAGTACTAAGATGTATAGAGATCTTCAAGAGTATTACTGGTGGGATGGAATGAAAAGAGATATTGCTGATTTTACTGTGAAGTGTTTGAATTGTCAATAGGTTAAAGCAGAGTGACAGTTACCAAAAGGTATGCTTCAGCCTTTACTAGTACCAGATTGGAAATGGGAGAATATATCCATGGACTTTGTTGTTGGATTGTCGAAGACACCTCGAGGTAATAATGTAATCTGGCTTATTATTGATCGCTTGACTAAATCTTCTCATTTCCTTACTATACGAGATACTTTTTCCCTAGATCAACTTTCTTGTTTGTATCTTAAAGAGATAGTCAAGTTACATGGACCTTCCCTCTCCATTGTATATGACCGTGATCACAGGTTTACTTCTAACTTTTGGAAAGGCCTTTAAAAGTCATTGGGTACTAAATTAAATTTTAGTACAGCTTTTCATCCTCAATCAGATGGGCAGTCAGAATGAACAATTCAAACTTTGGAGGATATGCTACGATCTTGTTCAATGAATTATCAGGGAATTTGGGACCAACATCTTTGTCTAGTTGAGTTTTCTTATAATAATAGTTTTTATTCTATTATACAGATGCCACCATTTGAGGAATTATATGGGAAGCGGTGTCGAAATCCAGATTTCTGGGATGAAGTGGGTGAAAGGAAGTTGATGGGACCAGAATTGGTAGAAGATTTGGCAGAAAAAGTTCAGCTGATACAGAAACACATGAGAATAGCTCAGAGCAGGCATAAAAGATATGCGAACAATAGGAGGAAGGATCTCTCTTTTGAGGTAGGTGATCATGTCTTCCTCAAACATTCACCATGGAAAACTGTGATGCGATTTGGTAAGAAAGGAAAGATGAGTCCAAGGTTCATTAGACCATATGAAATTCTGGAAAGAGTTGGAGTAGTTGCATACCGAGTGACTTTACCTCCGATTTTATCTCAAGTACACAATGTTTTTCATGTTTCAATGTTAAGGAAGTTCATGCCAGATCCATCTCATGTTTTGAGTCCAGAGGTAGTTCACCTGGAAGAGAACCTATCTAATGAGGAACAACGGGTCCAGATTCTTGACCACAGAGTGAATGTATTTAGGAATAAGGTGATTCATCAAGTAAAGGTTTTTTGGAAAAGCCACATGATTGAAGAGGCAACATGGGAATCTAAAAATGAAATAAGGGATAAATACCCCAACTTATTCAATAAGTAAATAAATTGTGGGGATGAAATTTTAAAAAGGGGGGAAGGATGTAACATCCCAAGTAAGTAAAGAATTATATATTTTCATATCTATGTCTATTTATGAATTAGATAGTGTTTTACAGTCTTAATATGAGAATAAATCCAATCTTAAGCATAGAATTCTCTAATATTTTTAAAAGATTGTTTTGCCGCCTTTTGATGGAAAACCATTTTTAAATTTATCTTTTTACAATTTTATAACATATATTTGTAAAAATAATCTTATTCTTTAGGATTAGGAAATTGAAATTTACTTTGGATAAATTTTTTATATTTTTCTGACAATGTTCATTTTTTAATGAATAGTAAAAAATACTACATTTTACTTTAAAACTGTTTTTCATCTAATTTAATTATATGGGTAGATTATCTTTTTAATTAGTTTTAAAGTTTAAATAGAATATATTTTTACCATTTAATCTAATGTTTTTCATTGGGATTAATTTCACTTTAATATTGGACATAAACAATTTTCAAACTTTTGATAGATGTTGTTTCAAAAAAACCCGCTATTCGTTTTGACAACGAGAATTATTTTTAAATTAATTAATACAATTTCTGTGTTTGGAATTTGGTAAAATAGATTCCATATTTGGAATAATAAGGTCCAAATTATGTAATTAAGACTCTTTTGTTTTTTGACATTATGAATAGTAACGACGGTAATTATCTTTAATTATCATGATTAATTAGTAATCGGGTAGTTAAGGGTAATAAAATATTATCATAATAATAAAAAATGACCCCAATATGTGTCCTAATGCTAATGGTTGTGTCATGGCAGACCATGGGATTCCTTGTTCCAAACATTGGTACCCCATGGATTCACTTTTGGATGATAGTGACACTTTATCATTTTATGTTTTTTAAAGGGAAAGTATAACCAAAGTATGTATCACCCAAGTAAAACAATATTAATTTTGTCTACATAAATGATATCTTGGACTATAAATATTAATTTGAAAGCTAAACATATTTCCTACATCATAGTATTTTTTTAATAATTTTTAGACATTAAATAAATTAATTTTTTTATGACACCATGATGATGCAGTGATTACCACATTAATGAACGATTTAAATAAAATGAAAAGACAATATAAAATATAAGACTTAAACTTGTCAAAAACCTATTGTATGAGTATATTGAAAACCCTTATCACCTTATCCTAGAAATATATCAATTTGGGACCTTTAAAATCCGAAACTCATTTTAATATAAAGTAACATTTCTTGACTTTCCAAGAGTGCCCCTCCTCCCTCTTATAAAAGGCCCCCACCTCTACCTCCTTACCCACACCTCTCATGCCATTGGCTCGGCCAAGATCTGGTCATTTTATCTCTCCACATCCCTCACTTCATCAAAGTAGCCTTACCTTAGTCATAAAGCTCTTCAAGAAACCCTTTTGGTTCAAACCAAGATGAGTTACCCGATTTAAAGGTAATGTCTTCACTTGTGTTATTTTGTTTTATTTTTCTTCTCCAACCCCCTAAACTATTTTTATTCCTTTATTTTATAACAACACCAATATCTTAAATATAATAGGATTTTTTTATGAGAAGTATTCGAGCTACACTTACACACACCTCCGTCTAATGGTTAAAGAACATACTGTTTCTCTGGATGGAGAATTTCTGCCTCACGAAACGATGAATGTTCAATCTTCTTTTAACACCTTTCATGGTGGCCATTAATATGCCACTCTATTTATATATGATATATATTATATTTATGTTTTCTTTATTCTTCTGTATTTTTTATTTATGGCGTACCTTTTTGGTTTCCATTATGGGTACACGCGATATCTTCATTTTAGGAAGTGCGGACCACCTCCCCCTCAAAGTGATTTGATTTGTTAATTCCATATGTGGGATGTATAAAGGATGGAGTTAATGATATTATATATGATATTATACTGGAATTATAATATAACTTTATATCATTATGAATTCATTCCATTAAATATGAAATAGAAATGAAATTAGCGTCCATGCGTACGTACGACTTACCGTCTCCATGAACGGTGCATTTCATTTATTACCTCTAAATGTTATGTAATATTATAAATGCATGTATATACTGGGTATATATGATATATATGATATCTACATCATGAATATAGTTCTGGGTATATTTGATATTTTACCACATGAACAACTTGTAATTATAAGGGGTTTATTTTTGACTCAAGTACCAATGATCGACTAAATGACTGTTATCAACTTAAATAATTACATAGTGTTCATAACATGGTAATAAGTGATATAAAAGGAATAATGAACTTGAAAAAGTTTATTAATCAAGTATAAATTAACTCAAGTTTATTATTCAGGAGATTAAAGAACGATCGAGTCAAGTCGGACACGAGGTAAGGGACTTCGTCTCAATCTCCATTCGTTGAGGCATATTTTTTTATACACAACTTTCTTTTATATGGTGTATAAACCCCTTTTACTTTTATGTTTATTCAAAATGAATATTTTTTATGCGAAGTGTTTTACTAAATGAAAAAAGGGAATGTTTTTGTCGTACGTATGTGGCGACAACGACTTCTCCGCCGTCGTGACCATTATTTGAGTTTCGGCTTCCTCTATAAGCCATAACTTTTTTTAAAATGAAAAATAAATACCATGTTTTAATTTTATTTTATTTTGGTATTGAAAATGGTTTCGATAATGTTTTGATTATATCAATGTGTTGTATTGATATCTGTTATTGAAATATGGAAATATTATGTTTTCTTTATGCACGTTTTATATGATAGGATTATGTTATGGTTCTTGGGAATGTTTTATGAAGACGGGTGGTTCCGTGATAAAATAAGGGAGGGTGAGTCCGATATAGCTCTCCAATGCATTGGGTAACATGAAGGGGTTAAATTATATGGTTTCTCCGAATATATTTAAGGAATATACAGTGATGGGTATTCCAAACGTAACTAGGAGGGTTACTCCCTACGTAATAATGTTATGAATGCCTCAAGTTACCTTTATGTCTTATGATTTCTATGATTTACTCATGATTTGATGAGGTATGTTAAAGTTCTTATGTTTTATGAGTAAAGTATGATTTCATTCATTCTTATGTATACATGGACTAATTATTTCCTTTGGTATTTTTATATACCTTACTGAGAATTTTAGGCTCATCCCAAGTTTTTGAAATGTTTTTCACAGGTCAAGGGAAAGGTACATGATGTGATGATAGTGTCAAGGAAGTGTCAAGAAAGAATACATGTTTTGTATTAATTATGTCTCCTTTGATGGGAAAAGTGAATATTGTCTTTAATGTAACCACCTTGTTTAAATGTGGAATGTAATGCATGATTTGTGATATAATTCTCTAAAACTCTAAACCTGAAAAGATCATCAATGTGTAATCTTGTAATAACTCAAGATGAAGTAATGTTTAATATTGGGGCCTTATAGAAACCATTGTACGATGGGATAATTGAGTAGGAACACAATAAGCACCTCACAATTCCTACATCAGATAGAACTCATTTAAATGAACCTAGATACAATATATGTCACTCTGATAGGGTCACTCTAAAGGACCTATTCTTATGGAACTTCATCATAATCAACTTGAAAAATAAATTCTGTTTAGAAACTCAATACGATTTTCCTAGTCCAATGATCTAACCAAATATGATTACTAACTGAATATGATCGTCTTCTTCTTCTTCTTCTTTCTGATAAAATTCTACAAGAAAACTCAATTCAGAAAATTATTCTTGCTAAAATTGTGGAGATTTTCTCACCTTTCTTTTCACAAATGATGAAATATAATCATTACACAAATTATTCACCACATATTTATAGGCTCACAAAAATGGTTGAAAATGGATTCTAAAAAGCTTTTCCCACTTCACGAAATTTCTCAAATATTCAAACTTCCTTAAATCTCATATATTTCCTGGAATCTTTAAATTACTTTTAGAATCTTCAAATATTTTTTATTTTAGTATATCTCATTGACTTCTTTAATGATTCATTATTTATAACAAATCTTCAATCCAATTCTATTTTTCATTTTGATTTTCCCATCACGATTCTTCATTATGATGTTCATCCTAATTTCTTGAACAAATAGTAAATATGGAACTAAAGACTTCTTAATAAACATTAGGCCAATTCGGATTCTCTCTTTATGATCTACCTCAATAAGATGAAGAAAATTGTGAAAAAATAGTTTCTTCATTACGTTTATTCACACCAATTGAAAGACAAATCTTCCAATTCTGATTTTCTCAGTATGATGGAAGTTTATGTTTAAAAATAGTTTCATATTTAAGTTGTTAAACATAAAATATAATAAGGAAAACAAATTTCTTCTCATTATGATTCTTAGAACCAACTCTCATCCTGATTTTTTCATTATGATGAAGACAACATATTATTTCAAAGTTATTTAACCGCTTCTACCTCTTCTATTATGAATGCAATACCAAATATCTTTCACCACTCAACTTATTTTTCCTTCCAATAAAACCGGAATAAAATTATCTTGAATATGACTATATTGAATACAATTGGAAGTACTTATTCTCCCCCTTTCCTTCACAGATATAGAATAATAAGTTTTACAACTTACTTATGATTTATAGGGAATACATAACAAAAAAGCATTGTCAGATTTATATTGGATTCATTCTGACTCTGAAATAGTTTATTCATTACGATCGCCACTTTCATTCAATAATCAATACAAATTATGAATTTTTAATCAAAGTATCAACACAATTCCTATATTTTTTACTCATATTGATGTTGGAATCTGATGTCGATGATTTAGAATCTGATCCTCCTTGTTCTGATTATCATTCTTATGGTTCTGGGTCTGATTTGACAACTTCACTTACACAATTCTTCAATATGAATTTCCATTACCTTTTCAACATAATTTATTCATTAAACAAAATAAGGATATTGATATATTGAAAAAAAATAAAACCAAAACTCAACTGGGGTCTAAAAATCTCAACCTTTGGGTTTTTTGTCAATACCCACTTCAATACCTACATTTAACCACATTAAAATAAAAGTGGTAGTTTTTAATTTTCCAAATTTTTCTTCTCTATGTCTTCTTTTCTTGATCCCCCTATTTTTTATCTCTACCCCTTAATATATTCTCTCCCCCTTATTAAAAATAAAATTCAAATGGGTCATCATGAAATTTTTCCTCCTTATTGAAAAATTGTCTCATTTCAAAAGGTTGGAACTTTTTATCTCAAAAAATTGAAACTCTTATTTTGGGGAACATATGTATCACATGATTTTATTAACAAGGAACCATTAATAAACAAATCTAATTCTACATGGGAGTACCTGATGTAGAAAACAAGAGTGTATAACAAGGTTATCAATGATTTCCATAACTCAACTTTCATGTAATACCTTAAAATTTTTCTTTGAACATTATCATTTCTGGGAAAATAATGGAAGGATCTTTTTAAGATAAAAGTAACCTACATCCATATCAAAAAACATATTATAAAGTTGAGTTTTATACACACAACTTTCAAAATAAAATTTTCATAACTTCATTACTTTATTTACAAATAATATTAAGATACTCATCATTAGTTTTCTTACTTCAACTCCTTCAATTCCCTAAAAGTTTGTAAAAATACAAAAATGATTTAGGAATACAAATGAACCTAATAGATTTAAAAAAATTAAACAAAGATTCTTCTCTCAGTCTTGAATTTTTCTTCTTCCTATTAGATTTTTCATTTGATGTATTTCCTTCCATTTATTCATCCTTATCAGATTTTGTAACAAGTTTATTTTAATATACATAGTATTATAATAAGAATGTTATATTCTTTTCTTCTTTATATACTTTTCTGTTATAATGAGTTTGTAAGAATTATTTCATTCCTTCCCCTTGTTCTGTAAGGATAGACAAAAAAATTTAGTAATATTCCCATATTTCTCACATCTATTATATATTTTCTAAATTTTTATACCTAAATATTTTGTTATCTTTGCATAAAATTTTCTCACATATTTATGAAAAAATTCTATCCCTTTTCTTCAGCTGATTTTTGTGATTCTTCTAGCTTCCTAACCATGCCAACATGTTCTTGAAAAATAACTAATCACTACTTCTTTTAATACTAAGTATGTTTACTTTTATCATCTTTTTTAACATACTCATCCTTCTTTATTTTCTAAATTTTCCTTTTTGGTTAAAATTTTTTTAGGAATATTTGATCTTATTTTCTCACCATTTACACCTCTTCATTCATACTTATTTATTGGTAAATACATGTTTTACTAACATAAATAATCTATGTGTCTGAAATTTCCACAACACCAATAGTGACCTATGAATCTTGATCTTTTATATTAAGAGTAAAATAGATCAAAAAATTGTTGTTGTTGTTTCATTATAACTCATGGACCACTTTTATCAAGAGGATAATTTCTTAGAGAATTCTTATCTTTATTGTTGAAATATGTTTTCTCATAAAAATTCTATTATAAACTTTTCCTTTTCACTATCTTTGGAAGTTTCAAATTTAACATCACCTTACTTGGTGAATTTTTCTCTAATATTTCTTATCTCACTTTTTTTAGTAAGAAACATTGAACCTGTTTCTAAAAACTCTTCTTCTTTCTCATCCAAATTATTTTTCAAAACATCTAAGATTTTTTCAGATTTATCTATGTTCAAATTGTTTTGTTTACTTTCTTTAATAAGTGTGGATTATTTCATGTTGATATTACCATTTCTATATGCTATTTCTTCATATATTTTTAGTTTTCTTTCCATATCACTATTCTCAAAATTTGTTCATCCAATATCTTTCGTCAACTTCCTTATTTCTTTCTGTAGTTGAGTATTTTTTTTCAAGTGCATTACCCAAATTATTTTTAGGAATCTATTCCATTTTCATCAAATCTTCATCATTATCATCACTGCCTAAAGAATCAATTCCATTTATAACATGAGAAACAATGTTGAGTTGATGATCATATTTATCATCATATGAGGAATTATTCTTCTTTCTTATATTTAAGAAACTTTACTAATTTTTTTCATTATGAAATATTTTCTTATGATTCTTCCACATTTTATTTTGTGCTTTCTCATCATTATCTTCATTCTCATACACTCCAACTTTATTTCTTGTAAAAATATATTCAAAATTTCATTTCCCTTTATAATTATAACATTTTAGGGTTTTATTTTTCTATTTACCCTTATTGAATTTTGTTTATAAAGGAGGGAAACAATTTTGTTGAGGCCTTCATCCCTTTCTTCTCATTCTGAATCACTTGATTCTTATTTAACTTAATTATCTTTGTTGTTTCATTATAAAAATGATTTTAAATACATTTCTTGGTCACCCATTTATTTTCTTTTCATAAAATTATCTCTTATCATTTAATAAGTTATTAGAATATTGTATAGATCATCCAAAGATAAGGTTTTAGAATCTATATCTTATAAATATGAAACATTATAATCAAACTTGTTAGGAAGAATTCTTAATAACTTTTAAAAAATAGTTGAGTCTTCCAATTTCTCACCCAGACATCTTATTGTGCTTACAATATCATTTAACCATATAAATAATTCACCAACATATTCAAACTCATCCATTTTTTGATTTTTATACTTCATCCTCCAAAATTGTAACTTTTCCTTCTTCACCTTTGTATTTACTTTATAAATGTTTTTCATCTTATCCCAAATACCATTGGATGTTCCAACTCCCTTTACTCTAAGAAAATCAATTTCAATTAGTGATGAGACTTAAGAATTTTTTTCTCTTCCATAATTCTCAATATTTCTGTTATCAGTAACAATAATAGAATTATTCTAAATATGATGAGGAAATCCTCATATAGTAACTTTCAAAACATCATACCTAAGAGACATAAGGTATATAAGAATTCTAGCTTTCCAGATATGATAGTTATTTCCATTGAAAACTGAAATCCCTTTATAGTTCATGGAATTGTAAATCTCCATTCCTGAGATGGATCTTTTAGAGAAAATCGTATCTTTGATACCAATTATAGTTCTCAAGAAGGATCAAGACCATTAAGAGGGGGTGGATCAGTGGTTCCTTTTGTTTTTATTTGAATTTTTCTTAACTCCTTAACAAAAACTTTCTTAACCTCTAAAACTTCTTAGAGTTATGATCCACTAAAATATAAATGACAAAGCTTCCATTCACATGAAAATAATATAAAGAGAATGAAACAAATGATATTTAAAAGGTTAGGTACAAAGAAATACTCTTTTCAATATTGGATAGTCCAACCAATATGGATTATTTTAATATATTATTTTTGTAATACAAAGGCATAAGAAAAGAACAATTCTACAATCCCAGTAGTAAATTTCCTATTATAGTTGGTTATACCCCCCAACTATCCTTTCCAGTATCTACTTTCCACAAACAAGCCTCTTCAGTAACTATTAAGTATCCATAGTCAAAAGCATACCTTTTCTTATTATTTTATGATCAACTTGAGAAAGTACTCACTTCCTTCACAAGTAAGATGAATCAAAATTTACCTACGTACAACCTTCAATAAAATCAACAATTATTTAAGGAACTTGTTTGTCGTGAAACTTATTCTAAATCCTCATTCTAGGAATATTTCTTAGTAGTTTCAATATGATCTTCCCAGTTTGGAAACCTTCATTATGATGGTATTTTTTAAATGGCCATTCCAGTTTGATTCTACTTCTTTTCTTCCTTATTCAATTGAGTAGGAACTCAATCAGTAACTCAAATTTTTTGTGTCCGATGGAACATTGTGCGATGAACCTAGATATGATGGATGTCACTCTTATGGGCTCACTCTGATAGACTCGTTTCGATTGAACTTTCTCATCATCAACCTGAAAAACAAAATCTTGTTGGAAACTCAATAATATTTTCCTAATATGATGATCTATAAAAATACGATGATTGGATGAATATGATCTTTTTTTTATTCTTCTTATTCTATTCGGTAAACTTATACAAGAAAACTCAATTCTCAAACTTCTTATTACTCAATATGTGGATCTTCTCTCTACTTTATTTTCATGAACAATTCAAGACACTCAATGCAAAACTTATTCTATAAATATTTATAGGCTCATAATAATGGTTTGAGCATAATTTTAAACAGGTTTTCCCACTTCTTCAAATTTCATGAATCTTCAAATATCTTTGAATTTCATGTATTAATTTGAATCATTTAATTACTTTTAAAATATTCAAATCTCCTTGATTTTTGGATCTCTATTTGACTAATTCAATGCTTTATACTTTCTAATAAATCTTCAATCTGTTTCCAATTTGTCATTCTGAATTCCCCATTGTGATTATCCATTAAGATTGTCATCCTAATTTCTTGACCCACTTGTAAATTTGGAACTCAATACTTCTTAAAAAACTTCAATCTGATTATGATTCCCTCATTATGATTTACCTCATTATGATGATGCCTAATATGAAACAATAGTTTTTTCATTATATTTATCCACACCAATTGAATGAAAAATCTTCCCATTCTAATTTTCTCATTATCATGGAAGCTTATGTTTAACAACAATTTATTCTTTACGTTTTTTTAACAAAATTTAAGAAGGAAAAAAATTATTCTCATTAAGATTCTAAAAACCAACTCTCATTATGGTTTCTTTATTATGAGGAAGACATCAGATTATTTCAAACTTATTCAACCACTTCTACTTCTTCTATTATTAATACAATACCAAATATCTTTCAGCACTCAACTTCTTTTTCTTTCCCATCAATCATGAATATGACTGTATTAAATATGATTAGACTGAATAAAATTAGAAACACTTATTCTCCTCCCTTTCCTTCATCAATATAGCATCACTTTTTTTGCAACTTACTTATGATTTGTGGGAAATACAAAACAACAAAGCATCATAAGATTTATGTTGGAGTAGGTTTTACTCTAAAATAGATTCCTCATTAAAATAACAACTTCCTTTCTAGAATCAATATGATTTCCTACATTTTCATAAAAGTCTCATTATGATTATTGGAATTTTTGGCTCATGCTGATGTCTAGATATGATGATAATGATTCTGAATTTTGTGATCCTATATTTAATATCATTCTTATTATTTTGGATCTAATTTTACAACTTTACATACACCCTTCTTCAATTGGGATTTCCATTACCTTTTCATCATACTTTATTCATTAAACATAATCAACCTATTGATCTATTGAAAAAAATTATATCCAAAACTCAAATGTGGTCTATCATATATCACCTTCTATGTTAAGAATTAGTGAAAGAAAAATCACATCGATTTGTGATGCAGTAGTCCACCGTATACATGAGTGGTGTTATTGTATCTCCTAAGGAATGGAAAGTAAAAAAGGTATATGTAATTTAATGAATCCAATGGTATAATTATGTTCTAAATATAACATATATAATTTTTATCGAATATCATACCCAATTATGAGTGGGGATAATGGAAAAATGAATGACATTAGTTCGCAAGGTGGTAGCCCACCGTACACCCGAATGATGATTTCAAAACCCATTTGAAGGAAGTGGGGATGGTGGTAGGTCGTTACATTAATATAAAAAAATCTAAGTATATTTAATTTAATAAGGTTATTATATTTGTATTTTTTAATAATAATTCAAGGAGGTGATGGAATAAATAAAATAAAGACACTTGTTGAAGAACATTAGCTCTTCTTTTGGTAACCTCCTCAGGTTTTCACAAAAATCCTTCCTAGGATGGATTTATTAACATATTAAAGATAATATGATCAGTGTAAGGAAGTTTTGAAGTTATTTTGGTAGTTATTGGATGAAAAAAAATGGTTCTAATATTTTAATAAGAGAAGATATGGGTGGATTTTAATAAGTGAGGTGAGTAGTACATTTTTAATTTTTGGAAAGAAAAATATATACCCATGTTTTTATCATAGAAGAAGGGTCCAAAATAGATTATTCTCAAGAATTATACATTATAAGGTTGAAATATGTCTATATAAAATATTTTAGACAAGTTTTTAGTTTATTATAACAACTATCCTTTTAGTTTGACCACTCGAAAAATCCATTTTTACCTTAACCTTGGTAGTTAATTTTTACTATTCTCACTATTCATTTTGGTAAAAAGGTAAGTTTACCTTATTAGAAAATATAAATTATTCTTGTTCAAATTAAAGAATCCATTTTTTAAAATTTTATTCATATAAGTGGAAAATTTTAATTTAACTTAATTCCATGTACATGATGAGAAAGCCGAATTTTTAAAGAGAAAATGTTTACAAGTTTGTAAATTTTTTATATCAAAATTATATATGATAATTATTCTAATCACCTAAATTGTATTAACTGATATAAAATTTAACTAATCTTACTTTAAAATCAATTCAAAATATAATTTAACATTATATATTATTTAAATGAAATTATATTTTTCAATTAACATTTAGTATTTTTCACTATTCATCAAAAAATGAATCTTTTTCAGAAAAATAAAAAAAATCTTAAGATAATTTTGATATTTGGATTTAAAAAATGAATTTTATTATTTAAGATAAATTTTATAAAATTAGTAAAAATTAATTTTCAATAATGTGTCCAAATCTTGACTAAACTTTGTTTTATAAAAAATACATTTTCTTAAAAAACATTTCTTTTTTCTTTTAAATGAATATTAATTTAATTTATAATAAATAGATAAAAAAATTATGTGTATAAAATATATATTTTTAATAATTTAATTAGTCTTGTTTATACCCTCTAATTTAATGTCTAGGTTAAAATTGTCCTTTTAAAATAATATTTTAATAGATTATCAAATTTCTTTTAAACTTGGTGTTTCATTCATCGCAAGTTATTTATGAAAATAAATTTATTATAAAAGAAATATTTTGTAAATTCTTGGGGTGTTAAATTCACCATGCCTTAAATAAATTTCACCCTCACAATTTATACAAGATCTTGGTAATCAAGGGTCAGATATTTGATAATTCTTTTTTTAAAAACCCACATCATAAAAAGACTTCATAAAACATTCCCTTAATAAGAAATAAAGGGAAGTGTGAAGGTCATCTGAAATAACATACTAGGTTTCAAAATAAGAGAAAACAGGTTGGAAGTGATGATTTGTTCATGGAAGAAAATCATAATTTCCAAAAAAAAATGATGGAGAGCGATAATGATCATTGATCATGAGAAATTTAATGATAATATAAAAATCAACAAACATGAAACCCCAAACCAAATTGGTGTAAAAATGGTCATTAATATCATCATAAATGATGGTAATAAGATTTTATTTCAATATACTTTTCCTAAAGTTAAGTAATTATTTTAATCTCTAAGAATATATTGATATAAAATTTATATTTTTCTATTTCATAAGAATAATTTCATCCTTTGTCTATTCTTCAATCAATTTCCAATTCATCACTTACTCTAAGAAATGAATATCCAAAAATGAATTTTTAGGCCTGAAACATGACAATTAAATTTTAATAGATGATAATATCCATAATATAATGATAATTCATTCCTTATATCTCTAGTTATAATTATGAAAAAATGGTTTTCATAGGTTATCCAATAAGAATAAATATCCATATATTGAAGTAATATGTTGATCTCTTAAACCCCAGATGAAGTTCATATTGAACTATTTCATAAATAGTTAACCTTATTACCCTTCTAAAGGATTAAAATCCAAAACATTATAAATAATGTAATTTAATTTCAAAAACTGAACTATTATTAATTCCACAAACGACATGAATTATCTCGTAATCATCACATAAAAAACAAGTGAATGTATCCATCATGTATTTTCTTCAAACATGGTAATAAACTGAATTACCATAAGACCTTATTGAAAACATTAATTTTTCATTATTCCTTAACTATAAAATATATTATGTTATATATTACTTAAATTCAAAATATGTTTTAAACTCCATCAATGATAGTATAATCCACTTTGTTAACAAAAAACTAATCAGTACCAAGGTAATAAGTATTATCTAATTTAGTTTTCCCATATCAATCATCTCTTTATCAAATAATCTTTATCTCAACATCGGAAACATATTAAGGGTTATCTTTACCTCAACCTTGTTTTCTCTAAGAAGTTAAACTTTTCACTGAATCATTTTTCTTGTTCATCGATACCGTTCAAGATACGCTTTCAATTACTTAATGAAAATGTATTGCATTAAAATACTTATAAATTTCAGAATTATTATAACAAGATTATCAATGAAAAAAATTCTCGAATTATATAATTGTTGAATCCAAGCACAAGATCATTATTCATTAAAACTTTTATGTAGTAGTATATAAAATCTTGACCATGATCCATTAGATTCTTTTGAGGTATATTCCTATGAAACTTGACATATTGATTTGTATAGTTCTCCATCTCCTTATAGTTGAATCATTGTACATTGGAAACTTTTTTATTACCCTTGAAATCACAAGCATGAAGTATTTTCTCTCTAAACTTGTATAAAACTCTCATTCATTTTAAGAAATCACCAGGCTGTTTCTTTCCACGATTATAACATGTTTGAAAATCCTTATTTCCCTTCTTCCCATTATCCATCATTTTCCTTATATTCATATTATTTTATTACTTCCCTCTGAATCCATAATACATATATAATTATTTCACTATCTTTTTAGTACATGATATTATGACCTTGTATGATGAGAATGTTTTAGAGACTAGTTCTCTTAGAAATATTGTCTTAATCCCATCAAATAAACGATCATTATTACTCTTTGGATTATTTTCATTAATGTGGTTCCATTCCTTCTGATATTATCTATTTTTAAAAGATTTAATACACTGAATTAGATCATATCATTATGACAAAAAATATATAATCCAAAGACTAGTGAAATACATAACATAAATTTAAAAATTAATGCCTAGATAATCTCATAATCATAAACATGATTTCTTTATAGATATCTCTATTTTCAAATCCTTCAAAATGGTTTGTAAGGAAAATATGAATTATCCTAACAGTATCCCCCATTAGTGTAAAATTAGTTGTATAGTAAGGCCTATTTTTGTTCACCAAGTGATGACTGGGTCAATACCAATATACCCTTTTCATATTTATTACATCTGGGTACCACTGTTCCGAAACCACATCAACTTAAAGTATCCAGACAAAGATGTATTTATAGGAAAATCACATAATCTATTCCTCACCAAAACATTAGAATGTTAATTTTATACTTATCCTCAATGTATATCACAGGTTTATGTTCTCTAATATATGCTTTTCTTAATCTAGTTCACTAATTTATTCTAAACTTCCTCTGATACCAACTAGAACGACCCTAACTCCATTAACCTAGAGATGATGTTTGATTTATTACATTATTATATATACAAAGGGTAAAATCTTGAAGGACCAATTAGTTTAGAAGTTTTGGAAAAATAGATACATACATGATACCCATTTTTTATTGGAATAGAAAATAAAAAATAATACATAACAAAATAAAATGAACTACATCGTTAAAAACTCATTCAAATATATCTTCTTTATATCATGGGGATAATAAGAAAAATAAGGGTGATCTCAAAAACTCGATAAGGGTTAAGTAAAGCAGAATATATCATAAATCAATAAAGATTAATCAACATGGAAAGGTAAATAACTGAACAGAAATTCAATTTAAATAACATTAATATCATGATATGATAAGGAATAATCAATATGAAAAGGTAAATAAATGAAGACACATGCCATTTAATAAATAACTGAGAATGAAATGCATCCAGATATAATATCATAGAGATAATATCATGGATAATAATAATAACTAAATTCTCAATGAAGGAAATGCTTTATTATTGGATTTGAAAATATCATGCATCATGATACCTATACTTTCAAGACCTTTCACATGATAGTTTAAAATACAATTATAAACTCATTTAATTTGGACAATTGATATTCCTATTGAGACATACTAATGCATCGAGAGGCTATATAATACTGGTCCACACCCATTACTTTAATTCCAAAGCATTACTCATATATCAGATAATTTATTTAAATCATGAGTCAATATTCCTTATCATCAAATATTTGTATTGATTAAAGGATACTGATTTATCAATATTTCTTCAGTTAATCAAATAACTATCAAAGTCAACACCATATATAAAAACGGTATATCGTTTTGGAAATAATCGTATCCAATATATAATACTTTTTTATTTTTTAAGATAAAATTAATTTATAATGAAAAATAATCATAATAAATTTATTATTTCAAGAGAAAGTTAACAATCACCAAATAAAAGTGAGATTTTACAATAACTTTTACCAATTGTTAGTTTTCATGTCAAATCCATTTGGATGAAATAATTACACTTTAAAATTAAAATACCATGAAGTATAAATAAATCATGATATTACATGTAAAAGTGGTAGTATATACCCAATATAAAACTAATTATGTACATTACATTACAAAATGCCTCAATGAAGGAAAATTGAGATGAAGTCCCTTACCTCATGCTTTACTTTAGTTGAACATTATTTAAACTCCTATATAATTATTTTAATAATGTTATTAATTTATAACAGAACAATAATAGTATTTATAATATCATATATTATCCTATTATAAAATTTTACCACCTATTTTTTAATAATATTTATTTATTTTCATTGTTTCGAGTGTTAATTGTCTTGTCTTCTAATTCATGTTTTGTTATGAAATTTCTAGTGTTTTTTAATATTATATAGTTAATTAAACACAAAAATAATAATAATAAAATAATTATCATATTTATACTTAAATTAAACTTTTAAAACAAATCATCGAATCTTGTTTTGATAAATAAAGTATGTTTTGATCATGAAGATGGTAGGTTATACGTACACATGAGTAACATTTCTATTTTTCAAAAATAATTTTAGAAAGTATTTAATTAATATTTTATTTTTATATAATAACAATAATATCATAAATACCATATTTTTTATTTAAATATACTTATATATATATTTTTCATGTGGTGTGTTGATGAAAAGCAAGTCGCATCGCTTTGTGAAGGCGACAGTCCACATGTACACAAACGATGTTATCATTTTAAGTGTAATAAATAAAATGATATATCATCTTTTAATAATGATAAATATTTCATTAATATAATAAATATTTCATTTAAATAATATATATTCATTAAATTAATCTATATCACCTTCTATGTTATGCATTAGTGAAAGACGAATCGCATCGCTTCGTGAGGCGGTAGTTTTCTTACACATGAGCAACGTTATTGTATCCCCTGGGGAATGTAAAGTAAAAAAAATTATATTATATAATGAATACATAGGTATAATTAGTTTATAAACATCATAAATATACTTTATATCCATCATCATATCCAATCATGAGAGGTGGTAATAGAAAAAAGAATAACATCTGTTCACGAGGTGGTCATTCATCGTACACACGAATGATGACTTCGCAACCCATTTGATGGAAGAGATATGGTTTTAGGTAAAGAACTTAATATTAAATCATATAATTATATGTAATATATTTAGTTTATTATATTATAATATTTTAATAATAATTTAATAAATTGGAGAAAAAAATAAAATAATGATGCTCGTTGAATAACATTACCTCTTTTTGGGTGACCTCTTTAGGTTTGCTCCAAAATGTTTCCTAGGATTAATTTATTACCAAACTAAGGTTTATAATATTAGAGGTGGTAAATTGGGTAGTTATTTTGGAAGTTATTTTCTGAACAAAAAGGGTTTTAATGTGTTAATAAGAGAGGATATGGAGTGTGTTTTTATAAGTGAGGTGAGCGGCACATTTGTAATTTTTATAAAGAAAATGGTGTACCCACATATTTCACGAGCCAAAATGCACCAAAATAGAGTATTATCAAGACTTAGACATTATAGTTTCTAAATATGGCCATAAAATATATTCTATACAAGTTTTTTTATCATTTGTACCTTTAGCATTTTAGTTTAACCCCTAGTAAATCCATTTTTACCTGAACCATGATAATTAATTTTTAATGTTTTCACTATTAATTTTGGTAAAAAATCAAGTTAGACCTATTAGATAATATAAATTATGAAGATTAAAATTATTTAATCCATTTTTCAAAATTCCTTTCATATAAGTGTAAAAATTTTAATTTAAAATTAATCTCTTTGACGTGATAAAAAAGTGGATTTTTCAAAGAGAAAATATTCAAAATCTTACAAAACCTTTATATCGAAATTGAATATGAAAATTATTATAATGAAATAAATTAGATTAATTTATATTTAACTAATTTTACTTTAAAACCAATTCAAAATATAATTTAACAATATAAATTATTTAACTAAAATTCAGTTTTCAATTAAAATTATGTATTTTTTTCTATTCATCAAATAATGGAACATTTCAAAAAAATCGCAAAAATTAACCATTAGATAATTTTGATATTACGATTTAAAAAATGAATTTTATTTTTCTAAATAAATTTTCTAAATTTGGTAAAAATTAATTTTAAATCATGTGCATAAATCACACTAAACCACCTTTTAGAAAAAATAAAGTGTTCAGAAAATATTTCTTTTTCTTTAAAATGATTCTTATTTTAATTTATAATAAATAGATAAAAAATTTAAACATATAAAATGTATAATTTTTATAATTTATTTAGTCCTATTTATACTCCTAATTTAATGGCTAGGTTAAAGTGTTTATTTTTAAATAATATTTTAATAAAGTGTCACATTTCATTTAAACTTGGTGTTGAATACATCACAAGTTATCAAAAAAATTAAATTTATTCTAAAGGAAACATATTTTCTTTTCTTGGGGTGTTGAAGCATGTATGGTTTATTTTGATGGTTTTTGGGAAAAGTATTTTCTCTTTGTTTTTGGATTGAGTCTTGTCCATGAGATGATGGAAAATGTTCAGTTGATCTAAAAGAGTTTAGTGAAATCTAAAAGTCACCAAAAATAATTGATGGACCATTGTCATTTCCCATTGGATTTTTTGGAAACTAATCGAGATTTTATCAAGGTTTACCCATTTTTAAGACATCATAATTTGGGAATATAAGATAAGTCACTAAGGTTTATTGTCCCTTTCATAGTCATAGAACTTATTAGAAAGGTGCAATACCATTTGGGATTCCAATCTCATTTGATAGAAATTCACGATTTATTTCATGTTTCCCAACTAAAGTGGTATCAACTATAACCTTATCATGTGATTGATTATATGTTGATCTTAACCACAACACCTTAATTGTTGAGAAAGGAATTCATATTATGGATCATCAAAATAAGGTGATACATGGTAAAATGATTACCTTGTTCTATGTATTGTGGCAGTGCATATAGGATGCCCATGAGATGTGGGAGTTTGAAGCACTGAGGATGCATCAATGGCCTTATCTCTTTTTGAATCTAGAATCTTGAGTGATTTCTTGGGATATAAATTTGTATGTTGGGGAGAATTTGTATGCCTGATGGGTCAAAAGTATGTTTTATTTTGATCTTGTTTTATCTCTCTTGAGGTTTTAAAGGTTTTTTGAAGTTGAGTGTCCAGATTTTGGAGTTTGGGGAGCAATATTCTTGATGAAATGTATATGTATAGTTATTAGTAACTTTTTAGTAATAATGCTATATATCTCAGTTAACTCCAGGGGTATTTTTCATATTTTGATCATGATTTGACTAACTGTGATAGTGTCCACGAAATCCATGCATGTGGTTGCATTTGGGTCTAGAGGCAGTTACACAGCTGGAACACAATTTTGTAACCATATGTCTATTCCTAGAAAACCATGCACATTAGTTTTCAAGGGCTGGTAAGGACTAAATGGTTAGCGCATAGTTTGTCTAATCTTGCTTCCTAACCATTAGACCCATATGACTTTCTAAAAAATGAAAAATTACATTGATAATCTTTCTCATTTTCAACCAAAATATCACTCTAATTTATCATTAACTAACCTTTCATTTCATTTATATTCTATTATTTTATCCCTTTGGTCACTTTGTGATTCTTCTTCTATCATGGTGGATACATTTAATGTATGTTCAAAGTGCCAACTATTTTTTCCTTTATTTATAGATCTCTCATCGATCAATCTTATCCATTAAGTGTTGGAACTATTAGGGATATCATTTCAATATATAGAGGTTTATAAGGATATTTGAAAATGTTTATTGTGGATCTAGGCTTTTGATGGCTTGATCTATTTATTTCAAATCACCGATTTTGAAGGAATTTAAGTTCCCTCTGTTGGAAATGTAGGGGTCTTATAAAATGGTTATTTCTCATGTAATACCTTGTTTTTCTTGTGTTTCCTTTGTTTTTATGGTGAAAATTATTTATTTTATATCTATGAGGGATACTTTGTGTGAATTCATCTTTGGTGGCTTTTAAATTTATTTAAATGGGTTCTTCTTTAAAAACATTTTTACACACATTATGTGTTCAATGAAATTTTTAGAAGATACTTTTTCTTCTAAAATTTATTTTCAAGAATGGGTTTGATGTTGATTTACTTTTATAAATGTTTTATAAAATGATGATCATGATTTACCTAAATATTTTGAGAATAACATAGCATATGGTAATCTTCGGAGCACATGGTTATGGACATATGCAACCCTTAGTGACTCTAGAACCACTAGGGGTTATGGTTGTGATATTGATTGACTGTGGATGAAATCGGTATCATATGATTCATATTTTAAATGTATAGGTTTCCTTGTGTGTTTTATTAATATATTCCCATGGTCTAGAGCCCATTTTTTTCTTTGTTCTTGGTTTTATTCATGTATCATGCTTTAATGATCACATTTTTATCTTATGGATGGTTTGATTATTTCCTTCTATTTATATTTCATACATTAGTTTCATATTATTTATTTATTTAAATATGGAATTTTTTAATGGAAACCAAAGGATGTTTTATGAAAAATATTTTCAAATGAAATTACTTTATGAAAATGTTTTTTTAATGCTAGAATTAATGGTTTCATGGGACATATATTGAATAGATTCATGGTGGTATCTTACTGGGAATTTTTCTCACACCTAGAATATTATATTAAGAGTATGTAGACTTAATTATTAAATATATTAGTAAATATAGGGTTTTCATATATCTTGATGACTTATTTTTGTTGTTAGTGCTTTGTGTTAGTTTGAGATGGTGGTGACAGAAGGTCACCTAGAGACTTTTTTTTGTTTCATTCTGAGGATTTTACTTCTGGGTTTGATTTTTTATATATCATGGTCATGTACCTATTATTATACATTATATTACTTTTTTTATCTTGTATTATTAAACATGTGATAGGTTATTTTTTGATTTCAAGGTGAAATCATTCTCATGGTTTTGTGTTTCGATACCTAGGTGTTGGTCCCTAGCCCATAGGGATTGGGATTAATGTGATTTGAGACTTATGGTGATTGTCTTGGGTGACATTTCATATCAACCTGAGTTGGTTTATTGCATGGGGTGTCCAAAAATAATTCCCAATAGTATTTTACCATAGTATTTATAGAAAATATTTTTAAGATAAACCAATTCATGTTAGTTTGAACTATATTTATAAAAATTACATTTTATTCTTTTATAAAAAAACAAGAAACTTGAGTTAGAATATAAATGGTTCGAAATGGATATGTATCCAATTAAAATAAAATTAAATAGATGAAATGGAGACATAAAAGAGGAATAATTTTCAGTAAAATTTCATAACAAAACATCATCTGTGGGAACCTAAGTAACTAAGGAAAAGAGACCCAGGATCCTCATACAAAGAAATCTATATTCATAATCCCAATCATCATCATATCTACAATGATTTCCAAATACACCTTTAACTATTAATTTTCAATTATACAAAGTGAGATCCTATACTAGTGGGACTATTCTCTAACTTGATTAACACCTTAAACTAATGAAGGAGAAAAAGGGAGATTCACTTCACAAAAAATATTAGTAATTTTCTTTGGGACTATCCTAGTATTTAATGTATTTTACCCTTTAATTTTTCACTATAATTCAAGAATTATAAATCTTTAAAATAAAATAAATAAACCTACCCCTATAATCAATAATCATGAATCAATTGACCAGACAAAATAAAACTAGAGAAATTCATTTTCAAATAAAAGAATCCATGTCAAGGGGTGAAGCAAATAATAAGAACATACATATAATCTAAACACCACTTTATCCATGGAAATATTTTATAAAAAACACCATGATAAATATTTATAAAACATATTAGATTTTTCCATAAAATAATTTCTACTTAGCTTATGAAAAAATCAAGATTGTAATTTTTATGAATGCCTTGTGAGGATTATTTATACAAATCATGATGTCTATATTTTAATTCATCCCATTGCCCATAGTGATTTGAAACCAAAAGATGAATCAATATAAACAACACCAAATTATCATGGAAAACAAGAGTATATTTGATAATGTTTAATAAAACCATAATATAAGCACCAAATTTTCAAGGAACAAAGGAATTAGGATTGACACATATTCATTGATTTGATAATGCATTTAAAATGCTAATTTTTTCACCCAATAAGAAGGGTAGATATTTCTAGATAAATATTGGAATCCCTAACAATAAAATTTCCACATGAAAATTGGATAAAATGGAACCCTAGGATACTATATATATGGAAATAAAATAATATGGAGGGTGGAGGAAGTGGAAGATGAAGGGTATATGAATAAACTACTTTAAGGATTTCCACCGATTTGATGAAAATTAAATTGAGAATAATCATGATGACATAAGGATCCTCAAATGAAAGTAAATCTTGGAGATTCTAGGCACTAGTCATATAAATGAATGGGGTAAATGAGAGAGACTCTCTTAAAAATTAATTTAAGAAATCAAAATATTTAACCATTTATCTGGACTCATTTTTTGGGTGCATATTTGGTCTAACCTTTCACCAATAGTGTGTGAGGTTCTAGAAAACAAATCTCAAACCAACACAGTAATGTTTCATGGTTGGTCTAACAATAAACCAATGATGTAACAACTACTAGAAATCCAAATTTGGGTCACATGATTATGATGAAAAGTTTATATACCCCGACCCTAGTATCCCAAATCCAGTGTTCACTTTATTATAATATAACTAGATATAAGAATCACATCATGAAGGAACAAATTGTTTAATTATCTCGGTAAAATATATAAATACTTTAACCTCACATTACATTTGAAAACATAAATACAAAACATTATGAAAGTAAATATTCTATATCCTCGAACTCGTTCAAAGATTCATTCTTCATATCCTACAGAAAGGAAACAAAATAAGTATAAGATTAGATACTCAATAAATGTTACATAAAATGTAATTTATCATGAGTAAATAATCCATAGTTATATTACTAAAAACACAAGTTGTTTAATCAATTACTTGAGTATGAATAATAATATGGTAGGATTAAATGAAGATCAAATGATTCCATATAAATAATCACATGAGATTGAAACTTATCAATGGATATTATTAAAAATAATCACTTAGACAGTAATAACTGATTTTATAATAATTTAATGCATAATTTAGGATATCTAAAACTTACCATTGAGGCCTTGTCCCTAAAAAATTTAAATTATAGGTTGGAATACACCAAAAATCCATTTAATAAGGCTAACCAATTTGTTTGTCTCATGATACCTACTGATCCATTGAGGGGATATATAATTTTAGTCTCCACTCATTAATTAATAATCCAAATACATTCATAATATGAATAAATAACCCAACTTAATCAACACTCCTTATTAAAAAAGTATTCATATAGAAATAACTAGCATGTAGAATGAAAATACCTTCCCAAGTCAAACTAATAATAAACCATCTAGAGAGAGAATTATGATGTCTTAATTACAACATGCTTATAGTAGAGAATAAAATATTTGTTTTAATTGATGAGTAGAAATACCAAAAAATGATCATTGAAATAATTCTTGAGTAAAATACCCTTTTCACTATCAAATTCACTTTTAAAAACTAAAAATACACAGAATATTATGAAAAAAAAAATATTTTAAAAGAAAAATGGAAACTTTTAAAATAAGATTAAAATATTTTAATGGCTATGATGGGGGTAAATTCCATTTATTCTGAGTATGTCAAAAAAAAGATTCCTTTCACATTTTCAGTAAAAATTCAATAAGTTCCTTATTTATAAAATGATTAAAAAAATAATTTTTTTAAAAATAAAAATTGAATCATTGATAAAAATTACTTTAAACAATCATATAGTAATATTAAAAACATTACTAAAAATATTTTTATAAAAACATGGAAATGGAAGAAAATGATTCCCAATTAAATAGGAAATAAATTATATTTTTCTTTAAGACATTTGTTCTTGATTTTCTGAGTACTTAAAATAGAAAAATGAAAGGAAAAATTATAATTTTAAAAAATAACCATAAGATAAGAAAATACATTAGATTTAATACATAAATATCCTATAATTCCATTAATTGATACTTAAACATAAAAAATCTTGAATAATGATGAGATTGTAAAATAAACTCTTACCACTTTGGTAACTTTAAAATCATAATCCCCATGAAAGAAATAACATATAATAAATATTTAAATTATATTAATATAAATGGAATTTTTATATATCATATAAAAGGGGAATTAGATACACATCATAAAATAATATTGGTTTATACCATAATATAAGTCCCAAAGAACACAATTTGAGATTATGAACCCTTACATTGATTATAACATTGAAGTGAGAATTAAAAAAGAGAACTAATTATGTGAGAAAAATGTAAATACACAAAAAATAAGTCTAAAAAGAATATAAATATTTTTTTTCACACATAATATAATTAATAAATAAGTAATATAACCTAATAAAAAAAATTGAGTGATAAAACACCTACAACTTGGTAAATTTCAAGTCAAATACCATTAGATGAAATAATTTGAATTGAAACTTAAAATACCATGAAGTGTGAATAATTCATGATATAACATGTGCAAGTGGAAACATATACACCATATAAAATAAATTAGGTGCATAATATAAAATATATCTCAATTAAAGGAAATTGGTGAAATCCCTTACCTTGGGTCCAACTCATCACATGCGTTATTTATCTTCCAGAATAATAAAATCATTTTAATTATTAACTTTATTAAGAAAATTTTTAAAGTTTATTATTCATTTTAATTTTTTTATTATCATGTTATATTTATTTACTTAATCAATTAAGTTCATCTCTGACATTTTGATGATATTCGGCTCATACGCCCAAAATATCTTTGGTAAGTTGACTATTGTAAAAGATGTCATTGCTCCAACATATCCATAATAATAATCATGACATAATTCAAATTTTTATAAATAAAATATACTTTTAAAACCAAACAAGAAATATGGTTATGAAAAATGAACTATGTTACAATCATGTATTGATTCAAAAGGTTTACTTATTACTTTTCGTTTTGTTTAGTTTTGAAAATCACAAAATATTTCTTAAATAATTGATTACTAACATTTTAAGTCCTAAGTATTTTAGATTGATTTTATAGAACCCATTACCTTTTACCATACTTAGAATAAGTTATAAATTATTCATGAATATACAATTATATTCTTTATTATGATTATCATAATGGGTATAGATCTGATAACTATCAGACCTACCTTATCTGAAAAAATTAAAGACTTTATGTCTTGTATTCATACAAAAAAGGTATTTATAATTGGAATGGTGTTGGAACTTATAGACATAAGATTAATAATGATAAATAATATTGTAATTACATTCTATAATAAAATTCATCAGATTGAACAAATATAATTTCTGAATATTGAAAACTGATTTCTATCGTAATGGAATATCTTTTACACTATAATGGTGTAAAAAAATGATGTAGTAATTTCTATTTTTATATATTCATTTATGTTAAAAATTTCAATGTCATTGAAATAAACTTAGAGAAATGTAATAATTGGGAGGGAAATATGATCACTTGAGATTTCCCTATAATTACTCAATCATTTGAAGAATTTGGAGCTAGATGATTACTTTCGCTATTTTTTTATGAAGTCTAAAAAACATGAACAATTTGTTATTAGTATTTTTTATTTATTTAGAGAGAGTCCTTATTAAGGATATATGTTCAAGTTTCCTCCTTAATAATTGTTTTTTAATTTCTTAGTGTGTCCAATTGTGTGAATACGACCAAGGGATTCCGATGATATAAAGATGGAGATACCAATATTCTTGATCAAGGGATTGTAGGGATAAAAATATAGAAGTTGATCCATCATATCAAGGGTTGTTGTGGATAGTAATACATATAAGTCTATCATTGTATCAAGGGATTTCCTTGTTGAGGAAAGATGGACTTTCTTGTAAGAATAAAACAAGGGACCATTATCCAATGTTTGTGGCTACCTTATTCTTAACGTTAAAATAGATCTATTCATTTTTTCAATTTGATCTAAGTAATTCTTATATTTCCATAATTATTTTACCTTTTATTTACAAGTCTTTTAATTAAACTATTCATTGTATGTTTTTTTATCGTAATTATTCTTAATATGATAAACACAATCTGTTTTACTAATAAAATCGTTGGTGAATATGAGACATGATGATTAAACCATATATATCATAATTATTATATGTTTACTATGATTATATTAAATCTATTATGATTTCATTTTTCAAACTCTGATATTATCGTAATTAAGATGATTATGATACTTTTATTTAATCGAACTATAGGCCAATTTTGAATCTGATCTTTTATATAAAGAGGTATTTTGAATTCTTTAGTTTAAATCTACAATTCACCCCCTCTTGTAATTGATCCATAATGAATATATTATTCGATATTAATTATTATACTTCTTATAAATTGATAAAAAAATATTATCAAAGTAGGATTCTGCTTCTCAAATACTTAATGAACTTTCTATTATCTTTACTATTGCAAGTTAGCTAGATCTTGTTCTAAATTTTTTGTTTATAAATATTTATCACATTAACATGTATTGTGGAAATTAATTTTCATATATATTTTTAAAATATGGTAGGACTCAATGTCAGATAAATAGATACTATGAATCCAACTAGTCCTCCAAATTTTGATGGAGATGACTATGAATATTAGAGAGGTATAATGAAGACCTTCATTATCAACATTGGGTTTTATAATTTTGTAATGATCATTAGAGATTAAAAATACATGATAAGGAAGTTAGAACCTATACTAATCAAAAAAAGATAGAATATCAATTAAATTAAAAATTAAGGAATAATTTATTATGTTTAATGAATATAATCATATAAAATCAAATTATATCATGTGAATAAGCTAATAATATTTTTAAAAAGCTATAGGTTACAAAATTTGGCACATAAAAGGTTGTTGAAATTGGGAGAGAAATGGTTAGAGTCAATTATCAAGATTTTGAATTTCAAGGTGATTCAGTTTCTAAGATGTATCAAAGATTTATGACAATTATAAATATTATTCAATCTACTATTGATAAAGGATTAGATGATGAGATTGTTGTTGAAAAATTTATAGATATCATTCCAAATTAATGGGAATTTAAGTGAACAACTTTTAATGAAACAAGAAAGGTTGGTAATATAAATTTGGATGCTATTATTGGAACCATTATGTAGTGTGAAATTAGAATCCAGAAAGATGATGAGAAATAAAATAAAAATAAAGGTGGTGTTTCTTTTTCTACAAAATCTACCTTACCTCCTAAAACTCAATATCTAGAAAAAATTATTAGATCTTCAAGAAATAATAAATTGGTTATTCAATCTGATTTAAAAACTTCTGACCATTATAATAATAGAATAGCTAATATATCTTAGAGGATGAACAATACAGTTGGTAAGAAATACTTTCAAAATAGATATAAGAAAGGAAACAAGGATTGAAATGACAAGAATGATTCTGAAGTGACATGTTATGACTGTGAGAAAGCTAGACATATTAGGACGGATTGTCTAAGAATAAAAAGGAAAGAAATGAAGGGTAATAATGCTGAAAGGAATCAAAAAATGTCTTATAAGAAAAAAAGGAACAAAATTAATTAAATAAAATGACTCTTGGAGTGCAAGTGGAGGAGATTCCTCATATTATACTTATAATAATAATATTTCCAAATAGAGGAACATAGGTCTTCTGGAAAAAGTACACAATGAAAATATTTACTTAATGGATAAGGTGTACACTACTGAAATCCTTAAAATTTTATCCTTTAGTGAAAATTATGTTGAATCTCATAACAAGAAAAACTATAAATCTTTTTATGAATAATATTTTTCAAAAGAGGATAATACTCTTTCTTCTAATGAAAAGTTTTTACATTTTTCAAAACTCCTTGATAATAATAATTGCAATGTTAGTAAAAACATGATAAGAAAACTACAAGGATTGAAGTTTTAACAAAATAAGTATCATAATTATCAAAATATATTGATAAGTCTGTAATATAAAAATAATCTATTTATAAATATTTAGAAAAATATATTTATGAAAAAGAAGCATTAAAAATTTGTTTTGATCAACTGAATTCCAAAACTATTGATATGAAAGATATGGAATTATTTATTACACTAAATTCCAAAAAAAAGCTCTCCAAAAAAATTTATAAGACTTTACCACTTATAAAGAAAATTTTGATAAAATTTATAAACAAATATATCCTTATAAATATAGTACTATAATTGGTTTTACTAATAAAAAACATGTTTTTTAGTAACTATTACTTTATTACGAAAAGGGTAAAATTTTGTATAAAATTCCAAAGTGGTAGTCACTAGAATAAAAAAAATCTTTAAATAAAATTAAATAATTTGGATTTCATAAAAATTGTTTTCTGAAACAAATGTGGTTACCAAGATATTGTTTTCTAACATCAGACCCAAGAAGGCCAGGGTTCCAAAACTCTAGTATTTATATTTTTAGAAAAACAAAGGTAGTAACAACAACAAGAATACTTAGTACATGGATAGTGGATGTTCCCTTCATATGAATAGTAACAAATACTTTTTTGAAAATATCATCAAGATGAAAGGTGTAAACGTTACCTTAAGAGATAATGATCATAGAGAGATTATCAGTATAGGTAATATAGATCTTCTTGGTAAATCATTAATTTCAAATTTTTTATTTGTTAAAGGACTTAAGCACAATCTTATAAGAATAAATCAATTATGTGATGAAGGTTACCTTGTGAATGTTAGAAATTATAAATGTGTAGTACACAATTCCAAGTATGAATACATTCATTGTGAAAATCATCTTGAGAATGTCTACACACTTGACTTAGAGGACCATAGGAGCCAATAATTACCTTGCCTTAGTGCAATGTAAGATCAATCTTGGTTATGGAATAAAAGTTTTGGACATTGTATCCTTATAAACCTATCTAATTTTACTAAGAAAAGACTTGTTAAGGATTTACCACGACTATGGTTTGATTCTTGAAAAGTATGTAACCCTTGTCAATATGGTAAGTGACATAAGTATATATTTAAATCTATTATTAAAGTATCAAATACTGATGTTTTATAGTCAGTTCACATGAAATTATTCATTCCTACACAAACTATGAGTATTGGGGTCAAATACTACATATATATCTTGGTTTATGATTATACTAGATACACATGGGTTTATTTTCTAGAAAATAGATCTGAAGCCTTTTGTTATTTCAAAAGTTTTGTAGAAAAATTTAAAAATAATAATAACTTTCCCTTGATAACTATTTATAGTGATCATGGTGTAGAATTTTTAAAGTCTGATTTTGAAACATTTTTTAATAAAAAAGTCATGACAAATAAATTTCATGTTCTTAGAACTCCTCAGAGAAATGGTGTTATTGAAAGAATAAATATTATTCTTAAGGAAATAATAAGAACTATTTTGAGTGAATACTAAATTTCTAAATATTTTTGAGATGAAGAGTTTAGTATTTCTTATTATAATATAAATAAAGTTTTGATAAGACCTTTTTTTAATATTACTCCTTATGAGTTGTGGACTAATCGAAAACCAAAAGTTTCTTACTTCAATGTTTCTGGATGCAAAGTGTTAATCTTTAATACAAAAGATAACTTACAAAAATTTGCACCCAAATCCAATGAAGGTATATTTTTAGGTTATTAGACTACTTATAAGGCATATAGAGTTTTAAACAAAAACTTTTTTACTATTGAAGAAATAGTATGTGTTAAATTTAATAAAACTGATCTTTTTGTTTTTAAAAAATCCCAACCAAAATCCTGAGATGTGTTTTCTAAACTAATTCTCAATATTTATTATAAAAATATTCTAATAAGTAAAATAACTATGAAATAGTTTCTATGGTATTTACTAAGGTATATTTTCTACCTTATGTTGATGAAAAAAATTTTACAAAACCCAAGTCAGTTGTTTATTAGGAATCATCCTAGTGATAATATCATTGGTGATATTGATAAACCAGTTAGAACTATAAGTTCCTTATGAAATATAATAGAACATCTTTATTTTCTTTCCCAATTTGAATCTAATAACCTAGAGGATGCTCTAGGTGATGAGGATTGGATTAATTCTATACAAGATTTGCTAAATGAATTTGAGAGAAACAAAGTCTAGACCTTGGATGAAAGACCTAAAGAAACTTCCATAATTGTAGAAAAATGGGTTTTTAGAAACAAATGTGATGAAAATGGAATAAAAATTATAAATAAATAAAGATTTATTGAAAAAGGATATAACCAATAAGAAGGAATAGACTATGAAGAAACCTATGCACCAGTAGCTAGAGTATAAGTTATTCGTATTATATTAGCCTATGCAATATTCTTTAATTTCAAATTTTTTCAAATGGATGTGAAGTGTGTTTTTATTAATGGATATGTTTAGGAGGAAGTATATGTTAAAAACCCCTAGTTTTGAAAATAATAAATATTCTGAATAAGTTTATAAACATACAAAATCTTTATATGGCCTAAACAAGCCCTTATAGATTGGTATGATAGTCCAATGTGATTTTTGTTGTAAATTTTTTTTTTTGTTAAGGAAGATATGGATCCTACTATTTTCATAAAATAAGTTAACAAAAAATTTATGATTTTTAAAATCTATTTTGATGAAATTATATTCAGATCAACTCAAAAATGTTTATTATATTCCTTTGTGGATCTTATGAATTTTGAGTTTGAGATGAGTATAATGGGTGAGTTAATTTTCTTAATGTTTTCAAATTTATAAAAAACCAAAATGTACTTATATATCTTGACATAAGTATATAAAATTTATTCTTAAAAAGATTCTATATGACAATACTAAAAGTATTATCACTCTCATCAAAACCTCAAATACACTTGATCTTGATGAATATGGGAAATCAATTGATTAAACAACTTTTATAGGTATGATAAGAAGTTTACTATGATTAATAGCTAATCAACCATAATTAATATTTTTTTGTATTCTTATGTGAAATATATGAAGATAATCCAATGTAATCCCATTTAAAATTAGTAAAATGAATTTTTTTTGTTATCTAAAGTTAACTATGGATTTAAGACTTCTCTATTCTTCTAGAAATGATTTTGAATTTAAATTTTTTTCAGATAATAACATTGGTGGTTTTATAATGGATAGGAAAATTAATTCTAAAATATTATAGTTATTTGATGATTCATTAGTTTATTGGTCTTATAATAAAAAAACACTCAGTATCACTTTCCACTACTGAAGTTGAATATGTGGAAGCTGGAAGTTGTTATGATCAAGTTTTTTTTATGCAAAACACACTCACTGATTATGGAATGAGTTTTACATAAAATTAAATACTATGTGATAACACCAGTGTCATTTATTTAAGTAATAACCCTATATATCACTATCATGCAAAACACAAATATATTAGGAATCACTTTCTTGAAGATCAAACACTTAAAGAAGATATTATTTTACAATTTATTGGAATGCAAGAACAACTGGATGACATTTTCCCAAAACCCATACCTTTTGATAGATTTGAATACATTAAAAATAATCTAGGAATTATTAATGTAAAATTATCATTCATATATACCTCTTGTTTACTAATCTCTTTATGTTAAGTTACCCCTTTAATTAGTGGAGTATATATTTTTTTTTCAAAACATATATTTTATAAAAATTTAAATTTTCCTAAAACAATTATTGTATTTGGATATTCAAACTCATGATTTGATATAAATTTTTTTAAATCTATATTTCTATATTGATCATTGGATTAAAAAAAATTTAAGAAATTTCAGACTCAATTTTTATAAAAATTCTCTGATTTAGATAATTTTCATAATAATATTATTGAATCAGATTATATTTTTAATTTGATAAAATATTTTATGTTTTCTTTCATAACTTATGAATTTAGTTTCTGTTTTAAAACATTCGTATTCTATATGTTAAAAATCCTAATATTGTTAGTTTTATTAATTCAAGAAGAACAAGTTATTCATATTGATGATACTTTCCAACTCCGAAAGGTATTCTTCTTATCTTTTAATTTTTACTTGTTCATTACATTTATTAACTTTGTTGTTGTTACGATTTATTAAAAAAACATTTCTTTTGTTTCTAAAAAATTATTAACCATATTCTATTCTAATACAATAAAGTGTTTTAAAACATCAAGAGTTTATTTTTTTAAAAATATTCCTCGGTTCAATAACAACTATTAGATCAGATAAGATCTCAACAATTGGATTATATCTAGAAGATGAATCATCTCTTTAGTTTTAAATATATAGTTGGGACCCCCATGTCCCTTATCAAAAATATCATACTCTTTGTGATTAAGTACTACCACCTTCAAAACCCTCTAATCCAAATATCTCCAATCCGATTAGTTTGTCATCCCTTAATGTAAAAACTATTGGTTTCTACCCCAAATACAATGTATGTAACCAAATATTTTTATGAATGGTTCATGTTTAGAGAAATTTAATTCAATAAATCTTTTTATGAGAAATGCAATTCTTCTCTGAAAAGGATAATAGAATTAAAAGGATGGAAAACTATTTTTATAGCAGATTCTAGAGAAAATTTTGATCATCTGGATATTTTTCAGGATTTTTATAAGTCAGATATGTTTTCAATATAATATGGAAAACAAAAGGCTTATTTCATGATATATGAAAAAAAAATTAAAATAAATTATAGAAAGGCTGTTGGTTTTCCTAAAATTCCATTGGATATAGATGCATTTTTTCCTTCTCAAAAGCTACCATATTTAAAGGGATCTTTTAGAAAAAAAAGGTTTGGTATTATTTGTTTGGTCATTATGAGAAGATTAGGAGAGATCATCACTATACAAGAATATTATGTTTCTTATGGATGCAAGGATTCCTAATTCTAAAAAAAGGATATCAAGACACCTTGAAAGTTATTGATATATCCATTTTGGATTAACTTGCAAACATAAGGAAGATATACCTGATCATCTTAAAATTTTAGACCATCAGCAACATCCATATTGGAGCTATTAAGTCTCAAATTTTAATGTTCCCCACTATCTTGGTTAATTTAATGTTGGAATCCATGAATAACTTTGACATTGCAAATAAGTCAAAATTGATAGAGATTAAAATTCTATTCCTTAGTGATAACACCTTGAAAAGGTTAAAGTTTTATTTTTATAATGAATCAAAGTTATTTTTTGATGCCTTCATAGCCAAATCATCCATGAAAGATGAAAAGTATGATAAGAGGGTAGCTAAGTAGGGTATTCAAGCTCAGAAGAGAAAAGCTAAAACTTTATCACCTTAGAGAGACAAGAAACAAAATTCTATACTGGATAATGTTGCTAAAGAGTGGATAAAGAAAATGTATAAAAGGAAATTAGGAGATAATAAATTTGTATTAGTCCCAGGAGAATATTTATCCTTGAAAATTCATGAAGCTGATACACTAGATGAAGAAATAAAGAATAAAAAATGATAAAAAAGTTATCAGAAGCATAATTTTGTTAAATATTAATGAAATATGTTGAAGATAAATCCGAAAATGTTTTAATATATCTTACTCAAATCGATATCCAAATTCATGATGCTAGATTTTCCTTTATATAAATAAAAAATTTTGATTCCGATGTTCATTTAGTTGTAGAAAAAGGATAAGAAATTTTTTTGATCAATCAGTACCTCCAAAAGCTCAATAAAAATCATTAGAACCAGCTCTTGCTGGTAAAGTTTATTTATGATCAGAAGAAAACATCACTACTGGAAATAAAATCTTTCCCAATGGTTCTAAACCGTTAATAAAGGCTGCATAACTGTTGTTATATGTTTTACCAATGGTTCTACAAACCGTAGGGAAGTAAGCCAATGGGAAAGCTTTTCCCAATGGTTTACAATGAACCGTTGGGATAGGGTGGGGGAAAATTAATCTATCCCAATGGTTGTGCCAAACCGTTGGGATAGTTTTTTCCAATGGTTTGGCTTGAACTGTTGGGAAAGCCCAAGGACTCTCCTCTTTCCCGACAGTTTCTAAACCGTTGGGAATGATTTTTTACCAATGCTTCATTGAACCGTTGGTAAAAAAAGTATCATAGATGTTCTGCCAACGGTTTGAAACCATTGGCATAGCCTATGCTGTGAAAATTGCACAGAAACTCTGCAATTTTCACAGTAGGCCTCATTTTGTGCATTCCCTCTCATTTTCAATCCAATTATTAAACCTGCAATAAACTAACACATACATATAAAATTAATGTACCTGTAATAACCAACTAACACATACATATAGAGAAAATATTCATACAAATTTAACATATAGTGCATCCTAGAACTATACACATCCATAATTAAATTAGAATTCATAACATAATTATAAACATACATAATTCATTTAGAATTAAATTTCAAATTTAGATGACAATTATATGTGGAATCCAGAATTCATTTCATAATTTGATCGGTTTTTTGTATACCATATATTTTTACCTGAAATGATGTCCATTTTAAACAAAATACATACACCTGGAGTGATACTAGCCACATTGTGCCTCGGATTGAGGTGAGGATAACTCATACAAGTCAAAAATGACCCATCAATTGTTGTCCTAAAGTATCAACATATTCCTAAAGCGTTTGATCGGTTTTCCGTATTCGAGTTGATGTTTTTCACTTAAAATGATGTCCTTTTGAAACAAAAGATAGACACTTTGAGTGGTTCCAGCCACACCACATCTCATATTGAGGAGGGGTTGATTCGTACAAATCACATATGACCCCTGGATCATTGTACTAAAGTATCAACACAATCAGAATCCGTTTGGTTAGTTTTCCATATGTACTTAAAATGTTGTCCATTTTAAACAAAAGAGAGGAACTTAGAACGATCCCGACCACAATGTGCCTCGTATTAAGCCAGGTATGACTCTTACATGTCACATATTACCCATGGATCATTTTCTTAAAGAATCAACACATTTTGAATGCATTTGGTCAGTTTTTTGTTTGTCAGTTGTTGTTTTCACTTAAAATGATGTCCATTTTAAACAAAAGACAGACACTGTGAATGGTGTCGGCCACCCCGTGTCTCGGATTGAGGTGGGGTTGACTCGTACACATCACATATGACCCATGGATGTTGTTCTAGAGTATCGACACAATCAGAATCCGTTTGGTCGGTTTTCCATATGCTAGTTGTTGTTTTCACTTAAAATGAAGTCAATTTTAAAGAAAAGAGAGACACTTTGTGTGGTGTCGGCCACACCGCACCTCGGATTGAGGCGAGGTTGACTCTTACACGTCACATATGACCCATGGTTCGTTCTCCTAAAGTTAAAATGGAAGCCAAATGTGTTTCGTCGGTTTTCCATATGTACTTAAAATGTTGTCCATTTTAAACAAAAGAGAGACACTTAGACTGATCACGTCCACACCGCGACTCGGATTGAGGCCAGGTTGGCCCATACACGTCACATATGACTCATGGATTGTTGTGATAAATTATAAACAGATTTCGAATGTGTTTCGTCGATTTTCCTTATGCCAGTTGTTCTTTTCACTTATAATCCTGTCCATTTTAAACAAAAGAGATGCAGTTAGAGTGGTGTCGGCCACACCGTGTCTCTGATTTAAACGGGTTTGACTCGTACACGTCTCAAATGACTCATTAATAATTGTCTTAAAGTATCAACACAATCTGAATGCGTTTGGTTGGTTTTCTATATGTCAGTTGATGTTTTTCACTTAAAATGATGTCCTTTTGAAACAAAAGATAGAAACTTTGAGTGGTTCTAGCCACACCGCATCTCATATTGAGGCAGGGATGATTCGTACACATCACATATGACCCATGGATCTTTCTCCTAAAGTTTCAACGGAAATTGAATGTGTTTGGTCGGTTTTCTGTATGTACTTAAAATGTTGTCCATTTTAAACAAAAGAGAGCCACTTAGAGTGATCCGGGCCACACCGTGCCTCGGATTAAGGTGGGGATGACTCGTACACATCACATATGACCCATGGATCGTTGTCCTAAATAATAAACACATTTTGAATGCATTTGGTCAGTTTTCCGTATGCTAGTTGTTCTTGTCACTTATAATCCTGTCCATTTTAAACAAAAGAGACACATTTACAGTGGTGTCAGCCACACCGCATCTCGTATTGAGGCGGGGTTGACTCGTACATGTCACATATGACCCATGGATTGTTGGGATAAAGTATCGACACAATCCGAATGCGTTGGGTCGGTTTTCTGTATGCCAATTGATGTTTTTCACTTAAAATGATGTCCTTTTGAAACAAAAATAGACACTTTGAGTGGTTTCGGCCACACCACATCTCAGATTGAGTCAAGGTTGATTCGTACATATCACATATGACCCATGGATCGTTCTCCTAAAGTTTCAACGGAAACCGAATGTGTTTGGTCAGTTTTATGTATGTACATAAAATGTTGTCCATTTTATACAAAAGAGGGACACTTAGACTGATCCCAGCCACACCGTGACTCGGATTGAGACCGGGTTGGCTCATACATGTCACATATGACCCATGGATCATTGTTCTAAAGTATCAACACAATCATAATCCATTTGGTCAGTTTTCCGTATATACTTAAAATGTTGTCTATTTTAAACAAAAGAGAGACACTTAGAGTGATCCCAACCACACTGGGCCACGGATTGAGGCAGTGTTGACTCGTACACGTCACATATGACCCATGGATTGTTGCGATAAATTATCAATAGATTCTGAATGCATTTGGTCAGTTTTCTGTATGCCAGTTGTTCTTTTCACTTATAATCCTGTCCATTTTAAACAAGAGTCACAGTTAGAGTGGTGTTGGCCACAATGTGTCTCGTATTGAGGCAGGGTTGACTCGTACATGTCACATATGACCCATGGATCGTTGTTCTAAAGTATCGACACAATCTGAATGCGTTTGGTCGGTTTTCTGTATGCCATTTGATGTTTTTCACTTAAAATGATGTCCTTTTGAAACAAAAGACAGACACTTTGAGTGGTGCTGGCCACACCGCATCTCAGATTGAGGCGGGGTTGATTCGTACACGTCACATATGACCCATGGATCGTTCTCCTAAAGTTTTAATGGAAAATGAATGTGTTTGGTTGGTTTTCTGTATGTACTTAAAATGTTGTCCATTTTAAACAAAAGAGAGACACATAGATTGATCCCGGCCACACCGCGACTCGGATTAAGCCCGGGTTGGCTCGTGCACATCATATATTACCCATGGATCGTTTTGATAAATTATCAACAAATTCCGAATGTTTTTGGTTGGTTTTCCGTATTACAGTTGTTCTTTTCACTTATAATCATGTCCATTTTAAACAAAAGAGACACAGTTAGAGTGGTTTCGGCTACACCATGCCTCGTATTTAGGCGGGGTTGACTCGTAAACGTCACATATGACCCATGGATCGTTGTGCTAAAATATCGACACAATCTGAATGCGTTTGGTTTGTTTTCTGTATTCTAGTTGATGTTTTTCACTTAAAATGATGTCCTATTGAAACAAAAGACAGACACTTTCAGTGGTACCGGCCACACTACGTCTCAGATTGAGGTGGGGTTGATTCGTACACGCCACATATGACCCATGGATCATTCTTCTAAAGATTCAATGGAAACGGAATGTTTTTGGTCAGTTTTCCATATGTACTTAAAATGTTCTCCATTTTAAACAAAAGAGATCTACTTAGAGTGATATCGGCCACACCATTCCTCATATTAAGGCGGGGTTGGATCGTAAACGTCACATATGACCCATAGATAATTTTCATAAAGCATAAACACATTTCGAATGCGTTTGGTTGGTTTTTCGTATGTCAGTTGTTCTTTTCACTTATAATCCTGTCCATTTTAAACAAAAGAGAGACACTTTGAATGGTATCGGCCACACCGCGCCTCGGATTGAGGCTGGGTTGACTTGTACAGATCACATATGACCCATGGATCGTTTTTCTAAAGTATAGACACAATCTGAATGCATTTGGTCAGTTTTCTGTATGCCATTTGATGTTTTTCACTTAAAATGATGTCCTTTTGAAACAAAAGACTGACAGTTTGAGTGGTTCCGGCCACATCGCGTCTCAGATTGAGGCGGTATTGATTCGTACACGTCACATATGACTCATGGATCGTTCTCCTAAAGTTTCAATGGAAACTGAATGCATTTAGTTGGTTTTCCATATGTACTTAAAATGTTGTCCATTTTAAACAAAAGAGGGCCACATAGAGTGATCCCGACCACACTGTGCCTCGGATTAAGGCGGGGTTGACTCATACACGTCACATATGACCCATGGCTCGTTGTATTAAAGCATAAACACATTTAGAATGCATTTGGTCAGTTTTTCATATGTCAGTTGTTCTGTTCACTTATAATCATGTCCATTTTAAACAAAAGAGAGACACTCTGAATGGTGTCAGTCACACCGGGCCTCGTATTAAGGCGGTGTTGACTCATACACATCACATATGACACATGGATCATTGTGCTAAATTATTAACACAATCTGAATGTGTTTGGTCAGTTTTCCGTATGCCAGTTGATGTTTTCCACTTAAAATGATGGCATATTGAAACAAAAGACAAACACTTTGAGTGGTGCTGGCCACACCGAGCCTCGGATTGAGGTGGTATTGACTCTTACATGTCACATATGACCCATGGATCGTTGGTCTAAAGTATCAACACAATTAGAATCCATTTGGTTAGTTTTCCATATGTACTTAAAATGTTGGGCATTTTAAACAAAAGAGAGCCACTTAGAGTGATACTAGCCACACCATGCCTTAGATTAAAGCGGGGTTGACTCGTACACGTCACATATGACCCACGGATCATTGTGGTAAATTATAAATAGAATCTAAACGCATTTGGTCAGTTTTCCGTATGTCAGTTTTTCATTTCACTTATAATCCTGTCCATTTTAAACAAAAGAGAGACACTTTGAACGGTTTCATCCACACCGCGACTCGGATTGAGGTGGGGTTAACTCATACACATCACATATTACCCATGGATCGTTGTTCTAAATTATCGACACAATCCGAATGCGTTTGGTCAGTTTTCCATATGCCAGTTGATGTTTTTCACTTAAAATGATGTCCTTTCGAAACAAAAGACAGACACTTTTAGTGGTGTCAGCCACACCGCTTCTCAAATTGAGGTAGGGTTGACTCGTACATGTCACATATGACCCATGGATCGTTCTCCTAACGTTTCAATGGAAACTGAATGCATTTCGTTGGTTTTCCATATGTACAAAAATGTTGTCCATTTTAAACAAAAGAGATCCACTTAGAGTGATCCCGGCCACATAGTGCCTCATATTAAGGTGGTGTTGACTCGTACACGTCACATATGACCCATGGATCATTTTGATAAATTATCAATAGAATCCGAATGTGTTTGGTCAGTTTTTCGTATGTCAGTTGTTCTTTTTACCTATAATCCTGTCCATTTTAAACAAAAGAGAGACATAGTGAATGGTGTCAGCCACACCGCGTCTCGGATTGAGGCAAGGTTGACTCGTACACGTCACATATGACCCATGGATCATTGTGATAGAGTATCGACACAATCCAAATGTGTTTGGTCGGTTTTCCATATGCCAGTTGATGTTTTTCACTTAAAATGATGTCCTTTTGAAACAAAAGACAGACACTTTGAGTGGTGTCAGCCACACCACGTCTCTAATTGAGGCGGGGTTGATTCATACACATCACATATGACCCATGTATTGTTATCCTAATCTTTCAATCAAAACCTAATGTGTTTGGTCGGTTTTCCGTATGTACTTAAAATGTTGTCCATTTTAAACAAAAGGGAACCACTTAGACTGTTCCCGGCCACACCGTGCCCCGGATTGAGCCCAGGTTAGCTCGTGCATGTCACATATGACCCATGGATAGTTGTGAAAAATTATCAATAGAATACGAATGTTTTTGGTCGGTTTTCCGTATGCCAATTGTTCTTTTCACTTATAATCCTGTCCATTTTAAACAAAAGAGACACAGTTAGAGTGGTATGTTAGTTGTTTATTCACATTATTCAAATACACTATTTGAATATGGGTCTTTAAATTAATTTATTTATGAAAAAATTACATTTAAAATGATAATGTCAGAAAATTAATTGAATATAAATCTTTTACTAAAAATACTTGTGAAAATATTAAGGTAAACATGATTTATGAGAATCCTCATGTGTCTATTAGTGGAATGGTATTTACTTAAAATCTTGTGGAAATTCATATAAGATATTTTTATATCATTCTTAGTATGGAATAGATTTTAATTTATCATGATATGAAACATTTCAGAGCTAAAAATGCCATGCCCAATGAATACATCCTTTTTATAACTTACCAAAAATCTATGATATTGATTAGATATGTATATGTGATTTACATTGATTATCATGATAAAAATAATTAAAATATATATTATAGATTTTCTAGTAGTAAATGAAATCAAGGAGGGTGGGGGGGGCTATCCGGGGGGGTTGTCCGGTGGGCTGTCTGGTGGGTGTCCAGGGGGTTGTCTAGGGACCAAGGAGGGGGGCGGGGGCTGTGCGGGGGGTTGTCTGGGGGTGTTTGGGGGGTTGTCTGGGTCCAAGAAGGAGGGAGAGGGGCTGTACGGAGGGCTGTCCAAGGGGTTGTCCAGGGGGTTGTCCGGGGAGCTGTCAGGGGTCCAGGGAGGAGGGTGGGGGGCTGTCTGGGGTGTTGTCTGGAGGGCTGTTTGGGGGCTGTCTGGGGGCTGTCTGGGGGGATGTCCGGGGACCAAAGAGGATGGTGGGGGGGCTGTCCGGGGGATGTCTGTGGGGCTGTCTGGGGTCTAAGGAGAATGGTGGGGGGTTTTCCAAGGTCCATGAAGGAGGGGGGTTCCCAAACACACAACCACTAAAATACAACAAGATCCATAAAAACAGATAATATATAAAAATAACTCAACTCCAATACTATACTACGAGTATAGATAAAACTAACAACTAGAATAGATTAAATATCAAATTTCAGTAATATTAGTCAAAAATGTAATGGATCAATTTTTCCCACATCACCATCACCATCATCACCATCATCATCACCCTCGTCCTCATCCCCATCATCGTCCTCACCCTCCTTAGTTCCCTCCTCCTCACCCTCGCCCTCCTCCTCACCCTCGCCACCCGCCTCGCCCTCCTCCTCTCCCTCCTCTTCCACATCAGACTCCTCTCCATCATCATCGTCAAGTTGGACATCGTCCTGACCACCACTAGAACTGCCACCTGGTGAACCATATATAGAACTTATCGACAACATATATTCATCAAAAGATGGGCTGGCCTCTGCTGGAAGTGTTGGATGTAGAACTTCAATAAATTTCATTAATGCACTGTTTTCCCTAGTATACTGTTCTACCATATCTTTGGCCCTTTTCTCAGCCTTTTCTGCATGTACTCTAACTTGTTGTATCTTGTTGGCACAACAGATCGTACCTGAGGAGGTCCAATACCTTTTCGGTGCTATCCTAGGTTAGCAGCGTACTCTGCCAGGATGCTCCTCTCCCAACACCTGATGTAAGTGATCTGTTGGCCCAAAATTGTCTGGTTCTTGGCCATCTATGGCCACTAAATCATCCTGTTACAAATATAAATATATCATTAAGTTAAAAAATAGATATTAAAATATAAAATCAACTGATTAAAACTTACAATCTTCTGCTGAGTCGCTTCGTTGACGGAACTTCCATCCTTTTTCTGTCTACTCGAGAAAAACAGTTTTGCTCGAGGCACACGACCTTCAATATTTTGTATTTTCCTCTACAATGACATTGAAAACTAAAGTTATATGAAAACTTTAGAAAAATATTAAATAATTGAGGAAACAAAAGAATGTTTAAGTTGTAAAGAAAACTTATAAACAATTTTCATACCTGCTTCCTCTCATGATCATGCATCGTAGTGCGTCCCAGTGTGTGGAGGTATTTTTTGCATCAATGTTCTTTTTATTTTTTCTAGATTATTCCTAAATAAAAATAGAAAATGCAATAGATAGTATTAATTCAAAACATTCAAGTTATTATTTAAATACCTCAAATGTAATTAATACCTTAAACTGGGTACTCGTCCAATGAGTGATCATCTGACGATACTGCTCTATAGGAAAATCATCCACCACTGGTACCATCTCTAACTCATTTAGAACTCTAGAAACCCAACCAATATACAACTCATGCTTGTATTCTCTCCAAATCTCTCCTAAATCTTTTAGACGTTCTGGTCATGCACCCTCACCATCGGGAAAATTAAATCGAATCTGACATCAAAATATTAATTCATATAAATAAAAAAATAATTCATGGAATTAAATAGAACAGATTTTATTACCCATATCTCTGTCCAAGCTCTATCCTTGACCTCATGTGGAAAATGTCTCCATGATAGTGGGCTGACGGGAATGATGTCGGAGTATTTGGCAAGCGTCGTCAAAAAACTCCAACATTGTTGCCCTGTTTTCTCAACCATTTGGTTGTCTTCATTATAATCCACCATAACCTGTGTACGGTGGTTCCACACTGAACACATGCGTGTACACCCCCACCCACTCCTCCTGTCAGTAGATGTATCTTTCATGAAAGAAAAACAAATATTTTATCAAAACATGTTATAATGAAAATAAATATTACTATAAAAATTTGTTAGGGTTCTATAAATATACCTACGTCGGTCTGATCGCTGAGCACCGCTAGATCTATAGAAACTGATAGAACACCCTGTGGTGGAACATGATTCGAAGACGATGGAATATAGAAGCTCGGAGAGACAAAAGTAGAAGGAAAATAAGATGGGACAGCTGTCTGACCCGATTATGACTGGGGAGTGGGAATCATCATGGGATATGAAAATGATGGGTCAAAAGATGCAGAAGGTAGAAAAAACATGGGAGGCCTAAATATCCTATGTGTCCCTAATGACACATCGGGATCAGAATGTGGGAAGGATGACATGTCAGTGGGAGTGGTAGGGTCTAGTCGGGTACGCGTAGCTGTTCATCCACCTCTGGTACGAACCCTTCTCGTACCACCAGCCTGAGTACTAGGACCAGTACTAGGCTCCTCGTCGAATAACTATCGACGTATAGGTGGATCCTACAAAAATTTTTACAAAAAAATTAATCACATGACATTATATATTCTTTAAATATATCAATTTGAACTAAAGTACTCACTACAGGCACTAATGATGGAATTCCCAACTCCGTCATTCGACGATTGTTCTCCATCATTTTTTTCCTTCGTCTCTCTTCAATTGGATGCATTTACTGATTTTGAAAACAAATATGTAATTAATTAGAAAAAGGAAACTAATATGTAAACCAAAAAACTAAATATATGAGGGAATAGGGTGATTCATTGGTAATTTAGCTATCAATTGTTTTAGAAGAGCTTGAATGGATTTAATAAATCATACAAGTTGTAATGTTCACCAAGTTAGAAATATTTTTTGACTAGGTTTGAATACAGTTAAATTCCAAATTAGAAAATGCAATTCAAATAAAACGGCAACCAATAAACATTAGAAATTCACATAATGGTCAAGTCATCTAAAACATATTTGTGATCAATATGAAATCAATTTGAATATTACCAACCTTAACAACCCAACTCAAGGTAAACCAAAAGAATTGAGAACATGGATGAATGATTCTATATATTTTCAACCACAACTTCAGGTTCACAATCAACTCTGACAATTGAGCTCTTTGAGTCATCAAAAAAAATAAATGGATTGGTTCCAATGGAACTAGAGACAGTGTCAATTCCATCATCACCATCATCAGAAATATGTCTTGGAATTACTTCAACTATGACACCAAATTCAGGTCGAAGTTGTTCTTTGACATAAAAAACTTGTTTAGCCATTGATTCCAACACATATGGTTCTTCGGTAGCAACATTGCGAGTCATATGAATTACTCAAAATCCACAATCATCAATAAATGTGCCATGTCTCGTCATCGAATCAAACCAATGGAATTTCATCATTGTGACTCGTCCATGAGAGTAATAATCCAATATTATTATTTTCTCAAAAACTCAATAATAGCCCACATTTTCAAATTGTGGTCTACTATCTGATGCACTGGCATAACAATATTTTGTGGCAGTAACCATAACAACATCATGTTGTGTTCTCATGTTCTTTTCTCATTCAGTGATAATAAATTTGTACCCATTGATAACAATTGATTTACAATCACAAGCCATGGTATTAGGACCAAAATCCAAAGATCTTAATTCCTAAGAGACAGACTCAGCATACAAACTCAATACCTACAATAGAAATGACTATTAAACCTAATTAAATATTGATATAATTATTTTAAATAGTTATATATTTACCTTCAATTTTAACCAAGAAGAAAACTCTTTGCTAGGAAAAGTCTCTCTCCTTCTCAAAGACAAAGAACGATTCCTCCAATTTATCATTGTTTTATGTTCCATGTAGATAGAAAATACGAATAGTTTAATAGATATATATGTAAGATATACATATTCAATTTAGTTACCTGATATATTCATCGAACAAATCACAGTTGAACAAAACTATGCGATGTTCCATCTCCCGCTCTTCATGGCTTAATGTCTTCAATGTATATGATCCAGAAATTCCTCCTGTTTGAGGAAGTGATAGAAAACTAGGTTCAATTTTCTCATACTGTTCTTCTTCATTTCTCATTGGTCTGTTCAATCTTGTAGTAAGATCAGACAAATACATCGAGCAGAAATCCATACATTCTTAAGCCAAGTAACCATTCATGATAGAACCTTTGGGATGATTTCTGTTTCGGACATAATACTTTAATGTGAAAATATTTCTTTTAGTTGGATACATCCAACCAAAAACAATAGGTCCTCCGAGAAGTATTTCAGTCGGAATATAGACAGTCAGATACAGCATGCATGTGAAAAATGATGGAGGAAATATTTTCTCCAACTCACACAAAATTAATGGGGCATCTGTCCACATTTTTTGCAAGAAAGACTTAGACAACTTCTTAGCACAAAGATCTCTAAACAAATGGCACAACCTAATAACAGCCACCCTTACATTATTGGAAAAAACATGATGGATTTCTATTGGAAGCAACTCATGCAGTAGAACGTGATAATCATGAGCCTTCAAATATTTTAGCTTCAACTCTCTTCTATTGACCCGTTTAGATATGTTTCTTGAATATCCATCAGGAACTTTAATAGTCTCTAATACTTACAGAAATTGTCTTTTTTCTGTAGGTGTCATCACATAAGAAGCACAAGGAAGTTTCCATTTATTTTCACTGATATGCACAGGATGTAATTCTGGTCTGATGCCCCAATCCACGAAGTCATGCCGAGATCGTAAATCATCTTTTGTCCTCACCTTGACATTTAGAAGAACTGAAAGCAACATTTCACATATATTCTTTTCAATATGCATTACGTATAAGTAATGACGTAACAAATTGGTTGGCCAATATGGAAAATCAAAAAAGATACTCCTCTTCCTACAATTGTAACAGGTTTCAGTGGAAATATTCTTTCTCTTTCCAGATTTCATTTGACCCATCCCGAACGAAAAACTGAAATCTTTCAATTCATTAAGCACATCAGTTCTAGACATACGCTGAGGTGGATCATCGATATCTATGGTATTATCAAATCTTCGTTGATTCATTCTATATGGATGATCCTTTGGAAAAAATCATCGATGTCCCATAAAACTGAAACTACAGCGATGTTTTAGTCTTAGGGATCGTGTATTCTTCATACAAACTGGACATGAAAGTTTTCCCTTCATGCTTTATCCAGACATCATTGCGTAAGCCAAAAAATCATTTATCGTCCACATAAGCGCAGCACGCATCTGAAATATGTCTTTCTAACATGCATCATATTTGCACACACCCACATCCCAAATAAGCTTCAATTATTTTATTAAAGGTTGCATGTATACAACAAAATCAATGTTGGGATCAGAAGTACCAGATATGAGTATACTCATGAAAGTGAAAGGTTTTTTCATACACAACCATTGGGGAAGATTATAAATGTGTATAAAAACTAGCCATGTGTTGTGCAAAGTATGAATATGCCCAAATGGATTAAAACCGTCTCATGAATGACCCAGCCACACATTACGCACGTCAGCTACAATATCAGGATGTCGAGCATCAAATCTCTGCCATGAAAATCCATCTGCAGGATGAACCAACTCATTATTAGTCTTCTTTCTCTCGGTATCATTCCATCTCATTTTTATTAATATTTCATCAGATATAAATATATTCTGGAGTCTGGGGATCAATGGAAAGTGCCACATTATTTTTTGTGGAATGCGGGATGGTGTTCCATCAGATTTTGACTTCTAGTGGGATGTGCCACATTTTATAAAATCATTTCGTTCAGTGGTTTCCTCCCATAATAAATTGCAATCTTTCGGGCAAGCATGAGTTTTGTTTCTTGAAAATCCAAGTTCCTCAACTAACTTCCATGTCATATAGTTGTTTGAGGGAGTATCTGCATCATCTGGAATTAAATCCTTCAAGAGGCTAAGAATGTAATCGATTGTTTTATTGGAAATCCCATACATATTTTTCCCATGAAACAATCGGATTAAAAATTCCAGCGTTTTTATTTTATCACATTGTCTATATACTGGAGTCGTGGCAGCATCATTCAATTTTTTCACCTAATTAATATCATCATTTTCACTATATGCATCAGTTGTCCTCATATCAAAGTCTTCTTAAGTCGAAATCCTTTCTTTTTCATGATGACAAATAAACAGAAACTTATCATCTAACAAATTCTCCATTCCGGTCCTTTCATTTCGATCATCAACAATTTGAGATTTCATTTTCTCCCCATTGTGATACCCCACAAAGTAGTTTTCTTGAAAACCATTTTTGGTTATGTGGTAGATGATTTCTTCATGGATTAACCAAGGTCTATCAACACAATTGGAACATGGTAATTGTATGCGACCACTATCTGAAGCATTGTGAAATGAAAAATCTATAAATCTCTCCAAATTGTTTTGAAAATCGCTTGAGATCCGATCGGTTTTATACATCCAACTTCTGTCCATTCTGTAAAAAGAATTTATATAAGTCATTTTGTCATAAACAATTCAATAGGATTGAACTTTAATAGAAAATACATTTAAGTAAACGATAAAGGAAGAAAATAATCAAGGTATCAACTACACATGTGAAAAAAACATACTAATGAATTATTGAAAAAATGTAAAACCAACAAGAACTTAATGTGTTATCACATCACAGCATGCCTCATCCCATAACCATATTAGTAGGGTATCATGAACATGAATAACATCAACCTTGTTCCATCTTCCTACCCTACATGACCCCAACCACATGCCACATCTTATTATAGCCTTATCACATAGCACCTCACCTGAAAACACTAGGGAAATCATAGTGCATCTCACCTGAAGACACATGGACAATCACATCGCATCTTGCCTAAAAACACATGGTCAATCACTTATGAAGGAAGAGTAGGGAAGACATGGTAGCTATCCAACCATATAACCACCATCCTAGATATTAGAAAAAATACCCATAACTCAAAACCTATGATCGTTGGTAAGTTTATCCAACTCTGGTTGGGAATGTGTAGAAATAACATAAAATACATGACATATAGATAGCACAAAATACCCAACCTATGGGTTCACATTAACTACATAATCACACACTTCACTACTAACATAAAACACATAAACCATCACAACCACTTTCACAACTATATGCAACACACCACACCACCACCACACAAGATACATAGCATTTCCCACTTTCATTTATAAGACACTTCATTCAAACATACATTGTCCATTCATTTAATGCTAAATTAATTAAATATATTTACCACACATCTATTTCTATTCCATATCATTTATTTACTATCTTTTTTTCTTTTAACAACATAATTTATTCCATAGATAACCAGGAATCTAATAAATCCACCACACAACAACTCACCATCTCACTATAACCATCGTCACCATATTACATCAGCCAACCATCTCACCAAATCAACCACATATCACAACAAAAATATTGAACATCACAAACCACCACACAACCAAAACCACATCACCACATCATATCCCACAACCTCATCACACAACACCTACACACGGCACAACACCACCACACATCATCACTATCATACAACTTCACATGTCATATCCATGCCCACTAACCATCACATTACAACCCCACATATCACAAATCCCAACTGGTCACCTCAATCACCATACAACAGCCTATAACATACAATGAAACACAACAAAAAACCACTCATAAAAGAAACATACCCCAACTTCCACAATTTATTCAAGGACTTATATTACATTACCCCTTTATTTAGCATGGACATTATAACACAAATGATATTCCATGGGAAACTAATTAATTAACAAAATATTTTTTCATTTCCCAATTTTTCTGGGTGAAATCACATCAAAATAAAAACATAAAACTATAATATTAGATCAATAACAATAAAAAAAGGTATCATATGTGTATACAGAATAAAATACCTGATTTGAGATGATTCGGATGGATTTTCAACTATTCGGATGGGGGAGTTCGAGAGAGGAGCCGAGCGCCGGATTGATTTTAGGGTTCTATCGCGACTGTGGGAGAGCAGCGACCCGATTGTATTTGGGGAATAGATTTACCAACGGTTTTTAAAAATCGTTGGGAAAGGGGTGTTCAGGGTACCCTTTCCCAACGGTTCAACAGAACCATTGGCAAAGGGGTTTCCTTTCCCAATGGTTTTATAAAACCGTTGGGAAAGGGTAACTTGAACACCCCTTTGACAACAGTTCTATGGAACCGTTGGAAAAGGGGTACCATTTTCCAACGGTTCTAGTGAACCGTTGGGAAAGGATTTCCTAGACCTTCTTTACCAACAGTTTAAAAAAAACATTGGTAAATAACCGTGGGAGAAAACCACATTTCCAGTAGTGACTCCTTGAAGAGTTTAGAAAAAAATGGAGGAAATAGAATTTGGAATTGATAAGTTATAAAAATATGCATGATGTCAAGAATAATAAAAAAGTGAATACAAATAAGATATTTTAGAATAAGAAGGTGAATATAAGGAAGAAGAAGGTGAAAATTCAGAATAAGAAGATGAAGAAAAGGAAGGAAATGAAATTAAGGAAATTAGTTATGCTAAATAGGATAAGGATAATGAATAAATTGAAGCTTTAGATAATATTTATTTAATAAAAACATATGAATCCTCATCAAAATTACCTCTAGTGACAATCAGAAAGAAAAATCCAATACTATTGAAAATAAGAAGTCATCAGAAGAATATGTTAAATCTTAATCAGAGAAAGGAGAGAAATTAAAAAACTCAAATGAAGAAGGCGATAAATTTAAAAAGGATGATAAATATATCATTAAAATTTCTAATAGAAATCATGATGGAGATAGAGTTGAAAAGACATTTTCAAAGAAATATGACAAAGAAAAAAAAGAAAACAAATGGAAGTTGGTACTTCTAATCCTAAATTGGCTAAGATTGAAATATCTGATTTAGTGGACATGATGATAGTTCAAGGAGTTCATTATATTGTTATGTATATACAAATAATTGAAGTAATTATTCCTTAATTTCCCAAATTAGAAGCCAAAATTAATTTAGTTTAAGAAAATAAAATTCATAAATCAGATTCAGTCAAAGTGTTATCTAACGGATTGGTTTGGAATGAGGCTGATCTTATAATACTTCAAGAAAGTTATCAATATCATAAGAAATAATGTAACAAAGTGGTTAAATGGTCTCATTATTTTGATGTGAAAATCAAGGTGTATGAAGAATCAATTTAAGAATTAAATAAATACATGTATAAATCTGTAGAATCCTTCAATGACTTATCAAAAATCATTGAAGATAGGGTAATGTTTGGGGATAAATTCAATAATATGGCTAAAATTAAGACCCAATAAGTAAAATACATTAGTGGGAAAATGGAATACTTTTCCACAGAGATTTCAAGGCTCAAATTTTATAATGATAAAATCTCAAACTTAAAAAATAATAATGACGAATTGGATGATAGTCTCCAGATAAAAGAAGAGAAAAATCAGATTCAAGATCAAAGACTTCATATTCAAGAAGAGAAAAGTTGTCCCCAAGAAGAGATTATAGAAATGCTTTAGGAAAATATGAAGTATTTCAAGAAATTTAATACCATCATCTAATTCTTGACAAAGAAGGATTTAATTTTTTTCCTACTCTTGTTTAATTCACTTTTAATTTTATTTCAAAATGAATAACCTTTTCATCCAAATATTATTGTCTACATTTTTACCCAATTTTGATTAGTATAATATTATTTCATATTTTTATGGTTGATTAGTTTGTTCATTATTTTATTTTATATAGTTTCTTTAAAAACACTTTTCAGGTATTTCAAGATTTTTTCCCATTCCTTTTTGAAAATCACAAAGGGGGAGAAATTTATAGAAAGTGGGAGATGTTTTATTTAAGGGGGGAATTCATAAGTGAAGATTTATATAAAGTAAGATAAATCTTATTAAAGGGGGGAATATTATCATTAGGGGTATATTTTATACTAAGGAGGAGTTAGTCATATTCATCATCGTATTCAAATGAGTTATAAACTCAGGGGGAGATAAGGATAATTTTTTAGTTATGAATGAGAATTACTTAAAGGTAATGGACTAAGTTTTTTAAAGTTATTTTTTAAATTAATACTTGTGGTTTGTACTTTTCAAAAATGGGGATATTGTTGAGTCAAAAGTTTTACTTATGACTTTTCTATTCCATTAGTTTTGGAAATTATAAGCACTTTATTAAAAAATTTATTACAAAATTTTTATTTCCTAAGTATTTTAGTATGATTTTGTATAAAACATAAACTTTTACCATACATAGAACTTTTTCTAAAGTATTCAGGAATATAAAATTATATTCTTCATTATGATTATCATAGTCGGTATAAATATGATAACCATTAAACATACCTTATCAGATCAGGAATAAAACTTTCTATTTTATCTTCATACTAAAAAATTATTTATAATCAAACTGATTTTGTAATCGATAGACATCAGATTCACACTTATAAAGAATATCATAATGACATTCTGTAAGGAAATCCATCAGATTGACTAAGTGAAAATTCTGAATATGGAAAAGTGATGTCTATTGTAATGTAATATCCTTTATACTATAATGTTGTAAAAAAATGACATCATACTTTCTATTATGATATATCCATTTAATATCTATCTATCCAAGTCATTGAAACAAAATCGGAGAAATATGACCCTTGGTAAGGAAATATAATCGTTGGAGATTTACTTATAAATACCTGTTCATTTGAAGAGTTTAGAGTTGGATGATTACATTCGCTCATGAATTTTCTGAAGTATATTAATATTGGACATATTTTTCTTATTCCTTTGTATTTATTTAGAGATATTCCTTATTAATAAAACCTTGTTATGTTCTCTCCTTAATTTTTTTTAATTTCTTAGTGCATCTGATTTTGTGAATACGATTAAGGGATTCCAATTCTAAAAAGATGGAGACACCAATCTTCTTGGTTGAGGGCTTGCAGGTATAGTAAGATAGATGTCTATCCATCGGATTGAAGGCTATCAAGGTTAAGAAAACATATAATCCAATCATCATATCAATGTCTTTCCTTGTCGAGGAAATATAAACATTCTTGTATGTATAAAACAGGGGACATTTAGGAAAGGTTTGTGGATACATTAATCTAAATGCTAAAAGAGATCTATTCATTTTTTAAATTTGATATAATTCATTCTTATATTTTTCTAATTGTTTTACATGTTTCTTAAAAGTCTTTTAATTCTGTTGTGAATTATATGTTTTGTTTTATCATAATGATTCTTATTATGATAAACACAATTCATTTTACTAATCAGATCATCTGTGAATCTAAGAAATACTAATTAAATTATATCCATATTAAATATGATATTTTTTCTTTTATTATTTTAAATATTTTGGGAATAAATTTTTCATACTCTGATATTATCTTTACCAAGTTGGTTACGATACGTTGTTTTAATCTGAGTGAGGGCCAAGTCTGAATCTGATATTTTACATAAAGTTGTATTGTGAATTATATTGTTTAAATAATTTTAAAATAAAATCTTTTTAATCTAAGATTCACCCATCCCTCTTTTAATTGAGTCGTCTTGAATATATTATTTTATCCTAATCAGTATACTTCATATATACTGATACAACATCATGAAGATGGTAGGTCATATGTATGCATGATTAATGTTTACATTTTTCAATGATCATGATGTAAATATGGTAAATGATGTTTTACCTTATAGTAATAATAATTTTCTCATAAATATTATATTTTTCTTTAAAAATAATTATATATATTATCCATGTGATGTAGTAATGAAAAACAAATCGCCTCACTTCATGGAAGTCATAATCCACGCCCGAACGATGTTATCATTTAACAATAAATGGAAAGGTTAGAAAGTATATGATATATTACATTTTTATAATGATAAATATTTCATTAATATAATATATATACATTAAATCCATCATCTTAAATCTTCATGAGAGGTGATGAATAAAAATGAATTACATCGGTTTGGGAGGCGATTGTCTTCCATACACATGAATGATTGTTTTATTTCCCATTAGATGGAAGAGGACATGTATATTGGTTATTTCATTAAAATAATAACATATAACTATAATTTAGATAATAATTCTATTATATCATCATGTTTGAATAATATTTTAAGGATTTGAAAGAAGAAATAAAACAAAAATGCTCTGTTAAGAATGGTATCTCTTCTTCGGACAACTTCTTTAGGTTTACACTAAAAGAATTCCTCAGAGAGTTTTATAATAAAAACAAGGCCAATATAATGTTGGAATTGAATTAATGAAGGTATTTTTTCCAGGAATTTCTAAACAAAATGGTCTTTAAAGAGTAAAAAAAGAGGAGAGGAGGTTCCATTTTATAAGAGAGGGAAGGGCACTTTTGGAATTTTCAAAAAAAATAAATTAATATAAAAAAATTTCACAAAGAAAGTCCCCAAAATAATATAATTCAAATATATGATGATTATGGGTCAAAATACTATCATAAAATCAAAATTTTACAAATTTAGATTAGTCTTTTACCCTTATCTCTTTGTTTTAACATACATTAACCCTTTTTTGGAAATTACGATGATAACAGTGATTTTACTATTTAGGGTTCATGATAGTTACTATAAAAGAAAAATTGGATAATAAATAGACCACGGTTGATATTTTAAACTATATACCAATCACTTTTCCAAATATATTATTTTTATAAATTTTAAATCATTTCCTAAAATATTATTTATTATAAAATATCATTAATATCATTTTTTGAGTTATTCATTTAATTTGATATTTAAAACAACATTATAGTAATGCAATTATAATATAATCCTTTAAAAATAAATAAAATGTTATATTTATATAAAAAATGCATGTAACACTATATTTCACACAATTTATATTACATTTAATATTTTTAAAACCATTTATTTTATTTCTCTATTAATTGAATAAATATTGTGTCAGTGTTTCATAAACATTTAATGTAATTATTTTATTAATAAAAATTAAAAAAATTACCATTATAAAAAAAATTATATTTAAAAATAGTATTTCTAATTGAACATAAGTTTTTTTTATCTCTATCACAAAATATTGTAGTTATTAAAAGCAAGAAAGTGACATTTTTATCTTTATCTTTTACCTAAATATTATAAAGGTCCAAATCAAATAAATATGGAACAAAGTTTCTATATTAGATAATTGAATATACATGGATGAAAAAACACATATAAGAGAATAAATTAATGTGTTAGGTTTATTTTTTATTCATTATCATAATATTTTTAACCATAATTTCAAGATTTACCTTCACCTTGGTGATAAGTATTTACTATAGTTACTATTCATAATGAATAAAAAATAAACATAACTATTTACCAAATTTTAACCATGTTATTAAAAATATGTAATTTATTTTTTAATATTTAATTCACTTAATTGGAAGAATATAATTTAAAATTAAACTCACAAAATGCGATGAAAGTCAGTTTTTCAGAAAAATGCTTTTTTTAGACCAAAAATGAACTTATACCAAAACCCAATATAAAGACGATTTAAATTTAATTAAATATATTAAATATAATTGAATAATAATTATGTTACTTTAAAATTAAATTCAAATCAAAATGGGACTTTTAAATTACATAACTTTTGAAAAGAAATGATTGTTTTACAAAGAGTAGCATTTTTTGTTATTCACAAAAAATTACTCTTTTTAGAAAAATCCCAAAATTTCACCCAAATATAATTTTGATACAATTATTTCAAAAATTATATCCCATTTATAAAATAAAATTTCCAAAAAAACTAGTAATTAATTATAATATTATCTCATGAAAAGCAATAAAATCCATTTTTATGAAAATGTATTTTTGAAGAATAAAATGACTACTAAAAATTGAGTGATTATTTACACATAATTTATCAATATATATATATTTATTAGAAAAATTTTATATATTTCATAAAGTAGATATACCTATTCATAATTTACAATTTAACATCTAGGTTATAATGGTCATATTTAAATAATAATGTGTCATGGTTCATTTTGGCTATATGTTGCATATCGTCTACGCAATCAAATATAGTTATCTTTTTTAAAATATCAATGAATTACACATAATTAGGGAACCATGAACCCATAAAATTTTCTCCAAAAAAATTAAATCCTTTTCCTAAAACTAAAAATAAATGATAAAACCAATAAAAATGGATTACATGCCAAAAAATGATATGATGGGTGTTAGAATTACTAATTGGAATCCATAAGAACCAATAATTATACCATAGGAGGAAATAATTGACTAATAATGTCTTCATCATACTCTTAATGTTTCTAATTCTTCAACATAAAATTTTAATTTGATACATACTTTTAATTTTTATTTAATTGATTAAAGTATAATTCTCTTAAAAAATAAATATTCAAATTATTCCACTGTGACCTCAGTGAAATCAGCTAAAGTGAATTCCATAGTTATCATCATCATCAAAGATGTATTTAATTAATGTTTTTCTTGAATTAAATTTTTTCTAAATACTATAAAACTTCAATAAATGATGTTTAATTAAAATTGATCATCTAAAATTTTTCAAAAAAAAATCAAAACTATATAGCATAGATCGGAGATATCGATTCGAATCCATTGAAATTTTAAATGTCCCAAAATACCATGTTACACACCCATAAACACCTCAAAGGAACTATGAATAACCCTAGGGGTGCATATTACCATATATGTGCTTTATACTAGGATCCCCCACTCCCATTCCACACCACCATGCTAGTTAACCTTAGTTTTCAAATCATATCAGATGTCCCGCATCCCATAAGTCAATTCTTGCTAAGACATGGCCTCATGTGGTGATATGACCACACGGAATATCTATTGAACAAAATGACTGGTTGATGTTGATTAAGATTGGGTCCACACCACTACATAGAAACATGACCAAATTGTTTCCCAGTCATTTGAGAGGATATTTATAAAAAGGATGTGTCATTTTGTGCAAATACACAGTCTAATCCCATAGCAAGGGAGATGTAGACACATTATGGTCATCTGATATAAAATAAAATGGTTGAGATTCATATATTTCACACTACCACTCCACAATACATTTCCACCATCCATAGTGGTTTCTAATGAGGTAAAGTTATATAAATTCTTATAACTTCTCACAACATCTTCATATCTTCATGAGGATCACATAAATGTAAATTAAATAAAATGGATTAAACAATTAAGGCTCTAAAAGTAATATAAAAAGTAAATAAAATTAGAAAAACTTCTCTACACCATAAAATTTAACCCATTTATTATATTATTGAAATTTTTTTCTCATTAGCTTCATTTCAACATTATCAATGCAATGGTATATTAGTTTTAAGATACTTATATATGAATTTATTTAACTTCGTTAAATTATCAAAATAGGCATCATGTTTTTCCTCTAGAGTATCACTAAAAGTAAAATTTGGTTTTCTATGAAATTTATGTTATTATAATTTTAATTATATAAGGACAAACATATATATTCCATTATTTTTTAATTTTAGTTTTAGGACTTCAGAATATTGGGAGATGTTTTGGTGTATCAAAATTCTCTCTAGGTTTAATCAAAATCCATTTTCAGTATTTTTATCATTAAAATTTCATTTTCATCATTAAATTTTATAAAATAACAAATATAAATATTATGTCAATAATTAATTATTAATATATATAATGAGAAGATATATTTGAAGGATTAAAAATTAAAATAAATAACATTAATTCTAATGGACCATGCCTATATTTCTTATTCACACCTCAATCTCCCATCACTATCTCTAGAGAATAAATATTATAGGGTTAATTTAATTAAAATAACATATAAATTGGTATATATATATATTCTTTCAAAAAAGGATTGATCTAATATTATTATTATTATTATTATAAATATATTTAAAATTCCCAAATAATTCCTACAGAATTTAAAATTCTCAAACTTACACCAAGATAGAAATCACATATTTTTAAATTTAAATATTAAATCCATTTTAAATTATGAAATCCCAAAATGTAGTAAAATTTCCATTTTATTTTTTTTATATAGTTTAATTACTAAATCCAAAAATACTTCATTAAAACTAGTCCATTCTGGAATGATAAAGTACACATTTAAGAGGAAACCAATATATTAAAACCTTTCCACCTTAAAAATTTTCATTCATAAAAGGAAATTTTCATTTACTAAATTAAAAAATGCTTCAATGCATATCTAAAGTGAAGATATGGGGGTACAGATCATTCATTAGATCCTCTCATTACCAAATTATCTCTTCTACTCCTCCATGTCTCCATAGCACCCAAACTAGAGATATATCCAGACCTCACAATACCAACTCTCAAAGATCATATATCTCAAAAGTATTTTCCATGAAAGTGAAATCCTCATCCAAATACAAGTATCACTAGGATACAATTTATAATGGGCTGTGAAGATATATCTATAAGTGAGAGATTTATAAAACATTGAGAACTTAATTGAGCTAGGGTGGAAAATCCAAATGATAGAACACCTCTATTACTTTCTCCATAATAATGAAAGGTCCCAAAAACCTTAGAGATAGTTTTCTCCTTTTCTATAACCTCTATCACCCTCCGTGTGGTGAAAATTTTAGAAAAAATTATCACATACCAAGAACAATAATGGGAAATTCCTAAGAAAAATATATGATTTATGTCATCTCTATAAAGTCCTCATATGCTTCAAAGTCAATTGGACCATATTTTTCATACTTTGAACCATGTTGGGACCTATGATAATTGAATTGAAAAACTAGATGCAAGACACAAGAGATATTTTTTTCTTATAAAAATTGTCAAATGGTTTCATTCCAATAATATAGTGATTACTAAAATTATATAAAAACTATACTTAAGGGAAAACATTTATACCATAGACCTTAAAAATCTAGGACAAATTCCATAATAATATCCTTTAATTTTTAAATGGAATGTTTTTTTTATTCATTTATTAGGAGAAGAAAAGTTATACTCAAATATAAGTCTAAAAAAAATGCATTTTGTATCCCATAAAATATAATTGAATTAAAGTGTGCATCTCAATCAGATGCTATCAATATTTAAACTCCATGTGGTATTACTATCTCATCAATATCAATCTACAAAGAACAATCCACTAGATTCAACTCTCAAATGGGTAATAAATTTTAATATTTCATCAATTTATCCACGATAACACAAACAGAATAAAAACTTCTAGTTTATGCAACTTAATAGTCATAAATTCCATTGATATTTCATTTTACTTTTTTAATATCCTGATATTTTAAATGAACACTATATTTTATAGTGTATACAACATGAAATGTCGATCTTAAACAAAGTATTAAATATTAATTTTTAAATGTTATATGTAGAGACCCAGTTTTCACCTTGTAATACTTTGGAATATTTCAACATATGTTTCTATAGTTAGGTGTTGAGACGATGTGCAGTTCTGAGGCCCTGTATGACCAGAATAAATTATAAAATATTATTAAGTGTTTTTGTACTATTCATGTTTTGAAAATAGGATATCTCTTAACCGATAGCTTGGATTATAAATTTGAGGCCACATATGAGTCTATAACATGCCATTTTTTCTAGGTAGGTTATAACTTTTGTCGGTGTTGGGATTATGTGAAAAACTCCATGAAAGGGAAAAATTATAATTAAAATAATTAAATTTAATTATTTTATCTTGAACACCAATATCAATAAATTTGGAATGAGTGGTTATATTGGAAATCCAATACCGCCGTTGAGTTTGAAATGGGGTTTTTTCCTAGGTATGATATAAAATGAGCGGGCACAAAGGTTTTGAATTTTGTGACTGTTGGTGGGGGATTTTATTATTTATCTATAAATAAACACTTATGAGAGTAGAATTGGGTTAACCCTAATTATATATATCTCTCTCTATCTCTAAGATGTTCTTTGTCATTCTTTGGCAGATCGAGGAGCGATCTCTACTGGAACTTTGGTAGATTGAAGCTAGAGCATAATAATCAAATCTATAGGGTTAAACGAACCGATATAGGTAGGATTTCTTATATTTTTTATTTATAATTAAAGTTGTAATTTTAAAATCCTATGTTTTCTATTTAAATCATCGTATATATTATCATTGTGGAAGGATGCACTAACAAGGTCATAAATCCATCCTGGAAAACCTTTCTGTTAGTCGTGTTCTTCACCTGTTCTTCGGGTTCAGGGGCATTTATATTAGGATGCATCAAATCTTCAGTAAATTGTTGAGTAAAGATAACGATTGTGAAGATATCATCCTGAGCATCCCAAAACTAGATTTGAAATATTTTTTGGGCCTCTGGTGTGATCGTAGTGGCCCTTGGAAGGGGACACTAGTGTAGAACCTTGGGCAGTGGCCGATATTGTCCCAAGGAAGAAGTAGGACGCGATGCAGGCAAGTGCGGTGAGAGGGGATGGATGGGGGTCAGTAGACTAGGTGGAAGTGGGGGGGTCTGGAAGCTAGGCGTGTGGTGGTGTGACCCGAGGTGGCTCGGCGGGAAGGTGATTTGGAGGCCAGCAAGGTGCTAGGGTCATCACGGTGTCATAGCTGGTGATGATGACAGACAGCGGCTAGGGCGTAGGTGCGAGGCAGAGCCAAGGTGGCGCGATTTTCACAGTCGAGCAGTGATTGGGGGACCAAGACCTATAAACTATGGGTCTACATCGACATGGGGTCCCAAGTCGGATCAACTAGCTGGTTGGACAGCACACCAAAGTGGATTACCCGCTGCATAATGGGCCAGCCGAGGAGGGTTGACCTAGTTTTCCCAAAACTTCTTAAAATACCAATATCTTTCAATAAAATAATTTGTTTGACATGGTGTCTATAGCCACGGGTCCCTATCATCGAGACAATTCTTTTCAGACTAGTTTGGGACTTTGAAGTCATGTTCTTGGGGTTTTGGTGCATGAAATGCCTAAGTGTAATAATAATAATTTAATTATTATTATTTAGAATATTTGTTTCAAACCTACATTCTAAACGGGAGGTTCATTACAAGTATCATCAACAGAGGAGTGACCTTGGTCTTCATGGAGAGTTTTCAAGATTAATTTCAAGTGATTAAGTTAAATATGAGGTGCATTCCCCATGGGGGGTCGGTTTTCATGTGTTACAGTGAAATAAAACCTTTTCACAAGTTATCTATTTTTGAAAAAAAAATTAGTCCAACCCGTGTGTTTTTTCAGGGGGATATCAATGGAATGATTCATATAACTTATTTTAGGACTAAAACATGGGACCCATGAGACATATTTTTAGTGAAATATGGTGACTTACAACTTTTCCACCAGATTTTCCGTTTGGGGTGAATGAATATTCGATCTTTCATGTTTTACCACAAGTATCACAATGGTGTGATCTATTTGGATGTGTGAAGTCCTATTCACGATATGATTAAATGTGGATACATGAAAGGAGTATCGGTGGAAGATCCTTTTGACGTGTTTAAAGAGAAACAACTGTTTGGGTCATATTTGACTCTTATAAGAGTAGAGAAGATTTATGAATTGATGTGGTCAAATATTCTTGAGCTATTTGAGGAGGTGTTCCAGTGTAATTATTCTTTGGGACCTCTGAATCAACGATGAGCATCGTGTGCTCGTCGGCCTTTTAACTAGGTGTGTCATGTACTCTGGGAGTAATCCAGTATTCCTAGGGGTACGTGTTCATATTTTAGTACACAATATTGGTTAGGTACATTTCCAGGCGACAAGGTGAGTCCACACGACATGTGGGCCCCACAAGTTTCATGTACCACATTACAAATATTCTATCCCTCACATATTATTTTTTTACTTTTATTTTGAAATGTGTATAGCCTATCCTGAGTGTTTTTTATATAGAACATGATGGGGCCCTCTGTAGTGGATTATGAGTTGTGATGTGAGATGTTTCAGGTGTGTTGCCTATCTGAAGAGGCACTAGATGTCTACATTTGTGTTGATTTTTCGAGAGGTACCATCCAACAGAGATGGTCAGTGTTCCTCAATGCTTTTCTGAGCGGTACCATCTAACATGGATGTCCAGAGTTCCTTAATGATCTAGAGTGGAATTTCCCTGATGCATCGGGGTGTGGTTAGCCTCCACGAATTCTACTAGAGTGGATTCCCTTGTATGCATCAATGTGTGGGTAGCCTCTATGAATTCTTATAGAGTATAATCCCCCTAATGAATTAGGGTGTGGGTAGCCTCTATGTCATCTACTAGAGTGGAATCCCCCGGATGCATCAGGGTGTGGGTAGCCTCTACGACATCTACTAGAGTGGATTCCCATGACACATCAGGGTGTGGGTAGCCTCTACAGCTTCTACTAGAGTGGAACCCAGCTGATGCACTAAGGCATGGGTATCATATACTTTGTGATATTATCTCTCAAATATGTGGAATAATGATGAGATGTGCTTTGACATGACTTTGGAATCTCAAGAAAGAGGGATGATTTTCCACTAAGACGTGTCCCTGTGATGTGACTTAAAATTTTTATGGTGACATAGTGCTACCCAACACAAATAGTTTTAAGGTGCGGAGATTGAGTCCCTTTGAATTGTAGTTCAGATAACACTTGTCGGATTCTATGCATCAGTGGTTACTTCTGGAACTTTTGAAAAGTCAATTTTCATGGGATGAGCTTGCGAGATGGAAATCCCCTTACTCTCCCATTTGAGTTTATTTCTTGATCATTTATATATCCTATTTTCAGTAACCACTCCTTGTGTTTTGGATACTCTCCTTCCAAGAGATCCAAAGATGCATGAGGTATTCCACATGCTTTCTGTGACTAGCTTCTCATGGTTGTATGAGTCTACTCTCCTAATATAGGTAGAAAATTAACGATGATAAGTTCATTTTCTCCCCATTTATAGCTCTTTGTGTTTGAAAAAGATTACTTCACACTCTTTTTTGGTGAGTTGTACTCTCTTTCACTATACATAGTTCTATCTACTACTCACATCTTCAGTACTTCTCTTGCTTATCACTTGAGACTTCAATTAATCCTACAGAGTATTTTTATACTCACCCCTTCTTGGGATTTTCCTGTTCTTGGGGTTCCCTTGCAAATGACGGACAAGTTTATCGTGATATCAGAGGAGCTTAGGGATACAGGATGATTAGACCATGTGTGATGGTTGTAGCTTGGTATTTAGGAGCGGGGCTCTCTAAACTATTTTACTTTTTCACTTGTTGTCGGGTTCTCGTGCTTTTCTAGTTGGGTGTGTATTTTTCCCCATTCCCTTCCAGTTTTAATTTTTTGTACTTGTATTGTTTAGAGGCCGATGCATGTTTTTTGTTTATATATAAAAGTTTTTTATCTTACTTTATTTTTCCTCTTCACTTTTGCATTGAGTTGGATGTGTGTGTTTTTACAGGTTCTCAGGAAAAGGCCTCCTGTAGTTTTTTGTTCCTTCAGCGCCAGTTTCTAGCCCCTGGCCTATGGAGGTGGGATTGGGGTAGTTTTAGATCAATCCCCAGCATGGTTCAGGTCATGAAAAAGTGGTATCCAAGGTGGTTTTAACCTTGGGGTGTTGTTCAGAAATTTCTCTAAAAAGGTATTGGTTGGGTTCAGGTAAATAGTGTTGAAGTGTCTTGAGAGTGGCTCTCAGGCCAAGGAGTCCAGTGATGGTATGGGTGGCCAACATATCAATTCACCAAGACCCTGATTTCCTGCTTGTTGAATCGGCACCTTGATACACCAATTTCAAGGAACAATGATACAAGCATCATATAGGATTGAGTCTTTAACATTCCTTCTTGAGTTAGCTCCCCGATTTTGATGATATATATATATATATATATATATATCTGTGTGTGTGTGTGTGTGTGTTCTCATATGAATGAGGTACTATTTGACAACATTCAAGATGTCTCCGAGATGACAACCAATAAGGATACTAGCTCCAGTTCATGACGACAACCATTTGAGTGATGAGGCCTCAGTTTATGACTCGTCATGAGAGGCCCTTTCTTCAGGTGTGCGGGTAGAAACACCCCTACCTGTTGACAATTAGACATCCCTAAAAGAGTGAAATGAGGATATTTTCATGCTGATCACACATCACGAGTTCCAGTGAAAAAGATCATTGATGTTCTGTGGTGATCCAGACCCTCAGGCAGTAGAAGTTTGGTTAGATTCAGTGGTCTTCATCTTTAGTCTTTCATGGAAAAAGATAGATTAGATAGTGGCTTTGGTAATCAGCCTTTTCCACGGAGTAGCTGGGTGTTAGTAGAGTTTGGTTACTCAAATACATGATGAGTAAACACTATCATGGTATGACTTCTAATAATTGTTTCATTGGGAGTTATACCCCTATTTCTTGCGGTTCATTCAACTTCAGGAGATTATTCAGTTACAATAAAGAGGGATGATAGTTACTGAGTATGTGACTAGGTTTAGAGACTATGCCCACTACTTTCTATACATGATATATAACGTTTACTTTCAAGAACAAAATTTTGAGTAGGGACTCCGCATAGATATCTATGCTATTATAATGCCCATGTTCCTTTCCAACTTTGGTGGGGAGTGGGGGTGAGCATTAGCGATTGAGAGATTTATATAATAGGGGTTCCATAAAACTATTTATGGTTGTGAGTACAACAGAACTGATATTTCTTCTATAGGAACCAGGCGCCAGTCAACAATATCTTGACGCAGAAGGCCTCCCCATAGTCGGTCTCATGCAAGTAGTCGTATGGGTCCGAGGCATCACAGAGTGTGGGGACAACCTATGGAGGTCCATTGTTATGATTATGATGGGTGAGGTCACATGGAATGGGACTACCTGACCAGATTTGCTAAGCTTTTTAGGTAACTGGCATATGCACCACCACGGAAAAGGCGGTGTCATGATTAGAGATCTCACAGGTGAGGATAGGTTGAACCCCAAGGAGGCGGTGTTGGTAGAGGATCAAAAATAATTGTGGTTGGTGGAAAATTTTATGAGGTCCTTCCACCACCACTGAGCATCCCACATAAGGATTATAGAGCTGGTGACTGGGACCATGGTAAGCTGCATGTTTTAGATGTCTATGATCCTACAGTGCGCGAGATGATAAGAGGTACATTCTATATAATTTCTTTGTTTTTTTAGTATAACTTGTCAAATACTATGTGAGGTACTCTTTTATACATGATCCTTTCTTGATTTTTTACCTGGGTGATGTGGGGTGTCAGTGTAACCATGTGTTGGTGTTGTTTGATGTAGATATTAATTTATGAGAAAGTGGGGTCCTTCCCCCACTAAGATGTGTTTTTGTGACCCAAGAAAAACTTTGAGGGAAATTCATTGCCGAAAAAAGTAGATAATATCAATGTGTGGTGGAAGAGTCCCTTTGACTTTTTATTTTTGAGAAGAGTTGGGTAGTGGAGTATCAGAATAGGTCCTGGCTTTTCTAGTGGATTTTATCCTGCTTCACACTTTTTTCTTGAGATGTTGCTAGTGGGTATAGAAGAGTGTCTGGTTTGGAGATTACTCTCCTTCTAATATGGGAAAAGATGTGTGGGGGTATCCATGTGATTTCCATGTATATCCTCTTGTGTTTGGATGAGTTTACTCACCTTCCTTGTTCGTTGGTACCTTGAGTGATCAACATCAAGTCTGGAAACTATAGTTATCAAGTACATATTGAGGTGATGTAGACCCCGTGAGAAGAATGATGTGACTCACTATGTGGTTCTAGAAGAAGTAGTATTCACCCTGAGAATGTGGTGACTCTACCTTCTATAAGAGCACTTTGTGTTTTTCATAGGCCACCAAAGTCTCGGGTATGCCTCCACCCAGTGAGACTGAAACCTAAGGCGGCAATGCTGGTTGAACTTCCTGCAGGACTACAACTTCGAGATAGTCTATACTCTAGGAACGAGCAAAATTGTAGTAGATTCCCCTATTAGGAAGTCCCAGGATCTCCTAGTGTGGTAAGTTTTGTATTAGTTAACTTCTCTGCAGCTGAGCCTGGTGGATCAGGAGGGAAAAACATTCCTTTAGTTGATGGTGTTGACTCCTTCACTTCTAGAGCATGTGAGTCTCAGTTGTGATGCACCGAATGTGAAATATTGCATGAACAAAAATCCTTGGTAATTTCATCTATGAATATTATAAATGAGGGAATCACGAGACCCTATTCCATGTAAAAACAGTGATTCTAGTCATGACGTGGGATGTAGAATTTTGGCCGAGGAGAAAAACTATCCCCCAATTTTCTTCGGTCTTTTTAGGACTGTGCAAAGAGATGACGAGGTTTTCTACTGCCTTGACCTATCCACAACAGATGTAATGGGAACACAACATCTCCTATGTGTTTCAGTATATGAAAAATGTGTTAGTGGTCCTGGGAGTAGGAGATCCAGGTGTGAGGTTATTATCCCAAGTTGTTTCACTAGTTTTTCATTTTGGGGATGAAAATCATGAAAAGTGGAATGATCTAGATACTCATTTTTTTCCTTGTAAGAATTTGGAATATTTTTAAATATGTTTCTAGAGTTAGGTGTTGAGACGGTGTGAAATTATGAGGCTCAGTATGCCCAGAATAAATTATACAAAAATATTAAGTGTTTTTGTACTATACACTTTTCAGAAACATAACATCTCTTAAACGATAGCTCAGATCAGAAATATAAGGCCACTGTTGAGTCTAGAATGTGTCATTTACCCTAAATGGGGTATAAATTTTGTCAGCGTGGGGATTTTGTGAAAAAAACCATGCAGGGGAATAATGGTAATTAGAATAATTAAATTTAATGATTTTATCTTGAACAACAATCTGAATAAATTTTTAAAGGGAGAATGGATTGGAAATCTAAGACTGCTATTGAGTTTGGAATGGGTTGTTTTTCCTAGGCACGATATAAAATTTTCAGGCATAGAGGGTTGGGATTTCACGACCTTTGGCAGGGGATTAAGGGTTTATATACAAATAAACACTTAAGATATTAGAATTAGGTTAAACCTGATTATCTCTCTCTCTTTATCGAATCTATTCTTCATCGTTCTTCAGTGGATCGAGGAGAAATCTCCATCAGAACTTTGTTGGATCAATTCTGGAGCACAAATATCGAATTGGTAGCGATAAATGGATGGATCTATGTAGGATTTCTTTTTTTTTGATGTTTGATTCAAGTTTTAATTTGAAAATCCATTATTTATAATTTACATCCTCATTTTGATTATAATTTTGGATAGCTGAACTAACACAACCATCAATCCATCCTGTAAAACCTTTTTGTTTGTCATGTTCTTCAATTTTCTTTGGGTTCTTTGGCATTTATATTTGGACACATAAAATCTTTAGTAAATTATTGAGCGAAAACAATGGTTTTGAAGATCTAATCCCAAGCTTCCCAAACCTGGGTCTGAAATAATTTCCATACCTCCAATGTGATTGCAGTGGCCCTTAGAAGTGGCCTCCCGAGTAGAACCACTGGCGGTAGCCTGCAGTGGCACAAGGTGGAGGTAGGTCACTGAGTAGGACGGTGCGATGAGTGGGGTTGGCTGGGGTTCAACAGACCAGGTGGCAGTGGGCGTCTGGCAGCCGAGCATGTAGTGGTGTGAGATGAGGTAGGTCAGCAGGAAGGCGAGGTGGAGCTAAGCGGGGCTATGGGGTCAGCACAGTGCAGCGGTTGGCAAGGAAGGAAGACCAGTGACCAGGGAGGAGGCGCGAGGTGGAGTCGGGGTGGTGTGGCTATCATGGTCGGGCGATGACTGAGTGACTGAGACCCACAAAAATGGGTATACATCGATGCGGGGTCCCAAGGCGGACTAACTTGTCGGCTAGACAACAAACTAAAGAAAATAGGCTGTGGAGCCCTAGGCTGAGAGGGCTGGCCCACAGCAGAATGGGCCAGACTTGTAGTTGGACCACGTGTCAGTGATCTGTACTAGGTCATCCTAGTTTAGTCCAAAACTCCTTAAAATGTATGTATCTCACAATCCGAGAGTTCGTTTGACACGTCATCTATAGACACAGGTCCCTCTCATTTAGAAGAACCTTTTTAGACTGATTCAGGACTCTGATGTCCTGGTCTTGGGAATAGGGTGCATGAAACACCTAAGTTTAATAATAATAATTTAATTACTATTATTCAGAAAAATTATTTTGAACCTACCTTCTAAACGGGAGGTTCGTTTGACATACCATCAGTGGCATGGTGACCCTAGTCTTCGTGCTGAGTTTTAAAGATGAATTTTGGGTTCTTAAATTAATGTTGAGGTGTAGGCGCCATGGGGGGCCTATTCGCATGTGTTACGGTGAAATACAACCTTTTCACCAGTTATCATTTTTAGACAAATGATTAGTCCAACCCATGTGTTTTTTCGAGATGACCTCAATGGTGTGATATTTATATCTTGTTTCGGGACCAATACGTGGTCCCCATGGGTCATCTTTCAGGTGAAATGTGGTCACTTACAACTTTTCCATCAGATGTCTGCTGGGGGAGAATGAATAGTCTATCTGGCATGTTTTCCCGCAAGGATCGAAATGGTGTGATACGTTTGGATGTGAAAGTCTTGTTAGCGATCTCATTAAATTTGGAAACATTAAATTAATATCAGTGGTAGATCCTTTTTACATGTTTTACGTGAACCTACTATTTGGGTCAGATTGGAATCTTATGATAGTGGAGAAGATGTATGAAGATATGCGATCAAATTTTCTTGATCCATTTGAGGAGGAGTTCTAGAATAATTATTCTTTGGGCCCTCCTGATCAATGACGAGCATCGTGTGCTCATCGGCCTTTTGACTAGGTGTGTTAAGTACTCTAGAAGTAATCTAGGGTGACTAGGGGCTCTTGTTCATAATTTAGTAACTAGGATTGGTTAGGTACACAGCCAGGCAACGATGTGGGGCCACACAATTTGTGGGCCCCACACGTGTCAAGTACCACATTATGAATCTTATATCTATCGTTTCTCTTTATTTTGGGCTCAGATTTTAGCATGCGTGTAGAATATCTTGATTATTTTTTCACATATAATATGATGGTGCCCTCTATAGTGGCTTACAATTTGTGATGTGAGATGTTACAGGTATGACACCTATCCAAGGTAGAACTTGATGACTACAATAGAATTTATTTTCTCAAAGGTACCATCTAGTAGGGATGGCCAGTATTCCTCAATGATCTTCTAAGAGGTACCATTTAGTAGGGATGTCCAGAGTTCCAAGATGATCTAGAGTGTAATCCCACCAATGCATCAGGGTGTGGGTAGCCTCTACTACTACTACTAGAGTGGAGTCCCATTGACACGTTTTGGTGTTGGTAGCCTCTTTAAATTATACTAGATTGGAATCCCCCTAACGCATCAGGGTGTGGGTTGCCTCTAAGACTTCTACTAGATTTGAATCCCCCTCACACATCAAGGTGTGGGTAGCCTCTACAAATTCTACTAGAGTGGGACCCCCTTATGAATTAGGGTGTGGGTAGCCTCTACAGCTTCTACTAGAGTGTAATCCCCCTGACACATCAGGGTGTGGGTAACCTCTACGACATATACTATAGTGAAATCCACCTGACGCATCAGGGTGTGTGTAACCTCTATGAATTCTACTAGAGTGTAATCCCCCTAAAACATCAGGGCATGGGTATCCTCTAGTTTATAACATGATCTCTTAATTGTGTAGCATTGTGACAAGATGTGATTTGATGTGGCTTTAGACTCTCAATAAAGAGGGATGATTTTCCCACCAAGATGTGTACTTATGAAGTGACTTAAAATTGTGATGGAGAGACTATTCCACCCCCATAGGATAGTATCACGGAGTGGTGATTGAGTACATTTGACTTGCAGTTTATAGGACACTTGTGGGATGCTAGGCATCAGTGGTTACATCTGGAATGGTTGTAAACTCACTTTTCCTAGGATGATATTGTGAGATAGAGATCCCCTTAATCTCTCATTTGGTATTCTCTACTGATCATATATATATATATATATATATATCCTATTTCTAGTACCCACTCCTTGGGTTTTGGATACTCTCCGTCTATGAAAGGAGAAGACACGCGGGGTATTCCATGTGTTTTCCGTGTCTATCTTCTCATGGTTGGATGATTCTATTATCCTGCTATTGGTATCGAACACTTGACAAAAAGTTTATCTTCTCACTTTTTCTAGCTCCTTGTGTTCGGATGATCTTACTTTACACTCTTGTTGGGTTGAGTTGTACTCTCTTTTACTTTACCTAGTTTTATCTACTGCTCACCTCTTCCGTACTTCTCTTACTTCTCCCTTGAGAATTTGAGGCATCCTACTGAGTATTTTTATACTCATCCCTACTTGGTCTATGACCACACTTGGTGTTCCTTTGAAGATGATGGACAAGTTGCTCATGATATCAGTGGAGCTTAGGGATATGAGATGCTTGGACCACGTGTGGTGGTCATAACATGGGATTCATGAGTGGGGCTCTCTCAGTTATTTTAATTTTTCACCTATTGTCGGGTTGTGTCCCTTTTCTTGTTGTGTGTGTATTTTCCCCCTTTCCCTTTCACCTTTACTTTTTTGTACTTGTACTATTTAGAGTTCAATGCATGTTTGTGGTTTATATATAGAATTTTTGTCTCTTTATTTCTTTTAACTATAAAATTTTACATTTATTTGGATCTGTGTCTATGTATAGGTTATTAGGAAAAGGTCTCCCCTAGTTTTTTGCGCCTTTGGAGCTAGTCTCCAGCCCCTAGCCTATGGAGGCAGACTTGGGGGTAGTTGCAGCTCAATCCCTAACATGGGTTGCGTCATGACATTATAGTTATAACATAGCTTTTGAATTGACGAGTATGAATAGGATTAATCACATTATTAAATATATGTATATAAATTTCCAACTCGATACAAATTTATTGAGTAATTATTAATAAATAAGAACTAATTGTTTTTGTAAAATCATTTTATGCATCAAAAATATGTTTTCCTCAAAAATGGTATTTATTTGTTTCTCTGAGTAAATATTATAATTAATTTCTTGAACTTTTAGAAATTTTATTTTATAAAAATTATATCATTTTTTGAAAAAATAATTTCAAAATTATCATAGGTTGAATTTTTGAGAATTTTCTCAAAAGTTTTATTTTTCAATGAATAATGAAAAATACTGATGTTATTGAAAAATATTTTTCTTTTCATGTATTTACAAAGTAAAATTATATTTTGGATTAGTTTTTAAATTTAATTAGTTCATTTTTATTAAAAATAATACAATAAATTTTATTTTAATCAATTTTCTACTTGAATTTGGTATAAAAACTTTGTTATACTTAAAAAGGCATTTTTCTAGAAAATCACTCTTTATCTCATTTTGCAAGTTTAATTTTAAATTAAAATCCTACACTTATATGAATTTAATTTTAGAAAATGGATCAAATATTTTGAATAAATATAATTAATATTATTTAATATGTTCAAATTAATTTTTGGTCAATATGAATAATCACCTGAATAAATTTTTGTTACCATGGTAAAGGTAAAATGGATTAATTAGTGATAAAAATTATGTGATAAGGCTTCAGGTTCATTAAAAAATTCCCAAAATAAATTTTGTGATTATATTTCATCAATAAATATCCTAAATTATAAAATATTACCTTTTTAAATTTAGATTATATTTTTACATTTATAATATTTTAAGTAAATGATAAGATCAAAAATGTCACTCTCTTGCTTTTAAAATTTTTCATATTTTTTGAAATGGATAAAAAACAACTTATTTTTGTTATAAATTATTATTTTAAATAAAAATTATTATTTTTTATCATGGTAATTTATTTTTAATTTTTAGTGATGAAATAATTAGATTAAATGTTTATGCAATGCCGAAACAATGCTTGTGCAAAAAGTAGTAAAATCAAGAAAATGATTTTGAAAACATAAAAAGTAATATTTTTTGGGTGAATTATAGTGTCCCTAATATCTAATAGATCAATATATAAAATTAATTATATCTTAAAGTTTTATATTATAAATAAACTTCTTTATTATTGTCTTTAAAGTCAAAATAAATGAATAGTGTGAAAATTACATTAATAATATTTTATGTTAAACACTATTTTATTAAATTATTTAAAAATAATAAATATCATGAAATAAGAAAATTAGAACAATAAATGGTCTAAAATTTTATCTCTTTGAAATTTATGATCCAATTTTTATCTTATAAGTAAAATTATAACATTTTAATACTGAAAAGTTCATTACCACGGTTAAGGTTAAAATTAATTAACCAAGGGATTAATTCAAAATATAATGTTTAAAATAATATATAAACCTATATAAATTTGATTTGATGATTTTATTAAGACAAAATACTCCTTATATTAAATTTAATATCATTTTTAAACTATTTTACATGAGTTAGACATATATTATATTATAATATTTCATGAATTTCTAAAAATTCTCCTCCCCTTCCTTATAAAAGGAGACCCATACTTTCTCTTATTTATAATACTTTGATCTATATATCAAGACCAACCTGAAACAATTCTATTGTAAAATTACCTAGACACTAATTATTGGTTTTTTTATTCTTAAAATACCATTTCAAGGGTCCTTAAAAAGGGATCTAAAGTAGGTCTACCAAAGAAGAGGTAATCATCCAACCAAACCTATTTTAATATATTTCTTATTATACCCCCTTAAAATATTCTTAATACATGATTATATAATTAAATTATTATCTAATATATGATTAATTTTTATTATGACTATGTTAAAACCCTTTTTCATCTCCTTTTCCATCCCATGGGGAATGAAAACATCGTTCATGCCAACATGTGGACAACCACCTCCACGAAGTGATGTGTTTAATTTACCTTTAACACCTCTCATTAATGATTATAATTATATATTTAATATATATGATATTAATGACATAATTATCATTCTATACAGATAATATATAACCTATATTCTTACATTTCTATTCATTAAAAAATGATAATGTTGTTTGTGCATATGTGTAGATTATCACCTCCACGAAGAGATGTGATTTGTTTTTCATAATCACATCACATGGATGGTATATATAAAGTATTTTAATATATAATGTTATATTTATGATATAATCATCATTCTTAAGCAATAAAATAATACTTACCATATTTCTCTCATGTTCGTTGAAAAATGTAAATGTTACTAATGTGTGCATATAACCTAGAGTCTCCATGATTATAACATAATTAATTTTTCATAACCATATTTCATAATTGGTTTTAAAAGTATAATTAATGTATAAAATGATAATTATATCATTATTATTATATATAATATGTGATAATTGTAACACCCCAAGCTTCTACGGTACGCTTCTCTTTGAATAATGTGATAGCGTGTGTTGTATGCAACACCGAGTTCTAACACACCATAACTAATCAAACTATCCGTTATGAATAGTAATACCTACTTTTTGAAATTATATATTTTATATTTGAAAATGGACTTCATTTTTGGATTCGGAATATCGAATTTAGCCTAAGGTGAAATTTTGGTACATTTCGGATAACTTTCATATTTTGATGAATAGTGAAAATTACTAAGTTTTAATTAAAAACAACTTTTTTAATCAAAATAATTAATAGTGATAAATTATGAATTTGAGTGGTTTTAAAGTATATTTATAATATATTTTTACCATTTAATAAAATGTTGGTCATTGGACATAATTTTACAATTAAACCGAACATAAACGAGTGTCAATCTTTTGATAGTTATTATCTCTTAAAAACACGCTTTTTGTTTTGACAGCGGGAATTAATTTTAAATTAATTTCTGCCACTTCTGTGTTTTGAATTTAGGAAAATGGATTCCATATTTGTAATCAGGATGTTAAAATTGTGTAAATAGGTAACTTTTGTTTTTAGACATTTTGAATAATTACTGCGGTAAATATTTTATTTACCATGGTTAAGGGTAAATCCGATAAATAAGGGTTAAAAAAATAATATTATAATAATAATAAATTACCCTAAAACGTGTCTTAACCCTATTGGTTGATACATGGTCGACCATGGGAATCTTTGGGTCTATTTTGGTACCCCATGGATCCACTTGTAAGTGATAATGACACTTTATTTTAATTAAGTTAAAATGAATACAAAAATGACACAAGCATATATCTTTTAAAAAAACAATTGTTACATAGGGTTATATATGTTGGATTTTAGATTATAAATATTCATTAGAAAGATAAAAAGATTTCCTACATAATGATATTTTATTTATAATTTTTAGACATTAAATAATTTATTTTTTATATTACACAATGATGATGCAGTAATTACTATAATAGTGAAAAATTAAACTAATTGATATTATAAATACCCAAATAAATATAATATGAAACTTTTAATGAATTAAACTAATTTTATAGGATAATATGATATATTAGGATTGATTTAATTGACTTTTTTCGAAGTAATAAATCTGTTATGAGTTTCACAAAAATCAACTATTGAATAGTGTCAAAATTGACATAAAAGAGTTCTTAAAACAAATATTATATTATTAATTGATATTAAATTCCTAAAAATCTAAGGTTCGGCCAAGAGACTTATATCATGATAGGTTCATCATTAATGTACCACTTGGGGGGTCTCTTGGATGTATATAGTAAGTTTATTAACCATATTATATAAAAATACAAAGAGACATTGTAAAAGTGAAACTAATTAACTTAGAGTTAATACTTAAAGATAAGGTTAATATAAGTACCCAAACCTGTCTAACTTCTATTGGTTGAGTGGTTTTAGACCTATACCCACCTTAACCTTTGAATAATAAGCTTTGGAGCCTTTATAAACCGAATATGAATTTATTATAAATTAATATTTCTAGCTTTTCCAAAGGTGCCCCTCGCCCCTCTTATAAAAGGGCACTCCTCCTTCTCATTTCTTCACACCTTAAAAGCCTTTTGGTTCGGCCAAACTCTGCCCAAATACTCTTCCAACATCCCTCACTACAACCTAGAGGCCTTAGTTTGATCAGAAAGCCAACCTAAGGATCCCTTTTGATCAAATCAAAAGGAAGAACCCGAAGAAGAGGTAATGATTTCACCACCCTTCTCCAAGTTCATTTCTTCTTCCACTTCTTCTTCCTTTGTTCTTACCATTCTAAAATAATAACTCCATTATCTCACATATACTGTGATGTTATTATAAATATGGTACAACCATATTCAGTATTCTATCCACCCTTTGAATAACATGTCACCATACGTGCGTACGTACGGCTTACCGTCTCCACGTCGTGGTGTAATTGTTATTCAATATAATATTATTTGGATGGGTATAATAATGATGTGTAACTCATGTAAATAATAAATATAACATGTTAATGATTCTGTATATATGATATACCATCCATTTATATATTATTTTAATATCAAAAGAATGATATTGTCGCTCGTGCGTACGTACGGACTACCGTCTCCACGAACGCGATGAGATTCATTCTCCATCGTATCCATTCAAGTATAATTATCATTTGATGATTTAAAAATGATGTTTAAGGACTAGATATCATTCTGGATATGAATAAGATACAACAACCATGGCTTATGTAACAAAACATATAAAAGAAAATGAGTAAGTTAACTCCCGAAACGACGATAATTCTAAGATATTATTAACAAATCAATGTTAAAAGATCATATATGATATCATATTAATATATATGATTCTTGTATAATTTAATAACAACTATTTCACCATTATACAGGAGGTTAACCTACCCCAACCAAGGAAAAGTACAAGGTAAGGGTTATTTCACAATCTCTTCATTATCCGAGGTTGTTTATACGTAATAATCTACTGGGATCTCTTCATCATCCACATCCATGTTTCTTAAAAATGTATTTCAAAACATTTTTATTATTTACAAGAATATGGGTTAAAGTCATTTATACCCTTGTTTGACTTTTTATAAGAGGTTTATAAAGGAATCTTTCCGTCGTTTTCAAAACAAGGTCCTTTTTAACCTTTTCGACAGAATTAAGGTAAGAATGTTTTTTTTAACTTATACGGCGGGTGCGGCTATTTTCCGCCGTTATAAAATCTTCAAAGCTTCCCTTACAATCTTATAAGAATATTTTCAAAGAAAATATTTTATTTTATATGGATCTTAAATTATTTCAAAATAAAAGGAGAAATTTCTTTAAAAAGAATTTTGATTTCATCTATGTCAACATCCTTTGATGGATTTTAAGATTATTTGAAGTTGATTTATTATGATACAAAACTTCTATATTGTATTGAAGGTTTTGTGATATGTTTGACTGTGGATGTGCTATTTTTATACCATTCATAGTTTATGGTGAAAGTATTGACATTTCATATGCTAGTTTTAATATGAATGTTTATGTTATGTTTAAACCTTTTCATATGGGAATGCATTGGACTTAATATGTGATGGGTGGAGCCCGCTATAGCTCCTCGATGCATCGGTAGGTCTCATGAGACAAACTAGTGTCTTGGAACAAGGCCTTGACAAAATCTTATTTGTAGTCTTGGCACGAGGCCTTGGCTATGTGGTTATGATAGTCTGGCATTATGCATTCCAACATTATGAAAGTGGTTATTGATTTTTGCATGTGATTATTCGATTAGTAGAATATCCATGTGAATAAGTAAATGGCATTATTTCATTTTATTTATGCCATACCATGTTGAAAGTTCATGTTTAAAAGGCTTTTGTTTTAGTTATACATTGCCTTAAATGTTTATTCTTATTGATGAAAGTTTCCGCTATATTGTTATTCTTACTGGGCATTTGAGCTCACCCCTTTTCTTATGTTTTATTTTTCCCAGGATGTGAAGAAGTAAGTTATGAATGACCTGCAGGGATTTTATGAAGGGTTAATAGTTTGGATTGTGGAAACATTATGTTGTTGTATTAGTTTTTCATTTTATGTTGTAATGTAAAACTTATGAATATATCTAGTGTTTCCAAGCCTACTAAACCAATCGGTCTTTCGAGATTTGATCTTTCTTGTGATCATGCCAATGTTATGTAATAATGCACCGACTCTAGGCAACTAGGGTCGGGGCATTACAGTTGGTATCAGAGGAAGTTTAGTAAAAACCTTGGAAGCTAGATTTAGATAAACTCTGATTAGAGCACGTAGACCTAAGATGAACTTTGAGGATTAGTATAGAAGAACTTCCTAGAATTTTGGTATTGTAGAGATTTTGTGAGTTTTCCGAGCAATACATCCCTGTCTGGATACGAGCAGGTAAAGGCGGCTCTGGCACAGATGTACCTAGGGGTAAAACCCGAAAACACCGCTTTGAGCTAGACTCGAACGGGAACTGGTGCACGACAACGGGCCTTGCTGCACTCTTGGTTATGACACTCCCGGGGGATATGCTTAGGATAACTCTCATTTTCTTTACAAATCATTTTGAAGGGATTATGAGTATATACTTCCTCAAAGAAAACATTCTTATGATTATGGATTATATCCATAAATAGTTCAATTTATGTTAAGTGTTTTATAAGTATGGGATTATGTATTTTGATTCATAAACTGATCTAGTTTATGCCATTGTTTAGAAATGGCGCCTAGTGGAAGAAATGGAAACTGTATCAATGCACGCACTCCATGTAGGGATTGCCCTCCTGCTCAAGATAATTATAGTGGGGCTGGTGATGCAACTGGCGCTGATCAGCTAATCACCATACTAGGACAACTTACTCAGGTTATGAATAATAACCTTACCCGTATGGAGCACCCTGATCTGCAGCGTGGAGGATCAATGTTAGATCGATTCATGAGGCAACAACCACCAACGTTCAATGGGAATACAAATACCTTAGTAGCTGAGCAATGGATATTTTCCCTAGAGAAAATATTTCAGGCTTTGGGGAGTAATGAAAGGGAAAAGGTTATCATGGCAGTTTACCGCCTCACTGGAGATGCTGATCAATGGTGGTCATTGATTCAAAATACGAAGGAAGATGATGAAGTATCAAATATGGAATGGAGGGAGTTCAAAGATCTGTTTTTAGAAAAATACTTCCCTCGCGACCATCGAGCAGATATGGAAAGGAAATTTCTGAGTCTGAGACAAAAGGAGGATGAGAATGTCACAAAGTATGAGGCTAACTTTACAAGGTTAGCGAGGTACGCTGGTGATTATATTCGTAACCCAAGAAGTAAGATTGATCGTTTCTTTGATGGGTTAAAACCATTTCTCCGTCGAGCGTTAGTCTCACAATCCTTTTCATCGTACGAAGACATTATCTCATGTGCTATCAAGACCAAAAAGGAATTCTCTAAGTCTTATGAATTTAAAGCAAAGAAAGAGAAGAAGAGACCTGCTGATCAATCTGGGAATGGAAATAAGGGGAAGAAGGGAAAGGTTGAATATCCATCTTGTGGTAAATGCGGGAAGAAACATCCTGGTACTTGCTTGAAGGGAATGGGAGTCTGTTACAAGTGTGGTGAAAAAGGCCACGAAGCTCATGATTGCAAGGGGAAGAAGGAAGCTACCAACGTTCAGTGCTACAATTGCAGGGAGATGGGTCATTATGCAAATTCATGTCCTAAGCGTCAGGAGAACTTACCTCAGAAAAGGCCAAGGGATCAAGACCAGGCTTATGCTATCACTACTGCTGAGGTAGAAGCTCCGAAAGACGTGGTGGCAGGTAATTTAATGGTTTCCTCAAGTTTAGAAAATGCATTATTTGATTCTGGATCATCGCAGTGTTTCATATCTTCCCAGTTTGCTAAGAAAATTAGATATTTCCAATTTGATTTAATAAGGGAGTTGTCAGTTAAAACTCCTAAGGGAAGTATCGTTGCAACAAAGTTTTGTGAATCAGTCCCCATTAGAGCACATAAATTTTCTTTATCTGCTGATTTCATCGTCATACCTATGATTGAGTTTGATATAATCCTCGGTATGGACTGGTTTTCGGACTATGATGCGAAGATTTATTGTAAGAAGAAAGAGGTTACGATTCTTGATGATAATGATAAGGAACACCTTATTTTTAGAGCAGAATCGTCACCACCTAATTCTTATTTAGATCCACCCTCAATAGCTCAACTAAATTCAATTATTGGGGAGGAAGAGAATGAAATAACTGCGGGTGAGGAAAGGAATGTTCAAATAGAGGATGTACCTGTTGTGAAAGAATTTGTAGATGTATTTCCAGAAGATTTACCTGGACATCCTCCAGAATGAGAAGTTGAGTTTTCTATTGATTTGATTCCTGGATCAAGGCCTATATCGAAGACCCCTTATAGAATGGCCACTGTAGAGTTAGTAGAACTAAAGAAACAACTAGAGGAATTGAGTAATAAGGGATTTATTCGCCCTAGTGTTTCTCCATGGGGAGCCCCTGTTCTTTTTGTTAAAAAGAAAGATGGATCTATGAGGTTATGTATCGACTACAGGGAGATCAATGCTATAACGATAAAGAACAAGTATCCCCTACCTCGTATTGATGATTTATTTGACCAACTGCATGGAGCTCAATACTTTTCAAAGATTGACCTTCGATCTGGATACCATCAGTTGTGTGTGAAGAAGGAAGACATTCCGAAGAAAGCATTTCAAACCAGGTACGGGCATTATGAGTTTACTGTAATGCCGTTTGGATTGACTAATGCACCCCTTGTATTCATGGATCTGATGAATAGAGTTTCAAGGAGTATCTCGATGAATTTGTGGTGGTATTTATTGATGATATCTTGGTATACTCCAAAACCTACGAAGATCATGAAAATCACTTGCGCATTATCTTGAAGACTCTGAGGAGGCATGAATTATATGGGAAGTTTAGCAAGTGTGAATTCTGGCTTCAGGAGATTTCTTTTCTTGGCCATATTGTCTCTAAAGATGGAATCTCTGTTGATCCTTCTAAGACCAAGGCAATCCAAGAATGGCCAGCACCTACGAGTATAATTGAGGTACGCAGTTTTATTGGTTTGGCAGGTTATTATCAACGTTTCGTACAGAATTTTGCCCGATTGGCTAACCCATTAACGAAGCTCACACGTAAAGGGGTTAAATTTGTTTGGACAAAAGAGTGTGAATAATGTTTCGAAGAACTGAAGAGAAGATTAGTCAATGCTCCTATATTGACTCTACCATCGGGGAATGATGGGTTCTTTATTTATAGTGATGCATCGAAGAAAGGACTTGGCTGTGTCCTTATGTAGAATGATAGAGTTATTTCCTATGCATCATGACAGTTGAAAATTCATGAACAAAACTATCCTACTCATGATCTCGAGTTAGCAGCAGTGATCTTTGCTTTGAAGATATGGAGGCACTACCTCTATGGTGAAAAATGTGAGATTTATACTGATCACAAGAGTTTGAAGTATATTTTCTCACAAAAAGAACTCAACATGAGGCAAAGGAGATGGCTTGAATTACTCAATGATTATGATTGTACGATACACTACCACCCAGGGAAGGCAAACAAGGTGGCAGATGCTTTGAGTAGAAAAGACCATGGAGTTTTGAACAATATGAGAATTGAAAGGGATCCAATTTTCATGGATCTAGTGAAGATGGACATGGGAATAACCAGGGAAGGTGAAACATCAATGCTTTTTCAAATGGTTGCCAAACCATCTTTACTAGAAAGAATTAAGAGTTCTCAGACCGATGATGAAGAATTCAAAAAGAAGATTAAAGCTGTGAATGATGGGAGATTGAGTGACTTTGTGTATGAAGGTGGAATTTTGAAATTCGGGAAGAGACTTTGTGTTCCCAATATACCTGATCTAAAAAGGGAATTGCTGGATGATGCTCATAGTTCCAATTTCTCTATACACCCTGGGAGCACCAAAATGTATAGAGATTTGAAGGAACATTTTTGGTGGGACAACATGAAGAGGGAGATTGCTGATTTTGTGTCAAGATGTATGGTTTGTCAACAAGTGAAAGCTGGAAGGCAACAGCCTGGAGGAGTCATGCAACCTCTTCCCATACCGGAGTGGAAATGGGACAATGTTACGATGGACTTTGTCATGGGGCTACCAAAGACTCCTAGAAGGAACGATGCAATATGGGTTATTGTTGATCGTCTTACCAAGACAGCACATTTTCTTGCTATAAGAGAAGATCTACCCCTGGAACGTCTAGCAAGACTATATATTAATGAAGTTGTGAGACTTCATGGAGTACCTTTATCAATTGTTTCTGATCGTGATCCTCGTTTTACTTCAAGATTTTGGAAAATTCTTCAGAAATCCCTGGATACTGAACTTCATTTGAGCACTGCTTACCACCCTCAGACAGACGGACAATCAGAACGGACTATTCAGACCTTAGAAGACATGTTGAGATCTTGCTCACTTGATTTTCAGGGTATGTGGGATCAATATTTACCACTGGTAGAATTTTCCTATAACAATAGCTTCCATTCGAGTATTCAGATGGCACCATATGAAGCGTTATACGGAAAGAGATGTCGTACACCAACCTGTTGGGATGACGTTGGTGAAAGAAAACTTTTAGGCCCAGAACTGGTGGAGGAAACAGTGGAAAAGGTGAAGGTAATCCAAAATCACATCAAAGCAGCTCAAAGTAGGCAGAAGAGCTATGCCGATAATAGAAGGAAGGATTTGGAATTTCAAGTCGGTGATCATGTTTTCCTGAAGGTATCTCCGTGGAAGGGAGTCATACGTTTTGGTAAGAAAGGTAAATTGAGTCCCAGGTACATCGGACCTTTCGAAATTCTAGAACGAATTGGGGTTGTAGCTTACCGATTGGCAATGCCGCCAAGTCTCTCCAAAGTTCACAATGTGTTCCACGTATCTCTATTGAGGAAATACATGCCTGATCCGACGCATGTACTCACCTATGAGGAATTAGAACTGGAACCCGATCTGTCTTATTGCGAAGAGCCCGTCAAGATTCTTGATACGAGAGAACAAGTGCTGAGAAACCGGACGACGCGTCTGGTAAAAGTTTTGTGGAGAAACCATAAGATGGAAGAGGCAACGTGGGAACCCGAGGAACTTATGATGAAGAACCACCCGAGTCTTTTTATGCAGTAATACCCTAGAAATTGCGAGGACGCAATTATTTGAAGGAGGGGAGAATGTAACACCCCAAGCTTCTACGGTACGCTTCTCTTTGAATAATGTGATAGCGTGTGTTGTACGCAACACCGAGTTCTAACACACCATAACTAATCAAACTAGCCGTTATGAATAGTAATACCTACTTTTTGAAATTATATATTTTATATTTGAAAATGGACTTCATTTTTGGATTCGGAATATCGAATTTAGCCTAAGGTGAAATTTTGGTACATTTCGGATAACTTTCATATTTTGATGAATAGTGAAAATTACTAAGTTTTAATTAAAAACAACTTTTTTAATCAAAATAATTAATAGTGATAAATTTTGAATTTGAGTGGTTTTAAAGTATATTTAGAATATATTTTTACCATTTAATAAAATTTTGGTCATTGGACATAATTTTACAATTAAACCGAACATAAACGAGTGTCAATCTTTTGATAGTTATTATCTCTTAAAAACACGCTTTTTGTTTTGACAGCAGGAATTAATTTTAAATTAATTTCTGCCACTTCTGTATTTTGAATTTAGGAAAATGGATTCCATATTTGGAATCAGGATGTTCAAATTGTGTAAATAGGTAACTTTTGTTTTTAGACATTTTGAATAATTACTGCGGTAAATATTTTATTTACCATGGTTAAGGGTAAATCCGATAAATAAGGGTTAAAAAATAATATTATAATAATACTAAATTACCCTAAAACGTGTCTTAACCCTATTGGTTGATACATTGTCGACCATGAGAATCTTTGGGTCTATTTTGGGACCCCATGGATCCACTTGTAAGTGATAATGACACTTTATTTTAATTAAGTTAAAATGAATACAAAAATGACACAAGCATATAGCTTTTAGAAAAACAATTGTTACATAGGGTTATATATGTTGGATTTTAGATTATAAATATTCATTAGAAAGCTAAAACGATTTCCTACATAATTCTATTTTATTTATAATTTTTAGACATTAAATAATTTATTTTATATATGACACAATGATGATGCAGTAATTACTATAATAGTGAAAAATTAAAATAATTGATATTATAAATACCCAAATAAATATAATATGAAACTTTTAATGAATTAAACTAATTTTCTAGGATAATATGATATATTAGGATTGATTTAATTTACTTTGTTCGAAGTAATCAATCTGTTATGAGTTTCACAAAAATCAACTATTGAATAGTGTCAAAATTGACATAAAAGAGTTCTTAAAACAAATATTATATTATTAATTGATATTAAATTCCTAAAAATCTAAGGTTCGGCAAAGAGACTTATATCATGATAGGTTCATCATTAATGTACCACTTGGGGGTTGCTTGGATGTATATAGTAAGTTTATTAACCATATTATATAAAAATACAAAGAGACATTGTAAAAGTGAAACTAATTAACTTAGAGTTAATACTTAAAGATAAGGTTAATATAAGTACCCAAACCTGTCTAAATTCTATTGGTTGAGTGGTTTTCGACCTATCCCCACCTTAACATTTGAATAATAAGCTTTGGATCCTTTAGAAACCGAATATGAATTTATTATAAATTAATATTTCTAGCTTTTCCAAAGGTGCCCCTCACCCCTCTTATAAAAGGGAACTCCTCCTTCTCATTTCTTCACACCTTCAAAGCCTTTTGGTTCGGCCAAACTCTGCCCAAATACTCTCCCAACATCCCTCACTACAACCTAGAGGCCTTAGTTTGATCATAAATCCAACCTAAGGAGCCCTTTTGATCAAATCAAAAGGAAGAACCCGAAGAAGAGGTAATGATTTCACCACCCTTCTCCAAGTTCATTTCTTCTTCCACTTATTCTTCCTTTGTTCTTACCATTCTAAAATAATAACTCCAGTATCTCACATATACTGTGATGTTATTATAAATATGGTACAACCATATTCAGTATTCTATCCACCCTTTGAATAACAAGTCACCATACGTGCGTACGTACGGCTTACCGTCTCCACGTCGTGGTGTAATTGTTATTCAATATAATATTATTTGGATGGGTATAATAATGATGTGTAACTCATGTAAATAATAAATATAACATGTTAATGATTCTTTATATATGATATACCATCCATTTATATATTATTTTAATATCAAAAGAATGATATTGTCGCTCGTGCGTACGTACGGACTACCGTCTCCACGAACGCGATGAGATTCATTCTCCATCGTATCCATTCAAGTATAATTATCATTTGATGATTTAAAAATGATGTTTAAGGACTAGATATCATTCTGGATATGAATAAGATACAACAACCATGGCTTATGTAACAAAACATATAAAAGAAAATGAGTAAGTTAACTCCCGAAACGACGATAATTCTAAGATATTATTAACAAATCAATGTTAAAAGATCATATTTGATATCATATTAATATATATGATTCTTGTATAATTTAATAACAACTATTTCACCATTATACAGGAGGTTAACCTACCCCAACCAAGGAAAGGTACAAGGTAAGGGTTATTTCACAATCTCTTCATTATCCGAGGTTGTTTATACGTAATAATCTACTGGGATCTCTTTATCATCCACATCCATGTTTCTTAAAAATGTATTTCAAAACATTTTTATTATTTACAAGAATATGGGTTAAAGTCATTTATACCCTTGTTTGACTTTTTATAAGAGGTTTATAAAGGAATCTTTCCGTCGTTTTCAAAACAAGGTCCTTTTTAACCTTTTCGACAAAATTAAGGTAAGAATGTTTTTTTTAACTTATACGGCGGGTGCGGCTATTTTCCGCCGTTATAAAATCTTGAAAGCTTCCCTTACAAGCTTATAAGAATATTTTCAAAGAAAATGTTTTATTTTATATGGATCTTAAATTATTTCAAAATAAAAGGAGATATTTCTTTAAAAAGAATTTTGATTTCATCTATGTCAACATCCTTTGATGGATTTTAAGATTATTTGAAGTTGATTTATTATGATACAAAACTTCTATATTGTATTGAAGGTTTTGTGATATGTTTGACTGTGGATGTTCTATTTTTATACCATTCATAGTTTATGGTGAAAGTATTGACATTTCATATGCTAGTTTTAATATGAATGTTTATGTTATGTTTAAACCTTTTCATATGGGAATGCATTGGACTTAATATGTGACGGGTGGAGCCCGCTATAGCTCCTCGATGCATCGGTAGGTCTCATGAAACAAACTAGTGTCTTGGCACAAGGCCTTGACAAAATCTTATTTGTAGTCTTGGCACGAGGCCTTGGCTATGTGGTTATGATAGTCTGGCATTATGCATTCCAACATTATGAAAGTGGTTATTGATTTTTGCATGTGATTATTCGATTAGAAGAATATCCATGTGAATAAGTAAATGGCATTATTTCATTTTATTTATGCCATACCATGTTGAAAGTTCATGTTTAAAAGGCTTTTGTTTTAGTTATACATTGCCTTAAATGTTTATTCTTATTGATGAAAGTTTCCGCTATATTGTTATCCTTACTGGGCATTTGAGCTCACCCCTTTTCTATGTTTTATTTTTCCCAGGATGTGAAGAAGTAAGTTATGAATGACCTGCAGGGATTTTATGAGGGGTTAATAGTGTGGATTGTGGAAACATTATGTTGTTGTATTAGTTTTTCATTTTATGTTGTAATGTAAAACTTATGAATATATCTAGTGTTTCCAAGGCTACTAAACCAATCGGTCTTTCGAGATTTGATCTTTCTTGTGATCATGCCAATGTTATGTAATAATGCACCGACTCTAGGCAACTAGGGTCGGGGCGTTACAATAATTACCTATTTGACCATGGTCAATAGACCGAAGTCGTTTTGCAACTATGAATCGGACATCCTCAAAACACACAACATGGACCTAATAGATTAAGTAATTAAATATATCATTGAGGTAAATGAAAAAGAATTGTTTAATTATAATTTAATAAACCCATAAATTTTATTAAATAATTAAAAAATTGATATAAGTTTATTATACATGAGTTAAAGGACATAAATGTTAAGTCTGGACTCGGGGTAAGAGATCCTGTCATAATTTTCCTTCATTGAGACATATTTTAATGTTATGAACCTGATTAATTTTATATGGTGTATATAATACCCTTAAAATGTTATATAATTAATCCTTAATACTTCATTTTATTAATTTTTATATCCAAATTATTTCATCTAAGGGGATTTGACTTGAAAATTACCAAGTAGAATGGGGTTTCTTAACTCAATTTCATTTCATTGGGATATAAATCTTGTACATTGACATTGTTACACCATTAGTATGTGTCAATTAATATCTAAATTGTTTTATTTTGTATTTAAACTTTTTTTAGTTGAATTTAAATATGTTCACATTTTCACTTCTTGTATTAATTATCACTTAAAAAGTTATGATCTTTACAAGGGTATTCTTTATATCAATCTCATTTTCTTGAGACATGATTCATTTCATGCACCATGATTTCATTATATGGTGTAATTAATACCACATAAATTAATTTTTTCATATAAATTCATGAAATTAATTTTATTTATATATCCATATCATAAACTTTCTTTCAATGAATTTTGATTTGAAAGTTATCAAAGTGGTAAATGTTTTTTGTTAAAATCCCCCTTCCATTCGAGACTATTTATATGAAAGGTGAATTTGGGGGAAACCATGTGATATTATTTTATTAAAACATATATATTTTAATATAATATTATTTTTAATGTTATTTAAACGTTTATTTTCCATTTCCTCCCTTGTTTATTAAAGACACCTCAAGAAAGTCTTTCTGTGAGTGATAATGACCTTATATCATCTTATAGATTGAGAATATTTATCTTCAATTTCCTTGTTTTTTTAAAAAATAATGAATTTTGTTAAAAACAAAAAACATTTCTTAAATTAATTTTAGATGATATTTGACCCTATTTTAAAAGGTTTTAAAATTAAATTTCTTACTTTTTTCTATATGGGTCACTTTTGAATCTATTTACAAAAGTTTAAAAAGAATATTTATTTTTAACATTTATGACATAAATTGATTTTTTTGAAATCATGAGAATTATTTTCTTTGAATATTCCATTATAAGTTTCCAAGGTTATTTTAAAATTAAATGATTTTACAAATATTTTGTGAAATTTTAGTTTTTGAAAGTGATTTTCAAAGTGGAAAGTTTATTTTCCTCAAGAATATTTTTAATGATATTTTAATGGTATTTATATTCACAAATGAAAAAACCCTTGATGTTACTTAAGATCAACTATGGATATGTTTTCATGATACCATCATTACTATTTATCTATATGGATTTTTAGATTTTCATACAATCCATTTCTTTTCCATGGGTAAATCAAGGTATGAAATAATAATGATTATTTTTTTGTTGAAAAATGAAATATTTCATGTGTAATGATTATTTTATGGTTCTTGTAAATTATTTATAATTAAGGGTGAGATTGATATAGCTCATTATTATGGGTTATCCATATATATATCATTATTACAGGTGAGCCCGATATAGCTCTCTAATTACTTGGGTAATTATTTTGTTCTTAGTTGAATTATGTTGGAAGTTGAATGTATTAGTTATTCCACTTTTAATGGTTATTTTAAGGGTTATATGAAGATAATATTCCAAGATACAAAAAAAATTATTTATTACTTCTATGATTTTTTAATGATTCCTTTGATCAATATTTATTTTTTATGGCTCATGATTATTGATTCTCATGAATCTTTCCTTTGTTAAATATTTATGCCACATAACATGTTTTATGATTCGGGTTTTGATGGGTGTGAATTATCTTATGTTATGATCATGCACTTTTATTATCTCATTATATCCTTATTCTTATCTTATGTCCCCTGATGAAATTCAATTGATAATTTTTATATTTACCCTTACAGAGTGTTTGATCTCACGCTTCTTATTTATTTCATTTCCCTAGGCCGTGAAGAAAGGTTTTACGTACGTTATTTCTATGTATGCTATTGGATTTGATTATTTATATTTTTATGAACTGGTTTTTTATATATCTAATTATTTATTTATGTTTTTGTCCAAATTCTATAAAGCATTGAAATAAAATGATCTTTGGGTATATAAGTGATCCAATATTTCAGTTTTATGTTATGTGTTTTTAAGGGTTAAAATTGGGTAATGTTTATGAGTATCAAATCCACAAATATCGATATTATGTTTTAGAATTTGAATAATGAGTGTAGTTATAGGTCTATTATGGTTAGTATCAGATCATGGTTTAGAAAACTTTAAATATTGGGATGTTTTCATGTGAGGCTAAGTTTAGAGTTATGAATTCAATCACAGTTTTATAAGTTTAAAGTTGATCATAAGTTAAAAGGCATAAAGCCCCCTTTTTAGGAATTAAGTGATTTTATTTTGAGGTGATTAATGATAGTTTTGGGTGACATTTTATTTTATTTAGGTGTATATAACCCATATATTTAGCGTGAAGGATTATTTCCAACGAATGTGGTTACATTTTTTAAGAAGTAAGGTAGATGGTATAAAATAACCTTTGAGGTTAAAACATTATTTAATTTTTATGTTATTGAGTTAATTTGGGATATATGGTTATTTATTTGTTTAATAATATATTTTTAACATTTTGTGTTATTGTTAAATTTTTGACTAAAATGTATTATTTCTTCATATGAAGGTTTATAGATTTTGGATATTATCTAAAATTGTGCTAAACATTTCAATTTTAGTTAATATCTAAAGATATGTGTAATAGATTGATATTATTTTATGGATTATATGATCCATTATAAGTTTATTTTAGTGATTCAGGTGTGAAAAAATCATCTTGAATATTCATCGTTTGGAGTAAAATATGAGATTTTGGTGGAAATTGATTAAAGGGTAAAATTCTACTTATCAGGTAAGTATATTTTCTTATTTTATTAGTCTATATGTTAATGAAATTTATTAAATCCAGTAATATGATCTTAAAAAAATATCCTATTAACTTTATTTTTTTCTGAATCGATGGTCTTTTTCCACCTCATTGGTGTATGGTTTCTTTTATATTATCACGATCATTCAATTTCATATAATCAGTATTCTCTATCACTCTCCACCATTATTGAACATTATTTTTCCCTATTTTTAAGATATTCAATTCCCAATAATGTTATCTTATTTATAAATATAGTTATATGTTAGTTTGTATGACCTTTTCTACTTCCCTTTTCCTCTTTTCAAAAGGAATTTTTATTAACCATTTTTACATTGTGGGTTTTCAACAAAGGTATTTTCCAATATCAATCCCTTAATTACTGAGATCCACCTAAAATTGTGAGGATGAAATTTATCAAAGGTGTAGAATGTAATATCTTTATATTTTAAAAGAACATATGTTCAATATCATATACAACACCCAACATCGAGCTTAAACGAACCATGAAATATTTATAAGTAAATGGTATAATTATAAATTAGTTGTTCAATTCATTTGTATACATAGGATTAACCATATTAAAAAATCTATATAAATTTAATACTAAATAAAAAATATATTTATTAATTATTAATAAATAATCACTCAATTTCTCAATAAAGTCATTTTATGCTTCAAAAATTTGTTTTCTTCAGAAATGATTTTTATTAAATTTTTTAAGTGAATATTATCATTAATTAATGTAATTTTTTTTAAATATTATTTGATAAAAATAATATTTTTTCTAAATCATCATGTCAAAATTATATTAGGATTAATTTTTTAGAATTTTCTTATAAATGTGATTTATCAATAAATAGTGAAAAATAATGATTTTTATTAAAATTGTCTTTTACTTTCAAGTATTTAAAAATTAAAATTCTAGTTTGAATTATTTTAAATACATAATTTGTTAATTTTTATTAAAAATAATCCAATAAATTTTATTGGAATCAACATTACACTTGAGTTTAGTATAAAACATTTTTATATTTAAAAGGCGTTTTTCTAGAAAACCGATTTTCACAATGTTTTGGGGGTTTAATTTTAAATTAAATTATAATAATTATGTGAATTTAATTTAATAAAATGGATTACATATTTTTAATTATAATAAATAATATTAGGTAATAAGGTCAGCTTAAGTTTTGGTCAATATAAATAGTAACAATAGTAATTTTTTGTTACCACGATAAGAGTAAGGTTAAAACTAATGTGATATGGCTTCAAATTCATTCAAAAAATTGCATTAACTTCATTTTATGAGTCTATTTTTTCTATAATAATATAAACATAAAAAATATGTCCTTTTACTATTTAGATATAATTTTTACCTTTATAATATTTTTAGTAGATGATAAATTCAAAAATGTCACTCTCTTACTTTTAATATTACTAATATTATATGAAATGGATTAAAATAAATTATGTTCAGTTATAAATGGTTATTTTAAATATAAATTATTTTTTTATCATGATATTTTATTTTTAATTTTTAGTGATGAAATAATTACCTTAAATGCTTACTCAACATTGATACACTTCTTGTGAAAGTAGTAGAAAAAACAAGTAAATGATTTTAAAAACTCTAAAAGTGATATTTTTTTGGGTGATTTATAGTTTCACATGAATTTTAAAGATAACTATAAAATATTTGGTATGTTTTAAATTTTTATAATAGAAAACCATTTCTGTATTCTTGTCTTTAAATTCAACAATGACATTAAAGATATTTTATGCTATATAATATTTTATTAAATTATTTAAAAATAATAAAAATATCTAAATGGGACAATTATGATTATAAATCATCTAAAAATTAATTTATTTTATATTTATGAGACAATCCTCACTCTATGAGTAAAATTGTAACCATTTAATATTGAAAAAATCATTATAATATTTGTGGTTAAAATTGGATAGCTAAGGGGTTAAACAAAATGTAAAGGTTTAAAATAATATCTAAAACTATATAAATTTCATATAATAATTATATTAATACCATATACATATAATATTATTATAATATTCATTTTGGAACCATTTTACATGAGTTAGACACATATTATATTATAATATTTCATGAATTTCCAAAAATGCATCTCCCCTACCTTATAAAAGGACACCCCTTCATTATTTTATTTTCACCACTTTGAGAAATATATCTCAATTAAAACCAAAATAATTGTTTTATAAGCTTACATAACCATGAATTAGAGGTTTTTTTCTTCTTAAAATACCATTACAATGGTCCTTAATAAGGGATCTAAAGGAGGTCGAGTGAAGAAGATGTAATCATCCAACCCGACCTCTTTCAATTTATTTTTTCTTATAACTAATTAAAATATTATTAAAACATGATTATATAAAAACATAAATATATAATCTATACATAAGTGATATTATGACTTTGTTAAAACCCTTTTTCATCTCTTTTTCCTTCTTATGGAGAAGAAAAACATCATTCATGTGTACGTGTAGACTACCACTTTCACAAAGTAATGTGTTTTTTTCATCACCACATCCCATGGATGTTTATAATGATGTATTTAATGTATGTATATAATATTAGTGACATAATTATCATTATATAAATAAAATTTATCAAATATTTTCTTACATTCACATCTATTGAAAAATGATAATGTTGTTCATGTGTACGTGTGGATTACCACATCCATGAAGGGATGAGATTCATTTTTCATCACTAAATAAAATGGATAGTATATATAAATTATTTAAATAAATAATATGATATTTATGATATAATAATAATTATATAAATATAAAATAATACTTACCTTCTTTATCTCATATTCATTAAAAAATGGAAATGTTACTTGTGCATACCCCAACCCGCCATCTCCGTGATTGCAACATATTTCATAGTTGGGTTTAAAAGTATAATTAAAATATAAAAATAATAAATATTTCATGATTATTATTCTGTATATGATGTAAAAATTACATCTTATACCACATTCAACTTTCCAAAGTCATTTATAAACTATGAACCAGATGTCCTCAAAACACACAACATGGACATAACATATTCAATAATTAAATATGACGTTGAGATAAATGAGGAAAATTGTTTAATTGGAATGTGATAAAAATGGAAATGGTTCTTAAAAAATTAAATAATTGATATAATCTTATTTTATAAGAGTTTAATGAAATACAAGGAAATTATGGACTCAAGGTAAGGGATTTGTCTCAATTTCCCTTCATTGAGGTATATTTTACGGTTATACACATAATTTATTTCATATGGTGAAATTAATACCCATTTACATACTATATAATTAATCATTTATACTTAATTATATTTAAGTTTCAATTCAAATTATTTCATCCAAGGGTATTTTACTTGAAATTTACCAAGTCATTAAGGGTTTCTTAACTCAATTTCTTTTTATTGGATTATAAATCTTCTTCATTAACTTTGTTTTTCCATGATTATATGTGAATTTATCTCTAAATTTTTTTATTATGTAATTACACTTATTTATGGGGATTTAAATATGTTCACATAATCACTTAATGTATTGATTATCACTTCAAAATTTATGGTCTTTACAAGGGTTTTTGTTGTCTCGATTTCATTTTCTTGAGACATGTTTTATGCCATGAAACATGATTCCTTGTATGGTTTACTTACATCATAATGAGTGAATTTTTACATATTAATTCATGAAATTAATTTTATTTATAAATCCATATCATACTCTTTATTTTAATGTCTTTTTATTTGAATGTTACCAAAGTGATAAAGGATTTTTGTTATAATCTCTTTTCTTTTAGATATTGTTTATGTTTATGGTTCCTTTGGGGGAAGCTATATGCTCTTATTTTTTTAAATGAAATATATTTTAGTATCTTCTTATTTTGAATGTGGTTTACATGTTTAGTTTACATTTCCAACCTTATTGATTAAATAAATATCAATAATGTTTTTTATAAGTGATATTGATCTTGTATCTTATTTTAAATCAAGAATATTTAATGTACATATCCTTTTTTTATAAAATATTTTCAAGAATTTTTATTTCTAATCATAAATTATTTCCTAAATTTATTATACATGATTTTTTACCTTTTAAAAAAATGAAAGGAAATTTATTAATTTTTTCTGGATGGGTCACTTTTGACTCTCTTTAAAAATGTTTGAAAAGAATGATCATTTTTTATGTTTATAACATGAATGGATCTTCCAGACACAATAACTATTGATTTATTTGAATCTTTCTTCATGAGTATCAAATTTGATTTTAAAATAAAATTATTTTCACAATATCTTGTGAGTTTTTATTTTTGAAAATTTATTTTCAAAGTGGAAAGGGTATTTTCCTCAAGAATATTTTTAATGATATTTTAATTTAATTTCTATTTAAAAATAAAAAAAATCCTTGATGTTACTTATAATCTACTAGGGATATGTTGTAATGATACCATCCTTATTATTTCTCTGGATGTATTATGAGATTTTCATAGATCTTTGACATAGGTAAATAAATATATAAAAGAAAAATAGTTATTATTATGTCAAAAAATGTAAGTTTTCATGTATTATGTTTATGTTCTGGTTCTTGGAAATTTTTTATGATGATGGGTGGCCCTGTTATAGATCATGATGATGGGTGAGCCTTATATAGCTTATGATGACAGATGATCCTGATATATCTCTCCAATACATTGGGTAATGATTATATTCTCTAGAAAATCATATTAGAAGTTGATTGTATTGGTTATTCCACTTATAAGGGATATTTTAAGGGTTCTGTGAAGAAAATATTCCATGATAAGATCACGTTTTATTTATGCTTTCTATGAGTTTTTAATGGTTCATTTGATCAATATGGATATCACTTGGATCAGGATTACTGGTTCTCGTGACTCTTTCCTTTGATAAAACTTTATTACATGCCATGTGTTTTATTATCTAGTTATTTAAGGATTTTAATTCTCTTATTCCATGCTCATAAACTTTGATTATATCATCATACCCTTATTGTCATATTATTCTCACTGATGAAATTTAATTGATAATGCTTCTGTTTTCCCTAACTGAGAGTTTGAGATCCCTCTTATTGTGTTTTCTAATTCCTTGGGTTTTAAAGAAATGTTTTAAGTATGTTATTCCTAATAAGTTTACTATATGTGATTATGTAGATTTCTATGAACCAGTTTTTTATGTATTGAAGTTGTTATGTAAGAGTTTGTCTTAACACCAAAAAGTTCCTTAGGTATGTAAGTGATCCAATATTTTAGTTTTATGTTTTATGTTTTTAAGGGTTAAAATTGGGTCATGTTTATCAGTATCAAAACTAAAAAATATAAATATTATATTTATCACCAGATCTTTGAGTGTGGTTTGGGGGATGTAACAACTTCCACTATGAAATACTGAGCATAAACATCAAACTATCTAGAACATGATGTTCTACCTTCACTCTTTAACAAGTGAGGCACCAAACCATAATCTCTAAAACATCATGATTCATCATTTACCATTAAAACTATCACTTTAGATCTTGTTACATCTTCCTCACACCAAGGTAGACTACTAAATGTTAATAATGAAACTCCTACAACACTTCCTTCCATAAAATCTTATTGATAAATATATTCACCTAAAATAAAATCTTATACTCTACACCTTAGGTAGAACCCTATAGTTCCACTCCATTAATGATGTGATCATTTCAAACCTCACACTCAGAGCCACTAATTGTTTCATCTGAAATCCAATGAAAAAAGGTATAGGTCATTGTTAATTAAAACAAATACCCTTTCCATTGGCCTCTCCAATATCCATATTCAAAAAATTAAATTCTCAATATATTTCTGGTGGATATATTCTCAAAATACTATAAAATTGTGATGGTTTAGATTATATCATAGTTAATCATATGTGTGTGTGTGTATAATATAGTATGACATATAGCAAACCAAGGGACATCATATTCCATTGTTTTGGGTATATCATAAGGAATTATATTAGATATCATACCACTACCTTGTGACATATTGTATTGTATGATATATTTATTTCATAATTTTTATAATATATGATTCAATTAGAAATGTGAACATTAATGTTTATATTATTATCCATGTAAAGATATCGATGATAATTAATATTTCATGTCATGAAATATTTTTTGGAATTTAAAAATTCATTTATATGATAAATCCATACATATATATGATGTATTAAAAATCTTATAACTGAAGGAATTACTCAAAAATTTCTTAACAATAAATTAAATACATGGGAAGCTTAGGGAGTATCCCTAAGGCCTATATAAACAGGATGAAGGCTACAAAAATGTAATTCTTGGATAATATATATTATCCATAATGCTCTATTTTTTATTCCATTTCCACCAAGAGATATTAAAATATCATGCTCGTAATAAGGATCCTTCCCAAGCATTATGTGATCCAGCAACTCATTGATACACCTAAGAGGGAGGAGTCTTTTGAATACTTCTAAATAATCTTTATTAAATAGTAACTGGAGTTGTGTCCATTGTCTATTTGAAGTAAGTGTGCTATTAATTTTACATTATACATAGTTTTAGTTTACTATCATAGTGATCTTTGTTTAGGTTTCATGATTGTATCCACTGATTGAATAAGAGTTATTTGATCCTAAGAAACTCATTAGTGGTATCAGAGCCCTTCTATGTTCTTTGATTCTAAAAATATTATTGAAAATGAAGTTAAAATGGATATCATATTTCTTATTATAAAAAAATATAGATTTTTTATTATGAATTATATTAATATATAGGATATTGTAATATATAACTAGATCATATCATTTGATATATGATATTATACCTACGATTCAGTGTAACTCCTTCAGTTTTGATATGTCTTAGGCATCATATGGGGGGTCTTATTTTAATATAGTGCTGATATATACTATTTTGATTCAATAAAATAGTGCCTCATAACACTAATAAAATATATTTTATATCGTAAAATTTAACTTCCCATGTACTGAATGTTATATCACAGGCCACCACATCCCTTTATTATAAAGCATAGTATGAGTTTTAAAATATGTTGTGGCTTACGATATGAATTATATCATTATATATTAATGATAATTTCTACATTATGTAAGGACCCAACCTAGTTCACCTCTAATCCTATCATTGAACCCATTTCAAAAAAATTCTCTAAGGGCATTGAAAATCCATATGTGTTGGTAATCGGTGATTATACATTAAGAAAAAACTATAAGAAATGGTTTTTTTTTATAATAAAACTAAAAATACACATAAAATTAGATTATAATACAATATAATTAATAATGTTACTTTTAAATTAAATAAACACATTATTTGAACAATAAAATAATAAGAATCATCACATGAATAATTAAAACACACAAGGAAGATTTAGACTAATAAAATTGATATATAAGTAACCCAAAATAAAACCAAAACCGAAATAGATACCACCTATATCTATATATCCCATGGTCACTCACTATATATCATACCACCACTACCATACCAACTCAATCATAAAAAAATAAATACCATGTTTATGAACCTTAAAAGAAACAATTAGATTTGCATACACACATGGTGTATGAAAGTTGTGAACAAAATGTGCTGATAGGATCTCACTGAGGAGTTTTTTCAATTCATTTAAAAATAAATTTCATTTATTTTACTTTGAATTTTAAAATATAAAATATTTTTTCATTAATAAGTATAAAAAATCAATCACATTTCGTTTCATTTTTTCATAAAAACATCCATTTCCTTTAATAAAACATAAATGGAATAAACCACTTAAAAACAATATATTAATTTTTTTTAATCCCTCCCATAAACTAAAATCCATCTTTTTTTACATTTAAACGTATTTTTGAAATTAATCCCTTTTAAAAGAATAAAACATATCTGATAAAAATAATAATATACTCAACATGACACAAAATCAACAATGGATTAAAATAAACACTACATGCACAATGGTGGCACATGAATCAATCGAAATAGGTGAAGAAAATAAGACCAATTATAATTCCTCTATATGTTATATTAAACAATACTAGGTATAATGTGTAACAAACTAGGTCCTAATGTGATATGGTATTAGAATTTACCAAAAACATGGGACCAACTATCAATATATGTTGTGTCCAAAAGGAACAAGTCACCAAACTTGCATGAACCTATCCTCATTGGGGGCACTCCCCACTAGCTCTGGAATTTTTAACTACTAAGGGGGCACTATTATCATGATACTATATAGTGTAACATAAATATATACCTATCTATCTTATTAGGGTTTGTGAAAGAAATAAACATGTGGTGAGAAAACAAATGAGTCATGTTATTAACACATTTATCAAAAATAAAAATAAATATCATCTCACCTATAATTACTAAATAAGAAATAGATAATTTTAAATTATCTATACCATAATAATACAAAACATCCCCCTATATGGTCAATATATATCAATATAATCAAAAAAGTGGATCAAGAGGGTCTCACACACCCACACAATATAAAGACTATTTAAAATATCCAAACAATAATTAATAAAATAAACATGGGAATACCAAGTCCCTTTTCACAACATTTGAAATTACATTTCAAATTACTTTATAAAATCAAAAATTTAAGACCATGTTTAAAACCACTTTAAAATATTAAACCCATTCATTTAAAACCATTTAAGAAATCAAATAATTACCTATATTCCAAAAAATATATAAAACTGAGCTTTTACTCATTTTATGATCTAAATTGGATAAAATGCCTTCAAAATTCATTTTTAATTTATAAAACCTTTAAATAATTTTACCAAACACTTGTAACACAAAATAACTTTTAAAACTAGGAAATCCATTAAAATACTTTTTTTGAATTGTGAAATCACTTGAAAACATTGATAAAATCAATCATAGTTATCACATATTGATATAGTTTCATAAAAATATAATTTAAAATAATTAATATTCTGATTATATTTCAAATAAATGATGATCATGAAAACACCTACCTCATTCCAAGTTTTAAATCCTCACGACAAGCCACAATACATTTCCATCAATGGTAAATGCTTAAACAAGCATAGAGATGGCCCCTGTGACCCTTAAAAACAAAATCCCTACATTATAACTACACCTAAACCCTAATATCGACCTAATAACCCAAAGTGTTTTAGAGAGGAAGTGAAATTGAGAAAAAAAAATTAAGAAATAGGTAGGAAGAAGGAAATAAAAGAGAATTATTGGGGTTTACCTAGAGAAATACACATTGAATTAAATCTTAAAGGCTCTAAGAAGGAGGGGGAGTGGGAGTTCCCCTAATGCATGAAATGGAATGATTGAATGAATAATATGTGATAAGGGTCTATAAACCCCTTAAACTAAAATAAGGGTATAATTAGAAACCAAAATATTTAAAACTTTGGTAGTGCACATGGTTTTTCAACACAATTTAGGAAAATATGTTCCAACTATACTAGAAAATCACTAAAAGCTCACATAGTTGGATTAATGGTTTGAAAACTATTTTCCAACCATGAAAAACACCTCTAAAATTCATTGTAGTACTAGTTTATATTCACTCATACAGTTTCTCCTAACTGTTCTCAAACCATGAACCAACACCCCAATCTTGAAAGGCTCTTTCATTTTTTTCAATATTTTTCATCATTTGGACCCAAACATTTTCTATTTGTAAAAATTAATCATAAAAGAATAAAATGAAATAAAAAACTCTTTTTGTATATGTGATTTCATGGTTTTCCCTAAATAGTGAACACTAGCCGTATAATAGAAGAAAATTTATGTATTTTTATGATTTCAAATGAATTTTACCTAAAACTCAAGGGGTCAAAAATCATTAAATTAATAAAATTAAAAATTAAAAATTAAGGATAATTTGTGATAGATTATCTATAATAAACCATGACAAACTAGATATTGGGATATTGTATAATATTATATAGAATTAAAATTTTATTTTTCATTTTTTTAATTATGAATTGAATTTTTTTATATATAAAATTTTGGTAAATTATAGAAAACTATATTTTGGGATTCTTGTTTAATTTGTAATTCATTTATAATTTTTTTAATTATAAAATATTTATAACTAATTATTAACTTTTTAGAAATCATTTAATAAATAAATACTTTTGATACAGATTATTAATATTAAATATCCTTTTCATTTTTATAGAATTAATTATAATTTTTATATAAAGTGTTTATATTGAAATTACAACATAACTTAAAAATGTTTATAAATTATAAAAATAAGAAAACATATAAAGGTTTTTGTATTTTAAATTATGAATTGTTCATAATTATCAATTTGAAATGTTTAAATTAAAAGTCCTTATTTAAAAAGTTACTTAAACCACATAAAATGGACTTTTAATAATCGATATGATAAAGGTCCAAATGATATTAAGCATGTGATGTTTGTATTATGTAAAATGTTTAAATAATAGATATTAAGTATAATTGTTTTTTCAAATATCATATAAAGGATAATATATAAGAGTTAATATTATAAATAAATATAAATTTTTTATATTTATTTGATTACGGAGTTACCATAATTTTGGGATAAATTACAAAGTGTTTAAAATTGATGTAATTATGGATTTTTCATAAATATATATATCATGTCTAAATTTATGATTTATTGATAAATATATATCTCATGTATAAATTTTTGAATTGCTCAATTATTTTGTTTCATTCTATAATTTATTCAACGATATAAATTTTTTATATTATGAATGGAAGTATGATTTAGGTTAAAGTGTAAGATTGCTTCTATATTATCATACATGAATCTAAGGAGTTACATGCTAGGTATGATTATTGTATTAGTTTTATTCTATCTTGAATTTGGATTGTGTTTGGTTATGATATTTAATTAAGATGTTAATTATAGTTTATAAATATTAAGTTTTAGACTTATTATGGAGTTGGGGTATCTCTTGATAAAAGAAACATTAGTATAGGGACCTTGGGTTAGACTACTCACGAGCCTGGGATCTTAGGATTTATCTAGAAAAGTGGGGGTCGATTGCCTGCCACACCATACTTACTCATGTAGGGATTGTTGATTTCATATGATTATAAGCCTATACATGAAAGGGTTTCATATATCTTATACATTAAATTCATTTTAAATATGTGTGAATATAATATGTACTTTATTTTAGCTTAGTATCAAAATTTATGGGTTGTGTAAAAAGTTACACATCAGTTGGTCTTGAACATATTAATTTAATGGAATGAATATAAATTGAAAACTAAATCATTAGAAACATTAATATATGTAAAGGTAATACATGGGATAATATGGTGAGATATTAAAACCCCTTAAAATAAAATGTGCTATATTTTTTTACAAAGTGAACACATGTTAGGACCTTAATCATCCAATCGGCTAGGTTCTTGATAAATCTTGGTGCCCACACATTGTCTTATGTAAGGCATAGAGAAAATGGAAAATATTAAGATTTAGGTAACCAAATCCCATTATGAGTTTTGTGTTACACTAATTTGAGAAATCCTATGATATAAGATACTAGAGAGATGGTGTTATGTGAATCAATATGATGGATTAGGATAAATAGTTATATTCTCAACTATTTAATAGTTATAACTAATATGATTGGCATAATTAACTACTTAAATAACTAAATTTTGACAGTAACACTAAATAGGGATCATTACTTAGAGAAATATGGAACTTATCCCACTATGGATATGATTTAATTTAAATAGGGTTATCATTTTAGGGGGAGTAAATTTAATAAAATTCTTTATTAAATGATTGTATAACATGATACTCATATAATAAAATATTATATTGTAGATAAAATAGAATCATCATCATCAAACATTCCTTTTAGATAAATCCTTGAAAAGGAGAAGATTATTATAATAAAATTCATAAACTGGTAAAGAAACTTAAGAATTATTCTTAAACAAGAATTATAAATCTAAGATCTTGAGTAATCCCTTTTTAATTATCTAGTAACTTTAGTTATTAAACAAGTGTATGGATATTTATAAGAAGACAATAATGATTCAATTAATAATTAAAAGGTATTATTTTAATAATTTAAGATTTAATGAACTTTATTCTTCATTCATGTACTCAATATGATTTGGTATGTCAATTATTTATAGAGTTTAGAGGTCTCTTATATGGCTTGATTAGGCTAAGGAATTCATTCTATATATTTTTTTAATGGTTCTGAAAATACTAATTAGTTCTATAAAGTTTCGCCCAATTTTCTCAAAGGGTCTAGGATTGATGAACTAATCATTATATTTTTTGATTCTGGTATTGTATTTAAAATATATATGGGTAAAATTTTAATCTATAAGAAGAATATTAGATGAATAGATTTTCAACCTAGGTCATCGAATCCTAAAGGATGTGTCAAGAAAGACTTAGTGTTTCCATTGGATGGAATTATCTATAATACCTGAAAATTGATTGATAGTACACATTAATTATTGATTTTTAGAAATCAATTCTTTTATTTTAAAGGTAATATGAAAAAAATGTATATTTAAAAATGTTATAAATTATACAGGATTTCAAAATCAAGATATAAATTTAAGGAGATTGTAGTTTACATTCAAATATATTAGTAAATGTTTCTATTATGAATATTTTTAATGTGAAATAATATTTCAATCTCATATTATTCTAAATAAAGGATGTGTATTTTCATCTAATTTCATTTATATTATAAGAGAAGTGATTTTTTAATAGAGTTTCTACAAATAAGATGATGTATTTGTTTTAATATACATGTTTTATGAAGATATGTAAAAATATGATGGAAAAGGTTAACACCACCAATAAATGATGTATTTTAATTAATAAAAATTTAATTTCATAATAATGATCTAGACACATAGAATACCATAATAGTTATGGTTTTTAGCAGTTTATTTCTTAAATATTCCCACTAAAAGAAAATGAGTGTTATTTATTAACACAAAGGATTTTTTGTGTCTTAGAATAATATTTTTAGAAATAATATAAATTATAAAATACTAGTGGGATTATGTTTGGGCTTACAGAAGTTAAAATTCTAAAAAATAAAATTTTATAATAGTAAAAGTTCAAAGTGGGTGTTAATTTTACCATAAAATATTTTAGGTTTTGTTGGTAAAGAAAAATAATGTAAATACATACATTTAGTTACTGAAATGAACTCAATGAAAAGTTTAAATATAAAAGTTACAAGATAATGATGATGATTATGAACTTAAAAGGGTTCTAATAGGAGAAAAATTTATTAACATCACAAAAATTGATGTTGTGAAGTAAATAAGTTTGAATACTTGTTAGAAACTTGAATATTTGGAATATGATTCCTAGTCCCATCATTATTCAATATGGTATTCTTCATATATATTACCCTTTAAAAAAGTTTAGAGGGAATGTTTTATTATATGGTCACATAAAGATATGGCAAGAATTACATTGAGATGTAATGAGTTTAACAAAACCCTAAAATTAAACCAACATAAGGAATTATAGCAATATTCCAAAGAAGCTATGATTCTAGTGCTTATGTATGGTTTTTCTATGTATTCTTAAAATAATTTTAAGAATATGAAATTAATCATGTTATATAAATTTAATATCTACGTTATCATTATTTCATGTACCATATGTATATACATGAAGTGAAATGATGATTATCCTCTAAAAATATAAATTTTAGTTATCCCTAACTGATGTTCAATATAGAGTATTATAGGTTTTATAAAATTTTAAGATTTATGTGAGTGATAGTTTTTATTGGAATATGAAATATACACTTGATACACAAAATGAGTTTTGTGTGTTAGGTGAACCATGAAGTATACTATATAGAGTGACATACACTATGTATTTGTTATAATAGGGGTTCATGTTTCATATTGGTATTTCTCCATTACCTGAGTTTAAACAAGATACATATCATAAGAACCTTCGTACTTTGATACCTTTCTTATTTCATCCTTGAGGTTGGGGTAATATGGGGTGGTTGAGTATGTTATTGATCATGTTATCAATTGATTTTAATCAATATGGTATTTTCCTTATCATATGATGAGTATGACTTCTGGACCCTCGATTGAGAAGGATTTGGGGACATCCTCAAGGCCTATATAAATAGGTCAAAGTCTATAAAAATGGAATATGTGGTTCTTATCAATTTTCCCCTAACATCAATTATATTTATTCCTTTTCCATCGATTAATGAAAGAAAATCATAAACATAATGAGTATATTATCCATTAACTAGTTGATTTATAAACCATTGGATACACCTAGGAGAAAGGATTCCTTTGGTAGCTTCTCAATGTTATTCATTAAATAGTGTGATTAAAGAAAGGATTTTAAGGTATATTTTGTGTAATGTACACCTGTTCTTTATTTTATAGTATTCATGGTTTCAGTTTCATATCATGGTGATATTTATTTAGGGTTTCTTGATCTCTAATGTAACTTCAATAAGAGTTTGAGATTCCAAATGTATCTTATAGACACACATGAGAGGTGGGTGAATTAGGTTTTGTCTAGTTTTTACCAAATTCCAATTCTTTCCTTAAAACTTTCAACCCCTTTTTTGAATTGAATCTATATAATCGGTTAAGAATTATTAATCTATTATTTTAAACTTCACATATAAAACCACATGAAATAATATAAATCAAGTAAAGATGTATTGTGGTATTTATAATGTGATTCCCTCCCAATACACCTAATATTTGTCATACTTAGAATGTTAAAGGCACAGGTTCACTAATATAATCTTATCATTAATAAATGTGGATTTTTCTAGGTATCATCCTAATACTAATCCACACCGTATTATATATGTGTGGTATCATTATATTACATGAGTGATCATTATAGAATCTCATTGATATTATTTATACTAGTATCCCATAATTTTCTCTTTAGATCTTCTTTCCACTACTAGTTCTATATCATAGATATTTTATATGGATGTTGTTACACCCAAAATATTTATCTACTTCCTCACCTAATATTTTTAAACGTCCAAAAAATCATCAAGAGAAACACATGAAACTCAATCTTTAGTCTTATTAGTTCAGAGTTCATATGAATCTGTTTGCTGGATTCTCAAACTCACTTCTTTTGAACACAACCTGGAATATATTTTATTGTTGCATTCTCAAACTCACTTCTTGAGAACACAACCTAGAATATATTTTACCTAGATTTTAAGATTCTATTAGAAGTCTTGTAATCTTTCCTAGTCATATAAACTGAATCACATGGGTCTATTCTTCCTCACTCTCTTCTTATTCTTTTCTCATCTTTAGTGCATAAGAATAGAAAACATAAACTTAGAATCTTCACTAGATCTATCTTTTTCTTATCTTTTTTTAGCTACAGTTTGTAGCAGGTTTGTCTTGTCAACCTATAGTAGTGAATATTATTCTATTTTTTATTTCATCCTCCTTGAATCACTCTCCACATCACCTGTATGGGAGACATCATTAAATGATGTCTTTAACTTATAATTTCCATAAATGATACAATAATTAAAAAATAATATTCCAATGTAAGATAATAATTATATAATACTCATTTTGGGTTCCTTTTTATTATTTGTAACTATATAACACACAGTGTCTGGAAAAGTTATGAAATTATATGGAAATTTAAATTTCTCATTTTGGTTAATATTTATTTTTAAGATCTGGGGCTTAGAATGTGATTCTATGAATTTTTACATTTAAAAATAATTTTTCTAGGTGAAGAACAAGGCATGTTTGGTGGTATGGGTGTTCGAGATGAATCCAAATAAGGCTTATGGTGGTTGGCTAGTTGAAATTCATCAGTAGGACATTGGCTAGCTAGTGGGTTGGGTAGTACTCAACACCATGTCTGGGATCACTAACTAGCAGGTGGGCCATCAAATCATCTATGAGGCCTAGAGCCTTGTTAATTGGGTTTCTGGGTATATTTTTATTAAGGTAATTTTCATCCTTTTTCAATTGAGGGATTTAGATTTTTGGGGACCATGGGCTCGAGAGAAGGCAATTTCAGTCAGTCCTCCTCACCCCACTTCCCTCTCTCTATCCCCTTCAAATATGGGTGATTATATATTATTTTTGGAATTGATTATAGGTAAGTTCTTCCCTTTCTTCCTATTTTCTTATTTCTCATTATATCCCTCTTATTTTAGTTCATTTAGGTATGGGATTTGGTGATGATTTCACCAAATCATGTTGAAATCATCTGATTATGATGGGGATTCTACTTTTCTTGAAAAGAGGGTGTCCCAAGAGGGTGATTTTGAGTCTTCGTATTTCATATATATTGATTTATGTTTCTCTATTATTTTTATAGGGTTTATATAAAATTGGGTGAAATAGACCATGGGTATAAACATTTAAATAGGATATTTTTCTGGGATTTGGTTTGGGTGCATGTCAGGAGTGGAACAAACCATGTTTCTTAATGAATTAGTGAGTGTGTGTCACTCAGTGAGGTATTAAACAATTATTACTAATATAATTAATTTATAAATTAATTATAGTTTGTTAAAAATAACTGAATAGTTAATTATAAACTATTTATAATTAAATATTGGGTGTTGTTGCTTGAGATAGGTGTTAAGGGTGTTTAGTTGAGCCTAGTTAGAGTTTCTTGTGGTTTAATAAAAAGTATTTTGATTTAATTATGGTAGGTGGTTCCTAATACATGCTCGATGGTATTTTTATTCATTTATTTATTCTTGGAATATGATGTGTAGTCACACCACCATGGTTGAACAACCTATATATGTTGAATACTTTTTTTAAAATATAATGAAATGTCTAATGAAATTGAGAAAGTGATAAGGACTACAATGGACCCTTGATCACTAGATTAATTTCCTAAACCAGAAATGGTCAAGGTATTGATAATTCATGTATTCCTAGTAACACATGGTCTATTAGGGATACAATTAATAAAATTAAATCAATTATAAGGGGGCTTATAATAACTGTCTTTTTGGCCTCTGAGTAGACGAAGTTAATGAACTGGGATGAGTTTCCCAAGTAAGCCATGATAGAACCATGAGATACATTTGACCCATTTGGAAAGTACGATGACCATTAGGTGACTGTTTTTTGTTCCAAAGCTGGATTAATACCAATGAGAGGGGGATTAATTATAGGTTTCTTTTTATTTTATAAGAAATATTCTTAACCCCTTAAGAATAACTTTCTTAACCTATGAAACTTATTAGAGTTATGGTCAAATAAAATATAACTTCTTAACCTAAATTTTAATATTAAACAAATATAAAGAGAAGGAAGAACATGATATTTTCAAGGTTTCGTACCAATAAATACACCATTCCATGTTGGGTAGCCCCACCAATATGTATTCTTTCACTATCTTCAATTCGAAATACAAAGTCACGAGAAATGAAAAATTATAAAATCCCAGTAGAAAATTTCCTATTATAGTAAGTTATACCCCCTAACTATCCTTTTCAATATCCACTTTCTCATAACTGGTTATACACCCTGTAAAGACAATACTTTTTAGTAACTGGTAAGTATTCATAGTTACAAGATTCACTTTCCTTATTATTTTTTGATCCACTTTAGAATGTCTTCACTTCCTCTACATGTAATATGAATCAAAAATTACCTACATAAAGTATTCAAGATTCAAAAATTATATAAGGAACTTATTGGTCTTGAAACATTCTCTAGAAACTCTATCCCAAAGACTTCCTTAGAAAAAATCAGTCTGATCTTTCACAGTCAGGTAACCTCTGTCTGATGGTCTTTTTCTGATTGGTCTAGGTATGATTCTTCTTTTCCTCTTCCTTATTTAATTTAGTAGGAACTCAATTGGCAGCTCACAATTCCTATATCTAATGGAACTTGATATGATGAACCTTCTGTAACACCCCATGATTTTATGGTATGTATCTTTTTAAAATTTAACTTCTTCAATAGCTTACGTTACACAAAACACTAAGCTTAAACAAACAATTAAATATTATTATTGTAACCTATAAGTTTTAATGGTAGAAATAAAATGGATTAAGTAAATTATTAAAATATTGTTTACACAAGTTTATAAAATTAATTCATTGGTTACCGATTAATTAGAAATGAAAATCAAAACCAAATGAACAAAAAGGATGTGTTTTTATAAAAAATTATATTTATGACCACCATGGAATTTTATCTTAAACTAATCACTATTGTTGACAGATATTAATAAAATTTATATATTACATATTCAATTAAATATTTTCAAATTCAATAAAAAATTTCTATATCCTAAAGATAAGAATAAATCCAATTTTAAGCATAAAAAGATATATTTTCTAAAATGCAATTTTACTACCTTTTAAAGGATAAAATGTTTTTAAAAATAAATATTGAAATTTTTTTAAATTCAAATGAAAAAAATAAACTTAATTTTTAAAGAATAATTTCAAATTTAGATTAGGGCGAATTGTTGGTATCTTTCTGAAAATATTTATTTTCCAGTGAATAGTGAAAAATCCCGATTTTTATAAAACTGTCATTTTTGTTATATTAATAGCCTATTTATGATTTAAATAATAACCTCAAATAGAAAAGTGAAAATAAAATTTTAGTGTCTTATAAATTAAAATATGATATATTTATATCATGTAATAAGTAAAAAAAATTAAAAATGATAAATTAAGTTTTGGTATTTCTATAAAGCGTAAAAGTTTATTTAAAACTTTATAATTAATATAATGATTTAAAATAAAATTATTTTCAAAAAATAGATTCAAAAATAAATATTTTATTGTCTTATGATTATAATATAATTTTATGATATCTTAATTAACATTTCAAAGTGTCATAAAATCATTTATAATTTTGAAATCAATATTTTTTTAATAAATAATTATTTTAATTAAAAATTAAATTCCTCATATTTGAAAAACTATAGTTATAAAATTAAGTCTATTTTTTAATTATACACATCAAAAAATGGTTTAGTTGTTTTTTTGTATTTTTATAAAATAGTTGAAATTTTGGTGAATGGTGAAATACAGTAATTTATGGTATTTAACATTATAAGTAAATAAATGAATTATTGAGTCATGTATGATTTATGTATGAGTTAAGAACCCATTAGTTTTAACTCACATGCACTAGTTACTATATTTAGTCACAAGAACCAAAACTATTCCTCGACTTGAGCCAAAATAATAAACTAATGAATAAAATAATCAAAAAAACGTTCCTCTCCTCCATTATAAATATCACCCCTCACCCCCTTATCATCCCACCAAAAAAGAATTTAAGCATGATTATATTCTACCCATTTTATCTCCCAAACATCACCACCATATTCTTGTTTTACTGTTCTCACCAAAATACCATTTCCAAGTCACATAAAGAGGTTCTCAAGGAGGTGACACTCAAGACATAAACACCCCCTCTCTTTTATTTTATTTTCTTTTCTTATCCTTCCATCACCTCCCCTATCCAAACTGACACGATAACTCCAATATCTATTATATACTTAAATTTTATTATATTAATGGGATATCAACCATAAATTCTCTTCTCTTCCCCTTTTTTTCAAAAAATAAAAACATTATTCGTGTGGTGTTGATTTGCCGCCTTTGTGGATGATGAGTTTTCATTTTTCAATTACTCATTAAAGGATGGTCATAAAACAATTTTTATGGTAACACCTGACATTAAAATATATAATAAAACTTATTTAATGTTTTGGAACTAGTATATATACATAATATTAATTAATAAGAAAAAATTAGTTCATGATGATCGAAAAAACACCAAAATAATCTAAATGTTTATAATTAATAATTTATCTAAAGAATCACTCTCATATATGGAAACAAAATGATATATAATACCATTAATTCTCCATGAATTTCATTAATTACATATAATTTCGATTCTGGATAACTATTTACATCTTATATGATCTTTCATACATGTATACAGGTGAACTAATCATGAAAACCAAGGAAACAAACACTCTTGAACAATGAAATTGATTTTTATACCTCATAAAAAAGGGAATAAATAAACTTAATAAAATTATAATAAATAAAATAAATTTTTAAGAGGTTATTAATTAAATTATTAATTAATCTAATTTCATTATCCTGGACATTATTTATAAGTGTAGAAAAAATTCGGGCATAAGGTATGAAATTCTCCTCGAACCTCCATTTTTCATCCGAGTTATGCTTTATCTCTCTTTACCCCAATTTAATTATCAATTATTATTATTTACTCATCAAAATTTCTCTGTGTATGTTTCCAACATACGTACATAGATAAATTCTTATTTATTTTATAGGAGATCAATTTTAAAAACCCAATGGGATCCCATGAGTGATGAGCCCGTAAGGGGTACGACTTCAGCTAGGTTTCCTTCAACTGCTGCCATCCTCTCCTCGAATTTGGGTAGACATTCCCCCCACCTATGCACTTATTCCCTGCGAGATCGGCCTGCGGTATGTGGTGACATCGAGGGTTTTGATCTATTCTATTGTCTCTTAGTCTCGTATTGCGGTTGAGGTTTTGATCTCATACCTTCTATTTTAATCTTCCGAGCACTATCTGCTTTTGATTGATTGTTTCTTTCCTAGATTTTTGGCTAGACTACAGTGGCGTCTTTTGGGCCCAGTTATCTCAAGTGTCTTCCTCGGAGGCCTTCTCAGGTTCAGTGGCAGTTCTTCCAGCCCTAGGTGGCACTGCACTTATTCCATTTCTCTGTGGAGTCCAGGTGCTTGTGGGAGGTTTGCGGTGGAGGGATTGGGTTTGTTCAACCTGTGGCATTTCGGTTGTGATCTAGAGAGAGCTCATGTTCTCAGCCTCCTTGATAGCATGGTGAAGGTCTGGTAGTTGAAGCCTACTACAAGGTCTTGGGGTGGATTGTGTGGTAACTTTTGGCAGGTGTGAAGGCGGCACCGGGTGGTGGGTTTTTGGTTCAATCCAGTTTTTGATTCACTCAGGAGGAAAATTTTTGGTGATGGGTTCAATCCTTGAAGTTTTTTGAATCTGTAAACTGGTTTGGATATGTTCTTCTTGTTCTATTGTTTTTCGATGCAGTGAAGGTTAGCTGCATGTTGGATGGATTTGTGAATTGTGGAATGGATTTCTATTGGTTGATTTGAGAATTTGTGAAATTGTATTTCTACTACTCTATTTGTTTTGTGATGCTTCAGTCTGAGGTCTATGGGTCATTGCATCCAGTTCTACTGAAGTGATGACTCCAGATGAGGTTCAGAGCAGGGGGATTTCACAGATCATGACTATCTGGAATTGGATGTTTGAGAGGGTATGGTGTCTACCATCGGTACAGTTCTCATGCATTCATGCACAAGACTACTATCCGTGCAGCAATGTGAAGGTGGAATCTCGTCTTAGTGATTTTGATGTTGGGGAGGAATTCTTATCTGTGGCTCTGAATTGGATTGTTTTTGTATTTGGATAGTGTATTGTGGGGATTGAATGTCTTTTATGTCTTTGATGTCATTTGGGTTCCCCCTTAGCACTTAAAAGGGGGTTTACCTCATTCCTAATAAAAATTTAATTTTTAGTCAGTTATTTATTTTATAGGGAAATATATGTTTTATAAGGTTCCCTTTTTAATTCCTCCTGTTAAGCAAGCCCAATTAAAGGGAACTTCCCAATTTCTAACCCATTTTCAAGTACCGCCCATAATATATTTTAATACACCATTATTTTAATAAAATCATTATTATTATCATGAAAAACTATCTTTTTTCATTCCTGTTTTTATACAAAAAATTTATGACTTTTTCCATTTTAAAGACACTTATATTTTCTCTTAAACTACACTGAAGTGGCTGAATTCTAATGTTCCTTAAAAACTCTCTCCAAATTTTGTAAATCATTTATGACTCAAACATAATATCATTATCCTTAACATTTCTTATCATGGGTAAACATGTTTATAATCTTATTTTATGAGAAATAAAAATGTTTTTTTCAAAATAACTCTTCTTTGAAAAGTAAAAACAATACTTCTCTCAATAATTCCTCGATGATTTTATTAGAGTATTTACATATATTTAACATCCCTCTAATTAATCTTCTTATTAATTGTGATTTATATTATATGATATCATATACAATATTTTATCAAATGGTTTATGATTAATTTGACTGTGGATGTGCTATCTTGATACCATTCACCATATTACTTAGAATGGTTAGTGATTATGTTTACTGATCAGGGAGAGTTATTTACATTTAGTATGTATATATTGTTTATGTTTCACCCCATTAATATGAGGAATTAATTATACTTAGTAATTGATTGTAGGGTTTATCTAAATACCCTCAATGCATCAATAGGTTTCATGAGATTAACCATATATGGACTTGGATGAGGAATTTCCCATTTATTTTCAGATATGGTTTTGGCTGAGGCCTTAACCATTTATTTTCAAATGTCTTGGATGAAGCCTTAATAGTATGTTTCAGATGTCCAACATTATTCATTCCATAATTATGATATTAGTAATTTATAATCCATGTGATTATTTTACTAGTTGAATATACATATTTAAGTTTCATTCTCATATGATTATTTATATTGAATTATTCAATCATCTTTTATTCCTTCCATGTTATGCTCAATATTATTTTTTAATGGTATGTGTTTTTAGTTAATCAAATTTCCTTATTGTTTATGTTTATGATAGTCTATGCTTTATTTATTACGTTTACTGAGCATCTGTTATCACCCATTTTATAGGTTTTAGTTCTCCCCAGGATGCAAAGATATATATTATGAATGACTTGTAGGGATAACCTAGGAGTTTATAGGTGTTTCCAATGGAGTTTCTGTGTTATTTTTTTCCAAGTAGTAATGTAACAATTATGTTTTTATATGATTTTACAAATATACTAAACTATTCATTTATTTGGGATTAAATCTCTTGTTTACGGTTCCAATGTAATTAAGTAAGGCATCAACTCCAAGCTACTAGGGTCAATGTCTTTAGAGTTGGTATCAGGGGAATTTTAATAGAAACATTGGAAACTAGATTTTCAAAACATAGATTAAGGAACATAACCCTAATATAGACATTGATTATATATATATAAGAATATACTATAATTTTGGTAAGGTATATATTATGTGGGTCTTCCTATAAATACATCACTATCTAGATACTATAAGTAAATGTTGTTCTGGAACAGATGTACCTAGGAGTAACAACTCTGACAAGGTGCGTCAGACCCGATTTGGTGTAACTAGGTACATGAAAATGGGCTTTAATGCACACCTGGTTTGACACTCTTGAGGGATATTCTTAGGATAATTCACATTTTCATTATAAACCATTATAAAGGATTTAAAAGTAAATATGTACCCAAAGAAACAATGCTTATGATTATGAAATTAGAAATGCATAAATTTTCAATTTATGTTAAGTATTTTTATTGTTTAATATTATTAATTATGATTCATAACCTAATTTAGTGTATTCAATTATTTATAAATGTCACCTTGCAAAAGGAATGGGAACCTCACCAATGCACATGATCAAAAGTGTAAGAATTATCATATATTGTTTGGTCTTATGCCAATATTTTGAGGGGAACAAGTCTCCTAAAAATTATCATCACATGAGGATATAGTATCATATTCTATCAATATAGAGAAATAATTATAAAAGTTTTATGACATCTAAAGAAATTAATAGAAGAAGATAATGATAGAGAAAATGATGGATAAAGGGAATAATGGAAAGAATGGTTTTTCCACATGTGTTAATTGTGGAAGGAAACACCCTGGTACTTGCTAGAAGTGAATGATAGTTTGATACAAGTATGGAGATAAGGGACACTAGGATCATGATTTAAAAGGAGAGAAATAATTCATCTAATGTTTCAATTGTAAGGATATGGGGCACTATGAAAATCGATGTCTCAAGCGTCAAAATAATATACCCTAAAAGAGGATAATGGATCATGGTCATGCTTATGATTTAACCATGGATGAAGAGGAATTATTATTATATCTATATTTGGATTCGAGAATTATTTTATTTGATTATTGTTTCAATAATGTTATGGTTATAACAATCATGAGATATATAAGTTTTGTACTGTAGTACTTCTTCTTTAAGGAATTTGAAGAATGTGATGATTAGAACCGGTAATCAAGAAGAGTGATTCTGTTGTAAGTTAAAAATCTTGAAAACACATGACTTGGGAAAGATAACACTAAATATGTGATATATATTTAGATAAAAATAAATAGATGTTTATGGGATAGTATTGGTGACCCTGAAAGTGGTTAGTTATTTGATGGTTTAGGTTATACGAGAATTCATTTAAGGACTTTATTCAACAATATGAGACTATACTCATGGAAACATGCATGTTTCATAAATTTTTAAATGATATTAAGGAATTAATATATTTGGTATGTGATAATAAGAGATACATTATTTGGGGAATCTTATATAAGTTGTTTTTTTAAATTTAATGACCTTCCTTATAAATTTTTTTTCTTTGAATTTGGACAGAAATATTTTTGATGAGTATTAAGTTTATCTACTTATGAAATAGATTATGGATATTATTAATTAAGATTAAAGTATGATTTATCATATTGGATATAATATGCTAATAGTCTTGGATTTAGTAAACATTTAAAGGCTGGAGGAATGACTTGTTGATCTTAGGATTCATAAAAGTTCTTCAAGTATTAAAATTTGTCTTGAATATCCATCTCCGAATTTATGAAATGAAGTGGAGATAGATCAGAGCACAACCAAAGTATGAGATTATGACATGGAAAGGAATCGTGTCAGTTTATTTTCTCGAGCTATTTTCTTGATAGTAAAATAAACCTTCAACTCTAGAAAGAGTATTTAAGAACAAAAATTTCATCCATTTACTATTCCTTCTTAGAAATCAACGGTATTTTACCTAATCACAAATTTATGATTTTTTCATGGTATACTATATAATGAACATGTTTTCTTTCACTCTCCATCGGAACATGATAGTAATATTTCTTTTCTATGTCCATATTTTCATGAATTTTCTCATATTTTGGAATCTTAGTTTTGTGGTTACCTTCACATTTCTCTTTACCACTTTTTAAGAGGAATTTTTATAATCTTTTTTTACAATGTGGTATTTCAACAAAGGAATTTTCAAGTATGAAGCTTTAATTTTTTATGTGAAATTTCAAATTTTGATCACACAATTTATTGAAAGATGAGATAATTTTACAACCCAAGATTTTATGGTTTGTCTCTTTTTAAAATTTAACTTCTTCGATAGCTTACGTTACACAGAACACCGAGAATAAACAAATTATTAAATATTGTTATTGAGTGACCTATACATCGAAATAGAAGGAATAAAAGAGATTAAGTAAATTTTGAAAATATAGATTTCATATGTTTATAAAATTAATTCATTGGTTACCAATTAATTAGAAAAGAAAATAAGAACTAAATAAACATAACAAATGTGTTTTTATAAAAAAAATATATTTATGACCACAATGGAGTTTTATCTCAAATTAATCACTATTATTGAAATATCTTAATAAAATTTATATAATAATATTTAATCAAATATTTTTAAATTCAATCAATAATTTTTATAGTCTTAATATAAGAATAAATCAAATTTTAAGCAAAAAAAGATATATTTTCTAAAAGGTATTTTTACCACCCTTTAATGGTGCACATGATTAGAAACTAAATTTTTTAAATTTTTATAAATTATATTTAACAAAATAAACTTTATTTTTAAAATTTTAACTTCAAAATTTTCTTAGGTTGGAATGTTGGTATTTTTATAAAAATATTTATTATCTAGTGAATAATGAAAATCTCGATTTTTATAAAACTTCCATTTTTGTTATATTAATAATATATTTATGATTTGAATAATAAACTCAACTATGAAAGTTTAAATAAAATTTGGGTATCTTATAAATGAAAATATGAAATATTTATATCATGGAATGAGTAAACAAATGTTATAAAATGATAAATTAAGTGTTGGTATTTATATAAAGCATAAATATTTATTTACAATTTTATAAAGAATATATTGATTTAAAAGAAAATTATTTTCATAAAATAGATTCATAAATTAATATTTTTTTATTATGATTATAATAAAATTTTTATAAGATCTTAATTAATATTTCAAGGTGTCATAAAATCTATTATAATTTTAAAATCAGTATTTTTCAAATAAATGATTATTTTAATTAAAAATTAAAATTTTAAGATTTAGAAATTTATTTTCAAAAAATAGAGTCTATTTTTTAATTATACATGTAAAAAAATAGTTAGGGTGAATTTTTAGTAATTTTCTAATATAGTTGATTTTTTTTGAATAGTAAAATATGATAATTTACATTATTTAACATTATAAATAAATAAATGAATTATTGAGTCATGGATGATGTATGGATGTGATAATCACCCATTGGTTCAAACTCACATGCATTATTTATTATATTTAGTCACAATATTAAACACTATTCATAGTCTTGATCCAAAAAAATAAACCAATGAATAAAATAATAAGAAAACACCCCTCTCATCCAATATAAATACCACCCCTTCTCTTCACACCTCTAAATCCTTGAATATTGCTTATATTCAGACCATTTAATCTCCCAAAACTCTAACCCATGTTATAGTCTTTCTAGTCTCATCAAAAGACCATTTCTATGTCCATTAAGGAGGTTCTCAAGGTGGCAACACTAAAGAGGTAAAAACCTCTCTCTCTATCTCTCTCTCTCTTTAAATTTATTATATTTTTGTATCCTACCCTCACCTATCCTATACAAAGGGACATGGAAACTCAATTATATTTTATATACTATAATTTTATTATTTTAATTTTATATTAAACATAAATTCTTTTATATTCCCCTTTTTAGTATAAAAATGAAATCATTGTCTGTGGGGTACTGATTTACCGCCTTCATGGATGATGAGTTTTCATTTTTCAATTATGCCTTAAAGGATGGTCATAAAACCATTTTTATAGTTAAATATTACTTTAATATATATATATATATATAAAACTAATTTAATGTTTGGAACTAATATATATACATACTATTAATTCATAATACAAAACTAGATCATGATGATCAAAAAAACACCAAAATAATCTAAATGGTTATCATTAATGCTTTATCTAATGAATCATAACCATATCTGAAAAAAATGGTATATAAGACCATTAAATCACATGTAAGTTCATTAATAATGTATAATTTCAATTTAGGATAACTATTTCCATTTTACATGATCTTTTGTACAAGTGTACAGGTGAACCAATCATGAAAACCAAGGAAATGAACACTCCTGAATGATGAGATTGATTCTTATAACTCATTAAAAAGGGAATAAATGAACTTAATAAAATTATAATAAATAAAATAAATTTTTAATAGGTTCTGAATTAAATTATTAATGAATATAATTTTATTATCCAGGACATTAAGTACTACTGTAGAACACTTTCAAGCATAAGGTAAGAGATTCTCCTTGAACCTCCATTTTTCATTCGGGTTACGTTTTATCTCTATTGACCCCAACGTAATTCTTAATTATTATTATTTACTCATTGTAATTTCTTTTTGTATGTTTAAATCATATATACCTAGCTTAATTATACTTTATTTTATGGGTAAATACATGTTTTATAATGTTCCCTTCCCAATTCCTCATGTTAAGCAAGCCTGATTAAAGGGAACTTCCCAATTTATTACCCATTTTAAAGTACCACACATAATATGTTTTAAGTAACCATTGTTTTTATAAAATCACTCTTTTTATCATGAAAAACTATCTTTGTTCATTTCTAGTTTATACAAACAACTATGACTTTTTTTCATTTTAAAGACTCTTATATTTTCTCTTAAACCACACTAAAGTGACCCAATTATAATGTTTCTTAAAAAATATTTTTACATGTTGGACATCATTTATGCCTGAAACATAATTTCATTTTCCTTAAATTTTCATTTATGGGATATACATGTTTATAATATTATTTTATTAAACATAAAAATAATTTTCTTCCAAAATAATTGTTCTTTGTAAATTAAAAATTGGAATTTCTCTCAAGAATTCATCGATGATTTTATGAAAGTATTTTCATATATTTTATAACACTCTATTAAATATAATTCTTAATTGGTATTTATCTTTTATGATATCATAAATAATATTTTATCAAATATTTTATGATCAGTATGACTATAGATGTACTATCATGATACCATTAACCATATTACTCAGAATGGTTAGTGATTATGTTTATTGATTGGGGAGAGTTATTTACATTCTTTATGTATATATTATTTGTGTTTTACCTCATTCATATGAGGAATTAATTAGACTAATTATGTTATGGGGGTCTACTATAGCCCCTTGATTAATCGGTAGGTCTCATGAGACAAACCATATATGGAGTTGGGTGAGGCCTTGATAATTTATTTTCATATATGGTTTTTGCTGAGGACTTAACCATTTATTTTCAAATGTATTGGATGAGGCCTCAACAGTATGTTTCATATGTCCAGAATTTTGCATTCCATTATTATGATATTAGTAATTGATAATCCATTTGATTATTCGACTAATATAATAACCATGGTTATGTTTCATTCTCATATCTTTATTTATATGGCATTATTAAATCAGATTTTATTCTTGCCATATTATTCTCAATATTATATTTTAATGGAATGTGTTTTTAGTTAATAAAATTTCTTTATTGTTTATATTTATGATAGCTCCCACTATATTTATTACCCTTAAAAATCATTTAATATCACCCCTTTCTTATGTTTTATTTTTCCCCAGGATGTAAAGATGTATATTATAAATTACTTATAGGGATAACCTAGTAGTTTATGGGTGTTTTTAATGAAGTATCTATGTTGTTTTTTATTTCATGTTATAATGAAATAATTATTTTTATATATTTTTTTCCAAATATACTAAACTATTTAGTCCTTTGGGATGTCATATCTTGTTCATAGTACCAATGTAATTAAGTAAGGCACCGAATCCAGGCTACCGGGGTTGGAGTCTTAACACCTTGATCTGAGGGATTTCACTCTAATGGGATAACTTCAATGGACTTGATATGATGAACCGATTGAACCTCACTCTTATGGAATCATTATGATGGAACTTACATAGCATCAACCTAAAAAAAGTCTAGTTGGAAACTCAAAACCTTACAAAACAAATGTCAGAGCTCTCAGTGCATGTGATCAATTCAAGTTTCACACATCATAAAAATGTCATGTGCTCTCATTTTATAGGCATCCCAAAATAGAAAAGGTAGGAAACCCAATTTCAATTCTTTCTTAATGAAATTCATAGTCCTTATATTTTTAATTTATTTAATTAATAATCTTTGATTTCTTCAACTCTTCATAATTATTTTGGGAGCTTCTTGAATCTTCTCAAATATTAAGACTTCAGCAAGTTCACAAACACTTATTTAGTCTAATTATTCAATATGATTCGTCATTATAATTATTCATTATGATGAAGAATTATATAGAACTCAAAATGAACCATTATTAAGAACTCCTGTAAACCCTGCAATTCTACTCATACAGATTCTCTATACCAAATATTAAATGTAAGACATTGAAAACCATTTTGAAATATCTTCAAAGTATTTCTTCATTTCCTCAATTAATCATGTCTATGATCTTTCATCTGATGATTTTATCAGTGTTATCCTATGTCTAATGAATCAGCCTCTATTTCACTCTTATGAACATTATCAGTGCAATTTTTATGGGTCTTCACATCTTCTTGATAAGAAATCAATAATTTTGTTCTTTTGACCTTGACCCGATTGCAAGAGAAAAAAGTACGACTTCTTGTTTTCTTGACCAAATAGATATATAATTAAACCTTTATTAAACATTTTTCCACTAATAAAACATTTTATTTGATTTATTAAAGATATCAAAAAAATTTAAGACAAATTTGTGTCGACTTTCATTATGATGGATTGGTGTTGGTGGTTTTGGCTTCAATTGGTTCTTCTCTTCACCGAATATGATACCAATGTACTTTTCTAAATATTTTTTTTCTATTTGATTATTTTTCTAACTAAAAACCAGCATATTCATCCTTTAATGTTTCCAAAAACACTTTACAGCTTTCAAATATTTTTTTGTTCACTGTTCCCACATCGATGGACTGAGATCATAAATATTTGAATTCAACAACATTCTTCTTCCACAAAACTTTTTCTTGTATCATGACTTACTTATTAATTTTGAATATGCTATATATCAACTTCAGAATCATCTGACTTACATTAAGAATTATTATTACTTCATATTCTTCCTACAACTTTTATTCCAACCAACCTGCCTCAATAAGACCGGTAGTATCTTTTCTCCCTATTTTCTTCATAAGGACCAAATCACAAGTCTATAGAAATATTATGCTTTTTTTGTTAAAAAAAAGAAAAGAGTCATCATATTTTAATCATATCCATACATAATTCTATATAATTTCTTATTATGATTAGTAGTTACTTTTAGAACTCAAGGTCAGTTGGATGAGCCTTTTCTTCCAGAAAATTTCTTTATAGTCTGATTGACTTTCTTAATCCTTGTGTGTTTAATCCCTTAATTATGATGCTGAGTCTGATGATCCATATCTTTAACTTTTATCGACTTTAACCATGTATCATCTATTATCATCTATTGAAAATAAATATTACCAAAACTTAACTGGGGACTAAAAATCTCCCTCTTTGTGTTTGTTGGCAATACCCACTTTAAAACAATACCACTCTTACTTTTTTTCTCCCAAATCCTTTCTTAATATCCCTATTTATTATATCTACTACTTTCCTTTTCTATCCCCTTATTGAAAATCAAATTCAAATGGTCCATCATGACAAGTTTCCCCCTTATTGATAAATGATTTCATTTCCATGGGCTGGAACTTCTCATCACAAAATTTTGAAATTCTTCTTCAGGAGAACATAAGTATCACAAGATTTTCTTAACGAATATCCTTTAACTAAAAAAATATAAGTCTGTGGGGGTGAACCCAATATAGATAAAAAATAGTGTTTAATCAAGGTTATCAGTGTTTTCCATAACATAACTTTCATGTAATAACTTTTTTTTCAATATTCTCATTTTTGGGGAAATCATGAAAAGAATTTTTTTAAGATAAAAGTAACTTTCACCCATCTCAAAAAACATATCATAAAGTTCATTTGAATAAAAAAAATTTAAAAAATCATATTCTGTAACCTCATTTATTTATTTTTCAATAATATTAAGAGACTAAATATCATCATCTTTCTTACTTCAACTCCTTCAATTCCCTACAAGTTAGTACGAATAAAAATATTTCAGTAATTAGGAGGAACTCAGAGTTTCTTAGAAGTAAAATTAAGACTGAGATTCCTCTCTCAATCTTGTATTTTTTTTCTTTTTCTTCTTAGATATTTCATTGGATTTATTTTCTTTCTTATGTTAATACATTTCAAATTTTTTTTAAAATTTTCTTTTCATATGCAGATTCTTCTGATAAGGATGTAAACTTCTTTTCATCTTTGGAAACATTTTTCTTAAAATAAGTTTTTAATAGTTCATTCATGACTTCCTCTTATTCTGATGGGATTTATAAGAAACTTTTAGTAACATTAACTTCTTGCTCACAACTTCTGTATTTTTTTAAATTTTTAAATCACAATCTATTGATATCTTTTTATAAAATTTTCCAAAATCTTTATAAACATTTTTATTCTACTTTTATTCAACTTATTTTTTTTATTATTATAAATTCATATCCATCTCAACTCTTTATATCTAAATTACTGAGAAATCCTTCTTTTTGGACTCAACTTTTTTTTTCTCAACATTCTTAACATACTTGGTTTTCTTCATTTTTGAGTTTCCATTTTCAATTCCACAAAATTTTTATAAATCTTTGATATTTTTTTCTTATCAAATATCTCCCTTGATTAATACCTATTTCGTGTTATAGACTTGTTGTACCAACATGAATAAGCTCTATGTCCAAACATTCCATAACAACAACAATGACCTATGAATCTTGATCTTTTGGACTAAGAGTGAAACTGATAAAAACTTTCTTTTTGTTGTTTCTTTACAAATTTTGGACCAATTTTCTCAAAAATATACTTTTATGATGAATTATTATCTCTCTTGGTGAAATAATTTTTCTCACAAGCCTGCTTTTGTAAACCATCCTTTTCATATTATTTAGAATTTTAACCTTTAATATCAACTACCTTAGTGAAGTTTTATCTCATATTTATTATCTCACTATTTTATGTAATAAGGATTGATTTTTTTATAACAACTCCTCCTAGTTATCACCTAGACTAACTTTCATAACATGTATCTTCTTTTTGGATTCAGATATCTTCAACTTGTTCTACTTATTTTCCCTAACAAGTATGGATTCTTTCACGTTTAGGGTATCATTTCTAGTTTAACTTTATTAATATCTTTTGAGTTTTATTTAAATCTCACTAATATTAACATTATGAGATCTAATAACATTGAGTTTTGTCTCTTATGTCTTCATCTGGTCACTATTCTCAAAAATTATTCTTTCAACATCCTCCTTTGGCTTACTTCCTTCTTTCCTAAGTTGAATATTCTGAAAAATTTATTTTTCGAAATTCTCTTTGAGAATCCATTTTATTTTTGTAATTTCATCATCACTATCATCATTTTCGGAAGAATTGATTCCATTTATAACTTGAGAAATAAAGTTAAGTTGATGATCATATTCATCACTAGATAGGGGATTATTCTTCATTCTTATTCTCAGATAACTTTTCTTCTTCTTTTCATAAGGAAATATTTCCTTTTTTTATTCCATTTTTTTCGAGATTTATCATCATCTTCCTCGAAATCATACTCTTCAACTTTCTTCCTAGGACATTTTTTGGTAAAATTTCTATACACTTAAAAATTCCAAAATTTAAGAGTTTTAATTTTCCATTTTCCCTTATTATATTTATTAGAAATAAGTGAAACAATTTTATTAAAATCTTAAAATTTTTCCTCTACTTTATAATCACACGATTCTTCTTTAATTTATTTATCTTTTTTTCATTTTATTAAATATATAAAGGAAATTTATTGATCACCTTTTTTCACTTTTCATAACCATATCCATTCTCATTTTTTATGTAAAAAAGATTACTATGTAGATTATCTAAAGATATAGTTTTATAATCTCTATCTTCCAAATATGATTTGTTGGCATCAAAATTATCCAAAATAATTCTCAAGATCTTTTCAACAAAAATTGAGTCTTCCAATTTTTCACCAAGATATCTTATAGTGCTAACAATATCATTCACCCTTATAAAGAAGTCACTAACATATTAATTCTCATCCATTTTTATATCTTCATACTTTAGCCTCTAAATTTGTAACTTCTTTTTCTTTAACCTTTGTATTTCCTCTATTATTTTTTTAACGTATACCAAATACATTTTGTAGTTATAACTCCCTTTACTCTTAAAAAAATAACTTTTATTTAGTGATGAGTGTAAAGAATTTTTATCTCTTCCATCATTCTCAAGATTTTTCTTATCAGTAGTAGTAAGAGGATCATTCTCAATAGGAGGAGGAAATTCATCTATTGTAACTTCTAAAACATCATACCCAAGATACATAACATATAGAAGCATTCTATCTTTCTATATATGACATTAATTTATATTAAAAACTTGAATCCCCTTGTAGTTCAGAGAATTCAAATTATTCATTCTAAAATATGGATCTTTTAGAGGTGACCTAAGATCTGATACAAATTGGTGTTCCCAAGTAGGGTCAAGACCACTGAAAGGGGGGTTAATTAATTGTTCATTTTTATTTTATAATAAATTTTCTTAACCTCTTAAGAAAAACATTCTTAAACTATAAAACTTTTTATAGTTATGATACACTCAAATATAACTTCTCAAACTCACCTTTTGTATGTAAAAATATAAATAAAAGGTAGTATATGATATTTAAAAGTTTTTGTAAAAATACCAACTCCTTACCATATTGGATAGTCCCACCAACAAGAATTATTTCACTATCTTCTTTCTATAATACAAAGGCACAAGCAGTGAAAAATTATACAATACCGGAAAAAACATTCCTACTATACTTGGTTATACCTCTAAATTTCCTTTTTAGTGTCCACTTTCCCACAACTGGTTATACACCCCAGAATTACAAGCACTTTCAAAAACTGGTAAGTATCCACAATTACAAGATTCACATTCATTCTTATTTTTCAATACACATCAAAAAGTATTCAATTATTCCATAAGTAATATTAATCAAACTTTACCTGCATAAAATCTTCAAGAGATTCAACAATTATCTAAGGAACTTGTTGGTCTTAAAACATTCTCTAGAAACTCTATATGTAAAACATCATCATCAAAAGTCAATCTAATATTCCTCAGTCTGGTAACCTCTAACTAATGTAATTTTTCTAATTTTTCTTGGTATAATTCTACTTTTTCTATTCTTTAATTGAGTAGGAAATCAATCAGCATCTCACAATTCCTCTATTTGATGAAACTCTATCTGATGAACCTTGCTCTGATGGATTTTTCTTTATTCAATTATCCTTTTGTTTCTTTTGTCTTATTGTTCTAACTAAAAACCATAATCATTATCTTTTCACATTTCCAAAAACAATCCACATCTTTTATATATTTTTTCATTTGTTCTTCTCACACATATGGGATGAGACTATAAATCTTCAACATCAATAAGTTTCTTATTCCACAAAACTTCTGCTTGTATCATGACATCCTCACGAGTTTTGAATACATTACATATTATCTCTAGAAACCTATAACTTAGATTAGGAAGTATTATAACTTCCTATTCTTTCAAAAACATTATTTATTTCCAACCAGCCTCAATATGATTGACAACATATTTTCTCCCACTTTTATTCATAAGGCTTTCATCACGAGTCTCTAGAAAAATTATGATTATTTTGAATTAAAAAACAACAAAGCATCATTTTATTTTAATCAAATCCATGAACACTCTAATATACTTCCTCATTTTTATTACTACTTCATTTTCAATATCAAGGTGAGTTCATTGAGCCTTTTCTTCTAGAAAACATCTTTACAATCTGATGGAATTTCCTAAAATTTATGTGTCTGATCCCCTAATTATGATGGTGATTCTAATGATCCATATATTTACCTTTTCTCAAATTCAACTAGGTATCATCTATTATCATCTATTAACAAAAAATACAACCAAAACTTAAATTGTTCCTAACAGTGTTCCTACCCCAACGAGATGTGATTTACTAGAGAGAGTAGGCCAGAGAGGGATAATGGATTGGTTGCGTGTTCGGACCAACCTATAGTGAATTGGGGAGGGAATTTTCTTAAATCCATCTCCCTTGTGATATTTTTCATGGGAGTCCAATGATTCCTTGAAGATACTTTGAATATGATGAGGAATGTGATATCCTCAAAGTGTTGAGTGTTAACCCTGAGATATGGGCCTATGATCGAGGGACCCCTATGGTGTTTCCATGTTATTTTTTGACCTAGGAATCCATTATGGGTTCCCTAATGGGATATTAACCCTAGAGAGGGTGTGTTAATGAAATTTATAGGGATGATCATGGGTGTAACCTTAGAAGTCATATCGAAGATGTAAGACCAAGGTTGTTGTAGTGTTATGAAAAGGGATGATTTGGGTGGGATGCACCACTGACCAAAATATATTTGAGATACATGGAATTTATAGGTTTTACTCCTAGGTTATACCCTTTATTCCATATACATGTTTGGGGTATTCCTTTGAAAACGTCCTCAGATTGGTGATGGACCCTTTGGGTCCCTATATATATTTATATACATGGTTGGGGTATTCCAATGAATTTACCCTTAAGTATATGATTTCTCATTCGGATAACCATATATATATTTATATATATAGTTGTGGGATTCCTTGGACATATTTTTTGGATTTGGGGTACGTATTATTCAAAGATATCCATCTATATCTTCATGATGACTTGAACTGGTCCTTGGGCCTAGGGTAAGAATTATGCATAGATATTGACAGTTTACTTAGATCACCTTGGACATTATCTTTAGGATCATGGGTATAGGATATGAAACCCCATAGATTTGACTTATATTTATTTGGATGTTCTCATTTGGATCAGGGTTAGGGGACGCCACCCCCTATAGAGTTTGGTTTATCTTGGGTTTTATCCCTAGATTCGTGAGGATATTGTTTAGGGTTGTCATGGATTTTATGCTCAAATCATACTATTTGAGATTATATAGGGTTTATCCCCATTGTATTCAATATTTATTTTTGGGGATATTATGGATTTAAATCCTATGTGATTTTGGGAGGGTATGGTCATGTGACGTGCTTAGAGATATCTGACAATGGACAAAGAAGGTATGGTCAACCCTTAGTTTCATATTGGAACCCAAGGAGTGATAGTGGTTATATGTTTCTACTTTTGTAGTTTATTTTATTTATTTGGATGAGTATATATCATTCACATACCATTAAATTTTTTGGTTATATATATGATCATGTTGGTTGTTCCCTATTGAATTACTTACTCACACCTTTCTCGAATAGCCATAGAACATGGATACCCAAGTAGCTCTTCATTGATAGCAGGTTTAGGTTGGGAAGAGGCCCTAAGTAGCATGATTGAGCAAGATATCCTAGATCGGTTCAATATAATGAGATGATTTATGGATTGGTGATGTAGTGTATCCTTTTATTTTATTCCTTTTTTTTTGGTGATCTGTCTAGTAGATGATCGATTCATATATGACTTCTTGTTTCCCAATTACATTTGATATAGCATTATTTCTTTTCTTGTACTCTAATTTTTATTATTGTAATTTATGAAGTTTTATTATTTTATTCTTGACTTAATACTTTTAGATGGGGGTATAGTCTCCACACAGTACTACCCTAGACCCCCACTACTAGTTGACAGCCTTTGGCATACGAGGAGGCATGAATGAGGTTAGGTAATGCTATTATTATTCAGAGTGAACTAGGGCGGGACATTACATAGTGGTATAAAATTTTTCCTTTCTTATTTTACTATTTGGGAGGTTTATGGATAGGTGATTAAGTAATGTGTAGGATATTATAATTTTTATCAAACTGGTACATCATGAACAACTTTTCTAATGAGAATTATTGGTTACTAAGGTATTGGGATTGATTTTTTCAGTTTTTGATTTTATGGTTGAATTATTTTCAATTAGAGTAACCCAATGGGATTTTTTATTTTTATGAGATTTATGATTTAGTGTGGTTTTGGATCTTTTACCATAGTGGAAAGAGACATCTCATTTATCATATATAGAATGTAGGATTCACATTAAATTCATATTCTTTCATGGTTTTTATCACTGATGATGAGGGTTCAGTTTTTTATAATATTAGAAACAAATTATATAGTGTTTCCCATATAAATTGGGATGAAATTATAATCATATAAACCATAGTATATATTTTCTAATGATAGTTCATGTTAATCAATTTCTAGATTCATGATGAATATAATTATTCAAACCCCCCATGGAATGGATTTGTCGTGACCCTAGTAGGTCGGTGTGGGAATTTGATGCCTTAGTGATAGACCCCTTATGGGTGGTTACTAAACAATTTTGGTTACTTAAAGTGTTTATAACAATATATATGTTGTTTCCCCATATATCTGGGTGATGTAATTGTACTTAACTAAACCATGGGATCACAGTTAGTTGAAATATATCATCTGGGATGACGTAGTTATATATATATATATATGTTGGTTGATGATATTTATATCCTCAAGGGGGTATAATCATAAATATATTAAAAATGAGGATTGTAACCCAAGAGGGGTGGTGATTTGGAATGTGATGTTGATATTTTATATATATGAGACCCTAGAGTGGGTAGTTTTGAATATGATTTGTTGGGGGATATTGAAATGATAACCAAGAGATGCTTCCTATGAGTTGTTATCTTTGAAAGACTTGGTTTATAAGCTAAGTGGGAGGACCTAGTGACCCTTGAAATGTGACTCAATATTTTAGTGATTCTATTCCTAGTGATATGAAAGGTTAACCCATGAGAGGTTTAATCCTAGTAATGGGAGTTCTTTAAAGGTGGGAAGCATGGGAAGATTCTTTTGTTTGAGGTTTTTTCATTTATAGTGTTGTGGGGTATGAATTTTATCCATGGGTATTCTTTAAGGGTGATATTTTTAGGGGAGTCATGATAGGGGGATGTGTTTTATATTTTGAATGATTTTACTTAAATATGAAAATACCCTTGAAGGGGTTTGAGAATAAAAAGTGAATTCCTTGTGCTTTTGGGATTTAAAGCACATGGAGTGATTTTGGGTATAGAGTCTTGGTTTTCAAGGTAAGAATTGTTATGATTTATGGCTCGATTGATTCTATATGTTATTTGGAAGCATAGTGAGAGCATGTGTATATTATTTCATTTATCAAGATGATTCTCATATCAAAAGGTGGTCATGTAATAGCGACGGCATATTGAATTTTTTATTTTTAAAGAGGAGTTTTGAGGGTTATCTGATTAGATAATGCAAAAATAAAAATATGGAGAGTTTGGTTATATGATTGAGTTCTATGGAAATGTATACCTGTTATGTCATACAATATCAAGGTAGTTTGTATGGTTAAATAAGATACTGGTATAATTATAGATCAATGAGATTCTATATATGGGTCAAGGACTAATGGGTTTGATGAGATGTTAGTAGGTATGGTTGACCAAATTTTTAATGAGAATTTAAAAGGTACCTAGGTTTAGGGATAGTATCATGGATGTATCAGTTGTATTGTATTGGTCGATCTATGTTGAAACTTAATGTGGTGTTGAGAGTTGATAGTGGATGTGTGTGTCCTGAGAGGAGATGGAATTTATTGAGGTTGTTCTTGATGAGTGGTATAAGTTATTCCATATGGTGAGGAGTGTACCATTATATGGTAGAGGATGTGATCCTTATTATGAATAAATTATGATCAAATATAATGGGTGGAATACCCATGATATGGTAATGGATGGTGAATAATATTTTGTGTTTGTGCTTGGGTATGATTGGGATGACTATGTCTAGTCTTTATTTTTAGTAACAGGTGGATCATGGGTTGTATTGATCAGAATTTTGGTTTTAGTGGATCCATGGTAATGAAACTCCTATAATAGGATCATTGGATCAGTCATGGGAGTAAGAACCCTTGTGTTGGAAGGGACTTGTAGTAGTTAGACTGGTCATTGGATGGTTGAGGTGGCTTTGGATGTTGATGATCTGGTGAATCTAATTTATATGGATTAATGTTATGAACTAAATTTCGGATTATATAAGATAATATATGGAGTTCGATCATTGGAATTGGTCTCGAGATTAATTTGAGATGATTTGATCATGATTTGGATCGGCGGTGCATTCGTGTTTTGGGTAAGAGCATGGAAGCTATTGTGGATGGTGGAAATCCAACTATGGAATTTCACCAAATGTTAGATTTGGACTTATGTGTGAGATTATAATTATCTCAGTATTCATTTGAGGGGTAAGGAACTATGACTGGGTGGTTTGATAATTCTTTTGTAGGTGTGATTGATCATTTTTTAAGTAAAATAGACAAAGGAGGTCTAACAGGTGTTTCCACATGTGTTTGGATGTGGTGAGGTGGAAACTGTGTCAGGTACATCGTATCAAGTATGAAAATTTTATTTTGAGGTTTGATTGGGGATTTTTGAAGAAAAATTAGTGTATTAAAGGTTTACTCTTGGGAGGTTTAGACTCATCCAATTTGATTAGAAATTGAGATGATGAGTGGTACTAGATCTTGACCTACTTGTAGGGAACTGGGTGTAGTGAGTTAGAGACCTCATTGAGTGAGTTGGTGGATAGTTGAGAATTATTTTTGGTGATAAATTTTGATAGTGGGGGAATTGTGGCTCTAAATCAACTTTTTTGAGATGAATATTATGATGGGGGATCCATAAGCCTTGTGATGAATTAATCGATAGCACCATGGTGTCTCTAGATGAATGAGTGTGGGTAAGGTTCATTTTAGTTTTTCAGTGATAGTGATGAGTGTAGGCCCAACTTTCGATAAATTATGCATCTTATATTGAGATAAATGTAGAAAAATATTAGTTTTTATTATATAGTTGAACATAATGAGTTGGATACATTTAAATAACCTGGCTAGGCTAGGACTTATGGCAGGACATCTATTGAGACTTCTTTAGGATAATAAGTATTATGGTGGGGATATTATAATACCCTATGCCTGGATGGGTTATCAAATTCATGGAAAATGTAAACTTTTCATTTTATTGAATGGTTAATTTTGAAATTTCAGACTTATAATGATATTTTGAATGTTTTAATCCTAAAAATAATGATTCTAGATTTGGAAAGAGCCTTAGTTGGTGGTATGAGTACTTGAGGGGAATCTAGAGAAGACTCAAGGTGGTCGGGAAACTGAAATTAAATAATAGGACACAAACCATCTAGTGAGGTCCTATTGGTTTGATGGTTAGTTGGGAAGTATACCAACACCCTTCTTAGAATCACTAACTATTTCTTAGTCCACTGGATTAATAGTGAGGCTCAGTGTCTACCTGGTGGGTTTTCTAGGTAGATTTTTATTAAGGTTATTTTTTCTCTTTTGTTTTCAGAGGCTTTGGGTTTTTGAGACCTGGGGATCTAAGGGAGGCTATTTCAATGAATACTCCTCTCCCCTTCCTTGTATCAATCCACTTCTATTAGGATTGATTCTATATGTGATTAGTGGATATCAAAGATAAGTTATTCCATTTCATCATTTGTTCTTGCTTCTTGTTATTGCCCTCGTATTTTGATTCATTTGGGATAGGGATTTAGAAAGGGTTTCACATGAACATGGTGAAATTTTATGATTATGATGTGGGTTCCATGTGTCTTGGTTATAGGGTGTATAAAGAGGGTTATTTTAATATATTGTATTCCATTTCAATTGAGGTATGTTGTGCTATGATTTATATTAGGTTTTTTGATGAAATTATGTGAAATTGAATTTGGGGACAGTCATTTAAATTGGTTATTTTACTTGGATAAGTTTTACGTGCATAACAAGAGTATATTTCACCTCTATTATCAAGGAATATATGATTAGGTGTCAACTAGAAAACTATTAGAGAGTTTTTTTTATCAAATTAAATTGGAAATTAATTATAGTTTTCAAAATGAATTGAATATTTGATTATAAATTGTTTATACAGAAATATTTTGTGTCATGCATTGATATATATGCTTGGGATTTTGAGTTGAGGTTGGATAATCTTGAGAAGATCAACCAATGGTGTGTTAAAAAGGATTTTGATTCAATTAAGGTAGGTGGTCCATTTTACATTTCTTATGGTATTTTTATTTATATATTATACTCATCATGTGATGTGTAGTATCACCACCAAGGGATAGTGACCTATCTAAATTGAATAAATTGTTTTAAATTAAATGAAATGTATAATTAACTGGAAAAGGTTTTAATTTCTATGATTGACCCTTGTGAATTGGATTTATTTCTTCATTCACTGATGGTTGAGGCCTTGATGATTCATGTATTCATTTTGACATATGAAACCTAGGAGGTATAATTAAACTAAGTGAATTCAATGTATCATCCCTTATAATAGGTGACTTGGTGACCTATGAGTATAGGGAGGTAATTAACTATGATGAGTGGCCCAAGTAGGCCATGACATAACCATGATATTCCTAAGATCCATTTGGCTAGTATGGAGACTATTGGCCGAGTGTTCCTCCGTCGTTGAGATATGATTTACCTGGATGGTTAGACATGAGGAGACTCATGGATAGGTTGGGTGTTAAGAACAACCTATAGTGACTTAGGAATATAATGGTCATTAGGTCATCTCCCTTATGAAATTTTTATTGGCAGGCCAATGAGGCCTTGGTGAGACTTTTATTATGTAGAGGGATGTGATATACTCTGAGTATTAGGTTTTGATATTAATAGTTGGGATTATAATTAAGGGGCCCCTGTAGGGTGTCTGTATCATTATTTTACCTAGGGAACCCTGGTGAGTTCCCCAGTGATATTTTTACTCTGGTGAGGGTGTTTTTCGAAAATGGATAGAGAATATTTTGTGTGTTACCTTAGAACTTGGGTTGATAATATAAGCCTGAGTTGGTTATGGTGCTATGTAATGAGATGATTTTGGTGGGACACACATACCACCAAGATATATTTAATATATATTTTATGGCTAGTACTTACTCCTAGAATTTGGACTTCATTTCATATACATGGTTGGGGATTCCTTAGACTATGTCCTTGGATCAGTTATGGCCCTTTTGGATACCAACATATATTTATATACATGGTTTGAGGAATCCTTATACTATATCAATGGGTCTATGATTGATCATTCTAGTACCTACATATATGTTGATATTTATAGTCCTGGTATGCCTTAGATATAGTTCTTGGATATGGGGATATTATTATATATATATATATAAGTTCATTTATGTTTATAGGATTCCTTGAACTAGTCCTTTGTTCTAGGGTATGAATTATGCATAGATATTGATAGTTGTTTTTTATCTCTTTATACATTCTCCTTGGGATCACGGGTAGGGGACATGGCCCCTGCAGAGGTTGGGATACCATGGGATTTATCCCTGGAATCATGAGGATATCATTTGGGTTTTCCATGCATTTAGATATTGGATCAAACTAATTGGGTTTTCATGGGTTTTATCCCCATATTCATGAGTATTCATGTGTGAGGATTCCATGGATTTGGATCCTTGGTGATTTTTGGTTAGCATAGTCACACAATATACTCTGAGATATATGAAACTGGAAAAAGAAGGTATGGTCAACCTCAAGTGTCATGTTGCAAGATGATAATCAACTATGGTTGTTTTTTATTCTTCTATTGTTTGTTTTATTTATTCATACAAGCATATCAAATGAACATACAAATGCATTTACTAGTTATTTATGGGACTACATTAGAAATTACCTATTAAGTTATACACTCACACCCTACTCAGGAAGCCATATAATATGAATACCCTAGTAGCTCTTCATTGATCATAGGTTTAGGTTGGGAAAAGGCATGGGGTATCATGATTTAAGAGAATATCTTGGATAGGTTCATGATATTGGGATGAGGTATTCCTTAGAGATACAGTGGAGCCTCATATTTTATCCCATTTGTTTATTTTTTTCTAGTGATCATCCTAGTAGTAAATCAATTCCAGTATGACTTCATGTTTACTGATTACATTGGATATAGAATTGTTTCTTATTTTATTCTATGTACTTTTATGTTTATTATCATTATTTATTATGTTTAGTTGTTTTATTCTTGATTTCACACTATGATATGTGGTATATTCTATCCATAATACTACCCTATACCCCAGCTATATGTTTGAATCCTCTAGAATACGGGTAGGCATACTTAAGTTCATGTAATGCTCTAGTTTTTTTACCATTCAGAGTAAACAATGGAGGGATGTTACATGCTTCTTTCTCATCTCAAAGTACATTATTAGTATACCCTCAGTTAATGCACCTCATTAGCTGATTTTAATTTTATTTTATTCTTCTCTAAGATCAACATCTTATTCTTCTTTAAACTCAAAATATATCCACTACAACATATATTTCAATATTCATAGTTTCATAAAAAATTACAGCACTTTATATCTATGGTGTGGAACTCATCATGTAGTGTGAGAGCTTCACATGAATTACTATATAGATCTCATCTTGAGTCAATATAAACAAATAGAAAATTATTATAACACTATTCATTATATTATTTTAAAATAGATTTATTTATAAGTTAATCGAGTAACTAATGAATGTGAAATCATCAACTCAAAAATATATGCATTATTATTGAAAACTAGATAAATTCATTTTAGAACTTTTAATGTTGTATACATTCTCTCGTTTTTTGGTTTTTTTTCCCTTATCTAGAAGATCTATTTATTAAGCTCAGATCATGGATTGTATAATCATCATGATATTCTAAACTCAAATACAAATCATAAGTATCCTCAAATTTAACATTCTTTAGAATCTCTAAATTCCAAAAAAAACTTGATTTTTCATTTCACTGGGATCTCTAAAACTTCTAATTCATTTATATTAAAAGAATAGATATTTCAAAATTATAACTAACTCATTTAACTTATACGTTAAACCATAGGATAAATCTATTTTTCTTTAACTCTATAATATAATTATTTTTTATTTTTTTCATCACACTTCGACAGTTCAGAAAAATTCACTTATGTACTAGCCTCTTATCTTCTGCATTGATGGATTTACTTATGTAGGACATGATTATCATATATATAGAATAATTATCTTATGAATGTTCCATTTATCTTATGTTAGCTGAAATTAATTCTACTATAAGAGAAAACCATTTTCAATTTCAGTCCTTAATAGATGGATTATCATATATAGTGCCTATCATAAAACAATTCTCTTATACATTGTCTCACATAGATGAATTCCCTTTACTGTTTTTCAGAATTTCATCATGAGAAAAGATAATTCCAGAAACCTACAAATGATTTTTGAGCACTTTAAAATCAACTATTAGACATCAATATTAACATAAAATAATCTTAAAACTTCTCCAAATAATAATGGTATTATTCAAATAACCCCAAAATCTTTCAAGCATATATCTAAGGTGTTACAACATATGAGATATTCAAATTAGAGTATTCCTATTAAATATTATACTAACTTAGGTGAAACTCTTATTCAATCAATATTGGGACATATCTATTCAAATAAACATTTATATAAGTGTTTAAAAGAACAAAATGCACAATCCTTCATACTTGTAACTCCTTGGATGGGTTCAAAAGTTAAAGGCTTCCTTCTCTACTTTGTTGAATCTATTCAATCTAGATGAAACAACTAGCTTCTTTATCCTTATCTCCTCTGTTAAAATTATTATGGATAGTATTTTGACAAGATTTGGAATTTTATTTTACATAATTATTAGATAAATAATCATTTAATGTGGTATCTAGTGCTTAGAAACTATCCATCTAGATCTTCATGGGTAGTAGCATCTTTGACATCCTTTTGGAAGATCCTTTCCACATCACCCAAGATATCACATTTTCAATATCAAATTTAAAAGACTAATTGAAAAAATGTACAATAAATAATATTTAGTAACTTTGGAGTTATTTAATCATAATAAAATAATCAATTTCCACTCATCATGGGCCTCTTAAACCATCTCTTAGTAAGAATTTCTACCCATATCATTTCCCACTTTATTACCCTTTCCTAGAGTATAATATATAAAAAAATTATTATCCTAAAGAAATTACACCCAATTACATGATCACATATTCAATTATCTCTATGAAAATATATATATTAGGATTATTTGTTCAGTGGATACCATAAATAATTCTCTGAGTATTAAATACCTCTAGGAATTTAGTATGAAAACCACAAATCTTAGCTCTAAATCATCTGTAAAATAGTTACATTCATGGTTCTGAAACTATCTCAAGACATAAGAAATAACTACATGATTATTCATTAATACACAACCAATCCCTAAATGAAAGTTGATGCAATAAATTTAACAAACCATTCTGGGATACTCTAACCCAATACTTGGCCCACCTTGGGACTTATGGTAGAGTGATTTAGATATCAAGTCAGGGTATCTAGGGTGGGTTAGTTATAATACACATCATATAGAATCCCCTTGATTAATAATCAATGGACAAGTGCATTGGTTAACATCTCTTTGAAAAGATAAAAGTCTATCTGACACTCCTCTATCTATATAAAATATTTTTCCTTATTAATCAATGCTATAAAAGGAGTAACTATCCTTTAAAAATATAGGATAAACCATTGATAATAATTATCCAAACCCAAGATACTTATAGACTTAAATACACTTTAATGTGGATCCCAAACTAATAATTATTCTAATTTCCATATTTCAACCAAAACTCCTACTTATGATATGAAATAACCAAATAAATAAACTTGTTTAATCTAAAACTAACACTTTGATTTATTCTCATTTATTTCATGTTCTCTTAGGGTCCCAAATACCACTTATAGGTGATCTACATGCTCATCTTCTTCTTGAGAGTAAATCAATATGTCATCAAGGAATAACACTACAAATTTATCCAAATAATCCTGAAACACCTGGTTAATGATACCCATGAATACACCAAAGGAATTTATCACCCCAAATAGTATAATAATAAACTCATAATTCTTATATCTATACTAAAACTTTTTCTTCAATATATCCTCCTCAACATGTATAAATACTGATATGTAGGAATAAGATCAATTTTATAGAAAAATCATGTAATGTCCCGGTTCCGGAAGCCACCCAGAGGCGCCCCATACCTAGTTAGTCACATGGCCTCAAACGCATTTCCACCAACGCTAGAGGCTGCCGACTAGATTGAGGTCCTTGGGTGTGATAGTGGGGAAAATATGCCCTCATTGGCAAAGTACACAGTGGAAGAAAAACAAATAGATAACATCAGAAACCATAACCATCCATACAATAGTAAATGATAAACAAAGGAAGACTAACAGTAAACAACTAGAGAAAACACACATGTTTATAAAATGATGCATGATACAAATGTCTAGGAAAATAGAGAATCAAGCCACAATGTTGAATACAATACTAAACCAAAGTGAAAAAGAAAACTGGTAAACTCCTCACCATCACAAGCCATAGCTTGTTCCCATGCTCTCCATCTCCATAGCAAGTCAAGTACCTAAAGTAGAAGGGCGCTTGACCTTATTTATACCTGCAATAATATAATCTGTCTGGGCCCAAAAGCATGGCCCAAACAGGGTGTGAGACAAGGTCCCAGTAGGAAAATTCCCAAAGATCTGTGCCTAACAGTCAGTGAATACATGGCAGTAAAAATACAGGAAGCAGTAAAGAGGAAAGCACAGAGTAACTACAATCCACAGTGTCTAGCATATAAAGTACACAAGTAACAGCCAAACAATAAGAAGAACAATAGGTAACCCCCAGGGTAGTTCTCACAGCCTAAACCTTATGCTTCAACCTACAAGTACTAGCAACCCTATGGGAACCACACATAGTCATGCCCCTCTGGTTCAGCTAAAGAATAGACTCTCTGAGGAAGCACTCACCGTCAATTCCCCCTATAGTATCTTATCGTACTAAAGGCTCTCTTGGGAAGCATTCAACGTCTCATTCCCCCTGGGGCCCACGTCGAGGAACTACAGATTCTATGAGGAAGCACTCAATGTCAATTCCCCCTATGGTCTCACGTTGTAAATTAAAGACACTCTGGAGAATCCCTTACGACCATTGTCTCTATGGTATACTACACCAGGTTCTCTCGGCCCTATGTAAAACAAACATGCATAGCGCATGTATCGCCCCAAGTAAACCTCAAGAACTACTTGGCTATCATTCTAAAGCACCACAGCATAACAGTACAATAGTTCCAGAGCACAATACAATTTAAACTATTCAAAAGAAATGACCTATACATAGTCATATAAGAAGAGAATGAAAACAACAAGGGAAAAACATGAAACACACAATACCCTGTTCAAGGTTATTGGTGTAATTTGCACAAAATATTCACAGACTTCCTACATAAACGCACAAACCACCTACCTTGATGCTAATAGATCAATATAAGTGAACCACAATGACTGATACGCCTTATAACGTCGAAGATCTGTGAAAACATAAAAAATGCTCAACCCATGATATCTTGAGAAAAGGGATGAATTGGAAAACAAGGCTCTAGGATAAGAAAGAACTCACCACTATGGTTCTAACGTAATCAACGACGGTCAATTCAGATCATGGACAGATGCTCTGGATCTCGGAGAAGATCTGTGGTCATACAGCTTCTCTCGGACGAATGAAACCTAGACGAAAGGTGTTCTGTCCGTCAGGCGCTACCCCGGTCCGTTTAGTGAAAAACAATAAATGGTGTGTACTTCTTGACTACACGGTGTGTACTCCATTTTTCCTTAATCCGCTTTAATCGGCCTTGACATCACCCCTACACACTATGTGTGAGGCCCGGACACGACCATCACACGGCCTAGCGCGGCAAGGGAGTACACGGTGTGTACTCAAAAAGTACACGGTGTGTACTTAAAAAATTTTCAGAAACCCCACTTTTCTCAAAAACACTAGGAAAAGAAAGAAATACCTGAAAATGAAGATCCAGGTTCTTAAAAACTTTCCCCCTTAAATAAATTCGTCCCTGAATTTCCCTAATGAGCACGAGAAGAAGAAACCCCAAACAGCTCTGGCCACTGTCATCGTACATCGGCCTCCCTCTCCCAGGTCTCATCATGTACTCGCCCGTGCTTCCATAGCACCCGTACAATAGGAACAGACCTCCCATGGATAACCTTCATACTTTGATCAAAAATACAGATAGGATTCTCTTCAAACGATGTATCTGCTTCGAGCTCAACCTCCTCGGGCTGAAATACATGAGACGGGTCTGAAAAGTAACGTCGGAGGTAAGAGACATGGAAGACGTCGTGCATGGCCCGATACCTCTGAGGTAAATGCAACCGATATGCAACCATCCCAACTCTCTCCAATACCTCAAATGTCCTGACATACCAAGGTGAAATCTTAACTTGTCTTTGAATCCTCTTGTGTCCCAATCTCGGTGCGACACGCATGAAAACCTAATCCCCGACCTCGAACTCCAAAGGTCATCTCCGTTGATCAGCATAAGAAATCTGTCAAGACTGTGCTTTAGCCATCCTCTTCTGAATCTTTTCTATCTGCTCTGAGGTCTCTTGAACTAGACGAGGTCCCAATCAAGATGCCTCTCCAATCTCCAGTCAGCATAAAGGTGATCGGCATGGCCTACCGTTCAAGGCCTCGTAAGGTTCCATCTGAATAGTCACCTGAAACTGTTGTTGTAGCCGAACTCCACCAGAGGGATATGCTTCTCCCAAGAACCGCCAAATTCTAGAATTCAAGCTTGGAGAATATCCTCAAGAACCTGGATTATATGCTCGGACTGGCCATCTGTTTTTTGATGGTATGTTGTACTCAAAAGTACCTATGTACCCAAAGCCCTCTGAAGCCCCTTCCAAAACTGATAAGTAAAGCATGCATCCCTATCTGAAACAATGGAGTGTTGTACTCCATGAAAACGTACAATATCTCGGATTTATAGTCGTCCCAGATCATCAACACCGAAGGTCTCCTTGATCGGTAATAAGTGAGCAACCTTCGTAAGCCTATCGACGACAACCCAAACAACATCGTTCCCTCGAGGCGACCACGGCAATCCAGTCACAAAGTCCATCGCGACATCATTCCACTTCCACTCCAGAATGGGTAACTGTTGTAAAAGGCCTACTGGTCACCAATGATCCACCATCACCTGCTGACAAGTGGAACACCTCAATACAAAACCAGTGACATATCTCTACATACCTGGCCACCAGTACTGGCGATGAAGATCCTGATACATCTTGGTGATGCCAGGATGAATTGCCCAAACTGGGGAATAAAAATCCTACATCAGCTCCTTACGTATGTCTTCTGGAACCCATACTCGCCCCTGGAAATGCAAGATCTCATCCTCACCCACAGTCCATCCAGGAAGAGGGTCCTCTCCTAACACACTCTCCCGCAGGACTAAGCCTTCTGAGTCTGATAGCTGCCTCATCCGTACCCGATCAAGAAGTGTAGAGGTAACAACTATAGAAGATAGGAAAGTCTACCCCTGTATGTTGTGCACCACCATATGCATCTCAGAAAATAGATCCATAAGATTCCATTCACTGCTGGCCTCCTAAACATCCTGAATCTGAGTTCTCCTACTCAACGCATCTGCCACTACATTGCCCTTTCTCGGTGTATAGGCAAGCTCGAAATCAAAATACTATAGATACTCGACCCACCTACACTGTCTCAGATTCAGATCACACTGAGTGAAGATGTACTTGAGACTCTTATGGTCCGTGAAAACCACAAAGTGCTCTCCTAGAAGGTAATGTCTCCAAAAATGTAAGATATGAACAACAGCTGCCAACTCTAGATCATGTGTCGGGTAGTTCCTCTCATGTGGCCTCAACTGCCGAGACCCGTATGCAATGACTCCATCTCCCTGCATAAGCACAACGCCCATCCCGATACCTGAAGCATCAAAATAAATAGTATACCTCTTGACTGGCTCTGGAAAGACTAGTATCGGTGATGACATCAACCTTCTCTTCAGCTCCTGAAAGGCAGACTCACAAGAATTTGACCATAAGAACATCGCCCCATTCTTGGTCAGACCTCTTAATGATGCTTCTAGGCGTGAAAAGTCTTGAATTAAGCGTCTGTAGTATCCAGCCAGCCCTAGGAAACTCCGTACATCAAAAACATTCTTCAGCTGCTCCCAAGAAACTATAGCTCTCACTTTCTCTAGGTCCAAAGATACTCCTGCCTCTGAGATGACGTGGCCCAAGAAGTGAATCTGATCCATCCAAAAGTGGCACTTCGAGAGTTTAGCATAAAGACGATGATCTCGTAGTGTACTCAGAATGATCTCAAGATGGGTAGCATGGTCATGTCGAGTGTGAGATTACACCAAGATATCGTCCACGAAGACCACGACGAAGGAATCCAAGTAAGGATGGAACACTTAGTTCATCAGTTCCATGAAAATTTTTGGCGCATTCGTGAGACCGAACGGCATAACCGTATACTCGTAGAGACCATACCTTCTCCTGAAGGCTGTTAGAGGTATATCTGATAGTCTAATGTGCAACTGATGATAACCCGACCTCAAATAAATCCTTGAGAACACCCAGGCTTCTCAAAGCTGATCGAAAAGATCATAAATCCTTGGAAAGGGATATCAGTTCTTGACTTTCAATTGGTTCAGCTTCTGATAATCAACACAGATCCTAAGGGTACCGTCTGCCTTCTTCGCAAACAGGACAGGCGAACCCCAAGGAGAAGTACTGGGCCGGATGAAACATTTTGCCTGCAACTCCTCCAACTTCTTCTTGAGCTCCTATAACTCAGTTGTAGTCATCCTATAGGGAGGAATGGACACAGGTGCTACTCCTGGAACGAGCTCAATAGACAATTCTACCTCACGCACCAGAGGAAAACCTGAAAAGTCCTTTGGGAAGACATCCCTGAAATGATCCACTATAGAAGAAAATTCTAACTGTGAAGTCCCCTGATTACCTAGATAAATACTAGAAATCCGGGTTGTCACCTTTCTCATCCCATGATGCTCGAGTCCTACTCGACTCACCTGAACATCCCATTCGCCTCTATGAAGAAACGATTCACCCTATGGTGAAATGAAACTCACCCTGCAGTGATAACAGTCGACAACTTCCTGGAAGGGAACCAACTAGTCTATCCTGTGAATGACATCATAACATGTCATCTATAGGACATAGAGGTCCCATAAGAAATGATACCCTACAACCTCGAGAGGGAACTCTCTACACTGACGTACACTAGATGTTCTCGTCCCCAAAGGTGTGTCTAGTGTCAACAAGTAGGAAGAAGAAAAGATACAGAGCCCAAGGCTCTCCAAAACAACAATAGAGATTAATTTATGCATAACACCAATATCGAAAAGAGATGAAGATAAAATTGAGGCTACTAAAATCAAACCTCGAATGGTAGAAGGTCTGAGATCCTGCTCCTAGTAGGTCTGCTCCACCACAAAACTCTGGTCTGCCCCGCGGCCCTATGACCCTACCTGACCACTCGGAGATGATCCTCCCTACTAACGCTAAAAGACGGGTGAGTGACTATCACGACCTTGACCTCCTCCTCAGCCTGAATGGCTAGAATGACTCTAGTTCCCCGTCTGGTGAGAAACTGGTGGTGATGCTCCCAAACGAGGAGTCATGGAAGAACCCCCTTCACCAGCTACTAGTGATAAAACCTAAAAGAAACGCTGAAGGTGACCCATCTTTCCGCAAGATTAGAACTCCACTAGGTCTCTCTGGCACTGCGGCCTCATGTGCTATGCCCTTCCACACTGGTATCATATTACCTGGCTACCTGAATATGTATCTCACCACCTCGGATCACCACACGTAGACTCCCTACGGCGCTTCCTACTGTCAACTGGAGGAACACTAGATCTGGAAGTAAAACTTCCCTGGCTCGCAGCTCCAGAGTCTCTTAGATTATTCCCCGCAATCATTGCCTTGTTTATGATGGAATTGATGGAGGTCAACTTAAAAATATTCACCTGCGATTGGATGTCCCGCATAAGACCATCCTCAAATTTCCTTGCTAAGAACACCCCATTTCCATATGAGAGGGGTGTGAAACGCTGCAGCTCAATGAAACGAGAGGAATACTCCATAACAGAAAGAGTAACCTAATCTAGACTCATGAACTCCCGGGCTCGATTGGACCTCAGGGTCATCAGGTAGAAGTAGTCGTAAAATGCGTGCTGGAACTCCTCCCAAGCCATAACCTACTGATGACCCGCCTGTGAGATCACGTCCCACCACCTCTTGGCGGAGTCTCGTAGCATATAGGTAGAGAGATTGACCTGCCTCTCTGGAGGTGTTTCCATATGCTCAAAGATATTCAGCATGGCTTCCAGCCATGACTCTGCAGCCTGTGGTCCTCCTTCCCCTGAGAAAGTAGGAGGATACTGCTGCTGCAAAACCCGCGTCAAGTCTACCATAGTTGTGGCAGGAGGTGGTTCTCCTTAAAAGGTATGCATCATCCTAATAAAGCCTTCCCTAAACTGTGCATCGACTCCTACAACTGGTATGACAGCTGGTGCCAAAGCTGGTACGATAGGAGGATCAGAAGGAATTCCGTGACCAGCCATATCTGGCATCTGACCACTATCCTGCAACTGACGTACAACAGGAGGAAGTCTCGGAGGCATAGCTCTAAAATATCAAAAGCATATCTTAGATTATGAAAACAAGGATAGATAAAAAAGTAGTACAAAACGGAAATAGGAAAAGGAAACACTCAAGTTTTACAAAACATGACTACACGGCGTGTATTAACTCTAAACAGCGTGTACTTAACTCTACTCCCCTGACCGATTCTCCTTGCATGGATAACCCACACGGTCTTCTTAAACTACGACTACATGGTGTGTTCTTAGTTGACACGGTGTGTAGTAAACAAGTTTTCATGACCCGTGTTGTTAGTTACACGGCCGACTATACGGCTGAGACTACACGGCGTGTTCTGAACAAACACGGCGTATAAAAGAAGAGATAGCATCGTCCCATGTTGTGCATGACAAAGCCGGGTACAGAGAACAAGGACACACGGCGTGTTCATACAAAACACGGTGTGTATGACATGAGCTTCCCCAACCCATGTTGTTAGTGACACGGTCGGGTACACAGCTTACTACTACACTGCATGTATCTACCGTACACGGCGTGTTCGTGGGCATTTTTCACAACCCATGTTTCTGCTCACACAGTCAGTGACACTGTTTAAAAACTACACAGTGTGTATATATAAAATTACATGCCGTGTATTCTTGGTTTTTCCGGGAAGTAGCTCTGAAACTACATCGAAGCCCAGAAAACCCAGAAAACAAGCATGCAGGTGCCAAATTCCAATTCTTGAGGGCCCATAACACCTCAAGAACCAAAAATCGGAGTTCAATTAAGCAAGGTACAATACAAAAAACCTCTCTATCAGACTGCAAAGATTCTATCAAGCATCAATCACAACAGCATGCATAATTTACACAACGTCTATCACAACAACATACAATTGCTAATGCACCCTAGATGGCATGGAAAGAATGCATGGCATGTGATTTCTAACAAGTGCCTATATGATACATGAGATGGAATACCCTCATAACCTCAGGTTGCGACATAAATAGAACCACAATATCAAAAACAATAACAGCACAAGTCATGTGAATCACTCTAGGTGAAATCATATCAACCTTAAAATATCAAAACCAGAAAAACTACAATAATCGAGGTAGTATTGATTTTCCCTGTACACGGGTTAGCTACTCCCAGGCACAACATATTACCAAGTACCGAATCCATCCTATCCCTAGATAAAGGATCCAAATAGTAAATCCAAAGAAAAGGACCCCTCTGATACCACTTTGTAACATCCCGGTTACGGAAACCACCCAGAGGCGCCCCATACCCGGTTAGTCACATGGCCTCAAGCGCATTTCCCCAAACGCCAGAGGCTGCTGACTAGCAGCGAGGGCCTTGGGTGTGATAGTGGGGAAACTATTCCCTCATTAGAAGAGTACACAGCAGAAGAAAAACAAATAGATAACATCAGAAACCATAACCATCCATACATGAGAAAATGATAAACAGCAGAAGACTAAAAGTAAACAACTGGAGAACACACATGTATATAAAATGATGCATGATACAAATTTCTAGGAAAACAGCCAAGAAATCCACAATTCTGAATACAATACTAAACCAAAGTTCAAAATAAAATAGGTAAACTCCTCAGCATCACAAGCCATAGCTTGTTCCCATGCTCTCCAGCTCCACAGAAAGTCAAGTACCTGAAGTAGAAGGGTGCTTTCCCTTATCTATACCTGCAACAATATAATCTGTTTGGACCCAAAAACATGGCCCAAAAAACATGTGAGACAAGGTCCCAGTAGGCAACCACCCAAAGATTTGTGCCTAACAGTCTGTGAATACATGGCATAAATATACAGGACGTAGTAAATAGTAAAGCACACAGCAACTAAAATCCACGGTGTCTAGCATATAAAGTATACAAGTAACAGCCAAACAACAAAAAGAAAAACAGGTAACCCCGTGGGTAGTTCTCACAACCTAACCCTTATGGTTCAACCTAAAAGTACTTGCAACCCTCTAGGAAGCACACATAATCTCGCCCCTCTAGTTCAGCTAAATAATAGACTCTCTGAGGAAGCACTCATTGTCAATTCCCCTTATAGTCTCATATCGTATTAAAGGCTCTCTGGGGAAGCACTCAACATCTTATTCCCCCTGTGGCCCATGTTGAGGAACTACAGACTCTCTGAGGAAGCACTCAACATCAATTCCCCCTGTGGTCTCGCATCGTAAATTAAAGACACTCTGGAGAAGCCCTTAAGTCCATTCTCCCTATGGTCTACTACACTAGGTTCTCTCAGCCCTGGGTAAAAAAAATGCATAGCACGCGTATCGTCCCATGTAAATATCAAGAACTACTTGGATATCATTCTAAAGCACCACAACATAACAGTACAACAATTCCACTATCCTAAAACTAGGCATGGAAATTGGAAAAACACCTAATAATAAAAACATGCAAGGAAAAACATCCAGAGAACAATACAATTTACCCTATTCACAAGAAATGACCTCTACACAGGCATATAAGCAATGTAGGAAAACAATAAGGGAAAAATAGGAAACATGCAATACCCTGTTCAAGGGTATTGGTGGAATTTGCACAAAATATTCACAGAATTTCTACAGAAAAGCACAAACCACCTACCTCGATTCTAGGATATTGATATAAGTGAACCACGATGATTGATTCTCCATAGAAAATCTAAGATTTGAGAAAATGTCAAAAACTCTCAACCCATGATATCTTGATAAAAAAGGAGGAATTGGAAAACAAGTCTCTAGGAGAAGGAAGAACTCACCGCTGCGGTTCCAACGCAATCGACGGCGATCGATTTGGATCACGGACGGAGGCTCTGGATCTTGGAGAATATTTGCAGTCGTACGGCTTCTATCGGACGAACAAAACCTAGACGAAAGGTATTCTGTCCGTTAGGCGCAACCCCGGTCCGTTTAGTGAAAAAAAAGAAAATACATGGCATGTACTTCTTGAGTACAGGTAGTGTACTCCATTTTTTCGTACTCTGCTTTAAGCGACCTCCACTTCACCCCTACACACCGTGTGTGTTTCTCGGACATGGCCAACACATGACCTAGCACGGAAAGGGAGTACACGTCATGTACTCATAAATTACACGGTGTGTCCTTCAAAAATTTCCAGAAACCCCACTTTTCTTAGAAACACCAGGAAAAGAAAGACATAACTGAAAACGAAAGATCTGGGTTCTTACAACTCAATCTTTTATTGGTTGATCAAATAAGTTCTCAATAAGAGGTAATGCATACTGTTTCTTTATATTCACCTATTTAAACCATTAATAATCAATTAATAGTCATATACTCCGATCAACCTTATTATCAAATAAGACGGGATCACCCCAAGGTGAAATAATAGTGTGTATGAATACCCTCTAGAGTATATTATCCATCTGAACCATCAACTCATATAACTAATCTAACATCATCTGATAGGGTTCTATATAAATGGGAACTGCTCTTGGAATAAGTTTTATGTCAATCTCTACCTCCTTCCTAGGTGGAAAACTAACTACCTCCTTAGAAAAGATATAAACATGATCCCTCACCATTATTTGAAGCTATTGATAAAGTGTATCTATATCATATAAGTTTAAAATATCCAATTTTGTGGTGTTATTACTCCTCCCCTTGTGACTTTACTCAAATAAAAGTTATTTATTTATTGTGTATGACAAGTATTCTCTACTATATATGGTATAGATGGATCTATACAAAAAATAATCCACACATGCTTCAAAATTTATAATCAGTCAATTCCAATGATAAAATCACATAGTTACATATCTAAGAGTATAAGATCCAATGTCATTATATCACATCCAAGAACTAGTAAACATTCTTAGAAAACCTCATCCATGGTCGGACTCTCACTAGATGGATTAGATAGAGAAAAAGGATTATCTTTCTTCATAATGAAAAGATTGATTTCACTTGAAAATATCAAAGTAACAAGGAACCGAGGTATTCATAAAAACATATGTAGAACTAGATAAAACAATAATGGTTCCTCCAAAAACCTATTCTCTCACTGGATACACTGTTTTAATTACCTATTTTGCATAGAACTACCCTTGGTATACCTAAACCATTACCTACCTTTCCCATCTAGAACCTCATTGTCCTCTAGGTCTACTTATTCCTTCACACTAACCATCTTGTGGTAATGGTGGATTAGGAAACCCATTAGGTGGTCTTACACCTCCTATAACTTACTCTGGATTTTGGATATTATATCATCCTCTTATTCCCATTTTTTTATCATGGGGATAAAACTATTGATCCTAACTCAAAGGACCATATGTTGTCACACTCCACTACGAACCTAATTGCACTATAGGGAAATAAATATTCTTATTCCCTATATCTCCATACATAAAACAAAATCATTTAATTATAATTGTCTATTTATTCTTGAGATATAAAATGATAGTTCCAAAATCATGAATGTAAATCACATCACTCTCTATATCATGTTGGTCCCATTGAAGAGTGACCTCTACCTCTAATTCATGGTAATCCTTGGTCATGTCTACCATTATAATCCCTCTAATAAATACTTAAAAGATCTATTATCCTCTAAAATATCATCTTAACTATTATTGTTCTATTCATAACCTTGTATTAAGTATATATATGTAAAATCAAAATTTTATGTTCGATCTATAGTTATAGAGCTGCCTCAAAGTGACCCACTCTCAGTTCTTTATTCACCATCATATCAATTTAATATAAAATTGAGTACATGAATCAAAAGGAAATGTATCATATGGTATAATATCTATAATGATCTATTAGAAAATCATTTTATCCCAACAAGATTAAATACCCTGATATCGGAGGTGAATCCGAGTATGTCAAATTAAAACAACTAACCCATCGTATATTGTTTTGTTGTTAAACAAAACTCTCTTCTCCCTCTTTATCATGTAAATGTATGAATAGAAATGAATAAATGCATGAGGAAAATTAATTTTACTTAGTTCAACCACATTGTTCTATGTTTAAAAATCATACAAAGGTAATGTTACTATGCACCAAATCCACCAAATCTCACTTCTATTACAAAGTTCCAAGAAGACTCATTATCCCTCCTATCTTTCAACCAATCACAATTTGAAATCTCACTGCTCTTGCGACTGAAGTGTGCTCAGTACTCCTTTAGAGGAATCTTCTGTTGTTCTAAAACAACTCATAATGGTTTTACACATGAGTGTGCTAGGATTTCTAGTTTTTACTTGAAAAATTAAATACACTTCACCGCATGGTGATTAACTTGTAGATATACCATTCATGAATTTTTTTTGTTCTTATACAGACTAATTAAGTCCCTTCATGAGACCCCTTTCATTTTATAGTGTGAATTATACATGGGATATATTTACTTAGTGGACTGACTTTTATTCATGGATGGATAAAACCTCATGATCCTATTTTCCTTTGAGTGTTATAGTACCCTACAAACACCTTCTATAAACTGGTCTTTTTTTTCATGGACTTCCTCCTTCGCGAACCACCTACTTTGAGTAACACCTCCTTCACAAACCATTTTTAGAATTTCTAAATTATTCTAGTGATACTATTCTTTGATAAAATTATTTTTATCTAATGATTTGATTAGGGGTCCTCTATATATTCAAAGAAATCCTATAAAACCCATTAATCAAAATTAACATTAACTCCTTTGTGGATTTTCATTCACTACATATTTTACTCTCTATGCAGTTCCTATAGCACATTACTACTTTGTGATGATCTATAAAATACCACCTTCACCCTCAAATGACATTGCTTCTTTATAGTGGATTTTAATTTTCCATCTTTAACTAAAAATGATGATCTCCTTTATAGACTTACTGTTTGGTTCTCATAGTGTAGTTGTTATGTGGAATGCCTATTTTTATCTTGTAGTTTTGAAAACTCTTTTGGACACTTTGATTTTTTTGAAATCATCTAAATAAATTTTTTTTCTTGAACTCATTTAGAAACTTCACAGTTTTCCAATAATGATATGCAGAAATCCTTCCTTTTCCAAAAAACAAATTATGATTTTGGGGCCTAAAAATTTGGAAAACACTAGAAAACTACACCACTTTGTATACACAGTTATCTATAATCCCTATAGAGCATCCATTCTTTTGTATTGGATCTTTTTAAACATTCCTTTTCAACAATATATTGGTAACTCCACAAATTACCTTTGAAACCATCTTTTTCAACCATCGTAATCAATCCAAAAACACTTTAAAGTCACCTTGAGGGATTTTTTCCCAACTACTCGTATTTTCTCTCAGTCAAAAATGTCACTAATAAATACTCTAAAAAGAAGAAATTATAAAACTCCTCCCATGTATTAGTAGTATCATCATGATATCTAAACATAAGAATCCTCCACCAAAAATATACTTCTTAAATAAATTTGGTGGTTAAGATCACATGATATTGTGATGGAAAATGAAATAGGAAAAATGAAATTCCCAACTCTTATATACAATGCTTAAGTACACTATTTAAATTTACACCATGGAATCTCAAGAGTCTCTATGTATAGAAACATATGAGTGCTAAATCCCATGCATTCATGTCATCAACTGCTACCACGGCTCATGGTCAATTATACTTAGGTACATGAGGTAACCTATCTCTATCCTTCTATCTCAAAGCCTCTTGTTCTTATGGTATCCCAATATCTTCTCTTTACACCATAACTTCCTAAATTTGTGCAATATAAATGTCCTGTTATATAATTTTAGTTTAATTATAATATATAAACTCAGACTCCTTGGGAATAAGTCTCCGTTTCTGAGGTTCCATAGTAGCAGCTCTATAATGAAAAGTTTTTCAATTCCATCTGGTCTAATATCATGGTATATTATATTGAATCTATTATCTTACCAAGTAAATAATTTTTATAATATAATAGTTTTAAAAAATAAAAAATAATTTATTTCTACATGATTCATACACCACTTCAATATATACTTGATGTTTCCATCATTAAATATTCTCAGTAATTTGTCATCAATAAGAGTATTGTTCAAGATTACATTGGTTTAAAAATACTTTTAAAAGTTATCTATTATAATTAAATTATTAAATGATTATTTAGTTTTTTTAATTATATACATTTCATTAAATTATCACCAAAATTATACTTCAATCTTTATTTTACTCTTTGATACCAATTTTTCATGTCCTGACTTACTGATAATTGTGATACCCATACTCGCCTCTACTAGGTCCTAAGCTAATGACTAGCGCAGAGGTATCCATGTATATATGGGAGGAATTATTTTAAGATCAACCTATATCATTTTAAAATAATATCATCCTAGAATAATTTATAATAAAAATTATCCAACTATATACAGTATGAAATATTAATCATACAAGTCATGAAATACCTATGCAAACCCCTAAAAATAAGTCTCATCCCAAAAAATACATAAACCTAATAGATTAAAAATACCATAAGGTCCCTCTGAAACAACTCTAATCTCATCATTAATAATTTATTATCTCTTATAGGAACCTCTTATTAGAAAATATACCCTAAAACATAAACAATGGTGTGGTGAATCTGACCACATTGTGGTTGATATTTTTTTATAGTGTATAGAACCACATCATGGTGCATGTAAAAAGGGAATGAGATACCATTTGAACAATTATTCCAATTTTATTATCATGTGTTCTTCAATTTTCAACACATCATGTGATTATGTGTAAGCCAAATAAGAAAATTAAAAGATATTTAATTTTTCATTCAATCAATGAAGTGGGAGCCAAATATTTTTTTTTGTTACAAAATATTTTGATCATTATAAATCTAAATGGGAATTTTCATTTGATTTATGTGTCCTAGATAAAGGATATTAATCATTTAAATATTTATATACACAAAAAACATTCTCACATAATCTATGTTTTCTCAAACTCTTGATTATACATTTTTCTTAGAGGAGGTGTTAGCACACCATTTGTAGAAAATTGGTCATGATAAAGTATTTAGTGATTGCATTGTTTTTTGAATAATATTAGAGGTAATAATATTTGGGTTATTTCAAAGGGAACTCAATCAAACTCACTATCAATAAAGATAAAAATCTTGGATAGTGTGGTATTCATAGATTACTATTTTATCATTTTTCTCTCATTTTATCCAAGTGGGATATTTGATATGTAGTTCATGTTTTATTCAAATATTAATGGGAATTAATATATCCCATGAATTAAATCATTGGTATCAAAGATACTATCAGTGATAAATTTATTGGATGAAGAATCACCATGATAAACTAAAATTATTTTTTCCAAGGTACTATAATGTGGTTACACTAATATATCATGGTCTATATGTTTTTCTAAGTAAAAAAGATCATTTGAATTGAAAAATAAATGTTTATAGTATAACCAGAAAATTATGTGCCATATTAAATATAATTATATCATGGTTATACTATCTCTATATCATGGTATGATCCATCAAAATGTACAATAATGGATTAGAATTTTTAAAGAATACATTTCAATTCTTAGTAGAAGTTACGAACCCAAATGACATGAATATTTTTTAAATTTTATAGTACCTAATAAGATCAAAGAACCAAAACATAATCCATAGTATTTTGGTCTGCATCAAGATTTTTGGCATGATCAGTAGACTAAAATTAAAACTGCACCAAAATATATTGTGGCACTATAAGAGCTAACATAACTTTCAAAGGGTTGTATAAAATAATATTTATTTTACTCCTAGTAAATCATAGTGAAATATCACGGTTGTATTTCAAGGATACTATTTTGGATCAGTCTCTATTCCTTTCACTTTATTATATATTTTTTATTTTTTTATTTTTTATTAACATAATAGAAAAGTGGGGGTTTTGGTTGTGGTGAAATGAAAATATAAAATAAATGTGTATATGCAGGATTCATACAAAATGAGGTTATTAAAAAAGGAGATTACCCTAGGAGATTTATTGTGATCAAATTTTCATTTCCTCTTATTTATTTTATTACCTACTCAATGATCAATCTCTATCATATGTGTGTTTATCCTACTTTTCACTTGCTATGAATAATTAGTGTACCTAAAAATTTCCATGAATATCATACATCCTCCTCCTACTTTTTTGTAAAGATAGATGGATCCTCAATCAAGATCGCCCCTAACCCACCTTCCAAGTATGCAATTAAACTCATTCAAAACTCAACCATGAAAATTATGGTGAGGAAGCTATCACTATTCCACACCACTATTGATACATTAAATAATCCAAAATATATAATATATGGTTAAACATGATAGAGAAAATACATTGGTTTATCACTAGATTCTTCCCATGGGATATCCATCAGGTTAATTTTTCACCATCGCAAAGAGTATAGATCCCATTAAAGATGTGGAAGAGGGAGGTACACATGATAATGATAAAATAATGAAAATTTTGTTTAAAATATTATTAATAAAAAGGGATAAACATCAAACCCTAGCCTCCTATTTCCTCAAGAATGAATTATCTCATCTCCCCCTCTTATCCTTACATATTTCCAGCTTTTAAAACAACTTCTACCTCCCTTCCTTGGTTTGGTAATTATTCCATGTGTATCCTACTTCAAAAGATCTACATCATCAGAATTTTTAATATTTTTCTCTCAATTTTAGGTTCTTTGGAATCTATTTATAGTCCCCTTTGATTTCATGGACCCCACATAGAATCAAGGTGATCCCTACAATAGAAATTACCTAGAGTATTTTGAAAATATTTAATTATCACATGGCATTACATTATTATAATTTTACAAAATATAGTACCTTTACATACCCCCTTATAAATTTAAGTAACCCTTATATTTTAATTTTTTATTCAAGTTATCCCTTGTGTATTAATTTTTTCAGCCTAATAAGATTAATATATGACTTTGCACAGCCCGGTGACTTTTATGTATGAGCATACACCTTTTTTATATCTCAAGGAATCTTGACTCTTCACCTCAGTCAAAAATTAAAATATCCTTAAAATCACATGCACCCATGAGGTAACTCATTCATATTTTCCAAGGACTATTATGTATCATCTAAGTACCCTTACATATCAAGTGGTAACTCTTACATATCCTGGTCTTTTACTAATTCTGCATAATTTCTCTTATGTAATAAGAAAAAAATATTATGTATCAACTGAACCATTTTTAAGGGTTTATAATTATCCTAAAATCAGGAAAAAAACATTTATTAATAAGTATTGAAATAGATTTTATTAAATAAATTAATATATTTAATTAAATTCACAATTATGTCAATTTTATGGAATATTTACAAAATCTAATGAAATGATCCTTTAATTCCAAAACTCTCTAAAACTCAATTAATTAATAAGTGTGAGGGAATAATATTAATTTAATGTTAATAAGATATAATTAATTAATTACCTCTAACAATATCTCCTAGAACTGAAATTAAATCCAAAATGGTTTGGACTATGTCATGGTCTTTGGTAAAATTGATAGACCAAAACAGTTTTATGTTTTCACTATAGATTAGTCCTTAGATATTCCATAAGTCCAAAATGGCTTGGAAGGCCTCACCGCATAGTATTTGATAGTCATGGTGCAGACATATATATTAAATAATTTTTTTTGTAAAAACTTTATTAGCACATGCTCAAAGGTCTCATGCCAAATCCACATGACTTTAGACCATTTAAAAAGTGGTTCTGATAAAATTTATTATCTAAATTTGTTTTTCTCATGTCAAATAATTCAATTTTGCATCTATTTAAGTTATCCCAATTTAATTATTCAGTTATATAAACTATTTATATGATTTAAAAATTGGATGCTTTAATTTTAATTTTCTAAAATACTTTATATAAATTTTTTATACCATGTTTTGCATGATATGTGCACAAACATAAGATTTAGTTTACATAAACATTGAATTTGGTTTGTTATAAAGTTATAAGATTTAATTTAGAGGTTGAGAATAGATTAAACCTATTACATATTTTTTTATGGAATAAAATTTTCTTTTGAGTAAATAGACATGGGTAGTGGGACTTTGGGTTGGACTGCTAAATCTCTTGGATAACTATCACTCCATAGATACAATTATAGGAATTATTTATTTTATATAATTCTAAACATTTACATGAAATTGTTCCATGTACCTTATGCATAATATGCATTTGGATATGTCTAAATAGATTTATATTCTATTTTTGGGTGAGTAATACAAACTGTGAGTTGTGTAAAGAGTTGAACATTAATATTTTTTAAGCATGTTAATTTGTCAGATAAAATAAATATTACAAAACTAAATTCTTAGAATCATTCATAAATATAGGAATAAACATGAGATAATAAATATTTCATTAGATATAGTAGTTATGAAATAATGTTCATAGGATTCATATAGAAATTATGAGACTAAGGAAACCCCGCAAATAATAAGTGTGAGATTCATTCTAAAATAAAAATGGTTTAAGACCTTGATAATATAATTAGTTATGTCATGATAAAGTTGGGTTACCATGGATTTTCTTATATAAATCATGATGGGTATGGGTGACCCTACTAGGATTAAGTACCCTTATTCAATTATGATATTTGGGTTACACTTTACAAGGAAACCTTAGTAGGATTGAGATACTTGAGGAATAAAGTTTATTTTTTATATATGATTAATATAAGTAAATGTTTTTTTAATCAAATATACAAGTTTCATATGTGATATGATTTATATTATGTCCTACATAAATGGTTAGGTTACAGGAGAAATTATAAAGTGGACCAAAACTTATATAAATATAGATCTCTAAACACTAAAGGTAATTATGTGTGGGATCATTATTTTAGTCAGATAAATTCCATTAAAATGTAGTTATAAAAAGATAAAAAACACAATACTCACTTATATATATGTAATTTTTGTATATTATTGAATGTAGAAATATTATCATATTAAGATCTATTATAGGTAAACCTATAATATAATTCTATATTGGTGTCTGAGGTTGAGAATTGTTTTCAAAGAGAAAAATTCTGATCATATGGATGTGAATACTATATAAATCAATTTCTATGATTCTGACTCATGGTTATTGGATATTAAGTGTGTGTCACACTTTTATGTTAATAAACATAAACTCAGAAATGATAGATAATTGATTAAAGGTGAATTAGATCTGTATATTTGAAATGGGGTAAGACTAGTTTCATTAGATTTCAACACTTATTAACTAAGTCTACCTAGTGGATTCGTTCTAGAATTAAAAAAATGTTAATATTTTTTAGCCATAAATATAAATTTTATTTCTATATTTTTTATCTAAGAAAGGATTTTCATTCATTATTAAAAAAAAGAGTTATTTTATATATATAAATAAAATGTTTTATGGTATAGGGAGTATGGAGAGATGATTATACATTATAGACATGGATAATCTAATTTGTAATACTCAAAATATGAAGTTAGATTAATTATAACACCACTTATCTTTGGATGTAATGTTTATAATATGTATCATGATTTTATAATAGTTTTTATGTGATGGTTGTAAAATTTATCAAAATTTTATAATAAAGTTGATATCCATTTATCATTGATTCATGTGTTCTATATATATTGCATAAATATTGGAATGATAATATGCCCTCAAACTATGAATTTCAGTTTCCCCTAATCAATGATTATCATGAAGTAGTATGGGTTGTGATGATATGTTAAAATTTTTTTGATCAGAAACTCATATATGATACATATTAGACTAATGATATAATAAGTAGAGTCTTATTATGTATAGTGATCTGAAAAATTATATCATATTTAATATCATATGATCATTGACATACTTATAGGTGTATATTTAATATGAATCCCAATTATAGGAGGTTTAAAAGATAATTATAAAGTAAACCTTCATACTTTGATGACTTTCTTTCACTATCCATAAGGTTGAGCTAATCAAGGGGTGGTCGAGTATTTTGTTGATCATGTTTTTAGTTAATTTTTATTAAGATGGTATTTTTCCTCTTATATGGAAAGTATGATATTTAATCCCATGATTGAATTGGAATGAGTAAATGTATGTCCATCCTTATTCGAGTGACATATTATGTTTTTAACTACATGGATGAATCACATTTGATGTATTCATTCAAACCAATCAATTTACTTCAGTGAATAATAAACACGTGAGTTATCATGTACTAGATTGACACATTCCATGTCGATTAGTCACTCAATGTCATAGAAAAATGGATTTTATAATCATTTATATGATTTATAGGGATACATCTTGTGGTAAACATGTTCATATAGAAATGTGAGCGTGTTCGATCGAGATCACTCCAGTCCCCTTTATTGCTTAACTATAATTGATGTTTTGATAAAGGATTCTCTTTTCTTATAATTACATATTAAGGAATTAATAATTATTTTCAATGCTATAAAATTACACTGGGTCACACATAAGGTCTTTAAATGAGGATTGATTTTGATACAAAGTATTTGTACAAAATTTTAAATATATTATAATAATTCTATCAAAATAAGTTTGAGTAGATTAAAAAAGAGTTGTAAATATTTTCATGAATTCTTCGAGACTTGAGTGAGAGTGGGGTTTATTAGAAAATATGCAATAAATCATAAACCACAATATATTGAAGGTCACCATGCCATGGTTTATGTTTTATTGTAGTGTATAACACCATAACATGGTGCATATGATAATGATATGAGATATAATTCATCCCACTATTCCAATTTGATTATCATGTTTTCTTAGGATATTAAAACATCATGTTATGATGTGTAAACTAAATATAAATGTCAAAATAGTTTCAAAGTTTAGTTTACTCAATGAAGTGTGGGACAATGATTTTGGTTGTTATATAATACTTTAAACATTATGAATTCTAATGAAAATTTTAATTTGGTGCATGTGTCCTATATAAAGGAATTTAATCACTTAAATATTGATATAATGGATATAATTCTAACATAATAAAATCTCACTCAGAATCTTGAGTTTATATTTTCCTCATATGAGGTGTTAACCCACCATTTGGAGAAAATAGGTCTTGTTGAAGCATTTAGTGAATCCAGTGGTCAGTGGTTACTGTTAAAGGCAAGAAAACATTGGTTTTTGATAAGGGAACTTGATCAAACTCACTACTAATGAATATTTAAAACATATATAGTAAGTGTATTCATGGATTATAGTTTTACCATTTTTTATCATTTTATCTTTTTAGGATATTGGGTATTGAATTCATGTTTTATTTCACTTATAATGGTCATTAAAACTTACTATAAATCCCATAACACATAATATTCTTCTAATAGACTACATGGATAGAAGGAAAATGTGTTCAAGAGCACATGAAAGGGTGAGAAATACTTCTCAGTATATTCAACCCAAGTAGTGTACTGAACCTTGAACAATAAACAATTATACATGTAATAAAAAATAATAGTGTATACAGAAAAAAAAATCACATCATAATCAACCACAGTTCCATAATCAATCCTAATTAATATAATCATCATTTAATTTATTTACTCTAATTAAATATCATAACTTATATATGTTTGTATAATGTGAATAATTGTGCTTCCATATATGAATATAATAATAATAAATGTCCCTCATGGATTATATTTCAATAGAGATTCACTATATTCTCATAAGTCAATATGGTATCCCTATCATCTGAGAGAATACCCTAGTTGTAACTCGTCTCACCCAAATTTACCCAAGTTTTAGGGTCAAATTGTTCACTTTTAGTATATCTTTGGTTGTCAAATCCTCAAATACCTAAAAAGGAACATAGAGACATGTATATTATATATATTTCATTTGGATATGAAGTGGATAACTTGAGTCTAATTTGAGATGGTTTAAATTAATACTAATAGGCCTAATTTAATTAAATTTTATAAAATGAGTTTATCTTAATTTATTTATTGGGGTTTATTTTATGAATTCTTTTTTTAAAATATTTCAATTTCATCAACTCTGGAAGAATTCATACAACAAAATCAGTATAACCTCATCACTTACTAATTTAACACATTAACATACACGTAATAATCAAATATACACTTATCGGATCATTTTCATGATCCCTAAAAGATAAAGGATCTTATTAGCACATGAAAAGTGAGGTGAAAAAAATCAATAAGGAATAGGAAGAGAGAAAATCATTGAATGAAAGACTCAAATAAAAGAAATTATTAAAAATTTATATATTCAGAAATAACATCCAATACAGCCCCTTACTACTCCATTATATCAACATGTAATATGTTTATCACCCCATTGATGTTATGATCTAAATTAGAATGGGATGTAGACTCATTAGGGTAGATTTTAAGAAGAAAAATAGTGAAATAATGATCACTCCATCGTTGTGTGAAGAATTTCATAGGTGTTGGTATGAATAAGTTAACACCTTAAATAAAAGGTATAAAATTGATATTAATAATAATATAATAATATTATATGAATTAATTTTATTAAAAAACTAATGTTATTCAAACAACACACCTGAAAAAGAAATGTGATTACAAAGACAAAGCAGCAGTATAACATTACAATGAAACAAACACCAAGAATCCTGAACTCATTCTACACAACTACTTTAATAGTAATTTTAATAGGATTTGTCTAAACCCCCAATATTCCAAGTTGTACCACTTTATTATGGTAGTCCTAGGGTGGTGGAAAGTTTGTAGAATGTGGAATTTTCCACCCTTGACCCAAATGGGATCCATCTTTCATGCCTATGATAGATGTGTCCAAACGAGATTCTATATGGCTAGATTTGAGTGGGACATAGAAGAAGAAAATGAATCCCAGTATGTCCCCTAATATTATATTAAATTTAATCCCAATTGGATTTTTATTTTTGTATATATCCTCGAAATGGTGGGATGTCATTCTGGGCCACCAAATCTGGCCCAGAATTTCATATTCAACTAAGGACACCTAGATCTCCCTTAAAAATATCAATTAACACTAGAAACTATTTCATGAAATTTTTCTCATTATTTCCTCTATCTATAGTTTAAATTTTAGCTTTATTGAGTTGTGATATTAGCTGATACACTCTTTTTATTTAGTTGTTGTCCAGTTTACTTCTTCTAGAATGTTCTTGGTTCAAGGCCCACTTTGGTCATCTTCCCAATTGAATTTTAAATAGATCTATAAGGATATAAAATTCTACATATAATGGGAGGAATTAAAAATAAATTTTAAAATTTAATCAAGACCATTGGTTGTTTTAGTAGGTGTTTAAAAATGTACCATGTAATAGTGCATTTTAAGAAGGAATTACAAACATGATAATAAAATAAGTTCAAATTGTAAAATTCACTTGTAAAAGTGTTTATGACCATTTAATAACCTGAATATTATAATATAAAAAATGAATATTAGCCTCTTTTAGGGTATAATAACACCTACAACTTGATTTTTTCTAGTCCCAAGAAAAATTTATCTCAAAATTATGAAATTTTAATTCCCTTTTCCAAAAACATTTTAATATACACTTCTCACAAAAATATCTTATACCAAAAAATTATAAAACCCATAAAAATAATTTAACATAACATAAGTTCATAAAAATATCCCAAGACCAAGATATTTTCTATGTTAAAATTTATCTCCACATTTCATCTATTTTTAATGAATAATTATGATGTGTTGTGCATCACAATAGAAAATTAAAATACCTTAGAGTAAAAAGTGAATATCACATACTAAGGCATTATGTCAAGTTAACTCAATCAATTAAAAATTCAAATTTAACAAAATAGAGATACAATTCTCAACTATGGGCCAAAAAACTATGATTTCACCATCCCCAAGTGCTGAAAGCCACACATTATGTCATTTCGTTGCTCTACATGGATATTTATTTATTTTTTTTAAATTTTTATTTGTTTTTTTGTTTTTTAATAATCATCATAAAATTAAAATAATAACTAAATATTTGTTATTTATTATTCTACTAAAAGAACTCAATCTAATACCCCATAATCCAAAGGATGTACATTATGAATTTTTTATTAAATGGATGATAATTTAAATGGTGAAAAATCACATTATATAGCCATACTTTCCAAAAATAAATTCTCATGAACATAAACATGGATTAGAATTTTAATCAAATCATGAAAAATTATTTTATATTTAGTTTAGAAGTTTTTAATATGTATTATAATGTTTATGTTTAAGTAAAATTTTCCTTCCATTCACACACATTTTTTTATTTAAATTTTTTTCTGTTTTTTATGCACACAAAAAAAAATTTTATTTCATACTCCCACCAACTTAGAATAACACTATACCCAGCGTTTAAAGAAAAAAATATGAATGGGGTAGAGGTATATTATAGGAGTTATGAAAGTAAATTTAAAAAATAAACATGGAACACTATCACCTAGTGGTTGAAGTTAAAGTTCATGATACTACAGATTACTTCTTTGAACTCCTTATCACATGAATGATTCTTATAGATGATTGAATATTGGGATAAAACTCTTGATGACATTTGGTTCCATTGAAAAAATTAAACTTTTTTAGCTTATAAATCTAAAATTAAAACAACATTAGAGTACATTGGAAACCCCAAGGGGATCCCTTAAAAAACACAAAAAATAAAATAAAATAAAATAAAATCAATGCATAAGCTAGTTTGCCTCCCAGAAAGAGCTCATTTTAATGTTGTTAGCTTGAAATAAACCCCCAAACTTATCCAACACCAAATTTTAACATTTTAAGGTTTAAATTTTTCACCAAATTAATTATATTGTGATTGAGTATCTAGTGGTATTGATAGAAATATTTTGAAATTGATTCAAGAAAAAACCATATAAGTCCCAATGAATGATATAATCCCATGATTATTGAGAAGGTTTCATCCAATTTATATCCTAATATTTTTTAATACATAAAGGGAAATTTTCACTTTATTATCCTGAAGAGAGGATGAAATTTTGACAGAATTGTTTTGATTATCCCATATAAAGTAAGACTTGAGAGAGGGTGTATGGACCATGAATTTTATCATAGGTTGGATAACACTATAGAACAGAGGTAATGAATTTGAATCAAAATCAATTTAATTTTAAAAATTTCTCAATATAATTGGTTCCTTTTAAAAAAATATTCAACCACCAAATTGGATGGGACAACATCAACAATGGACATGGATGCGAAGTTTTTTACTTTTCCTAATGGTTTAATGATTGGTGTTTATAAAATTCATAAATGGATAAATTTTAAGTAAATAAATTCATTAAGTAGAATTATCCTCTTTTTAATATAGAAAATCAATTTCATTCTGATTTAAACACTCATTAACAGTCTCATCATGTTCCTTGGGTTTATATTCAACATTCCTTAATCAATTAACATCATTATCCTACTCTGATTTCTTAGATTCTAAATTGGGTTATTCAACATTTTACTCTAATTTTTAAGCCTTTTATAGTTTGGTAATCATTAATTCAATTTTTCATTATTTTTGAAACTCATGGAAACAATCATATCTTGGAGTTGTTTGTGAGAGTTTTTTGTGCAACAAGATTCTTCTATCAAAGATGAGGAAGAGATAACCTGAGTTGTAATGGGTTATATAACCATTTAAATAATTTTTAATTATAATATAAATGATGAGGCCTTAGAATTAATTCTCTCCATTTTTTAACATAGTTTCTCAAATAATGGTTTTGGATTAGGCTGGACAAGGGGATGATCCAAAGAGTATATTCCATGACAATAATTATATTGTTGGAATTTCACAGGAGGATGTTTATATTGGCCTTGTTGAGATTAGAACTCATTATAGGTTGGAATGTTTTAGTGGAAATAGGAGTTAAAAAAATTTATTTCATTTGGTTGTTGATTATCTACCTAATAAAACTAGGATAGTAATTTTACATCATAATTGGAGTTTGGTATTCAAAGTAGGGAGAGGTTCCCCATGTTAGGATTTTTTTCAAAATATCCATCTATTGTAGTGAAATTAGGGGTGATAATTGATATGTTTGGTGATAATAGATGTGAGTTTTTAATATAAATAACTTGGTTCCTTATAAATGGTTCAAAAAAAGTTCTTGCCTAAATTTACCCAATTTTTAGGTTTGAATTGGTCACTTTTAGTGTAGCTTAGTTTGTCTAATCCTCAATGACCTAAGAAAGAACTTAATTACATGTTAATTTTATAGATTTTTTTGGATATAAAGTGAAAAACCTGAGTTCTATTTGATATGGTTTAAATTAACACTAAGAGACCAAAGTTAATTTAATTTGAGAGTATTACTTGATCCCAGGTTATCACTTGGGGTGTATTAGATGAATTATTTTTAAAATTATTTCAATTTCATTAAATTGATAAGGATTAATTCAATGAAATCAATATGTACCCATCAATTACAGGTTTAAAATTTTTACATACACATGATAATCACCTATATGATTATTAAATAATTTTTAGGATCACTCCAAGGTAAAGTATATTATTATCACATGAAATGTGTGGCGAAAAAAATCAATTAGGAAGATGAAGAGCGAAAATAATTAAATGAAAAACTAAAATAAATTAAATTATAAAAAAATTATAGAGTGATAAATAACATCCAATCCATCTCATTTATACTCCCTTAGATAAAACCATAATTGGGTTATACATCCATTAACCCTATACTCTCAATGGAAGTGGGAAGTACACTCTTAAGGGAAGAATTGAATAAGAAAAATAGTAAAATAATGATCACTCCACCATTGTGTGAGGAATTTCACAGGTGTTGATGTAAATAAGTTCCCAGCTTTAGGAAATAGTATCAAAATGATATAAATAAGAATATAATAAGAGGATATGAAGAACATATATTAAAAAAACTTACTTGATTATAACAACTTACATGGGAAAGAAATTTGATTATAAAGTCAAAGAGGCAGTATAACATTACAATGAAACAAACACTAAGAATACTCAATTACTTTAGCACGACTTCCTTAAATAGGAATTTACAAAGTATTTGGTAGATCCCCTAATATTATAATTCTTAACAATCGATTATGGTAGTCCTATTATGGTGGAAAGTTTTTGTAATGTGGAATTTTATACCCTTGATCTAAAATGGGATCCAGCTTGCCTACCTCCAAGAGATGTGTCTAAAAGAGCTTATATATGGAAGAATTTGAGTGGTACATAGAAAAAGAAAATGTATCACAGGATTTAAACTAATAGTATATAAATTTAATACCCCTTTTACTTGTGATTTTTTATATATCATTTAAATGGTGGGATTTCATTTTGTGTTATAGAATCTGGCCTAGAATTTCATATTCAACATGGCCTACCTGAACTCCATTAAAAATCATAATTAGCTCTGAAAACTATTATATTAATTGTTCCTCATGATTTCCTCTATATCCGTTTTAAATTTTAGATTCTTTGGGATTGTATCTTGAATGATAAAATCATTTTATTGGGTTGTTGTCCCATTCGATTATCCTATAATGTTCTTCATTCAAGGCCCACTTTGGTCATCTTTACAATTGAATATTCAATGGATATAGAAGGATAGAATTTTTCTTATATCATGGGAGACCTGAAAATGAAGTATGAAAATCAAATCAAAACCATTTAGTGTTTTAGGAGGTGTTCAAAAATGCACCATGTAATAGTACATTTTAAGAAGTAATTGCAAACATGATAAGAAAAGAAGTTCAAGTTGTAATATTCCCTAGTAAAAGTGTTTATAAACATTGAATTACATGAATATTATAATAAAAATGAAAATTAGCCTCTTTAAGTGGATAATAAGTAACACTCTTTCCATATGTTCCCACTATATCATGGATATTGGATCTTATCCACCCCACATATGGATAATAGTTGTGAAATATAAATAACGTCTAAAAACAATCATAATATTCTCTCAAATACCTTTATATTTTCTCTATCTTTTATTTCACACTATATACACCATCCTAATACACTTTATGAATATATGCCTCTACTTATCCGTGAGATACTAAAGGAATACAATTCTTCACTGATCACATACCAGATCTATAGTTAATATCAAGTTTACTTCAAACTGATTATTGTGGGTAGAGAAGAGTAAATGCTCATTGCATCATCATTCACCCTAATCTTGGAATTTTAGGAGAAAATTAGTATAAAAACTTAGGTTAAACATCATAAATCATGAATTAAAGTTAGTAGTAATAATTAGAATCTATTTGTATGTTCTATCAATATCTTTAACCAAAAATAATTAGTGAAAAAGTATACAAACATGTGTGTATTCACCTGAATATATCTCAATATAGTGGGTGAATACTAGGTGAGTTACCAATACATCACCATTATCAATATCCACTATTTAATTTTAAAAAGTGACCTCATAATCTATCATTAAAATTTCTACACCATAATCAAATCATTTTTATCATCAAAGAGATCTCACTTTCCCATAATTTTCTAATAATTCATTCTATATCATATAGTATATTACTTTTCATTAACCTAAAGAATCTGTATCTACACTATAGGAGGAACTCATCAACTAATAATGTCTTTATCATCATCTTGAAGTCCAATTATTCAATATAAATTATCTATTTGATATTTCCCTTTCAGTTTAATTTAAATAATTAAATTATAATTCTTTCAATAAAATCAATAGAAAATTATGCCCAATACAACATCATTAAAATCAACTAAATCCAATTTTACAGCTTTTACTATCATTATAGAAGTATCCCATCCATTTTTTCAGGAATAAACTTTTTTTAAAACTTATAAAACCTCATTAAACCATTTTTAGTAAAAATTGAGCTTCAAAACTTTACGACAAATATCTAAATTGTATACAAATGGATTTGGTATATTGAAAAGAGTCTAACAAAATTTATAGTGTCTAAAAATAATTTAGCATATTCACCCACATTCCCTAAAGGGATTATAAAAAACCAAGGGTGCCATGTGGTTCCCCAATGTTCCTATTTCCTAGCTCCCTTTCTCTCACAACATCCCGCTAAATTGGTGTGTTGTAGTCATCCGATCTCTGATCAAATGTCATACCTCCCTCCAATTTTCCTTGGTTGATCCATAGCTTAGTATGGTGATATGGTCAAGTGGAATTTTGTTTAATATTAATTATTAAAAGGATTTGGTTAGGATAAATTTCACACTTCTGTATGGAAACATGGACCAATGGTTTTTTTCTAATCATTTGATCAAATTATTATGCAAAGATTTCATTATACTATAAGGATCTTGGATCTAAGCTCCTGGATAAGGATTTTGTGGTTTCATTATAGATTTATATTGAAAAAATATATTGTTAAGGTCTCTTCATTTCAAAATGTCATGCTCCTCACCACCACATCCAACCATGATGGTTTTTAGAGAGAGAGATAGTTTTACATATTCTTCTAAATTCACATGATAGCTTCACCTCATCATGATTATCACATAAATGTAAATTTTATCTCATGAATCCAATAACTAAGGCTTTAAAACTGGATAGATGGTGAAAATTTAGAAAATTCCACTTTACCATAACATTTAGTCCATTCTTTGTATTATTAAATTTTTTACTACATTATATTTTTTTCATCATTATATATGTAATGATATATTATTTTTAATATAATTATACACTAATTTAATTAATTCTAAAAATTATTGAAATATTCATAATATTTATATAAAATATCACAAAAAATAAAATTTAGTTTTATATGAAATTTATGTCATTAAAACTATAATGATACAAGGATTAAACCATGATTTTTGAATTTTTGTTTTATACCTTCAAAACTAAAAGAATAATTTTGATGTGTCAAACATTCCTTTATGTTTTATCAAAATACAGTCATTATATTTTTATCAATTTAATTCCATTGCCATCATTATTATTTTTAGAAAAACGTATATAATTTTTTTAAAAAAATTAAATGACTAAGAGGTAGAGTGAGATGAGATATTAGAAAATTTTAAAATTTTAAATAAAAGATGTAAAGTCTATAGGAATATGAATTTATTTCTTTGATATAAGTCAATATACTCATGAAAAAGATTCATCAGTCATTGTTTTCTCTAGAGGATAAATAGTTGGGGGTTCATGTCATTAGAATTCCCTTTAAATAGGTATATACAATATTTTTTAATAGAAAAGATTAAAATTAATGATATTATTATTATTTTAAATCCACTTAAAATTAAAAAATATTCTATATATCATTTAAAATTCATAAACTTATATAGAAATATAAATATCATGTGAGGGCCCATATTTCCAAAAAACAACCTTTAAGCTTTTTGGGGTTTGGTGGTATCGATAGAGAGATTTAAGTGTTTTAGAGACTATAGTAGAGTTTCAGTCATTTTAAAGGTCACCACATCTTAGTGGTGGGAACTTTTTTGTCCATTTTGAAGCCTTATTAGAAGCTTGAGTGTGGGGAAGGCCTTTTTTCCTTGGGAATTTGGAGTTTGGTTGTGTATTTTCTCATTTGGTACAAGGATAAACCGTGGTGAGAAAATGGGATAGTTTTCCATTTTAGAGGGTGTTTCTCATGGAGTATCAACTTGTTGAAAATTAGGATAAAGGAACATCTCAGGGGATCTTATTTGTTTAGGTGTATCACTTAGAGGGTATACCTATTAGAAATAAGTATTTTCGAGATGGTGAATAAATGTTGTACACGTTCTTAAAATATTTTAACTAAGTATAACAATGGGGCTAACCTAGGTTGCTCTCTTGAGGAGTTATTGCAGTCAAATAATCACTAATTTTAATTGAATTATTTTTTATATATTTTTTATATATTAAATAAAACTAAAATAAAGGGAGTTTAGAATGAAATACAAAAATTAAACATGAAAATTCAATACAAACAGAATGAATGCAGACAGAATGATGTTAGAAAGAAAAGAGATATTATCATGAGAATCACCTAGATTAAACCTTCATTATCTTATTATTAGTCTTAAATTTGCTTAATTAACATGCTCCATAATATTCATGAACATAATATTCTACCTATGTTTGTTAATATATAGTGAACTCAATGATCATTGATCGATCACACGTCCACATACTCGATTGAGGGAGAGTATTTTAGAAGTGAAAGTTAAATCTTGGGTGGAAATTGAAGACACAAAGGTGCCTTACCCACTATAATCCCCCTTTATATAACTAAAAAACTTTAAGAATTAATTTTCAAATAATTTGTTTCATCACTGGATTACTCCCCAGAGATATTACTTGGGTAATCTACTCATTATCATGAGCATAAATAGTTTATAGTGAAGAAGAAAATGGAGTTGAAACACAAAATATAAAAATCAGAGAATGAGATAAAGAAAAAAACTAACATATTATAAAAATTTAGAATACTATTACAATATAAATGAAAATAAAAAACTATATAAAATGCTCAACAAAGGATATCCCTAAGTTTCCAACCCTTTGGAATGAATAAGAAACACATTTTTATTGGAAAAGGGAAGAAATTTTCATATCCACTTATGTCCACCAAATATAGGTGCATGATAGACCAGTTAAATGGAAAAATTTGAAAATTTTATCTACTTGAATGTTGTTCCACATATTTATACTAATTCACCCTAACAATGTTAGATTTATTGGCCATAGGATGTAGGAGTTATGGATATATTATTTTGAAAAAATAATTATGGATAGTTGACTCTTTATATTAAAATTCCCCAATTTCCCATGAATTAATGACCCTAAATAAGGATGAATCAGGTGGGTACATAGTTAAAGAAGTTTTTACCCTTGATTTTATATTTTTATTTGTCTAATTTTATCTACTTTATGTTATCACTTTATTAGATAAGGTCCTAAGAGAAACAAATATCCATATTTGTGCACATTTTTTGAGGCCTACATTGTGAGCTAGTTTTGGGCCTTCAAATGGTGGATTGAGATTTGGGTCGAGAAGAATGAAATAAATGAAAAGGAATATTTAAGAATATAAAATAGTAATATTTTAAGTTTTATAATTTTATAAATATTTATGGTTGAAATATAGAAATAAATTAAAATATTTAAAATCCAAAATAATCCATTTTTTGTAATTAAGATCAAAATACTACTAAATCCATAAAATGTGACAATTTCCCATAAAATAACTTATTTGTGGGATTAAAACATTTTAATTCAAATTAAAATAATTTAAAATATTGTCTCAATAAATTTACCCACACTTAAACATTTCAATCCTAGGAAAACATCTTATACGAAGGTCAAAAAAAATATCATAAAGCATAAATGACAACATAACTCAATTATCATTTCAAAGAAAATATCATGCCTCCTACACGGTTAAATTTTTTCTAAATACTTAAAATCCTAAAAATACATTCAATATCATGTTAGTCCTCACATGCATATTATACCTACGTCCCCCAAAAAAATATTTCTCTCATCACTCAAGGATTTTCAATGTGGAGTTTTTCTCATTCCCAAGAACATGTGGGATCACCATAGTCTTGCTATCATCCAAGTATATACACTCAAAAGATTGAAAATGGGTCAAAATGAGGTATCATGGGTACTTTTTAGGCTAAGGGTTGGTAGGTTTTAAGTGTAAAAAACACCTGGGGAAGAATGAGGAGGTTTAGGCTCTAATGTGAAGTAAATACATGGAAATAATTTTTCTCAAGAATGGTGTGCTAATTAATCAGATAAAAAATGATTCACTTCCAAATACCTAATTATTAATGGGTATTTAAAACTTTTAATTTCTAGAATAAATGGTAAATTTCATCCCTATTTTCCCCAATTTTTATCATTGTTTCAGCTTGAATTCAAATCTAGATTTCTATTTAGAATCATATTTTGGAGGAAAATAGAGGAATATTTTCATCATCAAATATTGGTGAACACCCAGTATATATTTTTAATGATATTTTTGTTCCCCCATCCATATTTCCATCATGAAATTTCTTCCACAAAATTATCAATAAATAGGAAAACACTTTCAATTCAACTAAAACAAATTCTTTGAGAAAGAAAAATACAACTCATATTCTCCCTCTCACACACTTCAGTTCAAAAATAATAATTAATTTAACTTATAGAGAAATTTGGAAAAGGATAAATGACTTTTCTTGTGTAATCCTAAAAAGGTATTTAATGGATATAAGTGGATTAATAAATTTCAGATGAAAATTAAAGGGAAAATTAGAGTTGAATATATAAAAAAGGATTTTAAAATGGTTCCTCAATCATACTTAACACATTCCATGAACTATAATAGATTTGAAACAGAGAAAAGAAGCAAGTTATGGATCACACAACATGTCTCAATAATCTAAAGAAAAAGGGAAATGTAAAGAATATTTCAAAAAGATTTATAAACTTCTCGGTTTGGGTAAGATTTTCAATTTGGACGGTACTTGTGCACATGATTTTCACAATCAATCAAAATTCATCAAATGAAAGGATTATAAATCAAGAAAAAAATCATTAAACAATTATTCAAATCCTAAAATATTCAAATCAATCAATGTGACACAAATAAAAATATGGTTTTAATTTTTCAAAGTATTCAATTTATCTCAAGAATCCTAAAATCAAAAAAAAATGAAAAGGGAAAACATGAAAAATTTAGAAAAAGATAATAAAAAAATAGAAGGAGACACAAAATTCCTAAAAACATATTGAAATAACTCCCCTAAACTTATTATATTTTCTAACCTCATTTTAGTTCAAATCATATAAATAAATATTTATGAGTATAATTTAAATTTGGAATAAAGTAAAATAAAGAAAAGGAAAGGCACAACCAGATCTATTTTTCTATAGAAGCCTTGAGTTAGTTAAGCTCCTAGCTGCTACCACATTAAAACTAAAAGAAATAAATGAAGAATATAATAAAAATAAATAAAAAATAAATATAAAGGGTAAATAAAGTGGATAATTATTGGTTTATACACCCAAGAGGATACTATGTTTTTACATCCCCTAGTTATATGGTTATATAATTTTATCCCCAATCTAATGGTGGGTGTGGTTTCTTTGAGATGAACCTCCACATGTGAATTTTCCCAGTGTCCTTGAGTAGTCACTAAGATTGAATAACCCCAAATAAGTTAATAAAATTATCAACCACAAATAAATAATAAAGAAATCAATTAAGGTCCATAGTGTGAGTGAAAAGAACATAAGGGTGCTCCATGTTGAATTTTGTGGTGTCCTCATCTATATGGTATGCAAGTTATTGTCGAGGAGTAAGTCACACCCCAAAATTATTCTCTAACTCTTATTATTCAATCACAACCAATTGGGTGGTCTCTTCATTAACATCCAAGGTATGTACTATTTTTTATGCATCATAAATTTCATAAAAAATATATGTTAGAATACAATTAATCTTGAATAAGATTAAAATATGACGAATGAACATTGAAATCTTCCCTTTCAAGTATGTTAGCTTGGTAATTGATATATTAAGTACCATTGGAAAATAAATCACATCATGTTCATATTATTAATCTTCTTCTAAATAAATATATAGGTATAGAGGTTCTGATTTTTCTTTTTTAGGGATGGGAAGTTTAAGTCTTAGGTTATCTTCAATAAATAAATTCCAGGATTCTTCCAAAAAAATTTTGATCACCCATAAGTACATCTGTAACACCCGAGATTTTTATGAGTAATATTTTGTTTTTATATATCATCAAAGGAATCTTTCACTACACACTTTCTTGGCTTACTTTACACGCAATCGTGACCTTCCTCGATAGCTTGCGTCGTACGCAATACCGAGTTTCACTAAACAACGATATGCTATTAAAATATTATTAAAACTAGCCGTTATGAATAGTAATAACCACTTTTTGGAATTTTATAAATTTTATTTTTCAAAATGGACTTCATTTTTGGATTCGGAATACCGAAATTAGCCTAGGGTGAAATTTTGGTATTTTTCTGAAAACTTTCAATTTTTGATGAATAGTGAAACCACTAAGTGGTAGGTTAAAAACTGAATTTTGCATAAAACTTAATTTTACCGCTTCTGTGAATTAAATTTCAAAAATTCGACAGACACAGTTGATATCAGTAAGTAAAATGTGGTTCAATGAGATAAAAATAATTTTTTGGTGAATAGTAACTTTTTACTTTTTTTTACTGCGGTTAATAGTAAATAGGGTAACTAAAGGGTAAATATGATATTACTATTACCCTAACACATGTCCTAATTCTATTGGATAAGTGTAATTCGACCAAAAACAACCTTATGAATAAAATATGACCATTTAGGCCCACTTGAGTTAGATTAGGACATTTATTATTAATTTATTTAAAGAAGGGTTAAAATAGTTAAAATCAAAGTTTAATAAGTAAATCATTTTTAATATGGGGTTATACATAAGATAAATTAGACAATAAATATTCATTAGAAAGATAAAAATATTTCCTACATAATGGTATTTTATTTATAATTTTCAGACATTAAATAATTTAATTTAATTATGACACAACGATGATGCAGTAATTATCTTATTTATGAAATATTGACATAATTGATGTTATAAACACCAAAATAAATGTAATTTGAGACTTTTTATGAATTACACTAATTTTATAGGTTACTATGATATATTAGTGTTGATTTAATCAACTTGTTTCGAACATATAATTCTGTTATGACTTTCAAAAAAAACATATATCAAATAGTGTCAAAATTGACACAAAATAGTTTTTAAATAAAATATTATATTACTAATTGTTATTTTATTCCTAAAAATCTAAGGTTCGGCCAAATGACTTATATAAGGATATATAGATTAATAATAAACAATTTGGGGTTCTTTTGGTATGTTATAGTAAGTGTATTAACCATATAGTTAAAGAAAACAAAAAGACACGGTAAAAGTTAAATTATTTAACTTAGAGTTAAATCTAATTGATAAGGTTAAAATAATACCCTAAACTTGTCTAAATCCTATTGGTTGATATTATTTCGACCCATCCCCAATTTAGATTCGAAATAAGACCCTTTGGAAACATTATAAACCGATTTTGACTTTAATATAAAATAATATTTTGAGATATTCCTAAGGTGCCCCTCTCCTCCCTTATAAAAGGGCACCTCCTCCCCCTCCTCCTCACACCAATTTGAGCACTCAAGCTCGGCCAACCCCTGCCATTTTCTCCTATCCACTTCCCTAGAATAATACTAGAGGTCTTGGTCTTCTTCAAAGACCAATCTTAGTTCCCTAAGTGGAGGATTCAAAGAGGCGTTCCAAAGAAGAGGTAATATCCATTACCGATCTTTTCAAATTCTTTCTTCTTCAACTTCTTCTTCTTTAGTTGTTACATGATAAAGTAATAACATCAGTATTACTTAGATACTGATATGTTATTATAAATATGAAAAAACCCTAATTCACCTTCTATCCATCCTACGGAATAATGAAATCATCGCGCGTGCGTACGTACGGAATACCGTCTCCACGCCGTGGTGTAATCTATTTTCCACCATCACCTTACAAGGATGGGTATAATGGTGTAATGAGTAACTATTTATGATTATTATAATGTAATATTGATACTGAAATAATATATATATACTCAAATACAATTCCACGATCATAGGAACGATATCATCACTCGTGCGTACGTAAGGAATACCGTCTCCACGATGTGATGCGACTCGTTCTACATGATCATCATTACATAGTAATTATATAAATGAATTTAATGAATAAATATGATATATGTTACACTAATACCATTCTGGATATAAGTTATCTATAACCTTAAAAGAAGAATAATAATTTATTCGGCAAAACACGCATAAGAACAAAAGGCAATAAAGACCCGAGTAACAAGTAACAATGAAATATTACTAACAAGAAGCTAAGAATATGACCATATATGATATCATATCAATATGTATGATTCTGTAATAAGTCAATAACATTTTTTAAACCATTATACAGGAGCTTCGGACACGTACAAAGCAAATCGGACCTAAGGTAAGGGAAATATCACAATCTCATTTTTATCCGAGATTGTTTATTCGTAAGTATTTACTAGGGTGTATTTTATCATTCACATCCATGTTTAATAAATATGTAATATTATTTCCATCCACCTACAATTGTTAAAATACATTTTTACCCTTCGGTGAGTTTTTAGTAATATGTATGAAAGGAATCTTTTGTCGTTTTTCGTATGAGGTACTTTTTGACTTTTCCGACAAAAGTACGAAGAATGTTTTTTTTAACTTATACGGCATGAATGGATTTTTAAAACATTATTTCCAAGAAACTTACTTTACAAGTTTTCAAGATTATTTTTAATCAAATTCTTTTATTTTAAAGTTGTATGACATTTTATGAAAGGAAAAATGTTTTTGAAGTAGAAAGGATATTTTCCTCAAGAATGGAGTTCAAGTATTTTATAAAAATTATTTTCCATCTAAGATAATAAAAGGGTTCTGTTTTTATCCCTATTATTACATTGGTTTGATTATGTTGTGATGGAAATATTTTTATGAATTCCTTTATCTTATATGAATTGTTTTATGATGTCATGTTGTTTAAGAATCCCATTTTTATTACATGGGTTACGCTATGATGTATGGTTTATGATTATGTGGCACACATAAGAAAGGATTCATTATAAGATGGGTGGGACCTATATCTACCTCCAATGCATTGGGTAAAGATTTTATATCTCATGAGATAGACATGGTTGGAACGGTAGGTTATACCGGTTCAGTGAAACAGGACTGGAACGAGGGTGACTCGGTTCAGAAAGGGACTTTGTCCACTAAGATAGTCTTGGAAATGAGTCATGACTAAAAAGAAATGATGTTCCATGATTATGTGTGCATGCCACAAAGTTTCAAGTTTCATGTTATGATTATGGGGATCTCATTTTCACTTCTATGATTTATTCCATGTTAAGATATTATGATCTCTTTTGCAGGTTATGATTTTCAAAAAGATATGATATGATTTTTATTTCCTTTATTTTCCCTTGCTGAGCATTTGAGCTCACCCTTTTATGTTTTCTTTTCCCCAGGTCAGGAAGATGGATATTAAGTAGAATATTCTAAAAGGGACCCTAGATATGATGAAATAAATGGGATACACTGTAGAAGATTTATGAACCAGTTGTTTATGTTTCCCAGTTTCTAAAGACACTATACCTATACGGTCCTTTGTGGTTTTGTCATATGTTGTAATAAGTGTGCTTCAATTTTGAAGTATTAACAATGTATGTAAAGTATGGGTCGTTATAGTTGGTATCAGAGGAAAGGTATAGTCAACCTTTGGAAACTAGGATGTGAAAGCCTTAGTAAGAACCATAAGGATAAGTCTAAGCATAGAACACAATCTTAGTGTTTTAGAAATGGCCATGAATACCCTAGGATAAGACCTTAAGTGTGAAATTTTATCCTTGATTATGTGGTTTTCCTATTATAATTAGTGCTTTTCACACTATTCTTCTTGGTTTTAGTCAACGGCTGGAACCCGAAGGAACCGTGTTAATGCGGAATGCGATGGGCAATGCAATGATTGTCCCCCCTGAGTAACCAAACGATATGGGAGCTGGAATGAAAAATCTTGTAGCCATGCTCACACAACTTTCTCAAGCTATGAATCATGCAGGACTTCCAAACGAGCAAAGGAAGGAGCAACATTTTGTTGAATCCTTCATGAGGCATCGTCCACCTTCTTTCAGTGGGTCTACTGATCCATTATTTGCTGAACAATGGATTAGTACTACTGAAAATATATTTTCAGTTCTTCAATGTTCTGAACATGATAAAGTCATCCTAGCAGTGTATCGTTTGGAAGGAGATGCTGATCAATGGTGGAATCTTATTAAGAATATGAGGCAAAGGGATGAAATTGAGTCTATGGAATGGGACGAGTTCAAGAACTTATTTTTTAATAAGTACTTCCCTCGTATTCTCCGAACAAAGATGGAGAAAGAGTTTCTTGAACTGAAGCAAAGGGATGATGAATCTGTTGGTACCTATGAAGCAAATTTTACAAGACTTGCAAGGTATGCTTCTGGTATTATTATCCAACCTGAGAGTAAGATCGATCGATTCTTTAGTGGCTTAAAACCAAGTCTTCGAAGGGCGTTAGCCATAAGGGACTTCAATAGCTACGAGGAAATCGTTCGATGTGCTCTCAAAGTCGAGATGGAGATTAGAGTAACCCATCAGTCACATGGGTTTGATAAGAAGAGGAAGATGGAATTCAAAGGAAAATCTAAAGAGCACACTGAAAAGAAGATGAGCTTTCCCTTATGCTCAAAGTGTGGAAAGAAACATGGAGGGAGTTGTCTTAAAGGGACAAGTAAATGTTTTAAATGTGGAAAGGAATGTCATCGGGCATTTGAATGCCGTGATAATGGGAAGAAGATTTCTAATGATGCAAACAAAGGAAGGGATACACAAAATGAACCTACTACACTTCAATGTTTCAAGTGCAAGGAGATGGGGCATTATGCCAATCAATGCCCAAATCCAAGGGTTTATGATGATGGTCGACGTCAACAAAATTTTAAGGCTAAAGACAAAGGAAAGTTACATGCAATTTCTATCAGCGATGTGGAGTATGATAACGAAGTGGTGAAAGGTACACTTACCATCCACTCTAAAGTAGCAAATGTTTTATTTGATTCTGGATCCACCCACTCTTTTATTTCTGAAAAATTTTCTAAGGGTATCACCGTACTACCTCAACAACTAGATGTTGAGTTATCTGTGACAACACCTAATGGCACAACAGTCGCATCAAAAGTTTATAATTCTTCTCCGATCGAAGTTTGTGGGAAAGTGCTTCCTGCAAATATTGTGATCCTTCCTTTAGTGGAATTTGATGTGATTCTTGGCATGGATTGGATTTCTCTACATGGAGCTCATATCAATTGCCAAATAAGGGAAGTCACATTTCATATTCCAGATCAATCTACGATAGTCTATCAATGCAAGGATGAATATAACCTTCCAGTGGAAATTCCTTCCATCTTATGGGTCTTGATTCCACTAAATGAAGGTTATTTATCTCAAATGGTTGGTGAGAAACTTCTGATTAAGAATATGCCCATTGTACGGGAGTTTGATGATGTCATTCCAGAGGAATTACCAGGTCTTCCACCAAATTGTGAAGTTGTGTTTTCAATAGAACTCGTATCGGGTGCTTTGCCTATTTCAAAGACACCTTATAGAATGGCCCCAATTGAGTTGCAGAAATTGAAGAAGAAACTCCAAGAGAATCTTGATAAGGGATTCATACGCCCTAGTGCATCACCTTGGGGAGCACCTGTTCTATTTGTTAAGAAGAAAGATGGATCAATGAGACTCTTCATTGATTGTCGAGAACTTGACAAGATCACTATCAAGAACAAATATCCTCTCCCACGCATTGATGACTTATTTGACCAACTACGCGGAGCTCAATACTTTTCCAAGATTGATCTTCGTTCAGGGTATCATCAATTAAGGGTCAAAAGGGAGGATATACCAAAGACGGCTTTCCGTACAAGGTATGGAAACTATGAATTTATAGTGATTCCATTTGGTCTTACTAATGCCCCTGCTATCTTCATGGATCTAATGAATAGAGTCTTTAGAGACTATCTTGATCAATTTGTGGTAGTCTTTATAGACGATATTCTTGTCTATTCAAAGAGCAAGGAAGAGCATGAAGATCACTTGAGAATTATATTGAAGACCCTGTGAAAGGAGAAGCTTTATGCCAAATTTACCAAGTGTGAATTTTGGCTTCAAAAAGTTTCATTTTTGGGTCACATAATCTCAAAAGAGGGGATATCTGTGTATCCAGCAAAAACAGAGGTTATCGAAAGATGGTCAAGACCAGCAACAGTAACTGAGATCCAAAGTTTTCTTGGTTTGTCTGGATATTATTGACGTTTTGTAAAAGATTTTTCACGATTATCTAATCCACTCACCAAGTTGACTCGGAAAGGAGTTAAGTTTGTTTGGACAGAGGAATGGGAAGAGAATTTCAAGGAGTTGAAAAGAAGGTTATCCAGTGCACCTGTGCTCACACTGCCTTGTAGTGGAGAACGGTTTGTGATCTATAGTGATGCATCCAAGAAGGGATTGGGGTGTGTTCTTATGCAAAATGATATGGTGATAGCTTATGCCTCACGACAGTTGAAAATCCATGAGCAAAATTACCCAACACATGATTTGGAGTTGGCTGCGGTAATCTTTGCATTAAAGATTTGGAGGCATTACCTTTATGGTGAAAGGTGTGATATTTATACTGATCATAAAAGTTTAAAGTATATTTTCACACAAAAGGAGTTGAATATGCGTCAAAGAAGATGGTTGGAGCTGATTAAGGATTACGACTGCTCAATCCATTACCACCCTGGGAAAGCAAACAAGGTGGCAGATGCATTAAGTCGACAAGACCATGCTAGTTTATCCATGATGAGGATCACAAAAGATCCAATATTTATGGATTTACAAAGGATGGATCTTGGAATTATAATGGAAGGGGAAAAATATTATCTTTCTCAAATGAATGTTCAACCATCTATACATGTGAAGATTAAAGAGGCACAGAAAGAAGATGTCGAGTTACAAAAGAAGGTGAGAAATGTTCCTGAATTCAACCTTGATTTTGATGGGATAATAAAGTTCAGTAATCGGGTTTGTGTTCCTCCCATCCCCGAATTAAAGAAGGAGCTGCTGGATGAGGCTCATAGTTCATCATTCTCTATTCATCCTGGAAGCACGAAGATGTATAGGGACCTGAAGGAGTACTTCTGGTGGGATGGCATGAAAAGAGATGTTGCTGAATATGTCTCTCGATGCTTGGTTTGTCAACAAGTTAAAGCTGAGAGACAGAAGTCTAAGGGGATGTTACAACCATTACCCATACCCGAATGGAAATGGGAAAACATCACTATGGACTTTGTCACAGGACTTCCTAAAACATCCAAAGGCAATAATGCTATTTGGGTCATAGTTGATCGTCTTACAAAGTCTTCACACTTCATTGCTATTAGAGAGGATTTCTCTCTAGATCAGCTTTCCAGGATATATGTAAAGGAAGTGGTAAGATTGCATGGAGTACCACTTTATATTATATCTGATCGGGATCCGAGATTTACCTCGAAGTTCTGGAAAAGTCTTCAGCATACTCTGGATACAGAGTTGAGTTTCAGCACTGCTTATCATCCCCAGACAGACAGTCAGTCTGAGAGAACAATTCAAACCCTAGAAGATATGTTGAGAGCTTTCTCTATGGATTTCAAAGGAGTTTGGGATCAACACCTACCTTTGGTGGAATTTTCTTATAATAATAGCTTTCACTCTAGTATTCAGATGGCTCCTTGTGAAGCTCACTATGGAAAGAAATGCAGGACTCCAACTTGCTGGGATGAAGTTGGGGAAAGAAAGCTATTAGGACCTGATCTCGTTGATGAAATGGCAGAAAAGGTCAGATCTATTCAACAACACATAAGAGCAGCTCAGAGTCGACAGAAAAGTTATGCCGAAAACCGAAGAAAAGACCTAGAGTTTGAAGTGGGTGATAAAGTGTTCTTACGAATATCTCCCTGGAAGAGGGTTATGAGATTTGGAAAGAAGGGGAAGTTGAGCCCTAGATATATCGGTCCTTTCGAAATACTGGATCGTGTTGGGAAGGTAGCTTACCGATTGGCGCTTCCACCGAATCTCTCTCAAGTTCACGATGTGTTCCATGTGTCTCTCCTGAGAAAGTACATACCAGATCCTTCACATGTACTCAGCTCAGAAGTTGTACCGCTGGAGCAAGATCTTTCTTATGAAGAACAGCCGATGGAGATTCTGGATCGTAGCGAAAAAGTCCTACGAAACAAGACCACTCGCTTGGTGAAAGTTTTATGGAGGAACCACCAATTAGAAGAAGCTACTTCGGATCTTGAGGATATGATGAGGGAGAGGTATCCTCATCTGTTTGTTACAAAGTGACGAATTTCGAGGGAGAAATTCTTTTTAAGGGGGGTAGAATGTAACACCCGAGATTTTTATGAGTAATATTTTGTTTTTATATATCATCAAAGGAATCTTTCACTACACACTTTCTTGGCTTACTTTACACGCAATCGCGACCTTCCTCGATAGCTTGCGTCGTACGCAATACCGAGTTTCACTAAACAACGATATGCTATTAAAATATTATTAAAACTAGCCGTTATGAATAGTAATAACCACTTTTTTAAATTTTATAAATTTTATTTTTCAAAATGGACTTCATTTTTGGATTCGGAATACCGAAATTAGCCTAGGGTGAAATTTTGGTATTTTTCTGAAAACTTTCAATTTTTGATGAATAGCGAAACCACTAAGTGGTAGGTAAAAAACTGAATTTTGCATAAAACTAAATTTTACCGCTTCTGTGAATGGAATTTCGAAAATCTGACAGACACGGTTGATATCAGTAAGTAAAATGTGGTTCAATGAGATAAAAATAATTTTTTGGTGAATAGTAACTTTTTACTTTTTTTTACTGCGGTTAATAGTAAATAGGGTAACTAAGGGTAAATATGATATTACTATTACCCTAACACATGTCCTAATTCTATTGGATAAGTGTAATTCGACCAAAAACAACCTTATGAATAAAATATGACCATTTAGGCCCACATGAGTTAGATTAGGACATTTATTATTAATTTATTTAAAGAAGGGTTAAAATAGTTAAAATCAAAGTTTAATAAGTAAATCATTTTTAATATGGGGTTATACATAAGATAAATTAGACAATAAATATTCATTAGAAATCTAAAAAGATTTCCTACATAATGGTATTTTATTTATAATTTTTAGACATTAAATAATTTAATTTAATTATGACACAACAATGATGCAGTAATTATCTTATTTATGAAATATTGACATAATTGATGTTATAAACACAAAAATAAATGGAATTTGAGAATTTTTATGAATTACACTAATTTTAAAGGTTACTATGATATATTAGTATTGATTTAATCAACTTGGTTCGAACATATAATTCTTTTATGACTTTCACAAAAATCATATATCAAATAGTGTCAAAATTGACACAAAATAGTTTTTAAATAAACTATTATATTACTAATTGTTATTTTATTCTTAAAAATCTAGGGTTCGGCCAAATGACTTATATAAGGATATATAGATTAATAATAAACAATTTGGGGTTCGTTTGGCATGTTATAGTAAGTTTATTAACCATATAGTGAAAGAAAACAAAAAGACACGGTAAAAGTTAAATTATTTAACTTAGAGTTAAATCTAATTGATAAGGTTAAAATAATACCCTAAACTTGTCTAAATACTATTGGTTGATAGGATTTCTACCCATCCCCACGTTATCTTCGAAATAAGACCCTTTGGAACCATTATAAACCGATTTTTACTTTAATATAAAATAATATTTTGAGATATTCCTAAGGTGCCCCTCTCCTCCCTTATAAAAGGGCACCTCCTCCCCCTCCTCCTCACACCAATTTGAGCGCTCAAGCTCGGCCAACCCCTGACATTTTCTCCTCTCCACTTCCCTAGAATAATCCTAGAGGTCCTGGTCTTCTTCAAAGACCAATCATAGTTCCCTAAGTGGAGGATTCAAAGAGGCGTTCCAAAGAAGAGGTAATATCCATTACCGATCTTTTCAATTTCTTTCTTCTTCAACTTCTTCTTCTTTAGTTGTTTCATGATAAAGTAATAACATCAGTATTACTTACATACTGATATGTTATTATAAATATCAAACAACCCTAATTCACCTTCTATCCATCCTACGGAATAATGAAATCACCGCGCGTGCGTACGTATGGAATACCGTCTCCACGTCGTGGTGTAATCTATTTTCCACCATCACCATACAAGGATGGGTATAATGGTGTAATGAGTAAATATTTATGATTATTATAATGTAATATTGATACTGAAATAATATATATATACTCAAATACAATTCCACGAACATAGGAACGATATCATCACTCGTGCGTACGTACGGAATACCGTCTCCACGATGTGATGCGACTCGTTCTACATGATCATCATTACATAGTAATTATATAAATGAATTGAATGAATAAATATGATATATTTTACACTAATACCATTCTGGATATAAGGTATATATAACCTTAAAATAAGAATAAGAATTTATTCGGCAAAACACGCATAAGAACAAAAGGCAATAAAGACCCGAGTAACAAGTAACAATGAAATATTACTAACAAGAAGCTAAGAATATGACCATATATGATATCATATCAATATGTATGATTCTGGAATAAGTCAATAACATTATTTAAACTATTATACAGGAGCTTTGGACACGTACAAAGCAAATCGGACCTAAGGTAAGGGAAATATCACAATCTCATTTTTATCCGAGATTGTTTATTCGTAAGTATTTACTAGGGTGTATTTTATCATCCACATCCATGTTTCATCAATATGTAATATTATTTCCATCCACCTACAATTGTTTAAATCCATTTTTACCCTTCGGTGAGTTTTTAGTAATATGTATGAAAGGAATCTTTTGTCGTTTTTCGTACGAGGTACTTTTTTACTTTTCCGACAAAAGTACGAAGAATGTTTTTTTTAACTTATACGGCATGAATGGATTTTTAAAACATTATTTCCAAGAAACTTACTTTACAAGTTTTCAAGTTTATTTTTAATCAACTTATTTTATTTTAAAGTTGTATGACATGTTATGAAAGGAAAAATGTTTTTGAAGTAGAAAGGAAATTTTCCTCAAGAATGGAGTTCAAGTATTTTATCAAAATTATTTTCCATCTAAGATAATAAAAGGTTTCTGTTTTTATCCCTATTATTACATTGGTTTGATTATGTTGTGATGGAAATATTTTTATGAATTCCTTTATCTTATATGAATTGTTTTATGATGTCATGTTGTTTAAGAATCCCATTTTTATTACATGGGTTACGCTATGATGTATGGTTTATGATTATGTGGCACACATAAGAAAGGATTCATTATAAGATGGGTGGGACCTATATCTCCCTCCAATGCATTGGGTAAAGATTTTATATCTCATGAGATAGACATGGCTGGAACGGTAGGTTATACCGGTTCAGTGAAATAGGACTGGAACGAGGGTGACTCGGTTCAGAAAGGGACTCTGTCCACTAAGATAGTCTTGGAAATGAGTCATGACTAACAAGAAATTATGTTCCATGATTATGTGTGCATGCCACAAAGTTTCAAGTTTCATGTTATGATTATGGGGATCTCATTTTCACTTCTATGATTTAATCCATGTTAAGATATTATGATCTCTTTTTAAGGTTATGATTTTCAAAAAGATATGATATGATTTTTATTTCCTTTATTTTCCCTTGCTAAGCATTTTAGCTCACCCTTTTATGTTTTCTTTTCCCCAGGTCAGGAAGATGGATATTAAGTAGAATATTCTAAAAGTGTCCCTAGATATGATGAAATAAATGGTAGACACTGTAGAAGATTTATGAACCAGTTGTTTATGTTTCCCAGTTTCTAAAGACACTATACCTATACGGTCCTTTGTGGTTTTTTCATATGTTGTAATAAGTGTGCTTCAATTTTTAAGTATTAACAATGTATGTAAATTATGGGTGGTTATAACATCAACATGAATGCATTCTTCAGGGACCTCCTCAAGAAATGGTTGAGTGTGTGATGATGTTAATAATTCCTTTAGAAGATCCTTATCATCTTACACAAGTTCTTTAACATAAAAAATGATTGCTGAAATCTCTTCCACCACTTGTTCTGACTCAGGTTCTGGTTAAAGTTTGGATTGCTCCAGGGATGCATGTACATATTCAGATATTCATTCTACTTGGATATACATGATTTTTATTTCATCACTAATCCTTTACAATTGAGCTTCAATATCCTTTTGAACTTCTCCTTGAACCTAAGATTCATCAGTCCATGCAAAATAATTTGAATTTAAATACATCATGAACAAATATTTTTTTTTAAAAAAATTGAAATTTATGATTTTTTTTTGTTTTTTATGAAAAGAAGTGTGTGAAAGTGTTTCAACTCCCTATAGATGGTTCCAAATTAGTGAATCGATGTCGTTAATTCTCTTATAATATTTTAAATATGTTCATTATAGGGGATAACCTAGGCTGTTCTCTTGAAGACCTATAACAGTCAAAAAATCACTAATTTTAATTCACTTATTTTTTATATTTATTATGTGTGAAATAAAACCAAAAGAAATGGAGTTTTAGAATAAAAAAAATTAAACATGAAATTTAAAATAAAATAGAATGAATATAGAAAAAATGATGTTAGAAAGAAATTAGATATTCCTCAGAGAATAACCCAGATTAAACCTTCATCTTCTTATTATTAGTGTCAAATTTACTTAATGAACATGCTTCATCATATTCATGAACATAATCTTATTCATATGGTTATTAATATATATTCCACTCAATTATAATTGAGATATTTTACTTCCACCTCCTTGATCGAGGGATAATATTGCAGAAGAAAAAGCTAAACCATGTTTGGCAAGTGGAGACACAAAGGCACCTTTCCCACTAAGATCTCCCATGGCCTAACTATAAGAAGATAAGAAACATTAATCATTAATATCAAAATACTTTTGTTCATCAATGGATTACTCTACCAAGAACTTACTTGGGTTATCTAATCATGATCATGAGCATAAGAGTTCACAGTGAAGAAAAGAATGGAGTGGAAACACAAAAGATAAAAATGAGAGAATGAGATGAAGAAAAAGACTAACATATAATAAAAATGTAGAACACTATCATAAAATAAATTATACTAAAAACTATATAAAATGGTCAAAAAAGGATACCCCTAAGTTTTCAATCCTTTTTAATGAATAATAAACACATTTTTATAGGACAAGAGATGAAATTTTCTGATCCAATTCTATCGAATGAATGTAGGCACATGATAGACCTATTAAAATGTTATAATTTGGAAACAGTTTCTTCTTTAATATTGTTCATCATATTCATATTCATTCACTCACAAAATTTACTATTTATTTTCCACATTATGTAGGAGTTACATCTAGATTAATCTAATAAATTAATTATTTATTGGTGACTCTTAATATACCAATTTCCCAATTTCCTATGCAATAATGACCATAAAGAAGGAAGAATTAGGTGGGTATATGACTAAATAAGTTGTTCCCCATGATTTTATCTAGGTCCTTGTTGAATTTTTTATTCCTTGGGTCATCCATTTATGATATATGGTCCACACATAAAAAATATCCATATATGAGCATTGTTTTCAAGGCATACATTGTGAGATGGTTTTGGGCCTTCAAATGCTGGATTGAGCTATGGGTCCATAGGAATAAAATGAATCCCAAAAAATATATAAGCATAAAAAAGAATAATTTTTCAATTCTTATCAGTGTATAAATAGTTATGTCTGAAATAAATAAATTAATTAAAATAACTAAAATCCAAAATAGGCATTTTTTTACAATTATTCCCAAAATGATACTAAATCCATAAAATCTGAAAGTTTCCCTTAAACTAAAATATTTATGGGATTAAAAAATTAAAATTAAAATTAAAATAATTGAAAATATTGGATCTGTCAGGAGACCACCACATTATGGGGCAGGTCATGGTGGCATGTGAGGTGTGTAACAGAGTCATTAGCATGATGGAGGATGAAATATTGATCTAGAACTCATCATTGCATAAACTTGGGCATGGTGAGGTGAAAACTACCAAGAACTTGGTTCTACACCAAATTGGATGGTCATGGTGTGTGTATAGGGCCGAAATTCCTTAAAAACACTATGGATGGGGTTGTGGTGGTGGTCAAAATAGTCTGACATGGGTTTTAAAACACACATTAAATGGGTGTTCATAGACTTAAGTTTCAAATATTATCTTTTAATGGAATCACCACATGAATATTGAGGACCCATTCATCATAGTTAAGGCTTATAAATAATTATCTATAAAAAGGTGTGTCTCACCTTCCTTGGTTCATTTTTTCTTCTTATATCAAGCCTTAGTCAACCCCTTATCACCTTCCTATCTCACCTATTAGAAGTTTTAACACCTTAGTTCATCTGGATTGAAGTATCATGAATCAAGGTACCCTTATTTATCCTCAATTCTTCATTATCCTTGTTATTATTCCATTCAAAGGCTATTTTTCTTAGATATACTCTATTTTGGGTTAGAAATCGAGTAAGTATTGATGTTACTTTACCATGATTAACTTATGGTGGTTTTTCCTTTATTGTTAGCTAATTTGGGATTTCTAATTCTTTCCCATAGAATTTTGTAATTCTGATTAAGTTATGGGATCCTCATTCTCTCCTTTTTATGTGAATATATGGAAATCACATGATTATGTCTTCCTTTGGGTGGATAGTATGGGTTGACATAATTAGATAATTAATTATTTTAACATAAAATTGAGGTGGATGAGAGTTTCCACATGTTTTTAATTGTATTTTGATAGTAATTATGTTTCTATACTCACTCTAATATTTTTGAAAATCATAGTTGTTGGGGGCCCTGTTTATGTTGTGGTTTTTATATTTTTGGACCTTTTTTAGATAGCTTACTTAAAATCACCATACATAAAAGTATAAGAGATTATATATGGATAATGAATCATTTTCTCATGAAAGTTATTTATTTTTTTTATAATACTAAATAAAGAGATGATATAATGTATTAAAAACCCCTTGAAATAGGATTTGTGGTAGAAATAAAATCCATAATGTGATATTATGTGTGAATGTGCTTGTTGTGAATCTATAGTGTTCATTTAATCCTTGTTGGGGATTGTAAGGTTATGTTAGTGGCCAGTTTAATCATGGGTTATGTTGTGGGATGAGTTGTTTCGATGGTTATCATGTGATGAGGTTTTTGTGGTTGAGAGGTATATGGGATGTTATGTAATGTGATTGTGGTATTATCCTGGTAGTGATGGAATAAAGTGTTAATGAATAAATTGAATGAAATGGTCGAGAAGTTTAAAAAGTGTGGGCTGAAATTAAAGTGTGATAATTTTCTTAATGAATGGAATTATTAATTAACTTGTATAATTTAATGGGAAATGATGGTCGGTGTGGTTTTCAATGAATATGAAATAAATGGATTAATAAGTTGATTCGGTGGAAAAATAGTAAATCTAGAAAATGGTTAACTTGAAAATGGGTGGTACATTGTGGCTTGTTTTTGTGGTGTGTTGCTATAATAGTGGAAGAAGTTAATGAAAGGTTTTATGAGATGTTGTGGTGGTGGTTTGGTATGTGCTAGTGGTGTTTGATGTAAACCCATAGGTTGGGTATTGTGTGTTATATATCTATCTATCATTAATTTTCATGTTATTTATATACACACCCCACCCATGTTAGATAAATTTTCAAATTCCAATGTGTTTTGAGTTTCAAGTGTTTTCCCCAACATTCAAGTTGGTGAAATAGATGGTTGGCTACCCCCTCTTCCATATTCTTCCTTTAGTAGTAGTGATGATGATGGCTGGTGGTGTAGATGATTAGTAATGATAAAGGTATGTGTTGGATATTCCTAGTGATTTTGAGGATATAATATGTGGTGGGGATCATGCTTATTAGGGGGAGGTCATGATCTTGATATTTTTAATATTCATGTTACACTACTTCCCTGGATATGTGATGAGTTTGTGGCATATATATTGACTAATGATAACATGGGATTATAGACTTTGAGAGGGTGGGGAGGTAGGGATGCATCCCAAACCACATCAAAGATGGTTGTATATACAATTAGATGGTATGGAAGATATGGGATCACTATATGTTTGAGGGCTTGAGTGTGGAAAACCAATGGGGGAAATGGAAGTGGGACACCTTTGCTTATATTTTTCTTTGTATGATATGTTATTATACTTGGATGTGTTATTTAGTGAGTGTGTCATGGTGAGGTTGTGACAGATAGTTGACCTATTTAGGTTCTTATTTATTCTTATATTTATTCATTGGTGAATTAGTATTCTCTTTTCACATTTTCATGAGAGACCTTGGGAATGATCCTACTAAGTATATATGTTATTCTCGCCCTGTATATATAGAAATAATTTTTTTATGTTTATGGGAGGATTTCAGGGGCCTAGATGGACATTACTAGCTTGGTAGTTGGAGATATTGTTTACTTGTTTTCATAGGTATTATCTTTTTCTAGTTACATGGACACTTTATTTGAATTTTTTGAATTTGTTCATGCATTGTGGGATAGATTATTTTTCTTTTTTATACTATTTGTTGGAGTGTTTTAGTGGTTAGTATCATATCTCCTAATATAATATAAATATTATTGGTGGAAATTTCTCCCATATGTGAGATTTTTGTACAACCAAGGATAGTCACCAACCCAGGGCCTACTGGAGGTGGGACTCGGGGGTTATTATCTATCTTCCTTCAATGTTATCCTAGGAGAGGTACCTTTGGAGGGAGGGGGTCATGAAATCTCATGTTCTAAATTAGAATATGGAATTCATTGAAAATTATGACACCTATATAGGTTTAAAATTAAAATTTTACCCTTTTATAATTTAATTATTAAATTAAAAAATTATTCTAAAAAATAGTCCATCCTGAAAGGATAAAGTACTCAGTTAATGGGAACTAGGGATATTACATTTGGTGAGTGTGTCTATATGATGGGGTTGGTGGGTGGGGTGTGACAAGGAAAAGGGTGGGGAAAAATTAAATAAATAAATAATAATAATAATATGAAAAATAATAAATAAAAATAAAAATAAAAATAAAATAAATTTTAAAAAATTAAATAAAATAATGTACCTGAATAAAAAATTACAGTTAAAAAACCACCACAAAATAAAAAAATTATTGTAACATGATTTCCGACACTGATATATATAATGGTTTATAGAAACCATTATAAATACTTTTTTGATATTTTGAATACATAATAAATTAAAAAACATCATTAAATAATCATTTTTATATTTCCAAGATTAATGTGGTCATTTAACATTAAACTATTGAAGATGTAAAATTCATGATAGGCGTATGATAAACATTGTTGTATTGGAAAATTGAACGTGATTTTTATTAATATATTCTCAAGTGATGAGAGTGATAGTGATGTGGGTCATAATTATGCATGAATATTGATATTTGTTTTAAAAATAATGAAAGTTGAAGATACAATATTTTTTGAAGATTTAAATTTTAAACGAACCATTATATTTTTTTATGTAAAAAAATAACTTGTAAAAAAAATTAATTTGACTAAGGGTAAATTTTTGTTTTTTTTTCAATATAGTTTTTATCATGAGTATAATAGTTTAAGTGTGGGGTAATTGATAATTCATAAAAATGTGTGGTATTTGATATATATGGATTTTCATTAAATTGTCATATATTCTCATTTCAATTTTAATTGGTTTAGCTATTTCAATATTTTAAAGTATTTTAGTTTTTTTTTATACTTTATTGTTATATTATACATTTTTTATAGTAATAATAGTTGTTATTTTTATTATCACTTTGTTATTATTAACGTTATTATACCAAATAAGTTTAAATCATATGACTGCAACATTGACTAACATCTAGAAGGTAATAGGCTCATATCTCCCTAGATGAATGTGTATTTTTTTGGTTCCCCATTCCAAGACCAATATAAATTATTAACATTATTGTTATGTTATTTTTATTATTATATTTTATTATTTAGATATTAAATATCATTATTATTACTATTTTAATTATTTTAAATATTATGCGCCCTTTAATATCTAATATAGATTATTATTTTAGGCATTATCATTACTTTATAATTTCAACTTGACACTATAAAAACATACTATAATTGAAACATTTAGATGTGGCTATAGTGGGGGTGCTATAGTAGTACTATAATGGTTCACTATAATCAACCATTTTGGTGGAGCATTTTAGTGGTTTATTTCTACATCTTTTAGCATATATTGATAATTTGTAACCATTGGGGATTATATTGCAGACATATGAAAAAGTTTAAAATAGTGTGGACCTAATATTAAAGTAAAATGGGGAACTATCTCAATTGGTTACTATGGATTTATGTATAATCCTTCTCCCACCATTTAATTTCAACATTTCCTTTGTTTACCCTCCTCATGTACCCCTATTCAACCTCATTGAACCTCATATCTTCTTGACTTAAACTAGTGATTCAATAAATTTTGTTCCCTTATATTCCGCATCCCCTATAATCATCTATAATATGACTTCTTCATAAGTTATATGGTCCAATTTCATCACATCTCTCTCCAATTTCTCACTTTGAGTAGGGTTTTTTTATTTTGAATCATTAACCTCCATGTCTAATTTTTCATCTGGTGGGGTTGACTACAAATCCATCCCATTACATCAAGAATATATCTCATCTCTATATAACCCCCCATAATTCTATATAAAATAAATTATTACTTCATTATCTAAAATTTTGGATCCGAATTAATTTTTATTCAGTTTTTTATAGAATAAAAAATGCAAACCTCATTGATTCACCACCATCAAGAGGTCGGAAGCAGCATGGATAACATCACGACACTCATAGCAGAACATTTTTTAACCTCGGTCTGTGATTATGGTTTTGATAATTTCTCATTACACCTATTTTTGGGAATGGAAATTTCATATTCAATATTTTTCACTACATGGACTATAAACACATTAGGGATTTTTGGGCCTAGATTTTCCATCAAAGGATTCAAATTGTTCAACAAAGTGCCACCGAAACCTATATCCTTAGAATTTAGATTCATTTTCTTTCTAAATTTCATCACATCACATAAACCTGGATCATTCCTCTAATATTTATGTCATGTATAATTTTTATAATTTTTTTTAATATATAGAATTTATCTCTATCATTTGTTTCTTATAAAAATTCATAATATTAGTGGGATGGTGTCATGTTTTATGTAACAACTCAAACTCTAGTAACACAGAGTTAGTTTTTTCTTTATTACATTGGAATAGATACAATGGATCTAATCCTAAAGGACTAATCAGTTTAGTAGTTTTAGAGAGCCAGATACCTATATGATACCCATTTTATGTTAGGAATAAATTATAAATCATAATAAAAGCAAACATTCTAAATCCTTAAAAGTTATTCAAATATTTCCTATTCATAACATGTTTAAAGGAAAAAAATAAGTTTGAGATCAAATTATTAGTAAGGATTACATATGGAGGAAACTACCTTGAGTAAATAATTAATAATCAATATGACAGGGTAGATAACTGAAAACACATGCCATTTAATCAATAACTTAAGTATAAAATGAATATATGGATATATCCATGCAATAACCTCATGGTTAATAATAATTAAATTATCAATGAAGGAAAATAATACTATTATACATCATAATATCAATCATTATGATATTTATATCATCAATTCCTTATGCCAAGATAATTTAATCGATAGGTAGGTATACATATAACTCATTTAATTTGGTCAACTGATTTGTCTCATGAGACCTATCAATGCATCAAGGGGATATATAATTCTAAGCCTCACTCATCAATGTATTTACAATACATTAATCATATATTTAATGGTCAGTTTAATTCATAAATAATGTTCCTTTTAAATAAATGTATGTATTGAATAAACAATATAGAATATCAATATTTCCCTGGTCAATCAAATAACATTCAAAGTAAAACACCCTATGTAAAAATGGTATATGATTTAGGAAATAATCATATATATTATATATATAATATATATATTTAAGAGAAATTTAATTTATAATTATCATAATAAAGTGAATTTTTCAAGATAAATCAAATGACTAAAAAATTAATAAGAGATAAGAGGTGATCATCAGTTGATCAGAAATATAGGTTCTGTGATAAAATAATTCCCTATGGAAAAATAAAAAAAAGGAAGTGAAATACTAAAATAATATTTCATTAAATATTTTTCTATATAAAATAACTAAAAATGTGTATAAGAAGATAAATATTGTAAAAGGGTTGTGGTGATGGGGAGGTTAATTAATGTCTTATATATTAAAAACGTTCCTTTTGACTCTTTATAATTAGAAAAAAAACCTTTCATAAAATATTAGAAATTTTCATTTCAGACCTTTTAAAATATCAAGGATAACTAAAAATGTTATTAAGAAATCATTTGAGAAATAAGAATTACTTTTTTAAAACTATTTTGAAAAATATGGACATGGAAGAAAAATATATACAATTAAAAGATAAATAAAATTGGTTTTTCTTTTAAACATTTCTTTTCTTTATTAAAGTGTCAAAGAGAATAATTATTGGAAGAAAATATGGAAACTCATTAAATATGTAGATGATAATAAAATATATGGATTTTTTAAATTATGGATTACAAAATTTATTTCATGAAAATCAAGGAAATCCCAAAAAAATGATATTGTAAAATAAATCCTTACCTTTTTGATAAATTTTAAATTATAACCCCTTGAAAGAATAAGTTTGAATTGATACATTAATCACCATGAATAAATATTTATTCATGTTAAATATATCAATGGGGGAAGTATATATACCACATAAAAGTAAATAGGTGTAAAATATCAAATATGCATCAATATAATGGAAATTGAAATGAAATATCTTACCCCACACTTCCCTTTAGTTGAATGTGTTTTAACCTACTGTATAAAGGTTTTAAACATGTTATTAATTTATATCAGGGTCATATTTATATTTATAATATCATAAGTTCATAACATATGCAAGTTTATTCCATGAAATTAAAGAGGGTATAGATATCACAAAAATATATTACACAATTACAAAACATGTTTTGAGTCCTTAAAGACTGACTCTAACTACTTTGGATTTATATCATACGGAATATCAGTCATTCTCCTAACACATCCCCCCCACCTGAGCAGGGATTATCCCAAACATTGTTAACATGTACCTTCATCAAGGGATAGTATAATTCATGTCAACCTCATGCCTAACACCAACCTATAAGAGGAGATAGTCTACTAGGCTTGACCTACACACTTAGTTATAGAATACATAATAACATTACATAAAATACAAGATGAAAATTATAGATCAAAAAACATTCTAATTCAAACAGTATCATCATTAGAGCAATCAATATATAATAAAAACAAGCAAAAATCAAGGCTTAACATTCACACAACATGTGATCAATCATTATACATAGGTTTCTCAAGGAAACACACACATTCCAACAATCATGTCAATAACCCATGTAAGACATGTTTTAAAGATAAGGACTTCCTACCTCAGGTGAAATGATGATGATCAAGGAAAGGGTCACCATCCAAGTCTAGAAGAACCACCAAATCCTAGAATCATTCCCAATTTGATATGTTTAGAACTCTAGGATTGATGAAGAATAGTAACCACACCGAAAAAGTTTAGGACATGATCAACTCACCAAGTAAGATCCACTATTGATAGTTGTCTTGGTTTAATTGTTGCACAGAATCCAAATCCTTCAATTTGGTACCAATTCTATCAATGATCATCAAAACCCTGATTAGATAATTTCATAACCCATATATCCAACCAATACATTGAATATCTTACGGATTTTTATCAATGATAATAGGATGTAATTTATCATTATTTAAGAATAACTTTCCATATTGGATGTATGGGAGCTAATGGGTGTTTGGAAGTTAGAGGGAGGAGTTGGAAGGGAAGAGGAGAGCCCAAAATTTCCTAGAGAGATCCTAGGGTTTATCGAAATATTAAGGGATATGAATGAAAAAAATAATGGATATGGTTAATTAAATATACTATAATTGGCTACATTTACAGTGTGAATTAAATATTCACATCATGAATTCTTGGGGAAACTGATACGCTGAAAAATGTGTCACCTTGGATTAAAATACCAAAGCTCCATTCATGTCATTAATTTTAATTTCATGTCCTAAATCCATTTCACATCCTGAATTAATGTTTCTTTGATTATTACAAGATTCCATTAATGTCATGAATATCCATTCATAGCCTAAAACTATCCTATAGCCAAAATTTCTAGCCTTTAATCCACTTATTTTTCCAAACACCCCTAACAAGCCTTAGCTCGTTTAAGTACACCATTAATATGTAACAAAACTAAAACTAATTAATACCTTAAGATTGAAGATGTTATAAATTTCTCCCTATAATGACTTATCATCCTTGAGAAGTGTCTATAGAGTTATTCTCGAAAAAATTGGGCCACTATACTCGAATGTTTGTCTCCTGCTCTCATGTTTCTTTCAGAAACTGAATGTTCTTATATTGAACTTGAATGAAAGGATTGTTATTTAATTTAAAACTATTTTCACTTAGTTCTACTACCCAAATATTTTTCTCCATTGAATACACATCCGGTGTCATCTCAACATCCTCACGGTTGAGCACATGGGAAGGATAAGGCCCATACATATGAAGCAGAGACACATGGAATACATTGAACATTCCTTTATAGCTTGGTGTAAGCTCCAATAAATAGGTCACTATAATGATGCACTTAATGATCTTTAACATCCTGATGTTCCATGATTCCAACTTTCCTTTCCACCTCAAATACTTATTCCCTAATTAAGGGGATATCTGTAAGAAATCCTCATCGACCACCATGAACTCCAAGGGTAATATTCTTTAGACGGCATAAGAATGTTTCATGTTTTGATACATAAATAACTATTTTTTAATCAAATTCACCCATTATGAGATCTAATGTACCATACTCATCATAATAACTAAAGACTCACCTACCTCATGCCAGTAGAGAGGTGAACGATAAGACCTCCCATAGAGAGCCTCAAAAAAATACTTCTGAATCAAAGACTAAAAGTTTTTATTGTATAAAAACTCTATAAAATCCAATTGATCATCCCAATAACCTCTTAAATATATAATACATGCTCAAAACATATCCTCTAAGGTTTGGATCATCCTTTCTGATTTCCTATTGGTCTAAGTGTGAAATTTTGTACTCAACTTCAAATGGGTATGCATCGCCTTCTGTAATCCTTTCCAAAACTACGATGTCGATCGGGCATCTCTGTTAGATACCATGCTCATATGAACTCTATGAAGTCATGTTATATCTCAAATATAGATCTTTTATAGCTCATACACTAAGTTTTTCTCCATAATTAGTATGAAATGATCTTCCTTGGTAAACCAATCAAAACCCACTAAAGTGGTTACTCAGCCTCTTAGGGTCCAGGTAAACCATATCATGAAGTTTGTTATCACCTCATCCCACTTCTACATAGGCACTGTAAGTGGATGGATTAACCCTATAGTTATCTGATTCTTGGACTTGATTTTATGAAAATTTTGACAATATGAAATAAATATTGCAATTTATTTGTTCATGTTTGGCCACAGATAGACATCATGATACATCTTGTCCAACCCTAGGTGCACTTCCCACTAAAAATCATGAGAGTATCCCATAATCTCCTCTCTCATAGAATATGAAACCATCACACTACCATGAATCATAATCACTTTATTTATAACAAAATATTGACCTGAAATCGATCCACTTATTACTAACATCTCAAAAATTGTGATACACTCTAGATCAAGGTCCAGACTGTTTTTCACTCATTCTAACAATGTGTATATGATCACTAAGGGTGCACAAAATTCTTCTCATTGGTCATTAGTTATAACCATATTCTAGTATAATAATAAATACATGATCTTTAATCTAGCCTCTAACATTCATTCACCCACTTTTTATATTTTTCTTCTCAGCACATCTACAACTACATTTCCTTTCCTAGGATAATATTCCATCTTAAAGTCAAACAACTGAAAATACTATACTCAATGCCTCTTGAAACGATTCAAGTAATGTTGGGATAAAATATACCATAGACTCTTATGTTATATGTACACAAACAATATCTCACCAAATATGTGGTATTTCTAGAATTTCAGTTCATGGACCACAATCGCTAACTCCAAGTTGTGATTAGTGTATTTCTTCTCATGGATTCATAGTTGAAAAAACATGTAAGAGATTACCTTATCATCATACACCATAACAGATCCTAATCTAATTCCAAACACATCATAGTATATATCATAGACAATTATTCGATTATAAAGGCTTATGATAAGATCTAACATCAACCTCTTCATTATATCTAAGAAAACTTCTTCACAATGATCTATCCATTTGAACTTTACTCCTTTATTGGTAAGCGGGGTCATGGGTACTAATGGGAAGGAGAAGTCCTAAATAAATATTCTATAGTGCCCATAAAATCCAAGAAGAATCTAAATCTCAAATACATTCCTCATTTATTCCCTTGAAATAACTTTATAAACCTTCTCTAGATCAACCAATATCCATTCTTGTGAAAACACATACCCAAGAAAGCGAACCTCTTGTACCCAAAAGTGACACTTCTAGTACTTAGTAAAAATACGGTATGACTGAAGAGTATTTAACAGAATATCTAGGTGTATAGAATATGATTATAATGTGATAGAATATATAAGTATGTCATCAACAAACATAATGATTAAGTCATCCAAGTATGGGTAAAAAATAATGATATCCCTGAACACTACCAGAGGATTAATTTTTCCAAAAGGCATTATGATATACTCATACAAATAGTACCTACTCTTAAACACTATCTTCATGATTTTTTCATCTATGAATTTAATTTTATGGTGATTAGAATACAAATAAATCTTATAAAATCATTAGGCTCCCCTTAAATAATCAAACAAGTCACCTATTCTTGTAAATGGGTACCTTTTCTTCACAGTGATTTGATTGAACTCCTAATAGTCCAATAAAAGCTAAAGAATACCATATTCCTTCTTGGAGAACAATAAAAAATCACCCCATGGATAAGATTTTGGTCTGATGAATAATTTTACTTACATATCATCCATTTTCACCTTAACTTGTTTCAACTCATCTGGTGTCATGAGATGTGGTGGAATCAATATCGAGCACACACTAGGCATGACATTGATATAAAATTAAACTTCTTTGTATAAAGGAAACCCTGATAGATACTATATAAATATATATCTATATAGTTCTACCACCAGAGGGAAAGACGATGGAGTCACCACCTGATCCACTACATGGATTATACTAGCCACCTGCATTGAAAATGATTCTCTCTGATGAGGGTCTGGTCCCACTCTATCTACCTCAACAACTCATTAATTGGTCAGCACACACGTTTCCCCCTTAGGGGATGATAAGGTCACCCATATCTAATAATAATTGATATGTACATGGAAACTAGATAGTCAATCCATGCTAAGAATCACATTGAAAACTTTCATCTCTAGAATTATGAAGCTCCAAACATTCTCAAAGCTAGAAACCACCATCAGATGATTTGGATGGATATGAAGATGATCCACTTTCTTTACCATGGGTGTATTGATAAAAAAATCTAAGAAGATAATTTAATTGGTACATCTATCCAAATTACCACTTGAATAAATATGAATGAATAGGATTCTCCAGTGTCAAACATGAAAACATATAGATTTGAAGTGATCAGGATCTTACCTTTAACTATGGAAATTCCTTCTCCAATATCATTTAAATCCTGATAAACTGTATATTACCTTCCAAACACCACTCCAGGATACCCCAGAGGATCATGAGTCACCTGTTTCACTGAACCTTATGCATATTTTACATGATGTTGAGGTCTTGTGTCTAACTTAGCTGAGTGAATCCTCAAAGTCCTATCGCAGAACCAATTCATATGCCCTCTATTTCCCATTAGTGAAAATTATTGAGATAAAATGTATAGTTCTTGATAAAGTGTCCCTGCCTTCTACAATTATAGAACATAGAATATTCTCACCCCATAGAAGGATCCATAAATGATTAGATCAACTCTAATTTCCAACCATCTCCCTAGCATCCATCCTCTAAACTTCTATTCTTGTTCCAAGAAAAGGAAAATGGGATTACACTAGAGAAGGTACTTATTAATCCACTAATATCTAGAAGAAGACCAGTATATCTATCTTCCTCAAATACCTTCTTAATCATTAGGGAATTATAGAGAACTTAATCATAGGTCATCATATCAAAGCTCGTAACCTATCATTATAGCTTTGTGAAAAGCAAAATCTATAACTTTAAATATTTCTAAGATTTGTTCCCCAATATAAGAGGAAAAAAGTGAATAAACTCTCTAAATAATTTTGAGTAGGTGGGCACAATAATTGACCTCTATTGGGCCTCCATGAACTCCTTAGCATATACCAACTTCAGAACATCTATGAAGTTTTCCTAGAAGAAGATCTATGTAAAGGTCACCTATGTTATCCCTTCCCATATACTAACCTAAAACATATAATACCACCATCTTCTAGATATTAATTTAATCATAAGGGTCACAGCTTAACCTTATAATCACCTAGGGTCTCTACCATGTCAAAAATGACCTCTATGGATCATATCTAGTCCTTCACATCCTGGGGGCCTCTAGTGACCTTAAAGGACAAGGAGTGATGGATCCAAAATTCATGAATAGAGTCGACCATCATCGGCCTGTCCTTGTGGGATACTACACCCTGAATAGAAACCAATCAAAAGAGTCCTAGTTGGATCCATTTTAAAGCTTAACCCACTAGAGCTACTAAGGGAACCTACTCAGTTGTGTCCTCTTACACAACCAGTTGATCAACTAGATACATGAGATATCTATGGGTATTTATTTCTTGAAATTACATAACAAACCTTAAATAAAGACAAAAAATTAAACAAAAGGACTATAATAAAGATATTTTTAACAGTTCATAGGCACACACAATTTTTTACAACAATGTTCAACCTAAGAGGCTACCCATAAGCACTTCCCAAAACCCAATTCAAGCCTCCAATACCTATATGTTAGTCACATCCACACATATATACACTCAATAATATAATACAATAACCTCAAATAATTAATTTAATAAATATTTCACCAAAGAACATATCATAATTTCATCAGGCATTTAATTATTTGGTCTCTATAAAATGAATGTAATAGGTATATATAAAATGTGAACCTATGTGCCTAGAATAATGCATAAAAGCACACCAATTCCTATAAATAAATATATAAACATCATTTGTATCACCCTAGTTGAATTTAATAAATGGTAACATCAAATAGAAAAACATAATTCCCCACTTTATGGAAAATCCGATGTCTACTATATGGTGTTGTCCAGAAACTGATATAGTTCCCTTTCCCAAGTCCCAATCATCCTATCTCATGTCTACCATATCCAAAATCAAGGAAAAAATAATAATCAAGTTAGTTAACCTGGTTATTTGGAAACATTTTGTAACACCCCGACCCAAACCAACAGTTCTAAGCCAGGGGTTCTACATGACCTCATGTGTTCTTTCCTGTATGAAAGAGGTTTTTTACTAGTGGTAAGGTCCTACAGAATGGAATGGGAAGACTATTCCCTCAGTACCAGGTGAACATCAGAGTATATAAATAGAGTGATAAAAATAACCAATAAATAAAGAGTTAAACATTGACCATGAGAGTAGTAGTATATACAAATAAATCCCATGTAGTAGTAGTATGGCATGCTGAATTCAAAACACAAAAATAATAATGGACCAAAAGTATGGTAAGCTAAAAAATAAAAGTAACTTCTACAGATATCTGGTCCAAACTGAATCTAGAAACAAAAATATCGTTCTACCAACCTGCTCAATTGTCCACCACAGGGCCCTTTCCTTTCACCAAATCCCTGATCATGAGAACTACAAGCACCCTGAAATGCCTAAGTAGGGTGTGAGTACAAGGCTCAATAGGACACCACAAATATCCCTTAACAAAATTACATGACAAATAAAATTGTATTTTAAGAAATTAAACATGGTACAGATATCCAAAAAAATATCTCACAATTTCAAAACACTTTTCAGGCCCTCAAAGGCTAGATCTACCTACTTTAGCTTCATACCAAAAGTAATATCATTCATTCACCTGAAAACCCACCTCTCTCCTGAGAAATCATAGTCTCAAACATGGTTGAAACATTCCTTCATCAAGGGATATTTGAATTCTATTCAACCTCATTTCTAAAACATCAATCTTGAATGGATATTCCACTAGATTTTACCTACATGTTTAGTTGTAGAATATAGAATAACAACACATATGATACAAGACACAAATGACAGATTAAACATCACATCAAGTTAAGCAGTATCATTATCAGAACAATTCATTTGTAGGGAACAAAAACACAGGACAAGTCTACACACACACCTTATGTGACTAATCATAAAACATAGGTTTCTCAAGGATACACATTCACCACAACAATGATTCCAATAACATGTATAAGGAATGTGTGAATGTTAATGACTTCCTACCTAAGGTGTAATAATTATGATCAATCCAAGGGTTATCATCCAAGTTTAGAAGTTCCACTAAATCCTATAACTATTTATATTTTGACACATTTAGAACTTTTGGATTGAGGTAGAAGAGGCACCATGCCTAAAAAGGTTAGTACATGATCTACTCACTAAGGAAGATCGGCTACTGACAATGGTCTTAGTCCAAGTGTTGTCTAGAATCCAAATCTATGAATCCATATGATAATCCTAACAACTATCATAAAAACCTCATTTGATCATTAAAAACCCTTAGATATGACCATGATTTAAAATATCTAATTTATTTTTATCAATTTTAATAGGATATAATTGATCATGATCAAATAATTACTTACTATATTGGATGTTCTAGAGTGAATGAGTGTTCTGGTTTCGAAGACAGGAGTTGGAAGGGAAGAGGAGAGAACAAAATTTCATATAGAGAGCCTAGGGTATAGAGTAATAGTAAGGTATATGGGTGAGAAAATAGAATTGTGTTAGGTCATTAAATCTTCTATAACTTACTAAATTCATGGCATTAATTAAGGATTCACATTGTAAACTCTCAAAGAAACCAATATGATGAAAAATGCATCAACTTCGCTTAAAATCCTAAATCCCCATTAATGTCATGAATTTTACTTTCAGTACATAAATTCTTTTAACATTATAAATTTTAGGTTCATGTATTCTTCCCAAAATTTATTGACATCATGTATATCCATCCATGACATGAACCTCTCCTATAGCAAAATTTTTAACCTTTGTGGCATTTTCTTCTCCAAAAACCCTATCAAGGCTAAATTCATTTAAGTATACACATAAGATATGAAAAAACGTAAAATGAGGTGTACCTTGAGATTGATGATGTTACACCAAGATTAAATTTTAAACTCTCATATCCTTCATTTCAAAATTATTATTCAAAAATGACTTTATCTCATTTATAATCTCATTATTACACCCAAGCAAAATAATTTTATCAATATATAAGCATGAAATTTTATCACTAATTGATTTTAAAAATACATACTCATCTCTTTCATTTACTTTGAATATAAAATATATAAATATCCTATAAATATCTCATTTAATTTCTTAGGTTCTTGCTTAAGACCATACAAAGACTTAACCAATTTATAGAACTTATTTTCACAATCAAATACTATAAATCCTTTTGGTTGATCCATATTGTTCTTCTCTTCAAGGTCACTATGAAGTAAATTAAATTTTTAAATCTATTTGATTAATATTAAAATTATATATAGAAGACAACATGATTATCATTCCAATGGTACTCACATGGGAAATAGGGGAATGATTATTAAAGTAGTTTATTACCTCCTTTTATCTAAACCCTTAAGAGACCTATCTATATTTATACTTATAAATGGATCCATAAGAATTATGTTTACTTTTAAATATCCATTTACATCCAATGTAATTTCACCTCGATGGAAGATCAACTCAATCTCATGATCTATTAGAAAAAATTAAGTCAATTTAATTTTAATTACACCTTTTTAATGGATTAATTTATATTAATCCATGTATTATCAAAAGGTGTTTGGTTTATTCTCAATGTTGTATGTAACAAAATAACTCTTAGAGTGCTTGAAAACCATTATCCTTTTACTCATCTAGGTTCCATCCCCTTCATCATACCCATTAGGTATTAAAATACTATTTATATATACCCTAACATTTTTCAAATTATTCACATGTTCAATAAATAGTCCTAATGTGAACGAGTGATATAAAGTATAAACATCTTGGTGTACTCTGGTTTGTTAGGAAAAACATCCTCAAAGAATTTCTTTTCAAGAAACTCAATAATGGTATTCACATATATGCTAGGAATATCATATTTAAAGACTAAGATTCTGAAATAATAAGATGTTCCAATATACTAGATAAATATAACATCAATTATTTTTTGCCCTAACTTTTTACTTTTGTACTTTTGGACTAATACATTGGTTAAATAGAATCACACTCAGAAATATCATAATCTTGAATTTCATCTTTTACAAACATAAAATGAAGTTCTTTATTTATGTTTATAAGGGAATATATTTAGGATATTGAAATTCATATTCAAAGCCTCTTCCTATATATATTTTTTAAATTCACAAGTCAAAAGAATATTGTTGATCATATATTTAAATTTATTATTATATTATTTAGATATCCCATTAGACTATGAAGAAAAATGAGGTATATCCTCATTAATGATGCTATTATTTTGAAAATATACAACAAATGGATTAGATAGATATTATCTACCACTTTCAGATCCTAATCATTTATGTTTCTTGTTAGTTTGAAGTTATGCTTCATTCTTGTAAATGATAGATTTTTCAAGTGCATCATCTATAATTTTTAACATATAAATATGAAAGCATTTTAACTGATCTTCAATAAAAGGTGATAAAATATTTTGTTTAGTTCATATTCAATGATCCATTAAATTCACAAAAAAAATTTTGTATATATTCAAGAAATTGTGTATCCCCTTCAACTAAATGACAAAGTATTTTGGTTTTATTATCCTCCACACACACTTGAAATTTTGATTCCTTATAAATGTATTGATTTGGTATTAAATTCTAATTCATCATCCATTTAATAGAACTAATATTTAGTAACCAAGGAATTTATTCAAAATATTAGAGCATTCAAAAACATTCACAGCATAAATTTTTGGAACAATATTCTCTCCAAAAATACCAACATGTTCAACCCTAAGTTTAAACTAACCATCATATAGATATCCTTTACAAATAAAATAACTTGCTCACAAAATAAAAAATTAATTACATATGAATGAAAATTCAAAGCCCACTTTAACTAAACATGACATAATTAGAATGTTTATGATAATTATATATAAATGTTTCACCCTATGAAAAAGATAAAATGTACAATAAGGTAAACTTAAATCCCACACATCTTATTCCATACACCTTGGAAGTACTATTATATCTCATCTTTATAGACTTATCATCTACATGATGATAATATCAAAATAGAAATATATCAACATAAAAGTGAAAAAAAATTCCAGTATCAACCAACCAATTAAGTGGATCATATATAGTAAGAACTCGAAGGTTTTGTACAACTTACCCATCAATGATTTCAAGAATACTATTATTGCTAGAAATCATGTTTGCCTCATCAGATTCCAATGCCATGTTAACCTGAGTAGGAATTGAGGGTTCTTTTTTAACCTTGGTTTTCTTTTTAGGATTAGTTTTAACTCATTTCCCAAATGATACACAATTATAGAACATATTTTTAAATTCAAGTTCTTGTAATTTCCTTTATATTTATTTATTGGTTTCAAATTGGGGTTTATATTGTGCAATTTCTACCCATAATTTTGTATTATTACCACATATTATCATATTATCCCATGATTTAATTGGAATCCTATGGGTTTTATTCCTATTATTTCCTTAAAAAAAATTTAAATAATAATGTATTCAAAATATAATTTTTATTTTTCATGATTTAGAGTCATACTAAAACCCTCCAAGGATCATAGAAATTACTCCACAATTGATATTTCTTGAAACTTGTTAGAAGTATTCATTGCTACTTCGGATAATAAATATATGACATGCATAAGTTAAAAGAAATAATCCACCAATTTTCCTTCAACCATTTATAATTTTAGGAATTTTAAAACTAAAAACATTTCTAGACCTAATTTATCAATATTATATTTCTTATTTAATTCATCATAATTTTATTTTACATTGTACATATTGTAACATTAAATGTCAAACAAAACATTTTATGTAGAGAGAATTATATTTTTGGATAATTGATCCCTTTTATTCCACATAAAAATTTCATTAATTTTGGTATCAACCTTATTTGGTTTTGGTTTTTTAGACTGAATTGCAAGAAAAAAAGCCAAATTTTCAAATGTTATTACCATCATTTGAAACACTAGACATTAAATTTCTTAGTTAGTCCATACATATCAACTATATTAAAATCACAAATTTCATAATGATCCAAGTTATGAAATCAAACTGGTATGAATGAAAATAAAAAATATAATCAAGGAAAACTTATCAGGAATGTTCTTTACTGAATAATTGAATGAATTTAACTTGAATTAAAGAGGAAATTAATGGGCACATGTTTACCTTCTATTTAAACCATAAGAAGATACTCCATTGAAACTTCACATGTGTAAGAAAAAACTTTGGAATGAACCCCATGTACGATGCCTGAAACTTTGAAGACAAGTGCACCCAAGTTACCACATTGAAATATAAAACCACCAAAAGAATCATAAAAGAACTATCGGAAACAATGATCAAAAGAAAATTTTGAAAGAAAAAGAGAAGTACAAAGGGATTATATAGTTCAAGATTGTACCCTAATCCATGTGGTAATCATTCGATAGTTTTATTCAAAAAATAAATAGGATTATTATAATGATCGATCCAACTCTATCTCTCATTATCACTATCTACTAATCATAAGTGATCCATTGTTGTTTTATTGTAGATTCCATATAACACCTTTATCTTACACCACCATCTTATCCTCATGGGATAAAGTTTTCCTCCTATGAGATACATAGAGGAACCCTTTGTCTATTTAAATTAATCCACCACCTCAATGTTCCCAAATTATTAACTATTCATCCTCCATTGAACTCACATGATGTCCCTCCCACCTTATATTCAGGTTAATGAACTTCTGATGGACCGACTTATGCATGCACCAACCTATATCTTCCAATGAGCTAAAAACCAACTCTTATAACTCTATATCCATATATAAATTAAAAATAAGGGTTCTATATTTTCTTCTTTCACTAATATTACATCTCCTTCTTCTAGTAAAATGAATCACATTCTTTAACAATCACCCACTCAAGATTCATTTAAATTTTGAGACTAATTCCTCTTATGGAATCTATATATACTTCATTATTCTCAATTGAAATTTTATAAATAAGATTAATGGGTCCCTACCATGCTTTTCTTCTAGTCAAACCAAAAAAACTAAGGTATAGAACAGCCTCAACACTTCCCAACTCATAGCATTTGTCAATATTTCATCTGGATTCAAAACCCCTTTTATCTTCTATAGGTATAACATTATTTCCTATAATAGCATTCAAATTAAGTGGTACTTAAATAGAACATTCTTTTTCTAAGAGTGAAACATTAGATTATTCTCTAAGTGAATCGAACCTTTTGAATAAAAAAACAGAATCCCATCACTCTACATCCTTCCAATATATTATGGAAAACTCTTCAGCCAAATCAACTCTTTCCCTACTCCCATTAAAGAAAAATGATTTACTTTCATTGTCTAAAGTGATACCATCAGTTGATGTTGGTATATACAATTTCCTCCAAAAGAAAAAACAAATCCATTTGCGGTCTTTGCTGAATTTAAATATCTTCTAAATTTAGAGTCTGTAAAACCTTCTAATGGATCATTTATTCTAAAGAAAAATTACAAGTCTTCAAAACCCTTAAAGTACCAAATGATCGAATTTAAATCATCACGGTTCTCTATTTTGGGGATCTACATAAACCTACTAACATCACTCGCTACTTGTGCAATTTCCAGATGAGTACAGACCATGGAATACATTAAACTTCAAATATTTGATGAATGTGGAACCTTTTCTATGTACTTGATATTGGATTTAATTTTAGGTGAATTATCCTTACTTAGATTAAAATTATTATCCATGGTTTTGGTCATGGGTTTTTCTTATAACATGGTAAATAATTCCACCAACTACTGGATGTAGTCGATCTAATTCAAATACAGTGTACTGTAACTTCATTCTCATATAATCATCGTCCATAAAATTATCTTTTTCAAACTAAGATCCTACATCTCAAATATTCTAGACAACTCAACCTTTATCTCATTGATCATTTCTTTCATGAGACCTGTTATCATCATATCATCTGGATAAAGTAGAAGGATTGTGAAACTCTCATCATCAAACACCTTCCGAGAATAATAATGGTTGACATTACTTTAAACAAACTTATGTTTCATCATGAAAACATTTAACTTATGATTTTAATTCCTTAGCGCCTTCTTTAAACCATAAAGGCTATTTTTTGATGCATAAGTTCTAGGTTCTATAAATCCTTTAAACCAATTAGTTTCTCTATATAGATCTATTTATCTAAATAGTCATGGAGGAATGTTTTCATCATTTCCAACTACTATAGATGAAGATATTATGATGTAACCATACTCGAGACTATTCAGATACTTGTATGCTTAAAAACTAAAGAAAATATGTCAGATAAATATAATCCTTTATTTTAATGAAATAACTTCATTAATAACTTGACCTTATACCTCGACCTACCATATACCTCTTAGTTTATCTGATAAAACCATTTGTTTTAAGGTATCTACCTCCTAATAAGTATCTCTATCAGCTCCCATGTCTTGGATACATAGAGGGACTCTAGTTATTCCTTTATAGATAACTAACACTATTTAAAATCCTTAAAAATCATTTAACTATCTAGGTAGTTGGGATATACATCATATATTAGAGAAATATAATTAAAAGTTATCACATACCTTTGTTCTTGGAACCTTTCCCTGGAATATCTCCACAGTTGTCCTTATGACTGAGCTCCTTCCAATATTGTAACTTCTGGTGCTTGATCTTGAGAAATCTTTCAACTCATCAGTACATCTAGCCTTGAAAAAACTATTGTAATTTGACCAATTTATTTTGATAACTCCACTAAATATCCTCATTATTCTGATCCTGATGTTCATATTGGAATCATGACAACTTTATCAAATTTTATTGGTTTATCCAGATGAACCATGTATTTTGATGCTACTTTTCTCCCATCAAAATTTCCCATCATGTTCTGGTCCTTCTGTGTGATCTATTAGTTGAATATCACACTTAGACTTATGATGAAATTTTTAAATCCATTATCTTAGTGTCAAAATCCAAATGATTCATCACTATATCCAACAAAGTAACATGTTCAAGACTTATCCTCTAGATTTTCTCATTCCTTGGAATCAACATGGGCATAGAAAATTTATTTAAATAATTTTATGTGGATCAAATAAACCTTTATTTTGGACCAAATATTATTTAGAAGTTCTTTCCCCATGGCTGATGATGAAATTTTATTGACTAAGTATATGGAATAGTCTAAAGCCTCTGCTCAAAACACCTTGGGGGAACCCTATATGAATACTCACACTCTTAGAATTTTCCACTGAAATATTTTTCATCCTTTTAGTAACTTCTCTATTATAAAGAGTACCTAGTGAAATATTATTAAATGAATATACTCCCTCTAGTGGAACATTTGAAACTCTCTACTTCTGTACTCACCACCATTATCTAAACATAAAAACTTTATCTTACTTTTGGTCTTCTTATCCTCCATGACCCTCTACCAAATGAAATTATTGAACGCATTGGGATTATTCTTGATGAATTACATCGACTCATTTCATGTGTATTTATCAATTAAAGTCATGTATTATAGTAAACCTATATGAGAGCACACTAGAGTTTTCCCCTAGACATATGTATGAACCAACTCTAACTTTTGGTGCTTTGGAATTTTCCCTTCCATTTGGAAGGGAACCTTTCACTGTTTTCCAAAGACACAATCCTCACATGTTCTATACTTCATGATTTTATTTTCCAGAAATCCCTAAGAAACTATAATTTTAATACCCTTCTCACTGTGGTATCTTATAATTTCTTGAAAAATATTAGAGGAAGTAGATTCTCCATCATGCATAAGTCCTTCCGATGAACCTGTAAGATACAGGGTCCTATCCTTCCCTCCCTTTGCTACAAACATGATTCTTGGTGAAATATCTCACATTCCATCTATGAAAATTTTCAATAAATCTTATTCACCAAGATTTACCATGATAAATAATTTCATCCTTAATATTTGGATGTGTATTGCACATTGATAGTTTAGAAAAATTTTATTCCTTGTCTGGATGGAAACATCTCTCATTCCAATAATCTGAAGAGATCTCCCATCAACCAGATGAAATATTTTATATCTTATGGAGATAAAAATATTATACTCCCCTATAAAGCTTATTCACTTCACTCCCTTCTCCTTGATACCACTTTAAGGTTTTGGGAATAGTTGAATCACCTTGTGGGTGAATAACCATCAAGGTACATGTCAAACTATATGGATTATTAACTAATTTTTCAAGTCATAAACATCATGACTAATAATATTTTTTCCATAAAATATTTTCTTATGAATACTATAACCCATAGAGGATGTTTACCATGTTAAATTTATAATTAATTTATATTATATCTAAAGAAATATTGTCACATATTAGGATCCTTATTTTATAATGATGTTGATCATCTGAAAACCATTTTTTTGGATTACCTTTGTTGTATAGTGAGGAACCAAAGTAGATACCATCAAGTGATGATTTAAATATGGACCTTTGATCTCTGAACAGAACCGATAAATTTTTAGGTTCTAGAATAGTGGATCGGTCATATTTTTTTGTTCATATTGATCATTTCACTATCCTTCAGGATTAAAGGAGTTCTTCTCAATCTGGAGAATATGAGAGAAGGTGGAATATAGAGAGAAGTACTTTGTGTGAAACGATTGTAAATTATTAATTAACCCTTCTCAATAGACATTGTAATCTATTTATAAAGTTAGGGTTTAGATTAAAATATTATTTAATTGCATAATGACTTATAAATACTATAATAAACATTATCTTACCCCATGTCATATAATAATAATAATTTTGTGGATTTATCTAACTGATTCAACAATAAATATTATTTTACCAATTGTGAATTAATATTTATCACTGGATATGATCTTGGTTCACTCATCCTCATTAGAATTTGTCAAATACCCATATAAATATTTATCAAAATTTATTCATAAGTAAATATTTTATTCATAGCCTAGAAAATAAATATTTATTAAATATTCAATAAATATTTTATTCACAATCTGGTGAATGGATATTTATTTAGTTTATGTGATCAATAAAAAATAAATAAAATTATTGATAGGTCTTGAAAATAATAGTTATTATAGTAATTAAATCTAAATATAATTTAATCAAGATCACCAAAAACACATAGTGTATGGCCCTCTATGCTTCTTTCTTGTTTATGTTTGGAAGGTTTTCCTAAATTAAAAGATTATTGTATAGAAATGGGTTCAGGAACCCTAAAAATAAAAGTTAATGTCGCCACATCGACAACCACACGTGAATGATTATTGTATAATATAATACTTTATTATAATATCTCATAAATAGGGTTACACATCTATGTCATAAACATATATTCATGATATGTATTTATTTGACTATCAAAAATAAACTCATTGTTACATCATGGGAATGGAATTTAATGTGACGATTCCATTTTAATCAAAGGTTTGTGATATTATCTTCTATAAATATGTAAGGGAAAAATCCTTCCTCAACTTATTAATTAATAATATTCCATTCATGATGCACCCAACATACCCAACTTCACTATGAACTATTATTATCATGGTTTATAGAAATTAATCTAAGTGAGAAAGTCATGAAATGAATTAATAATAATCTAGAAGTCTAAAGACCATTACACATTCCCACATATAGGAATATCCAATGAGATGTAAACATGTGAAATTCTTACAAGATGGTAAGTTATTATCATCTACAATCTTGGAAATTACCATGTGTGAACTTCTTGAGAAGAAGTCTTATATTCTTATTAGTACTCACACCTAATACTCAACATTATATATATCCCATCATAGTATGTTTTCTTACTTTAGAACAATATTTAAGAATATTATCATGGAATTTCAAGTTTCTCATCATAATAGGTAAATTCTATGACCATATCAATGCGACAGGTAGTCTACGAAATTATTACATTAAAGTCACATGAAACAAAGAACAATATGAAATAAGATGTTTTATTAATATTCAAATATTCAAATAAACATGAAATATTAAGTACAAAGAGTTAGTTCTGGAACACCAACTCCAACACCATACACAAAATAAACTCTTATGTGTCTTCCAGAAATGTAATTTTTTATAATCCCCCTCTCAAATTCTGAATGGAATAAGGCTCTAGAGTTTATCACCTAGGACTGAAGTGAGTTGTTTATAATTAAGAGAAAACCACTCCTTTACTCTAAAACGATGTTCTAAGACCCACTAACATAAGTATATCTTTCAATTCACTCCCTTCTATCATTGAAATCCTTTTTTAGGTGGACTTTCCTCCCATATTCCCAACACAGTGGAGCACCTTCCGTCAAAATGTGTCGACTTTAACTCCTCCCACCCTTTCTTTTCTAGTAAAATTTCATTCTGATCATCCTTCTTCCTCATTATTCACTATAAATATTACTGAAAGATACTTATATATCTTTATGATGAATTTCCTCATTCAATATTTGGTCTTAAACATCTGTGAACTTTAAGTTTGTCTTTAAACTAGAATTACTCATATATTTCACCATCATGTCCCATGAATTTAGAAGTAATTAAAATAAAAACAGCACCCAAACTAGGTCACTGAAGTCTACATTTACAGATTCCATCTGACTTTAAATTACATTGAAGTCATTTATATGTTCAGTGATATAGTTTCCTTCTAAAATCTATATGATGAACAATCTCCTTAGTAAGAAAACAATTTTCATCATTATTGGATTATCATATATTTGAGTTAAGGTCTTCATGTGTCCTGACATATTATTCACTTCCCATATGTTGAATTCCACATTCTGGAGAAGTGATATTCGTAATAAATTGAGTGATTTTATATCTAGCCTCACTAATTCTTCTTTCTTTCATAATTTTCAACTTTTCTCCAGTAAACGGAGGACTGAGATCTTTTTTAGAATACAATCCTCTATCTGCATTCTCTAAAGCCCAAAATCCTTTCTGTTGAACTTCTCTAGACATAACTTGATCTCATCTAATTCCATTCCACTATAAATTGTAAACTCTCACTACTTATAGTTAGTTTAAAACAAAATGTGAAGAACTATTTATTAGTATTCTATTATACAAAAAATTATAGAATATTACTACTAAACTAATTTCTAAAACACCTCCGCTAAAGCTTGAACCTTAAGAATCACTCTATCCTTGATCTCAGATACTACTCCTTGGGTCCATGTCCACCTTTTGGTTAAACAAACAGAATATACTTCACAAAAAAATCACACTTGAAAGAAAAATATCCATATGAACTCCATGAATGACACTTGAATATTGGAAGCCAAGTGCACCCAAGTCACCATACCCTCAATGTAAAACCACTAGAAGAAGATTAAAAGAATTATATAAAACAATGATCAAAAGAAAATTTTAAATGAAAAAGAACAACACAAATTGATTGTGTGGTTTAGATTTGTACCCTTATTCAAGGGATAATGTTTATTCACTTTTATTAAAAGAATCGAGAGGATAATTACTATGATTGGGAAATTCTATTTATTTATTTCACTATCTACTAATCACAAGTGTTCCACTATACTTTTATAGTAGAGCTCATCTGGTGATTTTAGTAGACACTGTTATTCTATAACTACTATACATGATGCCTTTAACAATTCTAGAATATGGATTTTTCATCAAAAAAAGTGTTATCAATTGGATAACCTTTAAATTCTGTAGAAATTTATTAGCACATGAAAAGAACAAATAAAGGGCCCCTTTATTTCCCCCATGGGGTGGACCAGTGGTTTGGGTTGAGGGTTTTGGTCATTAGATCTAGTGTTTGATTCCCACTGGTTGCAGTTTTTAGCAGAGGTAATTTCACGTTGTGTGATTTAATGCCTCAATAGTGCGAGGTTGTGTGGGGAGGCCAGTTTTACCTATTCAGGTTACGGTTAGAATTCGAGACCCAGGTCCTAGTATGCCCATAGGGGAATGGTATATGTTATTAAGGGATTTAATTTTATAGTTCGTCTAGGGTTTCTGTATAAAAAAATGCCACCTTTATTAGTGATTCATTTATCAATGAAAAAGGATATCTTTATTGGTGATTTTATTTAGATAATAATGGGTTACTTTATCAGTGCTAAAAATAGTGTTGATAAATGGGTCCATTATAGGTGCTAGTTTGGTGAAAATAGAGGACCCCTTTATCAGTGTTTTATCAAGCATTGATAAAGGGATACTTTATCAACGATATTACTAGCAATGATAAAGGGGAATACTGTTACAGTGTGATATTAAAATTACAACACGCTATAGTAGAAAATACAGGGAGAAAATATAGGGAGAAAATACATAATTTAATTGAAATAAAATTTACAACACAATTACAAGAAAGAAACACTATGTTATCGAAATTTAAAACATTGATTTGTATAATTAAATTAGTAAATACAATTTCTTATAGACATTTAAAAACATCAATGTTGCTTTTCTTTGGCCCCTGAACCAAGCTCATGATATTATTTTACAAAAAAACACCACATATCAAGAAATATAATTCACTTATATAAGAAAATAATTATTATATTAGTAATTATGTAAAGAAATAAATTGAACACAAAGTCTCAATTTTAAACTAAAAACATATACTTTGAGTCATATCAGGTAAAAAATCTATCAGATTGATTTGCAGTTGATTCTTACACATCATTTCATTTATTCTTGTTCTAAAAAGTTAGTGATCTTGAATTATTTCACATATTTAGTGATAAAAAACTCTCAATATAGATTTGAATTCAAGAGCACTTAATTTTGAGAATAAGTCTTCAACTGTCACACTATTTCTTTATCATATTCAATAATTATCTCTATAAAAATTAAATAAATAAGTATTAGATAAAAATGATAAGTAAATTAATTAGTAAATAGAAGATAAAATGATGATAAAGAAATCCAAGCTTGTTTTCTCATTTATGGCTATGTGATGTGCGTTTTAAACTAAAATGGAACTTATATATTTAAAACATTCACTTTGATTCATATTTCCCACATCATGTGTCAGGTTATCATGTGGTCAATTTCTACATGTCAAAAATGAATTATGGATTAGTTTCCTAAAGTTTAAAAACAATCCTAGCATTTTTTTTCTCAGTTTTGGCTAATGACATGGGATTTAAACTAAAATGACACCTTTATATTGAAAATTTACACTTTGAATCATATAATTCACATAATATATCAGATTTATGTATGGTTTATTCTTACAAATCAAAAATTAATTATAGACCATTTTCCTAAATTTTGAAAATAATTTGAGCTTGTTATCTTGGTTTTGTCTATTTAATGTTTTTTTAAACTAAAATGGCACTCTTGTATTGAAAACACGCACTTCAACTCATACCAACCACATTTTGTGTCAAATAAATCTTCATACAATTCCCACACATCAAAAATGAATTATATATCATTTTAATAATATTTGAAAAATAATCGAGCATGTTTTCTAAGTTTTGGTGATGTGACATCTGTTTTAAACTAAAATGACACTTTTGTGTTTCAAATATGCACTTCGAGTCATACCACACACTTTATGTATCATATTTACATGTAGTAAATTCCAACACATAAAAAATGAATTATAGATTTTTTTCCTAAAATTTGGAAAAAAAAAATTGAGCTTGTTTTCTGAGTTTTGGCTAGTGGTGTGCATTTTAAACTAAAATGACACCTTTATATTGAAAACATGAAATTTCAGTTATATCAGTCATATCGTGTATCAGATTGATGTATAATAGATTCCTAAACATCAAAAATAAATTATGGATCATTTTCCCAAATTTTGAAAATAATATGATCTTGGTGTCTAGGTTTTGGATATTTAATGCGTGTTTTAAACTAAAATGACATGTTTGTATTGAAAACACACACTTCAAGTCACAACGAGTACATAGTGTGAAAAATTGATGTGTTATCCATTATTATATGAAAAAAATGAATTATGGATCATTTTCATAAATTTTGAAAACAATATGAGCTTATTTTATTGATTTTGGTGATGTGACATGCATTTTAAACTAAAATGACACTTTTATATTGAAAACACACATTTTGAGTCATAACAACCACATTGGGTGTAGGATTGATGTGTTTTAATTTCCTAAATGTCAAAAAATAATTATGTATAGTTTCCTAAGGTTTTAAAACAATTAAATCTCATTTGATCAGTTTTGTCTATGTGATGTGTTTTAAACTACAATGCCACTTTTATATTTAAAACATAAAATTTGAGTCATACCGACCACATCGTGTTTCTAATTGGCATGAGGTCAATTATTACACATGAAAAATGAATTATGGATCATTTTTCTAATGTTTGAAAATAATATGACCTCATTTTATCGGTTCTGGATTTTTTATATATATTTTAAACTAAAATGACGCTTTTATATTGAAAACACATACTTAAAGTCATACCAACCACATAGAGTGTCAGGTTAACATGAGATAAATTACTATATATAAAAAATGAATTATTTATAATTTTCCTAAATTTTGAAAATAATATAAGCTTTTTTCTTGGTTATGTATATTTGATGCTTGGTTTAAGCTAAAATGAAACTTCTGTATTGAAAACAAGTACTTTGATTCATATGTCAGATTGATGTGTGGTCAATTATTACATATCAAAAATGAATTATGGATCATTTTCTTAAATTTTTAAAATAATTTAAGATCATTTTATAGATTTTGGGGATGTGACACATGTTTTAAACTAAAATGACACTTTTATATTGAATACATACAATTCAATTCATACCAACTACATCAGGTGTTAAATTGAAATGTAGTCAATTCCTACACATCATAAATAAATTATGGAACATTTTACTAATGTTTTAAAATAAGACGATCTCAATTTATTGGTTTTGGAAATGTTGTCTGTTTTAAACTAAAATGGAACATTAATATTTAAAACATGTACCTTGAGCCATACTGACCACATCATGTGTCAGATTTGTGTTAGGTCAATTCATATACATGAAAAATGAATTATAGATCATAATCCTAAATTTTGAAAATAATATAAGATCATTTTCTTGGTTTTTTTTTGTGATCCATGTTTTAAACTAAAATGGAACATTTATATTGAAAACACATACTTAGAGTCCTACAGACCACATCCTATGTCAGATTAATGTGAAGTCAGTTCCTACATATCTCAAATTAATTATGGATATTTTTTCTAAATTTTAAAAACAATTTAATCTTTTTCTCTTAGATTTTTATATTTGATGTGTGTTTTAAACTAAAATGACAATTTTGTATTAAAATCATGCACTTCAAGTCATAATTACAACATCATGTGTCAATTAATGTGTAACCAATTTCTACACATCAAAAATGAATTATGGATAATTTTCCTAAAGTTTAAAAATAATACAAGCCCATTTTCTTGGTTTTGGTGATGTGACATGCATTTTAAACTAAAATTACACTATTATATTAAAAACATGCATTTCAAGTCACACCGACCACATTAGGTGTCAGATTGATGTCTGGAAAATTCATACATGCCAAAAATTAATTCTAGATCATTTTCCTAACTTTTGAAAACAATATATTCTTGTTTTCTCTGTTTTGATTATGTGACATTAATTTTAAACTAAAATGACACTTATATTGATAATATGCACTTCGAGTCACACCAAACACATCATGTGTAGGATTGATGTACGATCGATTCCTATACATAAAAATGAATTATATATCATTTTACTAATGTTTGAAAACAATTTGATATTATTTTCTCAGTTTTGGTGATGTTACAAGTGTTTTCAAGTAAAATGAAACTTTTATATTGAAAACATGCACTTTAAGTAATACCAACCACATCATATATCAGATTGATTTGTGGTCAATTATTATATTTCACAAATTAATTAGGGATTATTTTCATAAATTTTGAAAACAGTGTAAGAATTTTTTCTTATTTTTGTCTCAGGATGTTCATTTTAAACTAAAATGACAGTTTTATATTGAAAACACACTTTTCAAGTCATAATGATCACATCATGTTTCAGATTTATGTCTCATAAATTCCTAAACATAAAAAATGAATTATGGATAATTTTTGTGATGTTTTAAAACCATATGAGTTCATTTTCTCTATTTTTTCTATGTGATGCATTTTAAAACTAAAATTGCATTTTTATATTGAAAATATATACTTCGATTCATACCAGCCACATCTGTGTAGTATTGGTGTGAGGTAAATTCTTCCTATGAAAAATGAATTATAGATCATTTTCTTAAATTTTGAAAACAATTTGAGATCATTTTCACGGTTTTGGATCTGTACTACTCATTTCAAACTAAAATGGAACTTTTATATTGAAAACACATACGTAGAGTTATATTGACCACATAGGTTGTAATATTGTTGTGAGGTCTATTCCTACACATCACAAATGAATTATGGATTACTTTACTAAATTTTCAAAACAATATAAACTTGTTTTCTTAGTTTTATTTATATAATACATGTATTAAATTAAAATGATACTTAAATATTAAAAACACAAACTTTGAGTCATACTAGTCACACAGTGCATTATATTGATGTTTTATTGATTCCTATATTCCAAAAATGACTTAAGAATCGGTGTCTTAATGAATCAATCCAATATGAGCATGTTTGATAGGTTTTCAGTGAGTGACACATGTTTTCAACTAAAATTCCATTTTTAAACTAAAAACATGTACTTTGAGTAGATAAAATGATGAGAAAATTAACTAAAAAAGTTGATAAAATGGTGAAAAAATTAAATAAATAAGTATCAGATAAAAATTATAAGGAAACTAACAAAAACAATATAGAGAAAATTAGTGAGAAAATTAACAAAATAAGTAATAGAAAGTCACCTCTTCATGATTTCTGTATACATTCTGACACAATGTATTTTTCCCATTCATTTCTAAACAAATCAATTTCCTCCATTATACCTCTCCTTGAGAAGTAGATCAAAAATAATATATAATAATTATTATATTAATTATTCACATCCATAATATATATCTAAGGTCATATCCCATACTAGATCACAAACATAATAGAAAATCATATAAATTTGATGTTTCCAAACATTCTGACACCATGTACTCTGTACACTCATCTCTAAACAAATTTAATTCTTATTTTGAGTACGTATATTGTTAGAAATCTTGGTAGTATTAAGAAAATATATAAAAAAAATGATTAAGAAATATTTTCAATGAAATTTTAATTACCTTTATAAATTACCAGTTCGAGGATGCGAGTTTCTTTATAGAATATGATATCTTTCAGAAATTTTCAAAAAACAATATCCATAATAATTTTCATTGTATTATTTGAGGAACTATATAAACATTGACCAAAATGAGTAAATTATTTTGAAATATGTTTTTATTGTTATATATTTTTATGTATACCTTAATATGTTTCCATTTTGTGTAATATTTAGGATTATTATACGCAGTTACAAACCTCATACCATGATTTATCCTATATTTATAGATCACCCTATCATAAAAAATATTATTAAAAAACAAAATAAAACATATAATTTGATGTTTATCTGTAAAATATCGATTGAAGTTCATTAAAAATTTGCAATACATATCATATGTGGTCGGTTTGATGGAAATCCGTGCATTGAATCGAAAAAATAAATATTTGGGGTGTCCAAATTGATTGTTATTGACATAGATTGCTTCCTAAGAAAATAAAAACAAATAAGCAATGAAAAAAAATAAAAATATATTTTATATGATTAGATTATAGAGTTTTAACCCTAAATTGTATGAATCAAGAATATTATATCATCCGTTATTTTATTCTCAAATGCCTCACTTACTTTATCTATTTTCCTTTTAATTTCTTCCAACTAAAAATAAATTTCTTACATTGAAATAATAGAGATATTAATGAATCCAAATCATTCTTTATAGGGTTTTCCCTTTATATATAAGTAATATGAATTCCTATAGAAAATATGAATAGTTATTAACTTTAATGAATATGGAAGATCATTTTTTTGGATATACATATTATGAAAATGTACCTCATGTATATATTCAAAACTAAGACTCTCGACCATTTAAACTTGATAATATCATTTATACTACTGATACCAAGAATTTCTGTAATTAAATTTCCAAATATTTATTCTTTATATTGAATTTAGGACACATATTCATCTTTGAATGTGGTGTATGTATGAACACGTAATGTTAATATATGTTGTTGTGGAACTAGAGGGGATAAGGTAATCCTAGAAGTTCTTTTTTTTTCTTGGTAGATTCACTGGATTGTCTTAATCTGACCTTCTACTTCCCCATTTTTTTCTATATGTTATACTGTACCTCATTTCAGACATTTATTCATCAATTTATACAAGTTTTTCATTTGAGAAAAATGTTATGGATATACCTCATGTATCTTTATAAGATTTTATGACCATACTATGAACATTCCAATAGAATCATTGACCATTGTAATATCTTGATCGTCAAGTGGAATAGGAAACTCATCACTTAGATATTTAGAAACTTCAATCCCCACACTCATGTGATATTTTGGGAGTTCGTTTTTGTATAGAATTTATCTAGGGATGTTATACAACACACCCCTCCCAATAAGGTAGTGTGTGGGTGTTGATAGATATAAATTACATACATATTTACCCTTCATAATTTTGGTAATATAAATTTATCGAAAGTTCTTTGATTCACATTTAGGAGAAAGAGTAATGAAAAAATTGGTTACCTCATGTGAGGTATGCAGTTGATGGGAATGACTAGCCTTGAATCTAGTGGGGTTATTTGGATCATAATGTACTGATATTTGTTCCACTACTAATTCACTTTGATCCATTCACATATATTGATCTTCCAAACTAGATCGGAGAATAACATCTTTCAAAGAATATATTTTCACCTTCATCATATAATATGTATCTTCTTGCAACTTTATATTCTTGAAATATGTTTTAGGCGACACTATAAAAACTACACCTCTAGTGTGATCATATTTTTTTGGTTTCTTTAATGATAATGAAAGTAGTTTTTCTTCAGGTTTGGTCACTATTGATTCTTGTGTCTAAACGATTTAAAAACATGAAAACATAAATTGATATTTTTATGTAATATATCTATAAATAATAACTAATTACTATTATTTCATACTTACACACACTTCTCACACATGTTTGTTTTCATCAACTATTTTTCCATCTTTATTTAAACGAGCCTCCTTCCATAGCATATGAAATGGGATATAAGTGGCTTCAGATTATAATTCGTAAATCTACATATAAAAAAATGAAGATATGTATTTTTCATATCACATAAACTTTTAATGTAGGTTTAAAATACATAACATTTTCTTCTCTAGTGAAGCGTGCCTCATCCTTTCTTTGTGATAGGGGTACATTGTTTTTTATACACATTGTTTTTTTAGCACTCCATTTTTTTCATAAATTAATAATTTTGAATCAAATTTGATAAAATAAATTATATAAAATAATATATTATTGACTACAATGCACCTGAAATGATTTCTCATCGTTGAAACTGATGAAATCATTTCATTTTTTCTATTTTTTAATGTGTTCATACATAACTAGTGGGTGGAGCTTTACTTTCCCCTTAGAATCCCTGAGATGAAGCTTGGTAAGAAGTTTCTAGAATCCTCTATAGTTTTTTACAGCATCCATTAAGACATATTTATTATAGAAATAATCTAAAATAAATTAACTTTTCAAGGGATAATGAAAATTAAATCAATGTTTCGTTATTTAATTTTTCAGTAAAATAGAGAAAGTATATTATAACATTACCTTCATATCTTCCCAATGGGTTTACTTCATTATAGGATGGACATGGAACCATGAATCTCTATCAATTAGAACATCCATTCTCATTGTGAACCCTATATAACACTGAACATTGACTTTTGGGGTCAACAGTTTGGATTTTTTGATTTCATCCGACCTCAAATTTAATAACCTTGCTTCTTACCATGACAATTTTAGTCAACATAGTTATACTACGACATTATATTTTTCATCAACATGTTGTTGATACCCTAATAATTTTGTGGTTTTAGAATCAGCAATCTATTCTTACCCAATATTAGTAACATCATATTGTGCATAAGTCATTGTTGACATGAGTAGTCAAACATTTAATTTATATTATATTAATACATTAGATAACACATAATATTTTTAGGAAAAACATATTATATTAAAAAACATTAACCTTCTCATTGAACTCTCTTTATTTTCTTTAAAGGTTGAATAGATTTCCCCCCTATATCGAGTATCCAAGTCCACTCTTTATGGTCCCCTATAACAAATAATACATTGTCTACATTGGGATAACCATGAAATGATTGTGATCTACCATTGAAAGGGTCATCCTCAAATAAATTTTCATCTGACCCTATAGTTGTTTTAGTACCCAGTAGGGAAATTGACAAACTCTTATATTCTAGATCTGAGACATAAAATACCAACACTAATTTTTATTCCATTATGAATGGGTCATCCTTATACCCTTCCATACTGAAATTCACCTTTATGAAGCCCATTTCATCAAATTTCACTTCACTTTTGTTGTCATTCCATTTCCTACAAAAATCATCACTTTAAATGTTGTATAATCCAACTCTTATTTATATTTGATGATGTCTAAATATGACATATTTGCATAAATTGGATTTATATCCTTGGAAGCAGATATGTGCATAACTTCCACTATAAAGGTATCTCCACTATTTTGCATCCTACTTTGTACATCGTGTTCCTTTATATGGAATATATAACCATTAATTACAAAAAAAGTGTAAGATATAACATTTTCATTTGGTCTCCTAGTTATCCATCGAAGTAATTAAAGAATTTAATTCATATTTTCATATAACACCTTATAAATATGATCTTAGAACCTTCTTATAAAATATTTATTATGTTTATTTTATATCCATCCTCCATCCCTTGATGGATTCAATTTTATAAGAATCGTTTTGTGTGCTTCAATGTATGTATCAACCTCTTCACTATTATTTAAATTTTAAATGTGGTATTAATCCCACTTTGTGATGGTAACTATAAAAAAATATCTTCAAGAAATACCTTCTACCATAATGTGTCCACTTTGATGAAACTTTGGTAGACCAATGATATCAGTATCTGATAGTTAATTAGTATAGAATTCAACATCTTTTTCAACAATATATCATTTTGAAATGAAACTTTCTAGCTGACTTCAATTTTGATGTACCCTTTCAAAATATTCATATATCATTCAATGGGGTACATCAATTTGTAATTAATGGTACCATATAGTTGAACCTCTCTAACCAAGTGAACCATCAGGTGTACCATTATATCAAAGAATGATATTAGAAAGAATATATCTAATTTATATAATATGACTGCAATATCCATATTCATGATTGGAAACTTTATCAGGCCTATAACTTTACTATATATAGCTTTGAAAAAGAAACAAAGTCTTGTTAATGTATGCCCTATATTTTTGGTATAATGTAATGTAAAGTGATAGGTATCAAATATTTCATCAAAACATGATAGTTGTGTGATTTTAGAGCATGTATCATCAAATTTGTCATTAACACAAAATTCTTGATATTTGATGAATACCCCTATAGAACTTTTACATAATTAATAAAAATGATAAATTGTAATTTTCTTGTATGGATAGAGTGTACGCTTATAGAGGAAGAAAATTTCACTTTTCAACCTTCACTGATACCAACTATTCCCTTATCCCCACTTCAATCATGTCCAGCCTAGCCTTGATTCCATATTTTTTAGGAACATTTAGTAACATGATAGTAACACTATCAAATACATTTTTTTCTACATGTATGCCATCAAGAAAATGTTCGATTTACAAAAAAAATCTAGTATAGTAATTAAAAAAATTGATCTATTATTCCAACCTGATTTCATATGGTTTTTTAAAAATGGTTTACCAAAAATATTCTGAATAACATTTACTTTATTGAATAGTTGATCACTTTTTATTAGAGATGGTGTTGTACCTTGTTCTTTATTCCCATCAAATGTTGTCATACTGGATTGGTATTTAAGTCATCAAGTAAAAAAATCAATGTCCAATAAACATAGTTTTCAAGGAATGTTTCAAATAAACTGATTGTGTGCATTTTTCACAAATGGGACACCCCAACATTACTTTTATTTTATAGCATAAAAATTTTCCATAAGTAGGAAATTCATTTATCATTCTAAACAACATGGCCTTTAATGTGAATTATTCACTTCTATTAGCATCATACATTGTAACACTTGTATCCCATATCAATTTCAAATATCCATTCAATGGATCCAAATAGACATCAATATCTTTATCATATTTTTGGTCTAGATATAAGAAAAGACAATATAATGTATTTTCACTTCATGAATAACCATGGTGGAAAGTTATAATTTACCAAAATAATTGGCCATGTACTATGAGTACTACTTTGTACACCAAAAGGATTTATTCCATTTTTAGATAACACATGATTGAAGTTTCTCATCTCATTTCCAAAATCAAGATACTCATAATCAATTTTCATACACTAAGGAGAGTCTGTTGGATGACGTATTTTCCTATCCTTAATTATTGTATCTATGTGATATGTCAATTTTCTCACGGTTTCCTAATATTCATGTATTCATTAAAACTATGTAATGATAAGAAAGTACCATACAACTTTGAAATGACTTTATTTATATTTCTTGTATCAATTCACACCATGCTTAGTAAATTTTATGAGTGACTCATGGTCCTTAAGAAATAAAATACAGTCATTTGGACAAGCATGTATTTTTTTAGAGATCATACCCATTGAAATTAGCATTAGTTTAACATCATATGTTCAACAAATAAGTTCATTTTATTATAGTATCAAATCATTTAGGAGACTAAGTAGTTTATTAAATATTATGTTCCCCTATATTCTTCTAGATTTCAAATTATATAACTTCAATATAGAAGTCAATGTTGTGAATTTAGTACAATCAGTATACAATGGTCTCTTAGCACAAATATTTAACTTCTCAAACAACTTCTGACAATTATTAAGCTCATCATCAATTTTCATTTTCATTTCTTTTATACAATATTTATCATCATTTACACTTGTATTCATAACAAATGATCCATAAACTAAAGTATCATCTCAATCTGTGTGAACATTTGGTTTTTTCTTGTGTTTAGTCTAACATTTATAGCTCTGATCTATTCCATGACAAATAAAATATTCTTCTAACTCATATAAACTAATTTTTATTGAATAAAAACAATATAAACATAGACAAATGATTTGATAAGGGTCGTATGCATGCTATTTCACAAACTTGATGAACTCTTTAACTCTATATTCAGTTTTTTATGTTTACATTGTTTTTATTCCAGACAAATCATTTTTGAAGAGTTGGAATAATATTTGATTTTTCACAGAATAGATCAGTGTTATAAATATTGGACTAAATATAGGGAAAAAATAAATGTTTACATGGATTGGAATGATATATAGTTTATGGATCATTAAATATGAATACCAGTGTAAATTGTGATGGATATCATAAGGAATAAATGAAAATAGTAATTAAAGATGACCTTCACAATTATACAAAGTTTTTTTATAAGTTAAATGGTTGTTCTAATAGACCATTTTATATCATTTGTACTAAATACACAATATTTTCAGTTGTATTTAAGTTATATAATTTGAAAACTAGCAGTGGATGGAGGGACACCATCTTTACATAACTACTTGTTCTCCTGAATGATATGCTACCAGAATAAAAAGAACATCCTTGTCAAAAATATAACGCTAAACGAATGTTATGTTCATTGGGAATGATCTCTAAAAAATACATGCTTTTATAAATGATTACATATTGTATCACAAGGATTGTGAATCACTTATAAAATTCCCTAAGTGTGACATTAATCAATATAAGAAATATTAATCAATTCCTTTTAATTTTGTGTGATACTTTTCTATCATTCCATGGTTTAGATGACTATATAGATGTTAGGAAACCTCAAGACAATTGACATGGCATGTATATAGAAGAATTAAATATTGGAAAATATGATATACAATGGACTCTCCTCATTAAATGAAAAGTGATTATTAGTATCTTGAATTTCTAAATGATCCAAGAAACTTCTATCTTTCATTATCCATAAATGTAATAAATCCATTTGGTGTATAGAGTAGTACTCACAGTACATGTCCAGTTATGTTGGTAAATAATAATTTACCTCTATGGTTATGCATGAAGTGAAAATACATTATGATTTATCATCTTATATCTGGAACAAAACAACTTTGTAATGGTATTGATGTTTATTTTTTTCATTGATTGAATATTTGAAATTGATGTGGGATACATCTGTTACCATATATGATTCTCATAGAAGTGAATAATCCATATTAAGGGCCATATTGTATGGGATGATAAATGATTTTTCCTTCATATGGAAATTCTTTAGGCTATAGAGTTAAATGAGTATTGGGGTGTCCCATTTGTAAATAATGTGCACACTCAATTTGGTTGAAACATTCCTCAAAGATTTCTATTTTTAGGACATCAGAAATTTTTACCTTGATGACATAAATAATGATCCAAGATGAAAAAATTTGATGGGAATAATGAACAAGGTACAACACCGTATCTAGTAATGGGTGGTCAATTTTTCAATAAAGTAATATATATTGACAATATTTTTGGTAAGTCATTTTTAAAAAACCACATTAAATCAGTTTCTAAAAAGTGATCGATTTTTTTGATTTTTCGTACTAAAATTGTTTTTAGATTAAATATTTTCTTTATTTCATGCATGTATAAAAATATATATTTGATAGTGTTATTGTCACATTACTAAATGTTCCTGGAAAAACAAAATATGTCATCAATCCTAGTTTGGACATGATTTACATGGGGATAAGGGAATATTTGGCACTCGTGAAGGGTAGAAGTCATAATTTTCTTCCTCCAATATCTTAAACATTATCTAGATGAGAAAAATTGTAATTTTTCATTTTCCTTAATGGTGTAAAAGTTACAGATGGGTAATCATAAAATATAAAGAATTTTGTGTCAATGAATAATTTGAAGTTAAAGGGGATAAAATAACACAACTATCATGTTTGATGCAATATTTTATGCTCATTTATTTAATTTTCATTCTTCATAAAAATGTACAACATACATTAACCAGAATATGTTTTATTTTCTCATCCATATACAATATATTTATAGACCCGGTAAAGTTTCTAATAATGAAAAATGAGAGTTTAGTCATACTGTTTGAATTAAAGATGTTCTTCCCACTATAATTATTTGAAATAATGGTGTAATTGATGGATCACTTGGTTAAATAATTTCAACTATGTGGTATTTTCTAGTAAATATGGATGTACCCCATTGAATAGTATATGAATATCTTGAAAGGGAACTTCAAGAATCAAACTCAAACAAATGGTTGTATTGCATAATAATATATTGTTGAAGAATCTGTTGAATTATGTATCAATTACCTATTATATGTTGATAGCATCGGTCTCCCAAAGTCTTATTATAGAAGAAACTTTCTTGGAGAAGGAATTTCGAGAAGATATATTGTTATAATTACCATCACAGAGTAGGAGAAAGAACACCTATACATTTTTAATAATAGAGAAGATGTTGATCTATATGTTGAATCCCAAAAAGTAATTCTTGGACATTTCATTTCATCAAGGGATAAAGTATTTATATCATATACACATAATCAATAGTTTATAAAATGGTTCAAAGATCATATTTATATAGAGTTATCTAAAAAATATAAATTCAATTTTCAAAAAACATTTATGGCTAGCTAGGGGACCAAATAAAAATGTTATATCTTATACTGGTTTTGTAATAAATAGTTATATGTTCTATACAGAATAACGCGATAAACATATTACAATGAAAAATAGTATAGTTACACTTGTGGGGGAAGTGATGCAAATCTCTAGTTTCATGGATAAAAATCAAATTTATGAGAATATTTCATATTTCAGCATCATCAAATAGATATACAAGTTATATTATAACACATTTAAAGTGTCAATTTTCTGTCGCAAATGGGTTGGGAATAGGAGTGATGTAAAAATTGATGAAATGGTCTTTATGAAGGTAAATTTTACTAGGTAAGGGTATAAATATGAGACATTCATAATGGAAAGAAATGTGTGTATTTTAAGTCTCAGATCCAGAAAACCAGAATTGGTCAATTTTCCTGCTGGTGACTGAAAAAACTATAAGGTCAGATGAAAATTCAATCAAGGATTCCCCTTTAATTGGGGTTTCACAATCATTTCATAGAGGTCACAATGTATAAAATGTCCTGTATGTTAGATGGAACCATAAAGAAGGGATTTAGATTCTTGATAGAAGAGAAAAATTCCTTCAACCTTTAATGAAAATATATAGATCTCAATGATCAGGTTAAATTGTTTTTTAAAATATTATGGTTTTCATCATAATATTATGTGTTCTTTACTATATTAACATAATCTAAATTAAATTTTTGACTACTCATGCATACAATGACTTATGCACATGATGATGTTACCAATCTTGGGAAATAATTGATAGTTGATGCTAAAACTATAGAATTATTAAGGGACCAACAACATGTTTATGAAAAAACAAAAATGATGTAGTATCACTGTTTTGACTAAAATTATTATGGAAAAAAGCAAGGATGTAAAATTTGAGTTTGGGTGGAATCAATGTGGTCAGCCTATTGACCCCAACAAGTCAATGTTCATTTGTTATGTTGGGATCAAAATAAGAATGAATGTGCCAATTGATATAGATTTGTGGTTCCATGTCCAACTTGTAATTAAATAACCCCTTTGGTGAGATATTAAGGTATTTTTATGATATAATTTCTCTATTTTACCAAAAAATTATATAATAAAAATTGGCCTAATTTTCATTATCCCTTATAGGGATCATTTATTTTATATTATTTTCATAAGAAATATGTCTTCATGGATACTAGAAATTCTTATAGAGGCTTCCAAACACTTCTTACCAATATTTTTCGCAGGGATATAAAGGGGAAAGTAAATCCCCACCCATCACTTATGTATGCACACATTATAAAGAAGGAAACATACAATAATTTCATTATTAATCATGATAAGAAATCATTTCTGGTGAATTGTAGATGATAATATATTATTTGAGATGATTTATTATATCTAATTTGATTAAAAAATAATTTATGAAATAATAAAGGAGTACTAAAAATAAAAAATGTGCATCAAAACTAATGTACCCCTATCACAAAGCAAGGATTGGTTTCAGTTCACTAGAGAAGAAAATGGTATTTATTTTAAAAATACAACAAAAATTTTATGTTACATGAAAAAAATATGTACCTTTGATTATATATATATTGATGAATAAAAATCTAAAGTCACTTCCATCCCACATCATGTACAATGTAAGGAGGCCCATGTAAATAAGAAGGGTAAAATAATTGATGAAAGCACACCAGAAGTGTAGGGAAATTTTCTGAGTAAGAAATAATAGTAATTAGGTATGCATTATAACAATATTACATAATAAATATCTATTTATGCTCATATGTTTTTTAAATAGTTTAAACACAAGAATTGGTAGTGACCATACCTAAAGAAAAAACTAATTTTAGTAGATTTAAATTATCCCTAACAATATGGTCACATTATAGGTGTAGGTTTTTTGAGTGTCACCTTAATATATTTCAAGAATATAGAGACCTAAGAATATACATATCAGATAATGAAATGAATTCAGGTGAAAATACATTCTTTGAAATATATTATTTTATTGTTTGGTTTGGCATACCAATATATGTTAATAGATCAAAGAAAATTGGTACTCGAACAAAGATTAATACATGAAGAGCCAAATGACCTCACTAGCTTTGAGGTCAGGCATTCCCCTCAACCACATACCTTACCTGAGTAAATCAATTTTTTCATTAATATTTCTCTTAAATGTGAATAAAACAACTTTCGATAACTTTATATTACTAAAATTCTACAGGGTAATGTTTTATGTGATTTCTATCTATCAATAGCCATGAAACTCCTTTCTATGAGGGGTATTGTGTATAATATCTTGGGAGACATGATACATTGTAAATAACTCCCAAAAGATCACATGATAGTGGGGATTGAAGTAGCTCAAGATCCGAGCACTGATTTGCATGTTCCACTTGATGATTCAAATATTACAGTGATCAATGATTCTATTGGAACATTCATTCAATGACCATATAATATTATAAAGATACGTGAGGTATGTCCTTAATAATTTTTGTAAAATGAAAAGTTTGTAACATTGGATTTTAAAAGGTTTGAAGTGAGGTACGATGTTACATATAGATAAAATAATAGGGAAAGTGAAGATTATATCAAGAAAATCCAATTAATTGACCAAGACTACAAAAGGAAATTTAGTGAGTACCTTCTCCCTCTAATTCCACTACAATATATAATAACTTTACAAGTTCATACAGAAACCACATTCAAAGATGGATATGTGTCGTGCATTCAATATAAATAATAAATATTTGGAAGTTTCATTACAGATGTAGTTAGTCTCAAAAGTTTAAATGAGATTCTCAAGTTTGAATGATTGGGGGTCTAAGTGGTGAATACATATATGAGGTACATTTTCATAATCCATTTTTATAAAAAATGACTTACAATTTTCATTAAAGTTAATAAATATTCATATTTTTTTACATGAAGCTATATTACTACTATGTAAATGTAAAACCCTAAAAAGATTGATTTGGATTCATTAATCCCTGTATCATTTCTATGGAAGAAATTTATTTGGAGATAGAATAAATTGATAAGAAAAAAATTGATCTGAGAAAGGAATTTGAGAATAAAATAACAGACGAAGGACTTTTTTTGATTCCTAAAATGTAGTGGTGAAAATCTGTAATCTAATCATATAAAATATATTTTTATTTTTTCATTACTTTTTTTGTTTTTTAGAAAGAACTGGATACTGATTGAAATCAATTTGGATACCACAAATTTTTATTTTTTGGATCCAATGCATGGATTTCCATTAAAATGACCTCACATGATGTGTATTGTGAATTTTTAATGCATTGTAATCAATGTTTTATAGTTAAACTTTGAATTATATGTTTTAGTTTCTATTTTAACAAGAATTTTTTTATAGTAAGGTGATATATAATGATAGGATAAATCATGGTATGAGGTTAGTGATTAAACATTAGAAGCCTATGGATTTCTTAAAATGGAAACATATTAAGGTATATATATAAATATTTAACTATAAAATCATATTTCAAAAAAAATTACTCATTTTTCTCAATGTTTCTATAGTTTCTAAAGAAAGAAAACAATAATGATTATAGATATTACGTTTTCAAATTTATGAAATATATTATATACCATCAAAAGATAAGAATCCCCAAACAAGTAATGTACAAAGGTAATTATAATTTCATTAAAAATATTTATTAATCATTTGTTTTTCTAGAATTTCTCACTACTATCAAGATTTACAACAATATACGCACTCAAAAGAAGAAGTAAATTTATTTAGAGATGAGTGGGAATAGTACATAGTGTTATAATATTTTCCAACATCAAATTACCTATTACGTTTGTGATATAGTATGGGCTATGACCCTAGAGATACACTTGGGGTGTGAATCATTAGAATCATAATGAATATATATTATTTTTGATCTGTTTCACAAGAACAAGTATAATGGAGGAAATTTATTTATTAAGAAATGAATGGTCAGAATACATGGTGTTAGAATGTATACAAACATCATGAATATGTGACTTCCTACTACTTATTTAGTTAATTTTCTTGTCATTTTATCTACTTTTTCTAGTTATTTTCCTTATCATTTTAATCCAATACTTATTTTATTAAATATACACATTAGTTAAAAACACACGTCACATGCTCAATACCACAAAAAAATCATATTATTTTGATACATTAGGATAGTGATCCATAATTCATTTTTGACATGTAGGTTTTGACCTTATATCAATCTGATACATAATGTGATTGGTATGACTTGAATTGCATGTTTTCAATACAAAAAAAATCAATTTAGTTTAAAACTTGTATCACATATCCAAAACTAAGAAAGCAGGATTGGATTATTTTAAAACTTTAGTAAAAATATCCATAATTCATTTGTGATGTGTACGAATCGATCACATATCAATATGACACCTAATGTGGTTAGTATTACTCTATGTACGTTTTTCAATATACAAGTGTAATTTTTGTTTAAAACATGTGTTACATAGCCAAAACCAATAAAATGAGCTCAAATTGTTTTCAAACTTTAGTAAAATGATCCATAATTCATTTTTCACATATAGGAATTAACCTCAATATAAAATAACTATTTTTTCCATGTAAAGTCTTAAAATATATCTAGTAATATTCTGGAGACCAGTTGCTAAGACAACACATGATTTCGAGGCCTAGTGAACCCAGAATTGATATTTGAAATATATTAAATTTATTAATTACATTCACACACAATTTTACATAAAAATATAGATAACTCCCAAAAATGGTTTCAGATTGGAAATTTGAGTTCTTCATTGAGTTTAGATCATGACTTTTACCCTAGGTAAAACATAACCTTGGAGTGCATCGGATGTTCACGTTGAGCGTAGTCAAAGTTGGGTTAATAAATAAATAAACTAATTTATTTATTTTATTAAAATTATTTTCATGACCTAATACTTTTTTCTAAATGCACTATTATGGAAAAATATTAGGGTGATCAAAATAACATGGGATATTGGAGGGAGATAGCATTGGATGATCATTCTCAAATGAATGACAACCAGGTTGTGGATTATCGATCAGTATGCAATAGAATTTAGGGATATCACCAATGACTAGGACATAGATTCATTTTTCCCCAATGATTGATCCAAATAGAATTAGGACATTTTTTTGTATATTTTTTCCCATTTTATTTTTCTATTATCAACGTGAATCAATCAACCAACAAATTGATTCGCAGATCGAGTATATGTGCAGGTAAAAGTTAGATATTACCTAAGATTAGTGATTTCTATTATTTATTAGTTATATCGATTTATTTATTTTTTATATTTTAAATGAATCAAGACCAACATGAGCATTGGATGAGTTCTATTCCTTGTGTTTGTGTTTTGTTCATTTATTCCCTCATTATTCTCATGTTCATAACAGACAATTCCTTTGGCCAATAGTTTAATGAATATCTAGTATTTTTTGTTTCATGAGTGATCTTCAACACTATGAATCAATACCTTGGGTATTAATGAAATCAAGGATATTATTGTGGGGTAAAATGACAATGGGTGGTTGATCAATTTAGATTTGGAGATACCCATTGCTAGTTTTTGGCATGCATCAGTGGTGTACTGCACTGGAAGTGGCTCCCGATTGAGTTGGGTGACCATACTCTGATGATTAGGCAATGGTGAGGTTTGTTCATGCTAGATCTTCCATATCCAGTGATTTCAATGGTGGGAATCACATATGGAATTAGTTTAAGGGGAAACCACATGAATATATATGGGTTCTGGAAAATTCTGGGTTATTATGATGCTACACTACTAGAAACTAGACCTATACCAATGGTTTGGGTGACTGTGGGCTACCGTGGCATCGGTATAGACCTATACCAATGGTTTTAAAAAAACGTTGGTATATGTGATATGAATTACCTATACCAATGGTTTTCAAAACAATTGGTATAGGTAATTCAAAACAAAATATGGTAGGTTTTGATCCCTGGACCTCCAACTTATAACTTAATGACCATACCACTAAGCTACACTATTTTTTAAACAAAATTTGATAAATATGTATATTTATATTTATAATTAAAATAATTATTTATTTTTGTCAAAATTATTTGACAAAATAATTCATTAAAAATAAAAATTCATATAAAAATGGTTTTCCTAACTTTTGGTATTGGTATTTCTAATTTTGGGAGCTATAAAAATAGTTTTGGAAGAACCATTGGTATAGGGTCAATTAATAGAGGCTATAACAATGGTTTTAGCCAACCTGTTGGTATATCCATTACCTATACCAATGGTTTAAAAAACCCGTTGGTATAGGGTCATTTAATTAAAGTTATACCAACAATTATTCCAAAACCATTTGTAAAGGGTCATTTTATGGTACTTATACCAATGTTTTAGACAAAACTATTGGTATAGGTCCATCTTCTAGTAGTGCTATGGTTTTTTCAATGGAGATAAGTATCACACAGTGTGTGACCCAACCTAGAGACTCAGTGTGTACTTTGGGAGTACACATCCAGGCACATGACTAAAGTGCATAGAGAAGTGTACATGGTAATGGCCAAGTGTACACGGGTTGGTACATGGGAACAGCTAGAAAGTACACGAGCACAGACAGAAGACACGAGTAGGGTGTTTTTTGACCTCTAAATGTCATGTATACATACTTACATGCCATGTATTTTTATATTTACATGTCATGTGATCCAGTGACATATAGGAAGACCGCGGGTTGACTAGAAACACTATGTACTCACTTGAACAGATTGTGTATCCCTTTTGAGGTTGTTTGGATACCTTTGTTTCTTCATTTTGGACCAGTATTGGTTGAGTGTGTTACCTTGGTCCATCCCCTTGAGGGTATAGTGCAATATTTCATCCATATCTTTTTATTTTCATCCCCTCTAGAGGATGAGTTGTCACGACCCGACCTCAGGGCCCGTGCCGTGACTACCCCAAGCCCGCCTTCCATAGGCCAGGGGCTGGCGACTAGCACCAAGGCGTAAAATCCCGGTAAACAGGGAAGGCATTGCCTTTATAAGTAACAACCACCACAGAGTCAGCAAGCGGAAAGCAACTACAAAGTGCAGAAAAGTAAAGGGGGCCGGAATACAAGCCCAACTGAAAGTACAACTGAAAAGGAAAAGAACAGCAACTGAAGAAAAGACGGCGGCCTCGTGTCGTCCACTGGCAATCCCACCTGAGGGGTGGGTACAGATAGCCTCCAGGCTCCTCAGGTCCCACGTCCGCTCCGAGCACGTCCCGCCCAGTGGTCCGCCTCCAGGTACCATCCTGCTCCACGCCCCAACCGAGATCAGCGCTGTCCGTCGTCTGCATCCAACACAACAAGGTGCGGGCATAGCCCGTGCAGGGGTGAGTATAAGCTACTCAGTAAGGACCCCGAGACCCCCGAAGGTCTCCCGAAATCCACAAAGGATATAGCACAAAAGGAAGGTGCAATCACGAAGTAACATCTGACTCGACTTAGGTATATGCCCATACATATACCTAAGTCCCCAATTCTAGCTCTGCTCACGAGCTCAAGAACAACTCAATCCACACAGGAAAGCAAGACTCAAATCCACAAAGGAGAGTAAACAGTAAATCCACATAGGATAGTTCAACACATTCCACAAAGGAGAGTAACATAAGATTCAGCTCAACCAGGTATACTTTTTCAGATGACGTCAAAGATGATCACTGATCTATCTAAGTCGTCGGACCTACGAAGGATCGATAGGTACTAACCCCCGCAAAAGACCCACACAGGATCGGGCTCACACAGAACCTGTAGGCAGTGGCTCACACAGAACCGGTAGTAAGGACCCACACAGGATCGGGCCCACACAGGACCTGTAGCACTGATCCACGTAGGATCGCTGAGTGCAGTAGTCGACGAAGTCCACTGAGGATCTCCGCACAGTCGTCGCCGCAGTCCACGAAGGATCTCTGCTCTGTCGTCGTCGCAGTCCACGGAGGATCTCTGCTCTGTCGTCGAAGTCACAGCCAGCACTAGGGTTCCCGCACACAGCGAGCTCGTTTAGGAGGGTCCGCTCCACGAGCCGAGAGGCTGATACATCAACTGACACGTAGTCCGAAGTTGATGTATCCAAAAGTTCCGTATCGACAACAGGATCTCAACGCAACAGACGGCGCGTCAATCGGACGCCCGGTCTGAGAGTTATTGGCATTTTCGTCCCAGGGGCCCGGTTGGTTTTTAGGGAAAAACCAACCCGACCGTACTCCGCCTGTGTCCGATCCTCGGGCGGAGTATGCCAAAAGTTCCGTCTCACTTAGAGGAAACTACCACAGCTGACGGTACGTCGATCGGACGTCCGTAGCTCAAGTTATGAGCGTTTCCGCTCCGAGGGCGCGGTTGGTTTCATGTACGAACCAACCCGGCCGAACCCAAAGTCTACCAAAACCTTGAGTGTAATATACCGAAACGACCGTATCGATCCAAGTATCGCGTAGCTGCTGACGGTTCGTCAATCGGAGGTCCTAGGCCCAAGATACGGGCAAAAGACCGAAGAGGGCCCGAAACGGGGGTTCTGGGCCCGGGGCGACCCGGCCCGAACCACCCCTGGGTCGGCCGATCCGGGTCGACCCGAACCAGGTCGACCCGACCCGGCTCGACCCGGCTCGGTCGGGTCCGGTCCGGCCTGGGCGCGGCCCGGCCGACCGGACCGGCTGGCTCGGCTTCGGCCGAGCGGCCGAAGAAAACCGCCGCGGGTTTGACCCGCGGCTTGGAGGAACGCGGGCCGCGCGGGCCGCGTGCTGGGTGGCCGGACCGCGGACGCGGTCCGGCGGTTTGCCACCGCCGCGGCCGAGCCGCGGCGGATTCCTCCGGCGGCGCGCCGGGCGCCGCCGCCGCCGCCTTCCGCGGGCCGCCGGAGTTGCTCCGGTGGCCCGTTTTGCCTCCCGTCTGCGCCATAGCTCCTCCCGGGGGCCGATCTTCACTGCGGGATCAACGGATCGCCCCTGCCGCACGGTTCGTCATCGTCCGCCAAATCCGCACAACAAAAAGATCGGCGGAGGGTTGTCGGGTCTTGTTCGTTAGATCCGCACCCTCCGCGTTAGTCATAAAATCATCGGGAGGGATTAAGGCAGCCACAATTTTATCCAAAAATAAAATTGTTCAAGTTTGGTTCTTTAATTAAAAAGAATTAGATCACGGGAACGAATCACCAAGAAAAATATAAAATCCCTACCTCGAAGTCGCCGGCGGACGTGAGGTCGTCGCGGAATCGCTCGTCGCGGAAGGAGGGGTTCGTCGCGTCGTCGCAGAAGAGACGTTCGTCGCACCGCGGGAAAAACGTCGCGCCGACGATCTCCGGATCTAGAACAAACGGATTTAATTAATTAAATCCGTTGTCATTGAAATTAAAAGGGAGAATTAAACGATCCATTTCCCACCTTAGTTTCCGAACGAGGATCGGCCGCGGAAGAAGAGGCGTCGCCGAAGAACGTCGTGGGTAGAGCTCGTCGACGTCGCAGATCACGGTGTGCGTCGTCGAATTCCGGTCGCCGGAGTTCTTCGCGTTCTTCGCGTTCTTCGCGATGAGAGTGGAGGCTCAGAGAATTCGCACAACGATGGTAATCCTCCAAAATAGACAAGTTTGTCTATTTTATTAATTTTCCAACGAACGCAAACGCGTAAGTAACGACCCATTAAATTCGTTGAATTAATTCAACGAATGAAACAGCCCATTTAATTCACGAAATAAACCGCCCAATTAAATGGTCTGTTAAGAAATTAAAGAAAACGCGCCGGTTGACTTTTCAGTTACTTTGACGGGTTTTCGCGGGTGCGTTACTTAGCGAAAGAAACGGCGGGGCTCGTGCGGGCCCCACCGCACAAATATCCTACCAAGGGGTAGGGTATTTCCGGATAGCACCCTATCCGCTTTAACTCAGTTCAAGTGGCTTCCAAGCGGCTTCCAAGCGGCTTAAGTGAAATAAAATAAAGTTGTCGCACAACCTTTATTTTATTTCCGACTTAAAGCCCAAAATTTTAAAAACCACGGTTGAGCAAATGCAATTCCGGAAGAGGCGTTTCTAAGCAAATACCGGCGCTGCGATTTCATCGGTGCCCTCAGAATTTGATTCCGGGCACCAGTTCAAAAGATAGAAAAACCCGCTCGTCCGTTCACTGAACGTACCCGAGCCAAACTTCGGAAATTGATTCCGGGCACACCGGGCCTCGGAATCAGGTGTCGTCTGAAGCTGCGCTCTTGAAAAATTCCAAAGAAAATTAAGAAAAAAATTTCCTTGAAATTTGTGGGTCTTTACATTACTCCCACCTCAGGGATTTACGTCCCCATAAAGATACATCAAAAACTAGGGGAACAAATGGGGGTACTGAGCACGCATCTGAGCCTCCCGCTCCCAAGTGCTCTCCTGGAGGTTCCCGTGCTGCCATCTGACGCGCACAAGAGGAATCGACCGCCCACGTAGGACCCGCTCTTGTCGATCCTCAATCTCCACTGGGACCTCCGCAAAAGTCTCCCCATCGTCCACGTCCATCTCCCCAAAGTCGATGATGTGCGTCGGGTCGTGCACGTATCTCCTCAGCTGAGACACGTGGAAGACGTCGTGCACCCGGTGCAACTGAGGTGGTAGAGCCAGGCGATAAGCCACCTCTCTTATCCTGCTGAGGACCTGGAAAGGCCCGATGAAGCGTGGAGACAACTTGCCGCCTCGGCCAAATCTCCGTAAACCACGTCGAGGTGAGACACGCAAAAAGACATGGTCGCCATCCTCGAACTCTAGTGGCCTCCGCCTCCTGTCAGCATATGACTTCTGCCGGCTCTGAGCTGTCCTCATCCTCTCCTGGATGATCTGGACCTTCTCTGTCGTGGCTCGGACCATCTCTGGTCCCACGAGTGCTGACTCCCCAGGGTCTGTCCAGCACAACGGTGATCTGCAGGGTCTGTCGTACAACGCCTCGTATGGTCCCATCCCGATGGTGGAGTGGTAGCTGTTGTTGTACGCGAACTCCACCAAGGGTAGGTGGTCCTCCCAGCTGCGACCAAAGTCGATAACACATGCACGGAGCATGTCCTCGAGTGTCTGAATGGTCCTCTCAGTCTGACCATCCGTCTGAGGGTGGAAGGCTGTGCTCAGATGGAGCCGCGTCCCGAACGCCTCCTGCAACCCCTTCCAAAGCCGGGAAGTGAAACGAGCATCTCGATCGGAGATGATAGACGATGGCACACCGTGAAGCCGTACGATCTCCTGGACGTAAAGACGTCCCAAGCTCTCCACTGAGCCCTGCTCTCTGATGGGTAAGAAGTGTGCCGACTTGGTGAGTTGGTCGACAATCACCCAAATGGAGTTGTGACCTCTGGAAGTGCGTGGAAGTCCAGTCACGAAGTCCATAGATATGCTGTCCCACTTCCACTCCGGGACCTCCAAGGGCTGTACCAAGCCTGCTGGTACCTGATGCTCTGCCTTCACCTGCTGGCAGGTGAGGCATCGTGAAACGAACTCTACCACAGCTTTCTTCATGCCCGGCCACCAGTGTTGTCGTCTGAGATCCTGGTACATCTTCGCCACTCTGGGATGCACCGCCAAGGGAGAAGTGTGAAACTCTCTCAGCACCTCCTCTCGTAAAGCGACTGGTACGAAGGTACGTCCTCTGAAAAGGATGTCGTGCTCTGCTCCAAGGGAGAAGCCATCAGGTGCCTGACCTAAGGATATCAGTGCACGCCGGGTCTCACAGTCAGCGTCCCCACGCTGAGCCTCTCTGACCCGCTGTAGAAGTGGAGGAGAGACTATGAGAGACTGAAGAAAGGCTGCCCCGTCTCTATCCACGAAGGATATCTGTAAGGAGGCTAGCTGCTTCGTCGCCTCCTCAAGTAGCTGAATGCACGTCCTCCTGCTGAGGGCATCGGCTACCACGTTCCCCTTCCCAGGAGTATAGACTATCTCAAAGTCATAGTCCTGGAGGAACTCAAGCCATCTCCGCTCTCTCAGGTTCAGGTCCTTCTGAGAGAAGATATACCTGAGACTCTGGTGGTCTGAAAAGACTGTGAAGTGCTCGACCATCAGATAGTGCCGCCAAGTCTTCAGAGCGAAGACCACTGCTGCTAACTCCAGGTCATGAGTGGCGTAGTTCTGCTCATGCGGCCTCAATTGACGTGATCCGTAGGCGATCACGGCCCGCTCCTGCATCAGGACGCACCCGAGTCCAGTCCCTGATGCATCGCAGTAAACTACGTATCCAACTCCCTCCTCAGGCAACCTCAAGATAGGTGCACTGGTCAATCTCAGTCTCAGCTCCTGGAAGCTCTGCTGACATCTGTCTGACCACACAAAGGGTTTCCCCTTCTTGGTCAAGGCTGAGAGTGGTGCCGCAACTCTGGAGAAGTCTGGCACAAATCTCCGATAGTATCCGGCTAGGCCCAAGAAGCTCCGCACCTCCGTCACGCTCCTGGGTGGCTCCCAAGCTGGCACTGCCTCGATCTTCGCGGGATCCACTACAACTCCCGCCTCAGAGATGACGTTCCCCAAGAAGTGGACATCACGTAACCAGAAATGGCACTTTGAGAGCTTTCCATAAAGCTGGTGCTCTCGGATTGTGTCTAGCACAACTCGCAGGTGGTAGGCATGCTCCTCCTCAGTCGTCGAGTATACCAAAATGTCGTCAATGAAGACCACGACAAATCGGTCGAGGTATGGCTGGAAGATCCTGTTCATGAGGCTCATGAACACTGCTGGAGCATTGGTTATGCCGAACGGCATAACCAAGAACTCATAATGGCCATACCGACACCTGAAGGTCGTCTTCTGCACGTCCTCGTCTCGAACTCTGAGCTGATGATAGCCTGACCGGAGGTCTATCTTCGAGAACCACCGCGCTCCCTTGAGCTGATCGAAGAGGTCATCAATCCGTGGCAGCGGATACTTGTTCCTCACCGTCACCTGGTTCAGGCGAAGATAGTCGACACACAGTCGCAAGCTCCCGTCCTCCTTCTTGGCGAACAATATCGGGGAAGCCCAGGGTGAAACACTGGGTCGGATAAACCCCTTTCTCTGCAAGTCCTCCAACTGCACCCGCAGCTCTCGAATCTCGGCGGGGGCCATCCGATATGCTGGAGTAGATATCGGGGATGTCCCGGGGTACAAGTCGATGTAAAAGTCTACCTCTCTACTAGGAGGTAGCCCTGGAACGTCGTCGGGAAAGACGTCCACGTACTGGTCCACCTCTGCAGGAAAAACTGGACTCCGCACGTCCACTGCTCCTAGGATGAGGCTAGCCAACTGATGAGAGATGGGCTGCACTCTCCTCCGCGGAAGTCCATCCTGTGCTGCAAAGGTTCCCTTCTCGCCGGTGAAGGTAAACCTGCTCCCGTCGGTGCGAACACATCGCACCTTGCACCTAAAACAGTCGATCTGGGCATGAACCGTGGATAGCCAATCCATGCCCAAGATGACGTCGTAAGGCCTCGACGCCGCTACAAGGAGATCCCAGCCGAAGCTCTCGCCTCCTAGAGTAAGCTCACACTGCCGGCACCAGTGCGTAATCGTCAAGTCTGCTCCCGTAGGAGTCTCTAGCCGTAAGGATCGAGCCAACGGCTCAGTCGGAATCTCCGAGCTCCGAACAAGGGCAGAGGCTATGAAAGAGTGACTCGCTCCTGTGTCTATAAGTACTACAGCAAGGGTGGAATAGACACAGATCGTACCTCGAATCATCTCTGGCATGTCGGGGTCATAGGCCTCCACTGCCTGGAGCTGGGCCTGTCCCTGCCCACCAGCTCCCTGTGGTCGAGGTGGCCCTCCTGGTGGTGGTGGGGGTAGAGCCTGGAAGCGTCGCCCACCACCCGCTGCTCGGCCAGCTTCTCTGCCTCGTCCACCTCCTCCCTGCGGACCGCCACGGTCGACCCTCTGCCTCTGCCTGGGTGGCCCCTCCACCGTCTTCTGCTCCTCTGATCGGCGAGTCGGGCAGTCACGAGCCATGTGACCCTGCCCACCGCAGGAGTAGCACAGCCTACCTCTCGGAAGGCTGGCACTCCGCTGTGTGCCCCGCACTGCTGAGCCGGTGTCCTGAGGCCGTCTGCGTGGGGGTCTGGTCTGCCAGGACCCGAGAGTCATCCGTCGGCTACCTGCTGCCGAAGACTCAGCTACCTGCCGCCCTGCGCTAGGTCTCGCCGCTGAAGAAGGCTCTGCCAGGAAGCTCTCGATCAAGAGGGCTCGCTCCAGCACTCCCGCCTGGGTCGGAATGCTGAGGGAGATCAGCGACGCCCGAATCTCCTGCCGCAAGCCCTGCTCGAAGGTCCGGGCCCGGAAGAAGGGGTCCCGTACCATGTCGGTCGAGTAGCGAGATAGGTCAGTGAACCTCGCCGCGTACTGAGCGACCGTCATGCTGCCCTGGCGCAGCTGGAGAAACTCCTGGATGCGCACCGCTCGGAGGGTGGCCGGGACGAACTCAGAGCGGAAGAGGCTCTCGAAGTCCGTCCAGAGCAAGGATGCCTCATCGTGAACCTGGAGAATCAAGCTCCACCATCGTCCTGTCGTCTCCTGCAGGAGGCTCGCCGCGAGAATCACCATGAGATCCGCTGGTGTCCTCACTAGCCTAAAGATCCGTATCACCGCCTCTAGCCAGTCCTCGGTGGCCTGGGGGTCCGCCTCACCGCGAAACCTGGGCGGTCGCTGGCTCTGAAACTCATGCAGTGCCCTGAGGCGACGTGCATCGTCAGCGTCTGGTACTGGTAGCATCGGTGGCTCGGCGGGTAAAGCTACCGCCGGTGCCACTGCTGGAAAAGGGCCCTGCACCGAGGCCTCGTCGCTCGGTGGGCTGCCGTCGCGCCCTACACTCGGAACCCTAGCTGGCTGTTGTCGCGGGGCCATCCTGAAAAGGAGAACAAGAGCACCACAGTCAGAATAGTATACCTGGTGAGCTGGCACAAGTAATCACAAGGAAAACTTGAGACTTTCATGAAGCAGATCAGTATACCCGGTGAGCTGACACAAGTAATCACAAGGAAAACTTGAAACACACACGCAATCAATGTTTTCATGCATTAAGTCGGAAATCAGGAGTCAGGGTCCTGGTGTACGGATACGTCGGCCGCCGCACCAACACTGGGCTCCCTGAACTGATAACCACACTCAATACACTAAACACTATTGCTTCATATAGAAAGAAAAGACGATCAGAGTCTGCGGTAGAACTGACCACCTTTGATACCAATTTGTCACGACCCTACCTCAGGGCCCGTGCCGTGACTACCCCAAGCCCGCCTTCCATAGGCCAGGGGCTGGCGACTAGCACCAAGGCGTAAAATCCCAGTAAACAGGGAAGGCATTGCCTTTATAAGTAACAACCACCACAGAGTCAGCAAGCGGAAAGTAACTACAAAGTGCAGAAAAGTAAAGGGGGCCGGAATACAAGCCCAACTGAAAGTACAACTGAAAAGGAAAAGAACAGCAACTGAAGAAAAGACGGCGGCCTCGTGTCGTCCACTGGCAATCCCACCTGAGGGGTGGGTACAGATAGCCTCCAGGCTCCTCGGGTCCCACGTCCGCTCCGAGCACGTCCCGCCCAGTGGTCCGCCTCCAGGTACCGTCATGCTCCACGCCCCAACCGAGATCAGAGCTGTCCGTCGTCTGCATCCAACACAACAAGGTGCGGGCATAGCCCGTGCAGGGGTGAGTATAAGCTACTCAGTAAGGACCCCGAGACCCCCGAAGGTCTCCCGAAATCCACAAAGGATATAGCACAAAAGGAAGGTGCAATCACGAAGTAACATCTGACTCGACTTAGGTATATGCCCATACATATACCTAAGTCCCCAATTCTAGCTCTGCTCACGAGCTCAAGAACAACTCAATCCACACAGGAAAACAAGACTCAAATCCACAAAGGAGAGTAAACAGTAAATCCACATAGGATAGTTCAACACATTCCACAAAGGAGAGTAACATAAGATTCAGCTCAACCAGGTATACTTTTTCAGATGACGTCAAAGATGATCACTGATCCATCTAAGTCGTCGGACCCACGAAGGATCGATAGGTACTAACCCCCGCAAAAGACCCACACATGATCGGGCTCACACAGAACCTGTAGGCAGTGGCTCACACAGAACCGGTAGTAAGGACCCACACAGGATCGGGCCCACACAGGACCTGTAGCACTGATCCACGTAGGATCGCTGAGTGCAGTAGTCGACGAAGTCCACTGAGGATCTCCGCACAGTCGTCGCCGCAGTCCACGAAGGATCTCTGCTATGTCGTCGTCGCAGTCCACGGAGGATCTCTGCTTTGTCGTCGAAGTCACATCCAGCACTAGGGTTTCCGCACACAGCGAGCTCATTTAGGAGGGTCCGCTCCACGAGACGAGAGGCTGATACATCAACTGACACGTAGTCTGAAGTTGATGTATCCAAAAGTTCCGTATCGACAACAGGATCTCAACGCAACAGACAGCGCGTCAATCGGACGCCCGGTCTGAGAGTTATTGGCATTTTCGTCCCAGGGGCCCGGTTGGTTTTTAGGGCAAAACCAACCCGACCGTACTCTGCCTGTGTCCGATCATCGGGCGGAGTATGCCAAAAGTTCCGTCTCACTTAGAGGAAACTACCACAGCTGACGGTACGTCGATCGGACGTCCGTAGCTCAAGTTATGAGCGTTTCCGCTCCGAGGGCCCGGTTGGTTTCGTGTACGAACCAACCCGGCCGAACCCAAAGTCTTCTGAAACCTTAAGTTTAATATACCGAAACGACCGTATCGATCCAAGGATCGCGTAGCCGCTGACGGTTCGTCAATCGGAGGTCCTAGGCCCAAGATACGGGCAAAAGACCGAAGAGGGCCCGAAAACGGGGGTTCTGGGCCCGGGGCGACCTGGCCCGAACCACCCCTGGGTCGGCCGCTCCGGGTCGACCCGAACTGGGTCGACCCGACCCGGCCCGACCCGGCTACGCCGGGTCTGGTCCGGCCTGGGCGCGGCCCGGCCGGCTCGGCTTCGGCCGAGCGGCCGAAGAAAACCGCCGCGGGTTTGACCCGCGGCTTGGAGGAACGCGGCCCGCGCGGGCCGCGTGCTGGGTGGCCGGACCGCGGACGCGGTCCGGCGGTTCGGCGCCGCCGCGGCCGAGCCGCGGCGGATTCCTCCGGTGGCGCGCCGGGCGCCGCCGCCTCTGGTCGCCGGCACCGCCGCCGCCTTCCGCGGGCCGCCGGAGTTGCTCCGGTGGCCCGTTTTGCTTCCCGTCTGCGCCATAGCTCCTCCCGGGGGCCGATCTTCACTGCGGGATCAACGGATCGCCCCTGCCGCACGGTTCTTCGTCGTCCGCCAAATCCGCACAACAAAAAGATTGGCGGAGGGTTTCCGGGTCTTGTTCGTTAGATCCGCACCCTCCACGTTAGTCATAAAATCATCGGGAGGGATTAAGGCAGCCACAATTTTATCCAAAAATAAAATTGTTCAAGTTTGGTTCTTTAATTAAAAAGAATTAGATCACGGGAACGAATCACCAAGAAAAATATAAAATCCCTACCTCGAAGCCGCCGGCGGACGTGAGGTCGTCGCGGAATCGCTCGTCGCGGAAGGAGGGGTTTGTCGCGTCGTCGCGGAAGAGACGTTCGTCGCACCACGGGAAAAACGTCGCGCCGACGATCTCCAGATCTAGAACAAACGGATTTAATTAATTAAATCTGTTGTCATTGAAATTAAAAGGGAGAATTAAACGATCCGTTTCCCACCTTAGTTGCCGAACGAGGATCGGCCGCGGAAGAAGAGGCGTCGCCGAAGAACGTCGCGAGTAGAGCTCGTCGACGTCGCAGATCACGGTGTGCGTCATCGAATTCCGGTCGCCGGCGTTCTTCGCGTTCTTCGCGTTCTTCGCGAGGAGAGTGGAGGCTCAGAGAATTCGCACAACGATGGCAATCCTCCAAAATAGACAAGTTTGTCTATTTTATTAATTTGCCAACGAACGCAAACGCGTAACTAACGACCCATTAAATTCGTTGAATTAATTCAACGAATGAAACAGCCCATTTAATTCACGAAATAAACCGCCCAATTAAATGGTCTGTTAAGAAATTAAAGAAAACGCGCCGGTTGACTTTTCAGTTACTTTGACGGGTTTTCGCGGGTGCGTTACTTAGCGAAAGAAACGGCGGGGCTTGTGCGGGCCCCACCGCACAAATATCCTACCAAGGGGTAGGGTATTTCCGGATAGCACCCTATCCGCTTTAACTCAGTTCAAGTGGCTTCCAAGCGGCTTCCAAGCGGCTTAAGTGAAATAAAATAAAGTTGTCGCACAACCTTTATTTTATTTCCGACTTAAAGCCCAAAATTTTAAAAACCACGGTTGAGCAAACGCAACTCCGGAAGAGGCGTTTCTAAGCAAATACTGGCGCTGCGATTTCATCGGTGCCCTCAGAATTCGATTCCGGGCACCGGTTCAAAAGATATAAAAACCCGCTCGTCCGTTCACTGAACGTACCCGAGCCAAACTTCGGAAATTGATTCCGGGCACACCGGGCCTCGGAATCAGGTGCCGTCTGAAGCTGCGCTCTTGCAAAATTCCAAAGAAAATTAAGAAAAAAAATTTCCTTGAAATTTGCGGGTCTTTACATGAGTCTCAAATAAAGTTTCTAGTGTCCTTCCATGAGACTGTAGTGTGATCTTGTATCATTATTTCATATACCCAAAGTGTGGTTCGTGGAATCAGTATGGCCTCCTTGAGCAAGTATTGACCCCTCATACAATATTCTATTTCAATAGGGTTTTTGGTATCATTAGAATATGATCTCCTACATAGTAGTTTGATCTAGATTGGGTTTTTGTTGTCCCCCAGTGGTCCTGGGTGTGATCCACTATCTGAGTATTGAGATCTTTATAGACTAGTGAGTTTTTTTGGTGTAAACAAATGATCATAACCTCTTAGATGAGTGTATCAGGTGATATAATGGCCCATGTAGTGGGTTCTCCCAAAATGAGAATTTTTTAGAAGCTTTGAGTAGAATCTTGTGGCTGGATGTTTGGTTGAGACCACCTAGAGGTGCGATTTCCTTCCTGATTATATTTGGGTTTTTCATTGATTTTCATGTCCATATTATGATCTACATATTCTTAATTATATGTATTTGGTATTTTTGGGGTATCCTACTCGGTATTTTTATACTCTCCCTTGTATGGGCTTTGTCGTCACGTGTCATGTCTTATGTAGATGATGACCCTTTTGATGGTGTCCTGAGAGGATAAGGAGTAGGTAGAGCATAGTTTGTGCTATACAAACCAAGGTATTTTTTGGGTGGTTTCATTCGATACTATTCCCCTTCTTATGAGTAGGTTGGACTCTCTGTATTTTTTGGTTGGGCTTGTATTTGGAAAATTTATCACTTTTAGTATATTATTGTAGTACTCTGATTGTGGTATTATAGATGTTTGAATGCATTGGTTTCAATTATTTTACATTTTAACATTTTATGAGAATGGAAGAGTGTTTGTGTGTGTTTGTGTAGGTACATTAGTTTAATGCCTCACGTGTGTGTGATGTGCCTAATTAGCACTGGTCTCCAACCCCTAGCCTATTAGAGGTGGTCTTGGGGTAGTCGTGGCTTGGGCCCTGTTGGGACAAGTCATGGCAGAGTGGTATCATAGGAGTTAGTTCTACCTTAGGACCAAAGTCTGTGAGATAAGTTTGGGTTTTATAGTAATATTGTTAAGTGTTTTCAGTTCTTTTTTCAATCTAGGTACTCTAGTGTTAGTGTGATGGATGATGTATCCATACATCAAGACTTTGATTACAAACCTTTTGACTCAATACATGTAGACATTGGTTATAAGTAAAACATGGGTACATGCATCATATAGTAATGGGTTGTGGTTTTCATGTCCTTATTGAGATAGTTCCCCAGATATACTTGTTGACCATGGTATATCTTTATTATTTCCGGATTCCTCCATGAATATAACCATCCATGATTCCACTGCATGATCACGGGGATGATCCTCCAAGTGACGATACATTACTACAAGGGCATGTACTGAAGATAGTAACTCTAGGTTATTTACTAGCTATACCACCACCCATTGAGAAAAATTTAGTAGTGGTAATACCAAATGAGGATGAATATTGGATGAGTGTGTTGTATAAGTTGCAGACGCAGTGACCTCCTAGGTTTTAGGGTGATCCAAGACCTTGAGTGGATGAGTACTGGGTAGAGGCAGTTACTCGAGTTTTCTACCTTTTGAGGATTCTTACATATCAGATGGAAGTCCTTATGGAGAGTCTTCTTTAGGGATCTTTTGGGATATGGTGGATTCTAGTGACTTAGTCACATGATGAGACAACTCTCTCCCAGTTAAACTTTGATCATATTTTTAGGGATGAGTTTTATCCAGCCACATTGTGATCAGTGCATATCCAAGATATTTTTCATTTGTAATAGGAAAGTATAATTGTGGTGGAGTATTCAACGAGGTTTAATGATATTTCACTATACTCCATGTATATGGTGTGAGATAAATTTTTTAGAGTAGGGACCTTTGAACTAGGATTACATTGAGATATCAAGGCTTTAGTGATATCTCTTTACATTTCTACATATGTTGGAGTGCTTGAGATGGCCTTAGTAGTAGAGAGATTCATGGAAGAGTATAGACTGATCATGAATGTTAGTAGTGGAACCTAGAAGTTGATACCTTGAAATTAGGTATCCAATGGTAGTTATAGGGATCTGTGCATGTCAGATACGTCAGGAGATGATCCCAAGATAGAGGATCAATGGTGTAGGGATCTCAGGATGGCTCGATTCATTCGAGGGAGAGGTGGGTTTTCTTCTTCAATAGTTAGGGGCATCTTGAATGAGATTGTATAACCTGTTATAAAGCTGATCAAGAGATGGTCAAGGAACCATCCAGGCAGAGACAAAGGTAGGAACATGGAGGTCCTCAAGGTAGTGGATGCAGTATAGGGGAAGGTAGAGAAGTAGGAGGTGGTTAAAGGTTTAACTTATTTTCACCCCACCCCTGGTGGTCTATGATAGGCTCAGGGAGTTGGTGGTCAAGGATGAGGATATTTTTAGACTATGTAGGAATACGATCCCAAGGATATAGGGATGATATGAGGTATAATTTGTGTCTTTTCTACCTTATCTATAGTATTGTTTGACACATAGGAGAGTCATTACTTTCCACTTCCCTATTTCAGGACATAGAGATTCTATTTTAGCCATTGGCTTGACCCTTGTGCTTAGATACTCTAACAAGAGGTTACTCAGTGATTGCACACTCCTGTTGATAGTGTGATTTAATGCTTAGAGGTGAGATATTTGTATGGGATCTCTTTGTAGCAATGACGATAATCTTAGGTTTGGAATGACTATTCACAATTCATGCCAATATTTACTATTTTAGGTAGAGGATGTAGTGCTTCCATATATATGGGATGAGGTTTTCCTATGATGGTGAAAAGGAAACCCTGGTAGAGTAGGATGGGATCAATCATAGAAGAGTGTAGCTGATTAGTCAGTAATTGGCTAGAATGACTGTTGGATTAGTGGATGTTATGGATTGGCGGTTCTCTATGGTGGTAGAAGAGTATGAGGATTTCATTATTGAGGATGTGTCCGGCTTACTACCCTTCTGGGATTTAGACTTCTATATTGACTTACACCCTAGGATGGTCTTGATATCTACACCAACATATTGGATGGATATGGTAAATCTTCATGGGTTGAGGGTACAGTTAGAAGACTTGTAGAATAAGGTATTTTTGAGACCCAGTATTTCTCCATGGGCTTCCCTAGTGTTTTTTTCCAAGAATTTGGATGGGATCTTGAGGTTATGTGTAAATTACCAGATTCTGAAGCAGGTGATTGTGAAGAATAAATATCCACTATTAGGGGTTGATGGCCTCTTCTATTAGTTGAGAGGGGTGTAATGGTTAACGAGGGTTAACCTCATATCATGATATCACCATCTATGATTATGGGATGAGGGTATACTAAAGATTACATTCAGATGTCACTACAGTTACTATGAGTACTTATTGATGCCTTTTTGCATGAAAAGTTCCCCAATGGTGTTCATAGGACTCACAAATCTGATCTTTCAACATTTCTTAGACTTTTTTGTGGTGATATTCATCAACACTATCCTAGTGTACTTGGTGTCTAAGGAAGAGCATGTGATACACTTGAGGATCGTCTCGCACATAATCCTGGAGCACTAGCTTTATGGGAAGCTCTTAAAGTGTTGGTTTTGGATATGAGGGGTCCACTTCCTAAGACATGTTTTCTCATGGGTAGGAGTGGTAGTGGACCCAGTGAAGGTTGAGGCAGTGCTCGCTTGAGATCCCCACAAGAGTGTTACTGAGGTGTGGAATTTTCTTCGGTTAGTAGGGTACTATCAGAGGTTTGTACCAAATTTCTATAGATTTGTAGCACCTTTAACATCTTTGAGCCAAAATGGGAAACCGTTCATATGAACAGAAAGTTTCCATCAGTGTTTTCAAGAGTTTAAAAAGAGGATTAGGAGTGCCCCATATTGATATCAATGGAGGAGGGTGTCAAGTACGTAGTTCTCTATGATGCCTCAGGGACCTGACATGGTTGTGTCTTGATACAGGGGAAATCATTGATTGCCTATGGGTCCATGAAGTTGAGACCGCATGAGAAGAAATATGAAACCTATGATCCTGATCTAGTAGTAGTAGTCCTTACCCTGAAGATGTGGTGATTCTACCTTATGTGTGATAAGTTTATCATCTACTTTAACCACAAGATTCACAAGTTTGTATTCTCTCAAAAGGATCTTAACTTGAGGTAGAGGTTACAACTAGAATTTCTCCTGAACTATGAATTAAGGATAGTTTATACTATTGGTAAGGGAAATGTGTCAGTATACACTCTCAATGGGAGATCTTGTTCTCAGTTGTTGGCCAAGGAGTTAGACCAATATGAGTTGATACAGTTTTCCTCAGTGGATAAGTATGGTGCTTCATATCTTCAACTGATGGTTGTTACCCCACCACTTATACAGTATGTTAGGGAAGCTCGTCATAAAGATACCAACTGTAAGACCTTATGTGCATATATATTTATTATACTTTCTCCTCGTGTATTTTATGAATGTGGTGAGAATGTTATACTTTTTAGAGGATGCACGATGGTATCAATGAAGTTGTGAGAGGAGGTGATAAGATAGTTTCATACATCACCTTTGGAGGTATATCCAGGAGTGTAAAAGATGTATTAGAACCTTAAATGTATTTTTTTATGGTTAGGCATGAATATTTTTATTGTAAAGTTTGTCTATTGATACTTCACTTATCAACAAATGAAGGTTAAGAACCAGGTTCCAATAGGTTTGTCAAAACCCCTTAAGGTGACAAAGTGGGAGTTGGATGAGATATCTATGGACTTAATGATAGGGTTACCATTTACATATAGTATAAATGGTTCCATCTGGGTGATTTTATACCATCTCACCAAGTCATCCCACTTCCATTCCATTCGAAATCAGTTTTTGGTAGAGATCTTGGGATTCTTTTATATGTAGGATATAGTCCAGCTATATGGAGTACCCTAAATGATCATTTCAAACCATGATGCTCACTTCATTTCATGATTATTTAGAGGATTATAGGAGGCATTCAGGACTAATTTGTGTTTTATCATAGCATTTCACCCCCAGGATGATGGAAAGACTAAGCAGCCCATTCAAGTCTTAGAGGACATGTTGTGGGATTGCAAGTTAGATTTTGTCATAGTTGGGTGGATCACCTACCATTGTTAGAGTTTGTGTACAATAAAAAAAATATCATTCCACCATTGGTATCAAATCATTCGACACCTTTTATGGGAAACCCTATAGGTCACAACTTTGTTGGACCAATTTAGGTGAGTCAGCACTCATGGGCTGAGAGTTATTACAAAATATGACTGGGAAGGTTTGGATTATCCAGGAGTGGATGCGGAATGCATAGATCCATCATAATTTCTATGTGGACTAATGATAGAAGCCTTTGGAGTTCAAGGAGGGAGACCATTTTCTTCAAAGGGTCTCACCTCAACATAGATTGTGGATATTTGGACAGGGTGGAAAGCTATCTATGAGATTCATTGTCCCTTTCTAGATACAACATAGAGTTGAAGAGGTGGTGTAACACTTAGCTATACCTCCATAGTTAGACTGGATAAATGATATCTTTCATGCGTTGTAGTTGAGGGGATATGTGCACGACCCATGGCATGTTATCAATTAGGGAGAGATAGACATTGAGGATGGGGATACCTTTGTTGAGTACCCGGTAGAGATCAAGTATTGATATGATAGGATCTTTCATGGGTGATCTATTCCCCTGGTGCATATCTGGTGGCAGTACGGGAATATTCAGGAGATGCCTGGGAGTGAAAGACCCAAATTCATGTTCAATACCCATATATCCTTGTGTAATACTTCGTTTCGATTTCCGGGATGTGAATATCTAAGGTGGGGAGAATTTAAGATATATATTTTTGAAATGTAAAATATTTTAATGTATTTAGTAATATTCTCAAGACCAGAAACTAAGACGGTACATGATTCTAAGGCTCGGTGAACCCAGAATTAATGTTTGAAATATATTAAATATATTAATTTCACATGCACGTAGTTTTCCTAAAAAGTGAAATAACTCACAAACTAGGATTTGGATGAGAAATTTGAGGTTCATGTTGAGTTCAATGTGGGTTTTACCCTAGGTGTGACATATACTTGGATCATGTTGTATGTTTGGGTTGAGCATAGTTATGAGCAGATTAATAAAAAAAAATTATTTATTTTATTTAAATGATTTTCATGACCTAATCCTTGTTTATAAATATGATAATATGTAAAAATAATAGGTTAATTAACATAACCCTATATATTTGAGAAAGATAGTGTTGGAGGATCGTTCTCTGGTGAAAGATAACTTGATCATGGATCTTCAATCAATGTGTTGTGGAATTTGGTGATCTCACTAACCATAATGATGTATATTTTTTCTTCACCAATGATTGATCAAAATCAAGGTAGGATGTTGTTTTATGTGTATTTATCATCATTTTATTTTCCTACAAAAACAAGAATCAATCGAAAAATTGATTGATTCATGGATCGAGCTTATTTGTGGGTACAGGTTAGATATTATCCGTGATTGGGGTTTTTTATTGGTGATTAGTTATATCTCTTTTTCATCATTCTAACACAATGAATAGAGTCTAATAATGACATTGACTAAGGTCCCTTTCTTTTGATTAATTTTTTTTATTTCTTCCCCCATGATTCTTACATTCATCGTGGGAAATTACTTTGTCCATCAGTTTGATGAATACCTGGTATTTGATTATTGTGCGGCCCTTATTCGGTGAAAACAATAACATGGTTACAGATGATATTGAGGCTGTGATTATGGGGAATAATGATGGTGTATGATATATTGGTTCAAATTTGGTGATACCCATTGTTATTTTTTAGATTATGGCAGTAGCATAACACGATGGGAGTGGCTCTCGATTGAGTTTGGTGATAGGATTCTGGTGAGCAGGAAACTGTGAGGTTTAGTTAGGACAAATTTTTCATCTTTGGAAAGGTAAATAGTGGGAATCATAGATGTTAGTGGTGGAATGGGAAACTACATAAAGATATATGGGTTCTATAAAATCCTGAGTTACATGACATTTAATTTAGAGATTCACATAATGTTAGACCCTTATTGTAGTGTTAGGATTTCTAAAAAGAATATAAGTATCACATGACATGTGATGTAATTCACATAGCATGTAACCTTTACTCGAGACTCAGTGTGTACTTCAGTAGTACATAGCCAATCACGTGACCAGAGTATATGGTCAGGTGTATACGGGCATGGCCAGGTGTACATGGGTTGGTACATGAGCACAACCAAAAAAGTACATGGACATAGACAGGCGACATGGGAAGGGTGTTGTTAGAAATATACACACCATTTATACATACTTACACACCATGTATTTTTATGTTTATATTCCATGTGAGGAAGTGACACTTGGGTAGACCAAGGGTTGACTAGACAAGTCATATACTCTCTAGTACACATTGTGTATTCCCTTTGAGTCTGTTTAGAGCCATTGATTTCACCATTTTGGACCAGTATCGATTTATTTTGTTCCCTTGGCCCATCCCATTGAGTTTATAGTGTGGTATTTTTTCCACATATCTGGATTTTGATTCCCTTTGGATGATGAGTCTTGGATAGATTTTGTGGTTTACCTCTATGAGACTAGAGTGTGATCCTTTATCTTTCCTTTATATACACTAGGTGGGGTTTGTGGAATCGGTGTAAACTCCTTGATTCGAATGTTGATCCCCCATATATAATTTTTTTTCATAAGGTTTCATGGTTTCATTGGCATATGATCCCCAATAAAGAAGTTGGATCCAAATTGGGTTTTTTGTTTCCCCTAGTAGTCTTGGGTGTTACCCCCTATCTATGTATCAATATCTTTAGAGAAAAGTGAGTTTTATTTGGTAGGTACCAATAATCATGAGCTATTAGATGAGTTTATCCAGTGATATAATGGATCATGGAGTGGGTTCTTCTAGAATGAGCATTGCTTATAAGTTTCAAGAAGAATCATGTGGCTGGTAGTTTGGTTGATACCATCTAGAGGTGCAGTGTACTTCCTAAGTATATATGGGTTTTTCTTTTATTTCTATATTGTTTTTAGGATTTGATTATTCTTGATGATATATGTTAATTGTTTTTAAGGTATCCTATTGGTTATTTTTATACTAACCCCCATATGGGCTCTTCCCTTATTTTTCATGTCTTATGCAGATGGCGGCCCTTTTAACAGTGTCCTAGGAGGACATAGAGCCAGTAGAGCATAGTTTGGGCTAGAAAAATTGAGTTGTTTTCTAGGTGGTTACATTAGATACTAGTCCCCTCCTTCTGATCAGGTTGGACACTCTATAGTTTTTGTTTGGGCATGTATTTGGGCCCTTTATCACATTGAGTACATTATTTTTGTACTCTGATTGTGGGATTATAGATGTATGAATGCATTGATTTTAGTTATGTTAAATTTCATCATTGTATGTTCTTAAATGTGTGTGTGTGTGTCTAGGTAAATTAGGCTAACATATCTCATGTGTGTGATATGCCTACTCATCACTAGTTGCCAACCCATGGCCTTTTATAGGCAGGCTTAGGGTAGTCATAGTTTGAGCCTCGTCAGGTCAAGTCATGTCACTCACACCAATCCAACATGTGTTGTGGTTGTTATAAATAAAATTATGTGTTTTAAATATAAGTTTCATTTAGTTTAAAATGAATCACATAACCAAAATTTTGGACATTGATCCATAACTCATTTATGACTTATAGGAATCTAACACACGTCAATATGGCACCCGATGTAGTAAGTATGACTTGAATTGCACGTTTTCAATATAAAAATATCCATTTTAGTTTAAAACGAATATCACATTACCAAAACCAATCAAACAATGTCATATTGTTTTTACACTTTAGGAAAATGATCTATATTTTATTTTTGACATATAGGAATTGACCTCACATCAATCCAAAACATGATGTGCTTGGTATGACTCAAAGTGTGTGTTTTCAATACAAAAGTATCATTTTAGTTTAAAACATGAATCAAATAATAAAAATTGAGAAAATTATCTTGGATTATTCTTAAACATTAGGAAAATTATCCATAATTAATTTATTATGTGCATGAATTGAACTCATGTAAATCCAAAAACTGATGTGGTTATTATGAAACTAAGTGTGTTTTTTCAAAATAAAAGTATCATTTTATATTAAAACATGTGTCATATATCTAAAATCAAGAAAATAAGATCATATTGTTTTCAAACTTTAGGAAAACAATCTATAATTCATTTTTCATGTGTAGGAATTAACTAAATTCCAATCTGACACATGATGTTGTCCATATGACTCAAAGTGTATGTTTTAAAAATAAAAGTGTCATTTTAGTTGAAAAAACATGTCTTTTAGGAAAAAAACAATAAAATGATCTCATATTGTTTTCAAAATTTATAAAAATTATTGATAATTCCTTTGTGACACCTTGGAATTGACTTCATGTGAATCTGACACTTGATGTGGTCCATTTTAGTTTAAAACACATGTCACATCACCAAAACCAAGAAAATGAGCTCAAATTGTTTTCAAAATTTAGGAAAATGATCTATAATTAGTTTTTTATGTGTAGGAATTGACCACACAAAAATCCAATAAATGATGTGTTCGATACAACTCGAAGTGAGTATTTTCAATAAAAAAGTTACATTTTACTTTAAAACTCATCATATATCCAAAACCAATAAAATGAGATTTTCTTATTTTAAAACTTTAGGAAAATGACCCATAATAATTTATGATATGTAGGAATTTACCACACATCAATCTGACACCTGATGTGGTTGGTATGACTCTAATTAAGTGTTTTTAGTAAAAAAGAGTCATTTTAGTTTAAAATAAGCATCTAATAGAAAAAACTAAGAAAACGAGATCGAATTATTTTCAAAATTTATAAAAATGATCAATAATTCATTTTTTATGTTTAGGGATCAACTGAACATCAATCCAACACATGATGTGGCCGGTATGACTCAAAGGGTGTGTTTTCAATACAAAAGTTACATATTAGTTTAAAACACATGTCACACCACCAAAACCAAGAAAATTAGATCATATTGTTTTCAAAATTTAGTAAAATAATCCATAATTCATTTTTTACATGTAGGAATTTACCACCCATCAATATAATGAAAAATGTGGTCACTATGACTCGAAGTGTGTGTTTTCAATACAAAAGTTTCATTTTAGTTTAAAATTCATTACATATCCAAAACGTGACAAATTATCTCAGATTATTTTAAAAAATTATTACAATTATCCATAATTCATTTGTGACATGTAGGAATCGACCACACATAAATATGACACCTGATGTAGTTGATATGACACGAAATTCATGTTTTCAATACAAAAGTTTCATTTTAGTTTAAAACACACATCAAATAGTAAAAACTAAGAAAACAAGTTCGAATTATTTTCAAAATTTAGTAAAAAGATTTATAATTAAGTTGTGACATGAAGTAATTGATTGCACATTAATATGATACCTGATGTCTTCAGTAAGACTTGAAGTGTGTATTTTCAATACAAAATTTCCATTTTAGTTTAAAATAATTATCACATCATCAAAACTAAGAAAATGAGCTTGTATTTTTTTCAATATTTATAAAAATGATCCATAATTGTTCTTTGATGAGTAGTAATTGACCACACATAAATATGAAACATGATGTGGTTGATATAACTTGAAGTGCGTGTTTTCAATAAAAAATTGTCATTTTAGTTTAAAGCATGCATCAAAAAGAAAAAACATAGAAAATGATCTCATATTTTTTTCAAACATTAAAAAAATGGTCCATAATTTATTTGTGACATGTAATAATTAACCTCACATCAATCTAATATGTGATGTGACCGATATGACTCAAAGTGTGTGTTTTCAATATAAAGGTTTCATTTCAGTTTAAAACATGTGCCACTAGCCAAAACCAAGAAAATGAGCTCCGATTGTTTTTAAACTTTAGGAAAAATAAACATAATTCATTTTTTGAAATATATAAATTGAATTCATTTCAATATAACACATGATGTGGTTGGTATGACTTAAAGTGTGTGTTTTAAATATATAAGTATCATTTTATTTTAAAACACGCATCAAATAGAAAAAATTGATTGTATAGTTGGATTTTAAATTATGCATTAATACAATTTTATATCAATAATGAGTTTATATATTGATATCAAAAGATTTATAATTTTTATTAATTAATACAAAACCACATATGTATACAGATATTCATAGGTAGTAGTCTATATAACTATACATATGTATACCTTCTCAAAAAATTATATGCATAAAATTGTTCATATGGATACAAATATTAGAAATACCAGTCACTATAAATGGAGGATGGTGGATGAACCCTTATAGGAGCCCAGCTACATTGCCTCCCTACTTCCTTATCCTCCACCCGGTACCCCAACCCCTAGTCGTCGACCACCACCCCTCCCACCCCCTGAACCCAGCTAGTCTGTCACCTATCTCCCCTCCCCATCCACTTGAGTAGTCTAACTTGTCTTCCTAATTAATCATGTCACTAGTTACCCTCATTATTCATGATCATCTAACTCACACAGGATGGTCACCTTTCCACCTCTCCATTTTAGGTCAGATAAATAATTATTCATTGAGTTTGTGTTTTTATAGGATCTCATGCATGACAACATGGTGTTTTTCTCAAGCAAGGATCCATAAATTCATCTTTATTGTTTTGGTAACACAATAATGGTTATTATATCATATTATTATTATTATCATTATTTATTTATGATTATCTTGTGTAGCTAATTTTATCCGTGTACGAACTAAAAATAATAAATTATTATTCATTTCAAATTCATTATTTTATTTTTTCAATTCATTACAGATTATTTTATTGGTTATTTATGTTTAAGAATTGTGTAGTAATATATATAAAAGTCACGGGTCACTATATTAGATATCAAATAAAATGTTTAGTTAACCTTTGGAAACTATGATGAGAAAAATTTAGTGATAACCCTATGGATAAGTCTAAGGATAATTCTAAGTATAGGAAAATATCCCAAAATATTGGTGAAGGATAGAAAGAGTGGTTTTCGAGCAATTGCATCTTTATCTGGATACTACAAGTAGATTTTCCTTTTGAACAGTTGTACCAAAGGGTAATAACTCTGAAAAGGGAACATTGAGTTGGGCTCAATCATCTTTTAGTGCACAATAATGAGCCTTGTGGTATACCTAGTTTGAAACTCTTGGGGGATATGTTTTGGAATTTTACACTCTTTATGAACCATTATGAAGGACTTGAAAAAAAGTTCATGTTAGAAAACCTAATATGAAACATTACCATGGATAACCTATATTGAAACCTAAGGACTCATAAAATAGGATATGCTTATCGTTTATAAGTTACTCCTTATAAATTTATAAGTTTCCATTTTGTATGATAATGCATTCTAATCTTGTTTTTTTATTTTTAGTTAATGGATTGACATAGGAGAAACAGTACCAACAACGAAATGTGATGATTTCCCCAATGATATGAATAACCTTATGCATGTGGGAGATAATAATTCCATGGTATTACAAACTCAAATATCTTAATTTATGAATAATAACATGAATCATATAGAATTCACTCCTCCTCCTAATAAAGAGCCAGTTACAGTCAAGTCTTTTATGATAAAAAGTTCTCCTACATTTAGAGGATCTTCTAATCACATCATCATGAAACAATGGATTAACTATATTGAGAATATATTTTTTTCCCTTCAATTATTAGAGAAAGATAAATTTCTGCTAGATGTTTATCACATTGAGGGATAAGACTATCAATGGTGGACACTGATCATGAACATAAATTCCAAAGAGTATATTGATTTCATGGAATTGGAAGATTTTAATAATTTATTTTTCTATAAATATTTTTCTATGAACTCTCTATATTAAAATGGATATGTAGTTCCTTAATCTAAATAAAAATTAATATGAGTCTATTGGGGACTATGAGGAAAAATTTCTAAGGCTTTCAAGGTACACCTTTGGTTTTTTCAACAATACCAAAAGTAAGGTGGATCATTTCTTTATTGGGTTGAAGTTAATTCTATGAATATCATTAGAAATTTGGGGGTTTGACATCTGTGAAGAGATTTTTTTTATTCCCTTAAAGTTGAGATGGATATTGCTGACTCCCATTGGTCTCATGGGGCTCGAAACAAAAAAAAAATGTAAAATGGAGTTTTCTTTAGGAGAATCAATAGATAAATCCCATACATAAAATAAAACTCAACATCCCACTTGTCAAAAGTTTTTGGAGAAGAATCATAGAAACTATCTAATTTTAAAATAGTTATTAATAAAATTTAGAAAATAGAAGAATTAGGATAGTCAATACATGAGATAAATTAAGACACTCACTACTGTAGAATAAGAAAGGAAGGATCAAATCAATACTCAACCTATGATGTAGTGTTTCAACAAAAATGAACATGATCATTATACATGTCAATTACCTAAGCCAAGGGTAGTTAGAGAAAATCAACAACAACAACCTCCAAGTCCTAGAGAAAAAGAAAGAGCATATATTATCACTACTACTTAGATGGATCCCGACAATGATATAGTGACAGGTACACTATTTAATAATTCAAGATAAGAAAACACACTATTTGATTCTTGTTCTATGAATTCTTTCATATCTTCTATATTTAGTATAACTATTCAAACACTACCTCAAAACGTAGGGTTAGAGCTTTATGTGAGAACATAAAATGAATATATGGTTTCATCCAAAGTATATAACTCCTCTCCAGTCAATGTTTCTAGACTAAATCATTCAAAAAATATCTTCTTACTTTTACTGGATTTTGATGATATATTGGGCATGGATTGACTATCCTTATATAAATCCAACTTCAAATTTTAGGAGAGGGAGATCACTATTCATGTCCAAAATCATCCTATGATTTTATATAAGTGTGAGGAGGATGAATCTCCCATGGAATATTCTATTAAATCATGGATATATTTTCTTATGAGCAAGAATATCTTTCCCAAATGATTGAGATAAAGCAGAGAATCATGCTTGAATATATTCCTGTTGTGAGGGATTATACTGATGTATTCCCCAAAGAGTTTTCTAGTCTTCCTCATAACTAAGTGGTTGAGTTATAAATAAAACTTATACCTTGGATCTCTATCCATATCCAAGAATCCATACAAAATGGCCATTGTTAGTTGAAAGAGAAGAAGAATAAGTTATAAGAGAATCTAGAAAAGGGTTTTATATGCCTGAACACTTCACTGTGGGGTGAACCGGTCCTCCTCATCAATAAAAAGTAAGGGTCAATGCACCTTTTCATTGATTATCATGAACTCAAAAAAAATCATGATAAAGAACAAGTACCCCTATCATTGATAGACAACTTATTCGAACAACTATGTAGAGCCTAGTATTTCTCTAAGGTGTACCTTTGATCAAGATATCACCAATTAAAGGTAAATAAGTAAGATATTCCCAAAAATATATTTTAAACAAGTTTTAGATACTATGAGTTCTTAATTATTACTTTAAAACTCAATAATTATCTATAAATATTTATGTAATTTATGAATAAAGTCTTTATATATTATCTTAAAAAATTTGTGGTAATATTTATAGATGATATTCTAATTTACTCCAAAATCAAGGAAGAGCGTGAATAGCATTTGAATATTGTGAAAAATGATTTGAGAAAGGAGAATATATATAAAACTTGTAGTAAATGTGAGTTTTTGATGAAGTAAGTATCATTATTTGGGAATATTATCACCACAAAAGGAATATCTGTGGATGCTTCTAAGAAAAATGCAATTGAGTACTAGCCTAGACCAGCATCTCTAATAGTGATATGTATTTTCCTTGGACTATATGGGTATTACCAATGATTTATGATAAAATTGTCATAATTTTAAAACCCAATAACCAATATAACTTATAAGGGAGTAAAGTTTTTTTAGACTAGTGAATGTGAAGAAAGATTTAAGGAGTTTAAAAAGAGTTTTATTACTACACCAGTACTCATGCTACCCTCAAGTGGGGAACATTGTGTGGTATGAAACAATTTTTCGAAGAATTTATTAGTTTTTTTACTAATTCACAATGATAAAGTGATATCATATTTCTCAAGACAGCTAATATTTCATGAGAATAACTATCCCACACATTATCTAGAGTTGTATATTGTGATCTTTGCGTTGAAAATATGGATACATTATCTCTATGGGTAGAATTTTGAAATATATACAGACCATAAGATCCTAAAATATATATTCACATATAATGATATTAATATGTTCCATTAATGATGGTTAGATCTGATCCATACTATAACTTCTCAATCCATTACCGTCCTAAAAAATAAAATAAAGTGGTAGATCCCTTAAGTAGAAAGGATCCAGTAACCTTATCACTAATGAGAATTGAGAAGGATCCAATCATCTTATACTTGAAAAGTATGGACCTCAAAATCATGAAGTAATGACTGTCATCATTCCTTTAACAATGATTTCTCAACTATCCCTTCTAGATAATATAAAGTGTTCTTAAAGACATGATGTGGAAATTCATAATAAGGTGGAAGCTATAAGAAAAGGGAAATACTTAGAGTTCTAAATTGATGAATAAGAAGTTGTAAGATCTGGGTTATGACTCTAAGTACCTTTAAATCTAGATATTAAGAAATATTTGTTGAATGATGCACATAGTTCAACCTTTTTCATCCACCAAGGGAGCATAAAGATATATCAAGATATCTAAGAGCACTATTGGTGGAAAACATAAATAAGGATATTTTTTAATGTACATCAAAGTGTCTGTTATGTCAATAAGTGAAGGATGGAAGGAAAAAATATAAGGGTATGATGTAACCATTACCTATACCTATATTGAAATGTGAAAATATCACCATGGACTTTTTCACTGGTCTTCCAAAGGCATCAAGAAGAAACAATGTCATATGGGTTGTGGTGGATTGTCTTAAAAATATTTCTCAATTCATTGAAATTATAGATGAATTCTCACTCGATTAACATGAAAGGATATACATCAAAGTGGTAGTTTGGTTTCATGGAACACCACCATCAATTTTATATGGCTGAGATATGATATTTACCTCTAGGTTCTGAAAGTGCCTCCAACATGATCTAAAAACCGAGTTGAAATTTAGTATGGATTATCACTCCCAAACTAATGACAAATATAATCACACTATTCATACACTAGAATACATGTTGAGAGCATGCTCGGTAGAATTCAAAGGAGGATAGGATCAACATCTTCCTCTAGTTGAGTTCTCATACAATAATATTTTCCACTCAAACATCCAAATGGATCTATTTGAATCCCTTTATAGGAAGATATATAGAACACCTATGTTTTGGGATGAAGTTAGTGAATGCAATAATTTGTGACATAAAATGGTTGATTATATGGTAAAAAAGATCAAGAATATTTAGTACTACATCAGGACTGCTCGTATTCAACAGAAGATCTATACTGACAATCATCGACAATACTTGGAGTTTAAAGTTGGGGATAAAGTGTTTCTCAAAATATATACATGGAAGAAAGTCATGATATTTGGGAATAAGGTAAAATCACTAGGTACATTATCCCCTATGATATTCTCGATCACATCAAAGATATGGCTTATTGACTAGAACTCTAGCTGTCCCTTTCTTAAGTACACGACGTATTCCATGTATCCCTCCTAAAAAAGTACATACTAGATCCCACACATGTACTTAATTTAGAGGTGGTTCATTTGGAAAATTATATATTTTAGGAGAATCAATCATTGAATATCTTGTATCTTAGAGATAAAGTTATATTCAACAAGACAACTCACCTGGTCAAAGTGTTATGGTGGTACTATAAATTTGAAGAGGTAACTTGGGAACCAAAGGAAGCCATGAAAGAGAATCACCCTCACATTTTTTCACCATATTATGTAATAAAAAATTTTTAGGGTGAAATTATTTATTGGGGGAATAATGTAACACCCTGATTTTTTTAAAATGAAAACTATTCTTGATAGCGAATGTGACACACAACATCGATCCTAAACAAATAATGATTATTTATGACCATTATAACCAAGATTTTAAATTTATAGGTATTAATAGTTTTAAATAATTTATGAAATATATATAAAGTTCCAAATAGATATAAATTTATTGATAAATTCTTAGTAAATAAGAACTCAATTTTTTAATAAGTTTATTTTATTCTTCAAAAAAAATATGTTTACTTTAAAAATGATTTTCATTATTTTTTGTGAGAAAATATTATAATTAATTTATGGAACTTTTAAAATTTTTATATTATGATATGAAAATCATTTTTTAAATAATAATATCAAAATTAAATTAGGGATAAATTTAGGTATTTTTCTAAAATGTTTGATTTCATGGTGAATAGTGAAAATTATCGATTTTTCAAATACTATCATTTCTTTTCGTTAAATAAATTAATTAAAAAGTTATATTATATTATTTATTTGGTATTGAAGTGAAACATAAAAAAAATATTTATATTAATCTAATTAATTTCATTTGAATCATAAATCTTCATTATTTTTGTAAAAGATTATTTATATTCTTAAAAATGCGGTTTTTCCCAAACTGTTTTTTTTTGCATAAAGTCTATCCATTTTAATTAATTAAAATTACTCTAGTAACTAAATATTTAAATTATATTTATATATTATATATATTTATATATATTAATTTAAATTTATATATTGGTAATTACTAGTTATATAGTTTATGCTATATCATCTTAGGCTTGAAAAATACATTTTTTGAAAACCTGTTTTTCAACACGTTTTGTGAGTTTAATTTTAAATTAAATTTTGAAACTTATGTGAATAGAATTTGATAAAATGGATTCCATATTTTTAATTATAATAATTAATATTATATAATAATTTCAGCATAATATTTTGTCATAATGAATAGTAAAAACAATAAAAATTTATTACCACGATTAATGTAAAAACCAACTTATTGGGGGTTAAACTAATTAGGTAAAGGGAGTAACATGTTTAAAACATGTTTATTTTTTAATGGTGGGTGTTTTTATATACCATATCACCCCTAAAATTTATTATTTATCTATTTTTTAGTCACTTTCTTGAGAGTTACTTCCCATTATTGAATAGTTTTGGGTATTTACAAAAATGACACTCCCTCTCACTTATAAAAGTGAACCTCCAATTATCTACTTTATACACTTAAAAATATATTTTTTCAAAAAATAACTTCCAAAATACCTTCCTTAATTTCCTCCCCACATCCTAGAGTCATTTTCTTATCATAAATTCAATCTAGGGAGGCTTTAGGTATAATTCTAAAGAGGTGGTCTGAAGAAGAGGTATCATTCTTAACCAAGCATCTTTGTTTTGTTTATTTTTCCACCTCATTAAAATATTAATAAATAAATATGATATTAAAAAAATAATTATCTTACATATACTAAGATTTTATTATGTTAATTTAATAACATAAATTCATCATTACTTTTATCAAATGGGAAACAGAACCATCATTCGTGTGTACAGCGAACTACTACCACGTGAACCGATGTAATTCATTTTCTATCATTTCCTCTCAATGATATTCAGGATGATGTATTTAATTTTTATATATTATATTAATTAAATATTAATCATTATTTAAAATTAATATATCATATGCCTTCTTACTTTACCATCCAATGAAAAATGATAATGTCATTTATTTGTACGGCGGACTACCGCCTCGCGAAGCGATATGATTCATTTTTTATTATCATGTGACAAAGATGGTATATATAATTTTATTTAAGGAAATAATATTATATTTATGATATAAAAATTATATAAATATAAAATAACACTTACCCTTTTTCTATCTTGATCATTGAAAAATGTAAATGTTACTCATGCGTATGTATAACCTACTATCTTCATGGTTGTAACATGGTTCATTTTTAATAACCATATTTCATGGTTTATTTTAAAATTATAATTGATGCATAAATTTTAAAATTATTTAATTATTATTATTATGGATATGATTAAATAAAAATATATTTTACCGTAGTCATCTTTCCAAAGTGATTTTAGATATATGAGTCGAACATCATCAAAACATCCTAATTGAACCTAAATGATTAAGTAATTGTATATAAAATAATAATAAAAATAAAAGGAATAATAAACTTGAAAAGTTTTCTTAATAAAGTTAATAATTTAAAAAACTTTTATTATTTAGTAAGATAAAGAAAACACGTGATAAATTGGGCTTGAAGTAAGGGATCTCTCAAAACCACCATTTCCTTTGGGTTATGAAAATTCTCTCTCTGACTCACTTTATATCTATATTTAATGTTATGAAATTATTTTAAATTTTGTATATATGTCTATCACATATATACCTATCTTATTCTATCTTCTTTTAATAGGTTAATAAATTCCTTATGCTCATTTATCAAATTCATTCATTATGGAATTTCTTTTTATTTTTTTATGAGGAAAAATAATGCCACTGGGTTTATTTATAAGAGCAATTATTATATTACACCTTATGATTGATTTACCTTATGTGTTATACATAAATCATTAATATGTTATTATGGGTGTTCCTAGATAGTTCTCAAATTAATTGGATAAATTTTTAGTCTCATGAGGCATCATGTATGGGATTAGGGAGTAAACCAAATCTATTATGGGACTTTTTCCACCATGTAATATTGTTAATGTAGTTATCCTTGACTCATTTTTATTCCATGTTATATGTTTCTTACACATTTCCTATGTTACTATGATCTTATGATACCATGTTCTTTATGTTATTCTTCTATGTAATTAATCATGAACTATATCTTTTATGATATCATGTTGTACCTTTTACCCACATGTTATGTTTCCTTATCATGTTTATTCACTTTCTGGGATTTTTAGCTCACCCGTTTCTTTAATTTATTCCCAAAGTTATCCATTGTAGCTCTATAAAATCAAATAGAATTAGGATCTCATTATGGAAAATAAAATGAGGGTGTCATGTTGTAGTTTCTTTTCGATGTATTATGAACCTAGTCTTCCAAATACACTAGGCCTCATGATCTTTGGGGTTGTATTTATTATTTATTTATGTTTAAGAATCATATATTGATATGTGTAAAAGGCTACAGTAACTATATTGATCATTTTTAATCCCTCACAAATCCATTGAGAAAATACTATGATTTTTATATATTTTTCTTTCAATAATGGTGCCTTCCAGTTTGACTCTATACCTAAGTTAACCAACTTCAACCTTTACAGTAAAAAATGGATTATGCCTTTAATTTAAAACATTTAATATGCCAGAATCCACTTGGAACAACTTTTTATTAGATATAAAAGCAACCTTTCAGTGTGAAACATTCTGGCCCTGCGTCATGATCCTAAATCATGACTGTATTTAAGTAATAAACTCAATTCCTTTATCTGTAGCCTCAAAAAAATAATCCACTTAGTTTCACATCAGCAAGTATGTACTAATAACATCTAACATAATGGTTTGGACCCAATCCATAGTAAACCACTCTTAATAACTCTCATTTTAACACCTTTGGGTTTCCAGAGGATGAAATTAAATAAATATGCATCAATTTATTTATATATAGGTTCTCTATAGATAATATCTATTATTTATACCACATTGAACCTACTTTGTTGGTTCTCTACTTAGTGGTTTGGGTTAATATAGTATATGAATTCATCACGGATTTTCAGTCCCACCCCAATATGATTTTTTTAAAATGGTAGATTCAAGTATCTTAGTCAAAAGATCAACTAGATTTTATTTGGTACCAATATAACAAATAACCATGAACCTATCAGACACCAAACCCCAGACATCCTCAAGTCTCACTTGAACATGCATTTTTTTCCTTTTATTTGTATTTGATACTCTTAAACTTTTCTATTGTGGATTGATTATCACAATTTACAAATATTATATGAGTGGTTTTTTTGTTATTGGATGTGTGGATAGTAGTCAATATAGCCACTCAATATTCTCTCTAGTAGTATCTTGAGCACACAACTCATCACCAAAAGATGATTGTGTAAGAATGGTCTTTTTACAATACCGCCCAAATACTGCACCATCATCCAAGGTAAAAACATACCATGTACAGTCATTTCTCCCAAAGTTTTTGATTATCCAACTCACATCTTTATACACCATGAGCACATCAGGGAATCAACCATAATAAATCAAAAGGAAAGTAGTACCCTTTAAGTACCAAAGTAACATAACTAGTGTTTTCCAATGAGACTTATCAGTATAACTAGTATTTCTTTAAAACATTGAAACCAAAAAAATAAATATATAATCTTTTATTATTCATAAGATATTCCAAACTTCCAATTATCTGATAATACCATAAATAAGACACAATAACACCACTCACATTTTTTTTATTAATGTTATGAAAGGATCATGTGGAGTTTTAACACTTTTGAAATTTTGATAACCATACTCCTTATATAGAGACCCTAGTTTTTCTTACAAGACTATTAAATCATTTCAAAGATAAACAACATAAAAGCATTACAAATATAGGATCCAAAGGTTTAGTCTCTTGGGAAAATTAGTCTTATACATATCTTTTACATAATAAAACATAAGAAATATTTAAATCTTTCTTCTCTATATTCTTATAGGCCCTCACTTTCTCTTTAGTATAAATAATCACCTAAGGATATACATCAATGAAAGGGATCAGCTAGAATCATAGTAAGAAGATGAATAAGGGACATGAATCAATATAATATGAGTGATCCTAATCATCATAACATAATAATAGGATTATCATCAATTTCATGAGGTAAATAATAAAAAAATCATGGAATTTGGAAATTCATAAAAATGAAACATTGTGTCTTAATGGTCAAATACCACACATAGTTGTGAACAAATCTACCATCATGTTCTTGCATAACATATGTGCATAATAATAACATCATCATTGGGAACAAGGATAGCATCATGTTCATGCATATTGCACATTATCTTATGAGATACATCACATTACCCAATGCATTGGAAGTATATATAATTCCAATCCCACCAATCACATCATAACATTTACATAATCATGCATGCCACATATAATGTATAACAATAATAGTTATAAAATAACCCATGGAAAGTAATGGGTTTCATAATAATCTCATAAATCATATATTCATGAATAAAATTTGGAGTTACTAAATGAAAAAGGGAAAAAATACTTTGTATAAGAATCATAAATCTTCAGTGAAGAAGAAACAATCTTAAGAGGAGTTAAGATGTCTTTTGGAAAGAAGATATATTTTGGAAATATAATTATATTTGTCATAAAACCAATATAAAAAAATGTATATCCTAGAAAATAAAAGGTAAGAATAATGTAACTATATTTAAAGAACATTAAAGTAATATCCACACAGAAATTTTTCATGAAAGAGGTATAAACCAGAGAAAGGGGGTTGAGATCAAGAATCCCCTTACCTTTATTCCCACTTTATTTTGGCACTTTTGCACCTCTTGAATAATATACTTAAATTTACTAAAACATTGATATAGAAGTGAATTATAGTCCATTATACATCTATTTATCAATTATAATCATTTTATTATATTTCTTAATTTTCCTTGATGAAATTTAAGCGTTTTGATATCATGTTTTCCTAAAATGTTCTCTTTTTTTCTTCAATTTCACTAGTTTGTTCAAGATAATTATTAAATAAGTATAATAAATTCCAGAATATTAAAATAAATATATTTATACATTTATATATAATAAGTAATTTATTTTAACCATTCATAGGTTTGGTCTTATGAAAGTAATTGGAAACATCCTCATTGGTTGTTAACCGACCGTTATCGAGAACATCGTTCAAATATGAAGAAAAGGAGGTATAAAACATAAATACATTAAAAATATAATTCTTACAGAATGATAAAATCATTAATATAATGTTAAAATATTTCCTAATTCAATATTATAATATTTAATTTTTAAATAAGTTTGTAAAAGATAGGGTAGAGAAATAAAATGAGTGGATAGTTGAAAAACATACTCTTTCTTTGATTTAGCTTCTCTTGTACAACACTATAAATCCTTTGATTTTTGGAGTTTAATTACTCCATAAAGTCCCTATGTATTCTAAGAGGATTAATAGGGAATATTCTTTTAGAGATTTTTCTTTGGAATGGGTGGGAGGATTTTTTTTTAAAGGGGAGTGAGAGGGGTTATTTATACTTGAGGAGAGGGGTATTTTTAGAATAAAATATTGAATAAAATAATATATCAAATGTAAAACTTGTAATATTGAATTTTTTACAATATAAATCATATATAAATATATTATAATGGGTTTAAGACTTTAAATTAATTTTATAATTTTAATTGAGTAGTTTATTAAAAAGTAAAGTGGAAAGAAATAAAAAAATTTATTTTAAGGAGTCACTTTTTACTTTAGGTTTTGGGAAGTTTTGTTTAGGTATAGAAATTAATTTTATAATATTTTAATGAATAATTTATTAAATAAAATATATTTTGTCCTAGAATAAAGTTCTATAAATTATTATTTCATTAATAGTTCATGAATGATGTAACTTAAGATTCACTGGTTATAAAAAACTGTATTTTTACTATTCACTTGAAAATTAAAGTATTTCAAAAAATTACCAAAAAATCATCCTTAGAAAATTTTGATGTGATGATTTAAAAAATGATAATAATATTATCAAAAATAATTTATAAAATATAAAAATAATGTTTTTAACAAAATACTTTAAAATACAGTTTATTAAAAAATGTTCTTATATTTTCTTTAATTTTTTAGTCATGATATTTATTTTTTAGAATTATAAATTTTATATTTACATAAAAAAAGTATAAATATTATTTTTATTACAATTTATTATTTTGAGGTAAAATTATTATTCCAACGGTCATATTACTATTCCAATGGTCAGGTTACTATTCCTAATGGTTAGGTTACTATTATAATGGGTGCATTACTATTTCAATAGTAATTTTACCTATTATAAGTACCACTTCATTCTTTCACTCAATATTCAACTCAATTCCTCTCAAGGTTATATATTTTAATTTTTTATAATGTAGTTTGGTTTACTAGTATTTTTCTTCTTTTCTATAGTGGTTTTGGTGGGGGTGATCATTTTAGTATATTAAAGAGATCCATATTTTTCCATTTTATATTTTATATTTTATATTTATTAACCATTTGTAATGTTTGGAATTTTAATTTGTTTCATTACTGATTAATGTAATTGTATTTAGTAATGACACAAAGTATTTATTGGTTTCTCTATATTTTGTGGGTAAATAATATTATATAATATAATAAAACACATGTTTATTCAAGAATCAAATATTACTAATAAACACTAGGTCATTACACTTTAAGTATATTTTAATCAACATAATGAGACTAAGAAATTATTATCCTAGAACCGAATGAAACGGATTCAAGACCAAGATTAAATTTGAAACTCACATATCCTTTATTTCAAACCTATTTTTCAAAAATTACTTTGTCTCATTTATAATATCAATGTTAGACCCAAAAAATTAATTTAATCTATATTTAATCACAAAATATTACCACCGATTGATTTTCAATATACACACTTATCTCATTCATTTACTTGGAATCCAAAACATATAATTATTCTATCAAATTTATCATTCCATTACTTAGGTTCTTTCTTAAGTCTATATAAATACTTAACCAAATTACAAACCTTGTTCTCATTAAAAAATTCTACAAATACTTTTGGTTAATTCATATTATTCTCCTCTTCAAGGTCATAATGAATAAAAGTCATTTCTTACATCCATTTAATTGATCTTAAAATCATATATAGAAGCCATCATGATTACCATTCCAATAGTACTTACACAAGTAATATGGGAATAATTAATGAAGTAGTTTATTCCCTCCTTTTATATAAACCCTTTAGCGACCAATATAGATTTATACTTATCAATGGATCCATAAATACTATGTTTCCTTTTAATTATCCTTTTACATACAATATTATTTCACCTTGGTGGAAGATTAACTTAGGCCCATGATCCTTTAGAAACAATTAATTCAATCTCATTTTAATTTCACATTTCTAATGGCTTGATTTAGGTGAAGTCGTGGATTGTTAAAAGTTGGTTGGTTTTTCCCTAGTGTTGTAAGTAATAAAATCACTCCCAAAGTCCTTTAAAACCTATTTCCTTTTACTCCTCTAGGGTTCATCCACTTCATCAGACCCATCAGGTCTTGAAATGCTATGTATATTTACCCTCACATTTTTTAAATTCTCTACATATTTAAGAATGATTCATAATTTTAAGGTGTAATCTAAAGTAGAAAAATCTTTGGGTACTCTAGTTTTGATAGAAAAAACATCCTCAAAGAATGTATTTTCATGAAACTCAGTAATGGTATTCAAATAAATGATAGTAATCTCATATTTAACCACTAATAATCTTAAATAATAATCTGTTTCAATATACTGAAGAAATATAACATCAATTTTTCTAGGCCCAAGATTTTTACTTTTGTGATTTGGGACTAATACTTTGGCAAGATAGCCTCACACTTGAAAATATCATAATCTTGTATTTCTTTCTTTACATACACCAAACAGAGTTTTTTCCTTATGTTTATAATGGAATCTATTTAGTATATGGAAAGTTAGATTCAGAGTCTCTCCCTATATATATTTAGGAAATTCAAGAGTAAAAAAAACCATTAATTATATATTTCAATGTAATATATGTAAATTCAACTATCCCAATGGGATGAGATGAATAAAGAGGTGTCTTGTCATGAATAATTCTATTGTTTTGTAAATATTCAAAAAATACATTAGACACATATTATACACCCCTTTTAGATTCTTAACAGTTTATGTTTCTTGATATTTTGAAGTTTAGATTCATTCTTATAAATGATAAATTTTTCAAGTGCATCATATATACTTTTTAACAGATAAACATTACAATATCTAATAAAATCATCAATAAATGTGGTAAAATATTTCTTATAGTCTATATTCAATGATCCATTAAATTCAAAAATGTGTGTGTGTATCTATTCAAAAAAAAATATATCCCTTTCAACTGAATGATAATGTCTTTTTATTTTTTTAGTATTCACACACACTTGAAATTTTGATTTATTATCAATGCATTGATTTTGTATTAAATTCTTATTCATCATCTTTTAAATATCACCAATATTTCAGTGATTAAGGCATGTATTCAAAACATTAGAGCATTCAATAAAAATTAAAACATGAGTTTTTGAATGATATTCTCTCCAGAAATACCAGCAAGTTCAACCCTACATTTAAAAAAACATCAGATATATAGCCTTTACCAATAAAACAACCTATTTTCAAAATAAAAATTTTATTACATTTGAATGAAAATTCTAATCCCACTTTAATTAAACATGACACACTCAAAAAATTTATGTGAATTATAGGTTTATGTTTCATCCTATGAAAATATAGAATTCACCATGGGGGAACTTCAAGTCCACACATCATATTCCATGAACCATGGAAGAACTATTATTTTCCATATTCATGTACTTATCATATACATGTTGATAAGATCAAAATAGCAATTTATCAGTACAAACATGAAAATTTTCCACATTATCAACCAACCAAGAAGTGTCTCATATATAGTAAGAACACCATGGTTTAATACAGCATACCCATCGATGATTTCAATAATACCATTCTTTCTATAAATCATGTTATCCCCATCATATTCCATCATTATTTTAACCTAAGTAGGAACTGGGGGTTCTTATTTAACCATGGTTTTCTTGCTAAGAAAATTCTTAGCTCAATGTATAATTCATCCCCAATTACAACATGGTTTTTTTTAATTATATTTTTTTCCATTTCCTTTAGATTTATTTATTGGTTTTGAATTGGGTTTCAAATTATTAAATTTCTTAACATAATTTTATATTGTTACCACCTATTATTATATTATCCCTTTGTTCAACTAGTATCCTATGGATTTTATTCCTATATAGTTATTCTAAATAAATTTAAATCATAATCTATTAAAGAGATAATTTAACTTTCTTTACTTGAGATTCATAATAAACCCTCTCAAGACTGGATAAATTCATCCACAATTAAAATTTCTTGAAACTTCTTAGAAAGCTTCATTGCTGCTTCAAATAGTGAAAGTATGATATGCAAAAATCCATGCATTTATTCAGTCACTGATTTTCCATCAAACATTTGGAATTTTAGGTATTTAAAATATGAAATATTTTCTTGACCTAATTCATTGGTATTATATTTCTTATTTTATTCATCCCAAAGTTATTTCATAGTGTAAGGCTCGAAACATTACACATCAAACAGAAATTTTGATAATGTAGAGAGAATGATCTTTTTGGCTAATTGATCCCTTTTATTCCATAAAAACATTTCATCGATTTTGGGATCAACCATAGTTGGTTTAGGTTTTTCATACTAGATTCCAAGAAACAAACCCTTAATTATAAACCAAATTTTCAAATGTTGTTTCTAATATTTGAATCACTGGACATTAAAATTTTTAGGTAGTCCAGACATATCATCTCTAGTGACAAAACACATTCCAAAATGATCCAAGGGATGCAATCAAACTGTTATGGAAGAAAATAAAAAAAAATATAATCAAGGAAAAATTATTAGGAATGTTCAACTTTACTTAAAGAAAAACATTATGGGGTTCATGGCCACCTTCTAGTTAGAACACATGAAGATACTGCCTTGAAAATTCATGCATGGAAGAAAAAGATCTATAATGAGCCCCATGTCTAATGCCCAAAATATATAAGACAAGCTCACCCAAGTTACCACACTATAGTGTAAAACCTCTAGAAGAATTAATCAAGAACCATCAGAAACAATGATAAAAAAATGAAATACAAAGAGTAGCATAAATGGATAATTCAGTCCAGAATTTCACCCTAATCCATGGGGTAATAGTTCTATAATTTTATTCAAAAAATAAATAGGATGATTACAATGATTGATCCAAATCTATATATAAGTATCATTATATACTAATCACAAGTGATCCACCCTACTTATATATTAGAGTCCATATGGTGCTTCTAGCTTCCACTACCATCCTATCTTCATGGGATGAAGTACACTTCCTATGAGATACACAAAGGAACCCTTTTTTGGTCAAAGTAATACACCACCTCAATGTGTCTAAAAAATTGACTATTCATCCTTTGTTGAACTCAAAAGATGTCCCTCCTACCTCATCTTTCAGTGAATGAACTTTAAATGTACTTAATTCCACATGCACCAACCTGTATCTTCTAATGAACTAAGACCCATACTCCATCGCTCCATATCTATAAATACATCAGAAATAAGGCTGCCAAATTTCCTCCTTTGGTGGTATTATTTATCCTCCTTTGAAAAAATGAATCTCACACCTTGACAATCTCCCACTGGATATTAATTTCATTTTTTTGACTAAGTCCTCTTCCATCTTTCATATAGACTTCATTCTTCTCCTTTGAATTTTTATAAAGTAGATTCATGGTTCCCCACCATTCTTTCCTTCTGGTCAACCCAAATATATTGAGGCACAACACTACCTTAGAACTTCTTGAGTCATATCATTTTTCAATATGTAAGCTAGATTCTTCGCCCCTTCAATATTATAAAGATATAACACTATTTCCTCTAACAGTATTCAAATGAAGTGGTACTTCAATTGAAAATTATTTTTCTAATAGTGAAACATTTAATTCTTCACTAAGTGAATCAAAATTTGTGAATCAAAAAAGAGAATCCCATGACTTTGTATCTTTCAAAGATATTTCTATAAACTCTTCATCAAAATCAACTATTTCCCTACTTATATTAAAGAAACATACTCTACTTTCATTTTAAAAAGTGTGAACACCGGTTGAAGTTTGGATATGCAATTGATAAGTATATTTCATGCATATATTTTATGGCATTTTTATGTATTTATTTGTGTATTTAAATGAATAATCTTTCCAAATGTTAGACAATTTAACTTGTTTTATGTTTCTTTGGTAGGATACAATGAATCTTGGAAATGGATTGAAAATAGGTACACCGGATTTTTGAATCCAAATATGAGTTAGAAAAATGGAGCATACCAAATTACATGATGTGTAATGCAATTATATGTCGTGACTTTATCAGAAGAAGAAACACTTGTAGGAAAATCCATGACACCATTTCACACATTAAAAGATACTTACACATTGGGGATTCTCATTACACAATGTGAATTTTTTTGAGATATTTTTTTGGAAGAGATTCACCAAGATTCGCGTTGTTTGAATATTTAAAGGATTACATGACATGAAAATCCATTTCATGTCATGTAAATGCCCGAGATGGGATTCATGCAACTGATTTCAACGTATCTTAAACTTTTTAGAGAATATTTGATATGGGACCCACCCAATACCTTTGTTGGACCAAATCTTCATGAAATTAATTAATTATGGATCCCCTATAATGCCTATAAATATAGATATATCCTACTACTACTGGGGGAATTGGATATTCGTAGACCCAAGCTTGGAAGTGAGAAGCTATTGTGCCCTCTTTGAGTTCTTTATTTATTTTATATATTCTTTATCTTCATTTTATCCTTACTTATTACTCTGTAATCACTAGGATGAGGAGGTAAATTATCCTTGTGTTAGGGTAATATAATTAAAGGGGGAAGGTGTCGTTGGATTCAATTCTATTTATTCATGTATTTTCTTTGTTGCAATTATTCAATTACTTTCCAAACCCTTTATTTTTATTTTATCACGACCATTGATATTTGAATAAAATGGGAACATTAAAATTGTGTTACTAAAAACCCTAAATAAGGAATGAACATTGTCAACTTTATGATAAATCATGTTTAAAATTAGTATCGGGACAAACTTGTTTCGGCAAAATCCTAAATTATCAAAATAAGGGAAATATGGGATTTCCACATCATAGATGGGATACCATGACAAATGGATCTTTCTAATCTCAACTCCAACACCAATAATTAATTAATCAACATATTTTCTTAAATCCAATTACACCCTAACCCTAAAATTACAAAACCCCATCATGCTTTCAAAATGTTTTTTCAAAAAATTCAATCAATTTGCTTCGTTTTCTTTATTCAAATAAAAAAATTGTTTCTTCGCCTATTTCTCCAATTTAATAAAATTAACTCTTTCTAAAAAATAATAAAACTAAATAACCATACATGTGGATTGATCTTGACCTAATTCGTTACTATGTTTTAATTAATTAAGTAGCATAGTTGAGTTTTTATAAATTTTTGTTTTTGTGTAGACCCATAGGGAATTAAGGATGCCTCTGCGTAGATTTCTGCAACTGACAAACATTTATACCAAAATAAACACTTATCCATTTGTGCTCTTCCATGAATTTGAAACTATACCAAAGTTAGAGTCTGAAAAAGATTACAAAGGATCATCTATTATAAATAAAACTTCCAAATCTTAAGAACCCTTTGTGTAACCTAGGATCCACTTCACAGCCTATCAATGCTCCATTCCAAGGATCAACATAAACCTATTGATAGATCCCATCACTTTTTCAATGTTTTGATGAGTACAGACCATGGAGTACATTAAACTTCCAATAGATGAAGAACTTCACTGACATATTTCAGCACTAGTATAAATACAGGGATAAATAAATAATCTTATCCCTATAACCAGGGAATCACAAAACTTTGATCATCATGAACAGGTGTTTCATTCAAATAAAGTCTGCATTATTGCTCCCATTTAAGAGGATTATCAACATATTCTAGTAAAGGGAGAGACATCGTACCAAACTCATATTCCTATTCCAATTAGGGTTCAACAAGTAAGAGAGGAAAATTCCTCTGTATAGGGTTACATTCTCATCAAAAAAGACCAAAAGTATAATCCAAAGGCTCAATATTGGGTTTATATCCCCATTAAGGTTGGGGCTCACCAACAGAGAGTAGAACATACCTTGGGACAGACACATATTCCTATTGAAAAAGATAGGTCACTACTACAAACACGGCCTTTATCAGCGCTAAAAATGGCCTTTATCAGCACTAGAAAAGCATTGATAAAGCCAGCGTAGATAAAGGGGGGGTCCCCTTTATCAGCGCTCCGAAAAGCGCTGATATAGGACCCCTTTATCAGCGCTAAAAAAAGCGCTGATAAAGGGGTCCTATATCAGCGCTTCCTTTATCAGCGCTTTCGTTTTAGCACTGATAAAGGACCCTTTTATCAGCGCTTTTAAAAAAGCGTTGATAAAAGTTAAAAAAAATTAAAAAATACTGCCAATCGGGGTGGATTTTATAACGCTTGAACCCCCCCCCCCCTTTACAGCACTTTTCAGCCCCTATACAACACCCCACACACCCCATGCACCCCCCCCCCCCCCCCCTCCACCCTTTAACAGCACTTGCTCCAATATTCCCCATGCGCGTGCACCCCTGCCTCCACCAGGATTTGAACTCGAGACCTCCCCCCTGCGCGCCTAAGCCCTTACCACTACTCTATTTTGATTTGCTTTCCAATTCATGATATCTCTATATATATATATATTTATATATTTAGTTATATTTATTCGTATAGTAATATATATTTATATTAATATATATATATAGTTATATTATAATATATATATATATAGTTATATTATAATATTTATAGTAATATTAATATATATATATATAGTGGTATTAATATATATTTATATCAATATATATATATATTTAGTTATATTTATTCGTATAGTAATATATATTTATATTAATATATATATATATAGTTATATTAACATATATATAGTTATATTAACATATATATAGTTATATTAACATATATATAGTTATATGAATATATATTTATATAGTTATATGAATATATATTTATATAGTTATATTAATATATATATAGTGATATTAATATATATATTTATGGTGATATTAATATATATATTTATAGTAATACTAATATATATATATATATAGTTATATTAATATATATATAGTTATTAGATTAATATATATATATAGTTAAATTAATATATATATATAGTTAGATTAATATATATATATATATAGTTAGATTAATATATAGGTATATAAATATTCATATATTGGTATTCTAAATAAAATGGATATTAGTTATTATTTAGATAAAGCTAATATATTTTATATGTAAATATGTTTAATTATTTATTTAAAAAATTTAATTTGTAGGTGCGAATATATAAAAAATATGTACATATAGTTATATATTTTATTATAAATAGCAGTTCATTATAAAAAAGGATGAAATTTCAAATACATAATATCAATATGAATGTAATACCTTGGAATAAATTCAGTCCCCGCCAAGAAAAGCCAATAATACCCCCTTAAACAAGTTTTAAAATCCACAAAATGTTAAAAAATCTGGGTACCCTGACAAAAAACTCAGTTTTGGAGGCCTTCTGGGCCTCTTTTGGCCTCAAAAAACGCTTAACTGAGGTCCCCTTGAGTCAGAGCGACATAGAGCTCATCGCAGGCTTCAATTTGTTATGTGGTAGAGCTCAAACGGACACCCGGATCAAAATTTATGGTCGTTTGAAGTTTGAGTTGCATTTTCAACATATTTTGGATCTTTTTTTAATTTTTTTAATTTTTTTAGTCCTCAAATTGTTATTAAATTACTATTACTCCATAATGATTATCAAAATATTAATTAAAAATATTTTTTTAATTTATTAAGAAGTCATTTTCACGAAATATCTTATATATTAAGTATAATAAGTGTAAATGTACATTTATACTTATCTAAAATATATTTAAAAATTATATATTATATTTATATAACAATATAACTATATTTATATATTAATATGTTAATATATTTTCTTAAAAAAAATTGAAGTTGACCCTTTATCAGTGCTACTAAACAAGCGCTGATAAAGGGGGGCGCTGCGAAAAACTGTTTTTGTGGTAGTGGGTTTTAAACTCCAATGGATCAGGATTAGGCTCATATCCCTATTCTGACCATGTACCACCGGGTGAGAGTGACACATGCCTCAGGACTAGCACATATTTCTATCAATGAAGCTACTTGTAATTTTATAGTAGCTTATAGAATTCAATTTCATATCCCTACTTCCATAAATGAATGAATGTACTAGTATCCTTTAGAGGCCATACAAGAAGAGGATCATATCCCTTCTCTTGTTTTGGATGTCAGTTGACATATTCTGATGGGGAATGCATATTCGGACTGGGCTCATATTCCTATTCCAATTGGGTCTCACCAAGTGAGAATAAAACATGCCTTGGGATAGGCTCGTATTCCTATCAAAAAATACCAAAAGCATACTCTAAAGGATCTGAATCAGGCACATATCCTCATTCTGGCTTAGAATCACCAAGTAAGAGTGGAAAATGCCTCAAGATAGTCTCATATTCTTGTCAGAGAATATCATTTTCATACTCCATTAGATTTTTAGTAGTGGACTCATACTCCCAAAGCACTAGACAGTTTTCAATATATTTCATTATCCATTATACAATATACTCATTTCCCTACACATTCCTAAAAGGAATCTTGACATATTTCATCCACGATGCAGAATGAGGCTCATATCCCTAATGAGCTCAATGCCAGCATCCTTGAGGTTGTTTGAGACACATTTTCAACACCCCAAAGGTTCACTGACTATTCAACTAAAGTAGAATTAAATCGTTACCATGATAGTTCTTCTGTGGTAGTGTATAGATTGATCATAGAAATACTAAAAAACAAGCATTTAACATCTCTGGTATTTATCAACGCTATAAAAAACTGATGATAAATGACATCTTTATTAGTGCTAAAGAAAGCATTGATAAATATAACCCTTCATCGGCACTTTTTGTTAGTGCTGATAAAGGGTCCCTTTATCAATGCTTTGTTTTTAGCACTGATAAAGGGTTCCCTTTATCAATACTTTATTTTTAGCACAGATAAAAGGGTTCCATTTATCATCACTTTATTTTTAGCATTGATAAAGGGTACCCTTTATTAACGCTTTATTTTTAATGCTGATAAAGGGTAGCCTTTATCAACACTATATTTTTAGTGTTCATAAAGGAATACTTTATCAGTGCTTGTTTAGCACTGGTAAAGGTTCAAGTAAATAAAATGAAATAATTAAACAAATAAAAAATAAAAAATGAGTTTATTAAAAAATAACAAAATATTAATTAAATAATTATTGATAAAAATGAATAAATTTATTATACTATATATAAAATATAAATAATAGTCAATAGTATTTTTTAAATATATAGATAAATGAAAAATAAAAATTAAACTAATTACAATTAAAAATAAGTAAATTGAGAAAAATATTAAAAAATTTATTAATTAGATGATTATTGATAAGGTTAATAAATAGTATATATTAAATATATATATATGTATATATTAATGTATATAAATATTATTTATATAATACAAAATATTATTTATGCTTTACATTAAATAGTAATATATTTTTTGAATAATGGTTTATAATTAAAAATTAATATGAATTAAAAATACGGACTAATTGCATCAAGTAGTGAACATTATTTAATGTCATTTAATTTTTCAATTTATAACATAGATAAAACGTATTATATTGATTTCACATATATATAATTAATGAATTTTTATTTATATACTCACACACAAATATTTTTTTTGAATTTAGTCAATCTCTATTATTTATTTTATATATATTTATTTAAAATGTTTTAATATTTTTAATATGTATTCATCTCTATTTCAATATATGTCCATTTTTAAATGATTTATATTAATCAAACTTATCCAAGTTTTCAATATTTTACTCAATTTTAATTAATCAAATTTAATTATTTTTATCATTCATAAACTTAAGATTAAACATTCATTAATAATGTTAAAAAATATTTATCAAAAAAATTATAAATAAATATATTTTTAAATATATATTTTCTATTTTCATATATTTATAATTGTAAATAATTAAATAATATTTGTTTAAAAATTATTTATATAATTATAAATATATAATTATATATTCAAAGAATTATAAAATTATTATTTCATAAAAAATATTATTATAAGTACTATAATTATATATAATAATTATACTTTTTAACAAAGTATTATTTAAAAAAATATTATAATTATTTATTAGTGCTAAAATAGTCAGTGATAAATATTCATTTTATCAGCACTTATTAACTTAGCTCTAATAAAAGGTATCTTTATCATATCTTTTTTGGAAGTGATAAAAAAAGTGTCATAATTTATTTTAAGAACCCTAACCAGTGAAAACCAATTCGTGATATCTGAAGTTCTCTCTAGAAGTGACCTGCTATTAGTGCTCCTTGTTTTCAAATCCAAGCTCAAATCTAGGCTAGAATCAAGGCTCCAAATATTCAAAGGCTCGAATCCAAGTCACAAGTGATTCAAGGGTTGAACACAATCATGGATCAAACAAAATCCAGGCTTTTTGATATCTCTAATTTTCCTCGGTTATCCACTGAACCTTATAATCCCACATCTGTGTATCCCAACAAGTCTAGTTTCACTATCCAATAATAAAACAACCCAAAATTCATTTATTTTAGATATATTGAAGTATCATCTTCCTTGATATCATGTGGGTCTCCTTGGGACAACATTGGTATTGTGTGACTTGAAATATATCAAACTCAGTGTTGGTTCATATTGTGGTGAGTTATGATAGGCTCCCAATACCTATATTCCATGACATATACCTATTTTCAATCATCATCTTTGATAAATTCATCCATATAGTGGTCAGTGTTGTCATTGTTTTGGAATATTACATTTCAAATCACTTGGATGATAAAATATATGACATCATTGGGGTTTTATATTATGGCATGAAACAATTGTCACTAAGAGGGTTGAGTGATGAGAAACTAAAATATAGGTTTATCCCCTTCTATTTGAAAGGTTCTTCTATAAGTTGTTTCCAAAAAAATGTACGATGAAATATCTGATACTTAGGAACAAATATATAATGATTTTTTCATGAAATTTTTTCCAAGGATAATGAGAAATTAAATATGGTGTAAAATTAATGGATTTATTTAGGATGAATATGAACTATTTCATGAAAATTGGGATAGATTTAGGGGTCACCTATGAAATGTAATAGTCAAATTATTCTCATGAATCTATAAAATTAGATGAGAAAAAACATTATATATGTTTCATTTGTTGTATTGTTTATTTAACTACTTCTTGAAAAAAATATAATGTTTTCAGTTTTTTATTTTGAAATATTTCAATTTGAATTTAAATAATATGACTTAAATTATATAAAAAGAAAAATCAAAGAGGTTTAAGGTTCTATAATCTTGGACTATATTATGTAGAAAAACTAATTTTGAGATAAAATGTAATTTATATTTTGATTTTAATTGTTGAAATATCGTTAGAAAATAAACAATTGGGATGAGTCATTTTCTAGAAAAAACCTCATCATTATGGTGTTTTAAGAAAGCAAATATTGTTTCACTACGTGGTGTGAAAGAGGAGTACATTATTGATAGAATTTATGATTCTCAATCCTTTAAGATTGATCAAAAGTTTCTAAATTTTATATTTTATTTTAAAAAGTAACTTATTTAATGAGAAAATTTTTCCATTATTTAAATTTTAAAGAATATTTTAAATTATTCAAGAATAAATATTATACTACGAGATTTAACTAATTTTGATAAAATAAAATATTAACATTGATTGATGTAAATTTAATAAATAAGTTTGAATAGAATCTATTTTGTTGAAATAACAATTATTTTTCATGGGTAAAATCATTACACCTTTATAATCCCACTCCAAGTCAACTTTATTAGTTTGGATTTAATAATTAAATGACATGATATGTTCATTGTGGATTCTTATGTTCTTCTAGTGGTAATATGATACCCCAAAAATGTGACCATCTCAATTACATGACATAAAAAATTCATTACAACATATTACCATGACATTTTATGTTAAGAGTTTTAAAGAATTAAGACAAAAATGTAACTCAAAACTCATTTATTTTTAAACTAATTGGAATTTTTTGGAACAATATATGCAACAAATTGATCCATAAGAAGCCTTCATTGTTCTTATTCAGATTAAGCTCCTCATGTCACATTTTTTATCGGATCAAGCTCCTCATGCATATATTTGATCTAATTATCATCCTTGTCAGCCTCTAAAAATTATTTAGGATCTACTTAGGAAAAAATAGGTTTTTTTGGAGTCTTACTCCTTAGATTTTTCACTAAAAAATTTCGATCACCAAGGAAATTCTATTCATTGGATTCATCCTTTCTTGTATTTCTTATAGTTGATAAAAATATGGACATCTTTGAAATGATAACCCACTCGGTAATACTTCTTAAAAATCACTTCATTTCATTCATCACACATCTAATAAATACTATGTATGTTTTTATTAAATACATATAAAAACATATCATTCTATAACATTGCCTTTTGGTTCCACCCTAGGAATCATTGATTACCATCTATGTAATTTTCACAAATGGGAGCCATTCACCTTTGATAATGAATATCTTATGTGTATTTATTTATTTATTTTATAAAATGAATATTTTATGAACCCAATAGGATATCTTTACTTTATCTCTGATGATTCAAATATTTAATCCAATGTATCTTATTTTCTCTTTATCCTCCTCACACAATGATTTATTTTTTGGCGAGTTATATTTGTGTTTTTTTATCATCATTATTTATTTACAGTTGGTATATCCCTGTGTTCAACAATGTTTTCACAGTAAAATCATTATCTATAGAATTAATGTATTTTTTTATTTATTTTTAATTTATTTATTTTTAGTATTACTCATATAATAATTTTTTCTTGTACAAGTAGATTATTTTGTTCGAGTTGGGATGGTTTGTTTGAAGCTACTCATACTCATGTGGGATTGGACTTTAAGCCTACAACTGAGATAATAACAATAATGAAATGTATCAATAATGCATACAACCATTAGGAAAATTTGAATTCCTACTACTTATTTAATTAATTTTGTCATCATTTTATCAACTATCTTTAATTTATTTTTCTTATCATTTTTTCTAATACTTATTTGGTTTTTTTTCAAATAACTTTTCAAAAGTCATATTTTGATTTAAACTATCTACAACAAGCCACAGAAGAGATAAAATGATTATTTCTACCAATGAAACCATGTTTTACATATTCATTATCCTTATTTGTCAACTGTAAACATTGCATATTGATTTGAGATTATTATATGAAAAAAATTTCTTGTTGTTGAAAGCCTCTGGTCTTCTAATTTTCAATAATGAGAAAAGTTTTTCAGCTAAGAACACCAATTCAATATGTAGTTTTGGAAGATCTATGTAGAAATAAAATGGAAACATGGTAACATTTTAAATTAGGATTGTTTTTATAATTTGGGATGTGTAGGAATTAGACACACCTCAATCTGACACATAGTGTGACTCTTATGACTCTAAGTGCTTCTTTTTATTTAAACTTGACATTAATATTAGTAAAAAGGATAACTGACCTACTCAAAATTGAGAAAACATATTATGATTGTTTTGATACTTTATAGAAATGATCCAAAAGTCTTTTGAGATGTGTATGAATTAGCCACACCTCAATTCGATGCATGGTGTGATAACTATGACTCAATGTGTCCGTTATCAGTTTAAAATCAATAATTTAGTTCAAAAAATATGACTCACTAAAAATAAAGAAAATGAAATTGTATTTTATTGATAATTTATGAAATTGATTCATAAGTCATTTTTGATTTTTATTAATCGTTCTCACATCATACTAATACATGATGTGATTATTATAGGTCAAAGTGTGTGTTTCAAGTTTAAAATGACATTTTAGTTAAAAAACTAGTAACATACTAAAAACCAAGAAAAATCATTTGATTTTTTTGATAAATTATAAAAATGATCCATAATTTATTTGAGACATTTTGGAATCATCTTTACCTCAATGTGATTCACGGTGTGACTAGTTTGACTCCAAGTGAGTCTTTTTATTTAAAAATGACATCAACATTAATAAAAAGGACAAGTGGCATACTCAAAACTAAGAAAACACATTCATATTGTTTTTATAATTTAATAAAATAATATATAAGTCATTTGAGACATGTAGGAATTATTTTTACCTCAATCTAATGAATGGTGTGATCGGTATGACTCCAAGTGTGTCTTTTTATTTAAAAGTGACATCGATTTTAAAAAAAAGGACCACTGACCTACTCAAAAATAAGAAAAAACATTAATATTGTTTTTATACTTTAGTTAAATGATACATAAGTATTTTTTGACATGTGGGAATCATTTTTAACTCAATCGGATACACGATGTGTCTTGTATGACTCAATGTGTCCATTATCAGTTTAAAATTGATAGTTTATTTCAAAAAAATCACTCATTGAAAACCAAGAAAATGAACTAGGATTTTATTGATAATTTAGGAAAATGATTAATAATTAATTTTTAACATGTAGGAATTGGTCTCACATCAAACTAATACATTATGTGATTTATATGATTCAAAGTGCATGTTTCCAGTTTAAAATGACATTTTTGTAAAAAAAACAAGTGACGTACTAAAAAAGAGTAAACGCATTCAAATTGTTTCAATACATTAGAAAAATGATCCATAAGTTATTTAAAACATGTATGAATTAGATTCACCTCAATATGATGTATGGTGTGATTGATATGACTCAAAGTCCATCTTTTTATTTATAATTGACATCAATTTTAGTAAAAAGGACCACTCGCCTACTCAAAACCGAGAAAATACATTCAGATTGTTTTGATACTTTATTAAAATGATCCATAAGAAATTTTTGACTTTTATGAATCATAATCACCTCAATATGATACATGATGTTTCTGGTATGACTCAATGTGTCTGTTATCAGTTTAAAATCAATATTTTAGTTCAAAAAGTGTCACCCACAGAAAATTGAGAAAACACACTCGAATTGTCTTTATAATTTAGTAAAATTATTAATAGTTTATTTATGACATGTAGGAATCAGTATCATGTCAAAATTAAACATGATGTGAACAATATGATTCAAAGTGTATGTTTCCAGTTTAAAATGACATTTTAGTAAAAAAAGGCAAGCGATATACTCAAAATCGAGCAAACACACTCAGATTGTTTCGATACTTTAAGAAAATGATCCATAAGTCATTTTAGACATGTAAGAATCATCCTCAAATCAATATGATAAACGGTGTGACTAGTATGACTCCAAGTGCCTTTTTTCAATATATAAGTATCATTTTAGTTTAAAACGTGCATCACATATCCAAAACGGAGAAAACAAGCCTTGATTATTTTCTATTTAATTAAATTCTATATTCATACTTTTTTTTCTAATTTCATGGTGTCTTTGGTGCTTTTCTTTATTGTTACAGCACACTACACCGGTGATATAGTGTGATTTTGCAACACACTGTATTATTCCCCTTTATCATTACTTTTTTAGCACTAATAAAAGACTCGGGTTTTTAATCTCACTCCAGTAGTCAACACTTCTCTAACACTGATAAAGGCCATTTTTAACACTGTTAAAGGACTATTTTTTAGTATTGTAGGGACTCTACTCATAAAATCCTCCATGGTCAACCTCCCCATGGTGATATCTCTCTCGGACAAGGAAATCCTCCCCTTTACCAGACACCTTTATATAGAGAGGTTCTCAAAAACCAGATGAATTCATATAGATAAGTTCTTAAAACATCAGGGTCAACTGTATATAGTTCCCTATCAATTTCAAGAAACACTCCACTTTGGTCAGCAGGAGACCCCAAGAAGTATATTTTGTGGTATGACCAAATAGATTTATGTAATTTTGATGAATAGGGATCCAACATTGACATATGTAGAGAGTTAACTGTAAAAAAACCTTTCCACTATGTTCCAGCCCCTTGTAATTTCTGACTATGAGATCTCAAATGAGCTAAATAAGGTGTTCAATCCTTATCTACACCAAAATATGTTGGAAAATAATCAGTGATTGAAGGATCGACACCTCCCTTATCCAAGATTTGAGTTTCACCTTTAGACCATCATGGTACTCTATTGTCATCTAGGGTTGGAAACTATCTCCATGGATCAGGACCCAAAACTAGATAAGCACAACGAAAAACTATAACATGCTTGTCTTCATTGCATCCCAACTCTTAATCAACTGATTGTTGAATCCATTTCATGTATATGTATTTGAGTATGGGGAAATTATGAAGCATTACATTTTACTACACCCCTATAACAACATAACTCCCCAAAAATAGTGTCTTATAATTTCATAGAATCCAGTAAAATCAGGGGACCAGGTAATGCATGATCCAGTTGGTCACTGAAATAAAATTCCCCTACTTGAACGGTTCCAAGAAATCACTAATAGAGGGAGAGGACATCCAATAGGTCTTTGAACTGGGCCCCTCGAAGCAACAAGAACACATTCCAGACATGGAACCTGAAGTTTCAGTCAACCCAACCACTTTCTGTAGAAAAACAAATATCATTATGGGGTTCTATTGAACCCAACTCATACGTGATCACAACTGTGCCACATAAAGTAAATCACAATAGTAGCTGCCATAGCATCCATCCAGGAGAGAACCTATCCCCCTGGACTGGGGGAATATGTACCGCCACCTCCACCCCTCAGATTTTCAATTCCTAAAAGAATTTAGGATAGATCAGTAGTAGCTAAAAAAATCATATCCCACTCAGATGGGGGAATTTATATCTCAGTCACCATCACCATTTTCTTTATCCATTGAAAGGGTCATGGAGAAATAAACTATGGTTCCAAATCAACCCCATCCCATTGGGATAGAGGTATTTATATCCCAATCACCATCACTGTGTTCATTATCCCCCAAAAGGGTCCTATGGAAATCAATGGTAGTTCTAGATCAGCCCCATCCTATTGGGATGGGGGCATTTATATCCCAATTTCCATCCCAAGAATCATCAAATCCTCAACTGGAATCATCAGATCTGCGACAATAGGATAAAAACATGCCAATTGTGGACCTGAATACTCCCAAACCCATAGGGCTAGGGGCATTTTCATCATCATCATCATCATCATCATCATCATTGTAGAGTGAATTAGTCTTTTCTAGGTTGGGAGGTAAATATTGATGGTTGGCATCCCATCTATTCCCCCCACCATAAGAAGAACGTATTCTATCCAGGGACCATTTAGAAAACACCACCAAAAACTCCCTAAAGGTAACAATTAATAGGCCAAGATCATAGGAATGTGTGATAAAGGCAATAAAACCCAATCAGGGTCTCAAGACAAAATGGTCCAATATGGAAAAGGGTTTGAGAAATGACCCTAGTGAAAGTATTACAAAACCATATTATTATGTCGAGAGAAATGAGATAACTAATATTACCTGATACACCTATTTAAATTTCATCACCATCAACACAATATATAGTTTGGACCAAGACACAGATGTAGTGGGATGCAATATGAAAAGTATTCTCTGAGTGGAGGATCTAGATGTACCCACCAAAGCTGCATGTATGTAAAACCAGAGGAGAATCCAAAAACTGGAACCTATGTATATCATTTTTCCTCCTCTATGGTAGAACACTACCAAGGATAAAGCTAAATAAGTGTCCATACCCCACTCATCACTTAAAAGATCTAATATTCCTTCCATAGAGGAGCAGTTGGCACAATATGAGGATGAGATACACTACTTTAAAATAGGAATTTAACAGTGTCAGTATTTATCAACTCTATAAAAAAGCACTGATAAATGGAAGCTTTATCAGCACTAAAGAAGGCGCTAATAAATTTAACCTTTTATCGGTTCTTTTTTTACCACTGATAAATTGAACTTTTATCAGTGCTTTATTTTTAGCACTAATAAATAGTGTCCTTTATCAGCTCTTTTTTGTTAGTGTTGATAAAGGGTACCCTTTATCAATGATTTTTTTAGCACTAATAAAGATAGATTTTATCATCACTTTTTTAACACTGATAAATGTCTAAATAAATAAATTAAATAATTAAATAAATTAAGAATAAAAAATGATTTTATTAAAAAAATATTGTAAATTTTATTAATTAAATAATTATTGATAAAAATTATTTAATTGATTATAAATTATAAAATATTAAAAAAATTATTAATTAGATAATTATGATAATTAATGTTAATAAACTGTTTATATTAAATATATAGATATATATTAATGTATATAAATATGATTTATATATTAAAATATATTTATGCGCTTTACATTAAATATTCATTTATTTATTGAATAATGGTTTATAATTAAAATTTAATACGAATTAAAAATACTGACTAATTACATGTTGTAATGGACATATAATTGAATGTACCATTTTATTTTTTAATTTAGCATAGATCAAATGTGTGTTATATTGATTTCATATATACGTAATTAATGTATTTTTATATACAATGAACACACACAAATCTTATCCATTTTTCCAATATTTTTAAAGTGCACTTATTTTTAATTTATTCAATTTCACTCATTTTTAACATATATTCATATGCATGCACTTAAAATTAGATATAAATATTATTTTTCAAAAATATTTCTATAATTATAAATAAGTAATTATAAAATTATAAAAAACATATTTAAAAATGAATATATTTACTATATTTATATTTATATTTATTTATTAAGTATATATATTTACAATTTCTTTTTTTTAATTATAATTATAAATCCTTTATTAGTTCTTAAGTAATAAGATCTAGTAAAGGTAGGTCTTTATCAACGCTAAAAAATCACTAATAAAATGAATGTTTATCAGTGATTTTTTAGCACTCATAAATACCTACAGTTATCAGTGCTAAAAAAGCACTGATAAATATTCCTTTTATTAGTATTTATCACTTAAGTTTTGATAAAAGGACTCTTTATCCGTGATTATTTGTAAGCGATGATAAAATTTTCCTGATCTACTTAAAAAACCCTAACCATTTGTGAACCCATCGTGATATCAAAATATTTACATGGAATCCACTCACTATCGTCACTCCTCCTTAGTTAATCAAATCTTGAATCACACCACTCGACTACCCCTAGTTTCTCAAACATCATCAGACATCTAGTGTTCAGTTGTAGTTCATATTTCCATAGTGGATTTTCATCAACCTAGTGAGGTTTTCCTTGCAATTTTCTTTGTGTATATTTCATTTCGTTTTTGATTTCTTGTTCGATGATGTCATGAGTTATTTATGGTTTACTACTTGTATAATATTTTTTTAGATTATGAATAGAATGATTTGTTTATGATTTTTTGTTTGATTGACTAATGATTTGGATATCCTATTTTGGTCTTTTTAAATTGTTGTTTTGAATCAATTTTCTTTGTTTTCTACATCTGTACCCCATCTTGCGCCATATTCATAATTCTTTATTTTTAATTTATATTGATCATTGGTTGATAATAGTTCAAATTATTCCTTATCTATTTCTATATAGTGATCTTGGTCATTGATCGTTGTTCAAGATTTTATCTTCTCCTTAATACTAAAGGTATTAAAAATATAGTTCCATTGTGATTTAATATGTTCCATGTTCATTCCATGGATGTTTTAGGTATGTTTCTCAAACACGAAATCTATAAAATGATTGTTTTAGTAATTTTTGAACATAAGGTGTTTTATTGAGAATGGGTTAAATTTTCTTGTTACCTTTATAGAACCATAAACAAAAATCCTTTAATTATAAATATCAAATAAAAAATTAATTATGTTTTCATAACAATCCAAGATATTATTTCATATCATCCTTCATGTTGGTGGTTAAATTGACCCAAAAAAATAACATGTAATAATCAATGGATGAGAATTAATATGAAGTGAGTTTTATTATAATATATTTATTACATAAGTATAATTATTTTATTTTGATCATTAGTATTAGGAATATGTAGTTAAAGATGATAAATGGAAAATAAATATAATAAAATGTTAATTACATAAATGAAATCATATCTTCTATTGACATATTTCTTTGTATTGAATAATTTAGTAAATCCTATTGAGACTAGGACCTCTAAAAAGTTTAATGGATGAAAATTATAAAGATTATTTGTATCTTATATTGAGAGATCATAATTTTAGTTTTCATTCTGAAAGGGTGGTGGATGGGTTCTTATATAATTTATAATGAGTTCCATTTTCTCAAATACCCATTCCTTAATGTGTGAAAAATTAAAATATACATCTCTTGTTGATCCAATGTAAATAAATAAAATATATGTTTTGTAAATTACCTATAAATATTAAGGGTGGGTATTAATCATGGAAAATTAAATGAGGATGAGTTGTCTATAACTTTTACATTTGAATGAATCCATAGGATAGAACCTTCCATAGTAGATTATTTATTTTCTTAAATCCAATTACGGATTTTCTTCAACATACTGAAATTATTTGAAACAATCAAATGTTGAGTTTCCCTTATTATAATTTTCTATAACTTTAACCTTTGATAATGAATATCTTATGTTTATTTCTTTATATATTGTACAAAATTAATCTTTTATGAACCAAATAGGATGGATATGAATTGAAAATGGATTCATACTAATCTTTTGACAAACAAGTATGAATATGGAGTTAAAGAGTTTATCAAGTTTGTAATAGAGCATGCAGACGACCCTTCTAAAATCCTCTATATGTGTTTATATAGTTTTTATTCAAGAAAAAATATCCCAGAAGAGTTGGTAGAACATTTTATTTTTCACAAAATATATCAAAGCTATAAATGTTTGGATAAACATGGGAAAAAGCTGAATGTGGATACTGATTGGGATGATAATATAGTTTATGAATCATTTGATATGAATACCTTTGTAAATAATGATGTAGATCAAATGGAAATTGAATATGACATTCTTTATTGTACAAAGCTATTTGAGGAGTTAAATAATTGTTCTAAGAAACTATTGTATTCCGGTTATACTAAATACAAAACATTATTAGCTATATTGAAGTTATATAATTTGAAATCTGATAGCGGATAGAGTGACACCATCTTTATAGAACTACTTGGTCTCCAAAATTATATGATACCATAATAAAATTAACTACCATGCTGAACATATGATGATAAAAAAATGTTACGTTCAATGGAAATGATCTCTAAAAAATACATGTCTGTCTAAATTATTTCATATTGTTTCATAAGGACCATGAATCACTCATAAAATTCCCTAAGTGTGGCATGGATTGATACAAGAAAAATTAATTAATTCCTTCAAATTTTTCATGGTACTTTCCTATCATTCCACAATTTAGAAGACTATATGGATGTAAAGAAATTATGAGATAATTAACATGGAATGTATATACAATAATTAAATATGGGAATCTATGTCATTCGGTAGATTCTCCTCAGTGGAAGAAAATTTATTCTGATTTTATTTAATTTGGAAATGATATGAGAAACTTGAGTCTTGCATTATCTATAGATAGAATAAATCCATTTTGTGTATAAAGTAGTACTCACAGTACATGGACCATCATGTTGGTAAATTATAACTTGCATCCATGGTTATGCATAAAGCAAAAATACATTATATTATCTCTGCTTATATCTGGTCCAAAGCAACCCAGTAATGATATTGATGTCTATTTAGATACATTGATCAAAGATATGAAATTGATGTGGGATATAGGTATTACAATGTATTATGCTCATAGAAGTGAAGAATTCACATTGAGGGACAAGTTTTATGGAATGATAAATGAGTTACCTGATTATGGAAATTTTTTAGGATATAGCATTAAAGGAATTTTGGGGTGTCCCATTTGTGAAAAATGCACATACTTATTTCAATTAAAACATTCCTTGAAGACTGTGCTTTTATGAAATTGGAACTTTTTACATCGATGACAAAAATAATGATCTTGGATGATAGCATTGAATGGGAATATCGAAAAAGGTACAACACCATCTCTAGTAAGGGGTGATAAAATGTACAATAAAGTAAAAAATATTGACATTGTTTTCAGTAAACCATTTTGGAAAAACCTTACAGAATTAGGTTGAAATAATATAACAATTTTATTTGAATTTTCATATTGGAATTATTTGTATGTTAGACATTTTCTTGATGTCATGTATGTAGAAAAAAATGTATTTGATGGTTCTATTGTCACATTACTAAATGTACCTGGAAAAATGAAATATGGAATCAAGGCTAGGTTGGACTTGATTTAAATGGGTATAAGGGAATATTTGGAACTGGTGAAGGGTAAAAGGTGTGATTTTCTTCCTCCAGTAGCTTACAATCTATCCAGGTAGGAAAAATTGAAATTTTTCCTTTTCCTTACTAGTTTAGAAATTCTACAAGGGTACTCATCAAATATCAAAAATGTCATGTCAATGACTAATTTGAAGTTACAAGGAATAAAATCACATGATTGTCATGTTTTGATGCAAGATTTAATGCATGTTTATTTTCATTACATTCTACCTCAAAATTTATGACATACATTAACCAGACTCTGCTTCTTTTTCAAATCCATATACAGTGAAGTTATAGACCCGAAAAATTTTCCCATCATGAATAAGAAGATTTCATTCATATTATGTGAATTAAAGATTTTCTTCTGACCATCATTCTTTGATATAATGATCCACCTAATGGTTCACTTGGTTAAATAGGTTCAAATATGTGGTCATGTCCATTACAAATGGATGTACCCCATTGAACAATATATGAATATTTTGAAAGGGTATGTCATGAATCAAAGTCGGCCAGAAGGTTGTATTGCAGAATGATATATTGTTAAAGAATCTATTGAATTACTTACCAATTACCTATCATATTTTGAAATCACTGGTCTCCCAAAGTCTTGTCACAGTGAACGCCTTCTTGGTGAGGGGAGTTTTGGAAAAGATGTTGTTAAAATTACCTTGACAGAGCAGAAGCAATCAAACCTTTACATATTACATAATATTGAATATTTTTATCCATATATTGAATCGCACAAAGAAATTATTAGATATTTAAATCCATCAAAGACTGAAGGATGGATATCAAATACACATAATCAGTATTTTATAGGATGGTTTAGGGATCAAATTTATAAGCAGTTATCTGAAAATAAGAATTCAATTGTTGAATGACTTCAATAGATAGCCAAAGGACCAAATTCAAATGTTATATCTTACACTGGTTTTATAATCAATGGTTATATGTTCTATACAAAAGAACATGATGACTTTAGTATGATGAAAAATAGTGGAGTTATTCTAGTGGATAAAGTGATGCACATATCTGGTTCCAAGTATAGAAATACAATTTATGAAAATATGTCATATTTTGGTATTATCGAACATATATATGAGTTGTATTATACAACATTTCAAGTTCTTATTTTCTGTTGCAAATGGGTTTTCAATATCAATGGAGTGAAAGTTAATGAAATGGGATTTGTGAAAGTGAATTTCAGTGTTGAAGGGGAAAAATATGAGCCGTTCATAATGGTATCATAAGCAGTAAAAGTATTTTATTTCTATAATCCAACAAACAAGAATTGGTCAATTGTCCTACTAGAGACTAAAAAAATGTTGAGTTAGATGAAAACTCAATCAAGGATGACCCTTTCATTGGGACATCATAATTAGTTCATGTTGGTCCCAATGTAGACAATGTCTTGTATGTTAAAGGGGGACACAAATAGGGGATTTGGATTCTTGATAGAGGAACCAAATCCTTTAAACCTTTAAAAAATAAATAGAGTTCAATGAGAATTTAAAGGTTTTTTTAAATATATTATGTTTTTCCTCATAATATTATATGCTCTCTACTACATTAACATAATCTAAATTAAATTTTTGTCTACTCATGTAGACAATGTCTTCTAAACATGATGATGTTACCAATCCCTTGGAAGAAAAAACTATAATTAAGGAAACCCTTTGAAAATATTTAAAGGAAATGTTACGATATACTTTCTCTATTTTACTGAGAAATTATATAATGAAATGTTGATTTAATTTTCATTATTACTTGAAGAGTTCGTTTATTTTAGAATATTTTTATCCATGTGTCATGCCTTTTCAATAAGAGAAACGATGTTGTCTCTGCTCAATCATAGAGGTAATCTTGATGTTTTCACAGAAAAATCATTTTCCATAAAATTAATGTATTATTTCATATTTATATTTAATTTATTTATTTTAGTATTACTCACATAATAATTGTTTTCTTAAACAAGTGGATTCTTTTGTTCGATTTGGGTTGGTATATCCATCTTTTATTCCTTTTGGAACTAAAAAATCCACAAAATTCTTCTCCCTCAAAACCTCTTCACCCCTGTAGTATTACATTTATCACTTTCTTTCAAGTTATGTCCACTACCTTTGCAGAAAGAGAAACAACACTGCATATACTCAATTACAGAGGTACTCTTGGTGTTTTCATAGTAAAATCATTGTCCATAGAATTAATGTATTGTTTTATATTAATGTTTAATTTATTTTTTTTAGTATTACTCATATAATAATTGTTTTCTTATACAGGTGGATTATTTTGTTCGATTTGGGGTGGTATATCCATCTTTTATACCTTTATGCACCAAAACATCCACAAACTTATTACCCCTCAAAACCATTGCACCCCTACAATGTTTCATTTATCACTTTCTTTCAATTTATCTCCACTTCCTTTTTAGGAATATAAATGACACTGTATATGCTCAATTACAGAGGTAATCTTGATGTTTTCACAGTAAAATCATTATTCATAGAATTAATATATTTTTTCATAAGTATGTTTAATTTATTTATTTTTAGTATTAATCACATAATAATTTTTTTCTTATATAGGTGGATTATTTTGTTTGATTTGAGGTGATATGTCGATATTTCCTGATTTTCTACACCAAAACATCTACAAACATCTTCTCCCTAAAAGCCTTTCACCCCTACAGTGTTGAAATTTATAACTTTCCTTAAAGTTCCCTATACTACTCAATCACAAAGGTAATCTTGATATTTTAACAGTAAAATATTTTCCATCTAATTAATATATTATTTATTATTTATGTTTAATTTATTTCTTTTTATTATTACTCATAATAATTGTTTTCTTATATAGGTGGATTCTTTTTTTGAGTTTATGTGGTTTGTTATAAGTTTATCATGCAATGTTGGAAGTTCAATAAATAAATTAAATGTAAATCATGGTAACATTTATATTTAGGATTTTATTCGAGACTTTGGGATGTGTAGGAATCAGTCTCACCTCAATTTGACACACTATGTGACCGGTATGACTCCAAGTACTTCTTTCTATTTAAAATTGACATTAATTTTAGTAAAAAAGATAAATGACAAACTCAAAACCAAGAAAATATATTCATATTGTTTTTTTAGTTTACTAAAATGATCCATAATTCATTTGTGATGTGTAAGAATCATTCACACCTCAATCTGATACACGATGTGTCTGATATGTATTAATGTGTCCGTTATCAATTTAAAAATGATATTTGACTTTAAAAAGTGTCACTCATTGAAAAATGACAAAACATACAAAGATTTTCTTGATAATTTAGGTAATAAATTCATAAATCATTTTTCACATGTAGGAATTGGTCTCTCTTCAAACTGATACATGATGTGATCTGTATGATTCAAAGTATGTGTTTCACATTTAAAATGGAATTTTAGTAAAAAGACTAGTGATGAACCCAAAAATGAGGAAACACATTCAAATTGTTTTTATAATTTAGGAAAAAAATCCATAAGTGATTTGGAACATGAAGGAATCAACCACACCTCAATCTAATGTACGGTGTGACCAGTATGACTCTAAGTGCATCTTTATTTAAAATTGACCACAATTTTAGTAAAAAAATAAACTAACCTACAAAAACTGAACAAACACATTTAGATTAATTTTATACTTTATTAAAATGATCAATAAGTTATTTGAGATGTTAATGAATCATCCACACCTCAATATGATGCACAGTATGACCGGTATGACTTCAAGTGTGTGTTATTATTTAAAATTGATATCAATTTTAGTAAAAAGGCCAACTGACCTACTCAAAATAAAGAAAATGCATTAAATTTATTTAAATACTTTAGTAAAATTATCCATAAGTAATTTTCAATGTGTATTAATCATCCTCACCTCAATCCAATACACAATGTGATCGGTATGAGTCAAAGTGTGTGTTTTAATTTTAAAATGAAATTTTATTAAAAAAGATAAGGGACATACTAAAAATCAATAAAACACATTTATATTGTTTTTATACTTTATAAAAATGATCTATAAGACATTTGTGACATGAAAAAATCATCCCACACCTCAATCTGACACATGGTGTAACTGGTATACACCAAAGTGCATTTTTTTATTTAAAATTGTCATCAATTTTAATAAAATAGAAAACGGTCACACTCAAAACCAATAAAATACATTCATAATGTTTTTATACTTAATAAAAAATATCCATAAGTCATTATTGATTTGTAGGAATCAGACACACCTCAATCTGATACACTATGTTCCTGATATGACTCAAAGTGTCCGTTATCAGTTTAAAAATTGATATTTTAGTTCAAGAAGTGTCACTCAATAAAAACCAATCAAACATGATTATATTTTCCTTAATAAGTTTTTAAAATTATTCATAAGTCATTTCTGATGTATATGGATTCGTTTCATGTCAAATCGATACACAATGTGATCAAAATGAGTCAAAATTGTGTGTTTCTAGTTTAAAATGACATTTTTGTAAAAAAGACAAGTGTCTTACTCAAAACTAACTAAACACGTTCATATTATTTTGATACTTTAGGGAAAATATACATAATTCATTTGGAACATATAGGAATCATTCTCACCACAATCTGACACACGTTGTGACTGGTATGACTCAAAGTACATCTATTTATTTAAAACTGTCATCAATTTTTGGAAAATTAACAACTTTCTTACTCAAAACAAAGAAAACCAATTCAAATTGTTTTGATACATTAAAAAATGATCCATAAGTCATTTTTTATGTGTAGGAATCATTTGTACCTAAATATGATACAATATTCTCTTGTTATTACTCAAAGTGTCCCTTATCAATTTAAAATCGAAATTCCAGTTCAAAATGTTTCACTCACTAAAAACCAATCAAACACACTTGTATTTTCTTGATAATTTTATTAAAATGATTCATAAGTCATTTTTGATATGTTGGAATCCTTTTCACATCAAACTGATACATGATATGATCGTAATGAGTCATAATTGCGTGTTTCTAGTTTAAAATGATATTTCAGTAAAAAAGAAAAGTGACTTACTCAAAACTGAGAAATGCTTACATATTGTTTTGATACTATATTAAAAGGATTCATAATTCATTTGGTATGTGTATAAATCATCCCCACCTCAATGTAACTCACGATGTGACCGGTATGACTCATAGTGCATCTCTTTATTTAAAATTATCATCAATTTTAGTAAAATAGACAATTCTCCTACTCAAAACAGAGAAAACACATTGGGATTTTTTGATAATTTACAAAAATTATCCATAAGTAATTTGTGACATATAGAAATAAGACACACCTAAATATGATACATGATGTTCCCAGTATGACTCAAATTGTTTGTTATTAATTTAAAATCAACATTTTAGTTCAAAAAGTGTCACTCACTAAAAACCAATCAAATGCACTAGTATTTTCTTGATAATTTATGAAAAATATTCATAAGTCATTTATGACATGTAGGAATCTGTTTCATTTCAAACTGATACATGATGTGATTAGAATGATTCAAAAAAACATTTTTTCAGTTTAAAATGACTTTTTAGTAAAAAATACAACTAACATTCTCAAACCGAAGAAAACACATTCATATTGTTTTGATACTTTAGGAAAATGATTCATAAGTCATTTGAGACATGTTAGAATCAACCAAACCTCAATCTAATTCATGGTGCAACCGGTATGACTCCAAGTGTGTCTTTTTTTTTAAATTGACATCAATTTTAGTAAAATTAACACTTTCTATTAATTTATTTATTTATATTATTACTAATATAAGAATTGTTTTCTTATATATGTGTGTTATTTTTCTTGACCAAGGGTGGTTTTTTCATCAATAGCATGAGTCGGGTCAGGATTAAAAGGCAAAGGAACATTGATGTTTTTTAATTTATATAATAATTTGTATTTATATAATTGTATAAACCAATGTTTGAAATGTATATAATATAGTGTTTTTTTATGTTGGTGTTTTAAATTTCATTTCATATAAATCCTATATTAGGACATGTTTTTTTATATCTGGTTTGTGTTTGGTACTATGTTGTATTGTTACATCACATTGTAGTGGTCATGCAGTGTGCCATTACTACACACTCCAGTATAGCCCATTATCTATGCTTTTAAAAGCGCTGATAAATGTATACTTTATCATCACTTTTATGAGAACTGATAAAATTTCCTTTATCAATTCTTTTATAAGTGCTGATAAAGGAATACTATATCAGTGCCTTTAGTAGTGCCTTTTCAGCACTGATAAAAGACCAGGGATTTTAACCTCTCTCATGTATTCAAGGATTTTCTAGCTCTGATAAATGCCATTTTTGACACTATTAAAGGCCTATTTTGTAGTAGTGATACAAAATATCAAATAAATCCACAAGGATATACTTAGTTGAAACATCCCCATTGGGTATCATCCCCAAAAATAGGTTAATATTCCTCCTCCCACACATCTGGAAATAGCTGATCTGCCTATAAGAGCAGCATATGAGTATCAAACTGGCTCTGGATCCAAGAATCTGGTCTACATAAATGATTAAGTTGAAAATGACCATGACTTCCCTCCATTGAGGTGACAACCTATACCTTGAAAATTTTATCATTCATTATTCGCACGGATCGAGAATCAGTGGGAGAATAAAATGAGGCCACCTTGTCAAGTCTCTCCCACTCCCTGTGGATGAGAGGTAGCCCAAATAGAAGTACCTCTAAAACTACTCAGTGTCATTGAATCCCTAGATAATCGAATGGAATCCATGGAAGGGTGATGCACACAATTGGAGCCTAAGATAAATCCATATCCCAAATTGGTGGATGACACTTTTCCCCCACCTAATTTCAGAAATCTTACCTTATCCACCTTTGAAGGTGTGGGAGACCAAGAATAGCATCTCACACACTTTGTGTCCCAATGCGGCCTGATGATGGGCCCTCAAGATCACCATGATCTGACCTAGCTAAGGTGTTTTGAACAAACTTTTATAGGGCCAACCTTTGTTTGGTATAGTAGTCTTCCAACATGATCTGTTGTAGGATGGTAAGACATTAGTGATCAATTCATTTACTATTTCAGCTCCATGATGAGGAAAACAAAAAAAAATTCAACCTAAAAAATTGCAAGAAATGTGAAAATGGGAGAGTATCTAAATTCATATCCAGATGTAAATGTTTGACCTACTAACTCAACAACTCTCTATCAAAAGATAAATTACTCTAATTCTTTGCTAAAAATCATTGGGATGAGCTTCATACACCTCTGGTACTGATGAAATATCTAGGTGGATTCCATGAGTTTTCAAAAATGTCACAAAGTTTAGAAGAATACATTCAGTAGACCTGAGCTAAGTCTCAACTCATGCCCTTATCATAGGGTAAAAGGATCATCAAGGTAGAAACTGATGTTACCCTCAAGCTAGTATTAGTTCCAATTCAAGCACCTAGGTTGGTCTTGAACTGCCCAACACCTTCTATCAAGTGACAGCCATAACAAAATCACCCTCAACTGGAAGAAAAAAGAGAGCAAGGATTCTTAATATTTTTGGAATGGATGAATAAAGTATACTTATTATTAAATGAAAAAGTCCCTGGTTATTTCCTTGCAGTCATGGGCAATAACCTACTCAAGATACCATAGCTCTGGAAGCCCAACTAGGTCAACCTCACTGATGGTCCTGACTACTAACATTTCCATACAAGGCTAGGTTACAACATCTATGATTCCTTCATCTCAAATTCATCCTCCATAGCATGGTTGATTCTGGATAGGTGATGTTGGATAAATCTCCAGAATAGGTGACCTGCATAACCTTTTCCTGATTAGATGAAGAATAAGGTGTTTGAAAAAAAATTCTGGCTAGGCGTGGGTATAAGTTCAACAACTGGATGATTCGAAATATAGTTGACTGAACTCATGCCGCCATGAGAGAATAGATTCTCAAACCTATAAAGGTTCTATCACCTATGTAAGTGACATTAAATAATCCTCCTGAAGGTGGACATAGACATCAAAAACAATAAGAAAAATAAGAGTAAGAGTCATAATCAGCTTCAACTCAAGATCTGACTCTTGAATATTTCTTCCCTACAACATTTGAAGCACGGGAACCACCCAACCAAATATAAACTTCATCAGACTAAGAGCTCATATTTGTTTATATTAATGTGATATTCTTTGATTAACCCTTCTTCCATGATGAATATGCCTCCGAGTATGAGTTCCCTGTATCTAACCAGGAAATATGAGGCTGCATGCGTAGGAACTGAGGATACATGGGACAATGTGGATATGGTTGGACATAATATTTTTATCATGTATCCTATAGATGACATATATACAGTTTATACTCATGGAACATCACTCCAATAATCCTAAAAAATACATGTAGGTGTCCTAGAACCCTTTGGCAGTCATTCACACCTAGTGGTCTTACACAACTAACTGGCGGGGGTGCGGTTTTCTGATCAGCCGAGACAATAAGAAAGGCCAGTGAGATCTATGCCAATGGAATCAGATTCTCCCTCAACCTATTAATAATAACCAAGACCATATAATTCAAATTTCCCATCTCTTGAACCACATATTAAAGAGAAATTCCACCTTGGGAAGCTCCATCCTCTGGCACAAAAGTATAACATTCTGAAATAGAAAGCAGTTGTCCCATCCAAACTCTCAATCCTGGATGAATTCCATATTTCAAAATAACTTAGAGAGATGATCATTTAATCCTTCCAGATCCCAAAGGAGTTTTAAATAGAATTTTTTTCATCCTATTTTCGAGTGGAAATCATACCATTAGAATTCCAAGTCACCATCTCATTCATAGAACAGTATTATGAAGAGGTCATCTAGGGACACATCAGACACCTATATGTTTCAGGTAGACTTGATAATGTTGTAATCCAAATGGATCTAATTGAAAGTGGTTCTAGGATCAACATCATCCTGGTTCGGACCCTTTTATGTTTGGGATATAGTGAGGAATATTTTTCTCCCACAAATCTGACCATTCAAGGGTATGATAATAATTAACAAAGACCTCTTGAGAAGATCAAGCTCAAAACTTAGTTTGGGTATCTCACATCTAATGTTGAGTTCATGTTTATCCAGTTAAACACCTCATGAAATGTCGTACATGGAATTCATTTTCTACACATCCATGTGGTGGTTCCTTCAATATTCTATCAGTGTTTGAAATACTTCATTGATAGAAAGGTCAACATACTAAATGGTGATAGTTCCCCATTTGAGACTTGAGAATCCACATATGTTGAGGTAGGTTTCTAGAAAATGGAAGTAAAAAAACTAATGGTGGATGGTAATATATAGGTTGCAGCCCCCAATGGCTTGGGGACCACCCCTGAAAATGCCTAGAGTGTGCTTAACATCGATTATGTGCTGCCATAAATCTTATTGAGACAATAGACATGATCTTAGATTTACAAGACCCTTGTGTCCCGAGGGATAGTGTAAAATAAAATTATCTCCAAAATATCTCAACAATGACTCTGGAATTAGGGGATGACAATGTATCTTCCCATAGACTCTCTCACCCAAATAGTGATAGAGATTCCCTCAAATTGCCAACTTTGTTTGAAAATATCTTCACAGACTCAGAGGTGGAGGAAGAAGAGGATGACATACGAAAATCTCATACTTAATCTGAGTGAGGTATCTTTACCACTATTAATGAGATCAGATGGGTAAATCTAGGAACAAACGAAGACATGTGGCCTATACTGATTTGTGTCGTAGTTCCTCTCGAGGAGCAAGATATGTATATTTCATTTCTAAAGAAACATTGATATTTGTTTACTTGAAGTTATATAGAAATTCTTAGACTGAACCCAGATATTATTACACACCATATCAGCATGCATGATGACCATATAGGTTTCAATAAGATGTTTAGGAGGATGAACCCCTCTCATTCCACTAATGTAAAGGAGGAAGTTTAAAATTTGATCAAATGAAATTTTGTCCGAGAAGTGGAATACCCAAGATGAATCTCCAAAATCTTCCCTATCAATAAAAAGAATGGGAAAACTAGGGTCTGTATAAATTCTATAGAACTTAATTAATATTTACCAAAGGAATAATTCTCATTGTTGATCATAGATCTCTTGATCGATGCAATTTTTGGCTTCCAATCACTTTCCTTCAGGGATGGGAACTTATGGTACAATCAAATAAATATGTCCCCTAAGGATAAAGAAACCAATGACTTTAGATCATCCTAGAGGATATTTTTCTATTAGTTTATTCCCTTTAAATTAAATAATTTTGGAACTAGTTTTCAATGTGACATGTATCATATCTTTAAACCCTTCTTGGGATGAATAGTCAAATGTTACATTGATGACCTGGTGGTCAAATATCAATAATGATTTCATCACTTCATGAATCTTCAAAAAGTATTCAAAAAGTTTCATTAGCATGGTTTGAATATGAATCCATGGAGATTCCCTTTTGGGTTAACATTATGAAAGTTCCTCAACATTGTGGTACACCACTATGGCATTATGGTCAACCCTAAAAAGGCCAGTGCAATCTAAGAAATGTCATCCCCTCTAAATATCAAAGAACTGAGGGGGATCCAAGTTCACCTTGCCTATATTTTTTGTTTCATAGATAACATAACCTAAAAATATCTATCATTCACCAATCTAATGAAGAAGGGAATCTCCTATCTTTGGTATGGGGACAACCAAAAATCCTTCAAGAGTATCAAGAAAAACCTTTTTCACCCACCAATCATGATGCCACTGATGGAAGGAAAGGAACTAATATTATATGTGGAATCCATGTAGAAATAATTTGGCACTCCCCTTGTATAGAAAAATGATGTGGGTAATGAGAACAGCCTCTACTACCTCGGTTGAATGATTCTAGGAATTCAGGCCTGATACTTTTATGTCAAGAAAAACTATCTTGCACGTATATTTATATTGAAAAAACTATGGAATTACTTGTAGCACCATGAAGTCCAATTAGTATATCATATTTAACTACTCAAGTATATCCTTGTTCATCCCATGATGACTAGGAATTTGGCCTGATTGGTAGTCATTCTAGAATAGTATAGCATTCAGTTCATGTCACAAAAGTCAATGAAAGGGTAGGCCCTGGCTGATTTTCTCGTAGCATATACCACCAAAAAAAGTACACCAGTGGACACTGAAAATTCAAATGAGGAGGTATTATATACCCATGAAACTCCTCGAACATGGGAGATGTATTTTTATGGCGCCTCCCAAAACCCTACTAGAAAAAGATTGGAAATCATGAAACACAATCTAGTTGGATTAGGGAATATATTTGGTTCCCCAGAAAAATAATTGTTTCCCTACTCTTTTTCACTATACAAATGTTTCTCAAATAATGAAGAAGAATACAAATCCATCATTATCAACTTGGAACTAGCCCTACAGCTAAAAATAAACTACCTGGACATCAAAGGGGATTTAGATATAGTGATAAAGCAGATCAATTGTGAATATTTCATCAAAAAGGAAGAATCAGACCCTCTAGTTGGCTATGTTAGAGGAATAATGGAAGAGTTTCCTTTTGAAATAATATTATATCATTTCCCCCGATCAAAAAATTTATGTGTTGATGCATTTTCTAATAATGTCATAGTTTTGGATGACCCTGGTCAAGAAGAAGAAATCTTACACACCCCGCACTGAAGGACGGTCTCATTAATCATCATTTGTAATATGGAAGAAATAAATTAGGTCAACACCACCCTAGATAATAATGAATTGATATCCACCCATGTATGGGTGGAACCCAAAATTGATTATCTTCAAGATGGGGTCCTTCTGACATACCTATCCGAAATAGAATAGATTCGACATCGAGTAGCGAATTTACCCTATGAGATGGTCCAAATGAAAAAAAATATATCCCTCTATAAGAGAGTCTTCAATAGAATACTCCTCAAATTCATAGAATAAATATAGATTCTCACCATCATAGAAGAATTAAATGTATACTCCTACAGTGCCCATCGGGACCAGGATCTCCCACCATATTAGGAGGCTGAGTTACAACTAGAAAACCATGATACATGATAGCATGGAATACACCAAGAAATTTCATTTGTTTCAGATTCATGAAAACTTCATCCATCAACCCCCATAATTTTTAAATGTAGATAAATATTCGTGGTCATTTACTTTATGGGGAATCAATGTTGTGGGGCCATATCCCCCATCCACAACTAAGCAGTTTAAGTACATCATTACTACTACCAAATTCTCTTCCAAATGGGATGAGGCAATATACCTCAAAGAATTTGGGATGAATAATATCGTAAACTTCCTGAAATACCATATTATTCCTAAGTTTCCATTACCTCACACAATACGGATGTAAAAAGAACTAACTTCTATTCTACAGAGTTTAAGAACTTGTACCATGAGTACAACATTGAGTATAATGATTCATCCTTCTATCATGTTGTAGAAAATAGACAGATATAGGCCTTCAATAAGACTCTATCGAATATACTCTAGAAGATGGTGAACAAGGACAATAATTTCTAGTCAGAAAAGCTCCTATATGATTTATGGGATTACCATACCACCACACATACTACTACACAAGAAACTCTATATTCATTAGTGTATGGAAATGAGGTAGTGTGACCTATAGAAGTCCAATTTCCCTCCCTTCGAATATATATTTATGGAAAAATATCAAATGATGAAAAATTTCAAAAGTGGTTGGATGAATTAGAGTGTCTTGATGAGAACAGGTTGTATACATTCCAAAACCTTTAAGTCCATTAGAATCAGATTACATGGGCTTTCAATTAAAAGGTATTTCTTCATTTATTCCTTCAAGGAGAACTGGTATTGGCTCTCAAAACCCCAATGATACGAGGTAAGAAACCTTGAAAGCTAGAACCCAAATGGGAGGGTCCTTATATCATGAATAATTTCTATCACAATGGATCCTATCTATTGGAAATAATGTATGGGGAGTTTGTCAACCCCCCCCCCCCCCACCAATGTAAGTTTTCTTAAGAAATACTTTTCATAACTTCCATCAAGCATTACTCTCATCTTGGTCGCATGACGTTAAACTACATAATAAAATCCCGAGCATATGATGTTAAACTATATAAATCATATATTTACCACATACTGTTAAACTATATAGAAGATATCTATGTAGCAAGACTTTAAGTTGCAAATAATCAATCGCCATGATTGCATGACAGTAAACTACACAATCTCATCATGGTTGCATGGTGTTAAATTGTATGATCTCATCATAGCCACATGATGTTAAACTAAACAATATCTTCCTAACCTCAAGATGTTAAATTGTATGGAAGTATTCCTAACCAAATGATGTTTAACTATACGGAAAATGTCCATGAAACAAGATGTTAAATTGCACAGTGTCTCACATTCTCACTGCATTACATTAAACTACATGGGATATTTCCTAACCATATGAAATTAAACTTTATAGGAACAATTTCCTCACCAATAATTCACCCCACACAAGACAGATCTATCCAAAAGAGAAATGAAGTTCCCCCATCCTTGTGTGCTAGTTAGATTCATGTAGAGAATCTCCATATCTAAGAACTATGTGTGGCTTGATTCCTAACATCATAGGATATACAATGATGCTTGTATCTCCAATCTTAGGCCCAACCATAATATATTCATCCTAGTCACAAGATATCAGACTATGCAAAAATGATCAAGTCTTCTTTTCCATATTGGGTGACCCTTATCCTTACTATAAGATGTTAAACTTCATGGTTGATGTCTTTACCGCATGAAACTAAACTATACAGTTTCTATAAAACAACATGTAGTTTGATTCTTACCATCATAGGATATGTAGTGGTTCCTAGATGACATCTACCCCAGGGAATCGTTAGTTCCCTATAGTGCTATAGAGAAACAAAATTTATAAAAATCAGACAATCCTAACTCAAAGTGTGGTATATAGCAAGTCCAAGTGTCGAACCCATATGGAAAAAGTGTATGTTCTAAATTAATTAAGAAAATTGAAATTGAAATTGTTTACTTTGTTTGTATAAAAGGTAAATAGTATCAAATATTTGGGTTTTTAATCAATGGATGGGGTACTCAAGGTTCATTTATTTTGGGTTTTTGTGATATGAATTCGATGATAATTGATTAATTCTATTTTGGTGTGGGATTTGGGTCCATTGGGATCCTTGGTCTTGGTATCCCACACTAATCCTATGATTACGCATTTGTAATGGTCATCTAATTGGATAAATCATAGAAATAGGAGACCCAAAACCATATTTAAACATAACCAACCCAAATTGTGTAATGGTTATACACAAACTAATTTGATTAATTGATGCAATAATAATAAATAGCCTCAAATCACAAGAAATGGTAATGCAGTTGCACAAATAATGGGATTGGAATTGATAAATGTTTTTTGCATCAATCCAAAACATGAATAATGAAAATAAATAATCCCTAAGAACACACCCCCTACATCACATCACCCAGAACTAAAATCCTACTCACTCAAGATGGTAGCGAGATGCATGGTTACCCGAGGAAGAATGGAGGTGAAGAATGACTCCATATCGTCACCTGTGGTCTTGCAGACATAACTTGATGTTCCTTGGCTACCTATTCCCTAGAGTGTCTTGGAATTGTGGTTGGAGGCATCTACTTATTGGAAAACTCATCCAAAACCCACGGTCCACATTGCCTTTTTTTCCTACGCGTCGCCCCAGTCATGATGTGTACCTGGGGTACACTTTGCGTACCTCCGATCTGATTTTCCCTCCACCGCATCGAATCCGCAAAATCTTCTTTGACTGGTTGACTTCTATCAGGATGTGTACTTCCAGTACACAACATGTACTTGCATTTCATACTATGAATTCTCATTATTAATTTTCTAGTACAGATCTATTTCACTTGAAATGGTCACGACGTGTACTTATGGTACACGACATGTATGAAATTTTTCTTCAGTTTGTAGCTTCTATTTATCTTAAAAATCTTGTGTCATGGTATGAAGGTTCATTCAACTCATATTCTCTCCTCTTTTCATTCCTTTTCCAAAAAACTATTATTTCCTACTAAAAAACATAAAACAAGTAAATGCATTCAAAAAATTTCAAGATTTATCATTGAAATACAAAAATCATCACATTAAAATGCCATAAAATATATACAAGAAATAGATGTATCATCATACCTTCATTCTTGGGTCCAGTCACAATATTATTTTTCTTTCATATTGATTCTCCTTCATCCTTAACGCAAGATGTTAAACTACATGATTGATGTACTTACTGTATGACACTAAATTTCACAAGTATTCCATAACTACATATATATTGATTCTCATTCTAATGAGATATGCAGGTACACCTAAATCCTATATCTTGTCCTATTCACTACATGATACAAAATACTCCTTTCCTTTCTTTGATCGCCTCTATATCAAGAAAGTAACCTTTACCATTCCTTGTTTCTTGAACTGGGTATTGCTTACATAGTATTGGGAATTTTAGTAAGGGGTTTCTCACATCATTGAGACATATCAACTCATAGTAGTTTTATCATGGTCCCGGATGTGATACCTTAAAAGGTTCATGATGAGTCCTCATTGCATGGCATTAAACAACATGGTTGATGTCTCTTGCATGACACAAAATTTCACATCACTTTGGGCCTCACCCAAGAGGACCACTATCATTGGTGTTGGTCTACCACTACACCTCCACTCAATAACTATGTGTTTCCTGATTCCTATCATTACAGGATATGTAGTGATTCTAGGATCTCTAATTCCAAGTCCAACTACAACAACCAGTGGGAAAAATTCCCCCCTCTACGTATGGGTATGACCTATGTATAGATTTTCCCATTCAAGAACTATGTGTGGCGTGATTCCCACTATTTTAGGACAGATAGTGATGCCCTAACCTTCATTCTTGGACCTAGTCGTAGTATTCCCTTTACACATGGAGGAACCTTCATCCCTACCACATGATGTTAAACTACATAGTGTCTCAATAATTATTTGAGGCTTTATTACAATCATTATATGATATTTAGTGACACCTTAATCTTCTATTCTTAAGCCCAACTATGATAAAACAAAAAAAATATCCCCCATACTTGTATACGGTTCAGACCTGTCCAAGGAAATTTTATATAATAACTACATGTGGCTTGATTCTTGACATCACATGATACATAGAGACACTTATATCTATAATACTAGGATCATTGGTAACATATAAAGGATAAAAATTAAACCCTAACTACATATAGGATAGACTAATGTAATTAATTCCCTTACCTCATGACATTAAACTCTAGGGAAAGGAAAAAAATTACCGCATGACGTTAGATTGTAAGGAAAATGTATTTGTTGCGTGACATTAAAATTCAATAACAAATACATCCCAAATACATGATTTAAAAATGTGCAGGTTATCACCCGTTATCATCCCTTGTCAAAGGACTATAATAGCCTGACCCTAGTCAACCAGAGTACAGGGTGCTTTCTTCCATCCTTTAGGCCCCTCATCCCATAAATCACACCTCATGTATTGAGTGCTTCGGGTTGCCTCAAACCTTTAATTAACCTTGTAAATAAAATAGATCTCTCTATTTAACCATGATATTGATGATAAGGTCTTAGACCTACCAACCAGAGTCATCTTAGCTTTATAGGAAGGGCATTCTGATCCTTGTGATCTTGACAACATCATGGAAAAACTTAGCACCATAGGGTGTTCTATGACATCCCGGGTATGATTATCCCATATCATTACTCATGAACTAAGAACCTCAATACATGATTTACAACATTTTCATATCCTATTTTGAAATATGGTGGAGTAATCTTAAACCTGAGTATCCTAATTTAGCTCTGGTGTAACATTCCCCTCATATTAGGTTCATGTGTGTCACAACCTTAAACTACCTACACTATTAGTAAAAGTTGTACAACCTTAAATTCTAGCCTCTTATGGTCCAAATAGAAATACCCTAAACTGCTAGAGAAAGAAACACAAAACTTGTCAGGTTGAAAACCCACAAAGGGAAGCCTAAGAAAAAATCAAGTTTTCACTCGCTAAACTCTTTGTCTCTAGAGTTTAGGTAAAAATTTGGGCTTAAATAAATAAGGTATAAAAGATCATAGGGCCTAATTTTTTGCCCTAATAAAATTTGATCCAAGCTTGTTGGACCCCCTAGTTTATGTTAATGTTAGAGTAATGATTTTTCACATCTCCTCTCCATGAAAACCTATTCACTATATGGTGGCACGACCTTTAGGGTTCTCAAACCCTTTATGAATTTTACATTTTCCATAAATAACACTTCATGATTTGAGCATCTCGGATCACCTTAAACCTTCCATGGACCTTGGAAAGGGATACTCGGATTTAAGGGACCCTTTATTTGACTATGTATGTATGTCTATGGCTCCTGCATATGCACCTATAGTCATCAAAAAAATGATTCATTTCCATGAAAAATGGATTTCTAATCCTTGTGATCCTGATATCACTATGGAAGAACCCAACACCTTAGAGTGTTCTAGGACATTCCCATTATGCTTTTCCCATACCAACCTCATAAACCAAGAACTTTGAACCATGATTTACAATTCTCATAACCAGACTATTCAAGTGGATCTGGCATCTTCAACATTACATCACTATATTATGTACCCTTTCTCAAATAAAGAACGAGACACTACATTTCTGAAACTTTTGATGGACCACACCTAATGACTCAAAACCACAAGGCATAGGGCTCAAGTTTCACAATTAAAGAGATAAACTTCCCTAGGGTTCCAAAACCCTTCCTGAATAGCCTCTTATTCATACCCAACTTCATCATATGGATGTTTGAGTCCTATGGAATATTTCATAGAACTCGTAAAAGAGTGGGGACACCTCTCTTTGACCATGATATCGTTTTATAATTGATTTGACCTATTAACTAGAGGCATCCCTTCCTTGTAGGAAAGGAACCCCTATCCTTATTATCCCTAGTAACATTATGGTAGAACTCGACACTTCAAGGTGTTATGGTTCATTCCTGAAACATCTTCCCCATCCCATATTAATTGACTCAAAATTTTGGGTTATGGATTACATCATCCATATTTCAACTATCTAGGTGGACTTATATTCCATAGTATTTCTTCCTCAACGAATATTACACCCATAAATATTTCATGTCCCTTGGAAAATAGTGGGGAAACTTCTGTTTGACCATGATATCGATGCATAAGGTCTTTGACCAACCAACTAGGGGCATCTACTCCTTGTAGGAAAGGAACTCTAATCCTCATGAGCCCCAACAACACCACGGTGGAACTCAACACCCTAGAGTGTTTTGGGTCATCCATGGCATATCTTCCTGATATTATATATTCACCAACCATGTCCTGGTAGCAAGAATTTAAATTTCATAGCATTTGATATCCTGTATCAAGAATTTAAACTACATAGCATATTTATGTCCTTAACATGTGGTGTTAAACTACATGGAAGACGTCCTTATCGCATGATGTTAAACTTTATTGATAATGATACTTCACAAATGGTATATTACCAGCGATATAAGGTCCAAGCTAAAAGATCATAAATTACAGCAGTAGAAATTCGAAGCTAAAAGACCATAAACTATTGCGATAGAAGGTCTAAGATAGAATCCCCTAAAATGAATCACAACAATAATTAAGTTTTCAAGACTAGAAAAAAAATGCACAAAACCTATCGGGCCAAAAATCATAAGAGGGTGGTCTGTAAAAAAATCCAATTCCATGCCTGCTAAGTCTTCCCCTATATGAATATTAGAAAAATATTATGTCAAAATGAATAAAAAGATACAAAGGTTGTAGGGCCCACCATATTGTCTTATTAAAAATCAAGTTATGCTCACTAAGTTCACCAACTTCAGCAAAAGATAGAGTATTATCCCTCTGGGATACATATATTCAACCCAAATTATTCTTTTGTGAATCAGATAATCTCAATATTTCTAGAGAGAATAAATCAATGGGGAATCTAATGTTGTTGGACATTCATGATCATTCCTCAAGAAAACTATATTATGGTTTGAACAATAAAATACAAGAATTCCGGTTTACTTGATATTATAAAAAGGATGTGTATCACTGATAGTCAGTGTAGTATTAGATCAATGAAATGTCAAACACATCATGAATAAAAGAAATTTGGACAAAGACAGAAATTTTAGATGATCTATTCATTGATATCATGTAAAATGAGGGATCTCTTCATATCATAGCCTCTCCAAAGGTTTGATCAAAACAAAAACATATACTAATGATCAAACTACAATAATATTTGATCGTATGAGTTGGAAAAGTCAGAAAGAGTCTGATGAGAAGGGTCAATTGAGCACTGAAGTACCACCCACCCCACTTCTTCTACTACTGCCTAAGGGATAAGGGTATCAATGAGATTAAATAGCTCATTAACTCCTTTATAGTTATTTTATAATGATGAATATGATTCTGAAAGTTTATACATTGAGCAAGCTATAATCTTCTCATGTCTCACTATATGTGCTATCAAGACATCCATTTGGGTATAAAGCTCAAATATGATCTGATGGGTCTATTACAATGCCTCTGAAGCTTACCTAATTAGTTAATCTAGGGGAGTCCCATCAAAATCATGAAATCCCCTCTCACTGGTATCCATCTCTTTCCATGCTAGGATGATTTGTCATGTGATTTCATATAATAGATGGAGGTCAAATTCGCCTACCCCTAAATCATGAAAGAGCTGAAAATGGAATTATTATTAATCATGAAATGTTTCTAGAGATGTCTCAATGATAAAAGAGTGAATATTATTCCATGTTATCCTATTTCATTATTGGTTCTCTACAATTTCTGAAGTAAGTATGTCAAAAGGGGGAACAACCAGCTGAGCTGATGAAGAAGTGAAAGTGGAATCCCCACATACACTTCTCTGAAAATATTCATTATTTGAGGGACTATCTTCCTTGGTAAATTATTCCCCACTAATGGGATGTTCATCCCTATTATGCATATTCTTCCACGAAGACTCGCTTGAATATTGAATCATCTACATTTTTGATACAAACAAAGGGGTTGGTAAGGCACATAGTCTAGCCACTTGACAGACCAGTCTATTCAGCACACCACCCAGGTAGGATTCCACCCCAACTCGGGCATAATCATAATCTAGGAAGACAGGTGTTCCCATATGAGGAAGGATAATCTCAACATTGGTATCCTCATGTGTTAGTCTGATCCAAAATTAGAAAATAATACTGGGATATCTCTCTCCCCACATGCCATCTGAGGGGAGAGGAGAAACCCTTTTGATATAGTCAAAATAGAGAGAAACTCAATATGGGGTATATGGTTCTCAAATTATCGGCTCATCCATCCTAGTCATGAGGACCCTATCCTGAAGGGAGATATTGTATGGACACTCATCAATAGATCCATTTTCATTATCAATAATTAGCCCAGGCAGTGAAGGGTAAGGAATTAAATTAAAGTGATCAGACCAGATCAATATGAAATTAACCTCATAAGATCCTAAAATCATTGCCTCGACCCTAGAGATATCCAGTAGCCTGAGAGAAACAAGGCACCAGGGATCCTAGTAGTGTTGTGATATATGTAGCAATGGAAGTGATCCATTATACATCCAAATAAAAACTAGAAAGGACTGAAGATTCTATAAGGGATGTTTCCCTATTTAATATAGCCCAAAAGCTAGTAAAATCATGAAAGATTTAGTAAATATAGATTAAGAGATCACCCCTATTATAACTGAGCTTCCATCAACAATGTGCTAACTCGCATTCCAGAGCGCACATCCCCAACCATGAAAATCTAACCATTTAAGAACATAGCAATGAAAAAGGTTACACGTCGTGGGATTTCAGTTTCAAACTAGGTATATTTTAAATAACACATTTTTAATCTGAGGTGGTGGGTTTTTTTATATACTTAAACAGCATGGAACTCATGATGTGAATAAGAGTTTCATATAATGTAATTCCCCAAGTAGGGAAGATTTAGGGTGTCGCTCAGGTTTTTGGTGCCCATTCAACCACCTTTTTTCCTTTTCTCTCAAACCAAGGCTCCTCACCGATGATTTTTGGAGACACATTTCCTTCCAGATCAATCCTCTTGGTGTTCCATCATTTTTGTGGTTGTGGTGCATCTATCTAGGTAAGTTGTCTTTCTTCTTCTTCATTATTAGGGATCATGGTAGTGCCTTTGGGTTGAATTATCAGGTCTGTCAATATAAGTTGGTGTTATCTCTTGTCCTCTTCCAAGATCTGTTTTGTGGTCACATTCCTTAGGTCATTCCTTTTTTGGTCGTGGTGTAGTGGGCTTTCATTCTTGAGGTATGTGGTTTCCTATTTTCCGTCGACCCTATTATTTTCCAATTGGATCAATCTTGTAATGAGGATTGGATACTAGGATCTCCACTGGTGTTGTTGGGTTTTTTGTTGGTAGATTCCATTGTGGGTGTGTAAAACATGAGATTTGAGATAGGTGGTTCCATCTCTAGCCTATGATAATTATCCTGATTTCTCTTGATTTATAAATTTATTTATCAAATTAGCATGATTTTTTGTGTGTGTTGAAAAAATATTTTTAAAGAGAAATGGTTTTTCCCTGGTTTTTGATAAATGAGAAGGATATGGGTACTTTTGAAATAGTGAAATTGATTTGTGAAAATGATCACATGGTTTAACTTGGGTACTTAGTTGTAAGATTTATCTTGAGCCTAGCATCCATGTTTTGTGAATATTAGGAGGTTTTCTCATGGGTTTTTTTTCTATTTCCTAGAACTATTGTTCTAGGGGATCAGTATTGAAATTTCTATGGTTTATTCATGGGTTATTCCTCTGCTTCTTAGGAATTTTTTCTAGGAACTAAATTGTGCACTTGATTTATTATGGTATGAGTAGTTTTCTAGTATGGACTATAGTGATCTTTGGTACTAATGCATGTGTTTCTTCTTACCTGAATGGTCTGAAGGCCTTCTTTTTTATTGATTTTTGATAACCTCCCTTTCAAGGGATGAGGGGGAACCCTTATAAGGCCCGTAGGATTATAGATTACATTCCATGTAGGCTTGGAGACATTACAGTACCCATAGGTCTTAAGGAAATCATACAGACTATGACTACTTGAAACTGCCCCTCCCCAGCATCTTTATCATGATCAGCTCTCTACCTTTTCATGGTTGTTCAGCTAGTTGTCCCTTGCAAAGATGAATAGGCCCAGTTCCGATAGAAATTCCATACCCTATCATTATTCCAAATTCATTATCCCTGCTCTGGTGAATGCGACCTACTCTTGAATCCTCCTCTAGAGCTGGTTCCTTGTAGAATTTGTTTGTGCATCTGCATATCAGGTGGCCCTGAAGGCCTTTAGGTGACCCAAAGGACTTGAGGTTGCCCAAAAGCCTTACTGACCCAAAGGCCTGGGTGGGCCATAGGCCTTAAGGACTCTAACCCAAACTGGTGGCCCAAGGTGAATAGTTCTGGCTATTACAGTACTAAAAAGTACCTGCTATAACACTCACACAATACTGTTATAGTACTGCTATAGTAACCCAGAATTATGCCTCTGTCTGTTTTCGAACCTAGGTCTCATTGATGCACTTAGAGAGACCTCTCCAACTAGGATGAGGCTTATGTGCATGTTTTTCATCTTCTTTTTTTATACTAATTGTCTTTTTGAGTTAGCCTTGATATGCATGTTACACCCACTTTTGTTTAGAAATGTGAAAAAGGGAAATGTTTACCATGTTTTCTATAAAATTTCTTTACTATTTATCATTCCATATTTTATTTTAAATAATTATATAGAATTTGTTATACAAAGACTTGATATGGAAGAAATGGGTGGGATCCTACTGGTTTTGTTATCTCACACCCTTTTCACCTCCTTATTAGTTCATAGACCTTTGTATATCTTTCAATATAAGGAAATAATGGCACTGTAGTGAGGAAGTGAGGTTCATGCCAACTAGTTTTGGGTAGCTAGTGGTGAGATGGTGGGAGTTTTTCTGCACTATTTCAGGGAGTAGTTGTTTGGTTTTGGTCCTTACGGTTGGACTTGTTTTTGGAGTTTTGACAACATTTTCAGTTGTTTGTTTCTTCTTTCTTTTGACTATTATGACATATATATTCCTTTAGTATTCCATAATCTCTTTTATTATATGTATAAAAATATTCCATGTGTTTGATAAGGTTGGGAAATATTGTTCCCTCTTGTGTGTTGTTTGATGCTCAGGTGCTTGTCGCCAGCCCGTGGGGATCAGAAACACCCTTTGGGTATGTAACGGAACAGGTCGGGTTCCAAGTTTAAAGGTAAACTGGGTTGGTTTGTTACAATTTAAATATACCTTTGATACCAAATTGTAACAAACCAACTTGGGTTACCCTAAAACCTGGAACCTAACCCATTCTGTTATATACCTGAAGGGCATTCAGGATCCCCAAGGGCTGGAAACAAGCACTTAGGCATCGAACAACACACCAGAGGGAACAATTTATCCCAACCTGATCAAACACATGGCATATATGTATACACATAATGAAAGAGATAGTAAAATACTAAAGGAGTTTATATTCGATAACAGTCAAAAGACAATAGAAATGAACAACTATAAAAGTATTCAAGGCTCCAAAAACAATTACAACTACATGAAAAGGGTTGGTATAGAAGATGAAACCAAAGCTCGGGCTGCACATGCCCGCAATGGAATCCACTAATAGCAAAACCCAACAACAACAGAGGAGACCCTAGAATCCAATACTCAACAAAATATTGATCTAATTGGAAGAGAAAAGGGTTGGTATAGAAGATGAAACCAAATACCTCAAGAATAAAAGTCTGTCGCACCACGAACAAAAAAGGAATGGCCTCCAGAATAATATTTCATAATGAATCTTGGAAGAATACAAGAGAGAACGCCAACTTAGATTGAATGATCTGATAATGTAACCCAAAGGTGATATCTTTATCCCTAACAATGAATAAGTTGAAAGATAACTTACCTGGAGAGATGCATAGAAAACTCAATGAAGATGGAACGTTGAGGAGATCAATATGGAAGGAAAGGTGTCTCCAAAAATCACCAAAGAGGATACTTGGTTTGAGAGAAAAGGAAAAAAATTTGTCGAATGGGAACCAAAAACCCAAGTGGAACCCTAAATCTTCCCTGCTCAAATAATTACACGATGTGAAACTTCTATTCACATAGTGAATTCCACGCTGTTTAAGTATGCCGAAAACCCCATCGCCTCAAATTAAAAATCCATTATTTAAAACAAACATGGAATGAAACTGAAATTCACGATGTGTAACCTTTCAGAGAGTGACCCCTTTCACATCTTTCACCTATCAACAATTACACATCATGTAACCCATTTACATGATGTGAAATCCTCCTTCAACCTATAAAAAAATCTGGTTAAATAATAAATTACAAAAAATCTCTGACTTAACCATTATAGGTATCCTCCTAATTCCTTCTAGGTCCTCTATAGACAACATAAAAAAGGAGAACCCTGATGAGGTAAAGAATGTAAAAGATATATGGGAACGGGATATTACACATAGTAAGAAATAACTCATCATACATTTCCCTGAGGGGGTATCCCACCCAGTCGATAGATGTCCCAATGGTTTATTTTTGCTTCTCCATGGGACATATGGAATTAATTAGTACCAGGGAACTAACGGTTAATCAATTCCATGATAAGATTTGACTGACGGTAGATGGTGAACTAAGAAACCCATATGGCCTCATAAATACGATTAACATGTATCTGGTAGGAAAATTTTGAACAGCTCTATCTAACATAGAATGGATATGCCCATTCATCAGAAAAATTTCCACTAGAAATCATGTCCCATTTTGAGCACCATTCACTACCCATATTGTTCAAGGAAGAGACAATTGTTCTTGATTAGATTTGACCAATGGGTTTATGGGAAAAATCACAGTTTTCTGGACCTAATGGAGGGTTTTCTAGCATATATGATAACCCCTGGGATCATGCTACAAAATTTTTTCCATACTTATAAACCTTTATCTGAATATAATCGAGGAAATTTGACACCCATCAAGATGGTATATTTTAGTCGGGAGAAGGAATGATGACATCATCTAGTAGTCCAAATCTATATAGGGGAAGTCAGTGTGATAAAGGATATATTTTATGTTTCTATAAGAGAATCCTTTTCAAAATATCATTTTTGGAATTCACATGATATATATGGTCAACATTATGATTCCTAGCAATCATGTTCCTCTAGATAGATGCAGTGGAAGATGCATTGGAGCTGGAAGACATCTGAACAAAAGTAAGTGGCATATGTCAGAAAAGAGAAAACAAAATCTTATAAAAATGATGCATGATCCTAGAAACATCATGTGTGTAACATCACGGAACTGGATACCACTAAAGGGTGACCCAGTACCGGTTTTTCACATGGGCTCAATCGCATCTCTCCAAACACCAGAGGCTACTAACTAGCAGTGAGGGCCTTGAGTTTGTCTATGGGGAGACTATGTCCTCTTATTAATTCATAACACAACTATATAAATCATAAGAAAAATATCGGAAGCAGTAAATCAATAAAATAATAGATAAACATCCATATGAAAAATATATTCAACAAATGCCAAAATTAATCTCATATACAATGATGATCATTTCATGTGTCTACAAATCATCCAAAATGGGTATACATTGCATCAGTATAATACATGTACCAAAATACCAAAAATACCAAAAAACACTATATCCCAAAATCATCATGAGCCTCAGCTCGGTCCCTTTCTCCCCTACTCCTAAGAATGGAAAAAATTAAAGCATCGAGCTATAGGTGTTTTCCCCGATCCCTACCTATATCCAAATAGACTTTTCGGGTACCCAATAATGGCCCAAATAGGATGTGAGATGCAATCCTAGTAGGTCACCACCCAAAGTTTCTATAACAGGTCCCGGTTTTGAAATATAATCTAAAGTAGAGTGTAATATATATATATATATATATATATCATAGTTAATCAGTAATAAATGCAATGTTACTGTGGCATATATACTACAAAAAAAGTGATATTGTATATCCCAACAAGGATCCCTATAAAACATGGTTCAGGATCCTATAACAAGGTTGTTGTAAGAATAAGGAAGTAAACACTATGTCCTTTCCATATACGTAGCATATCATAACTCCCATGACCTTTCTGTATAATCAGTAAATCAAATCAACCATAGCTACATTGTAAAACCAAAAGTGTCACATTTACCATGACTGATTCATATAATCAATCATGTCACATTTACCACAATCGTTCCATATAATCAAAAATTATAGACCCCTCAATACCAGATCCAAGGTTTAAATAACCAAGGTGTCATCATCGAATCCTAGGATCATCTCGATAGAAACTTGGTTTGGCTTGAATTGGGTTCCAAGGATCATGTTAATAGACTATGTCCACTACAAGCCCAAACAAACCAAATATAAGGTGTAGTAATGCATGATGCATCCCATAAAATCAATATCCAAGGTTCATTTTGGGTTCAAGGCATAAAATACCATTTCCATGATCCATGGTGTAGCACACTCATGGAATCCTATGTAATCATTCAATATTAAAATCATATACCATTTCAACAATTCACATTCAATGAGTGTACCCACTCATATCACAATTCAAATTCAATTTTATTCTGTGAGTTTACCCACTCATATAACAATTCCATATAAACCATTTAATCAAAAGCATAAACATGAAAAGGAGGAAATATTTATATCCTAACAATCAATTCAATTCAAACATTTATAAATAGGATTCTTCTAACTATGAAATTACTAACTCACCCCATGGGTGGTTTAACAAAGGCATGGGAAAAGTCAATTCACATGTCACACCCCATGGAAGGACTTGGTTGGATAAAAAACCTCCAAACACCTTATAGAAATTTAAGGGAATCCCTAACAAATTCTATTTTATTTAATTCAATTATTAAATTAATTTTTGTGGTGGTTCTAGAAAGTTTGGTGGGAGGCAAAATGAAAAATAACTCTATAAAGACCAAAACTCAAGGTAAAAGTGTAGAACACCTATTGTAGGTTTGTAGTAGAGTGCTCATCCATTATTAGCTTTTGAATCAACTCAAATTGGGAGAAAAATGAAGAATGGATGAAGATCCTAGAAATAGGGAATATTATCTTTCACTTAAATAGTGTAATTGATGCCAAGGAAAATGAATAATGAACCAAAATGAATTGAGTACTCACCAGTGCAGATCCAATGAGATGAATGGCTCTCGATTTTGAGCTTGGATGGAGAATCAATGGAAAATACTACCTTTTAGCTTCAAGGAGGATCTCTAATGGTGTTGTTTTCCAATGAAGGAGGATAAGAATATATTTTTAGGTTTTTAAAAAAAATTAAGGGTAAAAATTTCATTTCACCAAAATTTACCGGTCCGCACAGTTGGCCAAACTATGTTCCAATCATGAACCCTTCATGATAAAAAGGGGCACCTCACACTATTAATGAAAAAGGCTTTCCAAACCATGTGAAAACCGTGTCTCAGACCACTATAAAAAAATTTATAGGCTATCACACAATCATGAATATATATCCACATGATTTCCTTAAACCATGTGTCCAGCACCCCACCATCTAGTCTCACATGGTTAAAAGTAACTATGAAACCTACCCTACACGGTTTCTACTAACCATGAAGCCTACCCTACTTTTCAAAAAGGACATAATCCAGGATACGAACAAGGCTTGAACACCCTTGATACCCCCATGACCTCAAAATTTATTCACATTAGTCTGGAATTAAGCATTTAAACTAAAAATAAAAAGATATATACCTCATAAAAAAACCAAGGATCTTAAAATCTTCCACCCTTAAAGCAATTTTTCCACATGTTTCCCTATCAAGGGTGGTAAAGATTAAACTAAGAATAAATCTGACCACAGTGCATGTACATTGGCCTCCCTCCCCCAAGTGTCATCTTATAAAAATCCATTCTTCCATAGCACTCGTACTAGAGGAACTGAATGGCCTCAAAGAACCTTCTTACTCCTATCAATGATACAAATAAGATACTCCTCAAAGGATGAATCTACCTATAACTAAACCTCCTTAGGATGAATAATGTGAAATGTTTATGAATGATAATGGCATAGCTGAGATACATGGAAGACGTTGTGCATGGCTGGGTACCTCTGAGGTAACTACAACCGATAGGCTGTTGGCCTGACTCTCTCTTGAATCTCGAATTTCCTGACATATCACAGTGAAATATTACCCTATCTCCTGATATGTATATGTCCCAACCTTGGTGAGATATATAAAAATACATCATCCCCAACCTTGAACTCTATATGTCATCTATGGTGATCGTTGTAAGATTTTTTTTTTGAGACTGTGTAGTATCAATCCACTTCCTGATCAACTAGATCTATTCAGAAGTCTCATGCACGAGTGGAAGTCCCAATAAAGTTGCATAACCTACCTCTCACTAGCACATGGGAGATCAGAAATTCCTATCATAAAAATCCTCATAAGGTTCCATTTGTATTATCACCTGATAGATATTATTATAGTAAAACTCGACCAAGGGTATATGCCTCTCCCAAAATCCCCTGAAATCTAGGGCACAATCTCACATTATGTCCTCAAGCACCTAAATAATATGATCTGACTGGATATTAGTGTAAGGTTGGTATATTGTTCTCAGAAGTACCTATATACCCAATTCCCTCTATAAACTCTTAAAGAAACAATACATAAACCGACCATCCATATCTAAAAGGATAGTATGAGGTACCTCATGAAGTCATACTATCTCACGAATATACTACCCCCCAAGCTCTTCTACATGAAATTTATACTTGATTGGTAGGAAATGTGAAACCTTTATGAGCTTGTCAACAACAACCCAAACTACATCGATACCTCGAGGTGGCCTTAGAAAATTAGTCACGAAGTCCATCATAGAATCATTCCATCTCCACTCAGGAATAAGTAACTATTGTAGAAGTCTAGATGGTAATTAATTTTCTACATTTACCTAATAATAGGTATAACACCTTGTAAAAAAATTATATACCTCATGTTTCATATCTGACCATTAGTATTGGAAACGTAAATCATGATACATCTTAGTGACACCAGGATATACTTCCCAAACCGAGGCATGAAACTCCCACATTATCTTCTCATGTATGTTCACTGAAACCAATACATTACCATGGATACGTAGGATCTCATCCTCACCTATGGTCTAACTAGGATGTGGGACATTAACTGTCACACTCTCCCATAAGACTAATCCCTCTGAATCTGATAGCCGCCTCATCCTCACTATATACTATAGGGTAGAGGTTACAACTAAGGATTAAAGATATGTTTTCCCTGACTATCCTACACCTCCAAGTGTATCACAAAGAAAAAATCCATAAGCTACTACTCATTATTATTTTTCCAAACTACCTTTATTTAAATCCTCATAATTAGTGCATCGGCCATAGCATTGCCATTATGAGGCATATAGGCTAGCTCAAAGTCAAAATATTATAGGTACTCAACCTAACTTCACTACCTCATATTCAGATCACACTGTGTGAATATATATGTGAGGGTTTTTTGGTTCATTTATACCAAAAAAATATATTCTCCCAATAAATAGTGTCTCTAACAGTACATAGTGTGAACAACTACATCTAACTAAAGATCATGTGTTGGGTAGTTCCTCTCATGTAGACTCAAATTTCAAGACCCATACACCATGAACCTATCTCCTTTCATCATAACTTATCCTATCCCGATACCTAATGTGTCACAATAAATAGTGTAGATTCTTCCCTTCTTTGGCATAATCAGGATTAGTGCTAAAGTCAATATCCCTTTCATCTCCTAAAAGGTGGTCTTATAGGTCTCTTTTTATACAAATTTCACACCCTTATTAGTTATTTCTATGAGTGTCACTACTAGTCATGAGAAGTCCTATATGAAGTACATGTAATATCTAGATATCCCCAAGAAATATTATATTTCAAAGACGTTCTTAGGATGCTCCTAGGAAACTACAACTCTCACCTTCTCAAGGTCAACTGATGCTCATATCTTTGAGATAATATGACCTAGTAAGTGAATCTTATCCATCTAGAAGTGGAAGTTTGTGAGATTAGAATATAACTGATTATCTATCAGTGTATCCAAAATGATCTCAAGATGTTTTTCATGGTCATGTTGATTGAGAGAATACACCAAGATATCATGCATGAAATACACCACAAATGAATCCATATAAGGATGGAAAACTCAGTTCATCAATGCCATGAAAACTGTTGAAACGTTTGTGAGACTGAACAACATAACTAGATATTCTTATAGACTATACCTACTATGAAAATCTATATGAGGCATATATATAGGTCTAACATGAACTTGATGATATCTTGCTCTCAAATAAATTTTCAAGAACCCCCGAGCTCCTCAAATCTGGTCAAAAATATCATCTATTCGTGGAAAGGGATACCAGTTCTTAACTGTCATCTAGTTCAATTTATGATAATCCACACATATCCTAAGGGTACCATACACCTTTTTTCAAAAAAGTACTTGAGAACCCCATAGAGAAGTATTGGGTCATATAAACCCCTTTACCTCTAAATCCTATAGCTACCTATTGATCTCACGAAACTCCATCATATCCATCCCGTAAGGAGGAATGGATATCAGTGCAGCTTTTGGCACTATCTCGATGGAGAACTCAATATCTCTCTTAGGAGGTATACTAGAAAATTTATTAGTGAAGACATCCCTAAAATGATCAAACACTGGATGAAATTATACCTGACATGAACTCTGATCATCCAAATACAAACTAGTAATCTAGGATGTCATTTCACCCAGCCCATGATGTTGCGGTCTAACATGGCTCTCCTAAACATCCCATTCACTATAATGAGTATAAACTATTCCCTGTAGTGATGTGAAATTAACCCTTCAATGATAGTAATCAACATAGTCTTGATAATATACTATCCATTCCATCCTGATTATGATGTCAAATCTAGGCATCGCAAAGAAAAAGATATTATAGACGAAGTGGAACCAACCAACCTTAATGGAGAACTCATTGCACTAATGTACATCCTCTATTCTAATCCCTAATAAAGTTTTAAGCATTATCATTCCATTAGATAACTGAATCAAGAGACCAAGGCTCTCTACAATAGGTACAAATATAAAACTATGTGATGCACCTATTTTGAAATGAGAAAATATAAGAATCGAGGCTACCAAGATTGTACCTCTCATCATATATGGTCCAGCACCTTTCTACTTAGGCGTAGGCTATAAAAAATTGATCTAGCATGAACCGAGGCCCTATGACACAACCTCACTACTCAGGGTAGGTCCACTCTGCCCTCTCAGTACAACTGGTGTCTAACTGACTTGGACATGACCACCACCTCCACCTCAGCATGAATGACTGGAACTTCTCTAGCTCCCAACCTGATGTAGAGCTGTGGAACCTACTCCTGAACCTAGTTCTAGAGTTCACCCCCTGCCACTCACTTCTGTTGGGAAGGTCTTGCAGAAATTTTTCACATGGTCCATCCTACCACAAGCTTGTCACTCGATTGGGAATGATCACACTAATTTATTACATATCCCCATCTTCTACACTAATGATAAAAAACTTCACTTCCAACACTAGTGGCCTATATGGTTCTCATCTACTACATGTCCTCATCTTCTACATGTCCCCATTACATGTCCCCATTTTCCTCAAATCATCTCTCCCTCGATAACTCATCAGCAAGGTATGTTAGTGAAAAATGTTGCAGCTATGTAAAATGTGTGGAATACTTCATAACTGTCATATTTCCCTACTCCATATGCATAAACTCACTAGCCCACTTTTCCTTGAGGGTATCAGGGTAAAAGTAGTCATATAACCTATTTTGGAAATCATCCCAAATCATATATCATAGCCTTTCATCCTGGTTCAGAATATCCCACCACCACTTTTCTTCTCCTTGAATTATATAAGTTTTGAGCTTCACTCTCCTCTCAGGAGGTGTCTATAGATTCTCAAAGATTGATAGAGTAGCCTCAAGCTACATCTTAGCAGCCTGTGGACCTCTATCCCCTAAAAACATTGTTGACGCTCCTTTTTCGTCACATTGTCTAAACTAATGGAAAGGAAAATGACTTAGCATAAATTGATTCATCCTTTTAAGAAACATCAAAAAATCGACAAAGGGATTAACAAAGAGAACATTGCCATAGGTCGCGCAAGTTCCCTCACGGTCGTGCAGGTATACTTGCATGCCACCTAGTGGTCGCGCAAGTGACTTGCATGACATAAGTGATAATCACCCGAGTCTTCTCCAGCCTATAAATAGACCCTGTGGGCCCCCCATTTGGGAGGAATTTTTTTTTTCCAGAAACTCAGATTTGAGCTCCCGGCACCCTAGTCTCTTATCAAAGCTTCTGAAACACTTCTAAGGTAATTTCTTACCTAGAACGGAATATCTAAAGAGGAGGAAGAAGGACTAAGTGTTGAAACTCATCAACACTTGCGCGCCTGAGTGGCCATCCCTTAAGGGAAATGGCCACACTTGTGCGCTGCCTTACTCCTTCAATAGAACTTGCGCACCGCTATTCTGGAAGAACCTCAAGAGGATTCTAAAGGCATTGATCAAAGGATCTCTCGAGTATACCCTACTGGTTAACAATCACACAAGTACCCATTCATCGCGTAGGTATACCTGCGCGACCAGACTTGCGCACCCACGCAGTACTTGCACGAATCTTAGGACTTGTGCACCCTTACCTTTTTGGGTTCCATTATTGCCTATTTCATCCCTCTTATGCCATTCCACCTCTCCTGTTCAAAATTCAGTCTTCAAGAAACTCTTCTAATCCATTTATGGCATGTATTCTGGATTGACTTCCTCATTTGAAAGGAATTCCATGAAACAATTCTAAAAACCTAGTGATTTACACATCTTGTCACTAAGGTTAGAGATTCCATTCATTCAACCTCATCCTTTAAAGATGATATAACCCTAATCTGGGCATCCTCCTCAGGAGTAAGCCCAAAATCCTCATTAACCTGGGCCTCCTCCTCAAGAGTTATCCCCAGTCCAAGTTCTCAAATTTGGGCCTCCTCCTCAGGAGTAAGTCCCAATCATAATTCAAAGTTCCATCCTTAATTCTGGGTAACCTTTTCAGGGGTAAATCCCAAATTAAGAGTATTCAAATCTCCATAAAACACATATAACTTTTATGGACCTTGTTCACTTGGGCATCCTTTTTTAGGAGTAAGCCCCAATCATAAATATGGCCATCCTTTTCAGGAGTAATCCCCAAGTCCCTTAATTTTTTTCAAGTCTCTTAACCTCGGCCTCCTTTTCAGGAGTAAGGCACAGTCTTAATTTCTCTTAACCAGTCCTAATTTACCTTTGATCTGGGATTCCTTCTCAGGAGTAAAACCCAATCATAAGTCCTCTCCTAATTTGGGCCTCCTTTTCAGGAGTAAGCCCCAAGTTAGAGTATTCAAATCTCCATAAAGCACATATACCTTTATGGACCCTGTTCCTGGATTTCTTCCCTGAAGTAAATCCTAATCTTCATTTATCTGGGAATTTATACATACATAAGTCCCACATTATTTCTTATGATTGCATCTTTCATGGCACAATTGTCTAATTTTTACCAATACCTATTTTTTCTCACACCGAGCATGACTCACGTGAGCTTAGAGTGTAAAAGTAATTATGAAATCTTTCTTTGAGCCATCAATCCTAAACATCATACTCCCTTACTCAAACTATGTGGGTTCTGATTCCTTTTCTAAACAAAGGATACATAGGTAGCCCATTTGCGGGTTCGATCCCAACTCTGAAATAATCTATGTCCTTCTGAATGACAATAAACTTCAAGTGCCCCACTAAGTGGCTTTAAAACCATCCTGGTCATCATAATGACCAAGAGACTTCTATATAAATGTGTCGAAGGATACCATTGACCAAGAATCTCTAATAAATAAAGATGATTCTCTATTGATGAATAACCTCATATACATATAAAATATTCTCTAAATTTCCTACATATTTAATCATTGATTGTCAAATCTGAAGGAAAGTTCATTTTATACTTGGTAATGTAATAAGGATTCACGAACATAACTTAAATCTATAAAGAGAGTCACGTAGTAGACAATAATTCCCCTCAAAAAGGTGTGATGAGTCCGACCTCTCATCCTCTCGACCAATGAAAATTCCTAAGCCTCATTAGTCCACAAACTAATGAGCGCATACCTTTGGAAAGTAGGTCCAAATGGATGTGGAATCATTGGATGTTTCTGGTTCTATGAACAAACCCGTTATAAACCAATTGGAATGTTTGAACCTCCCATCAAGGAGGTCATCCCCAAATTCCGAGGGAACAAAAAATGGTGAACCCGACGTGAATCCTTAACCATGTTAAAATGATGTTTTACCTATTTGTTAGAACACTATTTAAAATGCAATGAGAGGGCCAAAAAAACAATCATTGACATATGTGCTCATCCAAAAGATGTAGTGGATGAATTTATCTTGATTACGTCTGTCATATCAAACAGGCACTCTTTTCCAATATCTTCTGCATTCTAAGAAATGGCTGCTCTCAAGTTCACACCTGTGAATACCGCTGCTGTGAATGCCACTGCTGCTACTCCTGCTGGATCATCGTCTGCTCTGAGGACGACATCACCTACTCAGCATCTTCAACAATGGGTATCAAATGTGCTGGTTAAGGAGTACTATCAACATGGTACCATCACAACTCTGGAGGCTGCCCGAAAAGACCTCCAAGTAAACAACTCACACCGGTCATCCAAACAACGATGACCAGTGATCAAGAAACAGGCAGTGCTAACCACTGTCTCCAACCATTTCGGGTCGTTCTCCCCAGAACGCAATCACCATTCACTCCCATATTCTGGGGAGGTGAATGAGAAGGTCCCTCAGGGCCTTAATTCAAAGAAGCAGGAGTACTTCCTGAGGGATCCTATCAACAATCGCTACCAGACTCGTGCGGCAGTACGCCCTCAACATGATGAGGGTATCGACTCCAGGCGTTCGGCTCAAGTTCCTCGAACCTGAGCAGGCAAGACGAACCACCAGAGGAGGAATCCGGTCAACAGTGAGCAGGCTCTCATCTCTGCCATCTCCAGAGAAGTCCACCAACCTAACTTGGTGGCAAGAAATGAGCGGGCACATACACCTGCCCGTTTTAATTCCGTTGTCCAGCAGACTCGTCTGGAAGCATCACGAAAATCCCGTCAGGTAATTCCGACGGAGTACTATAGGCAGGAATATACACCTGTTTATACATCATCATTTAGTCAGCAGGCTCATCTGACTACATATGATGAAGCTCGTCAACCACATTTGGCGAAGTGCAATCAGAAAGCACATACACCTGCTAGTATTAATCAAGCCTACCAATAGTCTCGCTTGGTAGCACATAGAGAAGTCAGTTGGAAAGATCCGGCGACAAATAGGAGGCATACTCAACTCTCTTCCCCCACACTTGAGTACTGTCAGGACTCACTGACAGGAAAAGGAGGACAAGAGCAGGCACATACACCTACTCCAAGCATGAAATGGACGTATATCCCCGTTCCGGCAGCTGAAGTCACCAAGCATATTCTATCAATGGTGAAAGAGCAGAAGAAAATCCCTGCTCATATTCTAGATGCTTTCTATGATATTATAATAGCTTCAGTAGCATCTAAGAGAAAGACACATAAATATATCCCTACCAGTGGAGTGACACATCAACAGTTCACTCCGAAATAGACAAACACATTTGTTCCAGTCCAAGAGGGTTGTGGGCATACTCCCCCATATCATACGGACAACCAAGTCAGGCACATACACCTGATTTGAGTAGAGATCGTCAGCCTATATTTCTTGATCAGGCATATACACCTGCTCAGAGCAGCCACTTTTGTCAACAAGTGGTTTCCAAAGCGAGTAAGAAGGCATCTAAGAAAAAGACCCGCCCAGCACCGTCAGGAGATCAAGAGCCAATCTGTAACAAGGCCTTGCTCGATGCTGGAGTTCTTGAAGCCCTCAGGCAATTATCTATTGGAATCCAAGATTCTACTCCCTCATTTCCCAATAGTGGGAACATTGATTTCGAAGGTCTTCAACAGACACTTCCTCATGAAGGCTTGCTTCATGACAATTCGGTCGATCTCGAAGTTTCATCTTCAGATGAGAGCCACAGGAACCCTCTGTGTGGTCAGAAGACCAAGGAGTAAGAGATTTCATCTCTTTCTGTAACCCATTATGGTGGTCCTCCCCAAGATGATGAATTTCACTGTGAAAGTCCTCTCCACAGTAGTGATGCACATTTCCTGGAAAATGCTCTAGTGGACAATGTAGTGCCGAGAAAACCCTCTTATCTTGAGACACTTGCAAATGCGAAACCAGTCATGTTTGATGCTTCATCGCTAGCAGGTGAAATACTTTCTCAATCAGAAGATAGCCCAGGGTGTAGGTCATTCTCCGAACCAACCCTAAGTCATGCATCTTCTATTTTGATCAATGATCTATCTACCAATCCTATTGAATACAATGAAGCAACAAGGAAGAATCATCTCTGGTCAAAATTAGTAGAATAATATTCATCAAATGATAAAGAGGAAATGATAAACATGAGAAAACAACTGGCGAAAGGTGAAGTGCCAGTCATGTTTTGGCCTCTGGCTGATTCTCAGTATGACATTCCAGAAATGTTGACGGAAGATGGAATTCATGATATTCATCTCAACATATTTAAAACTCTTTGTCAGATAAAGAAGAAATTATTATCTTATGATTAATATGAAAATCATCTTAAGATAATAGAAGGGTTACAACGTTAGATTGATTTGGAATCTCTATGAGTCTCTCGATATTCGAAGGCTGAAAAGCAGCAGAGAGCCCTTCAACGTTCATGCCTTGGCGCACTAAGAATATTGTGTCAGTTAATTTCCAATGCCCCATCTGGTATTCATGTCAGAGGATGGGGTATTCATGGAGCACTTCATTTCACGGTGCTCTCCAGTCATCAAAGCCCGCCGAAAATGGTACCATGCAATGTTATTGCCCATGGCCGGCCACAGTCAATGGGCTTTGTTTGTAATCAAAAGCTTGCCCAAGAATAGGCTTCAACTAGTTCCTCTCAAAATAAATCATACAGAGAACAAGTTGTTGAATTACTCCGGCATCAAGCAAATAAGAATATTAAACAAGCCTCTCATATGAAGCAAGCACATCATCAAGTGACAGAAGTGTCAGAAATTATCCAATGGTATTTTGAACCAGGTGATAAAAGTGGATACAGGTTAATGCATCCAGCTAATTTCCGGACAAAGTTTCGCAAGATCAGAAGAGATTTTAAGAAAGTCCCAGACATAGCATGTCAAGATCCATCCCAGCTTTCCAGACTGGGGACTCTTTTAAACCAACCCTCGGAATCAACAAATAGGATTCAAGGAATTGAGCGGGAACAGTAGGAACAGCCCCAGTCCACCAGACTGGGGACTTTTTCAAATCATCACTCCCCTCCTCAGAGAAAATCGTTCTTTTCTTGATTGGGGAAGAAGCCTCAAGAGGAACAAAGAGCCAAATTATCAGTAGATTCCCTCCAAATTACGGTTCATCAAGAAGTTCCTGAGGGATAAAATCAACAAAAGGAAATGTCTCATCAAAGACATGGAAGAAGACAATATCACAGAAATGATGATAGAAGGTATGTGATGCGTTATGCATCAATCAATGTCATCAATTCCATTGTTGATGATCCACCAGATGAGGCTCACTCAGGGCACTCAGATGAAGAGGTTCCTGCTCAATAAGATGTACACACCAACACAAATGAAGAAGGTGTTTATACACAAAATCAAAGGATTACTCAGAACCTAGGTAATCCTTCGAGTAACCCACTTCCCCTTCTCCAAAAAGGATCCAACAAAGGGAGGGGAAAGAATCAGGTTACATATCCTCCCTATGGAGAAGGCCAATTGCTCTCACTAGAGCAAAGGTTTTCATAACAGGAGGAAGAAATGAAGGAATTAAGGAGGTTGAATGTAGAACTACTTTAGGGTAGTCTTCTTCGTGAGCGTGCTGGAGTCAGTCAGTCAAGGGAATTTGTTGCAACTACTGAGATGCATCAAGAATATCCTCCTCTATCAGTACACCCTCACAGGTCTAATCCTACGGGTCAAGTGCAACAACAGTTGGCAGTGCTACCATCAGTTGCAGCACCAACCACCACATCTGTCCAAGCTCCAGTCATTGCACCTACCCAAGTCCAAGTTCAACCGGATGTTTCTCAAAATTTAATAACTATTATTGAGTCATTAATATCTTAATTAGAAACTATGGAAGGGAAACGTGCACAGGTTCAACCAGAAAAGAAAGTTTACCCCGAATGGGTAGATTCAATCTCCCCTCCATCCAGTTTTGGAAACCCTGTATTCCCTATTTTCAATGGATCAGGTGACCCTGAACAGCATTTGATGCATTACGTATCTTGTTGTGATCCTATGATGGGAACTCCGGAGCAGCAAGAAGCAGTAAAACTTAGATGCTTTGTACGGACCTTGCAAGGACCAGTCTTTGTCTGGTATACAAGCTTGCAATCCCGGTCAATTACCGGATGAGAGGATCATCGCCAAAAATTCCTTCTTCAGTTCAGCTCAACTTTGACAAATACAACAGTTTTCGATCTTACAAACTGTAAGAAAAGAGAGAATGAAAGGGTCTCAGATTTCATTTCTTGCTGGAAGGGATTAACATATTCCCTAATCTTAGCACTCCCTCAAGAGGAATTGTTGCCAATCTGTGTGGAAAATCTGTGTGAAGAATTACACACGTCGTTGATCCCTATGAAATACACAGGAGGGTTTCTAGACCTTACTTAAATCGCTCAGTAGATTGAAGATTCCCTTATACAGGATAAGGCTAAATCTCGTGTAATTGCATCAGCTCCAGGAAGGAGAATGGGTAAAGCAGAAACTGCTACAGTTATGCTTAAACAAGAACTTGTACCTGTTTCTACTTCAAAACCTTCATCTTTTCGAAGGGATTCACCTCCTAAGTGCCAACAACAAAGACCGTTTAGTCCAGATGATCAAAGAGATCAAAAATGAAAACAATTTGAGGATTTTAAGAACAAAACATACTCTTTCCGAAATTAACAAGTTCCTGGTTACTTAATTTCGGCCCTAGAGAATAATTTGGTTCAGCTGTCAAAGCCTAAGAGGCCAAACAAGGAAGGAGTTGAATACCATCCCAATTATTTCCCATTTCATCAAATGTTGGGGCATCCCATCCAGGAGTGTTTTGTCTTCAAAGACGTCCTGCAAAATATGGTCGACTCGGGACAAGTCAAACTGAAAGGCTCTTCAGTCCAGGTAGCATGTGTCACTGCTACACTTCCAGAGGAGGAAGGCGAATGACAATAAGTCAAAATAAAAAATGCACATAAGTATGATGATTGGATGGTCAAAAATACAATCAACTGAACTCATTCTATTTTTCGAACACAATTAAAGAAACTGATTGTGTCTTCTTCCATGAATGTTGCGGCTCAACCCTCTTCATCAGAGGGAAAGTCCTCAAAGAAATGGAATGATTCAAAGAAAGAAAAATAATCAGAAGAAGATGAGTATGTGTCAAAGAATAATTTTTCTTTAACTTTGGAAGACTTCATGCCATCGAATTCAAAGCCACAGGCACCTCCCCACCAAACGGCACAGCCTAAACAGGCTAATTAGGAAGAGTTTTTATCAGACGAAGAATTAATCTTCAGTTCTACTAATATGATTCAATTAACAGATCCATATTCCAGTCGCAGTCTCAATTTCGATGAGCCTAAATTCCATGTATCAAACAGGGGAATCAAAGGAAGTTTCAGAGGCTCAGGATACAGGGGAAGATGTGGATCTTTTAGAATCCACTATTCTAATTATACCCTTGCTAGAACTATGTACGCAGTAGAAACTCGTGGTAGAGCCCTTCAGCGAGCTCAGCAAGAACAAGAAAGTTCTTCTACCAATAGCAAATTCAGTCTTGGAACAGTTATTTTGGAAGACCGGTTGAAGGTTCCATCCTCTTCCTCTCAGCAAGTAAATGGATCTAATCGGTCTAATCTTCCAAAACCAGGGATATTGCCAACTCCTATCCTGATACAAGATGCATCAATTTCAAAAACATCTTCTTACAAGGTACCTGCTAAACCACATATTCCTATTGGGAAACGCAGACCTCTAGATCAAAAGTATGATGTATTGAAACACTTGGCCCAAGTACCAGCCAAGTTATCAATTCTGGATGCTCTGAATCTATAAAAAGATCTTCAGGAAGCACTCATCGAGGCTTTGTCAAGTCCTCAGGAGTTTGAAACTGAAATTGCTATAGCTGAAGTCTATCACATAGAGAATAATCCTGCAGAATGCCATGCAGTAATATCTTTTACCGATGAAGATGAAGATGATGTTGTGCATGTGCATATTATACCTTTGTACTTATCTGGAAAGTTCAATGGCATAGACGTCCGAAGAACTTTCATTTACAATGGTTCAGGAGTCAACCTCATGCCCATTCGTACACTTCGTCGATTGGGCCTCACAGAATCTGATTTATCTCCTTCTACCATGATGTTACAAGGATATGATAAAAATGAACAAGAACCATTGGGAGAAGTTACACTCAGAACTCAGTTTGGAGATCTTGTATCCAATTCATATTTCATGGTTGTTGATCAAGACTCAGCCTTCAACATCTCACTTGGAAGACCCTGGCTACATCAGCATGCGGCTATCCATTCATCATACCATCAATGTATCAAATATTGTTTCGATGGTCAAGTTGGGACATTGTATGGTGATAAGGCGCCGTTCAAGACATGTGAGTCTCAATACATTGAGGCGGAATTCTATCACATGAAGGGAAGGGAGAAATCCACAACAAAGGAGATTACCAAAGTTAATGCTTCATATGGTTTGGAGAAGATTCCAGTAAATCCATTTACACATGTGAGTACAGATTATGTGTTGCCTATTAGTCAAATTGACAAGATAGACCCAAATCAAAATACTCTTATAGAAAGATCCATAATGTCAATTAAGACAATCGATCCAGACAACATGGGAGAAATCGGTAACCCACCAAGCAGTGATGAAAGCACAAATGGTGATGTTTTCTTTCATCTGCTGAAATACAACAATTCTATACTTTTACAATTAGGCCATAAGAAGTTATAGCAACATCAGAGGTGAACAATGATGTAGATTTTCAATCCATCATCTCCTCTTTAATACCCAAAGAAGACCCTTCATCATCAATCGGGTCAGAAATGGAAGCTTCTTCTTCAAGATGTGCAAATTGTGACATCTCTTCTGATCATGAAAATTATACTTTATCATCTACTATGCAAGTAGAAATGGAAGAAATAACACATGATGAAGAAGAAGAGGAAGATCTCATAGATGCTCCTCCAGCATTTGAAGAGGGTATCTCTACCACTGTGGATGGACTCTGAGAAATAAATCTGGGTACAAAAGAAGATCCACGCCCCACTTTAATCAGTGCGGCCATGACTCTTGAAGAGCAAGAGATGTATATTTCTTTTCTAAAGAAAAATAGATATATATTTGCTTGGAACTATACAGAAATTCCCGGGCTCGATCCTGATGTTGCTACTCATCATTTGGGTTTACCAGAAGAACATTAAGGATTTAAGAAATCCGTGATAAGAACACACCCAACTTATGCTTCCAAAATTGAGGCTGAAGTGGATAAGATTATCAAAGCTAAATTCATCAGATAAGTTCAATATCCCAAGTGGTTGGCTAATATTGTCCTTGTAAAGAAGAAGAACGGACAAATTAGAGTTTTCATCGATTTCAGAGATCTTAATTGGCATTTTCCTAAGGTTGATTTCCCAATTCCGATTACAGAACTTTTAATTGATGCAACAGATGACCATGAAACACTTTCCTTCATGGATGGATATTCTAGATATAATCAGATCCGAATGGCCCTAGAAGATGAGGAATACATAGCCTTCAGAGCCCCTCAGGGTGTGTTTTGCTACCGGGTAATGCCTTTTGGCTTAAAGAATGCAGGTTCAACATATCAGTGTGCCATGCATCGTATCTTCAAACCCTTATTAGGGAAGTTTGTTGAAAGCTATTTAGATGATTTGGTGGTTAAATCCAAACATCATTCTAATCACTTGGATGATTTGGAAGTCATATTCTGCAAGCTTCGACAAAATAATTTGAAGATGAACCCCTTAAACTGTGCTTTTGGGGTAACCTCAGGAAAATTTCTCGGCTTTGTTGTACACCATAGTGGTATTGAAGTTGATCCTGAGAAGACCAAGTCAATCCTTGGTATGTAACATCCTTAAAATTTGAAAGAATTAAGAGGACTTCAAGGAAACTTAGCCTATATTCGGCATTTCATCTCCAATTTAGCAGGAAAAAGTTTACCCTTCACCAAATTGATGAAGAAGGGAGTCACTTACCAGTGGACTGAAGAATGTCAGGAAGCATTCGATATTCTCAAGAAATACCTCTTGAGTACACCGGTACTCATTCCACCTGTTGAAGGAAGACCACTTATCCTCTACGTGACATCTCTAGAGTGATCATTGGGTGCCTTTCTTGCTCAAAATAATGATGCTGAGAATGAAAACAGCCTCTACTATCTCAGTCGAACTATGCTTGAAGCAGAAACCTGGTATTCAAGTATTGAGAAGTGATTCCTGGCATTAATATTTGCAGTTCAGAATTTGAGACACTACCTTTAACATCATGAGGTCCAATTGGTATCTCGCAATAACCCGCTCAAATTCATCTTTAGTCGTCCAATGATTACAGGATGTCTGTAAAGGTGGGCAGTTATTCTGCAGCAATTCGACATTCAGTATGTGTCTCAAAAGGCGATAAAGGGCCAAGCTCTGGCTGATTTCCCAGCTAAACACCCTTCAGTGGAAGACACATCTTCAGATATTGAACTCCCTAATGAGGAAGTCTTCTCTATTCAAGAAAGTCCTCAGGCATGGGAAATGTATTTTGATGGTGCTTCCAGAAGTCCAACAGCGAGGAAAATGGAAAATCCTAAATTCAACAAAGTTGACTTAGGAATTGTGCTCATTTCTCCATAAAAGGAAGTGTTACCTTATTCCTTCTTATTGTGGGAAGGTGGTACCAATAATGAAGCCGAATACCAAGCTCTCATCGCAGGCTTGGAATTGGCGCTTCAAGAACGAGTGAATCACTTAAAAGTGAAAGGTGATTCAGACCTGGTAATCAAACAAGTCAATGGGGATTATTCCATCAGAAAAGAAGAACTAATCCCTTTGTATGATTACGTCAGAGAGTTAATGGCGGAATTCCCTTCGGAACCGACATTTTCTTATGTCCCAAGATCACAAAATGCTCAAGCTGATGCACTGGCTAATATAGCCACAGCTCTGGCAGATCCAAATTGGGACGAGACAACCATTAGTATAGCCCACTGTCATGCAATTTCACCTTATGTTCGAATCAGAACATGGGAAATTAATGAAATTAGTCCCATTCTTGAACCGTATGGTCATACTACAGGATGGATGTCACCTATCAGGGAATACCTTCAAAATGGAACACTTCCACCTGATAGAGCCGAGAAAGAACAAATCCAGCGACATGTGGTCAATTTTACTCTTTATGATAGTCCAGATCACTTAGAGAAAATTATCTACAAACGTGGTTTTGATGGTGTTCTCCTCAGATGCATTGATGGTGAAGAGACGATAGCTATCATGAAAGAAGTTCATGTAGGAATCTGTGGTGACCACCAGTCTGGACATAGACTGTCTGATCAGATTCGAAGGCTTGGATACTTTTGGCCTTCAATGATACAAGATTGTGTCAATTTCACAAAGAAGTGCCATTCATGACAAGTACATGCCAACTTCATTCATCAATCTCCAGAGTTTCTTCATACAGCTAAATACTCATGGACATTTTCCACATGGGGAATGGATGTGGTGGGACCTTACCCTTCGGCTACGGCCAAGCAGTTTAAGTACATTCTTACTTCTACTGACTTATTTTCCAAATGGGCAGAGGCAATACCTCTCAAGGAAGTTAGTTCTAAATGCGTTGTCAGCTTCATCAAGTCTAACATCATTACCAGATTTGGTGTCCCTCATACCATATTAACAGACAATGGAACCAACTTCTGTTCATCCAAGGTGAAGAAGTTGTATCAAGAATACAACATCAAATCCAACCATTCATCTCGGTATCATGCAGCGGCCAACGGCCAGATAGAAGTTTTCAACAAGACTCTATCAAATATACTGCAAAAGATGGTGGATAAAGATAAGAAGTCATGGCCAGATAAACTCCTTCATGCTTTATGGGCTTATCGGACTACCACCCACACTGAAAATCGGTCAACTCCATATTTATTGGTATATGGAACAGAAGTAGTCTTTCTAATTGAAATTCAACTACCCTCGCTCAGAGTAGCCATTTGTGATCAGTCATCTACAGATGAACAATCTCAAAAGTGATTGAATGAATTGGAATGGTTAGATGAGAAAATATTGTGCACTTTGTACCACTTGGAAGTCTATCATAATCGAATAGCACGAGATTTTAACAAAAAAGTTCATCTTCGTTCATTCACTCAGGGAGAATTGGTATTAGTTCTCAGAACTCCAATGATACCAGGAAAGAAACCTCACAAGCTTGATCCAAAATGGGAAGTACCTTACTCAATACATAGGGTCTACTCCAATGGAGCTTATTCATTAATATCTATGGATGGAGAACTCATCACTACTCCAACCAATGATAGATTTTTGAAGAAGTATTTTATATAAACACAAAAACATCCTAAATGTTCCGGTATGAACTTAAATTGCACAACCGTCCAGAAAGACGTTAAACTGAATAACCAATGGTCTGGTATGACCTTAAACGGCACAACCATCCAACAAGACGTTAAACTGCATAACCAATGGTCCGGTATGACCTTAAACTGCACAATCGTCTAGCAAGATGTTAAACTGCATAACCAATGGTCGATACATATGACCTTAAACTATTTGTACTTTTTCCCACATGACGTTAAACTGTGAAAAAGTTCCCTAAATGGTCTAGTATGACCTTAAACTGCAACTAGGTCCTGTATGACCTTAAACTGCATCATCAACGGTCCATGCATATGACCCTAAACTATTTGCAAGTCCCTTACGTCCAGAAAGACGTTAAACTGTGACGTCCTAACTACATGATGCTAAACTGTATAAAAGTATCTTACGTCCGGAAATACGTTAAACTACATAATCATCAAAGGTCTTGTATGACCTTAAACTACACCACCATCCAGCATGACATTAAACTGCACCATCCACGGTCCATGAATATGACCTTAAACTATTCGCACTTTATTCCAACATGACGCTAAACTTTATCGTCCCTTTTTCATCCAACATGACGTTAAATTGTGAAAAAAAGTCCCCAATGCGTCCAACATGACGTTAAATGGTGTACTCTTTTTTCCTCACTGCATGACATTAAACTGCATAGTCCCCCTTTCGTCCAACATGACATTAAACTATATTGTCCCCATCGTCCTAACTACATGATTCTAACTGTACAGAAAGTCCTTGACACGTCCTACATGACATTAAACTGTACTTTGTCCCTGCTACATGACATTAAACTGTGCAGCACCAATAATCCTAACTGCAAGACTTTAAACTGCATAGTTCCTTCATACGTCCTACATGACGTTAAAATGTATATCGTTAAGGTTGTTGCTACCTCTTGTTTCTCACACCGAGTATGACTCACTTGATCTTCGAGTAAAATTTAACCATAACACTCTCTCTGGGCTACTAACCATGTGTAAGTCCCAATATCATTTTTTTAGGTCGTTGTCCCCAAGAACAACTTGATCATTAATTCATTCTTTAATTGAACTATGCGAACTTTGATCCTTGCCTTCCAGGTTGGGTACGTAGGCAACCTCCCAAGGTTCAAGCCCAAAATCAATCTCTTCACATCAGTTCACCACCATCTCATACGATGTTGATTCTTGAAACCACCCCTAAATCAATATATTTACATTGGTTCACTTTCGTCCTCGTTATACGATGTTAAACTATACAACACTTTTGTCTAGTATGAAAATAAACTACAATATTCTTTGACGCCCTCACCGGAGAGGGAACCATTATTTACATTGATTTTTTTAATCATGTTTCATTTCAAAGACTACGTGAATACATGGCAATGCCCAAACCTTTTATCTTGGGTTAAACCATCATTGTACTAAAGTCCCCTTTCACCCTTCACATGTACGAACCAAATTTTTACATAAGGTATTTCTAGAACTACGTGGGCTTGATTCCCATCCTTATGGGATACGTAGGAACGTTCGGGTGTCCCTAGAATCCAGCCCCAAGTCTTTTGGGCCTAACCCCAAATTTCACTTTCAGTCCATTGGCTGAAAAGTCCCCATGAAAACATACACTGTGTATTTATTATAATGGTCCAAGATCTATGACCCTAAACTAAGATCTCTAATCCTTTTGTCCCACACGACGTTAAACTGTATTTTAAGAACTACGTATGGCTTGATTCCCATCCTTATGGGATACGTAGTGAAGTCCAACATTTCCAGTCAGGACCTAGCCACAACATGATTATGGTTAGCATTGATTTGTGTATCTCTATATACATTGGACAATACCCATCTTTATGTGTCATAATCCTAACCTTAAATATTTTCATATCTTCATACCCCTTTTCTTGACTTTTAGTCACAAAAATCTCAATTTTCTGAGAATTCTTTTGCCTGACTATGCAGCACCTGCCCTTAGGTGGCCTTGCATAAACAGTCTACATAACGGACTTATTATCCAAAAGATACTATTTTATTTAACTATGCCATCAATTCCCTTAGGTGGCCCTGCATAATTCAACCCCCTAACAGATTTGTTAAATAATGGTAACTTCATTCTTGGGAAGAAAGCCTCTTTTGTCCTTATTGGTCTTAAATGACAGTATGTAGGGATCTACAAAAATAGCCATCCTTAACATATCTGTCCCATATCCTTTTTCATGATCTGAAAGTATTCTAGTCAATGATTTATATTCTCCTTCCCTACGTTTGGGTCAGACCTTTGTAGAAGTGATATCCATCCAGTTATTCGATAATCTTTTTCGAAAATATCTTCTCCATATTCAAGTACCTCTTTCCATACAGCAAACTATATACTTTGGAAAAATTTAATCTCCATAAACTTTCACTGGCTTTTTGCACTAGGAAATTAAATTCCTGAGTGTTCTTTTTCCTGACTATGCAGCACGTGCCCATAGGCAGCCTTGCATAAACAGTCTACATAACAGACTTGTTAGCCAAAAGATACTATTTTATTTAACTATAAAGCCAATGCCCTTAGGTGGCCCTGCATAATTCAACCCCCTAACGGGTTTGTTAAATAATGGTAACTTTATTCTTGGGAACTAATTATTCTAATGCCTTTTAGCCCTTTTTCATATCATTCCTCAGATTCAAATATTCTTAAGTCATAGTTTACATATTTTTCCCTCATACTTGAGTATGGTACTATGTTTTTAGATAAATTGTCAAAGAATTGGGTCAATTATAATTCATTCGGTCAAAGATATTTCGACCTTAAACATTAGCCTCTTTATGTCCAACGTGCATGACTTTAAACTTCCCACAAAAGACAAGGGAACTCTGAATAAAATTCAAGTTCCAACTCACTAAACATACATTTTGTATGATTTAGGTAATATTGAGCAATTAAGAGATTAAAAGTTTGTAGGGTTATTTATATTAATCCTAGTAAAATCAAACTATGCTTACTAGGCCCATTGTCTTAAGTAAATTTAAAGCAGGTAGCGAAAGAATGCAGGTACAAATTATTGAAGATGAAAGTGTTTTTCATTGATACACAAGAGATAAAAGGACATCCATACACTAGAGTCTCTTCTCTTTTTCAATAATTACAAGAGGCTTTCAACATAACTCTTCATTTGATTTACGGAATCCCGAGATTTATCAGCAACCACCTAGAATTCATTCATTCAACTGGATACAATAATAGATGCAATGATACCAGCTCTTCTTGGAACAATTTTAAAAGGATGTTCTTGTGTGCGGTTTGAGAAAAAAAAATTTCTGATCAAACAGTGACTCTGTTTCTGTCCAAGAGACTTGGAAGATGGATACATGGATTTGAGAATGGAGTATTGGAAATAAAGATCCATTTGGAGAGAGTACTCTTTTCATATATTGCTCTAATTCCATGTTTGTCTTCTCTCCATCAACCGGTAGCGGAAAAAATTTCAGCCCATGGGTTTTCCATTTTCATATCTGCAAGGAAATGGCATGGAAGGAAAATTTAAAAGTTCACACCATTGTTGTTGCTCTTAATGCACAGAATAACCGAAATGGGGGAGTAGCAGTGCAGCTGCATTTCAAGCGTATAGTTCTTTGCATTTGGAATATTGACTCCTTGCAGATAACCATGACCATACGGGGACAGGTAGATTCTCTGTGGGAAATTAAGATGATATTTCTTCAAGTACTTAGCCAAATCTGGGAGAGTGATGTCGCAGATATCATAGTAATCATGGACAACAATGTTCATCATGTCATCAATCCTCTTGCTAGCCAGTTCATCGGTCGTTCCAATTCTCCTGAGAGCTATTGAATCTTCACAAAAGTTGAATAAATTAACTCTTAAATGGGTTTATTTTTCATAAAATTTGTGAAGGAATTCAAAAAAATGGCTAATTCATTAAGGCACACAAGTCTAAAACTTGGCGCGCAAGTATGGATGTGTTGCACAAGTATTTGGAATGCAAGTATCACCGCGCAGGTCTAGATACCTTGACAGTGGCGCGACATCAAGGAAACAGCGGGAAATCGAGCAACTTGCACGGCGAGATCTAGAGAGTTTCAAACCCATATGCTCGTACGGAAGTGAGGCCCTCTATTTATAGACAAGGTCGTAACCCTGCACACCATACCCTGCACGCCCGAAGGCCCTACCCTGCGTGCCAAATCCTGCGGGCCAGAAACTCATTTGCGTGCCAGACCTTGTGCGCCCCAATTTCCTTTTGATTTTCATTTTCCTCAGAGTTAGATACTCATTTCTTTCGGATCCAACTCTGAGGGGGGACTTTTGTTGACGCTCCTTTTTCGTCACATTGTCTAAACAAATGGAAAGGAAAATGACTTAAAAATTGATTCATCCTTTGAAGAAACATCAAAAAATTGACAAAGGGATGAACAAAGAGAACATTGCCCATAGGTCGCGCAAGTTCCCTCATGGTCGCGCAGGTATACGTGTGCACTGCCTAGTGGTCTCGCAAGTGACTTGCGCGACCTAAGTGATAATCGCCAGGGTCTTCTCTAGCCTATAAATAGACCCTATGGGCCCCCCATTCTGGAGGAATTTGTTTTTTTCCAGAAACTCAGATTTGAGCTCCCGGCGCCCTAGTCTCTTCTCAAAGCTTCTGAAACACTTCTAAGGTAATTTCTTACCTAGAACGGAAGATCTAAAGAGGAGGAAGAAGTCCTAAGTGTTTAAACTCATCAACACTTGCACGCCTGAGTGGCCAACCCTTAAGGGAAATGGCCACACTTGCGCGCCGCCTTACTCCTTCAATAGAACTTGTGTGCCACTATTCTAGAAGAACCTCAAGAGGATTATAAATGCATTGATCAAAGGATCACTCAATTATACCCTGCTGGTTAACAATCACGCAAGTACCCATGCATCGCGTAGGTATACATGTGCGACCAGACTTGCGTGCCCACACAGTACTTGCGCGACTCTTAGTACTTGCGCGCCCTTAACTTTTTGGGTGCCATTCTTGCCTATTTCATCCCTCTTATGTCATTCCACCTCTCTTGTTCAAAATTCAGTCTTCAAGACACTATTCTAAGCCATTTATGGCATGTATTCTTGATTGACTTCCTCATTTGAAAGGAATTCCGTGAAACATTTCTCAAAACCTAGTGATTTACACATCTTGTCACTAAGGTTAGAGATTCCATTCATTAAACCTCATCCTTTAAAGATGAGAGAACTCTAATCTGGGCATCCTCATCAGGAATAAGCCCCAAATCCTCATTAACCTGGGCCTCCTCCTCAAGAGTTATCCCCAGTCCAAGTTCTCAAATTTGGGCCTCCTCCTCATGAGTAAGCCCCAATCATAATTCAAAGTTCCATCCTTAATTCTAGGTACCCTTTTCAAGGATAAATCCCAAATTAAGAGTATTCAAATCTCCATAAAACACATATACCTTTTATGGACCCTGCTCACCTGGGAATCCTTTTTTAGGAGTAAGCCTCAGTCATAAATATGGGCATCCTCTTTAGGAGTAAGCCCCAAGTCCCTTAATTTTTTTCAAGTCTCTTAACCTGGGCCTCCTTTTTAGGAGTAAGCCCCAGTCTTAATTTATCTTAACCAGTCCTAATTTAGCTTTGATCCGGGATTCCTTCTTAGGAGTAAAACCCAATCATAAGTCCTCTCCTATTTTGGGCCTCCTTTTCAGGAGTAAGCCCCAAGTTAGAGTATTCAAATCTCCATAAATCACATATACCTTTATGGACCCTGTTCCTGGATTTCTTCCCTGAATTAAATCCTATTATTCATTTATCTGGGTAGTCATACATAAATAAGTCCCACATTATTTCTTATGATTTCATCTTTCATGGCACAATTGTCTAATTTTTACCAATACCTTTTTTTCTCACACCGAGCATGACTCACGTGAGCTTAGAGTGTAAAAGTAATTATGACATCCTTCTTTGAGCCATCAATCATAAACATCATACTCCCTTAATCGAACTACGTGGGTTCTGATTCCTTTTCAAAATAAAGGATATGTAGGTATCCCATCTGTGGGTTCGATCCCAACTCTGAAATAATCTATATCCTTCTGAATGATAATAAACTTCAAGTGCCCCACTGAGTGGCTTTAAAACCAGCCCGGTCATCATAATGACCAAGAGACTTCTATATAAATGTGTTTAAGGATACCATTGACCAAGAATCTATAATAAATACAGATGATTCTATATTGATGAATAACCTATAATACATATAAAAGATTCTCTAAATTTCCTAGATATTTAATCATTGATTGTCAAATCTGAAGGAAAGTTCATTTTATACTTGGTAATGTAATAAGGATTCACTAACATAACTTAAATCTATAAAGAGAGTCCCGGAGTAGACAATAATTCCCCTGAAAAAGGTGTGATGAGTCCGACCTCCCATCCTCTCGACCAATGCAAATTCCTAAGCCTCATCAGTCCACAAACTAATGAGCACCTACCTTTGGAAAGTAGGTCCAAATGGATGTGGAATCATTGGATGTTTCCGGTTCTACGAACAAACCCGTTAGTAACCGATCGGAATGTTTTAACCTCCCATCAAGGAAGTCATCCCCGAATTCCAAGGGAAACAAACATAGAAGTATACTTATACTAAAACACAAGCATTAGCTCAGTCATAGACAAGGTAGGTTGGGGTGCTCCCTGAAAATTATTCATGAAGTCGAAAAACCCATCACAGAACTATAACTTAGAACCTATATCTATTAAAACTATTGGTACTGAAGTTGGACCTATAAGAGGATCCATTGGTAGCCCATGGCCTACCGCCTCCAGAGTGTGGTCATCTCCACCCTCCTAGAGTACAACTGAAGGTCATCATGGTGGAATTCCTCTAAAATTCCAAACACACTCCTTAGAAAATGACAATATGAAAGTTCAAAGATTAAAGCATTGGATAGTTCATACCACACATCCTACTCCTAAATCCAAGACTATATAAAAGGAACTGTCTCAAACATCACTAGAGACACTACTTACTGCCCACTCAGAAGTTGGGTCTAGCTCAAGTCTATGTTTCATAGTTTTCAATTTTCATTTGATTTCATTATCATTTCACATTTATTTTTAAATGGTTGAACCAACTAGTTCACCACTTTTGATCCATAAGAGAAAATACTTCCCATGAAGCAAAATATGATATCCACCTAATCCACACCATAACATGTTACATTCCATGTGACTCATGGCCTATGACTCAAAATGCCATAATTATCTGCTTAAGGTGTATGTTGTGGCCTAATCAAGAAAATATTTCTTATGTTACAGTAGGAACTCTAAGTATCAACCATGTTTCTCAATCCATATCATAGATCATCTATCAAATCAGTTGGTATATCCATCACGACACCTATCACAACATCATGCAAATAATAAATGCATCTTATATGGAATGACATAATGTATGGAACGTTATTCCTATAAAGTTCCTAAATAATGAATGAGATGACATACCCTCATATCATCAGGTTTTAACAAAATAGAACCCTCAATCATATCAATAATCACATCACAATTCAAATACATCACCCAATGATGGAATCAAATCAATTGTAATATCACAAAATCTATAAAATAGAAATTTTTATTCAAGTGAATTTGGATTTTTCCTATACGTGGGTTAGCTATGCCTAAGAACAGCTCATTACCAAATTCAAATTCCTTATTATACCTTTTTATAATCTCAAAATAGTAAATAAAACTAGAAAAATATTATCCCTCTAATACCACTATGTAACATCCTGAACCCAGATGCCACTAAATGGTGCCCTAATCCCAGTTGGTCGCATGGCCTCAAGAGAATCTCCCCAAACGCCAGAGGCTTCCAACAAGTAGTGAGGTCCTTTGGTGTGTTTTTAGGAAGAATATGCACTCTTATCAGAGTGTAATATAGAAATAAAAATCATAAAAACAATAGTAGAAGTAGTAAATCAATCAGATAATATATAAAAATCTATATAACATATATATACAAAAATTCCAAAAGTAATCTCATAGAAAATGATGATCATGTCATGTGTCTACAAAGAATCCAAAATAGGTATACATGGAATCAGTACAATACATGTATCAAAATACCAAAAAGACCAAAAATAACTATCTCTCGATAGCATCACAATCCTTGGCTCGGTCCAGTGCTCCCTTTCTCCTAAGCATGGAACAAAGTTGAGAATTGAATTGTGGTTGGTGGCCCCGATCCCTACCTACATCAAAATAGTCTGTTCGGGTGCCTAATGGTTCCCTTAATAGGGTGTAAGATATAATCCTAGTAGGTCACCACCCAAATTGTCTATAACAAGTCTTGGTTGTGCAATATAAGATAAAGTACAGTGAAATATATATACATATATATATATATATATCATAGTTAAGTATTAATAAATTTAATGTTTCCATGGAATATATACTAAAAAATAAGTGATGTTGTATATCCCAACAAGGATTCCGAAAAAACATGGTTCAGGCTCCTATAATAAGGAAGTTGTAAGCATAAGGAAGTAAACACCACAACATTATTGTACACACAACATATCATATCACCCACATCATTTCTGTATAATATATAAATCAAATCAACTATAGCCACACTGTATAAACAAAAGTGTCACATTTACCATGACTGGTTTATATAATCAATCATGTCACATTTACTATGGTTGTGCTATATAATCAGAAATGTTATACCCCTTGGGGCTGAGTCTATGGTGGAGAGAACCAAGGCATCCTCATCGAGTCCCAGGAGCATCCTTATAGAAACGTGTTAAATCTTTAATTAGGGTCCAATGATTATTTCAATAGACCATGTCCACTGTGATCCCAAAGAAACTATATTCAAGAGATATCAAGACCCAAGGCATCCCATGAAATCAAGATCCAAGGAGAATTACATATCCAAGGAATCCACTTTCGTTTCCATGTCCTATGGTGTAGCACACTCATGGTGTCCTATGTAATCATTAAACATTCAAATAATTTACCATTTCAACAATTCACATTCAATGATTTTACCAACTTATATCACAATTCACATTCAATTATAATCCATGATTTTACCCTCTCATATAATAATTCCATATAAATCATTTAATCAAAAGCATCAACATGCAAAGGAGGAAATATCCATCTCCTAACAATCAATTCAATTAAAACATTTATTAACAGGATTCCTCTAACTAGGAAAGCACTAACTCACCCCATGGGTGGTTTAACAAAGTCATGGGAAAAGGAAATTCACATGGAACACCCAATGGGTAGCCTTGGTTTGGGAAAAACCTCTAACACATCTCATGGGAACTAAAGGGAATCCCTAACATGTTCCATTACATTTAATTTAATTATTCAATTAATTTTTAGGGTGATTCTGGAAATTATGGCAGGAAACGCAATAAAAACTAGATATATAAAGCACCAAACCTCAAAGAAAAAGTATAGACCACCTACCATAGGTCTGTAGTAGAGTGCTCATCCTGTATCATCTTTCGATTCAACTCAGATTGAGAGAGAAATAAAGAACAGATGAAGAGCCTAGAAATATGGAATATTATCTTTCACCTAAATAGCACAACTAATACCAAGGAAAATGAAGAATGGAACAAAAGGAATTCAGTACTCACTGGTTCAGATCTAACGAGATGAAAAACTCTCGATTCTGAGATCGGATGGAGAATCAGTAGAAAATCCCACCTTTTGGCTTCAAGAAGGAGCTCCAATAGTGATACTGTCCAATGAAGGAGGATAATAATAGATTTTTATTTTTTAAAAACATTTTGAGGGAAAAAGTTCATTTCCCTAAAATTTTATAGGACCCACAGTTTGGATTCATGGTTGGAAAAACCATGTGCCAATTGTTTTCCCTTCACTATAAGGAGAGGCACCTTGCACGATTAGTGCACATGATTTTTCAAACCATGCACAAACCATGTATCATCCCACTGTAAAAAAAACTAAAGAGGATATCACATGGGCATTCTCCACCATCTGTATAGTTTCCTCAAATTGTGTGACTTGTAGCACCCCACTATATATCCTTTCATGGTTATTAGTAACTATGCGACCTACCCTTCATGGTTTCTACTAACTGTGCGGCCTACCCTGATTTTCCAAAAATATGGGCTCAAGGCTCTGAACAAGCCTCAGACACCCCAATACACCCATGACCTCAAAGGTTATTCACATTAGGTCATAATTAAGCATTTAAACTGAAAACAAAAAGATTTTTACCTCATACAAAAACCCAGGATCTTACAATGTTCAACGCATGAACCTTAAGGGGATTTGAGACCATATACATGACTCAAAAATCTCCTAAACCATGGATATCTCACAGACTGCATAAACTATGGGACATCTCATGACCGCATGCTCCTTTATAAGCCTTGCAATCATGTGACCCTGACATGGTCATGCGAACCACATAATAGTTGAATGGTTATGGGACCAAACTAGAGGATCATGTGAGACCTGAAATATGGCCATGCCCCCAATAACTTAGGATAAATATCAATTAATAACCAAATATAGATTTTTTATTGATTCAAATGAGTTATAAGAAAAATAAGGTCTCAATAATAGATCTCATGAAGTAGTTCTCATAGAACTGTCTTGCGGACAGGTCTTGTAGAGGTCCTTATGAAGGGTTTATGTGATGGAGACTGATCATAAGATATTTTAAGAGTTAGAGTAGATGGTGAATGATCCAAACTTCACTCCCTTATTTATAGGTCACTTTTCATAATACCAATGGTCTCCCAAAATCCTAGATTCCACTCAAGACACCGATTAGAGACAACCCCAAAGACTCAGGTGAGCATTTACATTACTCAGAACCAATCCCTTTTCCCCAAAGAAATCTCTACTGAGGGGGGAATTTGTTGACACCCACTAAATGAGCATCAAAAAGGGAAAAAATAACCAAATAATGGGTATTATTTACTCTATATAACAAAGGAAGATAAGGTTGCTAGAACATGCAGATCACATAACTTTCAAAATTAGACATGGTCTTATGACCTTCTGAAGGTAATGAGAACAGGTCATGTGCAGCGAATGATATACTTGGGATCACATAGATCCTCTTTAACAATCCCCTTGTTTTTATGAATGCATCCAAGACACTAGATGATCATACAGAGGCTGCTGACCAAGTTCCTCTAAGTCTCGCGACTTGTTAACCAGCGAGCACCTGATAATCTTCGAAAACCTTGTAAAATAACGTGGTAAATATATATAAAATTAAAACTATATATGGTAATTAATATTCTTTTGGCTCGCTCATACTACCCAAATATCATGAAGTTGTTTTCTACATTTCTACCTTGTCATGCAAGAGCCAGCTGGCATGTCGCCTTCATCATGTGAAGGGTCTTGGAAATATCCAAATCAATTATGCACCACCCCTTCATCTCTATAGTTAAACAAAAGGTTTTTCCATGACAATGCCCATGTATCACCATGAGACCCATTATTAGTCATGTGACACATTGCATACAAGAATATTGATTGTGTTAGGACCAAATAGAGAAGAATGATGATCGTATTGAGATGTTGTCTTTTTTGTCAAGAAAGTTTTTGAAGAAAGGAAAATCACCTAAATTTTTAATTGGTGAAAATTATATTGACCATTGTATTCAATCTAATAAGAATTACAAATATTTAAAAGTTCTATCATATTCAGAAGAAGGTGGATGGAAGAAAAGGCTCATCAGATTCACACTAAATCCAAAGTGAAATATTGGTCATATTGAGGAAGGATCTTTCTAGAAGTAAATGGTAATTGGATTCACTAGGAATCTGGTATGAATGGTTTTATTCTGATGGGAGAATCAGAGTCTTCATGACTATGATAAATTAAATGTGATAATGTTTTTCTAATATTTTAATTCTCATAAATCACGAGTTAGTGGTAAAACTCATGATAAAATCATAATAAAAGAAATGGGGAGTGAAATAGATGATTATAATAATATTCAAATTGATAAGATCTGAATGGGAAGAGAAAAGGATGATGGGGATCGTATTAAAATGGATCATATTTATGAAAATTGTAATCAGGATGATTGTATTCTGGACAATTGTATTCAGGATGAATTGGAAAATAAAGTTTTTTGGTGGAAAGGATGGGAATTTACAATACTTTCCATTAGAATTCAAATGATTCTAAACTGTTTTTTAATTTTTTTCAAAGTCATAAAGTAAGTCATGATACAATCTGAAGTTTTTGTAAGAAGAGGGTTGGAGAAGTCAATGCATTCCAGTTTTGAGATCATCATAATGGGTTCATCAGATTCATAAAGGCTGATCAGACTTGGTTAGTTATCATAATCAGAGGAAGAATTGTTTTGAACTGATGAATGAAAAGAAAATAATAGAATAGAGTGACCAATATGATTAGGAATTTCAATGCTTAATAAAAAATGTAGTCAAACATTTAAAAGGGGTTGAATTGTTTATTGTTTGAGTGGGTCAAGAGAAGGGATGAATAAGATGTGTTTTATTTCAAGTGGTTTAAGAGAATATATGAAGAATAATCTATTGTTTTACATTTTTCCTCATTGTAATGAGGCAGATTATAATGAAAATCAGAATTTAAATCGGACTTGAATATGTGAAGTAGATTTTTGAAAGTATTTTCAAGGGGAACATCATATTTAGTAATCAAAATGGATAATTGATATCAAATAGGTATTTAAAACAGAAATTATGAAGAAGAGATGAAGTTTCAATAAGATTTGAGAAGATTCGAGAAGAGTTGATGAAGTAAAAATTCACCCAAAATTCAAGAGAAATTGAGATTTTGGGTAATTTGGTTGAGCAGGAAAGTTTTAGGGATTCCTTCTAAAACCTCTTTTGGGTCACCTATAAAAGGATAAAATACTTTTTACTTTTACTAACAGATGTACTATTCATGGGAAGAGAGAGAACCTACAACTTCCTAGGGAGAGAATAATTTTTATATATTAAACCTTTTTTAAAGAAGTTTCATGGGAGAGAAGTGAAAAGATAAGAGATAATATTGCAACATTGTTCATTTGGTCATCGTATTTAGTGGATCATCATATTTAGCTATTTATTATATTTTGTTTGTCATTGTATTTGGCTGATCACCGTATTTGACTGGATAATTAGATCATGATTTCTATATTAGGATTTAAGAACTAAGGAAGGAAGTGTTCTATATTATCTTGATCGTATTCCTATATAATAAAATTAATCAGTTTGGGAAATTGGATTTGATGATCGGATCTAAATAATCAGAGTGAGCATATCAGACTTAGCAATCAGATCAAACTCTATATCAAAGTCCTTTAAGTTTTTACCGTATTCTAGGTAAGAAATTGAAGAACTATTTTCCAAAGAATATATTTGTGTAAGTTTAAAAGAAGCAAAGGTAACATGAGTTGTTACACAAATATTTTTTTACCCTATTTGTGATAAGAGGGTACACACGTACTATTAGATTGTCTCCAAAGTGCTACACGAGTGAAAGGGTATATCTTACTCATTTTATTCCACCAAAAGGATTTATTTCTAGTAGATTTTGTGGTTTTGGATCATTTCAAAACCATACCAAGGACATAAGAATTCTTATTGAATAGTGAACCATGTAAATACTTGTATTAATATGGATGTGTGTTTTAATTTTTTTCAATAGGGAATGAATTATTTAATAGGAGGTGAACGTTTTTTCATTTGTAAGGAAATATAAAATAAAAATTATCACTAATTAATCCCCTCCCACTATTAGTGATACAAATATCATGACTGGGCACATTCAAATGGTATCAGAGCTAGGTATCATTCACTCATTCTTTGCTAAAGTTTTGAAGAGAATGTCATAAAAAATTTGAATTTTGTGAACAGTAAGTTATTCTTATTTTCAATGGAAAGAATTATCATATCTGGAAATATATACTACTGCCTTATATTATGTCTATAGGATATTACATTCTTGAAGCTGCAATAGATGGTTTTCTTCCTATTGATTATAAAGTTCCTCTTGCATCTATTGATAAGAAGAATCTTGAGAATGATGGAAGGGCCAATAATTCTTTATTATCATCACTTTCTAAAAATTAATTCCTAAGGGTGAAAGGTGTTTCCACAACCAAAGGTATATGATAAAAATTGAAAAACATATACAAAGGCCATACAAAAATTAAAAAAGTCAAAATTAAAAATATGGAGATTGAATTATGAATATTTGAATATGGGTGAATATAAATCTATTAGGTACTTCTTTACCAGGGTGAATGACATTGTCATCACTATCAGATGTCTTCGTAAAAAGTTGGATGATTATAAAGTTGTTGAAAAGATTTTTAGAATCCTTCCCGACAAGTTTGATGAAAAAGTTTCTTCATTGGAAGACAGAGATCTTGAAACATTATCTCTAGTTTATTTTCATATAACTCTCATTACTTATGAAATTAGAAGGGAGAAAGCTATGATAAGAAAAAAAATTTATAGAGAAATGTATTTCAAGGCTTCTAACAAAGCAAAGTAAAATAAGATTCTTATTGAAGATGAAACTGGTGAATCCAATTATAAAAATGAGGTATGTAAAAAAATTTATGATATTTTATACTTGTTTTCTAAAAATGTGAAAATAGGTACCGAGAAATAAAAATGGAAACTTCCCTTGAAATGTTTTAAATGTGAATTCATTGGAAATTTTTCGGTTAATTTTCCTCAGAGAAATAAAGAATAGGTTAATGATGAAGAATAAATAATACCAAGAAGATTGTGGAAGATTTTGGAAGAAATAGGTAGATAAAGGGAAATAATATTCTATAAGGAAAGATAGAAAATTCTTCAAATCCAAAATAATAAGTTTCTTATCTAAAGATAAATAAGAAGAAGGAAGTGATGATGAATCTAAACAATCTATTGAGTATGGTATTAAGAATACTTTTATTACAATAATAAATGATGAAGATTTTGTAAGTACTAGTTATTAGGACAAATAAATTCAACTTGAATTTCATTTGAAATAAGAGTTGAAATAACGTTTGAGAAAGATCAGAAGGCTTGGAAAGAAAAACAAAAATTTAGAATATGAATGTTCATCAATAAGAAATCAAGATTTTTTTTGAAGAGAATGTAAAGATGGTGAAATATATTGATGATCTAAATAAATATCATGAGTAAGAAAATAATTATAATGTACATTTGGAGGTTAATATGTAGTAAAAAATAGGAAGAGTAGGAACTTGTCCAAAAATAGTTATATAAAGCAGAAATGAGGAATACAAGTTTAAAAAATTATATCCCTGAGGTTGTTGAAAGTTATCATAATGATAAACCTAAGAAGGTTCAATAAAAGTTACCTTCAAAGGGTGAAAATAAATATGGAAGTATTTTTGAGAAGAAGAAATCTGAGAAAGTTATGTATGTGTCCAAGACCAACAGGGTTGGGAATTCAGAAGTTTTAAAATACCATAAGTTAAAAAATGTTTCCAAACATTCCTAATATGGATTGGTTTACAATAATTCTAGTTCCAATAAAGCTAAAAATAAAAGTAAGACTCTTATTGATAACATAAATTTTGGTGGCTCAGATAAGAAAGAGAAGAATGTGGTTGAGAAACATATTCAAAATTCCAATTAGTAAGGAATTTTTAAAGTCAAATAATCTTTATATGGCTACTATTGGTATTGTGGTGGATTTAGACATATGTAAAACATGTGTTTGTTAAAATATAAACATTACCATTATTTAATAGGTTATGGAAGGCATAGTTTGAGAGGAATTAAATCACATCAAAGAAAGAATCCTAAAATTTTTTTTTAAAGAATCCTGAGATGGTTGGTGTGAAAGTAAAAAATAGGTTCCAACCTTTGAAAACTATTTGTTAAAGATGTGAACAACCTAGAAACCTTCAAAAGGTTTTATTTTATTGTTACCGGCATAACAAAAATATCTTGAAAACTCTTAGAGGCTAAAATTTAAAAAAGAAAAGGAAAAAAGAAAATTCTCTTTTTATTGAAACTACATTGAAAGCTAAAAAAGGAGAACAACATTGGATTCTTGATAGTGGTTGTTCTTCTCATATGATATAAGATTTGATGTTATTAAATAATGTGAAATATTTTAAATAATTAAAAGTTACATTTGACAATGATGAATCCATATAAATCAAAGGTGTTGGTTCATCCACCATTGGTAAAGAAAATATTAAATCCAAGAAAACTTTGTATGTTGATGGGATGAAACACAATTTGCTAAGTGTTTCAAAATTGTGTGATGAGGGAAAAATTATCTTCATAAGAGATGTATTTGTTTTTAAAATTCATAAATATGGAAGGATTGTTAAAAGAATCCAACATATAAAAGGAAATCTATTTTAGGTTGGTGAAATACAAATCTCTTGTTACATGAGTATGGTGGAAGAGAATCAATTGTGGAATAAAATTCTAGGACACATGTGTCAAAGAAACATGAGTAAGTTATAAAAATGAGATAGTGTCTAATAAATTCTTGGTTTTATAAGAATAATAGATTCATGTTAAATTATTTGTTAGAAAGTAAATATTACAAATTCAGTGTATAAAAATGTTGATATTTGTTCAAAACAACCCTTGTAGTTGATTCATTGTGATATTTGTGGACCAATGAGAAAATAATAAACAAATGTAGATAAGCACTTCATTACTTTAATTTATTATTTTACTCTCATTACTTGTGTTATGTATATTAAACATAGATCATATTATTTGAAAATGTTTAAAAGTTTCATAAGGAAATCTTAGAACGAATGTAATTATTCAGTAAAGAAGTTGAGAACTGACAATGGTGGCGAATAAAAAAGTGAATAATTTGAAATTTATCTTAAGAATAATGGAATTCGGCATGATTATAGTTCCCCATACACTCCTCAACAAAATGGGGTTGTTGAAAGGAATAATATAAGTTTTGTGGAAATATGAAGAACTATGTTTCTTAAATGTGGTCTTTCTCTTTATTATTAGAGGCAAGCTATGAGTAATGTTGTTTATATTCAAAACTTTTGTTTCTATAGTCCAAGATCGAGTATGACTCCATACAAATTTTTTTATTGAAAAACTACAAGTTTGAAACACTTAATAGTTTTTAGGAGTCTATGTATTATAAATAAGAAAGGTGGAAACTATGGAAATTTTGAGAAGAAAGGTGAAGATAAATTTTTTCTTGGCTATGATTTGAAAGGAATAGGATATATATGTTTCAAAAAATAAAATAGAATAATTTTTTATCTAATTTATGTAAAGGTAACTGAAAGATCTATGGAAGAAAATTGTATTTGGGATTACAAGGAAGTTTAGCGGGATAAGGAGAGTTTTGAAAAAAAATCTGATAAGAATATAGACAATTGTAATCCTCCACAAGAAGAAGAATCAAACATAGAAATTTCCAATGATGAGGAAGATAATTGAAAATCTCATCCAAGGCTGAGGAAGCAAGTGTAATTGTATAATATCATTGGGGATTAACATCATAAGTTTCAAACAAGAAGAACAACAAATTCTATTACACATACTTCTTTAAATTTAAAAGTCGAGACAAATGATTTGAAAAAAGATTTTGAGTATCCAGTGTAACATCCCAGGTAAATAAAGAATAAATAATTTTCATATTTATTAATATTTACGAATTAAATATTAATTTTATTTTAAAGGGTTTGCTATGTTCGATAGCGTACCCGATACGCAACGATGAGTTTCTTTGAAACTTACGTAGCACACTAGTAATAAAATAATATTATTTTAAATGTTAGTCAACAAGTAGCCGTTGTACTGGCGGGAATGGATAGAAATAACTAAAATATGATTAGATATGTTTTTAAATGTTTATACATTTACCCAATAAAAGATAAAGGCTTAAAATACGGAAAGAGTTCAATTTTAGGGCATATATACTCTAATTTTCACTAAAGGTTCACTTATCACCTTTTAATGGTGAACCATCATTAAATATAGTTTTGATCACACTTATACTTTATTTTGGACCAAATATAACTCTTCTTTAGAATCGGGACATCAAAATTTACTTTGTGTAAATTTTTGGTACCTTTCTGATAAAGTTCTTTTTTTTTGTGAATAGTGTAGAATGTTGTATTTTAATTCAAAACCTCTTTTTAATCTAAATTATTTATATGATTAGATTATTATTTTAATTGGTTTTAAAGTGAAATTAGAAAATATTTTTACCAGTTAATCCAATGGTGGTCATTGGAATCAATTTCACTTTGAAATTGGACTTAAACTGGTGTCAATCTTTTGATACTTATTGTTTCACAAAAACACGATATTTGTCATGACAGCGGGAATTAATTATTAAATTAATTAATTTGACTTATATGTTTTGAATTTTGTAAAATGGACTTCATTTTTGAATTCGGAATATCAAATATAGCTTAGGGTGAATTTTTGGTAATTTTCTGAAAAACTTCAATTTTTGATGAATAGTGAAACCACTAAGTGGTAATCAAGCAAACTGATTTTTCAGTTAAATGAAAGTTTACCACTAATGTGTATTGAATTTTGAAAATCCTACATACATGGTTGTCATTAAGAAGTAAAATGTGGTTCAATGAGATTAAAATAATTTTTTGGTGAATAGTAACTTATTAAGTTTTTAATCGCGATTAGAGGTAATTAGTGTAATTTAATGTAAAAATGATATTATAAGAATGTGAAAACACCATGACACTTGTCCTACACCTATTGGGTGAGTCATGGACGACCAAGACAAGCCATGGGCCAACTTGGGGACCCCATGGAGCCACTTTAGTTGGAAAATGACATTAATATATTTTTATTTAATGTTAAAGTGAAAATGACACTAACATAAATTGTTTTACTAAAATAATTTTTGAGTGGGGTTATAAAAGTCCAAATTTTGATTATAAATAGTAATTGGAAAGATAAAACGATTTCCTACATCATAGTATTTTTTTTATAATTTTTAGACATTAAATAAATTAAATTATTTATGACATAATAATGATGCAGCGATGACATCATTATTTGACAATTTAAATAAAATGGAATGATAATGAAAAATCTAAAACCTACACATGGCCAAAACCAATTGGATGAGTTGATTTAAAACCCTTATCACCTTATACACGAATTATATCAATGTGGGACCTTTTAAAACCGAAACACATTTTCAAATAAAGTAATATTTCTTTACTTTCCAAAAGTGCCCCTCCTCTCCTCTTATAAAAGGCCCCCACCTCTACCCCATTTCACACATTTCTCAAGCCTTTGGCTCGGCCAAACCCTGCCCAATTACTCTCTCCACATCCCTCTCCTAATCCTAGAGTATTCCCTTTGGGCAGAATCCTTTCAAAAAAAGCCTTTAGGCTCAAATCAAAAGGAGTTACACTTTTAAAGGTAATTCATTCTCTCTTGTTCATTTGTTTTATTTTGCTTCTCCAACCCTCTAAACTCTTTTTATTTACTTCTTTTGTAACAACACCAGTATCTTAAATATAATATGATGTTGTTATAATATTTATTTGAGCTACACTCTCACACAACTACATCAAATGGTTAAAGAACATACGGTTTCCGTGGATGGCGAAATTCTGCCTCCCAAAACGATGATTGTTCAATACTCATTTAACACCTTCAAAGGTGGACATTATGATGTCACTATTTTTATATATGATATATAATATGTTTATGTTTTCCTTAAGCTTCTGTATTTTTCATTTTTTGCATACCTTTATGGTTTCCATTATGGGTAAACACGATATCTTCATTTAAGGAAGTGCGGACTATCGCCCCCTCAAAGTGATGTGATTCGTTAATGCCATATGTGGGAAGTGTAAAGGATGGATTTAAAGTTATTATATATGATGTTATACTGGAATTATAATATACCTCTATATCATTATTATTTCTTTCCATTAAAGTATGAGATAGAAATGAAAGTAGCGTTCATGCGTACGTACGACTTACCGTCTCCATGAACGGTGCATTTCATTTCTTATCCCCAAATGTAATGTACTATTAAAATTACATGTATATAATGTATATATATAATTAATGATATATCTAAATGATGAATATAATTCTGGAATTAAAATATACATACCTCTCATTTAGTTTTAATTCCACTAATATGACAAAGAAATGAAAGTAGCGTTCATGCGTACGTACGGCTTACCGTCTCCATGAACGGTGTATTTCATTTCTTACCTCTAAATGATTATGTAATATTATAAATACATGTATATGCTGGATATATATGATACATATTATATCCAAATCGGTAATTTCATTCTGGATATAAATAACTTTTGACCAAATTAACAACATGTAAGTGTAAGAAGTCTATTTTTGACTTAAGAACCAAATATTGACAAAACAAACATTATTAACTTAAATAGTTACATAATGTTTATAACATGGCAATAAGTGATATAAAAAGAATAATGAACTTTAAAAAGGTTCTTAATCAAGTATAAATTAACTCAAGTTTATTATTCAGTACGTTAAAGAACGATCGAGTCAAGTCGGACCCAAGGTAAGGGAACTTCTTAACCCAATTTCCATTCTTTGGGTTAATCTCCTACTTTCAAATTATGTCATGATATTATTATGTCTTATTTTATATTTTTACTTTCTTTATGTGTACCTATAGTGAATACACATAATATATCTATTTTATTTTAAAAATGATCTTTGTAAGGGACTTCGTCTCAATCTCCTTTCATTGAGGCATATTTCGTTTTATACACAACTTTCTTTTATACGGTGTATAAACCCTTTGACTTTTACTTTTATACAAAAGGAATCTTTTTCTACGAAGCGTTTTACTAAACGACAAAAAGGAATGTTTTTTCAACGTACGCGGTGACAACGACCTTTTCCGCCGCCACGAGTATTATTTGATCTTTGGCTTTCTCAACAAGCCGTAATGTTTTTAGAATAAAATAAATACCATATACTCTTTTATGTATTTTGGTATTGAAAATGGTTTTGAAAAAGGATTCTATTATGTCAATATATTTATGATATATTGTGATTGAAATGTGGAAATGTTATCATTCCTTTATATTGGTTTTATGTTTTATGATTTTATATTGGTACTTGGACATTTTAACGGGTGGTTACGTTATAAACCATATGACGGGTGGTGCCGTGAATACCAGGACGGGTGGTTACGTTATAACCTCCAATGCATTGGGTATGGAAGTCGGCTGTGTGGCTATTCCATTAAGTATGTATGGAAATTGGTCGTATGGCTATTCCATTAAGTGATATTTGTGGAAGTCGACCGTATGGTTATCCCACTTAAGTATGTTTATGTCCCAAGTTACCTTTATATATGTTATGTGTTCTTTATATGGGTTTTATGGTAATCCTTTGGTTACAAAAAGGTAAGTAATGATACTTTATTCAGTGAAGATTTTTTTTACTACTTCATGAAGGTGAAGGTATTACTTTGATATAGTATACATGGTTTACTTGATGTTTTAAAAACTAACAGTTTTCATTATTTTTGTATCCCTTACTGATATTTTTATGCTCACCCCAAGTTTTTCGAAATGTTTTTCACAGGACTTAAAGTGGAATAAGGTCAAGGATGGGATCAAGGGAATTTCATGCTATCTAAAACATTGAATCTAGACATCTTTCTTTTTAAGAGTTTTTATTATATGGAGACTTAGTAGAAGTGTCTACTTTTTAATCTTTTAAGATGTAATAGTTATGTTCTAATTCTCTAAAACTCTAAACCTGAAAAGATCCTCAATGTGAATTATTCATTTAATTCAATATTAAGTAAGGTTTAAGGCTGGGGCCTTATAGTTGGTATCAAAGGTCGGTTTAGACAACTTTAGGAGTTATAAAAGTGTTAAATTATAATATGATTGAAATGATATAGCATTTACGGATTACCATGTTGCTTCGCCTAAGATATTTCTGTGTTCAGAATGGTTTTCCGCAGAGGAAACAAAGCAGCTATGTTGGGACGACATCAGGAGGAAGATAACCTTCCAAAGCAGCAACATGAGATGGTCGGAATCGGAACTGAACAGTTTGTTGCAGTGATGGCACAGTTGACTCAGGCTATAAATGGTGGTGGTATCCATGCACGAGATCAGCCAGATCAACCACATAGGAACATGTCAGTAGTGGAACATTTCATGAGGCAACATCCCCCATCATTCAGAGGATCATCTGACCCTGTGCAAGCTGAAGGGTGGATTAAAGTACTGGAGAAGATTTTTGATGTCATGGGGTGTTCAGAACATCAAAAGGTTAGTCTTGTTGTTTACCGTTTTGAAGGTGAAGCTGATCAGTGGTGGTCGATGGTGAAAAATATAAGGGATAGTGATGAGATTGAGGATCTTCACTGGGACGAATTCAAAGGTATGTTTCTAGAGAAATATTTTCCTAAGGTGGTTCGTCTTAGGATGGAAAAATAGTTCCTAGAATTGAGTCAGCAGGATGATTCAGTGGCTGCTTATGAAGAAAAGTTCACTCGATTGGCAAGGTATGCTCCAAACTTCATACGAGATCTTGATAGTAAAATAAACCGTTTTTACTCAGGGTTAAAGCCAAAGTATCTAAGGGATTTAGCTTCTCGTGAGTTTAAAAGTTATGAAAAGCTTGTTCGATGTGCTGAGAAGGTAGAAATGGAGTTTGCCGATGATCAGGTGTTCTATGACAAACAACAGAATAAGAGATCTAGCTGGCAGGAAAAGGGGAAGAATTCATCAAAGAAGCAAGGAGGTAAGAAAACCAAATATCCATCCTGTGAGAAGTGTGGTAAAATGCATCCTGGAGAATGTTTATCCAAGTCTGGTAAGTGCTTTCAGTGTGGTAAGTCTGGTCATATTGCTCGTAACTGTAAGGAAGATGATCAAGCAGGAAATGAAAAGCCAATGGTAAGATGTTTTAAGTGTAATGAAATGGGTCATTATGCAAACGAGTGTCCAACGAAGAACTCAACTGGGGGAATGCAGCTAGACTACAAGCAGAAAGGGGTGGTAAAATCATTTGCAACAACTTCAGCAGATGTTGGGCCATCGAATGAAGTGGTATCAGCTCCAGGGAGCTCAGTATTTTTCGAAGATTGACTTGAGGTCGGGGTACCATTAGTTGAAAGTAAAATAAGCAGACGTTCCGAAGACTGCGTTCCGTACTAGATATGGACATTATGAATTTGTAGTTATGCCTTTTGGGTTAACCAATGCACCTGCTATATTCATGGACCTTATGAATAAAATTTTCCATCAGTTCTTGGATAAGTTTGTGTTTGTGTTTTGAGGTTTGGGAAGAGGTTATGTGTGCCTTGTGATTCACAGTTGAAGAATGAGTTGTTATGTGAGGATCATAGTTCCCCGTTTTCAGTTCATCCTGGCAGTACTAAGATGTACAGAGATCTGCGAGAGTATTACTGGTGGGATGGAATGAAAAGAGACATTGCTGATTTTACTGTGAAGTGTTTGACATGTCAACAGGTTAAAGCAGAGCGGCAGTTACCGAAAGGGATGCTTCAGCCTTTACCAGTGCCAGAGTGGAAATGGGAAAACATATCCATGGACTTTGTTGTTGGATTACCGAATACATCTCGAGGTAATAATGCAATCTGGGTTATTGTTGATCGCTTGACCAAATCTGCTCATTTCCTTGCTATACGAGATACTTTCTCTCTTGATCAACTTTCCCGTTTTTATCTTAAAGAAATAGTCAGGTTACATGGAGTTCCTCTCTCCATTGTATCGGATCGTGATCCCAGGTTTACTTATAACTTTTGGAAAGGCCTTCATAATTCGTTGGGTACTGAGTTAAAATTTTAGTACAGCTTTTCATCCTCAATCAGATGGGCAGTCATAACAAACAATCCAGACAATAGAGGATATGCTACGAGCTTGTTCTATGGATTATCAGGGAAGTTGGGACCAACATCTTTCTTTGGTTGAGTTTTCTTATAATAACAGTTTTCATTCCAGTATACAGATGGCACCATTTTAGGCATTATATGGGAAGCGGTGTCGAACTCCAGCTTTCTGGGATGAAGTTGGTGAAAGGAAGTTGATGGGATGAGAATTGGTAGAAGAGATGGCAGAAAAAGTTCATTTGATTCAGAAAACACATGAGAACAGCTCAGAGCAGGCAGAAGAGTTATGCGGATAACCGGAGGAAGGATCTATCTTTTGAGGTAGGTGATCATGCTTTTCTCAAGGTTTCTCCTTGGAAAAGTGTGATGAGATTTGGTAAGAAAGGAAAGTTGAGTCCAAGGTTCATTGGACCATACGAAATTCTGGAAAGAGTTGGATCAGTTGCATACCGGGTGGCTTTACCTCCGAGTTTATCAGGTACACAATGTTTTTCACGTTTAGATTTTGAGGAAGTATATGCCAGATCCATCTCATGTTTTGAGTCCAGAGGTAGTTCAGCTGGAAGAGAACCTATCTTATGAGGAACAACCGGTCCATATTCTTGACCACAGGGAGCAGGTGTTATGGAATAAGGTGATTCATCAGGTAAAGGTTTTGTGGAAAAACCATGTGATTGAAGAGTCAACGTGGGAATCTGAAAATGCTATGAGGGATAAATACCCCCACTTATTTTGATAAGTGAATAAAATTGCGAGGACGCAATTCCCAAAAGGGGGGAAGGATGTAACATCCCAGGTAAATAAAGAATAAATAATTTTCATATTTATTAATATTTATGAATTAAATATTAATTTTATTTTAAAGGGGTTGCTATGTTCGATAGCGTACCCGATACGCAACGATGAGTTTCTTTGAAACTTACGTAGCACACTAGTAATAAAATAATATTATTTTAAATGTTAGTTAACAAGTAGCCGTTGTACTGGCGGGAATGGATATAAATAACTAAAATATTATTAGATATGTTTTTAAATGTTTATACATTTACCCAATAAAAGATAAAGGCTTAAAATACGGAAAGAGTTCAATTTTAGGGCATATATACTCTAATTTTCACTAAAGATTCACTTATCACCTTTTAATGGTGAACCGTCATTAAATATAGTTTTGATCACTCTTATACTTTATTTTTGACCAAATATAACTCTTCTTTAGAATCGGGACATCAAAATTTACTTTGTGTAAATTTTTGGTACCTTTCTGATAAAGTTCTTTTTTTTATGAAGTGTAGAATGTTGTATTTTAATTCAAAACCTCTTTTTAATCTAAATTATTTATATGATTAGATTATTATTTTAATTGGTTTTAAAGTGAAATTAGAAAATATTTTTACCATTTAATCCAATGGTGGTCATTGGAATCATTTTCACTTTGAAATTGGACTTAAACTGGTGTCAATCTTTTGATACTTATTGTTTCACAAAAACACGCTATTTGTCATGACAGCGGGAATTAATTATTAAATTAATTAATTTGACTTATATGTTTTGAATTTTTTAAAATGGACTTCATTTTTGAATTCGGAATATCAAATATAGCTTAGGGTGAATTTTTGGTAATTTTCTGAAAAACTTCAATTTTTGATGAATAGTAAAACCACTAAGTGGTAATCAAGCAAGCTGATTTTTCAGTTAAATGAAAGTTTACCACTAATGTGTATTGAATTTTGAAAATCCGACATACATGGTTGTCATTAAGAAGTAAAATGTGGTTCAATGAGATTAAAATAATTTTTTGGTGAATAGTAACTTATTAAGTTCTTAATCGCGATTAGAGGTAATTAGTGTAATTTAATGTAAAAATGATATTATAAGAATGTGAAAACACCATGACACTTGTCCTACACCTATTGGGTGAGTCATGGCCGACCAAGACAAGCCATGGGCCAACTTGGGGACCCCATGGAGCCACTTTAGTTGGAAAATGACATTAATATATTTTTATTTAATGTTAAAGTGAAAATGACACTAACATAAATTATTTTACTAAAATAATTTTTGAGTGGGGTTATACAAGTCCAAATTTTTATTATAAATAGTCATTGGAAAGATAAAAATATTTCCTACATCATAGTATTTTTTTATAATTTTTAGACATTAAATAAATTAAATTATTTATGACATAATAATGATGCAGCGATGACATCATTATTTGACAATTTAAATAAAATGGAATGATAATGAAAAATATAAAAACTACACATGGCCAAAACCAATTGGATGAGTGGATTTCTAACCCTTATCACCTTATCCACGAATTATATCAATGTGGGACCGTTTAAAACCGAAACACATTTTCAAATAAAGTAATATTTCTTTACTTTCCAAAAGTACCCCTCCTCTCCTCTTATAAAAGGCCCCCACCTCTACCCCATTTCACACACTTCTCAAGCCTTTGGCTCGGCCAACCCCTGCCCAATTACTCTCTCCACATCCCTCTCCTCATCCTAGAGGATTCCCTTTGGGCATAATCCTTTCAAAGGAAGCCTTTAGGCTCAAATCAAAAGGAGTTACACTTTTAAAGGTAATTCATTCTCTCTTGTTCATTTGTTTTATTTTGCTTCTCCAACCATATAAACTCTTTTTATTTACTTCTTTTGTAACAACACCAGTATCTTCAATATACTATGATGTTGTTATAATATTTATTTGAGCTACACTCTCACACAACTACATCAAATGGTTAAAGAACATACGGTTTCCGTGGATGGCGAAATTCTGCCTCCCGAAACGATGATTGTTCAATACTCATTTAACACCTTCAAAGGTGGCCATTATGATGTCACTATTTTTATATATGATATATAATATGTTTATGTTTTCCTTAAGCTTCTGTATTTTTCATTTTTGGCATACCTTTATGGTTTCCATTATGGGTAAACACGATATCTTCATTTAAGGAAGTGCGGACTACCGCCCCCTCAAAGTGATGTGATTCATTAATGCCATATGTGGGACGTGTAAAGGATGGATTTAAAGTTATTATATATGATGTTATACTGGAATTATAATATACCTCTATATCATTATTATTTCTTTCCATTAAAGTATGAGATAGAAATGAAAGTAGCGTTCATGCGTACGTACGGCTTACCGTCTCCATGAATGGTGCATTTCATTTCTTATCCCCAAATGTAATGTACTATTAAAATTACATGTATATAATGTATATATATAATTAATGATATATCTAAATGATGAATATAATTCTGGAATTAAAATATACATACCTCTCATTTAGTTTTAATTCCACTAATATGACAAAGAAATGAAAGTAGCGTTCATGCGTACGTACGGCTTACCGTCTCCATGAACGGTGCATTTCATTTCTTACCTCTAAATGATTATGTAATATTATAAATACATGTATATGCTGGATATATATGATACATATTATATCCAAATCGGGAATTTCATTCTGGATATAAAGAACTTTTGACCAAATTAACAACATGTAAGTGTAAGAAGTCTATTTTTGACTTAAGAACCAAATATTGACAAAACAAACATTATTAACTTAAATAGTTACATAATGTTTATAACATGGAAATAAGTGATATAAAAAGAATAATGAACTTTAAAAAGGTTCTTAATCAAGTATAAATTAACTCAAGTTTATTATTCAGGACGTTAAAGAACGATCGAGTCAAGTCGGACCCAAGGTAAGGGAACTTCTTAACCTAATTTCCATTCTTTGGGTTAATCTCTTACTTTCAAATTATGTCATGATATTATTATGTCTTATTTTATATTTTTACTTTCTTTATGTGTACCTATAGTGAATACACATAATATATCTATTTTATTTTAAAAATGATCTTTGTAAGGGACTTCGTCTCAATCTCCTTTCATTGAGGCATATTTCGTTTTATACACAACTTTCTTTTATACGGTGTATAAACCCTTTGACTTTTACTTTTATACAAAAGGAATCTTTTTCTACGAAGCGTTTTACTAAACGACAAAAAGGAATGTTTTTTTAACGTACGCGGTGACAACGACCTTTTCCGCCGCCGCGAGTATTATTTGATCTTTGGCTTTCTCAACAAGCCGTAATGTTTTTAGAATAAAATAAATACCATATACTCTTTTATGTATTTTGGTATTGAAAATTGTTTTGAAAAAGGATTCTATTATGTCAATATATTTATGATATATTGTGATTGAAATGTGGAAATGTTATCATTCCTTTATATTGGTTTTATGTTTTATTATTTTATATTGGTACTTGGACATTTTAACGGGTGGTTACGTTATAAACCATATGACAGGTGGTTCCGTGAATACCAAGACGGGTGGTTACGTTATAACCTCCAATGCATTGGGTATGGAAGTCGGCCGTATAACTATTCCATTAAGTATGTATGGAAATTGGTCATATGGTTATTCCATTAAGTGATATGTGTGGAAGTCGACCGTATGGTTATCCCACTTAAGTATGTTTATGTCCCAAGTTACCTTTATATATGTTATGTGTTCTTTATATGGGTTTTATGGTAATCCTTTGGTTACAAAAAGGTAAGTAATGATACTTTATTCAGTGAAGATTTTTTTTACTACATCATGAAGGTGAAGGTATTACTTTGATATAGTATACATGGTTTACTTGATGTTTGAAAAACTAACAGTTTTCATTATTTTTGTATCCCTTACTGAGCTTTTTATGCTCACCCCAAGTTTTTCGAAATGTTTTTCACAGGACTTAAAGTGGAATAAGGTCAAGGATGGGATCAAGGGAATTTCATGCTATCTAAAACATGGAATCTAGACATCTTTCTTTTTAAGAGTTTTTATTATATGGAGACTTAGTAGAAGTGTCTACTTTGTAATCTTTTAAGATGTAATAGTTATGTTCTAATTCTCTAAAACTCTAAACCTGAAAAGATCCTCAATGTGAATTATTCATTTAATTCAATATTAAGTAAGGTTTAAGGCTGGGGCCTTATATCCAGAATGGGTTTAGGCCATGAATGAAGAATTGAATCAAATTAAAAATAATGATACATGGGAAATCGTACCCAATCCAAAAAACAAGAACCTTATTGGCACAAAGTGGGTCTTCCAAAATAAACTAAATGAAGAAGGTGAAGTGATAAGAAACAAAGTAAGATTTGTGTGCAAAGTTTATTCACAAATTTAAGGTATTTATTTTGACGAAACCTTTTCTCTGGTGGAAATATTAGAAACAATTAGAGTTTTTCTTGCTATTGTTTCACAACGAGGCAACAATATTTTATAAATGGATGTTAAATTCTCATTATTTAATAGAGATCTTGATGAGGAATTTTACATTAAACAACCTGTTGTCTTTGTTTTTGAGAAAGATGAAAGTTATGTATGTATATTGAAGAAGGATCTATATGGGCTAAAACAAGATCTGAGAGAATGGTATTCCGAATTGGATACTTGCTTAAGGAAGATGGGTTTAAAGAAAGGGAGAGTTGATATAAATATTTATATCAGAGTAAGCCAAGAGTATTTCCTAATCATAATTGTTTATATTGATGAAATTATATTTACTGGGAATTATGAAAGAAGTTGTGAAATATTTTCTAAATAGATGAAAATGGTATATTAAATTTCTATGCTAGGGGAAATGAAATACTTTCTTGGGTTAAAAATTTTTAAAAATAATACATGTATCTTTCTTTCTTAAGGAAAGTATGCTAAGGAAATTCTAAATAGGTTCAACATAGAAAACTTAAAACCTATTTCCACAACAATTTCAGTGGGAACAGAGTTCAAAAATATGTAAAATAAAAATAAGTTGAACAGAAATAATTTCAGAAGTTGATTGGAAGTTTTTTGTATTTAACTACCTAAGGACCCAACATTGTTTATATTATTAATTTATCTGCTAAATTGTATATTAATCCTAAAGAATCATATTCAATTACTAGAAAACGAATTCTTAGATTCATAAAATGCATGAGAAATTTTGGAATCAGGTATGACAGCTCAGAAATTATTGATTTATTTGGGTATTCAGATGCAGATTGGGTAGGAAATGTTGGTGATAGAAGATCCACATCGGGTGGAATATTCTTTCTGGGAAAGAATTGTGTTATTTGGAAATCAAAGAAATATAATTCAGTAACTCTCAGTATGGTTTAATATGATTATTTTTCTTCCACTCAATCCTCTACTCAACTTATGTGGATGAAAACTCAATTAGAAGAATTTCTTTTTGAAGTGAAGTTACCCTTGCTCTTGGGTTGTGATAATCAAAGTACAATCAATCTCACCAATAATCCATTTCAACATTATCATTCAAAACATAATTATATCAAATATCATTTCATCAAAGATAATGTGGAGAATAATTAATTGAAGTTGGAGTATGTTCCAACATCAGAACAAGTTACTGATATTTTCACAAAACATTTACTGAAGGAATATTTTCTAAATTTAGGTTGACCATGGTCGTACAACCTCTTTCTAATCAATTTTGAGGTATGTTTTTATTTCCCTCCCCTCATATTACCTTTGTATAATGTTATCAAGATGAATAATTTAATTGTTTCATATATTTATCCTTAAAAGGCAGGTAAAAATCAGGAGTTGTGGGTAAGTTTTAATTTCAGCATCATATTGTGTGTAAACTATTCTAACTATTTTTTGAGTGGTTGTATGAAACAAATTATTTTATATTCCAGGATAAGTAAAGAAGCTAAGAAATAATGGTTTAAGGTAAGAAAAGATTAGGAATATTTCATAATAACTTATATTGGATAACATGGTTTTCTATCAATGATTCTTATTTCCTACAATGCGTTGGATCACATAGGATTAGAATTATTGATAAGTGATCCATTTCCTGAGAATAAAAATTTCAGTGATTTATGAAACTTAGTTGAAAACAAAATCCAAAGGGGTATATTGTTAGGACTAAGTTGAGAAGGATGATGATCATATTCAGATATTATCTTTTATTGTCAAGTTTTTTTTGAAGAAAAGAAAATCACCTCACTTTTTATTTGGTGAAAATTTTATTGACCATGTTATTCAAGAGAATTAGACATACAATGCTTGAAAAGGTTGCTCATATTTAAGAGAAGCTAGATAGAATAAAAGGCTCATCAGATTCAGAATAAATCTAAAATTAAAATATTAATCATATTGAGGAAGGATCTTGCTGGAAGTAAATGGTCATCAGATTCACTCTAAATATGGTATGAATGGTTTGATCCTAATATGGGGAATAGGAGTCTACTTGGCTATGATAAATTAAATTTGATGATGCTTTTCTGATCTTGGAATTCTCATAAATCATGAGTTAGTGGTAAAACTCATGATACAAACCTGGAAAAAGAAAGGGTATGTGAAAGAGATTCTTCTAATCGTATTCATATTGATCAGATCTAAATAGGAAGAGAAAAGGATGTTGGAGATCATATTCATTCATATCGTATTTAGGACAATTATAATTGGGATGATTTTATTGTAGAAAATTATATTCGGGATGAATTGGAAAATAAAGCTAGTTGGTGGAAAGGAAGGGAATTTACAATACTTTCCATTAGAATTCAGACGATGTTAAAGTTGGTTTTCAATATTTTCAAATTCATAAAGGAATTCATGATACAAGCTAAAGTTTTTGAAAGAAGAGAGTTGGATAATTCAATGAATTCCAGTCTTAAGATCATTTTAATGGGTTAATCGAATTCATAAAGGATGATTAGACTTGGTTTATTATCATAATCAAACGAATAATTATTTAGAACTGATGAATGAAAATAAAAGAAAAAAATGGAGTGACCAATATTAATAGGAATTTCAAAGTTTAATAAAAAATGTAGTCAACCATTAAAAATAGGATTGAATTATTTGTTTTTATAGTGGTTTAAGAGAAAGGATGAATAATATGCATTTTATTTCAATTGGGTTAAGATAAGAGATAAATAAGAATCTACTATTTTGCATTTTTCCTCATCGTAATGAGGCATATCGTAATGAAAATCAGAATTGAAATCAGACATGAGTATGTGAAGGAGATTATTGAAATTATTGTTAAGGGGATCATCGTATTCAGCAATTAGAATGGATAGTTTAAATCAAAATGGTAATTAATAAATAAATTTTTAAGAAGAGATGAAGTTTAAAGAAGATTTGATAAGATTTTATGAAGTCAAAATTCACATTCAATTCAAGAGAAATCAATATTTTGGGTAATTTTAATGAGTGGGAATGTTTTGGGGATTCCCGCCAAAAAAAAATTTGGGTCACCTATAAAGGGTTAGAGTACTTTTTAATTTTACTGATGGATGTATTGTTCAAGGGAAGAGAGAGAAGCTCCAAATTTCTAGGTAGAGAATAAGTTTTCCATTTTAAACTATTATTTAATAAGTTTCTATGGATAGAATTAAAAGGAGGAGATAATAGATTGAAATATTGTTTGGATGATCATCATATTTAGTGGATCATCGTATTTAGTTGTTTATCATATTTTTATTGTCATCATATTTGGCTAATCATTGTATTAGGCTAGTTAATTGAATCAAGATTTCTGTATTAGGATTTTTGAACTGATGAAGGAAGGGTTCTGGATTTTCTTGATCATATTCTTGAAGAATCATATTAATTGGATTGGGAAAATAATATTTGAAGATTAGATCTGAAGAATCGGAGTGAGCATATTAGTCTTGGAAATTGGATCAAATTCTATATCAAAGTCCCTGAAGTTCTTACCATATTCTTGGTAAGAAATTTAAGAACTGTTTTCAAAAGAATACGTTTTTGGAAGTTGAACATAAGCATAAGTAACATGATTTGTTACACAAACATTGTTTTACCATAATTTTTCTAAGAGGGTGCACACCCACTATTGGATTGTCTTCAAATTGCTACATGAGTTAAAGAGTACATCCTACTCATTTTATTCCACAAAAAGGATTTATTTCTAGTGGATTTTCTAGTTTTGGATCATTTCCAAACCATACCAAGGATGTAGATATTCTTATTGAATAGTAAACCTTGTAAATACTTATGTTATTGTGGATGTGTTTTTGAATTGTTTTCAGCAGGGAATGAATTCTTTAAGATAAGGTTAATTTTGTTTCATTTTCAAGGAAACATAAAAGAAAAATTATAAATAATTCTCCCCCTCCCCCTCATAGTGATGTAAATATCCTAAATGAGAACATTCAAATTGTCTTAGGCAACACTCACACAACTTTGTGATATCTCTATCCCTTGTAAAATGAAGAAGGAAATAAAAGAGGAAAATATGGAAGCTTCTTGAAGAGAAAAGATATGTTGATCATCGTGCGAAAGGGGTTATTCACCTCAGGCAATCACCATTTATCCCATTGAATCCCTCTTTAAAAGTTATCACTATCTTGTGAAATACCTCAGGTGAGCCATATTTGATCACATGAAGGCCTTTCCAGAAGCATCTTGGTCCTGCGAATACCCATAAACATGTATAATTGACCTTGTGGAATCTACTTAACATATCCACATGGTCAAGATAAATCTCTGTGATCGTCCTGGGTCTAATAAAAATAGAAAAGTCGAAACATTATCATGGTCACTGAATATCATGTGGTGCTATGAATAACCTGTGTCAGGATTATGAAAAGAATTTAACACAAAAACCCTCCATTGAATCCATCCCAAATCATTAAGATACACTCCACTCAAGGCATGGTATAACTGGTATGGAGAGGCCTATAAATACCACCCCCTCCATACAAAAAATGCATCCATAGATCGATTTCACATGGGAGCGTAGGAGCACACTTCTCAGAGAAACCAATAATGCGATTGCAAATTTCTTATTCCAAGTAAAACTCGGGGAAAAACCTAAGGTATCATAAGGCATGCATAGGATCTTCATATGATCACTAGTGATTATTCAAAGGACTTCAAGCCTATCAGTTAGGATTATATGAAGGAGGTCCCACATGTCGGCTAGGTCATGAGAAACCTAAAAAATAAGGTAACACTGGACAAATTTGGGTCACATATACAATAAATTCTATAACAAATACTAATAAATAGGAGATATATGTGGAGAACATATATTATTATCCTCATGTTCTTCACATGACTCAGTAGGATCATGCGACAAAACCAAGACATGTCGTTCAAATATTGTGATTCTCCTTTGACATACTATTTGAATCATGTGATGTCCCTTGGACATGTTAAAGTAAGTCACATGATGCCCTCTGGTCACACCACCCAAGTCTTGAAATGTCCTCTGATCTTACCAACCAAATCTATCAATAACCTCCCGAAATTTTACCCCAGTTATGTGGTGACACCAATACCAGATTGATAGGTCTTACGTTGACACCAAGACAAGTTAGCCAGGTCATGTGATACCATCTATACATGTCATCCTGGGTTATGTGATACCCTTCATACATGTCATCCAGATCATGTGACACCCTTTGTACATGTCATCCTTGATCATATAATGCCCTCCATACATGTCATTCTGGTTATACAATGTCCTTTGAAAAAATGAACTTGATCATGAGATTGTCTTTAGGTATGTCTACTAAGTAACCAGGATATGTCCATACATCCTCAGAAATGTCCGGAAAATAATTAGACATGACAGGAAGACAATCAGTCCATGTAAAGAAGGCGTTTAAGGACATGATAACCTTGTCTAATGAATATATAAGGGAAACCTCAGTTTGTAAGCTCTGAGCAGTGGCATGACACGACTACCCCTGTATATGGGAAGCCTCAATGTGTAATTACCGACCAATTTAACTATGAGAATTATAATTCCTGTCATAACTAAGATAAATAGGAAACCTTAATAAGGTCTATGATAAAAGGAAATCAACCTCAGTGTAAGCCCTATCATGTCTCCAAAATTCCAACCATTGATACCCAGTCACTCCCATGGGATGATCATTCTTCCTCATGCACCAGCGGATTGATAAGTCAATTGAACTATAATAACTCTAATTCCTACAATAAATAGGATATGTTGGACACCTTCCTAATTCCTAAGCTCAAATAGGAATCCACCTCAGTGTAAATCTCACCATGTCTCTAACATTCCAACCATCAGGACCCAATCACTCTCATGGGATGATCATTCTTCCTCATCCACTTATGGATTGAGAAGGCAACTAAACTACAATGACTCTGATTCATTCCATAACCAAGATATGTAGGACGCCTTTATTAAGGCTCGAGCTCTATATCAAACATCTAAAGAGCTTCCCCAACACATAAGTCTTGCATCCATATGTAGTGAGACTGATTATTTGTTATCCCTTGTTTCTCACACCGAACACGACTCATGTGGGCTTAGGAATTTGCAATGGTCATATCATTCACATCCTGAATCTTCACTTTCCAAGGCAACCTCATTGTGTAAGCCTTGATTAGTGGAATTATATTATTTCCCCCATAAAAGAGCATCCACCTTGGGGAAATTCCTAAGGGCGTGATTGGACTATGATCACTATGATTCCTGTTATAACTAGGATATGTAGGACACCTCTTTAATGATTGAGCTCAATACATGGTGCCTAAGTTCCCTCATATATGTCATTTCCACATGATGTTAAATTGCATGGTTTTAATGAACTATTTGGGTTTTTATTCTTGTTATAAATAGGGTATGTAGGATTCCTTATAATGGCTCAATCCCATCATCAAAATATCAACCGCATCCCTAAATGAAAAAAACCCTAAGTGCCTGGTTATATGGCTTCAAAACATAAGCAGTAACCCATCAAGGGGAAATGGATGAATAACCTCAGATACATACAGATGTACACATTAATAGGACCTCCTTTACATGTGGAAGGATTCGATACTTTATTGTTTTGTTAGGGTAATCTGTCCCATATCAGGATTAGGAAGTGATTCTTGAACATATCTTAAATCTATAAGAGAGTCTTGGAGTAGGCATAAATTCCCCCTAAAAGGGTGTGATGATTTCAACCTCTCATACTCTCAACCAATGTGAGTTCATAAGTTTCATTGGCCTTTAAACCCCAATTGAATGTCTGCCTCTAGAAAGCAGGTATGTACCCAGTTATTGATGTGAGAACTGTTGGGAGTTTCTTTGAAAGATAAGTGTGAATAGTGAACCCAACATGAATGATTATACAAACATCAAACCCCCACAATCAAACTATCAAACCATTTTATTCTTTCCGCATGGGTGATTATCATCATATCTTTTCCTACAAAACTTTAGCGCTTTTAAAAAATGCTCATAAAAATTGGTTTTATCAGCATTAAAATAATAAACATTGATAAAACCGATATTTATCAATGCTAAAATTCTAGCACTGATAAAGACCTAATTTTAATGATATAGTTAATATAATAAAAAAATGTATATAATTATAAATAAATATAAATTTCTCTAATTATAAATAAATATTTAAATAATTTTAAATATATATTTACAAATATATTATGAATAAATATAAATATATATGTAATTATATATAATTATAAACAAATAACTATTTATATAATAAAAAATAAATTAAAATAATTCTAAATATGTATTTATAAATATAATTATATTTTTTTATAATTATAAATATAATTATAAATAAATGTATTTATATATTTATATATATATAATTATAAATATATATTTATTAATATATAAATATATATATGTATAAATATAATAAATATACTTATTATTTAAATATATTTATTCATTTTTAATTATAATTATAAATAAATATATTTAAAAATATTTTTATATGGTTATAAATATATTTATATAATTATATATATTTATATAATTATATATATTTTTATTATAAGTTTATAATTATTTAAATATTTGTTTATTTGTTTATAACCTTATAAATATTTTTAAAAAATATATTTATTTATTTATAATTTTATAATTAACTACTTAAATTAAAAATTATTAAAAAATCATTTAAATAGATTAATTATATAAATTTCAAACATATTTTAGATTTTAGAACTTCATAAAAAATTAATAAATATCATTCATATAAATTAAAAACATATTGAAAATATTACATGTATAATAAATAAATATATGTATAAATAAATATTAAAAAATGATTAACTTCCAAAAAATATAAAAATTATAAAATATTAAAAATGAATAAATAATATTAAATGAATGTAATATTAGAAAAGAATAAAAATAATTTAATAGACAAAACCATTTTTAAAAATTTATTTATTTAATATTAATTACATGAATTGTAAAAATGTACAGAAATGAAGGAAATATTAAAAACTATATTTAAATATATTAATTATATAAATTTAAAACATTTTAAAAATATTACAATTTAATAAATGAAATTGAATAAATAATGATCATATAAATTAAAAATTTATTAAAAATAATACTTAGTGAAATATAAATATGTATAAAAATGAATAAATTCCAAAAATATTATATCAAAAATGAAAAAATATACATCAAATGTGAAATAAGTACATTCCATACATACACATGTACACATGTTATATATATATGTTCATCCCATGTACATGTGCACATATACATACACATACATACATCTATACATGTACAACATCTATATATTCACATACACAAAACACACACACAACATAATGTATACACATATATGCACATAGACATTGATAAAAATATATAAGTTCAAATATCATATATTAACAATACATCATTTATATTGATATAATTGTTTGATTATTAAAATATATATATTAACAAATCATATTTATATTAATTATGTACATGTATTTTGTAATTAATGTATATAAATAAACATTAATTTTTTAATATATATATTAAAATTATATACATACATACCTATATATATATTAATAATACTTTTTTAATAAAATTTTTTATCAGTGCTAAAAAATGTGTTGATAAAGGTTTTATTTTTATTATTAGTGATTTTAGTGCCCATAAAAGTTATATTTATCAGTGCTTTTAGTTAGCACTAATAAAGGTTACCCTTTTATCATCACTTTATGTTTAACACTAATAAAATCCATCAGTGGATAAAGCGTGATATGTGGCAGTGTCAACAAAATCATGATAAAGAACAAGTATCCTCTCCCATGAATAGATGAATGGTCCAATCTAATATGTGGAGCCCAGTATTTCTCAATGGTGTACTTTCGATTGGGATATCATCAGTTAAAGGTGAAGAAGGAGGATATTTTCAAAACTATCTTTCGATTAAGGTATGGACACTATGATTTCATAGTGATGCCTTTTAGACTCAATAATTCTCCAAAAATCTTTATGGACTTGATGAATAAAGTCTTTAGAGATTACCTCGACAAATTTGTGGTAGTCTTTATAGATAATATTTTAATTTACTCCAAAATCAAGGAGAAGCATTAAGAGCATTTGAATATTGTACTATAGGATTTAAGGAAGGAGAAGTTATATGCAAAGTATAGTAAATGTGAGTTCTGGATGAAGGAAGTATCAATATTGGGGAATATTGTCACCTGTAAAGGGATATCTATGGATCCTTCTAAGACAAAGGTGTAATGACCTAGAAATTCCGTGGAAATTTTTTTCTTAAATTAATGGGATTTTTACAAGTCCGTAAAAATTTATGGCACTTGATTCTGAGGCCCGGTGTGCCTGGAATCAATTTATGAGGTTTTGTTTGGGTATATTCAGTAATTGTGTGAGTGGTATTTTATAACTTTTGAACCGGTGCTCGGAATTGAAATCTGAGGGCACCGTTGAACCCATTGTGTCGGTGATTTCTTAGTGATACCTTCACCGTAGTTGCATTTTAACGAGAATGGAAGTTAGTTTTTGGGGTTTTTAAATAAATTAAATAAAAATAAGGAGATAACTTATTTTTATTTCGTGGTGGTTAAAACCTCCAAGAGGAGGTTAGTGGTGGGGGTCACCACACCATAACCTCCCATGAGAGGTTATAGTGGTGGGGCCCACCCACACATAACCTCCCTTGGGTGGATATCTTTTTGGGGACCACCTAGGGGTTGTAACCCCTTATAACCCCCAATTAAGTGGAGAAACCCTTGGAATTCCTCCACCAAATTAATTATGCCAACCCTCTTAATTAATTAATTGAATTTATTCACTCAATTAATTAAACCCTTTTTTTTTAATTCCATGCCAACAAATTAATAGGATGTCCTTATCTATTGATTTGTTTGGCATTGGTCTTTTCAGGGAGCTTTAGAAGAACTTGGATAAATATCCTCCAATGATGAATGATTTTCGAACGAAGAACGAGGACGATGCTCGAGCCCGGATCTGGAGCGTCTTGCAGGGGTGACGAACGTCGATGACACCACCTTCTTCGACTTCTTCTTCTTCCACGTGCCACCTCCATCAACGAATGAGGTAGGTGTGTAATTTTATTTGAGAAACATTGAATCTTCCTTCCATGATTGTTTCTCTTGACCCGCTTGCTACCAAACTAACGCGCAAGGATCGGGCCAAATGAACACGGCCCGATCCCTCCACTATTCTTGTGAATGTTTGGTGTGTTCATCGTGTTCTTCATGGGTGACGAACAATGGATCTTTGTGAGACCGTTGACTGATGAAATGAATCGAAATTGAAGACCCAACATCACAATGACCTAGTGGATGTGTGACAACGATAGCGGGCGACGGATCGGACCAGAACAGGAAGGACCGTTCTTTGAGCGAGTGAATCAAGTTGTGTTTTCAGAGCCGATCGGAGGCCTGGAAACACTGAATATGACCACGGGACATCGGGGTGACCTTGTGTATGAAGTTTCATGACAAATGGACCGTCAGAATCAAGATCGTGCTTCACAGGAGGTGCGCTGGCCGGAGGCACCATTTCTGGAAAATTCCAGAATACATGGCATGTACTTCTGACAAACACGTTGTGTAGTACGTTCATTCTACGGCTTGAGATATGGACATTGGACAAGTAACACACGGCGTGTGACCCCAGGTCACACGGCGTGTATTCTCTTCGCAGAATGGTAGAAGCGGCTTCACGAGACATGGCATGTAATCTGGGAAATACATGCACACGGGCAGAATTACACGGCCAATAGACACGACGTGTATGCTCTATGCAGATTGGCAGAAGCGGCTTTGTGTGACTCGGTGTGTATCTCAGGGGTACACAGACACAGGGTGAAGTACATGGTCATGTACTCCACCACACGGCCAGGCATGGCTAGTGGCACGGGCTACCCCATATACCAGTTAAATGGGTTAGAGAACATGGGTGAGGCCTTGTACGGGCACATGGCCAGCGTACACGGAGCTGACTCCAGTTGCTTGGACACGGCGTGTAACCAAACCACACGCCGTGTACTTACTTTTCTACATGGTCAGACTTTCGACATAGGTCATTGCACACAGGCAGTACCTAAGGTCTATAGACACAGCATGTAACCATACAACACGTCGTGTACTTACTTTTCTACACAACCAGCCTTTCGACACGGGTCGTTGAACACGGGCAGTACCCGAGGTCTGAAGAACACGGTGTGTGCCTCATTCCTACATGTCGTGTACTTTTTGGAAAATGTCTCGGTCATATCGTGTTTGTTTCTTGGACACGTATTGCTTGGATTTTACCCCTATGACGTGGCGGACCTTTGAGATACTTCTACATGGGTCTTCGTGATAGTTGGAGTATCGACCAGTAGCTCGTGGAGCGGATCCTCCCAGAGACGAGCATGCGGATTACGGAGACCAAGTAGATAGCTGAGACCTGAAGACTACTGAACTTTCGATTTTGAGTGTTTCGACTAGCCCAGTGGGAAGCGCCTCTATGTGATGCGGTAGGCCCACAGTGGGGAGCGCCTCTGTGTGACGCTGCAAACCCACGGTACTCGACAGGAGGATTACCTCTATAGGCTACGAGGGGGAGCGCCTCTGTGTGATGCAGCAAACCCACAATGGGGAGTGCCTCTGTGTGACACGGTAGACCCACGGTACTTGACAGGAGGAGTACCACAGCAGTCCCGGATAGTTGGAAGCGCCTCTATGTGACGCGGCAGGACCACAGTACTCTATAGAGGAGGAGTACACCAACAGCCGAGGTTTCAACAATTTGACTGGGAGTGTTACATGTTACCACCCTAGAATTAAATCTTGGTTTTGAGCTGAGTCAATGACTTATGTTTTTACCTCGTGATTGAGATGGGTTACTAAATAACTTAGGTATATGTATGGGCATATACCTAAGTAAGGGTTATCCGTTGATTTCATACTTAGTGTTTATCCTTGTTGGATTTTGTGAGACCTTGAAGGTCTCAGGGTCCCTACTGAGTATTGTTATACTCACCCCTGCACGGGCTATGCCTGCACCTCGTTGTGTTGGATTCAGATGACAGACAGCGCTGATCGGGGCAGAGAGTAGCAGAACTGGATGGTAACCAGAGGTAGACCCCTCGCCGAGATGTACACGGAGCGGAAGGACGAAATTGGAGTGCTGAGGAGGCTATTTGTACCAACCCTTCAGGTGGGAACCCCGAAGGACAACCCAGTAGCGACTTTACTTCTTTTCTTCAGTTGTTCTAGTATTTCAATTGTATTGTAATTTACTGTTGGGCTTGTATTTCTGGCCCCTTTACTTTCAACACACTCTTTTGTATACATTTTTACTTAGTGTTTTACTTCCAGTTGCGTACTCTGTTGTGTTTGTTTACTGTTATAAAGGAAATTCCTTCCCAGTTTATGGATTTACCCTTTTGGTTCTAGTTTCCAGCCCCTATCCTATGGAAGGAGGGCTTGGGGTAGTCACGATACGGGCCCCGGGGGACGGGTCATGAAAAATTGGTAATAGAGGTGTCGGTTCTACCACAGAACTTAGGACTCTATTATTATTTTTTTCTGTGAAGTAATAGTGTTAAGGGTACTAAGTGTGGTTTTCATTTCAGGGAGTCTAGTGTTGGTGTGGGCGGCCGATGCATCCATACACTAGGACCCTGACTACTGATTTCTGACTTAGTACATGAAAACATTGATTGCGTGAGTGTATTTAAAAGTTGTCTTAAGTATGCTCAACCAGGTCAGCTCACCAGGTATAATATTTTGACCGAGTTGCATCTGTTTCTTTTAGGATTCCTCCCCGCGGATGACAGTTAGAGCCCCGAGAGTCATACTCTCTGACATCCCACAGGGAGATGAGGCCTTGGTGTAGGTCCCTTTACCAGTGGAGGCACCAACGGTACCATTTTCTATTGGGCCACCGATGCTACCAGCCCCAGCAGCAGACGATGCACGCCGTTTGAGCGCATTGCATGAGTTCCAGTGCCAGAGGCCACCCAGGTTCTGGGGAGAGACAGACCCACAAGTGGATGAGGATTGGCTGGAGGCTATGGTGAGAGTCTTCAGGCTAATTGGGACACCAGCAGATCTCATGGTGATTCTTATTGCGAGTCTCCTTCAGGCAGCAGCAGACAGATGGTGGAGCTTGATGCTCCTGGTCCATGACGAGGTGATACTTCTATAGGAAGACTTCAAGAGCCTATTCTGGGAAGAGTTTGTACCATCCACCCTTCATACGGTGTGGATACAGGAGAAACTTCATCTGCAGCATGGCAGCATGACAGTAGCACAGTACTCAGCGAGGTTCACCAACCTCTCACGCTACTCCAAAGATATGGTGTGGGACCCATTCTTCAGGGCTCGAACCTTCAAGCAGGGGATCAGGAGATATATCAGAGCCTCGATGATCTCCCTCATCATCCCAACACAGGAGGGGGTGTTGGAAAGAGTCCTCATAGTGTAGAGTTTCCTTGTTGATTAGTCACCAGCAGCGAGACCTACTACTAGTCGACATGCAGCAGAGTCTTCTATAGCTAGCAGTAGACAGATGACTCAGAGGTCCAAGAGGACCAGACCCATGGGTGGACGACTGCAGGACTCAGGATCAGTTGTGTGGGGCACCCGAGGTAGTGACTTACCTCCCAGGAGCATGCAGTGTTACTCATGCGGCGGGCAGGGTCACATGGCACGTGACTATCCGACCCACCATTCAGATGATCAGCAGATAGTTTAGGGACCTCCCAGGAAGAGGCAGAGGTTCAATTGAGGTGGTCCACAGGGCGCAGGTGGACGTGGTAGAGGAGCTGGTCGAGTAGCTAGCGGTGGACGACGTTACGAGGTGTTACCACCACCACCACCAAGAGGTCCGTCCTGACCGCAGGGAGCTGGTGGACAGGGGAGATCTCAGATTCAGGCAGCTGAGGCATACGACCATGGCACTCTGGATATGATTTGAGTTACGATCTATATCTAATAAATAATAGCTTCAATTCATATAGACATAGGTTCCAAGGCCTTACAACGTCATCTTGGGTATGGACTAGTTATCTACATTCCATGCTCAGATTAAGAGCTTACTCTAGGAGGTTACTCTAGGAGGTGAGAGCTTCGGCTGGGATCTCCTTGTAGCAGCATCAAGGCCTTACAACGTCATCTTGGGTATGGACTAGTTATCTACATTCCATGCTCAGATTGACTGTATTATGTGAAAATTGCGGTGTTTCTGCATGGATGGGATCAGGTTTACCTTCACCGGTGATAATGGAACCTTTTCAGCACAGGACGAACTTACTCAAAGGAGGGTTCAACCAATGACTCACCAGTTTTCTTGCCTTATCCTCGGAGCAGTTGATGTGGAGAGTCCAAGTTATCCTATAGTGGTGGATCAATACGTGGATGTTTTCCCTGACGATGTTCCAAGACTACCTCCTCACAGAGAGGTGGACTTTTACATTGACATATACCCCAGGAAGGAACCGATATCTACTCCATCATATCGAATGGCTCCCACTGAGCTTCGCGAGCTGAGGGTATAGCTAGAGTACTTGCAGGGGAAGGGTTTCATCCGGCTGAGTGTTTCTCCCTGGGCAGCCTCGATTCTATTCACCAAGAAGGCAGATAGGAGCTTGAGGATTTGTGTCAACTACCATCTTCTGAACCAGGTGACAGTGAAGAACAAGTACCCACTCCTGAGGATTGATGAAATCTTTGATTATCTCAAGGGATCACAATGGTTCTCGAAGATAGACCTCAAATCAGGCTATCACCAGCTCAGAGTTCAAGATGAGGATGTGCAGAAGACAGCTTTCAGGTGTCGGTATGGCCATTATGAGTTCTTTTTTATGCCCTTCAGCATAACCAACACTCCAGTAGTGTTCATGTGTCTCATGAATAGGATCTTCCAGCCTTACCTCGATCTCTTTGTCGTGGTCTTCATCAACGGTATTCTGATCTACTCAACTACTGCGGAGGAGCATGCCTACCATCTCCAGGTAGTACTGGACACACTCCGAGAGCACCAGCTTTATGGTAAGCTCTCGAAGTGCCAGTTTTGTAATCAATAGGTTCACTTCTTGGGACACGTCATCTTGAGGCTAGATTTGTGGTGGATCTAGTGAAGATTGAGGCGTTTCTTGCTTGGGAGCCACCCAGGAGTGTGATGGAGGTACAGAGTTTCATGGGTTTGGCTGGATACTACCGGAGGTGCGTTCCAGATTTCTCCAGGGTTGCAGCACCACTATCAGCCGTGATGAAGAAGTGGAAAACCTTTGTGTGGTTGGAGAGATGCTAGAAGAGCTTTCAAGAGTTGAGGTAGAGGTTGACTAGTGCCCCCATCCTGAGGCTTCCAGAGGAAGGCATAGGGTACGTAGTCTACTGCGACGAATCAGGGACCAGAATCGGGTGTGTCCTGATGCAGGAGTGAGTAGTGATCAGGTATGGTTCTCAGCAGCTAATACAGCACGGCCAGAACTACGCTACCCATGACCTAGAGTTAGAAGTAGTGGTCTTTGCCTCAAATATGTGGCGACACTATCTGATGGGCGAGCGTTTCATAGTCTACTCTGATCACAAGAGTCTCAGGTATATCTTATCTCAGAAGGACTTGAACTTGAGACAGTGGTGTTGGCTTTAGTTCCTCTAGGAATATGACTTTGAGATAGTCTATACTCCTGGGAAGGGGAACGTTGTTGAGGATGCACTCAGCAGGAGATCTGGTATACAGTTGCTGGGAGAGGCGACTGAGCAGCTGGCTACCTTACAGATATCTTTCGTGGATAGATATGGAGCATCGTTTCTATAGTCTCTTACAGTCACTCCTCCACTTCTTCAGCGAGTCAGGGAGACACAACATGGGGACACTGACTGCAAGATGTGTCATGCTCATATATCCACAGGGCAGGAACCTGATGGCTTTTTTGAAGGTGGGGAGCACTTCATCCTTTTAAGAGGATGTACCTTGGTACCAGTTGCACTTCAAGAGGAAGTTTTGAGGGAGTTCCACACTTCCCCTTTAGCATTACATCTAGGAGTAGAAAATATGTACCAGGACATTCAATGACAACAATGGTGGCCAGGTATTAAGAAGGCAGTAGCGGAGTTTGTCTCACGGTGCCTCACTTGTCAGTAAGTGAAGGCAGAGCACCAGGTACCAGCAGGCTTGGTTCAGCCCTTAGAGGTTCCATAGTGGAAGTGGGATGGGATATCCATGGACTTAGTGGCCGGTCTTCCATGTACATCCAAGAGTCATGATTCAATATGGGTGATCATTGACCGACTCACCAAGTTGGCCCAATTCCTACTAATTAGAGAGCAGGGCTCAGTAGAGAGCTTAGGATGCCTCTATGTGCAAGAGATTGTGCATTTATATGGAGTAGCTTCTTCTATTGTCTCTAACTGTGACACACGGTTTACTTCCCAGCTATGAAAGGGTTTATAAGAGGATTTCGAGACATAGCTTTGCTTGAGCACTGCCTTCCATCCTCAGATAGATGGTCTGACAGAGCGGAACATTCAGACCCTCGAGGACATGCTCCGTGCATGTGTCCTCGACTTCAGTAACAGCTGGGATGATCACTTTCCTTTGGTGGAGTTTGCATACAAAAATAGTTATCACTCCACCATCGGTATGGAACCTTTTGAGTCCTTGTACGGTCGACCTTGCAGATCACCACTATGCTGGACAGACCCAGGGGAGTCAGCACTCGTGGGAACAGAGATGGAACAGGCTACCACTGAGAAGGTGCAGATCATCCAAGAGCATATGAAGACTGCATAGAGCAGACATAAGTTGTATGCTAACAGGATACAGATACCTCGGGATTTCTAGGATGGCGACCATGTCTTTCTACGGGTCTCACCTCGATGAGGTCTACGTAGATTTGGCTGAGGCGACAAGTTATTTCCGAGGTTCATCAGACCTTTCCAGGTCCTCAATAGAGTAAGCTAGGTGGCTTACCGTCTAGCTCTTTAGTTGCACCGGGTGCACGACGTCTTCCATGTATCTCAACTGAGTAGATACGTGAACGACCCTTCCCACATCATCGACCATGGAGAGCTGGACATCGATGAAGGGGCAACATTCATGGAGGTTCCAGTAGAGATTGAGGATCAACAGGAGCGGGTCCTACGTGGATAGTCGATACCTCTAGTGCACGTTCTCTAGCAGCACAGGAACATCCAGGAGATCACATGGGAGTGGGAGGCTCAGATGCATGTTCAGTACCCCCATTTGTTCCCTTAGTTTGAGTTCTAGCTTACGAGGACGTTAAGCCCTCAGGTGGGGAGAATGTAAAGACCTGTAAATTCCATGGAAATTTTTTTCTTAAATTCATGGGATTTGTACGAGTCCGAGAAAATTTACGATGCTTGATTCCGAGGCCCGGTGTGCCCAGAATAAATTTCTGAAGTTTTTTTTGGATACGTTCAGTAAACACGCAAGTGGAATTTTATAACTTTTGAATCGGTGCTCGGAATTGAAATCTGAGGGCACTGTTGAACTCGCTGTGTTGGTGATTGCTTAGTGAGACCTTCACCGCAGTTGCGTTTTAACGAGAATGGAAGTTAGTTTTTGGGGTTTTGAAATAAATTAAATAAAAATAAGGAGATAACTTATTTTTATTTTGTGGTGGTTAAAACCACCAAGAGGAGGTTAGTGGTGGGGACCACCACACCATAACCTCCCATGAGAGGTTATGGTGGTGGGGCCCACCCGCACATAACCTCCCTTGGGAGTATATCTTGGTGGGGACCACCTGGGGTTTGTAACCCCTTGGAACCCCCAATTAAGTGGAGAAACCCTTGGACTTCCTCAACCAAATTAATTACGCCAACCCTCTTAATTAATTAATTGAACTTATTCACTCAATTAATTAAACCCTTTTTTTAATTCCATGCCAACAAATTAATAGGATGTATTTATCTATTGATTTGTTGGGCGTTGGTCTTTTTGGGGAGCTTTAGAAGAACTTGTAGAAATATCCTCCAACAAAGAACGATTTCCGAACGAAGAACGAGGACGACGCTCGAGCCCAGATCGGGAGCGTCTTGTAGGGGTGACGAACACCGACGACACCACCTTCTTCGACTTCATCTTCTTCCATGCACCACCTCCATAGACGAATGAGGTAGGGGTGTAATTTGATTTTATAAATGTTGAATCTTCATTCCATGATTGTTTATCTTGACCCGCTTTCTACCAAACTAATGTGGAAGTATCGGGCCAAATGAACACGGCCCGATCCCTCTGCCATTCTTGGGAATGTTTGGTGTGTTCTTCTCATTGTTCATGGGTGACAAACAACGGATCATTACGAGACCTTTGAGCGACAAAACGAACCCAAATTGAAGACCCAACATCACAAGGACCTAGTGGAGGTGCGACGACAATAGCGGGTGATGGATCGGACTAGAACGGGAAGGACCATTCCTAAATCGTTCTTCGATTGGGTGAATCAAGTTTTGTTTTCAGAGCCGATCAGAGGCCAGGAAACACTGAAGATGACTACGGGACATCAGGGAGACCTTATGTCTGAATTTTCATGACGAATGGATCATTAGAATGAAAATAGGACTTCACGGGAGGCACGCTGGCCAGAGGCGCTGTTTCTGGAAAATTCCAGAATACACGGTGTGTACTTCTGACGAACATGCCATGTAGTACGTGCATTCTACAGCTTGAGATACGGATGTTGGACAAGTAACATACAGTGTGTGACTTCGGGTCACACGACGTGTATTCTCTTCACAGAATGGTAGAATCGGCTTCGTGAGACATGGCGTGTAATCTGGAAAATACATTGACACGGGCAGAATTACACGGACAAGAGACACAACGTGTATTCTCTACGTAGATTAGCCAAAGTGGCTTCGTGAGACTCGGCATGTATCTCGGGGGTACACAGACACGAGTTGAAGTACACGAGCATATACTCCACCACACGGCCAGGCATGGCCAGTGGCACGGGCTACCCCGTGTACCAGTTACACGGGTTAGAGAACACGGGTTGAGGTTGTGTACGGGCACATAGCCAGCATACACGGAGCCAACTCCAGTTTCTTGGACATGACATGTAACCAAACCACACGCCGTGTACTTACTTTTCTACATGGTCAGACTTTCTACATGGGTCATTGCACATGGGAAGTACTTGAGTTCTATGTACATGGCATGTAACCATACAATACATCGTGTACTTAGTTTTTTACATGACCAGCCTTTCAACACGGGAAGTACCCAAGGTCTGAAGAACACGGCATGTGACTCATTCCTACACGCCGTGTACATTTTTTTAAAATGGATTGGTCATCTCGTCTTTGTGTCTTGGACACGTATTTCTTGGATTTTCCCCCTATGACATGTCGGACCTTTGAGATACTTCTACAAGGGTCTTCGTGACAGTTGGAGTATCGACCAGTAGTTCGTGGAGAAGATCCTCCCAGAGACGAACTTTCGGAGTACGAAGACCTTGTAGATGGCTGAGACCTGACGAATACTGACCTTTCGATTCTGAGTGTTTTGACTAGCCCAGTGGGAAGAATCTCTGTGTGATGTGGCAGGCCCCCAGTGGGGAGTGCCTCTGTGTGACGCGGAAGACCCACGGTACTCGACAGGAGGAGTACCTCAGCAGGCTACGAGGGGGAGAGCCTCTATATGACATGGTAGACTCACAGTGGAGAGCACCTCTATGTGATGCGGCAGACCCAAGTTACTTGACAGGAGGAGTACCACAACAGTTCAGGATAGTGGGAAGAGCCTTTGTGTGATGCGGTAGCCCCACGGTACTCTATAGAGGAGGAGTACACCAGCAGCTGAGGTTTCTACAGATTGACTGGGAGTGTTACATGTTACCACCCTAGAATTAAATTATGGTTTTGAGATGAGTCAATGACTTATGTGTTTACCTCATGATTGATATGGGTTACTAAATAACTTAGTTATATGTGTGGGAATATACCTAAGTAATGGTTATCCATTGATTTCATACTTAGTATTTATCCTTGTTGGATTTTGTGAGACCTTGAGGGTCTCAGGTCCCTACTGAGTATCGTTATTCTCACCCCTGCATGGGCTATGCCCGCACCTCATTGTGTTGGTTGTAGATGACAAATAGCGTTGATCGGGGTAGAGAGTAGCAGAACTGGATGGTACCCGGAGGTGGACCACTTGGTGAGATGTACACGGAGCGGACGGATGGACTTGGACTGCTAAGGAGGCCATCTATACCTACCCTTTAGGTGGGAACCTCGGAGGATGACCCAGTATCCTCTTTACTTCTTTTCTTCAGTTGTTCTAGTATTTTAGTTGTATTGTACTTTACTGTTGGGATTGTATGTCCAACCCCTTTACTTTCAGCACACTCTTTTGTATACAGTTTTACTTTGTGTTTTACATCCATTTGCATACTCTATTGTGTTTTTTTACTATTATGAAGACAATTCCATCACATTTTAGGGATTTACACCTTTTGGTGCTAGTTTCCAGCCCCTGGCCTATGGAAGGCAGGCTTGCGGTAGTCACGATACGGGGCCCGGGGGATGGGTCGTGAAAAATTGGTATTAGAGGTGTCGGTTCTACCGTAGAACTTAGGACTCTGATATTTCTTTTCTGTGAAGCAATAGTGTTAAGGGTACTAAGTGTGGATTTCAGTTCAGGGAGGCTAGTTTTGGTGTGGGTGGCTGACGTATCAATACACCAGGACCTTGACTACTGATTTCCAACTTAGTACATGAAAACATTTATTTCGTTCGTGTCTTTAAAATTTTTCTTAAGTCATCTCAACCAGGTCAGCTCACCAGGTATAATATTTTGACCGAGTCGCATCTGTTTCTTTCAGGATGACTCCCCGCAGACGACTAGTTAGAGCCCTGAGAGTCATACTCTATGACAGCCCACCAGTCGATGAGGCCTCGGTGCAGGGCCCTTTACCAGCGGAGGCACTAACGGTACCATTTTCCGTTGGGCCACTGATGTCACCAGCCCCAGCAGCAGATGATGCACGCTTTTTGAGTGTGTTGCACAAGTTACAATGCCATAAGCCACCAAGGTTTCAGGGAGATACAGACCCACAGGCGCTTGAGGATTGGCTTGAGGCTCTGGTGAGAGTCTTCAGGCAGGTTGGGACACCAGAAGATCTCATGGTGATTCTTACTGCAAGTCTCCTTCAGGAAGCAGCAGACAGATGGTGGAGCCTGATGCTCCAGGTCCACGACGAGGTGACACTACTATGGGCAGACTTTAAGAGCCTATTCTGGGAAGAGTTTGTACCATCCACCCTTCATGTGGTGCATATATAGGAGCTACTTCATCTGCAGCAGGGCAGTATGAAAGTAGCACAGTACTCAGCAAGGTTCGCCGACCACTAGAGCTAATCCACAGATATGGTGCGGGACCCATTCTTCAGGGCTCAGACCTTCGGGAAGGGGCTCAGGTGAGAGATCAGAGCCTCGATGATCTCCCTCAGCATCCTTACGCAGGTGGGGGTGTTGGAGAGATCCCTCCTAATGGAGAGTTTCCTTACTGAGCAGTCACCAGCAATGAGACCCACTACTAGTCGACATGCAGCGAAGTCTTCTGCAGCTGAAAGTATATAGAAGACGCAAAGGTCCAAGAGGACCATACCCACAGGTGGACGATCGCAAGACTCAGTATCAGTTGTTCGGGGCACCTAAGGTAGTGACTTACCTCCTAGGAGTAGGCAGTGTTACTCATGCGGCGGGCAGGGTCCCATGGCACGTGACTGTCCGACCCTATGTTCAGACGATCAGCAGACATTTGAGGGACCTCCCAGGCAGAGGTAGAGGTTTGATAGAGGTGGTCCACAGGGCGCAGGTGGACGTGGCAGAGGAGCTGGTCGAGCAGCTGGCGGTGGATGACGTTATGAGGTGTTACCGCCACCACTAGCAGGAGGTCCACCTCGACCGAAGGGAGCAGGTGGACAGGGGGGAGCTCAGCTTTAGGTAAATGAGGCATACGGCCATCACGCTCCAAAGATGATTCTAGGTACGATCTGTGTCTACTCCACCATAGTTTCAGTTCTTATCGACATAGGTGTTAGTCACTCTTTCATAGCCACTGCCCTCATTCAGATCTCGGAGATTCCGACAGAGCCATTGGCTCGATCCTTACGGATAGAGACTTTTACGGGAGAAGACTCGACGATTACGCACTGGTGATGGCAGTGTGAGAATACTCTAGGAGGAGAGAGCTTCGGCGGGGATCTCTTCCTCGCAGCATCGAGGCCTTATGACGTCATCTTGGGTATGGACTGGTTATCTACAGTCTATGCTCATATTGACTATATTGTGCGAAAAGTGCGGTGTGTCTGCATGGATGGGACCAGGTTTACCTTCACCAGTGAGAAGGGACCGATCACTCACCAGTTTTCTTACCTTTTCCTTGGATTAGTTGATGTGGAGAGTCCGACTTATCCTATAGTGGTGGATCAGTACACGGATGTTTTCCCTGACGATGTTCTAGGACTACCTACTCACAGAGAGGTGGACTTATACATTGACCTGTTCCCCGGTACGACACCGATATCTACTCCAGCATATCGAATGGCTCCCGTTAATCTTTTCGAGCTAAGGGTACAGCTGGAGGACTTGTAGGGGAAGGGATTCATCTGGGCCAGTGTTTCTCCCTGGGCAGCCCCGATTCTATTCGCCAAGAAGGCAGATGGGAGATTGAGACTTTGTGTTGACTACCGTCTCCTGAACCAGGTGACCGTGTAGAACAAGTACCCACTCCCAAGGATTGAAGATCTATTTGATCAGATCAAGAGAGAATGATGGTTCTCAAATATAGACATCAGATCAGGCTATCACCAGCTCAGAGTTCGAGATGAGGATGTGCAAAAGACATACTTCAGGTGTTGGTACGGCCATTATGAGTTCTTGGTTATGCCCTTTGGTGTAACCAATGCTCCAGCAGTGTTCATGTGTCTCTTGAATAGGATATTCCAGCCTTACCTCAATCTCTTAGTTGTGTTCTTCATCGACGACATTCTGATCTACTCAAATACTAAGGAGGAGCATGACTACCATCTTCAGGTAGTACTGGACACACTCCGAGAGCACAGTATTTATGGTAAGCTCATGAAGTGCCAGTTTTGGATTCGAGAGGTTCACTTATTAGGACACGTCATCTCAGAGGTTGGAGTTGTGGTGGATCCAGTGAAGATTGAGGTGGTGATTTCTTGGGAGCCACCCAAGAGTGTGACGGAGGTATGGTGTTTCCTGGGTTTGGTTGGATACTACCGGAGGTTTGTTCCATATTTCTCTAGAGTTGTAGCACCGCTATCATCCTTGACAAAGAAGGGTCAACCCTTCGTGTGGTCGGAGATATACCAATAGAGATTTCAGGAACTGAGTCAGAGGTTGACTAGTGCCCCCATCATGAGGCTTCTAAAGGAAGGCGTAGGGTACTTAGTCTACTAAGACGCATCAGGGACTAGACTCAGGTGTGTCCTAATGCAGGAGTGATCCGTGATCACGTATGGTTCTCGGCAGCTGAGACAACACAAGTAGAACTATGATACCCATGACTTGGAGTTAGCAGCAGTGGCATTTTCCTTGAAGATGTGGCGACACTATCTGATGGGCGATCATTTCACAGTCTACTCTGATCACAAGAGTCTCAGGTATATATTCTCTCAGAAGGACTTGAACCTGAGACAACGGAATTGTCTTGAGTTCCTCCCGGACTATGACTTCGAGATAGTCTATACTCCTGGGAAGGGGAATATTGTTGTGGATGCACTTAGCAGGAGATCTGGTATACAGCTGCTGGGATAGGTGACAGAGCAACTGGCTGCCTTACACATATCTTTTGTGGATAGAGATGGAGTAGCCTTTCTACAATCTCTTACAGTCACTCCTCCACTTCTTTAGCGAGTCAGGGAGGCATAGCGTGAAGACACTGACTGTGAGACGCGTCGTGCTCAGATATCCACAGGGCAGGCACCTGATGGATTTTCTGAAGGTGGGGAGCATGTCATCCTCTTTAGAGGATGTACCTTGGTACTAGTTTCACTTTAGGAGGAAGTGTTGAGGGAGTTCCACACTTCCCCTTTAGTGGTACATCTAGGAGTGGGGAAGATGTACTAGGACCTTCGACTACAGCACTGGTGTCCAGGTATGAAGAAGGCAGTAACGAAGTTTGTCTCACGGTGCCTCACTTATCAGCAAGTGAAGGCGGAGCACCAGGTACCAGCAGGCTTGGTTTAGCCATTAGAGGTTTCATAGTGGAAGTGGGATGGGATATCCATGTACTTCATGATGGTTCTTCCATGTACATCAAGGATTCACGATTTGATATGGGTGATCGTTGACCGACTCACCAAGTCATCCCACTTCCTACCGATCAGAGATAAGGGCTCAGTAGAGAGCTTAGGATACCTCTATGTGCAGGAGATTGTGCGTTTACATGGAGTAACTTCTTATATTGTCTCTGACTGTGATGCATGGTTTACTTCCTGGCTATGGAAGGGGTTGTAGTAGGCTTTCGGGACACATCTTTGCTTGAGAACCGCCTTCCATCCTCAGACAGATGTTTAGACTGAGCAGACAATTTAGACCCTTGAGGACATGCTCTGTCCATGTGTCCTTGACTTCGGTCACATCTAGGAAGATCAATTTCCTTTGGTGGAGTTTTCATACAACAACAGATATCACTCCACCATCGGTATGGAGCCTTTTGAGGCCTTGTACGGTCGACCTTGCAGATAGCCACTGTGCTGGACAGACCCAGGGGAGTCAGCACTAGTGGGACCAGAGATGGTACAGGCTACCCCCGAGAAGGTTCAGATCATCCAGGAGTGGATGAAGACTGCACAGAGAAGACAGAAGTCATATGCTGACCATAGACGGAGACCTTTGGAGTTTGAGTATGGTGACCATGTCTTTCTGTGCGTTTCACCTCGACGAGGTCTACGGAGATTTGGTCGAGGCGGCAAGTTAACTCCGAGGTTCATCAGACCTTTCTAGGTCCTAAACAGAGTAAGCGAGGTGGCTTACCATCTAGCTCTTCCACCTCAATTGCACCAGGTTCATGACGTCATCCATGTATCTCAGCTGAGGAGATACGTGCACGGCCCTTCCCACATCATCGACCATGGAGAGCTGGACATCGATGACGGGGTGACTTTCATGGAGGTTCTAGTAGAAATTGAGGATCGATAGGAGCGGGTGCTACGTGGACGGTTGATACCTCTGGTGCATGTTTTCTGGCAGCACTGGGACCTCCAAGAGAGCACATGGGAGTGGGAGGCTCAGATGTGTGCTCAGTACCCCCATTTGTTCACTTAGTTCGAGTTGTAGCATGCTGGGGTGTAAAGCCCTGAGGTGGGGAGAATTTAAAGACCCAAAAATTTCGTGAATTTTTTTATTAAATTCATGGGATTTTTACGAGTCTGCAAAAATTTATGGCGCTTGATTCTGAGGCCCAGTGTGCTCGGAATCAATTTCTGAATTTTTGTTCAGGTACGTTCAGTAAACGTGCAAGTGGGATTTTATAACTGTTGAACTCGTGCTCAGAATTGAAATTCAAGGGCACCATTGAACTTGCAGCATCAGTGATTTCTTAGTAAGACCTTCACCGCAATTATGTTTTAACGAGAATGGAAGTTATTTTTTGGGGTTTTTAAATAAATTAAATAAAAATAAGGAGATAACTTATTTTTATTTCATGGTGGTTAAAACCTCTAAGATGAGGTTAGTGGTGGGGGCTACCACCCCATAACCTCCCATGAGAGGTTATGGTGGTGGGGCCCACCCGCATATAACCTCCCTTGGGAGGATATCTTGGTGGGGACCACCCGGGGGTTTTAACCCCTTGGAACCCCCAATTAAGTGGAGAAACCCTTGGACTTCCTCCACCAAATTAATTACGCCAACCCTCTTAATTAATTAATTGAATTTATTCACTCAATTAATTAAACCCTTTTTTTGAATTCCATGCCAACAAATTAATAGGTTGTATTTATCTATTGATTTGTTGGGAATTGGTCTTTTTGGGGAGCTTTAGAAGAACATAGAGAAATATCCTCCAATGAAGAACAATTTCCGAACGAAGAACGAGGAAGACGCTTGAGCCCAGATCAGGAGCATCTTGAGGGGGTGACGAACGCCGATGACACCACCTTCTTCGACTTCGTCTTCTTCCACGTGCCACCTCCATCGACGAACGAGTTAGGGGTGTAATTTGATTTTAGAAATGTTGAATCTTCCTTCCATTATTTTTTATCTTGACCCGCTTGCTACCAAACTAACACGGATGGACCGGTCCAAACGAACACGACCCGATCCCTCTGTCGTTCTTGTGAATGTTTGGTGTGTTCTTCACATTCTTCATGGGTGATGAACAATGGATCTTTGTGAGACCATTGAGCGATGAAAAGGACCCAAATTGAAGACCCAAAATCATAACAACCTAGTGGAGGTGCGACGGCGATAGAGGGCGATGGATCGGACCAGAATGGGAAGGACTGTTCCTCAACTGTTCTTTGAGTGGGTTAATCAAGTTGTGTTTCTGGAGCCAATCAGAGGCCCAGAAACACCGAATATGACTATGGGATGTCGGGGAGACCTTGTGTCTGAATTTTCGTGATGAACGGACCGTCAGAAAGAAGATCAAACTTCGCAGGAGGCATGCTGGCCGGAGGCGCCATTTCTGTAAAATTCCAGAATACACGATGTGTACTTCTGACTAACACGTTGTGTTGTACATGAGTTATGTGGCTTGAGATACGGACATTGGACAAGTAACACACGGTGTGTGACCCTGGGTCACACAGCGTGTATTCTCTTCGCAGAATGGTATAAGTGGCTTCATGAGACATGGCGTGTAATCTGGGAAATACACGAACACGGGCAGAATTACATGGCCAAGATGCATGACATGTATTCTCTACGCAGATTGGAAGAAGCGGCTTCGTGAGACTTGGTGTGTATCTCGGGGGTACATGGACATGGGGTGAAGTACACGGGCATATACTCCACCACATGTCTAGGCATGGCCAGTGGCACGGGCTACCCTGTGTACCAGTTACACGGGTTAGAGAACTTGGGTTGAGGTTGTGTACGGGCACATGGCCAGTGTACACAGAGACAACTCCAGTTGCTTGGACACGGCGTGTAACCAAACCACACGTTGTGTACTTACTTTTCTACACGGTCAGACTTTCGACACGGTCCGTTGCACACGGGAAGTACCCGAGGTCTATAGACACGGTGTGTAACCATACAACACGTCGTGTAATTACTTTTTTACACGACCAACCTTTCGACACGGGCTGTTAAACACGAGTAGTACCCGAGGTCTGAAGAACACGGCATGTGCCTCATTCCTACACATCGTGTACTTTTTGGAAAATGGATTGGTCATCTCATCTTTGTGTCTTGGACACATATTTCTTGGATTTTTCCCCAATGACGTGGCGGACCTTTGAGATACTTCTACATGGGTCTTCATGAAATTTGGAGTATCGACTAGTAGCTCATGGAGCGGATCCTCCTGGAGACGAGCGTGAAGATTATGAAGACCTAGTAGCTAGATGAGACCTAACGACTGTTAACCTTTCGATTCAGAGTGTTTTAACTAACCTAGTGGGAAGTGCCTCTCTGTGACGCGGCAGGACCACAGTGGGGAGCGCCTGTATGTGACGCAACAGACCCACAGTGGGGAGCTCCTCTATATGATGCAGAAGACCCACGATACTCAATAGGAGGAGTACCACAGCAGTCCAGGATAGTGGGAAGCGCCTCTGTGTGACGCGACAGGCCCACGGTACTCTATATAGGAGGAGTACACAAGCAGCCGAGGTTACAACAGTTTGACTAAGAGTGTTACATGTTACCACCCTAGAATTAACTCCTAGTTTTGAGAAAAGTCAATGACTTATTTTTTTACCTCATGATTGATATGGGTTTCTAAATAACTTAGTTATATGTATGGTCATATACCTAATTAAGGGTTATCCGTTTATTTAATACTTAGTGGTTATCCTTGTTGGATTTTGTGAGACCTTGAGGGTCTCAGGGTCCCTACTAAGTATCTTTATACTCACCCATGTATGGGCTTTTATCGCACCTATTTGTGTTGGTTGCAGACAACGAACAACGCTGATTGGGGAAGAGAGTAGCAGAACTGGATGGTACCCGGAGGTGGACCACTTGGTGAGATGTACACGGAGCGGACGGATGGACTTGGAGTGCTGAGGAGGCCATTTGTACCTACCTTTCAGGTGGTAACCCTGGAGGATGACCCAGTAGCTTCTTTACTTCTTTTCTTCAATTGTTCTATTATTTAATTTGTATTGTACTTTACTATTGGGATTGTATTTCCGGCCCCTTTACTTTTAGTACACTCTTTTGTATACAGTTTTACTTAGTGTTTTACTTCTAGTTGTGTACTCTGTTGTGTTTATTTACTCTAATAAAGGAAATGCATTCCTAGTTTAGGGATTTATGCCTTTTGGTGCTAGTCTCCATCCCCTAGCCTATGGAAGGCGGGCTTGGGGTAGTCATGATACGAGCCCCGGGGGACAGTTCGTGACAAAAGGCAATTGAGGACTATTCTAGACTAGTGTCTGTAATAGAGATATGTAGTTTTCTTGGACTATCTGGGTATTAATGATGATCTGTGAGAAACTTATTAAGATTATCAAACCCACTAACCAAGATAACATTGAAGGGAGTAAAGTGTATCTTGAACATTGAATGTGAATATAAATTTAAGGAGTTTAAAAAGAGGCTTATTACTGCACCAGTACTTACACTATCCACATGTGGGAAAACTTTTTGCAGCATGAAATAATGCTTCAAAGAAGATATTAGGTTGTGTGCTAATGAAAAATGATAAAGTGATAGCTTGTGTCTCAAGGTAGTTAAAATTTCATGAGAAGAACTATCCCACACATGATCTGGAGTTGGTTTTAGTGATCTTTGTGTTGAAAATCTAGAGACGTTATCTCTATGGGGAGAAGTGTGAAATATATATAGACCATAAGAGTATCAAATATATATTCACACAAAATTCACTTAATATACGCTAACTAAGATGGTTAAATATGACCAGGACTATGATTACTCAATCCATTAATATCCTGGGAAAGAAAATAAAGAGGTAGATGGTCTAAGTAGAAAGGATCCAACAATATTATCACTAATGGGAATTAAGAAGGATCCAATCATCTTGGACTTTCAAAGGATGAACATAGGAATCATGAAGGAAGGAACATCATTATTAATTTCTCAAATGATTTCTCAACCATCCATTTTAGAGAAGATAAAGGGTGTTTAAAGAGATGATGTTGAAATTTAGAAGAAGGTGTAAGATATAATAAAAGGGAAATCCTCAAAGTTCAAAATTGATGAAGAATGAGTTGTAATATTTGGGTTATGACTATGTGTACCTTGAAATTCGAAGACAAATAAGGATTTGTTTAATGGTGCACATAGCTCAACCTTCTCTATCCACCCAAGGAGCATGAAGATATATTGTGATATCTGAGAACACTATTGGTGGGATATCATGAAGAAGGAAATCAGTGAATATATATCAAATTGTTTGTTATTTCAACAAATAATAGCTAAAAGACAAAATTCTAAGGTGATGATGCAACCATTACTCATACCTACATGAAAATGGGAAAACATCACCATGAACTTTGTCACAGGTCTTCCAAATACATCAAATGGAAACAATGTCATATTGGTTTTGGGGGATCATTTCTCAAAGAATTATTACTTTATTACAGTTCAATAGGACTTCTCACTTGATCAATTTGAAAGGATATACATCATAGAGGTGGTGAGGTTGTATGGAACACTACTATCGATTATATCTAACAGAGATCTAGGATTTACCTCCAAGTTCTTGAAGATCCTCCAACATTCTCTAAATATTGAGTTGAAATTCAGAATGGATTATCACCCCCAAACTGATATCCAATCTAACTAGACTATCCATACACTATAATAAATGTTGAGAGCATGCTCGATGGAGTTTGAAGGAGGATGGTAACAACATCTTCCTCTAGTCGAGTTCTCGTATAATAATAGTTTCCACTGAAGCATCCAAATGACTCTATATGAATCCCTTTATGAGAAGATATATGAAACACATGTGTTTTGGGATGAAGTCACTGAATACAAGTTGTTGGGATCTTAAATGGTTGAGGTGATAGTAAAAAATTTCAAGACCATTTAGCACCATATTAGGACTACTCATAATCGATAGAAGAGCTATACTGACAATCATTGATGAGACATAGAGTTTGAGGTTGGGGATAAAGTGCTTCTCTAAATTTCTCTATAGAATAGAGCTATAAGATTTGGGAAGAATAGAAACCTAATCCCCAATTATATTAACCCCTTTGAGATTTTCGATTGCATTAGAGCTGTGGATTATCGACTAGCACTCCATCATACCTATTTTCAAGTACACAACATATTCCATGTATCCCTATTGTGCAAATAAATAATAGATCCCTCACATGTACTTAATTTAGAGGTGGTTCAGTTAGAAAAAAATATCTCTATTATGAGGACCATTTCGTGAAGATATTTGACTGTACAGATAAAGTTCTACACAACAAGATAACTCATCTGGTCAAAGTGCTATGGTGGAGCCATAAATACGAAGAGGCAACTTAGGATCCAAAGGAATCCATGTAGCAGAAGTAACCTAAAATGTTTTCACCATAGTATTTAATATGAAATGTTATGGGAAAAATTCTTTAATTAAAGAAGAATGTAACACCCTTATTTTTTAAAATAGAAAACTATTCTTGATAGTGTATGTGACACGCATCACCAAACTTAAACAAACAATGATTATTTATCACCATTATAACCTGGCCATTAAATTTTCCAGTATGAATATTATTAACTAATTTATGAAATATATAAAGGTCCTAATCAAAATAAATTTATTGATAAATGCTCGGGAAATAATCATTCAATTTTTTAATATGGAAATTTTGTTTTTCAATAAAAATATGTTTTCTTCAAAAATGATTTTTATTACTTTTTGTGAGAAAATATTATAATTTATTTATTTAACTTTTAAAGATATTATATTATGAAATGAACATATTTTTTTAAATCATTATATCAAAATTAACTTAGGGTAAAATATTTATATTTTTATAAAATGTTTTCTTTTTCAATGAATAGTGAAAATTATCGATTTTTTAAATACTATCATTTCTTTTCATTAAATACGGATTTTAAAAGTTCCATTATATTTTATATTTGGTATTAAATTTGAATATTAAACATTTTATTTATTATAATACAATTAAATTCATTTTAATTATCAATTTTCATAACTTTTTTAAAAGATTATTTTTATGCTTAAAAACACTGTTTTTGCCAACTATTTTTATGTGAAAAAATAAATAAATTTTAATTAATTAAAATAACATATAGTAAAAAAATATTTAAAATAAATGTGTAAATTAAATATCTATTTTTATGATTTTAAATTCATATGTTGATAATCACTAGTCGTATAGTTAATGTAAGATCACCTTATGCTAGAAAAATACATTTATTGAAAAACCGTTTTTCGACACTTTTTGCGGGTTTAATTTTAAATTAAATTTTGGAACTTATGTGAATTAAATTTGATAAAATGGATTCCATATTTTTAATCAAAATAATTAATATTATATAATAAGTTTAACTTAATTTTTTCACAATTAATAGTAAAAATAGTAAAAATCTATTACCATGGTTAATGTTAAAATCGGTTTACCTTGGGGTTAAATTAAAGAGGTAAAGGGAGTAATTTAAAACATGTTTAATTTTTAATTATTTAGGTTTGGGTCAAACATATCACCCCTCCAATACATTATTTATCAATTTTGTAGAAACTTCTTCTTGAGAGTGACTTCCCATTATTAAATAGTTTTGGGTATTTATAAAAATGTCACTCCCTCTCACTTATAAAAGGGAACCTCCTATCCTCTTTTTTTACACTTAAACAGCTATTTGTTTCAGAAAATTCCTATAAAGATCCATTTATTACTCCCTCCCCACATCTTTTATTCCTTATTTTTATCATAAATACAATCTAGGGAGGTTTTAGGTATAATCCTAAAGAGGTGCTTTGAAGAAGAGGTATCATTTTTAACTAAGCATATTTGTTTTATTTCTAATTACACATAATTAAAATAATAATAAATAATCATGACATAATAACATCATTATATATCATATACTAATATTTTATTATGTTAATTTCATAACCTAAATCCGTCATCACTTCCATCAAATGAGAAACAGAATCATCGTCTGTGTGTATGACGGACTACCGCCTCACGAATCGATCTAATTAGTTTTATATAATTGCATTTCATGTATATTAAAGATGATGGATTTAATTTTTATATATTATATTCATTAAAAATTGATCATTATTGAAAATTAATATATCATATACCTTATTACCATGTCATCTATTGATTAATGATAGTGTCATTCATGTGTACAGTGGACTATCACCCCGCGAAGTGATGTGATTAGTTTTTATTACCATGTAACATGGATGATATATTTAAGTTTATTTAATAAAATAATATTATTTTTATGATATAATTATTATTATATAAATAAAAAATAACACTTACCTTCCTTCCATAATTATCGTTTAAAAATGGAAATGTTACTCATACATGTGTACGACCCACCATCTCCATGACTGTAACATGGTTCATTTTTCATAAAAATATTTATTGGTTGATTTTAAAAGTACAATTGATCTATAAAAATGATTATTATTTGATTATTATTATTCCTTATATGATTAAATAATAAACTATTTGACTGTAGTCAACTTTCCAAAGTGATTTTAGATATATGAGTTGAACATCATCAAAACATCTAACTTGAATCTAAATGATTAAATTAATTTAATATAAAATGATAATAAATAAAATAAAAGGAGTAATAACCATGAAAATTTTTCTTAATAATGTAAATAATTAACATATATTTATTATTTAGGAAGATAAATAACACATGTGATGAATCAGGCTCGAGGTGAGGGATCTCTCTAAACCACCCTTTCCTTTGGGTTATGAACATTCTCTATCTCACTCACATTATATATCTATTTTATATTATTAAATGATTATAAATTATGTATATATGTATCTTAAATATATAACTATTTTATTCCCCCTTCCTTTAATGATTTAATATAGGCCTTATACCAATTTCTCAAATGTCTTCATTATGAAATTTTCTTTGATTATGGTATGAGGTAAGATTATGTAACCCATTTTCTATCCATCGGTAATTATTATGTTATTACTTATGATTGATTTAATTTATGTGGAACACATAAATAATGACCATTTTATGATGGGTGCACTCATATAACACTCCAATTCATTGGGTAAAAATTTAGTGTCATGAGGCATCATGTATGGGATTAGGGAGTAAACCTAATCCATTATGAGACTTTGTCCACCATGTGATATTGTCTATGAATTTATCATTGAATCATGTTTATGTCATGTTATATGTTTCATCCACATTTACTATGTTATCGTGATCTTATGATACCATGTTTTTTATGTTATTCTTCTATGTGATTACTCATGAACCTTCTCTTTTATGATATCATGGTTTACCTTTGACTCACATGTTATGTTTCCTTATCATGTTTATTATCTTACTAGGATTTTTATCTCACACATTTTTTTAATGTATTTCTCAAGTTATCATATGTAGTTTTAGAATATCAAATGGAATTAGGATATCATTATGGAAAATAAAATTATTATGTCATGTTCTAGTTTCCTTTTGATGTATTGTGATCCTTGTCTTACAAAGACATTAGGCCTCATGGTCTCTAGGGTTGTACTTATTGGTTATTTATATTTATGAATAATGTATTAATATTTGTAAAAGGAATGGGTCTCTATATTGGACAACTATAATCCCTCACAAATACATCGATAAAATGCTTTATGATTTTTACATATCATGATTTCAGTAGTGGTGCCTTCCGATTTGAACCTATAACTAGGTTAAACAACTTCAACCTTTATTGGACCAAATAGATTGTTCCTTGAATTTGAACCTTTTAATTTGTCGACATCCAAATGGAATAACATGTTATCATATATAGAAGAAACCTTTAGGGATGACACATTTTGTCTTGTGTTGTGATCCTGAATTAGGACTACATTAAATGAATAAACTCAATTCCTTTATTTTTAGCCTCATAAAAAAATCCACTTAGTTAGTAATATCCAAGGGTGTACTACTAAAATCTGACATAGTGGGTTGGACCCCATCTAGAGTAAACCACTCTTACTAACGTTCAATTTCATACCTTTTGGTTTCCAAAGTATGGACTTAAATACATATGCATAAATTTAAATATATTTATTATCTATTCATCATATCTATTATTTATATCACATTAAACCTACTCTGTGGGATCTCTACTTAGTGGTTTGGGTTGCTACAGTATATGAATTCATCATGGGTTTTTAGTCTCGCCACCAACCTGAATTTTTTTACCAAGGAAACTTTAAGTATCTTATTAAAAATATAAACTAGATTTTATTTGGTACCAATATAATAAATATCCATGATCCTATTAAATAATTAACCCCATACATCCTTGAGTATCACTTGAACATGTCTCTTTGACTTTTAGTTGTAATTGATACTCTTAATCATTACTATTATGGCTTTATTGTCACGATGTATACAGATTACAGGATTGGGTTTTTTGGTTATTTGAATTGTGGATTGTATTCCATGTATCCACTCAATCTTATCTCCAATAGTATCTAGAGCACACAACTCAACCTCAAAAGTTGATTATGTTATAATATTATGTTTACAAGACCACTAAAATACTGCACCGCCGTTAAGGGTAAAAACATACCATGTATAATAATTGATCCCATGGTTTTTGAATATACATATCACATCACTATACCACTTTAGTACTAAATGGAATCTCCCATAATATAGCCCAAGGGAAGTAGTTCCCTTTAATTACAAAAGTACCCTAACTAGTTCCTTCCAATGGGTCTTATCGGTATAACTAGTATATCTTGAAAATTTTTGAAACTGCAAAAGAAATATATAATATTGTATAGTTCATAAGATATTCCAAACATCCAATTATTTTAGAATACCATAACTAAGACATGATGACACCACTCTCATTTTCTAATAAAATTATAGAAGGATCGAATGGAGTTTTAATACTTTTGAAATTTTGAAAACCATACTCCTTAATTGTAGTTTTATCAACATAATGAGAATAAGAAATTAATATCCCCAAAACTGAATGAAGTGTCTTGATGCCCAAGATTAAATTTAAAACTACCATATCCTTCATTTCAAAATTATTATTCAAAAATAACTTTGTCTCATTTATAATCTCAATATTAGACCCAAACAAAATAATTTCATCAATATTTAAGCACAACACATTAACACCAATTTATTTTAAATATACACACTCATATCTTTCATTTAGTTTGAATACAAAAGATATAATTATTCTATAAAATTTATCATGCCATTAATTATTTCATTTATTAAGTCCATACAAATAATTAACCAATTTATAGACCTCATTCTCATTAACAAATGATATAAAAAAATTCAATCGATCTATATTATTATACTATTCAGGGTCACCATGTATAAAATTCATTTCTTATATCCATTTTATTGATCTTAAAATCATATATATAAGTCTCCATGATTATCACTCCAATGGTACTCACATGAGAAATAGGGGTATAATCATTGAAGTAGTTTATTATTTTCTTTTAACTAAACCCTTTAGAAACCAATCTATATTTATACTTATTAATGGCTCCATATTTATTATGTTTCATTTTAAATAAAAATTTACATCAATTATTATTTCACATAGGTTGAAGATCAACTCACTATCATGATCCATTAGAAATAATTAAGTCAGTCTCATTTTAATTGCATCTTTCTAATGGATTGCATCAGATGAATCCATGGCTTGTCAAAAGGTGGATGGTTTATCCCCAATGTTTTAAGTAATAAAATCACTTCCAAATTCCTGGAAAACCTTTTTCCTTTTACTCTTATAGGGTTTATCCACTTCATTGGACCCATAAGGTCTTGAAATACTATTTGAATTTACCCTCACATTTTTCATATTCTACACATATTTAAGAATGAGTCCTAATGTGAAGGTGGAATATGAAGTCGAAACATCTCGGGGTACTCTATTTTTCATAGGGAAAACATCCTCAAAGAATTTATTTTCATGAAACTCAATAATGGTATTTACATATATGCTAGGAATATCATATTTAACCACTAATAATCTGAAAGAATAAGATGTTTTAATATACCCAAGAAAGATAACATCAAATATTTTAGGCATTGGATTTTTCCTTTTGTGCTCTAGGACTAATACTTTAGAAAGATAACCTCACACTAGAAAATATCATAATATTTGATTTATTCCTTTCCATCCACCAAAAAAAATTCCTTATGTTTATAAGGAACTCTATTTAGGATATGGAAATTCAGATTCAAAGACTCTCCCTATATATATTTAGAAAATTCAGAAGTCAAAAGAAGGACACTAATCATATCTTTCAGTTTCATATTCTTTCATTCAACTATCCCATTGGGCTGAAAAAAATAAGAAGTTTTATCCTCATGAATGATGTTATAGTTTTTAAAATATTCAACAAATGGATTAGGCACATATTATCTACCCATGTCATATCTTAACTGTTTAAGTTTCTTTCTAGAATTAAGTTTAATTAAATTATTGTAAATGATAAATTTTTCAAGTGAATAATATTTAATTTTTAATATATAAACATGAAAATATCTACTACAATCATCAATAAAGGTGATAAAATATTTCTTATGGTCCATAGTCAACAATCCATTGAATTAAAAAAAATTGTGTGTTTCTTTTCAAACAATTGTATATCCATTTAAATTGAATGATAAGGTCTTCCAATTTTCTTAAACTCCACATGCACTTGAAATTTTGATTTCTTATCAATGTATTGCTTTGGTATTAAATTTTTATTCATCATCTATTTAATAGAACAAATATTTTAGAGACCAAGGAATGTACGTAAAATATTATATCATTTAATAAAATTCGTAACATGAATTTTTGGAACAATATTCACTCCAGAAATACCAATAGGTTTAACCCTAAGTTTAAAAAAACAATAAAATATATAGAATTTACTAATAAAACAACTTATATTAGAAATAAAAAATTTATTACATTTGAATGAAAATTATAATCCCACTTTAACTAAACATGACACACTCAGAATGTTTATGTGAATTATCGGTATATGTTTCACCCTTTGCTAAGATAGAATACACTGTGGGGGAAACTTCAAGTCCATGCATCATATTTTATGTACCTTGGTAACACTATTATTTTTCTATATTCATGTACTTATTATCTACATTTTGATAAGATCAAAATAGAAATTTATCAGCACAAACATGCACATTTTCCCCAGTATCAATCAACCAATAAAGTGAATTATAAATATTAATAACTCTATGATTTTATACAATATACCTATATATGATTTTAATAATATCAGTAATCAATAAATCGTGTTACCTTATTAGATTATATCACATGTCAACCTGAGTAGGAACTTAGGGTTATTGTTTAACCTTGGTTTTCTTGCTAAGAAAAGTCTTAGCTTAATGGATAGTTCATACACAATTACAGCATGGTTTGTTTGAATTCTATTTCTATACCTTGAATTTATATTTATTTATTGGTTTCAAATTTGGGTTAAAATTATATAATTTTTTACCATAATTTTGAATTTTTACCAGCTGATATTATATTATCCCTTGGTTCAACTAGTATCTTATGGTTTTTATTACTATGTTTTTCTTCCAAATAAATTTAAATCATAATGTATTCAAGAGATAATTTTACTTTTTAATGATTGATATTCATATTAAAACCCTCCCAAGATTTAAGAAATTTCTCTACAGTTAACATTTCTTGAAACTTCTCAAAAATATTCATTACTGGTTCAAATTGTGAATGTATGATATGCATAAATCCATCCATTTATTCAGTCACTAATTTTCCTTTAACCATTTGTAATTTTAGTAATTTTAAATATAAAAACTTTTCTAGACCAAATTCATTGGTATTAAATTTCTTATTTTATTCATCCCAAAGTGACTTCATAATGTACACCTTGAAACATTACATGTCAAATGGAATGTTTGATAATGTAGATAAAATGATATTTTGTATAATTGATCCATTTTATTCCACATAAAAATTTCATCAATTTTGGGATCAACCTTAGTTGTTTTAGTTTTTTCAGACTGAATTTTAGGCAGAAAACCCATAATTATAAACCAAATTTTCAAATATTGTTGCTAATGTTTGAATCACTAGACATTAAATTTTTTAGGTAGTCCAAACATATCAACTCTAGAAACAAAACACATTCAAGAATGATCCAAGGGATTAAATCAAACCATTATGAAAGAAAATAAAAAAATATAATCAAGGAAAACTTATTAGGAATGTTCAACTATCCTTAAAGAGAAAATTATTGGGTCTATGTCTACCTTCCGATTAAACAACATGAAGACAATCCATTAAAACTTCATGGATAGAAGAAAAATATTTGGAATAAACCCTATATATTATTCCCTAAACTTATAAGAAAAGTGTACCCAAGTTACCACACTACAGTGTAAAACCATCAGAATAAGAAGACAATAACTATCATAAATAACAATCAAAATAAAATTTTGAAGGACAAAGAGTAACATAAATGGGTTATGTAGTCCAAGATTTCACTCTAATCCATGAGGTAATAGTGATAAACTTTTTTTCAAAAAATCAATAGGATTATTATAATTATTGATCCAAATATATCACTTAGTATCACTATCTTCCTAGCATAATTGATCCAATATACTTTTATAGTAGATTCCATATGGTGCTTTCAGCCACCACCATCATCCTATCTTCATGGTCTGAAGTCTCCCTCCTCCGAGATAAATATAGTAACCCTTTGTCTGGTCAAATTAATCCATCTACTCAATCTTCTCTACTGATTGACTACTCAACCTCCATTTAACTCATAACATATCCCTTCTGAATCATCTTTCAATGAATGAAATTTCAATGGAATGACTTCCACATGCACCAACCTATATCTTTTTATGAATAGGAACTCATCTATAGATGATTCATCTCTATAAAAACATCATAAATAAGGCCTCCAAATCTTCTTCTTTTAATGGTCTTACATCTCTTCCTTTTGGAAAAATGAATTTCACACCTTAACAATCTCCCACTTGAGATACATTTTAGTTTTTTGAATAAGTCACCAACCAACTTACACATATACTTCCTTATTATCCTTTTAATTTTCATAAATTAGCTTCATGTTTCCCCACCATGCCTTCCTTCTGGTAAACTAAAACATACCGAGGTGCAACACCACCTTATCACTTCCTGAGTCACAATATTTGTCAACATATCATCTGGATTACTCACCCCTTTTATCTTGTATAGTTATAACACTCCTTCCTCCAATAGTATTCAAATGAAGTATTAATTCAACTGAACATTCTTTTTTAAGATTGAAACATTGAATTATTCGCTAAGTGAATCAAACTTTGTGAATCAGTTTTCCTTTTTACTAAAATTGATGTCAATTTTAAATAAAAAGATGCACTTGGAGTCATATCATTCACACCATGAATTGGATTATAGTGCGGATAATTATTACATGTCTCAAATGGATTATGGATCATTGTCATAATGTATCAAAACAATCTGAATGTGTTGACTTATTTTTTAGTATGTTATTTGTATTTTTTACTAAAATGTCATTTTAAATTGGAAACACACACTTTGAATCATACTAATCAAATCGAGTATCCATTTGACTTGAGATTCATTCCTATATGTCACAAATGACTTATGAATTGATTTTATAAATTATCAAGAAAATTCAAGTGCATTTGATTCATTTTCCGTGAGTGAAATTTTTTTGAACTAATCAATCAATTTAAAACTGATAACGGACACATTAAGTCATACTAGGCACATCATGTATTATATTGAGGTGTGTCTAATTCCTACACATCAAAAATGACTTATGGATCATTGTACTAAAGTACAATTTGAATACATTTACTCAGTTTTGAGTAGGATAGTTTTCCTTTTTACTAAATTTGATGTCAATTTTAAATAAAAAGACATACTTGGAGTCATACCGGTCACACTGTACATCAAATTGACGTGTGAATAATATCTACATGTCTCAAATGACTTATGGGTATTTTTTATAATGCATAAAAATAATCAAAATTCATTTCCTCATTTTTTAGTATGTCACCTATTTTTTACTAAAACGCCATTTTAAACTGAAAACACACACTTTGACGCATACTGATCACATCATGTATCGGTTTGATGTGAGACTAATTCCAAAACATCAAAAATGACATATGAATTGATTTACTAAATTATCACTAAAATTATACCATGTTTTATCTATTTTCATTGAATGAAAATTTTTAAAATAAATTATCGATTTTAAAATGATGACACATTGAGTCATAGCGGTCACATTGTATGTTTAATTGAGTTTCAGATGACTTTTAAACATCCCAAATGACTTATGGATCATTTACCTAAAGTATAAAAATAATAGAAATATGTTTTCTCAGTTTTGAGTATGTTTTTTTTTCCTTTTTACTAAAATTAATGTCAATTTTAAACAAAAAGTAGCACTTGGAGTCATACCGATCGCACCATGTGTCAGATTGAGGTGCGGTTAATTACTAAACATTATAAAGTCTCAAAAAAATCCTAACTACCAATGCCACCACATTTCCATTGTATTTTTATGTCAAAATTCCAAAACTACATATTGACTCGATGTTCTTAGCTGAAAAGTTTTTCTCATTGTTGAAAGTCATAAGAGAATACGAATCACATGTTCCGATTATATCATGAGAAGTCACTATAATGGGAACATGAGCTTCCTATACTCTTCTAGTTTTCAACAATGAAAAAGTTTTTTTAGCTAACAACATAGAATAAATATGCAATGTTATCATTTCAAAAAATAAAGGCAATGAAAATAGAAAATTTGGTAACATTATAAGAAAGAATAATTTTGTCTCTTTTGTGTCTTCTTGTAGATATTTGAAAGAAAAAATATGACTTTCCAAAAGATCTGTGATAAAAACTAAATAAGTATTAGAAAAAAATATTAAGGAAATTAACTTAAAAATAGTTGATAAAATGATGAAAAAATTAATTAAATAAGTTGTAGGAATTCACATTTTTCTAATGGGTGTATAAATTCTTAACAAATTTACTTGTTTCCATTATCTATGTTGGGGGATTGAATTCCAATCCTGCATGATCATGATTAGCTTCGAACAAACCACCCCAACTCAAACAAAAGAATCCACCTGTACAAGAAAAGAATTATTATATAATTAATACTACAAAAAAATAAATTAAACATAAATATGAAAGAATAAATTGATTCTATGGATAATTATTTTACTGTGAAAACATTTCTAACCACAAGGATATGTTGACGGTAAAGAAAGAGTGGTGACAAAAAACAAAAATAGATCTCACCAAACAATCAATAAATGAGTGAGGACTATGAGTAGAAAATAAGATACCTTAGATTGAAGCTTTGAATCATATGATAGAAAGTAAAGATATCCTATTGGGTTCATAAAATATTCATTTTTTATAATAAATAAATAAATACACCTAAGATATTCATTATCAAAGGTGAAAGTTATAGATAATTTTAATAAGGGAAACTAAAAATTTGATTATTTCAAATAATTTCAGTATGATTTGAAGAAAATGGGTAATTTAATTTAAGAAAATAATTACTCAACTATGGTAGGTGTTATCCTCTGAATTCATTCAAAGTTGAAAGTTATAGACAATATTCATTCTCATCATCTCATCTTCTAAATATTTATCATTCCATTTTTTCAACTCATCCTCCGTCTCTTGTGAACACACACCTATGTTTCTTGAAATACTCAAAGTACTAGTAATACATATGATGAATACTACTCAGAGTAATATAAGAAACATAAAAGAGATGGGGGATGAGTCCCAAACAAAAAAATCGGAATAATAATTGTTCGGGAGATGAAACTTATTGGGATGATATTTTTACTCCATTGTGTGCTCTAAAAGGGGTAATGCCTTCCATTTGTGAGAATTACATGGATGGTAATCAGAGATTCCTAAGGGTGGAACCAAAAGGAAATATTAAATAATGATATCTTTTTAGATGGATTAAATTAAAACATATATAGTGTTTATTATATGTGTGATGAAATAAATTACTTGATTTTTAGGAAGTATTAATGAGTGGGTTATCATTTCAAATATGGCTATATTTTTACAAAGGTATAGAAAACTATCTGAACAATTTTTTGATTTGGGGTCAGTTAAAATTTATGGTAATTGTGTCTGAAAGAGGAAATTGATATGAGGTAGTGAAAAATTGATCATATTAGATAATCAGATAATTAAATAATGAGTTAAAAGGGTGTGTTGAGATATTTTTATGATGAAAATATAAAATTGATAGATATTTTTTACTAATTAGAATGGGGAGATGGTTAATAATTAAAATAATGATGAAACATCAGAGGAAATTAATGTTGAATTGAGTATCATAGGGGGGACATGGGGATGAGGTAAACTAAAAATAAGACATTGATGGTGAGGAAAATAAAGAGGGATTATCAATTGCAATAAATACAAGAAAGGATGAAATTAGTAAATAAAATTTCATTAGTGATCAGATAGTTTCGGTGAAAACTAGAAGGTTTAAGACTATATAAAACAATAGTTTTTTCCAAGTAAAGCCTAAACCATTTAGATACTATAACAAAGATTATAATTGGATAAAATCTATGCATGAGGTGCTTGGTCCGAATAAGAACAATGTGAGATGGGAAATTATTCCATGGTTAGAAAATATAAATATTATCAGAACCAAGTGGGTGTTCAGCAATAAAATCATTAAATATAGAAAAGTGGCTCAAAATAAATAATATATAGTTTTCAAGGGTAACTCCTAGATAAAATAGATTTATATTTATGATAAATTTATTCTCATATCCTGTTTGGAAACAATTTTATTTTTTTTGACTATTTTAGTACAAATTTAGTTAAAAGTATAGAAAATTGATGTCAAATCTATGTTTCTCAATGGAGTTATTAAGGGGGTATGCATTGAGAAACCATATGGGTTTATTATGGATGAAAATGAGAGAAATGTGTTCCAGTTAAACAATTCTTTGTATAAGATAAAGAAATCATTGAGGACCTGGTATTTAAGGTCGAATCAATACCTAAGAAAGCATGGTTTTTAGTGAGGTAGAGTTAATCACAGCCTCTACATCAAGAAGATGAATGATCAAAGGATTTTTGTACTCATATATGTCCAAGACATAATATTTTAGGATTAGACAAAGCACAATGAAATTTTTTGTGGATTGTATGAGGTGCGATATCAAGATTTCTATGATTACTGAAACATTTTCCTTGGTTTATAGGTGAATCAAGGAAATCATAGCACCTTAATTTCTCAATAAAAATATTAGTTTCCCAAGTGATTTTCAATGGAATATTCTAAACCAATAACAACATTGACTTTTATATGGATGAATTTTTAAAAATTTAATGATTTAAAAGTGGTAGATTTCATGGAATATAGGTATTGAGAGCCTATTATACCTCACAACAACATGAAACAACATTGGGTTTGATATATTTTATGTCTCACACTACAAATGTTATCCCAAGGAGATCCACATGCTATTGGAGAAGATGATACTTCAATATATCTAAAAAATAATGAATTTTGGGTTGTTTTATTATAGGATAGTGCAAATATAGTTGTTTGGATACACAAATGTGGGATGAGAATGTTTAGTAGATAACCGATGGAAATTAGAGATATCAAAAAATCTGGAATTTTTGGATATTTGGTTTCGCTCAACCCTTGAATCGCTCGAGCCTTGGATTTAGGTCTTTGAATAGTTGGATCCTTGATTCTAGCCTAGATTCAAGTTTGGATTCAACAACAAGGAGCACTGATAGTAGGAAGCTTTCACAGAGATCGTTAGATATCACAAACTGGTTCACGATGGTTAGGATTCTTAAAATAGATCAGGACACTTTTATCAGTGCTTCTAAAAAAGTGTTGATAAAGATACCTTTTATTAGCGATAAGTTAATAAGAATTGATAAAATAAATCTTTACCACTGCTAAAAAAATCGTTGATAAATACTTATAATAATTTTTTTTAAATAATACTTTTTAAAATATATATATAATTATTATATATAATTATAATAATTTTAATAATACTTTTTATAAAATAATAATTTTATAATTATTTGAATATATAATTATTAATTTATAATTATATAAATACTTTTCAAAAAAATGATATTTATATAATTATATATATATAGTAAATATATTCCTTGTTTAAATATATTTATTATAAATTTATTATTATTTAAATATATATAATTATTTATTTATAGTTATATAAATACTTTTTAAACAAATATTATTTATTTATAATTATATATGTATAAAAATAGTAAATATACATTTATAAATATATTTATTTATAAATATTTTTCTACAAATATTTTTTTAACATTATTAATGAATATTTAATCTTAAGTGCATGCATGTTAAAAATGAGTAAAATTATTAAAAATAAGTACACTTTAACAAAATTGAAAAATAGGACAAGTTTGATTAATTAAATATAAATCATTAAAAAATGGATATATATTGAAATATAGATGAATACATTTTGAAAATATTAAAACATAGTAAATATATATATAAAAAATAAATACTACAATTTGATTAAATTCCCAAAAAAATATTTATGAGTGTGTGTATATATATATAAATGCATTAATTATGTATATGTGAAATCAATATAATACATTTTATCTATGTTAAATTTAAAAATCAAAAAAAATTCATTTATATCCATTACTCGATGCAATTAGTCAGTATTTTAAATTCATATTAATTTTTAATTAGAAACCATAATTCACTAAATATATTACTATTTAATGTAAAGCATAAATATTTTGTATTATATAAATCATATTTATATACATTCATATATATATATAATATATATATCATTTATTAACCTTAACAATAATTATTTAATTAAAAAAATGTTTAATATTTTTCTCAATTTACTTATTTTTAATTTTTATTTGTTTAATTTTCATTTTACATATATATATTTATTTAATATATAATATTTATAATTTATATATAGTATAATCAATTTATTCATTTTTATAAATAATTATTTAATTAATAAAAAATTTAATATCATTTTAATAAAATAAATTATATTTTTTATTTATTTTATTATTTTATTTTATTCAGGATTTTATCAATGCTAAAAAAGTGATTATAACTGATTCCTTTATGTCCACTAAAAATAAATCACTGGTAAAGGTTACCCTTTATCATCGCTTAAAATAAATTACTAATAAAGGGAACCTTTTATCAACGCTAAAAAAATATGTTAATAAAATGTTCCTTTTATCAGTGATAAAAAAATGAACTGATAAAGGGTTCCTTTTATCAACACTAGAAAAAAAATCACTGATGAAATGTGCCCTTTATTAGCCTTGTTTTAGCACTGATAAAGGGAATCTTTATCAACGCTTTTTTCTAGCACTAATAAAGGTCAGCGCTGTTAAAGGATTGTTTTGTAGTAGTGATTGTACCACAATATAAAACCACCAAAATAATCAGACAAGAACTATCAAAAATATCAATTGAAAGGAAATTTTGAATGAAAATGAACATGACAAAGGGATTGTGTGGTTCGAGTTTACACCCTAATCCATGGGAGAATGTTGCTTCACTTTTATTTAAAGAATCAAGAGGATGATTGCAATGATTGGGCCAACTATATCTCTATGTATCATTATCTACCAATAACAAGTGTATTTCCATACTTTTATAGTAGATTCCATCTGGTGCTTCAAGTTACCACCCCCATCCTATCTTCATAGGAAGAAGTCCACCTCCTACGGGATACACTGAGAAAGCCTACATCTAGTGAAAGTAATCCACTACCTCATCCTATTGAGATGAAACCCCCAACATGAAATATGATAGGGATCCTTCACCAAGAAAAGGTATGTCTACCTCGTATTGTATGTCGGTCATTTGGGATTCAGTGGAGTGGTTCAGACCAAACATCATCATGTGGGTCGTGAGGCGGAACATAGGGATGAATCACTATAGATCATCTTTGTGAGACATAATGCACGAGAGAGAAGAGAATCTAATGATTTCTGGGTGTTTCCAACTGTGTTGTGTAGTCCTTGTAGTGAGAATGATATAGAGAGACGTTTACACTTGGAGTCATCCAGAGGAAGATGGTAGGAAGTGGATGTTGTTCTGCAAGACGGGATGTAGCAGAGGAAGTGCGAAGTGGAAATGGTCAGCAGGTTGGACCAAATGATAAGAATAGAGGATCGACTACTTGTATTAAGGTATTAAATAAACCAAAAATATAGAAATAAAGTAGATATAAGATAAGAATATGGTCAGGATTTTTCACTCCTTCCCAAGCCGAAGCCACGTCCAAGCCTTACAGTCGGTTTTGAACAATGTTTTCCCTTCCCCTGTGTAGCTCCCATTAATCCATTTTATGGATTGATTTAATAGTATATTCCTTGTATATTCCTTGTATATTCCCTAGATATTCCACTGGCCCACATAATATTCCCCCCTCTCATATAACCTCTTCCTCCTCCCACAATTACCCAAAATCCCTTATTCCTAGCATGTCTCCATCATGCTCCCACCCTGACTTTATAGTGGGGCTCAACCAATCAAATGATAACACCAACCTCTAACTATCACGAAATCCATATATTGAAATCATGTGTCTATTAATACATTATTTCTTTCCTTGTTCTAACTGTCACCAACTAGTAGAGATGTGGAAATAACCTACACTCCATCGTTTGCTGTAAAACTGCATGGATGTACCTGAAGTGTCTTATGCATGTGTCCCTTTCAGTGAACTAACCTTCTTTTCATTTTCCACACACATCCATCAAAAGAGTCCCTTTTATTCAACTTTTCTTTCTCTTTAGTTTCATGTTGCTGTTAGAAGCACAACCAATACCACCTTGTCTTTTGATCCTCTCTCCCATCAGTTGAACATAAAAAAAATTAGAAACAAGCTTCACATTCCTAACACATAACTAGGATAGAACCTCTCTTCCTCTTGGTAAATAATTGGTTGTTTTTGAGTGGATTTATACCATTCATGACACTGTAGATGTTTTTATTAATCGACTGAAATCTCATCTTGTTTCCAAGGGGTGTTTTCTCAGTCATGACATTAATATGTTGAACATTTTTCTTTAGTTTCCAAAATGGTCCTCGTGTGATTTCTTTATCTCTCTAATTTTCTTTTTTATATATCTCTTATATTATTTTGATATTGATAATGATTTTTTTCATGACTATGTGAGATAGGATCGTAAATTCTAGTGTGATCAAAAGTGAGGATTCCATTAATTGGAAGTGGACTTACATCAAAAAAGTGCTCAATGTTCCAGAAGATTGCAGTAGTAGAAGAGGAAGGAGGAGGAGATCCCCAAGGAATATGCTCCCTAAATCCAAGGCCAAATCCTCCCAATTAGATGAGCTAATGAAAAACCATAATATCTTAACGAACTCACCTACTACCAAAATATCCCTTACCTACAATAACTAGCTCAACACACTAATGAAAAGTAATAGACAATACTACCCTTTCCAGTTACAAACCCCCCCCCCCACTTGAAAAACCCACTCCCCACATTCTTATCACTTCCTTAATCTTGAAAATTCATCTTGTCCTCAAGGTGTATAACTTGATGAATTTCTATAAGTTTTCATATTTTGACCCCATCCACCTTATTCCTTTCATCTCCAACAGCTGCAATTTCACTACTACATGGGAATGTCATGGTGGGAAGCTTTTTCATTCCAATTTTATTGGGTGCATACCAAAAAATATGAAGGTCTTATAGCTACAATGCCCACCATAATGTCACTGTTGTTTATAGTAGTTTGGAAGGTTGGGTTTTATGTCCTAACATCACACAGGATCAAGAAAAGTGCTTGAACCATCCCTACTGTCTTATTTGGGTGAGTGGAATAAGATTTCTGGACAGCTGGGCCCCTTCTAAGGAGAAATCAAATTGTGTGTAGCAGCCAACTAACTCACGAAGGCCTTGATATCATGTATAAATTATATCAAAGAAGTACCAATTAGGAATATCCTCTTAATCAAAACATTTCTTAAGTTTCCATATGTTCTAATTTCATTCATAGGAACCCTTGTTCCTTGTTTATGAATATAAAAATCAACAATTGTCTTGTGTAGGGATTGAGAAGTATTAGTTCTAGCTCTAGATACACTGACAATATGCCCCCTCTTCCAAGGGTTTGACTCACCTACCTTAAATGGAGCATGTATCTCCCTGGAAAAGATGACTTCCTCAACTTTGAACTGGTATGGGGAAGAGGCGTTGCCATGTACATAGAGTCATTACAATTGGTGTATGTATTGAAAATAGATCCTACATGTAGTCCACTCAACCTCGGTAACCTGGTTTCTTTTTATACTCCATCTCAGTATCCAAGAGTGGTTTATATATTGATCCCATGGATTGTTCAATAATCCCTTGTGTCACCTGAGAAAAATTTTGTTCTTTTCCTCATCTTCGATCACCAAAGTGTGTACAACATCACCACGAGACCTATCTTCTGAACTTTCATTACCCATGTTATGGGCACCAATCCCTACAATCAATGTGCATCGTACTCCACGTATTGATCTAGAAACTAAAATTTTCTTATCATGATGAGCAGAAGGTGGATCAATCTCTGTTCCTTTCCTCACCTGTATAGTTGGAAGATCTCTCAGTCTTGATTCTTCTATAGTTAGAGGTTTTGAAAATCTATAAATATACTGTTGAATATAAATTTTATCAAATTTTCATAATTTCACTTTCATGAATTTTAGGTTCTCACAATATTTCCTCACATACTCTACCCATTCCCCATCATAGAATTATAAAGTCGTTTGAATATTCTAAAAATCAGTCGCTTGTGATTTCACCAACAGTTCCTTTTCTAACTCCACTATAACAAATCATGTCTCTATTATGGTTAGCATAATCCAAAAAACTTCAATCTATCACCACAAGTTTTGAACTCCTTTCAAAAATCTACCAAAATTGATCATCCTTTCAGTGATCGTGACTCTAAATGGAAGCACCAAATGATAGGATCATAGATTCTAGTATGCCTCTGGGCCTTCGGGTCATGTATTGACCTTTGGGTTGTTTTGGGCCTTTTGCATTGGGCTTATGGGTCATGTAAGGGTTTTCCTTCAACCCTTAAAATGGGGATTATCCATAATAAAATAAAAATAAGGCCTTCATATCATTCGGTTGTAGATGCTAGAGTGAGGAAAAGAGAGGATTCTATTAATTGATAGTGAACCAAGAGCAACAACAAGTTGAATGTTCCAGAATATTATAGTAGAAGAAGGAAAAGGAGAAGGACAAGAAGGTCACTGAAGCCACGGCCAAAGCCTCCCAATTATCCAAGCTAAAGACAAACCAAAATACCTGAATGACCTCACCTACTACCAACTACCTTCATTTAATATTCCCTACCTACCACAACCTATCCAACACACTAATGAAAAGTAATAGACAATTCTACCCCTAATAGTTACAAACCCCCCCACTCAAATAGCTCACTCCCCACATTCCAATAAATATGGATGAATTTTTTTAAGAGTATTTATATATTTATATTAGGTTTGATTGGGTGATACTTTTCTTGTATCTTTTAATTTTCAAATCTCTCTTATCTTTTGTATTGGATTCCCTATAAATAAAACCATCGACCTCACTTAGAGGTAAGGTTTTAGGGTCTCTTTTTCTATGTGGTATTAGAGTGGGTTCATACCCTAATATCCTCTCTTTTCTTCTAGAAAAAACCCTAGGATATTTTCAATGATAATTTTTATTTTTCAATCATTTTCATCATGAGTTCACATAGTTGTGGTCGGAGTAAAACAAGCGGGTGGTGCATACAAAGGAGGTCATAGAAAAACAAGCGGGAGACACATACGAATATACTCTTATTTAGTTTAGTCCTTTTATGTATTCAAGATGATATTTTCGATCTTGATGGGGGAAGGACCTGACCTAGGGCAAGACCTGCAATCCCCCCACCCGGGATAGGGCAACAAGTAGGCCAGGGGAAACTAGATACTCCTTTTATTCGCCAGCTTTATCTCAATATTTTCATTCCATCCATCCCCCATGTGATCCCTATGACCCTGACCTCACCACCATAGACATTTTCAGTTTCAGGATTGCATCTTCAAGTAGCATGATGTTCATACAAGTTATTGTTTGCAACCAGTTTGGACTCTACCTTTCCTTTTCCCCACTCACCATCCTTGTTGTGGTCATCATCTACATCACATGCATTTTCACTGCCACCACTTCCTCCTTGCACAATTCTTCATGGGTTTATTCTGGCCCACTTTCTTTATGCATTTTTATTTATGTTTTTTGGCTGAAGAACTTGATTTTATAGGATGTAACACACAATATTAGATAGGGATACCAAATAATAAACTTTTCCTAAGGATATTTCTATTGAGGGGAATTACCGTAGTGTGCGGAAGTCATTGTTGAAGGGGATCGCTACTGCCACCATGGAAGAGGATCCATAACTTGTGAAAAAGATCAAAGGGGATGGTGATATGACATAAACTATTATTATTGATACTTTTGTAGGATGACACTACCATTTAAGGGGAATAAACATGGTTGGAAGAATCACCATCATCTTATTCTCAATTTCTTATTTGAATGTGAAGTTTTCATCCCAATAAATTGATGTTATTGAAGGGGATTGTCACTAGTTCTCAATTATTAAGACATCCATGCAATATCCCTTTGATTAATTTTAAATCTAGATTATTTGTGCTTATTTTCTAACTATAAGAAGGGGAAACACTTTCATGAACTACCTTAGGCAATCATGTTTCCTGGGCCAACTGGGGGGGGGGTTATTATGAGTATTTACTTTTTTATTTTATAATGGATAAACCAAGCTTGGGGTGGTGTTAATAATATTTAAATACTTATATATTCAGGTTAGGTTTGAATGGGTTAGCCTTTTCCCATGTATTTTAAATTTTGAATCTCCCTCTTATCTTTTGTATTGGTTTTCTTATAAATAATCCCACTGACCTCACTTCAAGTTATGGTTTCTAGGACTCTTTATATAAAGTTTATATTAGAAACCTTCTCAGGTTCATTGTTCAAGGGGGGTAGTCAATGGTTTTTTTCTTTTGACTAACTTTATATGTGCTAAAGAAGTCCCTATGATCTCGATTTGACCTATTATTACTGTGCTAAATCATTTTGAGCTTTCTCAGTGCTTGAATGATCCATTAGTATTTTGTCAATAGTTAACCATTGAAATTATTCCAATTTTAATTTATGTGGATGAAACCATGATCATAATGAGTAATTTTGTAGTAATTAACCATTTCAAGGAATTACTCCATCAATAGTTTTATACTAATTACTTAGGTCCTCTAAGATATTTTTTGGGAATTGAGGTCTCTCAATGCACTACAATATCTTCTTATCTCACAGGAAGTATGTTTTACATGGTATGTCTAGGGTGGGGGTATAAAGGAAATAAACCTGAAAATGTGGAGTTTTGAAACTAGGACCTACTCAACTCACCGCCATGGGTACAATAGGGCATAACAACTAAAATTCACCCCATGGGGCATAGGAAGTATGTTTTAGATTTTCTATAAGTGATTAAAATGTCTGATACTGACACTATTGATACTCCTCCCATGTTAGATAAGCGATCTTTTCTTACTAAGTGAGAAAATCCTATCATCTGATAGATATCATAGACTCTGGTTGGAAAGTTGAATTATTTGACTATTAGATAGCCTGATATCGCACGCACAGTGAATAAAGTGAGTCAGTTCATGGATAATTCTACTAAAATCCATAGGGATGCAATGCTTCCCATCTTCAAATACATTAAGTGGGAACCAGCCTTGGGTTTGGTATATTTTTACCATGACCATTCTGACATTTATGGATTATGATATATTTATCCTCCTAGAGATTCACATCAAGATTCTTTTTTTTTTGTTTAGGTAATCCGATCTCCCAACTAAGAGAGTAGACTATTTGTATTCTGGTCGAGTGCTGATTTGTATTGAGCCATGGATCATGTGACTGCATAAATTTTATGGTCACACTTTCTTTTACAGATAGATTTAATACCCAATTGGGAATCTCACATTATTTAAAATTCAAATTTTCAATTTATAAATTCTTATGATTAACTCAAATTGTCTCGTCTTGGGAGTTTGACTTCAAAAAGCAACATGCAATGAATATAAAATCATCAGAACTTTCAACATGAAATTAAAGCATCAACTTAATAAAACTCAAGTTTTTTCATCTTTATTCAAATCTTGAAGTGATTTTTATTTGATCTTGACCTTAGGAGAGGTAATGACACTTACCTAGAGTATTGGAGTGATCGAATATGGCATCAGGGTTAAATCGAACATTTTTTTTGGATTATTCATTATCTATCATTTTTTTGTAAATTGGATTGTTTAAATTGATTTGGTTACTATCATGTGTTTGTTAAATAAAAAATAAAGATAAAAGAGCTTGTGTACGAGGTATCTATTATGTGTTTGTCATATCATAAAATTTTTCAGCATCACCTGACATACACCATTATGTTATATGAGCTATATGTGAGATTGGTATTCTGATATTGATTTTTTTTGTCTTTCTTTTAGGTACATGTAAATCAAGTTACCTTTACTATTCGTGGACATGAATTGGTTTAATTATTCACACATAATGAATTCTTGGTCTATGAATTATTCTATATGTATTCATGTCTCCACTGCTTGCATTATAGTGAGGCTATTATGTATCTGTTAAATAAAATATTGAAATACATCTGAACTCTATATTCTAATTTTGGGGATATTGTTATTTGAGGAAGATGAAAATTATATTATGGTTTATTCTTTATTGTCCTATAATTCTAACCTTAATCCTTTCATCTTTGTTAATTAATCAGCATTAAAATATAGTTTATATAAGCTACAATTGGATTCAATTTTCTGTTACCAAGGAAAATTTTCTTTCATTAATAATGTGGTTATCATAATATATAGGTCTTGTTTTTTGGGTAGAAAAAAAGGCGCTGGAAATGACAAATGACTTATTTTATAGGGGTTGGGAAATGATTTTTCTTGGGTTTTTGGTGGGATAGAAGTTTCCTTTGGTGGAAAATGCAACAAATAATAAAAAAATACATCATTTTTTTATTATTATTTAAATAAATAATTATGATTTCATTTTTTTAGTTAATTAAATTAATTTTATATAAAAATGTTTATAAAACTATCTTTTAGACTATCCATAGGGAATTTCAAAATTTATATTATTATTTTTTGAATTTTGAGTTGGACATTCTAGTAACTAAGTTAAAAAAATGGATTTATGGATAAATTATCCTATATTTTATTATATTTTATTAATAATGATTATAATTTTTTATTAAAATAATAATAATTAAAAATAGTTTTTTCTAGGAAATATGAGTGTAGTAGCCATTTTTCTTTTTTAATCATTATGTTCATTCCACCAAATGAAAATAAAATGGTATTTGTCCACCTATTCTTCCCTTTTTCCATTTAGACTCCTAGAAAAGGATTCTTATTTATGTTTTCTCAAAGTGTATAGGTTGATAAAAGCACTTATTCAAGTGAAATAACTAAAAATAATGAAATATTATTGTATATTTTCTTAATAAATTGTGTAATATTCATTACTGTTAATGAAAAATATTTGATGCTCTATATTTTAGGTGAAGATACTTTTAGACAGTGTAAAGTGGGATGAGAATAGCCCAGTAGTGGCAATAACTCAAAATATATACACATGAGCAATCTTAATTCAAGGATTTACCATAAAGGATGCATTAGCTACAATGATTTCATCTTGGGAGGCAACATTTTACAGCCCATCTTTCTCTTCCTTATAGATGAAGGGGGAGACCTCCATGAACTTCATAAATATTCATGAAATTTTCCTCAACTGTGATCGTGAATCCATGTGTATTTTTCTAGAATCATAATATCATGTTATATAGGTGCTTCTAACATAGTTTCATTTCACATATAATATCTCTTCGGAAGCCAAATGGTCATACCTATCACACAGGGTCTGAAACATTTACTATTCATCAGTATTTGATTTCTTGGATCAAATGAAGGTTTTGATCTCCAAACTGTTGGTGTTCTGGGTAGTTTCATGAGAATCAAATTCAACGTAGAGCACTAATTTTGTGATGAATCATTCATCACGGGGTGGTGAAAGTAGGGTGGATTTGAAAAGTTTGTACTCATTAGAATCTACAATTTCCCAACGAAAAGCTGAATTATTATAACCAAATGATTTGAATCCTTCATGGACCAAGCAATTGCTACTTGATTAGATGTTGTTATGTGTAAAAAAACTAGTAACATGTTCTAGGTTTTGATATCAATTATGATATATGCTTTTTTAGAAACAGAAGCGTAATTGACTAATTACCTTAAATTTGCAGTGAGTAGGTGGATGAATTATGTTGAATGGTGGAGGATGATCGATCCCAAATAGCCTCATAAATGGTTGATTTTCTCTACAATTCCCTTGTTAGTGGTGAATTAGGTAAAAGTGGAAGAGGTTTTTCATGTTCTGAGGGAAATATCTTCTCTTTTGGGCATCGAGGAAAAATAAATACATGGGTCCTAATGGTAGGACCACCAACATCTCCAAGTTTTACTCCACTATTTCTCACTTTAATATTTCCCATTTTATGTACATAAGTTAGCAGACCAGATAATGGTAGTCTAAAGCAGAAAATCAAAAATTACCCCTTGACCAGCTTTAAGGGGTAAAGTGTAGAGACACAAAGTTATATGTTTAAGAGTAACTCTATGGATACATAATATTATTTATAATGTTACATAAGAGTAATCTCACAGAGTTTACAGATGCACACATTGTTCACCAGAAGAAGTTTGGTGGGGAAAGTCAGTGACCGAGTGGAGGGATTCTTATGAAAATTGAATCTGTGTGGACTTCTCTCTGTGAAGATCATAAGGTGGTGACAACCGGCTGCACTAATTAGAATCTACTTTAAGTGGTATGGTGGGAACATTTGTTCTTTTAACTTTTACATAATGTAATAATCTTTTGTTTCTTGAATAAAATAGTTTGTAGATTTCCCCCTGCGGATTTATACTGACATAAAAAACCATGTAAATACTTGTGTTGATATTTCTATTTTATTTATTTCAATTAATTACTACAAAAAAACCTTTAAATGTTTCCTTATGACTTTTCTATTCCTCTATGTTTTTAAAATCACAAACACTTTATCTTAAGGTAAATCATATTTCCCTAAGGATTATCTTTCTTAAGGAAATTTTTCATTCTCTAAAGAAAATTTGGTCCATATCTTTTTTTTCATTATCTCATTTTATAATATCTCTAAATCAAACTCATTTTATTTCTAAGTCTAAAATTAGGATCCTCATTAAAATCATGGAATATTATAATTTCTTAGATATAGAGTGTTCTATTTTCAGACTCCGAATTCTATGAAATTCAGACTTTGAATTCTCTGAAATTCAAACTACGAATTCTCCTAAATTCAGACTTTGAATTATCTGAAATTCAGATTTTGAATTCTCTAAAATTCAAACTCTGAATTAATCTGAAATTCAAACTCCAAATTCTTTGAAATTCAGACTCTGACTTCTCTGAAATTCAGACTCTGAATTCTCTAGAATTCAAACCTAGAATTATCTAAAATTAAGACTCTGAATTCTCTGAAATTTAGTTTCTTAATTATTCAAAATTAAGACTCTGAATTCTTTAGAATTTAGACTCTGAATTTCTCATAATTCAGACTCCAAATTCCTCATAATTCAGACTATGAATTCCTCAGAATTCAGATTCAAAATTTCTCATAATTCTAACTCGGAATTCATTTGAATTCAGACTCTAGAATCTATATAATTCATATTCTAAATTCTTTATAAAATAGAAACTGAATATACATGTCTTATAGACTCTAAATTTTTATTTGGTTAGACTCTGAATTATATTTTTCCTTAGACTCCTAAAAATAGATTTGGTTAAGTAACTTTATTTTTCCTTACAGATGATATTATTATGAAATGATGTCATGAAATCTGTTTCTAACTAACTGTTGGTTGATTGACACATGTACAGGTCCCTTTGAGATTCAAGAAAAAATATGACCATTAGAGGAGGGATCCAACCATTGGATTCATGCCTATAAATAGGATCTCATTTTAATGAGCTCATAATTGTTCCATAAATATAGAGATTACATGTTTTGAAATGATTTCTAGAGAGAGATAATATCATCCCTTGTGCATTCAGAACACCCTGCTCAGCTTGCTTTGTGAGACTCTGATTATTGCAGAGTACAATCGAGGGATTCCAGTGATAGGAAGATAGAGTTTCCAACTACCTTAAAGTTCGAGGACTTTCGAGGATAGGAAGATAGAGTTACTTACTACCTTAAAGATCAAGGTCTTGCAAGGATAGCAAGACATATTATGATATTCCTATTGAGTTCTTACCCTGGTGTGGGTAAGATAGGATTTCTTGAAAGTATAAATCAAGGAACCTTTATCCAAGGTTGTTAGATACCCTTCTCTTTGGGTTAAAAGATTTTATACTTGTTACTTGTATTATTTCAAGTTTTATTTCCGCTGAATTTTGATAAAATAAGAAAGTATAACTTTCTTATACTTTCTTTTACTTTTTTATACTCTGATAAATAATATTATATATTCTTTAAGGTAGAATATTTCCTAATTAAAATTTTATTAAGTTTCCTTTTCAGAACCATATTTTTGGAACCTAATAAAGTTTTTATCATAGATCTTTACTTTGTTTAACTTTGTTAAACATAGTTTCCCTTAAGGTTAAAAATGAAATTTTTTTAAACTTACAAGTCACCCCTTCCCCCCCCCCCTCTTTTAATTGAGCATCTACATATACTATTTTGATCCTATAATTGGAATTAGAGGAGGTATCTAAAATACTTATACTTACATATAAGTTTTCTCTCTCAAGTTTTCTTTGTTCTATATTTTCTTGCCTAACTTTTCTTGCTTAAGTTTTTCTTAGATATTTTTATCTCTGTTTATAAACTTTTACTACTTACAAGTTTTGTGAAAAGTATTTTCTTATAGGATGAAAGGTATGAATATTGGTTCTATTGATAATATAAATCCTACCGGACCACCTGTTTTTGATAGTAATGATTATGATTATTGGAGAGATAGAATGAAGACTTTTTTTATTAACACTAGAGTAGAAAATTTTGTAATTCTTATTGATGATTACAAAAATTCCAGACAAGGAAGTCAAAATATTCACCAATCAAGAAAAATCAGAATATCAACTAAATTACAAGGTACGCAATACTTTGTTGTGTTCCATGAAGAGTAATATATATAGCTAAATTTCTTCTTGTGAAGCTACCAACTCCATATAGAAGAAACTTGAGGTTACTCATTTTGGGACTTCAAAAGTGATAGAGACTATAAGAGCTATGTTGAGAGCTTAATATCATGGATTTCTATTTCCTTATATAGAACCTGTTTGCAAAGTACAAAAAAGATTTATGAACATTTTCAATAGTCTACAATCTATGGGAGAGAAAGGTATTGATGTTGAATCTCTTGTGAACAAGATAATTGATATTATGCTTAACGAGTGGGGATAAAAAAGGACAGTTATTGATGAAAACAAGAAAGTTTCCAATATTACTCTTAATGAACTTTTTGGAACTCTTCTTCAGCATGAAAATAGAATAAAAATAGATGTCGATATGAATAAGAAGAATGGAAAATGGAAGTTTATCCTTTACTATTACTAAATTAAAGACTCTATAAATGGTTACAAGATATAAGTATAAGAAAGTTATTGTTTTGTCTGAGTTAAGTGAAAGTGAACATTCTGAGAATGAATTAGCTAATCTTTCTCAAAGGATGAACAAGATAGTGGGAAATAAAGACTTTCAGTATAGATATAATAAGAAAGAAATAAAGGACAATAAATATTCGAAAGTCAATTTTTATGAATGCAAAAGGGACAGACACATCAGGACAGATTGTCCCATGCTAAAGAGAAAATACAGAAAGGAAAATCATTCTGAAAGAAATAGGAAGAAATATTACAAGACTAAGGCTAAGAAAGTTTTGAAAGCTAATGACACCTGGAGTTCCAGTGGTGGTAAATCTTCATATGAATCTTCAGATTATGAATCTTCTGGTCAGAATAATATTGTTCTACTATCCAAACTACCCATTAAAAATCATTTTCTTATGGCTAAGGTATACAATGCTGAATCCTTAACCCCTATGTCTTTAAATTAAATTTTTTAAAATAAATAATATTATGAATCTTAAGATGATGAATCTTCCTCATCAGAATATAATAACTTAACTTCATTAGAAGAAGTTTCTAGGTTTTCCAAACTTCTTGAAAATGAGAATTGTAAGATAAAAAAGTATCTATAGAAGTCAAATTAGAGAATTTCTATTTTAACGAAAGAAGTATCAGATCTTTCTAAAGATCTTGATCATAAAATTTTTCACTTTAAATGTGTTTCTAAAAACCTTAAGGGAGTTAATTATGATAAGGATAAAATTTATAATGATCTTGAAGATGTAATTTATAAGAAAAATATTTTAAAGGCTAACCCTAGTTCTAAAACTAATAAATTTGAGGTTAAGAACCTGGTTATGAAACTAAAGTCAGAAATATTTTCATTAAGGAAATTTTTGTCAAACTTTACCTCTAGTAAGGAAAACTTTGAAAATATGTATTCCCAAATTAATCCTCTAAGGAATAGATCTATATTTGGTTATACTCATTCGAAACCTATTTTATTAATGATTATTTTGTTCCCCAAAGTTATCCATTTTGTACTAAATGTAAATGTGGTGGACATTGGGAGAAAAAATGTTCTTTAAACAAAACCCAATATTTATGATTTCATAAATCTTATTTTTCGAAGAAAATATGGGTTCCTAAAATTTTACTTTCTAAAATTTCTGGATCCAAGAATGTTTGGATTCTAAAAATTTAACTCTTTTATTTTCAGAAAAATAAATAAAGTACCAATAGAAATACAAGGTACATGGATAGTGGATGTTCTTGGTATGTGACTGGTAATAAAAAATTCTTTGAAAATATTATCAATACAAAAGGATGAAAAGTAACTTTTGGAGATAATTCTCAGAGAGAAATTGTTGGTATAGGTAACATTATTCTTCTTGTAAAAAATTTGATTTCAAATGTTTTATTTTTTAAAGGTCTTAACCACAAACTCATCAGCATAATCTAATTATGTGATGAAGGTTACCTTGTGAATTTTAGGAATGATAAATGCTTAGTACACAATTCCAAGGAAGATTTTATTCTTTCTGTCCATAGGCATGAGAATGTATACACACTAAATGTATAAGACCTTAAAATACAAGATCTACCTTACCTTAGTGCAATGGAAGGTCAATATTGGTTATGGCATAGAAGGTTAGGACACTATAACCTTAATAACCTATGTAAACTCTCAAAGAAAAGACTTGTTAAGGATTTAACAGAGCTTAGATTTGATTCTTCAAAATTTTTTGATCCTTATTAATATGGAAAGAAACATAAATCATGTTTTAAATAAATTAGTGAAGTCTCAACTTCTAATTCATTATAGTTAGTGCATATGGATCTTTTTGTTCCATCACAAACTAGAAGTATTGGAGGAAAATATTATGTATTTTTCTTAGTTGATGATTACGCTAGATTTATGTGGGTCTATTTTCTATAAAAGAAATATGAATCTTTTTCTTATTTAAAAACTTTTAGATCCCAAGTTAAAAATTAGAAAAACCTTCCATTGATAACTATTCATAGTGATCATGGAGGATAATTCCAAAATTCAGAATTTGAAACTTTTTGTAGTAAGAAAGGCATTACTCATAACTTCTCAGCTCCAAGAACTCCTCAAAAAAATGGTGTTGTTGAAAGAAGAAATCTAATTCTTCAATAGATAACTAGAACCATGTTGAGTGAATATTCTATATCTAAACACTTTTGGGCTGAAGATGTTAGTGCTGCTTGTTATACTATAAATCGAGTTTTAATCAGACCTTTTCTTAACAAAACACCATATGAATTTTGGAATAGTAGAAAATCTATACTATCTTACTTAAAATTATTTGGTTGTAGGGTATTTATTCTGAATAATAAATATAACATACAAAAAATTTCACCCAAATCTGATGAAGGAATTTTCCTAGGCTACTCTACTACTTCTAAGGCTTATAGGGTTTTTAATAAAAATACTTGTACTATTGAAGAAATAGTGCATGTTAAATTTTATGAAACTGGTCCTTTTATTTTTAAAAAACCCCAACCTACATCCTTATATGTGTTTTCAAAAACATATTATCAACCTTTAATAAAATATTCTTCTAATAAGGAAAATTCTCAAGAAAATATTTCTAAATCATTTACCCCATAATATTTTCTACCATATGTTAATGAACAGGTTTTACAAAACTCAAATCATTTGTTTCTTAAGAATCATCCCAGTGATAGTATCATTGGTGATGTAAATCAACATGTAAGGACTAGAGGTTCCTTAAGTAATGAAGTAGAATATCTAGCATTTCTTTCCCAATTAGAACCAAAAAGCACTAATGAAGCTTTAGGTGATGATGATTGGATTAAATCCATGCAAGATGAGCTAAATGAATTCGAAATGAACAAAGTATGGACCTTGGTTGAAAGACCTAAGGAAACTTCTATAATTGGAGTAAAATGGGTCTTCAGAAATAAGTGTGATGAAAATGGAATCATAGTAAGAAATAAAGATAGATTAATTAATAAAGGCTATAATCAACAAGAAGAAATGGACTATGAAAAAACCTATGCTTGAGTAGCTAGACTTGAATCTGTTTTCATTTTACTTGCCTTTGCAGCATTCTTTAATTTCAAACTTTTTCAAATGGATGTAAAGTGTGATTTCTTTAACGGATATGTTCAAGAGAAAGTTTATTTGGAATAACCTCCTGGTTTTGAAGACACAAAATATCTTGAACATGTTTTCAAACTTACCAAATCTTTATATGTACTTAAACAAGCCCATAGAGCCTAGTATGATAGACTTATAGAATTTTTGTTTCAAAAAATTATGTTAAGGGTAATATTGATCCAACCCTTTTATAAAGAAAGATAAGAAAAATGTTTTTATTGTTAAAATTTATGTTGATAACATTATATATGGTTCAACTCATCAATCTTTAACTGATTCATTTGATAATCTAATGAAATCTGAGTTTGAAATGAGTATGATGGGTGAGTTAACATTTTTCCTAGGTTTTCAAATTTCTCAAAAACTAGAAGAAACTTATATATCTCAATATAAGTATATTAAAGATATTCTTAAAAAGTATGGATATTACAACACTAAAAGTATAAGTACTCTAATTAGTACATAAAATTCTCTTGATCTTGATGAAGCTGGGAAACTAGTAGATCAAACATCATTTAGAGGTATGATAGGAAGTTTACTATACTTGACAGCTAGTCATACAGGCTTAATGTTTTTAGTGTTATTATGTGAAATATATCAATATAATCCAAAGGAATATTATTTAAAATAATTGAAAATAATTTTTCACTATTTAAAGGGAACCATGGACTTAGGACTTTTCTATACTTCTAGAAATGATTTTTTTAATGGATACTGATTTTGGTGGATATAGAATGGATAGAAAGAGAACATCCGGAACTTTTCATTTCTTAGGAGATTCCTTAGTTTCTTGGTCATGTAATAAGCAACACTCAATTGCACTTTCCACTAATAAATCTGAATATGTAGTAGTTGGAAGTTGTTGTGCTCAAGTGTTGTGTATGAAACACACACTCATAGACTATGGCATGAGTTTTACCAAAACATAGATATTGTGTTATAATACTAGTGTCATTTCCCTAAGAAAAAACACTACACATCACTCTCATTCAAAACACATAGATATTAGGAATCACTTTCTTAGGGATCACACACTGAAAGGAGATATCATTCTTCAATTTATCGAAATGCAAGATCAACTTGATGATATTTTTACAAAATATTTAACCTCTGATAGATTTAAATACATTAAAAAAAGTTAAAAATGATAATCATAAGGTAATATTCCATATTAACTTTTTTTGAAACCCATCTCCATACATTAAGTAACTCCTTTTCATAGGGGGAGTACATTTTCTTTAAACCAAATTTATTTTTTCTTTCAATTTTTTTTGTAATCAAATTTTTCTTAATCAATTTTTTTGTTAATAAAATTTTCTTTGGTAACCAAATTTATTTTCAAAAATATTCGGAACTCATTTTTTTGTAATCAAAATTTTCTAGAACTCAAAATTCTGGAACCTAATTTTGTTTACCTACTAAATTTTTTGGATTAAAATTTTTCATTTCTTTAATAAAAATTTATGGAGCCTAAAGATATTAAAGAATAATTTTTCTCATTTCTGAAAATTTTCCTAGAAATCTGGAAGTTATGTTTCTTTAGTTAAATTTTCATAATTAAATTTTTTTACTTGTTGGTATTTTATCTAGTTTTATGAAAAAAAATTAGATTCACTTTCCTTAAATCTGAATTTTTACCTTAAAACCTCAAAAGATCGGAACCTACAAAATCCTTATTCGGTTTTCATCTCAACCATCAGATCAGATCATACTTGTTTCAACCATTGGATCAATTGAGGAATATGAACCATCACTTCAACACCTATATAAAGGCCCCCATATTTTTTGTCCCACATTGGTTGCCAAGTATTTTTGTGATGAAGCTCTACGTCTCTTCATAAGGTTCGTTCCGTTTTTTTGGTTTGCTTAACTCTAAATGTCTTTGTAAGAATCTCCTCATAAGAAAATGTCTTCATTCAACGAAATATCAGAATATAAAATTTATAGGGATAGGTTAGTTGATCCGAAATTCTTTGAGAAGTATAATTTCTTCATTAAAAAAGAAATCAAGATGAATAGATGGGAAATATTTTGTGTAGCCCAACCAAAAGGACAGGATCCGGTTTATCCAACATTCAAAATCCCCAATAGTTCAAAACCAATATCTTTCAAAGTATTGTTGATCAGTGATGATAACTTGAGGAGGTGAAGGTTGGTTTCAATAAAAAATATGGAGAATTTTATGACTTATATAAAAGTGAAATTGAGACCTTAGCTAAGAAGTTGGAAGTAGCATAGACTTCCAATAAAGTACCAAAGAAGAGAAAGTAGAAGGAACCAGAAGTCATTGAAAAACCTAAAGTTCAGGAAACTTAGTTAGCACCCCCAAAGTCAAAGAATAAAAAAAACCTACCCTGATGAAGTGGTTTCCAAGTGGAGGGAAGAGAAGAAGAATAGGAAGGAAGGAGATCCTAGATTTGTCCTGGATCATGCTGAGGCAAAATCTTTAAAGATTAAGGTTGTTGAGGAGTATGAAAAACAGGAAAATCAAAATAATCAAAGGAAGAAAATTTATGAGGATGAAATAGATCAATCTCTTCTCAAGGACACTGAGAAAGATTCCGAACAAATATAGGTACTGGAATATTTTCTTCAAGAATCAGTTCCAGTGACTCTGAGAAAAAAGATAGTTATTATGGAACCAGAAGGAGGAGGAGGAGGAGGAGGATATTACACTGATGATGTGATAAGGTAAGTTGAATAATATCATGAGAAGAAAATCCCTTATGAAAAATTATCAATCCAGACTTACGAGGCTAAATCTACAAAACTTGTTTCCCTAGGAAAATAAGACAAGGGTCAGGAAGAAGTTAATAAACCATCTATTGATGAAAGCAGTAATCATGAATTCATCCAACCTGATGATCTTAAGGCAGATGATGATAAGAAAAAGGTTGATGAAGATAGAATCGTTCAAGTATCAGATAGTGAACATGAATCCCCAAAAGCTACAGAGACCATTTCTAGAGCTGATAAAGGAAAATAGGTGATAGTTGATACAACTAAGAAAGTTGTGGTATCTAAGAAAGATGTTGGTGGTTAATCAAAAATAAAGGCTATTGAGATAGAGAAATAATCCTCACCAATGAGGAAATAAGATTTAGAATCATCCTCCATGTTTCAGGACTTTTTGGTTTAGTCCTTAAAGAAATTAGTTGATACCATTCCCTTTTTTCTGAGTATTTACTCAAGGTTTCAGATGCTTCAGCACTCATTAAATCAGAAATCAAATTATGCAAGCATGATTATGGAGAAATTCATCAAGCTTGAGGCTGATTTTAAAACCTTCTACATTGGTTATGATTCTCACAGGTGGTTATGCAAGGAAATAACTAAGTGGTCCAAGAATATGATTGAAGATATGAGAATTCTTGATGAATTTCAAGACTCTGTGAAAGACTATTTTAATAGAGTAGATAAGAGGATGAAGGATCATATGAAAATTTTTCAAAAAAGTCGAACCTAGATCAAGTATCCTAGAAGTAGGAAGTAAAAGATTTGAATGGAAAGCTCAATTCAGTTTATTTGAATTTAAAGAGGGAAATAGATCTCAAAATAGAGTTTGAAGAGAATTTTAGCAATCAAGAAGAGCTTTTGATGTCTCAGAAAGAAATCATAAAGTCTCAAGATGAAAAGATCAAATATTTGGAGAAGAAAAATGAGGATCAGGAATAGTTGTGCAAGCACTTTAAAAAAGATCATAAGGATCTTAAGAAGCTGAATACCATCGTGAATTCGTTCATGCTGAAGGAAAATTAAGGATGAATATTTTCTCTTTTCAAATTCGATATTTTTTTATACCTTCCTTGAATCAATATTTACTATATTAATGAAAATTATTTTTGTGCTTCATTTGGTTGTTGTATATAGTTATAATATTTCAGGTACCATATTTTTTTTCCATTCTCTCTATTCCTTTTTAAAATTCAAAAAGGGGGATAAAGGAATGATAAAAAAGAATACTAAGTAAGGAAGAGAATGCCCTAAGTAAGGGGGAGTTTAACTAAGAGGGAGTTTACTCAAAGAAGACTTTCCTATGCAATAAAAACTAAAATCTCTCTAAAGAAGTCAAGAATAAGATCCTTATGGATTTTAAAACCTAAGGGGGGGTTAGTCGTATTCATCATGATTCATAAGAAAAAAGAGAAAAGTTTTTATTTAAAAGTACAAAAATCAAACTCTTAATCCTTATATTCCTTTTCGAAAGGATGTATATTCTTTAAAAAAATGGGGAGATTGTTGATTCAATAAGGTTTCCTTATAAATTTTCCATTCCTCAATGTTTTTAAAATCACAGACACTTTATCTAAAGTAAAATCATATTTCCCTAAGGATTATCTTTCTTAAGGAAAGCTTTCATTCTCTAAAGAAAATTTTGTCCTTATCTTTGTTTTCAATGTATCATTTTATAATCTTTATAAATCTAACTCATTTTATTTCTAAGTAAAAAATTAAGATCCTCATTAAAATCTAGAAATCTTATAATTACTTAGATATAGAGTGTTCTATTTTAAGACTATGAATTCTATGAAATTTAGACTTCGAATTCTTTGAAATTCAGACTCTGAATTCTCTGTAATTCAGACTCCAAATTCTTTGAAATTCAGATTCCAAATTTTCTGAAATTCAGACTCTGAATTACTTTGAAATTAAGATTCTGAATTCTTTGAAATTCAGACTCTGAATTATCTGAAATTTAGACTCTGAATTTTATGAAATTCAGACTCCAAATTCTCTGAAATTTAGACTTTGAATTCTCTGAAATTCAGATTCTGAATTCTCTGAAATTTAGACTCTGAATTCTTTGAAATTTAGATTCCTAATTACTCATAATTACAACTCTGAATTCCTCACAATTCTGAATATGGAATCTATAGAATTAAAATTCTTAATTCTTTGTAAAAAAACCGAATATCCATGTCTTATAGACTCAAAATGTTTATTTGTTTAGACTCCTAATTCTATTTTTCTATAGACTCTAAAAATATATTTGGTTAAGTAACTTCATTTTTCCTTACACATGTTATTATATGAAATGATTTCATGCAATTTGTTTCTAACTAACCATTGGTTGAGTGACATGTGTACTGGTCCCCCTAAGATTCAAGGAAAAATATGACTTTTGGAGGAGGGAGCCAACTGTTGGAGTTGTGCCTATAAATAAGAGATCATTTGAATGAGCTCATAACTATTCCATCAATCTAGAGACTACATGTTGTGAAGTGATTTCTAGAGAGAGATACTCTCATGGATTATGCGTTATGAACACATTGTTCATCTTTCTTCATGAGACTCCGATTATTTTTTATCACAATAGAGGGCTTCTAGGGATAGGAAGATATAGGTTCTAACTACCTTAAAGTTCGAGGACTTATGGGGATAGGAAGATAGAGGTGTCGACTACCTTAAAGATCAAGGTCTTGCGGGGATAGCAAGATAGATTCTGATATTCCTATCGAGGTATTACCCTAGTGTGGGTAAGATAGAATTTCTTTAAAGTATAAATCAAGGGACCTTTATCCAAGGTTGTTAGATACCCTTCTCTTTGGGTTAAAATATTTTATACTTGTTAATTTTATTGTTTCATGTTTTATTTCCACTGCATTTTTATAAAAGAAGAAAGTATAACTTTATTATACTTTCTTGTATTTTGTATACTCTGATAAATAAGTTTCTATATCCTTTAAGTTAGAATCTTTCCTAAGTAAACTTTTCTTAAGTTTCTTTTATGGAACCATATTTCCGGGACCTAAGCAAGTTTCTCTCGTAGAAATATTTTAGGGATTGTGAATTTACTTTGTTTAACTTTTTTAAACATAGTTTACCTTAAGGTTTAAAATGAATGTTTTTAAACTTACAATTCACCCCCCCTCTTGTAATTGAGCATCTACATATACTATTTCGATCCTAAATTTATTAGTCCTAGAGAATCACAGATAAAGGACCCCCTTTACCAGTGCTCTTTTTAGCACTGATAAATGATACCTTTATCAGTGCCTTTAGTAGCACTGATAACTGGGGTATACTACAGTGTATTGTTAAATTTATTACACATTATAGCAGTAGAAACAGTAGAAAAAAATGGGTGCAAATACATATTTTAAATGAAATAAAATTTATAACAAAAATACAAGAAAAAACACTATATTATATACATTTCAAACATTGGTTTGTATAATTACAAGAGTAAGTGAAAATTATCACAAATGTTCAAAAGCATCAATGTTCCTTTGCCTTTGGCCCTGACCCCCACTCGTGTTATTACCAAAAAAACCACCTCAATTTGAGAAAAATAATTCACCTATATAACAAAAAAAATTAATGTCAGTAATACTATAAATAAATAAATTAAATAGTAAGTGTCAATTTTAAACTAAACTTTGAGTCATATTAAGAACACCATATATCATATTGAGTTACGGTTAATTATTGTATGTCAAGCCATTTTTTCATCTTCAATAATTATCTCTATGAAAATTAACTAAATAAGTATAAGATAAAAACGATAAGCAAATTAATTAAGTAATAATAGATAGAATGATAAGAAAACAATCTAGGATCATTTTCTCAGTTTTGGTGATGTGATGTGAATTTTAAACGAAAATGAGACTTATATATTGAAAAAACATAATTTGAGTTATACCAGTCACACCATGCATCAAATTGAGGTGCACCTGATTTCTACATGTCTCAAGTGACTTATGAATCATTTTCCTAAAGTATCAAAACAATCTAAATGTGTCTTCTGGGTTTTGAGTATATCACTTGTGTTTTTTACTAAAATTTCATTTTAAACTAGAAACACGCACTTTGAATCACAAACATCGCATCATGCATTGGTTTAATGTCATATTAATTCCTACACATCACAAATGACTTATGAATCGTTTCCCCTAATTATCAAGACAATTCGAGCGAATTTTCTTGGTTTTCAATGAGTGACACTTTTTGAACTAAAATATAAATTTTAAATTGATAATGGACACTTTGAGTCATACCGGGAACATCTTGTATCATATTGAGGTGAGGATGATTCCTACACATCAAAAATGACTTATGGATCATTTTCCCAAAGTTTCAAAATAATCTGAATTTGTTTTCTTAGTTTTGAGTATGTTAATTGTCTTTTTTACTAAAATTAATGTTAATTTTAAATAAAAAGACACACTTGGAGTCATAACAGCCACATTGTGTTTCCGATTGATGTGAAACTTATTCTTACATGTAAAAAATGACTAATGTATCATTTTCCTAAATTATTAAAAAAAATGAATGTGTTTGATCTGTTTTGAGTATGTCACTTGTGTTTTCACTAAAATGTGTTAATTTGATGTGATACTAATTCCTAAATGTCAAAAATGACTTATTAATTATTTTCCTAAATTATAAAGACAATTCAAGTGTTTTTTCTCAGTTTTTAGTGATTGATACTTTTTTGAACTAAAATGTCAATTTTAAACTCATAACGGACACTTTGAGTAATAACTGACACATAGTGTATCATAATGAGGTGTAAATAATTCCTAAATGTCAAAAATTACTTATGGCTCATTTTAATAAAGTCTAAAAACAATATGAATGTTTTTTTCTTGGTTTTGAGTATGCCAGTTTTCTTTTTTACTAAAATTAATGTCAATTTTAAATAAAAAACACACTTAGAGTCATATCGATCACACCGTGAATCGTATGGAGGTGAATCTAATTCACAAATGTCATAAATGACTTATGTATCTATCTAAAAAAGTATCAAATCAATACAAATGTGTTTTATTGGTTTTGAGTATATCACTTGTATTTTTTACTAAAATGTCATTTTAAACTGGAAACATGTACATTGAGTAATATCAGTCACATCATATATAGGTTTGATATGAGGATGATTCCTATGCATAAAAAATGACTTATAAATTGTTTTAATAAATTTTCAAGACAATATGAATGTTTTTTCTTAGTTTTTAGGGAGTAACACTTTTTGAACTAAAATGTAAATTTTAAACTAATAACAGACACTTTGAGTCACATCAGGCACATCGTGTGTCATATTGAGATGTGGTTGATTCCTACACATCCAAAATTAATTAAAGATTGTTATTATAAAGTATAGAAACAATAAAAATATGTTTTATTGGTTTTTCGTATGTCATTTGTCTTTTTTACTAAAATTAATATCAATTTTAAATAAAAATACATACTTTGAGTCATACTGGTCACATCGTGCATCGGATTGAGGTGAGACTAATTCTTATATGTCACAAATTAATTATGGATCATTTTACTAAATTTTCAAAACAATATAAATTTTTTTTCTTAGTTTTGAGTATGACACTTTTCTTTTTTACTAAAATGTCATTTTAAACTGAAAACATGCACTTTGAGTCATACTGGTCACATTATGTGTTGGTTTTATGTGAGACTAATTCCTAAACATAAAAAATGACTTATTAATCATTTTACTAAATTATAAATAAAATATGATCATGTTTTCCTAGTTTTCAGTGAGTGACACTTTTTGAACAAAAATTTCACTTTTAAACTGATAATGAACACTTTGAGTCATACCGGATACATCGTGTATCAGATTGAGGTGTGACTGATTTCTACACATAAAAAATGAATTATGGATCATTTTTATAAAGTATAAAAATAACCTTAATGCTTTTTTCTTATTTTTGAGTATTTCACTTGTCTTTTTTACTAAAATTAGTATCAATTTCAAATAAAAAGATACCCTTGGAGTCATACCGGTCACATTGTGCGTTGGATTGAGGTGAAACTAATTCCTACACATAAATAATGAATTATGGATATTTTTACTAAATTATTAAAATAATCCTAATGTGTTTTATTTGTATTGACTCTGTCACTTTTCTTTTTTACTAAAATTTCATTTTATACTGGAAACGCGCACTTTGAGTCATACTAGTCATATCATGTGTCATTTTTATGTGATACTAATTCTCACAGGTTAAAAATGACTTATGAATAATTTTCATAGATTATCAAGAAAATACAAGTGTGTTTTCTTAGTTTTTAGTGAGTGACACTTTTTGAACTAAAGTGTCAATTTTAAATTGATAACGGTCACTTTGAGTCATACCAGGAATATTGTGTATCGGATTGGGGTGTTTCTAATTCATACATGTAAAAAAAGACATATTCATCATTTTAATAAAGTATAAAAATAATCCTAATGTGTTTTCTCAGTTTTGAGTATGTCACTTTTCTTTTTTACTAAAAGTAATGTCAATTTTAAATAAAAAGACACACTTAGAGTCATACCGGTCACACCGTGTGTCGGATTGAGGTGTGATTGATTCCTAAACATAAAAAATGAATTATGGATCATTTTAATAAAGTTTGAAAACAATACAAATAAATTTTCTTGATTTTGAGTATATCAATTTTCTTTTTTACTAAAATTTCATTTTAAACTGAAAACACACACTTTGAGTAATACCGGTCACATCATGTGTTGGTTTTACATGAGACTAATTCATAAACATTAAAAACAATTTATGAATCATTTTAATAAATTATAAATACAATTAGATCACGTTTTATTAGTTTTAATTGAGTGATAATTTTTGAAATAAAATTTCAATTTTAAACTATTAATGGGTACTTTGATTCATACCGAGCACATCATGTATTAGATTTAGGTGAGGTTGATTCCTATACATCATAAATGACTTATAGATCATTTTTATAAATTATAAAAACAATATAAATGTGTTTTATTGGTTTTGAGTATACCACTTGTGTTTTTTTACTAAAATTAATGTCAATTTTAAATAAAAATATACACTTAGAGTCATACCAGTCATATCGTGCATCAGATTGAGATACAGCTAATTCCTATATTTCAAAAATGAATTATGGTTCATTGTAATAAATTATAAAAAAATATGAATATTTTTTCTCATTTTTGAGTATGTTTTTTGTGTTTTGAACTAAAATATAAATTATAAACTAAAAACATATAGTTCAAGTTATACCAAGAACATTGTGTATCGGATTTAGGTGAGGCTGATTGATTTTGAATTTTTATTTAAAATATCTTTACCAACCAAGAAAATATATAACTATTCCATTTATATAGAAAAGGAAACCCCATGTTTTCTCAAATTCCTCATCTAAAAGAAATATGTTCTCTCTTTTCCGGCTTGCTGCTAATGGTTGAAAAAAATATGACTTCACAAAAGAATATACCTATATAAGAAAACAAATAATATGTTATTAATACTATAAATAAATAAATAAAACATAAATAATAAACAATATATTAATAAAATTTCAATTTTAAACTGAAAACACACAATTTGAGTCATACCCGATACACCGTGTATCAGATTGAGGTATGGTTGATTGACCCATTTCCTTATTGTCAATATCTTAGTTTTATCCTTGAAGACCAATCTCTCACGAGCATGAGTAGCTTCAAACAAACCTCCCCAACTCGAGAAAAAAACACTTGTATAAGAAAATAATTCTTATATTATTAATACTATAAAGAAATAAATTAAACATAAATATGAAATAACATATTAATAAAATGTCAATTTTAAATTGAAATCACACAATTTAAGTCATATCGGGTACACCGTGTATCAATTTGAGGTATGGTTGATTACACAATGTCTTTTTATCCTATAGTGCATTCAACATTCTGGGTCATCTAACAATATTTCAATTTGATAACCCAGAATATTGAATGCATTGGATAATAAGAAGAAAATTCCATCATCATGAGTGCATCATCCTTTTTGAGTGCATGATCATAGTACATGGGTGAATCATCCTTATTGATGGGATCATTTCTTTATCATCTCTGTGAAAATTAACAAAATAAGTATTGGATAAAAATGATGAGTAAATTAACTAAAAAAACTAGATGAAATTACATGAAAATCAACTAAAATGCAATTTTTTCTAGTTATATATCATTAAACTATAATATAATTATTCTTGATCATATGAAACTAAAATACAAGGAATTTAGTAAATCTTACATGACCCTAAAATAGAATACATTGGACCATATAATGTGAAATTAAACTTCCTTCAATGGTTCTTACCACATGACCTTACACTGTTTAAAATATAATCCTACATAGATGATGATTACCTGTATAATATTTCTTTATTAAATTATCTATGAAATTAAAGTTTTTACTTATGTTATTTAATTATTTACATTCTTTAATTTATATAATTTTATTCTTAGAAACTATATAAGCTCTAAATCATTTTAAGATCCATAAAGGAATGTAGCTATCATATGTTTGGGTTATGTTATAGCACTTTATTTTAATAATGTAACCTAAATATTCACATGTATTAGACCATTTTTTAAGAAAGGAAATTACTATTTGGTATATATTTATGTTCTAATATCTTGATTACTTTTAGGAAACCTATTTTTTTTTTAAATCATGAGTTTAAATGGTATGAATATACTTAGTTAAGTATTCCCTTTTACATCATGTCTTGTATTACAAAGAAATTCATTTCCTTTCACTATAACCTAAATAAATTATAATTCAATAAATAATAATTAATCTTGATTTAATGATTACATTAGTTATGAGATAATGGTTGTGTTGATTAAGTGGGAAGGAATTATTTGTTATGATAACTTATTAAGTATCGCTAGCTTGTTTTATTTTTGAAACTAAACTAGAAACTTTTTAAGTACTAAATAACCCAATCACACTGAATAACCGAGACCCAATCTAGATATAAACAATATAAACTAGATTTTTCACTCATACAAGATACAATTTAGTTACCTATCATTACCATAACCAAGAAACCAAGTGAGGGTGTGAGAAAGAAATGGAAATGAAAATATATGGTAACAAAAGAAATATCATACACCTCACCTATAATAACCTCGCATAGAAAAAACACTTTCACATCATACATAAAATATAAATTAATAAACATCCCATAATAGGTGCACCAAATATGAGGGGTGATCAATGAGGGTATCATGAGATATAAACCCATTTTAAAGTGCCAAACAGGCTATTAAATAAAATCTAACTTAGGGTGTCAAGTTATTTTCCTTTAATTTTAAATTCAAAATTTTAAATAATTTGGAAATATTTATAAACAGGCCCTTTTTATATTTCAAACATTTATTTAAAACTTGGTTTCTTACTTTCAAACCCAAAATATGGCCTAAGGATTTCATTTTTCATAAAAAAATGACTTAAAATGCCTCATAGTCATTTGATCAAAAACTTGGCATGATAAAATATTTAATTCAAAATAATCCAATAAAAATACATGTAAATCCCTTTATTCCAAGCATGGAATTCAACCAAAATGTTTTCAAAATCCATTATAAACATTACACATATTCATACTTTAAATAAAATGAATTTAAATAGAAGAGAAAAATATACCACATGAAATAATAATAGAGGGAGGAGACACCAATATAGGAAGGAATAAATAGTTGATTTACATTGGAAACATATGAAAATTGAGGGATAATACACCTAAATTTAAGTAGAAGGGTGTGGAAACCCTCCTAGGGGTCCAAGGAGGTTTGATTGATCATGAGGGAGAAGCAAGTAGATGATCCAAGAAAACAGTAAAATAACGCAAATCACAGAACCAAAAAAAGAAATTTATGAGTAAGGAGGATAAAAAAATAACATACCATGGATTCAAGGCTTGATTTGTCTGAGAGAGAGTGTAGGAAGAGCATTGAAAGTAGGGGACTTCCATGAAATCTTAAGAATTATGAATGAAATCAGTGTGGTTAGGGTTCTTTTAAATAGATCATGGAAAGTATTATCAATGCTTCAAAAAAAGGGGTGATAAAGATACCTTTTACCACAAATGTTTCACTCCCCACCATATAGATTGCCTTAAAACACTTATTAAGCACAACCTCAATAGGTTTCCTTTACCAAATCAGAAAAGACATTTGAAAAGAAAATAATCTCAACGTAGGGTCAATGCTCTCTCGACATACTCAGGATGATGTCATGATAGAGAATGATCGTCTCTAATAAGGAGTAAACTAGGGTTCCACAAAAATGTGTGTATAGATCTTCTGATCCATTCTCACAAAAAAAATAGGCTACACTTGACTTTAACCGACACCTTTAACCAACAACTGACACCGCGTCTCCTGACAATTCATGTCCAAGTCCAAACATGAGTCAATTGCCTCACAAAACCCAATTAATTTCTGATGTATCCTCTACCATAGAGGGACAATTATCATTTAACCAAAACTCTCAAGCATGCCTCTGGAAAGTCTTGAAACTATCAGTACTTGTTCACACTCAGACACTCACCAATTAAGATTCAAATAGTACCACACACAAATAGAATGTACCTTTAACACCCAACTCATACTCTAAAAAGTTTTCCAACACAAGGATAAGATAATCATGCAATAAATAAAGTTATTTTCATTAAACCGGAATCTCCCTTGGAACTCTTCTTAAAAATTGGACACTTCACCCATGCCATGATTTATTCAAAAACATACCATCTCCCAGCATCATTCGAGTCACGAGTGTCTACATGCACTCTGACTGCATTAGAAATAGTGGAAGCACTGATCGAATGATTGAGACACTCGAACAGTCCTTCCCATTGAAGTAATTCATGAAAATATAGCACCCTAGTTGCTTCGTTAAAAGCTAGAGTCATCAATATACCTATATCACAAAACTCGAGAACCTATATTCATTACTTGATCTCAAAATGAGAATACAACCAAGATCATTGACTAAAAAGGCATCCAAAAAAATGGACCAACCTCTTACACAGGTTTACCTTGAACAAAAAATACATCAAACTTCAATGGTATGATTCAAACTAAGGGCCTCTAGGTCTCTTTCCTAGCCCTACAGAACAAGTCTCACAACTGGGTCATAAGGTCTAACCACCTATCCCAAAATATCAAACCTCTATAAAGAAGGTAAAGATCACAATGATCTACAAGGGTCAAAACTGAAAGCATAGATTACAAGGTTGTGATCTTCACTGAGAATCCTCATAAGGAACTGATCCCTAGAGGTCATGATACCAACGTAAAAGAGATATTGATCTGACACTCACCAGGTATCCCTACATGATAATACCCCCTAGAGGTCCAGTTAGCAAGAAAGATCCTAGTATCCATCAGTATTGTACTCAGCAATCCAACTAGATAACCATGAACTGAGAAACCACACCCTAAAAGGGGTACAACAGAAGGGCATCACATGCCATATCGACCTACTAGGGTCATTATACCTCCCATGCATGAGGACTGAGTCATCAACCTCACACAAACTCCTTAATTTTTATCCATATAACTTTCCATCAGAATGAAATATATATATATGTATATGTATATGTATATATAAGTTGGCCTAATTAAATAGGAATCAGTTATCAGTAAAAATCACACACTAGTAGGATTATATGAGGTGAATCCAATGTTCCAAATATGATTCATGAGATTCCTATTTCCTTTCCCAGACAAGAGTCAAAATCCATCAATGACCTCTTTCCAATGGCCAAGATCCATAAATCAATAATAAATCTTAACATACACACAAAATTTGTGTCACTCAATGTGAAGATATTATACAAATGTAACATCATAGATCAAAACAATAACCTCATACCCTGGAAACTAGGAATTCTTACCAGAACATGTTTTCTCAATGCACTAGTCTGATATCCATCACAGTTTCTGAAACTTTACTAATACTCATGCCTACCATTTCCCAAATAGTAAACACCATGAAAAGAACATCTCTAATACCACTTTGTAATGCCCGACCCGGATGCCACTAAACCAGTGCTCCGAGCAGGTTCGTTACGGGGCCTTAAGGGTTCCTCTTCGTACACTAGTGGAACTAGTGGAAAATAGGTCTATACCCACGCATCAATCCCCATGGTTTGAAAAAATATGGGGATAGATAGTATTTTTTGACCTATTCCAACAGTTTTGTGAAAATCGTGGGTATACTGAAACTGATATGAGATTTTTATCGGGATCCACCGCCCAATTTTTCATTCCCTTCCCCTACATCTCCATGTGCCCTATCATCTCTGACCTCTCCTCCCCTCTCAGACCTTGACCTCCTGCACTCGCCTTCACCTCTTCCTCTCAGATCCCGCCTCCCGGCCCCCACCTCCCTCCCTCCGCTTTCTTTCCTCAGCGGTCGCCACTACCTCTATCTCCTGGTCCCTACCTCCGCCTCCCATACCTACGCCTCTGCCTCTCAGCCCTCATATCTACCTCTACGGCCACCTTCTGGCCATGGCCGCCTTCGCCTCCGCTTACTGGCCCTCGCCTCCTCCTTCGCGGTAGCCACCGCCTCCGCCTCCTCTCGGCTGCGGCCACCTCTACCTCTGCCTCATTAGATCGAGTAATAAAGAGAAGGATTTTCATAAGGTATTATCCTGAAACACTATCATACCATATTATGAAGAATTAATATCTTCTAGATAATGGATAAATTGTGAGAGAAGTGGTGTCTCATACTCATGTTGTTGCGCAGTCTTCTGAAATTCTAGTTCAAGCTACCTGTGAACCTAAATTACCATTAGTTGTTGAATTATTATGAGAATATTGACCTCCTAAATGGGGGATAGAGTTCAAAAATCAAGGATATTTGGAACAAATCTTACAAATTTAGAATATGATGAGGATCTATCACTAATCCAAGGTTCTAAAATGTGGATAGAATTTGAAGGTACTCAAATCCAAGTTTGAATATTTTATAACCTAGATTCATTTCATTTTTTAAGCATATATCATAGATTTTTCCTTGAAATATTCTTAGTGAATGATAAAGTTTCCTAAAATTTAGGAATTGGATTACAATTATGATCACTTGCATTTAAAAGTAAGGGATCTATGTTATCAATGCACTTTAAAAGAATACATTGATCATTATAAGTATTGTTACCACATTTATTATTATAAATTATGGTCACTATTTATAATTAATAATTATCAAATCAACACTCTTTTCAACTCTAATAGTGTCACTGGGCATAATAACATTACAAATAATTTTTTTATAACCCTTTGGGATAATATGCATGATAAAGTTGTGAATGATGTTCAAGATTTCCTTATTACCTTTTATATGCTTGTTTAAGTTAATCCCCAATTTATCTCTTTAATTACTAAAATTGATCTTTTTTAGATGTCAAATATTTTGGTCTAACTAAAGTGGTAAATACTCTACCCAAAATTATTTTGAAGATAATGATTTTATGATTGGGTTACCTTGCCTTTAAAATGATATCATACAATCAATATGGGGTCATTACTAAAAGAAAAATTGAATACTGATTTTTACTGCTTTTAAATGTACTAATATTATTCAAAAGAAATCCATGCATATAAATTTAACTTTAAAGTGTAACATTTCTAAACATTTTGATACCATTCATTGGAATTTTATTTTATATATTCTTAGAGTTTTTCAAAATATTTCAATAAATTATTTGTTGTAACTTAAAATAATACCATAACTTTTATGCCTAATAATGGACCTCAAATGGGGTATTTTAAATTCTAAAGGGGTGTAAGGCATGGTGAACCCCTTTTTACATTGTTTTTTGGACTTACAGAAGATTTCATAAGAATATTCTTGTGAAAGGATACTAAAATTGTGTTTTTTACATCTATTAGGGCTTCATGGTACTTACTTACACCATTGAACCTATTTTATATTGATGATATATTTATTTTCTTTTAAGGGGATAAACATACACGTGAAACAAAAAAAATACTTCTTTGTGAAAAGTGAGTGTGTTTATGGCAGTCCATAGCATAGAATAAATATTTTGTCTACTTTAACAAATACATTTTATTTGAATGAAAAATAAAATTATCAAATAACTCAATGTTAAAATAAAGAGTGATTAATGTTAAATACCTTTCAATTACTATTTTTTACATAGGTAAGGTTATAAACTTAGAAACCATAGTTTCCAAAACTATACTATAAATTTTGTAATGACCTACAATTTCTTGTGTTAGTGGAGTTGGTGAAAGTGTTAAATATAGATGGAGTAGAGCTCAAGTGGTTTTGAAATTTAGAATATGGATTTGGGAGAAGGATACTTAAGATGTTTTGGAGTGTTAAAAGTGATGTTTCATAGCTGAAGGGACCAATGGAAAATACTTTAATCAAAGTTTTGGGTGTTGGGAAATTAAAACCCATTAGGTTTTATTTAGTATAAGCCATCAGAACCTTGGGTAAAGGCTGCACGAGTTTCAACATCTATCAAATGGGTCAAACACCCACCTTTGAGAGCCTGATGGCTGTAATTGGAGATCTAGTGGTCTACTAGAACTCCAGTGAGGGCCACCAGAATACCGGTGGTTCCCCTAACCCCCTAATTCATGTAGGGGAATTTTGTTCATTCCATGATAAATTTTATAAAATTTATCCCCTATACTTTATCCCTTAATTTTATACATGTTTTAAGGATTCACCTTTCATTATCCACTCTTATACCTTGTATTCTCCAAGATTTTTATCCTCTTCTACTTTTATAATTTTGAAACGTCTATGGTAGTTATTTTCTCTTGAGTAATGTTCATAACATGTAATGTTTTATTATTGGTTTCCCTCTATTATTCTTAGTGATTTGCTATAAATTCCTAATTTGTATTATTTTTTTCATTTCTTTGATTTTAAGTGAACAAGGATAAATCATACTACAATAAAAGATGAGAAAAAAACCTACGGTCATGAGGTAGGTGGTACCTATTATTTTATCTCATTTTATATGTGTTTATATGTGATGTATAATTGTGTACTTTGAGTAAGTGGGTATGATGGAATGAAATTGATTCAATAACTTGAGTGGGTATGGCTTATTAGAACCATGATAGATATTCTACACAGGATGAGCCTTGGGTTTAGAGGTTTCCAATGATTAATTCAATGTAAGGGAATTATCAAAAATTAAAATATAGATCCATGAAGGTTGTATGCTGACAAGTTAAGAAAAGGGAGAAATTGTATGGTATAATTTGAGGATTTTGATCCTCATGAATTGTAGTGATCCATATGTGTTATGGGGTAGTTCAAGATGAGTGTTCTTGACAAAATTAGTTCTTCAGGAGTGATGAATTATGAGAATGGAATGAGATTACTATATAAGTACCTATGTGGTCTTGTGTATGAGAATACATTTAGGGTAGATTTATTTGGTAGTCACCAATGTGTTTTTTTATAGGGAGCCTCAAGTATAGAAATGAGAGTAATGATTCATAAGGGTTATGTCAACATTGAAGGATGACTTGTGAAATGATTATTGATTGCTTGTTGAGACTAAGCGTGGTCTCTAATGTTTGTGAAAGATAACTTACCATGGATATGTGACAATAATGTTGGCTAGGCTTTGGGTTTACATTGTGACCTTAATACATAAAATTGATAAGTAGGGAGATAGGTTACTATATCACTTGTCAGATGATAGTTGTGAGTTCCCAGTATTTCTAGGAAAGATGAGCTCCTTAAAGGGTGGTTCAAGGTTCTTGATTCATGATATTTTATATCCATTAAAAAATGGTTTAGTGGGGTTTCTATGTTATTCTGTTATGTAATTACAGCTTCTTACATGTACCTTTTTATTATTATTGCATGATACTCTATTCATTACCAGGAAGAAGAGGCATAGATGCTGGAATACTATTATGGGGACCCCTCCTACTATGCAGTAGTGATCATATGTCCCTATACTTATTAACATTATATTGAGTCTATATTTAACCCTATATATAGTTTATCTTATTTATAAGATAAATTGGATATATCAAAGCCTTGTCATGATCATATGGGTGCCTTCCTCATCAGGATCTTGTGGGTGGAGGTGTTTCCAACTATAATATTTGGTCTCCTAGAACCAACAGATTGTAATTTTATTACATAGACATTTAATTTATTTAAATATTAAACATCTTTTTACATATTTTTCATTGTTCTACATGAATATGATGTAATAATGTCCTAGAGTATTTTTTACATTGATAAGTTCATGGAAGTTCCCCGCTATGATGATAACCTTGAAATGCTATAAAAATATTCTTAAATATAGTTCTACAGTTTGATGAAATACTATGATTGGACACATAGCATGAAGACCGTCAGGTGTGAGTACTTGTAAGAAGATGAGACTTCCTCACATGAAGTTTTCACTTGGTAATCTCCAATACAGAAGATTATGAGAACAGACCCACCAGTAGGAATTCTGCATGTTTTAGTGTCATCAGAAATTTCTATCTGTGAGCATGTGTAATGATCCTTAGACTTTAATATTATCATTAATATGTGTCACGACTCATGCACTTTTATTTACTGATGAAAACCATCTTGCAGACAGTTAGCGGGAAGTAGGGTATGTTTGGTGCATCATGAGTGGCATTTTATTAATGGATAAGTCAAGAAAGTACTTGTCCCTTCCATTTATGGAAGTTAATATCTTGACCATTTGATTGAAATAGAATTTTAGCATGAAATTCCATGGGCATGGTGTAACAACAAGTTTATTTCAGGTAGTCAAAGAACGACTTATCAAGAATAAAAGTTGATGACACTATCATAAAACCTACTTAAAGAGATATTGCGACAAAGGGATTATATTACACAGTGAGCGTTCGTATGTGGATTTCATTATTGTGAATTTATGTTCTTTCTCTTTGGTTCCTTGAGCCATTGCTAGATAGTACTCTTGGAATTTAGGCAAGTCTGCCTAATGCCAATGAGAAAGAATCCTAGAGGGTCACACACTAAGTGTTTTTAGTGGTATCGGTTAAATTCTATTTGAATTTAATTAATGAAATAAATATTATTCTCAAGACCATGGAATAATTTTATTCAAGCTAAAATGATCTCATAAATTAAATAAAATATATTTATTTATTTTATTGACCATTTAATAAATATTTATTTACTAGCTTGTAAATAAAATATTTATTTAAGAGAATAAATTATTTATTTATTTATTTGGGTGTTCAATAAATGGAAGTGGATTTAGAGTAGACCAAGGCCAGTCCAGTAGTAAAATAAATATTTGAAATATGGTAAATAATTATTTAACTAGTTGTCACAAGTCAAAATAATAATGACGCTGCTATTATTTTTTGATGCTGAATTTTATTTATAATTCCATTTTGTGCAAGTTGGCACACCATAAATAATGACGCGGTATTATTATTATAAGCATGGGTTTTCTTTAAGTTCATGAATGTATTTAATTCCTGTTATGCAATTAAATATTGTAACTGAAGTTCCATGAATATAAATAGACAAGTACGCCTATTGTTATAGAGACCACACGACACCGAATCGTACACCCGGTGAATTGAGAATTGTTGAGATAAACAATTTATCTCTCAAATCCTCTTCCCACCCCTCTCAAGAATGAGATATTTTCTTCAAGGATGAAGAACAAGCGATCAAGAACGACCGATACAAGACACTTGCTTCGCCGCGCTAGCACCCGGAGAATGAGTGGTGCCAATCGGAGGCCATCGGAGCACGTGTGGATCACTGCTAGAGGGATTCTAGTTTGGATCCTTAAAAGTGAAATGAGATAATCTGGAAGGGTCATTCTGGACAATCAATATCATCAACGAAGAAAAATACCAAAGATCCATGTATTATTTTTCTTTATGAAATTAATTAAATTAATTACAAACATGATGTGTAAGATCCTCTCTAAAGGTTTCAAACCTCTTCTTTCTTTATCTAAATCTTTGATTATATTATATGGAGACTAGATTTCATCGTCGTATTGATCCCGGAATAATCATTGATCATGGTAAAAATCAAAGTTGGGTCTCATCCCAACCCCAGTTCTGTTGCGCCCAGAACCTTCAAGTGGTATCAAAGGGAGGTTACATCATAGTTTATAATTATTTAAATATTTTTTTGATGATTTACATATTCAATAATTTAGTTTTTTCAATTCAAGTTAATCTTTATGCAAATCTGAATCTTGATATCTGTTCATCCTCTTTTGTTTCTCGTTCACCTTACAGAAACGATCTTTTCTTTCAATTTTGATTAAAATAAAATAGAGGATCTCATCCAGAGGTTCCAAAGGTTCCTATCCGTACAACACCAGAATGCACGGTGTGTATTCAGTAGTACACGCCATGTAGTCAAGGTTCAATTCACCGGTTCTGGTACACCAAACCAATCTATGTCATTGGAGTTTTTCTAAGTCTTAATGACTCTGTGTGTCGACCAGGAATAGGTGGCACATGGTTTCCGGATTACACGATGTGTGTCCCAATGGAAACGACATGTAGTCCTTTCAGGATAGGGTTGGAACATGTACCTCATACACGGATTTCCCATTTGGAGACTGTTTAATGAGGAACTACACGGTGTGTGGCCCACTGAACACGCTGTGTACTCTGAAGATTTACGAAGTACACTCACAGGTCGTTTCACCGGGCGTGTACTTCAAATAAATGGTGAACAATAGTACACACCATGTATTTGGAACTACACATCGTGTACTCATCTAAATTGTGAAGATTTATTAAAATTTATTATTATATTATACAAACCCTTGAGATGTGTACCACCGTGTGGGAATAAAGTTGAGGAATAACACATGATAGGTGTTTTATATATGTGTGTTTAATTTAATATCTATGTAACCTTCATTTCTACTCATTGGGTAGTTATGAATAGGAATTAATCGGGTTTCCTCTAAGGTACAAGTTATATACAAAGATAATTTTAAATGAATTTATTTGTTTAAAATTTTGATGGATGATAATCTCAAGGAAATTCAGAAAAGGGTTTAAGATAAAAGTATTTATTAATTAAAGATGATAATTAATTTTTTCGGGCATGATGTATCTTAAACAAGAACAATTAAAGAATTTAATTATAGTTTTATTTATATGTAAATATCGTTTCACGTATGGATGGTCATGAGCTAGACCAAGACCTTTGTATCTAGATGGTTTATTTTAATTTATTTATTTGAATTAAATTTTTTGGCCTATGAGCATTCTCTTCATTAATATGTAGGGCCTTCATGCCCAAGGTTTCTTTTATGTAAAACCCATTTTTACCCCTTACCTACATGTGAGTTAAAAAAAAGTCATATTTAATGGATGGATCTCTCAAGATAGTGGAGGTGGTTCAAGCTGGAGCCGAGACAAAACCAATCCTATGAGATACAAAGGTGGACAGGTGGAAGTTGTAAACAAGAACCCAAAAGGTTCAAGGTGTTTTTCCCCTAGGTCAGGGTTAGTTTATCAACCGCTAGATAAACTAACCATTAGAAAATCTCATGATCATGACATTTACTTTATTTTATTTCTGTCGGTTGCATGGTTTATCATTATGGATGTGTTGTCATGATCACATAATTAATGAATTAAACAAGCATGCAAGATGGAACTATAATAAACCAGAATTATGTGTAAATATTATCAAAACATGTTTAATCACTTAATTAAGTTCCACTTAATATTAAAAATTGTGTGATAATTATAATAAGAAATTCACGCATAATAGATAAAAACCCTCAAATAAAATATTAAGTCAGACCAAGCCTTCTGTTACTTGATTGAGGGAAAAACTCAATAAAACTATGTGTTTGACCAACCCTTGTTGGGACACTTACTTTTATATATGAAGACCTTATCAAAGGTTCTGGGTTGACTTAACCATATTACATCAAGAGGAGTATCCATTTCTATACTTGGTGTAATATTGGAGGTAAGAATTAAGGAAATCCAAAGTCATGATTTCAATATTGGGGAGTCTATTCAACAGATCAAGGAGCTACAAGACCACAGTTGGAAAAGACCTACATACCTAAATACCTTCTAATAGCTTGAAAACCCCTTTTGGGGTTATGAGATGGGTAATATGGATCTTTTCCACTAGAATTTCATGGCAACTGGACATTATTAGTTCAATGGTGAGGGACATTGGGACTTGATAAAATAGTGGGAGACTTAATAAAATTTATTATTTCTTGTAAAATGTAATCAAGAAAGTACTAATGATTTTCTCTTTTAATTTTATGATAAAAATGAAAAACTCATGAACCACACTATCCCTACGATCATTTCTAGATAAAGACAACAGCCTCACTGGCAGTAACTTCCAGGAATGGTTTAGACGCCTTTGGGTTATCCTACGCCATGAACAGAAGTCTTAAGTGCTGGAGTTAGCATTACCTGATCCTCCTTCTAAAGAGGTGAGTGATGAATATTTCTTGGTATATGAGAAACATATTAATGACGCAGTCTACATTCAATGTTTGATATTATCATCAATGTCTAGTGATCTCATGAAGTTTCATGAAAACATGTATTCTTATAGCATGCCTGAGAACCTTTGTTGTCTTTACCAGGATAGATTAAGACAGGAAAAGTTTGAGTTCTCTAACGCACTCTTTTAGAGTAATCTTGTATAAGGTTCCCCAGTTGGTCCTCATGTAGTCAAGCTCATTGGCTACATTGAGCGCCTAGAAGTTCTAGGGTTTAAAATCTCCGAATAACTAGGCATAGATCTCATTATCGCATCACTCCCTCATATCTTCTCTAACTTTTTTGTCAATTTCAATATGAAAAACATTGAGAAATCTCTATCTCTTATCTTCTTATACTAATTCACCAAGTGGACAAAGATATGAAGCATGAAAATCCTTTTGTCCTTATAGTGAACAATAGAAAAGGGAAGGCGAAGAGATTTAATCCCAAAGCTTCTTCATGACCTACGACCTTCCAAGAAAAGGAAGATCAAAGGGGGGTAAGGGAACATGAGGATATTTGTTTTGCATGTGGAAAGAAGGTCCACTGGAAGAAGAACTGCACCCAGCCTAAGAAGCAAGGGGAAGCTTTAAGTGCATTTTTTATTGAATGAAATCTATATGTTTCTAAAAATTGGGTATTAGATACATCTTGTGGTGCTCACATATGTATCAAAACATAGGAACGAAGTAAATTTGGGAATATTGAATGAGGGGAGGTAGATTTACAAGCAACCAATAGAGACAGACTTTCTACTATAGCTATCGGGGGCTACCACCTCACATTGCCAGCTGGGATGATCTTGGTGTTAAAGGGTTGTTTTTACATGCCTTCTGTAACCAAAAACCTAATTTCTGTATCCAGACTAGACATAGATGGATTTTTTTTCAAGTTTGGAAATTAATGTTGCTTCTTTTATAAAGATAGCATTTTTTTGGTAGGGAACATTTATAAAACAGCCTTTATGTTTTGGATTACACAAACCAAGTAATTTCAATCGATGGCAAAGATAATTTACATGACTCATACTATACCCAACTTTGGCATCATAGGTTAGGTCATGTAAATGAGAAATGCTTGAAAATGTTACATCAAGATGGATATTTATATTCTTTTGAACTAAAACCACTTGGCGTATTTCATGCATGTTTATAAGGCAAAATGACCAAATCCCTATTTGGTGGGAAAGGTTAAAGGGCTAAATAGATTCTTGAATTGGTTCATACTGATGTGTGTGGACCATTTCCAGTTGAAGAAAGGGGTGGGTACTCATACTTCATAACATTTACTGATGATTTTAGTAGATATGAATATATATACTTAATAAGGTATAAGTCAGATTCCTTTGATAAGTTCAAGGAATATAAGAAGGAAGTTGAGAACTAGATTGGTAAGAAGATTAATAAACTCCACTCAAACCGAGGTGGGGAATATCTTAATTAGAACTTCATTGATTACTTATGGGGTTTTGGGATCATATCCCAACTCACTCCTCCTTACACACCACAATGGAATGGTGTAAGTGAAAGGAGGAACTAAACATTGTTGGACATGGTGAGATCAATGATGAGTCATGAAATTATTCCATTATCCTTTTGGGGTATTCATTACAAACAGCAGCACACATACTAAACTAAGTACCAACTAAATCAATAAATGGTATTACATATGAATTCTGGAGTGGAAAAAAATCCATGTTATCGAATTTACATGTGTGGGGTAGTGAATCATTTGTTAATGCCTCTTTAGGTAACAAACTCACACCCTGAGGCACAAAGTGTACCTTTATAGGATACCCCAAGTAAACAAGGGGATATTTCTGATAAAACCCCTCAAAAAAAGGTTATAGTGGCAATACATGCCATATTCCTTGAGAGGGAGCACATCTCAAAAAAGAGATAGTGGGAGCGAGATATAATTCGATGAATGTGAGTCTCAAGGTACACAAGAGTTGGTACAGGAACAGATTCCACAAACCCCCATGGAAGTAGAATATGTTCCAGAGACACAAGTACTGCGTAGGAGTACAAGAGGGGTTAGAGAACTGGAACAGTATGGTTTTCTAGTTACTGAGGATGGTTACTCATTATTAGTTGATAATAATGATCCTCTAAGCTACAGGGAAGTAGTAAGTGGCATAGACATTTCCAAGTGGCAAGAAGCCAGAATTCTGAAATGGATTCCATGTACCAAAACCAAGCCTGGATTTTGGTAGATCCTCTATTTGATGTAACACATGTTGGTTTCAAATGGGTATTCAAGAAGATACTGGATGTGGAAGGAAAATTCAGCACCTGTAAGGCATGACTAGTTGAAAAAGGGTTTAAATAGCATCAAGGCATTGAATACGATGAAACCATTTCACCAGTTTCAATACTGAAATCCATCAGAATTATATTGGCCATTACCACTTACCATGACTATGAGATTTGGAAAATGGATTTCAAAATATCCTTCCTTAATGGGAACCTTTAGGAAGATGTCTACATGACACAACCTAAAGGGTTTATGACTCCAAAGGATTCCAATAAGGTGTGGAAGTTGCAGAAATCTATTTATGTATTAAAGCAAGCATCCAGGTCATGGAACATTCATTTTGATAAATCCATAAAAAAATTTGGTTTTATCAAGAATGAATGTGAGCCGTGTGCCTACAAATGGTTTAGTGGGAGTGAAGACGTTTTCCTAATAGTATATGTTGATGACATATTACTTATTGGAAATGAGATACCAGTCTTATAGACTGTTAAGGCATTGTTGAACCAATGCTTATCCATGAAGGACTTGGGTGAGGCAGCATATATTATTGGGATCAAGATTCATCATGGTAGATCCAAGATATTTTTGGGCCTAAGTCAAAGTACATACATTGATAAGATACTTAATAGATTCAGTATGGAACAATCCAAGAGGGGATTGTTGCAAGAATCACATGGCATTCATCTTTCCAAGAAAATGTGTCTTTAGACACACGAGGAAATAAATATGATGTCAAGGAATCTATACGCATCAGTGATTGGGTCAGTCATATATGCCATGCTATGTAATAGTATGGATGTTGCCTATACATTGAGTTCAGTAGGCAGATATCAATCTAACACACGTGAACGTCATTGGATGGTAGTCAAGACTATCCTAAAGTATTTGAGGCGTACTAAGTATATGTTCCTGGTTTATGGAAGAGATGAGGAACTAGTCATCATAGGATATGTAGATGCTAGTTTCTAGACTGATCAAGATGACATGAAGTCGCAAACAGGATACATCTTCACTTTGAATGGAGGTATGGTGAACTGGAAGATCTCAAAGCAGAGTGTGGTTGCAGATTCTGTAGTAGGGTCTGAGTATATTGCAGCTTCTGAGGCAGCTAAAGAAGTAGTTTGGATGCAAAGATTCATCCAGGATCTATATGTGATACCTAGCAGTAAATATCCCATCACACTTTATTGTGATCATACTACAGCAGTGGTTCTCGCAAAAGAGCCAAGGTCACATCAGCAGATGAATCACATACTTCGGAATTATCATATCTTGAGGGATTTTTCTCAGATAGGTGAAGATGCAGTGATCAGTATTTCTATAGAAGGCAACATGGCGGACCCCATGACTAAAGCCTTTACTCATAAGAAACATGATCACCATGTGAGGTCTAGTGGACTGAAGGTTGTAGGCATTTGTCTCTAGTCCAAGTGGGAGTTTGTAAGAGTTGGTGTCCTAGAACCAATTAATTATACTTTTATTACATGTACACTTAATGTATTTAAATATTAAACATCTTATTACATATTATTCATTATTCTGCATGACTATGATTTAATAATGTCCTAGAGTATTTGTTGCACTAATAAGGTCATGGAAGTTCCTCTCTATGATGAGAACCTTGAAATGATATAACAATATTATTAAATATAGTTCTACAGTTGGATGAAATACTATGATGGGAAACATAGCATGAAGACCATCAATTATAAGTACTCATAAGCATACGATACTTCCTCTCATTAAGTTCATACTTGTTAATCTCCAAGACATGAGATTATGAGAACAGACCCACCAGTAGGAATTCCACATGTTTTGGTGTCATCAGATATTTCTATTTGAGATCATGTGTGGTGATCCTTAGACTTTAATATTATCATTAATACATGTGACGACTCACGCACTTTGATTTACTAATGAAAACCATCATGCAGATAGTTGGTGGGAAGTAGGGTACGTTGGGTGTGTCATGAGTGGCATGTTATTAATGGATAAGTCGAGGAAGGATTTTCCCCTTCCATTTATGGAAGTTAATATCTTGGACCGTTGATTGAAATAGAACCGTCTCATGAAATTCCATGGGCATTTAGTAACGATGAGTTTATTTCTGGTAGTCAATGGACAATGTATCAAGCATAAAAGTTGATGACACTATCATGAAACCTACTTGATAAGATATTGCGACAAAGGGATTATATTACACATTAAGTGTTGGTATGTGGATGTCGTTTTTGTGACTTTAAGTTCTTTCTTTTGGGTGACTTGACCCATTGCTAGACAATACTCTTGGACTTTAGGCAAGCCCGCCAAATGCCAATGAGAAATAATCCTAGAGGGTCACACACTATGTGTTTTTGGTGGTCTCAGTTAAATTCTATTTAAATTTAATTAATGAAATAAATAATATTCTCAAGACCGTGGAATAATTTTATTCAAGTTAAAATGACCGTATAAATTAAATAAAATTTATTTATTTATTTTATTGAACATTTAATAAATATTTATTCACTAGTTTGTAAATAAAATATTTATTTAAGAGAATAAATTATTTACTTATTTATTTGGGTGTTCAATAAATGGAAGTGGAGTTTGAGCGGACCAAGGCTATTCCAGTAGTAAAATAATTATTTGCAAGACAATAACTAATTATTTAATTAGTTTTCACAAGTTAAAATAATAATGATGCTGCTATTATTTTGTGATGTGGAATTTTATTTATATTTCTGTTTTTCGCAAGTTGGTGCACCATAAATAATGACACGGTATTATTATGAGCATTTGTTTTCTCTAAGTTCATGAATGTATTTAATTGTTGTTATGAAATTAAATATTGTAACTGAAGTTTCATGTATATAAATAGACAAGTATGCCAATTGTGCCAAAGACCAAACGAGACCGAATCGTACACCCAGTGAATTGATAATTGTTGAGCTAAACAATTTATCTCTCAAATCCTCTTCTCATCCCTCTCAAGAATGAGAGACATTCTTCAAGGCCGAAGAACAAGTGATTAAGAATGACCGAAAAAAGACACTCGCTTCACCGCGCTAGCACCCGGAGAATGATCAGTGTTGATCGGAGGCCATCAGAACATGTGTGGATTAATACTAGAGGGATTATTGTTTGGATCCTTATAATCACAACGAGATAATATGGAAGGTTCATTCCAGGCGATCAACATATTCAATAAAGAAAAATACCAAAGATCCAGGTATTATTTTTCTTTATGAAATTAATTAAATTAATTATAAACATGATGTGCAAGATCCTCTCTAAAGGTTTCAGGCCTCTTCCTTCTTTATCTAAATATTTGATTCTATTCCATAGAGACTGGAATTTGTCGTATTGATCCTATAATAATCATTGATGATGGTAAAAATAAAATTTGGGTCCCATCCCAACCACGCTTCCGCTGCGCCCGGAACCTTCACCAACCATATGAAATTCTATTCCACTAGAGATCCAACCATTTCATAATAATCCTACCTCACTTTATTGATCATTATTTGTCAAATTTCATGCTACTGAACCTTGAAGTAAAGAAATATTATGCAAAAATGTTGAGCAGTGACTGGATTCTTTAGGATGTGATTCATTTTTGGGGCTTAAGTAGTGTTGAATGAAACAGTTTATAATTCTTGAAACTTCTTAAGGTTCATTAATCATTCTACGTGGATTATTGGTAGATGCTTTAGTGAATTTCTCTTGAATTATAAGTTATCATTAGTTTGAATTAGATACAATGTTTCATCATTAATTCTTGGATTAAGGAATTAATGATGAGACATTTCAATCTAGTTTGAATGGGTGGTATTAAGTTCATTTTAAGATGACGTATATTTTCCTTATGAATTAAAAGTAACATAGAATTAATTTATCATATTACTCAATTTCTCACTATAAATCGATAGAGTAATATAACAATTTATTCTTAGATAAAGTTCAAAGTGATGGAGAAGCATGTTATTTTAACTATGCTCATTTTTTTACTACAAATCCATTACATATATTTTTATACTTGAAAATTTATATATCTTTTGAGATTAGTATTTTAAATTTTATTGTATTTTCCCTTGTTAATTTCACTTACTATTATGCATAATTATTTTTTTGTTCTTAGTTAAATTCATTGAATGTATTCCCTTACTCTTATTGTGAATTTATATTGTCTTAGGCCAATAATGGAAGTCATGACAATTTTATTTGGGGTGAGAAACAATTTAGCTTGTATATTTGTATGTTCATTGCCTGTTCCCATGTTTTTTAAAAAAAATTAAGATTGTGATCCCCTTTGGGTGAAATTTTCTACAACTCATTCCACTAAAAAAATTCTAAATTCATCCCAAAACCAAAAACCTTTAAAATCAATTAGATCATTGGTTTGGGAGAAAATTTTCACTGACAGCCTCCACTTTCTACTCAACATGAGGTTTTGGGATGGTTGGGCCTTCACTAGGGCCTATTTCTTCATTATTCTTCTCACAATGTCATCAATCCTTATAATCACATAATAAATATCAATGAAATTATTGAATTATTTTTCCTTCAGACCATATATTTTGTTCTTTCATGTCCACAATGTCACATGTACTCCCATTTTTTTATCCATGTATTTTCATGTTTTCTAAACTTTCCTTATAGAATAGTCTTGGTCCTAATCACATTAAAAACACTATTTTGTGATATTATTCTGGGTAATGCCTCAAAATGAAATAGTAGCTACTTAATAATGTGAATACTTAACTCCTTCAATAGATGAACACTTCTTCTTCAAACTAGAAGACACTTCCATATTTGTAGCACCACCACAAGGTACTAGCTATAGATTCCTGATAATATTTTCACTAGGTCATAGAAACCTACAAATTACTTTCCACGTTATTTTCATGATATTTTATATAAACCCTTAGAATAATTGTGTAATATTTTGGCATTGAATACTCGACTTTAAAGGAAAAAATTGGTCACTAATTTTATTGAGTACTTAAGGTTGTTTTGTTGACATTCCAAATATTAAATGAAATTGGTGATTTTCTTTGGTGATTCATCCACTAATTGGTTACTAGAGGAATTTTATTTCTCTTCTTATTTACTCATCAAATGTTTTCTATTTATTATAGGGAATTTCTTCTTGATGTCGCTAGACATATACACTATTCTATAGTGGATGTCTACAATATCATAGTAGTGGTATGATGTGATTTTTTTCTTATAAATAGCCCTTTTAATACAATATGTTTCCTCATTTCTTGTAGGAACATGTTTTGACCCATGGGGAATTGTGGTTCATATATTGGGAAAATGACTTGTATAGTCACAAAAGACAGGTATGTTCTAGTTTAGTTTTTATTTTATTTTCTTTATCACATCAATCACTTGGGACTTTTACTGCTTTCTACAGACGGAGGGTAGTCACATTCTGCAAAGGGGGCCAGAAGGGCACTAGAGGTAGTTACATGGTTTTCTTTATAGGGGAGGGAGATTGGGGTAGTAGAGGGATTAATTAATGTGATTCATTTTTTTTCTACCTTTGTACTGTGTTGTTTCTGTTTATTTTCTTTTCTTTCAGTGTGGACGTCTGATGTACGGATGGGTCATGCTGAAATTTTATTTATTTTCTACTATTGTTTTAATTAATTGTTTGTGGGGGAAATCATTCCCGAGTGGTGATTCCTTGATTCCCGGACACTTGTTCCTATCTGTGGGAATATCCCATCCACCTTAGTCTATCCTATTATTCCTATATTAGAGTCTATTTCTAAACCATGGGAAGCCCTAGGAAACATGGATAATTAGAGAGGGATTGAGAATTTCTAGGAATGAATTATGAATTCCCATAAATAAGGATCAAGGACATTGGAATTTATAATGAGAATATATGGGAGACTATGAAATATATATTTATTCTAAAAATGATATGGGTATAAAAGGTGGTGAAATGATAATTTGTTGAGACTAATAAATGGAGATTCACATTCATAACCAATCTGATAATGTAATATTAGATCATGAGATAATGTACATTGTTGTAGTCGATGATTAGAATCCATCCCAATGCAACTATATAAATACCTTGGTGCCAAAAATACTATATCATACAGTAGATAGTTTGGTTTGAAATTCCCAGTAAAACCTTCATTAACCTCATGGCAGGGATCAGGACTTATTAACATATTGCAACTGGGGCCAAGGTAGTTATTCGCTTATAACATACACTGACTGGAGTTCCACACAACCCTAAATACAACAATATACCCAAAAGAAATACTCGAGGTTGTATAAAGCTACCTTCATTCTCCAATACAATGTTAGGAATAGGGTGAGTCTTCTCACCAGTTCTTCTATGAAGATTTCGTTCATTCTTATTCACACCACATAGTTTTATTTTTACAAGGAATCCCACTCATATGGAAAAGGACCGGTAAATTCCTCATGATAATTGGGTTCTCTGGATTGACTTGTCAATATTTGTAAGAAAAAACTAAATTCCCCTTATAAGACTTTCAACTTTAAAACATATCACTCCCAGAAGCAGGGTATTTAATCCCTTGTTTGAGACACCAAAGGGGGTGCCACATAACACATATAAAAGACACTTTCTTGTTTTTCTTCTTCGTACTTCAGTTTTATAGGCAGGAAAACCTTCACCATAGTCAAATATGTGATCTACTAAAATCTATGAATATCCACATTCAAACTCTCCCTTCAAACACTTTAGAATATTGACATTTTAATCTTTATTTAAAAATATTCATTTAATAAATAGGTATGCTGAGTCTTTATTAAAAACTCTCCTTAAAAGAAAATCTCGAATAACGCAACATTGTATTCTTCATTTAAGACTTCGAATACTATGGAATATATATTACCAAAAATCTTCATTCAAAAAATTGCTGGAATGAGACCTGAAATCTTGAATCATTCAACTATCTGAACCATGCAAGAGTTGCACTCACATGCTGCATGTTTTTCCTCATGAACACTAACTGTTATCCTGCTTGTCCACACCTACAGTTGTAGTTACCAGTCTATAATAGCTTCATGGAAGATTCTGACTCCCTGTGCAACAATATTTATGCAGGCCATTGAAATTTTTTGTAACCTCATCCTACTAAACCAGTTAAAAATTTCTCCAGCATTCATGTATTTTAAATCAGTTCTAAAATTCAGATATTAAGATCAATTCAGACCTTAATATATCAACCACCTCTTCAATTCAACTAGTGAACATGATTCATATCCAATTTCAAACCTGTATAAACTTTAATCCATGCTTCAAACACATATCAATATCTCAAAATCATGAATTTCATTTCATTATGAAATTCTTCCATGCATACCTTCACCCTTGGTCCTCTTCTAAGACTTCTTCTTTATGTTAACACATCGACTTCACTCTCTCTATATATATTTTCAACACATATTCATGTAATATATATTCATTCCATTATTCTTGACAAATCCCATGCCTCTTTAATCAAACATACATCATTCATACCTCATATATTCTCCATAAATCCAACCAATTAAGGCTTGGTTGCAACAATCCCTCCCCCCTTGAATTTTGTTGATAATTTTGTAGCATGCTCAAAGGATCCCATACACAACATCATTATTCTATCCTCCTCTGTCAATAAAATACAAATGATCTTTGTATCTTTAGAAAATATCAAGTCCATTGTATAACCCCACCCCCTCCTCAATATACTCCATGCACTAAATATGTTTACAGAAATTGTCTCCTTTAAAACCACTTCATGAATACCAGATTAAGAGATATATTGCCCCTATTGATGTTTGCACCTATAGACACCATTTTAAAAATATCATAAAATATGGTTGAAACCAAGACAACCTTAAAGATCAGATTTGACACCTGCTCCACTTTATAACAAGCAAGATACCCACAGATCTTCATAAATCCAACATCTTCATACTGATTCCAGCATATACAATTAGATCCATATTTGAATTTTTTTTTAGATGATAGATTCAGTAATATTGGTTCATAGATTCATTCATGGAACTGTATTCATTATCTCTTTCTTAAGTTTATTTATTTTAAAAAAAATGGGCAATTTAAGCTTTGAAACTGCATTCATTTGCATAATGCATATCCAGATTTGGATTTTGTATCCACTGATCTTCAAACGTCCAACATGTAAACACTGATTTTTCTGATTCCAATATATTTTCTGTAATACCACTACAATTTTTCTTGAAACCCATATCACAAGGCATCTCCTTTCTTCCAAATTATGCTAAATAACTTGTATGAGAAAATTTTTCAACTCCCCCTTAATGTCTTCATTTCCTACCACCATATGGTGGAATTATTTTACCATGAGAGGCTCTTGATAATATTGTCTTCTTCAAGAATCTTCAAGATTATCTTGGAAAAACCACTCATCTAATACCATCATGTTAGTGCAAAATAAATTTACATGAAATATTAAATAATTCTACTTCCTCATAAAGTTGTCTAATCACTTCACTGAGGTCTTTCATCATCAGATAGGGCTTTAACTTACTTTTGGAGTCTTCCAAGAATGTCTCAAAACTGTTGGGGGTCAAGGTACTTGACTCTAACATGTGTATCACTTCAAATAAGCTTTGATAGTCACTATTTTATAATATTTCAGCATGCACAGACATATTCCAGAATGTTTGTACAGATTCATCATAGTTTTCTCCAAGCCAATGGATGTGACAATATTGTTTCACAAATTTTCCTTCCCACTGCTTTCATAATATCCTTTTACTTAAAATCTTTATAGAAATATTTTAGCATGAAAAACACAAATTCAAGAAAATACAATTAGATTCCAACATTAAATCCCCAAGATAACATATTTAATAATACAGCTACACAGATTCCAGCTTGTGGCCTTCAAGGTGATATATTTAAACACCTATTTCACTTAAATTATTCCTAAAATCCTCAATGATTCTTATTTTGATGCACACATAGTGGAAATACCTCTTGGATTTAATCTCCCCTAAATCAATTCACACATCAGTTTAAACAATATAGAGTAAGGGGAGAGGGGTTGTCTCCAATATCTTCATTCTGTGAAATGTGGTTGGTCATTGTGAACCAACCCCTTACATTATTCTTCCAAGTTTTTATTTGATGTGAAACACATGGAAAAACCTCCTCATTTCATGAATTTTAATTCAACCCTTTTGTAATGATCATCTCACTAGTAAATAATTCATCCTTTGAAGCATGATATTTTGAGTTTTTTCATCCCTCTTTCTACATGTAAGAGATAATCTATCATTCTTCCATTTATTCTTCATAGTGGTATGGTTGGAATGGAATATACATGTCACTGTGGTAACATCTTTCTATATGGGATTCTTAAATTACCCATGGATTTGTACTACATACTTTTTGAATCCAGAACAAAACTCTTCTTACTATTTTATGTTGTTTTATAATTCTCCCTCACTACATGGAGCAAGAGGGGGGCTAGTGTAGGAGCACTAGAAAATAATGGTTCATGTGGGTAGGGATCAGGATAAGTAGTTGTTATAGAGAAGTAGGTATTTGGTCCTATAAAATACCATCTTTGGGAAATTAAAATCAGTTGTATTCAGGACATAACAATCAAGGTCCTCTAGTCTAGAAAAAACAAGGGCCTTTATGCTATAAAAATATGGTCCTTTAGGTCATGAGCAGGGTTCTTTGGTCCAAGGAAAAAAATAAGGGCCTTTATGCTAGAAAAAAATGGTCCTTTGGGTCACAAATAAAGGTTATTTGGGAGATAAAAAATATCAACTTTTGGTCCATTAAAAAATCATGTCATTTAATCTTTAAATGTTAGGCCTTTAAATGGAAAATTATATTGGGTCTTCATACCATCAATCATTAGCCTTTAGACTAATATAATCATAATGAGATGAATATGGAGTCGATAGCCCCTAGGATTCACCTTTAGAATCACTTGAGATCTTGGTTTCCTTATTGATCTTCATTCTTTAGATTTTGGAAAAATTATAGTATTCTTCAATAGGATGCACCTTTAGATCATCCATTGATTTATTCTCATCATGTGGAACAAGTTGATTTTATTTATTCACCATAGATTTTTTCCATACAGGTCCTCAAGTTCCTCCCACATATCTTTAGAAAGTTTTCTATGAGAAAAACACTACTTTTGAAATACATTTTTCTTATTACAAGTTTAAAAATGATTTCTTAGTATACTCAGCATCATATTCCATATTGTGCACAAAAATATAAATTTCATGGGTTGAGCTATATGGTGATCTTGTTAGGGGTTGTAGGGGGAAATGTGCCCTTACTTCAGGGGTCCAGGGGCCAAAGTCCATCAGCCAAAAATTCCAGGTACTATAGAAACCCAATTCGGGTTAGTGTAGTAACCCAGTGCAGGAAGGATATATTTTTTTCATACTTTATTTGGATTCAATAAGAGATAAATTATTTTTATTCTTATTCATTAAGAATGTATTTATTACTTTTCTGATAATAACTTTTTTCTTCTTTGAACACTTTGGCCAGCTCTGCTTATGTTTTAACAGGTGAAAACAATGCATTGTGGTTCCATTATTTTTTACATTCTGGTTTTCATTATATTACAGTGGTTTCATAGGGGGTGGGGGTGGGTGCAGGGAGAGGGGTGGGGTGCAGGGGGTGAGGATAGGTGCAAGGGGGGTGGGTGCAGGGGGTGGGGCTGGGTGTAGGGGGGAGGGGGCTGGGTACAGGGGGTAGTGGGGGTACAGGGGGGTGGTGTCCAGGAGGGGGGTGAAGTGGGGGGAAGTGGGGGTGAAGGTTGGGGGGGTAGGGGTAGTGGGGGTGAAGGGGGAAGGGGTGTGGGGTGTGGGGGTGCAGGGGGAGGGGTTTCCAGGGGTGTCTATGGGGGAGTGGGTGTCTAGGGGGGTGTCCAGGGGGGTCCAGGGGGTCCAGTGGGGGGTGTACAGGGGGGGTGTCCAAGGTGGAGGGGTGTCCAAGGGGGGTTTCCATGGGGGGTGTCCAGGGGGGTCAAGTGGGGGGGGGGGTCTAGTGGGGGTGTCCTGGGGGTCCAATGGGGGTGTCTAGGGGGGTCCAGGGGGGGTGTCCAGGGGGGTCCCGGGGGTGTCCAAGGGCTGTCTAGGGGGGATGTCTAGGGGTGTCCAAGGGGTCCAGTGGGGGTGTTCAGGGGGTCCAGTGGGGGGTCCAGTGGGGGTGTCCAAGGGGGTCTAGTGGGGGTGTCTAGGGGGTGTCCAAGGGGGGTTTCCAAGGGGGTGTCCAGTGGGGGGTGTCTAGCGGGGGGTGTCCAGGGGGGGTGTCCAACGAGGGGTGTCTAGTGGGGGGTGTCCAGTTGGGGGTGTGCATGGGGGGTGTCTAGGGGGGAGGGGTGTCCAAGGGGGTCTAGTGGGGTGCAAGGGGGTTATGTCTAGGGGGAGAGTGGGGTGTGAAAGGGAGGAGGGGGTGTGGTTTTGCAATGTTTCCATTATTTCTAATAATAACTTTTCCATTATTTCACAGTTTTTTGCATTCTGGTTTGCAGGAGAAAGGTGAAACCAAGGTGGGCAACTGATGTTTCTAGGAAAACCATCTATACCCATAGTTCTTTAAATCGTGGGTATGTTTTTGTGAAGAAAACTATCTATACCCACATTTTAATTAATCGTGGGTATATAATTTGTGCTGTAAGAATGTATACCCATGGTTCTGTAAACTATGGGTATAGATGTATACCCACGGTTTACCAAAACCGTGGGTAATATGAAATTTCAGTGGGTTATACCCAAGGTTTCTACAAAACTATGGGTATAGGGAAATCCCAATGCCTTGGGATCCCAAGGTTCATGAAACCATGGGTATAGAATATACCCACAGTTTCATGGGCTATACCCATGGTTTCAAACTATGGGGAGACTATTCCCTCATATTAGAGTTAAAAATAGTTTAAATAGCTAAGTATCATACACAATAGTAAATAAATATTGAGTGGAAGTAGTAAATAAAATTAAAAATAACATTATGTGATAATAAATGAAAATTTTATAAAATGATGAAGAACTATGACATACATACAACAATGGTCACCCACTATGCCGACCATAAAGACATAGGAATAAAAAGGAAACTAAAAAAATTACAAGGCTCTATTACTAAATTTGACCTAGACCACATACCTGGTCTCCATACATTGTCAAACTACACAATTCCGATCAGAAGAACCCACTCAAGTAGCTCCACTCGATCATGCAACTTTGGGACTCAACCCTATCCACCATGAAAATTGTGCTCAACCTGAAAAGCAAACATAAGTTATACACGCACACTGAGGTGCATGTGCAGGGGTGAAAAATAATCTAAGTAGTCTACCCAAAATATGAACCTATAAAATATCTCTCCATAAGTGAATGTGAATGAAATATGCTCATCATAGCTGATGTACAACTGAAAAGATAAGTAAATCCAATAACGTGAGACCACAGTCGAACCCCAGGTCTGTAATCCCAGTCAACTAGGAAAGTGCCACCATGGATTTCCATATATATATGCATATAAATGTATAGTACTATACCCATACATATATACATAAATATGAATATTTATGTGTAAGGTAAATGAAATAACATAAAACCAATAAACATTTGATCCTTGGGTTCGTAATCTTGATCACCTAGAAATCCTATGCAAAGTCATTGAGTTGGATGTTTTACCACTCAAGTCATGTATCATTAATTTGATATCATGGTTCATAATCCCAATTGATATATACCTTCTTCAGCCAACGTCATAAAATATATCTAATAAATCTACATCGTTATAGGGCGATACTCATCCTAACCCTGGGTTCACCCATACTCACTTACAGTCACTGTAAAGAAGGATTCCAAGGAAGTACATCCAAATATCATATAAATGGTCACTGATCTAGGTAATGTGTTTCTCATTCCATGTAAATTGATTCTAATGTTTTTGACATAGGTCTCGATCTATAGTCATTCATGACATTTGGAACTTTGATAATCCCTAAGGGTATGACCCTTAGGCAATTTGTAAGGAGAACTCACTAGTGAGATGACATGCCCACCCCTGGAGTATCTAATAAGGGAGATCGTAATTATCCTTACCATCTATAAGAGCATAATCATTGAGGGTATCCAATGATTTGAAACTTCATGTCCAATACTATGGCTAAGTAACTGATTAGGGGGAGTGTAATCATCCATGAGTATAATCAGATTGAGGAGAGCATAATCATCCTCACCACATGTCAAATAGAGGAGAACAGAATCATCCTCATCACTTGTGAGAGCAGAATCATCCAAGAGTATCATTACTAGGGATGTCATGACCGTATATCATAATCATAGGCTCAACAACCAGATACCAGGAAATGCCTCGGAAATCCCAATAATATAATAATCAAATATATATGATCAAAAACCAGATCCTAGGTAGTACCTATGGGTATAAAAATAACTTAATAAATAACATTTCTAAGAAGTTAGATCCCAGGAAGAACATTTAGGCATCCCAAATATAAAGAAATTCACCTCGTGTTGGGCTCATCATCCACCAACCAGGAAGCACCTATGACTAACATAGTTTCATCAAAAATAACCAAGTAAAATTATAAATAAAATAGTGAGGGTGACTAAACACATAAACCCAACACTAATTCCACAACCCCATGGCCTTACAAGTTCACACAGGTTCTAAGGTGACACCCACTACCATCTCTACCCAAACCTAATGTACTAGCTCAGGGTAATTCAAACATTAGGGCACCCACTAGGTCCCTCAAGTCAAACACTTAAAGGATTCCTACTTGGGATCCTCAATAGAAAAGGTAAAGGAGGAATCCAACATGGGATCCTCAAGGTACATGAATAAGAAAAGGCATCCTACTCAGGATCCTCATCTATAGGTAAAAGGAGGAATCCTATATTGGGATCCTTGAATGGTAATTAATGAAAGGAATCCTAAATGGGATCCTCGAATTGGTACATTGGAAGCGGAATTGTACACAAAACCCCCTAAGAGGTGTAAGAAGGTAAAGGCATCCTACATGGGATTATCATAACGACATATAGGTATAGGGGTCCTATAAGGTATTCCCTATGTCATCTCATGATAAAAGGCATCCCATAGGGGATCCTTAGTATAGGAATAAGATAGATGCATCCTACATGGGATCATCTAGGTTGAAACGTAATCATAAGGATCCTACAAGGGATACTCGAAAACAACTAAACTCATAGCCTATTAGGACATAATGGAACGTATCAAAAGGGAGACATCCTCAAGGGAAAAGCTACAAAGGCATGGTCATGAGAGATATATCATGACTCATCTCAGATCAGGTCTCAATATAGGTTTTTCTGAACACCCAACCTATCATTCTCATTCAAATCTATCTCTAGAGATGACTGAATTCAATTATTGGAGGAAGAATCTCTCCATTTAGATAAAATCGTGGAATGAAACATATAAGTCCTCAATACACCCCAAGGGTTTATCCATGATGATATATACAAAAAAATATACTTAGAATAGACTACTCATGGGTCTGATTCTGACTCCTGGGTGAAAAGATGCGAAAAACCCTATAAAGGGAAGTAAAGGAGAAGTGCATGATGTGTGTACCCTGGTACACAGCATGTACCCTAAAGGCCCCACATGTGTGTGTACTTATTCATGTACTTGGAATGTAAATTCCCAAGTACACTGCATGTTGGCACTGTATACAGCATGTACCTTACACGGGGTACCTACCCATGTACCTCACATGGCCTGGACATGTATATCGCCTGAATGTGTACATCTACATGGTGTGTGACCCACAAGGGGTATAGATATATACTCTACATGACATGTCCCCCTTACACAGGAAGCTTGGCTGGGTACTCGACTACATGACCGAGTCCCAGTACACAGTGTGTAATTCCCATACACAGTGTGTACTTTCAAAAATTCATCTTCCCCAAATAGGAAGAACACACAGCATGTGTTTTTTGATCCCAAAAGAAGTAGATTGGCCCTCAAGGGGTCCTAGAAAGCATAATAGTGGATTAAAACTTGAAAATGATAAATATATGGGGATATTTGGAAAAACAAAAAGTCATACCTTTGGGAAGAATCTTGCGAAGCTTCACCTATTTCCTTGGTCAATGATTGTCACACAATGATCAGGCATATACTGAGCTTCACAATGATACCTCTTTCCCCCTCCCTCCATCTCCCTCCCTCTCGCTCTCTCTATTTATCTATCTCTCTATCCCATTTTCTCTCTTGGGAACACAAAGGGGGGTCCATAGAGAGTTTGTGCAAGAATCCATAGGAGGAAAGAATAAAATAAAAATAAAATAAGGAAAACAAGAAAAAGAAAAGAAAAAGAAAAAGAAAAGGCAGGCCCCGGTCGGCCCTGACATCCAACTTGAGTTTATCCCCTACCTAGGAAAAACTCTTCATTCCAGAATCAATAGAGTAGATAGAATCTAAATCCTAAAATACATTCAAAATATATGTATGAACAAACATACACGAATAAATTAATGTTTAATTTATTAAATATTGATTATTAATTATTCTGCTAAAATTTGAATGGATCATATTTCCACCAAACTCTTGTCCTAGGGTAAGAACCCAATTTTGGGACTAACGGAGTGGTTAGGAAAATTATCTGAGATCATATTTAAGGAGGAAAATACCATTTTACCTCTTACAATCTTTCAAAGAAAAAAATTTAAATTTCTATTCAAAATTTCAGTCCGGAAAAACATGGGACCATACAATCTCTTCACCATAAACCTTCTCGTCCTCGAAAATCCTGGTCATGAGACTAGAAACCATTATCTCAACCCGATAATCTGCACAACCATACTATCTTGAATTTATAACAACCAGTCACATGTCTTCAAAAACTATCACCTACATGGAATACATTTAACTATGACTGATTTGGTACTCCCCATTGTTGGAATACCCTTATTTTCATCTCAAACCCAATCTCTGAGCTCAATAACCCACGATAACATATAATTTCAACTGAAAATGAGGTTCACCACCCTTAAGTGGCTAATAGTGCACTCCCCCACCATATGGATTAGCTTATACCACTCCTTGAGTGCAACCTCAATAGATTTCCTTTAGAAAATTAGAAAATGCATTTGAAAATAAAATAAGATCAGTGTAGGATCGATGTTATCTCAGTGTACTTGGTATGATGTCAAGATAGAGAATGATAGTATCTAAAAAGGAGTACACTAAGATTCCACAAAAATTCATGTACAAATCTTTTGAGCCACACTCATAACAAAATAGGCTACACAATCCTTTAAGAAACACCTGACACCACATCTCCCAACAAGGTGTATTCAGGTCCAAACACAGTTCAACAGCCTCACAACTCCCAATTCCTTTCTTATGTATCCTCTACCATGGAGGGACATTCTCCATTTAACCACAACTCCTAGGAAACTACGCATATGACAAGTATTGAAACCATCAGTACTTTTCTCACACCCATCCACTCACCGATTAAGATTAAAATGGTACCACACACAACTAGTGTGTACCTTTAACACCTAAATCATGCTCAAGTGAGTTGTCCAACACAAGTCTAAGATGATCGTGCTATATGAAAAATCAGTTTCATTAAGCTAGAAGATCCCATGGAACTCCTCTTCAAAATAAAGAAACTCACCTGTGCCACAATTTAATCAATGACAACCCATATCTCGGTGTCATTCCAGTAACTAGTGTCTACTCGTGCTATGACTACATTAGAAATAATGAAAACACTAGTATACTGGTCCAGCCACCCAAACAGTCTTTCCCATCAAATTCAATCTTGAAAAACAAGTACCCTAGGTGCTTTTTCAAAATATGAAGGCATCAACAAGCCTATATCACAAAACTCAAGCCTTATCATGACTCAATCTCAAAATGAACGTACATCCAAACTCACTGCCAAAAAAGGTATCCAAAAACTCTGGTTAACCTCTTATGTAGGTTTCCCTTGAAAAAAATGGAAGTCAACCAATAAGGATCTAAGTCAAACTAATGGCCTCTAGGTCTCCCACCTAGCCCTATTGAACAAGTCTCACAACTGGGTCACATGGTCTAACCACCTAGCCCAAAATATCAAACCTCTCTAAAGAAGGTAATGATCAAAACAACCTAAAAGGGTCAAAAATTGAAAACATGGACTACAAGGGATTTATACTCACCAAGAATCCTCATAAGTAACTACTCCCTAGAGGTCATGATACCTGTGTAAAAGAGATATTGAACTGACACTCACCTGGTGTCCATACACGGTAATACCCCCTGGAGGTCTTGTTCACAAGAAAGGTCTTGGTATTCATCATCATCATACTCATAAATCCAAATATATAACCATGACATGAAAAGTCACACCCTATAGGGGGTAAAAAAGAAGGTAATCACATGCCATATCGACCTACTAGGGTTACGACACCTCTCGTGCATGAGGACTGAGTCATCATCCTCACACCAAAACCTCAACATAGATCCACATAACCTACCATCAGAATTAAATATATATATAAGTGTGTGTGTGTGTGTGTGTGTGTGTAAGTAGTCCCAATTGAATATTCCTTAGTCATCAGTATAAATCACACACTAGCATGCCTATATTATGTAAATCCTATGTGCCAAATATGATGCAGGATACACCTCTTACATTTGTCGGCCAAGAGTCAAAATCCATCTCTAACCTCTTGCTAATATAAAAGATCCATAAATCCAAAATAAATCTTAACATCCACACAACATGTGCATCGCTCAAGGTGAAAATCATATACAATTGTAACATCATAGATCATAACAATAATCTCATACCCTGCAAACCAGGACTTCTTATCGGAACAAATGTTCTCGATGAACCCATCTGATATTCATCACAAGTTTCGACACATTACTAATACTCCTATATACCATTTCTAAAATAGTAAAGTTTGAGAAAATAATATATATGGTCCCACTTTGTAACATCCTGACTCGGATGCCACTAAATCGGTGTTCCAAGCCGGTTTGTAATGAGGCCTCAAGTGTTCCTCCCTATACTCCAGAGGATGCCAACTAGAAATGAGGGCCTATTTTGTGATAGTGGGGGTACTATGACCTCATATAAGAGTAATAAAATAGTTGAAATAGATAAGTATCACACACATCAGTAAATAAACAGAGAGTGGAAGTGGTAAATAAACTAAAAAAGAACATCTTGTAATAATAAATGAAAATGCTATAAAATCCTGAATAGTTATGCCATATATAAGACATTGGTCTCCCACTAGGTTGACCATAAAGATATTGTAATACAAAATAAACTGAAATAAAAGTATAGGGATCTATTGGTAACTCTGAGCTATACCACATACCTGGTCTCCATACACTATCAAACTGCACCAGCCTGATTAGAAGAATCCACTTGAGCAGCTCCACTTAATCATGAAACTCTAGGACTCAACCCTATCCACCATGAAAACCACACTCAACCTAAAAAGTAGACATAATGTATACACACACACTGAGGTGCATGTGAAGGGATGATAAATAATCTCAATATAACACCCCAATGATGAACCAATAAAATATGTTTTCATAAGTGCATGCAAAGGAAATATTATTAGCCTAGTTGAGACACAACTGAATATATAATTAAATCCAATAACATGATAACATAGTCGAACCACTAGTCTCTGATAATGATAAACTAGTGTAACATCCCTAAACCAGAAGCCATAATAACTGGTGCTCCAAATTGGGTCTTCACATGACCTCAGGCATGCCTCCCTGTATGCCATATTTTTCCGACTAGAAGCACGAGTCTAAAGAGAAACATGGGGAGACTATACCTACTTATCAGAGTAAATCCATAGTAGAATTAACATCAGTAGATAAAATAACCAATGGAAACAATAAATGTACAATGTACGATAAAAACCAACAAGTAACCAAGTACACATGCTACATAAAATCTAGTAAATGCACTACATGTCAAGCATTCATACAATGAAAACCGGAACAAAAACTATTAAAGACTCCAAACCTAGACCTGAGTCCCAACCCAGTCCTAAACACCCATGATCCAACCCATAATCCCATGAAAAACCAACACCAATTCTATATCCTGAACCTATAATAGAAATAAGTATCATCTTCTTGGGTATCCAAGTTCCATGGTGGCTCGAGAAGAGTGTGAGTACCACTCATTACGCCACCACCAATGGTGTCTAAAGAAATGACCAGTTTGTACAAAGGTGTATGAAAGTAACAAGTGAAATAATAACAAGTCAATAAGGGAATAATTTATGTATTTGTCTAATACCATTTTATCCATTAAGTTATTTAGAGGAAATTAAACAACACAACTACTCAAGTCACACTGGGAATCTAAACCAAGGCACAAGGGTGACACACACACTTAACCATAAGGGGTTTAACTAATCACAACTCATTATATACCTATTATCTACAGTATTCATTTAATCCATTTCATAATTATTTCCATTCCATCACTTATGTTATTTCCATTACTAAGATTCATCTTCATCATGTGTTCCATGGATTAGGAATTTAAATCATTTACACTAAAGCCTAATTCATTCAATTACCATGCATAGGAGGAGGGTTAAGTCAAGTTCCCTATCTCACTAGGGGTAAACACATTAGAAAAATTATATCACTCACCTTGGATCCTTGGTCCATGTGGTTTCATTGAATGCATCCATTAGGGGAATAGATCCTTTGTCCCCTTCCCAAATTTGTGCATTTGGGGGTGGAGTTTAGAGCCTTGATATAACTCAAAATGTGAGCATAGAATCTCAAGTCAATACCCCACAATACCAAGCCATGTGAACATTATTATTTATACATTCACCACACACACACCATATCACAACCAACATAACCAATAAAAATAGAAATCATAATCCATAATAATCATCATGGAAATTAATATTATGTCATAACCCATTAACACATTTTCCATTTATATTACATATTCATTTATCCCAATTCCCATTTCTTATGTCTAAACTCATTAATAATATTCACTAATCCCCATACATTGACCCGTTTAACTTATTCAACAATTTCTATATGCTAACTCACTTCACCCATTCATCATTTCCCATGTATTATCCACTTATGCATTTCAAGTACAAATCAAAATCCATTGGGCACATTCACATTAATCCCATTTAACCCATTTTCACATCATGACAAACACCCCCTTACGCTATATAATTAACTAAGCATATTCATCATTTGGTTTATTTCATATTCATGTTAACATGACAACATAATTGTTATGGGTTCTATCTCACTAACCCTTATGTCCCTTCAATTAGTATGGTCCCATCATACCTTTATAAGATACATGATGGAAATAAACATAATTAAAAATACTCATTTAAATCATATTGAAACCAACCTTTTAAATATGGGTCTTCCCCTTTCAAAAACTAAAACATGCCCCAAGGTTTTTCTTTACATTTCTAATCAATCAAGACAGCTATTAAACCATTTTCAAAAAAATAAGAATTGTTCCCATTTCAAAAACCATTTGGAATCTCTTATAAAAAACCCTTTTGAATTAATTTGAGTTCAAAACTTCCTTTTAAAACATTTCTCATTTTCAAACATCATTTTTCATTCAACAAATCTAAAATCGGGTTAAAGTTCCAAACATACCTTCAAACTCATTTCAAAAACATTCAATCATTTACAAAATACAACCTATAAATTGTTTAAATCAATCCATCAACCTTACCCACGCATCAATTACATTTTAACTACCCATTCACTCTCATAATACCCCTATCTCAAGGTTTACCAATTTCTTTCATCAATTACAAGGGTCCTACTTACCCCATGGGTTGCCCTAGGTTCGGTCTCACATCATCAATGAACCCAAAGGGGTCCGTGAAGGTTCTTGCACCTCAATATAAGGTCCAAATCCCTTTCTATAACCCAAGACATCAATACTCAAAATATTAGTGGAATAGAATAGCAACATACACATATAACACATCAAGATTATGGGTTAAAGATTTAACACCACTGACCTCATGATTGTTGATGAATTCTTGCTTAATCTCCACCTTCGATTCAAACTTAAACACCCACAAAAACCCCAACCTATAATCTACTGTAAGAGTGAAGTTTTATGTATTTTAAATAAGAGGAGAGATTTTACAATCCCTAATCTAGAAAATAGAGTAAAAAGGAGTGTTAGACTCACCCAGATCATTGATTCACACCCAAACATGCTCCAAATTCCCAAGAATTGAAGAAGATGCACCCATGGAGGGTGAGGGGTTGTGGGTTCATCCCCTAGGGTATAGAGGTTCAAATGGGAGGAAAAATAAGGGGATAAAGTTATAGGTTTGTAAGGGAAAATGGAAATTTCCCTCTTTTTAAGGGTTGCATGATTTTTCTACACAGTTTACAAATTGTGTGCCAACTATGCGGCTCCCTCTTTCCAAGTAGAACCACGACACATGGTTTATTAAGGGAACCTTCATGGTTTGTAAAACCATTCACTAGCCTTATATCCTAAATGGTCACCAAGACACACTATTTCTTAGTCCAGGTGCATGGTTTACACTAACTATGCACCAATCGTGCACTATGCATTGTGGGCCACTTTTCTTCTCTTTTAGTATCCCTCACCCCTAGAACACTTCCAAAACTCCTAAATCACTTTAGAAACAATTCTTTATCCATTAAATAGGGTTTAACAAAAAAAATAACAAGTATGTACCTTCACTAAATATCATGATCTTACAACCTCCCCACCATATAACAGTTTGTCCTCAAGACACACTTACAAGCATTTCCAAGCCCTCAAGAACAAAAAGGTTAGACCACAGACCCACCAATAAACCTTAACCTTACAAATTTCTCCTTGAACTCATCCATGCCATAACAATTCCCGGACTAAGTAAATAGTCCTACCTTGAGAACATTTCTCTCACCAAGTTCCACAATCACAATCTAATTCTCCTCAAGGACACATTCACCTCCTCAACTCATTATTGCCAACACCAAGCACAAGAGAAACATCTAATTAATACCACTATACAACCATACAAAAGGATACTGACTCGATACTATATTACCCTAGAAGGACCAACCAGAACACTCTCAATTTGATCCTCTTCACATCTCATGGACCAAGTCTCTTGGCACCATCTCACCCAGATCATTTCAAAGCTTTAATAGTGTTTCAAGCCCAACATCACTGAGGTAAACACCCCAATTTTAACCACACCTCTAAACCTACCCCGGTCCACAACACGAGGCCCAGCAGCCTTGGTTCATTTCAAACATCTGAAATAGATAACCCCCAACATACTTGTCATGACCCCCTCCCACCAAATATACCCCTCATGAGCTAGCAATGGTGAAAAGGAGATAATGACCCCTGAGTCCCGCCTCCAGTAGGCCCCAGGGTGGCGACTAGCACCAAGGGTATGAGTTTTCACGAATATGGGAGGCATTACCCTTTTTTTATTTAGGATCGAGAAATAGGACAAGTCAACCACCCAAAAAGGAAAAGAAACAAGTGTATATAAATAAACCCAAACCAAGACCACATGCATGTTTAAACAGTTTATAAAAAGGTACAAGTACAAGAAAGCTCAAAGTACAATACCAAAAGAAAACAAAGGTACAACAACAGCAACAACTCCAAATGTCTGACTAGTAGGGTCCCGCACGGCCCTGGTAGTCCTCCTGGAAACCTGAAAGTAAACGTAGGGTGAGCATACAAGTATACTCAGTAGGGAAACCTAAAGCTCTCGTGCACAAGTGGGGAGACATCCTAATGTCCCGTGAGAACGACAGAAGAAACCTAGCAAGGAATTCTATCCACCCAACCACACCAGCCACACTCACCAAAACACAAGCACAACAGGTAGTAGTATATAAGAAACAAGAGTATTGGGTACCCCGCACCATTTCCCTTTAGTTAGCTGCTCTTCCTAACGACGAACATCCTGACGCTGCCACACTCTCCCCGCCCGCACACACCTGGGCCTCACAACCATGTATCCCGCCCGCACACACCTGGGCCTCACAACCACGTATCCCGCACGCACACACCTGGGCCTCACAACCACATATCCCGCCCGCACACACTTGGGCATCACAACCATGTATCCCGCCCGCACACACCTCGGCCTCATCCCGAAGATTCTTGGGAAATAGTAGAACCTGCCCGAAGAGTCTTGGGCAAAAACCACCCCAATCGAAACCTACCTGAAGAGTCTTAGGTGTAAGGTCACCTCAATCCATCACAGCCTAGGGGAGAAGGAGAAGAAAGGAGCTAGTAACTAAGGAAAAAACACCCTCTCCCATAAAATGGGAGTGTTCGGCACTAAGTGCTCAACATGGGTGGGGTGTGATAAAACACAAAAGATAAAGATATATATATGTGTGTGTATAGAAACCACTCAGCCCAACCTATGGCTTCTAAACAGAGAACTGAGCACATGCCTCGGCACTACTACTACGAAGCATGCATACAAAAAACAACCCCAACCCCATTTAGGTTTTCACATTTCAGCAAAATTAGATTATTTAGTTCCTTAACTATTGGGAAACTATCCACAACCAACCACATCAATCATTCGTAACAACATATCCCTACCATCCACATATCAAGTTAGGAAAACACAAGCAACACAACCAAGTCCCTTATTAACAACCAACCATCCCGTTAATTAATAATCTCATTTCATTACCACGACCCACCATTTATTAACTCTTCCACTTTTTATTTATTATTTACAACCATATCATGTTCACATTTAAACCAACTCTGCAGCCCCACTGCCAACCACCATAACCACAACCACACCAAATCTCGTTTATCATTATTATCCCTTTAATACCATTTATTGCATCCCCACTCTCTGTTACCAACACAACATTCACACCAACCCACAACCAAGTCAACCGCAGCCCCGCTGCTCACCCGATCCACATCAACCCACAAAAACACCCCCAACACATGCCACATAACCAATCCAACACCCACATGTTCATTATTCCATTTTGTTTAACCGGGGTGATCACACAAGGGTTCCAGATTTTTATTTAATCATCCAACTTTACGTGATTATCCAATTTCCACATTCCACAAGCTTCCATCCATAAGAAAATACAGAAGGTGAGGGCAACATTTAATTGTGTAAGAAAAGGCCCCCAATGACTGTGATTTTTAGTAGGTAGAAGCTCATTCAATTCACAAATATAATATCACAGGATATAAAAAGTAAAGTAACAGCAATCACTAACTTCCCAACCCCATTCTTTAACCAGTTATTATCTTTATTTAAAATGGTTCAACTGTTTCTCATGAAAACAAAAGGATACCTGCCCCGCATGATACAAAAATTATAGAGAAAAATGTGAGATCTCTACCTTAACAGGTTCCTATGTCCTTCTACGAACACGACCACCACGATCACAAGGCTTCTCCCATAATGACTGCACCCACCAAGGACGTCGCGGCACCACCGAATCAACAACACAATAAACTCCCTCAACATGGAGATCACACACTATAGTATGGAAAGAAAACGGGAGAAGTAGGATCGGAAAGAGAAAACAAGAACAGAGGTTTAACATACCTTTTTAGAGTCGTTCGTCAAAGATCGTCGTTCCCGTCAATTATCAACAGTCTCCTCAGTTGGAAACTGTGAAGTGGAAGTCGAAGAAGAGGGAACAGAACAGGGTTTACGGTGTTCTTCTTGCCGACATGATCTCGTAGACACTGATGGTTCAACAATCGGAGTCCGGATGGAGAAGTTAGAGGAGGAAGACTTCTCGATCATCCAAGAGGGTCGTCATGCGAAGAAGAAGCGATTGGTCTGGAAATAACCCGCGACCCTTTCTTATATAGGCAACGAATAGGTAAAACGGTATGCAGCATGTATTGATGAATACACGGTGTGACCGTACACCCGTTACGTGTTTTTACTGGTCAATATACGACACGTCACACAGTTTCCATGCATTTAATGATAACATTAATTATATTAATATGTGTGTTTCGTTCACCCGAGACATAACTCATAAAAAGGTATCCATCACTGGTCTTAAAATGACCTTCTTAATTACAGGATTACACTGCCGCTGACGGTTCGTCATTTCGACACCATATGAAGAAGTTACAGACTTTTTAAGTTTTGATCACCCAAAATAATAATACTATTATTTTATTATTATTATAATAAGTTAATATTTAGATCAAAAGGGCTTGTGGCGTGAATCTATCCTCTTACTCCATGCGCACTCCCTTATATCATTATTGTATTACTATTATAATATATTAAATCAACATTATATAAAATATGTGATATATTAAATCAAATTATATAAAAAAATATACGATTTATACAAGGGAAAGGGGGAATTCACGCCTCCCCCTCCCCATGTCATGCGCCTCCCCATTAATTTATTATAATTTATTAAATAAAACCACTTTCCTTTTAATTTTATTATTATATTTATTATACGATCAATATTATTAATTTCATATTTCAATTTTGGGAGAACCTATGCACAACCATTCCATGCGACTCAAAACCATTTCATTTAATTGAATTAAAAGATAAAAAAAATTAATATAACATACATATTCAACCCCATTTTAATACATTTAATTTTATTAACCTCTCGCACATAGTTTTACGCCATCATTGTTATTTATTATTCTTCAATAACAATAACATTTCATCAACTTATTTTATTAACTCACCGAGGTTATTGTTTTTAATAACAAAAAGATTTACGCTCGTCGCATTGACCACGTTAAACCACCCTGTTGGATATCTGAATCCGCCCATGCCACGTCAATGTCACGTAACATCCATCAATTTAGTTATTTTAATTCTATTTATTTTTATTTCACACTGATTAAATTGAAACCACTTTTATTAAATTAAAACCATTCAATTTAATAAACCCAATATAACGAACTCACCTTTTAATTTTATGAACGCACCACCATGCTTCCACTTGAATCTTCATTTAATTGTTTGCAATAAATACCATGACTCATTTCATCAATTTCTCATTATTATTAATATTATGAATAATATTAATAACACAACACCCATTATTATTATTCAAATTTAATTTCAACAATTACTCAATTTATAACAAACTACATGTTTCATTTATCAACGTCTAATGGATCACACAGCTTCCCACTTCACATCATTAATAATAATAACACCCATTAAATCATTTTATCATGATTATTATTTTTAGTTTAATTAATCACACAATTTATGTCATCATCATTATTATTTAACATATTTTTACGTTATCATCAGTATTAAAATTATCATTATAACGCGCGTCGTGTTGACCACATCGATTTCAACAAAGGAATGGACCGGAGGGGTCCGGTCCATTACATCAGATACCTCTCAAAACATTCTCATCCTCGAGAATTAAAAACCAACCTAGAAAAAAAAAGAATGGATCCGAACAACCACTCCGCAAGATACCTCTCAGGGCTCTTATCATAACAAGAAACAACCGACAACCCTAATTATATGAGTTAGGAATTCCCTCTCCTATTTTGAGATATTATCCACTTTAGGTAGCACTGACTCGCCTGCACAGGTTTAATCGCATCCGCATTAATGCGTCTAGATTAAGGAATGGGCCTTCCCACTTCCATATAATAGGATTTTCCAACTTACACTGCCCCCAACACCATACAACCCACACACTACCCAGACACATGGCTTGGGGAATTCCTTCTCCCATGTCGAGATATTATCCACTTTAGGCGGCACTGACTCACCTTCACAGGTTTAATCGCATCCATATTAATGCGTCTCGATTAGGGATTAGGTCTTCCCCTCCCCACATGATAGGGCTCTTCACGCACATTTAAAGAAAAGTGGGAAACGAAATAGCATTAAAAACTCACAAAAAAAAGGTACAGGCCTAAAGAATGAGCAAAAGAGTTCCAAAAATGGAGTGTAATGCTCCCAACAAAACATAAAGGAGATCATTCAAGAGAACCCAAACACATCTCTATCGATCCCTGGTCCTTCTAGAGATGCTGCCTCTGATGCATGCAACTATCGGCGCCCAGCTCCTCTACCTCTCTGTTGATGTCCGCCTCCTCGACCACGTCTTGATTAGGATCCTTGAGGAACTCCTTGTGGCTGGACACCACCTACTCCATCTCCCCTTAGAGGGACTAGAGCTTGTTGCTGCTGGAAGGGTCTTGTCGGTGACTGGTGCTACTGAGGCGGGCGTTGAACCTGTCCATCTCCACCGTACTGAGCTTGGGTCAGGCACCGACTCTGAACGTTCCCAAAACATCCACAAGAAAAACACTTTGGTCCTGGGCTCGTGAAAAAGGGACAAGGACCCGAAGATCTAAACTGGAACTGCTGAGGCCTGATCCCTACTGGCCTGAAACTGGATGGTCCCGTCGCAGGAGACCTGCTGCTGACTGCCTTCCCCTTCGACGAACTTGGCTGGATCCCCTCACGTGGTGCACCTCCCTGCGAGTGCATCCTTTCTACAACCTCTGTCTTCTTCTGTACTGCCAAGTACGTCGGAAGGGTGAAGGGGGTGACAGCATACTGGAGCGAAGGATGAATCGCCTCCTCCAAACGTCTCGCTCGAGACTCCTCATCCTGAAAGAGATCCGGAGCAAAGCGTAGAAGATCCTTGAACTTGATCCCCAGCTCTCGCACTGACATACTCCCCTGCTAAAGGGAGAGTAACTCCTACCGCTTCACTGTCTTGATCATGGAAGAAAGGAATTCCTCTCTGAATTCCTTCTCAAAGTCAGCCCATGGAACCTCTGCCTCTATCCTCTCTCTGAGGTAGAGCATCCACCACTTTTGTGCCGCACCTCTCAGCTGACTGAATGCTAGGGGAACCCAGTACTCCCTCGGAGCACGGATCAAGGTAAAAGTGATCCCTAGCTCTTCAAGCCACCCGTCTGTCTCCATATCTGAAGTACTACCCTCGTACTTCTTGAGGGTCTACCGCTGGAAAGAACGGAGAGTCTTCCGCCACTGGCTGTCTTCCTCCTCTCGGTCAATCCTCAACTGATCGACCGCCTGGATCTGCTGGGCCTCGGCCGTCTGAGCCACCCAGGGACGACGTCCAGGTGCAATAGTTGTATGGTAAACAAGGTTTTCCTAAGCCCAAGTAGTAAGGAAATTTCTCAAGGTTTTATTTCATCACATTATTTAAATTTCTTTCCCAGAACACCCAAATCAAGTAAAACACAATCATGATGATGCATGTACCTTCCCTAGGGTCTCTACCCTGCAATCAATGTGGTCTCACTTGGTCATTCGGTAGGCTCATAGTCCTTGCATCAGATCACGGGGGGCCCTAAAATCCCGTGTCCTAGCTGGTCTTCCCTGGCCTATGTCACGCACCAAGATTAACTAACATTGTTTCCCTACCATCCCATGCAATCCTCACTGTTCCTAACTCCAGACTCCATACTATCTCTCAACCATCACCTCTGATACCATTCTGTCATGACCCCCTCCCACCAAAGAGGCCCCTCCTGAGCTGGAAATGGTGAAAGGGAGATAATGACCCTCGAGTCACGCCTCCAGTAGGCCTCGGGGTGGCGACTAGCACCAAGGGTATGAGTTTTCACGAATATGGGCGGCATTACCATTTTTTTATTATTTAGGATCGGGAAATAGGACAAGTCAACCACCTAAAAAATAAAAGAAACAAGTGTATATAAATAAACCCAAACCAAGCCCACATGCATGTTTAAACAGTTTATAACAAGGTACAAGTACAAGAAAGCTCAAAGTACAATACCAAAAGAAAACAAAGGTACAAAAATAGAAACAACTCCAATTGTCCGACTAGTAGGGTCCCGCACGGCCCTGGTAGTCCTCCTCGAAACCTGAAAGTAAACGTAAGGTGAGCATACAAGTATACTCAGTAGGGAAACCTAAAGCTCTCATGCACAAGTGGGGATACATCCTAATGTCATGTGAGAACAACAGAAGAAACCTAGCAAGGAATTCTATCCACCCAACCTCACCAGCCACACTCACCAAAACACAAGCACAACAGGTAGTAGTATATAAGAAACAAGAGTATTGGGTACCCCGCACCATTTCCCTTTAGTTAGCTGCTCTTCCTAACGACGAACGTCCTGACGCTGCCACACTCACCCCGCCCGCACACACCTGGTCCTCACAACCACGTATCCCGCCCGCACACACCTGGGCCTCACAACCACGTATCCCGCCCGCACACACCTGGGCCTCACAACCACATATCCCTCCCGCACACACCTGGGCCTCACAACCATGTATCCCACCTGCACACACTTGGGCCTCACAACCACGTATCCCGCCCGCACACACCTGGGCCTCATCCCAAATATTCTTGGGAAATAGTAGAACCTGCCTAAAGAGTCTTGGTCTAAAACCACCCCAATCGAAACCTACCCGAAGAGTCTTAGGTGTAAGGTCACCTCAAGCCATCACAGCCTAGGGGAGAAGGAGCAGGAAGGAGCTAGTAACTAAGGGAAAAACGCCCTCTCCCATAAAATGGGAGTGTTCGGCACTAAGTGCTCAACATGGGTGGGGTGCGATAAAACACAAAAGATACATATATATATATATATATATATATATATATATATAGCAACCACTCAGACCAACCTATGGCTTCTAAACATAGAACTGAGCACGTGCCTCGGCACTGCTACTACGAAGCATGCATACAACAAACAACCCCAACCCCATTTAGGTTTTCACGTTTCAGCAGAATTAGATTATTTAGTTCCTTAACTACTGGGAAACTATCCACAACCAACCACATCGATCGTTCATAACAACATATCCCCGCCATCCACAAATCAAGTTAGGAAAACACAACTAACACAACCAAGTCCCTTCTTAACAACCAACCATCCCGTTAATTAATAATCTCATTCCATTACCATGACCCACCATTTATTAACTCTTCCACTTTTTATTTATTATTTACAACCATAGCCTGTTCACATTTAAACCAACCATGCAGCCCCACTGCCAACCACCATAACCACAACCACACCAAAGATCGTTTATCATTATTATCCCTTTAATACCATTTATTGCAGCCCCATTGTCCGTTACCAACACAACATTCACACCAACCCACAACCAAGTCAACCGCAGCCCCGCTGCTCACCCGATCCACAACAACCCACAAAAACACCCACAACACATGCCACGTAACCAATCCAACACTCACATGTTCGTTATTCCATTTTCTTTAACCGGGGTGATCACACAAGAGTTCTAGATTTTCATTTAATCAGCCAACTTTATGTGATTATCCAATTTCCACATTCCACAAGCTTACATCCATAAGAAAATACAGAAGGAGAGGGAAACATTTAATTGCGTAAGCAAAGGCCCCCAACGACCATGATTTTCAGTAGGTAGAAGCTCATTCAATTCACAAATATAATATCACAGGATATAAAAAGTAAAGTAACAGCAATCACTAACTTCCCAACCCCATTATTTAACCAGTAATTATCTTTATTTAAAATGGTTCAACTATTTCTCATGAAAACAAAAGGATACCCACCCCGCATGATACACAAATTAGAGGGACAAAGGTGAGATCCCTACCTTAACAGGTTCATATGTCCTTCTACGAACACGACCACAACGATCACAAGGATTCTCCCAGAACGACTGCACCCACCAAGGACGTCGCGGCACCACCGAATCAACAACACAAGAAACTCCCTCAACATGGAGATCACACGCTATAGCATGGAAAGAAAATGGGAGAAGTAGGATCGGAAAGAGAAAACAAGAACAGAGGTTTAACATACCTTTTTAGAGTCGTTCGTCAAAGACCATCGTTCCCGTCAATTATCAACAGTCTCCTCGGTTGGAAACTGCAGAGGGGAAGTCGAAGAAGAGGGAACATAACAGGGTTTACGGTGTTCTTCTTGCCGACATGATCTCGCAGCCACTGACGGTTTGACAATCGGAGTCCGGATGGAGAATTTAGAGGAGGAAGACTTCTCTATCATCCAAGAGCGTCGTCGTGCGAAGACGAAGCGATTGGTCTGGAAATAATCCGCGACCCTTTATTATATAGGAAACGAATAATTAAAATAGTATGCAGCGTATATTGATGAATACATGGTGTGACCGTACACCCGTTACGCGTTTTGACTGGTTAATACACGACACGTCACACAGTTTCCATGCATTTAATGATAACGTTAATTCTATTAATATGTGTGTTTTGTTCACCCGAGAAATAACTCATAAAAAGGTATCCATCACTGGTCTTAAAATGACCGTCTTAATTAGAGGATTACACTGCCACTGACGGTTCGTCATTATGACACCATATGAAGAAGTTACGGACTTTTTATGTTTTGATCACCCAAAATAATAATACTATTATTTTATTATTATTATAATAAGTTAATATTTAGATCAAAAGGGTTTGTGGCGTGAATCTCTCCTCTTACTCCATGCACACTCCCTTATATAATTATTGTATTACTATTATAATATATTAAATCAACATTATATAAAATATATGATATATTAAATCAAATTATATAAAAAAATATATGATTTATACAAGGGAAAGGGGGCATTCACGCCTCCCCCTCCCCATGTCATGTGCCTCCCCATTAATTTATTATAATTTATTAAATAAAACCACTTTCCTTTTAATTATATTATTATATTTATTATACGATCAATATTATTAATTTCATATTTCAATTTTGGGAGAACCTATGCACAACCATTCCATGCAACTCAAAACCATTTCATTTAATTGAATTAAAAGACAAAACAAAATTAATATAACTTACATATTCAACCCCATTTTAATACATTTAATTTTATTAACCTCTCGCACATAGTTTTACACCATCATTGTTATTTATTGTTCTTCAATAACAATAACATTTCATCAACTTATTTTATTAACTCACTCACGTTATTGTTTTTAATAACAAAAAGATTTACGCTCGTCGCATTGACCACATTAAACCACCCTGTTGGATATCTGAATCTGACCATGCCATGTCAATGTCATGTAACATCCATCAATTTAATTATTTTAATTCTATTTATTTTTATTTCACACTGATTAAATTGAAACCACTTTTATTAAATTAAAACCATTCAATTTAATAAACCCAATATAATGAACTCACCTTTTAATTTTATGAACGCACCACCATGCTTCCACTTGCATATTCATTTAATTGTTTGCAATAAATACCATGACTCATTTCATCAATTTCTCATTATTATTAATATTATGAATAATATTAATAACACAACACCCATTATTATTATTCAAATTTAATTTCAACAATTAATCAATTTATAACAAACTGCATGTTTCATTTATCAACGTCTAATGGATCACACACCTTCCCACTTCACATCATTAATAATAATAACACCCATTAAATCATTTTATCATGATTATTCTTTTTAGTTTAATTAATCACACAATTTATGTCATCATCGTTATTATTTAACATATTTTTACGTTATCATTAGTATTAAAATTATCATTATAACGTGTGTCGTGTTGACCACATCGATTTCAACAAAGGAATGGACCGGAGGGGTCCGGTCCATTAAAATACTCTCCATATAGAGATACTCAATCATTCAGCAACTGATCCAACTCCCATCACCAAAACCACATCACTAAGATGGATCCTACTCAAGTTCATTCAACTCAAACCACTGGTTACATCATTAGTTGACTACTTTCCTTCTATGGTGCTTCCCACCATATGTTTCAGCCTATTGCCACTCTTTTTTTGATACTAATCACTTCTATAATTGAAAAAGAGACCAATGAAACTTAAACACGACTTTTACAACTTACTTGATGTTTTTTCTAACTCACCACACTCAAACATCCATAAGAGAATCATCCAACATTATCATTCATACCTTTCATTGATACCACAATAATTGGACACATCCACTATTCATACTCATTCATGGGTGATTTTGTTCTTCATTAGAACCCATTCCCAAAATCAAAATGCTCTTTTCCTTCCAATGTTAAACAATGTTTTCTTACAACCCACCACATCCATTCCTTTTTACCCGGTTGAGCCAGGTCATCCCCAGTTGACTCATTCCATTAATTACCAACCTCCTCTATTGATACATTGCCACTTTACCTGGACATATTTCCCTTTTCACTTAATACATACCTCAATCATCCGAACACACTTAGTGAATTCATCCCCAAGGTCCGGTAAAACTTCCTCTGTCATATAATTTTATAATATTCAAACCGTTATCATTCACTAAAGAACCCCTCAACACCTCTCAAACATGAACACTTTGATTACATCTAGAACTAGCCCAAGCTCAAATCCATTGCTTGGCTCAGCTGATCATCCCACCAAATTCCAAATCAGGTTTTTCCTATGGAACTTGAATATGCACCTCACAGGCTTCTCATTCTCATCTCGATTCCACCTCATCGGCTTTATATCTTTCTCTACACACCCATTACTTAACATAACACTTCTCACCTTAGAAGTATCATTATTACCATTTTCCACATGCAATTTCAACCTTTGTGGCTCACAGTCAGACACAGATGAACCCCAAAATATGGATGTGGTCATCTAGATTCCACTGTAATAAAAAAACATCCATCACCCACTACTCATTACCATCTTCCAAGCATGACACCCATGGAATTTTTCAACATCATATCTATCCTGAGGACCTCTCCCATAACCAATCGATGGTGTTCTCCTCCATCATACAGCTCTGACACACATACCACTCCTTGAGTGTATATTTCAAGAGGCTTCATTCCCATCCTAAACACACTCAATATAATAGGCATAAATCCAGATCCTTCTCAGTGCACCTGGGACAATGTAAATATATTTTTCTTGATTTTCACTGGTTAAAGTGAGCTAAGAAGTCATCGATGAACACCACCACAACTCGAATGGAATTTCCAACAAAACTCACCACTAACCCACAACCCTCTCTGAGTGGGTGTGACCCAACATTACTTTTTGGAACCATTATCATCACTATACTCAATTTATTCTCATGTAGTCCTACTGATCACAACAGATGTGAAACGATGCATTACATCTATCCAAAACCAACCAGTTACTCACACTACCAAGACCTCTCCACTTTTATTCCATGGAAAACACATGTGATTACATAAAACCCACCTAGGCATGTATCCCAATGACATCATGTATCTCTAACATGTTCCCACCACATGTTACTCACCAAAACCATCATGGTATCACACTCTCCTGCGACCAAACATAAAACTCATCTCTATCTCACATGAGCCGATCATGCCACCTAATCCACCAGCTTCATCAGACCTAAGGATTTCTAAACATCTCACCCAATAAACAAACCACTCCCATAAACTTCCCATCCATGATCTGATCACCCTTTCCTTTTCCTCCTCAAACTAGTATTTCCTTCCATGTCTAACTCCAAAAAAAACAAGGTTAGGTTTTTGAACAATACTACCCTTCACAACCACTCTTAAAACCAAATGTAAGAACCCCAATGCTTCCTTGAGGTGAGTCTAAGGAATAACTATGCACATCTATCAAATCTTGGTGGAACCCATCATGCATCGATTTCACCTCTAAATTATCCACTTATGCTTCACATTCCATGGAACCAAAAACATTGGGTTGACCTCCCTTGAGGCTACCCTTGATTTCTCAAGATTTTCAATTCATAGCCACAACCCAAGACACATATCCCAAAGACATTAACCTTTCCACTTATCCTTCTAGATTAATCTTACACTAGGAAACACATGTTCCACTTCCAAGGTCTAAAATTTCTTCTTATTCTACACACACCTAAAAGCACTGACATCCCGACCGACCTCTCTCACAGGTCATCCTCAAAATTATAACAATTCCAACTCCCAAAACTGGATATACACCCAGAAAATATCATTGTCTCTCTCTAAGAAACACACACCAACTCAAACAACTTGTTGTTCATGGTGGTCATCCTACCTTGTTCCAAACACATTGCGTCTAACACACTAAAAAACCATTTACTCTAACTCCCGCACTAAAGATACTTGCACACATACATTGGCACCACGAACCAAACACCCACTCTAGGGTCCAAACACAACTCGCAAGGTTTCAAAACTATGGCACTCTCACTTCTCGAACCACCCATACCCAGTTTCAACAACCAACATGAAAGATAACCACCACTAGTGTCCCTAAGTTCCACCATTTCCCCATTTTTTTCCACTTAATTAACCTTACCATTTAAACCTTCCATTTCACTTCTCAAAACTCTTAATTTTCAAAACCCAATAATATACACTTTTAAAAACATTTTTACAAACCCATCATTACAAAAGTCTCAGTTTTATTCAAAATCACATTTCAAAACATTTCACCATTTTCCAAACCTAAGGATTTACACTTCTCAAAACACTTTTTAACCCAATTTTCAACATTCATTGTTTCATTAAATTTAACTTTTTATACCCATTTGGTTTATCATCATGTCATTCATAATTCAATAGAAAGAAACATACAGATGAACTATCTATCCTATGTGCCTAGCATGATGCATGAACTCACACACACTCTCTTGCTACATCAGGACAAGAGGAAAAACCTCATAAATTAATAAAATCACATCTAGGTGCACCACTCAAGGTGTAAATAACAATAAACCATAAAAGTACAAAACCAAACATCAATTACCACCCCTGAAAACTAGGATTTTTCTCGTACATGGGGCTATAGGCACCCAAGAACAAGATTATTACCAAGCCCTGACAAGATACTAGTCTCCCATATACCATACCCAAAATTGTAAGACAAAATACCTACTATGATGCCACTTTGTAATGTCCCTAGACTAGAATCCACAATAACTGGTGCCTCGAACTGGGTCGTCACATGACCTCAGGCGGGCCTCTCCATACGTCAGAGGTTTCCAACTAGCAGTGCAGGTCTAAAGAGAAACATTGGGATACTAAAACCACTTATCAGAGTGAAACCACAACAAAATTAACATTAGTAGATAAAATAACCAATGTAAATTATAAATGGACAAAATATGATAAAATCCAATAAGTAACCAAGTATAGATAAATGAAAATGAGAACCAAAATAATCAAATACTCTGAACCCAGACCTGAGTACCAACCCAGTCCTAACCACCCATGTTCCGACCCATCATCCCATGCACAACCAACACAGGTTCCATGTCCTGAACCTATAATAGAAACAAGTATCATCTTCTCGGGTACCCAAGTTCCATTTTGGCCTGAGCAGGGTGTGAGTAACACTCAGTATGCCACCACCAATGGTGTTTAAAGCAATGTACTATCTATACAAAGGTGTATGTAGGTAAAAATTGAAATAATAATAAGGAAACAAGAGAATAATTTATGTAGTTATCTAATACCCTTTTATCCATTAAGTTATCTATAGGAAACTAGATAATAAGACTAATCAAGTCACATTGGGAATCTAAACCAAGGCACAAGGGTGACACACACACTTAAATATAAGGGATTTAACTGATCACAACTAATTATATACCCATTATCTACAATATTCATTTAACCCATTTCATTATTATTTCTATTTCATCACTTATTCTATTTATATTACTAAGATTCATCTTCATCATGTGTTCCATGGGCTAGGAATTTACATCATTTAAACTACTACCTAATCTGATCAATTACTATGCATAAGGGGGGTAATTCAAGTTCCTTATCTCACTAGGGGTAAACACATCATAATAATTACATCACACATCTTGGAGCTTCTATCCAAGTGATCTCACAAAATTCATCCATTAGGGGAATAGATCCTCCATCCCCTTCCCTAACCCGTGAATTTTGGGGTGGAGTTTAGAGCCTTAGTCCAACTCAAACTATGCACATAAAACCTCAAGTCAATACTTCACACTAAGAATACATGTACACATTCTTATTTATCCATTCACCACACACATACCATATCACAACCAAAAAAAATACAAATAGAAATTATAATCCATAACAATCAATGTGGGAATTAATATTATGCCATAACCCATTAACACATTTTCCATTTATATTATATATTCATTTATCCCATTTCCCATTTCTTATGTCTAAACTCATTAATAATATTAACTAATCCCATACATTAACCCATTTAACTTATTCAACAATTTTCATATGCTAACTCACTTAACCCATTCATAATTTCCCATGTATTATCTACTTATGAATTTAAATAAAAAATCAAAATCCATTGGGAACATTCATATTAATCATATTTAACCCATTTTAACATCATTCCAAACACCCCCTTACATTATATCATTAAATAATCCCATTCATCATTTGGTTCATTTAATAATCATGTTAGCATGCCAACATAATTGTTATGGGTTATATCTCACTAACCCTTGAATCCCTTCAATTATTATGATACCATAAAACCTTTATAAAATAAATCATGTAAATAAAAACAATCCAAACTCATTTAAATCATATTGAAACCACCCTTTTAAACATGGTTATTTCTCTTTGAAAAACTAAAATATTCCCCAAGGTTTTTATTTCCATTTCCAATCAATCAAGAAAACCATTAAACCATTTTCCAAAAAATGGATCCTTTTCCCATTTCAAACACCATTTGGAATATCTTAGAAAACACCATTTTGAATCACTTTTAGTTAAACACCTCCTTTCAAAACATTTATCATTTTCAAACATCATTTTTCATTCAACAAATCTAAAATCGGGTTGAAGCCCCAAACATACCTTCAAACTCATTTCAAAAACCTCCAATGATTTACAAAATCCAACCTATAAATTGTTCCAATCAATCCATTAACCTTAACCATGCATCAATTAAATTTCCACTACCCATTATCTCTCATAATACTCTTATCTCAAGGTTTATCATATTTTTTCACCAATTACAAGGGTCTGGCTTACCCAATGGGTAGCCCTAGGTTTGGTCTAATAATAGATGAACCCAATGGGTTTTGTGAAGGTTCTCACACCTCAATATAAGGTCCAAATCCATTTATATAACCCAAGACATCAAGATTCAACATATCAGTGGAATTGAACAACTCAATACACATATAACACATCAAGACTATGGGTAAAGGCATTAAGACCACCTACTTCATGACCGTTGACAAACACTTGATTAATATCCACCTTTGATTTGAACTCAAACACCCAAAAAACCCTAACTTATAATCTACTATAAGAGTTGAGGTTTTATGGATTTAGAAGAAGAGAAGATATTTTACAATCCCTAATCTGGAAAATAGAGAAAAGAGGAGTGTTAGACTCACTCGAATCTTCGATTCGCACCCAAACACGCTCCAAATACCCAATAATTGAAGGATAATCATCCATGGAGGTAGATGTGGTTTTTGGTTCATCACCTAGGGTAGAGGGAGTCATATGGGAGTAAATTGGGGGGATAAAGAAATAGGTTCATAAGGGGAAAATGGGAATTTGCCTCTTTTTAAGGACCGCATGGTTTGTCCGCACAGTTTACAGACCTTGCGCCAATTGTGTGGATCTCTATATCCAAGCGGATCCATGCCACACAGTTTCTTAGGGGAACTTGAATGTTTTGGAAAACTGTGCAGCAACCGTGTGCTATCCCTCTATCTAAAATGGTCACCAAGCCACACATTTTCCTAGGCCAGGCACACAGTTTACACTAATCATGAGCCAATTCCTATTTTCATGCCTCGCACCCCTGTAACACTTCCAAAAATTCTCAAGCACTCAAGAAACACTTCTCTATCCATGAAATAGGGTTTAACCAAAAAAATTAACAAGGAAATACCTTCACTAAAATCATGATATTGAAACTGGGAAAGTTCCACCATGGATGTCCATATCTGTATGCATATACATGTATAGTGTCATATATATACATATATAAATAAATATTAATATTCATGATTAAAGTGAATGAAATAACATAAAACCAAACAACAGTTTATCCTTGGGTCTGTAATCTCGATCACCTAGACATCTTGTGAAAAGGCATTGAGTTGGATGTCATACCACTCAATTCAGGTATCATTAAGTCAATATATGGGTCTATAATCCCAATCAACATATACCTTTTTTTATCAACACTGGAAAATATCTATGATCAATCTATGTCACCACAGAGGGACACTCATCCTAACCCTGGGTTCACCTATACTCACCTCTATTCACTGTAAAGATGGATTATAGGGAATTACATTCGAAAATCCTATAAATGGTCACTGAGCTAGATGGCATGATGCTCATGCCATGTAAATCTAGTCCAATGTATGAACCCTAGGTCCTGGTTCGTAAGTTGTCATGACATTCAGAGCTTTGATAATCTATAAGGGTCTGACCCTTAAGTGATATATAAGGAGAAATCACCAGTGTGATTCCATGCCCACCCCTAAAGTCTATAATAAGGGAGAGTATAATCACCCCTACCATACGAAAGAGCATAATCATTATGGGTATACAACAATGTGAAATTCCTTGTCCAGCATCATGGTCAAGTAACCGATTAGAAAGATAATAATCATCTGTATCACTCAGGAGAGCATAATCATCCATGAGTATAATCATATTGAGGAGATAATAATCATCCTCACCACATGTTAAATAGAGGATATTAGAATCATTCTCATCACTCGAGAGAATGAAGTCATCCATGAGTATCATTACTATAGACACCATTCTAGTATTTCATAATCATAGGTTCAATAGCTGGATACTAGAAAACACATCTATACATAATAATAATATAATAATCAAATATATAGGCTCAATGGCCAGATCCCAGGTAGTACCTATGAGTATAAAAATAACATAAGAAATAACATGGCTCAGAAGCAAGATCCTAGGAATAATGTATGGGCATCCCAAAGAGAAAGAAATAGGCCTTGTGTCAGTCTCATCATCCACCAACCAAGAAGAACCTATAGATAACATCATTTCATCGATAATAAGCAAGTAAAAGTATAAACAAAAGAGTGAGGGTGGTCGAATTACTAAACCCAAAACTACTTCCATAGCCCCGTGGGCTTACAAGTTTGGCATAGGTTCTAAGGTGACACCTACTACCATCTTTACCCAAACCCAACGTATTAGATCAGGTTTGGAAAAACATCATGGAACCCATTAGGTCCCTAAATTAAAACATTGAGAAGATTCCTACTTGGGATCCTCAATAGAAAAGGTAAAGGAGGAATCCTATATGGGATTCTCAAGGTCCATGAATAAGCGAAGGCGTCCTATTTGGGATCCTCATCTATAAGGTAAAGGAGTAAATCCTATAAGGAATCCTCAAATGGTAATCAAGAAGAGGAATCCTATATGGGATCCTTAGATCAGTACATAGGAAGGGGCATCATACATGGCACCCCTTAAGCGGTATAAGAAGGAAGAGGCATCCTACATGGTATCTTTAGAACAGAATACAAGTATAGGGCTCCTATAAGGGATTCCCTAGATTAGATCACAAGAAAAGGCATCCTATAGGATATCCTTAGTATAGTAAGAGGATAGAGTCGTCCTATATGGAATAATTTAGGATTAAATATAATAATAGGGATCCTATAAGGGATCCTCAGAAATAACTAAACTCGCCACCTCTTAGGCCAGAAGGGAACATCTCACATGGGATACATCCTCAAGGGAAAATATAAAAAGGAATGGTCATGAGAGATAGATCATGGATCATATTATATCAATTCTTACTCTAGTTTGGTCTGAAACCCCAACCTATAATTCTCATTCAAGTCTCTCTCATGAGATGATTAAATTCGATTATTGGAGGAAGAACCCCTACATTTAGATACAATCTTATAATTCCACCTAGGATTCCTTAAAACTCCCTAAGGGTTTCACCATCATAATATACACGAAAAGATACTCAAAATGGAATACTCATGGGTCTGATTATGACTCTTGGGTGAAAAGATATGAAAGACCCTAGAAAGGATAGAAAAGGAAGAGTACAGGGCATGTGTGCCCTAGTACATGTCATGTACCCTCAAGGCCATACATGGGTGTGTACTTATGCTTGTACTTGGTGAGTAAATTACCAAGTACATAGTGTGTTATTCCTATAAATAGTGTGTCCCCTACATGGGGTACCTACCTGTGTACCTCACATGGACTGACCATGTATATCGCTTGGTCATGTACATCTACATGATATGCGACCCACATGGAGTTTGGATGCATACTTCACATGGCATGTTCCCCTTAAATGGGTAGCCTGATCAGGTACTCATCTACATGGCTGAGTCCCAGTAAATGGAATGTAATGCCCATACATGACGTATACTTTTTAAAATTCATCTTCCCTAAATAGGAAGAACACACTGGGTTTGTTCCCTAAACCACATGTTGTGTAGATGGGTTTTCCCGAACATAAAACCTTCGAATCACCTAGAAACCACCATTTTAAATCTAAAAGTAGTAGATAGACCCTAAAGGGGTCCTAAGAAAGAATAATAGTGTATTAAAACTTGAAAATGATAAATCTAAAAGGATCTATGGAAAAAAATCAAAAGGCATGCCTTTGGATGGAATCTACCGAAACTTTTCCCATTCCCGTGGTTCATGGTCATTGCACGACGATTTGGCGTGTCCCAAGCTTTGTGGCGGTACCTTCTTAATCCTAACTCACACCATATATCTCTCTCCATCTCCAATTTTCTCTCATGGTCACCTGAAGGGGGAGATATAGGGGGCTTGTGCAAGAACCCATAGGAAGAAATAAGAAAATAAAGAAAAGAAGGAAAAGAAAAGAAAAATAAAAAGAAAACGAAAAAGAAAAAGAAAAGGGTTCCCCAACCGGACCTAGTGAACAACTTGAGTATATGCCTCACTTAAGAAAAAATCCGCATTTTGGACTCAATAGTAGAGACATAATCTCAATATGAAACTCCGTTCAAAAGATATTTCCAAATGAAACTCCACAAATAAATTAATATTTAATTATTCTGTTAAAATTTGAACAGCTCGGATTTCCACCAAACTCTCATCCTAGGGTAAACACCATATTTAAAATCCAACAGAGTGGTCTGAAAAATTATTCGAGATCATTTACTAGATGAAAAGACCATTTTACCTCATACAAGCTTCTAAAGGGAAAATTTCAAATTTCTGCTCAAAATTTCAGTCCGAAAAAACACAGTTCCTTACAAAGGTTCCTTTTATCAGTGCTCTTTTTAGTGCTGATAAAGGGGGAATACTCCAATGTTCTATTAAATTTATAGCACACTACAACAGTAGAAACAATAATAAAAAATAGGTGCAAATACATATTTAAAATGAAATAAAATTTACAACACAAATACAAGAAAAACACTATTATATAAATTTTAAACATTGGTTTTCACAATTACATGAGTAAGTAGAAATTATCACATACATTAAAAAACATCAATGTTCCTTTGTCTTTAGCCCCCAACCCCCACCCATGCTATTGTCGAACAAACCACCCCATCTCAAGAAAAAGAATACAACTGTATAATAAAAAAATTAATATATTAGTAATACTATAAAGAAATAAATTAAATAGAAAGTGTCAATTTTAAACTAAACTTTGAGTCATATTACGATCACCGTGTATCAGATTGAGTTGTGGTTGATTCTTGTATGTCACGCAATTTTTTTTATATTCAAGAATTATCTCTATAAAAATTAACTAAATAAGTATAAGATAAAAATTATAAGGAAATTAATTAAGCAATAGAAAATAAAATGGTGAGAAAATAATCTAGGCTTGTTTTATTAGTTTTGGAAATGTGATGTACGTTTTAAACTAAAATGACACTTATATATTGAAAACACACACTTAGAGTCATACCAATCACACCAGGTATTAGATTGAGGTGTGCATAATTTATAAATATTCCAAATGACTTATGGATCATTTTCCTAAAGTATTAAAATAATATGAATGTTTTTTCTCAGTTTTGAGTATGACACTTGTATTTTTTACTAAAATATCATTTTAAATTGGAAACACAAACTTTTAGTCCTAATAGTCAAATAGTATGTTAGTTTGAAATGAGACTAATTCCTGTATTTCATAAATGACTTATTAATCACTATCCTAAATTATCAAGACAATATGAGTGCATTTTCTCAGTATTCAGTGAGTGACACTTTTTGAACTAAAATGTCAATTTTAAACTAATAATAGACACTTTGAGTTATACCATGAATATTATGTATCATATTGAGGTGATGATAATTACTAAACATCACAAATGACTTATGGATCATTTTTCTAAAGTATCAAAACAATTTGAATGTGTTTGATTGATTTTGAGTATGTTAGTTAACTTTTTTACTAAAATCAATGTTAATTTTAAATAAATAGACACACTTTGAGTCATACCAGTCACACTATGCATTGTATTGAGGTGAGGATGTTTTCTACATGTAAAAATGAGTTATAAATCATTTTAATAAATTATAAAAACAATCCTAATGTGTTTTCCAAGTTTTGAGTATGTCACTTATGTTTTTTACTAAAATTTCATTTTAAACTGGAAACATGCACTTCGAGTCATATCGGTAACATCATGTGTATTTTTGGAATGAAATTGATTCCTTCACATCAAAAATAACTTATGAATCATTTTACTAAATTATAAAGATAATCAGAGTGTGTTTTCTCAGTTTTTAGTGAGTGGCACATTTTGAACTAAAATGTAAATTTTAATTTGATAATAGAAACTTTGAGTCATATTGGGATAATTGTGTATTAGATTGAGGTGTGTTTGATTAATAAAAGTTAAAAATGACTTATGAATCATTTTAATAAAGTATCAAAACAATATGAATGCATTTTATTAGTTTTGAGTATTTCAATTGTCTTTTTTACTAAAATTAATGTCAATTTTAAATAAAAAACACAATTAGATAATAACGTTCACACCATGAATTGTATTGAGGTGTGCCTGATTTTTTCACATCAAAAATGACTTATGGATATATTTAATAAAGTATCAAATCAATATGATTTTGTGTTATTAGTCTTGAGTATGTTACTTGTCTTTTTTACTAAAATATAATTTTAAAATAGAAACACACACTTTGAGTCATACATGTCATATCGTGTGTCTTTTTTATGTGATACTAATTCTTACATGTTAAAAATTAATTATGAATAATTTTTATAAATTATCTAGAAAATCCAAGCATGCTTTCTTGGTTTTGAGTGAGTGACACTTTTTGAACTAAAATTTCAATTTTAAACTAATAACAGACACTTTGAGTCATAACAGGAACATCATGTATCCGATTGAGGTCAGGATAATTAATATACATAAAAAATAAAATATTTATCATTTTACTGAAGTATAAAAACAATCTGAATGTGTTTTCTTGGTTTTGAGTATATCACTTGTCTTTTTTACTAAAATTAATGTCAATTTTAAATAAAAAGACACACTTGGAGTCATACCGATCACACCATGTGTTGGGTTGAGGTTTTATTAATTACTACATGTCAAAAATGACTTATGGATCAGTTTTTTAAAGTATAAAAACAATATTAATGAATTTTCTTGGTTTTGAGTATGTCACTTTTCTTTTTTACTAAAATTCCATTTTAAATTGAAAACATGCATTTTGAGTCATACTAGTCACATCGTGTGTCGGTTTTATATGAGACTGATTTCTACACATCACAAATTACTTATGAATAATTTTTAAAAATTATCAAGACAATATGAGTGGGTTTTATTAGTTTTTAGTGAGTGAAACTTTTTGAACAAAAATGTCAATTTTAAACTAATAACGGGCACTTTGAGTCATATCGGACACATCGTGTATCAGATTGAGGTGAGTCTAATTCATACACATAAATAATAACTTTTTTATCATTTTAATAAAGCATAAAACATTCTTAATGTGTTTTCTCAATTTTGATTATGTCACTTGTCTTTATTACTAAAATTGATGTCAATTTTAAATAAAAAGACACACTTGGTGTCGTATCGGTCACACTGTACGTAATATTGAAATGTTGATGATTACTACACATCAAAAATGGCTTATGAATATTTTTTATGAAGTATAAAAAACAATTCAAATGTGTTTTCTTATTTTTTATTATATCGCTTATCTTTTTTACTAAAATGCCATTTTAAACTGGAAACACGCACTTTGAGTCATAATGGTTATATCATGTGTAATTTTGATGTAATATTGATTATTATTTATTAAAAATTAATTATGAATCATTTTCATAAATTATCAAGAAAATAAGAGTGTGTTTTATCAGTTTTTAATGTGCGACACTTTTTGAACTAAAATATCAATTTTAAACTCATAACGGACACTTTGAGTTATAAAAGGAACATCGTGTATCAGATTGAGGTGAAGTTTGTTCATAAATGTAAAAAATGACATATGGATATTTTTCCTAAAGTTTCAAAATAATCCAAATGTGTTTTCTCAATTTTGAGCATGTCACTTGTCTTTTTTACTAAAATTAATGTCAATTTTAAATAAAGACAAATTTGGAGTCATATCGATCACACCGTGCATCGTATTTAAGTGAGGATGGTTCCTACACATAAAAAATGACTTATGAATTATTTTTCTAATGTATCAAAACAATACAAATGTGTTTTCTCAGTTTTGAGTATGCCACTTTTCTTTTTTACTAAAATAACATTTTAAACAGGAAAAATGCACTTTGAGTAATATTAGTCACATCATGTGTCAGTTTGATGAAAGACTGATTCATATATATTAAAAATACTTATGAATAATTTTAATAAATTATCAAGGAAATTAGATATTTTTTTCTCAATTTTTAGTGAGTGACACTTTTTGAACTAAAATTTCAATTTTAAACTAATAACAAACACTTTTATTCATATAGGGTACATCATGTATCAGATTGAGGTGAGACTAATTAATACAAATCAAAAATGAATTATGTATCATTTTAATAAATTATAAAAACAATATAAATGTGTTTTATTGGTTTTGATTATGTCACTTGTGTTTTTTACTAAAATTAATGTCAATTTTAAATAAAAAGGTAGAGTCATACTGGTCACACCGTGCATCAGATTGATATATAGTTAATTACTACACATCAAAAGTGACTTATTGGTCATTTTACAAAATTATAAAAACAATATGAATGTATTTTCTCAATTTTAATTATGTTAAATGTTTTTTGAACTAATACATAAATTATAAACTAAAAACATGCAGTTTGAGTCATACCAAGAACATTGTGTATCGGATTGAGGTATGACTGAATGAGTTTGAGATGTGTGTTTTTATTTAAAATTTATGCACCAACCAAGAAAATAGATAACTATTACATTTGGATAGAAAAGTAAATCCCATGCTTCCTGAAACACCACATCCAAAAGAAACATGTTCTATATTTTCTGGCTTGCTATAGACAGTTGAAAGTAAAATATGGCTTCCCAAAAGGATCCACATTTATAAGAAAATAATTATTATGTTATTAATACTATAAATAAATAAATTAAACATAAATATGAAACAATACATTAATTAAATTTCAATTTTAAACTGAAACCATGCAATTTGAGTTATATCGGGTACATCGTGTATCAGATTGAGGCACGACTGATTAATCCATTTCCTTGTTGTCATTATCTCAGTTTTACCCTTGAATTCCAATATCTCATGGGCATGAGAAGATTTTAACAAACATCCCAAAATCAATAAAAATAATCTACATGTATAATAAAAAAATTCATATGTTAGTAATACTATAAAGAAATAAGTTAAACATAAATATGAAACAATACATTAATAAAATGTCAATTTTAAACTAAAAGTACATAATTTGAGTCATATCAGATACACCATGTATCAATTTGAGGTATGGTATATTCCACCATGTCTTTTTATCCTACAGTTCATTCAACATTTTGGTTCATCTAACAATATTGTAGTTTGATAACCTAGAATAATGAATGCATTAGAGAATAAAAAGAAATTTGCATCATCATGAGTGTATCATCCTTATTGAGTGCATGATCATAGTACATGAGTGAATCACCCTTTTTTATTGAGTCATTTCTACAAGGAGAGTTCCAATTAATCTCTCTATGGTGTCCACTATAGTGTAAAACCACTGTAAGAAGCAGACAAGAACCATCAGAAAAAATGATAAAAAAATTGAAATAAAAAGATAAACATAAATGGATTATGTGGTCAAATATTTCACCCTATTCCATGGGTAATAATTCTATAATTTTATTCAAAAAATAAATAGTATAATTACAATGATTTATCCAACTCTATATCTAAGTATTACTATCTATTTATCACAAGTGATCTACTATGATTTTATAGTAGAGTCCATCTGGTGCTTACAGTCATCGCAGCCATCCTATCTTCATGGGATGAAGTCCACTTCCTAAGAGTTACACAAAGGAACCCTTTATCTGGTCAAAGTAATCCACCACCTCAATATGCCTAACCAATTTACTACTCATCTTCTGTTGAACTCAAAATATGTTCCTCCCGCCTCATCTTCCGATGAATGAACTTTCGATGGACCGAATTCTACATGCACCAACCTGTATCTTCTAATGAATTAAAACCCATCCTACATCACTCCATATCTATAAATAAATCATAAATAAGGATGAAATTTTTCCTCCTTTTAGTGGCCTTACTTATCCTCCTTTGAAAAAATGAATCTCTCACCTTAACAATCTCCCACATGAGATTAATTTTATTTTTTTGACTAAGTCCTCTTCCATCTTCCACATAGAATTCCTTATTCTCCTTTGAATTTTTATAAAGTATCTTCATGGTTCCCCACCATGCCTTCCTTCTATTCAACCCAAACATACTGAGTCACAACATCGCCTTATCACTTCTTAAGTCATAGCCTTTGTCAATATGTTGGTTTGATTATGAACCCCTTTAATATTTTAAAAAACTAACACTCTTTCCTCCAATAGTATTCAAATGAAGTGGTAATTCAACTGAAAATGCTTTGTCTAATAGTGAAACATTGAATTCTTCACTAAGTGAATCTAACTTTGTGAATTACAAAAGATCGTCCCATCACTCTGCAAGTTTCCAATATCTTCCAATAAAATCTTCATCCAAATAAACTCTTTCCCTATTTACATTAAAGTGATGTACTCTATTTTCATTGTCAAAAGTGTGAACATCGGTTGAAGTTTGGATATCCAACTGACTATTGTTTCTCCAAAAATAAACACATATCTATTTATTCTCTTCCATGAATTTGAATCTCTTACAAAGTCAGAGTGTGCAAAACCTTCCAAAGGATCATCTGTTCTTAAGAAAAGTTCCAAATCTTAATAACCCTTCATGTACCATTGGATCCACTTCACAGCCTCTCGGTTCTCTGTTCGGAGAATCAACATAAACCTACTAATAGATCCCACTTCTTTTTTAATGTTCATATGATTATAGACCATGGTGAAATTAAAATTCTAACACCTGAAGAACTCTGATGACATATTATGGCACTAGTATAGATGTAGGGATAGACGAATATTCTTATCCCTACAGCCAGGGCAACACAATACTCTGATCAACATGAACAAGTGTTTTTTTCAGAGAAAGTTCACATTATTTCTCCCATCTAGAAGGATTATCGACATATTATAGTAAAGGGAGTGGAATTAGATCAGTCTCATATTCATGTTCTAATCAGGGTTCACCAAGTGAGAGTGGCACATGCCTTGGGATAGGGTCACATTTCCATCAAAAAATATTGACAACATACTCTAAAGGCCCAAGATCAGGATTATATCCCCGTTCTGGCTAGGGATCACCAAGTGAGAGTGGAACATGACTTGGGATAGGCTCATATTACTATCTAAAAAGATAGGAGGAATACTTCAATGGCTTGGTATCAGGATCATATTCTCATTCTGACCAAGGCCCACCATGTGATAGAGAAGCATTCCTCGGGACATGCACATATTCTTATCAATGAATCTACTTGGAATATTCCAGCAGCTCATAGAATTCAGGATCATATCCCTACTTCCATAAATGAATGAATGTACTAGTATCCTTCAAAGAATATACATGAAGAGGCTCTTATCCCTTCTCTCATTATGGAGGTTCATTGAAATATTCTGATGGGGAATTCATATTCAGACTGATCTTATATTCATGTTCCCACTGGGTCTCACAAAGTGAGAGAAGAATATGACTTGGGATGGGATCATATTCCTATCGAAAAAGACCAGCTACATACTCCAAAGTCTCTAAATCAGGATCTTATCCCCGTTCTAACTGAGGTACACCAAGTAAGAGCGGCACATGCCTCAGGATAGGCTCATATTCCTATCAGAGAAGATCATTGGAATACTCAAATAGCTTCTCAGTAGAGTGATAATACTCTCATAGTACCAGACAATTATCAATATATTATGGAATCTGTCACACTGAAGACTCATATCCCTGCACAATCCTAAAAGGCAGGTCGACATATTTCGTCCATGACATGGAATGAGGCTCATATCCCTAATAAGATCAATTCTAGTGTCCTTGAGGTTTTTTTAGACACATTTTTAACACCCCAAAGGTCCACTGACTCTTCAAATGAATCATAAGATGATCATTTTTTTGATAGTTCTCCTCGTGGTAGTGTGGAGATGGATTGTAATGACTTTACTCCTGATATCTGCTCTGGGAAACCTCTCCACAATGATATCTACCTCAGATAAGGAAATAATATCCTTACCGAGACACATTTGTATATATAGGTACTCAAAACTAGTATTCCTTCATATAGATAAGTTCTTAAAACATCTAGGTCAACCACATATGGTTCCCCATCGATTTCTAGAAACACTCCACTCTGATCAGCAGGCAACCCCAAGAAGCACCTTCTGTGGTATGACCAGATGGAGGCATGTAAGTTTGATGAAGAGGAATCCAAAATTAACATATGGAGAGAGTTATCTATAAAAATACTTCCCACTATGTTCTGGTCTCTTTCCACTTCTGACTATGAGATCCCAAATGAGCTAAATAAGGAGTTCAAGCCTTATCTGCACCAAAATATGTGGGAAACTCATCAATGATTGAATGCTGGGAACCTCCCTTATCCAGGATATGATTTTATCCTTTAGACCATCAAGATACTCTATAGTCAGCTAGACCTGGATACTATCTCCATGGATCGAGACCCAAAACCGGAGAAGCACAACCTAAAACAATAGCACCCTTGTAATCATTGCATCACAAATCTTTGTAAATTGATCGTTGAAGCCTTGTCATGTATTTGTATTCAAGTATGGGAAAATCATGGAGCATTATATTTCACCAAACCCCTGGAACAACATAACTCCACAGAAAAAGCATCTTGTAATGTTATAGACTTTGGTGAAATCATGGGATTGGGTAATGCATGATTCAGTTGGTCACTACAATAGAATTCCCCTGCTTAAACAGTGCCAAGAAATCACGAACAGAGGGAGATAAAAACCAATAGGTCTTTGAACTGGGTCCCTCAAAGAAATGGGATCATGTTTCAAATGTGTAATTAGAAGTTTCAGTCAACCCAAAAACTTCCAATAGAAAAATACTCTCATCATGGGTTTCCATTGCACCCAACTCATACAAGAGCATAATTACGCCACATCAAATAGATCACAATAGCAGTTGTCATAGCATCCATCTAGGAGAGAACCCACCCCCTAGACTGGGAAAATATATACCACCACCTCCACCCCTTGGATTGTCAATTCCTAAAGGATTTAGGACATATCAGTAGCATCTGAAAAACACCTCATCCCACTCAGAAGAGGGCATTTATATGTCAATCACCATCACTAGGTTCATTATCCCCTAAAAGGGTCTTGGAGAAATCAATGGTGGTTCTAGATCAAACCTATCCCCTTATGATGGGGGTATTTATATCTTAATCTCTATAACTATGTTTATTATCCCCTAAAAGGGTCCTAGGGAAATCAATAGAAGTTCTAGATCAACCTTATTCCACTAGTATGGGGGTATTTATATCTCAATATCCAATATAGTAATCATCAAATAAATGAATAGAATCATTTGATCCTCAACAAAAGGATCAAAATATTCCAATTATGTCCCTGAATAGTCCCCAATCGGTAGGGCTGAGGGAATTTTCATCATCATCATCACTGTAGAGGGAATTAGTCTTCTCTAGGTTGGGAGGTAAATATTGACGGTTGTCATTCCATCCATTCCTCCCACCATAATACGAACCTATGCTATTTAGGTCCCATTTGGAAAACATGACTAGAAAAATCTCTCAAGGTCACTATTCATAGGCTGATATTGGTGGAATGTACAATGAAGGCAATCAAACCCCATCAGGGTCACAAGCCAAAATGGTCCAATATGTCCAAGCGTTTGAGAAAATGACCCTAGTGCAAGAATTGTAGAATCATACTATTATGTTGAGAGCAATGGGACAAATACCATTACTCGATACAACTCTATGAATGTCATCCCTATCAACATAATAGATAATATGGACCAAGATGTGGATGTAGAGGGATACAATACAGAAAGTATGCCCTAAGAAGAGGATCTGGATGCACCCACTAAAGCTTCACATATGTGGAACCAGAGGAGAATCCAAAACCTAGAACCTATGAATATCAATTTTCCACCTCTATAGAAGAAAAATGATAAGGATAAAGGGAAATAAGTTTTCATACCCCACTCATAACCTATATGAGTTGATATTCCTTCCATGGAGAAGTGGTTGGAACAGTATGAGGATGAGATAAAAAATCTCAAACAACTCAATGAGAAGCTACTTAGGGGCAACATCTCCATTGGGTATCGTCTCCCAATAGAGGTGAATATTCATCCTCCCACACATCTGGAAACAATTGATCTGCCTACAAGAGTAGAATCTGAGCATCAAACTGGCTCCAGATTGAGGAATTCGGTCTACATAAATAAGGAATTCTAAAATGATCATGACTTCCCTTAATTACAATGAAAATATCTCCCTCTCCAGGGTAATAATTTATTATTCTAATAGATCAAGAATTAGCAGGAGAAGAAAATGAGGCCACCTTTTCAAGCCTCTCCCACTCCTTGTGGATGAGGGTCAACTCAAATAGAAGTGCCTCCGAAACTACTCAATGTCATCGAGTCCCTGGCTACTCGAATGGAATCCATGGAAGGTAGATGCACACAAGTGGAGCCTGAGATAAATCCATATACCTAATGGGTTGATGAAACTTTTACCCAACCCAATTTCGGTAATCCTACCCTCTCCACCTTTGATGGAATGGGATACCCAGAATAGTATCTCACACACTTCATGTCCTGATGTGGTCTGATTATGGGACCTCAAGATTATCAGGATCCGACCAAGATGAGGTGTTTGGTAAAAACTTTGATATTTCCAACCTTTATTTGGTGTTTCAGTCTTCTAGTAGGATCTGTTGTATGATGGGAAGACCTTAATCATCAATTCTTTTACTAGTTCAGTTCCATGCTGAGGAAAACAAAAAATTTCAACCTAAAAATTGCACGCAATGTGAAAATGATAGAGTATCTAAATTCATATCTGAATGTAAAGTTTTTACCTACTCACTCATAATACCTCTCTAATAAGAGTAATTAATGGAACTCTATGATAATAATCTATAGGATGAGCTACAAACACCACTAATCCTAATGAAATATCCAGGTAGATTCCATGAGTTTGTATAAATGGCACAAATTTTGGAAGAATCTGTTTAGTGGATCCAAGCTAAGTCTCAATTCATGCCCTCAGCATAGGGGGAAAGGCTTTATAAGGTAGAAACTACCACTGTTACCCTCAATCCAACATTAGTTCCCATTAAAGCACCTAGGTAGGTCCTAAACTACCCAACACCTCCTATCGAGTGGCAACAACAACAAAATCACCCTTGGTTGAAAAAAAAAGAGATCAGGGCTTCCTAATATTTTAGGAATGGATGAATAAAGTATACTCCTTATAAAATGAACAAGTCCCTAGTTATTTCCTTGAATCCATGGAAAATAACCTACTCAAGCTACCATATCCCAAGAAGCCCAACGAGGTCAACCTCACTAATTGTCTTGACTACTACCCTTTCCATAGAAGGCTAGTTTACAACATCCAAGATTATTTCATCTTCAAAGTTTTCCTCCAAATCATGATCGATTCCGGACAAGTGATGTTGAATAACTCCCCAGAATAGGTATCTTGCATAATTGTTACCCATTCAAAAGAATAATGTGGTTGGTAAAAAGTTTTGGCTAGGTGTGGGAAGAAGTTCAACAACTAGATGACTTGAAAGACATTTGATCAAACTCAAGCCACCCTGAGAGAATAACTTCACAAAACTTTAATGTTTCTATCACCTAGGGTGTTGACATCAAATACACCTCCTGAATGTGGAAGTGGAAATCAAAAAAGGTATGAAAAATAAAAGGAAGAGTCATATTCACCTTCATCACAAGATTTGACTCTTGTAGATTTATTCCTTATAATATCTAAAGCATGGGAACCACCCCCACCAAATAGAACCATCATCAAATAAAGAGATCATATTTAGTTATGTTAATGTGATATTCTTTAAAGAACCCTTATTTTATTATCAATATGCCTCCAAATATGAATTCCTCATATCTGACTGGGGAATATAAGGTTTCATGCATAGGAACTGAGAATATAGGGGACAACACGGACATGGTCGGGCTTAATATTTTGATCATGTACCCATAGAGGACATATATGCAGCTGAGACTCATGGTAAAGAGCTACAGTAATCCCAAAAGATATGTGGAGTTTTCCCAAATCCCTATGTCAGTCGTCCATTCCTAGTTGTCTTACACAATCAACTGGTGGGGGTGCGGTTTTCTGATCATCCCTAACAATGAGGAAGGCCAGTGTGACCTATGCCACTGGCATCATATTCTCCCTCAACATCTGAACAAGAACCATTCCCATATACTTCAGATTCCCTATCTCTTGAACTGCATATTAAGGAGCAACACCACCTTGGGAAGTTTCGGCCTCTCGCACAAAAGTATGACATTATAAAATAACTAGCGGTTGTCCCAGACAAGCTATCAATCCTGGATGCATTCCATATTTCAAAATAACTCATAGAAACACTCATTTAATCACTCTATATCCCAAATGAGTTCAAAATAGAAGTTTTTTCAACCTAGGTTTATCGAGTGGAGATCATGCCATCAGAATTCCATTTTTCCATCTCATTCACATAATAGGATTGGGAAGAGGACATCCAAGGATACATCAGATGCCTATATCTTTCAGGTATACTTAATAATGTTTACATCCAAAGTTCTCTAATTGAAAATGGTTCTAGGATCAACCTCATCCTAGTTTGGAACCTTATATATTTGGGGTATAGTGATGGAGATTTTTCTCCCACAAAGATGACCATTCAAGGGTATGATAAGTGTGAATAAATATCAATTGGTAATATCAACCTCAAAAATCAGTTTGGGGATCTCGCATATAATGTTGAGTTCATGTTTATCCAGTTAGAAACTGCATACAATGTCCTACTCAGAAGTCCTTGGCTGCACATCCATGTGGTGGTGCCTTAAATATTTCATTAGTGTTTGAAATACCCCATTGATGGAAAGGTCAACATACTAAATGGTTACAATTACCCCTTTGAGACTTGAGAAGACACATATTCTGAGGAATTTTTCTATAAAAGGGAATAAAAACAACTGATGGTGGATGAAAATATACAGGTTTCATCCCCCAATGGCTTGGGGACCACCCATGAAAATCCCTAGAGTGTGATCGATGTATATTATGTGATACCCATAAATCTTATTGAGAAAAAAGACCTACTCCCAAATGTCCAATCCCCTTATGTCCCCTGAAATAGTGTAAAAGAAAATCAGATCCAAAATCTCTTTGTAATGACTCTGGAAGTAGGGGATAATAATGTCTCTTCCCATGTACTCTCTCACCCTAAAAATGATAGATATGCCCTCATATCGCCAACTTTGTCTGAAAATGTCTCAACAGAATCAGAGGTGGAAGAATAAGAGGATGACATCAATAAATCCCTTCCCATGTATGAGGAAGTAATCTCTACCACCATTAATGATCTTAGATAGGTAAATCTGGGCACAAAAGAAGACTCAATGCCTACACTGATCAGTGTCATTGTGACTATCGAGGAGAAAGAGATGTATATTTCATTTCTAAAGTAATATTAATATGTTTTTACTTGGAATTATATAGAAATTCCTAGATTAAATCCATATGTGGCTATGCACCATCTCATTTTACCCGATGACCATCGAGTTTTAAAGAAGATGTCCAGGAGGATGCACCCCTCTCATGAAACTATTGTAGATTCAGAAGTTGAAAAATTGATCGAATCCAACTTTGTGTAAGAAGTGAAATACCCAAGATGTCTCACCAACATCATCCCTATCAAGAAAAAGAATGGGCATATTAGGGTCACCATAAATTTTAGATACCTCCTCCAATGTCCCGAAGGCCATCATTTTTTTATTGATTTTTGATAATCCACCTTTCAAGGGGTGAGGTGGAACCCTTACAAGGCCCCTAGGCATAAGTATTGCATGGTCCGTAGGCCTTAGAGGAATTCATTTACTATAGGATTTAAACATTACATACAGCCCAGGATAACTACTTAGAACTGATCCTCCCCAGCATCTTCATCGTGAAATCAGTTCTCCACCTTCGCATGGTCGTTAGGCTAGGATTTCCTATGCATACACAGGCTTGTCCCAATGGAAGGTGTCATACCCTCACATTCTTTCAATCCGTTTAGCTTATGCTATAGTGAAATCTTCTTACTCATCCTCTTTCTAGAGCTTGTTCCTTGTAGGTTGTCTGTTTTTCATCTGCACTTAAGGTGGCCCGAAGGCCATGAGGTGGCCTAAAGGCCTTAAAGGAATTAGGGACAAAATCAGTGGTCTGAAGGCCTAAACGGGGGAATATTCTTGGTTTCTATAGTGCCAAACAGTACTTTCTATAGTATTGCTATAGTGCTGCTACAGTACCCCTGGAAATATATGGAGCCTACGGATGGGGAAGCCATTACCTTTATATCACCCCATAGGATCTTTTTCTATTATTTCATGTCATTTGGATTAAATAATATTGGCACTAATAATCAATGCATCATGTATCATATATTTAAACCTTTATTGAGATGAATAGATGAATGTTATTTTGATGACCTGGTGGTCAAATATCTATAATGATGTGATCACTTCATATATCTTCAAACAGTCTTCAACAAGTTGCAATAGCATAGTTTGAAAATGAATCCACTCAAATACACTTTTGGGGTAACATATGGGAAGTTCCTTGGATTTGTGGTACACCACTGTGGCATTAAGGTTGACCTTGAAAAGTCCAGTACAATCCTAGAAATGTCACCCCCTCAAAATATCAAATAACTAAGGTAGATCCAAGGAAACCTTGCCTATATTTAATGATTCATAGATAACATGGACTAAAAATCTCTATAATTTAACAAGATAATGAAGAAGGGAATCACATATCTATGGGATGAGGACTACCAAGAATCCTTATATAGTCTTAATAAGTACCTGCAGCTCCCACTATTCCTAATGCCTTTGGTGGAAGGAAATCCATTCATCTTATATGTGGACACCATTGAGCGATCACTTGGTGCTCTTCTTACAAATAAAAATGATGTGGGGAATGAGAATAGTCTCTACTACCTTAGCTGAATGATTCTAAGAATTGAGGCCTGATACTTTGATGTTAAGAAGAAATATCTCACACTCATATTTACAATGAAAAATTTGAGGCATTACTTGTAGCACCATGTATCCCAATTGGTCCCTCTTATTGACCCTCTCAAGTACATCATTGGATATCCCATGATGATTAGGAATTTGGCCCAATTGGAAGTCATTCTTTAATAGTGTCACATTCAGTTCACGTCACAAAAGTCAGTTGAAGGGTAGTCCCTAGATGATTTTCTCACAGCACATCTCGCCCCAGAAAATACACTAGTGGACACCAAACATTTGGATGAGGAGGTATTCTATGCCCATAAAACTCCCTAAACATGGGATATGTATTTTGATTGTGTCTTCCAAAACCCCATTAGAAAAATACTGGAAAACCCAAAACTCAATAGAGTTAGATTGGGGAAGGTATTTTTTTCTCCAGGCAAAGAAATTTCTCCCTACTCTTTTTCATTATCCAAAGGCTGCACAAATAATGAGGTAGAATACCAAGCCCTAATTATCGGCTTGGAACTAGCCCTACAGCTGAAAATATCCTACCTAAATGTAAAATGGGATTCATAGCTAGTGATAAAGCAGATAAATAGTGAATATGTCATCAAAAATGAATAATTGGACCCTCTCATTGGTTGTGTTAGAGGACTAATGGAAGAGTTCCCTTTTGAACCCACATTGTATCATGTCCCCTAATCATAGAATGCTCATGTTGATGCATTGTCTAATATAGTCACAGTCTTGGCCGACCCTGATTAGGAGGAAGTGATATTCCACATCACAAACTAAAGGATGGTCTCATCAATCATTATCTATGATATGGAAGAAATTAATCAGTTCAACGCCACCCCAGAGCATGATGAACCAATTTCCACCCCTATATGGGTAGAGTCTATAATTTATTATCTCCAAAATGGGGTCCTTCTAACAAACCGGGTTGTAAGGGAACAAATTCAGCATCAAGTAGCAAATTTTACACTATTAAATGGTCCAAGTGAGCAAAAATTCCTCTACAAGTGAGTATTAAATGGAATCTTCCTCAGATTCATAGTAGAAAGATAGATTCTCACCATCATAGAAGAAGTCCATGTAGTCTTCTACGATGCTCTCCAAGCTCTCACACTAGATTAGGAGGTTGAGTTACTATTGAAAAACCATGATATAGGACAGTGTGGAATACACTAGAAAATTTCATGTGTTCCAGATTCATTAAAAATTCATCCATCAACCCCCGTAATTACTAAATACATATAAATATTCTTGGTCATTTTTTGTATGGGGAATGGATATTATGGGGACATATCCCCCATCCACAATTAAGTAGTTTAAGTGTATCCTTACTACTATCAACTTCTTTTCCAAATGGGATGATTCGATACCCCTCAAGGAATTTTGGATAAAGAATATCATCAACATCATGAAATACCATATTATTACTAGGTTTGGAATCCATCACATGATACTAATAGAAAATAGAACTAAATTATTTTCTAAAGAGTTGAAGAAGTTTTACCATGAGAACAACATCAAGTAAAACCATTCATCCCTATATCATGCAGTAGAAAATGGATAGATAGAGGCCTTCAATAATACTTTGTTGAGAATTTTCCAGAATATGGTGAACAAAGAAAATAATTTCTAACCAGACAAGCTCCTCTATGCCTTATGGGATTACCATACCACCACATGTACTACTAAACAGGAAACTCTATATTTGTTAGAATATGGAACTGAGGTAGTGTTACCCATAGAAGTCCAATTTCCCTTGCTTTTAATATCTATCTCTAGAAAACTCTAAAATTATGAACAATTATAAAAGTGGTTGGATGAATTAGAGCGGCTTGATGAGAATAGGTTTCATAAATTTTACAACCTTGAAGTCCATCATAATCGAATTACAAGGGCATTCAATAAAAATGTTTGTCTTAATTAATTACTTTAAGGAGAATTGGTATTATCTCTTTGAACCCCAATGATACTAGGTAAGAAAACTCCAAATCTAGAACCCAAATGGTAAGGGCCTTATTTCATAAATAATTTCTATCATAATGGAGCTTATCTACTGGCCACAATGGGTGGGGAGTATGTCACTCCCCCCACCAATGCAAGGCTTCTTAAGAAATATTTTTCATAACTACCATCAAGAATTACACTCATCTTGGTCGTATAACATTAAACTACAAAATCACATCCTAACCATATGATGTTAAACTATGTGGATTATATCCTAACCACATGACGTTAAACTATATAGAAGAAGTCCATGTAGAAAGAATTTAAACTACATATCATCAATCAAATTGGTCACATGACGTTAAACTATACAATCTCATCCTGGTCACATGTTGTTAAACTACATAATATCATTCTGGCCACATAATGTTAAACTACACAATATCATCCTAACCTCATGATGTTAACCTATAGGGAATTCATCCAGACCACATGACATTAAACTGTATGGAAAAGGTCTTTGAAACAAGATATTAAACTGCACAGTGTCTCACGTACTCACTGCATGACATTAAACTACAAGGGAGATTTCCTCACCACATGACATTAAACTACATAGGAAGAATTGCCTCACTAAAAACTCACAGCACGAAATATAGATCTATGAAAAATAGAAATTAAGTTCCCTCATCCTTGTGTTCTAGTCAGATCTGTTTAGAGAATCTATATATTTAATAACTATGTGTGGTTTGATTCTTAACATCATAGGATATATAGTGATGCTAAAATATCCAATCCTAGTCCCATCCACAATATATTCATCCCAGTCACAAGGCATCAGACTACACAACAATAGTCAAGACTTCTTTTCTATGTTAGGTGACCTTCAACCTTACTGTAAGACATTAAATTGCATTACTGATGTCTTTACTTCATGACACTAAACTGAATAGTTTCTATAGAACAACATGTGTAATGATTAATACTATAATAGGATATATATTGGTTCCCAAAACTTCATTCTTGGGTCCAACCGTAATATTCATCTTATTTCACATTAAGTCACCTTCGTCCTTACCGCAAGACGTCAAAATACACGGCTGATGTCCTTACCATATGACACTAAACTGAACAGGTCTTCCAAAACTATGTATATATTGATAATCATTCCAATGAGATACATAGGTACACCTAGATCCTATATCTTGGCTATGACACTACATGATACAAAATTTCTTTGTCCTTTCTCTAATTGCCTCCATGTTGAGAAAGGAACCTTTACCATTCCCTGTTTCCCACACTGAGCATTGCTCACGTGGGCTTAGGAATTACAGTAAGGTATTCATTACATGATTGATACATATCAACTCATGATAGGTTTATCATGTTCCTGGATGCAAGACCTTAAAAGGCACACCATGAGTTCTCATCGCATGATGTTAAACTACACGGTTGATGTCTCTTGCATGACACAAAATTACACATCACTATGGACCTTGATTGAGAGTAAAACTATCATTGGTGTTGGTCTCCCAACACACCTCCATTAAAGAACTATGTGTGGCTTGATTATTTTCATTACAAGATATTTAGTGATTCTCAGATCTCCAATTCTAGGTCCAGCTACAACAATCAATGGGAACAATTCCCCCCTTTATGTATGGGTCAGACCTGTATAGAGATTTTACCATTCAAGAACTATGTGTGGACTGATTCCTACTATTTTAGGATACATAGAGATTCCTAGACCTTCATTCTTGGGCCTAGTTGTAATATTCCATTTTCACATCAGGGAACTTCCATCCTCACTGCGTGACGTTAAACTATATGGTTTCTCAAGAACTACACGTGGCTTGATTCCTATAATTACATATTATGTAGTGATGCCCATATCTCCAATTATTAGGTCTAGATATGATAAAATAAAAGAAATATCCCCCATACATGTATATGTATTAGACCTGTGTAAGGAAAATTTATACAAGAATAATGTGTGGTTTGATTCTTCACATCACATGATATGTAGAAACACCCAGATCTCCAATCTTAGGCTCAGACACAACATATAAAGGATAAAAATTCACCCCTGGCTACATATAGGCTAGACCTATGCATCAAATTCCCTTACCTCATGATGTTAAACTATAGGGAAAGGAAAATCTTCTTACTATATGATGTTAAATTGCAAGGAAAACATCTTTATCATATGAAATTAAAACGGCATGACAAATAAATCCCCAATACATGATGTTAAAATTTTCAGGTCATCGCCCATTATCATCCCTTATCGAAGGACCATAAGAGCCTAACCTTGGTCAACCAGAGTATGGGGTTATTTCTTCCATCCTTTAGACCCCTCAGCCTATAAATCACACTTTATGTCTTGAGTACTTAGAGTTGTTATAAACCATTTATGGACCTTGGAAAGGAAAATAGATATCTATTTTTGACCATGATATTGATGCATAATGTCTTAGACCTACCATCTAGATACATATTGGACCTATAGTAAGGGCTTTCTGATCCTTGTGAGCTTAGAATCACTATAGAAAAACTCAATACCTTAGGGTGTTTTAGGAAATACCTGGTATGATTGTCCCATATCATTACTCATGACCTAAGAAACTCAAGCTATGATTTGCAACATTTTCATCTCCAGATCAGAAATATGTTGTAGTACTCTTGACCCTGGGTATCCTAATTGGGACCTGGTGTAACATTCCCCTCATATTAGGTCCATGTGTGTCACGACCTTAAACTGCCTGAACTATTGTTTAATGTTGTAAAACCTTAAATTATAGCCTTTGATTATCCAAATCACAAGTACCTAAACTGCTAGTGAAAGAGACACAAAACTTATCAGGTTGAAAACCCACAAAGGGAGGAATGAGAAAAAATCAAGTATTCTCTCACTAAACTCTTCATCTCCAGAGTTTAGGAAAAATTAGGGCATAAATAAATGAGGCATAAAATCTCATAGGGCCTACTTTTTTGACCTAGTAAAATTCAATCCATGCTTTTTGGACCCCCTAGTCCAGGTTAAAGTTAGATTAATTATTTTTCACATTTCCTCGCCATGAAGACGTGTTCACTAGACGGTGACACAACCTTTGGGGTGCTTGAACCCTTTATGAATATTACATTTTACAAAAATCATACTTCATGATTTGAGCATCTCGGATCACTGTAAACTTTTCATGTCCCTTGGAAAAGGATACTTAGCTTCAAGGGACCCTTTGTTTGACTATGTATGTATTTCTATGGCTCTGGGATATGCGCCTATAGTAATCAACCAAATGTATCATTGCCTTGAAAAAATGTATTTCTGGACCTTGTGATCCTAACATCACTATGGTAGAACTCAACACCTTAGAGTGTTCTGGGCCATTCTTAGTATTCTTTTCCCATACCATCCTCATGACTCGAGCACTTTGGACCATGATTTATAATTATCATAACCAGACTATTCAAGGGGATATGACATCCTCAACATTACATCACCTAGTTTTGTACTTTTTATCAAAGAAATAATGATGCACTCCATTCCTGAAACTTTTTATGGACCATGCCACATGACTCTAAACCACAAGTCATAGGGCTCAAGTTTCATAATTATAGAGCTAAATTTCCCTAGGGTGCCAAAACCCTTCCTAGATAGCCTTTTATCCATACCCAACTTCATTTTTTGGATGTTTTAGTCCTATTAAATCTTTCATGGACCTCATAAAAGAGAGGGTATGCCTCTATTTTACCATTCTATCGATGCATAAGGGATTTGACCTACCAACCAAAGACATTCCCTCCTTATAGGAATGGAACCCAGATCCTTGCGAGCCCCAATGATGCTATGGAAGAACCAGACACTTCAGGGTGTTAGTGGGCCATTCTTGGAACATCTTCCCAATACCATATTAATTAACTCAAGCTTTTGGGTTATGGATTACATCATCCATATTCTAACTATCTAGGTGGACTCTGCTTCCCTAGTGTTTCTCCCTTAACCAATATTACCCCCATAAATATTTTATGTCCCTTGGACAAGAGTGGGGACACCTTTGTTTGGCCATGCTATCGACGCATAAGGGATTTTACCTACCAACTAGAGGCATCTCCTCCTTGTAGGAAAAGAAATCTAATCCTCATGAGCCCTAGAAACACCATGGAGGAACTTAGCACCCCATAGTGTTTTGGTTCATCCTTAGCATATATGCCTGATATTATCTATTCACCAATAATGTCCTAGTATCAAGACTTTAAACTAAACTATATTTTATATCCTGGTAGCAAGACTTTAAAATACAATGTATCTATGTTCTTAATGTGTGATGTTAAACTGCACAACAGATGTCCTAACCGCATGACATTAAAGTTCATAGAGAATGCAACTCCACAAATGGTATATTACCAGAGATAGAAGGACCAAGATAAATGACCATAAATTATATCAATAGAAGGTATGAGCTAAAATACCATAAACTATAGTTACAAAATCTCCAATCTAGAATACCCTGAACTAAATCACAATAAAAATTTAGTTTTCAAGACCAGAAAAAAGGCACAAAACCTATCAGGCCAAAAATCATTAGAGTGTGGTCAATGAAAAATCGGATTCCATGCCCCCTAAGTATTACTCTATATGAAGCTTAGAAAATTATTAGGTCAATATGAATAAAAAGATACAAATATTTTAGGGACCACTATATGTCCTGAGAAAAAATCAATCTATGCTCACTAAGTTCATTGACCTTAGTAAAGATAAATAATTCTCCCTCTGTGATATATATATTTTACCCAAATTATCCTTTTTTGAATTAGTTAATATCAAGATAACTATATTATATGCATCAATGGGGAATCTCATGTTGGTGTACATTAATGAGGATTACTCAAGAAAAATATATTGTGGTTTGAACATTTGAAGCTAGGAATTTAGTTTTACTTGACATTATGCAAAGGATGGATGTCGTTGATAGTCTAAGCAACATCAGATCAATGAAATTTCGAACACATCATAAATAAAATAAATTTCGACAAAGATATAGAAATTTCATAAAATTTGTTCATTGATATCATTAAAAAAAGAGATCTCTACATTTTAGAGCCTATACAAATATTCAATCAAAACAAAAATATATACTAACAATCAAACTACAATATGATTTAATCATCTCAACTGTCCAAGTTAACAATAGTCTAACGAGAAGCGTCAATTGAGAACTAAAGTGTCGCTCACCCTTCTTATTCTACTACTACTTGAGGGAAAAGGGTTTCAATGAGATAAAATAGCTCATGAACTCTTTTTTGAGTAGTTTCTAATGAGAAATATGACGCTGAAAGGTCAGACTTTGAGCGAGCTATAATCTCATCATGTCTCACTATTTTTTCTATCAAGACATCCATTTGGGTATGAAGCTCTTATATGATTTGATGGATCTATTCCAATGACTTTGAAGCTTACCTGATTAGTTAAGAAAGGGGAGTCCCATCAAAATCATGTAATCCCCTCTCACTGGTAGCCATCTCTTTCCATGCCTGGATTATTTTTCTCATGATTTCATATAATGGATGGAGGTCAAAGCTTCCCACACCCAAATCATGAAATAACCAACGAAGAAATTATTATTAATCATGAAATGTTTCAAGAGGCATCTCAATGATCAAAGAGTTAATTTGCTACCAGATTATCCTATGTCATGTTTGGTCCTCTATAACTACTAGAGAAAGTATGTCAAAAGGGGGAACAACCAGCTAAGATAATAAAGAAGTGAAAGTGGAATCCCCACGTACTTTTCTCTAAAAATATTCATTGCCTAAGGGACTATCTTCCTCATTAAATTCTTCCCCACTAATAGGATGGTCATCAATGGGATGTGAATGCTTCCTTGAATACTTTCTCGAATCTTGAATTAGCTCCATTATTGCTATAGACAAAGGGTTTGGTAAGACACGTGGTATATACACTTGACAAACCAATCTTTCCAGGACACCACTTAGGTAGGATTCTACCCAAGCTCGATCATAATCATAAGCTAAGAAGATAGGTTTACCCACAAGTGAAAGGATAATCTCATCATTGGTATCCTCATGAGTCAGTATGAGCCAAAATTAGCGGATAAACCTGGGATGTCTCTCTCCCCACACTCTATCTGAGGGGAAAGAAGAAATCCCTTGGATTCAACCAAACTAGAGAGAAAATAGGTAATGGGTATATGGTTTGAAAATTATCATCTCATCCATCCTGATTGTGAGAACCCCACTTTGAGGGGAGATCTTATATGACTGCTCATCAAGATAGCCACCATAATTATCAATAATTGGACTAGTCTGTGAAGGGTAAGGAATGAAATTGAAGATATCAAACCAGATAAACATAAAAATAACCTCATAATCACCTAATATAATTGCATCAACTCCAAATATATCCAGCATACTGGAGAGAAACAAGGCACCAGGGATCCTAGTAGTGTTGTGATATATGTATTAATGGAAGTGATCCTCTATCCATCCAAATAAAAACCAGAAAGGACCATAGATTCTATAAGGGATGTTTTCCTATTGAATATGGCCTAGATGATAGTAAATTATTTCAAGAGTTATTACATCTAGATTTAGAGGTTTCCCCTCGGCTAACTGAGCTTCCATCACCAGCGTTCTAACTCATATTCCCGAGTGCACATCCCCAACCAGGAAAAGTCACCCATTTAAGAACATGGTCATGAAACCTATTAGCATAAGGCTTGGGGATATCTCCAGCCTTACTTATTAGCTCCATGTGGTATATTCTCTAGATTACAGGAATTCCTAATATGATTTGGTGCTGCCATGAATTTTCTAGGAAGGGCACCGATGAGGGCGTATAGTGGACAGCCGAGCTCTGCTAAAATAGAGGAAAATGGTGATACAATATTTAAAGGTGATGTGTGAGAAAATATTTAATGCCTTACTTAATTTTCCTTTCATATTTTTGAGAATATACCTTTCCAAAATCGGATTCTATGTGGGGTCATCCCAGAAATCCGTAGTAGGAAGGAACTCATCGTACATTCCCCTAAGAGGGTATCCCACCCAGTTGATAGATATCCCAAAGGCTTATTCCTGATTCTCCATAGGACATATGGAATGAATTGGTACCAGGGAACCAATGAATAATCAGTTCCCTAAGAAGATACAACTAACAGTAGATGATGAACTGAGAAACCCATACAGCCTCATAAAGACAAATAACATGTATCTGGTTGGAAAATTTTAAACAGCTCTGTCTAACCCAGAATGGTTATGCCCATTCATTAGAAAAATTTCCACCATGATACATGTCCCATTTTGAGCACCATTCACCACCTAGATTGTTCAAGGAAGAGACAAATATTATTGAATATCTTTGACCAATGGGTTGATGGGAAAAATCACAACTATCGAGTGAAGGAATAAAGACATCCTCCAGTAGGCCGAATCTATATAGGGGAAGCTAGTGTGATAAAGGATAGCTTTGAAGTTCATATGAGAGAATAATTTTCAAAACCTCATTTTTGGAATGAACATGATATCAAGGGTTAGAATTATGATTCCTATCAATCATGTCCTTCTGGATAGTTGTAGTGGAAGATGCATTGGAGATGGAAGTCGTCTAAACAAAAGTGGCATATTTCAGATAAGTAGAGAAAAATCTCATCAAAAAGGATGCATGATCCTAGAAATATCAGGTGAGTAACATCGCAGAATAGAATTCCACTAAATGGTGACCCAATCCTGGTTGGTCACATTGCCTCAAGCACATCTCCCCAAACTCCAGAGGATGCCGACTAACAGTGAGGACCTTGGGTTTGTCTATGGGGAGACTATGTCCTCTTATCATATTTTAACATGGAAATATAAATCATATGAAAAATAGAGGAAGCAGTAAATCAATCAAACAATAGATAAGAATCTAGATGATGAATATATACAAAACATTCCAAAATTAATCTCATATACAATGATGATCATGTCATGTGTCTATAAATAATCCAAAATAGGTATACATTCCATCAATATAATACATGTACCAAAATACCAAAAAGACCAAAAAACACTATCTCTTGATAGCATCATGAGCCTCAACTTGGTCTCATTCTCCCCTTCTCCTAAGAATGGAAAATATTAAAGCATTGAACTATGGGCACTTTCCCCAATCCATACCTGTATCCAAATAGTCTGTCTGGGTACCCAATGATAGCCCAAACAGGGTGTGAGATACAATCCTAGTAGGTCACCACCCAAATTGTCTATAAAAAGTCCTAGATATGAAATATAAGATAAATTATAGTGAAATATATATATATCACAATTAAGCAGTAATAAATTTAAAGTTACCATGGCATATATACTACAAAAAAAGTGATATTTTATATCCCAACAAGGGTCCCTATAAAACATGGTTCTGAATCCTATAACAAGGAAGCTATAATCATAAGGAAGTAAACACTACAGCCTCACTGTATACACAACATATCATATAACCCATGACCTTGCCATATAATCTGTAAATCAAAACAACCACGGCCATGCCGTATAACTAGAAGTGTCACATTTACCATGAACGAGTCATATGATCAATCATTTCACATTTACTATGGTTGTGCCATATAATCAAAAATGGAAGACCCCTTGAGGCCAGATCCAAGGTGTAGAGAACCAAGGCATCATCATCAATTCCTAGGATCATCTTGTTTGAAACTCGGTTAGGCTTGAATTGGGTTCTAAAGATCATTTCAATAGACCATTTCCACTTTAAGCCCAAAAAAATGGATCCAAGGGGTATTGAAGCCTGAGGCATCCCATAAAATCAAGATCCAAGGATCATTTTAGGTCCAAGTAATCCACTAACGTTTCCATAACCCATGGTGTAGCATAATCATGGCATCCTATGTAACCATTCAACATTCAAATCATTTACCATTTCAACAATTCACATTCAACGAGTTTACCCACTTATATCACAATTCACATATAATTAAATTCCATTATTTCACCCACTCATATAAAAATTCCATATAAACTATTTAATCAAAATAATCAATACGAAATGGAGGCAATATCCATCTCCTGATAATCAATTCAATTAAAAAATTTATAAATTGGATTCCACTAACTAGTAAAGTACTAAATCACCACATTGGTGGTTTAACAAAGGCATAAGAAAAGTCAATTCACATGTCATGCCCTATGGGTGGCCTTGGTTGGGGAAATAACCTCCAAAATATCTCAAAGGAACTACAGGGAATCCCTAACGTGTTTCATTTAATTTAATTCAATTATTCAACTAATTTTTGGGGTGTTGCCGAAAAGTTTGGTGGGAGAAATAACATCAACTAGCTCTATAAAGAACCAAAACTAAAGGGGAAAGTGTAGACCGCCTATTGTAGGTCTGTAGTAGAGTGATCATCTAGTATCATCTTTTGATTCGACTCAGATCAAGATAAAAACAAAGAATAGATAAAGAGCCTAGAAATATAGCATATTATCTCACACCTAAATAACGCAGTCGATACCAAGGTAAATGAAGAATGACACGAAAGTAATTGAGTACTCACCAGCATGGATCCAACTAGATGAATGGATCTCGATTCCAAGATCAGATGGAGAATCGGTGTCAAAGCATACCTTTTGAATTCAAGGAGGATATTCAATATTGATGTTGTCTAATAAATGAGGATAAGAATAGATTTTTACATTTTTTAAACATTTTAAGTGAAAAAGGTTTATTTCCCCAAAATTTCCTGGGCTACATAGTTGGCCAAACTATGCACCAATTATACACCCTTCACTGTAAGGAGGGACACCTTGCACTATTAGTGTGTACGGTTTTCCAAACCATGTGAAAATCATGTCTCATCCCACTGATAAAAACTATTTAGGCCATCGCATGAGCATTCTTCTCTATTTTCATGATTTCCTCAAACCATGTGTCATGTAGCACCCCACCATTCAACCTCACATGGTTAGTAGTAACCGTGCGATCTGCCCCGTATGGTTTCTACTAACCATGCGGTCTGCCCTAATTTTCCAAAAAGATAGGCTTTGGGATCCGAATAATCCCTAGACACCCCTAATACCCCCATGAACTCAAAGGATACTCACATTAGGCCATAATTAATCATTTAAACCAAAAAAAATATTTCTACCTCGTATGAAAATCTAGGATCTTACAATATACCACCCTTAAAGTAATTTTTCCCCAAATTTCCCTATAAAGGGTGGTCAAGATTTATCCAAGAATAACTTTGACCACTGAGCACATAAATTGGCCTCCCTCCCCCAAGTCTCATTCTGTAAACAGCCATGCTTCCATAGCACTCGTACTAGAGGAACTGACTAGCCTCAAAGAACCTTCATTCTCCTGTCAACGATGCGAATTAGATTCTCCTCAAAGGATGTGTCTACCTATAACTCCACCTCCTTAGGATACAGAAAATGAGATGGGTTTGAATGATAATGGCACAACTGAGATACATGGAAGATTTTGTGCATAGTCGGGTACCTATGAGGTAACTACAACTGATAGGTTTCCATCCTAACTCTCTCATGAATCTCAAACAACCCAATATATCATGGTGAAAATTACCCTATATTTTGGTTTGTCTATGTCCCAGGCTTGGTGAGATATGTAAAAAGACACAATCCTCGATCAGGGGTATATACCTCTCCCAAGAGCCCCCTAAATCCAGGACACATGCTCACAATATTTCTTCAAGCACTTGAATCCTACGCTCTGACTGGACATTAGTCTAAGGGTTGTATACTATTCTCATAAGCACCTATGTACCCAATTCCCTCTATAAATTTTTCTAGAAATGAGACATAAATTGGGTGTCCATATTTGAAACAATAGTACAAGGGACCTCATGAAGTCATACTATCTCATGGATATACAAACTCCTAATCTCATATACACTGAAGGTGTCCTTGATCGTTAGGAAATATTCAACCTTAACGATCCGATCAATAATAACCCAAATTGCATTGCTAACTTGAGGCGACCTCAGAAAACTAATCATGAAAACCATCATGGAATCATCCCATTTCTACTCAAGAATAGGTAACTATTGTAAAAGTCTAGCTGGTCCCTAATATTTCTAATTCGCCTATTGACAGGTATAGTACCTTATAAAAAAAACTAGTTACCTCACGTTTCATATCTAGCCACCAGTATCAGCGACGTAAATCATGATACATCTTAGTGTGGTCGGGATGTACTTCCCAAACTAAGGCATAAAAATCCTGCATTATCTCCTCATGTATATTCATTGGAACCCATATGTGACCATGGATATGTAGGATCTCATCCTCGCCTATAGTCCAACCAGAATGTGGGTCATCACCTTCCACACTCTCTTGTAATACTAGGACCACTGAATCCAATAGAATCCTCATCCTCACTATATATAGTAGGGTAGAGGTCACAGCTAAGGATAAAAAATATGTTTTTCCCTGACTATCTTGCACCTCCAAGTGCATCTCATAGAACAGATCCATAAGATTCCACTCATTACTAGTCTGTTTAACTACCTGTATCTGATTCTTCCTACTCAATGCATCAATTATTGCATTGCCTTTACTAGGAATATAGGCCAGATCGAAGTCAAAATATTATAGGTACTCAACCCACCTTCACTACCTCAAATTCAAATCATGCTATGTAAATATATACTTGAGGGTTTTGTGGTCTTTGTATACCACAAAATGCTCTCCCATAAATTAGTGTCTCCAATAGTGAAAAACATGAACACCTACAGCTAACTCGAGATCATGCATCAGGTAGTTCCTCTCATGTGGACTCAACTATCAAGACCCATATACCCAAATATATCTCCCTACATCATAACTTCTCCTATCTTGATACCTAATGTGTCACAATACATAGTGTAGCTTCTTCCCTACTCCAATAGAATCAGGATGAGTGTTAAATTCAATATCCCTTTCCTCTCTTGAAAGGTTATCTTGTATGTATCTATTCATACAAACTTTGCACCCTTCTTAGTCAAGCTCATGAGTGTCACCGCTAGGTGTGAGAATTCTTATAAGTAATGAATATAATATCTAGATAGCCCCAATAATCTCTATATGTTAAATACATTATTGGTTTCTCCCAGGAAACTATAGATCTCACCTTCTCTGAGTCAACTGATACTCCTATATTTGAGATAATATGACCTAGGAAGTGAATATTATCCATCCAGAAGTGGAACTTTGTGGGATTAGAATATAACTAATGCACTCTTAGTGTATCCAAAATGATCTCAAGATGTTTGTCATGGTTGTGTTGGTTGTGAGAATACACCAAGATATCATCCATGAAAAACACCACAAATAAATCCAAATAAGGATAGAAAATCAGTTCATCAAGGCCATAAAAACCACTGACGCATTCATGAGACTGAACAGCATAACTAGATACTCGTATAGACCATGCCAGTTTCAAAAAGTTATAGGAGATATTTCTGTAAGTAAAACACACACCTGATGATATTAGGATCTCAAATCAATTTTCAAAAACACCCTACCTCCTCGAAGATAGTCAAAAATATCATCTATTTGTGGAAAGGGATACTGGTTCTTAACTATCATCTAGTTCAATTTTCGATAATCCAGGAATAGCCTAAGAGTACCATCTTCCTTTTTAAAAAAAGTACTGGAGAACCGCATAGATAAGTATTGGGTCGTATAAACCCTTTTTCCTCCAAATCCTCTAGCTACCTTTTGAGCTCCTGTAACTCCATCATAGCCATCCTATAAGGAGGAATGGATACTAGTGAAGCTTATGGAACTTGATCAATGGAGAACTAAATCTCTATATTAGGAGGTAAACTAGAAAATTCATCTAGTAAAACATCCCTAAAACGATCAACCACTAGAGGAAAGTCCAACTAACATTCTCTATAGTCATCCAAATACAAACTAGCAATCTAGGCTATCATTTTTTCCAGACCATGATGTTGTGGTCCATCATGTCTCACCTAGACATCCCATTCACTATTTTGAATATAAAAAATTCCCTCTAGTGATGTGAATGTCACCCTTTAGCAATAGAAATCAACATATTATCAATAATATACTATCCATTCCATCCCAAGTATGATCTCAAACTCAGTCATCTTAAGGAAAAAAAGATTCCAGATGAAGTGACACCCACTAACCTCAAGGGATAACTCCTTGCACTCACATATATCTTCTATTCTAATCCCCAATAGAGTGTAAATAATCATCATGTTATTAGAAAAATAAATCATGAACCCAAGGCTCCCCACAATAGGTATAAATATAAAACTATGTGATGCACCTATGTCAAAAATATCAGATATAAGAATAGAGGCTACCAACATTATTCCTCTCACCGTAGATGGTCCAATGCCTAGATCCTCAAGCATAGGCTGTATAGAATATATTTTTCTAGAACCATGGACCTATGACACAACCTTTCTAATCAGGGTAGGTCCAATCTACCATATCAGTACAACTGGTGTTTGACTACCTTGGCCACAACCACCACCTCCACCTCAGCATGAATGACTGGTACTAACCCATCTCCCATCCTAATATGGAACTATGGAACTTTCTCCTAAACTTGGTGCTAGATATGACCCCCTACCACTCACCTCTAGAGGTAAGGTCCCACAGAAATTGTTCACGTGGCCCATCCTGCAACGATATTGGCACTTGACTAGGTCAATATTGCATTGATTTCTTATGTGTCCCTATCTTCCACACTAATTAAAAAAACTAAACTGCTAGAACTAGTGGCCTGGCTAGTTCTCATCTCACGAGAAGCCTCAAAACATCACTTTCTTCCACTGTAAGTTGAACCACTAGGTTGAGAGACTATACTACTCTACTCTACACCCCCAAATTCCCATAAGTTCCACTCTATAATCAGCACCTGATTTACTATCTCATTAATCATCATCAACTTGAACATTTTGACCCAAGATTGAACATAAAGTCAGAGAACTTCCTTGAAGCACCTCACTCTCAATAACTAATCAACAAGTTATGCCAGTGAAAAATGTTGAAGCTTTTTAAAATGTATTTAATACTCCATAATCGTTATAGTTCCTTGCTTCAGATGTATGAACTCACTAGACCTCTCTTCCATCAGGGTATCGGGGTAAAATTAGTCATAGAGCCTTTCTTTTAAATCAGCCTAAAAAATATCTCATATCTTTTCATCCTAGTTCAACACATCACACCACCGCTTTTCTTATCCTCAAATAATATAAGTCGCAATCTTCACTCTCCTCTTAGGAGGTGTCTCCAGATGCTCGAAAATTGATAGAGTACTTTCAAGACACATCTCAGCAACCTAGGGAACACCATCCCCTGAAAACATGGAAGGATACTACTACTAGAACACATGTGTCAGCTCAACCATAGACAATACAGGCTGGGGTGATCCCTGAAAAGTCTTCATGAAGTAGAAAAACCCATCATGGAATTGTTCCTTAGAACCCATATCTAGTAAAATTGTTGGTTCCATAGCTGGTGTTATAGGATGATCCATTGGTATCCCATGTCCTACCACCATTGTAACGTGGTCTTCTCCACCCTCCTAGAGTACAACTATAGGTCTTCATGGTGCCATTCCTCTAAAATACCAAACAAACACCTTGGAAAATAACGATATCAAAGTTCATAGCTCAAAGTGTAGGAAAATTCAAAGACTTCCTATAAATAGGTCGTACCACATAGCATGGTCCTAAGTCTAAGATTGTATAAAAAGAACAGTCTCAAACATCACTAGAGACACTAAGAACTTCCCACTCAAAATTTGGGTCTAGGTTAAGTCATTATTTCACAATTTTCAGTTTTCATTTTATTTCATTATTATTTCACATTTATTTTTAAATGGTTCACCACTTCTGATCCGTAAGGGAAAACACTCCTCATGAACCAAAATATGGAATCCACTTAATCCACACTATAACATGTTCCATTCCATGAGACTCATGGACCATGACTCAACATTCCACAATTGGCTGCTTAGGGTGTCTATCGTATCCTAATCAGGAAAACACTGCTTAGGTTACATTAAGAACTCTAAATACTAACCATGATTCTCAATCCACACCACATATAATCAATAAAATCATTGGGTATATCTATCACGACACCTATCACAACATTATGAAAATAATCAATGCAACCTATATGGAATGACACAATGCATGGAATGTGATTCTAATAAAGTTCTTAAATGATGCATGAGATAGAATACCTTCATCTAATCAGGTTGAAATAAAATAAAATACTCAATCATATAAATAATAACATCAAAATTCAATTGAATCACCCAATAGTGGAATCAAATCAACTATAATATCACAAAATCTAGAAAACAACAATTTTTATTCTAGTAAATTTAGATTTTTCCTATATGTGGGTTAGCTACACCCAGGAACAACTCATTACCAAATTACAATTTCTTACTATACCTTTTTATTATCTCAAAATATTAAAGAAAACTAAAAAAAAAGAACCTCCCTCTGATACCACTTTGTAACATCCCAGACTTGGATTCCACTAAATGGTTTCCTGATCCTGGTTGGTTGATCGCACCGTGATTCACTGTTTCATTTTCACCCTTACACCACTGTTTTAAACTAAATTTTTATTGTAAATTCCAAATATAATAACAAATTTCACTTCATTTTAGATTAAATTATTTTGTGTTTATCACTATTAAAAAGTTCAATGTTACTTGTTTTAATAATTTCATTGAAGGTGGAGGTGATTTGGAGGACCCATGATGGAGTTCAAGAAAAATGGGTCAAGCTATGCAGGATCCAAGAAAACCAATTTACTAAACGGTGGGTGATCATTGCGAGGGAAATACACACTTGAAGAGGGAGTTTTGGCACCTTATATTCTACTGGTTTTGTTTAATTTGTGTTTGAATTATTTCACTTATGTTTAATCTTTATATTCTTATTCTATGAATGCATTTATTTGGTTTAATTAAGTGAAACATTTCTCATTTCAATACCGATTGAGTTGAGATTCAAGTGGGAATCTTGGATTGTTTCGATTGGAAAACACAAGCATCCTCTTTCTCTCAAACATAAATGAGATTTCATTATTATTTGGTATACCTCACTCTATTCTTTAGGTCCAAACCTTGAAAACATGATTTTTGTGTAAAGGGGTGGTTCTTTGTGCATCATTTTAAGAGGAAAGAGGGGAACCAAGATCTCGGTCATCCCTCAACCAAAGGATTACAACAAAACCTAATAACCAATTGAGAAAAAAGAACTTTTAAAGTTTTGTATTAACTTAGTAATGATCACTTATTTATATCATATTTTTTAAAATCCACTTGGTCTTTCAAATCTATAACTCTTTAAATTAAGTTACTTTCTTGAAACTATTTTCAAAATCACCCCCTATTTTGTTATTCTTATTAAAAATACACACTCAAAACCTATCAATGCTCCTTGGGAGATGACCTAGGGTCTTCCCTATACTATAAATCAACTTTAGAAACATAATTAATTTGATGTGTTATGACAGCGTGGTCAAATTTTGGCGTCGTTTCTAGGGAGAGCTTCAGTTTTTAGTGAGTGTTTTTTATAAGATATTTGTAAATTTTGTGAATATTTATTTACCTTTTCATTACTTTTGTGTTCTGGTCTATTTTTTGTGTAGGTTTGGTGCATGACGCATTCTAATCTATGAGAGTTACCTCCTTTTGAACCTGAACCAGAGAGGAGCCTATGTCAGTGACACCGAGACACATAAGAGAACCCTTAGAAGGAGGACACACAAAACATTGACACTCTTCTTGATCCTTCCTCTTCTTCTTCTAGAACTAACATCAAAACTAAAATAAACTTGCATAACATGGCTTAAAATAACTATAAATTAAAATAACTAACCTCGCCTGATGTTTATATCCAACCCACTTATATTTAAATGCAAGGTGAGGCACCCAATTTTGAACTAAAATCCAGTCTAATTCATTTATTACCAAGATTCCATGGACTTCTTGGAGAAGATACGCATAAACACTTAAAAGAATTTCATACTATGTGTTCTACATTAAAGCCTGAAAATTGGATGAAGAACAAGTGAAGCTCATAGCATTCCCATTTTCATTAGAAGACACTGCAAAAGATTGGATTTGCTATGTTAATTCACCAATTAGAGGTTGGGAAAACATAAAACACCTTTTTCTTGAAAAATATTTCCCAACCTCTCAAACTTCAACTATAAGGAAAGAAATATGTGGTATAAGGAAATGACAAGTGGAAACATTACATGAATATTGGTAATTCTTTAAAAGGTTATGTTCAAGTTGCCCACACCACCAAATAAGTGATCAACTTTTAATACAGTATTTTTATGAGGGTTCAATTCCAATTGATCGTAACATGATTGATGTTGCTGTAGGTGGTGCACTAGTAGATAAAACCTCAATCGCTGCAAGAACCCTGATTGAGAACATGGATCAAAACACTCAACAATTTGGTTCAAGGTCTATTGTACCCATTCGAGGTTTCCATGAGGTGAAAAGTACTAAATTTGAGAAGAAGGTGGACACAAAGTTTGAAAATTTAAGTACCCTTTTATAGTAACTCGCTCTATCCCAAGGTAAACCTCAATATCCTACTCCCATCCATAGAGGAATCTACTCTTCTGACACCCATTATTCTGACCAATTCCCCAAATTGAGAGAAACTTCTAATATTTTTGAGACAATATTCCCAGGATTACCCTATAACCAACCCTTTAGGAAATAACCATACTATCCACCCAACCTTGGGTGTAAATAAAACCAATCTTATAGGCAAGGGGGTATTCAAACTAGCATCATCAGCCATGGAACCAACAAGGGCAAAGTAGTCATCTACCAATGTCACCCAAAAATCCTCAACCACCCCAAAGGACTTTCCAACTGCCCCCTCCCAAACTCGATCCTTGCCTAGAATATATGATGAAACAAATGGTTGTAAAAAATATCCAATTCCAACAAACCACCCAAGCTTCCATACAAGACCTAAAAACCCAATTAGGCTAACTAGTTAACTCAGTGGGGGAAATTCAAAGTCCTAGGTCGGGTAAACTACCCTCTCAACTAGTAGTTAACCCTAGGGATAAAGGAAATGATAGTACCATCACCCTTAGGAGTGATAAACAACTTAAAACCCAAATTAACCCTCCATTATATTCATCCACTCCTGAGGAAACCACCATCCCAACTGCTGAAAATTTTCCAAGAGAAGAAAATCTTTATCCTGAGAGAAGACCTTCCAAAGGAAAGAGTGTGTATGTCGATGAGTCTCCTATACCAACCATTCCTCTTTAATTTACCCAAAGGGCCACCTAGCCAAGAAAACAAAAGGAAACGGAACTCGATAAGGAAATTTTTGAGACTTTCAAAAAAGTACAGGTTAACATTTCTTTGATTGATGTCATGAAGAAAATTCCAAGATATGCCATGTTTCTGAATGATATGTGTACACACTGAAGGAAACTTCATGGAGATGAAAAGGCAATCTTGGGGAGGAACTTATCAGCATTAAAAGATCCATCACTTCCCACCAAGTGAAACAATCCTGGGACATTCTTGATTCCATGCACCATAGGGGAGTATTCATTTTCCAATACTATGCTTTATTTAGGTGCTTTTGTAAATGTGATGCCTCACTCCATTTAATATTCATTGCAGGTTGGGGAACTGAAACCCACTAGAATTGTTGTTCAACTAGACAACCAAAGTACTGTACACCCCTATAGTGTGTTAGAGGATGTTCTTATGAGGGTGAAAAATTTAATTTTTCCTGCTGATTTTTATGTGCTTAAAATGGAAGATGATATGATGAATGAACATAACCCGATTATATTGGGGAGACCCTTCTTGAAAACCACCAAAACTATAATTAATGTTCATAATGGTATATTATCTATGGAATTTATTAGTGACATAGTCCATTTAAATATCCTTGATTCCATGAAGCACCCCTCAGAAGAACATTTCTCTCTCTATAAATTCAATTGATGTACTCCCTTCCTATAAAAACATTTATTTTCATTCCCCTGATCCCCTTTCTGAGTTTTCATCATTGATTGAATTTATTGGTAATGAATCATGTATTGATTGTTGTAGTGGTCTAGAAAAGTGTCGTGCATGTTTATTAATTGATAATTTCTTGAACATTGAGGATCCAATGATCATCGAAGATACTGTTAATCTTGTAAAAGCTCATTCCTCATATGAGGATGATACCATTGAGTAGTTAGATGATATTAGTGACCTATCACTTTCACACACACTCACATAAATCAAAAATACACCTAAATTGGAACTAAAACAACTACCTCAAGATTTAAAATATTCATATCTTGAGAATGGAAACAAGTTGACCATCATCATTGCTAGTTCAATCCCTCCTAAGCATGAATTGCAACTGCTTGAATTTTTGAGATAGTATAAACAAGAATTAGGATGGACACTTGCAAACATTTCTGGTATTATCCCATCAGTTTGTAAACATTATATTTTATTAAATGGTGAGGCTAAACTAGTGAGGTAGGCACAGCATCGACTGAACCCAAACCTCCTAAAAGTTGTGAAAAAGGAGGAAACAAAATTATTTGTTGCTAGAATCATTTACCCCATCTCTGAAAGTCAATGGGTTAGTCTCATTCAAGTAGTTCCTAAAAAACTGGCCTTACAGTAATCAAAAATGAAAATAATGAATTGGTTCCAACTCGTGTGAAGAATAGTTGGCGTGTCTGCATAGACTATCTCCGACTAAACCAACACACCAGGAATCCCTCTTCCATTCATAGACCAAATTCTAGAGAGGATAGTGGGTAAGTCCCACTACTATATCATTGATGGATATTTTGGATATTTTCAAATTCATATTTTCCCTGAGGACCAGGAAAAGATGACCTTCACTTTCCCATTTGGCACATTTTCATATACGAGGATGTCATTTGGTCTATGCAATGCTCTGGGTACTTTCCAGCGATGCATGTTTAGTATTTTTTTGGATTACCTGGAGAATTTCATAGAAGTATTCATGGATGATTTCAAAAATTATGGATCCTATTTTGATGAATGTTTGAGTATTCTTGGTTCAGTCCTACATCACTGTATTGAAATAAATCTTGTATTAAATTATGAGAAATGTCATTTCATGGTGAAAAAAGGTATAGTTTTGGGACATGTCATTTCCAAGGATGGTATCCAAGTAGATAAATCAAAAGTGGATGTCATTTCTTCCCTACCATTCCCCAAAAATGTATGGGATGTGCGGTTTTTCCTAGGTCATGCTGGATTTTACCATCGTTTCATTTGTTAATATAGTAAAATTACACTCCCCCTATCTCGATTACTCCAAAAAGAAAAAGAATATGTTTTTTATAAAGAATGTGATGAATCTTTTAATAAGTTAAAATGGGGTCTCACGTCACCCCCAATAATCCAACCACCTCGGTGGGATTTACCATTTGAGATCATGTGTGATGCCTCTAACTATGAAGTTGGGGAAATCTTATCACAAAAGGTCAATCGAGCTCTATATGTCATTGCCTACACCTCACGTACACTGGACCCTGCCCAAGAAAACTACACCACAGCTGAAAAAAAATTCTTTCCATTTTTTTCCTTGGATAAATTTAGGTCATATCTTTTAGGGTCCAAAGTCATTATTTTCTCAGACCATGTAACCCTCCGGTATCTCCTTAAGAAACCTGAAGCCAAACCATGTCTCATTTGTTGGATGCTCTTCCTTCAGGAATTAAATTTAGAAATTAGAGATAAAAAAGGAGTAGTGAATGTAGTGGCTGACTATATCAGTAGGATTCATCCATCCTCAAAAATTTACTCATACCCCTATATTCCCATAAATGACATGTTTCCTGATGATCAGTTGTACCGAGTGCAAGATGTTATTCCTTGGTATGTTGAAATTGTAAACTATTTGGTAGCATCTTGCATTCCTACTGATTTTGATAAAAACCAGGCCAAACATCTAAAACATGAGTATTTTTGGTACATTTGGGATGACCCCTACCTTTGGCGCACCTATAGTGATCAAGTCCTCAGGCGTTGTGTTCTCGATAGAGAGTTTCAGTCCATCCTTAGGTTCTTCCACACTCTTGCTTGTGGGGGACACGTTGGTCCCCAATGGACTTCTTGAAAGGTCCTCGATTCAGGTCTCTTTTGGCCCACATTGTTTTTTTATGGCCATGGATTCTATAAATCTTGTCCTCACTGTCAAAGAATGGGGAATGTATCTAAAAGAAATGAAATTCCACAAAATCTCTTACTCTTCCATGCCATTTTCGATTTTTGGGGCATTTACTTTATGTGGCCATTTCCCAATTCCTTTGGAAACTTGTACATTCTTCTAGAAGTTGATTACATGTAAAAATGGGTATAGGTACAATCTACAAGGATTTATGATTCTAAGGTAGTTGTAGAATTTTTGAGAGCCCAAATATTTTGTAGGTTTGGCTTACCTAGGTTCATAATCAGTGACCAGGGTTCTCATTTTTGCAACTGGACAATGAAATCACTTTTGTGTCGGTATGGGGTCGGTCATAGAGTGTCTACTGCATATCATCCATAGACCAATAGTCAATCCGAGGTTTCAAATAGAGAGGGAAAACATATTATTTAAAAAACAGTTCAACCCAATAGAAAAAATTGGAGTCTTCGACTTTATGATTCATTATGGGTATACTGTACTACTTTCAAAACTCTCATTGTTATGTCACCATATCAACTAGTGTTTGGAAAGATTCTTCACCTCCCTGTTGAGATTGAGCACCGAGCCTACTAGGCCATCAAACAATGCAATTCTAATATTTTTGGTGTTGTTTCTTAAAGGAAGTTACAGATTCAAGGGATAGAGAAAATGAGATGAGATTCATATGAAAACTCTAGGATTTATAAGGACTGAACCAAGGATACCCACAACCATCTTATCCTTCATCGTTAGTTCTACATTGGGCAGAAGGTCCTCCTTTACAATACAAGGCTAAAGTTGCATCCAGGTAAGCTTTGTTCTCGCTGATTTGGCACATACACTATTACTAATGTATCTATATTTGGTGTTGTATAGGTTCAAAATGAAGAAACCAAGAAAACCTTCACTATCAATGGGAAATGGCTGAAGCACTTACACGAAGTCCTTCCAGAGTTCCCAATGGAGGAACTCCATGTTTAAGAAGCAATCTATGGATGAAACTCACCAGGTTTTATCCTTCCTTCCCACATTCTATTTTATTATAGTGAGTACACTGCACACTTTAGGTTTGGGGGGTAGATATATTACCGTGTTAGTTAGGAATTTTCATCATATTTCTTCTTTTTATTTTTTTTATCTTTCTAAATTGTATTATTACTTTTCCCCATTTCCCTCTCACACACCTTTGTGTCAGAATATTTTTTTTATGCCCACTTTATCATGGAAAATGATGTCTGTTTAATCATGGAAGTTATTGAAAATGCATGTGGAATATCTGTATTTCATGTTGTTTTAACATTCAAAAAAAATTCTAATTAAATGTGCATTTTAGAAAGAATTCAATATTGTGGTGTGATTTTATTTTGAAATTTTGTTTTTTATCGATGATATAAATGGTTGTATCATTTTAAAACCTTTGAGAAGAATGGTGCCCTTTTTTGAATAGTTTAAAGGAAAATTGTGTCACTTAATCTCTCCACACATTTTTTCACCCAACCATGATGTGTTAAAATTTCTTAATTAATGGAAGGTAAATATAATTAGGTTTATTTTTCTCTACTTTCCATATCATTTTTCCATACTCTCATTCCTTATCCAATTTATTTCATTATTGTACCAGATTGACTTATGCATGTGTACTTGTTATCCGACTGTTGTATGCCCTCAAAAATAAAAATAAAAAAGGGTTGTATATTGGGCAGGTCAAAAAACACTCTTCCTCGACCTTTTATCTTATTATAACTATTATAATTAGTTTCGTGAAGAGATCAAATATGGGTTGGGAGAAGAGTGTGAGATTTTTTGCAAGTGAAACTTTTGAAAAAAATAAAAAAATGAGGGAAGTGATGAAATGTGAAACATATAGGGATATCTAGGTCGAGAGCTTATGTTTTTACTTCTAGGAATTCTTAAGTGAGTGGGTCTTGAAGATTTCAAAGAATATGGGGAAAGTTAAGTGGAAAGGATCTTGTAAGTAGACAATTATTAAAATAACTTATATTTACTCAATAGAAAGCGGAAAGAATAGCATGAAATAGTTGTCACACACACATGTATAGAATTAGTGAAATGATTAAATTTTGAATTATTTTCTTTTATTGGTATCATGAATCTCTTGGAATTTCATTTGGATACAATTTTCGAGATGTCTTTTTCAATGATCATTGAGAATAACTCCTCGGTGTGATTTTTTCTTTGATCACATTTCTATCAGGAATTAAATTTTAATTGAATGTTAAATCTTTATGATGTTGTAAATATCTACATGCATAATTTTTGTAAATATTACTTTTCCCAGGAGTGAAAATGTTTAGGTGTGGGGGTGTGATCGCACCGTGATTCACTGTTTCATTTTCACCATTAAACCACTATTTTAAACTGAATTTGTATTATAAATTCAAAATATAATAACAAATTTCAATTCATTTTAGATTCAATTATTTTGTGTTTATCACTGTTATAAAGTTTAATTTTACTTTTTTTAATAATTTCATTGAAGGTTGAGGTTATTTGGAGGGCCCATGATGGAGTTCAAGAAAAATGGGCCAAGCTACGCAGGATCCAAGCAAACCAATTTATTAAACTGAACACTTCTATTGGACCATGCATTAAAATGGTATTAATTTTTTTGGGATGGTCCAAAATTCATTAGGATACATTTCAAATGAAGGAACACAGGACTCATTCGACCATTTGGTGGCCCAACTGACCTGATATGTCTAGCACACCGAATCTACACGAAGTAAAAAGTGGTGTGTTGTGATTTGTCCATATCTCAAGCTCTAGATGTCCAAATGGTTCCAAACATTTTATGGAGACATTAAAGAGGTGGTTTTACACAATCTGTGTGCCCAAAACCACCTTCCACTTTGCCTATAAAATGGAATCTTGGGCTCCTCATTTTAAAGTTCGAACCAGAAGTGAATCTATGAAATTCTGGAGTCCTAGAGTATTCTCCTCCTCATCCTTGAAGTTCTAGAGGCCCCTATCCTCATAGGGGGGTCAATAATGAAGAAGGAGTTCCACCCGAGCTTCCTCCTCCTCCCAATGTCGAGCTAAACGGTGGGTGATCATTGCAAGGGAGCTACACACTTGAAGAGGGAGTTTTGGAAACTTATATTCTACTGGTTTTGTGTAATTTGTGTTTGAATTATTTCACTTATGTTTAATCTTTATATGCTTCTTCTCTAAACGCGTTTATTTGGTTTAATTAAATGAAACATTTCTTATTTCAATACCGATTGGGTTGAGATTCAAGTGGAAATCTTGGGTTGTTCCAATTGGATGACACAAGAATCCTATTTATCTCACACAAATATGAGATTTCAGTATTGTTTGGTATACCTCACTCTATTCTTGAGTTCCAAACCTTGATAACAAATTGTTGTTTCAAGGGGTGGTTCTTTGTGCATCATTTTAAGAGGAAATAGGGGAACCAAGATCTTGGTCATCCCTCAACCAAAGGATTACAAAAAAACCTAATAACCAATTTAGAACAAGAAAATATTCAAGTACTATAGTAACTTAGCAATGATCACTTATTTATCTCATATTTTTTACAATTCACTTGGTCTATCAAATTTATAACTCTTTAAATTAAGTTACTTTCTTGAAACTGTTCTCAAACCCACCCCCCTATTTTGTTCTTCTTATTAAAAATACACACTCAAAACCTATAAACACACCTTGAGAGATGACCTAGGGTATACCCTATACTATAAATAAACTATATAAACATAATCAATTTGACATGTCACAACAGCGTGTTTATTGGTCACATGGCCTCAACCGTATATCCTAAAACACCATAGGTTTCCCAAAAGTAATGAGGGCCTTGGGTGTGTATGTGGGGAGACTATGCACTCTTATCAAAGTGTAACATATAGGTAGAAATAATATGATCAATAGAGAAATAATTAAATCAATCAGAGAATATATAAACATCCAAATGATATATATATACAAAAAATGCCAAAAGTAATCTCATATACAATTATAATCATGTCATGTGTTTATAAAGAATAAAAAATAGGTATACATGGAATCAGTACAATACGTATATCAAAATAACAAAAATAGAAAAAAGAACTATCTCCCAATAGCATCATGAGCCTCAGCTTAGTCACATGATCCCTTGCTCCTAAGAACAACACAAAGTTAAGCATCGAATTGTGGGTGGTTGCCCCGATCCCTACCTTCATCCAAATAGTCTATCTAGGTAACCCAACGGCGGCCCGAACAGGGTGTAAGAAACAATACCAGTAGGTCAACACCCAAAGTGTCTATAAAAAGTCTTGATTGTGAAATATAAGCTAAAGTAGAGTGAAATATATATATCATAGTTAAGTGGTAGTAAATTTAAAGTTCCCATGGCATAAATACTAAAAAACCAGTGATATTGTATAGCCCAACAAGGCTCCCTAAAAAACATGGTTCAAGCTCCTATAATGAGGCAGTTATAATCATAAGGAAGTAAAAAATCACATCCTTTCCATATACACAACATATCATAACACCCATGTCCTTGCTGTATAATCTATAAATCAAATCAACCACATCCACACCATATAACCAGAAGTGTCACATTTACCATGACCGAGTCATATAATCAATCATATCACATTTACCATGGTAATTCTATATAATCATAAATGTTAGACCCCTCGGGTCTAGATCCAAGGTGTAGAGAACCAAGGAATCCTCATCGAGTACCAAGATAATCTTGATGGAAACTCAGTTAGGCTTGAATTGGGGTCCAAGGAACATGTCAATAGACCATGTCCACTATGAGCTCATACAAACTAGATTCAAGGGATAGCAAGGCCCAATGCATACTACAAAATCAAGATCCAAGGAGCATTATAGTTCTAAGGCATCCACTACTATTTTCATGACCCATGGTGTAGAAAAATCATGGTGTCCTATGTAATAATTCAACATTCAAATAATTTACCATTTCAACAATTCACATTCAGTGATTTTACCCACTTGTATCACAATTCACATTCAATTCGATTCCATGATTTTACCCAATCATATAAAAATTCAATATAAACCATTTAATCAAAAGTTTTAACATGTAAAGGTGGAAATATCCATCTCCTAACAATTGATTCAATTCAAACATTTATAAATAGGATTCATCTAACTATGCAATCACTAACTCACCCTATGGGTGATTTAACAAAGGCATGGGCAAAGTAAATTCACATGGCACACCCCATGGGTGTCCTTGGTTGGGGAAACAACCTCCAACACATATCATAGGAAATAAAGGGCATCCCTAGAATGTTCTATTTCATTTAATTCAATTATTAAATTAATTTTTGAGGTGCTACCAGAAATTCTGGAAGGAGACACAATGGAAACTAACTATATAAAGCACCAAACCTTAAGGAAAAAGTATAGACCATATATCATAGTTCTATAGTAGAATGCTCATCCAGTATCATCTTCTGATTCAACTCAGATCAAGAGATAAACAAAGAACAAATGAAGAGACTGGAAATAGGGAATATTATCTTGCACCTAAATAGAAAATCCAATACTAAGGAAAATGAATAATGGCATAAAAGGAATTTAGTACTCACTATCATGTATCCAACGAGATGAACAACTCTAGATTTTGAGATTGGATGGAGAATCAGTGGAAAAGCCTACCTTTTGGATTCAAGGAGGATCCCCAATGGTGCTACTATCCAATGAAGTAGGCTAAGAATATATTTTTAGGATTTTAAAACATTTTAAGGGGAAAAAGGTCATTTCAACAAAATTTTCTAGGTTGCATGGTTTAGCTGCATAGTTCACCAAACCATGTGACAAATATGTGCCCTTTACTGTAAGGAGGGACACCTCACACAGTTAGTGCACATGATTTGTCAAACTGTACACAAACCATGTCACATCCCTATCATGACCCGTCCTTGAGGCCCGTGCTGTGACTACCCCAAGCCCGCATTCCATAGGCCAGGGGCTGGCGACTAGAACCAAAGGAGTAAAACCTGATAAATGGGAAGGAATTACCTTTATATAAGTAAAGAAACACAATAGAGTACGCAAGATGTAGAAAACACTAAGTAAACTGAGTACAAAAGTAAGTGTTGAAAAGTAAATGGGCCAGAATTCAAACCCAACTGAAAGTACAGTACAACTGAAAAGAAAGAACAGCAACAGTAAAGTAAATCAGCAACCACCGAGTCATCCTCCGGCTATCCCACCTGAAGGGTGGGTACAGATGGTCTCCTTAGCTCCTCGGGTCCGGTCGTCCGCTCCATGTACGTCCCGCCTGATAGTCCACAAAGGAAGGATAAAAACACGAAGTATCAACCAACTCTACTTAGGTATATTCCCATACATATACCTAAGTCACCATTTCCAATTAGGCTCCAATTCACGAGCCCAAGTACAACCCAGTCCACACAGGAAAACACAACCCAATCCACACAGGAAAGAAAGTCAATCATATCGATGATAAAGATTGAAAGTCAAGACTTAGCTCACACAGGTATACTACTCATGAAGAGGGGTGGAGATGATAGATGTAGCCTCTGAATCATCTCCCCTGCCGAACCCACGTAGGATCCAAGTACAGAAGTCGCCGCTGCCAAACCCACATAGGATCCAAGTACAGTAACCATCACTACCAAACCCACGTAGGATCCAAGTACAGTCTTCATTGCTGCCGAACCCATGGAGGATCCAAGTACAGTCGTCCTCGCTGCTGAACCCACGTAGGATCCAAGTACAGTCGTCATCGTCGTCGTAGTCGTAGCCAGCTCTAGTGTTCCCAAACACAGCACGCTCGATTCCGGGAGGGTCCGCTCCACGAGCCAAGGGGTCAATACATCAACTGTCATGAAGTCCAGATTTGATGTATCACAAAGTTTCGTCTCGTCAATAGGAACTCAATGTGACAGACGGCGCGTCAATCGGACGCCCGGTCTGAGAGATATTGGTTTTTCCGTCCCAGGGGCCCGGTTGGTTTTTAAGCTAAAACCAACCCGACCATACTCCAGCTATGTCCAAACCTCGAGTGTATTAAGAAAAAATAATAATCTCACTAATATGAAAACATCGTATTTGATGGCACATCAATCGGACGTCCGGTCCTTAAGTTATAAGCATTTCCGCTCTGAGGGCCCAGTTGGTTTCATGTTCGAACCAACCCACCCATAACCAAAATTCGCTAAAACCTTGAGTGTAATATACTGAAATGACCATCTCAATCCAAGTATCCCTACACAACTGACGGTGCATCGATCGTAGGTATATATCCCAAGATATGGGCGTTTAACTGAAGAGGGTCCGAAAGTAGGGGGTTTGGGCCCGGTCTAACCCGGCCCAATACCCCTGGGTCGGCCCGAACCGGGTCGACCCGACCCAGTTCCGGATCCAGCCTGATTGGGTGCGGCCCAGCCCGGCTGGTGTGGCCCTCCCCGGCCCGGCGCTGGCAGCCCGGCCCGGCGCGTCCTGCGGCCCGGCTCGGAAGCCAGCCGCGGCTCGGCTTTCGGCCGAGCGGGGTGCGAAGGGGGTGCCTCCCCCTTGTCTCTAAAACGGATGACCCAGTGGGGTCCGCCCTATTTTCTGGTCGGGGGGGTCATTACACCCCCCTGGTTTTTCCAGGAAACGGTTGTCCTTTATGGCCGGCCGGTTTTCTTGAACCTCCATGGGACCCTGAAGGGTCCCGCCTCCTGGAGCACCGGCGGCCGGCCGAGCCCGACCGCCCCTGTTGGTGACCTCCGCGGCCCTTCTTCGACGGGTGCCACGCGACGGCGCTGCGCCCCTCCATTGTGGCCTGCTCTAGCCGCGACCTCCCTCGGGTACTCCAGCGCGGCGCGATGGTGCCACGCACCACCGTCGCAGCCCGCTCCGGCCGCAGTCCCTTTCGTTCCCGAACGGTGCAATGGCATCGTGTCGACTTCTCCACAATGATCAATGGAAATTAACAAAAAAGGGGGTGGAGGATCGTCCATGTTTGTGTGGTCCGATATCCTCCCGTTATAACGATAACAAGCGGCCAGAATTTAATCAATGAAGGTCGATAAATAAAACTTGAATGAAGTTAACCCCTACCTCGATAAATGATGATGTTTTCCAGTGACATGGAAGATGGCGTCATGGGGTGAGGTTTCAAGGACAGCATTGGCGTGTGTCCAAGGAGGGGACGGCATCTCACACTAGTTGCGGAGAGAAGAAGGAATGGCACGTCGCCTCTTTTTGTGGTGACGGAATTCTTCATCAAAGGGTGTCGTTCTTCGCAAGAGGATGAATTTCTTCCAATAAAGCTAAAGCTATCTCCCCAATTCCCCAACACAACAAGCTAACCACCAAAATAAAATAAGCTTTCCCTTATTTTATTTTACCTTTCCATCCATTTAAAAATCTCAAAATTCAAAACTTAATCCAATTAATTGAAGAGGTTCAATTAATTAAATTAATGTGAGTTGGCATTATTAAAGAGGGAGAGAGGGGAGTTACTCAAATAATGGGGGGAGTTAGGGAGCTAGGGAATGTGAAGAGTTGGGGATCGTGTGGGCCCCACATCACCTTTATCCTCTAAAGGGTAGTTAGTAACTAGTGGGTCCCACCCCAACTCCCACGCCTAGGATATAACCACTTAGAAAAAGAAATAAAATTGTAACACAATTTTATTTTACTTTTCATTTAATCCACACATTTTTTTAAACAACTCCACCCGAGCAGACGCATCTTCGGTAAAGGTACTATTAAGAAATTACCGGTGCTGTAGTTTCATAGGTGCCCTCAGATTTCAATTCCAAGCACTGATTCAAGAGATAGAAAAACTCTCTCGTTCGTTCACTGAACGTTCCCAAGCTAAAATTCGGAAATTGATTCTGGGCACACCGGGCCTCGGAATCTGGTGCCGTTAGAAACTATGTACTCGTAAAATCCCAAAGAATTTAAGAAAAAAAATTCCTTGAAATTTACGGGTCTTTACATTACTCCCACCTCAGGGCTTTATGTCCCCATAAAGATACATCATAAACTAGTGGAACAAATGAGGGTATTGTGCATGCATCTGAGCCTCCCACTCCCATGTTCTCTCCTGGAGGTTCCCATGATACCACTTGATGCACACTAGAGGAATCGACCATCCACGTAGGACCCGCTCTTGTCGATCCTTGATCTCCATCAGGACCTACGAAAATGTCACCCCGTCATCGATTTCCAACTCCCCATGGTTGATGATATGTGTCGGGTCATGCACGTATCTCCTCAGCTGAGATACGTGGAAAACATCGTGCACCCGATTAAACTGAGGTGGAAGAGCTAGGCGATAAGCCACCTCGCCTATCCTGTTGAGAACCTGGAATGGTCTGATGAAGTGTGGAGATAACTTTCCACCCCGACCAAATCTCCGTAGTCCACGTCAAGGTGAGACCCGTAAGAAAACGTGGTCGCCATCCTCAAACTCTAGTAGTCTCTACCTCCTATCAGCATAGGGCTTCTGTCAGCTCTGTGTAGTACTCATCCGCCCCTGGATGATCTTCACCTTCTCTGTCATATCCTGGACCATCTCTGGTCCTACGAGTTCTGACTCCCCAGGGTCTATCCAGCACAGAGGTGATCTGCAAGGTTGGTCGTACAATGCCTCGTATGGTGCCATCCCGATGGTGGAGTGGTAGCTATTGTTGTACACAAACTCCACAAAAGGTAGGTGATCCTCCTAGTTGTGACCAAAGTTGAGGACACATGCATAGAGAATGTCCTTGAGAGTCTGAATGGTCCTCTCCGTCTGACCATCCGTCTGAGGGTGAAAGGCGGTGCTCAGGTGTAGCTGCGTCCCAAATGCCTCCTGTAACCCCTTCCAAAGTCAGGAAGTAAAGCAATCATCTTGATCGGAGACGATAGACTATGTCACACCATGAAACCGTACGATCTCCTGAATGTAGAGGTGTCTCAATCTCTCCACTGATCCCTACTCTTTGATAGGTAAGAAGTGGGCCGACTTGGTGAGTCGGTCGACAATCACCTAGATAGAGTCGTGTCCTCTGGAATTACGTGGAAGTCTTGTCATGAAATCCATAGATATCCCGTCCCACTTCCACTCCAGGACCTCTAAGGGTTGTACCAAGACTGCTGGTACCTGGTTCTCCACCTTCACCTGCTGGCAGGTGAGGCATCGTGAAACGAACTCTGCCACAGACTTCTTCATACCTGGCCACCAGTGCTGTCGTCTGAGATCCTGGTACATATTCGATACTCCTGGATGTACCGCCAATGGGGAAGTGTGAAACTCCCTGAGAACCTCCTCCCGTAATGCAACGGGTACCATGATACATCCTCTAAAGAGGATGACGTGCTCTCCTCCTATAGAAAATCCAGCAGGTGCCTGTCCTGTGGATATCTGAGCACGTCGCGTCTCACAGTCAACGTCCCCACGTTGTGCCTTTCTGACCCTATGAAGTAGTGGTGGAGTGACTGTGAGGGATTGTAGGAAGGCTGCCCCATCTCTATCCATGAAAGATATCTACAACGCAGCTAGCTGCTCTGTAGCCTCTCCAAGTAGCTGAATGCCCGACCTCCTTCTGAGAGCATCAGCTACTAAATTTCCCTTACCAAGAGTATAGACTATCTCAAATTCATAGTCTTGGAGGAACTCAATCCATCACCGCTGTCTCAGGTTCAGGTCCTTCTACAAGAAGATATACCTGAGACTCTGGTGGTCAGAGTAGACTATAAAGCGTTCACCCATCAGATAGTGCCGACACATCTTCAAGGTGAAAACCACTGCTGCTAACTCCAGGTCATGGGTAGCGTAGTTCTGCTCGTGTTGCCTCAAATATTGTGAACCATAAGTGATCACTGCCCGCTCCTGCATCAGTACACACCCGAGTCTAGTCCCTAATGCATCGTAGTAAACTATGTACCCTACGCCCTCCTTCGGAAGCCTCAAGATGGGTGCACTGGTCAATCTCTGCCTCAGCTCCTGGAAGCTCTGCTGACATCTATCTAACCACACGAAGGGTTTACCCTTCTTCGTCAAAGCTGAAAGCAGTGCTGAAACTCTGGAGAAGTCTGGCACAAATCACCGATAGTGCCCAGCTAGACCTAGGAAACTCCGCACCTCCATCACACTCCTGGGTGGCTCCCAAGCTAGTATTGCCTCGATCATCGCAGGATACACCAAAACTCCCACCTTAGAGATTACGTGCCCCAAGAAGTGAACCTCTCGAATCCATAACTGACACTTAAAGAGATAACCATAAAATTTGTGCTCTCGGAGTGTGTCCAGTACAACCCTCAATTGGTAGGCATGCTCCTCCTCGGTGGTCGAGTAAATCAATATGTCATCGATGAAGACTACGACAAATCGATCGAGGTAGGGATGGAAGATCATGTTCATGAGACTCATGAGCACTGCTGGAGCGTTGTTTACGCTGAAAGTCATAACCAAGAACTCATAGTGGCCATACCGACACCTGAAGGTCATCTTATGCACATCCTCATCTCGAACTCTGAGCTGATGATAGCCTGACATTAGGTCTATCTTCGAGAACCAGCGTGCTCCCTTGAGCTGATCGAAGAGATCATCTATCCTCAGAAGTTGATACTTGTTCTTCACGGTCACCTGGTTCAGGCGACGGTAGTCGACACACAGTCGCAAGATCTCGTCCGCCTTCTTGGCGAACAAAATCGGGGAAGCCCAGGGTGAAACACTGGGTCGGAAGAATCCCTTTCCCTAAAAGTCCTCCAGCTATACCTGTATCTCTCTAAGATCAGCGGGAGCCATCTGATATGGTGGAGTAGATATCGGGGTTGTCCCGGGGTACAGGTCAATATAGAAGTCTACCTCTCTGTGAGGAGGTAGTCCTGGAATGTCATCAGGAAAAATGTATGCATACTGATCCACCACAACAGGAAAACTCGGACTCCGCACATCAACTACTCCTAGGATGAGACTAGCCAACTGATGGGTGATCGGCTATCCTATCCTATGTGTGAGTCTATCCTGCACTGAAAATCCTCCCTTATTACCGGTGAAGGTGAACCTGCTCCCATCTGTGCAGACACACCGCACCTTGTGCCTAATACAGTCGATCTGAGCATGGACCATAGATAACCAATCCATGCCCAATATGATGTCGTAAGGCCTCGACGCCACTACAAGAAGATCCCAGCCGAAGCTCTAACCTCCTATAGTAAGATCAAACTGTCGGCACCAGTGCATAATCGTCAACTCTGCTCCCATAGGAGTCTCTAGCCGTAAGGATCGAGCTAACGGCTCTGTCAGAATCTCCGAGCTCTGAACAAGGGCAGCGGCAATGAAAGAATGACTCGATCCTATGTCTATAAGAACTGCAGCAAGGGTGGAGTAGACACAGATAGTACCTCGAATCATCTCAGGTGCACCGTGGTAGTAAGCCTCCACTGCCTGAAGCTGAGCATGCCTCTGTCTTCCAGCTCCTTGTGGTCGATGTGGACCTCCTGGTGGTGGTGGTGGTAGAGCCCTGAAGCATCGTCCACCACCTACTGCTCGGCCATCCCCTCTACCTCATCTGCCTGCTCCCTGCGGACCGTGACGGTCAAACCTCTGCCTCTTCCTGGGTGGTCCCTCAACCGTCTGTTGCTCCTCTACATAGCGGTTTGGGAAGTCACGAGCAATGTGGCCCTACTCACCGCATGCATAGCATTGTCTTCCTCTCGTATGACTGGCTCTGCTGCGTGTGCCCCGCACCTCCGAACCAATATCCTGAGGTTGCCTGCCTGATGGCCAGGTCTGCTTGGACCTCTGCGATATCTATCTAATTTCGTTTGTAGAAGACTCCACTACGTGTCACCCTGCGATAGGCCTCGCTGCTGGCATAGGCTCAGCAAGGAAGCTCTCCATAAGTAGGGCTTGCTCCAGTACTCCTGCCTATGTTGGAATGCTGAGGGAGATCATCGAATCCCTGATCTCATGCCTCAGTCCCTACTCAAAGGTCCAGGCCTGGAAGAATGGGTCCCGTACAATGTCTTTGGAGTAGCGCGAGAGGTCGGTAAATCTCGCCGAGTAATGGGCTACTGTCATGCTTCCCTGTCGCAGTTGTAGTAACTCCTGGATGTGCACCGCATGGAGGGTGGCTAGAATGAACTCCGAGTGAAAGAGTCTCTCGAAGTCCATCCAAAGTAGAGATGTCTCATGCACCTGGAGCATCAGGCTCCACCATCTACCTGCTTCTGCGTGCAGGAGACTCGCCGCAAGGATCACCATAAGATTTGCTAGTGTCCCTACTAATCTGAAGACTTGAACAACAGCCTCCATCCAATCCTCGGCTGTCTGAGGGTCCATCTCCCCATGGAACCTGGGCGGTCTCTGATGCTGAAACTCGTTCAGTGCACTTAGGCGACGTGCACTCTCAGCTGCTGGGGCTGGTGGCATCGGTGGCTCAGCAGGTAGAGGTATCGTCGGTGCCTCCGCTATAATGGGGCCCTGCACCGAGGCCTCGTCGCTCGGTGGGAAGCCATCTCTCACAAAGCTCGGAACCCTAGCTGGCTGCCATCGTGGGGCCATCCTGAAAAGAAACAGGTGTGCCACGGTTAATACAGTATACCTGATGATCTGACACAAAGTAATCACAAAAAAACTTTTGAAACACGCATGCAATCAATGTTTTCGTACACTGAGTTGAAAATCAGAAGTCAGGGTCCTTGTGTAGGGATACGTCGGTCGCCGCACCAACACTGGACTCCCTGGACTGATAACCACACTCAATACTCTAAACATTATTTCTTCACAGAGAAGAAATTATCAGAGTCCTAAGTTCTGTGGTAGAACCGACTCCTTTGATACCAATTTGTCACGACCCGTCCTCGGGGCCCGTGTCATGACTACCCCAAGCCTGCCTTCCATAGGCCAAGGGCTGGAGACTAGCACCAAATGCGTAAAACCCGATAAATGGGAAGGCATTGCCTTTATATAAGTAAAGAAACACAACAGAGTACGCCAACTTTAGTAAACACTAAGTAAACTGAGTACAAAAGTAAGTGTTGTAAAGTAAATGGGCCAGAATACAAACCCAACTGAAAGTACAGTACAACTGAAAAGAAAGAAAAGCAGTAGTAAAGTAAATCAGCAACCACTGAGTCGTCTTCTGGATATCCCACCTGAAGGGTGGGTACAGATGGTCTCCTCAACTCCTCAGGTCCGGTCGTCCGCTCCGTTTACATCCCGCCTGATAGTCCACCTCCGGGTATCGTCCCACTCCATAAGCCTCTACCACGATCAACGTTGTTCGTCGTCTGCAACCAACACAATGTAGTGCAGGCATGGCCCATGCAGGGGTGAGTATACGAAACTCAGTAGGGACCCCAAGAACCCCAAAGGTCTCCCAAAATCCACAGAGTATAAACCACAAAGGAAGGATATAAACATGAAGTATCAACCAACTCTACTTAGGTATATACCCATACATATACCTAAGTCATCGTTTCATGTTCGTCTCCAACTCATGAGCCCAAGTACAACCTAGTCCACACAGGAAAATACAACCCAATCCACATAGGAAATCAAGTCAATCATATCGATGATAAAGATTGAAATTCAAGACTCAGCTCACACAGGTATACTACTCACGAAGAGGGGTGGATATGATAGATGTAGCCTCTGAATCATCTCCCCTATCGAACCCACGTAGGATCCAAGTACAGAAGTTGTCATTGCCGAAGCCACGTAGGATCCAAGTACAGTAACCATCATTTCTGAGCCCACGTAGGATCCAAGTATAGTCGTCATCACTACTGAACCCATGGAGTATCCAAGTACAGTCATCCTCACTGCCGAACCCACGTAGGATCCAAGTATAGTTGTCATCGTCGTCGCAGTCGCAGCCAGCACTAGGGTTCCCGCACACAGCACGCTCGATTCCGGGAGGGTCCGCTCCACGAGCCAAGGGGTGGATACATCAACTGTCACGAAGTCCAGATTTTATGTATCACAAAGTTATGTCTCGTCAATAGGAACTCAACGCGACAGACAGCGCGTCAATCAGATGCCCAGTCTGAGAGATATTGGTTTTTCCGTCCCAGGGGCCCAGTTGGTTTTTAAGCTAAAACCAACCTGACCGTACTCCAGCTGCATCCAAACCTCGATTGGAGTAATCCAAAAGAACCATCTCACTAATAGGAAAACAACGTATTTGATGGTACGTCAATCGGACGTCCGGTCCTTAAGTTATAAGCATTTCCGCTCTGAGGGCCCGGTTGGTTTCATGTTCGAACCAACCCAGCCATAACCAAAGTTTGCCGAAACCTTGATTGTAATATACCAAAACGACCATCTCGATCCAAGGATATCTACGCAACTAATGGTGCGTTGATCGAAGGTTCGTAGCCCAAGATATGGCGTTTAACTCAACATGGTCCGAAAGTAGGGGTTTGGGCCCGGTCCGACCCGGCCCAATACCCCCTGGGTCGGCCCGAACCGGGTCGACCCGACTCGGGTCTGGGTCCGGCACGATTGGGCGTGACCCGGCTCGGCTGGTGCGGCCCAGCCCGGTACTGGCGGCCCGGCCCGGCGCGGCCTGCGGCCTGGCTCGAAAGCCGGCCCCGGCTCGGCTTTCGGTCGAGCGGGGTGCGAAGGGGGTGCCTATAAGGCCCCAGCCTTAAACCTTACTTAATCTTGAGTTATTACAAGATTACACATTGAGGATATTTTCAGGTTTAGAGTTTTATAGAATTAGATCATGAAACTTGCATTACATTCCACATTTAAACAAAGTGGTTACATAAAAGACAGTATTCATTCTTCCCATCAACGGAAACATATTTAAAATAAAACATGGATTCTTTCTTGACACATCCTTGACAATATCATCACATCATGTACCTTTACCTTGACCTGTGAAAAACATTTCAAAAACTTGGGATGAGCATAAAAAGCTCAGTAAGGGTTATAAAAATATGGAAAGGAAACATGAGTTCATATATACATAAGAATGAAATCATACTTTACCCATAAAACATAGGCACTTTAACATACCTCATCAAATTATGAATAAATCATAGAAATCATAAGACATAAAGGTAACTTGAGGCATTCATAACATTCTTACGTAGGGAGTAACCCTCTTGGTTACGTTTGGAATACCCATCACAGTATATTCCCTAAATCTCTTCAGAGAAACCTTAACATTACACTCCTTCGCGTTACCCAATGCATTGGAGAGCTATATAGGGCTCACCCTCCCTTAGTTTATCACGGAACCACCCGTATTCATAATAATGCCCAACAACTTCAACATAATCGTATCACATAAAACATGCATAAAGGAAACATAACATTTCCACCTTTCAATCACAAGATATCAATACAACACATTGATATAAAAACATTATGAAAACCATTTTCAATACCAAAATAAAAGAAAAGTAAAACATGGTATTTATTTTTCTTTTAAAAAAAGGTATGGCTTGTAGAGGAAGCCGAAACTAAAATAATGGTCACGGCGGCGAAGAAGTCATTGTCGCCACATACGTACGACAAAAACATTCCCTTTTGTCGTTTAGTAAACGCTTCGTACAAAAAAGATTCCTTTTGAATAAAAGTAAAATTAAAAGGGGTTTATACACCATATAAAAGAAGGTTGTGTATAAAACAAAATATTCCTCAATGAAAGGAGATTGAGACGAATTCCCATACAAAGACGGTATCCTTGGATTAAGGATAAATCAGTTACATAACTATGTGTGACAAATGAATACACGAAATATAAGTGGGTATTAAGTGTAAAACAATCAGAGTACATTCAGACATAATCTTAGAATGACATATTCAAGGTGTACAAGTTTATCCCAAAGAATCGAAATTGGGTTAAGAAGTTCCCTTGCAAAAATTAGACAGCCTAACGGCGTCACTTCAAAATTCAGAAAAAGAGTTGATGAGAGATAAAAGGGGATCTCATCACTTGGACATAAAATTTACATCAATAAGGATATATAATAACATATCCCAAAATAATATTATGTTAATTAAAAGACATAAAAAAATAGGTCTTTTAAAAAGAGGAGGGTGAAAGGTTCCCTTACCGACATGGGTATCTTTCGAAACATACGCCCCGTGAAAGAAGGACAATAAAACATTGATGTAAATACTCATAAATGAAAGAATATTACACAATGAGTAAAATAATGGTCAGTACATACACCACTCAAAGGAAATTGTGGTAAATGTAGCATAAATCTCACGGGAATAAAAGTGAGATGAAAAATCCCTTACGAAAACTCGGCAGCCTAACGGCGCCACTTAAAACTTCCAAAAATGGATTGATGAGAGAGAATAGGGTCTCTCATCATATGAACATAAAAATTACAGTAAGAGTAATATAAAATAACATCCCAATCACAATAAAGATGATCTTAGAAGGAAAGACATAAAAGAGTGTACTTAAAAAGAAAGAGAGGAGTAGGATCCCTTACCTCAAGTCCAACTTGTCTTGTTCGTTTCTTTATATTCCTGAATAATAAACATTGGTCAATTAATAATTGCCTAAGTACCTCCTTTAGATATTATTATTCAGTTCATATCACATATTATAATGTTATAATAATTGTTTAATAATGTTAGTTCATATCAGATGTTTTTGCCGATGTTTGGTACATGAGTCAAAAATGAACTTGTTTGAAAAAAGATTTCCCATGTGGTTATAAGTAAATAATTTCCAGAATAGTATTAATGATTAAAATATCATATATATCCAGTAAATATTCATTTTATACCATTCCATATCATTTGGAGATAAAAAAAAAGCACCGTTCATGGAGACGGTAGGTCGTACGTACGCATGAACGCTACTTTCATTTTTTGTCATATTAATGGAATTAAAACAAAATGAGAGAGATATATATATGTTATAATTCCAGAATAATATCCATAATTTAGATGTAATATATTACATATATATCCATTATATATATGTACTTATAATATTACATAACATTTTGAGATAAGAAATGAAATGTACCGTTCATGGAGACGGTAAGCCGTACGTACGCATGAACGCTACTTCCATTTCTATTTCATATTTAAGGGAATTAAAACATAATGATAAATAATAGTATTTTAATTCCAATATGGTATCATATATAATATAATTAAATATATCCTTTATACGTACCACATATGGTATTAACGAATCAAATCACTTTGAGGGGGCGGTAGTCCGCACTTCCTTAAATGAAGATATCGCGTTTACCCATAATGGAAACCATAAAGGTATGACATAAATTAAAAATACAGAAGCTTAAGTAAAACATAAACATATTATATATCATATATAAATATAGTTTCATCTTAATGTCCACCTTTTAAGGTGTTAGAAGAATGTTGAACAATCATCGTTTCGGGAGGCAGAAATTCGCCATACACGGAAACAGTATGTTCTTTAACCATTAGATGTAGGTGTGTGTAAGTGTATCTAGAATACTTATTATAACAACATCCTAGTATATTTAAGATACTGAATTTGTTACAAAATAAATGAATAAAAAGATTTTAGGGGGTTAGAGAAGCAAAATAAAACAAAAGGACACAAGTGAAGACATTACCTTAAAATCGGGTAACTCCCTTTGGTTTGAGCTCAAAGGCTTACTTGGGAATACTTATGCCCAAAGTGAGGCTTCAAGGAGTAATAGAGGAAAGTGGAGAGACAAAATTGGCAGGTTTTGGCCGAGCCAAAGGCTTTGGGAGTGTGGGTAAGGAGGTATAGGTGGGGGCCTTTTATAAGAGGAGAGGAGGGGCACTCTTGTAAAGTTACAAAATGTTACTTTATTTTCAAACGAGTTTCATATTTTAAAGGTCCCAAATTGATGTATTTCAAGTATAATGTGATAAGGGTTCTAAATCCACTCATCTAATAGGTTTTTGACATGTTTAGGTCTTAGATATTACATTATCTTTCCATTTTATTTAAATCGTTAAATAATGAGGTCATCGCTGCATCATCATGATGTCATAAATAATTTAATTTATTTAATGTCTAAAAATTATAAAAAGACTACTATGATGTAGGAAATATTTTTATATTTCCAATGACTATTTATAGTCAAAAATATTACTTGTATAACCCCATGTAAAAGTTGTTTTAGTAAAACATCTCATGTTTGTGTCATTTTTACTTTAACATTAAATAAAAAGATATTTATGTCATTTTCCAACCAAAGTGGCTCCATGGGGTCCCCAAGTTTACCCATGGATTTTCTTGGTCGGCCATGACACATCCAATGAGGGTAGGACATGTTTCTAGGTCATTTCATTTTATTAAAACATTATTCTTACCATAAACTACACTAATTACCTCTAATCGCGATTAAAAACATAATAAGTTACTATTCACCAAAAAAATTATTTTTATCCCATTGAACTACATTTTACTTCTTAATGACAACCATGTATGTCGGATTTTTGAAATTCAAAACACAAAGATGGAAAAATTTCATTTAAACGGAAAAATCAGTTTTTATAAGTACCACTTAGTGGTTTCACTATTCATCAAAAATTGAAGTTTTTCAGAAAAATCCCAAAAATTCACCCTAAGCTATATTTGATATTCCGAATTCAAAAATTAAGTCTATTTTAAAAAATTAAAAACATATAAGTCACATTAATTAATTTAATAATTAATTCCCACTGTCAGAGCAAATAGCGTGTTTTTATAAAATAATAAGTATCAAAAGATTGACACTAGTTTAAGTCTGATTTCAAAGTGAAATTAATTCCAACGACCAATATTGGATTAAATGGTAAAAATATATTCTAATTTCACTTTAAAACCAATTCAAAAGATAATCTAATCATATAAATAAATTATATTAAAAAGAGGTTTTGAATTAAAATACAACATTTTACACTATTCATTAAAAAATGAACTTTATCGGAAAGATACCAAAAATTTACACAAAGTAAATTTTGATGTCCCAATTCTTAAGAAGAGTTTTATTTGGTCCAATAGAATGTATAAGAGTGAACAAAACTATATTTAATGACGGTTCTGCATCAAAAGGCGATAAGTGAACCTTTAGTGAAAACTAGGGCATATACGCCTAAAATTGAATTCTTTCCCTATTTTAAGCCTTTGTCTTTTATTGGATAAATGTAAAAACATTTAAAAACATATATAATCATATTTTAGTTATTTCTATCCATTCCCGCCAATACAACGGCTACATGTTAACTATCATTTAAAATAATATTATTTTATTATTAGAGTGCAACGTAAGATTCCCAAGAAACTCATTGTTGCGTGTTGGGTACGCCATCGAGCATAGCATACCCTTTAAAGTCATATTAATATTTTATTCACAAATATGGATAAATATGAAAATTTCATATTCTTTATTTACCTGGGGTGTTACATCCTTCCCCCCTTTTGGGAATTGCGTCCTCGCAATTTTTAAAATTGAGCTTGGAAACATCCTTGAAAGTCCCACATCGGAACAAGAGTCGGTAAAACAATCACTTTAAAATAAATGAAGATAAGTACAGAGGTCACCCGAGTTAACCCATAATAGGATTCCATGTAGAAAAACATGGACATGGAAGAAAAAGCAAAGCGTCATGTTCTTGAGGGAGAGTGATAGTAAACATGTCTAGGAGAAAGTTAACTATAAGAAAATCACAAACTTGTGATGGGTTAAACGGTATTCGATTCCCCAGTAGGAAAAGTTAATAGACAACATTTTTGTTTTAAGTTACTTTTTATTGAGGAATTTATTCATAAGGAAACATAATCACTTATCATGTTGACTTTCAACTTTTACTAGATTCCTTAATCAAACTCATATTTTTTTCCAAAAGACGAGTATTTAGGGAGACTTGTTCGCATTAAGAGTACTATAATCAACTTCTAGAGTATAACCTAATCCACCAAAGAGAACTATATACTTCCCATGTCTTTAGTCTTTAACCAAAACCAAAACCAAAAAGGTTATTACAAGGTCAGATAATCCAGAAAAGGATAACCCTTTAAAAAGAAAATCTATGCTTAATCTTCAAAATTTGTCCAACAAAATCCAAAGTTCAACGAGGACCATCCGATAAACAATTTGTCCATAAAATTCTTCAAAGTAAACCAATCTAAGATTGAAACCCAAATATTTGAAGGATTTAGTCACATAGTCTTCCAAGTTAAATCGTAACATTTATCTCCAAACAACATCAGTTGCTCCTAAAGTCTCATATTGAAAAGTAATTAACCTAATCACATATCCTCCATGATAGGTTAATCATTTTCATAAATAACCCAAAAATAAACTTACTCTTAATTAATAAAATCATATAACTAAAAATAATCAGTCAAACTAACTAGGGACTTCACGTAGTCCAGTGGTAGGCGATAAATACCAGTCGCACTTTGGTTGTGGGTTCGATTCTCGCAGCTTTGTCCGACGCGACGGGTAGTCACACGGTCTGCGTGTTGTCCTTTTTCCAAAACTATATAATTCTCAAATAATTCCCCAAAAATGGATAAAATCATCAAAAATAACCATAACATAATTTAACCTCAATTTTATCTCATGCCTTTCACTTCAATCATAACATATAGTAACCCATAATTACCTCAAAAGTAAGGATCATATAAACCCAAATGGTTCTTTATAACTATGTCCACAAAAGAAAAGATAACTATTACTTCAATAAAATTTGCCTATATTAAACATCAGGGTTACACATAATATAAAAAGTCTTCTAATGTAACCCCATCATCAAAAGAGACTTAATACTCTTAAGAATTTCACCATAACTCTTGAAGCCCTTATATGTTGACATCTTACTCATTCAACATTCTTCATGATCCATTAACCATTCCTTTCCAACTTATTCTGAAATACCTCTTTCCTACAAACAAAATCATGAATCATATCCTAATATTCCAAAATAGGAAAACAATAGTCATGAAATAATACATACCTTTGATTGGTCATTGTCAGTTTCTTCATCCCCAATCGGAATGGCATTAGTTATTGGTAAACGAACATTTGTACGCTCTTTGTGATCCCATTCACGAAACTTCTTCATAGGACATGTGTTTGCATAATGACCATGCACACCACATTTAAAACATTCAATTGATCCCTCAGAAAGAACTTCTTTCCCTTTCCTCGAGTCAACTGGATGCTTCCTTTTTCCATGGCAGGTTCTTGCTTTATGACCTTCATTTCCACATCTATAGCATATTTTTGTCCCTTTGAAACATTTTCCTAGGTGTTTCTTTCCACATCTTTGACACATAGGTTTTTGAACACTCTTACCTTTATGATTATTACTTGTACTTCCGTAGGGATTTTTTTCTCACATCTATGATGCCTTAGAGAAATCACCAAGGTTTAGGTGGTAAATAATGACTCCAGATAGTTGGTTGAGGATAATCATAAGAGTTCTCATTGCAGCTCCCATATCATTCAGTTTCTTTCTCAAAAAACTGTCACAGTTTCCTTCACATCCACTGTTACTTTGGTGCCTGCTAGATCCATCCATTTACTAAAACCAACAAGGTCAGTGTGAGTATATCAAAAAAAACCATCATTTACTAATGAGGAAGATAAACACTAAGATATACTTACTCATTCACTTTATCTAAAACTAGGACTCTTTCTGAAATCCTAACCATTATGGTAATGCCACTTATGCTTAAAGAATACCCTAACCTCTAAAGTTATCTAAACCGAACTTTGATACCAACTATAAGGCCCCAGCCTTAAACCTTACTTAATCTTGAGTTATTACAAGATTAAACATTGAGGATCTTTTCAGGTTTAGAGTTTTAGAGAATTAGATCATGAAACTTGCATTACATTCCACATTTAAACAAAGTGGTTACATAAAAGACAGTATTCATTCTTCCCATCAATGGAAACATATTTAAAATAAAACATGTATTCTTTCTTGACACATCCTTTACAATATCATCACATCATGTACCTTTCCCTTGACCTGTGAAAAACATTTCAAAAACTTGGGATGAGCATAAAAAGCTCAGTAAGGGTTATAAAAATATGGAAAGCAAACATGAGTTCATATATACATAAGAATGAAATCATACTTTACCCATAAAACATAGGCACTTTAACATACCTCATCAAATCATGAATAAATCATAGAAATCATAAGACATAAAGGTAACTTGAGGCATTCATAACATTCTTACGTAGGGAGTAACCCTCTTGGTTACGTTTGGAATACCCATCACAGTATATTCCCTAAATCTCTTCGAAGAAACCTTAACGTTACACTCCTTCGCGTTACCCAATGCATTGGAGAGCTATATCAGGTTCACCCACCCTTAGTTTATCACGGAACCACCCGTATTCATAATAATTCCCAAGAACCTCAACATAATCTTATCACATAAAACATGCATAAAGGAAACATAACATTTCCACCTTTCAATCACAAGATATCAATACAACACATTGATATAAAAACATTATGAAAACCATTTTCAATACCAAAATAAAATAAAAGTAAAACATGGTATTTATTTTTCTTTAAAAAAAAGGTATGGCTTGTAGAGGAAGCCGAAACTCAAATAATGGTCATGGTGGCGGAGAAGTCATTATCGCCACATACGTACGACAAAAACATTCCCTTTTGTCATTTAGTAAACGCTTCGTACAAAAAATATTTCTTTTGAATAAATGTAAAAGTCAAAGGGGTTTATACACCATATAAAATAAGGTTGTGTATAAAACAAAATATGCCTCAATGAAAGGAGATTGAGACGAAGTCCCATACAAAGACGGTATCCTTGGATTAAGGATAAATCAGTTACATAACTATGTGTGACAAACGAATACACGAAATATAAGTGGGTATTAAGTGTAAAACAATCAGAGGACATTCACACATAATCATAGAACGACATATTCAAGGTGTACAATTTTATCCCAAAGAATCGAAATTGGGTTAAGAAGTTTCCTTGCAAAAATTAGACAGCTTAACGGCGTCACTTCAAAATTCAGAAAAAAAAGTTGATGAGAGATAAAAAGGGGATCTCATCACTTGGACATAAAATTTACATCAATAAGGATATATAAGAACATATCCCAAAATAATATTATGTTAATTAAAAGACATAACAAAATAGGTCTTTTAAAAAGAGGAGGGTGAAAGGTTCCCTTACCGACATGGGTATCTTTTGAAACATATGCCCCGTGAAAGAAGGACAATACAACATTGATGTAAATACTCATAAATGAAATAATATTACACAATGAGTAAAATAATGGTCAGTACATACACCACTAAAAGGAAATTGTGGAAAATGTAGCATAAATCTCACGGGAATAAAAGTGAGATGAAAAATCCCTTACGAAAACTCGGCAGCCTAACGGCGCCACTTAAAACTTCCAAAAATGGATTGATGAGAGAGAATAGGGTCTCTCATCATATGAACATAAAAATTACAGTAAGAGTAATATGAAAGAACATCCCAATCACAATAAAGATGATCTTAGAAGGAAAGACATAAAAGAGTGTACTTAAAAAGAAAGAGAGGAGTAGGATCCCTTACCTCAAGTCCAACTTGTCTTGTTCGTTTCTTTATATTCCTGAATAATAAACTTTGGTCAATTAATAATTGCCTAAGTAACTCCTTTAGAGATTATTATTCATTTCATATCACATATTATAATGTTATAATAATTGTTTAATAATGTTAGTTCATATCAGACGTTTTTGTCGATGTTTGGTACATGAGTCAAAAATGAACTTGTTTGAAAAAAGATTGCCCATGTAGTTATAAGTAAATAATTTCCAGAATAGTATTAATGATAAAAATATCATATACATCCATTAAATATTAATTTCATACCATTCCATATCATTTGGAGTTAAAAAAACGAAAATCACCGTTCATGGAGACGGTAGGCCGTACGTACGCATGAACGCTACTTTCATTTTTTGTCATATTAATGGAATTAAAACAAAATGAGAGAGATATATATATGTTATAATTCCAGAATTATATCCATAATTTATATGTAATATATTACATATATATCCATTATATATATGTACTTATAATATTACATAACATTTTGAGATAAGAAATGAAATGTACCGTTCATGGAAACGGTAAGCCGTACATACGCATGAATGCTACTTCCATTTCTATTTCATATTTAAGGGAATTAAAACATAATGATACATAATAGTATTTTAATTCCAGTATGGTATCATATATAATATCATTAAATATATCCTTTATACGTACCACATATGGTATTAACGAATCAAATCACTTTGAGGGGGTGGTAGTCCGCACTTCCTTAAATGAAGATATCGCGTTTACCCATAATGGAAACCATAAAGGTACGCCATAAATGAAAAATACAGAAGATTAAGTAAAACATAAAAATATTAGATATCATATATAAATATATTGTCATCTTAATGGCCACCTTTTAAGGTGTTAGAAGAATGTTGAACAATCATCGTTTCGGGAGGCAGAAATTCACCATCCACGGAAACAGTATGTTCTTTAACCATTAGATGTAGGTGTGTGTAATTGTAGCTCGAATAATTATTATAAAAACATACTAGTATATTTAAGATACTGGATTTTTTACAAAATAAATGAATAAAAAGAGTTTAGTGGGTTGGAGAAGAAAAATAAAACAAAAGGACACAAGTGAAGACGTTACCTTAAAATCAGGTAACTCCCTTTGGTTTGAGATCAAAGGCTTCCTTGGGAAGACTTATGCCCAAATTGAGGCTTCAAGGAGTAAGATAGGGAAGTGGAGAGACAAAATGGGCAGGTTTTGTCCGAGCCAAAGGCTTTGAAAGTGTGGGTAAGGAGGTAGAGGTGGGGGCCTTTTATAAGAGGAGAGGAGGGGCACTCTTGTAAAGTTACAAAATGTTACTTTATTTTCAAACGAGTTTCATATTTTAAAGGTCCCAAATTGATGTATTTCAAGTATAATGTGATAAGGGTTCTAAATCCACTCATCTAATAGGTTTTTGACATGTGTAGGTCTTAGATATTACATTATCTTTCCATTTTATTTAAATCGTTAAATAATGAGGTCATCGCTGCATCATCATGATGTCATAAATAATTTAATTTATTTAATGTCTAAAAATTATAAAAAGACTACTATGATGTAGGAAATATTTTTATATTTCCAATGACTATTTATAGTCAAAAATATTACTTGTATAACCCCATGTAAAAGTTGTTTTAGTAAAACATCTCATGTTTGTGTCATTTTTACTTTAACATTAAATAAAAAGATATTTATGTCATTTTCCAACCAAAGTGGCTCCATGGGGTCCCCAAGTTTACCCATGTATTTTCTTGGTCGTCCATGACACATCCAATGAGGGTAGGACATGTTTCTAGGTCATTTCATTTTATTAAAACATTATTCTTACCATAAACTACACTAATTACCTCTAATAGCGATTAAAAACGTAATAAGTTACTATTCACGAAAAAAATTATTTTTATCCCATTGAACCACATTTTACTTCTTAATGACAATCATGTGTGTTGGATTTTTGAAATTCAAAACACAAAGATGGCAAATTTTCATTTAAACGGAAAAATCAGTTTTTATAAGTACCACTTAGTGGTTTCACTATTAATCAAAAATTGAAGTTTTTCAGAAAAATCCCAAAAATTCACCCTAAGCTATATTTGATATTCAGAATTCAAAAATGAAGTCTATTTTACAAAATTCAAAATATATAAGTCACATTAATTAATTTAATAATTAATTCCCGCTGTCAAAGCAAATAGCGTGTTTTTATGAAATAATAAGTATCAAAAGATTGACACTAGTTTAAGTCTGATTTCAAAGTGAACTTAATTCCAACGACCACTATTGGATTAAATGGTAAAAATATATTCTAATTTCACTTTAAAACCAATTAAAAAGATAATCTAATCATATAAATAATTTAGATTAAAAAGTGGTTTTGAATTAAAATACAACATTTTACACTATTCATTAAAAAATGAACTTTATCGGAAAGATACCAAAAATTTACACAAAGTAAATTTTGATGTCCCAATTCTAAAGAAGAGTTTTATTTGGTCCAATAGAATGTATAAGATTGAACAAAACTATATTTAATGACGGTTCGCCATCAAAAGGCGATAAGTGAACCTTTAGTGAAAAATAGGGCATATACGCCTAAAATTGAATTCTTTCCCTATTTTAAGCCTTTATCTTTTATTGGATAAATGTAAAAACATTTAAAAACATATATAATCATATTTTAGTTATTTCTATCCATTCCCGCCAATACAACGACTACATGTTAACTACCATTTAAAATAATATTATTTTATTATTAGAGTGCAACGTAAGATTCCCAAGAAACTCATTGTTGCGTGTTGGGTACGCCATCTAGAATAGCGTCCCCTTTAAAGTCATATTAATATTTTATTCACAAATATGGATAAATATGAAAATTTTATATTCTTTATTTACCTGGGGTGTTATAGTGCCGCCCCCTTGTCTCTGAAATGAAGGACCCAGTGGGGTCCGCCCTATTTGCTGGTCGGGGGGGGGGGTGTTACACCCCCCCCCCCCCCGGTTTTTCTAGAAAACGGCCGGCCTTTATGGCCGTCCGGTTTTCTTGAACCGCCGCGGGACCCTGAAGGTTCCCGCCTCCTGGAGCGCCGGCAGCCGGCCGAGCCCGGCCGCCCCTGCTGGTGATTGTCGTGGCCTTAGGTCGTGGCCCTTCTTCGACCAGCGCGGTGCGACGGTGCCACGCCCCTCCGTCATGGCCCTCTTCAGCCACGACCTCCCTCGGGTACTCTGGAGTGGCGCGATGGTGCCGCGCACAACCACCGCAGCCCGCTCCGGCCGTGATCCCTTTCGTTCCCGCGCGGTGCAATGGCACCGCGCCGCCTTCGCCATAATGATCAATGGAAATCAACAAAAAAAAGGGGATGAGGATCGGTCGTGTTTGTGCGGTCTGATCTCCTCCTGTTATAATGATAACAAGCAGCCAGAATTTAATCAACGAAGGTCGATAAATAAAACTTGAACGAAGTTAACCCCTACCTCAATAAACGATGACGTTTGCCGGCGACGTGGAAGATGGCGTCGTGGGGTGAGGTTTCGAGGATGGCGTTGGCATGCGTCTAAGGAGGGGATGGCGTCTCACACTAGCTGCGGAGAGAAGAAGTAATGGCATGTCGCCTCTCCTTGTGGTGATGGCATTCTTCGTCGAAGGGTTTCTTTCTTTGCGGGAGGATGAAGTTCTTCCAATAAAGCTAAAGCTCTCTCCCCAATTACCCAACACAACAAGCTAACCCCCAAAATAAAATAAGATTTCCCTTATTTTATTTTACCTTGCCATCCATTTCAAAAACTCAAAATTCAGAACTTAATCCAATTAATTGAAGAGGTTCAATTAATTAAATTAATGTGAGTTGGCATTATTAAAGAGGGAGAGAGGGGAGTTACTCAAATAAAGGGGGGAGTTAGGGAGTTAGGGAATGTGAAGAGTTGGGGAACGTGTGGGCCCCACCTTGCCTATATCCTCTCAAGGGTAGTTAGTAACTAGTGGGTCTCACCCCAACTCCCACACCTAGGATATAACCACTTAGAAAAAGAAATAAAATTGTAACACAGTTTTATTTTACTTTTCATTTAATCCACACATTTTTTTTAAACAACTCCACCTGAGCAGATTCATCTTCGGTAAAGGTCCTCTTAAGAAATTATTGGCATTGTGGTTCCATCGATGCCCTCAGATTTTAATTCCGAGCACCTATTCAAGAGATAGAAAAACCCGCCCGTTCGTTCACTGAACGTACCCGAGCTAAACTTCAGAAATTGATTCTAGGCACACCAGGCCTCGGAATCCGGTGCCGTCAGAAATTGCGTACTCGTAAAATCCCAAAGAATTTAAGAAAAAAAATTCCTTGAAATTTACGGGTCTTTACAATCCCACTATTAAAAACTGTAGAGGCTATCACCTAAGAATGCACCACCATCCGCACGTTTCCTCAAACTGTGAAACCTATATCACCCCACTGCCCAGCCTCACACAGTTAGTAGTAATTGTGCAAACTATCCTTCATGGTTTCTACTAACTGTGCAGATTTATCAAATTTTCCAAAATGATGGTATTCAGGCTCTGAATAATCCTCAGACGCCCATGATACCCCCATGACCTCAATGGGTATTCACACTAGGTCATAATTAAGCATTTAAACAAAAAAACAAAAAGATTCATACCTCATACAAAAAACAAGGATCTTACAATGTGCAGCGCATGAACCATAAGGGGATTTGAGACCGTGTATAAGAGTCGCTAATTGCTTGACCCATGGAAATATCATGAACCGAATAACCCATAGTACATATCGTGACTGTATGACCCTTTATAAGACTTGCGATCACGTGACCCTAACATGGTCATTCGAATTGCATAATAGTTGAATGGTCATGAGAAAAAACTAGAGGATTATAAAAGACCTTCAATATGGCCATGTTTCCAATGAATTAGTCCAAATCTCAAGTAATTACTGAAGATAGATTTTTGGTTGATTCAAATGAGTTCTAAGGAAAAGAAGGTCTCATAAATAGATCTCATGAAGCAGTTCTCACAAAATAATCTTGTAGACAGGTCTCATAGAGGGTCTTATGAAGGGGTCATGTGACAGAGGTTGATCACATGATATTTGAAGAGTTGGAGTATCTGGTGAATGATCAACCCTTTGATACCTTATTTATATGGAACTATATGGAATACTAATGGTCGCCTGGAAGCCAGAACATCGCCCAAGACACTGATTGGAGATAACCCCAAAGACTCAGGTGAGAATTTAATTTCCTTAGAACTGATCCCTTATCCCCACAGACATCCCCCTGAGGGTGGAATTTTTTGACTCCCACTAAATGAGTATCAACAAGTCTATAAGGGAATAAATACCCAAAGCATGGGTATTATTTCCTCTGAAAAACAAAGGAAGAGAAGGTAGCTAGAACACACGGATCATATAACCTTAAAAAGGAGTCACATGACCTTTATAAGGTCATGAGAATGGGTCATGTATAGATTATGATCTACTTGGGATCACGCAGATCCCCTTTGACAATCCCCATGTTCTTATGAAGGCTCCCAAGACACTCGTTGATCATGAAGAGGCTGTTAACCGAGTTCCTCAGAGTCACGTGACTTGTCAGCCGATGGGATCCTGATAATCATCCAAAACCCTTGTAAAATAAAGGGGGGAAATATACATAAGACTAAGACCTTATACAGTCATTGATCTTATTGTGATGAACTCATAAAACCCAAATCTCATGAAAATATTGGCGATATTTCTACCTTGTCACACAAGAGCTAGTTGGCATGTTACCTTCATCATGCGAATGGGTCTTAGAAATGTCCAAATTAATTCTTCACCACCCCTTCGACTCCATATTTAAACAAAAGGGTTTTCCATGACAATTCTCAGGAATCAATATAAGACCCATTATTAGTCATGCTATGTATCGTAGTTAAGAAGAGTGATTGTCTTCTAAAAAATTTACACAACTTCACAGTATCTACATACCTTGTAAAATGAAGAAGGAAATAAGAGGGGAAAATATGGAAGCTTCTTTCAGAGTGTAGATATGTTGATCATCACGTGAAAGGGATTATACACCCTAGGAGATCACCATTTATCCCACAGAATCCCTCTTGACAAATTTTCACTATCTCATGAAAGACCTCAGGCCAGCCATCTTTGATCACCCAAAGGCCTTTCCACAAGCATCCCGATCCTATGAATACCCCTAGACATGCCGACTTAACCTTATGGAATCTCTTTGACATGTCTAAATGGTCAAGAAAAATCCATTTGATCAGACTAGGTCCAATAAAAATGGAAATTACATAACATTATCATGGTCATTGAATATCATGTGGAATTATAAATGACCCATAGTAGGATTATACAAAGCATGTGACACCAAAACCCTCCACCGAATCCAGCCCAAATCTTTAAGATACGTGCCATAAAAGGTGGGGTATAATTAGGATGGAGAGGCCTATAAATCCCACCCCCTCAGTACAAAAAATGAATCCATCGATCGATTTCAAATGGGAGAACAAGATCCGACTTCTCAGAGCAACCAATCACACAAACAAAAAGGTCTTCCACCAGGTAAAAACTAGGGAACAACCAAAGGGATCACAAGGAATGCATAGGATCTTCATGTGATCACTTGAGATCACGTGAAGGACTTCTAGAGTATCAGTCAGATTATACAAAGGAGGTATCTCATGTCATCTAGTTTGCATGATACCTAAAAAATAAGCTAACATTGGACAAATATGAGGCACATATGCAATAAAGACTGGAACAAATACTAATAAATGGGAGAATTATGTGAAGAACATATACGATGATCCTCATGAGCTTCACTTGACTCACCTAGATCATGAGACAACACCAGGACATGTCATTCAAATCATGTGATGCTCCTTTGAAATACTATTTAAATCATGTGATATCCCTTGGACATGTCAAAGAAGTCACACGATGCCCTCCGTACACACCACCCAAGTCTTACGAATTCCTTTGGGATTACTATCCAAATATCACGATAACCTCTAGACATGTCGCCCTAGTTATGCAGTGAAACCAGGACAAGTTATATAGGTTTTATGTTGACACCAAGACAAGTCATCCAGGTCATACTACACCTTCTGAACATATCAACCTGGGTCATGATACACCCTATGGACATGTCATCCAGATCATGTGAAACCCTTCAGACATGTCATCCTTGATCATACGATTCCCTCTAGACATGTCATTTATGTTATGCGATGTCCATAGGACAAGTCAAATGGATCATTCAATTGTATTTAGTTATATTCGCTAATTAATCAGGACATGTCCATACATCCTTAGACATGTAAGGAAAACAAGACATATCAGGAAGACAGTCAGGTCATGTCGAGAAAGCGTCCCAGGACATGATAACCTTGTCTGATTAATATATAAGGTCAACCTCAGTGTGTAAGCCTTGATCAATGGCATGACATGAATACCCCTATATAAGGGCAGCCTCGGTGTGTAAGTCCTGACCAATTGAACTTTAAAAACTCTGACTCTTTTCATAACTAGGATAAATAGGACACTTTACTAAGGCCCAAGATCAAATGGGCATCCACCTCAATGTAAGTCATCTCATGTATCCAACATTCTAACCATCGATACCCAATCACTCCCATTAGCTGATCATTCTGCCTCATGCACCAGCAAATCGAGAAGGAAATTAAACTTTAAGAACTCTAATTACTTCCATAACTAGGATATGTAGGGTTCCATCCTAAGAACTAAGATCAAATAGGAATCCACCTTGGTGTAAGTCTCACCATGTCTCCGACATTCCAACCATCAGGACCCAATCACTCTTATGGTCTAATCATTCTAACCCATACACCTACAGATTGAGAAGGCAACTAAACTATGATGACTTTGATTCCTATCATAACCAAGATAATTATTATGCCTTTCTTAAGGTCTGGGTTTCATATCAAACATCTAAAGGGATACCCCAGTGCATAAGTCCTGAATTCATATGCAGTGAGACTGATTATTTATTATCCCTTGTTTCTCACACCGAGTATGACTCATGTGGTCTTAGGAATTTAAAATGGTCATATCATTCACATAATGAATCTTCACAAGCTAGGTAAACCTTGGTGTGTAATCCTTGATCAGTGGCATGATTCGATTGACCCTATATAAGGGCATCCATCTTGGGGAAAGTCCCAAGGGCTTGACTGGACTACGATGACTATGATTACTTATATAACTAGGATATATAGGACTCCTCTTTAAGGATCGATCTTAATACCTAGTGCATAAGTTCCCTCATACATGTCCTTTTTGTGTGATGTTAAACTACACGGGTACAACGAATTATGTGGGTTTTGATCCCTATTATAAACAGGGTATGTGGGACACCTTATAATGGCTCAATCCTATCCTCAAAATATTAATCGCCTCCCTAGTGACAAAAAATCCCCGAGTGCCTAGTTATATGGCTTCAAAACATAAGCAGCCACCCATCAAGGGGAAATGGATGAAGAACCTCAAATACATACAGATAGAATCATTAATAGGCCCTCCTTTATACATGGAAGGATTCAATACTTGATCGTTTTATTGGGGAAACTGGTCTCATATTGGGATTAGGAATAGATTCTTGAACATTTATTAAATCTATAAGAGTGTCCTAAAGTAGGAACAATTCCCCCCAAAAGGGTGTGACGAGTTTGAACTCCCATCCTTTCAACCAATATGAGTTTCTAAGTGTCAGTGGGTCTGAAACCCCAATTGACCATCTGCCTCTGGAAAGTAGGTATGTACCCAGTTATAGATATGAGAACCGTTGGGAGTTTCTATGAAAGATAAGCATGAACGATGAACCCGAAGTGCATGATTATACATACATTAAACCCCCAAAATCAAACTATCGGGCCATTTTGTTCTTGCCACATGGGTGACTATCAACATATCTTTTCCTACGAAACATCACTACTTTTAAAAAAGCACTCATAGAAATTGGTTTTATCATCATTAAAATAATAAGCGCTGAAAAAACAGATTTTTATCAACACTAAAATTCTAGCGCTGATAAAGACCTATTTTTAATAATATGATTAATATAATTAAAAAATTTAAATGTATATGATTATAAATAAATATAAATGTCTATAATTATAAATAAATATTTAAATAATTATAAATATATATTTATAAATATAATTATATATAATTATAAATAAATAATTATTTATATAATCAAAAATATATTTAAAGAATTGTAAATATGTATTTATAAATATAATTATAGATATATATTTATAAATATAATTATAAATATATATATATATATATAATTATATATATATATATATTAATATATAAATATATATGTATAAATATAATAAATATACATGATATTTAAACATATTTATTATAATTTTATAATTATTTAAATATATTTATTATTTTTAATTATAATTAAAAATAAAAATATTTAAAAATATTTTTATATGGTTATAAATATATAAATATAATTACATATATTTATATAATTATATATATTTTTATTATAATTTTATAATTATTTAAATATATATATTTGTTTATTTATTTATAATATTATAAATATTTTTAAATATATATATATATATATATATATATATATATAATTTTATAATTAACTATTTAAATTAAAAATTATTAAAAAATCATTTAAATAGAATAATTATATAAATTTCAAACATATTTTACATGTTAGAACTTAATAAACAACAACTAATAAATATTATTTGTATAAATTACAAACATATTGAAAATATTACATGTATAATAAATAAATATATGTATAAATAAATATTACAAAATGATTAAATTCCAACAAATATAAAAAAAATAAATATTAAATATGAATAAATAATATTAAATGAATGTAATATTAGAAAAGAATAAATATAATTTAATAGAAAAAACTATTTTAAAAATAATTTATTTAAGATTAATTACATGAATTGTAAACACATACAGAAATAAAGGAAATATTAAAAAATGTATTTAAATATCTTAATTATATAAATTTCAAACATTTTAAAAATATTACAATTTAATAAATGAAATTGAATAAATACTGATCATATAAATTAAAAACACATTAAAAATAATACTTAGTAAACTATAAATATGTATAAAAAATGAATAAATTCCAAAAATATTATATCAAAAATGAAAAAAAATATCAAATGTGAAATAAGTACATGTCGTACATACACATGTACACATGTTATATATATGTGTGTGTGTTCATACCATGTATATGTGCACATATACATACACATACATACATTTATACACGTACAACGTCTATATATTCACATACACAAAACATACACACACAATATAATGCATACACATATATGCACATAAACATTGATATAAATATATAAGTTCAAATATCATATATTAACAAAACATCATTTATATTTATATACTTGTTTAAATTATTAAAATATATATATTAACATATCATATTTATATTAATTATTTATATGCATGTTTTAATTAATGTATATAAATAAACATTAATTTTTTGATATAAATATGAAAATTGTATATATATATATATATATATTAATAATATTTTTTTATTAAAAGTTTTTATCAGTGCTTAAAAATGTGTTGATAAAGGGTGTATTTTTATTATCAGTTATTTTAGCGCTAATAAATACTACATTTATTAATGCTTTTAGCTAGAATAGAAAAAGGTTACCCTTTTATCAGTGCTTTATGTTTAGCACTGATAAAAGCCAGCACTGGATAAAACGTGATATATGGTAGTGTCAACAAAATCATGATAAAGAAAAAGTATCCCCTCCCATGGATAGATGACTTGTTCGATAAAATACATGGATCCTAGTATTTCTCTAAGGTGTAATTTCGATCGGGATAGCACCAGTTAAAGGTGGAGAAGGAAGATATTCTCAAAACTATATTTTGATCAAGTTATAGACACAATGAGTTCATAGTGATGCCTTTCAAACTCACTAATTCTCCAAAAATCTTTATAGACTTGATGAATAGAGTCTTTAGAGATTACCTTGACAAATTTTTGGTAGTATTTATAGATGTTATTCTGATTTACTCCAAAATAAAGGAGAAGCATAAGGAGCATTTGAATATTATTCTAAAGGATTTAAGAAATGAGAAGTTATATGAAAAGTACAGTAAATGTGAGTTATATATGAAGGAATTATTAATCTTGGGGGATATTATCACCAAAAAAGGGATATCTACAGACCCTTCTAAGACAAAGGAAATTGAGGACTAGCCTAGACTAGTGTCTTTAATGGAGATCCATAGTTTCTTTGGACTAGTTGGGTATTACCGATGATTTATGAGAAACTTATTAAGATTATAAAACTCAATAATAAAGCTAACATGGAATGGAGTAAAGATTTTCTGGACTATTGAGTGCAAAGAGATCTTTAAGGATTTGAAAAATAAGCTTATCACTGCACTAACCCTCACACTACCCTCAAGTGGGAAACTTTTTGTGGTATACAATGATGCTTCAAAGAAGGTATTAGGTTGTGTACTAATGAAAAATGATAAAGTGATAGACTATTCCTTAAGGTAGTTGAAATTTCATGAGTATAACTATCCCATGCATGATCTAGAGTTGGTTATAGTGATATTTATGTTGAAAATATGGAGACATTGTATCTATTAGGAGAAGTGTGAAATATATATGAACCATAAGATTCTCAAATATATATTCACATGGAATGAGCTTAATATGCACCAACAAAGATGGTTAGATCTGATTAAGACTATAACAGCTCAATCCATTAATATCTTGTGAAAGAAAATAAAGTGGTAGATATTATAAGTATAAAGGATCTGACAATATTATCACTAATGAGAATTGAGAAGCATCCAATCATCTTAGACTTGCAAAGGATATACATGGGAATCATGAAGGAAGGAACATAATTATTCATTTCTCAAATGATTTCTCAACCATCCCTTCTAGAAAAGATAAAGGGTGATTAAAGAGAATATGTTGAAATTTAGAAGAAGGTGTAAGATATAAGAAAAGGGAAATCCTTAGAGTTCAAAATTGATGAATAATAAGTTGTAAGATTTGGGTTATGAGTATGTGTACCATGAAATTCAAAGATAAAGAAAGATTTGTTTAATAATACACATAGCTCAACCTTCATCCACCTAGGGAGCATGAAGATGTATTAAGATATCTGAGATCACTATTGGTGGGATGTCATGAATAAGGAAATTTTTGAATATATATAAAAGTGTTTGGTATGTTATCAAGTGAAGGCTGAAATAAAAAAGTCTAAGGAGATGATGTAACTATTACCCATACCTACATGGAAATAGGAAAACATTACCATGGACTTTATCACTGGTCTTCCAAATACATCAAAAGGAAACAATGATGTATTGGTTGTGGTTGATCTTTTTGCAAATACTGCTCAATTAATTACAATTCTAGATGACTTCTCACTTGATCAACTTGAAAGGATATACATTAGAGAGGTGGTGAGACTGTATATAATACTACTATTGATTATATCTGACTGATATTCAAGATTTACCTCCAAGTTCTAGAAAATCCTCCAACATGCTCTAAATACCAAGTTGAAATTTAGAATGGATTATCACCCCCAAAATGATACCAATCTAAGAGGACTATTCATACACTATAAGACATGTTGAGAGCATGCTCGATGAACTTTGAAGGATAATGGGAACAACATATTCCTCTGGTTGAGTTCTCATACAATAATAGTTTCCACTCAAGCATTCAAATGACTCCATACGAATCCCTTCATGGGAAGAGATATAAAATACATGTTTGTTGGGATGAAGTTAGTGAATGCAAGATTTTGGGACCTTAAATGGTTGAGGTGATATTAAAAAAGGTTTATATTATTTAGAACCATATCAGAATTGCTCAGAGTCAACAAAAGAGATATACTAACAATAATCGATGAGACCTAGAGTTTGAGCTTACGGATAAAGTGTTTCTCAAATATCTTCATGGAATAGATTCATGAGATTTGGGAAGAATGGAAAGTTAATCCCTAGGTATATTGACCCCTTTGATATTATTGATCGCATCAGAGTTGCAGATTATCGACAAGCACTCCCACCAACCCATTTTCAAGTACACAACATATTCTATGTATCCCTCTTAAGGAAGTACATAATAGATCCCTCACATGTAATTAATTTAGATTTGGTTAATTTGGAAAAAGGATATATATTATGAGGAATAGTTGGTGAATATATTTGACTGTATAAATAAATTCCTACACAATAAGATAACACATCTGATCAAAGTGCTATAGCTGAAACCATAAATACGAAGAGGCAACCTGGGAACTAAAGGAAGCCATGAATAAGAAGTACCCTTGCGTGTTTTAACCACAGTATTTAATATGAAATTTTAAGGGTGAAATTATTTAAGTGGGTAAGAATGTAACACCCTAAGTTTTTGAAACAAAAAATTATTCTTGACAGCGTATGCGACATGCAACACCAAGCTTAAACAAACATTGATTATTTATCACTGTTATAACATAGTCATTAAATTGGTGGGTATGAATATTATTATCTAATTTATGAAATATATAAAGGTCCTAATAAATATAAATGTATTTATAAATGCTCAGTAAACAAGCACTCAATTTTTTAATAAGGATATTTTTTTTAAAAAAAATATGTTTCCTTTAAAAATGATTTTTATTGTGGGAAAATATTATAATTTATTTATTTAACTTTTAAAAATGTTATATTATAAAATGAAAATATTTTTTTAAATCATAGTATCAAAATTAAATTAGGGTAAAATTTTGATATTTTTCTAAAATGTTTGATTTTTCAATAAATAGTGAAAATTATCGATTTTTCAAAATACTATCATTTATTTTCATTAAATAAAGAATTTAAAAGTTCCATTATATTTTAGATTTGGTATTAAATTTAAATATTAACCATTTAATTTATGATAATCTAATTAAATTCATTTGAATTTTCAATTTTCATAATTTTTGTAAAAGATTATTTTTATGCTTAAAACGCGGATTTCTATAAACTGTTTTTATGTGCATAAAGTCTATCCATTTTAATTAATTAAAATAACACCTAGTAAGGAAATATTTAAATTAAATTTGTAGATTATATATATATTTATATAAATTTAAATTCATATAATGATAATTACTAGTCATATAGTTAATGTAAGATCACTTTATGCTTGAAAAATACATTTATTGAAAAACTGTTTTTCAACACTTTTTACGAGTTTAATTTTAAATTAAAATTTAAAACTTATGTGAATTTAGTTTTATAAAATTTATTACATATTTTTAATGAAAATAATTAATATTATATAATAATTTTAACTTAATTTTTTCCCATAATGAATAGTAAAAACAGTAAAAATCTATTACCATGGTTAATGTTAAAACCGGTTTACCTAGGGGGTTAAACTAAATAAGTAAAGGGGGTAATTAAAAATATTTTTATTTTTGAATGGTGTAGATTTGGATCGACCATATCACCCCTAAAATACATTATTTATCAATTTTGTAGCAACTTTTTCTTGAGAGTGACTTCCCATTATTAAATAGTTTGGGGTATTTATAAAAATGTCATTCCCTCTCACTTCTAAAAGGTAACCTTCTATCCTCTCTTTTAAATACTTAAAAATATATTTGGTTCATCCAATACCTATCCAAATACCTTAATTAATTACCCACCAAACACATCCTTGATTCCTTTGATCATAAAGACAGTCTAGGGGGTTTAGGTATAATCATAAAGTGGTGGTCTAAAGAAGAGGTATGGTTCTTAACTGATAATATTTGTTTTATTTATTCATTAACCTCTATAAATACTAATAAATAATGATTATATTATAACATAATTATATATATTATACTAAGATTTTATTATGTAAATTTCATAGCCTAAATCCATATTTATTTCCACCAAATGAGAAACAGAACCATTGTCTGTGTGTACGACGGACTACCACCTCACTAACCGATGTAATTAGCTTTCCATAATTGTATCTAAAAATTATTAAATATGATGGATTTAGTGTTTATATATGATATTAATTACATATTAATTATTCTTTAAAATTAATATATCATATACCTTCTTACCTTACCATCCATTGAAAATGATAGCGTCATTCATGTGTATGATGGACTACCGCCTTGCGAAGCGATGTGATTTTTTTATTATTGTGTCATAAGGATGATATATGTAATTGTATTTAAGTAAATAATATTATTTTTATGATATAATTTTCATTATATAAAGATAAAATAACACTTACCTTCTTTCCATCATTATCGTTAAAAATGGAAATGTTACTCATGCATACGTACAACCTACCGTCTCCATGAATGTAACGTGGTTAATTTTTCATAAAAATATTTCTTGGTTGATTTTAAAATTATAATTTATGTAAAAAAATTATAATTATTTAATTATTATTACTATTTATATTATTAAATAATAATCTATTTGATTGTATTCAACTTTCCAAAGTGATTTTGGACATATGTGTTGAACATCATCAAAACATTTTACTTAAACTTAAATGATTAAGTAATTTAATATAAAATGATAATAAATAGAATAAAAGGAATAATTTAATTGAAAATTTTTATTTATCATGTAAATAATTAATTTACATTTATTATTTATGAAGATAAAGAATACATGTGATGAATCAGGCTTGAGGTGAGGGATCTCTTTAAACCACCCTTTCCTTTAGGTTATGACCATTCTCTATCTAACTCACTTTATCTATCTATTTAATATTATTAAATGATTATAAATTTGGTATATATGTTTATTACATATATACCTATCTTATTCTCCCTTCCTTTTATGAGGTAACATATTCCTTATACTAATTTCTCAAATGCCTTCATTATGAAATTTTCTTTGATTATGGTATGAGGTAAGATTATGTAACCCATTTTCTTTCGATAGGTAATTCTTATGTTATGCCTTATGATTGATTTAATTTATGTGGAACACATAAATCATGAACATTTTATGATGGGTTCACTCATATATCACTCCAATATATTGGTTAAAGATTTAGTGTCATGAGGTGTCATGTATGGGATTCAGGAGTAAACCTAATCCATTGTGGGACTTTTTCCACCATGTGATATTATCTAGGAAGTTGGAATTGAATCATGTTTATGTCATGTTATATGTTTCTACCACATTTCTTATGTTACCATGATCTTATGATTCCATGTTTTTTATGTTATGCTTCTATGTGATTACTCATGAACCTTCTCTTTTATGATATCATGTTGTACCTTTGACTCACATGTTATGTTTCCTTATCATGTTTATTCCCTTAATAGGATTTTTATATCACCCATTTATTTAATTTATTCCCCAGGTTGTCCTATGTAGTGTTAGAATCTCAAATGGACTTAGGAGATCATTATAGAGAATAAAATGAGGATGTCATGTTATAGTTTCCTTTATATGTATTATGAACCTAGTCTTCCAAAGACATTAGGCCTCACAATCTATAGGGTTATACTTATTGGTTATTTATGTTTAAGAATCATATATTAATATGTGTAAAATGAATGGGTCTCTATAGTGGACAATTATAATCCCTCGCAAATCCATCGATAAAATACTCTATGATTTCTACATATCATGCTTTCAGTAGTGGTTCTTTCCGATTTGAACCTATACATAAGTTAACCAACTTTAACCTTTACAGGACCAAATGGGATTTATCTTGAATTTTAACCTTTTAATGTGTCAGATTCCACATAGAATAACATTTTATCAGCTATAGAATCAACCTTTAGGGGTGACATGTTCTGGCTTGTGTCATAATCAAGAATCAGGACTACATTCAAGGAATAAACTCAATTCCTTTATTTGTAGCCTCTTAAAATCATCCACTTAGTTGGGAATATCTAAGGTTGTACTACTAAAATATGGCATAGCAGTTTGGACCCCATCCAGAGTAAACCACTCTCACTAACTTACAATTTAATGCCTTCTGGTTTCCATAGGATGGACTTAAATACATATGCGTCAATTTATATATAAAAGTTCTTTATCCGTCATATCTATTATTTATACCATATTAAATCTACTCTATGGGATATCTACTTAGTGGTTCGGGTTGCTATAGAATATGAATTCATCATGGGTTTTCAGTATCGCCCCTAACCTGAATTTTTAAAAAAAGGAAACTTCAAGTATCTTAGTCAAAAGATCAACTAGATTTTATTTGGTACCAATATAATAAATAACCATGACCCTACTAAACACTAAACCCCAGACATCATAAAGACTCAATTGAACATGTATCTTTATCTTTTAGTTATAATTGATACTCTTAATCTTTACTATTGTGGATTTATTGTCACAATGTACAAAGATTACAAGAGTGGGTTTTTTGGTTATTGGAATTGTGGATAGTATTCCATTTAGCCATTCAATATTCTCTCCAATAGTATCTAGAGCACACAACTCAACCTCAAAATTTGATTATGTTATAATGGCATGTTTAAAAGACCACCAAAATACTGCACCACCGTCTAGGGTAAAAACATACCATGTACAATCATTGATCCAATAGTTTTTGACTATACATCTCACATCATTATACCCCTTGAGTAAGTTATGGAATCTCCCATAATACAGCCCAAGGTAAGTAGTTCCCTTTAAGTACTAAAGTACCCTAACTAGTGTTTTCCAATGGGTCCTATCAGTACGACTAGTATATCTTGAAAATTTTGAAACCAAAAAATAAATATATAATCTTGTATAGTTCATAAGATATTCCAAACTTCCAATTATTTGAGAATATCATAACTAATACATGATGACACCACTCTTATTTTATAATAAAATTATAAAAGAAACATATGGAGTTTTAACACTTTTGAAACTTTAGTAACCATACTCCTTAAGCGTGTTTTTATCAATGTTATGAGACTAATAAATTAATATCCCCAAAACAGAATGAAACAGATTAAGGCCCAAGATTAAATTTAAAACTCCCATATCCTTCATTTCAAAATTATTATTCAAAAATGACTTTGTCTCATTTATAATCTCAATATTGTACCCAAATAAAATAATTTCATCAATATTTAAGTATATAACATTACCACTGATTGATTTTAAATATACACACTTATCTCTTTAATTTACTTTGAATCCAAAAAATATAATTATTATATAAAATTTCTCATATCATTACTTAGGTGATTTCTTAATTCCATACAAATACTTAACCAATTTATAGACCTAATTCTCATTAACAAATGATATAAATACTTTCAATTGATCTATATTATTTTCCTATTAAAGGTCACCATGAATAAAATTAATTTCTTACATCCATTTTATTGATCTTAAAATCATATATAGAAGTCACCATGACTATCACTTCAATGGTACTCACATGAGAAATAGGGTAATAAGCATTGAAGTTCAAAAAAACTATCACCCAGTCACCATGATTATCACTCCAAATAGGTGATGTAGAATAACTCCCCAGAATAAGTGTCTTGTATAATTTTTACCCTGTCAAAAGAATAAAGAGGTTGGTAAAAAGTTTCAGATAGGTGTGGGCAGAAGTTCAACAACTGGATGACTTAAAAGACATTTGACTGAACCCATGCCACCCTAGGAGCAAAAATTCTCAAAACTGTAACAGTTATATCACCTAGGGTGGTGACATAAAATATTCCTCCTAAAGGTGGAATTGGATATAATACATGGGATAAAAAATAATAGGAAGAGTCATATTTTTCTTAAAAATAAGGTCAAATCTTGCGGATTTCTTCCCTGTAACATCTTAAACACCGGAACCACCCCACCAAACAGAACCCTCATTAGATGAAGAGCTCATATTTGGTTATTTTAATGTGATATGATTGAAATAAACCTTCATTGATGATGAATATTCCCCTGAGTATGAGTTCCTCATATATGAATGAGTAACGAGAGGATTTATGTGTAGGAACCGAGGATATAGGGGACAACGCAGACATGGCCAGGCCTAATATTTTGATCAAGTCCCCCATAGAGGACATATATGCAGTTGAGACTCATGGTAAACCACTATATTAATCCCAAAAGAGAAATGGAGGTTTCCTAGAACCCTCTGGTGGTCGTACATTCCCAGTTGTCTTATACAACCAACTGGTGGGGGTGTGGTTGTCTAATTAGCCCAATAAAGGGGGAAGGCTAGTGAAATCTATGAAAATGGTGTCATATTCTCCCTCAGAATATGAACAAGAATCATTCCCATATACTTCATATGTCCCATCTCCCAAACTGCATATTAATGAGAAAAAACACCTTGGGAAGTATCGGCCTCTGGCACAAAATTTTGACATTCTGAAACTACTGGTTGTTGTCCTAGCCAAGCTCTCAATCCTGGATGCATTCTGTATTTCAAAAAAACTCAGAGAGGCACTCATTGAATACCTCCATATCCCAAAGGAGTTCAAAATAGAAGTTGTTTTGGTCTAGTTTTATCGAGTGAAGATCATGATGTTAGAATTCCATGTCGTCATCTCGTTCACAAAACAGGATCAGGAAAATGTCATCCAAGGACACATCAGGGACCTATATGTTTCAGGTAGACTCAATAATGTTTACATCCAAATGGATCTGATTTAAAATGGTTATAGTTTCAACCTCATCCTAGTTTGGACCCTTCTAAATTTTGGATATAGAAATGGAGATTTTTCTCCCACAAAGTTGGCCATTCAAGGGTATGATAATCATGAACAAAAATCTATTGGGAAGATCAAGATCAAAAATAAGTTTGGGTATCTCACATATAATTTTTATTTCATGTTTATCTAGTTAGAAACCATATACAAAGTCCTACTTGGAATGCCTTGGCCACATAGTCACGTGGTGGTGCCTTCAATATTCCATCAGTGTTTGAAATACCCCATTGATGGAAAGGTAGGCATACTAAATGGGGAAAGTTCCCCATTTGAGACTTAAAAAGACACATATAATGAGGTGTATTTATATAAAATGGAAAGAAAAAAACTAATTTTGGATGATAATATACAAGTTTCAACCCCCAATGTCTTGGGTACTACCCCTAAAAATCCCTAGAGTGTGATCGACATTGATTATGTGCTACCCATAAATCTGATTAAGACAATAGACCTGATCCCAAATATCCAATCTTTGTACGCCCCCAACAACAGTGTAAAATAAAATATACTCCATAATCTATTTTCAATGACTCTGGTAGTACGGGATGATAATGTCTCTTCCTATGGATTCTCTCACCCAAATAGTGATAGAGATGCTTACAGATTACCAACTTCATCTGAAAATGTCTCCACAAACTCAAAGGTGGAAGAAGAAGAGGATGACATCAAGAACACCCCTCCCGCATATGAGGAAGGTGTCTCTACCACCATTAATGAGATCAGACAGGTAAATCTAGGAACAAAAGAAGACTCAAGGCCTACATTGATTAGCGTATTTGTGTCTCTCGAGGAGCAAGAGATGTACGTTTAATTTGTAAAACAACATCAATATGTTTTTACTTGGAATTATATATAAATTCTTTTACCGAACCCATATGTGGCTATGCACCATCTCATCTTACCCGATGACCATAGAGGTTTCAAGAAGATGTACAAGAGGATGAACCCCTCTCATGCCACTAATGTGGAGGCAGAAGCTGACAAATTGATCAAATCCAACTTTGTCTGAGAAGTTAAATACCCAAGATGGATCACTAACATAATCCCTGTCAAGAAAAATAATGGGAACATTAGGGTCTCCATCAATTCCAGATACCTTAATCAATATTTTCCAAAGTAAGACTTCCCATTTTCAATCACAGAATTATTTATCGATACAATTTATAGCTTCCAAGACCTTTCCTTCATGGATGGGTACTCAGGGTACAATAAAATAAATTTTCCCCCCTAAGGATGAGGAATACACTACCTTTAGATCACCCTAGAGGATATTTTTCTATTAGGTCATGCCCTTTGGATTAAAGAACATTGGAACTAATTATCAATGTGTCATGTATCATATCTATAAACCCTTCTTGGTAAGAATAGAAGAATGTTACGTTGATGACCTGGTGGTCAAATATCAACAACGATGTGATCACTTCATGGATCTTCAAACATTCTTTGACAAGTTTCAATTATATAGTTTTAAAATGAATTCGTTGAAATGCACTTTTGGGGTAACATCTGGGAAGATCCTTGGATTTGTGTTACACCATCGTGGCATTGAGGTCAACCTTGAAAAGGCTAGCATAATCTTGGAAATGTCACCCCTCAAAATCTCAAATAACTAAGTGGGATCCAAGGGAACCTCACCTACATTCAGTGTTTCATAGATAGCATGGCCTACAAATCTCTCTCATTTACCAAGATAATTAAGAAGGTAATTTCTTATCTATGGTATGGGGACTGCCAAGAATCCTTCTAGAGTCTCAATCAATACCTTCTGCTCTCACTAGTTCTGATGCCTCTTGTGGAAGGAAACCTATTCATCTTATATGTGGTCACCATGGAGTGATCACTTGGTTCTCTACTTGCAAATAAAAATGATGTGGGGAATGATAATAGTCTCCAGTACCTCAGCTGAATGATTCTAGGAATTGAGGCCTAATACATTGATGTCAAGAAGAACTATCTCACACTCATATTTACAGTGAAAAAGATGAGGCATTACTTGTAGCACCTATAATTCCAATTTTTCTCTCGTATTTACCCTCTCAATTACATCCTTGGTCATCCCATGCTAACTGGGTGTTTTCCCAATTGTTGTTCATTCTGTAATAGTATGACATTTAGTTCATGTCACAAAAGTCGGTTGAAGTTCAGGCCCTAGATGATTTTTTAAAATCACATCCCGCCCCAGAAAATACACCAGTGGACACCAATATTTCAGATGAGGAGGTCTTCTATTCCCATGACACTCCCCAAACATGGGAGATTTATTTTGATGGAACCTCCTGAAACCCCATCATAAAAAGACTAGAAAACCAAAACTCAATATATTTGTATTAGAGAATGTATTTGTTTCTCCAGAAAAATAATTTTTTACCTACTCTTTTTCACTATCCAAAAGTTGCACAAATAATGAGGCAGAATATCAAGTCCTCATTATCAGCTTGGAACTAGCCCTACAACTAAAAATAGCCTACCTAAACATCAAAGGGGATTCAGAGCTAGTGATAAATCATATCAATGGTGAATATGTCATCAAAAAGGAAGAAATGGACCCTCTGATTGACTATGTTAGAGGACTAATGGTATAGTTCCCTTTTGAGACCAAATTATATCATGTCCCCTAATCACAGAATATTAATTTTAATGCATTGTCTAATATAGTTATAGTCCTAGATGACCCTGATTAGGAGGAAGCGATCTTTCGCATCATGCACTAAAGGATGATCTCATCAATCATCATCTATGATATGGAAGAAATAAATCAGGTCAACACCCACCAGATAATGATGAATTGATATCCACCCTTAGATGGGAAGATCCCATAATTTATTATCTCTAAAATGGGGTCTTTCTAATAGAATGAGCCGTATGGGAACATATTTGACATTGAGTAGAAAATTTTACCCTATGAGATTGTCCAAATGATAAAAATCCCTCTAAAAGTGAGTCTTCAATGGAATACTCCTCAGATGCATAGTAGAAAGACATATTCTCACCATCATAGAAGAAGTCCATGTAGGCTCCTATGATGCTCATCAGTTTGGGACCAGGCTCTCTCACTAGATTAGGAGGTTGAGAAATTACTCAAAACCCATGATATAGAATAGTGTGGAATACACTAGAAAATTTCATGTGTTTCATATTCATTAAAATTTCACCCATAAACCCCCATAATTAGTACATACAACTAAATATTTCTAATCATTTTTTGTATGGGGAATGGATTTTGTGGGGATGTATCCCCCAGCCACAACTAAGTAGTTTAAGTTCCTTACTACTACCGACTTATTTTCCAATTGGGATAAGGAAATACCCCTCAAGGAATGAATTTGGGGTGAATAATATCATAAACTTCATTAAATACTATATTATTATTAGGTTCAGATTCCATCACATGATACTAATAGAAAACAAAACTAACTTCTATTCTAAAGAGTTGAATAAATTGTACCATGAGTACAACATCAAGTACAATCATTCATCCTACTATCATGTAGTTTAAAATGGATAAATAGAGGCCTTCAATAAGACTCTATCGAACATACTCCAAAATATAGTAAACAAGGATAAGAATTTATGGCTGGAAAACCTCCTCTATGACTTATGGGCTTACTATACCACTAAATGTACTAATACATAGGAAACTATGTATTCATTAGTGTATGAAACTGAGGCAGTGTTACCCATAGAATCCCAGTTTCCCTCACTTCAAATAGCTATCTATAGAAAAATCTAAAATGATGAACAATTATAAAAGTGGTTAGATGAATTAGAGTGGATTGATGAGAACATGTTGTGTACATTGCATAAACTTGAATTCCATCATAATAGAATTACATGAGCCTTCAATAAAAAGGCATGTCTTCATTCATTCCTTCAAGGAGAACTAGTATTGGATCTCAAAACCCCAATGATACTAGGTAATAAACCTCCAAATCTAGAACCCAAAAGGAAGGGCCTTATATCATAAATAAGGTCTATCATAATGGATCTTATCTACTGGACACAATGGATGGGGAGCATGTCACCCCCCCCACCAATGCAAGGTTTCTTAAGAAATACTTTTCATAACTACCATCAAGCATTACACTTCTCTTGGTCACATAACGTTAAACTACACAATCACATCCTAACCATATGATGTTAAACTATACGGATCATATCATAACCACATGATGTTAAATTTTATATAAGAAGTCCATGTAGTAAGAATTTAAACTGCACATCATCAATCTCCCTAGTCACATGATGTTAAATTGTACAATCTCATCCTGGTCACATGGTGTTAAACTGTATGATCTCATCCTGGTCTCATGATTTTAAACTAAAAAATATTGTCCTAACCTCATGATGTTAAACTATATGGAATTCTACCTAACCACGTGAAATTAAATTGTATAGAAAAGGTCCTAGAAACAAGATGTTGAACAACACTGCATATCACATCCTCACCGCATGAAATTAAACTGCAAGGGAGATGTTCTCACTACATGAAATTAAACTACATAGGAAGCATTTCCTCACCAACAATTCACCGAACACAAGATATATCTATGAAAAATAGAAATGAAGTTCCCCCATTCATGTGTTCTAGTCAGATCCGTATAGAGAATCTCCATATTTAAGAACTATATGTGGCTTGATTCATGAAATCATAGGATATGTAGTGATTCTATAATATCCAATCCTAGTCCCATCCATAATATATTCATCCTAGTCACAAGAAATTAGACTACCCAATAATGGTCAAGACTTATTTTCCATGTCGGGAGACCCTCATCCTTACCATAAGATGTTAAACTATATGGATGATGTATTTATTGCATGAAACTAAACTGCATGGTTTCTCTAGAATAATATGTGTCTTGATTACTACAATAACAGAATACGTAGTGGTTCCCAGACTTTCATTCTTGGGTCCAACTGAAATATTCATCTTCTTTCACATTGAGTCTCTTTCGTTCTTATCACAATACATTAAACTACATGGATAATGTCCTTACCATATGACACTAAACTACACAGGTCTTACAAAACTATGTATAGCTTGATTCTCATTCCAATGAGATACGTAGGGACACCTAGATCCTATATCTTGGCCCAGCCACTATATGATACAAAATTCCCTTATCCTTTCTCTAATTGACTTCATGTAGAGAAAGGAACCTATACCATTCCTTGTTTCCCACACTAAGAATTTCTCATGTGGGATTAGGAATTTTAGTAATGGATTCCTTTAATGATTAAGAGATATCAAATCATGATAGGTTTATCATGGTCTTGGATACAAGACCTTAAAAGGTGCACCATGAGTCCTCATTACATTATGTTAAACTGAACAGTTGATGTCTCTTACATAACACAAAATTTCAAATCACTGTGGACCTCACCTAAGATTAAAACTATCATTGGTGTTGGTCTCCCACCACACCTACATTCAAGAACTATGTGTGGATTGATTCCTATTATTATAGGATATGTAGTGATGCCCGCATATCCAATTATAGATCCAGCTGCAAAAATCAATGGGAACAATTCCCCCTCTATATATGGGTCAAACCTACATAGATATTTTCCCATTAAAGAAATATGTGTGGTGTGATTCCTATTATTTCAAGATACATAGTGATGCCCAGGACTTCATTCTTGGGCCTAGTCACAATATTTCCTTTTCACATTAGGGAACTTTCATCCTTGCAGCATGACGTTAAACTACATGGTTTCTCAAGAACTACGTGTGGATTAATTCCAATCATTACATGATATGTAGTGATGCTCGAATCTCCGATTATTAGGTCTATCTATGATAAAACAAAAAAAAATACCCCCATACCTTTATACGGATCAGACCTGTGCAAGTAAATTTTATACAAGAACTATGTGTGACTTGATTCTTGACATCACATGATATGTAGAAACACCCAGATCTCCAATCCTAGGCTCAGCTACAACATATAAAGGATAAAATTTCACCCCTAAATGCATATGTTCTAGACCTATAAAGAAAATTTCCTTACCTCATAACGTTAAACTACAGGGAAAGGAAAATTTTCTTACTGAATGATGTTAAATTGCAAGGAAAATTTCTTTGTTTCATGACATTAAAACTACATGAAAAATACATCCCTAATATATGATGTTAAAATGTGCAAGTCATCTCCCATTATAATCCCTTATCAAAGGACTATAAGAGCCTGACCTTGGTCAACTAGAGTACCGGGTTCTTTCTTCCTTCCTTTAGGCCCCTCATCCCATAAATCACACTTCATGTCTTGACCTCTTCAGGTTGTCGTAAACATTTCATAAACCTTGGAAAGGAAAAAAGAGATCTCTTTGTTTTACCATGATATCGATGAATAAGGTCTCAAACCTACCAACCAAAGACATCTTGGGCCTATAGGAACGACTTTATGATCCTTGTAAGCTTGACATCACCGTGGAAAAACTCAATATCTTAGGGTGTTCTAGGAGATCCCAGGTATGATTGTCTCATATCATTACTCATGACCTAAGAACCTCAATCCATGATTTACAACATTTTCATCTCTATATCAGATTTGTGTTGGAGTACTCTTGACCCCGGGTATCCTAATTGGGCCCTAGTGTAACATTACCCTCATATTAGGTCTATGTGTGTCATAACATTAAATTTCATACACTATTGGTAAAAATTGTAAAACCTTAAATTATATCCTTTGATGGTCCAAATCACAAGACCCTAAACTACTAGCAAAATAGACACAAAACTTTTTAGGTTGAAAACCCACAAAGGACGGCCTGAGTAAAATTCAAGTCTTCTCTCACTAAACTCTTCATCTCTAGAGTTTAGGAAAGAATTAGGGCATAAATAAATTAGTCATAAAAGCTCATAGGGCCTACTTTTTGACCCTAGTAAAATTCAATCCATGATTTCTATACCCTTTAGTCCAAGTTAATGTTGGAGTAATTATTTTTCACTTCTCTTTTCCATGAAAACGTGTTCACTGGATGGTGAAAAATCCTTTAGGGTGCTCTAAACCTTCATGAATATTACATTTTCCACAAATCACGCTTCATTATTTGAGCATCTCAGATCACTGTAAACCTTCCATGGCCCTTGGAAAAGGATACTTGGCTTTAAGGGACCCTTTGTTTTATTATGTATGTATGCCTATAGATCCGACATGCGCGCCTATATTCATCAACCAAATGAGTCATTTCCTTGAAAAAATGGATTTTTAATCCTTGTGAACCTGACATCACTATGGTAGAACTCAATAACTTAGATTGTTTTAGGTCATTCCTAGTATGCCTTTATCATACCATCCTCATGACCCGATCACTTAGGACCGTGATTTACAATTCTCGTAACTAGACTATTCAAGTGGATCTGACATCCTCAACATTATGTCACCATGTTTTTTACCCTTTATCAAAGAAATAATGATAAACTCCATTTTGAAAAATTTTTGTGGCCCACAACTTGTGACTCGAAACCAAAATTCATAGGGATCGAGTTTCATAATTAAAGAGCTAAACTACCATAAGGTTCCAAAACCCTTCTTGGATAGCCTTTCATCCATACCCAACTTCACGGTTTGAATGTTTGAGTCCTATGAAATCTTGTATGGACCTTAGAAAAGAGTGGGGACACCTTTTTTTGACCATTCTATCGAAGAATAAGGTATTTGAACTATAAACCAAAGGCATCCCATCCTTATATAAAAGAAACCTCGATCCTTTTGAGCCCTAGTAACACTTATTGGGTACCGAGATGGGTAGCGGAAGCCGATGTTCCAAGAATTTTTTTTTTGCACCACTGGAGAGATGTAACATCATCTAATCTAGTGATCTTCTCTCGGTATAGTATGAGGACCATGCATGGTTTAAATAGATCACAAAATAATATGAATGTTTACCTTGTTTGGAACTGATGCACGCAATCCTTTCACAAGGTGTCGGCGATAGTTGCTCAAAGACTCTGATGTCGAAGCCCTCTAGATCATCCACACATGATTCTTGAATCTAGTTTTGTACCATTAATTGGAATTCAAGTGCTAGCTCGGTACTCCGATGACCTCTTTGACACAGCGACGGTCACCACAAGCCAACGTCTTTAATTCGAGGTGGCGAAACTTGAAGAACTGGCTTGTTAGAGAGAGCCTCTCTCTAGGATTCAGAAGGAGAGAGAAGCTCTCAATTCTAATGAATGAATAAAAAATATGGAATGAGAAACTCTAAACTTATATAGTAAATATCTATAATACCCAGTATGGGTTCTCGGCCCCCGTTTAATAAACATCAACTATATAAGTATTATAAATAATTATTTATGACAAACTAAATTATGACATAAATAATATTTATAATTTATAACTTAACTATAATATATATTAAATATATTACGTGATAATTTTGAGTATTTAACTTGATTCACATCTCCTGATAATATTAAACAATCCCAGGATAGTTAATTAACATATGTTCGAATAATATTAACCCTTATATTTATTTAATCACTTGTAAATACATATCATAAATAAATTCAATGAATCATTACAAACTTGAATAATTAAAGAATTTATTTATTATTTGGTGATCCTTAGAACTTGGACAATATCCAGACCCCATGTTGGGGCCCACCAAGTTCTATATTCCTATTCAATAGAATAGGGAATATTCTCAAAGCACTATTGTGTGTGACCCTCTAGGACCTTATCTAAATAGTAGTGAATAATATCCACAGACCAAGAGAGGGGTCTAGAAACCCATTGAGGCCCCTATAGAGATAAGGAAAACTCAAAGCAATGAATACCTTCCTATGAACATAGTCTGTGTAATATAATCTCTTCATCATCGATATCTCAATAAAGCAGGATTCACACTTGTGTCATCATCCTTTTCCTTGCTTTATTATTTGTTGATCTATCCAGACGGTCTTACCTTCGACTACCATGGCCATGGATTTAATGAAGGTGCTTCTATCCTAATCAACCAATCCCAAGATATCTCTTCCTTAACTTGGAATCAACAAATCCTATCTTGACCATTCAATCAATGTCATTTCACTAATGACATACCCAACACAAACTACCTCTCCACGAATTCATTACCATGGTTTTCTTCTTGCATCAAAGTATGAAATCAAATGAAATACATTGATAATGATCTCAAGTTAGGAGACCATTACACATGTCCATAGATAGGAACAACCAATGAAACCTGAAACATGTGGTGTTCCTATTAGTGGGTCTATCCTCATGATCTCAACTACTAGGGATCACCAAGTGCAGACTTCATGAGATGAAGTCTCAATGCTTATGATCCCCCAGCACCTAATATTCGCACATCATCTATGTCCTATCCGAATGATGTAACTGGACCATAGGACATTACTTTAAGATTAATGTCACGGTATCTCTAGGTTCTCATTATAGTCAGTAATCTTCTATAACCCTTAAATATGACACGTAATCTAAGTAAATTACTATAAAAAAGTGGATGCATAAGTATCTTCACTATTATGGTAAGATAAACACATGTATATACTACAAACAACATACATGTAGTGGTAATCAAATTACAACACAAGTTGGGTCTAGGGCACCCACTTTCAACAACACTATGGAAGGACTAGGCACTTCAGGGTGTTATGGGTCATTACTGGCACATCTTCCCCATCCCATATTAATTAACTCAAACTTTTGGGTTATGGATTACATCATCCATATTCCAACTATCTAGGTGGACTCTGGTTCTCTAGTTTTTCTCCCTCAACCAATATTACCCCCATAAATCTTCCATATCCCATGGAAAAGAGTGGGGACACCTCCATTTGACCATGATATTGACGCATAAGGTCTTTGACATACAAACTAGAGAAATCTCCTCCTTGTAGGAAAGTAACTATAATCCTCATGAGCCCCATCAACACCATGGTGGAACTCAGCACCCCAGAATGTTTTGGGTCATCCCTAGAATTTATGTTCGATATTATCTATTCACAAATCATGTAATAGTAGAAAGACTTTAAACTACATATTATTTGATATCTTGGTAGAAAGACTTTAAACTACATAGCATATCTATGTCCTTAACATGTGATGTTAAACTGCATGGTAGATGTCCTTAACGCATGTTGTTAAACTGCATGGAGAATGATACTCCACAAATGGTATATTACCAATGATAGAAGGTCCAAGATAAAAGACCATAAATTATAGCAATAGAAGGTCCAAGCTAAAAAACCATAAACTATAATGGTGGAAGGTACGAGATAGAATACCCTAAACTAAATCACAATAACAATTTAGTTTTCAAGACTGGAAAAAAGGCACAAAACCTATCAGGCCAAAAATCAAAAGAGGGTGGTCTATGAAAAATCCTATTCCAAGCTTGATAAGTCTTCCCCTATATGAAGATTAGAAAAATATTAGGTCAATATTAATAAAAATATACAAATATTTTAGGTCCCACTATATGGCCTTAGAAAAAATCAATCTATGCTCACTAAGTTCACTGACTTCAGAAAAAGATAGAGCAATCTCCCTATGAGATACATATATTATACCCAGATTATCCTTTTTTGAATCAAGTAATATCAAGATAACTAGAGAATATACATCAATGTGGAATCTCATGTTGGTTTACATTCATGATAATTCCTCAAGAAAAATATATTATGGTTTGAATATTCAAATCTAGGCATTCATGTTTAATTGATATTATGAAAAGGATAGGTATCATTGATAGTCTATGAAAAATCAGATCAATGAAATGTCAAACACATCATGAATAAAAGAAAATTGGATAAATACATAGAAATTTCAGAAGATCTATTCATTGATAGTAGGAAAAGGAGGGATATTTGCATTTCAGAGCCTCTCCAAAGATTCAATCAAAACAAAAATATATACTATCAATCAAACTATAATATGATTTGATCATATAAGATAGGGAAGTCAGCAAGAGTCTGACTAGAAACATCAATCTAGTGCCTAAGTTCTGCTCACCTCACTTCTTCTATTGCTGCATGAAGTAAAAGGGTCTCAATGAGAGTAAATAGCTCATAAACTCTTTTCTGAGTAGTTTCTAATTAGGAATATGATACTTAAAGGTTAGACTTTGATCAACATATAATCACCTCATGTCCCACTATTTTTGCTATCAAGACATCCATTTGGGTATGAAGCTCAGATATGATTCATTGAATTTATTCTAATACCTTTTAATCTTCCCTAATTAGTTTAGCTAGGGGATTCTCAATAAAATCATGCAATCCCCTCTCACTGGTATCCATATCTTTCCACACCAGGATTATTTTTCACATTATTTCATATAATGGTTGGAGGTCAAATCTTCCCACCCCCAAATCATGAAAGAGACGATGAAGAAATTATTCTTAATCATGAAATGTTTCTAGAGGTATCTCAGTTATCAGAGAGTGGATATACTGCCAGATTATACCACACCATTTTTAGTCCTCTACAACTGCTAGAGCAAGTATGTCAAAAGGGGGAAAATCGGTTGAGCTGATGAAGAAGTGAAAGTGGAATCCCCATATAATATTCTCTCAAAAGATTCATTTTTTTTAGGGAATATATTCCTTGGTAAATTCAACCCCAATAATGGGATGGTCATCACTAAGATTTGGATGCTTCCTTGAAGAATTTACCAAATATTTAATTAGCTCCATTATTTCTATAGACAAATGGGAAGGTAAGGCACATGATTTATCCACTTGATAGACCAGTTCATCTAGCACACCACCCAGGTAGGATTCCACCCAAGCCCGGGCATAGTCATAAGCTAGGAAGACAGGTGTGCCCACAGGTGGAAGGATAATCTCAGCATTGGTATCCTTGTGTGTTAGTATAATCCAAAATTAGCAGATAATCCTGGGATGTCACTCTCCCCACATTCCATCCAAGGGGAGAAGAAAAACCCTTTGGATATAGTTGAACTAGTGAGAAAATCGGTAAGGGGTATATGGTTCGCAAATGATAATCTCATATATCCTGGATGTGAGAACCCCACCCCAAAGGGAGATATTATATGATTGATCATCAAGAGAGACACCATCATTATCAATAATCATCCTAGTTGGTGAAGGATAAAGAATGAAATTGAAGCGATCAAACTGGCTCAACATGATAATAACCTCATAAGCACCTAACATCATTGCCTTAACCCTAGAGATATTCAGAAACATAGGTTGAAATAAGGAACCAAGGATCTTAGTAGTGTTGTGATATATGTGGCAATGGAATTGATCCCCTATCTAGCCAAATAACAATTGGAAAGGACCGCCGATTCTTTAAGGGATGTTTCCATGTTGAATATGGACCAAAATCTAGGAATGAAAGATTTGGTGTATATATATTGAGAGGTCACCCCTATACTAACTGAGTTTCCATCACTAGTGTGCTAACTCGGATTCCCAAGCACACATCCCCAACTAGGAAAATCCACCCATTTAAGAACATGTTCATGAAACCTATTAGCCTAAAAATTGGGGATATCTCCAGCCTCACCTATTAGGCCCATGTGGTATATTCTCTAGCTTCTAGGAATTCACAATATGAGTTGGCACTGTCACAAACCTACCAGTAAGGGCACTAATGAGGGCGTATAGTGGACATTCGAGCTCTGCTGTAATAGAGGAAAATGGTGATACAGTCTTTAAATAATATGAGTGAGAAAATATTTAATTCCTTCCTTAATTATTCATTCACAATGTTGAGAATATCCCTTTATAAAACTGGTGTATGTCGGGGGTCATCCCAGATATCTGTAGTAGGAAGGAACTCGTCGTATATTTTCCCAAGGGGGTATCCCACCCAGTCAATAGATATCCCAAAGGATTATTCCTAATTCTCCGTGGGACATATAGAATGAATTGGTAGTAGGTCACCAATAGATAATCAGTTCCCTGAGAATATCCAACTGATGGTATACGATGAACTCAGAAACCCTTAGGGACTTATAAAGAAGGATAGTGTGTAGCTGGTTGGAAAATTTTGAAAAACTCTGTCCAACCCATAATGGTTATGCCCATTCATCAGAAAAATTTCCACTAGGATGCTTGTCCCATTTTGAGCACCATTAACCACCCAAATTGTTCAAGGAAGATACAAATATGGTTGAATATATTTGACCAATGGGTTGATGGGAAAAATCATATTTATCAGGAGAAGGAATGAAGACACCATCCAGTAGGCAGAATCGATATTGGGGAATCCAGTGTGATAAAGGATATATTTAAATTTTGGATGAGATAAGCCTTTTCAAAACATTGATATAGAGGGTTAGAATTACAATTCCTAACAATCATGTCCCTCTGGATAGCTGTAGTGGAAGATGAATTGGAGATGGAATTCATATGAACAAAAGTAAGTGGCATATGTTAGAAAAGTGGGGGGAAATCTCATAAAAAAGGATGCATTATCCCAGTAACATCATGTGGGTAACATCGCAGAATCGAATGCCACTAAACGACGACTCGATCCCGGTTGGTCACATGGACTCAAGCACATATCCCCAAATACCAAAGGTTGTCGACTAGCAACAGGGTCCTTGGGTTTGTCTATGGGGAGAACATGTCCTCTTATTATAATGTAACACATTAGTAGCAATCATATGAAAAATAGTGGAAGAAATAAATCAATCAAACAATAGATAAGCATCCATATGATAGATATATACAAAAAATTCCAAAAGTAATCTCATATACAATGATGATCATTTCATATGTCTACAAAGAAGAAAAAATAGGTATACATTGAATCAATATAATACATGTACCAAAATACCAAAAAAAACAAAAAAACATTATCTCCTGATATAATCATGATCCTCAACTCGGTCGCATACTCCCCTACTCCTAAGCATCGCAAAACGTCAATCATTGAACTATGGGTGATTATTGTGATCCCTACATGCATCCAAATAGTCTGTCTGGGTACCCAATGGTGGCCCGAATAGGGTGTGAGATACAATCCTAGTAGGTCACCACCCAAAGTGTCTATAACAAGTCCTAGATATGCAATATAAGCTAAAGTAGAGTGGAATATATATATCATAGTTATGCGGTAATAGATGTAAATTTCACATGGCATATATACTACCAAAAAAGTGATATTGTATATCCCAACAAGGATCCCTCTAAAACATGGTTTAGGATCCTATAATAAGGCAGATATAAGCATAAGGAAGTAAACATTATGACCTCATTGTATACATATCATGTCATATAACCCATGGCCTTATCATATAATCTGTAAATAAAAACAACCACATCCACGCCGTATAACTAAAAGTGTCACATTTACCACGACATAGTCATATAATCAATCATGTCACATTTACCACGTTTGTTCCATATAATCAAAAATTGAAGACCATTCAAGGCCGGATCCAAGGTTTAAAGAACCAAGGAATCCCCATCGAGTCCTAGGAGCATCTTGATAGAAACTCGGTTAGGATTGAATTAGGTTCCAAGGAGCATGTCAACAGACCATGTCTACTGCAAGCCCAAACAAAACAGATCCAAGGGGTAGTGAGGCCTAAGGAATCCCATAATATCAATATCCAAGGATCATTTTAGGTCCAAGGAATCCACTACCATTTCCATGAGACATGGTGTAGCACACTCATGGAATCCTATATAATCATTAAACATTCAAATAATTTACCATTTAAATAATTCACATTCAATGATTTTACCCACTCATATCACAATTCACATTAAATTCCATTCCATGAGTTCATCCACTCATATAACAATTCCATATAAACCATTTAATCAAATGCATCAACATTCAAAGGAGGAAATATCCATATCCTAATAATCAATTCAATTCAAACATTTATAAATAGGTTTCCTCTAACTAGTAAAGTACTAACTCACCCCATGGGTGGTTTAACAAAGGCATGGGAAAATTCAATTCACATGTCACACCCCATGGGTGGCCTTGTTTGGGGTAAAAACCTCCAACGCATCTCAGAGTAACTAAAGGGAATCCCTAACATGTTCTATTTCATTTAATTAAATTATTCAATTAATTTTTGGGGTGCCATTAGAAATTTTGGTGTGATAAAAAATGAAAACTAGCTCTATAAAGCACTAAAACTCAAGGGAAAAGTGTAGATCACCTACCATAGGCCTATAGTAGAGTTCGTGTCTAGTATCAACTTCTGATTTGAGTCAGATCAAGATAAAAAAAAGAATAGATGAAGATCCTAGAAATATAGCATATTATCTTGCACCTAAATAGTGTAGTCAATACCAAGTAAAACAAAGAATTATACAAAAGTAATTGAGTACTCACCATCATGGATCTAATGAGATGAATGGATCTTGATTCCGAGCTCGGATGGAGAATCGGTGTCAAAGCCAACCTTTTTGCTTCAAGGAGGATCTCCAATGGTGATGTTGTCCAATGAATGAGGATAAGAATAATTTTTTAGATTTTTAAAACATTTTAAGGAAAAAATGTTCATTTACCCAAAATTTCTTGGGTCACACAGTTGGCCAAACTGTGCGCCAATCATGCACCCTTCACTGTAAGGAGGGCACCTCGCACTGTTAGTGCACACGGTTTTCTAAACTATGTGCAAATCATGTCTCAGCCCACTGAAAAAAACTATTGAGGCTATCGTATGGGTATATTTTTATATCTGAATGGTTTACTCAAATCATGTGGCCTGTAGCACCCCACCATTCAGCCTTTCATGGTTAGTAGTGACTGCGTAACTTGCCCCGCATGATTTCTACTAACTATGGAGACTAACCTAATTTTCCAAAAAGATAGGATTTAGACTCTGAACAAGCCCCAGACACCCCTGATACCCCCATGACCTCAAAGGTTATTCATATTTGGCCATAATTAATCATTTAAACCAAAAAAAGATTTTTACCTCATACAAAAATCCAGGATCTTACAATATTCCATCCTTAAAGAAATTTGTCCCTAAATTTCCCTATCAAGGGTTTTTAGGATTCATCTAAGAATAAATCTGACCACTAAGAATATACATTGGCCTCCCTCCCCCAAGTCCCATCCTGTAAATAGCCATTCTTCCATAGCACTCGTACTAGAGGAACTAACCAGCCTCAAAGAACCTCTATGCTCTTATCAATGATACAAATTAGATTCTTCTCAAGAGATGCATATACCTATAACTCCACCACCTCAGGCTATAGAACATGAGATGGGTCTGAATGATATTGGAGAAATTGAGATACATGGAAGATTTTGTGCATGGTTGGGTATCTCTAAGGTAACTACAACCGATAGGATACCAGCCCGACTCTCTCTTAAATCTTGAACGGCCTGACAAATCATGGTAAAAATTTACCTTGTATCCTAATATGTCTATTTCCCATCCTTGGTGAGATATGTAAAAAGAAACTATCCCCGAATAGGGGTATATTCCTCTCACAAGAGCCCCCTAAATCTAGGACACATGCTCATATCATGTCCTCAAGCACCTGAATTGTATGATCTGGTTGTCCATTAGTTTAAGGGTGGTATGTTGTGCTCAGAAGCACCTATGTATCCAATTACCTCTACAAACTCTACTAGAAATGAGACATAAACTAGGTGTCCATATCTGAAATGATAGTACAAGGTACCCCATGAAGTCATACTATCTCATGGATATATAACCTCTCAAACTCATCTACATTGAAGGTATCCTTGATCAATAGGAAATGTTCAACCTTCATGAGCCTGTCAACAACAACCCAAACTTCATCTCTACCTTTAGGCGACCTCGAAAAACTCATCATGAAATCCATCTTGACATCATACCATTTCTACTTGGGAATAAGTAAATCTTGTATAAGTACATCTAGTCGTTGATGTTTCACATTCACCTACTAACAGGTAGAACACCTTGTAACAAAATTGGCTACCTCACGTTTCATACCCAGCCACCAGTACTAGCGACATAAATCATGATACATCTTGGTGATGTCATGATGCACTTCCCAAAATAAGTCATAAAACTCTTACATTAACTCCTCATGTATCTAGGTCCTCCTACTCAGTGCATTGTCCATTGCATTTCCTTTACCAGGAATATAGGCCAGCTCAAAGTCAAAATATTGTAGGTACTCGACCCACCTTAACTACCTCAGATTTAGATCACATTGTTTAAATATATAATTGAGGGTTTTGTGGTCCATTTATACCACAAAATTATTTCCCAGTAAATATTTTCTCTAACAACACAAAGTGTGAACAACTACAACTAACTAGAGATCATGCATCAAGTAGTTCCTCTCATGTGGAATCAACTATCGAGACCCATACACCACGACTCTATCTCCTTGCATCAGAACCACTCCTAGCCTGATACCTAATGTGTCACAATACACAGTGTAGCTTCTTATCTACTTTGGAAGAATCGGGACTGGTGTTAAAGTCAATCTCCCTTTTAGATCAAAAAAGGTTATCTTGTAGGTATCAATTCATACAAACTTCACACCCTTCAAAGTCAATCCCATGAGTGTCACTATTAGGCATGGGAATTCCTATATGAAATTCTTGTAATATCCATATAGCCCCCAAGAAACTCTATATTTTAAAGACGTTCTTGATACTTATGTCTTTGAGATAATATGACATAGTAAGTGAATATTATCCATCTAGAAGTGGAACTTTGTGAGCTTAGAATATAACTGATGTCCTCTCAGTGTATCCAAAATGATCTCAAGATGTTTGGTATGGTTGTTTAAATTTTGAGAATGCACCAAGATATCCTCCATGAAAAAATCTATAAATGAATCCAGGTAAGGATGGAAAACATAGTTCATCAGGGCCAGGAAAATTGTTCGTGCATTCATGAGACTGAACAATATAACCAAATACTCATATAGACCATACTGGCTATGAAAAGTTATATGAGGTATGTCTGCAGGTTGAAAACATACCTGATGATATTCAGATCTCAAATCAATTTTTGAGAACACCTGAGCTCCTCGAAGATGGTTGAAAATATCATTTATCCATGGCAATGGATACCAGTTCTTAATTTTCATCTGGTTAAATTTCTGATAATCCACACATAGCCTAAGGGTACCATCCACCTTTTTTGAAAAAAGGACTAGAAAACCCCATGGATAAGTATTGGGTCATATAAACCACTTTTCCTCTAAATCCTCTAGCTACCTCTTGAGCTCCTGCAACTCCATCGTATCCATCCTATAAGGAGGAATGAATACCGTTGTATCTTCTGGAACTAGCTTGATAAAGAACTCAATCTATCTCTTAGGAGGTAAACCTGAAAATTCATATGGGAAAACATCCATAAAATGATCAACCATTGTAGGAAAGTCCACTTAACATGCTCTTTGATCATACAAATAAAAACTAGTAATCTGGGCTGTCATTTTTCTCATCCCATGATGTTGTGGTCTATCACGACTCGCCTAAAAATCCCATTCACCATTGTGAGTATAAACTGTGTCCTATGGTGATGTGAAAGTCACCCTTTAGTGATATCATTCAACGTAGTCTCGATAAGATATTATCTATTCCATCCCAAGTATGATGTCATACCTAGTAATCTCAAGGAAAAAAAGATTCCAGATGAAGTGATACCCACTAACCACAAGGGGGGATTCCTTTCACTAATATAAATCCTCTATTCTAATCCCTAATATAGTTTCAATCATAATCACACTACAATAAAAACCGGGTTTAGTGACGGTTTTGTGGCGGTGGTTCAAAAAACTGCCGCTAAACGTTTTCGCTGAAAGGTTTCACGACGGTTTTTAATAAACCGCCATGAAACCCATATTTTTTTTTAAAAACACGACCCTTCCCTACCCCCACCCCGAGTTTCCCCCAAACCCTCGATCGTGACCCCGTCTTCCCCTAACCCCCCCCCCCCCCGGCCCCGATGACCCCCAACCGTCTGGTGACCCCCGTGCCCTCCCTTCTTCCCCTAACCCCCCCCCCCCCGGCCCTGGCGACCCCCAACCGTCTGGAGACCCCCGTGCCCTCCCTTATTCCCCTAACCCCCCTGGCCCCGGCGACCCCCAACCGTCCAGCAACCCCATCCGGTGACCCGTGACCCCCAACCATCCGGCGACCCCGTGACCATCTTGGGTGAGATTAATTTTTAATCTATATATGTACTTTTTCACATTGATATTGAATGGATCCAAATTGAGTTATTAGGGTATGAGTGACTTTATGATTATTATCCTTATGTTTAGATCTAATATGAATGGTTTTTTCATAAATAATGAATTTATAATGATACTGGGGAGGGAAATATTAAGGACCAATATGGGAGGAATTTAATTAGATATCTCGATCATATCCTGGACAGATTAGAAAATATGTATTGACTCAAGAAAGTTGAGGGACTACATCAGGTCAAGGTGGTGCACTTAAGGTAGATATTTCCTCTTCTTAATAACATTATTTCTTAGAATTTTCCCTCAATGAAATTCAATATTAATTCTCTAATGGTTTTTTTCCTCTTACATTAAATTTGTGATTTTTTTCATTTATAGAGGTTGTCTTAATAGGTTCTTAAAAATAGGGGTAATGGATATAATGATGTATTTTCCCTTATCAGCAACACATATAGTTGGTGTTAGTGGTATTTTTGGAAGTTTCCAAATCACTTTATCTTGAATTTTGTCATGGGTGTGTATACCATATTAGCATGACTTGGGCCATGGATCATCTTCTAATCTTGTGTGTTCTTCTCTTGATTCATTATTAATATCATGTTTTTAGGTACTAGAATAACCCTTCATAATAAAACATATTAACCAGATCACCAAGAGACCCATTTAATCATTAAAATTTATAAAATATAAAAAGTAACATGCTTTTCCAATTATCACATATGTGGTCATCACAAACTACAATCATGGAAAATCTTTCTAAAATGCGCTTGATAATTGGAAGAGTTTATGATTCTTAGAGATTAATGATTCCCATCAAGAAGAAAATAAATAAAGTTAGAGTTATTATATGATATCAATTGAGACATGAAAAATATAACATTGTTCATACATAGAGATTTTTAATACTATTATAGACATGATTCTATCATATGGTGTTCTATTTTGATAACTTTAACATTGTAGGCATGCTTTGACTTGTTTCTTAAGATACTCCATTGATGATCCTTGGGGATTTACTCAGGTTGTATTTATTGAAAATTGGATCTTGGATGATTGTGATTATATTTAGAGATCATTTGAATACAATGGAATGAATAAGTTATAAGAAATAAATTTTAATTCTATGATAACTATGAAAAAAATTCTATTTTGGCAGTGAAAATGAAATATGGGGGTTTCAAGGTGAAATGACCATTTCAGTAGGCATTTCAACATTGATGTTTTTCACTGTGACATAAATTATGGTTAAAATACCATGGTAGAGGGAGTTAACACATAAGGTTCTGGTGGTAATCCATAGGGATCCCAAAATGGTCATTTCAATGGTTTCTGCATACCATGGCGGGAATGTGAAATGGCTAGGGCTGGATTTCAATGTTTTCTAGGCATCCACCATAAGGATTGAAAAAACATTGTAAATTTTACCATAGTAATAATACATTAACACTGTAATAATGAAACAATTTTTTATAATAAATAAATATATAATTAAAATATATTGAAGAAAAATGGATACAGGTGACACTACAATAAAAACCAGGTTTAGCGGCGGTTTTGTGGTGGCGGTTCACAAAACTGCCGCTAAACGTTTTCACCAAAAGGTTTCGCAGTGGTTTTTAATTAACCGTCGTGAAACCCATTTTTTTTAAAAAAACACGACCCTTCCCTACCCCCCACCCCGTGAAACCCATATTTTTTTTAACACCCTTGTTTATCGCTTTATTGCATACACTATATGCTCAGACTAGACATGTTCAGACACCATTGGTGGTGGAATACTGAGTTATACTCACCCTATTTTGGCCACTATTTGATACCTTAGAAGATTTCATGGATGTCGAACGATATCTTTAGTAAGAACATTTTATTTATCACCATGGGATTCTCAAACATGTTAGCAAAGATCTTTATAAGTTCTGAACTAGTGTCACTTACTAAATATTTTAAATTTATTATGATTGAATTAAGTATAATAGTTTGTGTTAAAGTTGTAAATTCATTTCTAAATAATTACTTCAAATTAACTGATATTAGGACTTGAAATATACATAAATGTTTGAAGTAAAAATTGGACATGTCCTTTGTATTATATGAAATCTAAATTTTATGGTTTTCATTATTATTTTTAATATGAGTTGTTTGAAATATTGAAGATAAATTTTTGTAGTACTAAACACAAAACATATTTAAGTGAAAATAACATACATCATTTATTAGTTTTTAAAAGAGATTTTAATGAGAACCCCACTATGGAAATCCATGTGGATGAATTAAAATTGCATAGCCTAATGATATAATGAATAACAAAGGTCTCTCTAAATTCAAGGAAATAAGAAACACTATCAAATTCAAATAGAGAGGTAAATTCAAATAGATAGTGAAAAGATTGAAAAACATAAAGAGTGATAAAACATGACCAATTTTCATGAACTGACCTAGGATACCCATAATACGGGTACCCAAGCTAGCCTGCGATAAGTCTCAAAGGGTGTCATATAAGGGCTAAATATTTCTAGTAATGTATTTGTACTAATTTTATGAAAACCGTGCATCTTTGGTGTGTTCAATGACATCACTTTCAATGGGGTGTTGTTTGAGGCAACATAAATGTGTGATTGACAGTATTATGATAAGTGTGTAACCTGATATTCTTAATGCTCCTCAATGAGGTGTTGACGCTGTCTCCTAGGGACCAGACTTGTTCGGTTTGTCTGGGCATGCTAAGTAAGTGGTAAATGTGATCAATGTATCATATTTATTATATTATGCATACTTTATTAGCAATGGGTCATCTTTATTATATTATGTTTCTGTAATCTTACACTATCATATATATGAAACTATTTCTATATTTAGTAGTAACTATGTGTTTTAATTTTTTTTATTATTGTGTAGGCACATTGTGATATACATGGATAAAAGTTGAATCACATTACTGAGGAACACACCTCAATATGTTAAGGTTTTGAATGAGTTTTTAGATTTTTCAATTTCTAATTGATCCGTTGAAGGGAGAATAAGATGTCCATGTCTTAAATGTAAATTTAGAACATGGTTGAAGAGAGATGAAGTTTATGAACATTTAATACTGAAGAAATTACATGATCAATATTTGTGTTGGATTTGTCATGGAGAATTGAACAATACAGAAAGATTGAGGACTGATTTTAATCCACAGAATGAGGTCCCAAGTTCATTGACAATGGAAAATTAAATGCAAAACCTCATAAATGATACATTCGGCACTGCAAGACACCACTATGAGCATAAAAACATATCAGAACAACCAGAAGAGGGTACTACAAATTACAATGTGACAAGTGATGTTTTTTAGACTGTAACACAAGAAGATCAAGATTGTAACATATCATTGGATCCTCCTCTTGATTCTGTGGAGCCAAATGTAAGGGAAAACTTCAGTGAGGAAAATGCATTTCATGATTTAGTTGACGATGGAAATAAGGATTTGTATAGTGGGTGTTTGAAATATTCAAAGATTTCATTTCTGCTGAAGTTGTAAAATATCAAATGTCTATGTGGAATTACAAATAAGGCAATGTCCATGTTATTGGAATTGATTCGTGATGCATTTCCTGAAGCAAAAATCCCAGAATCTTTTTATGATATGAAAAAAGTTGTTAACAAGCTTGGTCTGAATTATACAAAAATGCATGCATGTCCCAATGATTATATGCTTTATTGGGGAGAGGATTCAAGTAGACAGAATTGTAAGAAATGTTCTTCTTCTAGATGGCAGTCAAAGGGTGATGTTGGAAGTCTGACTGAACATAATTTCATGGAGAAGAAGAAAAGGAACACACCTGCAAAAGTTTTGCGTTACTTTCCTTTGAAGCCTCGATTGCAAAGATTATTCGTGTCATAAAAAACCATCGAACACATGAAGTGGAATTATGTAGATAATAACAATGATGGGATTCCCAATCGTGGAAGACATTTGATTCATTATATCCAGATTTCTCAGCTGATCCTAGGAATGTTCGATTGGGATTGGATGCTGATGGATTCAACCCATTTGGGACTTTGAGTACCAGTTATAGCATTTGGACAGTTATTTTGATCCCTTATAATCTGCCTTCGTGGATGTGTATACAACAAACATCTTTTATCATTTCGATGATTATTCTTGGAAAGCAAATTCCTGGAAATGATATTGATGTATACCAGCAGCCTTTGATTGAAGAATTGCCAGAGTTATGGAGCAACGGTGTTGAGACATTTGATGTTTCTTCTAAAACAATGTTCAAAATGCATGTTGCTATAATGTGGACCATTAGTGACTTCCCTGGGCTTGGGAATTTATCTGGTTGGAACACTTATACAGGTTTGGCTTGTCCCGTTTGTAACTTTGATTTCGAGCCCAAATGGCTACCTCACAGTAGAAAATGGTGCTTCTTGTGCCATCGAAGATTTATTGATGCATCTCATAGATTTTGACTGAACAAATCAAAATTTAATGGTTCCATTGATCGTAGACCACCTCCAAAGTTGTTAAACGGCTCTGAAATATTGACACAGCTTGAAAATTTTAAAATAGAATTTGGGAAGGTTCATTATTTGAATGATAGCGGAAAACGAGTGCGGAGTGCATCGTCAAGTGAAATCAGAACGCAACAATGGAAGGAAAAAAGTATATTATTCAAACTTCTGTATTGGGAATTTAATTTTTTGTGCAACAATCTTGATGTGATGAATATTGAGAAGAATTTATGTGATAATTTGATTTTCACATTAATTAATGAGCATGGAAAGTCTAAGGATCATCTCAATGCTCGCAAAGACTTACAAGTAATGAACATAAAATTTGATCTCTGGCCAGATGAGAATGAAAAGTATGCTCCGACCATTTTTTCAATGAAAAATAGGGATAAAGATATGTTCCTTCGAATTTTAAAGAATGTGAAGGTATCTGATGGGTATTCGAGTAACATCTCGAGGTGTGTTTACTTGAAGAATTGTAAGTTATATGGATTTAAAAGTCACGATTCACATATTTTGTTACAACATTTAATACCATTGGCATTGCGTACATTATTACCTGAAAAGGTTACTGTTGTTGTACTCCAATTCTGCACATTTTTCAGGCAATTATGTGAGAAATCTCTACATCCATTTCAGGTTGACAAACTCTAGGGGAGGTTTTTATTTACCCATTGTACAATGGAGATGATCTTTCCTCCATCGTTTTTTACTGTCATGATGCATTTAACTATGCATTTGGTTGAAGAAACTAAATTAGGAGGCCCTGTTCATTATCGATGGATGTATCCAATTGAGAGGTATTTTATTTATATGTTTTCAGTTAAGTAAAAAAAATTGGCATTTAAATAAATGCATAATATTATTATTTTATTTCAAATATATCTTGGGAATTTGAAAGCATACATGAGAAATAAATCTCAACTAGAAGGCTCTATTGCTGAAGGCTATTTGGCCGAGGAGTGTCTCACCTTTTGTTCTAGATATTTGAATGATATTGAGACAAGATTTAATCAAGTTGGACGTGTTGACAACACATCAACTCAATCTCAAATGCATTAGAAATCAAAAATATTTCCTATTATTGGTCGATCAGTTGGGAGGACCTCATATGTGACACTGACAGAATTGGAATTATTACAGACACATAGATATGTGATACTGAATAGTGAAATTGAAGATCCATTTATTGAAGAGTTGAGGATACAAACAAATAGATGAGTGAGAGGCCGAACACGAAATGAGAAAGGTATAACGAAAGCTGTGAATAAAGAGCTGGTAGAATGGTTTGCACGACGTGTAAGTTTATAAATATTGAAATAAATACAAATATTAGTTTGACACATACAATTTGTAAATATATTAAATTATATTTCTTTTTTTAGATCATGAATACTGATACTCGAGCAAACTTTTCAAAAGATTTGAAGTTTCTTTCTAGAGGTCCTATAAAACAAGTTATAAAGTTCGACACTTATAATGTGAATGGCTTTAGATTTCATACAGTCGATTGAGAAGTGGGTATGAAAATACAGAATAGTGGTATATTTACATCTGTTGAAGTGGGATACTATGGAAAGCTGCATGATATTATTGGATTAAACTACCATAGTCATTTTTCTGTTTTTTTATTCAAATGAAAATGGGTCGATATTATCAGAGGTGTTAAAAGAGATTCCTTGCAATTTACTTCTGTAAACTTCTCTCTCTTGATGGATGTTGGTGATCATGAACTGTATGATCCATATATCTTAGCATCATAAGAAAAAATGGTATATTATGTGAATGATGTTGTGGACGAAGGGTGGAGTGTAGTTACTCACGTAATACAAAGAGATTTGTATGATATGGGTGATGAAGTGGAAGATTTGACCTCTGCAATTGAATTTCATCAACAACAGGAAGAATAATTATTTGTCCATCATGATATTGAAAATATTAGTCTATCAAGGATGAATGAAGTCGATGAAGAAATGGAGCAGGAAACCGACATGATTTAAGGGGAAAATGATTGTATGTACAATTATTTATTCATTCAGAAACCACTTGTTTCATTTCTGTAGTCATTCATTATCATTGTTATATATATTTTGTTTGTTAGTACTGGGCATCTATTATCATTTTTAATTTTTTTTCTGCATAAATTTTTTGAAATATATATTCTAAACTTAATTTTATTTGATTAAACGACAGGAATGCCAAGGAAGAAGTGGTACACTATTTCATCTAGTTCTGCGACAGATGACGATCTGTCTATCCCCACGGCATCTGAGGCACCAGCTGCCTACACCCCTGCACCATCTCCCCCTGCACCATCTCTAACACCATCTTTGGATGTCTCATTAGAGGATGAGTCATCGACTCCCCCTACAGAAGCCTCAACAGTGGGGCAGCGATACGCCCCTTCCAGTTCATCACGGATATTCTAGAGGGTCACAGTCATAGGTACAAATTTTAATTAAATAAATTTATTACATTTTATTTATACTAATTTTTTGCTCATTGCAGATGAAAAAAATGAAACCGTGGAAAAACACATAAAAATTTAAGATGTTTGGAACATGAATGGTGGGAAGATAGTCGTGTCATTTGATTCTTATGGGGTCCTGACGGATGACATCGCGGGGTTACTTGGCCATATTATAGGTCATCTGGCAGTGGAGCTCATTTCCCTACCTATTTCATATGATGATTGGAGGCATATGCCTCCAAACTGGAAAAATGAAGTTTTTGATTCTTAGATAAAGGTAATTTTATTACTTTATGGTTTAATTGAATGTCATTTTACTAATATGTTCAAAATGAATTTCTGTATACAGATGTTCTTCCACTTTACCATTGCCGATGTGATAGCACAGAAGTGGACATTGAAAAATCTTGATAAAAAATGGAAAGATTTCAAATGGAGTTTGTGGTGTGATGTCAACGATACTTCGTTGACCATGCAGCAAATGTATGAGAATCTACCTAGTGGGGTACCGAAAGAACAGTGGAAAATTTTTGTCGATAGAAATCATGATGAGAAGCAGATGGTATTGAAATATATATTATTATATTATCCTCATTTTACATTTATACATGTATATGAAGAGGAGATGACATTGAATACATTACTATTAAATTTTATTTTATTTATTTCAGGATCTCTCAAGACAGAATGCATCAAACCGGGCAAAGCAAGTCATCCCGCACACTGCGGGCTCAAAAAGATTTTCTAGAATCCGAATGTAATTGGTAATATTTTAATTAGTTTAAATATTTATAAGAAAATATTATATATTTAACATATTAAATTGTTGATTTATCTTTGTTTAATGCAGTCATAGAGTTTAGGGCATGAAGCATCCCGAACTAAACTGTGGCTGGATGTTCATAAAAAAACAGATGGAAGTTTTGTTAATGAGCCTGCCAAAGAAGTTGGGGTATGAAGTCAATTTTTTATTATAATAACTTATTATCAGTTTTTACTGTGTTAATACATATTGATATTTTATTTATAGGTAAAAATTAAAGAAATATGGGATGTCAACCCTGGTCAATCCTACTCAGTCTCCCAGGATGACCCGGTTTCTAAAGTCCTTGGGAAAGAGCATCCTGGTAGAGTGTGTGGGGTGGGTTTGGGACTCGTACCATCTGAGGTATTTGTCAAGCCACCAGGGATTCCATCTGTATCTACTCCTGCTTATAGTCATTTCATACCTAAAGATGCTCAGAGGGAGCTGTCTTCTCTACGAAACACAGTTCACCAGCAGGGGGATCAGATATCTTCTTTGTAGAAAGAGTTTCTTGAAATACGTCATCATATGAGCAGATATGCCCCCGGTGGTAGTGCATCGACTAGTGGTGAGCAGGTAAATCACAAAAAATAAAAATCATTTAGTTTGAAAACTTTTATTGGTTTTAAGTTTAATTATAAATATGCAAAAATATTTAATTTTCAATATAATGTTCTTACAGGTGGCAGCAGGTAGTGGAGATGGAGGTGGAGAGGGTGACGATGCATCATCGGACCATGAGTAGTAGTATTGTTGGTGTGTTGAAAAAATATGAGAATGGTTGGTTTGTATATGTAACATGTATGGCACATAGTTGCCACCAAACATTTCCATGTCCTAACATTTTCTTGATTTCTCATGTTTCCTTCTATGCATTTTTTTGATTTATGATGTTTCATTTTATGTCTTGATTTCTCTAGTGTGGTATACATCATTCCATTTAGGCCTGTGTTTGAATTGGTAGTCTATATTTTGGATGACTAAAGAGTTATCCTTTTGTTATTTTGTTCTGGTTATATAAATTGGAACCTAGTAGGCAGTATAGAGACCAAACATAAGAGGATGATGGGAATGTGTTTTAGCCTAATCATGTGATACGAATCATATACTCACCAATAAAAGTAGTTGGAAACAAAAATGGTGAACCTAACATAGAACCTTAAACAAAATTCATGTGTCACCCACATGTTAGGCTCCTTTTTCTCTCTCAAAATATGAAATGTGGACAAACATGGATCCGATAAAATTGATTATACATGTTTTTATTTATTTATATACTTATTTCATGAGGATTTATTGTAAATTTTTCTCATAAGTATTCTGGAACTTTCAACTAGAACCCCCTTTGATCCAAATGACATTTTACTACTTTAAGAACACATATGCTTCGACTACTGCACAAGTTGGATCCTCATTTAAAACTAGGGATATATTATCAACCTTGCACCCTCAACATTGGGTCTCAAATTCACTGGTTTGGGAGTCACACCTAAATGGTACCTTTCCATATTCAGAGGAAGATAAAAATCCATTCATCTCAAAAATCCCTACTAGATGTCTACTCGACAATGACTAGTGGAACATGATTTGTTGTAAATAGTTTCCATCTCAAACCATTTCATGGTCATATCCATGGAAGGAAATAACATGTTCCTCCCTTATCTAGGGAGGTTGATCAAGAGTTCATTGATGGACTCATCTAGATAGCATAAGGGACCCTCCAAAGGGCTCCTTCTAGCATTCACCATCACCAATGATACAAAGAAATAAAACCTCTATATGATGTGTGTGTTTACCTCGGGAGTCTGACCTAAGTCTCCCAAACCTAGGTAGTCAGGAAACCCACTGAGGGTAGTGAACAATCAACCAAGAACATGGCCCTACATCTATACCCTCCAAAGAATCCCACTAACTAAATATGGTGGAAAACTATGATCAAGAGGACACATTTTCCCACATTTACTAAGCTTGTCGGTATAATCTAGTATTATTCAAAGAAATCACCAAGAATATTTTGGTAAAAAATATAGGGAATACCCATATCCTTTCCCACTAACTTGATTAACATTGGTATATACCTATATGAAATGGAGGAAAAGATCAGGCCCATACACATTCTCCAACAATAGAATAAGAAAATTTTCATGTTCCGGTCACTGAAGTCACCTAGAATATTCTAAAAATGGTTAAAGGGAAGACACAAAACTATTATACCATAATTTGGGTGACTCATTAACACAATATGAGGATATTTAGAGAAGATACACATATTTTCTCCCAACGTATGGTGTATCTAGTTGAATGCAGAGGTTATAGGAGTTTGGGTCATATCTTTCACATCTTTAAAACTTTTCCACCAGTTCCTCCTAGGGGGATAAGATCTTTACATATTCCACATTATTATGTGGGTCCTCTTAATTTTTAGTAGGGATGTAGCTATAATACCACATACTACTGAGGCCAAGGTGGTAGTCGACATAGTTGATACTAGACTCAGGAATTAATGTGCATGAAATGTGATCCCACTCAGAATAGTCAGGTTGTAGCATAGAGTCATGGTATGGGAAAACTAAATGACGTTCAACATATGATAGGGAGCATAATTCAAATTTATCTATTGTTTGAGGTACTAATCTAGTAACCTCTACTATATATTCTACATTATTTGACACAACTTCATCATACAATGTTATATTTGATACATTTCTAGAGATTTTGGTCCTTGATATAGTGTATTTATGTGTCATTAAGAATTTGTAAACCTCATTGGTTATTCGATCAATGATTGTTCACTGTTGGAATTATTTTCCCCATCAGATAGGAAAATGTTTTTTTATATATAATTCATTCTTTCCCATCATGTAACTGTATGATGTAATTATTGGAATGGATTTAATGCTTCCCTATAGATCCATTATTGATTATTATCACTATAGAATTATGGTCGATTGTTTGTATGATGTCTCCTGTTTCATCATGTTGGGGAGACCAAGTTAGAAATAACATTTTATTTGTTCGTATGATGTCTCCTGTTCCATTTTCTGGTTTGATTTGTTTTTCAGGGCAGTGGGGCAGTAGAAGCAAAACTGCATTTTTTTTCTGGTCAGTATTTCGTGGCGGTTTTAACCGCCGCTAATTCTTTACTGGTCAGTATTAGCGGTGTTTATAACTGCTGCTAATGCTTTACTTGTAAACCATTGGCGGCGGTTAAAACCATCGTGAAATTTAATCGGTTTATATTTAGCAGTGGTTTTCACCGCCGCGACATAGGCGCATCAAATGCCTGAATATCGTGGCGGTTAAAACCGTTGCAAATAAAAAAATATCTGGCACCCATCAAACCGCCACTAAAGTCATGAAAACCGCCGCGAAATGAGGCATCTATGATGATTCCCTTAAATCATCGTGAAATGGAGAAAACCACCACTAATATATTGCCAACTCCCAGTTTAGCGGCGGTTTCTGTAAACCACCGCCAAACCATATAGTGGCAGTTTAAACCACCGCTATATGAAAAAAAAACCACCGGTAATGGCCGGTTTTGTTGTAGTATCATTCCATTAGAAAAATGAATCATGATCCCAAGTCTCTCCACAATTGGTACAAATATAAAACTATGTGATGCACCTGTGTCAAAAATAGAAGATACAATAATAGAGGCTACCAAGATTGTACCTCTCACCATAGATGGTCCAGCACCCTACTCCTCGGGCATAGGTTGTACAAAATAGATCTGGCCTGAACTACGACCTTATGACACAACCCCACTACTCGAGGTAATCCCACTCTGCTATCTCGATACAACTATTGTATGACTACCTTTTCCACAACTGCCACCTCCACCTCAGCATGAATGACCAGTACTACTCTAGATCCCATCCTGACATGGAGTTATGAAACCTGCTCCTGAACCTGGTTTTAGAGATGACCCCCTACCACTCACTGCTGGAGGGAAGGTCCTAGAGAAATTTTACACATGGACCATATTTCCATAATATTGGAACTTGACTAGGTCACAATTTCATTGATTTCTTATGTGTCCCCATCTTTCCCACTAATGACAAAAAAACTACACTATCAACACTAGTGGCTTGGCTGGTTCTCATCTCACAGGAAGCCTCAAAACATTGTTTCCTACCACTGGAAGTTGAACCACTAGGTTGATAGAATATACTAATATTCTATACACCCCCAAATTCCCTTAGGTTACACTCTATAATTAGTGCATTATTTACTATCTTGGTAATCATTTTCAACTTGAAAAATTTGACTTGAGATGAAACATAAAGTCTAAGAAATTCCTCGAAGCATCTCCCTCTCAATAACTCATCAACAAGGTATGTCGGTGAAAAATTTTGAAGCTTTGTAAAATGTATTGAATAATCCATAACTGTCATAGTTCCATGCTCTAGACGCATGAACTCACTAGACCGCTCTACCCTCAAGGTATTGGGGTAAAATTATTCATAGAATCTGATTTAGAAATTGGCCCAAAACATATCTCACATCCTATCATCCTAGTTAAAAACCTTGAAAAGTCTTCATGAAGTGTAAAAACCCATCATGGAACTGTGACTTAGCACTTGTGTCTACTAAAACTGTTGGTGCCATAACTGGTTCTATAGGAGGATCCATCGATAATCCATGGCCAACCACCTCCACAGCATGGTCATCTCCACCATCCTAGAGTACAACTAGAGGTCTTCATGGTTTCATTCCTATACAATTCCAAACACACACCTCAAAAAAGAACGATATAAAATTTTACATATCAAAGCATAATAAAAGTCAAAAACTTTATATAAATAGGTCATACCACACAACATGTTCCTAAATTCAGGGCTGTATAAAAAGAACAGTCTCAAACATCACTAGAGACACTGCCTACTACCCACTCAAAAGTTGGGTCTAGGTTAAGTCTCTATTTCACAAATTTCAATTTTCATTTGATTTCATTATCATTTCAAATTTATTTTTAAATGGTTCACCACTTCTGATCCATAATGGCACATACTCCTCATGAACCAAAATATGACATCCACATAATCCACATAATAACACATTCCAGTACATGAAACTCATGGTTCATCACTCAACATGCCATAATTGGATGCTTAGGGTGTCTGTTGTAGCCTAGTCAGAAAAACACTAATTAGGTCACAGCAGGAACTCTAAATACCAACCATTTTTATAAATCCACATCATAGATCATAAATCAAATCAGCATGTATATCTATCATGACACATATCACAACATCATGTAAACAAGAAATGAATCCTATATGGCATGACATAATGTATGTCATGTGATTCCTATAAAGTTAATAAATGATGCATGGGATAGAATACCCTTGTCACATTAGGTTGAAAAAAAATATAACCCATAATAATATCAATAATCACATCTAAATTCAAGTGCATCATTCGATAGTGGAATCAAATCAACTGTAATGTCACAAAATCTAGAAAATAGAAATTTTTATTCGAGGCAATTTGGATTTTCCCATATGTGGATTAGCTACGCCCAGGCACAACTCATTTACAAATTCCAATTCATTCTTATCCCTTTTTATTCTCTCAAAATTGTAAAGAAAACTGAAAAAAGAACCGCCATATGATACCACTTTTTTTTTCGGAACCCGAATGCCACTAAATGGTACCCCAATCCTGGTTGGTCACATGGACTCAAACACATCTCCCAAAATTCCAGAGGCTTCCAAAAATAAGTGAGGGAATTAGGTGTGTCTGTGGAGAGACTATGCACTCTTATTAGAGTGTAACACAGTAGTAGAAATCATACGAACAATAGAGGAAGCAGTAAATCAATCATACAATAGATAAACATCTATATGACCGATATATACAAAAAATTCCAAAAGTAAACTCATATAAAATTATGATCATGTCATGTGTCTACAAAGAATCCAAAACAGGTATACATGACATTAGTATAATACACATATCAAAATAACAAAACAACCAAAAAACATTATCTCCCAATAGCATCACAAGCCTCACCTCGGTATCATGCTCCCTTACTCCTAAGCATGGCACAAAGTTAAGCATCGAATTGTGGGTGGTTTCCCCGATCCCTACCTACATCCAAATAGTCTGTTTAGGTACCCAACGATGGCTCGAATAGGGTGTAAGATACAATACCAGTAGGTCACCACCCAAAGAGTCTATAACAAGTCTTGGTTGTGCAATATAAGATAAATAAGAGTTCAATATATATATCATAGTTAATTAGTACTAAATTTAAAGTTCCCATGGCATATATACTACAAAATAAGTGGTACTGTATATCCTAATAAGGCTCCCTGCAAAACATGGTTTAGGAACCTATAAAAATGCAGTTGTAAGAATAAGAAAGTAAACACCACGACCTCACATTATACACAACATATCATATCACCCATGGCCTTACCGTATAATCTATAAATAAAATAAACCACAACCACCCCATATAACCAGAAGTGTCACATTTACCATGACCAAGTCATATAATCAATCGTGTCACATTTTCCATGGTCATTCCATATAATTAGAAATGTTATACCCCTCAGGGCTAGATCCAAGGTGTAGAGAACCAAGTCATCTCTGTCGAGTCCCAAGAGCATCTCGATGGAAACTCAGTTAGGCTTGAATTGGAGTTCAAGGAGCATGTCAACAGACCATGTCCACTATGAGCCCATACAAACTAGATTCAAGGGATAGCAAGGCCCAAGGAATCTCATGAAATCAAGATATAAGGATCATTATAGGTCCAATGGATCCACTACCGTTTCCATGACCCATGGTGTAGCACACTCATGGTGTCATATGTAATCATTCAACATTAAATTAATTTACCATTTCAAAAATTAACATTTAGTGATTTTTCCCACTCATATCACAATTCACATTCAATTTGATTCCATGAGTTTACCCACTCATATAAAAATTCCATATAAAACATTTAATCAAAAGCATCAACATGCAAAGGATGAAATATCCATCTCCTAACAATCAATTCAATTCAAAAATTTATAAAAAAGATTCCTCTAACTAGGAAAGAACTAAATCACCCCATGGGTGGTTTAAAAAAGGCATAGGCAAAGGAAATTCACATGGAACACCCCATGGGTGGCCTTGGTTGAGTAAACAACCTCCAACACATCTCATAGGAACTAAAGGGAATCCCTAACATGTTACATTTCATTTAATTAAATTATTAAATTAATTATTGGGGTGATACTAAAAATTATGGTAGGATACATAATGTAAACTAGATATATAAAGCACCAAACCTCAAGGAAAAAGTATATACCACCTACCATAGGTCTGTAGTAGAGTGCTCGTGCAGTATCAGATTTTGATTCAACTCAGATCGAGAGGGAAACGAATAATGAATGAAGAGCTTGGAAATAGGTCATATTATCTTGCACCTAAATAGTGCATCCAATACCAAGGAAAATGAATAATGGAACAAAAAGAATTTAGTACTCATTGGCATGGATCCAATGAGATGAACAACTATCGATTCTGATATTAGATGGAGAATTGATGGAAAATCCTACCTTTTGGCTTCAAGGAGGAGATCAAATGGTGTCATTGTCCAATGAAGGAGGAGAAGAATAGATTATTAGCGTTTTAAAACATTTTAAGGGGGGGAAGTTCATTTACCAAAAAATTTCTGGGTCACACGGTTTGGCTACATGGTTGGTCAAACATTGTGTCAACCGTGTTCCCTTCACTATAAGGAGGGGAACCTCACACAGTTAGTGCGCACAATTTGTCAAACCATGAAAAAACCATCTCTCATCCCACTATAAAAAACTATAGAGGATATCACATGAGAATGCACCACCATATGCATGGTTTCCTCAAAATTTGCGACCTGTAGCACCCCACTATCCAAACTCACACGGTTAGTAGTAATTGTGAAACCCACCCTGCATGGTTTATACTAACTTTGCGTCCTGCCCTGATTTTTCAAAAAGATGGACTCCATGCTCCAAATAATCCTAGAACACCCATTATACCTCCATGACCTCAAATGGTATTCACATTAGGTTATAATTAATCATTTAAACTGAAAATAAAAATATTTGTACCTCATAAAAAAACCAAGTATCATACAATTCATAGAGCATGAACTATAAGGGGATTCCAGACCATATATAAGACTCAAAAATCACCTAACCCATGGATATATCATGGACCGCATAACCCGTAGGACATCTCATGACTTCATGGCCCTTTACAAGACTCGTGATCACATGACCTTGACATGGTCATGAAAACCGTATAATACTCAAATTATCATGGGACCAAACTAGAGGATCATGTGAGACCTACAAGATGGACATGCTACCAATAACTTAGACCAAATCTCAATTAATTACCAAATATAGTTTCTTGGTTGATTATAATGAGTTATAAGGAAAATAAGGTCTCATGAAGCAGTTCTCGCAAAATAATCTTGCAGACAGGTCTCGTAGAGGGTCTTGTGAAGAGGTCATGTGATGGAGGCTGATCACAAGAGATTTGAAGAGTTGAAGTAGCTGGTGAATGAGCCTCCCTTCACTCCATTATTTATAGAAAACTCTGCAGAATACCAATGGTCACTCAGAAGCCTAAACATAACCCAAGACACAGATTGGAAACAACTCCAAAGACTCACGTGAGCATTTAATTTTCTTAGAACTGAGCCCTTGTCCTCACAGACATCACCTTGAGGGGGTGAATTTGTTGATGCCCACCAAATGAGAATCAAAAATTATACAAGGGAATAAATACCCAAAGAGTGGATATTATTTTCTCCACATAATAAAGGAATATAAGGTGGCTAGAACACGCGAATCACATAACCTTAAAAAGGACACATGGTCATATGACCTTTAGAAGGTCATGATAATGGGTCATGAATAGCGCATGATCTACTTGGGATCATGTAGAGCCCCTTTGAAAATCCCCATGTTCTTATGAAGGCGCCCAAGACACTCATTGATCATGTAGAGGCTGCCAACTGAGTTCCTCTGAGTCACGCAACTTGTCAACTGGTGGGCGCCTGATAATCATCTAAAACCCTTGTAAAATAAAGGGGGAAATATATAGAATATGAAGACCTTATGAGGTCATTGATATTCTTGGGACGTGATCATATATCTTAAATCTCATGAAGTCCTTGGTGACATTTCTACCTTTTCATGCAAGATACTGTTGGCATGTCACCTTCATCATGCGAAGGGTATCAGACATGTCCAAATCAATTCTACACCACCCGTTCAGCTCCATAGTTAAACAAAAGTGTTGTCAATGAAAATTCTCATGCATCACCATTAGACACATTATTATTCATGCAATTCATCATAGACAAGAAGATTGATTGTCTTTGACAACACTCACACAACTCTGTGATATCTCCAGCCCTTGTAAAATAAAATGGGAAAAGATGGAAGCTTCTTACATAGTGGAGACACATTGATCATCATGAAAAATGGGTTATGCACCTCAGGTGATCACCATTTATCCCATGGAATCCCTCTTGAAAATTTGTTGTTATCTAATGAAAGACCTCAGGCGAGCCATCTTTGATCATGAAAAGGCCTTTCTACAAGCATCATAATCCCAATAATACCCCTAAACATGTCGACTTGACCTTGTGGAGTCTCCTTTAGATGCCCACATGGTCAATAAAAATACATTTGAGCAGTCTAAGTCCAATAAAAATGGAAAATGTGGAACATTATTGTGGTCATTGAATATCATGGGGCACTATAAATGACTTGTGGTAGGATTATGCAAAGAACGTGACACTAAAACCCTCCACCAACTCTAGACCAAATCTTTAAGATATGCGCCATGAAAGGTGGGGTATAATCAAGATAGATAGGCTTATAAATCCCACCCCCTCAGTACAAAAAATGCATCCATCGATCGATTGCACATGGGATCACAGGAGTCAACTTCTCAGAGTATCCACTCATGTATATGCAAAGATCTTACACGAGTTACAAATCAAGGACCAACATAAGGGGTCATGAGGCATGCATAGGCTCTTCACACGATCACTTGCGATAATGTAAAGGACTTCTAGAGTATTAGTTAGATTATGAGAAGGAGAACCTGCATGTCAGCTAGGTCACGCGAAACCTAAAAAATAAGCTACCACTAGACAAATCTGAGGCACATATGCAATAAAGGCTAGAATAAAAATAGATAAATGGGAGACTTATGTGAATAACATATACACTAATCCTCATAATCTTCACATGACATACCCAGATCATTAAACAACATCGGGACATGTATGTAAAATCATGTGATGCTCCTTTGACATACTATTTGGATCATTTGATGTCCCATGGACATGTCAAATCAAGTTGCATGATGCCCTCTGGGAACACCACCCGAGTCTTGCAAAGTCCTTTGGGATTTCCATCCAAATATCATGATAACCTCAAAACACGTTGCCCCAATTATGAGGTGACACCAGTACAAGTCAGATAGGTCTTGCGTTGACACCAAGACAAGTCAGCCAGGTCACACGACACCTTCCAAACATGTCAGCCTGAGTCATGTGACACCCTACTGACATGTCATCCAGACCATGTGACACCCTTCGAACATGTCATCATTGATCATACGATGCCATTAAGACATATCATTCAGGTTATGTGACTTCCTTTGTATAAGTCAACTAGATCATGAGATTGTATTTAGGTATGTCTACTAAGAAACCAATACATGTCCAAACATCCTTAGAAATGACAAGAAAACAATTAGACATGTCAGGTAGACAATCAAGACATGTCAAGCAGGCATCCCAAGACATGATAACCTTATCCGATGAATATATAAGGGCAACCTCAATGTGTAAGCCTCGATTAGTGGTATGACATGACTACCCCTATATAAGGGAAGCCTCAGTGTGTAAGTCCTGACCAAATGAACTATGAAAAATCTGATTCCTGTCATAACCAAGATATGTGGGACACCTTACTAAGGCCCGAGATCAAATGGTCATCCACCTCAGCGTAAGTTCTTCCATGTTTCTGACATTACAACCATCGATACCCAATCAATCCCATGGGATGATCATTCTGCCTCATGCACCAGTGGATCGAGAAGGAAATTGAACTACAAAAACTCTAATTCCTTCCATAACCAAGATACGTAGGACGTATTCCTAAGGTCTGGGCTCAAATAGGCATCCACCTTGGTGTAAGTCCTGCCATTTCTCCAACATTCCAATCATCAGGACCCAATCACTCTCACGGGCTGATCATTCTGCCTCATCCACCTACAGATTAAGAAGGCAACTAAACTACAATGAATTTGATTCCTATCATAACTAAGATATGTAGGATGCCTTTATTAAGGCCTGAGTTCTATATCAAGCATCTAAAGGGCTACCCCCAACGCATAATTCCTACATCCATATGCAGTGAGACTGATTATTTGTTATCCCTTGTTTCTCACACTAAGCATGACTCACATGGGATTAGGCATTTGAAATGGTCATATCATTCGCATCATGAATCTTCACCATCCAGATCAACCTCAGTGTATAATCCCTGATTAGTGCCATGATACGATTTCACCATATAAGGGCATCCACCTTAGGGAAAGTCCCAAGGGCATAAATGGAATGAAGGTTTCAGGCGCAGTGGAAGCGCGTGGGTGGATGTGCCGACTTGGATTTTTATCATTAGCAATGATCAATCCAGGATCAATACAACGATAAACACCAGTCTCCACGGATCGAATCACAGAAATAGACAAAATAAATAGAAAGTCCCGGAACCGCAAAGTAGGATCATTACAGGTTGATTATAATTAATTTAATTAATTGAAAAGAAATACCTTTTGAGGTGTTCTTTCTTTGTTTATGTTCTTGATCACGTTCCGATGTGATCCATCGTTGCGTCGTAGAAGCCAAGTGTAGACTTCCTCTAGCGGTGATCCTCACGTGTACCTCGTATCTCGGGACGTCGCCAAAGGAGTCTCTGGGTGCTAGCGTGGAGAAACATTTGCTTGCGTTGTCCGCCTTAGATCTTTTTGATCCAATAGAAGAGGATCTCTCTCGGTCTTGAGAGTGTTCTTGGAGGAAGAGTTTCTTTCGGCCTTGAAAGAATTATCCAGAGTTGTTGTGTGTGTCAGAAAAGAGTTAGGGTTGTGAGGATATTTATAATCAGGCTTGAGGTTGTAGAGTTATGACAATAAATAAACGCGTTACACATTTTATTTATTTCATTGACTCTTATTTAAAACCCCATGTTGAATAATTAATTCCTTGACATGCGCCCACGCTAATTATAATAAATATCATTTAAAACAATATTATATCCTCAAAATCCTGACTGAAAAAACTACACGGTGTGTACTTGTTTTTCATTGAAAACTACACGGCACGTACATTCAATGTACACGGTGTGTATATCTTGTTTTCATTTATTCATTTCCTTTCCATAAAGAAAACTACACAACGTGTAATTATTAATACACGGTGTGTACTTGTTTTCCATGAAAAAATACACGGCGTGTAATCTTTAATACACGGCATGTATATCTTGTTTTTCATTTCCTTCTTCCTCCATCATTAAAACGATTTAGACTTCCTTGAATAATTATTAAACCACGTACGGGAATAATCTTTATTCTACTTGAGATACTTGAATACACTTAGTGTGTGACCCTCTAGGCCTCTTTCTCGTTGGCATTAGGCAAGCTTGCCTAAAGTCCAAGATTACTGTCAGCAATGGGTCAAGGCACCCAACAAAAAGAAGTTGACGTCGCATTGACGTATCACCTCATACAAACGCTTACTGTGTAATTTAATCCATTTGTATCGATATCTCATCAACAAGGTTTCATGTCAGTATCATAAACCTATATGCTTGATCTATCGTTCTTTGACTTCCTGAAATAAACTCGTCGTTTACACCATGGCCATGGAATTTAATGCGACAGTTCTATTTCAATCAAAGGGACGAGATATCAACTTCCATAAATGGAAGGGAAAAATCCTTCCTCGACTTATCCATTAACAACATGTCACTTGTGATGCACCCAATGTACCCTACTTCCTGCCAACTATCTGCGTGACGGTTTTCGTCAGTAAATATAAGTGTGTGAGTCATGACATGAGTCAATGATAATATTCCAGTCTAAGGACCATTACACATGCTCGTAGATAGCAATGTCCGATGACACCAAGACATGCAGAATTGCTACTGGCGGGTCTGTTCTCATAATCTCCCATCTTGGAGATTACCAAGTGAAAACTCCATGAGAGAGAGTCTCGTCTTCTTACGAGTACTCACACATGACGGTCTGTATACTATGTGTCCTATCATAGTATGTCATCTAATCGTAGAACTTTATTTAAGAATATTTTTATAGCATTTCAAGGTTCTCATCATAGCGGGGATCTTCCATGACCTTATCAACGCAACAAATATTCCAGGACATTATTATATTATAGTCATGCAGAACAATGAACAATATATAATAAGTGAACATTTATGTAATCAAAGTACAAATCAATTGGTTTTTAGGACACCAACCCTAACATGGACTACGATGACTATGATTCCTACTATAACTAGGATACATAAGACTCCTCTTTGAGGCTTGAGATTAATACCTAGTTCTTAAGTGCCCTCATATAGGTTCTTCCTACATGATGTTAAACTACAAGAGTTCAACGAACTATGTGGGTTTTGATTCCTATTATAAATAGGGTATGTAGGACGCCTTATAATGGCTCAATCCCATCATCAAAATATTAATCGCCTCCCTGGTGACAAAAAATCCCTGAGTTCCTAGTTATATGGATTCAAAACATAAGCAGCCACCCATCAAAGGGAAATGGATAAAGAACCTCAAATATATATAGATGGACTCATTAATAGGCCCTCTTTTACACATGGAAGGATTCAATACTTGATTGTTTTGTTAGGGTAATCAGTTCAGTATCGGGATTGGGAAGAGATTCTCGAACATATCTTAAATCTATAAGAGAGTCCCGAAGTAGGTAATAATTCCCCCCAAAAGGGTGTGATGAGTTGAGCCTCTCATCCTCTTGACCAATGTGAGTTCCTAAGTGTCATTGGGTCTGAAACCCTAATTGATTGTCTGCCTTTGGAGAGCAGGTATGTACCCAGTTATAGATGTGAGAACTGTTGGGAGTTTTTATGAAAGATAAGCATGAATAATGAACTCGAAGTGAATGATTATACAGAAATCAAACCCGCACAATCAAATTTTCGAACCATTTTGTTCTTGCCACATAGGTGATTATCAGCATATCTTTTCCTATGAAACATCAGCACTTTTAAAAAAGCGCTCTTAAAAATTAGTTTTATCATCATTAAAATAATAAGAACTCATAAAACCAGTCTTTATCAGCGCTAAAATTCTAACACTGATAAAGACCTGATTTTAATAATATAATTAATATGATTAAAAAAAATTAATGTATATAATTATAAATAAATATTTAAAAAATTGTAAATATATATTTATAAATATAATTATAAATAAGTATAAATATATATATATATATATATATAATTATAATTATAAACAAATAATTATTTATATAATTAAAAATATATTAAAATAATTGTAAATATGTATTTATAAATATAATTATAGATATATATTTGTAATTATAATTATAAATAAATATATTTTTATATTTTTATACATATAATTATATTTATTTATTTATTAATATATAAATATATATGTATAAATATAATAAATATAATTATTATTTAAATATATTTATTATAATTTTACAATTATTTAAATAAATTTTTTTATTTTTAATTATAATTATAAATAAATATATTTAAAAATATTTGTATGTGGTTACAAATATATTCATATTATTATATTTATTTATAAAATTATATATATTTTTATTATAATTTTATAATTATTTAAATTTATTTATATATTTATTTATAATCTAATAATTTTTTAAAAATATATATATATTTATAATTTTATAATTAACTATTTAAATTTAAAAAAATTATTAAAAAAACATTTAAATAGATTAATTATATAAATTTCAAACATATTTTAAATGTTGCAACTTAAAAAAAATGAATAAATATTATTCATATAAATTCCAAACATATTGAAAATATTACATGTATAATAAATAAATATATGTATAAATAAATATTAAAAAAGATTAAATTCCAACAAATATAAAAATAAATAAATATTAAAAATGAATAAATAATATTAAATGAAAGTGATATTAAAAAATAATAAATATAATTTAATAGAAAAAATCTATTTTAAAAAATTAATTTATTTAAGATTAATTACATGAATTGTAAATACGTATAGAAATGAAGGAAATATTAAAAAATGTATTTAAATATCTTAATTATATAAATTTCAAACATTTTAAAAATATTACAATTTAATAAATGAAATTGAATAAATATTGATCATATAAATTAAAAAAATATTAAAAATATTATTTATTAAAATATAAATATGTATAAAAAATGAATAAATTCCAAAAATATTATATCAAAAATGAAAAAATATACATCAAATGTGAAATAAGTACATTCCATACATACACATGTACAAATGTTATATATATGTGTGTATTCATCTCACGTACATGTGCACATATACATACACATACATACATCTATACACGTATAACATCAATATATTCACATACACAAAACACACACACACAACATAATGCATACACATATATGAACATAAACATTGATATGAATATATAAGTTCAATTATCACATATTAAAAAAACATCATTTATATTTATATAATTTTTTGAATTATTAAAATATATATATTAACATATCATATTTATATTAATTATGTATATTCATTTTTTAATTAATATATATAAATAAACATTAATTTTTTAATATAAATATGAAAATTATATATATATATATTAATAATATTTTTTTATTAATTTTTTTTATCAGTGGTAAAAAATGTGTTGATAAAGGGTATATTTTTATTATTGGTGCCTCTAGCGCTGATAAAAGTTACATTTATCAATGTTTTTATCTAGCACTAATAAAGGTTACCCTTTTATCAGTGCTTTATGTTTAGCGCTGATAAAAGCCAGCACTGGATAAAGCGCGATATGTGGCACTGTCAACAAAATCATGATAAAGAACAAGTATTCTCTCCCATGGATAGATGACTTGTTTGATCAAATACATGGAACCTAGTATTTCTCTAAGATGTACTTTTGATTGGGATAGTTCCAGTTAAAGGTGAAGGAGGAAGATATTCTCAAAACTATCTTTCGATCAAGGTATAGACACTATGAGTTCATAGTGATGCCTTTCAAACTAACTAATGCTCCAAAAATATTTATGGACTTGATGAATAAAGCCTTTAGAGATTACCTCAACAAATTTTTGGTAGTCTTTATATATGATATTATGATTTAATCTAAAAGCAAGGAGAAGCATGAGGATCATTTGAATATTAAGCTAAAGGTTTTAATAAATAAGAAGTTATATGCAAAGTATAGTAAATGTGAGTTATGGATGAAGGAAGTATCAATCTTGGGGGATATTATCACCAAAAAAGGGATGTCGGTAGACCCTTCTAAGACAAAGAAAATTGAGGACTATCCTAACCCATTGTCTGTAATGGAGATATGTAGTTTCCTTGGACTAGCTGGGTATTACCAATGATTTGTGAGAAACTTCTTAAGATTATAAAACCCACTAACCAAGATAACATGAAATGAACTAAAGTTTTTTTGGACCAGTGAATGTGAAGAGAGCTTTAAGAAGTTGAAAAAGAGGCATATTATTTCACCAGTCCTCATGCTACCCTAAAGTGGGAAACTTTTTGTCATATACAATGATGCTTCAAAGAAGGTATTAGGTTGTGTACTAATGAAAAATGATAAAGTGATAGCTTGTGCCTCAAGGTAGTTGAAATTTCATGAGAAGAACTATCCCATGTATGATTTTTAGTTGGTTGTAGTGATATTTTTGTTGAAAATATTGCGAAATTATCTTTATGGGGAGAAGTGTGAAATATTTACAAACCATAAGAGTCTCAAATATATATTCACATGGAATAAGCTTAATATGCACCAACAAAGATGGTTAGATCTGATCAGGACTATGAATTCTCAATCCATTAATATCCTAGGAAATAAAATAAAGTGGTAGATGCTCTAAGTAGAAAGGACCTAACAATATTATCACTAATGAGAATTAAGAAGGATCTAATCATCTTAGACTTGAAAAGTATGTACATGGGAATCATAAAGGAAGAAACATAATTATTCATTTCTCAAATGATTTCTCAACCATCCCTTCGAGAGAAGATAAAGGGTGATTAAAGAGATGTTGTTGAAATTTAGAATAAGGTGTAAGCTATAAGAAAATGGAAATCCTCAGAGTTCAAAATTGATTAAGAATGAGTAGTAAGATTTGGGTTATGACTACGTGTACCATGAAATTCGAAGATAAAGAAAGAGTTTTTTAATGATGCGCATAGTTCAACCATCTCCATCCACCCAAGGAGCGTGAAGTTGTATCGAGATATCTAAGAGAACTATTAGTGTGATATCATGAATAAAAAACCATTGAATATACATCAAAGTGTTTGGTATGTCAGCAAGTGAAGGCTTAAAGACAAAAGTATAAGGGGATGATGCAACCATTACCCATACCTACATGGAAATGGGAAAACATCACCATGGGATTTTTCATTGGTCTTATAAATACATCAAAAGGAAACAATTCCATATTGGTTGTGGTGGATCATTTTGAAAATACTACTCACTTCATTACAATTTTAGAGGACTTATCACTTCATCAACTTGCAAGGATGTACATTAGTGAGGTGGTGAGGCTGAATGGAACACTACTATTGATTATATCTGAATGAGATTTGAGATTTACCTCCAAGTTATATAAGAGACTCCAACATGCTCTAAATACTAAGTTTAACTTTAGTATATATTATCATCCAAAAACTGATAGACAATCTAAGAGGACTATTCATACACTGGAAGAAATGTCAAGAGCATGCTTGATGGACTTTGAAGTAGGATGGGAACAATATCTTCCTCTAGTTAAGTTCTCATACAATAATAGTTTCCATTCAAGCATCCAAATGAGTCCATATGAAGCCCTTTATGGTAAGAGATATAAAACACCCATGTGTTGGGATGAAGTCAGTGAACACAAGCTGTTGGGACCTGAAATGGTTGAGGTGATGGTAAAAAAGGTCAAGACTATTCATCACCATATCAGGGCTACTCAGAGTTAATAGAAGGGCTATACTGACAATCATCAATGAGACATGGAGTTTGAGGTCTGGGATAAAGTGTCTCTCAAATATCTCTATGGAAGAGAGTCATGAGATTTGGAAGAATGGAAAGTTATGCCCCAGTTATATTTACCCCTTTGAGATTGTCGAATGTATCAGAGTTGTGGCTTATCGACTAGCACTCCCACCGACCCATTTTCAAGTACACAACATATTCTATGTATCCCTATTGAGAAAGTACATAATAGATACCTCACATGTACTTAATTTAGAGGTGGTTCAGTTAGGAAAAAGGATATCTATTATGAGGAGCATTTGGTGAAGATATTTTATTGTAGAGATAAAGTTCTACACAACAAGATAACTCATCTGGTAAAAGTGCTATGGCGAAACCACAAATACGAAGAGGAAACTTGGGAACCAAAAGAATCCATGAAGTAGAATTACCCTTAAATGTTTTCACCATAGTATTTAATATGAAATTTTAAGGGTGAAACTATTTAAGGGGATAATAATGTAACACCCTGAGTTTTTAAAATAGAAAATTATTCTTGACAGCGTACGTGACACGCAACATCAAGCTTAAACAAATAATTATTATTCATCACCGTTACAACCTAGCCATTAAATTATATGGTATGAATAGTATTAACTAATTTATTAAATATATAAAGGTCTTAATCAATATAAATATATTGATAAATTTTCAGGAAACAAGCACCAAATTTTTAAAAAAGGAAATTTTATTTTTCAAAAAAAAATATGTTTCCTTCAAAAATGATTTTTATTGCTTTTTATGAGAAAATATTATAATTTATTTATTTAACTTTTAGAAATTTTATATTATTAAATGAAAATATTTTTTCAAATAATCATATCAAAATTAACTTAGTGTGAAATTTTGATATTTTTCTAAAATGTTCCATTTTTCAATGAATAATGAAAATTATTGATTTTTTGAATACTGTCATTTCTTTTCATTAAATAAAGAATTTAAAATTTCTATTATATTTTAGATTTGGTATTAAAGTTAAATATTAACCATTTTATTTATTATAATCTAATTAAATTCATTTTAATCGTTAATTCTTATATTTTTTGTAAAAGATTATTTTTTATGATTAAAAACACGGTTTTCTACAAATTGTTTTTATGTGCATAAAGTATATCCATTTTAATTAATTAAATAAACCCTAGTAAGGAAATATTTAAATAAACTTTGTATATTATATATCAATTTATATGAATTTTTTCACACCCATGACCTTTTTTTAAATTCATTATTCATTTATTTTCCATTCCTGATTTGTTTCGGGGGTTTACCACTCATTTTGATGAAAATGGTGGGTTTTAAAAATTTGGGCCAAAACGTGAGCCCAATTCCAGATTTAAAAACAAATTTCATTTCTTCTATAACTCCTTAAATTTTTAATATTTTATACCCATTACACTTCCCAATTAGAATACCCTGATATATTAAAATCACCATATCCCTTTGGACCACATAGAAATCCAAAATCATGATGGATTTGGGTTTTTGATTAAGGTAATGGGCCTGCCCGTAAGCCCATTTTCTACTTTAAATTATTTTTTTAAATTTTATATATCTCATTCATTTTTTACTTTTTTCCCATTATTCCACATCCATCTCAAATCCAATATCCCGTGGATCACCCCCATTATCTTTTTTTCAATTTTGGAGCTCATGTTAACCACGAATTAGGGTGATCTTTCATAATCTTTCTCAAATCGACCAGATTTGACGAGGTAAAATGAATCTTTCATAACTCCTTCAATTTTCGTCCTTTTTCTCCCATTTCAGTCCCCACATGACCTAATATGACTCCTTATAACCTCCATACCATTTTTGGGTACTTGGAGATTCATATTTTTGTGGATTTAGGGATATCTCTTCAATATTTCTGCAAGTAAGTATTTCTCTATTTGATTTCTCCTCTTTTATTAGGGTTTCATCCCTCTTTCTTGATGTTCCAAAGTGTCCAGAACCTAGGGTTAGTACCTAGGGTTTAACCATGAGTATTTTTGGTGAAAATTTGTGGTCTAGGGATGGATTTATCATCCTTGTGGTGCCGGGTTTGTGCGGTTGATGTTTCGCACCATGTTTTAAGGGATTCGACAATTTCGGTAGGTGATTCCGTGGGTAACCATTTAATGATGAGTTATTTTGCTTGATTAAATAATTTTTCATGTTCCTTATATGCTGTGAATTATGCGAAAATCATTTTTGGTAGCAATAGTGAAGCATTTGGTATTAAAGTTACATTTTTGATTGAAGTGTGTATTTTTCAAATGTATTTCATGTGTTATCTCTTGTGGTAGTTTTGTAAAATGTGGAAGTGATTTATTATTTGTTGAAAGGGGCTTCCAATTTTGGTTGGGTAATGATATAGTGTCATTTGGGCCTAAAAATGGGGGTCTTTGAATGGGTTTTATGTGTATAACCTTGTTATACTTCTTGAAAGTGTTTTATGGATTTGTATGTTCTCATGGGTATCTTTTGTGATATTGTTCAAGGTGACTATATAACATTTGAAAGTAGATTATTACATGTTTGTTGGGATGAAAATTCTATTTTGGTAGGGTCTTGGTGTGATTTTGGCTTAAAAATAGGTTTTTGAAATGGTTTTTATGTGCAAATCTTGGGTATACTCCTTATAATATTTTTATGAAAGTTTTGAATGGTTTATTGAGTTGTGTAAGTGGTGAAACTATATCAACAAACTATTTTGGTAGGAGTATATTTTTAAAAGGTCCATTTAATTTTTGAAAAGGCTGTTATGTCATATGTATCATCTTGGAAATTTTATTAAATTGTTTGAAGGAGATATCGAGGTGTTAAAGTGATGTGAATGTGATGTGGACCATTTTGTGTGAGTGTGATGTGAAAAATTGAAATTTTTATTATGAAAGGAGTGTTATGTTCCATGTGTGTGGGTTGTTATATGAGTTGCAATATCTTATAATTTTTTTATAAAATTGTTTAATGGTTTTGTGGAAGTGTTGAAGAAATGTGAAATGTGTTGTGGGTTATTTTGGTGTGAGTCGGATTTCAAAATCATTTTGAATGAAAAATAGACTTTTGTGACTTGTGTGGTATACATATGGTCTGTTGGGTGAATTTTTTATGTGGAAATGATATTTTTATGTTCAATGTATATTTCTTGACTTGTTTGACTTGTTTGAGCTCAAGGGGAAAACCTGGGTATCTAGGTGGGTGGACGTGTACTAGTATGCTAGTGAATCTGTGGGGTTTGACCTCAGTTTCACTTAGCAAGATTTACCCTTAAAACTCTAACTAAACTATTATTATGATGTTTGGGTACCACTAGGTTATGGTTATGTTCCCTACTAGTGGCTTGTGCATGGGAATGGGTATTTTTTATGGTTACTCTCACCGAGATACGAGGTACCTGGGACCCACAGCTAGCTAGTGCCTAGGGGTTATTTCCTATTGCTTGTGCTCATTAGTTAATTTATACTTACCATAGGCATACGGTACATTTGGATGGAAAATTAAGTAGCTTTGGTGTTTATTTTAAAATTGTTAATCCTTTAAAATATCCCACTTGAAAACTGTTCTTATTCAAAGTTGCATCTTTTAGAAATTGTAACTAGCTTTTCATGTTTTTGAAAACTTGCATGATTTTCATATTTAAATGTTTATCATATGGAATCTCTTAGTGGTGGTATCCTACTGGGATTTGACTCACACCCTACTTACACCATTGGGTGTAAGTAGACTTTCTTATTTTGTGTCACAGGTTTGGGTACAGGTTTTATGTCATTGGTTTGGGTTTTTAGCGGTCCATCGTGATGCAGTGTCGTGGAGATTGCTTGAGGGTGGTACCTCTTTCCATGTGGAGGTTCTTGGGCTGTCATTTCATGAGTTTGTACCTTTGTAATGGTCTTCAGACATTGTTTAAAATTGTGTAATTCTGTTCTGAATTTTAGTAAAATATGTTTTGGTTTGAAAAATCCATATTTGATTTATTTGATTCATTTGTTGTTTTAAGTATACAAACTCAGGTAAATCATTCCCAATTTTCAGTTTTTGATACCCAAGAACTTGTTCCAGCCCGTGGGGATTGGGAACACTCTTCGGGACTTGCCACGGGTCAGGTCGGGTGCGGGTTTTGGCGGCGACCAGATTCGGTTCATGAAAAAATGGTATCAGAGGAGGTTCGCTCTATTTGAGTCATTTTATTTGAGAAATAGTTAGGATAGTCTGGAGTTAAGATTGTCAGGACATGAAATTCCAGTTATGGGTAGTTTTCTTGATCACCACACCTCATGTCGGGATTCAAGTCACGAGGGGAAGTCGGGATTTATCTATGTCTTTTAGTTTTCTTGGTCTGATGATGATTAGGGGAAATGAAAGGAGAGTTGGGTTAATGGTCTCAGTGAGATCATAGGGTATGACAAGCCATGTGGAGCCAGGGATATTCCCTAGAACACTCTCTATGATGGTGAAGTGATTGTAATATGGCTGCCAACCATATTTCCAAGTCACCCACTGAAACTAGTTTCCTCTCGCATTATTTTGTGCTTTAGTTTTGAAATCATGGAACTTTGGTTTTAAAGTGACTTGGTTTTATGAAACGTAAAGTTTTTGTGAAATAATTTTCAAATAAAGAGAGAATGGTTTGATTTATGAAATGGTGGAACTGAATTTTCAGAATTTTTTTTAAATGGAAAATAGTGTGCTTACACCTCTTTTGAAATCGGGAACCATATTGAAGTTGGTTTTCAAAAGTGTTTTCAATATAGTTTTCTAAAGAATTAAAGGGTGTTTTAATAGGATGATATGTTTTCAAATTTATGTGAATAACTTGAAAGTGGGTTCTTTTCTAAATGGTTGTGTCCTTATGAAAAGTTTTGTAAGATGTGAATTTGGATCTTGATCTCATTTTTAGGAGTTTTGAGAAAAAGGATGGGTTGGTTGACCGTTTTGTTTTTAAAAAGTGGAAATAATTTTAGTTTTATCCTTTGGAATTTAAATGAGAGACCACATGCATGGGGTTATATGGGATTATGGAAGGTTTATGGAATGACTAGATGAGTGTCGGGACGAATATGAGGAGGGTGCCCGATGTGGCACAAAAACATGCATGTGTGAGGCCCATGGGGTACCATTGGTGGATACGCTAACCACTGAACCGTTGGTTTTCAAAGAAATGTTTTTAAATAAAAACATGATGTCTTGATGAATTGTTTGGGATGGTGTATATTGTGTGTTTTTGGAAAATGTTGATGTTGTGGGATGTTTTGAGTCCAAGAACCCCTCCTGTTCGAATTGTGTTTTGGGTTTGTGTTTGGTCGGTAAGCTGGGTAGAAGGACCAGTTAGTAGTCTCCTATGAGATATGTTTCCGGACACCTTTACGGTGGTTCCATTAATGTGTTTGGATCTGTTTTTTGGAATGTTTTTATCAATGTAACAGCTTGGTTGGGTCCTTGGATTCTCCCGTTGGATAGGGTACGCCCCCATTAAGGGTTAGTGCACAACTGAAGTGCAACCCGGATTGTTTCGCCGTTGGAAAATCCTCAAATTGATCAATGTAAGGAATATTTTCTTGAGATTTTTAGAATGATTCTACACCATTTACATTCTTGGTTTTTTTCGGATCCTCTTATTGTGGAAGAGTGCTCGTGGATGGTTGAAAGAGACCATAGTTTCTTAATCTACCTAATTTGTCAAAGGTGTAAGTTGTCTGGGGTTGTCAGTATAGATAGCGTCTAAGAGGGCCTTTGAGTCCTTCGTAGTCTCTTTGAAGAAGGGGTTTATGTTAGACCACCAGTGTGGGAAATCTGGCCACAAGAGGCTGTTATGGACACTTTCTGGAATGTTGTGATATTTGGGGATGTTGTATAAGGCCCCCTCCTTGTATTATTTCTATGAGTCACTTTGGTCATGTTCGGTGACGCATTGTGATGTCGCGTGCTCATTTGATTTTAAAGGTGAAATTGTACAATATTTTGTGAGTATTTTTTTCAGAAGTTTTTCTCATTTCGGGAGATCTTGACATCCTCTGTTTTAGAGGAAGGTGTTTATATGTTTCATTTATTTCTGTTGTTTCTCACCCGAAGAAACAAGGTGTGATGTGAGTGCATCCTCTAAACCCTTATTTCAGTGAAATTCCATGTTAGGGTAAAGTGAGTTCTGGAGTGTGTTTTGTCTTGGTGAACCCATCTGGGATTTCATGTAGTTTTTTGTAGCATCGAAAGAAGAAATTCTATTTGGGGGTTTCCAAATCCTAACTGCGAGGCTGAAGATGATTCAATCATTCCAGCTCCAGCCATAGGTCCTGGAGAGAAACTGGCACGTAGTCAGAGGAAATCCCAGTGTAGTTTTTAACCTTGTACAAATAACTGTTCTCAATATGAGAGATGGTAATAGTTTAAACATTTGGTGTTGTTATCTTTCTTCTTTTGTTCCCGTTCGGTGGAAATAGGTGGAGGGCCTCATCCCCATGTTATCTCTCAATGACTTTCTTTTTCCCTTTGGTTTCCTTTAGGTTTGGGGGAAAGGTTTTAGATTTGTCTAGACATGTTGTGTGAACATTTAGTAGTAATTATTCCCCAGAAAACCATGTAGGTATAAGGATCCACATGGTTAGCGCACAGTTTCCCAAACTGTGCGGTCTAACCGTGCGGTCGTCCCAACTCTTTAAGTGTTGGGGTTTTTATGTGTCAGCCCATATTGGTCAGTTAAGATGGTTGGTTCTTATGGTGGGGAGACCCACTATGAGTCTCATGTATATTATTTTGAAAATTCCTAATGGGATTATACCCCTTGTACCGGGGAGTTTGTTCGGGGCTCCCCTGTTAGTGTCTTGATTCTATCTTGGAAAAAAATTTAGGTTGTCTTATGGTTGGGGAGCCCATTTGTGTATCCTTATACCAGTAACTCACTTTTGTACTTGGTCTTGGCTTGGAAGTGTGTAGTCTCATTCGAATCTATATAACCACCTACATCTTCCTTGGATAAACATTGGGATTGTAGAGTTCCCAATGGTTTAGTTATATCAAGGTAAGTGTAACCTTGTTCGATGTTCTTGTTTGTTTGGGTAAATTGCTTGAGCCTTATTCAGATAGTGTTTGAGGAGTTTTCTTTTAGGATAAATCCTGAATGTGCTTGATCATTTCAGTAAAGAGTTGTATGTTTTGTTTGTTAAGTATTTCTTCCTTAATTGATCACTGGAGGTGTTTTGGCCTTTGGGGGAGAAGTTTAGCAAAGGAGTCCATTTCTGCCTTTCGGTTGGGTTTGGTTTTTGCTTTGTCCTTGATGTGGCTTTACGAGGGAGGAACATTTTATGGTAGGGATAATTTTCACACCCATGACCTTTTTTTAAATTCATTATTAATTTATTTTCCATTCCTGATTTTTTGGGGGGTTTACCACTCATTTTGATGAAAATGGTGGGTTTTGAAAATTTGGGCCAAACCGTGAGCCCAATTCCAGATTTAAAAAAAAATCTTCTATAACTCCTTAAATTTTTACTATTTTATACCCATTACACTTCCCAATTGGCATAACCTGATATATTAAAATCACCATATCCCTTTGGACCACATAGAAATCCAAAATCATGATGGATTTGGGTTTTTGATTAAGGTAATGGGTCTGCCCGTAAGCTCATTTCCTGCTTTAAATTATTTTTTTAAATTTTCCATATCTCATTACTTTTTTACTTTTTTCTCATTATTCCACCTCCATCTCAAATCCAATATCCCGTGGATCACCCCCATTATTGTTTTCTCAATTTTGGAGCTCAGGTGAACCGAGAATTAGGGAGATCTTTCATACTCTTTCTCAAATCGACCAGATTTGACGAGGTAAAATGAATCTTTCATAAATCCTTCAATTTTCGTCCTTTTTCTCCCATTTAAGTCCCCACATGACCTAATATTACTCCTTATAACCTCCATACCAATTTTGGTTACTTGGAGATTCATATTTTGGTGGATTTATGGCGATCTCTTCAATATTTATACAAGTAAGTATTTCTCTATTTGATTTATCCTCTTTTATTAGGGTTTCATCCCTCTTTCTTGATGTTAAAAAGTGTCCAGAACCTAGGTTTCGTACTCAGGGTTTAACCATGAGTCTTTTTGGTGAAAATTTGTGGTCTAGGTCTGGATTTATCATCCTTGTGGTGCTGGGTTGGTGCGGTTGATATTTCGCACTATGTTTTGAGGGATTCGACAATTTCAGTAGGTGATTCTGTGGGTAACCATTTAATGATGAGTTATTTTTCTTGATTAAATAATTTTTCATGTTCATTATATGCTGTGAATTCTGCGAAAATCATTTTTGGTAGCAATATTAAAGCATTTGGTATTAAAGTTACATTTTTGTTTGAAGTGTGTATTTTTCAAATGTATTTCATGTGTTATCTCTTGTGGTAGTTTTGTAAAATGTGGAAGTGATTTATTAGTTATTGAAAGGGGCTGCCAATTTTGGTTGAGTAATGATATAGTGTCATGTGGGCCTAAAAAGGGGGGTTTTGAATGGGTTTTATGTGTATAACCTTGTTATACTCCTTGAAAGTGTTTTATGGATTTGTATGTTCTCATGGGTATCTTTTGTGATATTGTTCAAGGTGACTATATAACATTTGAAAGTAGATTATTAAATGTTTATTGGGATTCCAATTCTATTTTGGTATGGTCTTGGTGTGCTTTTGGATTAAAAAGAGGTTTTTGAAATGGGTTTTATGTGCAAATCTTGGGTATACTCCTTATAATTTTTTTATGAAATTTTTGAATGGTTTATTGAGTTGTGTAAGTGGTGAAACTATATCAGCAAACTGTTTTTGTAGGAGTATATTTTTAAAATGTCCATTTCATTTTTGAAAAGGCTGTTATTTCATATTTATCATCTTGGAAATTTTATTAAATTGTTTGAAGGAGATATTGAGGTGTTAAAGTGATGTGAATGTGATGTGGACTGTTTTGTGTGAGTGTGATGTGAAAAATTGAAATTTTCATTATGAAAGGAGTGTTATGTGCCATGTGTGTGGGATTTTATATGAGTTGAAATATCTTATAATTATTTTATAAAATTGTTTAATGGTTTTGTGGAAGTGTTGAAGAAATATAAAATGTGTTGTGGGTTATTTTGGTGTGAGTCGGATTTCAAAATCATTTTGAATGAAAAATGGACTTTTGTGACTTTTGTGGTATACATATGGGTTTTTGGGTGAATTTGTGATGTTTAAATGATATTTTAATGTTCAATTTATATTTCTTGACTTGTTGAACTTTTTTGAGCACAAGGGGAAAACCTGGGTATCTAGGTGGGTGGACGTGTACTAGTATGCTAGTGAATCCGTGGGGTTTGACCTCAGTTTTACTTAGCAAGATTGACGCTTACAAATCTAACTAAACTATGATGATGATGATTGGGGACCACTAGGTTATGGGTATATTCCCTACTGGTGGATCATGCACGAGAATTGATATTTTTGATGGTTACTCTCACCGAGATACGAGGTACTTGGGACCCACAGCTAGCTAGTGCCTAGGGGTCATTTCCTATTGCTTGTGCTCATTAGTTACTTTATACTTACTGTCGGCATACGGTACATTTGGCTGGAAAATTCAGTAGCTTTTTTGTTTATTTTAAAAGTGTTAATCCTTTAAAATAGCCCACTTGAAAACTGTTCTTATTCAAAGTTGCATCTTTTAGAAATTGTAACTAGCTTTTCATGTTTTTGAAAACTTGCATGCTTTTCGTCTTTAAATGTTTATCATATGGAATCTCTTAGTGGTGGTATCCTACTAGGCTTTGTATCACACCCTACTTACACCATTGGGTATAAGTAGACTTTCTTATTTTGTGTCACAGGTTTGGGTATAGGTTTTATGCCATTGGTTCGGGTTTTTAGCAGCCCATCGTGATGTAGTGGCATGGAGATGGCTTGAGGGTGGTTCCTATTTCCATGTGGAGGTTCTTGGGCTGTCATTTCATGAGTTTGTACCTTTGTAATGGTCTTCAAACATTGTTTAAAATTGTGTAATTCAGTTCTGAATTTTAGTAAAAGATGTTTTGGTTTGAAAAATCCAGATTTGATTTCTTAGATTCATTTGTTGTTTTAAGTATACAAACTCAGGTAAATCTTTCCCAATTTTCAGTTTTTGAAACCCAAGAACTTGTGCCAGCCCGTGGGGATCGGGAACGCCCTTCGGGACTTGCCATGGGTCGGGTCGGGTGCCGATTTTGGTAGCGACCAGATTCGGATCGTGACAAAATTAAATCCATATAGTGATAATTATTAGTCATATAGTTAATGTAATATTAGCTTATGGTTGAAAAATGCATTTATTGAAAAATCATTTTTCAACACTTTTATGGGTTTAATTTTAAATTAAAATTTTAAAATTATGTGAATTTAATTTAATAAAATGGATTAAATATTTTTAATAAAAATAATTAATATTATATAATAAGTTTGACTCAATTTTTTATCATAATGAATAGTAAAAATAGTAAAAATCTGTTACCACGGTTAATGTTAAAACCGGTTTACTCGGGGGTTAAACTAAATAGGTAAAAGGAGTAATTTAAAACTTTTTTAATTTTGAATGGTGTAGGTTTTTATCATCCATATCGCCCCTCAAATACATTATTTATCAATTTTGTAGGAACTTTGTCTTGAGAGTGGCTTCCCATTATTAAATAGTTTTGGGTATTTATAAAAATGTCACTCCCTCCCACTTATAAAATGGAACCTACTATCATCTCTTTTACATACTTCAAAAGAAATTTTTTTCAGAAAATCCATGTCAAAATACCTTCCTTACTTCCCTTCCCACATCCTCGAGTCCTTATTTTTATTATAAAGACAATCTAGGGAGGTTTTAGGTGTAATCCTAAAGAGGTGGTCTAAAGAAGAGGTATTATTCTTAACCGAGCATCTTTGTTGTATTTCTTATTTCACCTACATAAAATCCTAATCAATAATTTTGATATAATAACATAATTATATATTATATAATAATATTTTATTATGTTAATTTCATAACCTAAATCCATCTTCACTTCCATCAAATGAGAAACATAACCATTGTCTGTGTGTACGACGGACTAACGCATTACGAACCGATGTAATTAGTTTTCCATAATTTCATATCACACCTATTAAATATGATAGATTTAATGTTAATATATTATATTAATGATATATTAATCATTATTAAAAATTAATATATCATATACCTTCTTACCTTACCATCCATTGAAAAATGATATTGTCATTCATGTGTACAACAGACTACTGACTCGTGAAGCGATGTGATTCAGTTTTTATTACCATTCCACATGAATGATATATGTAAGAGTATTTAAGGAAATAATATTATTTTTATGATATAATTATCATTATATAAAGATAAAATATCACTTACCTTCTTTCCATCATTATTGTTGAAAAATGAAAATGTTACTCATGCGTACGTACGACCTACCGTCTTCATGACTGTAACGTGGTTCATTTTTCATAACCATATTTCTTGGTTAATTTTAAAAGTATAATTGATGTATAAAAATGATAATTATTTCATGATTATTATTCTGTATATTATTAAATAATAATCTATTTGTCTGTAGTCAACTTTCTAATGTGATTTTGGACATGTGAGTTGAACATCATCAAAACATCCGACTTGAACCTAAATGATTAAGTAATTTAATATAAAATGATAATAAATAAAATAAAATGAATAATAACCTTTAAAATGGTTCTTAATCATTTAAATAATTAAAATAAATTTATTATTTAGGAATATAAAGAATGCATGTGATGAATCAGGCTCGAGGCGGGGGATCTCTCGAAACCACCCTTTCCATTGGGTTATGACCATTCTCTATCTAACTCACTTTATCTATATATTTAATATTATTAAATTCTTATAAATTATTTATATATGTCTCTTAAATATATACCTATCTTATTCTCTTTTCCTTTAATGAGGTAATAAATGCCTTATACTAATTTCTCAAATGCCTTCATTGGGAACTTTGATTATGGTATGAGGTAAGATTATGTAACCTATTTTATTTCCATGGGTAATTCTTATTTTATGCATTATGATTTATTTCTTTTATGTGGAACACATAAATCATGAACATGTTATGATGGGTTCACTCGGATAGTTCTCAATTACATTGGGTAAAGCTTTAGTGTCATGAGGCGTCATGTATGGGATTAGGGAGTAAACCTAATCCATTATGGGACTTTTTCCACCATGTGATATTATATATTTAGTTGTCCTTGAATCATGTTTATGTAATTTTATATGTTTCTTCCACATTTACTATGTTACCATGATCTTATAATACCATTTTCTTTATGTTATGCTTCCATGTGATTACTCATGAACCTTATCTTTTATGATATCATGTTGTAACATTGACTCACGCATTATGTTTCCTTATCATGTTTATTCCCTTACTAGTCTTTTTAGATCACCCATTTCTTTAATGTATTCATCGAGTTATCCTATGTAGTGTTAGAATATCAAATGGACTTAGGAGATCATTATGGAGAATAAAATGATGATGTCATGTTCTAGTTTCTTTTCAATGTATTATAAACCTAGTATTCCAAATACATTAGGCCTCATGATCTCTAGGGTTGTACTTATTGATTATTTATGTTTAATAATCATATATTAGTATGTGTAAAAGGAATGGGTCTCTATAGTGGAAAACTTTAATTCCTCACAAATCCATCGATAAAATATTCTATGATTTTTACATATCATGCTTTCAGTAGTGGTGCCTTTTGATTTGAACCTATACCTAAGTTAACCAACTTAAACCTTTACAGGCCCAAATGGATTATTCCTTGAATTTGAAACTTTTAATGTGTCAGCATCCACATGAAATAACATTTTATCGGCTATAGAAGTAACCATTAGGGGAGATACATTCTGGCTTGTGTCATGATCCTAAATCAGTACAACATTCAAGGAATAAACTCAATTCCTTGCACATGAGCCTTAGCCCAGTTGGCAAGGTCTCTGTTTGTGCATCCAAGCAACCAGGGATCAATTCCAAGCAGAGGCAGAATTTTCGGGTTACTGTACCAGAGTAAACCACTCTAACTAAATTTCAATTTAATGCCTTTTGGTTTCCAGAGGATTAACCTAAAAACATATGCATCAATTTATATATACAGGTTCTTTATCCATAATATCTCTTATTTATACCACATTAAACCTACTTTGTGGGATCTCTACTTAGTGGTTCGGGTTGCTATAGTATATGAATTCATCATGGGTTTTCAGTCCCTCCCCCAACCTGAATTTTTTAACCAAGGAAACTTCAATTATCTTAGTCAAAAGATCAACTATATTTTATTTGGTACCAATATAATAAATAACTATGAACCTATTAAACACTAAACCCCAGACATCCTTGAGTCTCAATTGAACATGTCACTTTGTCTTTTAGTTGTAATTGATACTCTTAATATTTACTATTGTGGCTTTATTGTCACAATGTACAAAGATTACATGAGTGGGTTTTTTGGTTATTAGAATTATGGATAGTATTCCATGTAACCACTCAATATTTTCTCTAATAGTATCTACAGAACACAACTCAACCTAAAAATTTGATTATGTTATAATGGTATGTTTACAAGACCACCAAAATACTACACCATTGTCCAGGGTAAAAACATACCATGTACAGTCATTGATCCCGTAGCTTTTTACTATACATCTCAAATCACTATACCCCTTGAGTACATCATGAAATATCCCATAATACATCCCCAGGGAAGTAGTTCCCTTTAAGTACCAAAGTACCCTAACTATTGCCTTCCAATGGGTCCTATCGGTACAACAAGTATATCTTGAAAATTTTGAAACCACAAAAGAAATATATAATATTTTATAGTTCATAAGATATTCCAAACTTCCAATTATTTGAGAATACCATAAATAAGACATGATGACACCACTCTCATTTTCTAATAAAATTATAGAAGGAACATATAAAGTTTTAACACTTTTAAAATTTTGATAACCATACTCTTTAAGTATATTTTTATCAACGTAATGAGACTAAGAAATTAATATCCCCAAAACTGAATGAAATGGATTGAGGACCAAGATTAAATTTAAAACTCCTATATCCTTCATTTCAAAATTGTTATTCAAAAACGAATTTTTATCATTTATAATCTAAGTATTGGACCCATATTATTCCATCAATATTTAAGCACAACACATTACCACTAATTGATTTTAAATATACACACTTATCTCTTTCATTTACTTTGAATCCAAAAGATATAATTATTCTATAAAATTTCTCATTCCATTAATCAGGTGGTTGCTTAAGTCCATACAAAGACTTAACCAATTTATAGACCTCATGATCATTAACAAATGATATAAATACTTTCGATTAATCTATATTATTCTTCTATTCAAGGTCACCATGAATAAAATTCATTTATTACATTCATTTTATTGATCTTAAAATCATATATAGAAGTTACCATGATTATCACTCCAATGGTACTCACATGGGCAATATGGGAATAAGAATTGAAGTAGTTTATTCTTTACTTTTATCTAAAACCTTTAGAAACTAATCTAGATTTATACTTATGAATGTCTCCATATGTATTATGTTTTATTTTAAATATCCATTTACATATCATAGTATTTCACCTAGGTGGGATATCAACTCACTCCCATGATCCATTAAAAACAATTAATTCAATCTTATTTTAATTACATCTTTATAATGGATTGCTTTAGATGAATCAATTCCTTGTTGAAAGGTGGTTGGTTGATCCCCAATTTTGTAAGTAATAAAATCACTTCCAAATCCCTTGAAAACCTTTTTCCTTTTACTCCTCTAGGGTTTATCCACTTCATTAGACCCATCGGGTCTTGAAATACTATTTGGATTTACCCTCACATTTTTCATATTCTCCACATATTTAAGAATGAGTCCTAATGTGAATGTGAAATATAAAGTATAAACATCTCAGGGTACTCTAGGTTTTATAGGGAAAACATCCTCAATGAATTTATTTTCATGAAACTCAATAATGGTATTCAAATATATGCTAGGAATCTCATATTTTACCATTAAGAATCTTAAAGAATAAGATATTTAAATATACCCAAGAAAGATAACATCAACTATTTTAGGCCATAGATTTTTATTTTTGTGCTCTAGGACTAATACTTTAGCAAGATAGCCTCACACTCAGAAATATCATAATCTTGGATTTCTTCATTTCCATACACCAAAAAAAATATTTTCCTTATTTTTATAAGGAACTATATTTAAGATATGGAAAGTATGATTCAAAGCCTCTCCTTATATATATTTAAGAAATTAAGAAGTCAAAATAATACCATTGATCATGTCTTTCAGTGTAATATTCTTTCATTCAACTATCCCATTGGGATGATAAGAATAAGGAGGTGTCTCCTCATGAATGATGCTATTGTTTTGGAAATATTCAACAAAAGGATTAGGCACATATTCTCCACCCCTGTCAGATCTTAACTATTTAATTTTCTTACTAGTATTAAGTTCAGGTTAATTATTATAAATTATAAAATTTTCAAGTGCATCGTATTTACTTTTTAACAGATAAACGTGATAATATCTACTATAATCGTTAATAAAGGTGATAAATATTTCTTATGGTCCATATTCAATGATCTATTAAATTCAAAAATGTATGTGTGTATCTATTCAAAAAAAATATATATCAATTTCAACTGAATGATATGGTCTTTTGATTTTCTTATACTCCACACACACTTGAAATTTTGATTTCTTGTCAATGTATTACTTTGGTATTAAATTCTAATTCATCATCTGTTTAATAGAAAAAATATGTTAGTGACCAAGGCATGTATGCAAAATATTAGAGCATTCAATAAAATTCATAACATGAATTTTTGGAATATTATTCACTCCATAAATACTAGTAGGTTCGACCCTAAGTTTAAAAAAACCATTAGATATATAGCCTTTACTAATAAAACAACTTATTTTCAAAATAAAAAATTTTATTACATTTAAATGAAAATTCTAAACCCACTTTAACTAAATATGACACACTCAGAATGTTTATGTGAATTATAGGTATATGTTGCACCCTATAAAAAGATAGAATACACCATGGGGTAAAATTCAAGTCCATTCATCATATTCCATGCACCTTGGTAGCACTATTATTTTTCATAGTCATGTATTTGTCATCTACATTTTGATAAGATCAAAATAGAAATTTATCAGCACAAACATGCACACTTTCCCCAATATCAACTAACCAATCAAGTGAATCATATATATTAAGAACTCTATGGTTTTATACAACATACCCATCTATGATTTTAAGAATACTAGTCATACTAGAAATCATGTTATCCTTATTAGATTCCATCACCATGTTAACCTGAGTAAGAACTGAGGGTTATTGTTTAACCTTGGTTTTCTTGCTAAGAAAATTCTTAGATAAATGGCTAGTTCATCCACAATTACAACATGGTTTGTTTGAATTCTATTTATTTTCCTTGAATTTATATTTATTTATTGGTTTCAAATTTGGGTTCAAATTATACAATTTCTTACCATAATTTTGAATTGTTACCACCTATTATTATATTATCCCTTGGTTCAACTAGTATCCTATGGTTTTTATTACTATGTTTTTATTCCAAATAAATTTAAATCATAATGTATTCAAGATATAATTTCACTTTTTTATGATTTATATTCATACTAAAACCCTCCAATACTGAAGAAATTTCTATACAGTTGACATTTCTTGAAACTTCTCAAAAAGATTCATTACTAGTTCAAATTGTGAATGAATGATATGAATAAATCCATGAATTTATTCAGTCACTAATTTTCCTTCAACCATTTTTAATTCTAGGAATTTCAAATATAAAAAATTTTCCAGACCCAAGTCATCGGTATTCTATTTCTTATTTTATTCATCCCAAAGTGATTTCATAGTGTACACCTTGAAACATTACACATCAAACAAAATGTTTGATAATGTAGATAGAATGATATTTTTAGCTAATTGATCCATTTTATTACACATAAAAATTTCATCGATTTTGGGATCAACCTTAGTTTGTTTAGGTTTTTCAGACTGAATTGCAGGCAATAAACCCCTAATTGTAAACCAAATTTTCAAATGTTGTTGTTAATGTTTGAATCACTGACCATTAAATTTTTTAGGTAGTCTAGACATATTAACTATAGAAAAAAACACATTCTATAATGATCCAAGGTATTAAATCAAAATTTTATTAAAGAAAAAAAATATATGATCAAGGAAAACTTATTAAGAATGTTTAACTTTCCTTAAAGAAATTTTTTTTGGGTCTATAGTTGCCTTCCAGTTAAAAATCATGAAGATACTCCATTGAAACTTCATGAATGGAAGAAAAATACTTTGAATGAACCCTATGTATGATGTCCTAAACTTAGAAGAAAATCTTACCCAAGTTACCACACTACAGTGTAAAACTATAAGAATAAAAAGACAAGAACTATCAGAAACAATAATCAAAATAAAATTTTGAAAGACAAATAGTAACACAAATGGGTTATGTGGTCTAGGATTACACTCTAATCCATGGGAAAATAGTGATATAATTTTATTAAAAAAATCAATAGGATGATTATAATTATTGATCTAACTCTATCACTTAGTATCCCTATCATCTGATCATAAGTGATCCACCTTACTTTTATAAGAGATCCCATATGGTTCTTCCAGCCGCTACCACCATCCTATCTTCACGAGATAAATTCTACCTCCTCCGAGATACATAGAGGAACAATTTTTCTGGTCAAATTAATCCATTTCCTTAATGTTCCCTACCGATTGACTAATCATACTCTATTGAACTCACAAGATATCCCTCCAACCTCATCTTTTGATGAATGCAATTTTGATGGACCAACTTTTACATGAACCAACCTGTATCTTTTGATGAACTAACACTCAGCCACCATCACTCCATCTCTATATAAACATAAAAAAATAAGGCTGCCAAATCTCCTCCTTTTAGTGATTTTAGGTCTCTTCATTTTGTAAAAATGAAGATCACACCTTAATAATCTACCACTTGAGATTCATTTTAGTTTTTCGATTAAGTACTCTGCCAAACTACACATAAAATTCCTTATTCTCCTTTTAATTTTCATAAATTAGATTCATGGTTCCCCACCACACCTTCCTTATGGTCAACTAAAACATACTGAGGTGCAAAACTTCCTTAGCACTTCCTAAGTCACAATCTTTATCAACATGTCAGTTGGATTCCTCACCCCTTTGATCTTGTATAGTTATAACACTCTTTCCTCCAATAGTATTCAAATGAAGTGGTATATCAATTGAACATTCTTTGTTTAAGAGTGAAAAATTGAATTATTCGCTAAGTGATTTGAAATTTCTGAATAATAAAAGAGAATCCCATTACTCTACATCTTTTCAATATCTTCTGATAAACTCTTTTTCCAAATAAAATCTTTCCCTAATTTCGTTAAAGCGATGTCCTCTGCTTCCATTGTAAAAAGTGTGACCACTGGTTGAAGTTTGGATATCCAACTATCATTTCTCCAAAATTAAACACATATCCAATTGTTCTCTTCTATGAATTTTAATTTCTGCCAAAGTTATAGTCAACAAAACCTTCCAAAGGATCATCTATTCTAAAGAAAATTTCCAAGTCTTTAGAACCCTTCATGTACCAGAGTATTCACTTCACTTCCTCTCTATGCTCCATTTTGGGGATCGATATAAACTTGTTGATAGGTCCCACTACTTGTGAAATGTACAAATGAGTATAGACCATGATGTACATTAAACTTCCAACAACTGATGCATGTGTAAACTTCACCATGTACTCAGAATCGGCTTCCATTCAAGGTGAATTCTCCTTACTTAGCGTGAAATTCCTAGCCATGGGTGTGGTCATGGGTTTTTATTCCAATATACTAAAGTGTTCCACCACCTTTTATATGTATTTCACCTGATTTAGATACAGTGTACTTAAACTTTGATCTCATACAATTCTCCTCCCAATAATTCTCTTTATCAAACTGAGATCCTTCATCTCAAAGCTTATGGATAAATCAACCTTTAGCTCATCGATCCTTTATTTCACCAAACCTATCATTATCATATCATCCACAAAAATTAGAAGGATGATTAAACTCCCATTTTCAAACACCTTTTGGGTCGACATTGCTTCATACAAACTTATATCCCATCATGAAATCATTTAACTTTTGATTCCAATTCCTTGACGCCTACTTCAAACCACAAAGGCAACAATTGAGTTGACACACAAGTTCCTGGTTCTATTAACCCTTGAAACTAGTAAGTTTCTCTATATAGATTTATTTATCTAAATCCTCATGAAGGAATATTATCTTCATGTCCAACTTCTCTAGATGAATATCTTCTAATGTAACCATACCCAACACTATTCAGATATTTTTATGATTAACTACCATAGAAAAGATTTCATAGAAATCTAATCCTTTGTTTTATTGAAAGCCCTTAACAGCTAGCCTAACTTTGTACCTCTTTCCTACCATCTACCTCTTACTCTAGTCTATAAACTCATTTGTTTTGAAGTATATTCTTCCCAAAAAGTCTCTCCATTATCTCCCATATTCCAGATACATAGAGGGAATCAAGTTTATCCCTCATGGATAAATCCCGCTATTTAAAATCCTTCAAAATTCTTGCCTACTTTGGGAAGTTAGGATCTCCATCATCTGTTATATGCAGATAATGCAAAGTAATCACATAACTTTACACTTATAGCCTTTCCTAGGTATATTTCCATGATTTTCCTCATGACTGAGCTTATTCTGGTAGTGTAAATTCCAAGGTTTGAACTTCTAGTGCTCGAACTTCAACAATACTTGAACTCATCAGTACAAATGTCCTTGAAAACGCTATTGGAATTTGACCTTTTTCTTTCTATAACTCCACTAGTGGTATCATGCTTCCAATTTTGATATAATTTTTCTAATCAATGAAACTTAATAAAATTTAGGTGGTCCATCTAGCTGAAACTTAGGTTTTGATTCTACTTTTCTTTTATCAGAATTCCCCTCCTTATTCTCTTCCACAAGATCCACTCATTGAAGATCACACTTTGACTTCTAATGACTTTATGAAAGTCATTATCTTAATGTAAAAATCCAAATTATTCACCATCATAGCCAAAAAAATTAAAATTCTCAAGACTTATCCTCCATATTTTCTCTTTAATTGGCATCAACATGGGTATAGGCAAGTTCTTTGAAGACTTTGAGGTGGTTAAAATCAACATTTCTTTATGACTAGTAGTTCTTTGGAAGTTGTTTTCCAATGTGTGTTGATGGAATTTTATTGACTAAGTATGTGGAATAGTTCATAGAATCCACCCAAAATGCCTTAGGGAACCCTAAATGAATCCTCATGTTCTTAACCTTTTACACCAAAGTTTTGTTCATCCTTTCAGTAACTACTCTATGCTCCAGAGTCCCCAACATGATCTTCTCAAAGTGAATCCCCTTCCACTAATAGAACATTTGAAATTCCCTACTTATGTACTCACCATAATTGTCTCACCATAAGCACTTTAACTTACTTTTGGTGTCCTCTATGATCCTCCATTGAATGAAAGTCTTAAACACCTCAGACTTGTGTTTGATGAAGTACACCCATGATTTGTGTGTGAAGTCATCGATGGAAATCATGTAGTACAGTGAACCTCCATGAGAACACACCAGATTTGGATCCTAGACATTTATATGAACTAACACCAACTTCTAATGCTTTGTAATTTTCCCTTTTATTCAGAAGTACACCTTCCATTTCTTTGGAATTTTCCCTTCCATTCAGAACGACACTTTTCACTACTTTCCAAAGATGTAATCCTCACATGTTCAACAATTCGTGTTTCTAGACTTCAACAATCCCTTAGCAACTATAATTTTCATTCCCTTTTCACTAAGGTACCCAATATGATCATGCCAAAATTTAATGGAAGTAACTTCCCCGGAATTCATCACTACTTTCGATGAACTTGTAATATACAGGGTCTTGTCTTTCACTCCCTTTGCTACAACCATGAATCCATGTGAAATATCCCATGTTCCACTCATGAACATTATATAGAAACCTAAGTCATCAAATTGTCACATGTAAATTATATTCCTCCTTAATCCAAGTATGTGTCACACTCCTTTCTAGTTCGAAAAGCTTTTATTCCTTTTCTAGACGGAAATATCACACATGCCAAAAATCTCAAGAGAATTCCTATCCACCAGATGATCTCTTTTATATCTTTCAAATATGTAATTTTTCATACTCCCCCACTAAAATTTTGAATAAAATGAATCTCCAAATTCTACCACCCAAGACTCAAGTGAGTGGGAAATAATTAATAGAAAACCACTCATTTTCTCTAACACAAGGTTCACAAACCCACTAACAAAAGTATATATTTTGATGTTCCCACATGATCACTAAAATCCTTTTTTAGGTGGATTTTAATCCCATAATTCCAACACAATGGAGTACATTTTTCCAAGTTGCTCTAGCTCCAACTCCTCCCACATTTTCTCTTATGGTTACCTTTCCTTATGATCATTAATCATATCCATTCTACATTGTATGTATCGCTAGAAGATACCTGGATCTCCTTATGATGAATTTCCTCATTCAAGATTAGGTCATGAACATCCATGAACTTTGAGTTTGTCTTTTTACTAGAATTACTCACATCTAACATCATCATGTCCCATGAATTCAAAAGTGATAAAAGTAACAACACCCAAACCAGGTCTCTAAATTCTACCTTTACAGATTCCATCTAACTTCTAATTACATTGAAGTCATTTATATGATCAAAGAAAAATCATCCTTCTGATATCCGTATCATAAATAATCTCTTTAGAAAGAACCCCCTGTTCATTGTCATAGGCTTCTCATGCATGTCAGTTAACGTCTTTATGTTTCCTCATACGGTATTTAATTATTGGATATTGAACACTATGTTTTAGACAAGTGACAGTAGCATCAAATTGGGTGCTTTCTTATCCAGCCTCTCTCACTTTTCTTTTTTCATCGCTTTATTCCTGGATCCAGACAACATAAAATTGAGGTCATTATGTATAAGATAATCCTCTGTCTACATTCTCTAAAATCCCAAATCCATTTCATCTAAATTCTCTAGCCAGAACTTGATCTCATCTGACACCATCCCACAAGAAATTGTGAACTCTCACTAATTCCAATCAATATAAAACAAAAGGTCTTGAACTTCTTATCAGTATTCTCCTACAAGGAAATGACATAATATCTTTACTAAACTGAGCATTAAAACGCCTTCATTGATTCCTAAACCTCCAGAATCACTCAAAATTTGATCTTTGATACCACTTGTTGGGTCCATGACCACCTTATAGTGAAACCACCAGAAGATATTATACTAAAACTTCATGCATGAAAGAAAATGATCTAGAATTAACCCCATGCATGACACTCATAACTTGGAAGACATGTGAACCAAGTCACTCACTACTACAAAATAGGTATTTAACAACGCTAAAAATGGCCTTTATCAGTGATAGAGAAGCACTGACTACCAGAGAGAGATTAAAATCCCCAGTATTTTATCAGCGCTAAAAAAGTGTTGATAAAGGGGTATATTGTAGTCTGTTGCAACAGCACACTACAACACCAGTGCAATGTGCTGTAACAACACACAACAACACCAAAAACACCACAAAACCACCAAGATAAAGTAAGAATACAGAATTTAAATGAACTAAAATTTACAAAACAAATACAAGAAAAAAATACTGTATTATATACATTTCAAACATTGGTTCATACAATTACATAAGTTTAAATTATTACATACATTCAATAACAACAGTCTTATTTGTCTTTTGATATTAACCCCTACTCAAGAAAAAACACGCCTATAAAAGAAAACAATTATTATGTTTATAATAATATAAATAAATTAATTAATATAAAGTATTAATTTTAAACTAAACTTTGAGTCATACCAAGAACACTGTGTATTAGATTGAGTTACGGTTGATTCTTGCATGTCACATCATTTCTTATTCATATTCAAGCATTAACTCTATCAAAATTATCTAAATAATTATAAGATAAAAATGATAATGAAATTAATTAATAGAATATATAATGATGAGAAACAATCTAGGCTCATTTTCTCAGTTTTGGCGATGTAATGTGCATTTTAAACTAAAATGACACTTATATATTGAAAACACGTGCTTGGAGTCATACCGGTCACACCGTGCATTGAATTGATGTGAGGTTGATTCTTACATGTCTCAAATGACTTATGGATAATTTTACTTGAGTATAAAAACAATATGAATGTGTTTTCTTAGTTTTGAGTACGTTGCTTGTCTTTTTTACTAAAATGTCATTTTAAACTGGAAACGCGCACTTTAGCTCATATTGGTCACATAGTGTGTCGGTTTGATAAGATACTAATTCCTAAACATCAAGAACAAAATATGAGTCATTTTATTAAATTATCAAGACAATCTGATCATGTTTTCTCAGGTTTCATAGAGTGACACTTTTTGAACTAAAATGTCAATTTTTAACTCATAATTGACACATTGAGTCATATCGGGAACATCGTGTATCATACTGAGGTTTGAATGATTTATACACATAAAATGACTTATGGATAATTTTAATAAATTATCAAAACAATCCAAATGTGTTTTCTCCATTTTTAGTAGGTCATTTGTCCTTTTTAATAAAATTGATGTCAACTTTAAATAAAAATACGCATTTGGAGTCATACTTATCACACTGTGATTCAGATTGAGGTGAGGCTGATTCCTACATGTCAAAAATGACTTATAGATCATTTTACTAAAGTATCAAAACAATATAAATGTTTTTTATTGGTTTTTGAGTAGGAAAGTTGTCCTTTTTACTAAAATTGATGTCAATTTTAAATAAAAATATGCACTTGGAGTCATATCATTCACACCATGGGCTGGATTGAGGTTTGGATAATTCTTAAACATCCTAAATATATTATGGATAATTTTCATATGGTATAAAAATAATATGAATGTGTTTAATTGGTTTTGAGTATGTCACTTTTCTTTTTTACTAAAATGTTATTTTAAACTAGATTCACTCACTTTGACTCATACCGATCACACTGTGCATCGGTTTGACATGAGACTGATTCTTAAATGTAAAAAATGACTTATGAATTGATGTCCTCAATTATAAATAAAATAAGAGCATGTTTTCCCAATTTTCAGTGAGTGAAATTTTTTGAACTAAACTGCCGATTTTAAACTGATAATGGACACATTGAGTCATACCGAGAACATCGTGTATTGGATTGAGGTGAGAATGATTACTACACATAAAAAATGACTTATAGATCTTTGAAAAAAATTATAAAAACAATATAAATATTTTTATTTGGTTTTGAGTAGGTTAGTTGTCCTTTTTACTAAAATTGATGTCAAATTTAAATAAAAAGACTCACTTGGAGTCATACTGGCCACACCGTGTGTCAGATTGAGGTGAAGATGATTTCTACACGTCTCAAGTGACTTATGGATATTTTTACTAATGTATTAAAATAATCCAAATACATTTCCTCAATTTTGATTATGCCACTTGTTTTTTTACTTGAATGTAATTTTAAACTGGAAACACATACTTTGACTCATACCAATCACATTGTATATCGGTTTGATATGAGACGGATTCCTACATGTCAAAAAGGACCTATGAATAGATGATCTAAATTATCAAGAAAATATGAGTGTGTTTGCTCTATTTTCAGTGAGTGACATTTTTTTAACTAAATATCGATTTTAAACTGATAACAGACACATTGATTCATAGTGGTCACACAATTCATCGAATTGAGGTTCAGTTGATTCCTAAATGTCCCAAATGGATCATGGATCATTTTTCTAAAGTATCAAAATAATCAGAATATGTTTTATCAGTTTTGAGTATGTTAATTGTTCTTTTTACTAAAATTAATATAAATTTTAAATAAAAAGAACCACTTAGAGTCATATCGATTACACTGTGTGTCAGATTGAGGTGCGGCTGATTTTTATACACACCAAAGTATCAAAATAGTACTAACTTCCAATTTTACCACATTTCCATTTTCTTTCTATGTCAAATTACCAACACTTCATATTGACTTGATGTTCTTTCCTAAAAAACTTTTATCATTGTTTAAAGTTAGAAGAGAATAGGAAGCTCAGGTGCCCATTATATCACGAGAAGTCGCCATAATGAGAACATGAGCTTCCTCTACTCTTCTGGTTTTCAACAATGAAAAAGGTTTTTCAGCTAAAAATATAGAATCAATATGTAGTGCTGGCGGTTAGACAAAGAAAGGCAATGAAAATGGAAAATGTGGTGACATTGGAAGAAAGAATTATTTTATCTCTTTTGTGGCTTGTTGCAGATAGTTGAAAACAAAATATGACTTCCCAAAATATTTGTAAAAAAACTCAATAATTATTAGATAAAAATGATAAGTAAATTAACTTATAAATGGTAGATAAAATTATGAAAAAATTAATTAAATAATTAATAGGAATTCACCTTTTCTTGATGGTTTTACGCATTCTTGACACATTTACTTATTGTCATTATCTCAGTTGCAGGATTGAAGTCCAATCCCTTGTGATCATGAGTAGCTTTAAACAAACCACCCCAACTCGAATAAAAGAATCCACCTATATAAGAAAACAATTATTATATGAGTAATTCTAAAAATAAATAAACTATAAATATGAAACAATACATTAATTCTATGGATAATTATTTTACTATGAAAACATTGTTGACCATAGAGATATGTTGATGGTAAATAAAGAATGATGATAAAATAATGCAAATAGATCTCGTCAAACAATCAATCAACGAGTGAGGAGGATGAGGAGAAAATAAGATACCTTGGATTAAAGCTTTGAATAATCCAATAGAAATTAAATATACTCTATTGGGTTCATAAAATATTCATTTTGTACAATAAATATGTAATAACCTGGATCTTCTTTTCAGGTATGTTTTCCTTTTTCTAGTGTTTTTGAGGAAAAGATGAGTTTCTAGAAATTTCTTAAGTACACACTGTGTACTTTATGAGTACATGTTGTGTACTCGTTTACCATAGGTAGTCGGGTGCTGGCCGTGTAGCATCCATGCACATGGCCATGTGTGGTGACCTGGAGACCTCCTAATGCGGGGGGCGGTGAAGGAAAGTACACACCGTGTACTTACTTTTTTTTCATTAAGCGCACTGGGGTCATGTCTAATTGGCAGAAAGCCCTCCTTCTAGGTCTATTTCATTCGGGAGAGACCGTACGGCTGCGGTATTTCCCTGACCTCCTGATCAAGTGTCTGTTCTATGAATCAACCATTTTTGATTGCATTGGGATCGCCTCGGTAAGCTCTTCCTTCTTCTAGAGCTTCGTTTCCTGATTCCTCCTCTTTGAAGAGTTATCTTCAGTTGAGTGTTTTTAGTTTTTTTATAGATCTATGGTGTTCTTGGGCGATTCAAGGCTTAGGTTTCATGTATAATGATCCTACAACACCAAGGTAGGTAGTTTGTGCCTTTCCGTTAAAAGTCTTTGTGTTATATGTGCAAAATTTCCCAATACCCTTGAACTTGGTATTGCATGTTAACTGTTTTAGCCCTGTTAATTGTCTGTCATACTTGTATGCTTGAGTAGAGGTTAATTGAATGTGAATAGGGTTGATTTCTATGCTTTGTAATTTTTTTCCCATGCATGTTTTGTTTGTGACCGTTTGGTCTTGCTTAGCCTGTTAGGCTGCCTTGTTTGTTTCCCATGCCTAGTATTGTAGGATGGAGTGATGTTTATCTGACATGTTGTTATAATGTAGACTGTTAGCCAAGTAGTTATTGAGGTTTACTTTGGCCATATTGAATTTCTGTGCATGTTTGACTTACACAGGGTTGTGGGAACCTGGTGTAGTAGACCATAAGGAGAATGGACGTAAGGGCTTCTCTAGAGTGTATATTTTTACTATTACAATGCGAGACCATATGGAGAATCGACGTAAGTTCTTCCTAAGAGTGTCAGTAGTTCCTCAACGCGGGCAACATGGTTAATGTGATGTAAGTGATTCCCCAGATAACCTTTTAGTTATTTATACAATACTATAGGGGGAATTGACGGTGAGTGCTTCCCCAGAGAGTCTATACTAAAGCTGAACCAGAGGGGTTAGACTATGTGTACTTCCTAGAGGGTTGATTGTGTTTTCTAGGTAGGACTAGAGGGTATTAGGCTATGAGAACATCCCAGAGGGTTACCTGTTTGTGATTATCTACTTACTTTCCATGTGGTGTTTGAATTCTTTGAAAATGTAGTAATGTTTACTGTTGAGTACTTCCATGTTTACTGCTTATTTTGCTTATTACCTACCATATATATTCACTGACTCTTAGGCACAAATCTCTTGGTGGTTTCCTGCTGGGATTTAGTCTCACACCCTATTTGGGTCATGATTTTGAGCCCAAACAGATTATATTGTTGCAGGTATAGATAAGGGCAAGCACCCTTTTACTTCAGGTTCCTGACTGCTTTGGGAGCTGGAGAGCATGGGACTAAGCTGAGGCTTGCGATGCTGAGGAGTTGTTTCCTTATTTTCTTTTGTACTTTGGTTTAGTTTTGTATTTCGGCATTGTGATGTGTTTGGTTTCTATCCTAGACATATGTATCATGCATCATTATATATGTTCTCCAGTTTCTTGTTACTTTCAATCTTCCGTTGCTTACTGTTATATGCCATAATCTGCAACGTATGGGAGTAAAGATGGATTCTAGGTGTTGGTGTTGTAGGTATTCCAAATCTAAATCAGTGGGACACCTCTTTTATGATATTGAATGGGACAGAGGGGTGTGGTAGGCATTTGGAACCTTCTTTGGTTGGGATGGGTATGATGGGGGGCATGATAACTTCCTAATTTCATGGTTTAGGGATGTTGGTAAAAAGGGGGCTGAGAGGAAATCAAGGGCGATCATCCTAATGGCGGGGTGCTGGATAATATGGAAATCCAGGAATGAGTATCACCACAAAAACATTGTAGGAACTCAGGTGAGTATGATCTTCAAAGTGAAAAATACTCTTCTGGATTTGATCGGTCTGTGTCCGGAGTGCCAATCTGCTTCGTCTATGAGCACTGCTATGCTGAACCGGGGATGCGACAACCAGACCAGGAGTTTGGGACAGGGTTGATGGGTTTGCTGGCGAGCTCCCAGCCAGGGGATAAATCTTAATGCATATGGTTCTCTGATTACTGGGGAGATGTACGGGGACAGCGTTGTCAGAGATCAGAAGGGGTCGGTTCTTGCGGCTTTCACGACATCTTATGGTAGAGGAGATGTGCTATAGGCGGAGGCTTTGGCCTTGGTTACTAGATTGGAGGTATTCAAACAAAGGCAGATTATTCTGAAGATGGTGGAGACAGACTCTATGATCTTGTACAAAGCGTTGCTTGGTCAAGGTAGTTTTCCTTGGAATATTGTTTATATTTTCAGGAGGTGCAAGATGTTAATGGGGAACCAGATGTAGATTTCTCATACGTGGCGGGAAGGGAATATGGTGGCCGATTTTCTGGCATCGATGGCAATCGCGAATCGAAGTATGGTTTCTTTCTTTAACTTGGGATCTTTTCCTAATGAGGGGATGATATTTGTTACTAATGATGCTATGGGTCTGCATTACTTTAGACCACCATGAGCAATGTAGTCGAGGATTGTTTCAAATCAATAAAAAGTTTATTTTCAGTCAGTCATCTTCATCGGCTCATATTTCGAACAGTTATCATTGCATTTTTCTGTTTGGAACTCATCCTCCATATCTTGCGGACATGCAACTATGTTTCTTGAAATACTCAAATCATAAGTCATCCATATGATGACTACTGATCATAGTAATACAAGAAACATAAAAGATACGGGGGATGAGTCTCAAGAAAAAAATTGGAATAATAACTGTTCGGGAGATGAAACCGGTGACGATGACAGTTTTAATCCATTATGTTCTCTAAAAGGGGTAATACCTCCCATTTTTGAAAATTACATGGATAGTAATCAGAGATTATTAAGAGTGGAACCAAAAGGCAATGTTAAATAATGATCTGTTTTTAGATGGATTAAATTAAAACATACATAGTGTTTATTATATGTGTGGTGAAATAAATGAAGTAATTTTTAATAAGTATTAATGAGTGGATTATCATTTCAAATATGGCTATATTTTTACAAAGGTATAGAAAACTAGCTAAACCATTTTTTGATTTGGGGTCGGTAAAAATTTATGGTAATTGTATTTGAAAGATGAAATTGATTTTTGGTAGTGAAAATTGATCATATTAGATAATGGGACAATTAAATACTAAGTTAAAAAGGGTAGGTTGAGATGTTTTTATGATTACAAGATAAAATTGATAGATATTTTTTATTAATTAGAATGGGGAGATTGTTAATAATTAAATAATGATGAAACATTGGAGGAAATTAATTTTTAATTGAGTAGCATGGGGGGAGCACACGTGGCTTAGGTAAACTCAAAATAAGACATTGATGGTGAGGAAAATGAAGAGGTATTATCAACTACAAGAAATACAAGCAAGTCTGAAATCAATGAATAAAATTTCATTGATGATCAAACGGTTTTGGTGAAAACTCTAAGGAGTAAGACTCTATAAAAAACATCATTTTGTAAAAATTAGAGCCTAAATAATTTGGAGTGGTTGGAAAGGATGATAATTGAATAAAATCTATTCATGAGGATCTTGATCTAAATAAGAAAAATGTGACATGGGAAATTGTTCCAAGGCTGGAAGATAGAAATGTTATCAGAACCAAGTGGGTGTTCAGTAATAAACTCATTGACTATGGAAAAGTGGCTTAAAATAAAGAATGAATAGTGTGTATGGTGTCTCCTAGATCAAATGAATTTATATTTATGATAAATTTATTCTCATAGCCTGGTTGGAAACTATTTTTTTTTTTTACTATTTCAATGAAAATGTAGTTAAAAGTATATCAAATGGATGTCAAATCTATGTTCCTCAATAGAGTTCTTAAGGAAGGATTGTACATTGAGAAAATATATGGGTTTATTATGGATGAAAATGAGAGAAAGGTGTTCGAGTTAAAGAATTCTTCATATAAGATAAAGAAATCATTGAGGAACTGGTATTTAAGGTTAGATCAATACTAAAGAAAGCTTGGTTTTTAGCGAGGTAGAGTTGATCATAGCCACTACATCAAGAATGAGAATGATCAAATGATGTTGGTACTCATATACGTTGAAGACATAATATTTGAGGATTGTACAAAACATAATGAATTTTTTTTGGATCATATGAGGTGCGATATAGAGATATCTATGATTGGTGAAACATTTTCCTTGGTTTATAGGCAAATCAAGGAAATTGTAGCACGCTAATTTCTCAATCCAAATATTAAAAGAGGTTCCCAAGTGATTTGAAATTGAATATTCCAAACCAATAATAACACCCACCGCTATATGGATGAATTTTTCAAAAATTGATGATTGAAAAGAGGTATATGTCATGGAATATAGGTATTGGGAGCCTATTATACCTCACAACAACATGACCCAACATTGGGTTTGATATATTTCAATTCGCACAGTACCAATGTTCTTCCAAGGAGAGCCACATGCTATCAGGGAAGACAATACTTCAATATATCTAAAAAATAATGAATTTTGGGTTGTTTTATTATAGGATAGTGCAACTAGAGTTGTTGGGATACACGTATGTGGGATGATAAAGTTCATTGGATAACCAAGGGAACTTAGAGATATCAAAAAACCTGAATTTCATTCGAGATTTGGTTTCGTTTGACCCTTGAATCTCTCGAGCCTTGGATTCGAGCCTTGAAATAGTTGAAGCCTTGATTCTAGCCTAGTTTCGAGCTTGGATTCAATAATGAGGAGTGCTGACAGCAGGTGGCTTCCATAGAGAGCTTTGAATATCGTGAACTGGTTCGCGATGGTTAGGGTTCTTAAAATAGATTGAGACACTTTTATCAGATCTTCTAAAAAACACTAATAAAGATACCTTTTATCAGCGTTAAGTTAATAAGCACCGATAAATACTTACAATACTTTTTTTTAAATAATACTTTAAAAAAAAAGTATAATTATTATATATAATTATAATACTTCTTATAAAATAATAATTTTATAATTATTTAAATATATAATTATTTATTTATAATTATTTAAAAAATGATATTTATATAATTATATATATTTATATAATTATATATATTTATATAATTATATATATATATATATTTAATAAATATATATAAATATAAATATATTAATTATATTAATTATTTAAATAAATTTATTATAATTTTATAATTATTTAAATATATATAATTATTTATTTATAATTATATAAATACTTTTTAAACAAATATTATTTATTTAATTATAATTATAAATGTATAAAAATAGTAAATATACATTTATAAATATATTTATTTATAAATATTTTTCTACAAATATTTTTTAACATTATTAATAAATATTTAATCTTAAGTGCATGCATGTTAAAAATGAGTAAAATTGAATAATTAAAAATGAGTACACTTTAACAATATTGAAAAATTGAATAAGTTTGATTAATTATATATAAATCATTTAAAAATGGATATATATTGAAATAAATATGAATACATATTGAAAATATTAAAACATAGTAAATAAATATATATAGAATAAATAATAGAGATTGATTAAATTCAACAAAAAATATTTGTGTATGTGCGTATGTATATAAAAATGCATTAATTACATATATTTAAAATCAATATCATATATTTGATCTATGTTAAATTGAAAAATCAAATGAAATTCAATTATGTTCATTACTCGATGCAATTAGTCATTATTTTTAATTCATAGTAGTTTTTAATTATAAACCATTATTCACTAAATATATTACTATTTAATGTAAATCATAAATATTTTATATTATATAAATCATATTTATATACATTAATATATATATATATATATAATATACTATATATTAACATTATCAATAATTATTTAATTAATAAAATGTTTAATTTTTTTCTCAATTTACTTACTTTTGATTTTTATTTGTTTAATTTTCATTTTACATATATCTATATATTTAATATATACTATTTATAATTTATATATAGTATAATCGATTTATTAATTTTTATTAACAATTATTTAATTGATATTTTTTTAATAAAACCTTTTTTATTTTTATTTATTTCATTATTTCATTTTATTTGGACTTTTATCTGTGCTAAAAAGCTCTAATAAAGGATTCCTTAATGGAAACTAAAAATAAAGCGCTCTTAAAGGATACCCTTTATCAGTGCTAAAAAATGTGCTGATAAAAGGTGTTTTTTATCAGTGTTGATAAAGGGTGTCGTTTATCAGCGCTATAAAAAAGCGCTAATAAAAGGTGCCCTTTTTTAGTGCTTATTTTAACACTGGTGAAGGGAATCTTTATCAATGTTTTTTTTTAGCACTGATAAAGTCTTGTTTTATATTAGTGATTGTACCACAATGTAAAACCATCAAAAGAAGCAGACAAGAACAATTAGAAACAACGATCAAAATAGAATTTTGAGTAACAAGGAACATCTCAAAGGTATTGTGCGGTGCGGGTTTGAGACCTGATCCATGGGAGAATGTTTCTTCACTTTTATTTAAATAATCGAGAGGATGGTTGTAATGATTTATCCAACTATATCTCTATGTCTCATTGTCTACCGATCACAAGTGTGTTGTTGTATTTTTATAGTAGAGTTCATCTGGTGCTTCCAGTCACCACCCCCATCCTATCTTCATAGGTAGAAGTCCACCTCCCATGAGATACATAGAGAAACCCTCTTTCTAGTCAAAGACATCCACTTCCTCAGTGTGCTCAGCTGATTAACTGTTCACCCCTCATTGAACTTTTAGGATGTCACTCTCACCTCATCTTCCAGTGAACGAACTTTTGATAGACTAGCTTCCACATGCACTGACCTATATCTTCTGGTGAACTAATCCCTAGCTATTTCCACTTTATCTCCATGCATACATTAGAAATAAGGCCATAAGATTTCCTCCTTTAGAAAAAATGAATCTCATACCTCAACAAAAATTGCCACACTACATTGCATTGGGTTCTTGCAACTCCATTTCCAAGTTAAGACAATCCATATCCTCACTAGTGTAATTAGTTGTAGATCATTATGAATGTTTCTTCCATTTTCTAAAACTATAAGAAAAAATTTCTAAAATGCACCATGAATTTGGGGAGGTCAAACACTATATATATATCCCCAAAAAGTAACACGTTTAATTGTTTGATTTAAATTATCTGTTATAAAAATTAATGTGATTTAATTATCCATTATGACAATCAATGAGATACATGATACTTCAACTATTTCAATCATCACAAATTTTTATAATAGTTCATTAATGACATTAAATGCTAAAATTACTGTCTTTTATCTACATATTCTAAAATCCCCAATTGGTCCTTTTTTCATAAATAAAAAATAAATATTTCTACCAGGATTTAATAGCTATCATTTATTATCTTGACTAGGTAATTCATTGAAAATTAATATTATAATTGATTTTATGATAATTAATAACACAGTCAATTGACCAAAAATTAATATCATAATTTATTGGCTGAAAATTAATATCCTAATTAATTGGTTGACAATTAATATCATGATTAATATAATTAATTATTTAGTAGTTGATCAGCCATAATTTGTTCATTTAATACAAGTAAATATATGAATACAACTATCTATTAATTATTACAATTCTAGATATGTGTATAACTATGTAAATTTACTCGTTGTATACAATTCTGAAAATAGGTTTGTACAATTATATTTCCAATCATGTATGTTTTATAGTTTTGTATCTGTAATCATTGTATGTATTCATGTCTATGTATTGAAAATGTGTATTAATTAATAGATTTTATCTGGTTTTTTATGCAGCCTTTTTTTTCAATATCAGGAAAACACTGAAAATCATAAAACTAATGCATATGTATACAATTTTAAAAATACCATCACTATGTAGTTGTTTTTTTCTATATTTACATGTAATGGCCCGAAACTCTCTAGTTTATTACTTTGTGAAAAATATGGTGGTTGAGGTGTTCTGGAAGGTCACGATGACTTATTTCAACACTGAGAACCATAAAAATAATGCATATATATACAAAATTTATAGTTTTTCAAGTTATCCAATTGTAGGTCATTTACAGTAGGTCTCTGGCGGTGAGTCGCGATGGTGACTCACAATGGTGAGTCGCAATGGTGAGTCGCAATGGTGAGTCTTAATGGTAGGTCGCTGACGGTGGGTCAGGATCGGCGAATTAGGACCGGTGATTCGGAGTGGTGAGTCAGAATGGTGGGTCAGGACCGGTGAGTTAGGACTAGTGAGTTAGGATGGTGACTCACTAATGGTAGCTCACAACGGTAGCTCACAATGATGACCCACACCAGTATCTCTTTGAACGGTAGCTCATGATGGTGACTCGCAACGATAGCTCATCCAACGGTGAGTCATCTAGTGGTGAGTCGTCTGACGATATCTCATCCAATGGTAGTTCATTCCAATGGTGAGTCATGAACAATGTTTCCAGCTTCCTTCAGATTTATCCCTTTAATGTTTTCTTTGGCGTAAAATGATTTTAATATTATATTTAATGGTTTTGGAGCTGTTTTGAATCATATCTATCTTCTAAAAACTTGAATCTTCCTTTGACTTCCAAACTGTGTGGTCTTGGTCAAGATATATCTTTAATAGCTTTTAAAAAATGTTTCTCCCATTGATTTTGGATCCGGCCTTTCTAAATATAATATCTCCTCTTTTTTGTGTGCTTCCCTTTCTCTTGGTGCGAGACACCCGAACCTTTCTCCCCCCCCCCCTGAGGAGTCATGAAATTATGTTGTAGCCTTTGGACCATGTTTTCCCTAGAGGCTCTTCCTACTGCATGTGCACTCCCTACTTTGGTGCAACCAGGAATTGTCAAATGTCTCTTCTTCCAAGTAGGGTTTCCTTCATTTCTCTCAATTGGGTATCATATGGGGTGGGTGTATGAATGTATCCTTGTGATTATAGTTGAATACAAATTCAATAAGGATAATTGAATTGGTTTTAAATCAATAAACAATGGTTGGGGAAGGTGACGTATGATCGTACCATTTTATTGATATTTTGATCAATGTTGTGAATTGTATAGGCTATATGCCTACTAAAAATTGTGGTCATTGATGATCCTTGGTTGCACACAGAATGTTTGTGAATGCATATTTTTTTACTTCTTATTAAACAAATACATGGAATCTGTTAACCACGTATATTCTACTAAAATAAATGGATGCCCCAGGATGAAACTATTTCTGTGATAACTTCTGAATTAACAATTGGAAATTGAGTAAGGAATGTCTTGTTAAATATGAATATGCATTTCCTTGGTTTTTTTGGATGTGTGTTGTGCGTGTTTTTGTCCTAACTTGTGTTGTAGTAGGGTTGTGGGAATTTTTTTGTGATTTGGGGTGGTTCGAGTGGTGTAATGGAATCTCAGGTTGAGAGATTGATTGATTGTGAGATGGATGGGTAGTGTTTTGCAGCAGGGCTACGACCAAATTATTCTACGTTTGTGTTTCTAGGTGTGGATGTGAGTTGGGGGGTTTTCTTTGGTGAGAGGATGGATTGGGCGGAATGACTTTGAAAAATGATGATGGAAATAGTTGGTATGGGTGCTTCTCCATTAATGACCTCAGTATGTTATGTCATGAATGGGTGTTAAATAGAGAGGAATGTGAAGTGGGTTAATTTACCATGATTTTTCTTCCTCTAGGTGACTTTTTTTGTGTGGATTATTGTTTTTTGTGCTTAGTAGATACTCAGGTATTGATGGAATGAATAAATGAATCATTAATAAAGAATGAGAATTGGTTAATTTAATTGTATGGGGCATGAATTGAGTTTTTGGTTGGTCGTGTGGTTGTTCATTTAGTGGTAACAACAAATGTTGTATTGTGAGTTGGTTGTTGGTTGAAAACCTATAGTTTGGGCTTTAGTTTTTGGTATCATATATGTATTACTTGTATTTTCATTTTGATTTCTATACGTACCCCCACCCTAGTTGAGCACTATGTGCCAAAAACCCCCATCCTCACAGGGGAGGGTCTCTTTCCTAAACATCATGGTGGTAGGATGGATGTATGGTCACCCACCTGCTCTTATATACTCCTTCCAGGTGGTGGTAGCCCACAATTCTTTAGGCAGGTTGTGGTTTGTGAGGACTGGGTGTGTGTACGGGCGAGTTGTGCTTTCCTAGGTATCTTTAGGATGAGACAAGTTGTGCTTTCCCAAGTGTTTTTCTGGATGATATGAGTTATGCTTTCCCAAGTGTCTTTGAGATGAAATGAGTTGTGTTTTCCCAGGTTTTTTTGGGATATGATGTGGTTTGTGGATCAGGTGTCTGTAGGTGGGATGTGGTGTGGTTTGTGAGGGCCCAAGTGTGTGCGGGTAGTATGTGATGTTGTTGTGGCCCAAGTGTCTGTAGGAGGGATGTGATGTGATTCATTTTCCCAAGTGACAGGACTAGCTGTGAGGCCTAAGTGTGTGTGGGCGAGTTGTGATGTGGTACTTTCAGAAGAGGTGGGACCATGAGGATGTTTTTCATTAGGAAAGAGTGGCTAAACTAGTGGTAAGTGGTGCAAGGTACCCAAATCATCGATGTACTTATTATATTACTTTACTTGACTTGTGTTACTTAGTGAGTGTGCCTTAGTGAGGTTGGGACTACTAGTATACCTTGTTTGGTATTGTTGGGTTCTATTGTTTTCTCACGAGAGTGTTAGTATGCTTTTATAACTTGTACATGAGAGACTTTGGTTTTTCCTACTGAGTATACTTGTATGCTCACCTTATGTATATAAAACTGTTTTCAAGTTTCCAGGAGGATTTCTTGGACTGTGTTGGACCTTACTAGCTCAGAGGTTGGGATAGTTGTTGTGTCTCTACTTAGCCTTGTTTTTGGAATTTACTTTGGAGTTTCATTTTATTCGTAATATTTGTATTTTAAATATGCATGTGGGATGGATTTTGGATTTCTTTTATATTTATAGTACTCATAGTTGTTTTGATATGGACCATCTTATCTCTCGATCTTTTTTTCTTTAAAAAGGGCAATGTCTCTAATTTAGTGAGATTGTATACCCTTGGTGCTAGTCACCACCCTGGGGCCTACTAGAGGCGATACTCAAGGGTCATTATCTCCCTTTCTTCATTTACATCCCAATAGGTGCATCTTTGGAGGTAGGGGGTCATGAAAAAATGATATTAGAGGTTATGTTTGAGAGATTGGATGGATTTTGGAGTTATTCATAGTGAGGATTTCATGGGTTGGTAGGGAAATGGTGTCAGGTGACCTCAGTGCGTGACATAGGGCGGGGAAGACCGACTAGGACATAGGATTTTAGGGGGGACCGTGATCTGATTCAAGGACTCTGGGTCTATCGAATGACCAAGTGAGGCTACACCGTTTACAGGGTAGAGACCCTAGGAATGGTACATGCATCATAATGACTTGTGTTCTTATCTAAGTTGGGTTGTTTTGGGGAAATTGAAATGGATAATGAAATGATTTAAAATTAATCTTAAATAAAATTTCATACTACTCAGGCTTAGGAATTCATTTTTTACCTTTTTAGCTATGGAAATTGGTCATCGTTCGTGTGTGACTCGGGTGGTTGAGGACCAATAGGCCAATATGGTTGATCGATGGAGGGTTCATCTAGTAGAGTAGGATGACCAGTGGTAGAGAACATTGCGTTCTTTCCAACTGTAGGCATTAGGAAAGTACGATGGAAATGTTTTGGACATAGAGACAGAGAGCTAGCTTGAGGAGCTTAGGATCACCTTCATTTTGATTTGGGCTTCGACAGAGTACTGGGTTCCTTTGGTAGTGATCCAGATGTAGGGAATTGTGCATCAGTGGTTGAAGTTGTGCCTAGGGGAGAGGAATGAGGCTTACATTATGTGTGTTGATTTCGAGAAGGAGTTCTGAGTGGAATTCCTTTCATCGACTATGAAGTCTGAGAAGAGGTAGGAGTTACTCTCCCTCCAGCAGGGGAGTATGTAGATACAGAAGTTGGGGATTAAGTTCAAGGATCTCCTCTGTTTTCCCCAGATTTTTTTCTGTATGAGGAGTCTCGTGCGATATGCTTAGAAGAGTCACTTCATCCTTCTATCCATTATGCAGTTACTCCCTTTACATTGTCGACGTACTTGGAGGTTTAGAAGAAGGCAGAAGTGATTGAGCGGATGCACTCGTGAGGAGTTCTACCACGAGAGGGGATTCGGTAGGGTTCTTTGAGAGGCAAGGTTACCAGTATCAAGTCTCGGGCACTAGGGCCTTCAAGGCTTTGATCGGTGGGGAGTTGACCTCAGTAGTTTCTATTTCAACCTTCTGGTCCTTGTGCCTTTCTCATGAACTTGGGACTGGGGTGTTTCATCTGTGTAGTTCATGGTCATCTTCAGAACTAGTTCCCAATTGTTATTCGAGCTTGGTATGGTGGAGGTTAAAAGTTTAAACACTAGTCTCAATATTAATTTCCAGCTAGGCCGTTTCAGCAACAGGGACAATAGGATTATGCTCCATTAAGGGTAGATGGAGTGGGTAGAGGCCGACCTTGGGGTGTTCCTTAGGTATCTCGACATGGGCGTGGTCATGGAGGAGTTCGTTAGTAGAGGGGAAGAGGAGTTGTGTGTGGTTAGTTACATGTAGTAGAGGCAGTAATTTTGAAAAGATCAAAGATCATTAGAGGTACGATTAGTTTGTTTAGTACCCTTGCTTGCGCTTTATTTGATTTAGGAGTTACACACTCCTTTGTTGCACCCACTCTTTCCCATGCTCTGGTGTTATATGTAGAGAGGCTTATCATGCCCCTAGTGTTGAGTACGCTGGTTGGAGGCCATACCATCTTGTTTGATGTGTTCCAGGGATATAGACTGATGATGGGGTCGCATAAGTCATGTGGGGATCTCTTCTTGTTATAGATGCAACCATACGATGTCATTCTTGGCATCAATTGGTTGTATTACATGTGCTCTGTTATCGACTACTTCTAGAGAAGAGTCGTTTTTTCAGACGTGGATGGACAACGCGTGGATTTCATTAGTGAGTGAAGTTGTTAAGTGGGTAGTCGGCATATGGATCCCCTTATCTCTTTATTGGCTAATCTATCTGTGGATGCTGAGATGATGGTGGCTCCCAGGGTATTTGAGGAATTCTTGGATGTTTTCCCTGAGGAGGTTGTGACTCTACCCCCTCGACGTGACACTGAGTTCGGGATAGACTTCCATCTCATTTATTCTCTGATTTTTATGGCTCCTTATCAGATGACACCTTATGAGTTATGGGAGTTGAATTAATATTGATGAATTGATGAAGAAGGGATTTATCCAGCCCAGTGTGTCATCACGGGGTTCTTTAGTGTTGTTCGCTAAAAAGGAATATGGTGTTCTAAGGTTGTGCATATATTACAGGCGGCTGAATCAGGTGACGATCAAGAACCATTACCCCCTTCCAAGGATATATGATCTTTTCAACTAGATGAGAGGGGAAAATTGGTTTTCTAAGATCAATCTATAGTTTGGATATCACCATTTGAGGGTGAAGGAGGGCGATATACTGAAGACTACTTTCAGATGTATGTATGGGCACTTCGAGTTTGTAAGCATGTCATTCGGTGTTAGGAACACACTAGCTATGTTTATGGGGCTCATGAACTTCATCTTTCGTGAGTTTCTAGACCATTTTTTCATCATATTCATCGATGATATCTTGATCTACTTGAATTCATAGGAGGATAATACTGAGCACCTTAGGATTGTCTTGCAAGTCCTTCGATGCCACCAGCTCTACAGAAATTTGTCCAAGTGTAAGTTCTAGAAATAAGAGGTTCATTTCCTTGGGAATGTGGTATCCCAACAGGGTGTGGCAGTTGACCCATCAAAGGTTTAAGTAGTTGTTTCTTGGTAATTACCCAAGAATGTGGCAGTGGTTCATGGTTTTCTTGGTCTTACGGGCTATTATCGAAGGTTTATACCTGATTTCTCTTGATTTGCAGCTTCATTAATAACCTTGAACAAGAAGAATCAAGATTTTTTATGGGGTGATCAGTGTCAGGTAACATTTGGCTATATGAAGGGTAAGTTGGTTAGCGCTCTGGTACTCTGATTTCTAGAGGAAGGGGTGATGTTTGAGGTGTTTTGTGATGCTTTTTATTTGGTATTAGGATGCATCTTGATGCAGTAGTGGGAAGTGATCTCATATAGGTCTAGGAAATTACGTCCCCATGAACGTAACTATGCCACCCATGATCTAGAGCTAATAGAGGTTGTGTTTGCATTAAAGTTGTAGGGGCATTACCTCATTAGGGAGCGCTTTGTGGTCTTCACATATCACAAGAGTTTGAGATATATCTTTTCCCAACATGATCTGAATTTTTAGCAATGGAGGTGGATATAGTTTCTTTAGGACTAAAATTTTGAGATCACCTACATCTCAGGAAAGAGGAATGTCATGGCTGATGCTTTTATCATAAAGTCATAGAAGTAAGTTGTTCAGGAGTCTACGGACGCTTAGAAGACAATGAAGGAGTTGGCAGTCCTGCACTTGGATGCAAGGGTGGATAGTGGTAAATGCTATTTGTTTCATATGATGGTACAATCTTCTATGATACAGCAGGTGGAGGATTATTAGTGGGGATACTTAGAGGCAAAGTTGATGCACGATTGCGTTGACTATGGTGATGCTCTGGAGGGATGGTCAAAGGATGGTCAAAATCAGATGTTGTTTTGTGGAAGGATGTATATTCCAGTGATGATGTGTGAGGGAGTCCTTTGTGAGTTTCATAACTCACCCTTAGCGGTACACTTAGGTATTTCTAAGATGTTTCGTGGCTTGAGGATGCAGTTTTGGTGGCTCGGGATGAAATGGGAAGTGCCAGAGTTTGTGGCGAAATGCTTAGTGTGCTAGCAGGTAAAGGTTGAGCATCGTGTTCCTGATGGTTTGTTTCATCCCTTAGATGTACCCAAGTGGAAGTAGGATGACATATCAATGGATTTATTCATAGGGTTACTCAAATCTCAGGGAGGATATGATGTTATCTAGGTAGTAGTGGATCAACTGATGAAATTGGCTCACTTCTTAACGATCAAGTAGTTGGGCGCAGTAGATGTCGTGGCAAAGAGGTATGTGGTTGAGGTAGTGCAACTACATGGAGTTCTGAGATCAATTTTCTTGGATCAGGATACATGTTTTGCCTCACGAGTCTGGAGGGGATTGAAACATGCTTTTGGCACTCAGTTACACCTCAGTACTACCTTCCACCCTCAAACAGATGGGCAGATAGAATAGACTATCCAGACATTGGAGGACATGTTGTGAGCATGCGTCTTATACTTTTTTGGATCTCAGGTATAAAACTTTTTCTTGGTAGATTTTTCTTGAAATAATAACTATCATTCTTCCATTTACATGGATCTATTTGAATCTTTGTACAGAATATTGTTTCATTCACCTTTGTGTTGGATAGAGGTTGGGGAGATAGTTGTTCACCCCGAGGTAGTGTAGAGCACGACAGAGAAGGTTCAGCTTGTTTTTGAGAGGATAAAAGTGGCACAAGACCGACATAAGTCATATTTCGATCACATGATAAATACCTTAGATTTTGAGGTTGGGGACCACATGTTCTTAAAGGTTTCCCCCTGATGTGGGAATTAGAATTTTGGTAGGGGGAGTAAGCTTTCTCCCAAGTCTGTCGGACCCTTTGAGGTGTTGAGGCGAGTTGGCGAGGTGGAATACCAGTTGGCGCTTCCACTACAGTTGGATAGGATCGACAATTTATTTCACATATCTCAACTCTGTTAGTATCTTCACAATGACTCTCATGTCATTGACTGGGGATAGTTGAATATCGAAGATGATGTGACATATGTGGAGTGTCCAGTAGAGATCTAGGATCATCAGAAGAAGGTGCTATGTAGGCAGACCATTCCTTTGGTTCGTGTGTTATTGAGGCATGGTGTTCTCTAGGAGAGTACTTGGGAATGAAAAATGAATATTTTTTCCCAATACTTAGAGTTGTTTTGAGTTTTGGATTTTTCTGTTTTATTTTGAAATGTAAGGTTTAAACTTTGTTTTATGAAATAAGTTGTTTTCCCTTTTAGTTGACATGTGTGTGGTGAAATATGTGATGAAGTCCTAACATGTGAAAAGGGGAGAACCAAATTCCTAATCGAGACGCATTAACTGTGATGTGATTAAACCTGTGTAGATAAGTTGGTGTCGCTCAAAGCGGATGGTATCTTGACATGGAAAACAGAATTCCCTGATTTGTGTGTTCGGGATAACATGGTTTTTGTGCTTGTGTGGTGTATCTTTTGGTCAGTTGGGTCAGCAGATGTTAGAGTGGGTGTTCTTGGATGCTGAGGTTTCACTCCAGATTTCGAACAATACAGGGTGGTTTATCGTTGAACTTTAATGTCGATAGTGGTGTTTCAAGCATAGCAAGATCCTTAAGAGGTATCTCACGGGGTGGTTGTTTGGACCCCTCTTTTCCTTCTGGGTTTGGTTTTGAATTCTCAGGGGGAGAGAATAGTTTAATAGGTATCTAATGTAATGTCCTTGACCTATTTGGTCCATTACTTTGTGAAAAATATGGTGGTTGAATTGTTATGGGAGGTCACGATGACTTATTTAAACACTTTGCAAAATTTCCAATTTTTCAGGTTCTCCAACGGTAGGTCACTGGCGGTAAGTCGCTAGCGGTGAGTCATGATAGTGAGTTGTGATGGTGACTCACGATGGTGAGTTGAAACAGTAAATCTCGATGGTAGGTTGTTGATGGTGGATCAGGACCAGTGAGTCGAAGCGGTGAGTTGGAATGGTGGGTTGGGACCGGTGAGTCAAGATGGTTACTCGCTAATGGTAGCTCGCGATAGTAGCATGTTGAATGGTAGCTCACAATGGTGACTCACAATGACAGCTCGTCCAACGGTGAGTCGTCCAGCGGTGAGTCGTTTAATGGTTGCTCATCCAATGGTAGGTCATTCCAATAGTGAGTCATGATCAGTGTTTCCAACTTCCTACATTTTCACCCCTTTAACATTTTATTTGATGTAAAATGAGTTTAATACCATATTTAATGGTTTTTGGAGTCATTTTTACTCATATCTATCTTATAAAAACCTAAATATTCCTTTGACTTCCAAACCACATGGTCTTGGTCAAGATCTGCTTTAATGGATTTTAAAAATTGTTTCTCATGTTGATTTAGGATTTGGCCATTATAAAGATGATATCTCCTCTTCCTTGTGTGCTTCCCTTTCTCTTGGTGTGAGATTCCCCAAACCTTTCTTTCCCCCCGAGGAGTCCTATAATTGTGTTGTAGCCTTTGGACTGTGTTTTCCCTAAAGGCACTTCCTGCTGCATGCGTGCCCTCTGATTTGGTGAAACTAGGAAGTGTCGATCGTATCTTCTTCCAAATAGGTTTTCTTTCATTTATCTAAATTGTGTATCATGCGGGGTGGGTGTATGAATGTCTCCTTGTGATTACAGATGAATCCAAATTTAATAAGGATAATCGAATATGCTTTAAATCAATAAATGGGGGTTGGGGAAGGTGATGTATAATCGTACTATTTTGTTGATATTTTGATCAATGTTGTTAATTGTATGGGCTATATGACTACTGAAAACTGTGGTCATTGGTGGTCCTTGGTTGCGCACAGAATGTTTGTAAATTCATGTTTGTATGCTTCTCATTAAACAAATAAAATGAATATGTTAACCACATATATTCGGCTAAAATAAATGGATGCCCCAGGATAAAACTTTTTCTGTGATAACCCCTGAATTAACAAGTGGAAATTGAGTAAGGAATGCCTTGTTAAATCTGAATATGCCTTTCCTTGGTTCGTGCGGTGGTGTGTTGTGTGTGGGATTTGTTCTAACTTATATTATAATAGGGTTTTGTGCATGGTTGTGTGATGTGGGGTGGTTTGGGTGGTGTAATAGAATCTTGGGTTGAGAGATTGATTGATTGAGGGATGGATGAGCAGTGTTGTGCAGCGGGACTGCGATTAGGTTGTGCTATGTTTGTGTTGCTAGGTGTAGTTGTGAGTTGGGGGTTTTCTTTGGTGAGAGGATGGATTGGGTGGAATGACTTTGAAGAATGATGATGACAATGGTTGGCATGGGTGATTCACCATTAATAGCATATAGAAAGCTTTCTCGTATCTCAGGATCAGTATGTTATGTCATGAATGGGTGTTAAACGGAGAGGGATGTGAAGTGTATTAATTTACCATGGCTATTCTTCCTCTAGGTGACTTTTGTTGTGTGGCTTGTTGTGTGTTTTTCCTAGTAGTTGCCCAGGTAGTGATGGAATGAATAAATGAATCATTAATAAAGAATGAGATTTGGTTAATTGAATTGGTTGGGGCATGGATTGATTTTGTGGCTGGTCATGTGGTTTTATATTTAGAGGTAGCAGCAAAGGCGGTATTGTGAGTTGGTTATTAGTTGAAAACCCACAGGTTGAGTTTGTGTGTTTGGTATCATATATGTATTACTTATATTTTCCTTGTAAATTCTATATGCACCCCACACTAGTTGATCACTATGTGTCGAACACCCCCATCATCATGGGGGGTGTCTTTCCCAAACATCCCGGTGGGAGGATGGATGGTTGACCACCCGATCTTCCCAGCTCCTTCTTCCTAACGGTGGTAGCCCAAGATTCTTCAGGCGGGTTGTGGTTTGTGAGGCCCAGGTGTATGTGCGGGAAGGTTGTGCTTTCCCAAGTGTCTTCAGGATGATACAAGTTGTGCTTCCCCAAGTGTATTCAGGATGAGATGAGTCATGTTTTCCCAGGTGTCTTTGGGATGAAACAAATTGTGTTTTATTATGTGTTTTTTTGGTATATGACGTGGTTTTTGGCCCATGTGTTTGCGGGCGGGATGTGGTGTGGTTTGTGAGGGTCCAGGTGTATGCGGGTAGGATGGGATGTAGTTGTGGCCCAGGTGTCTGTGGGTGAGATGTGATGTGCTTCGTTTGCCCAGGTGATAAGATTGGTTGTGAGGCCTAGGTGTGTGTGAGCGGGTTGTGACATGGTACTTTCGAAAGAGGTGGGAGCATGAGGATGTTTTTCGTTAGGCAAGAGAGACTAAACCAGTGGTAAGTGGTGTGGGGTACCCAAATCATCAATGTGCTTACTATATTACTTTACTTGACTTGCGTTACTTGGTGAGTGTGCCACTACTGGAAATTCAGGCTATAGACACGGTTTTAAACCATGGGTATAGGTCTTCAAACCGTGTCTATAGGTAATAGCCATGGTTTGAGGAACTATGGCTAAGTTTGGCATGGTTATAGGCCTAGAATTATAGCCATGTTTTGGAATCGTGGCTATAGGTCTAGAGCCATGGTTCAAACCGTGGCTATAGGTATACAACCACGGTTTTAACCGTGGTAATATCTCTATAGCCACGGTTTAAAACCGTGGCTATACTATAGGAGGTACACAATTTATTGTCACGGTTAGAAACCGTGGAATTAGACCTATAGCCATGGTTTTTAACCATGGCAATAGACCTATATCCACGGTTAGAAACTGTGGATATAGGGTCTGAAAAACCATAAAAAAATCCAAGGGGTGTCCAGGGTCTGTCTGGGGGGTGTCCAGAACAGACCCTGGACACCCCCCAGACAGACCCTGGACACCCCTCAGAGAGACCCTGGACACCCCCCGGACAGACCCTAGACACCCCCCGGATAGCCCCTGGACACCCCCCCCCCCAGACCCTAGACATATCCCCATGGAAACCCCCCCAGACCCTGGACATATCCCCATGGACACCCCCCCCCCCCCAGACAGACCCTGGACACCCCTCGGACAGACCCTGGACACCCCCCGAACAGACCCTGGACACCCCCCGGACAGCCCCTGGACACCCCCCCAGACCTTGGACACCCCCCCAGACCCTGGACATATAACCCTGGATAGCCCAGACCTTCACTCCCCTGGACAGCCACCCCCCCCCCCCCCACCCTCCTGGATAAACCTTGGACCCCCCCCCCCCCCTCCCAGAACCTAGACGCCACCCCATACCCCCCAGACAGACCCTGGACACCCCCCGGACAGACCCTAGACACCCCCCGAACAGAGCCTAGACACCCCCCTGACAGACCCTGGACACCCCCCAGACAGACCCTGGACACCCCCACGAACAGACCCTAGACACCCCCCCAGACAGCCCCTGGACACCCCCCAGACCCTGGACATATCCCCCTGAACAGCCCAGACCTCCACTCCCCTGGACAGCCACCCCCCACCCTCCTGGACAAACCCTAGAACCCTTCCCCCCCCCCACACACACACACCCAGAACCTAGACACCACCCCATACCCCCCCCCCCCCGACCCTGGACACCCCCCCAGACCCAGGACAGATCCCCTTGGACAGCCCAGACCTCCACTCCCCTGGACTAACACCCCCCACCCTCCTAGACAAACCCTGGAACCCCCCCCCCAGAACCTGGACACCCCCAGTCCTGCCCCCCACCATGCCCGTTTCCCCTCCCCCCTACCCCTACCATCCCCCACTTGCACCCCCCTACCAGCCCCCACTTGCACCCCCCTACCAGTCCCCTCCCCCCTGCCAGTTTCCCCCCTACCCCACCTATTAGTCCCCTCCAAATTAAATTATACACAAAATCTACATACATAATAAGAATTAAACAAATCCAAATATTAAAAAAACACATAACTGCACTTACATGAGTCTTCCTATAAGACAAACTATCAAATAAGTCTAGAACCAGCTCAAAAGTACCTATAACACAAGGTAGAACATATTAGTGATCATCCCCTAAAATTATGGTAAAAAACATCTTAGAATATTCACAAAGAATATAACTCAATAAACAAGAATAGTTCAGCCCCCCCCCCCCTACTGGACCCCCCTGGACAGCATCCCCCCCCACTACTGGACCCCCTGGACAGCCCCCCCCTGGACAGCAGCCCCCCTGTTGAACCCCCCTGGACAGACCCCCCCCCCCCCACTGCTGGATCCCCCTGAACAGCTTCCCCCTAGACCCCCTGGACAGCCCCCCCCCCCACTGCTGGACCCCCCTGGACAGCAGCCCCCCCTGCTAGACCCCCCTGGACAGCAGCCCCCCCCCCCCCCCGGACAGTACCCCCCCTACTAAACCCCCTGGATAGACCCCCCCCCCCCCCCCGCACACACACACACACTTCTGGACCCCCTGAACAGCTGCCCCTGGACCCCCCTAGACACCCCCCCCCACTACTGGACCCCCTGGACAGCAGCCCCCCCCCCCCAGACAGCAGCCCCCCTGCTGAACCCCTGGATAGAACCCCCCTGGTGGGAGTTTTAGTTTTTTATGATATATTACTCTATAACAGTGGATGCTGGTGTAGAGTGTCCATATTCTATTTTTTTTTACTATTTTTGGGTCCTGATGCTGGTGTAGGTGGGTTTTGGGTGATGTCACGGTTTCTAGGAGGTGGTGTGGCTGCTGGGAGATTTCCAAAATATTGGGTGATTATTTTTAGTGCTACAGATACTGGGAGATGTTGTTGAGTAGTTCTGTGAGCTTCTAGATAGGAACATCAAGATGGATGTTTGGTGATGGATGGGTGTAGAGGCTAAAGTTATGGCTTGTGTTGGATTAGAGGTGCTGGAGGTTCTGTTTCTGTGGACTGGTTTGTTAACAGAGATTGGGTGCTATTGTTGACTGTGAGTTGGTAAATGGGTTGTTGGCTGGTTTTTTGTGTGGTGCAAGATGCCTCTTTGATGGGGTGTGTTGCAGGAGTGGCATGGGTTGGTGTTGGTGGCTTGGGATGTAAATTTGAGTACATTCCTAGTGGCTGGACATTGTTGTTGGCTTATAGGTGTTGGTGCTATTACTATTGAGTGGGTTACTGCTAAAACTCTGATTTTTATTGGGTTTTTCTCTAGTAAATGTGTTATTGGATAGTGTTATTGGATTATAGTAGGTTGATTCTTGGTGGGGAGTGCTTCTGGTGTCAAGCGGGCTACTACTATTTCCAGTTCCACTAGGGGTTGGCTGTTGATTGACAGCTGGGAGGTTGGGGTTTAGTGGTGATGGATATGATGGGTTTACTAGTTTTCTCGGTGGCTTTAGGCTATTCTCTTGGATTTCTTTACACTTACTCTTTTCTTAGATCATGTTTACCAATTCACCCAGCATGCAAGGCCACTCAAACCCACCTTTGGGTCTGGATAGGGATATTAAATCGGCTTTGAATGCATGTGATCATACAGGCTCATCACTGCCTGGAGACCTGCATATTATGACAAACCCTGCCTTGGAAGTTTTAGCTGTAGGGGATATTATTTTGGACCCCTCTAAAGGTAATAAAGCATATCACATTTATAATGATCTTTTTAATGGTATGAAGATTGACAATGGTCAATCTTCATACCCTTATTCTTCTTTGGGATGTGAATCAAAACAGGTTGGCATGCTACTTGACAGACAAGATGACCAGACCAAGCCGATTTTGAATAATGATTCTAAGTAGAACAAATTCAACCCTCTTGGGGGTTTACACTTGATCAGTGAAACTTATTTGGAGAATACCTTTAACTTTGAATAGACCCCTTAAACCTCACTTGGTTAGGACAATGCATCTCCCAAGGAGATGGCCATGGCACCTGAAGTTCTGGGTGTTTCAAAGACTACTCTGGACAGTTACCCAAATCAAAATTTGGTTGCCTCAGGTTTGAAAGATTATAAAAATGCCAACCCAAATCTTCCTATTGAATTGTTCAATAATTAGAGGTGTATATTTTAATCTTATCAAGAGCAACCTAACCTGGTGGACACACCACAGATTCCCCCAGGTTCTAGAAAAAAGCTGGAAAAACATTCGGGTACTTCACATGACAACCTTGCTACAAATATTTCAGGTACATCTCCTCCCCTTTTTGTCAATCATACTATTGGTATTTCTCAGACTTCAGATAAAATTAATATGCCTACTAAATCTGAGAACCTGATTACTCATCAAGATGTTGACCATGCTGCCTATATTAGTAAGGACTCTATGGACTTACTTGTGAATAACCCCTGCATTGATTCCTCCAAGGGTAATAATAAGGTAGGAAATTCAAATAGTTCCCCAACTTCTTCTAAAATAAATCAGGAAAAGACCAAGATCCGAAACACCACTAAAAGATCAAAATATCTTCTAGAGGCCATCTCCAGCACCACCCTCCACAATCTCCACTTTGATCATCATCCTATTTTTTTAATGTGTCCAACAAAATTTTGAAACTCCCTCTCCCTTTTAGGTTTAACAATGCTTGGTTCTCTAAAACTGAATGAAGGTGGAAGGGGGCTGGTGCAGGCTGGAACTGGTGCGGGTTGGGATGTAGGTGGTGCGGGCTGGGATGTAGGAGGTCGGGGGCTGGTGAGGGCTATAATCGGTGGTTGGGGCTGTTTTGAAGGTGGAAGAGGGCTGGCATGAGTGTTTTGCAGGAGGCTGGGGGGTGGTGGTTGGTGTGGTGGCTGGTGTAGGCTGGATTGCAGGTATTCGGGGGCTGGTGCGGGCTCGAATGCAGGTGGATGGGGGCTAGAATGCTGGTGGAAGGGGGCTGGTTGCAGGTGATGGGGGGATGGTGTGGGCTGCTTCAAAGGTAGCAGGGGGACTGTTGCAGGCTGGAAGGCTAGTGGAAGCGGGCTGAAATGAAGGTGGAAGGGGGCTGGTGTGGGTTGTATGTGGCTGGAGCAAGGCCAAATCACGGTGTGACCGCGGCGTGACTGCGGCGTGACCGTGGCGTGTCGGCCCGGTCCAGTGACATCCGCGGGGCAGCATCTTCCGGCCAGGAGCGAAGGGAGCGGGAGGAGGCGGAGCAACATTCTGGTCATCGCCCTGCCAGTAGAAATTGTGATTAGTTAGTCTTAACATTGATCACAAGACTCATGGAATACTATCACTATGAACTGTCGCGGGTTGTCATCCTAGAGCAGGGCCAAATCACGGCGTGACCGTGGCGTGACCGCGGCGTGACCGCGGCGTGACCGCGGCGTGACCGCGGCGTGACCGCGGCGTGACCGCGGCGTGACCGCGGCGTGACCGCGACGTGACTGTGACGTGTTGGCCCGGTCCAGCAACATCTGCGGGGCAGCATCATCTGGCCAGGAGTGAAGGGAGCGGGAGGAGGTGGGGCAACATTTTGTTTATCTCCCCACCAGCAAAAATTGTGATTAGTCAGTCTCAACATTAATCACAAGACTCATAGAATACTATCACTACAAACCGTCGTGGGGTGTTGTCCTGAAGCACGACAAAATCACAGCATTACCGCGGCGTGACCGCGGTGTGTTGGCCTGGTCCAGCGACATCCGCGGGGCAGAATCTTCCGGCCAGGAGCAAAGAGAGCGGGAGGAGGTGGGGCAACATTCCGGTCGTCGCCCCGCCGACAGAAATTGTGATTAGTCAGTCTCAGCATTGATCACAAGACTCATGGAATACTATCACTACGAACCATCGAGGGGTATCGTCTTGGAGAAGGGCCAAATCATGGCGTGACCGCGGCGTGACCTTAGAATGACTGCAGCATGACCGTGGCATGAATGCGGCGTGACCGCAGCGTGTTGGCCCAGTCCAGCGACATCCATGGGGCAGCATTTGCCAGCCAGGAGCGAAGGGGGCGGGAGGAGGCGGGGCAACATTCTGACTGTCGCCCTACCAGCAGATGATAGAACAGATCAACTATTTAATATGCTATAACAAGGGATCACCAGAGAAGGTTGTAGCGAGCGACATAATGATGCAACGTCTAAAGGGCAACAAAACAACGGAAAAGAATCATACACCCTACACAAACCATTTACAAAATCATTCACTTTTCCTAAACATGGAAATTTTAATTATAATATTCAAAGCGTGAAAAGGATAGTGTCATGGTCAAGGCATATTCCTAATCAGACAATGTCATTTGAGTTAAACGAGTATGATAAGTCAATTTATATTATTCAAAGAAAACAAAAACTAACTAGCCACAAAACAAACACCAACAAAAGGTATATGAAAGACTCAAACCAAATCTAAACATGATACAAATAACTATCACTACTCTTTGGTTTAGAAGACAGCGCACCTCTGTTAGAGGGGTTTTATTATAAAATCATGGCATTGCTTTATCACACAGTTCATTTAATTATATTTAACATTTACTCTAAAACTCATTCAGCACAAATCAAATACAATAATTTAAGCAACTAGATCAACATAACTATCACTGTGAGTTTTCACAGACAGCGCACCTCCGTTGGATGGGTTTTATTATAAAAACATGACTTTATTTATCAAATGAAACAATTATATTAAAGAACACTTATTAAAAATATGCAATTCAATATAATTAAGCAGAATTAAGAAAGAAGCTAAATTCAATTTAAAACATTCTTGAATTAAAGAAGCTGGAAGAGGGATCTTACCTCAATGTGGAACCAAACCATCCACTTCGTCTCTTGGAGCTTTCTAACTAAAAGTTGTTGCTCCCCCACTGGGTATACACACCTTCACACACATGTAAGGACACCTATCCCCTATGCACACACTCACATGGCCATGAGCATGTGCAAGGGGATCCTTGCACATATGCTTATATGTATCTACCAGTCTCCACTCACATGCATATGCATTTATATATATATACATGGGCACATATCATATTTAATATAAGTAAAAGAAACTATTAACTGAAAAAAATAAAATGACTCACTGCTTGAAAATATACCCTTGCTCCAGTCTTCCATGATGTTGTATTTCTCCAAAATCGAGTGTTACTCCATCATGTCACCTTGTAAGCAGGATCAAAACCTTGCATTGAATATTGATTATACTGAATATATTGAAAACATAAATGTGTGGTACAAACTATTGCAATAAATTGTTAAAAAAAATTACAAATTATTTTATTCACTACCTATAATTATCTATGTGTGGGCCTGTATAAGGTGATATAGAAATGTCGGCTTATGAAAAGTCACTATGTATAATTATCTTCATTGCACATGACTTGTGTGACATTAACATTAGGTTAATCTTATGTGTTATGTGGTTAGACCATGTAATAATCATTAAGCACCAATTATAATGTCATAATACCAACTACTGCATCTTCTAGTCATATTTAACAATATGCACCATATCTCTTATAAAACATGGTGCTCTATTTTTCAACATCATGAAAGATTCCTACAATTTATTCATTTTAGAACATGATCTTGTGAACCAAGCACACAACATAGGTCTAATACCACTAAGGGGTTGAAATGATCAAAAGACCCTTTTTTATCTTATAGGAAATAATTAGAATCCCAAAATTCTAAGAACACCATGCATGAAACCCAACACTATGATGTATATTAAATAAAGAACCAATTTGTATACCTTTTAGTGGACTGTACTTATACAAAATTCATCATTCATATTTTTAATGAATACCCCTACAAAGGTTTCCATCAAACCTCCCTCTATAGAGTGTATCTGCGGGCCAACATGAATACCTCAATTATCAAGAAATATTTTTCAACATTCCACAATAAAGTGTTAATAAGTTACAAATTATTTTAGTACATATGTAAAAGATGATTATTTAAGGATCGATAAAGTAATTTTTAAAACAAACCAACCAAAGAAATTTTGTTAAAAAGTTACAACCTGTTTAATAAATTATTGCACAATGTGCATGTAGTCCAGTGAAATAAGTGTAGTTTATGGGGTAATTAGAGGGAATGTCTCCATGTAAACCTGTTATAATCTCAGTCACCAATGATCTTTGCATCTTCACTATAGCTTTCATAGCATCTATCCCATATTGGGTGTCTGCAGACCTGTGTTAAATATGGGGTGAGAAGGAATTTAATTAGAAAATTCACCAATTAGTAATAGATTTATCTCAGCTCCTATGCAATTTGATGGACAATTTGATTTGGATAATTATAGTTATACAGGAATCAAATATGTACTGAATGGCGGTGTCTTTGACTACAAGAGTAGTTGCAACTGTACGCCTCAATGCTCATGCCTTGGCTTTCTCTATGAATTCATCACACACACGCTCATGCACAAATGTGCGAGACCTAGCACAGCAGCACTGTCCCTGAAGGTAGCAGATTAGCACATCATTTGTAAGACAAACTAAAACCAGATGAGAATTTTGATCGACAGATTAGGAAACAAACCTGATTATAAAATAGAGCGAAGTGTGCTAGCTCCACGGCCCGATCAACATCAGCATCCTCACAAACAATGAAGGGTGATTTTCCTCCGAGTTCTAGCATAACTGGATTGAGATTGCTCTGTGAAGACAGTTGAAGTATGATCTTACCAGTGTTTGTTGAACCAGTGAAATCAAGCTGCAGCAGAAAGTCAAATTATGAGGTGGGACATGGAATTTTTTTCCAAAAATGCCACCAGATTCTTAAGATTTGGTGGGTTGATTAGCATATTATGTGAATATCAATGTATGATACAGTAATATGGTCCAAATATGATAACCAAGGACTAAAATTTGTTACAAATGTGGAAGCCTGGATGATGAACAATCCCAGAAAAAAAAAAGCAAACGGGAAGAAAATAAAAGGAAAACAGACAGATTTTCATAATTCAAGAAGGATCCTTACATCCAAAAAGAGACGGAAACAATTTTACAATTTACAGAATCACAATCACAGGAGGATAAAATGCAGTATAGAAATTATAGCTTGAGCAGATCCTATAAGAAAAACATGTTGCCACAGTACCCCGCGTTGTTACAATACCCCGTGTTGATATAGTACCCAGATCCACAGAGTAGTCTATAGTGCTATGGTACTCACTGTCATTGTAGTTGATCAACTATGATATAGTGTTAAAACTTGTTATAGTGATTCAAAATTTGAGTCGGGTAACTTCTACCTTCAGACCCCCCGAGAAAAGGCACACTACCCCTGCAAACCCCTTCAACCACCTCGCAAAGATCGAACCACAGAAGGCATTGAACCGGTGTTCAATATAGGCCTCTATCAATTGGCCCAACCCCTATCTGATTGACCAAGCTCCACAATTACAACAAAATTCGCCATCAAAAGGCACAAATTTAAATCCAGATTTCAATTGTTTGAAATTAGAGGAATTGAGGAAAGCCTTGTTAAATTGCCAATAAGCTTATAGATTTTGTACTGTGCACTGGATAAAAAGAAAGTGTTATGTTCCACATAAGAATTTCTTATTTAGGGTGCTGCTTGTGGGTATTTAACTGAGAACATTCTAGAATCAATATAATGAAATGCAAGGTTTAAAAAATAACTTCTAGGGTATGTTTAGAAGAGAGAAAACAAGGTGAAGGAAAGAGAATGTTAGGTGTTAGCGGGCCTTCTCAGCCCCAAAAGCTAGCTCATGAGGTGAGGGTTTCCCTCACACTTATATTAAACACCTCATCCTCATCCACAATTGATGTATGATAACCCAAAAATCTCTCCCATGGGTGCCACTATTAGATGTTATTGGGTCTTGTCAATCCCAAAAGTTAGCTCCTGAGGTGAGGGTTTCCCTCACACTTATATAGAACACCTCCACCCCTTCTAAAACAGATGTATAATAACCCAACAAAGAATTATAGGTAGAAAATGAGCTTCTAATGTTGGGCATAAAGTATTTTCAATTTTCTTAGAGATCATAATTTCATCATTTGATGGAAACTTGTCTCCCTCACCCTTTATCATTCTCTTTCCCATATCCTTCCCAGCAAGCCTCTACAGTAGATCATATCCAGAAAATAGATAACAACAACATACTAGGGGGATAAATGACCATTTATTTATAAATAAATAATCATTGCTTTAGAGATACGAACAAATCTACCTTGTCCACATCCATATGTCAGAAAAGAGACACAACGTCTATGGGACCCTAACCTGGAACCACATTTAAAACACCAAGAGGAAGACCAGCCTGCCACAAGGAGAAAAGCGAAAAGATCGGTCCAGACATCTAAATTATATGTGCAGGAAATATTTCCCTGTAACATTTGATTTGGATCACATCATCAAGCCTACCTCATGCAATAGTTTTTCAACATAAAGTGTTGTCAATGGTGTTTGCTCTGAAGTCTTCAGAACAACAGTATTCCCACAGGCAAGGGCAGACCCAACTTTCCAAGAAAACATAACAAGAGGAAAATTCCATGGAATAATCTGTCCCGTGACACCTATAGGCTCGTGAAATGTTTGCACATGGTGAAACCCATCAACAGGAACTGTCATACCATGAATTTTATTCGCCCAACCTGGATAATTCACATTAATGCATTCAGAAACAGAATAATGTGTTTCAAAAAAACGTTTTAAACCATTTTTTCCAATTGGGATTTCAAAGTAAATCTGGTTGTCCTTTTTCTTCCATGATGCATGTGTGATGTGTGTTGAATTCCAACAAAAATAGAATGAGAGAAGCATGAGAACTTCAATCTAGTCTAGAAAGTTCTCACTAACATAATAATGAAATAAATGTGCCAATGATGGTAACTCGGACTTTGAATCCCACTCCAATGGATTTCCATTATTCCATGTCTCAAGTGCATCCATCTCATCAGAGTGTTTCTCGACCAAATCATCAAATCTCAGCAATATCCTAGATCTTTCCTGGAATTACACGAAGGAAAAAAAAAGAAAAACATATCAGAAATAACCAGCATGGAATAGGAAAATCAAAAAACAAAAGCATGGATTGATAGAATTAGTATGTAAGGGGACATTATGGGCCATGTCCCCTCGTCAAATGCCTTGCGAGCAGCAGCAACTGCACAGTTGATATCTTCTGAATCACCTTCAGATACATGAGTAATGACATCTTCGGTCCTGGGATCCAGAGCAGGGAATGTTTTTCCTGAAACCAATTTTTAGAACGAGTGTTGTTTTGTGAATTAGAGAAAATATATCAAATAACATGTAGGAAAAGTGATTATTCTATTACTACAGTAATGGCGAGAAAACCAATTGAAATAAATGGCGTCTGGTTAAGTACACGAGATTACCCGAAGCCGCATCTACGAACTGCCCATTGATCAGAAGTTTGGTATACTTAATGTCGACCGGTGGAATGATTGGATCCTCCAAAGCAGCAGCGGTGCCAAACCAACGCAGTATACTTCCCTTATTGAAATTTCTACCTGAAGATTATACAATAAGAGGTAGAATATCAGTATGTTGGTCTGGTTTATTTCACCTAACAAGATAAAGGGGAAAATAAAACACAATTCATCGGTTCGTGGGGAACTAGATTCAGGTATCCACATTTCAACCAAGAGCCTGCCATGTTTATATATTTTAATCTGGAGCTCAATCATCTAGTATAACATCACTTTATAGTTCAAAACAAGAATCAACCGGAATCTCTTACCAGACTGGAGAACATCTTGGTGAGAAATAATGACAATAACAATAACAATAACAGTTGAAGCAATATATGCAACGAGAAGCAGAAAATCCCTCGTGAGTGAGGATAAGTGCAAAGACTAGTTTTCAGAGTCAGTTCCATAATCAAGAGAAAGAACATTGAAATAACGAGAGGGGTTAGAGTAAACAGAAATGTAGAGTCACCTAGGGAGAGAAGCGGAGCAGGGGAACCCGAAGAACCGAATAGAGAACCGGACGCCAGTGAAGCTAACCTACGATCTTCCATCCCTATCCTGCACACCAATACAAGTCATCAAACTCACAATATGATCAGTGAAACTAATAGAGGGGCTGCCTCAAGCAAAAAATGGAAAATTGGACTACATACCATCAGAGGTGTGTTAGAGGAGATAGAGGGGATGCCTCATAGCAGCGTCATCGAGGAGGTACGATGGTCGCGTCGGAGGAGGATACAACTCAATATAATAATAATAAAACTTAAATACTACATAAACAATATGTAGAAACAGTTAGAAACACCGCAATACAATTCAGTATTAAAATAATAAAACCTCATTGCATAATAAAATTACACATATTAACAATCCAAAAATACAATTCACATCAATAGTGAGTCTCAATATCAGTATCATCGGATTCATGATAACCCTCATCCACGCCTCCTACAGAAACACCATCAGCACCTCTCACACCACCAGCATCATCATCGACATCAGCATCGGTACCGACACCGACACTGGGACTGGCTCCAGCTCCAGCTCTAGCTCCGGCTATAGCTCCGGCTCCAGCTACAGCTTCGGCTCCACCAACAGAACTCATCGACATCAAACATGCGTCAACCACTGCAGCTGCTTCTGTTGAAATTGTAGAAGAAATGGTAGACATAACTTTCTTCATATTTTCAAATATTGCCTTTTCTGCTTTTTGAGTTACTTCTTTGATTTCAGAATTCATCTGTTCCACTGTGACCAAACCATAACCGGTACTCAAAGAAACGTTGTTAGTAGACCAGTATCGAGATGGTACAATCTTCTTCCCAGGTCGACAACGCACTCTGCCCTGATGCTCATCTCCTAATACCTGATGTAGACAATTGTTTGGGCCCAAATTATCAGGCTCTTTTTCTGCCAATGTATCCAAAGCATTCTTTCGATTGATATATAACATGAATTAAAATGATAAAATAATATAAGGAATTAAATTAAGTAAAAATAAAAGAAATTGAAATATACTTACAATCGCCTTCTCGGTGTCAGTATTTGGCACAGTACCATCTTTTTTTTCTACTTATACAAAACAAAGTAGAGTGAGGAACGCGACCCTCGATATTTCTTTCTTTTTTCTGGAAAAAATAAAGAAATAAATCAAAATTGGAAGTCAAAAAAATTACACTAAACAAATCTAAATATTTTAAATATTAAATTACCTATGTTTGCTCAATATCTGAGAGTGAAGTGTGTTCACGAGTATAAACATGTTTCATTCCACTCTTATTTCTTTTATTTATTTTTGATTTCTCCTATAAACAAATAATTATATAATTTCATTAACATAAATAAAACTAATTTTCAAATAAATAAATGAATATATATATAAATTTAAAAAATACCTTAAACTCTTGACTCTTCCAATAGTTGATCATCTCTTTGTATTGTGATATTGGGCAATCATGAATCACTGGTACTTCTTCAAGCTCTATGCCAACTCTCTTTTTCCAACCAAGATATAAGTAATACTTGTACGCTCGCCACATTTCACCTAAATCCATTAACCTTTCAGCCTTGGTATTTTTTCCATTAGGAAAATTGTATTGGAGCTACAATGGACAAAATATTTGTTAATAAAATATTATAAATTAATATATATAAAAGGTGATTAACATTACTTGCCCAGATCTCTGCCCATGCATTGTCCTTTATTTTTTCTCCAACTTCCCTCCAACTTATTGGTTGAACTGGAATGATATTGTTGTATCTATAAAGTGTTTCCATAAAGCTTCTACATTATGTACCATTTTTTTAATTATAGCTTTGTCCACATTTTATTCAACCATGATTTGCATGTGTCGATTCCAAACCTCTCTCATTTTTGTGCGGCCTCGTCGTCTGGTGGAGACTGGAGCTAATCATGAAAAAATGTAAAAAGGGATAATAATATATATGAATTTATCATTAATCACTAACAGTAATGTTTAAACACATACCAGTAGATGGGGGATTTGTTTACCCCTGAAGTGCAGCGTCTAGAGGGGGAGTAGCCTTTGTGGTAGGTGGGATATCTACAGTAGGAGTACTCTATACAGTAGATGTATAACCATGTACAGATGAGGGTGGATATGGATATGGATATGGTGGTGGGATATATGGGGGTGCAGTGCCCTATACAGTGGATGGTGGGAATGGAAAATAAGGAGGGATGGGAGTCTGAGAACTACCATCCGATGTGGGTGTGGGCAGAAAGGGATATGGATAATATAGGTATGGATAATATGGAGGTGGCATAATGGGAGAATGACCTTCTGGTGACTCAAGCGGCATAGTAGTGGGTTGAACTGTAGAATCAATACCCCCCGCTATACTATTAGCCTCGGTAGTATAATTCAATCATCTCCTCGATGAAGTATACTAAAATAACATAGATGATAAAATTAAACGAACGATAACAAGATAAATAATATGAAAAACCATAATATTCAAACATAAATTACACTTACAGTGTTGGCCAGATGAGACATATGTTGTTCATTTCTTCTTATTCTTCTATTTCTTCTAATATCATCATATTCAGACATTTTGACCTGGAAATTTAAAATAATATTCTCAAATAAATAGAAATAATACAAAATGTTAAATAATACAATTTTATCATAAAACAATGAGATACATTTTCAATGTGATATTTATATTGATAAAATATACTAGTTAATTTGATATCATGTATGGAAGTTTAAAAAAACACATACAATATTATGATAATGTCAGGTAAATACTTACAAATGTATCAACGTTCTGTGTGGTCTGTGACAATTTCTAGTTCAAAATCTGTTCTAGAAATTGAGTCATCTATGTCATCAAATGAAACATTTGAATAAATACCAATAGGTTCATCCACAACATCATTGTCATCCATGTCTTCGTCAAAAACATGTCTGGGAATGACATCAACAATAACACCAAATTGTTGTTGTAACGGGTTAGTTACATAAAACACCTGTCTAGCCTGTGACGCAAGAATATAAGGTTCATCGATGTGAAGCTGGCAATTCATATCAATCACTCTAAATCCACAGTTATCAATATGCATTCCTTGTCGTGTCATTGAATCAAACCACTTACATTTCATCATTGCGAAGCGACCATGTGCATAGTAATCTAATAAAATGATTCTTTCAACAACACCATAATATGATATATTTTTTGACCGAGGTTGTCTATCTGATGCACTCACATAAAAATATGTTGCGGCGCTCATCGTTACACTATCATGCTGTGTTGACATTTTTTTTTCACAACTATTTATAACAAATTTAAATCCATTGACAACCATTGCTTTACAATCACGTACCACGTTGTTTGGACCAAAGGATAATGCTCTTACTTCATCTGATACTTCATTCATTGGTAGAGTTAAAACCTAAAAGATACCAACATTGAATATTAAACAGAGACATGTGATTATGTTATAAGAAGAAGAAAAAATATATTACCTTTGAATTTAACCAAGCAGAAAACTATTTGCTGTGCAGCAGTTCCTTCCTCTTAATAGATAGAGAGTGATGTCTCTTTTTTATAATTTCTAAATATTCTCTACAAATATGAAAGATTAAAAATGTCATAAGATATGAAGAAATAACATAATGAAAAAAATGCATATTTATTATTTTACTTACTTGATATAATCATCAAGCACACCACAGTTGAATAATACTGTACGATGAGCCATTTCCCACTCTTCCCTGCTTAAAGTACACAACGAGTATGATCCAGATATCCCCCCTGTTTGGGGCAGTGAAGGAAATGTAGGCTCAATGGGATCATATTGCTCATCTTCAGTTCTCATAAGTCGATTAGACCTCATGGTGACGTTAGCCAGGTATGATGAACAGAAATCCATGCATTCTTGTGCTAAATAACATTTCACAATAGAGACTTTGGGGTGATATTTATTTCTCACATAATATTTCAATGTAAACATCATTCTTTCTGTAGGATACATCCACCGACTCGAAATAGGACCACCAAAAATAACTTCTGTAGGACGATGCACAGTCAGATGTAACATACATGTGAAAAATGACGGTGGAAAAATTTTCTCCAAGCCGCAAAGAATAATCGGTGCATCTCTCTGCATTTTCTGAACAACACTTCTTCTTAGTCTTTTGGCACAAAGGTCTCGATAAAAATGACATAACTTAATCACAACAACTCTAACATTATGTGAAAGTAAATGTCGAATGGAAATAGGAATTAACTCATGTAACAAAACATGGTAATCATGGGTTTTAAGAGATTTTAGTTTCACATCTTCTGTATTCACCCTTTTTGAAATATTACTTGAATAATCATCTGGAACCTTCAAACTTTCCAAGACCTGAAAAATTGTTTCTTATCAACATTTTTCATCGAATAACAGGCAATAGGGACTTTCCACTTATTTTGACCAATTAACTCAGGATGAAGTTTTACTCTTATACCCCAATCCATCAAATCACGATGAGACCGCAAATCGTATTTTGTTTTGCCTTTAACATTTAAAATAATAGCAAGTAACATCTAACAAATGTTTTTCTCGATATGCATTACATCCAAAAAATGACGCAATAAATTCGATGACCAATACGGAAACTCAAAGAATATGATTTTCTTTCTCCAATTGTTATTGGAATTCGAATTAACATGTTTTCGCTTTCTGATATTTGATTGACTTTTTCCAAGAACATAATTCAAATCATCAAGTTCTTTAATAATATAATTCCCTGACATTCATTGAGGTGTCTCATCTGTCTCAATGGCATTATCGAATTTTCTTCAATTCTTCCTATATGAATGATCCATCAGTAAAAATCTTCGATGCCCTATGAAGCTGAAAGTTCGTCGAAAATTTAATCTTCGGAAACATGTATTTTTCATAAAAATAGGGCAGGATAATTTCCCTTTAGTACTCCAACCAGAAATCATTCCGTAGGCAGGGAAATCATTTATCGTCCATAATAAAGTTGCACGAAACATAAAGTACTCCTTCCTGAATGCATCGTACACCTGTGCACCAATAATCCAAAGCTCCTTTAACTCCTCTATTAATGGCTGCAAGTATATATCAATATCATTTACAGGATCACTGGGTCCAGATATCAATATACTCATGATAGTAAATGGATTCTTCATACACATCCATGAAGGAAAGTTATAAATGTGAATGAAAACAGGCCAAGTACTGTGTGCAGTATGAATTTGGCGAAATGGGTTGAAACCATCACAGGATAATCACAATCTAACATTTCATGGGTTAGCTGCAAAATTAGGATGTAACCTATCAAATTTCTTCCAAGCCAACCCGTCTGCAGGATGCACTATTTCATAATTATCTTTATTTCTTTCATCTTCATGACATCTCATATTCTTTGCCATTTGTTCTGACATAAAAAGTTTTTGAATCTTGGGAATTAAAGGGAAGTGCCACATCACTTTCTCTGGTATGCGAGATTGCGTTCTGTCTTTATTAGTCTTCCACCTTGATGTGTCACACTGTTTACACTGACTTAACTCTGCATTTTCCTTCCAGAACAGACAACAATCTTTGGGGAATGAATGAATCTTAATAGATGAAAATCCAAATTTTTCAACCAACTTTGATTCCATGTAATTATTTTCTGGAATACATGCATCATCAGGCAGTAAATACTTAATAAATTTAAGGTGATAGTCGACCGTAGTATTAATAAATCCATACATTGCTTTTCCATGATATAATAGCATTAAAAACTCAAGTTTGCTCATTTTTTCACATGCCTGATATACTAGAGTATTTGCATCTTCCATCAGCTTTCTAACACTCTCAACGTCATCATCCTAATTAATAGATGAAAACTGTGTTCCGATATTCATTTCCTCTTGCACTGGTCTACATGAGGAGTTGGCTTCAAAAACAAAAGGAAACCGATCAGAAATCATATTTTTCATACCAATCCTTTCTGTTGAATCGATGTCATTCACCACTTGCGCTTTTTCTCTATTGTGATGCCACACATGATAATTTTTTTGGAAACCTTGTTTAGTGATATAATAACTCACTTCCTCACGAGTTAACCATGGTCTTCCAACACAATCAAAACACGGGCATCGAATCAATCTGCCATCTGAATCATTAGTGAATGCAAAGTCCAAGAAATGTCATAACTCCTTCTGAAATTCATCAGTGATCTGATCAACATTGTACATCCAGTATCTATCCATTCTAAGGCATATAAACATACATTAAATAAATAATCAAGAAAATGACTTAACATTATATGTATTATTTCATAAGATAATAAGTAACCATCAATAATATGTCAATAAAAAAATCATAAAAAATATTATGGTTAAGGGAATTCATAAATGTTTCAAATTATAAAAAATCATGAATAGTCACACCTTTTTATGACCACATAAGATTACTTTGGTGTACCTACAACACCCACATTAAAACCTAGATGTTTGAAAAATTACCTATTATGTTTTTTATAGAATTATATAATGGGAACCCTCTCCCTCTTGGAATCCCCCCCTGGACACCCCCCTCCCTCCAAGGCAGCCCCCCAACCCCCCTAGACAGCCCCCTACCCCTGCACCCCCACACCCCTTGCCCCCCTCCCTGCCCCCTGCACACTGCTCCCCCAGAACCCTTCACCACCCCCTCCTAGACATCCCCCCTTCCCCTTGCACCCCCTGCCCCTCATTTTCAAGCAGGTTGTCCCTATCCTTTAAAAATTTTAATGACCTACAAGCCTTCCAGGTTCTTTGAAGAGAGTTATAAAATTTGGTATTTTTGTCACCGTCGGTTAACCATTTAACTTTAAATGCTTGTTTTCTCATATTTTCTTTGAACGTGAGAAAATAGTTGAGTTTGACTATAGTGTTTAGTTATTGAGTAAGATCAGTGATGAGGTCAGAGCTGGTGTTTTTGTTTTGCAGATCATTGAGGACTTTCTCAAGAATCATGATGTCATTGTTAACTTGTTTGGATTTAGAGTTGCACCAAGTTTTTAGAGTCTGTTTGAGATGTTTCAATTTGAGGTTTCAGGAAAAGGCATTATTTTTATGAGACATTGAAGACCAATAGTTCTAGATGATATGGGTGAAATCATCATCAGAGAACTACGCATTGTTAAATATAAAAGGCAATCGGGGTTTCATGACATTAGAGGAGACATTGACCAAGATGGAATGATGATCAAAATTCATCTTGTGAAGAGTGGTGCTGGAGATAGTGTCCCATAAATCTATAGCAGGGACATTCATGCAGTCCCTATTCAATTTGGAGGCAACCATTTTGTTGTAATGTATTCTATACCAAGTGTATTTTACACCAGTGAGATTAATTTCAATGATATTAGTGTCTTCAATCGAGGCTTTAAATTATTTCATTAAAATTGAAGCATGAGAAGGTCCAATTTTCTCGCTTGAGTTAAGAATGGCATTAAAGTCTCCAATTAGAAACTAGGGGTAGTTATGTTAGTGCCTAGGGATGAGAGATCATTCCAAATAGTTCTTCTTTCTTGGTATCTATTTTTAGAATTGACAAAGGAGCAGAAAGTATGTGTTCCATAAATGTTAAAGTTGCAAGTAAATATCTGGACAGAGACATTGAAAACACTAACATTGTGTAAATAAAAGTGTGAAAAAATCTATAAAGAATCAGCATTGAGTGTATTATTGATTGCACCAGTAAAAACATAATTATATTGGCATAAATGTGATTATACAGAGGAAAACAAAATTTTAGGTTTAGCGATGGAAAATAACATAGGATGATGGTCTTTTTAAAACAATGAACATGTCATAGTTAGCGATACCCTGACAATTCCAAAAGGGGATCATCATTTAAACCTGAATTTGGAGTTAGAATGCCTTTTTCTCTTTATTCTAGAGCCTTTTTTTCTAGTATTCCTTATAACCTCTAGGTTATTTTTAGTGGCATGTTCTTGTTCATTCCTATATGTGACTAGAATATTCTTTGTAGGTTTCCTAATTGAATCATTCATAGGTGAGTCTACAAAATTCTTAGAACAGATCGACAAAGAATTGATATTATGATTGTAAAGACCCGTAAATTTCAAGAAATTTTTTTTCTTCAATTCTTTGGGATTTTACGAGTATGCAGTTTCTAACGGCACCTGATTCCGAGGCCCGGTGTGCCCGGAATCAATTTCCAAAGTTTAGCTTGGGTACATTCAGTGAATGAACGAGCGGGTTTTTCTATCTTTTGAACCGGTGCTCGGAATTGAAATTTGAGGGCACCGATGAACTCACAGCGCCGGTATTTGCTTAAGATGACTTTTACCGTTGATGCGTTTGCTCAGGAGAAGAAGTTAAATTTTGGGGTTTAAGTGAGAAGTAAATAAAATTGTGTACAATTTTTTTTATTAACCTTGGAAGTTAAACTCTCTCATGGGATGTTGTTGGTGGGGCCCACAACCACTCAACTTCCCATGTGTAGTTATGAGGGAGGTGGGGCCCACAAAAGCACCCATCTTTTCACATTCCATAACCCTTAACCCCTTTGAAATCCCATAATAATTATATGGCAACTCCCCAATAAATATTGGTATCCTTTAATTGTGTAACTCTCCCCTCTCTCCTCTTTAATCATGCCAATACACTTAATCAATTAAGTGAGATATATGTTTGAATTTTAAAATTGAAATGCGTGGCTTGAGTTAATAAAATAAGGATGAGCCTTATTTTATTTTGGGTTGGTTGGCTTGTTGTGTGAAGTCTTTGGAGGAGAGATTTTCTTTTCTCTTGGAAGAACTTTGTCCTCCCGTGAAGAACAACACCTTTCATTGAAGAATGCCAAATCCCCGAAGGACGATGACGCACCCTCTTTCTTTTTCTCTGTGACAAAAAGGGAAGATGTCTCTTCCTCCTTGGATGCTCTCCGTCGACATTTATGGAACCTCATCCCGCGACGCCATTTTCCGTGATGCCCATCGTTCGAAAACTTTTGTTGAGGTAGGGGTTATTTACATTCATGATTAATTTAACGTTCTTTGTTAATTAATTTGGCCAATTGTTATCAACATAACGGGAGGAGATCAGACCGCACAAACACGGCCGATCCTCCTCCCCTTTTTATTTGTTGATCCGCATTGAACTTTGCGGCGAAGGAGGCGCAGTGTTGTTGCACCGTGCGGAAACGAAAAGGGGCCGCAGCCGAAGCGGGCCGCGGCGATAGTGCACAACACCGTCGTTCCGCACTGGTGAGGCCGAAGGAGGCCGCGGCCAGGAGAGGGACGTGGCGGAGGGGCGCGGTGCCATCGCGCCGTGCCGGAGATTCAAGGGGGTCGTGGCCGGGGCAGGCTGCGGTGGAGGGGCGCGGCGCCGTCGTGCCGCACCGGTTGGACAGGAGCCACAGCCAAAGACCATGGAGGTTCTTCAAAGGGGCGGCCGGCAGAGCCGGCTACCGGCACCACCTGGAGGCGGGACCCCCTCAGGTCCCGCGGTTACAAAAAGGCTGGCCTTAATGGCCGATTGTTTCAGAAACAGGGGGCGGCGCCCCCCCTTCGCACCCCGCTCGGCCGCGAGCCGAGCCGCGGCCGGTCTCCGAGCCGGGCCGCAGGCCGCGCCCAGCCGCGGTCCGGGCCGCGCCCAAATGGGCCAGACCCGGATCCGGACTCGGGTCGGGTCGACCCGATTCGGGCCGACCCAGGGGGTATCGGGCCGGGTCGGACCGGGCTCGAACCCCCTATTTTCGGACAGATTCGTTCAAATGTCCATATATTGGGCTACAGACCTCCGATCGATGTACCGTCAGTTGCGTTGGGATCCTTGGATCGAGATGGTCATTTCGGTATATTACACTCAAGCTTTTGGTAAAGTTTGGGTATAGCCAGGTTGGTTCGAACCCGAAACCAACCGGGCCCTTGGAGCGGAAACGTCGGACGTCCGAATGACGTGTCGTCAATCACGTTGAATTACTCTTAGTGAGACGGTTCTTTAGGATTACTCTGCTCGAGGTTTGGACATAGCTGTGTAGGATCGAAATATAATATGAGATGCTCAATATACAAGAGGGGGGGTGAATTGTATACTTTAAAAATTCCTTTGGAACCTTTAAAGTTAGTTATGAATAACTAGAGTTTCCTTAAGAAAAGGAAAGAACTAAGTTTAACAAAGTTAAACTAAGTTGATTCACAACACCTCTAACACCGAACTAAACTTGGAAAGAGATTCCAAAAGAAGGTTCCGGAAATATGGTTCCGGAATTTGAAACTTAACAAAAGTTACAATATGAGATTCTACCTTAAAGCGTATAGAATCTAAACTAATCAAAGTAAGTAAGGAAGTATAAGAAAATTATACTTTCCTTAAGATACAAAATGCAGCGGAATAAAACAAGTACAAGTAGAAGAACTACTAGTAACAAGATGATAGTCTTTTAACCCAAAGAGAAGGGTATCCAACAACCTTGGATAAAGGTCCCTTGATTTATACTTTCAAGCAAGTCTGTCTTACCCACACCAGGGTAAGCCCTCGATACGAAGATCGGTGTCTCTGTCTTGCTATCCCCGCAAGCCCTCAACTTCAAGGTAGTTGGAAACCTCTGTCTTTCTCGACAAGAAAGCCCTCGATCTTTAAGGTAGTCGGCACCTCTGTCTTTCTCAGCAAGAAAGCCCTCGATCTTTAAGGTAGTCGGCACCTCTGTCTTTCTCAGCAAGAAAGCCCTCGATCTTTAAGGTAGTCGGCACCTCTGTCTTCCTATCCCCGGAAGCCCTCGAATGTAATCACCAACATTCGGAGTTGCACGAAGCTTTGAGAGTTAATAAGAGACTCTCTCTCTAGAAATCACTTCAACAGCATGTATGCACAAAGTTCAAATGTTCATCCATCCGTTGTGAGCTTTTTCAAATGAGCTCCTATTTATAGGTGAGGTCGGCTCCTTCTCCAACGGTCATATTTCCCTTAAAGTTCGGAGGGACCTGTACACGTGTCACTTAGACAACGGTTAGTTTATAACAAAATGGACGACATCGTTTTATAACAAAGTAAGTGTAACAGAAAGTACGACATCGTTTTAAAACCTAACATAAAGGTTCGGAATAGAAATTTCGGAGTGAAAGTTCGGAGTGAACAAATTCAGAGTGTATAAAACAATGATATCCAGATTCTGTTTAATGAGTGAATTCGGAATGAGAATTCGGAATAGGAATTCGGAATAGGAATTCTTCATCAGAAATCGTAATGAGAAATCGTCATCAGAATTCGTAATGAGAATTCGGAATGAGATTTCTTCATTAGAATTCGTAATGAGAATTCTTCATTGGAATTCGTAATGAGAATTCTTCTTCAGAATTCGTAATGAGAATTCGAAATGGGATTTCTTCATTAGAATTCGTAATGAGAATTCTTCTTCAGAATTCGTAATGAGAATTCGTAATGAGAATTCTTCATTAGAATTCGTAATGGGAATTCTTCTTCAGAATTCGTATCCTGAATCTGGAATAGAACTTAGTCAGAATTCATAACCGGAATTCGGAGTGAAACTTCCTTATAGTTCTTGTCCAGAATCCGAACCCTAAAACAGAATGCTTTTTATCAGTTTTAATGATTCCGAGAAAGTGAATCCGAATTTCATACTTAAGAAAAATATTAATGAAAATATGATAAGGATAAATTTTTCTTATAAAAGCGTTTTTCCTTAAGAAAACATTTTTCCTTATAAAAGCAATTTTCCTTACAAAAGCGATTTTCCTTAAAGATAAGGTGTTTGTGATTTTCAAAACAAGAAGGAATGGAAAAGTCATAAGGAAAACCTTATTGACTCAACAATCTCCCCCTTTTTGGAAAGCACAAACATCCTTACGAAAAAGCTATTTCTAGGAAGAAAGAAACACAATAAAGCTTATCTCCCTTGGTTTAAGAATATAGATGAATACGACTAACTCCCCCTTAGGCTTTGAATCTCTAAGGATCGTATTCATATTTCCGGAGTGATATTTCTTTAAGATAAAAACTCCCCCTTAAACAAACTCTTATTAGAGTTCTATCTCATTGGGTATTTTTCTTTCTCCCCCTTTGATAAGCACTTATTAGATTTCCTCTTTTTCTTAAGGATCTTTTCCTTCTCCCCCTTTGTGATTTTCAAAAAGAATTTCGAGGGAATGGAAAAAATAACAAAGTACCTGAAAGATTAGTAACAACAACAAAGCAGAACAACAAGCACGATTCTCATTAAATTTGAAATGTCAGCAACAAAAACAGATTACAACAAAAAGATCGGATTGATTATTTCGGATCTTTCTCCTTTGACATAAGCCCCTTGAGAATAGTCTTGATCTTTTTGAGGTCCTTATGATCTTCCTCTGCTTGCTTTTCTAAGGCAACTATTCTTGCTGACTGAGCTTGAATGATTTCTTCCTGAGCCTTCAACTTTTCTTCCTGAGCTTCCATTTTCTCTTCCTGAGACTTTATCCTTTCTAGAAAATTGATCCGATGATCCCTTTCAAATTTCCAACTTTGATTAACAGAGTTGAGCTTTCCATTCAGATCTCTTACTTCCTGACTCCGAATGTTCTTTTCCTCTGCCAATTTCTCATCGAATGATGCAGTCATCTCATGAAACTTCTTATCCTCGGTTTGAAAAGCATCCTTAACATTCTCCTGAAACTCATCCAGCAACCTCATCTCTTCCACATTCTTCTTCGACCAGCTAGTCATCCTTTTGCAAGATCTTTTATGGGCTTCGTAACCAATGAAGAAATTTTTGAACTGGGCTTCTATCTCAACACACTTATCCATTACCATGGATACGGAATCGGTTTTCTGATTCAGCGTATGTTGGAGCATCTGGCACCGAGAATCAATACTGGAGAAAGTCGGAATGGTTCCCACCAACTTCTTCAAGGATTGAACAACAAAATCGTGCCCCAACGAAGATGATTCCGAATCTGACATCTTGCTAGGAGAATTTTCTTCTTCAATAAGCTCCAACTTCCTCTTTGAAGAACTACCAGCTTCCTTCCTCATACTCTTTTCTGAACTCGGGGTATCAGCAATAACTTGTTTCCCCTTATCTTTTTTCGGAATAGAAACCTGTTCCGGAGATTTCTTCTCACTGTCAGAAACTTGAACAACCAAATCTTCCTCATCAACAACTTCTATATTTTCTTTCTGAGCAGCATCAAGTGAAAGATGTTCTTCTTCTCCATGATAAGAAACTTCTTCCTCTCCTTCCTTTCCTTCTATTACTGGAGTAACTAGTTTTGAAGATTCGGCTTCAGAAGTTCGGAGCGACAGGTGTTCCGAAGGAGTTCCCTTGTATTCATCTACTTGTTTGAGCACATCTCCTGTCTCACCACTTCCTTCAGCAGCTTCTTCCACTTCTTCCACTAGCTCTACTTCCTCAGCATTCTTAGCAGCAGCCTCTTTTGGATCATCGAGATTTCTTCCTGGAGTCTCAGGTAGAGAGTCCAAAGAAAAAGTTCTCGGAACGGGAATGGTTGCTGAAACCATTTCATTAAACTTCAACAAGGCTTGCACAGCCTCAGCTTCTGACAACTTCTTCTTCAGCTTCTTTTCCTTAGCTTGCTTCTCGAGCTCATCAGCAGCCTTTTCTTTCAGAGCTTTAGCCTCTGCGGGATCCAATCCGAACTGCGGATCTCCTTCCTTCCTCTTTTCCTTGTCAGCTCTCCACTTCGCTGCAACCTCATCAGTATATGTCTTCTTCTTCTTAGGCTTAGGAGGTGCGGAATGGACTTCCTTAGACTTAGGTTCTTCAGCTTCACCTACCACTTCTTTCAGCTTCCTCTTCCTTACCGGCTTAGGCGATTCCGGATCAGCCACTTTCGGAGTCACTTCTTCTTGAGGAGGAAGATCAATAAACATGCCAGACTTCTTGTCAAAAGCTATATTCATCCTTTTAAGAGTTGCATCACTGAGCAACATGATCTTGCAAACTTTCGGTTTAGAACTGCAAGCAACCTTGAAGGACTCAAGGCACCGAACTATCAGCTTCGACAATATTGCCGGGTACATTACTATCTGAGCTCTCAGATTCCCTTTCTTTAAATTCTCAAGATTAAGAAGGATATGCTTCATCAGGTTGAACTTCCTTTGATTTATCAAGAAATCTAAGATGTATATCTCACTCTTCTTCAAGCTGTCCTTGTCTCCTTTTCTCGGTACAATAAGCCCTTGCACCCATAACTCCAGAATCCGGAAGTTTGTAGATAGGGTTGCAATTTTCGAAGCCTTATCATCATCCAGTCCGAGAATTTCTAAGGCTTTCTCCTTGTTGAAACTACCCAAGGAGTCTGGTAGAACATGCGAGATAAACTCAGCTTCCCCTTCATAATTCAACCCTACCAAGCTTGCAGCCTTGGTGTAAGATAGCTTATAAGTCTTGCCATACGATTTGAAGGAAAATTTTTCTCTATTGTCTTCCACAAAGAAAGCAACCGACTCATAAAACTCAACAAGCAAGTCTGGGTAAACTTCATCTTGGTTGCCAGTTTTTGATATCGCAACATCTTCCCAGCCATTGAGCTTGATATTCTTTGATATAATAGAATCATAGTTGCTGAAGAAATTCGGATGCACTAACCGCTCTCTGTAGACTAACCACTGTGAAATGGGCTTTGTTGAAGACATCTCTTGAGAAGCTAACTCTGCAGACATTCGGATTAGAAGTCTCTGAGAAGTTCGGAACTGAGAAGACTGAAGTTCGGAACTAGAAAACTGTAGTTCGGAACAGCCTTAAATCAGAGAGACAAAGCTTCAGCACGCAAGAGCTTGAGATCGATGTGGGACGAGAAAATAGGGTCCCCTTTATATAGGCTTTGGAATGACGGTTCAACTTCCTCGGTTGATCTAACGGTTTAGAATGATCTGAGATCAGATCTGACGGTTGAGAGGTTGAATCCGATCTTTTTGAGGTTTTATTAAAATAGAATTCAAGAAATTCAAAAAAACCGAAAACAAGCTATAAGAAAATGCCAGCAAGTAAAATATGATTACGAAAACTTCAGTAAGGAAGTCATACCTTTCGGATTAGCTTAGGAAAGTTATTCGTAATGGGTAATGTAAAGACGACTACGAAAAAAAAACTCAATACGAAAAACTTGATACGAAAAACTTGATATGGAAGATTCAATACGAAAGTTTTTCCATTATGAAAATACCAGTACGAAAATTTTCCATTCCGGAAATTTTCAATACGAATACTTTTATTCCAGAAGTATTTTGTATGGAAATATCCATTCTGGAAAATTGTAGTTCCGGAAGTTCCATTCCGGAAAATTTCGTTCCGAAAAATTTGAAAACAAATTTTGAAAAACTTTGTTAAATAAACAAACAAATGTACTCCCCCTATGAAAAGGAGTTTATTACTGTGAGAAGATTTTTCCAACAGAAAGTTAATTAAGGAAGATTACCTTACGGTTATCATTCCTAACTTCTGTTTAATATATTCAAATCTATCAGAAGGTAAAGATTTTGTGAAAATATCAGCAAGTTGATCTTGCGTTCCGATAAACTGAAGAATAATATCTCCTTTAAGTGTGTGATCCCTAAGAAAGTGATGCCTAATATCTATGTGTTTTGCACGGGAGTGATGTGCAGGGTTTTTACTTAGAGCAATGGCACTTGTGTTATCACACAAAATTTGAGTTTTAGTAAAACTCAAGCCATAGTCTGTGAGTGTGTGTTGCATCCACAACACTTGTGCACAACAACTTCCAGCTGCTACATATTCAGCTTCAGCAGTGGAGAGTGCAACAGAATGTTGCTTCTTGCATGACCAAGAAACTAATGAATCTCCTAAGAAATGACAAGTTCCGGATGTACTTTTTCTATCCATTCTACAACCACCAAAGTCAGCATCAGAAAAGCTTTTTAGAACAAAATCATTTCCAGAAGTATAAAATAATCCTAGATCCATGGTTCCCTTAAGGTAGCGAAAAATTCTTTTAACTGCCTTTAAGTGAGATTCCTTAGGATTGGATTGATATCTTGCACATAAGCATACTGAAAACATTAAGTCTGGTCGACTAGCAGTTAAGTAAAGTAGACTTCCAATCATACCTCTAAAAGATGTTTGATCTACTGATTTCCCAGCTTCATCAAGATCTAAAGAGTTTGAGGTACCAATAGGAGTACTTATACTCTTCATGTTTTCATAACCATACTTTTTAAGAAGATCTTTAATATACTTATGTTGAGATATGTAGGTTCCTTCTGGTTTTTGAGAAATTTGAAAACCAAGGAAAAATGTTAACTCACCCATCATACTCATTTCAAACTCAGATTTCATTAGACTAGCAAAAGAATCAGTCAAAGATTGCTGAGTTGAACCAAATATAATGTCATCAACATAAATTTGAACAATCAAAACATTTTTCTTATCTTTATTTATAAAAAGGGTTGGATCTGCATTTCCCTTAACATAGTTATTTTGAAGCAAAAATCCAGTGAGTCTATCATACCATGCTCTTGGGGCTTGTTTAAGGCCATACAAAGCTTTGGTAAGTCTAAAAACATGATCAGGATGTTTTGTATCTTCAAAGCCAGGAGGTTGTTCAACAAAAACTTCCTCTTGAACATAACCATTAAGAAAAGCACATTTCACATCCATTTGAAATAGTTTGAAATTAAAGAATGCTGCAAAGGCAAGTAGAATACGGATAGATTCAAGTCTAGCTACTGGAGCATAGGTTTCTTCATAGTCTATTCCTTCTTGCTGATTATAGCCTTTAGCAACAAGTCTAGCTTTATTTCTAACAATGACTCCATTTTCATCACATTTGTTTCTGAAGACCCATTTTACTCCAATAACAGAAGTTTCCTTAGGTCTTTCAACCAAGGTCCAGACTTTATTCCTTTCGAATTCATTTAGCTCATCTTGCATTGCTTTGATCCAATCATCATCACCTAAAGCTTCATCAGTGCTTTTAGGTTCTAGTTGGGAAAGAAATGCTAGATGTTCTACTTCATTTCTTAAGGAACTTCTAGTCCTTACAGGTTGATTTACATCACCAATGATACTATCACTGGGATGATTCTTAAGAAACATCTGATTTGAGTTTTGTAAAACCTGTTCATCAACATAAGGTAGAAAGTCTTCTGGGGTAAATGTTTCAGAAGTATCTTCTAGAACAATTTCCTTATCAGAAGGTTCTTCTAACAAAGGTTGACAATCAGTTTTTGAAAACACATCTGAAGATGTAAGTTGGGAGGTTTTAAAAACAAAAGGATCTGACTCATCAAATTTCACATGTACTGTTTCCTCAACAGTACAAGTATTTTTATTAAAAACTCTATAAGCCTTAGAGGTTGTGGAATATCCTAAGAAAATTCCTTCGTCTGATTTTGGTGCGAATTTATGTAAGTTATCTTTAGTATTCAAAATGAATACTTTGCAACCAAAAACCTTGAAGTAGGAAAGCCTTGGTTTTCTACCATTCCATAACTCATAAGGAGTTTTATTAAGAAAAGGTCTAATCAAAACTCGATTTATAGTATAACAAGCAGTACTTACAGCTTCAGCCCAGAAATGTCTAGCAATAGAATATTCACTCAACATGGTTCTAGTTATTTCTTGAAGAATTCGATTTCTTCTTTCAACTACACCATTCTGTTGAGGAGTTCTAGGTGCTGAAAAGTTGTGAGTAATACCTTTCTTACTACAAAAAGTTTCAAAATCAGAATTTTGAAATTCTCCTCCATGATCACTATGAATAGTTTTCAATGGAAGGTTTTTCTCATTTTTAACTTGAGCTCTAAAACTTTTGAAATAAGAAAAAGCTTCAGATTTCCTTGCTAGAAAATAGACCCAAGTAAATCTAGTGTAATCATCAACTAGAACAAACACATAGTATTTGCCTCCAATGCTTCCAGTTTGTGTAGGACCAAAAAGATCCATGTGCACCAACTGTAATGCATCGGTTGTTGAGACTTCACCGATTGACTTAAAACTAGATTTATGTTGCTTGCCATATTGACAAGGATCACAAACTTTAGAAGAATCAAATCTAAGCTCCGGTAGATCCTTAACTAGTTTCTTCTTAGAGAGTTTACATAGGTTTCTAAGATTACAGTGTCCTAGTCTTCTATGCCATAACCAAGAATGATCTTCCATTGCACTTAGGCAAGGTAAATCTTGGCTTCTTAGGTCTTCTAAGTTTAAGGTGTAAACATTCTCTTGCCTGTTGGCTGAGAGAATAAAATCTTCCTTGGAATTGTGAACTAAGCATTTATCATTCCTAAAATTCACAAGGTAACCTTCATCACATAACTGACTTATGCTAATGAGGTTGTGCTTAAGACCTTTAACAAAAAGAACATTTGAAATCAAAGTTTTACCTAAAAGAACAATATTACCAATACCAACAATCTCTCCCTTAGCATTGTCTCCGAAAGTTACCTTTCCTCCTTTCGTCTTGATAATTTTTTCAAAGAAGCTTTTGTTACCAGTCATGTGCCGGGAACATCCACTATCCATGTACCAAACATTGTTGCTGGAACTTTCTTTATTTTCCTGAAATTAAGAACAAAGTTAGACTTTCGGAATCCAAACTTGCTTGGATCCGAGATTTCTAGACAATAAAATCTTAGGTACCCACATTTTCTTGGAAAAATAAGCTTTATGAAAACCTAAGGATTGGGTTTTGTTTAAGGAACAATTTCTTGCCCAGTGACCACCACATTGACACTTAGTACAAAATGGGGCACTTTGAGGAACAAAATAATTGTTGCTGAAAACAGGTTTTGCATGGGTATAACCAAATCCGGATTTATTTCTTAAAGGTCGTATTTGAGAATACATCTTATCAAAATTTTCCTTACCATGGGTAAAGTTTGATAAGCACTTCTTTAAGGAAAAAATTTCGGACTTGAGTTTTACAACCAAGTTTTTATCTTCAAAATCATTAGTTTTGGAACTAGAGTTAGGCTCGAAAACATTTTTATTAGAAATTACTTTTTCTAACTCTTTAGAAAGTTTATTCTTCTCAGAACTTACTTCCTCAAGATTTTTTGAAATACTTTCAAAATCAGCATTTTTCTTATCAAGATCTTTAGAAAGATCTGATATCTCTTTAGTAAGAATAGAATTCCTAGAATTTGCCTTATCAAGTTTCTTGTTGAGTTTGGAATTCTCAATCTCAAGAAGTTCAGCAAATCTAGAGACTTCTTCAAAAGTAGGTAAAGTATTTTCCTCATCAGAAGTTGATTCTTCATCAGAAGAGTTATAATACTTACTATCATTAGGATTTAAAGAAACATTGGTCAAAGATTCAGCATTTCGTACCTTAGCCATAAGACAATGATTATCAATAGGTAATCTGGCTATAAGACCAAGATTCTTCTGTCCTGAAGATTCATATTCAGAAGATTCATCTGAAGAGTCACCACCACTGGCACTCCAGGTGTCATTAGCTTTCAAAACTTTCTTAGCTTTAGCTTTGTAATATTTCTTCCTGTTCCTGTCTGAATGCCTTTCCTTTCTTTCTTTCTTTCTGAGCATAGGGCAATCTGGTCTAATATGTCCTGCTCTCTTACATTCATAACAAGTAACTTCTCCATCTTTCTTATCTTTCCTATCCTTCTTCTTATACTTGGATTGAAAGTTTCTTTGTCCAGCTATCTTGTTCATCCTTCGAGCAAGATTGGCTAATTCATTTTCTGAAACTTCACTTTCACTAGATTCGGATTGGAAAATGACTTTCTTCGATTTGGATCTGGTTACTCTCTCAGGAGTCTTAGCTTTCATCTGATTCGAAGTTGTAGTAAAAGCAACAGTACCATTTCCATTCTTCTTCTTGATGTTGTCAGCATCTCTCTTCATTCTGGTCTCATGTTGTAGAAGAGTTCCAAATAATTCATCAAGAGTTATTTGAGTAACCTTCCTGTTCTCATCTATAGCTGTTCTCTTGGATTCCCACTCATTGGGCATAATGTCAATTATCTTGTCCACAAGAGCTTCATCATCTAAACCTTTCTCTCCCATAGACTGTAGACTATTGACGATTGTCATAAATCTTTGTTGTACTTTATAGATAGGTTCTCCATAAGGAAAATTAAAGCCATGATATTCAGCTCTAAGCATAGCTCTCCTAGTCTCAATCACTTTAGAAGTCCCAAAATGAGTAACCTCTAACTTCTTCCATATACAATTAGCTGCTTCACAAGAAGAAATTTGGCTATATATATTTCTGGTCATTGAACATAATAAAGTGTTGCGTACCTTGTAGTTGAGTTGATATTCTTGCTTCTCCTGGTTAGTAAAGGTTCTGACTTCCTTGTCAGGAATTTTGTAATCACCAGTAAGCATGACAAAGTTATCTACTCCAGTATTGATAACAAACGTCTTCATACGATCTCTCCAGTATTCATAATCATTACCATCAAATATTGGTGGCCTTGTAGGATTCAAATTGTCTATCGAACCAACATTCATTCCTGCCATACTTGAAAATAACTTGGAGACAAACTTGTTAATAACAAAAATTCGGAATTAAAAAGTTCGGAATAGGAAAAGTTCGGAATGGATAATCCGGAATGAAAAAGTTCGGAATTGAAAAGTGAGCAAGAAAAACTTGAACGTGAGTACAAGTATTTCAGTAACCTTGGCTCTGATACCAAATGTAAGAATGGTATAGAGTAAGAGGTTTCCAACCTCTGATACCAATTGTAGGATCGAAATATAATATGAGATGCTCAATATACAAGAGGGGGGGTGAATTGTATACTTTAAAAATTCCTTTGGAACCTTTAAAGTTAGTTATGAATAACTAGAGTTTCCTTAAGAAAAGGAAAGAACTAAGTTTAACAAAGTTAAACTAAGTTGATTCACAACACCTCTAACACCGAACTAAACTTGGAAAGAGATTCCAAAAGAAGGTTCCGGAAATATGGTTCCGGAATTTGAAACTTAACAAAAGTTACAATATGAGATTCTACCTTAAAGCGTATAGAATCTAAACTAATCAAAGTAAGTAAGGAAGTATAAGAAAATTATACTTTCCTTAAGATACAAAATGCAGCGGAATAAAACAAGTACAAGTAGAAGAACTACTAGTAACAAGATGATAGTCTTTTAACCCAAAGAGAAGGGTATCCAACAACCTTGGATAAAGGTCCCTTGATTTATACTTTCAAGCAAGTCTGTCTTACCCACACCAGGGTAAGCCCTCGATACGAAGATCGGTGTCTCTGTCTTGCTATCCCCGCAAGCCCTCAACTTCAAGGTAGTTGGCAACCTCTGTCTTTCTCGACAAGAAAGCCCTCGATCTTTAAGGTAGTCGGCACCTCTGTCTTTCTCAGCAAGAAAGCCCTCGATCTTTAAGGTAGTCGGCACCTCTGTCTTTCTCAGCAAGAAAGCCCTCGATCTTTAAGGTAGTCGGCACCTCTGTCTTCCTATCCCCGGAAGCCCTCGAATGTAATCACCAACATTCGGAGTTGCACGAAGCTTTGAGAGTTAATAAGAGACTCTCTCTCTAGAAATCACTTCAACAGCATGTATGCACAAAGTTCAAATGTTCATCCATCCGTTGTGAGCTTTTTCAAATGAGCTCCTATTTATAGGTGAGGTCGGCTCCTTCTCCAACGGTCATATTTCCCTTAAAGTTCGGAGGGACCTGTACACGTGTCACTTAGACAACGGTTAGTTTATAACAAAATGGACGACATCGTTTTATAACAAAGTAAGTGTAACAGAAAGTACGACATCGTTTTAAAACCTAACATAAAGGTTCGGAATAGAAATTTCGGAGTGAAAGTTCGGAGTGAACAAATTCAGAGTGTATAAAACAATGATATCCAGATTCTGTTTAATGAGTGAATTCGGAATGAGAATTCGGAATAGGAATTCGGAATAGGAATTCTTCATCAGAAATCGTAATGAGAAATCGTCATCAGAATTCGTAATGAGATTTCGGAATGAGATTTCTTCATTAGAATTCGTAATGAGAATTCTTCTTCAGAATTCGTAATGAGAATTCGTAATGAGAATTCTTCATTAGAATTCGTAATGGGAATTCTTCTTCAGAATTCGTATCCTGAATCTGGAATAGAACTTAGTCAGAATTCATAACCGGAATTCGGAGTGAAACTTCCTTATAGTTCTTGTCCAGAATCCGAACCCTAAAACAGAATGCTTTTTATCAGTTTTAATGATTCCGAGAAAGTGAATCCGAATTTCATACTTAAGAAAAATATTAATGAAAATATGATAAGGATAAATTTTTCTTATAAAAGCGTTTTTCCTTAAGAAAACATTTTTCCTTATAAAAGCAATTTTCCTTACAAAAGCGATTTTCCTTAAAGATAAGGTGTTTGTGATTTTCAAAACAAGAAGGAATGGAAAAGTCATAAGGAAAACCTTATTGACTCAACAAGCTGGAGTATGGTTGGGTTGGTTTTAACTTAAAAACCAACCGGGCCCCTGGGACGAAAAAGCCAATAACTCTCAGACCGGGCGTCCGATTGACGCACCGTCTGACGCGTTGATTTCCTATTGACGATACGGAACTTTTTGATACATCAACTTTGGAATTCATGACAGTTGATGCATCGACCCCTTGGCTCATGGAGCAGACCCTCCCAGAATCGAGCGTGCTGTGTGCGGGAACCCTAGAGTTGGCTGCGACTGCGATGACGATGACGACTGTACTTGGATCCTACGTGGGTTCAGCAGCGAGGACGACTGTACTTGGATCCTCCGTGGGTTCGGCAGTGATGACGACTATACTTGGATCCTACGTGGGTTCGGCAGTAATGGTTATTGTACTTGGATCCTACGTGGGTCCGGCAGCGATGAAATCTGTACTTGGATCCTATGTGGGTTCGACAGGGGAGATGATTCAGAGGCTACATCTATCATCTCCACACCTCTTCATGAGTAGTATACCTGTGTGAGCTGAGTCTTTATTTTCAGTCATTATCTTCGATATGATTGACTTGTTTTCCTGTGTGAACTGGGTTGTGCTTTCCTGTGTGGACTGGGTTGTGCTTTCCTGTGTGGACTGGGTTGTACTTGGGCTCGTGAGTTGGAGCCGAACTGGAATTGTTAACTTAGGTATATGTATGGGCATATACCTAAGTAGAGTTGGTTGATACTTCGTGTTTGTGTCTTTCCTTGTGGTTTATCCTTTATGGATTCTGGGAGACCTTCGGGGGTCTCGGGGTCCCTACTGAGTATCGTATACTCACCCCTGCACAGTCTATGCCCACACTACATTGTGTTGGTTGCAGACAACGGACAGCACTGATCGTGTTTTAGGTTTGTGGAGCGGGACGGTACCCGGAGGTGTACTAACAGGGGGGACGTACATGGAGTGGACGACCGGACCTGAGGAGCTGAGGAGACCATTTGTACCCACCCTTCAGGTGGGATAGCCAGAGGATGACTCGGTGGTTGCTGATTTACTTTACTATTGTTGTACTTTCTTTCAGTTGTACTGTACTTTCAGTTGGGTTTGTATTCTGGCCCATTTACTTTCAGCACTTACTTTTGTACTCAGTTTACTTAGTGTTTACTTCAGCTTGTGTACTATGTGGTGTTTGTTTTCTTATATAAAGGCAATGCCTTCCCTTTTATTGGGATTTACGCCTTTGGTGCTAGTTTTAATCCCCTGGTCTATGAGAGGCGGGCTTGGGGTAGTCACGGCACGGGCCCCAAGGATGGGTCATGACAAATTGGTATCATAAGAGTCGATTCTACCGCAGAACTCAGGACTCTGATAATTTCTTCCATGTGAAGCAATAGTGTTTAGGGTATTGAGTGTGGTTATCAGTCCAGGGAGTCCAGTGTTGGTGCGGCGGCCGACGTATCCATACACCAGGACCCTGACTTCTGATTTCTGACTCAGTGCACGAAAACATTGATTACATGTGTGTTTTAAAAGTTTTCTTTGTGATTACTTTGTGTCAGCTCACCAGGTATACTGTATTAACTGTGGTTCACCTATTTCTTTTCATGATGGTCCCATGATGGCAGCCAGCTAGGGTTCCGAGTTTTGTATGAGACGACAGCCCACCGAGTGACGAGGCCTCAGTGTAGGGCCCCATTACAGCGGAGGCACCGACGGTACCTCTACCCGCTGAGCCACCGATTCCACCAGCCCCAGCAGCTGAGGGTGCACGTCGCCTGAGTGCTCTGCACGAGTTTTAGCATCAGAGACTTCCAAGGTTCCATGGGGAGACAGACCCTCAGGCAGTCGAGGACTGGCTGGAGGTTGTCGTTCGAGTCTTCAGGTTGGTAGGGACACCAGCAGACCTCATGGTGATCCTTGCGGCGAGTCTCCTACACGCAGTAGTAGGTAGATGGTGGAGCCTGACGCTCCAAGTGCACGACGAGGCATCTCTCCTTTGGTCAGACTTCGAGAGCCTTTTCTGCTCGGAGTTTGTTCCAGCCACCCTCCGTGCAGTGCGCATTCAGGAGTTACTACAGCTGTGGCAGGGCAGCATGACAGTAGCCCAGTACTCGGTGAGATTTACTGATCTCTCGCGCTACTCCACAGACATGGTACGGGACCCATTCTTCCGGGCCCGGACCTTTGAGAAGGGACTAAGACATGAGATCCGGGCATCAATGATCTCCCTCAGCATTTTGATGCAGGAAGGAGTACTGGAGCGAGCCCTTCTTGTGGAGAGATTCCTTACTGATCCTACACCAGCAGCGAGGCCTACCACAGGGTGGCACGTAGCGGAGTCTTCTGCAACCGGCAGTAGACAGGTGTCACAGAGGTCCAAGCGGACCAGGCCATCAGGTGGGAAACCTTAGGATACTTGTTCGGAGGTGCAGGGCACACGTAACAGAGACAGTCATGCAAGAGGCAGACAATACTATGCATGTGGCGGGCAGGGCCACATGGCTCGTGACTGCCCGACCCGCCATGCAGAGGAGCAGCAGACGGTTGAGGGACCACCCAGGCAGAGGAAGAGGTTCGACCGTGGTGGTCCGCAGGGAGAAGGTGGACGAGGTAGAGGAGTTGGCCGAGCAACAGGTGGTGGGCGACGCTTTGAGGCTCTACCACCACCACCACCAGGAGGTCCACCCCAACCACAGGGAGCTGGCGGACAGAGACAGGCTCAGCTTCAGGCAGTGGAGGCCTACGACCATGGCGCACCTGAGATGATTCGAGGTACTATTTGTGTCTACTCCACACTTTCTGCAGTTATTATAGACACATGAGTGAGTCATTCTTTCATTGTCGCTGCCCTTGTTCGGAGCTCGGAGATTCTGACAGAACCGTTGGCTCGATCCTTACGTCTAGAGACTTCTACGGGAGCAGACTCAACGATTATGCACTAGTGCTGGCAGTGTGATCTTACTATAGGATGTGAGAGCTTCAACTGGGATCTTTTTGTAGTGGCGTCGAGTCCTTACGACATCATCTTGGGCATGGATTGGTTATCTACAGTCCATGCTCAGATCGACTGTTTTAGGCACAAGGTGCAATGTGTTCGCACCGATGGGAGCAGGTTCACCTTCACCGGCAAGAAGGGAGCCTTTGTAGCGCTGGATGGACTCACACAGAGGAGAGGACAGCCGATCACTCATCAGTTGGCTAGTCTCATCCTAGGAGCAGTTGACGTGCGGAGTCCGAGTTTTCCTGTTGTAGTGGATCAGTATACGGACGTTTTTCCTGATGACATTCTAGGACTACCTCCTCGCAGAGAGGTAGAATTCTATATTGACCTATACTCGGGGACAGCCCTGATATCTACTCTAGCATATCGGATGGCTCCCACTGAGCTTTGAGAGCTACGGGTACAACTGGAGGACTTGCAGGGCAAGGGATTTATCCGACCCAGTGTTTCACCTTAGGCTTCCCCGATTTTGTTCGCCAACACGGCGGATGAGAGCTTGTAACTGTGTGTCGACTACCATCACCTAAATCAGGTAACTGTGAATAACAAGTATCCACTTCTGAGGATTGACGACCTCTTCGATCATCTCAAGGGAGCACGATGGTTCTCGAAGATAGATCTCAGGTCAGGTTATCATCAGCTCAGAGTTCGAGATGAGGATGTGCAAAAGACGACCTTTAGGTGTCGGTATGGCCACTATGAGTTCTTGGTTATACCTTTTGGAGTAACCAACGCTCCAAAAGTGTTCATGAGTCTCGTGAACAGGATCTTCCATCCTTACCTCGATCGATTTTTCATAGTCTTCATCGACGACATATTGATTTACTTGACTACTGAGGAGGAGCACGCCTACCACTTGCGGGTTGTACTGGACACACTCCGAAAGCACCGGCTTTATGGTAAGCTCTCTAAGTGTCAGTTCTGGATTCGAAAAGTCCACTTCTTAGGACATGTCATCTCTTAGGCAGGAGTTGCGGTGGACCCTGCGAAGATCGAGGAAGTGCTAGCTTGGGAGCCACCCAGGAGCGTGACGGAGGTGCGGAGTTTCCTAGGTTTGGCTGGGTACTATCGGAGATTTGTTCCAGACTTATCCAGAGTTTCAGCACCACTCTCATCTTTGACGAAGAAGGGGAAACCCTTCATGTGGTCGGATATATGTCAGCAGAGCTTACAGGATCTGAGACATAGATTGACCAGTGCACCCATCTTGAGGCTACCGGAGGAGGGTGTAGGGTACATAGTCTACTACGATGCATCAGGGACCAGACTCGGGTGTGTCCTGATGCAGGAGCGGGCAGTGATTGCCTATGGATCACGATAGTTGAGGCAACACAAGCAGAACTACGCTACCCATGACCTGGAGTTAGCAGCAGTGGTCTTTGCCCTGAAGATGTGGCAGCACTATCTGATGGGCGAGCGCTTTATAGTCTATTCTGACCACCAGAGTCTCAGGTACATCCTCGCAGAAGGGCCTGAACCTGAGACAGCGACGACGGATCGAGTTCCTCCAGGACTATGACTTTGAGATAGTCTATACTCCTGGAAAGGGAAACGTAGTAGCTGATGCACTCAGTAGGAGGACGAGCATTCAGTTACTTGGAGAGGAGACAGATTGGTTAGCCGCTTTGCAGATATCCTACATGGATAGAGATGGGGAAACCTTTCTACAGTCACTCACAGTCACTCCTCCACTACTTTAGTGGGTCAGAGACGCACAACGTGGGAATATTGACTATGAGACGCGATGTGCACGGATATCCTTAGGATAGGCACATGATGGATTCTCTGTAGGAGGAGAGCACGTCGTCTTTTTCAGAGGACATACCATGGTACCAATTTCATTACATGAGGATGTGCTGAGAGAGTTTCACACTTCCCCTTTAGCGGTACATCCAGGAGTGGCGAAGATGTACCAGGATCTCAGACGACAGCACTGGTGGCCGAGTATGAAGAAGTTTGTGGCAGAGTTCGTTTCACGATGCCTCACCTGCCAGCAGGTGAAGGTGGAGCACCAGGTACCAGTAGGCTTGGTACAACCCTTGGAGGTCTCGAAGTGGAAGTGGGATGGGATATCTATAGATTTCATGATAGGGCTTCCATGTACTTCCAGAGGACACGACTCCATCTGGGTGATCGTAGACCGACTCACCGAGTCGGCCCACTTCTTACCCATCAGAGATCAGGGCTCAGTAGAGAGCTTGGTATGCCTCTATGTTCAGGAGATCGTACGACTTCATGGTGTTCCATCGACTATCGTCTCTGATCGAGATGCTCGCTTTACTTCCCGACTTTGGAAGGGGTTGCAGGAGGCATTTGGGACACAGCTACTCCTGAGCACCGCCTTTCACCCACAGACGGATATTCAGATGGAGAGGACCATTCAGACTCTTGAGGATATTCTCTGTGCATGTTTCCTTGACTTTGGTCGCAGTTGGGAGGATCACCCACCCTTGGTGGAGTTTGCATACAAAAACAGCTACCACTCCACCATCGGGATGGCACCATACGAGGCATTGTATGACCGACCATGCAGATCACCTCTGTGCTGGATAGACCCTGGGGAGTCAACACTTGTAGAACCAGAGATGGTCCAGGACACGACGGAGAAGGTACATATCATCCAGGAGTGGATGAGGACTGCTTAGAGCCGACAGAAGTCCTATGCTGATAGGAGGCGGAGACCACTAGAGTTCGAGGATGGCGACCATGTTTTCTTATGGGTCTCACCTAGACGTGGATTACGGAGATTTGGCTGGGGTGACAAGTTGTCTCTGCGCTTCATCGGACCATTCCAGGTTCTCAGGAGGATAGGCAAGGTGGCTTATCGCCTGACTCTTCTACCTCAATTGCACCGGGTGCACGACGTATTCCACATATCTTAACTGAGGAGATACGTGCACGACCTGATGCGTATCATCGACTATGGGGAGCTGGACATCAATGACGGGGCGACTTTTGCAGAGGTCCCGGTGGAGATCGAGGATCGACAATAGCGGGTCCTACGTGGATGGTCAATTCCTCTAGTGCACATCAGGTAGCAGCACGAGAACCTCCAGGAGAGCACATGGGAGCAGGAGGCTCATATGCGTGCTCAGTACCCTCATTTGTTTCCCTAGTTTGTGATATATATTTACGGGGACGTAAAGCCCTGATGTGGGAGTAATGTAAAGACCCGTAAATTTCAAGGAAATTTTTTTCTTAAATTCTTTGGGATTTTACAAGTACGCAGTTTCTGACGGCACCTAATTCCGAGGCCCGGTGTGCCCGGAATCAATTTCCAAAGTTTAGCTCGGGTACGTTTAGTGAGCGAACGAGCGGGTTTTTATATCTTTTTAACCGGTACTCAGAATTGAAATCAGATGGCACCGATGAACTCGCAGCACCGGTATTTTCTTAAGATGACTTTTACCATTGATGTGTTTGCTCGGGAGAAGAAGTTAAATTTTGGGGTTTAAGTGAGAAGTAAATAAAATTGTGTACAATTTTATTTTATTAACCTTGAAAGTTAAACTCTCTCATGGGAAGTTGTTTGTGGGGCCCACAACCACCCAACTTCCCATGTGTGGTTATAAGGGAGGTGGGGCCCAGACGATCACCCATCTTTTCACATTCCATAACCCTTAACCACTTTTAACTCCCATAATAATTATATGGAAACTCCCCAATAAATATTGGTATCCTTTAATTGTGTAACTCTCCCCTCTCTCCTCTTTAATCATTCCAATACACTTAATCAATTAAGTGAGATATGTGTTTGAATTTTAAAATTTAAATGCATGGCTTGAGTTAATAAAATAAGGATGAGCCTTATTTTATTTTGGGCTGGTTGGCTTGTTGTGTGAAGTCTGTGGAGGAGAGATTTTCTTTTCTCCTGGAAGAAATTTTTCCTCCCGTGAAGAACGACACCTTTCGTTGATGAACTCCAAATCCCCGAAGGATGATGATGCACCCTCTTTCCTTTTCTCCATGACAAAAAGGGAAGACGTTGCTTCCTCCTTGGACGCTCTCCGTCGACGTCTACGGAACCTCATCCCGCGACGCCATTTTTCGCAACGCCCGTCGTTCGAAAACTTTTGTTTAGGTAGGGGTTATTTACGTTCATGATTAATTTAACGTTCTTCGTTAATTAATTTGGCCGATTTTTATCAACATAATGGGAGGAGATCGGACCACACAAACACGGCTGATCCTCCTCCCCTTTTTATTTGTTGATCCTCGTTGAACTTTGCGGTGAAGGCGGCGCGGTGAAGTTGCACCGCGCGGAAAAGAAAAGGGGTCGCGGACGAAGCGGGTCATGGAGAAGGTGCGTAGCGCCATCGCGCCGCGCCGAAGGAGACCACGGCCAGGAGCGGGCTGCGACAGAGGGGTACGACGTCGTCGCACCGCGCTGGTTGGACAGGAGCCGCGACCAAAGGTCGTGGCAGTTCTTCAAAGGGGCGGCCGGAAGAGCCGGCCGCCGACTCCACCTGGAGGTGGGACCCCCTCGGGTCTCATGGTTACAAAAATGATGGCCTTAATGGTTGGCCGTTTCGGAAACAGGGGGGCGACGCCCCCCCTTCGCACCCCGCTCGGCCGCGAGTCGGGCCGCGACTGGCCTCCGAGTCGGGCCGCAGGCCGCGCCCCGCCGCGGGCTGGGCCGTGCCATCCGGGTCGGGCCGTGCCCAAATGGGTCGGACCCGGACCCGGGTCGGGTCGACCCAGGGGGTATCGAGCCGGGTCGGACCGGGCCCGAACCCCCTATTTTCGGACAGATTCGTTCAAACACCCATATCTTGGGCTACAGACCTCTGATCGATGCACTATCAGTTGCGTTGGGATCCTTGTATTGAGAAGGTTGTTTAGGTATATTACACTCAAGCTTTCGGTAAAGTTTGGGTATGTCTGGGTTGGTTCGAACCCAAAACCAACCGGGCCCTTGGAGCGGAAACGCCTATAACTTAACGACCGGACGCCCGAATGACGTGTCGTCGATCACATTGAATTCCTCTTAGTGAGACGGTTCTTTCGGATTACTCCAATTGAGGTTTGGACACAGCTGGAGAATGGTCGGGTTGGTTTTAACTTAAAAACCAACCAGGCCCCTGGGACGAAAAAGCCAATAACTCTCAGACCGGGCGTCCGATTGACGCACCATCTGACGCGTTGAGTTCCTATTGATGAGATGAAACTTTTTGATACATCAAATCTGGACTTCGTGACAGTTTATGTATCGACCTCTTGGATCGTGGAGCGGACCCTCCCGGAATCGAGCGTGTTGTGTGCGGGAACCATAGAGTTGGTTGCGATTGTGACGACGATGACGACTGTACTTGGATCCTACGTGGGTTCAGTAGCGATGGTTACTGTACTTGGATCCTACGTGGGTCCGGTAGCGACGACTTCTGTACTTGGATCCTACGTGGGTTCGGCAGGGGAGATGATTTAGAGGCTACATCTATCATCTTCACCCCTCTTCGTGAGTAGTATACCTGTGTGAGCTGAGTCTTGATTTTCAATAATTATCTTCGATATGATTGACTTGCTTTCCTGTGTGGACTGGGTTGTGCTTTCTTGTATGGATTGGGTTGTGCTTTCCTGTGTGTACTGGGTTATACTTGGGCTCGTGAGTTGGAGCCGAACTGGAATTGTTAACTTAGGTATATGTATGGGAATATACCTAAGTAGAGTTGGTTGATACTTAGTGTTTGTATCTTTCCTTGTGGTTTATCCTTTGTGGATTCTGGGAGACCTTCAGGGGTCTCGGGGTCCCTACTGAGTATCATATACTCACCCCTACACGGGTTATGCCCGCACTACGTTGTGTTGGTTGCAGACGATGGACATCACTGATCATGGTTTAGGTTTGTGGAGCGGGATGGTACCTGGAGGTGAACTAACAGGCGAGACATACACGGAGTGGACAACCAGACCCAAGGAGCTGATGAGACCATCTGTACCCACCCTTTCGGTGGGATAGCCGGAGGACGACTCAGTGGTTGCTGATTTACTTTAATGTTGTTGTACTTTCTTTCAGTTGTACTATACTTTCAGTTGGGTTTGTATTCTGGCCCATTTACTTTAAGCACTTACTTTTGTACTCAGTTTACTTAGTGTTTACTTCATCTTGTGTACTCTGTGGTGTTTGTTTTCTTATATAAAGGCAACGCCTTCCCTTTTATCGGGATTTACGCCTTTGGTGCTAGTCGCCAACCCCTGGCCTATGGGAGGCGGGCTTGGGGTAGTCACGGCACGGGCCCCGAGGACGGGTCGTGATAATGATTAGAATTCAAGTTTCCATATTTCATAGAGAAATCATAATTAATTATAGATATAGAAATAGGAGTACCTGAAAACATTGAAGTATCCACTGTCTGTTGTTAGGCAATATCCAGATCTGTTAGATGGTACAAATTCAATGGAAAGGAAATATTACATGCCTAAATATGTTTAGGGTCCTGTACCGGGGAGGTTCAAGTAGGTTTGATAGGTTATACAAAATTTTTAATTTTTTTAGAAGTCATTGTATGTGTCCTAGTTGAAACAACCTTAAAAATACTCATCTGACTCCCTAATTCTACATAACTGGTAATAGATTTAGAGTGCGCAAGGGGAGAAGGAGCTAAATCCTTCTCTAAATTTTTGGTTACCAACTTCATTTCAAGAGTAGTATTATTATTAGATATGATAGAGAAGTGATTAATAGATCTCATAGCACCATGAGTTAATGAAGTTTTAATGGTTGGGTATGTAGGATTCAAATTACAAAGCATCAGATAACTAATGACATCAACACTATTTGCAGGTTGTGAACCATAAAAAGAGTATAAAGTAGAAGAAGAGGTTGTAACTGGATCCTTTTTTTCTCCACCCCGGTATCCTCCATGGGATGAATCTTTTTAATGGATCCAATGAGATCCTACATTTTAGTCACTTGTACCGAGGCTGTACTTACCTTCATTGATTTAACAGTTTCCAAATCCATTGAAATAGTTGCAGTCATACTACTAGTATGTGTGATATCCTGAACAGATTTTGGGATAGACAATAGATTCCCAAAATCTATAGAATGTCTAGTTGAATCTATAGTTTTAGAGCAATTATCAGGTACATTTGTTTTACTGTTGGTATGAATATTTGTCCCTAATGAAATAGTGGCATTTAATAGGGAAAAGTCCTCGATTTTTCATGTACTTAAAGATGAGGAGTGATCATCCAAAGATTAAATAGGAAATGATCTAGTGCACACATAGTTATGAGGGGTGTAGTGAATGCATTGCATTCATTGCACTTCAAGTTTTTACCTGGGATATGTTCATAATTTTGGTTAGATTCTGAAATTTGTTCAGCTGAGCATGTATTAGATTTTTCCTTATTGGATATCCTAATAGTGTCTAACACCAAAATTTCAATTTCTTCTAAGAGGCCTTTATCTTTAATGGAGTTTTCTTCTTATTCATCCATATCAGCCCAGTTAGTACTTGAGTTGTCCCCTATGTGTATCACTTTGTTTGACTATTTCACCCAAGTTTTAAATTTCTTTGATGGGGGTACAAGTATATCTATCATAGGGGCTTTATCCTTTTTATTTCTCATAATTTCCTTCCAATCATTTTAAACTAGCTGTGTTACTTGTTTTCTAATTACTCTAATGTTGAAAATTGTATGACCAATGATCTTACAATGTTCGCAAAAGGGAGGTTTCCTCTCATATTCAATTCTAATTTCAGTTTTGTAGTCATTTGAATTGAAATTAATTGTGGTGGGTAGCTTTGAATCATGTTTAATTTCCACCACAACTCTATCAAAGAGACATAAGTCGACATTTAATGTTCTATGATCAATTTTGAGGGGATTTCCCATGGAGGAGAATATCATTTAGAATTTTTGGGTGCCAAAAGAACCAATTAAGACCATGTAGTTTGACCCAGACTTTGGACAATGTATTCTTATGTGTGTGCCAATTGAAGTTAGATTCCCAATTAGAAATTATGAGTAAACCGAGTTTAAGATTGAGGTTTTCAGTCCTCCAAAATCTCTATAGATCCTCTTGCGATTTCAACAAGATATGAAAATATCCTTTGCCTATTGGAATTAATTTCTAGTTTGAAGAATTCCAGCAGAGATAAATATGTGTATGTAATTCAGATAAATTTGATCAATTTGAGGTACGAGAGGTGAGATGTTACCACGAAGTAGACTGGGTTTCCTTGTTCGGTGGCAGCGACGGGCAGCGTCGTGAGGGGGATGAGGATGGGGCAGCGGCGCGAAAGCCGTCCGAGAACTATCAGGGATGAGGATTGGGGAGAGGAGAGGTCTCCAAGGTTGTCAGGGAAGAAGGGTCGCCACTGAGAGGAGATGTCTCCACCGAGAGGAGACGTTGCCGCCGAGAGGAGAGGTTGCCACCGAGAGAGGATAAGTCACGAGGGTGGAGGATGGCGGCCAAGAGAAGAAGTCGTGCGGAGAAGAGAGGGTCGCGGTCGCGGGGATAAGTTGGGTCGCGAGGGGTCTGGGGAGAGGAATCGCGGAGGAGCCCGATGGATGGTCAAAAAAAACTTAGATACGAAATTTATTAAATGTGGCTATAAACAAGGATTTAGCCACAATTTTAATAGAAGTGTGGCTATAAACTAAGCTATAGCCATGAACTTATAAAATCGTGGCTATAGGTCCGTGGCTATAGCCTTGTTTTCCAGTAGTGTGCCTTAGTGAGGTTGTGATAACTAGTATACATTGTTAGGTGCTGTTGGGTTTTGTTGTTTTCTCACAGGAGCGTTAATATGCTTCTCTCACTTGTTCATGAGAGACTTTGGTTTTTCCCACTAGGTAGTATACTTGTATGATTACCCTACGTATATAAAACTATTTTCAGGTTTTTAGGAGGATTACATGGACCGTGTTGGACCTTACTAGCTCAGACGTTGGGACAGTTGTTGTGTCACTGCTTAGCCTTGTTTTTTGTATTTACTTTGGAGTTTCATTGTATTCGTAACAGTTGTATTTTAAACATGCATGTGTGATGAATTTTGGTTTTCTTTTATATATATAGTACTCATAGTTGTTTTTAGGGGTGTCCAGACCCGACCCGACCCGACGGGTTCGACCCGACCCAGCCGGGTTGGGTCGGGTCACAACGAAAAAAACTCGGGCCAGGTTCAGCTCGGGTCGACCCGTACATGGGTTGGGTCGGGTTGTGGGTTGGAGTCATTTAGACCCAACCCGACCCGTGACCCGATGGGTGCCAGCAAGCAGCAACGGCAAGTCAAAAAAAAACCCTCTGTCACAAAGACACGTGGAGTCGCGACTGCCTGCCCGCTCATCTCTCCACCGACCCCAGCCTTCCCCAACGTACAAGGAAACCCTACTCCCCTCCTTCCCTTGAAAGCGACGACAACAATGAATATACTCCTTCCTTCCCCCTCCTTCCTTCCCTGAGCTTCCCTAACCCCTCGACTTCTGATCCTTTTTCTCCCTTGTGAAAAACCCTCCATCCATTATCTTATCCTCTTATCTTTCCTCATTTCGCACCTCCAACCGAACCCACCCAGAAAAGGGCTCCTCACGCTTGCCTCCTCCCCCAATATACACCTTCCAAGTAATCAGGGTTTAGGAGAAAAATACCTTGGCCTCACGTCACCTCCTCCTCCTGAGTCCTTCCTGTTGCTGTGTGCCCGGTCCGGAGTGTGGTGGTAAGTAAGCAATTGATTTTTTATCATGTTATTTTAAATGGTGTTTGTTTTTCATTATGTATGTATGAGTTCTCAATTTTGTTTTTCTACTCGTACTCCTATAGAATTCTGGTTTGGTCACAAATATTGACAGCTCAGTTACTATAAGTTAAGTTGAAATTATTGCACTTGGACCAATTCCGTTTTGGTTGGTGATGTAGTTTTTGTTATAGGAATTTTAGGATGGGTTTGTTTAGCATCCACCATGAGGCATAAACTGCATTTCATTGATTTCATTTATCCTTTTAATTTCAAATCCATATCTTTGTTTCAAAATTTATTCTCCTTATATTCTGCCAGGAGTGTGCCACAGCTAACAGCAATTAGAGATTCATGGAAGGTGATAAATTAATTGGTTCTTCTAATCATATAGTTAGTGCAACCCAAATTCATATGGGGTCTACTCCAACTGTACATTCAATAGGAGGGGAGAGTATTAGTATACCAGTTAAAGAAAGTGAGGAGGGTAAGAGGTCTCCTAAAAAGGTAACAATTCCTAAAGCTCCTACTGGTTCTAGAATTTCTCAAGCTTGGGATCATTTTCATAAGAAAAATGGAAGGGTTGTTTGTAATTATTGTGGAAAAAATTATGCTTGCACATCAGGCTAGCATGGAACTAGTAATTTGAATAGGAATTTGATAAGGTGCAATAAAAATCCACACAAAAATCTTGACAAAATTGAAACCACTCTCAGTCTTAGAAAGAAATGCAAAGATGAGGATGATGGGACGATTAAAATTTCAGTAACTCATTTTAATCAAGAAGAGTGCAGAATATCTCTTGCTAAAATGATAATCATTGATGAATTATCATTTAAATATGTTGAGAATCATGGTTTTAGAGAATTTATTGAAGTTGTTCAACCTCAATTTCAAGTTCCATCTAAACAAACAGTTGCTAGGGATTGCTTGCAGTTATATTTGGCAGAGAAAGAAAAATTGAAGTCTATGTTTGATATGTTCTATCACATGGTATGTCTTACCACCGACACATGGACTTCAATTCAGAATTTGAATTATATGTGTGTGACTGCACATTTTATTGATGATAATTGGATCTTAAATAAAAAAAATCATTCGATTTTGTCTTGTTGCAGATCATAAAGGGGAAACAATTGGCCGAGTATTAGAACATACATTGAAACAATGGAGGATTGAAAGGATTAATACTATTACTGTTGACAATGCTAGTTCTAATAATACAACGATCAGTTATTTGATGAGGAGGGTTAATGATTGGAATGAGTCTATTCTTAATGGAGAGCATATGCATGTGAAATGTTGTGCACATATCTTAAACCTTATTGTTAGTGATGGGCTGAAGGAAATATCAACATCAATTGCTAGAATCAGAGTTTCCTGCAAATTTGTGAGAAGTTCACCTTCAAGATTGACTCTTTTCAAGAGCATAGCCGAGGAGTTAAAAATTCCTAGTAAACAGGCCATAATTCTTGATATGCCTACTAGGTGGAATTCTTGTTACTTTATGTTGGATGTTGCAGAGAAGTATGAGAAAGTATTTATTCACCTTGAGGAGGATGCAAGTTTTAGGAGTGCTCTTGTCTGTGAAGGTGGGGCTTCTACATCATATGATTGGGAGCATGCTCATGTATTTGTCAAGTTCCTAATTTTTTTTTATGATAGCACTGTGGAGTTTTCTAGTTCTATGCATGTGACATGTCACACTTCCTTTCATACTCTTTGTGACATATATAGAAAAATCAAGAAATGGATGAAGAGTCATGATATTACTGTGAGTGCAATGGCTATTGCAATGAAGTTTAAGTTGGACAAGTATTAGGGTATTGGTTCAAATTTTAATTCTCTCTTACTTGTGGCATTTGTTCTTGATCCCCGATATAAATTGGAATATGTTCGGGATAGTTTTGAAATGATGTTTGATGATGAAGAAGACAAAAATCAGTTGATCAGTAAATTAACAGAGGTTCTGAATAATCTCTATGAGTTTTACAAATATAAATATCCCATTCCAATTGTTGATAGATGCGAGTCAAGTTCTCATCAAGAGTCACAAATTCATGATGCTAGTACTGATAGCGAGGATGATGAGAAATGGAAAGATGCATATAGATTAAAGAAAAGGAAAAGGCAATTGACACAACAAAGGAATGAACTAGAGAGATATCTTGAGATTGATGATTGTGTGGATGATTTTGAAGGATTTGATATTTTAAGTTGGTGGAAAGGAAAGGCAAGAAAATATCATGTTCTCTCATGCATTGCTAGAGATATTTTAGCAATTCCTTTAAATATAGTATCTTCAGAGTCCGCTTTTAGTACAGGAGGACTAGTCCTTGATCCGTTTCGTAGTTGTTTGAATCCCAACACCGTTGAAGCATTAATTTTATCACAAAATTGGTTTAGAAAGTCCAAACCAATTGACATTCGAAAACAACTAGAAGAAGTGGAATCGATTGAATCAGGTACCATTAAAAATATTATAATTTTCTATCATTTGTTATTTTTCAATTATAATCATTTGTTTGAAAAAGTAAAATACTAACTTGTTCTTTATTTTGTTGTGTTTTTTTAAGATATGCCACCATCCACCACCAAAATTCATGATTAGAGTTTCAATGTCTAATGTAGAAGAAGCAAGGATGAATCATGATGGAGCACTCTTTATTAAGGTACAAATTTATATTGTTTTACATACATAGATCACTCCCAAATAATATATAGTTTCTTCGCATGTATTGATTCCTCCTCTCATGTGAAGTTTCCCTCCTTTGTGGGCTCTATGAATTTAATAGAATGAAGGCATCATTCATGACAACAATATCTTCTTTCAATTAGATATGAAGTGTAGTGTTTTTTTGCTTCTCTCTGGATGGTAACTTGAATTTCTTTATTAAAATTCAATGGGGATTATTAATAGCAGTTAATTTTTGTATTTCAATTTTCTTTTGTCCTAGAGGGAATATTGTCATCCTTTACTTACTCTCTTACTCAGTTTTGTAGTTTATCCTTTTTAAGCCAACGAGCCCGTACCCGAGTGGTAAGGGCTCCTACTTGGCATCCAAGAGAGCCAGGTTTAAAACCGGGTGGAGGCGAATTTTCGGGGGACTATAGCAGTACCGTAGCAGACACTGTAGCAGTACTGTAGCACGTACTGTAGCAGTCACTGTAGCAGTACTGTAGTAGACACTGTTTGGTACTGTAACAGCCGGACTATTCACCTGATTTGGGCTTTCGGGCCACCGGTTTGGGCCTACGGGTCTCAGGGCCTTCGAGCCATCAAAGGCCTTCGGGCCACAGGGCCTTCAGGCCATTGAAGACCATGAAGTAGCCCAGTTCACACAGAGCAGGCCCCAGATGAGTATCAGAGCACCAGTAGCAGTCACCAGAAGCAGAGTTAACCGGATTGGAAGAATGAGAGGGTATGGAAACCACCATCGGGACCAGGCACCGTGCATCTTTGTATGGAGCAATGCTAGCCGATCAGCAATGCAGGTGGGGAGCTAAAGGCAATCAATGATGCAGAAGCTGGGGAGGGACAGTTCTAGTGGGCTGGGCCTACGGGTCATGTATTGGGTATGGTGTGCTTCTGGGCCTTCGGGTCATGTTGGGCCTTGTGCCTTGGGCCTACGGGTCATGTACGGGTTCCCCTTCAACCCTTAAAAGGGGGATTATCTATAATAAAATAAAAAAGAAGGCCTTCGGGCCATTCGGGCTAGTTTATCCTTTTTAAAAAAAAATCTATTATGTATGTTAGAATTGAAAATGTACATGTTAACTTCTTTTACTCTTTAAAAGTTGAAAAGTTGCAAGTTAGGTCTCCTTGGTTCTGTCGCCCTTGTATACCTATTGTTATCATGTAGTAAATGATCCATTATTCATGATATGAACTCATAGATTTATCTATAACCCTTTGTAGGCTTGCGTTTTGTATATTCTTCATGTTGGTGTCATTGATCAAATGCTAGAACCTACACAAAGTGATTTCTTGATATTTCTGGGAGAACAGGTCTGATTATATATTTCTTTCAGTCATTTATCTGGAATTTATCTGGTTCCATCATAGAGTTGGTACTTCAACATGCCCAATAAAACATCGTGCGATTTTGCAGCTCCAATCTTCTGATGTCAATCCTTCCATGAAAGTTGGAGTTTCCACTCTCTGAACATTGTCATATACTTTAAAAACACTAGGAGAGGAGAGGTGAGGCATGACTACATTGTTATTTATAAGGATTCCAAAATCCTTTCTTATTTTTTGTTGCATGATGCTTTCTTCTATCTGTCATGTATTTGTGAAGTGAATAATATAATTTATTTTTCTGGTCACTTTTCTTACAAATTATAGGAGAACATCATGCATGTTTTGATTTTGTTACAGCTAAGTATGCACTGAAGCTGTTTTTTTTTTGGATTGTTTACCTGTTGGTTTTTCTGGAGGGACTAGCTTATTTGTATTCCTAGAGCGGGGTGCAGCAAAGGGGAAAGGGGGAGGGGTGTAGGTTGTGCAGGGGTGGGGTACATGAGAGGAGGGGAAAGGGGAGGGGTGTATGTGCAGGGGTTGGGCTGTGTAGGGGTGCAACAAAGGGGGGAGGGGTGCAGCAAAAGGGGGAGGGGTGAGGGGGAAGGGGCGAGGCTGGCTGGTGCAGGGGGGAGGGGGAGGGGGCTGGTGCAAGGGGGAGGTTGTTGTAGTCCTGCAGGGGTAAAGTGGGGGAGGTTTGGTTGGGCTGGAGTGGAAGGGTGCTGGTGGTGCAGGTGCAGTGTAGGGGGGCTAGTGGTCCAGGTGCAGTGCAGGGGGGCCTGGGCTGGTGGTCCAGGTGCAGTGCAGGGGTCTATCTGGGGGGGAGGTTTGGTGGAGGGGTGCGGCAGAGGGGGAAAGGGTAGGGGTGTAGGCTGGTGCAGGGGTGCAGGGGTGAGGTGCAGTGGGGGTGGGGGTGGGGGAGGATGGGTTGGGCTGGAGTGGAGGGGTGCTGGTGGTGTAGGTGCAGTGCAGGGGGGGCTGGGCTGGTGGTCCAGGTGCAGTGCAGGGGTCTATCTGGGGGGTTCGGGTTCGAGTTGTTGGCTCGGGTCTATCGGGTTGGGTTGGGTTGGGTCGGGTCCTTCAGCCATGCGTCGGGTGGCCCGACCTCAATGGGTCGGGTTGGGTTGAGTCAGCTGCTCGTGAGGCTTGTGACCCGACCCGACCCGACCCGAACTGTTTTCCACGGGTCGGGCCCTAAAACTCCCTCAACTCGACCCAACCCGACCCATGGACACCCCTAGTTGTTTTGGGACGAATCGTCTTATCTTTTAATCTTGTTTTTTTAAAGGGCAATGCCTCCTATTTTGTGAGACTGTATACTCTTGGTGCTGGTCGCCACCTCAGAGCCTACTGGAGGCGGGACTCGGGGGGTCATTATCTCATTTTCTCCATTGCCAGCTCAGGAGGAACATCTTTGGAGGGAGGAGGTCGTGACATTACAGTACATGATTCTTAAAATATGATTAACATTTTTTTTCTTTTTTCAAATTTAGTGTACGTACATAATTGTCATTATCTATTCATTTAATACAAATACACATGTATATATAATTGTTTGTTAATTATTAGAATTATAGACATGCAAACAATTGTGAAAATTTTCTCACTATATACAATTCTATAAATGGATTTGTATAGTTGAATTTTCAATTATGCATGTATACAATTTTACATCCATAATGAGTTCAATACATTGCAAATGTTTATTAATTAATACAAAACCACATATGTATACCTTCATACATACCTTCTAGATATGCACATGTATTGGTCGATATATATATATACCTTTTAAACAAAAAGTATATCCATACAACTGTGCATATGGATACAAATGTGCGAAATACCGGTCACTATAAATGGGGGATGGTGGATGCACCCTAGGAATCCCGCGGACCATCCCCAGGTCGGCCGCCGCAGCGCGCCGGCACACCCCCGCACCGACCTCGCCCAGTCCACCTGCTCGGCGACCCCCTGCATCGTCTGAGCTCGCGCCGCCTCCCTGCATCAGCAGTCCCGGCCGCGCCACGTTCCCGCCTGCTAGAACCCTGGCAGCCATCCTAGCGCGCTGCTCTCCAGACCCCGGCCCAGCCTCTTTCCTCACGCCGCAGGTGAGCCCCTGGTCCGGAGCATCCCGCCGCTGCCAACACTTACAGCAGCCCGGCTACTTAACCTCCCTGCTTCCTTAGCCGCCGTCCGGCATCCCAACCCCTGGCCACCGACCACCACCCCTCCCGCCCCCCTGTACCCAGACAGCCTGTCACCTGGCTCCCCTCACCAGCCACGCGAGCAGCCTGTCCTGGCTGCCTAACCTGCTTTCTCACGTCGCCAGTGACCCCCCTCGTTCGAGAGCAGTCCACACGTGCCGGCTGGTCACCTCCCCGCCTCGCCATCCCAGATCGGAAAAAGAAGCGTGCGTTGAGTTTCTGTCAGAGGATCGCGTGCACGACAGCGTGGTGCTTTTCTCAGGCAAGGATCGAGATAGTCACCGTAATTGTTTTGGTAGCACGAGCATGGTTATTATATCGTCGTGATTGCCTTGGAATCATCATGTTTGGCTAATTTCATCCGTGGAGAAATTATTATGCATGTCAAATTTATTATTTTATTTTCCTGATTCATTACAGTTTTTTTTTTTTTGAATTGGACTGCATTGCGTTTAAATATATTTGCAACTGGAGGGAAATCTCCCCCCGATGAGTATTTATTAACCCCTGGTGCTAGTTTCCATCTTATAGCTATTAGGGGAGTGCGCTTGAGGCTACATGGCGTGGTACGCATCCCTGAGTGCATCAAATTTAGGATTTATAAACCTTAACTATTTTATTAGAGGCAAGTACGACTGATCCACAGGAAATCAATGGTTTATTACGAAACTTAGCATCTCTCCTAATTTATCTAAAGTCTTGTTCTGCGGTGTTGTAAATAAATTAGAAGATTTTATTAAAATTTGTATTTGTGAGATGAAATAACAAGACTCCTCTCACAAAATCAAATCATCTCTGCCCTACAATCAGTTGCAAAAGATTGCTTATTAGGTGTCGCTCAAACAACTTAATAATGCTGCTCATCAACAGTATGTGATCGTGACCACTCTTGAATAATGCAGATTTTCTTTTCAGTGACTTGGATTTTGTTGGCTGACACGATGTGTCCAAGGAACATCACTACCAGGAGTATAAAATTGCACTTTTTGTGATTTTCATACAACGTGCTTTCCTTTAGAACTCGTAACACCTCCCTCATATGTTCAAAATGTGATGAGCTTGTCTGACTACATATAAGAATACCATTGAAATAAACCATGGCAAACTTATTAATGATTGGTTTTATCACTTGATTCATGAGTGTCACAAAGGTGCTTGGGGCGTTGGATAACGCAAACGACACCACCAAGCACTCTTACAATCCCTCCTCGGTCTTGATGTTTTTTTAGGTCATAGGGTTCTGGGGAGTCTTGAAATAGTTAACTGGCTTTCCTTAACAACAACTTGGACATTGATTTGTTACATGATTAATTGAGAGTTCCTCTCACTGTTTCCAGTTTTGTACACAAATTCCTCATTCAAGGGCTAGCGTTGTTAAATTGCGGTCATGGCGGTGCCATGGCGCCATGGCGTGGTAGAATTTCAACAATCCGCCCCAAAGATCTACATGGCGTGGTAGAATTTTGGTGGGGTGTGGCAGAATGGCGCGGCGGTCCATGGAGGATGCGATTTACATGGCGAAAATGGTGGAAAGGTATTGTTTTTTTTGAGAAAATGAAAAAGGGGGATATTTTAAGGATTTTGAGGGTTAATTAAAAAGGGTACCTTGAACCCATGAAAGCCCATTTGCTCTTCTTTTTCCTTTTCAGGATTCTGTCTCCATCTCCAAGGTTAGGGTTCTTTAAAGCAACCGTTGTGTGACCTTTGACAACCCTCAACGACCTCCATAAGAGCAAACCGACAGTGGCGATGTCCACCCCGCATCAATTAGACCAGGGCTACTTTCTCTTCTTTCCTTCTTCTTTCTATTGGGAAAACGAATCTGGTGCCCTTGGACTCTTGCTACCGTTGTATTCATCTTTTTTTTTAATATTATGCTGCATTTGATGAATTTATTTCAAAAATATTTTTGTGAGTTTTATTATTTGTTATATTTGGAATATGTTTTTGTGTTTTTTTGTATGTATATATTTCAATCCGCTATATCTGCAATTTCATCCGCCATATTTCCATTGCGGATTTTTGCTTCACCGCTATTCATTGCCATCCACCATTGACAATTATGATGAGGGTTTAATTAATCCGTTACGCTACATCAGAGTCCCAATCCGACATGGGTGCACCTTTCCCTTTCCTTATCTTCTCAAAATCCTAAATCTAATTCCATAATCAACTTCCTTTTTCCTCTAACCAAAATTAAATTAAATGATAGACCGAGGACTGGAACAGGGGAGGAATTTCCCTGTGCATATTGAAGAAACATAGCAGGGTTACAAACAGGGTAAAAAAGATAGAGTAGGCACCTCGTGAGAAGCCCGACCTCAAACCCGCCCAAGCCTGTAGGTCTTTACAACGATTTCTCCCCTCCTAACCCCCCGACCCCTCTTCCTATAACCACCTGATTAGGGAATATTTCCCTAACAGAAACCAAATGGGGACCACTAGAATTATCCCTCAATAGAATCGTTACCCAACTGTGAGGAGGGGATCAATTCTGTTGGGCTTTGTTTGGCTCGCCTGGAATATACCTTCCAAGGCCCATGGATGTCTCGTGTTTTAATCCTTATCCCACCTCAGAGAGTAGTCTTGTCAAGATTAAAAGAAGGAAATTGGTTGCGGATCATGAATTCATCTTTCCAAGTGGACCCTGAGTTATGGTAAGTGGCACGACGGGTGAGAGCATGTGCTGGTTTTGGAGCGTCAATGGCATCGTCCTCATGGTCAGAGGGCGGGATGGGGTGAGAAGGCTAAGTGCCAGTGGATTTCTCCAGCTGAGAAATATTAAAAACCGGGTGAATTTGCACGCCTGATGGAAGGTCAGACTATGCTACAGAGCCGATCTGTTGGAGAATGGGAAAAGGCCTGTAGTAGCGCGCATATAATTTTTGGTGAATGCGGTGTTGCTGACAATGGGGCTGGAGTTTGACATAAACTAAATTGCCAACTGAAAAAGAAACATGGCGACGAGTGCGGTCGACCTGGTGTTTCATGTATTGATGGGCCCAAAGCAGCTGGTTCTTCAATTGAGTGGGAGCTTCGTCGCTATCCTGAAGAGCTGTGTTGACAACCTCCATAGATCACCTCAAAAAGGAGTGGTTTGAATGGAGGCATGCTAAGTGGTGTTGTAGTGCAACTCGGCCCATGATAACCGGAAAGACCATTGCTTTGGTTTGTCGCTGTCAAAACAATGGAGGTATATGTCTCTAAATAACGGTTCACCACCTCGATTTGACCATTGGTCTGGTTGGTCGTCGCCAAAACAATGGTGGTACGTCTCTAAACTGTGGTTCACCACCCCAGTTTGACCATTGCTTTGGGGGTGATGAGCAGAATTGAGCTTTAGTTTTGTTCCTTACAACTGGAAAAGTTCAGTCAAAAAATGGTTGAGAAACAATGGATTCTGATTGCTCATGATGGATTTTGGAATAACATGAAGCCGAACCACATCTTTAGCAAAAATGTCAGCGACCCCCTTAGCGGAGAAGGGGTGCCTTAAGTTGATGAAATGGGTATGTTTTGATAAGCGGTCAACAAGAACCAAAATTACATTGTAACCTTTGGATTTGGGATGACCTGTAATGAAATCCATTGATAGATCATCCCAGACCGCGGTTGGAATTGGTAACAGTTTTAGAATGCTCGTCGGAGAAAGAGTAGAGTATTTGAAATGTTGACATGTGTTACATTGTTGGGCATAGTGTAAAATTTGCTAGCGCTTAGCAACCCATAATAAATTAGCTGCCAACTTGCGATATGTGCGAGAGAAACCTGAACGGTCTCCATGAGGAGAGGAGTGAAATTCTTTTAATAGTTGGGGAATCCATCTGGGAGTGGCGGGAAGTGGGAGTGGCGGGAAGTACCTGGCGCCCTTTGTGGAGAAGGGTGCCATGGGAAAGGGAGAACCCCTTGGGAGCCGGCGTAGCGGTCCAAAGTTGGTGAATGATGTGGGCAAGGTAGGGATCGACCTGGATATCGGAAGTTGGATCACGACCGTCTCGCCATACGGGAACGATTAGAAAAGAAAACATTCATTGGTATTGGTCTTGTGAGAGTGGGCATCAACGACTGAATTAGAGCGGCATAGTTTGTAGCGGACCTCAAAATAATAGCCCAAAAGCTTGGCGAGCCAATATTGTTGATCAACTTTAGTAATTGGCCGCTGTAAGAGGAATTTTAAGATGTGTTGACTAGAGTATATGATAAAAAATCATCCCAACAAGTATGGATGCTAATGCTGAATGACGAGCACCATAGCCATGATCTCTTTCTCATAAGTGGACAGGAGAGGATTGTGGCCGGTAGGGCTTTGTTGAAGTAAGCAATGGGGTGGTTGTGATGCATCAATACTGTGCCTAAACTATGGGCTAAAGCGCCACATTCAACTTCAAATTGCTTGGAGAAATCAGATAGGGTGGGGATGGGGCGGTGGTGATAGTTTTTTTTTAATTGAGGAAAAGATGATTGCGCTGTTGGGGATTAATTGAGCCTGGCGTTGCCAGTTAATACAGTTAATGGTTGGGCGATTTTACCGTAGTTGCGAATAAATTTCCGGCAGCAGCCGGTAAAGGCTAAGAAAACCACAGACGCTCTTCACTGAAACAGGTGGAGGCCAGTCGAGTATTGCTTGAATTTTAGTAGGATCCATAACTACGCCATTGTGGGAGATGATGTGACCGAGACACTCAATTTCACACTGGTTGAAATAACATTTGCGGCGGATGACATAGAAACGATTGCTGTGAAGGATCCAGTGAACTACATCCAAATGTTGTATATGAGTATCCCATGCTGGATTGTAAATCAATATATCATTAAAAAATATTAGGACATATTGGCGTAAGATGAAATGGAAAAGATCGTTCATGATGGCTTGAAATGCAGAAAGAGCATTGGAGAGGCAAAAAGGCATCACCAAGTAATCATAGTGCCCATTATGTGTGTGAAAGACGGTCTTTTCGATATCAGTTTTCTGCATTCGAATTTGATGATAGCTCGAGATAGGATTCAATTTGGAAAAATATGCAGTGTTGTGTAATTCATCCAAAAGTTCATCAACCGCCGGTATAGGGAACTTTTCTGGGGCTGTAGCCTTGTTGAGTGTGCGATAATCGACGCACATCCGTCAGGTTGCATCCTTCTTTTTAACCAACATAACCTGACTAGAAAAAGCATGGGTGTAGGGGTGAATAGTATCCAATTGGAGCAAATCCTGTATTTGCTTCTCGATCTCTGCTTTTTGAAATGGGGGTAGCAATATGGCCTGACTGAGACATACCCTTGGCTAGGGAGCAGAACTATCTTATGACGGGTCTGGCGTTGTGGAGGTTAACCCCGGGGTGGACTGAAGACATCTTGTTGGTTAGCGTGGAGATTATGTAATTGTTGTTCTTGGCTAGAAATCAAGAGGGTTGACGCCCTTGTGAAGGCATGCTTTTTGGCCCAACTTATTGGGAGGGCAGTGACCTCGTGGAGAGGAGATAATCCGGTTGGTAGCCCCCTGGAGAGTATTTGTGGAATCGCGATGAGTAAACTTCATTGTCATCGTCAACTAATTTATTTGAACTTCACCAAGAGTCCGCAACCAAGCAATGCCCAAGATAAGATCAAGACTACCAATGTCAAGGATATGAGCATCGATAGAACAAGTATATTGGCTAAGATGCAACTGTATGTGTTGGCCTTACCCCTGAGTCCACAATCTATGGCCATCACCCAACTGGACAAGTTGTTTGTGAGCTTCATGAACCACCAACCCTAGTATTTCCAGTAACATGGGGGAGATAAAATTGTGTGTGACGCCACCATCCAAGAGGATCAGCGGTGGAATGTAATGTCCCGGTTCTGGAAGCCACCCAGAGGCGCCCCGTACCTGGTTGGTCATATGGCCTCAAGCGCATTTCCTCGAACGCCAGAGGCTGCCGATTAGCAGCGAGGGTCTTGGGTGTGATAGTGGGGAAACTATGCCCTCATTGGTAGAGTACACAGCGAAAGTAACAACAACAACAGCAGAAGCAGTAAATGTCCAACAACAACAACAACAGAAAACTGATAAATAAACAACTGGAGCTGAAATATATGTAAATGATGCATGATACATATATGTCTAGGGAAACAGCCAAACAAGTCACAATGCTGAATACAGTACTAAACCAAAGTGCAAAAGAAAAACAGATAAGCAACTCCTCAGCATCGCAAGCCTCGGCTTGGTTCCATGCTCTCCAGCTTCAATGCAATAAAGAACCTGAAGTAGAAGGGCATTTGCTCTTATCTATACCCGCAACAATATAATCTGTTTGGGCCCAAAAGCATGACCCAAACATGGTGTGAGATAAAAATTCCAGTAGTTAACCACCCGAAGATCTGTGCCTAACAGTCAGTGAGTATATGACAGGTTAAGTGCAGTAAGCAGTAAATAGTAAGCAGTAAACAGGATAATACACAGCAGTAAACAATCCACAGTTTCTAGTATTTAATTTACAAACAAGCAGCCACTCAAGCAAGTAGAACAAACAGGTAACCTCTGGGTAGTTCTCACAGCCTAACCCCTAAGGTTCAACCTACAAGTACTAGAAACCCTCTGGGAGGCACACACAGTCTCACCCCTCTGGTTCAGCTAAAGAATAGACTCTCTGGGGAAACACTCACCGTCAATTCCCCCTATAGTCTCGTATCATACTAAAGGCGCTCTGGGGAAGCACTCAACGTCAATTCCCCCTGTGGCCCATGTCGAGTAACTACAGACACTTTGGGGAAGCACTCAACGTCAATTCCCTCTGTGGTCTCGCATCGTATAATTATAAAGACACTCTGGAGAAGCCTTTACGTCCATTCTCCCTATGGTCTATACACCAGGTTCTCACGACCCTGTGTAAGTCAGCAAGTATAGCATCGCGTAACGGCCAAAGTATCCTCATGAACTACTTGGCTAGCATTCTACATCATTTCAGCATGTCAGAACAAAGTCACTCCATCCTACAATACTAGGCATGGAACTGGCAAAAGCCTAACAGGAAAAACTAGAACAAACAGTCATAACAGGCAATCATGCATGGACAAAACATCCAAAACACAGTAATTACCCTATTCACAAACAATATCCTCTACTCAGGCATATAAGCAAAGCAGACAAACAACAAAGACAAAACTGGAAACACACAATACCCAGTTCAAGGGGATTGGTGAGATTTGCACAAAATACTGACTTTCTACAGAAAGGCACAAACCACCTACCTTTAGGGTTTCGGTGAAAACGATCCACAATCAACCGCACCCACAAAACCGGCAACCGCTTCACGGAAGACTGCTCTAAAACTCCTTCCCTAGCATCCACAAGCCTTAGAATCAACACTCAAGGCAAACCAAACACTAGATCTACATGCAACGGATGTAGATCTAGAAACCCTAGAGAGAGGAAAGAGAAGATCTAGGGAAAACCAAGGAGAAAACATGAGGGACTTACTCGGGAAGAACCGCCTTCGATTCACCAAGAAACCCCTTCGATTTGCCTCCAAAACGAGCCAAGGAGCTTCCCCAACCTCTGAAAAATGCAACTCCCGCGTGACCCACGAGTGGGAGGAGGAATGGTGGAGGAATGGAAAATCCCGAGTGGCTCGGGACTTAAAAACCCCAACTTTAAGTGGCCGCACGGTTTCCCCGTATGGTTTGGCAAACCGTGCGCCAACCGTGCGATTGCCACTGTCTCGCCCAGGGACTTCGCACGACTTGCCTGCACGGTTTGACAAATCGTGCGCAGCCCGTGCGGAGCCCACTGTCTCATTCAGGGACTGCGCACGGCTTGCTCGCACGGTTTGACAAACTGTGCGCAGCCTGTGCGGAGTCCACTGTCAAGGGTGCACGGTTTCCTGGGCTGGCCACACGGTTTGTTTAAACCGTGCGCCAACCGTCTGCCCCTGCACAACCTCCGGAAAGATTCCTCTTTTTCTAAAAAACGACCATAAAAGGAAAACGTACCTGAAAAGAAGGTCCGGGTTCTTACAAACTTCCCCCCTTAAAGAAATTCGTCCCTGAATTTCCCTAGCGCGGCGTAGAAGAAGCAACCCCGAATAGTTTCGGCCACTATGCTCGTACATCGGCCTCTCTCTCCCAAGTCTCGTCCTGTACTCGCCCGTGCTGCCATAACACTCGTACCAGAGGAACAGACCGACCACGAAGAACCTTTGTACTGCGATCCACAATCCGGATAGGATGCTCCTCGAACGACGCATCCCCTTCAAGCTCAACCTCCTCAGGCTGAAAGACATGAGACAGGTCTGAAAAGTAACGTCGAAGCTGTAAAACGTGGAAGACGTCTTGCATAGCCCGATACCTCTGAGGTAACTGCAATCGATAGACAACCGGCCCGACTCTCTCCAACACCTCAAACGGCCCGACGTACCTCGACGGAAGCTTACCCTGTCTCCTAATCCTTATGTGCCCCAACCTCGGTGCGACACGCAGGAAAACCTGATCCCCGACCTCGAACTCCAGAGGTCGTCTCCGCTGATCAACATAAGACTTCTGACGAGACTGCGCAGTAGCCAGCTTCTTCCGAATCAACTCAATCTGCTCTGAGGTCTCCTGAACAAGACGAGGTCCCAACAAAGCTGCCTCTCCTTCCTCCAGCCAACATAAGGGTGATCGACATGACCTACCGTACAAAGCCTCATAAGGTGCCGTCTGAATAGTTGCTTGAAAACTATTATTATAGGCAAACTCCACAAGAAGTATATGCTTTTCCCAAGAATCTCCAAAGTCCAGAATGCAAGCTCGAAGCATATCCTCAAGCACCTGAATCGTATGCTCGGACTGACCATCTGTTTGGGGATGGTAAGCTGTACTCAAAAGTACCTGTGTACCCAAAGCCTTCTGAAGCCCTTGCCAGAACCGAGAAGTAAAACGTGCATCTCTGTCTGAAACAATGGAGTGTGGAACTCCATGTAGACGTACAATCTCTCGGATGTACAACCGTCCCAGCTCATCAATGCTGAAGGTCTCCTTGATCGGCAAGAAGTGAGCAACCTTCGTGAGTCTGTCAATGACAACCCATACTGCGTCATTTCCACGAGGCGATCTCGGCAAACCGGTCACGAAATCCATCGCGACGCCATTCCACTTGCACTCGGGAATGGGTAACTGCTGTAAAAGACCTGCTGGTCGCCGATGTTCCGCTTTCACCTGCTGACATGTGGAATACCTTATCACGAAACCAACAATATCCCTCTTCATACCTGGCCACCGATACTGACGGTGTAGATCACGATACATCTTGGTGACGCCAGGATGTACTGCCCAAACTGAGGAATGAAAATCCCGCATCAGCTCCTCGTGTATATCTGCTGACACCCATACGTGTCCCTGGAAACGCAAGATCTCATTCTCGCCTACTGTTTATCTAGGAATAGGGTCCTCTCCTGACACGCTTTCCTGTAGGACTAGGCCTTCAGAATCTGATAGCTTTCTCATTCGCACCCGATCAAGAAGTGCAGAGGTAACAACTACAAAAGATAGAAAAGTCTGCCCCTGTCTGTCGTGCACCTCCAAATGCATCTCAGAGAACAGAGCCATAAGCTGCCACTTACTGCTGGCCTCCTGAACTGCCTGTATCTGAGTCCTCCTGCTCAGTGCATCTGCCACAACATTGCCTTTCCCAGGCGTGTAGGCAAGCTCAAAGTCGAAAGACTGTAGGTACTCAACCCACCTGCGCTGTCTCAGATTTAGATCACGCTGAGTGAAGATGTACTTGAGACTCTTGTGGTCGGTGAACACCACAAAGTGCTCTCCCAGGAGATAATGTCTCCAACATCGTAAGGCATGAACAACCGCTGCCAACTCCAGATCGTGCGTCGGGTAATTCCTCTCATGTGACCTCAACTGCTGAGACCCGTATGCAACGACTCTATCTCTCTGTATAAACACAGCTCTTAGCCCGATACCTGAAGCGTCACAGTAGACAGTGTAGCTCTTGCCTGGCTCTGGCAAGACTAGTATCGGTGCTGAAGTAAACCTCCCTTTTAGCTCCTGAAAGACTGACTCACAAGAATCTGACCATAAGAACTTCGCACCCTTCTTGGTCAGACCCGTCAGCGGTGCTGCTAAGCATGAAAAGTCCTGTATGAAGCGTCTGTAGTATCCAGCCAGTCCCAGAAAACTCCGCACCTCAAAGACGTTCTTCGACTGCTCTCATGAAACTACAGCTCTCACTTTCTCTGGCTTTACTGATACTCCTGCCTCTTAGATAACATGACCCAAGAAGTGAATCTGGTCTATCCAAAAGTGGCATTTTGAGAGCTTAGCATATAGCTGATGCTCTCTCAGTGTACTCAAAACGATCTCAAGATGGGTAGCATGGTCGTGTCGAGTGTGAGAGTACACCAAGATATCGTCCACGAAGACCACCACGAAAGAGTCTAAGTATGGATAGAACACTCGGTTCATCAGTGCCATGAAAACTGCAGGTGCGTTCGTAAGACCGAACGACATAACCATATACTTGTATAGACCATACCTGCTCCGGAAGGCTGTAAGAGGTATATCAGATGGTCTAACGCGCAACTGATGATAACCGGACCTCAAACAATCTTCGAGAACACCCGGGCTTCTCGAAGCTGATCAAAGAGATCATCGATCCTCGGTAAGGGATATCGGTTCTTGACCGTCAACTGGTTCAGCTTCTGATAATCCACCCAAAGCCTAAGGGTGCCGTTTGCCTTCTTCGCAAACAGGACATGCGAACCCCAATGAGAAGTACTGGGTCGGATAAAACCCTTCGCCTGCAAGTCCTCCAACTTCTTCTTGAGCTCCTGCAACCCAGGTGTAGCCATCCTATAAGGAGGAATGAACACCTGTGTCGCTCCTGGCACGAGCTCAATCGAAAAATCTACCTCACGCTCCGGAGACAAACCTGAAAAGTCCTCTGTAAATACATCTCTGAAACGATCCACCACTGATGGAAAGTCTAACTGTGAAGTCCCCTGGTCATCCAGATAAAGACTAGCAATCTGGGCTGTAACTGCTCCCAACCCATGATGCTCTGGACCCGCTCTGCTCGCTCGGACATCCCACTCGCCCTTATGAAGAAAGGATCCACCCTCTGGTGATACGAAACTCACCCTGCAGCGGTAACAGTCGACGACGGCCTGGAAGGGAACTAGCCAGTCCATTCCGAGAATGACATCATAGCTCGTCATCTCTAGGACATAGAGGTCCCATAAGAAGTGACACCCTGCAACCTCAAGAGGGCACTTTCTGCACTGACGTACACTAGCCGTCCTAGTCCCCAATGGTGTGTCTAGAGTCAAAGTGTCGGCAGAGGAAGAGATGCAGAGACCAAGGCTCTCCACAACAGCAACAGAGATAAAGCTATGAGAAGCCCCTATATCGAAAAGAGTAGAAGATAAAACTGAGGCTACTAAGATCGTACCTCGAACTGTAGAGGGTCCAGGATCCTGCTCTTGTTGGGTCTGCTCCACCGCAAAAGCCTGACCTGTACCACGACCCTGTGGCCCTGCCTGACCGCTCTGAGCTGATCCACCCTGTTGTCGCTGAAAGATTGGTGACTGACCACCACGGCCTCGACCTCCACCTCGGCCCGAACGGCCGGAAGAACTCCAGTTCCCAGACTGGTGAGAAACTGGTGGCGCTGCTCCTGAACGAGGAGTCATGGATGAACCCCTGTCACCACAGCTGAGAAAACCTGACAGAAGCGCTGAAGGTGACCCATCTTGCCGCAAGATCGGCACACCTTAGATCAGGATTATCAAAGACTGAGAACACAGGAGTACAAGAGGGGAACAAGAGAAGGAAACATTCAAGTTTTACAAAACATGACTACACGGCGTGTATAAAAACTACACGTGTTCTTTTAAGCCATTCACATGGGCGTGTACTTCTGTTCCAACTGGTCGTAACTTCACGGCGTGTTGTCCTAACACACGGCGTGTACGTGAACTCTATTCCCCTGCCTGAGTCCCTCTACACGATTAAGCCACACGGTTCTCTTAAGACAAGACTACACGGCCTGTTCGAGGTAGACACAGTGTGTACGCAACAAACTTCACTGGCCCGTGTTTGTTAGTGACACGACCTGTGTACCCAGGTCACATTGCATGGCGTGTTTGAGACAAACACGACGTGTACCCCGAAGTCCCAACAGACCGTATGGTTAGCTACACGGCCGACTACAAGGCTGACACTACACGGCGTGTTCCATGGAAACACGGCGTGTACTTGAAGGGCTTTCCCCGACCCGTATTGTTAGTGATACAGCCGAGTACTTAGATTACAAGACACGACGTGTAAAGTCAAATTCTCACCTATCCGTGTCGTTAGTCACACGGGTAGACACACGATCACTACAACACGGCGTGTACTTACCGTACACGGCGTGTTCTTACCGTACACGGCGTGTTCTTACCGTACACGGCGTGTTCTTACCGTACACGGCGTGTTCTTACCGTACACGGCGTGTTCTTACCGTACACGGCGTGTTCTTACCGTACACGGCGTGTTCTTACCGTACACGGCGTGTTCCTGAAGATTTTTACAACCCCGTGTTTCTGCCCACACAGTCAGTGACACGATTTAAAAAACTACACGGCGTGTATTCATAAAGTACACGCCGTGTATTCTGGGTTTTTCCGGGCAGTAGCTCAGAAACTGCTCCGCAGCCCAGAAAACATAGAAAACAAGCATTAAGGTGCCAAATTCTGATCCGTGAGGGCCCATACTCCCCACGAATCAAAGTTTGGCATCTCATACATATCATATACAAGAAAACAAAACAATGATCCCCAAGTTCCGATTCATGAGGGCCCATAACACCTCAAGAATCGAAATTTGGCGTTCATTTTAGTAAATCTCTACACAAACAAAACTCTATCAAACAGCAGGTATTTCTATCAAAACAATTATCACAACAACATGCATATTTTACAAATCATCTATCACAACAACATGCAATCACTAATGCATCCTAGATGGCATGACGAAAGTGCATGACATGTGATTTTTAGCAGGTGCCGATATGATAGATGACACACCCTCATCTCATCGGGTTGCAACAGAAATAGAACCTCAATGATATCAACAGTAACAACACAAATCATGTGAGTCACTCAAGTGAAATCATATCAACTGTAAAAATCGCAAAACCAGAAGAAATTGCAATAAAAGAGGTAGATTGACTTTTCCCTGTACACGGGTTAACTACTCCCGGGCACAGCTTATTACCAAGTACCTATTCCGTTCTATCCCTGGCTATAAGCTCCAAACAGTAAGTCAAGGGAAAAGAATTCCTCTGATACCACTTTGTAACGTCCCGGTTCCGAAAGCCACCCAGAGGCGCCCCGTACCCGGTTGGTCACATGGGCTCAAGGGCATTTCCCCGAACGCCAGAGGCTGCCGACTAGCAGTGAGGGCCTTGGGTGTGATAGTGGGGAAACTATGCTCTCATTGGCAGAGTACACAGCGGAAGTAACAACACATACAACAACAGAAGCAGTAAATGTCCAACAACAACAACAGCAGAAGACTGATAAATAAACAACTGGAGCTGAAATATATGTAAATGATGCATGATACATATGTCTAGGAAAGCAGCCAAACAAGTCACAATGCTGAATACAATACTAAACCAAAGTGCAAAAGAAAAACAGACAAGCAACTCCTCAGCATTGCAAGCCTCGGCTTGTTCCCATGCTCTCCAGCTCCAATGCAATCAAGAACCTGAAGTAGAAGGGCGCTTGCCCTTATCTATACCTGTAACAATATAATCTGTTTGGGCCCAAAAGCATGACCCAAACAGGGTGTGAGATAAAAATTCCAGTAGTCAACCACCCGAAGATCTGTGCCTAACAGTTAGTGAGTATATGACAGGTAAAGTGCAGTAAGTAGTAAACAGTAAGCAATAAACAGGATAATACACAACAGTAAACAATCCACAGTTTCTAGTATTTAATTTACAAACAAGTAAGCAGCCACTCAAGCAAGTAGAACAAACAGGTAACCTCTGGGTAGTTCTCACAGCCTAACCCCTAAGGTTCAACCTACAAGTACTAGCAACCCTCTGGGAGGCACACACAGTCTCACCCCTCTGGTTCAGCTAAAGAATAGACTCTCTGGGGAAGCACTCACCGTCAATTCCCCCAATAGTCTCGTATCGTACTAAAGGCGTTCTGGGGAAGCACTCAACGTCAATTCCCCCTGTGGCCCGCGTCGAGGAACTACAAACACTCTGGGGAAACACTCAACGTCAATTCCCCCTGTGGTCTTGCATCGTATAATTATAAAGACACTCTGGAAAAGCCCTTACGTTCATTCTCCCTATGGTCTATACACCAGGTTCTCACGGTCCTGTGTAAGTCAGCAAGTATAGCATCGCATAATGGCCAAAATATCCTCATGAACTACTTGGTTAGCATTCTACATCATTTCAGCATGTTAGAACAAAGTCACTCCATCCTACAATACTAGGCATGGAACTGGCAAAAGCCTAACAGACAAAACTAGACCAAACAGTCATAACAGACAATCATGCATGGGCAAAACATCCAAAGTACAATAATTACCCTATTCACAAACAATATCCTCTACTCAGACATATAAGCAAAACAGACAAACAACAAAGGCAAAACTGGAAACACACAATACCCCGTTCAAGGGGATTGGTGGGATTTACACAAAATACTCAAAGACTTTCTATGGAAAGGCACAAACCACCTACCTTTAGGGTTCCGGCAAAAACAATCCACAATCAACCGCACCCACAAAACCGGCAACCGCTTCACGGAAGACCGCTCTAAAACTCATTCCCTAGCATCCACAAGCCTTAGAATCAACACTCAAGGCAAACCCAACACTAGATCTACATGCAACGGATGTAGATCTAGAAACCCTAGAGAGAGGAAAGAGAAGATCTAGGGAAAACCAAGGAGAAAACATGAGGAGAGACTTACTCGGGAAGAACCGCCTTCGATCCACCAAGAAACCCCTTCGATTTGCCTCCAAAACGAGCCAAAGAGCTTCCCCAACCTCTGAAAAACGCAACTCCCCGCGTGAGCCACGAGTGGGAGGAGGAATGGTGGAGGAATGGAAAATCCCGAGTGGCCCGGGACTTAAAAACCCCAACTTTAAGTGGCCGCACGGTTTCCCCACACGGTTTGGCTAACCGTGCGCCAACTGTGCGATTGCCACTGTCTCGCCCAGGGACTTCGCACGACTTGCCCGCACGGTTTGACAAACCGTGCGCAGCCCGTGCGGAGCCCACTGTCTCATCCAGGAACTTCGCACGGCTTGCCCGCACGGTTTGACAAACCGTGCGCAGCCCATACGGAGTCCACTGTCAAGGGTGCACGGTTTCATGGGCTGGCCGCACGGTTTGTTTAAACCGTGCGCCAGTCGTGCGCCCCTGCACAACCTCCGGAAAGATTCCTCTTTTTCTAAAAAACGACCATAAAAGGAAAACGTACCTGAAAAGAAGGTCCGTGTTCTTACATGGAATGCCGCCGAACTTTCCCCCCCCGACCTTCACTGAATTTAAGTGGTCAGCACCCTGAGCCTGGAAATAAGAGCTGGTCCCATGGTGGTCTAACACTTGACATGCGAGCTCAGCTCGGGTGTCCCCGTCATCATGCTCCATGTTCGCCGGGGAATCCTCAGTAGTAGCCGCAGGAGGAGATTCATCATCCGCGAGCCAGACGATGCGGACCTGGGCATCAGGGCGTTTGTGCATCAGGTTGAAAGGGGAACCACAACGAAAATATAAACCCTTGTTGCGGCGTTCCCTCAACTCCTAGGCAGTTAGATGGCGAACTCTGCGACTAGTGATAGGGCTTGACTTTGGTAGTGGGGGACCTAGGTGTCTGTCCGGATGTGAAGGTGTCCAATTTGGTGAGGTGGAGGGCGAAAGGGTTGTTGCCAGCCATTGGAATCACGACTGGTTCCAAAGCCTGAGGTTGAGCTGCGACTGTGGAGGTCGACGCCTTTAGAAATCGTGAGCTCAACATGCCGAGTGAGGCGCATTGCGTGTAGCTGAGTATCGAGATTATGAATTCGTACCGAGATGCCAATGTCATCATGTAAGCCATGAAGAAAGTATCCCACGCGGGTCAATCCCATCAAATATGGGAAGTTCAACCTGGTGTGCCATTGAAGACTGGTCTGGATCGTATCCAGGGCCGGTTGGCGGTGTTTCTTTGGTGCTGGTTGTTGAAAAGACTAATAGTGGTTCATTTGCGGTGGAAGGTGTGGCGGGGTCCTGTTGTGAGAGTTTCTTCATGTGGCTAACCAAGTGTGTGATTGATGAATGGAAGGCTGCCTGCTCTTGGTGGTCTTTCGTCTTTCTATTATTGCAGCTAAATCAGAGACGACAGACTCCAAGGCTCTGATGTGGTTCTCCCCAGTGTCGAGGCATGTCTGGTTGTGAGTCTCATTGGGCGGTTTGAAAAAGGAGGGAAGGGCGGTGGGTGGGACCAATGATAGAGACTGAGGACTAGAGAACAAGGGAGGAATTTCCCTGTGTATATTAAAGAAACACAACAAAGTTACGAACAAGGGAAAAAAGATAGAGAAGGCACCTCGGGAGATGCTCAGCCTCAAACCCACCCAAGCTAGTAGGTCGTTTGAACGATTTCTTCTCCTCCCTCTCATCCCCGACCCCTCTCCTTATAACCACCCGACTAGGGAATATTTCCCTAACAGAACCCAAGTGGGACCATCGGAATTATCCCTCTACATAATTGTTACCCAACTGTGAGGAGGGGGCTGGTTTTGCCTGGATTTGTTTGGCCCGCCTTGAATAGACCTTCATAGGTTCCAGGGATGTCCTGTGCTCTAACATTAAACCAAAATACAGAATAATTCAACATATGTGAAAAGTAACGGCCACTACCAATTTTGTGACCAAACTGGACTGCATTGGACACATAAATTCACCTCAACCATTCATCTCAAGGGATATCAATAAAATACATATATGATATTGACAATATCTATGTCTCATACTCATTCGATATTAGTGAACCAAGTGCTTCTGTAGATTGGATGACATTGATCCATTTTTAAAGACCACTCATTTTTTATAAACATAAACACTACATATAACTAAATTACCTAACTTTCTTGTAGTCGCACAAAAGATTGCAACAAAAATGGTTAAAAGTGAAATGAGATTCAACAAGATAGGGTCTATTGGATTAACCCACAATGATGAGGTATTTAATTATACAAGGGTGAATAATAATCAAACTAATACTTTAATTAATAGTATTAATATTGAAAATTAATATGCTTTATCATGGAATCGATTTTAAATAATTTACATGCTTAAAATAATCTATTTTAAGAAATATGAATAATTAAAGTGATTCCTAAATTATTAATATTAATATTGAATACTGGCATATCTTGTTGTAGATTTTAAATGCTTGTTTTTTTAGTTGATCCCATAGGAGGAAAATAATTCAAGAGATACTTTAATTATTAATATTAATATATCATATGTGACTAATTTTAAATATTTACCATATTTAAAATGATCACATTTATTGCATTTGGATGATAAATGTGTCAGTTGAGAAAGATGGTTTAAATTTTCAAAATATTTTTCTTGAGATATTTAATGAAATTCTACTCACCAACCTTTTATTAAATATGAATGAAGGAGAAAATTTTGAATTCTTACAAATATTTTCTTTGAAATGTTTGATTCATCAATTTCATGTTAAATATAAATTAACGCCCATGCCTATATAAGACGAAAGAAGAGAACTCATACAATGCACTTTTTTTTAGTGAAATCACTAGCGTGGGATCTATCCTGCTTCATTTATTCTTCTCCATTGTGCACATTTTGTGTTTAAGGCTACTTGTTCTCACATCTTTATTCATTTAAAAGGTGCCAGCACGCCTTGGTGTAAATTGATATTTTGGACTGTTAAATTCTTGAATTCTTCTTGGGTTCTCTTATAGACTCACGAATAATACTCATTCTTGATGCTGTGCTCTGATCACATTCTAGGAACGCGCACAACGTTTCCAAGCAATCAAAGAAATTATCATCAGGCGAGGTTGATAAGACTTTGTGGGAAGCATTTTCGGGTAAATGACACTTATATGTTGATATAATGATGTAATAGCATTCATATAGGATACTTTATGTTGCATGATTCCTGTGATCACTGTACTGGTTGAGACATGATAGAACCTTATGGACCTTGAACACATTATGATATATCAATGCTGAAATGAGACCATGGTGTGGCATCATACACGCTTATATATTGTGATTGAGTTTGCGATGTGGTATGTGACACATTGACAAAATGTGACTAATGTATGGTTGTTGTGTAGTATGTGACACATCATTTAACTGAACCAAATAAATAAAACTAGTGAAAGACTACGATGATCTGTGAGTTTCACATGCTGTGAAACTAATTGATAGTTAGACAACTGGTTGGATATTGCATTACCGATCCTCAGTTTTTAAACCATGTATTAACTGGAAGAATAAAATAGCTTTGATAGTTGCACATCATTTACTTAAACTATCATATTTTGTTTTCATTGCAAGTGTAATTACTAAATGGATGATGTGGTGATATTTGATCTCACATTATTTCATTGTTTACTCCATGCTTTAATTGCCTTTTGGAATGTTACGTTGCTTTTAATTCTTATCATATTAAATGATACAAAGCTCATGTAATTATTTGCTTCCTGTTCTATTATTTTATTGATTTCTTTTTGGGTATCTGTGGTACACCTATAAATTCGGGGTTTATATGGTAAATTTAATTGACCCGTTAGTTTAACCGGGAACAAATTGATTAGTCCTTTGATTGGGCTGTGGTGATCAAACCAGGTATGAAAATTATGATTAAAAGTAAAGTTCATTCGATGTTGATAGAAATCATTAAAATTGAATATGTATCTGATCACTATGATCAAAAGTAAAGTGTATGAGTGGTCAATAAGTGGTCAATATGATTTCTTATAACTGAGGATGCATTCTATAGCTACATCAAATGTTAGGAACCAAATTTATGATGCAAACGTTGGTTTAGGAAACACAAGAACTTGCCTTTTACATGGTTTTGGTGGGAGTGCCTTCTCTTGATGACTCCCATCAGCACCCTTGCTATCCCAATTCAGGGATTTTTCATGTTAACTTCCATTTATTTCTTCTTTGGTTATTCATAATTTTTGCGTGCTCTTGAAATGGGAAAAATGGCTATGTTTGCAAATTTACAAAGTAAATCTATGAAATAATGGTTGGTGTGGGTGTTGATTGCTGCATGACAGAAAGGCATAACTTCTCTCCCTGAAATCTCAGTGAAAAAAACAAAATTCTTCTTTTTTTCTCATTTCCATGTAGGTACCTTCGCGTTTTTTACATTAAATAACAAAAATTTATTTGTTATTATCTAATGTTTTATCTTGTTTTTATGAAGGGGCTACAGGTATCACAACCAGAGAGCCTAGGAAGTTTTGTTCCTTTTCTTCAATGGCCATCTCTTATGTTCACTATCTCCAAGCCCCAAATGCTTCTTTTGGGTTTCAAAATATTTGTTCCAAGGATGGATCTTGGTTTTGCAATCACAGGAAGAGAAGTTGTGGTTTAGCTATGGCTGTTGTTAAGAATTCTGAGAAACATTATTCTCTTGAATCCAAGGTACTACACTTGAAATCCATGGCTTTTATTTAACCAATTCATGTTCTCATTTTTGATTAGACATGCTCGTCTCAGCTTCCATACATGGGAAGTGTTGATTTTGCAACTTAAGTGCATTGTACTCTCCAGGTAGAACCACCAGGAGCCAAGGTTGAAGCCCCTCCTACAGCCAAACCAAGCTGTCCCGCTATTCTTCTCGATGCAGCTCCTCTTCAAACAGAAATTCATTTATAACCACTAACGCAAATTCAATGACCAAACTACCCCTGCCTCTCCTGGGCACACCTCTTTTTCCTAAAATAGGTCCTAAGTGCCCCCGCTACTCTATCAGAAGCATACTAAGTTCTGTTCATGCTCAAGTTGGGATTTGGGCCTCCTAACTCTACATGTTTTTTAAATGGGTGCTTTCTCCCCTCACCATTTCATGAAGATCAAGAAAAATGGAGTGTTGAGGCTATGTCCCTTATCATATCAAATATTGACCTAACTACGACTAGCCCAATCCAACCCGACTTCTAGGGTAGCTAATTCAACCCTTGCGTCACACTAGAGCAAGTATAACAACAATATCACAACAATTGCAACATAACAAAAACCATACCTAAACATCGAGCACATCTAACAATCTCATATTACGAACTCAATGCATGCTTGAAAAACAGAACATTTTATTTAAAGAAAAATCAATTGCAAGGAGTATGATACAAATTTCCCCTCATCTTAACCTAAACGAAAAAACATCCAAGAGTTGGAGAGCTTATCCCCACACGAACACCCTCAGAAAGAAGTGCTTCATTCGTTTGCCAATCTATTTATCTTTATTTCTCCTCACTTTCTCTATTCTCTCCCACTTTATCTACCAAGTCTCTCTCCGTAACCACTCTATCACTCATAATGATCTTATCTCTTCATCCACTCCTTTGCCTCCTCTCCATTTCTACCACTTCACTCTCAATCACCCTTCACTCACTTTTAATTTTTTCTATTCTAACCACTCAACCGCTCATTCACACACCACACTTGACATGTGTGCCACTTTGCACCCTCCATCGCCCTCTCATGCTCTATTCTCTCCATTTTTTATTATATTCTCCCCCTCCAGTGATGATTATTTGATGTTTAGGTTCTCTAGTGTTAAGATCATTGGTGCAAGAGTGAGGAAATATAGATGAATCAATTGTCACGCTGTATTGATATCAGCGGAATATGACTTTACTGAAGATTACATCAGAAGCACCCCGAGCAAGATGCTCCCTGAAGCCAAGGCCGAGACCTCCCAATCAGCTAAGTTGATGCCAACAAAATAATACCAGTATCCCCTTCCCTACATGCGTCTATTCTATTTATGAACCCCAACCACTACCAACAATCCCAACCTACCACTGCTATCCAAACTGTAGAATGAGGAAACCCCTTTGCCTCCACTTCTCAAAGTGAGGAGGAGGCGTTCTTTTATAATGAATGATAAACTCCACATCGGACCACAAGTCCGATGTGGGATATAGACTCCAACACTCCCCCTCAAGCTAGGTGTACCTAGCTTGGACACATAATGAAAAGAAAGCAACAAAACAGACGCTAACACTCCCCCTCAAGCTGGACATGCCCAGCTTGATTACAAAACCAGACGAAATAAAAAGAACGCTGCAAAGGCTGCTGCTCCCCCTCACGATCGAAGCTCCTGCGCAGGATGATGGATGAATGATGTCGCGGGCGCAGCAGATGAACCACACAGAGACCGGGTCGATTGACGGAACGCCAGGACTGCCGCACTAGTGGGGCCGGTCGATGAAACGCCGGGAAATCCAAACCAGCATCGGGAAAACCGCATTTGCGGGGCCGACGACGGGAGGCGGGGATTCCGCAGAATTGTTGCGGGGCTGCCGGTGCCAAAGGGCTCGAATCCAAGACGGTCAAGGTGCTGCGCCACGGTGGATGAAGCGTGAAGGTGTGCCTGCTGACAGAGAGGCGGCTGCCTGGAGTAGTCGGGAGATGCCGGCGAGGCGGGGATGCCGCAGGAGGTGCCGGAGAGCCGAAACTTGAAGCTGGGCAGCCGCAGGGAGAAATTGGAGTCGGCTGGCTGCCGGAAGAGAAGCGCAGGAGGAGGCTGGCGAGGGAGCAGGAGGCCGGGAGGCGGCGCTGGAAGCCGGAGGAGGCCGCCGGTGTGGAGGGGCCGGTAAGGGTGGAGGCCGGTTGCTGGAGGCCGGCTGTCGGAGGCGCCGGCAGGAAAGGAGGCCGGCTGTCGGAGGCGCCGACAGGAATGGAGGCCGACTGTCGTGTAAAGAGGGGCCGGCAGGGCTGGAGGCCGGTTGCTAGAGGAGCCGACAGGAATGGAGTGCGTGCCGCTGGAGAGTCCTGTGCGGGAGAAACACCAGAAAAAAAAAAGAGCCGCGACTGAGGAGCCGCGCCGGGAGTGAGGGCCGCCGGGAGAGAGGGTCGGCCTGGAGAGAGGGCCGCCTGGAGAGAGGACCGCCGGGAGAGAGCCGGCTGATGCGGGGATCCAGAATATCCGCCGGGGGGGCTGCGCGCATAAGAGGCCGTCAGGAGTGCTGCGGGCGACGCGCGCAGCAGGGAGGAGGCGCCCGGAGCCGCGCCTGAAGCTGGGGGCCGGGAGTCTCGCCGGGAGCTGGGCAGAAGAGAGAGGGCTGGGAGTCTCGTCGAGAGCCAACGCGAGGGAAGCCGGCGTGAGGGAAGCCGCAGTGAAGGCGGGGCCTGGCGCCGGGAGAGATCTGCCACAGGGAGGGGTCGTGCGCAGGAGGAGCACGAGTCGGAGGAGACGTCGGGGAAGGAAGCCCGCCGGACTGGAAGGGCTCGCTCGCAGGAGGAGCACCGTTGGAGAAGCAGATGCGCCGGGAGTTGATCTGCGCAAAGAGGGGTGCCGGGAGGGTCGGGAGCCGGGAGCCGCGCCTGGGTCGGGAGCCGATCCGCCGGGAGCCGCGCAAGGAGGCGGGACGCGGGAGAGATCCGCGCAGGAGAGGGGACGCCGTCGACGGGAGCAGCGGAGCATTGCCGGACGAAGCACAGGGAGCCGCTGGGATGGGTCGTCGGGCCGGCGCGAGGGAAGCCGCAATGAAGGCGGGGCCTGACGCCGGGAGAGAAGACGGGAGGAGGCGCTGCGGGATCTGGCGGCGACGAGCGGGCCGGCGCCGGGACTGCGCAGGCGAGGCGGATGCGCCGGTGGCGTCGCGCACAGGCGGGAGGAGGACGAGGCGGGCGTCGGGATGCCGCAGCAGGAGGCGGGGCCGTCGCGCGGGGAACCGCGCAAGGAGAGGGGACGCCGTTCGAGGGAGAGAGGGCCGTCGCGCGCAGGAGGAAGTTCCGCCGGGAGGGAGAGCCGCTTAGGGCAGGGAGGGCCGCACCGAGGGGGAAGCCGCCGGACAGAGCCGGAGCGGGAGGCTGCCGCTCGGGAGGGATGACCGGCAGGAACAACGGAGGGAGGGGGGGGGGGCGGCGGCTATTTGGATTGGAGCCGCCGCCCCCCGGTCGGGGAAAACCCTAAAGGAAGGGAGAAGAAAAAAAATAATTAGGGAGGGAGGGTCGGAAGTAAATCCCTCTGATACCATGTAGAATGAGGAAACCCCCTTGCCTCCACTTCTCAAAGTGAGGAGGAGACGTTCTTTTATAATGAATGATAAACTCCACATCGGACCACAAGTCCGATGTGGGATATAGACTCCAACACAAACAAACCGTCTACAATAAAGTACAGCTTTGCCCCTGGCAGCTACGCTTACATAACAACACCACCCCACATTCAGATTGTCTAGGGTTGATTATTTGCTTATGGTTTAATTGTGAGAATTAATATACACTTTAATTTATGATTGAGCTGAAGTTTTTTTAAATCCATGCATAAACATGTCCTTGTTTTTTATTCTCCATCACCCATGTATATTCACCCTTTATATGCATGTATCTCCATGCTTATGCATCCACATTAATCCTTGTATTATTAATCATGCCCATGCACATTGAACTACCACCTTATTTTAACATTACATCACCATTCATGCCTATATATGTACATGCACATACTCTTTACATATTTTTTTGGCTTTTATATTATTTAATCTTTCACGCAAATATAAATGCCTCTATTTTATATTTCATGATTTTATGCCACATAAGGTCTCATGTACATGCACATGCATGCATTTATCATTTCGCTTCTTAATTCATCTTTATTTATAGCCACAACATCAGATTATAATTTAATTTACCATTTTAAATAAATTTTTAATTAATTTATGTAATTGAATTGATTTTTTTTCATTTACATCGAAATATAATTACTTTATTTAAGATTTTAATTATTATTATAAAAAAAACCAAAGCCGTCTCTTTTCACCTTTGGTTGCTTATAAAATATCGTGATTTGTGTAATGCATGCTGTGTAGTAAGCACTGCTAGGGACTATTTCATGTTTTAAAGCAAATGATGGTAGAGCTTGTGTATGAGGTCACCATTCTGTGTTGGATATCTGCTAAAGCTGTTCATTATCACCCAACAACCAGCATTCTGGTGGTGGTTACATGAGATAAATCTGGGCTTCATATTCTGATGATGATATTTTTTTAGTCCCATGAAAATCATGTTTACTTTTCTTGGACAGAAATTGGTTTAATTAGTTGCGCATTTTGCATGCTTACTGTATGAATCAGTCCAGATGTAGTCAAGTCTGCACTGCTTGCATTATGGTGGGACTGTTACATATCTGGTAAAGCAAATATTGAGATGGAAAACATGATGATGGGATTCCCATTTTCTGTTGGATATTTCTTGAAGGTGTTCATCGTTGCTCAGTGACCAGTATTCAAATGGTTATATGAGCTACATCTGGACTCTATATTCTGATACTGTGGACGTTGTCTAAGGAACTTGAAAATTATTTTGCGATGCATTCTTTGTTGTGGTTGTATTCTTATCACCTGTTGCATGTTTGGTTCAGGTTCGGTGGGTTAAACCATATTTTGTCAAGTATCTGAAGCAAATGATCAACATGGGTATCCTTTCTGTATTCGAGTGGTTTTTGTAGGGGGTGAATTCCCCTTTCCTCCTTACCTCAAAGTGAGGCGGAGACATTCTTTTATAATGAATGAAAAGGATCACAAGTCCGATGTGGGATACGGACTCCAACACTCCCCCTCAAGCTAGGTGTACCTAGCTTGGACACATAATGAAAAGAAAACAACAAAAAACAGATGCTAACACTCCCGCTCAAGCTGGACATGCCCAGCTTGATGACAAATACACGACAAAAAACAGAAGAAAACGGAAATAATAAAATCGTTGTTGATGCTGCTCCCCCTCACGATCAAAGCTCCCCCTCAGAATGATGGATGAATGATGTTGCGGGCGCAGCAGAAGAAACCACGCAGACCGACCGGTTGACGGAACTCCAGGAATGCCGCACTAGTGGGGCCGGTCGATGAAACGCCGGGAAATCCAAACTAGCACCGGGAAAACCGCACTTGCGGGGCCGGCGACGGGAGGCGGGGATTCCGCAGAATTGTTGCGGGATCTGGCGGCGCCAACGGGCCTAAATCCTAGGTGGTCGAGCTGCTGCGCCAGGGAATGGGCGTGCCGGCGGATAGAGATGCGGCTGCCGGGAGTCGTCGGGAGATGCCGGCGAGGCGGGGATGCCGGAGAGCCGAAACTTGAAGCAGGGCAGCTGCTGGGAGAAACTGGAGCCGGCTGGCTGCCGGAAGAGGAGCGCAGGAGGAGGCCGGCGAGGGAGCACGACAGCGGGAGGCGGCGCTGGAAGTCGGCTGTCGCGCAGAGAGGGGCCGGCGAGGCTTGAGACCGGCTGCTGCTTGAGGAGTCGACAGGAATGGAGGCCGACTGTCGGAGGCGCCGACAGGGGGAGAGGCCGGCAGAAGAGGGAGGTGGGGATATGCTGTCGTGGGAGGTGTTGCGCGCACAGGAGGACCGCCAGGGGAGGGCGGTCGTGCGCAGCGGGAGAGGCGGAGCAGTTGCGGGAGAGGGAACGACCGCCGGGGAAAGCGGGAGCCGTTGAGGAGTGCGGTGCGTGCGTAGCGGGATATGCGGGAGCCGTTGAGACGCGGAAGCCGGCAGTTACGGGAGCCGGGAAAACCGCCAGGGAAGGAGGAAGATCCGTTGGGGAAGAGAATCCGCGGAGGGGCGCTGGAGAGGCCGCGGGCGGACTGCGGGAGAGATCCGCGCAGGAGAGGGGACGCCGTCGACGGAGCAGCGGAGCAGTGCCGGGCGAAGCACAGGGAGCTGCCGGGATGGGTCGTCGGGGCGCAGGGGAGCCGCACTGGGCGGAAGATCTGCGGGAGGCGGGGATCCCGTCGGGGCGGAGCGCACCCGCTGGGAGAGAGCCGCGGGAGGGAGCCATCGCGACGGGACGCGTGGCCGGGAGAGAGGGAGACTGTCGGGAAGAACCGCCGGGAAGAACCGCCGGGAAGAACCGCCGAGCGCTGAGGGAGATCCGCTTAGGGCAGGAGGGCCACGAGGCGGAGGGGCGGCGGCATAAAACCTATGGCCACCGAGGCCGCTGCCCCCAGCGGGGGACTTGACGTCGGAAAACCCTAGACGGGAGGGAGGGATCGGGTTAGAAAACCCTCTGAGACATTCTTTTATAATGAATGAAAATGACCACATCGGACCACAAGTCCAATGTGGGATACAAACTCCAACAGTTTTCAAGTTTGCATATTGTAAAGGAATAAAAGAGAGGAACCGAACCCCCAAGGTCACTCTCCAAAGGAGCCCTTGGGGTGTATTTATAACAAATAATAAAGATCACACCGGACCTCAAGTCCGATGTGGGATGCAGACTCCAACACTCCCCCTCAAGCTAGGTGAACCTAGCTTGGACACATAATGAAAAGAAAACAATAAAACAGACGCTAACACTCCCCCTCAAGCGGGCCGACGGGATGCGCAGAGGAGGAGCCGCGTCAGGACCGGGCCGTCGCTCAGAGAGTCGCGCCGAGGTCGTCGGGTCTGGACGCCGGAGAGCAGTGGGCGAGCGCGACGGCAGGGGCGAGCGCGACGGCAGGGGTGAGCGCGACGGAGAGGCGCGGGCGAGCGCACCTGAGGTCCGCCTGGGGAGGAAGCCGGCACAGAGGCGGGAAGCCGAAGGAGGGCAGCGGCGATCCGCCGGGAGAGGAGCCGTCGCCGCGGGGCCGGCGCCGGGACTGCGGCGGAGCAGGGGGAGATCACCGGGAGGGAGAGGCCGTCGGGAGGGCTGCGCGCAGAGAAGGCCGACGGGAGATCACCGGGAATAAGGGGCCGCGTCGGATGGAGTCACGGAGGGAGGGGGGGCGGCGGCTATTTGGATTGGAGCCGCCGCCCCCCGGACGGGGAAACCCTAAACGAAGGGAGAAAAAAAAAATCAGGAGGGAGGGTTGGGGGTAAATCCCTCTGATACCATGTAAAGGAATAAAAGAGAGGAACCGAACCCCCAAGGTCACTCTCCAAAGGAGCCCTTGGAGTGTATTTATAACAAATAATAAAGACCACACCGGACCTCAAGTCCGATGTGGGATGCAGACTCCAACACATATGACGAAACTGTTATTTTAAGCATAGGGGAAATTCATTTTTTTTGCATCAGTTTATTATTTGCTGCCGTTGGGTCTTAATGTACAACTTTGAGTTCTATTTGATTGTGCCATGCTTTGTCAAGTCCTCACCACAAACATGGTGTTAGTGACTCTTATATAGCTAGTAAATCAAAGAATGAGTGAGTTGTCATGTCATTAGACTAGATGTGACAACACTAGCACGACAGTGACCACATATTAATGGCCAAGGCAACACAACAAACATTCCCAATAAATCAAATGCAATGAACTCAACACATGGCCACATCATTTTATTTAAAGAAAAACCAACTTAGAGGAGGATGGTATAGATTTCTTCTTACCTTAACTGAAGCAGAAACTGGTTCAAGCTTTGGGAATTCCCTACACAGACATCCTTAAGCAAAAATTTCCTTCATTTGTCTATTTCTTCCCTTTTATTTCTCTTCTTTGTCTGTTCTCTCTCACTTATTCACTTTCACAGAATCTCCCCTCACCTAAAAAGCTTCCTTCCTCGCTCTCTCCCCCTTATGTCACTTTATCAACCCACAAACTCTCTTCATTCCCTTTCCATTACTCATCAAGACCCCATCTCCCTAGCAACTGGCTGAAAAACACATCATTTTATTTAAAGAAAAACCAACTTAGAGGAGGATGGTATAGATTTCTCCTTACCAACAGAAGCAGAAACACGTCCAAGATTGGGAATTTCCTACACAAACATCTTTAAGCCAAAGTGTCCTTCATATGTCTCTTTCTTCCTTTTTTATTTCTCTTCTTTGTCTCCTCTCTCTAACTTTTCACTTTCACAGAATCTCCCCTCACCTAAAAAGCTTCCTTCCACATTCTCTTCCCCTGCTGTCACTTTATCAACCCACAAACTCTCTTCATACCCTTTCCATCACTCATCAAGACCCCATCTCCCGAACAACTCATATGCCCCCCTTCCATCTTGAGCATTTTCACTCATGTGCCTCACTTTTTTCAATAACTCTCCATTGACTATTTTTCTATTCCAGCTCTCACCCCTACTCAACCACTTGCTCACACACCACGCGAAACATTTCTACCACTTTGCACCCACCGTCACCCTCACACATGCTCATCCATGCATGAACACACATACCTCTTACTTTCTATTCTCCATTACTTATGCATACTCACACTATTTGCATGCATCCTCATGTTCATGCATCCATAATTTTTTCTTATTTTATTACTTGGGTCCATGCACATTCAGCTACCCCCTTATTTTAATATTGCTTTTTCATCCATTCCCACACATTTACATGCACACACTTAATATATTTCTTTGATTTTTATATTACTTTCTCTTATGCACACACACATACCTCTTAATAATTTTATATTACTTGATTTTGTGTCACTTTATTTCTCATGTACATGCACACACATGCACATGTCATTTCGTTATTTATTTTATTCTTATCCATATGCACCACATCAAAATCATAATTTAATCTTCCATTTCTAATCACCGTTTAATAAATTTACATAAACACGTTGAAAAACATTTTTAATTCCATCAAAATACTAATTATTTTATTTAAATTTTAAATCTATAATTATTATCGTGGAAACCGAATACTAGTAAACTGCATCCTCAAAGCGAGGTCAGATAGGTTTATCTATAGATGAAGATGAGGTACCATAAAGGCAACATAGCCAAAGACAAGATTCCCGCTAATAAAGACGGCATAGCCAGATGTGGATTTGCGAGAAGATAAACAACATGCATAATCGGCATCATAGAATGACTCCACGACAGTTTTCCCATGATTTGAATACAACAGTCCCAGACTTGGTTCCCTGTTGACACATTTGACAATATGGAGAAGTGCATCCCACAACAATGTGGTGAGGTGATTCATGAATTGACTTACCTTGCTTACAACACAACCAATGTTTGGTCGAGCCCATAGTTATTAATGACGTGTGGTACGGTCATGGTGGGAAGCTTTGCCGTTCCAAATTTATTGGGTGCATACCAAACAACATTAAAGTCCGCCAGCTACAATCCCCACTGACTACAATGTCACTGCTGCGTCGAGCAGTTTGCAAGGCTGGGTTTCATGTCCTCAAAGCATGCAGGATCAAGAAAAGTGCTTGAACCATTCCTACTGTCTTATTTGGGTGAGTGGAACAAGATTTTCGGACAACTGGCCCCCTTCCAAGGAGAAATCAAACTGTGTGCAGCATCCAGCTGACTAACGAGGCCTTGCCAGCGTGTAAAGCACCGATTAGGAATATCCTCTTCATCAAAACACTTCTTAAGTTTCCATATGTTCTAATTTCATTCACAGGAACCTCTGGTCCTTGTTTATGCATAGAAAAATCAGCAGCTGCCTCATGCAGGGCTTGAACAGTATTAGTGCCAGCTCCAGATACACCAACAATACGCCCCTTCTTACATAGGTTCGACTCACCTACCTTAAATGGAGCGTGCAGCTCCTCGAGTTTCTTGCCACCGCGCCTCACTCAGCCGATCACCTCTATTGCACGGCCCCCCTAAGCCGTGTGCACCTATTGTGACTGCCCCCTGTCGCACCACCATCCGGTCCCAGATTTTGTCAGTTCCCACAGCGTGAAAAGCTTACTTTCCAACGCCTCTCCGCCATTGTCTGGATTGTCGTCAGGTTGTCTGGGTTACTGGTAGGCCTATTTCTTGCTGCTCAGATTACCATTGGGACTTTTTGATGCTGTCCATCTCTCCGCCGAGGCTCATTATTGCTGGCAAGCAGTCTTTTGGGTCTGCTATTCGGGTGCTGTTTTACCTAGTCTTTCGGGTCAGCGATTTGGGCATTGTTTCACCTAACCATTTTGTGGCTGCTTTTTGGTCGTCGTTTCATCCGACATCTTCAAGCAATGATTGTCATCAGCATGAGAGTTTTGCATTGGCCATCTCTTCTTCAACGACAACAACAGTTGTTTCTCAATCATTTTCATCATGAGTTCACACAGTTGAGGTCAGAACAAAACAAGCAGGTGGCGCATATGAAGGAGGTCAGAGAAAAACAAGCTGGCGACACATATGAAGACGCTTTTTTTTATTTTAGTCCTTTTATGTATTCAAGCTGATATTGTCCAGCTTGATGGGGTCTGGGCCTGCTCCCGGGCTAGGGCAACAAGCAGGCCGGGGGAAACCAGCTGCTCCTTTTCTTCACCTGCTTCATCTCAATCTTTGCATGCCGCCCATCCTCCGTGCGATCCCGACGACCCCGACCTCACCACCATAGACATCATCAATTTCGGGATTGTGTCTTTGAGCAGCATGATGTTCATCCAGGTCACCGCCTGCAACCTGTTTGGCCCCTGCCTCACCTTTGCCTCACTCATCGTCCTTGCTACGGCCGTCATCTACATCACGTGCATTGTCGTTGCCACCACTTCCTCCTTGCGTGATTCTTCATGGGTTTCTCTTGGCCTGCTTTCTTTATGTATTTTTATTCAGGGTTTTTGGCCGAAGAACCTGATTATAGAGGATGGCACACAATATTAGATGGGGATACCCAGGAATGAACTTCGCCTAAGGATATCACCATTGAAGGGCATCACCGCAACGTGCGGAAGTCGTCGTTTAAGGGGATCGCTACTGCCTCCAGATGCCACCATGTGAGGGGATCCATATCCTGTGAAGGAGATCAAAGGGGAGGGGGAACATGACATCATCAACTATCGTTGCCACCGCCTGTGGAGGATGACACTACCATTTAAGGGGAATCAACGTGGTTGGGGGAATCACTATCAGCCTGTTCTCAATTTCCTGGATGACTCTGAAGTTTCCAGCCCAGGAAATTGCCGTTATTGAAGGCGACCGTCACCTGTTCTTGATTGTCAGGACGCCCATGCAATATCCCTTTGATTCATTTGGAATCCAGATTATTTGTGCTTATTTTCTAACTACATGAAGGGGAAACACTTTCATGATTTTCTTTTGGGGGGGGGTGTTAAGAATATTTAGATATTCAGGTTAGGTTTGACTGGGTCATCCTTTTCCCATGTATTTTAAATTTCGAATCTCCCTGTTATCTTTTGTATTGGTTTTCTTATAAATAATGCCACCAACCACACTTTTACGGTTTCCGGGTCTCTTTCTATAAAGTTTATATTGACCAACCTTTTCTGGTTGGTTGTTCAAGGGGGGGAGTAGTCTATGGTTTCTCGCTTTTGACCAATTTTATATGGGCTAAAGCAGTTCCCATGAGCCTGGTTTGACCTGTTCTTACCTTGCTAACTCATTTTGAGCTTTCTCAGAGCCTGAATGATCCATTAGTGTTTTATCAACAGTTGACCATTGATAGTATTCCACTTGTAATTTATGTGGATGAAACCATGATCACAATGAGTAATTTTGTAGGAATTAATCATCTCAAGGCATTACTCCATCAACAGTTTTATACTACGGACCTAGGTCCAGATATTTTCTGGGCATTGAGGTCTCTCAATGTGCTACAGGATCTTCTTATCTTGCAGGAAGTATGTTTTAGATTTGATATAGGAGATTGAAATGTCTGATGCTGACACTATTGATACTCCTCCCATGTTAGATGAGTGATCTTTTCTTACTGGGTTAGAAAATCCTCTTATCTGGCAGTGACTAAAGTGAGTTGGTTCGTGGATCATTCTACTAAAATCCACTGGGATGCAATGCTTCCCATCTTCAAATACATTAAGTTGGAACCAGACTTGGGGTCTGCTATATTTTTGACCATGGGCATGCTGACATCGTTGGATTCTGTGATGTTTATCCTCTTGGAGATTCACATCCAGATACTTTTTTTGTTCAGGTAATCTGATCTCCCAACTAAGCGAGTAGACTATTTGTATCCTGCTCGAGTGCCGAGTTGTATTGAGCCTTGGCTCACGTGACTGCATAAATTTTATGGTCACACTTGCTTTTACAAGAGATTGACTACCCAGCTGGGAAACTCACATTGTTTAAAAATCAAATTTTCAATTTATAAATTGTTATGATTAACTCAAATTGTCTCATCTTGGGAGTTTGACTTCGAAAGGCAACATGCAACGAATATAAAATCATCAGAACTTTCAAAGCAGCCACTTAAGAAAACTCAAGTTGCTTCATCCTTCTTCAAATCTTGAAGCGCCTTTTCTTTGATCTTGACCTTAGGAGAGGTAAGGACACTTTTACCTGGAGTATTGGAGTGATCAAATACGGCGTTGGGGTTAAATCGGACATTTTTTGGATTGTTCATTGTCTGTTGTGTTTTTTTTTTGTAAATTGGCATGTTTGAATTGTTTTGGTTACTCTATCATGTGTTTGTTAAAGCAAAAAAAAAAAAAAAAAAAAAAAAAAAAGAGATAGCAGAGCTTGTCAAGGTCGCCATTCTGCGTTTGACATATCATAAAGCTGTTCACCATCACCTAGGGAGCTTAGTATTCTGATGTTGAATTATTTTCTCTCGTTTAGGCACATGGAAATCAAGTTACCTTTACTATTCTTGGACATGAATCGGTTTAATTAGTCACCCATCTTGCATGCCAACTCTATGAATTAGTCCAGATGTAGTCATGTCTCCACTGCTTGCATTATGGCGAGGCTGTTACATATCTGTTAAAGAAAATATTGAGATACATCTGAACTCTCTATTCTGATTCTGGGGATGTTGTTATTTGAGGAAGATGAAATTTATTTTACGGTGTATTCTTTGTTGTTGTATAATTCGCACCTGAAGCTTTTCATCTCTGTCAATTAATCACCTTTCAAATATGGCTTATATAAGCTACATTTGGATTCAATTTTCTGTTACTGGGGGAAATTTTCTTGCATGAATAAAGTAGTGATCATGATATATAGGTCTTGTTTGTAAGGTGGAAAACCAGGCGGTGGAAATGACAAATGACTTATTTTCAAGCTTTTGACATGTTCGGGTAGAGGGACGGGGAAATGCTTTTCCTTAGGTTTTGGGCGGGATAGAAGTTTCCTTTGGTGGAAAATGCATCAAATAATAAAAATGTACATCATTGTTCTATTATTATTTTTTAAATAAATAATTATGATTGTTTTTTTTAGTTACAGATTAATTTTATAAAAAAATGCCGATAAATCTATCTGTTAGACCAACCACCAGGAATTTCAAAAGTTGTATTTTTTTTTTGAATTGCGAGTTGGACCTTCTGGTAACCAAGTTAAAAAAAATGGATAAATTTTTCTATTGTTTATTATATTTTATTAATAATGATTATAATTTTTTATTAAAATAATAATAATTAAAAATAGTTTTTTCTTGGTAACATGAGTGTAGTAGCCATTTTGCTTTTTTAATCATTATGTCCATACCACCAAATGCAAATCAAATGGTATCAATCCGCCTGTTCTTCCCTTTTTCATTTAGACTCCTAGCGAAGGATTCTTGTAGAAGGAGAAAATAGGAGAGACCGGAACCCCCAAGGTGATCTCTCTAAGGAGCCCTTGGAGTGCTTTTATAACAAATGGTAAAGACCACACCGGACATCAAGTCCGATGTGGGATACAGACTCCAACACTCCCCCTCAAGCTAGGTGTATCTAGCTTGGACACATAATGAAAAGAAAGCAAGAAAAACAGAGACCAACACTCCCCCTCAAGCTGGACATGCCCAGCTTGATTACAAAACCAGACGAAATAAAAAGAACGCTGCAAAGGCTGCTGCTCCCCCTCACAATCGAAGCTCCCCCGCAGGATGATGGATGGATGAGGTTGCGGGTGCAGCAGAAGAAACCACTCAAATTGGTTGGTTGACGGAGCGCCAGGAATGCCGCACTAGTGGGGCCGGTCGTTGAAACGCCGGGAAATCCAAACTAGCACCGGGAAAACCGCACTTGCGGGGCCGGCGACGGGAGGCGGGGATTCCGCAGAATTGTTGCGGGACTGGCGGCGCCAACGGGCCCAAATCCGAGGATGTCGAGCTACTGCGCCAGCGAATGGACGTGCCGGCGGAGAGAGATGCGGCTGCCGGGAGGTGCCGGGAGATGCCGGCGAGGCGGGGATGCCACAGGAGGAGGCCGGCGAGGGTGCAGGAGGCCGGAAGACGACGCTGGAAGTTGGAGGAGGCCACCTGCGTGGAGCGGCCGGCACGGGTGGAGGCCGGTTGCTGGCCGGAACAGTCCGGATCTGCCCGGAACAGTCCGGATCTGCCCGGATCTGCCCGGAACTGCTCAGAACTGCCCGGAACTGCTCGGAACAGACCGGATCTCGCCGGATCTGGCCGCCGGAGAAGGGTCGCCGGCCGGAGAGGGGTCGTCGGCTGGAGAGGGGTCGCCGGGAGGGAGCGCGCAGAGGAGGGCCGCCGGGAGCAGCCGGGAGGCCGCCGGGAGCAGCGGGAGGCTCGCCCCGACGGCGCGGCTCGGGAAGGGAGGCCCGCCGGGAGGAGGAGGCGCGGGAGGCGCCGGAGGGAGGAGATCCGTCGGGAGGTGGAGCCGCACCGGGAGTGAGAGGCGGGCGCCGGCGTCGGGATGCCGCAGCAGGTGGCAGGGCCGTCGCGCAGGGAGCCGTCGCGGAAGGGAGCCGCTGCGGAAGGCGGTGTGACGGGAGGGAGCCGCGGGGATGGAGCGCCGACGGGGAGGAAGAGCGGCGGGCGGCGGTGGGGAGAGCAGTCGCGCATGGTGCAGCCGCCGTGGGGAGGGTCGCCGTGAGGGAGGGCGCGCAGGGAGCCGCGTCGCGCCGGGGAGGAGGCCCGCCGGGAGGTGGAGGCGCACCAGGATGGAGGACCGTCGTGAGCAGAGGGGCGCCGGGAGGTGGAGGCGCACCAGGAGGGAGGAGCTTCGCCGGAGAAAACGAGCCCGGAGGGGGGGCGGCGGTAAAAACATAAACCTAGCCCTTCATGAGGGCCGCCGCCCCCCCACGAGGAGAAGAGAAAAAAAAAGAAAACCTAGATAGGAGGAATAAAATGGGAGGAGGGGAGTTGGGTTTCCTCTGATACCATGTAGAAGGAGAAAATAGGAGAGACCGGAACCCCCAAGGTGATCTCTCTAAGGAGCCCTTGGAGTGCTTTTATAACAAATGGTAAAGACCACACCGGACATCAAGTCCGATGTGGGATACAGACTCCAACAATTCTTATTTATGCTTCTCAAAGTGTATAGGCTGGGAAAAGCACTGATGCAAGTGAAATAATTGAAAATACTAAAAGCTTATTGTATATTCGCTTTATAAATTGTGTAAGATTTGTTACTGTTAATGACAAGTATCCTACATTTTAGGTGAAGATACTTTTAGACAGTGTAAAGTGGGATGAGAAGGGCCTGGCAGTGGCAATAGCTCAAAATGTAGACACAGGAGCAATCCTAATGCAAGGATTTGCCAGCAAGGATGCATTAGCTACAACTATTTCATCCCGGAAGGCAACATTTTACAGCCGGTCTCGCACTTCCTTGTGGACGAAGGGGGAGACCTCCATGAACTTCATAAATATTCATGACATTTTCCTTGACTGTGATCGTGACTCCGTATGTATTTTTCTGGACTCATAAGATTATGTTATATAGGCACTTCTAACAGAGTTGCATTTCACAGATAATATATCTTGGGAAGCCAGACGGTCCTACCTGTCACACAGGGTCCGAAACATGTTACTATTCATCAGCATTTGATTTCTTGGATCAAACGCAGGTTTTGATCTTCGAACTGTTGCTGTTCTGGTTAGTTTCATGAGAAGCGAATTCAATGCAGAGCACTAATTATGTGATGAATCTTTCATCACAGGGTGGTGGAAGCAGGCTGGCTTTGACAAGTTTGTACTCCCTAGAATCTACAGTTGCCCAGCGCAAAGCTGAATTATCATCATCACAGGCTGTGAAGCCTTCATGGACCAAGCAATTGCTGCTTGATGAGAAGTTGTTATGTGCAAAAATCCGGTAACATGTTCTAGGTTCTGTTATCATTTATGATACAAGTGTTTTCAGAAACAGAAGGGTGATTGACTAATGACCTTAAATTTGCAGTGAAGAGGCAGATGAATTGTGCCGAACGGTGGAGGAGGATCGATCCCGAACGGCCTCAGAAATGGCTGATTTGCTCTACCATGCCCTGGTTATGCTGGTGGCGAAGGGCGTGAAAGTGGAAGAGGTTTTTCAAGTTTTGAGGGAAAGATCTTCTCGGTCGGGCATAGAGGAAAAACGAAGCCGCAAGGCACAAGGATAGGACCACCAGCATCCTCGAGTTCCCCGCCACCTGAACTGAGTTTGTTGTAAGGATCGTAGCTGATGTTCTCATTGTAGTCCGCAAATTTTGCGTTTATAGGTCCATATTGTGCTCACTTTAATATTTCCCATTTGACGTTTATCATCCATTATGATATATCAAGTTGTATATGTTTTTAAGCGGTCTCATTAAAAACCTTTTTCTGAAAAAATCTATAATAATAAAAATCTTTGTAATATAGCCTCTTTCTCCGCATTAATGTATATATTCACATCCCTATCATATATAAGTTTTTGTAAAAACTATATTTCTTTTGTGAATAGATTTGATACGTTGTCATTTGACCGAACATATTGTATGTTAATGCTTCCGTCCATTATCAACTCTTGATCGAATGAGATAAACTTTGGTGGATGTGTTTTGTTTGATTACCTTTAACATAGTTTTCCTTTATCATAGCTACTCATGCAACATCATATTCAAATAACAGTATCAAACTTTTTTTCTAGTCATTTCACTTTCGTTTGAATGTGTCGTGATACAAATTATAAGCATACATATTCTATACATGTTCATATAGTGCTATCATCTTTATATGAGTAGAGGATGTTGTGACTAGTGTTTGATTCTACAATCCCCAAGAGTTTGCAATACAACCAACTATGACCACATATCTAGTATGTGATCTAATCTTCTGCATACTTGAAAAATAACTTGTATCAACAAAATCAATATCTTTTGCTTTGTTTTGTTGGAATAGAATTAACCCAAATCAAATATTCCTCAAAATGACAAAATATATTCAATTTCATTCCAATATATCCATGTAGGAGATGAACTAAATTTTTCCTATATATTAGTAACATATGCATACGTTTTTTTTATATTTAGTGCTCTGAAAAACATCAGTGTACTTAAAAGATTTGCTTTAGAACTTTCTCCGTATAAATTGACTGATTTAGAAATATAGCACTTATTAGGTTCAGTCGTGTGAAAACTATTTTCCGCCCAAGTTATTGGAACAAACAGAAGGAGAGTTTCAAAAAGTCTAATTTTCAATGCTCAGATGGGGATGATGAAGCGATATTGATTGATGTCCAAAAGTTAGCAGACCAGATAATTGCAGTCGAAAGCATACAATCGAAAATTACCCCATGACAAGCTTGAAAGGGGAAAATGTGAAGACACAAAATACTTTGCTTAAGAGTAACTTTGTGGATACATAAGAGTCTTTAGGATGTTACATAAGATTAATCTCACAAAGTTTACAGATGAGCGCATTGGTCACCAGAAGGAGTTTAGCGGTGAAAGCCTTTGACCGAGTGGAGGGATGCCTGTAAATATTGAATACGTGTGGACTTCTCCTCGTGAAGATTGGAAGGTGGTGACAATCAACTGCACTGATTAGACTCTACTTTAAGTAGTATGGTGGGAACATTTGTTCTGTGAACTTTTTCATATTGTAATCATCTTTTGTTTCTTGAATAAAAGAGTTTGCAGCATTCTCCCTATGGATTTAGACCGACATCTGAACCACGTAAATACTTGCGTTGTTCTTTCGCTTTTATTTATTTCAATTATTGTCTTGCGGAAGTTTTTGTCTGGGTTCCATTCAAAAGGTGTGCTTTGTAGTGTAGTGACTTAGACGCAAATTGTCTTTTAGGTTTTGATACATTGTTAGTGCGGGTTCGTTCCGATTCTTTGTTTTCGCCCCGCCAAGTTATTGAGAGGATAACTTCTACTAATCGGAAAGTTCATCAAACCCAACACTACTTGTCATATGCATAATTTTCAAACGAAAAAAATATTTGGTTTCTTTTAAGTCTTTCTATTCAAATTATTTCTGTAAGTATTTCATTGCTTTACATATTTCTTCAGGAGTCTCAATAATATTTAGATCGTCAGCATACACAATAATGATTTTATATCCATATGTTTTCATAATGAAAACACATGGACATATATGATCATTTACATATCCTTTATCCAATAAATATTTTTTGAAGTGAATATACCACATACTCCTATATTGTTTTAATCTATACAAGAATTTTTCCAATTTAATTGAATATAAGTCCTTGAACTTTGATTTTAATGCTTCAAGAATTTTGAATCATTGAGGGATTTTCGTATATATACTACACTTAAGAGACCCATGTAAGTAAGCTGTAACAATATCCATAAGTCACATTTTAGCCTTCCCAGCAATTGCAAAACTGATTAAATACCAAAATATAATTTCCTACATCACAAGAGAATATGTCTCCTTATAATAAATTCCAGGTATTGGGTAAAAATCTTATGCGACACGATGAACTTCTTATCTAGCAATCTCATTTTTCTCATTTTACAATCATAAAAAACCTATTTATATCTAACTTGATTCAAAACATCTAGTGTGAGCATAATGCGTCTAAAGAAATTTTCTTATCAATTCATCTTTCCTTTTATCCAAATTAGGCCATTTTGGACATTCCGTAACTTATCTTGGTTTGGGATCTTCATTCTCAATATCACGTGTCACTAAATATGAAAATATTTCATAGATATTTTCAATTTCATTTATATTTCAAAATTTCCCAATTGTGTCAGAAATTTCATTATTTTCAAAGCCTTTAGGGGTTTCAATATCAACTTTAATCATTTTTTAAAGTTTACAGATGGGCACATTAAAAAGTATGCGAAACTTGATACATACATGATTCCCTCTGAAGCGCCTGGAGAACAAAGCATGGAACATGGAGAATACAATGGATCCCGACCACAAGTCTTTGTATCTGAGCTCCTCCTGCAAAACAAGAAGTGAGAAACAAAAACATAGCCAGTTGTTATGGAAATGAATTGCAAGAAGCACATCATTGGATGAGAATAGAGGGCCCCTCATCCAGTTTGATAAATTGGGGATGCACCACCAACAACAAATTGACTAGCCGGGCAACATAGTGTTAGGGCTTGTTGGGGGTCCTCCTCAATCGGGCCCTCACATGACTCTTTAAAAAATAAGATACAAAAAAAATGAGGGGGTAACATTTTTTTAGGTGGACGATTTTCAGGAGGTAAAATTTTGGATGGTTTCAGCACTTTCTTTCTCTCTCACTTGGTGTGACTAGGGTTTAACACTTTCATCTACAACCAATGAAGAATTTTTCTGGTCGGATTGACTTTGATCGATGGTGACCTTTACTTCGATCCCAGAGATTTTTCTATACTTTTTTCAGCACTTTCTGGTCTGATTGACTAGGGTTTAACCCTCTTTCTTAAGTTACGTTCTTCATCTTCAAAAAACTTTCAGTTTGATCTATTTTCTATAGTCGATCCTATTTTATCAGAGTATTATTTTTGAGATCCCTATCAATTTTGGGGAGTCTTTGTCGTGTACTCATCATTTTTAGTGGACACTACTAAAATTTTACTATATAGCCACAAAACTATTGTCATGGTTTTCTAAACTGTGACAATAAAATATATTGTTACAGTTTTTATTAAACCGTAACAATAAAGTAGTCTATAGTTACATTTTTTGTCAAACCGTGGTTGTAGGGTTCCAACGCAACCACATGAAAATTACTTTTTGCGGGAAGGGCATAATAAGCCCCTATAGTTGTAGTCAGGTCTTAAGTGTGGCAATAGGGCACCGATTCGACACCCTATAGCCACAGTTTTCCCAACCCCATGACTACATGTACCCCTATAGCCACGGTCTCAGAAAACCATGGCTATAGGGTGGCAGAGAATTACTATTACTATTAATTATTAATTATTAATTATTAATTTCATAATAATAATAAAATATTTTTTTTGAAATTTATATTTATATATACAAATGTTATATATATGTTTATAAATGTTGTGTTATTGGAGTTGTAAGGGCTCAGATCCTAATAGCCCTTCCCTTTGTGAGTTTTGTGTGTTGGAGGCGATCGAAGGAGGTTCTGAGGAGTTTGGAGGAAAAATGAGGGAAAAGGGGAGAACCACTGCCTAAAATGGAATGGCGGCGGCGTGGAGGGGTGAAATGCGCTGTAGTGCAGGTGACTGCGGCGTGGTGGAACCCGACTGCGGTTTAAGGGAGATCGTGGAGGATTTTGAGGCTACTGCCTTTTCAGTCATGGCTACACCATGGAGGTAGGCTACGACATATACCCTTTTTGGTGGTTGTGAGGGTGCGACGTGGAGCGGGCTGTTGCAGCGTAGCAGATTTCGAGGCTACTGGCTTTTGGGGGGGGGTATTTGCGATGTGGGTTGTAGGTTGTGGTGTTGCCCCTTTCTTGCCAGGCCCCCCTGAAGCATAGTGCTTAAGGCTACTTCGTTGCCCCCAGATCCCCTTTAATAGGATTTGGTTGTGGAACCTGGAACCACCTTTGACCGAGGGTGGCTGCGGCGTGGTCCCTCAGACCGTGCCAAAGAATACCCTATGTCAGGAAGGGTTGCGGTGTGATCTATGAGGCTACGCCATGGTCCCTTAGGTTTTTGTTTGTTTATAAATACCCCCAAGCCCATTCAAACCTCATTCTTTCCCACTTCTCTCCCTTGAACCCCATGCAACCAAGAGATCTTTTTTAGGGTGTTTGATACCCTTTTCAACATAGATTGATCTCGACTTCCAGTGTTTAATCGGCAACGATCCGAAGTAGGTTTTTTCTCCATTTCTAGCAGGTTCTCTCAGTTCAATCTCGTTTCCCCCCATTTCTTCTTGTCATGTCATGGCGGATTCTCTACATCATTCTAATAGATTTTTATTGGTTGTTTATTGGCGCAATTGTGGCGTGACATCCTTAGAGTTATGTAGCTTCTTGCGGGAGAGGTAATCATAGATCCACGACATTGATCTGTTCTCATGTGAAGAACGTTGACGCCTTTGAGGCAACACTAAAAAAACAGAAGATTAACAGTAGTTTTTAGAGGGGTTATGTACAACCCCCTCTAAATTTAGTTTCTGTATAAATTAGAAGGGGTTATACACAACCCCCTCTAAATTTTCTCGCATTATTTTTTTAATATTTATTTGGATTTTAGAGGCGGTTATGTAAAAAATGATGCTAATTTAATAATTAGTGGTGCTATATGTTCGGTTGGATTTTAGAGGCATTGTATATATATATGTGTGTGTGTGTGTGTTACATAGACACATTGTATAAATGTATTTAAATACATTATAAACATATACATAAAAAGATATTATATAAATACTTTAAATAAATACTTATACATATAAACAAAAATGTATACATATATAAATATTGGTATACATAATATAAATGTAATTATAAATATATTTATTTAAATATATAAAATTTATATATGATTTTATAAATACTATACATTTATATTATACATATATTATATTAAATACATTTTTATTGTATATTTACGTATAAATGAATTTATATTATATTATGTATACAAATATATATAATATTGACAAAATTAAAATTAAATATATATTATATAATTATATTATATATATATATATTATATTATAAATATTTTATTATATATAAATTTATATACATTATATAATTATTTTATATATATTGTAGTATACCATATTACTTATAAATTAATTTAGTAAATATATACATCATTTAATTAAATTATATATTTCCAATTATATGAATGTATTTTATTTTTTGTGTGTATAAATGTGTGTACATGATATAATATAAATGTATATAATTACATACATAAATTTATAATATAAATGTATTTAATATAATATATTTATAATATAAATCATAAAATATATAAATGTATAGTATTTATAAAACCAACATATACTTTTTATAGTTAAAAAAATAGGTGTAATAATAATAACAATAATTAATAATATTATTGTCACACACACACATATAAGTATTTAAAAATAATTATATATATATATATATTATAATTATATTATATCTATAAATATTATATAAATGCATAAATACACACACACACAAATATAAATGTATTTATAAATATATGTGTATATATATATATATTATATACACAGATGATATATATATATATATAATACACAAATATATTATATATTATCTAATATTTTTGTATCTAATATATATTATATATATATATATTATACACAAATATATATTATATATAAATATTATACACAAATATATTATATTATTTATATTTCTACACACACACACACACACACACACATATATATATATATATTAGCTAATATTTTTATATCTAAACAAATATAAATTATTGCATATAATATATGGATGTTCAATCAGTTGAGCGGTTTTGGGCGCGCACATGTGTTTACTCAATCTCGGTTTTGAATCCCACAAGGTGGAATTTTATCGCCTAGGTGAGAGGCTGTGGGGGACCGGCGCACTTTGCGCATAAAGGGGGTGTCGGGGCCTGCAGACGCGAAGGGGTGGGTTTGGGGGGGGGGGGGGGGGGGGTTCCTGAGGCGATGGGTGTGTGTCCGGGGTGTTAGGGTTGTCAGGGTGTCCGAGTGTGAGTGTCATTTATCCTGGTGTGTGTCCTAGGGTGTCAAGGTTGTTAGGGTGTCTGGGTGTGAGTGTTTGGGTTGTCAAGTTGTCCGAGTGGGGGTTCTTGGGGTGTCTGGGTGTTTGGGGTGTGGGGGGCGAGGGTGTTGTCTTGGGGGTCCTTGTGTGGTATATATATATATATATTTTAAAAAGAATGTTTAAGGACTGTTAAAGGATAACCACCTCTAAACATGGGGTTTGAAATTTAATTAGGGGCGGTTCTAATTGCCCCTAATTTGAAGTTTGAATTACAGGTGATTAAAACCGCCCCTAATCCATCGGTTTCTGGTGAATTTAGGGTGAAATTAGAGGGGGTTAAACCCCCCTCTAATTTAACCGCCACTAAACTAACCTCTATTTTACCAGTGCTTAACCACAACCGCCCTTAATCCAAGTAGGCAAACACTTTAGCGGCGGTTATGGGTAACCATTGCTAAAGTGTTTAAAGGGGGTTATAACCCATTCTAAATGAAAAAACAACCCCTCCACCCGAATGGCCCGAAGGCCTCACTAGTGCAGAAAACGTTTTTTACGTCACCATTTTTTACGTCGGTTATATAAAACCGACGTCATAATATGTAAAACGAGGTTTTTTACGTCGGTTATTTAATAACCGACGTAAAACCCTGTGTTTAGTACACCTTTAACGTCGGTTATTTTGATAACCGACGTTATTAATCGCGCAACTTCGTTTTTTACGTCGGTTATTCAATAACCGACGTAACAAACGCGGTTTTTGAAGGCCTTTTTACGTCGGTTATAAAATAACCGACGTAAAAAAATAATCCGCAGATGTTTTTGACGTCGGTTATGGAATAACCGACGTAATAAAACGCGGATTTTGAGCCCTTTATAACGTCGGTTATAGAATAACCGACGTAAAAAAAGAATCGGAGGAAGGTTTTTACGTCGGTTATTGAATAACCGACGTTATAAATGTTTTAAAAAAAATTATAACGTCGGTTATTGAATAACCGACGTGATAACTCATTTAAAAATTTACCCAGACCCGTGGATTGTCATTCGCGAGTTTACCTTCGACAGTCGCGACTCGTCTCTCTCGCGCGTAAACCCGAATCGGCTCGTCCATTTCGTTGGTTTAGATTCGTTTTGCGATCATCGTTTCTCATATTTAATCTCCTGGGATCAATCATCTAAACTCGCAGCACTCAGGTAATCCTCCCACTCGTTCGTTTTTTTTCGCGGATAGTATATATATATGTGTTGTGATTTTTTTGTTGAAACTAGCTAAGATTCTTCGATTGCGAACCCTTTTAACTCGTTTTGGCACCATAATCTTATTTATCATCCCTAGATCTATTAGTTCGACTTGCAATATTGACTAATTTTATGATTTCACTAATTTTTCATCGTTTTCTATAAATCCCCGAGAGGGTTGGGGCGTGTCCATTTGGATGGGTTGCCCTTTTACAGTTGTTACTACTTTATTCAGTGATTCCAGGGGGGTGGGAGGGCTATCAAGAGGGTTGGGGGGTGTCCAGGGGGGTGTCCAAGGGGGTAGGGTGTGGGGGGTGGTGTCCAGGAGGGGTGGGGGGCTGTCCAGAGGGGTCGGGGGGTGTCCAGGGGGGTTTACAAGGGGGTGGGTGGGTGTGGGGGGCTGTCCAAGGGTGTGGGTGGGTGTTGGGGGGTGTCCAGGGGGGTGTCCAAGGGGGTAGGGGGTGGGGGGTGGTGTTTAGGAGGGGTGGGGGGGCTGTCCAGAGGGTTGGGGGGTGTCCAGGGGGGTGTCCAAGCAGGTCGGGGGTGGGGGGTTGTGTCCAGGAGGGGTGGGGGTGCTTTCTAGAGGGGTCGGGGGCTGTCCAGAGGGGTCGGGGGGTGTCCAAGGGGATGGGTGGGTGTGGGGGGCTGTCCAAGGGGGTGGCGGCCTGTCCAGAGGGGTCGGTGGGGTGTCCAGGGGGGTGTCCAAGGGGTTGGATGGGTGTGGGGGGCTGTCCAAGTGGGTGGCGGCCTCTCCAGAGGGTATTTGGGGTTGTCCGGGTGGGTGGGGGGGCTGTCCAGAGGGTTGGGGGATGTCCAGGGGGGTGTCCAAGGGGGTAGGGGGTGGGGGGGTGGTGTCTAGGAGGGGCGGGGGGCTGTCCAGAGGGGTCGGGGGGTGTCCAGGGGGGTTTACAAGGGGGTGGGTGGGTGTGGGGGGCTGTCCAAGGGTGTGGGTGGGTGTTGGGGGGTGTCCAGGGGGGTGTCCAAGGGGGTAGGGGGTGGGGGGTGGTGTTTAGGAGGGGTGGGGGGGCTGTCCAGAGGGTTGGGGGGTGTCCAGGGGGGTGTCCAAGCAGGTCGGGGGTGGGGGGTTGTGTCCAGGAGGGGTGGGGGTGCTTTCTAGAGGGGTCGGGGGCTGTCCAGAGGGGTCGGGGGGTGTCCAGGGTGGTGTCCAAGGGGATGGGTGGGTGTGGGGGGCTGTCCAAGGGGGTGGCGGCCTGTCCAGAGGGGTCGGTGGGGTGTCCAGGGGGGTGTCCAAGGGGTTGGATGGGTGTGGGGGGCTGTCCAAGTGGGTGGCGGCCTCTCCAGAGGGTATTTGGGGTTGTCCGGGTGGGTGGGGGGGCTGTCCAGAGGGTTGGGGGATGTCCAGGGGGGTGTCCAAGGGGGTAGGGGGTGGGGGGGTGGTGTCCAGGAGGGGCGGGGGGCTGTCCAGAGGGGTCGGGGGGTGTCCAGGGGGGTTTACAAGGGGGTGGGTGGGTGTGGGGGGCTGTCCAAGGGTGTGGGTGGGTGTTGGGGGGTGTCCAGGGGGGTGTCCAGGGGGGTAGGGGGTGGGGGGTGGTGTTTAGGAGGGGTGGGGGGGCTGTCCAGAGGGTTGGGGGGTGTCCAGGGGGGTGTCCAAGCAGGTCGGGGGTGGAGGGTTGTGTCCAGGAGGGGTGGGGGTGCTTTCTAGAGGGGTCGGGGGCTGTCCAGAGGGGTCGGGGGGTGTCCAGGGTGGTGTCCAAGGGGATGGGTGGGTGTGGGGGGCTGTCCAAGGGGGTGGAGGCCTGTCCAGAGGGGTCGGTGGGGTGTCCAGGGGGGTGTCCAAGGGGTTGGATGGGTGTGGGGGGCTGTCCAAGTGGGTGGCGGCCTCTCCAGAGGGTATTTGGGGTGTCCGGGTGGGTGGGGGGGCTGTCCAGAGGGTTGGGGGATGTCCAGGGGGGTGTCCAAGGGGGTCGGGGGTGGGGGGTGGTGTCCAGGAGGGGCGGGGGGGCTGTCCAGAGGGGTCGGGGGGTGTCCAGGGGGGTTATATCTTACTATATTTTGTTTAAAAAATAATATTCAAGCATATTTTTTTAAATACACATCGATTTGTTTTATATTTCAAAATTGTTTACATTCAAATTATGATTTTTTTCATATAAACATATATTTGTATTATCTAAAAAATATATATATTTTTGCTATTTGTTATAGGTAATAATGAGTCGAAGTTGGATTACGGCACATCGAATGAGCAATGAATATGAGGAAGGTGTTGATGCCTTTTTGGAATTTGCTAAACGAAATGTTCCAAGTAGTGACATTTTTTTCTGTCCATGCCTGAAATGTCTGAATATGAAGAAGTTGAAAAGTAGAGAGATAAAAGATCATCTGATTTGTCATGGTTTCAATCCGAGTTACAACCCTTGGATTTGGCATGGCGAAACTGGACAGAATGTCACTGATGATAATGAATCGCAAGATGGTAACTCCGATGGAATTGAAGAAATGATTCGCGATATTGTAGCAGAACAAATTGAAATAGAACCGACAGTTGCACGTCTATATGGTGATGCCGAAAAACCATTATATCCTGGTTGTACAGATTTTACGGTTTTGTCGGCGGTGTTAAGATTGATTAACCTGAAGGCGAAACATGGATGGAGTGACAGAAGTTTTACAGAGCTGCTACAATTGATGAAAGACATTCTTCCAAAAGATAACGATCTTCCAGATTCACATTATAAGGCCAAAAAAATATTATGCCCGATGGGATTGGGATACAGGAAAATACATGCCTGTCCGAATGACTGCATTATATATAGGAAGGAATATGAATTTCTGAAAGAGTGTCCTAAATGTGGGACATCACGGTATAAGGTGAAAGAAAAATCACAAGCTGATGTAGAGATTACAAAGCTCCCTTCAAAGGTATTTTGATATCTTTCTATAATTCCTCGTTTCAAACGTTTATTTGCTAATTCACATGATGCAAAAAAGGTTAAGATGGCATGCTGATGAGCGGGTATGTGATGGAAAAATACGTCATCCAGCTGATTGTCCACAATGGAAGAAAATTGATGCCCAGTACCCTACATTTGGAAATGAAATTAGAAATCTGAGACTAGGCTTGTGCACAGATGGAATGAATCCATACCGAACCCTCAGTAGCACACATAGTTCATGGCCTGTTTTATTGGTAATTTACAACCTCTCTCCTGAAGTTTGTATGAAGCGCAAATATGTCATGTTGAGTATCATGATCTCTGGTCCAAAGCAACCCAGCAATGATATTGATGTATACTTTTCACCGCTGATTGATGATTTGAAACTGTTATGGGCTGATGGTATTAGGGTGTATGATTCTTATAAAATGGAATATTTTCAACTGCATGCAGTGCTTCTATTCACTATAAATGACTTCCCAGCATATGGAAATTTGTCTGGATACAGTGTTAAAGGGTATAAAGCATGTCCAATTTGCGAACAACAGACGTCATATTGTCAATTGCATCATGGGAGGAAAACAGTGTACATGGGTCATCGAAAGTTTTTGCCTATGGATCACCCTTATAGAAGACTAAAAAAGGCATTCAATGGCTCACAAGAATTTGATACTGCTCCAAAACCTTTATCCCCAGATTTGTATTTTGAGAGGGTGAAAAACCTTGATGTGACATTGGGAAAGACACAGAAATCTGGTAATGATAGACATATTTGGAAGAAAAGGTCAATATTTTTTGAGCTACCATATTGGAGGTATCATGAAGTCAAACATAATATTGATGTCATGCACGTGGAGAAGAATATCTGTGATTCTTTGATCGGAACATTGCTAGATATTAAAGGAAAGAAAAAAGATGGGTTGAATGCAAGGTTATACCTACTATCAATGGGAATACGTTTGGAGTTAGCTCCCACTCCTAAAGGAAGACGAACATTTCTTCCCCCGGCTTGTCATACATTATCGAAGAGGGAGAAAAGTAGCTTCTGTCAGTGTCTTCATGATATAAAAGTGCCTCAAGGTTATTCTTCAAATGTAAAAATTTTTGTCTCATTGAAAGACTTGAAGTTGATAGGTATGAAATCACATGATTGTCACGTCATGATGCAACAAATTCTACCAGTTGCACTACGTGGAATATTGCCCATCCGTGTCAGAAAGACTATAATGAGGTTGTGTTATTTTTTCAATTCAATTTGTAACAAGGCGATTGATGTGAATGCTTTGAACATTTTGGAAAAGGATGCAGTTTTTATACTTTGTCATTTGGAAATGTATTTTCCTCCAACTTTTTTTGATATGATGGTGCATTTAATGATTCATCTGGTTCGAGAAATAAAGCTTTGTGGACCTGTATATCTTCGTTGGATGTATCCTTTTGAAAGGTATATGAAAATATTAAAGGGATATGTTAAAAATCCATATCGACCTGAAGCCTCCATTATTGAAAAGTATATTTCTGAGGAGGTAGCAGAGTTTTGTACGAGCTACTTGGCTACGGCGCAACACATAGGTTTGCCTCCATCTCGCCATGAACGGGTTAATAATGAGGGAAAGGTGATTCGTGGCTTGAAAGTCAAATCACTGTCAGCTGAACATATGAAGAAGTTAGAATCATAAATCTTGAATAACATAGCTGATGTTCAACCGTATATCACATTGCATATTAATGAGTTGAAACAATGTCATCCAAAGAAGAAAGAAATGTGGATTTTGAATGAGCACAACAAAACTTTTTTGCCATGGTTTAAAAAGACCTTGCTTGGTAGATCAGATGTATCAGAGACATTAAAATGGATAGTGGGTGGTCCATCTTTAAATGTGATAACATGGTCCGCTTATGACATTAATGGCTATACATTTCATACGAAAGCTCAGGACAACAGAAGTGCAGTTCAGAATAGTGGTGTATTGGTGTTTGCAGAAGCAATGCATTTTTCGAGTGCTAAGGACAGAAACCCAATTTCGGCATCAAGTGCATATTATGGAGTGATTGAAGACATATGGGAGGCTGATTACTTTAAAATTAAAGTTCCTGTTTTTAACTGTAAATGGTTTATCGGTAACAACAGTGTCAGACACGATGAATTTGGAATGACACTTGTTAATCTGAATAGATTGGAAGACACAGCTGATTCTTTTATAATGGCAACACATGCCAAACAAATTTTCTATGTAGTAGATCAATCAGATATGCAGTGGGCTGTTGTTTTACAAGGGAAAAAACAATATGTTGGTGAGGATGAATTTGATGAAGATGCTGATTTATGTGAGATCCCTACTTCCATGGAAAGATTAACAGAACATAATGATGAGTATGTTGAAGACATGGTTTGTGCCATAAGGAACGATCACGACGAAGGAATTTGGGAAAACAATCCAACTGTACATTCCTAAAATTACAGGTAACACATGTTTATTTCTTGTTTACATTTAGTTTTTTCATATAATGTTAGATATTGTAAATTTTTTACTTATTAAAACATGTATCAAACCAAAATGATAAAACAATAAAAACCGTAAAGAGGAGAAGTCCTGGGCGCACCAGCTGGCCGGTGGTGGATCACCGGTTGGCCGGTGGTCCAGAGCAAAGCTCTGTCTGGTCCACCGGCCGGCCGGTGGTCCAGACAGAGAGGAAGGCTCTCTGTCTGGTCCACCGGCCGGCCGGTGGTGATCCAGCGGCCGACCGGTGGTCCAGACAGAGAAGAAGGCTCTCTGTCTGGTCCACCGGCCGACCGGTGGTGATCCAGCGGCCGGCCGGTGGTCCAGACAGAGAGGAAGGCTCTCTGTCTGGTCCACCGGCCGGCTGGTGGTGATCCAGCGGCCGGCCGGTGGTCCAGAGAGCAAGACTCTGGTCCACCGGCCGGCCGGTGGTGAGCCAGCGGCCGGCCGGTGGCACCAGGCAGTGGGCAAGTCTATTGCCTGGGTCCTCCGGCTGGCCGGTGAGCTCACACCGGCTGACCGGTGGACTCAGTGAGTCCACTTTTCAGCTTTCTTGGGCCAACTCCTTGGCAACCTTTTGCCTGTGTTTACCATGTTTATCATTGTTTAACATGCTTACCATATTACCAATGTTTACTATTATGTAATTTAGTACACTTTTCTATTTTCTGATTAAGTAGTACTACAATATTTGAATTTGTATATTTGTGAACTAATGTTTGTTTTTTTGATTTGAAGGAAAATAACAGATCAATCAGTTGATCAGCCACATGATTCTGGAGATGAGCATATTGGTCATACATCTGGGGAGGAACATTCAAATGCTCCTATTACGAAAAAGAGTTCAAAGGTTGGTAAGCGTGGGTGCACACGTTTACCAAAATTATCACTTGCACGTACGAAGGAGGAGAGGATAGTCGTGGAGTTTGATGATGATGATCTTCCTAGAGGTCCAAATTCTAAAGATTTTAAGGGTTTTGTAGCAACTCAGGCTAAGAGAAAAGTAAGCATTCTCTATGATGATTGGAGAAGTGTGGATAAGGCGATAATTTCTCAGCTGTGGGAGACCATTTTGGTAAGATCTTTTGCTATTGTTTGACTGTTCTTTAAATGTTTCTAGTATATATAATATTTTTAACCTCTTTTTTATCAGATGACATTTGATATTCCTGACACTGGAGGAGTCAGGAAGAAATGCTTATCGTTGGCTGCTAGGAGATGGAGGGATTTCAAATCAACCCTCTCATCTGATTTCATTTATGGTCATAGGAGTCGTGAGAATCCATGTCGTATATATCCTTTTATAGATGAAGACACATGGAGACAATTTTTTGAAAGTAGAAGAAAAGAATCATTTTTGGTAAGGGAAATGTAAACTTTTATAAGCTTTCTTATATAAATGATCTTATTATTGTTTTGTTAATGATTACTTATTCTTAATTTACAGCAAACAAGGAAAGCTCATCAAGAGATCCAATCTAAAAATGTATACCCTCATAGTTTATCTCGGGGAGGATATGCATTATTGGAAGAACAAATGATGGCAGAAAAATTTCAACAACTAAGAGCTGAGTCTTCAAGCTCTGGAGAGGTGGCCCCTCCATCCCCTCCATCTAGAAATGAGAAATGGAAAAGAGCTCGGAAGGGCAAAAAAGGACAATATCTTTCGGAAGAATCGAGACTCGTAGTTGAGAGGATTGTAAGATATCTATTTTATTTATTTAAGTTTACTATTTTCGTCATATATTTCCAATCATTATAGAAATGTTCAATTAATTATTACAGGACTCTCTTGAGGAGCAGAGTTCACAGGGGACATTTACACCATCTGGGAGGGAAGATATTTTATCTGTGGCATTGGGAAAGCCCGAACATCCTGGCCGTGTAAGAGGATATCCGGCAGGTGTATCGGTAAGAAAAGTGTTGCCACGTTCCTCAACTTCTAACGTTGAGGGAGTTTATAAAAAAAAATAGAATCCTTGGAGGCTGAAGTCCATAATATTAATGCGACAATGGAGGACAAGATTAGAGCATCGGTGCAGTTTATGTTTGCAGACTTGCAAAGACAATTTCAGGGTGCAGCTCCCACTCCACCTCTCCCAGTAGCTCCCACTCCCCCACCTCAGCCTGCGGACCCCATTTTTGATCCTCCTCCTCCGCCGCAGCTACCTACTTATTGTGAGTTGTATGTTGATGATCCTCAACATCATATAGTTGCATATGGGATGGTATATTGTATAGGAGATACAGTTCATCATCAACAGTTAGAGGTAGAGAATCAGAGGGTCACTGTACAGGATATTATAGATAGATCAGCTCGGATACCATTACCTACAGATGAGGTGACGACAGTTGGACATAGTATCAGCCATTTTTTACTTTGTCCATCCAGACTTCTTCGACTCATTACCATAGAGGTATGGATGTTATATCTTTTATTTTATATTTTTATTAATGTTTTATCATTTGGAAACTAATATATTTTTCAATTTATTTTTACAGGAATACTTCAAAGGTAAAGAAATACTGTATAGACAACAACAAAGACAGATAGCTATGACATCAGATGCAGATACTAGCAATCTTGACAAATTGTCAAGATATTCAAATTTGTTGTTGGATCATTATGACTTTACAATGGAAGCTCATGTCTGTGGACGTGAACTAAGTGTGGGGATTATGAAAACTGATATCATGGAGTTTGTCACTGGAGATAAGTTGGGCATCAACGTGGTGCAAATTTTTATCATGTAAGTCTTAACACCTTTTCCTTGCGTTATATTTATTAAAAATGTATACTTATGTCTGCTTTGTATTAGGTATCTGTATAAAATTTGTGAGAGGAATGAGCTGACAGATGTATATGGATTCATGGACCCACAATTGATTTCCCCTGAAGCATGTGCATTGGATGAGGAACAAAGAATGCTTTATATTGCTGATAGATTTGAAAAGAATGTAATCACACAGTGTTGGATGATGCCTTTTTGTGAGAGGTATGAAACACATCCCTCTCAAAGAGTTAATTATCTTTTAACATAAAAAACCACTAACGTTAAATTTCCTTTTATCAGGGATCATTGGATGTTAGGGGTTTTTTTCCCTAGGGAGAAAACACTTTATTGGATATGCTCTCTCCATGATGATGTGCGAGAAAGTTTTAAGAATATATTGGAAACGTAAGTTTCAATTTCACAATAGTTTTATATATTATAATGAATTTTAAATTTACCCCATTCGTATTATTTTCTAACAGGGCATGGGTCCACTTTCGAAAAAGCGCAAAGAAAAGGAATTTCAAGATCAAATATGTACATGCGAAGGTAAATATCCATTTATAATTTGTACATTTTGATTTATTACATAAAAATAATATATTGAATTTACACTCATTCAAACAGAAATGTCATGAGCAACAAGGCATCATCGAATGCGGATATTACATGTTAAGATTTATGTATGAAATAATAACAACTGGGACAGTTCTGAGTTTTGACCTGGTAAGATTTCCTCTTTCTCATAATATTTCAATTTGATTTATTCATTATACACGTTGACTACTATCCTTTTCCTTTGTAGCTTTTTGATGACCCTCAACCCTTTACTGCTGAAGATATCAAACACTTACAAGTGGAGTGGTCAAATTATTTTACAGGTTTGATTGACTTTTAGTTGTTTGTAATGTAAAATGTAATTTTGAATATTGTCAATGTAATTGTGTATTTTGTAGTCGTTTAGGTTGGATTTAGTTTTTTTTTTGAAGTTGACAGTGTAAGTTTTGAATGTTATATAAGTGAATGTTTAATTTTTCTCTACTTCTTGTTTTGGTCTACTGTTGATGGTTTTTCTGGTCTGGATTTTGGTATGGGGGGAGAGGTTCCAAGGGGGTGGGTGGGTGTTTGGGGGGTGTCCAAGGGATATGGGAGGGGTGTCCAAGGTGTGTTTGGGGCTGTCCTAGGGGTCGGGGGGGGGGGGTGTACATGAGGGTGGGGGGGTGTCCAAGGGGTGGGGGGTGTCCAAGGGATATGGGAGGGGTGTCCAAGGTGTGTTTGGGGCTATCCAAGGAGTCAGTTGGGTGTAAATGAGGGTGGGGGGGGGGGGGGCTGTCCAAGGGGTGGGGGGGTGTCCAAGTGGTGGGGGGGTGTCCAAGGGATATAGGAGGGGTGTCCAAGGGGTGTTTGGGGCTGTCCAAGGGGATGGGGGGGGGGGGTTTCCAAGGGGTAGGGGGGGGGGGTTTCCAAGGGGTCGGGGGGGTGTCCAGGGGGTGGGGGGGCTGTCCAAGGGGTGGGGGGGTGTCCAAGGGGTGGGGGGGGGTGTCCAAGGGATATGGGAGGGGTGTCCAAGGGGTGTTTGGGGCTGTCCTAGTGTTCGGGGGGGTGTAAATGAGGGTGGGGGGGCTGTCGAAGGGGTGGGGGGGTGTCCAAGGGGTGGGGGGTGTCCAAGGGATATGGGAGTGGTGTCCAAGGTGTCTGGGAGTTCTGTCCAAGGGGCCGGTTGGGTGTAAATGAGGGTGGGGGGGCTGTCCAAGGGGTGGGGGGGTGTCCAAGGGGTGGGGGGTATCCAAGGGATATGGGAGGGGTGTCCAAGGTGTGTTTGGGGCTGTCCTAGGGGTCGGGGGGGTGTCCAGGGGTCGGGGGGGGGGGGGTGTCCAAGGGGTCTGGGAGGGCTGTCAAGGTGTGGGGGGGTGTCCAATGGGTGTTTGAGGCTGTACTAGGGGTCTTGGGGGTGTAAATGAGGGTGGGGGGGCTGTCCAAGGGGTGGGGGGTGTCCAAGGGGTGGGGGGGTGTCCAAGGGATATGGGAGGGGTGTTCAATGGGTGTTTGAGGCTGTACTAGGGGTCATGGGGGTGTAAATGAGGGTGGGGGGGCTTTCCAAGGGGTGGGGGGGTGTCCAAGGGTTGTGGTGGGGCTCCAATGTGGTGGGGGAGGGCTGGCCAGGTTGTTAGGTGGGTATAGATGAGGGTGGGGTTCAGTTGGGGCTTGGGGGAGGGCTGGCATGGTTATTTTTGTTTGGTTTCTGGTTTCTTTTTGGTGAGAGCAGTGCAATTATTAAAAAAAAAAATATCGCTTTCACGTCGGTTATTTTATAACCGACGTGGTAAATAAATCGGTAGGGGTTTATCACGTCGGTTTTTTCGAGAACCGACGTGATAAACCGTTCCCGGGCCTTTTATCACGTCGGTTCTTAATATAACCGACGTGCTAAAAGGCCTGGGAATCGATTTACCACGTCGGTTATTGGATAACCGACGTGCTAAAACGTTTCCCAGGCCTTTTTATCACGTCGGTTATTTAAGAAACCGACGTGATAATAGGCCCGGGGAAGGGTTAATCACGTCGGTTATGTCATAACCGACGTGATAAACGATATCCCAGGCGTTTTATCACGTCGGTTTAGGAAATAACCGACGTGATAAACCCCCCCCCCGCGCATATTTATCACGTCGGTTATTAATGAACCGACGTGATAAACACCGTGATGTTAGGGATGTTACGTCGGGTTTTAAATAACCGACGTAAAAAACGTTATTTATAATGTCGTCCATATTAACGTCGCCTAAAAACCGACGTAAATAATGAAAAATAACCGACGTAAAAAATGTTTTCTGCACTAGTGCCTTAGGGAATTCAACCAGACTATCTACAAGGAACTGCCCCTCCTCAGCATCTACGTCATGATAGTAGCTCTCCACCTTTGCATGATCGTCTGACTAGGCTTCCCATGCAAGCATAGGCTGGTCCCGATGACATAGCCATACCCTCTCATTCTGAAAAATCCAGTTGGCTCTGCTCTGGTGAGTGCACCTGCTCTGAATCCTCTTCTGGGGCTTCTCCTTTTTTGTAGTGTGTTTGGGGAAACTGCATGTGGCCCAAAGGCCTTGAGGTGGCCCGAGGGCCTTAAAGGTAGTCCGAAAGCCCTACTGACCCGAAGGTCTGGGTGGCCCGAAATCCTCAAGGAATCCAAGCCCAAACCGGTGGCCCAAGGTGAATAGTTTCAGCTGCTACAATACCGAACAGTACCTGCTACAGTAACTTCTACAGTGCCTACTACAATACCCGCACAGTGTACAGTACTGCTACAGTCCCTGTACAATGTACAGTTCTGCTACAGTACCTGCACAATGTACAATACAACTACAGTGCCTGCTACAACACCTGCTACAGTACCGAAAATATTCCTCTACCTAGTTTTGAACCTAGGTCTTGTGGATGCACTTAAGGATACCTCACCAACTGGGATGAGGCTCATGTGCACCCCTCTAATCACCTTGTTTTTTTAGTGTAGGGAATTCATTGCTTCTCTTATTTATTTACATGAAATCATAGAGTTAGCATGTTTTAGCCATTTGGATAATAGTAGAATTAACTTAATAAAGATTGAACCCGATTAAATAAAGAAATTGGATAGTGATTGCATGTCGATGTTTCATACCGTGATAATGGTTTACCTCTTTATTTTCTAGATAGTGTGTTATCTGTACTATGCTTGTGTAACATGTTGTTATTCTTAGTTTATCATGTTGAAACTGATGAAATTGAATAAAGAACAAAAATCCTGAATTAATTAATTAATTGGATTAAGAATCTAAAGGAGGCATGTATAGTAATCCAGAGTTTCTTTTAATTTAAGGACGATAAAACTGATGCAAATCGCATGTTTAGTTGAACATGTTATTCTATGTGTTGATGGAATTTGATATAGAACAAGAAACTTGAATGCTTGTTAATGATAATGAGTAAATAAAAGGCATGTTAATTGAGAATTATTCTTCCTAAAGTTTTATGTAATTGGAAGCTTATGCTAGAGAGCATGTTTAATTAGTTTGATATCTTGTTATAGCTGATGCCTTAGGTTGTTCGTAGTTGGAACTTATGAATACTGGATCAGTTAATTCAAGATATAATAAAAACCAATTGTTTTGATAATGATAAATATTTGAGACCGAGAGTGGCCATTTGTTTATAAAGCTCATATGCCTTCTATTTTGGGATGAGTGTTCCAATTTGAATGTGAAGGATAAATGCCTTGTTTTAGGGACTAGTTTCCCTATCAATTATGCTGTTTATTTTTTATCTTCTGATATTCTCTAGATGTGATCCTTTCTTGCGATGTTATATGAGCCTGAGATGAATGAGTCTGGGATGGCTAATGATATATGGGCGGAGAGGCCCGATGTTGTGGCAGTAGTTGACACCTGTGATAACGAGATGAATGGGGATATGCATATGGGTATCAGGGATGACACCATAGATGATGGAATGGGTTGAAGCCAGACTTACCCATTGATGTGATAAAGCGATATGCTTACTTGATATGAATATGTTTAATGGTTGATGCTTGGGTTTCTTGTTTAACTACTTTCCTTTCCCCACGTCTTGAGGTAGCTGGATGTGGTTGGTTGCTTTTCTTAATGGTAGCTTATGATGTTTTCCTAGAGTACATAGAATTATGGAGTGAAGTTTAATCATGTTTAATAAATTATTTAACCCATGGGGTTGGTGTTGCTGGGATGAAAATGAGATGTTACTCTTGAGAAACCATGGACTCAGTTTGGATTATATTTAGAGGGAATGGACTTGGATTGATGGTTAAAGTAATGTAATCAGAATAATGTTAATTACTGCCTAATGAATTGATTAACATAAAGTGAATCTCTCAATGAAAAGAAAGTAATTTTATGTAGCTCTTTAAAATGATTGTGTGCTTATAGGATATCTAGTTCTTAGCAGTGGAAACCGGGTGTCCAATTGACTGACACGCGGTGGACTATAAGAGGGTCTTTTCCCCAATATCCTGGTAGGAGGATGGATGATTGAATACCCCATCTAGCCCCACTCTCTTCTCTTGATAGTTTCATGTGCTGGTATGAACATAGTTTAGTTTCCTTCTATATATGTGTATAGAGGGTTGTGATGAATTATGGTAATTTCAAACACATGTATCTTTAGATGTAGTATCCAAAGGATTATTATAGGTATGATGAGTATATGTTGCGATGGATTGAGGTACCTTAATCAGTGTATGGGTTTTGATGGCTTTAGGTGTAATACCTGACGTATGATACACATCATATGGGCTGTGGTGCTTCCCAGAAACTACTTGGTTTCTATATAAGGATTTGTGGATGGGATGAGGTGATTATGTGATCCAGTAGGTGCGTGTTGTGATACTTGGACCAAGTGTTTTTGTGTTGGATTTCTTTTAGAGAGAGATGGTTCAGGACGTGCAATGTTGGGGCAGAGAGACAAACCGGTGATGAAGCAGTAGTGGAGCACCCTTGACGTTTCATTATTAAAATATATGATCTCTTATATACGATACTTGCTGAGAGATAGACATGGTGAGATTGATAACTTAGTATACCTGTTTAGGTGACAAGTTGGTTTCACTATTGTTCATTGTGCTTTAACATGCTTTCTTTATCTTTTCAATGAGAGGCTCCAGGGAGGATCCTACTGATTATACTATTATGCTCACCCTACATATATATAAACTGTTTTTTAGGTCAACACAAGCAGGTTAGAGATCAGGCTGGATATTACTAGCTCATGGTTTTGCAAGAGGGTAATGCACTTGAGATTTATTTTATCTATATGAAAAGGAGTTGATTGGTGTATATGTCTAATCTCTCTATTCTACATGTTTCTCTTAGAGGGTAATGCCTCCCATTTGTATGTATGATATGCCCTCGATGCTAATCACCAACTCGGGGGCCTATTAGAGGTGTAAATCGGTCGGTCACCATCCTCATTCTCTCATTTCTGGCCTAGGAGGGGAATTCTTTGGGGAGAGGGGGTAGTGATAGGAGTGGAAAAGTCTATATGTTTGTAGAAGGGTGATACGAGGTTCAAATCTCACTGGGTGTTTTTTATCATCTTATTGCCATGGTCATGCAACCATGGAAATAGGGCATCCACCTAGAAACACTATAGACACTATCATATGACCATTTCTATAGGTGGATCCACATGATACCCCATAGGCTATATGTACAAATTTATTAATCGTAATTATATTCCTCTATAGTTATGATTATAAGAAAACCCTAACTATAGAGATATTATGATGACTAGTCCATCCAAGATTCACAAAACTATGACTATACATTATAGTCATGATTTTTTGAGCTACAATCATGGTTTTGAACCACGACTATAGCCATAAATTTTAGTAGTGGGATCTATTTTATAGATCAGGTCTCATGGTTTTTCCCTTTTTTCATTTTCCATGTTAAAAATTTTTTGGTGTCAACATTTAATTCTCTTCACATATTTCTAGTCGATTGCACATCTAATTAATTTTTTTGGTTGATCGAGAGGGAAATAATTTTTTTATCATGTTGCACATTCGTGTTTTCAATCGTTTACGCATACACCACATGTTGTCTTTCCCAACATATGGTATTATAACTTTGGTTTTTTGTTTTAATAAATAATAGAGGTGAATTATAGTCAAATAATCTTGATGAATGGTACCAAATACCACATGCGGTGATTAAAAATGAACAATTTTATAATAGTCAAACAGATGCATCTTTCAGTGTTTGCTATACAGAAGCCAAAAGGAAAGTTTTATGAAGAATAAGAGTTCGAGCATGATATGGTTTGTGTTTTAATTCGTCAATGAGTTGAAAGATAATGTGATGAACCATATTATCAACATATCTCATGCCAGAAATTTGTGAGAGAATATTTAAGCTATTTATGCTTCCAAGATGGGAAATAATAAATTGCTTCTTATCAAATAGATAATAAACTAGAGGTATAAAGAAGGTACACCCATTTATGATTATTTAAGTGAATTTTAGGTATGTTTTGGATAGTTATCTGGAATAAGGATTAATTTTGAGGATGAGGTTTTGATGCTTTAGTTATTCAATCCTTTACATGATTCATGGGATAATTTTCATGTTACTATAATTGATTCTACACCTAATGGTTTTTTGATTTTTAGTTTTGTCAAGTCTATTATTTTGAATGATGAAGTGGGGATACGTACTTAGGAAAGATTTTATTCATATATTTTGGTCACAATGAACAAAAGGATAATTCAGGAAAGGATCCCAGGACAAAGAAAGCGAGGAAAAAGAAATGGAATGAGTAAATCCAGATCAAAGTAGACATAATTTGAGTTTTATTATTGTGGTAAAAAAGGAAACATCAATAAATTTTCATATCAACTAAAAATGGAAAAAAGTGAAGTAAATCCAACTAAATAAAAATAGTAATGATGATGATCATGCCTCTACCGCTAGAGGGGGTGATCTCATTATCATTTATGATTCCATTAATGTTACTTTTAATGATTTTTCCTAGATTTTGGAAGTGGTGCTTTCTTTCATTCATAAAATAAGGAGTTATTTATATCATACAGACATGATAATTTTAGGATTTTAAAGATGGATAATGGTGGTTATATTGATTTTGTAGGTATGAGGATTGTTTGTTTAGAGACTAGCATAAGAATTAACACTACTGCAAAACTAGGTTTCCACAGTGCCACCCTTTATCAACGCTTTTTTTAGTAGCGTTGATAAAAGGGGGGGGGGGCTTTATTAGTGCTTTTTCCTAGCGCTGATAAAGTTTATATTTCAAAAAAAACATTTCATGAAAAATAATATATTGTTATATAAGTATATATATATATAGATATAAATATAATACATATTTTTTAAATATGTTTTAGATAAGTATAAATAGACTATTATATTTAATATATAAGAAATTTAGTGAAAATTACTTTAAAATATTTTAAAAAATATTATTAATTAATAATTTGATAATTATCATCAATTAATAATCATTTAATAAAAATTTTAATACAAAAAAAACCAATAATAATAATAAAAGATCTAAAATAAGTTGAAAATGTAACTCAAACTTCAAATAACCATAACTTTTGACCCGGGTATCCATTTGAGCTCTACAACATATAAAATCGAAGCTTACGATATGATATACATGATAATGACCCAAGGAAACCTTCTGTCACATTTTTCGAGGCCCAAAAAGGCCCATAAGGCCTAAAAAACTGAGTTTTTAGTCGGGATACCCAGATTTTTTAACATTTAAATAGGTATAACTTCTGATCCGGATGTCCGCTAGGCCTATACCACATATCATATCAAATATTGTTTCATTTTCTACGATTTTATTGGTTTTAGAGTTGAAACAGACTTCTGGATTAGAGGTTATGGTCGTTTTAATATTCTTTGGCTTTTCAAATACACATATATATGTATTTATTCATAAATATATATAAGTGTGTGTGTGTGTGTGTTATATATGTATATTTGTTTGTATTTATTTATTTATAAACACACATAAAAAAACATATTTTATAAATGTATTTAAAACTAATCTTATAAATATATATTAATATACAAATAAATATATGGATAAAAAATTATAACTAAAAATATATATATAAATAAATATAAATATAAATTAATATATGAATAAATATATATATACTAATATATGAATAAATATATATGTATTAATATAACTAAATATATTTATATTAATATGAATCTATATTAATATACGAATAAATATAACTATATATATAAATAAATATTAATATATATTAATATACGAATAAATATATATATTAATATATGAATAAATATATATGTATTAATATAACTAAATATATTTATATTAATATGAATCTATATTAATATACGAATAACTATAACTATATATATATAAATAAATATAAATATATATTAATATACGAATAAATAAATATATATATAAATATATATATATTAATATATGAATAAATATATATTTATTAATAAAATTAAATATATTTATATTAATATGAATCTATATTAATATACGAATAAATATAACTATATATATATATATATATATAAATAGGTATATCATTAAATAGAGAAAAAAACAAAATAACTTAGTGGTAAAGGTGCAAGCACACAAGGGGGTAGGTCTCGAGTTCGAGTTCAGGTGGAAGCAGGGAGGGGCACGCAGGCATGTGGGGGATGCGCGGGCAAGGGCAGCTCGCGAGAGAGTGGGAGGGGGCCCGCCTAGCGCTGATGGGGGGGGGGGGGTCAAGCGTTGTTAAAATCTCCCCCCACATTATATATTCTTTTTATTTTTTTTATTTTTTTTTTGAATTTTATCAGTGCTTAAAAAAAACACTGATAAAAGGCATCTTTTATCAGCGCTAAAAAAAAGCGCTGATAAAAGGGGCCTTTATCAGCACTTTTCTGAGTGCTGAGAAAATGGACCCCCTTTTATCTTCTCCTCAATTAACAACAATTTTTTTAGCGCTGTTAATGCACTTTTCTAGCGCTGATAAAGGCCATATTTGTAGCAGTGTAAGTTATTTTTAAAAATTGTTCAGCGTGATTTGGATGTTTGTATGAATCTAATTTCTACCAGTGTTCTTGATGATAATGGTTTTTTTCAGTACTTTTGGAGATGGAAATTATAATATTTAAAAGGGTTCTTTGATTTTGGATCAAGGAAAGAAATAGTTAGGATTGTAATGAACCAAATCTTTTTTTGATACTTCTTGTGTTGTTGAGTGCAACGTCTCTTCAAAATTATGACACAAGTGGATCAACCACATCAGTGAGAAGAGACTTAGTTGTTTGAACATGATAAATTTTCTTTCAGGCCTGATGGGTGTCAAATTTGACACATGCAATCATTATATGACTTGAAAACAAAGTAGGGTTAGTTTCAACAGTCATCCTTCACATAGAAAGTCAAAAGTACTTAAGTTGGTACATTATTATGTTTTTGTACTTTATGTATAATAATTTCAGTAACAAAATTTATTTTGTAACTTTTATTTACGACTATTAATGCAATATTTGACTTTAGTTTTGAATGTGAAAAGGTAGGCGCTCAATGATTTTAAGCAGTTTCAAGAAGGTATTTGACATCAGAAGATGCCTCCTAAGACACCTAATCTAAATAGTGTAGCTAAGTAAATGAACATGAATTTGATGGATAGAGTTCAATTTATAATTTTAGAAGCAAATTTGTATAGAAACTTTTGGTATGATTGTTTTTTTACTGCTGTATATATTATAAATTTATCACCCATTGTTGTTTTGCAAGAAAACACTCCTGATAGGTTTTGGTATGAAAAATAGATCTAGTATGATCACTTGTGTGTTTTCGATTTCAAGGCCTTTGTTCATGTTCCAAGAGATGAGAGATCCAAGATGGATGGTAAGAAACAATAATGAATTTTTATTAGTTATGGGAATGATGAGTTTGAGTATGGGTTTTATGATATGTTTTTAAAGAAACTTGTTAGAATTCATGATGCAGTGTTTATAGAGTATCATGCTATTGTAGAGATTGATATGGGGGAAAAAATTAACTTCTCTAAATTCTGATGGTTTTGTTATCCTTGAGCTAGTTTTTAGTTCACGTTTATTTCACATTGTCGGTTATGATGATCATGTTGATGTAAAAAATGATGTTTAGGATGAACTGGTTGGATTTGATGTTTTTAATGCACTTTTTGTTTTTAATGATCCATTTTTAGGAGTTATCAATAAACCTATAGTTCCACTCAGGTGATCATATCAACATCGTACCACTTATACTTGGTATTCACCTGATGAGCATGTGTTTCTTATTGAAGTGGGAGAAACAAAATATTTTAATGTGACAATGGAATGTGATCATAAAGATAATTGGGTTAAGGTAATGGATGATGAGATGAGATCATTGCATGAAAATCACAATTTTGAGCCAGTGAAGTTACCTAAGGGTAAGATATATTTACAAAATTGATGGATTTATCATATTAAAAATGAAGAATCTAGTTATTTTCTATGATCTAAGTCAAGGTAAATTTTCAATGTTGGGTCCAAACATGAAACAGAAGAAAAAAACATGAGAAATTAAAATTCTTATCACTAGATCGAATATTATAACGTCATCACCAGTGAAGCACCACCTGATTCAAAACCCAATGATCTCATATTATTTAATTATGAATTAAAAATAAAATAAAATCTGCACCTCATTCAATTTTAATTAAAAACATGTTTCGATCATTTTTTATGATCATTGCTCGAAGGAACCGAATTCATAACCCTCTAGATCATCTACAAACACTTAAAAATATTACTCAAACATAGAACTTTGAAATATGGGTGTTGGCACAAAGAATCAAAGGGTCTTTTAATGCTGACACGATCGCGAGATAATTGTTTCTTCAATTTGAGAGGGAGTTCTTGGGCTTGGGCTCTCATAACCCCTCTTTCTATCACTAGAACTAAAAAAAGGGGATAGAGAAGCTCTCAAATTTGTGGGATGAGTACTATTAATTAATTTGTGCTTCTCTTATCCTATATAAGTAGGTTAAACTCTTAGAAATTTCACATTGGCCCTTGGAAATGATTAACCTTATAAATAATAATTAAATAATATTTATAACCTAGAGAACATATAGCTAACATCATAAATATTTATCACTTACTTATAATATCTAAAATAATGCTACGTAATAAAATCCAATCCATTAACTTGTCTCACTTTTCCCATAAAATATTTAACAAACATTGAATAAATATTTGTTTATAAAATATTTTCTTTTATTCACTTAATAACTCGTGAATAAACTTAGTAAACAAATACAACTCTAATTATTATAAACTCAAATAATATTAATTTTTTTTGTGATCGTTTAAACTTGGACATAACCCGACCCCCACCATGGGGCCCACTATGTACGAAACTCCAATTCATTAGAATTGGTCAAGCTTATAAATATGCTTTGTGTGTGGACCTCTAATCCCTTATCTCAATAGTAGCGAATCACACCCATAGACCAAGAGTGGTATCTATAAACACATCATGACCCATAAGAAGATAATGTGTAGTCATTGAAACGATAACCTCCCATGAACATGCGTCGTGTAGTATATATTCTCTTTGTCTTGTGATATCTCATAAACTAGGATGCATAATTGTATCACCATCCCCACTTTATTTATTATTTTAATGGACATTTTGGATGGAATTACATTCTTCTACCATGACCATGGATTTAATAAAGGTACTACTATCCCATTCGATTGGGCTCAAGATATCTCTTCCTTTCAAAAATGATAAATCATGTCTTGATCATTCAATTAATGTCATACAACCAATGATGCACCCAACACAAGCTACCTAACCATAACATAAATGCCATGGTTTTCATCTTGCATCAAAGTACATGATCAAATGATACAAATTGTTAATGATCTCAAGTCGAGAGACTAATACATGTTCTTGTAGATAAGAACAACCAATGACACCCAAAAAATGTGGTGCTCCTATTGGTGGGTCAATCCTCATAATCTCCTCTACTCAAGATCATAAAGTGAAAACTTAATGAGATGAAATCTCAATGCTTATGATCCCCCGACACTTGATGGTCAAACATCATTCATGTCTCGGTAGTATGTTGTATCTAGAACATAAGTCATATATTTAAGATTACTATCATAGTATATCAAGGTTCTTATTATAGATGGGAATTAATATAACCTTTTGATATGAAAAATAATCTAATGTAATTACCATATAAATAGTGTAAAAATAGGTATTGGAAATATTATGGTAAGATTTCATCATTCATAACTCTCTATATACATGACATGGTAATAAAAAAGTACTACTTTAGATGGGTCCAGGGATACCACTTTTACAACTCTTGAAGTTTCCCTTCATAAGAAAGGTATTGATTTTGAAAAAAAAATATATGTTATCAAAATGTCTTCTATTTGAGTTGTTCTTGGTTTGGATGTTAGTTTGGATTTATATATTGAGTATATGAATGTGAAGATAACTTTACTCCATAGTGATTTATAGGATGATATTTATATAGGGAATCCATAGGGTTTTGTTGAAACAAGTAAAGAGGATTATGTCTACAGGTTGAAGAAGAGTTTATATGGTCTGAAGCATGTTTTGAGGCAGTGGTCACTACTGGAAATAGGGGATATAATAATGGTTTTTAACCATTAGTATAGGATGGAAAAACTTTGGTATAGTCTATACCAACGGTTCTCCAAACCATTGGGATTTTGGCCATGGGTATAAGCCTATACCAATAGTTTTCTATAAACCATTGGTATATGACACATTGATGTACACTATACCAATGGTTTAAATAAACTATTGGTATAAACCTATACCAACAATTTGGAAACTACTAGTATAGGCCAACTACCTTAAAAAAATACCAAATATTTGGAAACTGTTGGTATATTCCATCTCCCTTTAAAAAATACCAACAGTTGAAAAACCTTTGGTATAGAGTGCTCTAAACTTCCTAGTCAGTAGTACCCCCTAACTTGGATCAAAACACCATCACCTGCAAAAAACATTACACTATCACCTTCAAAAACACTATCAAACAGAACCTAAAAAAATACTACTAAACAATATACACAATTCAAAAAACTAATTAATGCATTTAACCAGTGACAAAACACATTTAAAACATCCCATATATGCATTTTTATCCAATCACCAGACATCATGTGTCATAAATATCAGTAATAAATGTAAAGGATCAATCTCTCTCTCATCATAACCAATATCATTACCATCACCATCTTCATCATTATCATCATCACCATCATCCTCACCATAATCCTCACCATAACCATCACTATATCCAGGAGCTTCCTTATCCCAACCACAACTAGAAGCATCACCCAGTGAACCATATAACATATGTATTTTTGACATATATGTATCAAAATCTATGGTGGTATATGGTGGAATTTATGGATATAAGATTTCCATAAATTTCACAAATTCATCGTTTGCCTTTTTATTCCATTTACGCTCCTACATGACCATTTTTTTGGCCTCTTTTGCCTCAATATGAGTCTGTGCTAGCTTTGCATGATCTGTTTCCAACTTGGTGCTACCAGAACCAGAACCTAAAGTGGGATAATATCTAGTGGGGACAATACTCTTACCTGGTCGACAACATACTCTCCCATGGTGATAATATCCTAATACCTGATGCAAATGATCATCTAACACAAATTTGTAAGATTACTTCTCATCAAGGGCCTCCAAATCACACTGTTAAAAATATAAATGAACTATTTAGTTACAAAATAGAATTTAAAATTTGAAATCAACAAAGTAAAACTTACAATATGATATTTTTTTTGTTCATTTAATAAGATTCCATCGCTCTTCTTTATACTCGAGTAAAATAATTTTTCTTAAGGCACACATCCTTTAATATTCAAAACCACCCTATAAAATGACATTGAATGTAGAAAACCATTATTCAAGATAGGCTATTAATAATGAATTTCATAACTAAAATCAAATGGATAAAGTCAATGATTCAATATGATTTTTTCTAATGATTGATTACTTTGTTCCAGTATGATATGAGTTGGTTAACAAAATAAATTTTATATAATAAATTGGGAAAGTTTAGAATATGATTAAATAATGATTTGATAAATTAAATTAAAGTGGAATTTAAGGATTCTTGTTTATATATATTATTTCCAGGAATATAAGGGAAATGTAATTATAGAATAATGTAAATGGAATGTATTTATTGAAAAATACTATTCAAGATTAAATACATGTATAATATGGTAAAATGGAAAGGTAAAATTTATGTTAGATGTGTTCCACTTTGGTTGTTTCTATGTTTTTATGATTTATTTTGAAAGTGGTTAAAATAGGGAAAAGCAAGGTAAATTTTTCATTGATGGATATTGATGAAAGTGTATAGTCAATATGGATTTTGTTTGTGTATTTTGAGTTGTTTGAAAGTGTATTCCATTTATTTTTTGTTATGTGAAAATATACTGTGTTAATGATTAATTTCAAAATTGAGGTGATTAATGGATATTTGAGGCATGTTTAAATGGGAATTGGAATAAATCAAACAAAATTTATCTGCATAGAATTTTGTGTTTATTGGTCTATAATTTTAATAAATTCATAAAGCATGATAGTATTAATTATAAGGTTTAGATTAAGAATATTTTAGATATATAAATTAATAAAAATAATTAGTTCTAAAATAAAAATGGGAATCAATGAAATCTTAATGTGGAAATGTATGATTTGTATTGTGCATAAAAAAGGAATAATGGGAACTATGGTTTGTGTTAAACGTTTTATTTACATGATCAAATATTTAATTGTTTTTTTGAGAAATATGATAAAAGGTATTGGTGTTTTTTTGTTAAAAATACACATAAAAGAATATTGTATTTATTTTTTATTTGGTTAAATAATGTTAATGTTTAGTTAGCATGGAAGTATGTAAAATTCAAATTTTATGTTCTATCATTTTTTTTGATTGGGGATTTTATATTAATAAAAATTAAATTAACATGGTATGATTATCTTGTTAAAGGGAATGTTAAAGTGAAGTGATTAATTTGAATACAAAAATTTTTGTTGGTATTTTATTAATTCTTATAATAATTATGCTTATGTAAATGGTTGTATTGGTTGAATCAATCTTTTATCGATGATTGTGGTTGTTTTTATGTTTTTTTATTTGTGACAAGTTAATCCTTGATTTAAAATTTCAAATTCATTAAGGGGATAAATGTGTTTTTATTGGAGTACTTTGGAAGATCATTTAACCAAAATCAAATGATTAGTTTAAGTTATTCTCTCATTTATAAAGTTTTGTTAGTTTATTTCAAGGATTAGTGAGGTGTATGTACCATGAGTCAATATAATGATTTCATGAGTTTTAAATTGTAGAAACCCCAATCCCAGAAGCCTGAAGCTGGCTCCTTCTACCATTACATTGATATAAGATATAAGGAATCACATCTCAAAGGACCGATTAGTTTAGTATTCTTGGTAAACTAAATACATACATGAGTCTTATATTAAATTTGAATACAAAAATCAAAATATTTTTTTTGAGAATATAATTATTACCTATAAAATATTTTTGCATATATGTTATATTAAACTTCATGGAATCTCGGGGAAAGAAAATAAAATAAGTGTGAGATCAAATGCCCAGTAAGGGTTAAGTACAATGGTAGCTATCATGAATCAATAATTATAAATATCATGTTAAGTTAAATAACTATACACACATTCCATTTAAATAACTTGACTGCATGAATAGATAAGACATAATCAATATGGAAAGGTAAATAACTAAAAACACATGTCATTTAATCAATAAACGATAATGAAATGCATCTAGAGATAATATAATAGTGGAAATATCATGGATAGTAATAACCGAACACTGAATAAAGGTAATTCTTAATTATTGGATGCCATGTTTCCTAAGTATATGATATCTTTACCGTCAAGACCTTTCACAAGACGGTTTAAAACATACTGGGTGAAAACTCACTTAACCGAGGCTAGCCAACTAATTCATCTCATGAGACTATCGATGCATCGAGAGGATATCTATTATTGGGCCTCACTAGCATCATACCTATCTAAACCATTTCACATATATCAAACAATTGATTTAATTCATACAAAATTTTCCTTATCATTAAGTATCCATATTGAGTGAAGAGTATAAATTTATTAATATTCCCTCAAATATCAAATAACTTTCAATATAGTACATCATATATTTAAATGATGCATAGTTTAATCAATAAAAATATCCATGATAAAAAATATGGATATTTAGGGGAAATTTAAGGTTCAATGATCACTGGAAAGTGAATAATTCAAAGGGAAGTTAATAGATAAAAAAATGAAACAAGGAAGTGAATTTCAATACTATCCTTCGTCAAGATAATCATAAACCATCAAAAGGATGAATAAGGATGGAATCAATATAGCATATACCCATTAGAGTATGAATAAAGGGTTGTTTTCATTGATTAATAGAAACATAATAAAAAGATATATAAAAATGTTCTTGAGGATAACATCTTTTTAATTTTGAAAAATATTTTGAAAATCATTTTCTTTTAAAATCACTTTTAAAAATAGTTTCTTTAAAAAGAACCTTGCAATCTTGCAAAGAAATCTTCAAATAAATGAAGGTATTGAAGGTGGGTAATTATATACATGCCATAAAAGTTAAAAATAAAATTAATTTTTTTCACTGTACAAAGGTTAAGAAAGTTCCTGGTTATAGAAAACTATAACAAGATTCCATTTACATTTTCGGTAAAATCCAAATGAGCATTGTTTTGAAAATGACATAAGAATCCTTTAATTTTTTTTAAATGGTAAAAATAGGTGAAAATTCCTTTGATAAATTATTTTTAAAAGGTTAAAACATATTTGAAAACATTTTTAGAAAACATAGTTTTGGAAGAAAACATATTTTATACCGAAGAGATAAATGAAGTCAGATTTTCTTAAAAACGTTTTCTAAAACATTTTAAGTACTAAAGAGTGAAAAATGGTACTATTACTTTTAAATATCATGAATAACTAGAGTAGATGTCACACACGAACTTATGAAATAATTTTATTTTATTATTTTATCTAACATTAAAATTTTCTATCGTGGTGTGGGCCAAGAATGATTGAATTTTTTGTATTTTGGTGGTAAATAAATGTTTTTGCCTTGATAGTGTCCAACACATGGGCAGGGTGTGTTCGAAGCCACACAACTTCACCTGGGTCACCATGTGGCCTAATCGATGTTCAAGACAAATAAATAAAATGAAATTAATAATAAAATGAGGGTAAAGTAAAATAAGAAAAATAAAATGATGTCTAATGAATTATTTTAATTATAATAATAATGGTTATTATTATTATTATTATGTTCATCAAGTTTATTAATACAAGGTTTATTATTATTAAGTTTATTATTAACATTTTATTAAGTATTATTATTATTATTATCATTATTCATATTAATTAATTAAATAATTTTTTTAGGATTGGGTTTTCCTCCCTCATCCCTCCCCCCACCTTACCATGGACAGACCCTCACCCCCTTAGGTCGCACGATGCTGCCCCTTACCCTACTATTCCTCCAGCGAGCCATGCTCGCCACCTTTCTCTTCCTCCCGGCAGACCTTCTCGTCCCAACCTACTCTCTCCAGAAGACCGCTTTTCACCTGCTAAACCCCAAACGCCACCCCTGCTACCTGCGCCGCATAGCCCTCATGCTGTTCCCTTCATCTGTGCACTGCTTTCCCTTCTCGACCAGATTTTCTGGTGCTACTTATCTCCAACACCCCCCATCTTGCTCGGATAGCCTCCCTCTCCCTCTCCACAGGTGCATTCTACTCCAGTATTTTATTTCTTCCTTTTGGTAGGTTGTTTGGTTAGGGTTTTGTGTTGCGTTTGGTTTGATTTTGGTATAATTGGTTTGATGTCTTGATTTTAGGGTCCAATTTGTGTTCCTTATGGTGCAACTAGGGTGAAATTGAATAATTTTCTCCAATTTTGGGAATTTTTTCACCCAAGGTAGGTGGTTCCATGCCCTTACATTATTTAATTAATTTAATATGTTTATTTTATTTTATAAATATGTTCTATGGTCCAATTTTTTGGTGAAAAATATATTTTTGGAGTGTTAGAATTCGTTTAAGTGGAAAATGGATTGTTTTGATGTGTTACTCTTATTGCGCACCTTTAAAGTTGAATTTCAAATTATTTGATTGATGGAAAATATGTTTTAGTGTGGCTTGCTATCGGTTTGGTTTTGAAATGACATTTCTACGTGAAATTGAGGGTGTAATTGGTGCAAACCTTTGAATTACTATTTAGAAATGTTTTATAAATGGTTTAAGAGATTTATTAAATTATGCATGTGATGAGAATCATGTTGTGAAATGGTTTTGGTGCGTGTTTAATTTTAAAAAAGGATTTTGAGTGCATGTATGGTGTAAAATCCAGTGGTACTTCTTGGAATAACTTTATAAACTTTTTAAATGATTTATTAAATTATGTGAGAGGTGCGGATTATTTTCGGAAAGAGTTTTGATATGAAATTGTTTTTAAATAGAATTTATATGTGAAATTGGTGTGTCCTTGATGTAATCCCTAGTTGTGTAGTGCGTTGGACTGTTCCGCGTGGTTTTGGGTGCTGCTGCCTCTCCAGCGAGTCTAGTCAACTTTAACGGAGCACACATGCATGTACAAAGGTATGAATATATATATATATATATATATATAAAACCTTCGAGTATGTGTTCCCTCATGGCTTGGGGAATACGTGCATCGGGTTAAGGGTATATATATATATTTATGTAGTTATGTGTATTCCAATAGTAGCTTATATTTAAAACGCACCAAGGGCCGGATGTTTGGTTTGGTTCCACCTTGAGGTAGGTCCCTGATTCCTAAACCTCTAAATTTAATTCCTTAATTTCTTGAGTGTTTTAAAAAGTATTTTTTTATATTAAATAGTATATGCATGCTATGAAAAGTGAAGGTGATTCTTGATGTTGGTTTTTCCTTTGTTTTTCAGGTTTTCTTTAAGTGTTGATATGTGTATTTTTCAGTAAAATATGATCCCAAGATTGTTTTAGAATGATTAAAATTTTTAATTCTTAAAATTAGTTTCTAAAATGGTTTTGGGTGTGTGGCAGGTATTTCTCAAAATGTTGGTGTGTATATTAGTTGTCAAAGTTGATTTAAACGAATATGGATTCTTGTGTGATTTTAAAAATGGGAAATTCCATGATTTGGTGAGTTAGGAAAAGTGTGTGGGATTTGATGTGAATTCAAGTTTAAATAGTGATTTACATTTCTTAAATAGGTTACTTGTATTTAAGCATGGTTTCAAGTTGTTTTAAAATGTGTGAATCTTTTGTTTTTAATTGGAATTTCAAATGGATTTAGAACTTGAAAGTGTTGGGTGAGCATGTTCTCTAAAGAGAAGTTATTTTTTGTGAAGTAATGAGGACCATGGGGATCAGGAATGCCTTTCAGGACAAGCCACAGACTGGGTCAGATGCCATATCAGATAGTGACCCGACTTGGTTCGTGAAAAAATGGCATCAGAGCAGGTTCGCTCTTTTGGGTCTTATTTCTTGGAAAAGATCCATGGTAGACTGAAGGTTGGATTATTGGGACTTGATGTTTTTATTACGAGTAAGGTTCTTAGCCATCACACCTTGTAATGGGACTTGAGTTACCAGGTGAAGTCAGTTTCAAGTGAGTCCTTTGGTCCTTGCAGTTCATTGATGTTTGGGAAATGAAAAGAGAGTTGGGTCAATGGTATCTGTGAGCTTGTAGGGCCTGGAAATCCTTGTGGAGTTGGGGAGATTGTCCTTGATTACTCTTTGTGATTGTGGTTTGAATAGAGTATGGACACCAACCATATGTCTAAGTTTCCCATCGACACTAATTTCCTCTTGCATTATCTCGTGTCTTCTTCTATTTATAGAAATGTTGTTGTGATTGAGTTTGAAAACCCTTTGTTTGAATGATGTTTTTGGTTTGTGTTTCATTGGTAAGTTGGTTTTAAATAATGGTTTGTGGTCTCTTTCAATATGTGTTTTGTGAAGCTGTTGTGGTGACTCCCCTCATGTGCTTGGTTTTGGTTTTTGGCATGTTTTTTCCAAAAAAATTATTTAATCGGGTCCTTGGGTTTCCTCATTGGATAGTGTGAGCCCCCATAAAGAGTTAACACATGATTGAAGTGTGTCCATAGGTGATTATCCATGGGAGGATCCTCCAACTGATCAGTATAAGAACCTTCTCCTTCTTCAATATCAGAATATGAATTCACCTATCTTTTTATGGTCTAGTGGATCCTCTCCCAGCGGGAGAGCAGATGCGAGAGGAGTTAGAATAAACTTTGGTCTCTTAGGTTTCCTGGGTTGTTTACTATGGAATTCGACATTGTTAAGTCTGTAGGTACTATCTATAAGTGGTGAAAGAAATTCATGTGGGGAAAAGCAGAAGCATTCTAGAGTTGTCAGTGCAGGATGCTGTTTTAAAAAGGGTCTTTGGGACTTTCGTTGGTTTCGTTTAAGTAAGAGACCACATTAAGCCACCCATGTGGAAAATCTAGTTATAAGAGGTGGTTATGGCTGCTTACTGTAATCATATGCTATTATAGACTTAGGTTAAGGTCCCTCTCATAGGTTTCAAGGGTCATGTTTGGTGAAATTGTGTGGTGTCGTGCTCTCACTCGACGGAATAGGTGAAAGTTTTGCACCCTTATGAGAACCTCAGTTATGATAAAAGAACGTTTCCTTTGGGAAATCCTGAGTTTATGTATTTTAAATGAAGGTATCTTCCATGTTTAATTTATTTCAGTGAAGTGATGTGTGAAAAAAATGGACACCGAATCATGCTGTGTTTGATGGTGCTTCTTGGTTCATGGTATGGTTGTTTGTGGAACTGTAATTAGAAGTTTAGTTCAGGGGGTTCCTGAAACCTGACCATGAGGTAGAAGATTCTTCAATCATTAGAGCTCCGAGAATAAGTCTCAGAGTGAAGATGGCGTGCAGTCAGGAGAACCCCAATGGTGTGAAAGGTTTGGATCTAAATTCTATTCTTGGCGTGGGAGGAACTCATTTCCATGTTATGATCCGTTTGGGTGAAATAGTTTCTCATTGGTTATAAGAAGGTATAGTATTCTTTTTTCCTTAGAATCCTGGTGGTTGTGTTCCACTAAATGTGGGTCTTCTTTTAATGGAACCTATGTGGCTCATGCTTATAAATCAAGAGTAGTTGGATTTGTGTTATTTTAGGGAAAATAAACCATTGGGATGTTTCGGTGGTGGTATTGTTGGTCTATTGGATATTCCCATACCCTCCCCTTTCCACGTGGTGGGGGTTCTTGGTCTGTATAGAGAAGCACTTGATTTTGAATAATATGGCCAGTTTTTATGGTGGGGATACCCACCATGGGTCTCATTGAAATTCCCACTAAAATGAAATGGTATTAGCCTATTCTTTGTGGAGGGATTTTGTTCGGCCCTCCCCATGTTAGTGTCTTAGTTCCATCTTTGGCACAAATTGTTTCTTATGGCGGGGAGTCCATTCGGGCCTCCTTGTGTCAGTGATTAGGATTTGTGTTTGTTAAGGTGGAATGCTTGAGTTTCTTGAGAGTGTTCAAGGCGTTTTGTCTTGGGACCTTGAATGGTGCATTGTGAGAGTTTCTTTTGATCATCTACTGAAGGTGAATTGACTTTTGGGGGTGGACGTCACATGGTGGGGAGTATATTTTGGGTCTCCCGAGTTTATTTCGTAAGTATCTTCCTTTTTTGATAGTGTTATGATCTTTTTTTGTTGGTTGTTCTTTAGAGATATCCTTGGAATGGGAAGGGGGCATTGACTTCTATGTTGGGTTTAGGCCTTATTGTGGATTTTCGGGGGTAGAAAGCTTTATGGTGGGGAGAATTATCACACCCAGACTTATGAAATAACTTTATTTTATTATTTTATCTAACTTTGAAAATTTCTATCATGGTGCTATCGTGGTGTGGGATAAGCTCAATTGAATTTTTTTCATTTTGGTGGTAAATAAATGTTTTGGCCTTAAAAACGTTCAACACACAGGCAGGGCATGTTTGAAGCCGTGTGGCTTCACCCCAGTAACCGTGCGTCCTGCCCGATGTTCAAGAAAAATAAATAAAATGAAATGAATAATAAAATGAGGATAAAATAAAATAAGAAAAATAAAATGAGGTTTAATTAATTATTTTAATAATAATAATAATGGTAATTATTATTATTATTATTATTATTATTATTATGTTCATCAAGTTTATTAATATAAGGTTTATTATTATTAAGTTTATTATTAACATTTTATTAAGTATTATTATTATTATTATCATTATTCAAATAAATAAATAAAATAATTTTTTAAGGTTGGGTTTTCCTCCCTCATCCCTTCCACCCCACCTTACCACGTACAGACCCTCACCCCCTTAGGTCACGTGATGCTACCCCTTGCCCTGCTCTTCCTCCAGCGAGCCATGCCGCCTTGCTCTTCCTCCCAGTGGACTGTCTCGTCCCACCCTGCTCTCTTTGGTAGACCCCTTCTCACCAGCCAAACCCCACACACCGCCTCTACTACCTGCGCCACATATCCCTCATGCCACTCCCCTCATCCACACACTACCTTCCCATCTCTATTGGATTTTTTGGTGCGGCTCGTCTCCATCACCCCCCATCTTGATCGGCCAACCTCCCATTCCCTCGCTATAGGTGTGTTCTACTCCGATAGTTTATCTCTTCCTTTTGGTAGGTTTTTGAGTTAGTGTTTTGTGTTGCATTTGGTTCGATTTTGGTATAAGTGGTTTGATGTCTTGATTTTAGGGTCCAATTTAGGTTCCTCATGGCACAACAAGGGCGTGATTGAATAATTTTTACCAATTTTGGGAATTTCTTCACCCAAGGTAGGTGGCTCCACACCCTTGAATTGTTTGATCAATTTAATATGTTTATTTAATTTTATAAATATGTTCTATAGTGAAATTTTATGGTGAAAAATATATTTTTGGAGTGTTTTAGCATGCGTTTAAGTGGAAAATGGATTGTTTTAATGTGTTACTCTTGTTTCACACCTTTAAAGTTGAATTGAAAATTATCGGATTGATGCAAAATATGATTTAGTGTGGATTGCTATCCGTTTGGTTTCGAAATGAATTTCTATGTGAAATTGAGGGTGTTATTGGTGCAAACCCTTTAAGTACTATTTAGAAATGTTTTATAAATGGTTTAAGCAATTTATTAAATTACGCATGTGATGAAAATCTTATTGTGAAATGGTTTTGGTGCGCGTTTAATTTTAACATAGGATTTTGAGTGTGTGTATGGTGTAAAACTTAGTGGTACTTCTTGGAACTATTTTATATACTTTTTAAATGATTTGTTAAATCATGTGAGAGGTGCAGATTATGTTCGGAAAGAGTTTTGATATGAAATTGTTTTTAAATGGACTTTACATTTGAAATTGGTGTTTCCTTGATGTAATCTCTGGTTGTGTAGTGTATTGGACTGTTCCACATGGTTTCGGGTTGCCTCCACCTCACCAGTGAGTCTAGTCAACTTTAACGGAGTTCACACGCATGTATAAAGGTATTAATATATATATATATATATATATATATATATATATATCCTCCAAATACGTGTTCCATCATGAATTAGGGAATATGTGCATCTGGTAAAGGGCATATATGTATATTTATGCAGGTATGTGCGTGGCAATAGAAGCTTCTAGTTAGAAAGCACCAAGGGTCGGATTTTCGGTTTGGTTCCACCCTGAGGTAGGTCCCCTATGCCTATACCTTTAAATTGAATTCCTTAATTTCTTGAGTGTTTTAAAAATTATTATTTTTTATATTAAATAGTATATGCATGCTATGTAAAGTGATGGTGATGCTTTATGTTGGTATTTCCTTCATTTTTCAGGTTCTATTTAAGTGTTGACATGTGTATTTTTCATTAAAATATGATCCCAAGCTTGCTTTATAATGCTTAACATTTTAAATTCTTAAAAGTAGTTTCTAAAATGGTTTTGGGTGTGTGGTGGGTATTTCTCAAAATTTTGGTGTGTATATTAGTTGTGAAATTTGATTTAAATGAATATAGATTCTTATGTGATTTTAAAAAAGGGAAATTACATGATTTGGTGAGTTAGGAAAAGTGTATGGGCTTTGATGTGAATTCAAGGTTAAATATTATTTACCTTTCTTAAATAGGTTTCTTGTATTTAAGTATGGTTTTAGGTTGTTTTAAAATGTGTGAATCCTTTGTCGTTAATTGGAATTTCAAATGGATTTATAACTTGAAATTGTTGTGTGAGTGTGTTTTATAAAGTGAAGTTATTATTTATGAAGTAACGAGGCCCGTTTGGCACCTTGAAAATGATTTGTAAATGTGAAAAACCCCTCTTGAGGCATGACCTATTATTTTAGAAACATGATGTGTATATTAAATGTGTGATTTTTGATATCTTTCTAGTGACGAGGCTTGTGCTTTGTTGTGTGACTTATAAAGAGGGATGCACTCAATGAGGGAGATCATTGGAAAGAAGTTGGATGTGTTTTTGAGTAAATAAAATGAGAAGTTCATATATGTTTTCTTGATAAAAACTTACCACCACTTGAAATGGAGTACATGGGAAACTTGGGTATCTAGGTGGGCAGACTAGGACTAGTATGCTAGATGATATGGAAGTGGTTCGTCTTAGTTTTGTCTAGCAGGATTGACACTACAACACTAATTAAATATTTGTGATGATTGGAGACCACTAGGTTATGGGTGTATTCCTTACTAGTGGTTTGTGCATGAGAACGTAGTTATTTGTGGTTTCTATACCATGTTTCACTAAGGTACGAGGATCCTAGGTCCCCAACTAACACTAGCTGCTTAGGGATTTTTCATGGTGTTTGTGATATGATTTTCTATTCAGTTTTTTCATCCTTGTTCCCTCTTTTTTGAAAACCATATTTTTAATCTAAATTGGTATCCTTTCATTTTTAAATGTTAATGCATGCTTGTAAATTATTTTGAAAACAAAGTGGAAGATAAATTCTTTTCTTGAAAATTCAAGATTGTTACTTGATTTTTAAAGGAATGTAAAACGTTATTTTATTATGTCTTATTTTCAAATTATCATGTTTTGGGTTTCTTTTAAAAGGTAAGGACATAGGGCGTTTTTGTGCTCTGGCATTCCTACTGAGCATCTCAGTGCTCATGCCTACTTTATCTTTTCAGTTTCAGGGTCTAGTTTTGGATCAATCTTGTAGTGAGTGTGGTTTATGTTCTGTGGTGACCCATGGGGTCACTTAAGGTATGTCCCGTTACTTAGTTTATTCCCTTTTTACACTACTAGTTTGTTTAGTTAATATTTTTTTTATTTATATTTTTTTTTCAGTTTATGTTTATTTATCTATATTTTTTATGGGCCAAATCATTCCCAATTAGTTTATATTGATGCTCGACACTAGTTTCCAGCCCGTGGGGATCAGGAATGCCCTTCAGGCCAAGCTGTAGACCGGGTCAGGTGCCAGATTGGATAGTGACCCATCTTGGTTCGTGACAGTAGAATAAAATGAAATGGTTTATTATTAAATGTACAAATAATTTCCTTTGACTGAAATTAAATAGTAAATAATCTCATTTAGATTGAGATTTCGTAATCAACCCTTAGAATGATCATAACATTGAAGTGAGAATTAATCAATGAATATATTAGGAACATCAACTATAAATCTACATAAAACAAGTGGAAATAAAATATAAGGTAATAAAAAATCATTATACTCATAATCTTAGAATGAAAAAATCAATTAAGTATAATATTAACCCAATGAATAACAATTGGGTTAACAAATCCCTTTCCACTTGGTAACTCATAATTCAAATCCCCATGGGTGAAATAATTCAATTTGAAACTTAAAATACCATTAATTATTAATTAAACATGATGTTAAATTCCAAGGGTCATCATACACACCATATAAAAGAAACTAGTTTCATAACATTACAATATGCCTCAATAAAATGAAATTGAGACAAAATCCCTTACCGTACGCTCCCTTTTGGTTGAACATGATTTAAACTCATATATAGTGGTTTTAAACATGTTATTAAATTATTCAATAAATATATTAATATTTATAATATCATATATGATCATTTTATAATATATTATCACTAATTTTTTTAATAATCTTTCATTATTTTCATTGTTTCGGGTGTTAATTGCCTTGTTTTATCATGCGTGTTTCATCATGAAAGATCCAGTTCTTGTGTATATTATGTAGTTCTATCATATCTAGAATAATAATAATGAAATAATTATCATATTTTTACATCAATTTTATTTTTAAAACCAATAATTAGTTATGGTTATGAAAAATGAAGTACATTATGATCATGGAGATGGTAGGCCGTATGTATCCATGAGTAACGTTTCCATTTTTCAATGATTATTATATAAAGAAGGTAAGTAAAATATTAACTTTACATAATTATCATTATATAATAAATAAAATATTTTTTCTTTATATATATATATATCATCCATGTGGTATAATGATGAAAAGAGAGTCACATCGCTCTGTGAAGGTAGTACTCCACACATACACGAATGATGTTATCATCTTTACATGAGTGAAAATGAAAGAAAGAAAATGATATATATTATCTTTAAATAATTATAAATATGTAATTATTATCATAATTATTTCATTTATATCACATATAATCATTAAATTTATCTTTATCACCATTCAGGTGAAGCGTTAGTGAAAGACGAATCACATCTCTTCACGAGGCGCTAGTTCCCCGTACACACGAGCGATGTTATCATATCTCCTCTGAAATAAAATGTATATATATATATGATATAATGAATACAGAGGTATAAATATGTTATAATATCATATATATACTTTATATCCATCATCATACCCAACCGTGAAAGGTTGTAATGGAAGAATGAACAACATTGATTCACAAGACGATGGTCTACCATACACATGAATGATGATTTAATAACCCATTTAATGGAAGCGGAGAAGGTTTTATATCATGGAATTATTATAAAAACATCCCATTATATGAAATATACAGAATTTATTATATCATCATGGTTTAATAATAATTGAATGATGTGGATAATGAAGTAAAATAACGACGCTCATTGAAGAACATTACCTCTTCTTCAGGTATCCTCCTTAGGTTTGCACTAAAGCCTTCCTAGGTTGTATTTTTGAAAAAAATAAGGCTTCTAGTATGAGGGAATGGAATTTGGGAAGTTATTTGGTTATGTATTGGATGAAACAAATATGTGTGAAGGTGTGAATAATTGAGGATAAGGGGTGACCTTTTATAAGTGGGAGAGAGGACATAATTGGTATTTTTAAAAAGAATTGAGTGCTCCCACATTTTTCATATGTCATAAGGGTAAAAAATGAACCATTATCAAACATTATAGGTTTCATGGTCTAAATATTTCCAGAAATATTTTTTGGACAAGTTTATAAATAATTTCTACCCTTATATTTTTAGTTTAACTCCCTAGTAAATCAATTTTTACCTTAACTATGGTAATTAATTTTTATTGCATTCACTATTCATTTTGGTAAAAAATTAAGTAAAACTTATTAGAAATTAGAAATTATTTTTATTCCAAAAATGGAATCAATTTTTTCAAATTCAATTAATAGAAGTGGAAAAAATTAATTTAAAATTAATCCTACAGATGTGACGAAAAAGTAGGTTTTTAAAGTGAAAATGTTCAAAAGTTTACAAAGTTTTTATATATTCATTCAATATTAAAATTATTAAAATGACATAAATTGGATTAATATATGTATAATTTAACTAATTTTACTTTTAAACCAATTCAAAATATAATTTAACATTATAAATTATTTAAATTAAAAGGCAGTTTTCAATTAAAATTCAATATTTTTCACTATTCATCAAAAAATGAAACTTTTTAGAAAAATACCAAAAATTAACCCTAAGATAATTTTGATATTATTATTTCAAAATAGAGTTTATTTTTTCAAATTAATTTTCTAAAATTGTTAAAAATTAATTTTAAATTATGTGTGCAAAGCAGGACTAATCTGTCTTTTAGAAAAACATTATTTTTCAGAAATCATTTCTTTTTGTTTTAAATGTTACTTATTTTATTAATAATCAATATATAATTAATAAAAATGTGTAAAATATATATTTTCATAAGTTAGTTAATTCTATTCATTTCCTCCATTCCAATGTTTAGGAGATAATTGTCATATTAAATAATAATATTAATAGGATATTATTGTTCGGTAAAACTCGGTCTTGCGTGTAACACAAGATAAACTACATTTTGAATGCATTTAAAGCTATAAAATATATTTAATTTATTTAAAATGTTAAATATATCATAAAGTCTTGAGATGTTATATTATATTCTACACTTGGTGTTGCGTGTCATACATGCTATCGAACATGATGTTCATATTTTAAAATTTTGGGGTGTTGCATTCTCTCCGCCTTAAAAAAATTGAGTCCTCATAATTTAAAATTGATTTTGGTAATCAAGGGTTTGATATTTGAAAATTATTTTATTAAAAACCCATATTGTAAAAGAGTTAATAAAATATCCACTTAATAAGAGAGATAGAGAGGTACTAAGGTCATATAGAATAACACATAACTAGGCTCCTATGTAGGAGAATATTGGTGGAAATTAATGATATGGACATAGAGGGAAATCATAAATAATTATAGAGAGTGATAGAGTTCATTGATCACAAGAGATTGAATGATCAATGTAAAGTTAATGGGCTCTAAACCGTAAATCTGTGATGATTTAAAAGGCTATCTGTAATAGGATAACATTTTTGTTTCAAGATCCTTTTTCTAAAGTTGAATAATTCTTTTACTATCTAAGAATATAAGGAAACATAATTACTTGATACATTTATAATTTATAATCACAATTTCATCATTTGGTTGTTCTTTTTATCAAATTTCAATTCATCCCTTACTCCATGAAATGAATATCCAAAAATTATTTTTATGCCTAAAGCACTAAAATTCACTTTTAATAGATTGTAATATCTATAAAATAAGCCTTTATGCCTTTCTCTAAATATTTTCCAAAAACCAATGTGGTGAGCTCAGGATAACCAATATATTAATATATAAACCTCATAAGTAACACTACTAGTTCATCATTAATATTTTTTTTCAAATTTTTTAGTTAAAAATAATGACACATCAACTAGGACTTCACATGGGGTAGTGGTAGGTGCTAAAAACTTATTGTCCTTCGACCATGGGTTCAAGCTCAATAGCCTTCCCAAACGCATCAGGTTGTCACCCAACATGTGGGTTTTTCCTTTTTCTAAACTATATGTAATTACAATAAAATTCCCAAAACAAATATTATGGACATCCTTGAAGTAAAATTAATCATTAAATAAATTTTTTATTGAAATTTTCAATACAACTTTTTTTTACAAATTTTGATAATATTATTTGACTATTATTACTATCTCATTAATGATTGTATTAAACCTAAAAGGCACATGAGCCTCAGCCCAGTTGGTGAGGTATCATTAAGTGCATCCATGAGACCCTGGTTCAAAACCAGGTAGAGTTATATTTTTGGTACTATAGCAGTACTGCAGCAGGTACTGTAACAGACACTATAGCAGGGCTGTACAGTGTACGGGTACTATAGTAGAACTGTACACTGTGCGGTACTATAGCAGGCACCATAGAAGTTACTGTAGCAGGTACTGTTCAGTACTATAGCAGCTAAAACTATTCACCTTAGGCCATCAGTTTGGGCTTGGAGTCCTTAAGGATTTTGGGCCACCCAGGCCTTCGGGTCAGTAGGGATTTCGAGCCACCTTTTAGGCCTTCGGGCCACCTCAAGGCCTTCAGGCCACATGCAGTTTCCCCCGACAGACTCTACAAAAAAGGAGCAGCCCCAAAAGAGGATTCAGAGCAGGTTCACTCACCAGAGTAGATCCAAATGGATTTGTTAGAATGAGAGGGTATGACTATTCCATCGGGACCAACCTATGCTTGCAAGGGAAGCCTAACCAGATGACCATGTGAAGGTGGAGAGATACTATCACAATGCAGATACTGGAGAGGGGTAGTTCCTTGTAGATAGTCTGGTTAAATTCCCTAAGACATTTGGGTCATGTAATCTCCTAAGCCTACAGGGAATGTAATCTCTGAGCCTACAGGCCTTGTAAGGGTTCCCCCACATCCCTTGAAAGGGGGTTTATCAAAAATCAATAAAAATGAAGTCCTTTGGGCCATTTGGGTATTAACACTAAAATTTATCAATACCTTTAAACTTATGTCTATATAATGTAAAGGAATTATTCCCCAAATAAAATTTCCACTAAAACATATACTTGACATAAATTTCTCACAAAATATCCTTAATTATGTTATATTTCTACCACACAAATTTTAAAAAGGGATATTTAAGACTTTGAACTTATGATCAACCTTAAACTCATAACCATGATGGCGTTCATAACTCTTTTTTTAATGAATACATATATTCTTTGAAAATTTAACACAATCCTTAGATGTTTCATAATTATTATAATCAATATACCATTGTTAAAATACTTATACAAAAAAACTACATCCATCTTATTTCAACATAGGTTCTTACTGGTCTAGGGTTTAACCTTAAAAAGAGGGCATTGATTTGGGTAATTCCTTGGTTATCCACATTTAATACAATGAACTATAAATGGATCAATAGGATGAGATTGATTTAAATATATTTCACTCTTCATTTCCCTTAAAAAATTATTTGCTTTATTCACTTCCTTTCCAAACATAAATCATTTTCTCGTTCCATTAAGACACTTTCCTGGGCATCTCCTTCCACATTTCTTACATGATAGAAATTAATCCTTCTTTTCTCCATGGTCTCCACCACTCAAGATCTTAATGGACTCCATCCTTCTATTATTTAGTGAGTCTAGGAGTAGGTTAATTTATAGGTTTATAATAATATTTTGGGAAAAATAATTAGGCACAATCACAATATATTTCACTCCTATCATAATACTATTTGGTTGCTCACAGTCACCACATTTTCTTTCATATTAAATGTTATCATGATTTATTTCTATTCCAGCGATTGACTAAAACCAAAAAGCATTGTGTGAGAAAAGTAATCATAGTGGGAAAACCATATAATCATTTATAGGATTTCTAAATCATGAAACAATATTTTCATTCTAATACACCTTATGTTTAATCTAGGTCATTAATTATCATCATCTATTCAAATCCTTTATAATTATTTGTAAAGAAAATGTGAATTATCCCAAGCATATCCCATGGGAGTGACAAACTAGGTACGTAGTAAGGCCCATTTTTATGTACCGGGTAACACTAGAGTCAATACTGATGCACCCTTTTTGGAGTCATTTCCCTAGGTACATCTGTTCCTGAACCACATCTACTTGTAGTATCCAAACAAGGATGTATTTTAAGGAAAAACCACATAATCCCTACATAAAAACTTTAGGATGTTCTTCTATAATTATCGTCAAAGTTTATCTTATGGTTATATTTCCTAATATATGTTTTCCTAAATCTAGTTCCCAAGATTTCTACTAAAATTTATATGATACCAAATATAGAAACCCCAACCTTAGAAGCCCATAGACGATGTCTGTTACCATTACATTAGAATAAGATACAAGGAATCACATCCTGAAGGACCGATCCATTTAGTAATCTTAGTAAACTAGATACATACATGAGACTTAAATTACATTTGAATACACAAATTAAAACAAATTTTTTTGTAGAATATAATTATTCCCTCTATAATATTTTGGAAAATCTATCATAGTAAACTTCATGGAATCTGAGGGAAAAGAAAAAAACAAGTGTGATCTCAAATGCATAGTAAGGGTTAAGTACAATGGAAGCTATCATGAATCAATAAGCATAAAAAATATGGAAAGGTAAATAAATGAACAAACATTCCATTTAAATAAATTTATTGTGTTAATATATAAGACATAACCAATATTAAAAGGTAAATAATTAAAATCACGTTCCATTTAATCAATAACTAATAATGAAATGCATCCAGAGATAATGTCATATTGAAAATATCCTGGATAGTAATAACTAAATAATAAATTATGGTAATTATTAATTATTGGATGCCATGTTTCCCAGGTACACGATACCTTTACCATAAACACCTTTCACAATATGGTTTAAAATATACTATGTGAAAACCTACTTATCTAAGGCTAGCCAACTGATTCATCCCATGAGACTACTGATGCATTGAGGGTCTATCTATAACTAGGACCCTCCTATTTCATACCTATACAAAGGATTCCTAAAATATAGAATAATAAATTTAATTCATAAATAATGTTTCTTATCATGAAGTATCTATATTGAGTAAATAATATGGATTTATCAATATTTACTTAGATATAAAATAACTTTCAATATAATACACCATATATAGAAATGATGTACGGTTTAATCAATAGACATATCCATGATAAATAATATGGATATTTGGGAGAAATTTAATATTCAATATCATAGGAAATTGAATAATTAAAAGGGAGGTTAATGATTAAAAAAATGAAACAAGGAAGTGAATATCAATATTATCCTTGGTCAAGATAATCATAAACCATCTAGAGGAAGAATAAGGATGGTATTAATATAAAATATACCCATTGGAGTAATAATAAATAATTTTTGTCATTTATGAATAGAAACATAATAAAAATATCTTTATAAATGTTCTCTATGAAAACATCCTTTTAATTTTTAAATTTTTTATTGAAAATCCTTTTATTTGAAAATCACTTTTAAAAACATTTTATTTAAAAATAATCTCATAAAATTGAAAAGGAATCTTCAAAGAAATTATGTTCATGAAGGCGAGAAATTATATAAATTATGTAAAAGTTAAAAATAACATTCCTTTTTAACTATAATTTTTTTTATAAAAGTGCCTTGTTTCAGAAAACGACCATAATATTCCTTTTACATTTTCGGTAAAATTCAAATGGGCATTATTTTGAAAAAATCATAAGAATCATTTGAATTTTTTTAAGGGTAAAAATGGGTATAAATTCCTTTTATAAATTATTTTGAAAATTTTAAAACATCTATGGAATTATTTTTATAATACATGGTTTTGAAAGAAAACATATTTTAGACCGAAGAGAGAAATGAAGTCGAATTTTCTTAAAAACATTTTCTAAAACATTTTAAGTACCAAAGAGTGGGAAAATGGTACTATTACTTTTAAAAATAATTAATAATAATATTATAAGATAATTAAATGTCTTTATTAGTAAATGGAAAAATAATTTCCTTCGACTGAATTTTAAGAGTAAATAATCTTGTTTAGAAGGAGATTGTAAAATAAACCCTTACAATGATCATAAATTTTAAGTGAGAATTAATCAATGAATAGATTATGTGTGTCAACTTTAAATATGCACAAAACAATTGAAAATACAATATAAAGTAATAAAAATTCATTATACAAATAATCTTAGAATAAAATAATCAATGAATTAGAAGATTTACCCAATGAACAAAATTTAAGTTAAGAAACTCCTTACCACTTGGTAACTCATGAGTCAAATACCATTCGGTGAAATAATTTAAATTAAAACTTATAATAACATGAATTATTAATTAATCATGATATGAAATTTAAATGGTAATTATATACACCATATAAAAGAAACTAGGTGCATAACATTACAATATGACTCAATGAAATGAAATTGAGATGAAATCCCTTACCTTATGCTCCCTTTTGGTTGAATGTAATCTAATCCCATGTATAGTATTTTTAAACTTGTTATTAACTTATTACATAAACATAAACATATTTATAATATCATATATGATCCTTTTATAACATATTATCACTCATTTGTTAGTAATCTTTCACTATTTTCATTGTTTCGGGTGTTAATTGCCTTGTTTTCTCATGCGTGTTTCATCACGAAAAATTTGGTTCTTGCATATATTATATGTTTATATCATATCCAAAATAATAATAATGACATAATTATCATATTTTTACATCAATTTTACATTTAAAACCAATAATAAATGATGGTTATGAAAAATTAAGTATGTTACGATCATGGAGATGGTAGGTTGTATGTACGCATGATTAACATTTTCATTTTTAATGATCATTATGGAAAGGTGGTAAGTAATATATTACCTTTAAAGAATTTTAATGATATAATAAATACCATAATTTTTCTTTAAATATACATATACATATACATATAAATACATAAATAAATAAATAAATACATATATATATATCATCTATGTGGTGTGGTGATGAAAAGAGAGTCATGTCACTACGTGAAGGTAGTATTCCACACGTACACGAACGATGTTATCATCTTTATGCAAGTGAAAAATGAAATAAATAAAATAAAATATATTATCTTTAAAGAATTATAAATATGTCATTAATATCATAATTATGTCATTTATATCACATATATTCTTTAACTTTATCTTTATCACCTTTCATGTGAAGCGTTAGTGAAAGATGAATCACATCGCTTCACGAGGTGGTAGTCCGCTGCACACACGAGTGATGTTATCACATCTACCATAGAATGAAAGGAAAATATATATATGATATAGTGACTCCATAGGTATAAATATATTATAAATATCATATATATACTTTATATCCATCATCATACCCAACCGTGAAAGGTGGTAATGGAAGAAATGATATTGGTTCGCGAGGTGGTAGTTCATCGTACACACGAATGATGATTTTGTAACCCATTTAATGAAAGTGGAGTAGGTTTTAGGTGATGATATTATTATAAAAACATAAAATTATATGAAATATATTTATATTTTTATATCATAATGGTTTAATAAGAATTTAATGGGGTGGAGAAAGAAGTAAAATAAAGACGCTTGTTTAAGAACATTACCTCTTCTTCGGGCATCCTCCTTAGGTTTGCACTAAATACTTCCTAGGTTGGATTTATGACCAAAATAAGACTTCTAGTTTTAGATTAGGGGAGTTTTTAAGTGATTTGGGTAGGTATTTTTTAAACCAAATAAGTTTGAAGGTGTGAATAAGTGAGGATAGTGGGTGATCTTTTATAAGTGGGGGAGAGGACACACTTGGTATTTTTGAAAAGAATTGTGTGCTCCCATGATTTTCATATGTAACAAGGGTAAAAAATGGACCATAATTTAACCTTATAGGTTTAATGGTAGAAATATATCTAGATAATAGTTTTTGGATAAGTTTTTAGGTTATTTATACACTTATCTTTTTAGTTTAACCCCTTGGTAAATCACTTTTTTTCTTAATCATGGAAATTTATTTTTATTGCATTCACTCTTTATTTTGGTAAAAAATTAAGTTGAAATTATTATAAATTATAAATTATTATGATTCAAAATATGAAATTCATTTCTCAAAATTTAATTCATAGAAGTGGTAAAAATTAATTTAAAATTAATCCTGTAGACGTGATGAGAAAGCTAGTTTTTAAAGTGAAAATGTTCAAAAGTTTACAAAGTTTTTTATATCAAAATTTAATATGAAAATAATTAAAATTAAATAAATTGGAATAATATATTTATAATTGAACTAATTTTACTTTAAAACTAATTAAAAATATAATTTAACATTATTAATTATTTAAACAAAAAAGTAGTTTTGAATTAAAATTCAGTATTTTTCACTATTCATCAAAAAATGAAACTTTTCAAAAATATACCAAAAATTAAACCTAATATAATTTTCATATTATAATTTAAAAAATGGAGCTTATTTTTTTCAATTTAATTTTCTAAAATTGTTAAAAAATAATTTTAAATTATGTGAACAATTCACGACTAATCCATCTTTTAGAAAAATACCATTTTTAAGAAAACATATTGCTTTCCTTTAAATGATACTTATTTTATTACTAATAAATAAATAATTATTAAACATGTGTAATATATATATTTTCATAAGTTATTTAATCTTATTTATTCCTGTCATTCTAACCGCTTGGCGATAATTGTCATATCAAATAATAATATTAATAATATATTATTGTTCGGTAAAACTCAATCTTGCATGTAACTCAATCTAAACTTGAAATTGCGTGCATTCCAAGATATACAATATACTGAATTTATTTAAAATATTAAATATATCATAAAGTCTTGGTATTTTATATTCCCTTCTATGCTTGTTGTTTCGTGTCATACATGCTATCGAATATGATGTTCATATTTTAAAATTTAGGGGTGTTACATTCTACCCACCTTAAATAAATTATGTCCTCAAAATTTAAACTTAATCTTGGTAATAAAGTGTTTGATATTTGAAAATTATTTTTTTAAAACCACATCGTAAAAGAGGTAATAAAATATCATCTTAATAAGAGAGATAGGGATGTGCCAAGGTCATATGGAATAACACCTAACTAGGCTCCTATATAGGAGAACATTGGTGGAAAGTGATGATATGGGCATAGCGGAAAAATATAAATAATTATATAGAGTGAGAGTTCATTGATCATGAGTGAGTTAATGATCAATGGAAAGTTAAGGGGATCAAAACTGTAAATCTGTGATGATTTAAAATACTATCTTTAATAAGATATATTTTTTTGTTTCAATAACACTTTTCTAAATTTGAAGAATTTTTTTATTGTATAAGAATATAAGGAAATATACTTACTTGATACGTTCCTAATTTACACGCATAATTTAATCCTTTGGTTTTTCTTAGATAAATTTCCAATTCATCCCTTACTCCAAGAATTGAATATCCAAAAATGATTTTTTATACCTGAAGTACTAAAATTCACTTTTAATGGATTGTATGATCCATAAAACACATCTTTACCTATATCTCTAACTATTTTCCAAAAATAATATGGTTAGAACAAGCTAACCAATACATTAATATCTAAACCACATAAGTAACACTACTATTTCATCATTAATATATATATTTTCAAATATTTTAGATAAAAATAATGACACGTTAAGTAGTAATTTGTGTAGGCCAGTGGTAGGTGCTAAAGCCTTATCATCCTTTAGTCATGGTTTCAATCCCCACGACCTTTCCAGATACATCGGGTTGTCACCCAGCATGTGAGTTTTCCTTTTTCTAAACTATATATAATTATGATATCACTCCCAAAACAAATATGTTGGACATCCACGAAATAAAATTAATAATCAAATAACATTTTTACTTGGGTTTTCAATGATTTTTTTAAAAAAAATCTAATAATATTATTTTCCTATTATTTCAATTTCATTAATGATCATATTAACCCTAAAGGTTATCAATACCTTTAATTTTTTTTAATAAAATATAAAGGCTTATTCCTCAAATAAATTCTCCACTAAAACATATACTTGCTATAAATTTCTCCCAAAACATCCTTAATCATGTTATATTCCTACCAAAAAATTTTAAAAAATGATTTTTTAAGACTTTTTACTTATGATCAACCTTAAACTCATAACCATGATGGTGTTCATAACTATTAAGTTAATGAATAAATATATTGTTCTAAAATTTAACACAATCCTTAGATGTTTCATTATTCTTATAACCAAAATACCATTGTTAAAATAATTCTACACAAATAATTTATCCATTTTATTTAAACATTAGTTCTTCCTAGTCTGGGGTTTAACCTTTAGAATAGGGAATTGATTCAAGTAATACTCATGTTATCCACATTTAAGAAAACAAAATATAAATGGATCAATATGATGAGATTGATTTCCTTTCATCATACTCTTCATTTTCACTTGAAAATTATTTTCTTTAGGCCCTTACTTTCCACACATAAAGCATTTTATTATTCCATTGAGACACTTTCTTGGGTGTCTCCTTCCATATTTATTACATAATGGAAATAAAGCCTTATTTTATCTATGGTCTCCACCACTTGAGATCTTAGCGGACTCCATACTTCTCTTATTTGGTGAGTCCAAGATCTGGTTAATATATATACTATTAATCATATTTTGGGATAATTGATTAGGAATAATCAAAATATCTTTCACTCCTATCATAATCCCATTTGGTTTCTCATGGTCACCACATTGTCCTCCATATTCAATGTTATCATGATTTCATCAGGTTCCATCCATTGACTAAAACCAAAAATCATTGAGTGAGCACAATAATCATAGTGGGAAAACCATATAGTCATTTATAGGATGTCTAAATAACGACACATTATTTTCAATCTAAGACACCTTAGGTTTAACTTAGGCCATTCATTATCATCATTTATTCAAATAATTCATGATGTTTTGTAAAGAAGATGTGAATTATCCTAAACATATCCCCTGGGAGTGTCAAACCAGGTGCGTAGTAATGCCCATTGTTATGTACCGGGTAATTCTTGAGTCAATCCCGACACACCCTTTTTAGAGTTATTACCCCTAGGTATATCTATTCCAAAACCATGTACACTTGTAGTATCTAGACAGAGATGTATTTAAAGGAAAAACCACATAATCTATACCTTACTAAAACTTGAGGATGGTCTTTTATACTTATATTCAATGTCTATATTAGGGTTATGTTCCCTAATCTATGTTTCCCTAAACCTAGTTTCAAAGGTCTCAACTAAACTTACTTTGATACCAACTATAGCAACCCTGATACTAGAAGCTCAGATTTGGTGTCTACTACCATTATATTTGAATAAGATATAAGGAATCACATCTTGAAGGACTAATCAGTTTAGTAGTCTTGGTAAACTTGATACATACATAAGTCTTACATTACATTTGAATAAAAAAATTACAACATATATTTTTTTCAATAATATCATTATTACATCTAGCATATTCTTTCATATATGTCATAGTAAACTTCATAGAATACTAGGAAAAGGAAACAAAATAAGGGTGAGATCAATTTCCCAGTAAAGGTTAAGTAAAACAGAAGTTATCACGAATAAATAAGAATAAACAATATGGAAAGGTAAATAACTGAACACACATTCCATTTAAATAACTTTAATTCATGAATAAATAAGTCATAATCAATATTGAAAGGTAAATAAATGAAAACTCATTCCATTTAATTAATAACTAATAATTAAATTCATTTAGAGGTAATTTCATAGTGAAAATTTATAGGATAGTAATAATTAAATACTGAATGAAGGTATTACTTAATTATTGGATGACATGTTTCCTAGGTATATGATACATTTTCCTTCAAGATCTTTCATAAGATAGTTTAAAACATAATAGGTTAAAACCCACTTAACCAAGACTAGCTAGCTGATTCATCCCATGAGATTACTAACATCGAGGGGATATCTATAACCAGGACCACCCATGTCATACCTTTCCAAATCATTTCTCATATATTTAATAATTGATTTAATTAAAAAAAATGCGACTTATCTTCAAGTATCCTATTTACAATGATTTTCACTAGGGTGCACCCACCTCTACATGCTGTCGCACACTGGGCATCACATTTTTGTTACCCCACATTAACACTTTCCAAAGGCGGGTGGAATTCATCACTTCTTCAGAGATGCATTCTCCTTGATCAAAATGGGATGACAAGATGTTGGTCTCTCCTAATGTGAATTCCTCCTCAGAATTCATCACCTAGTCTAGGTATCCCTTATTGATTAAGACATTGTTCATGAAACTCATTCCTGATTCCATATCTTCATGGATTCCGGTTAATTACGCTTCTTCTGTTTGGACATTCCAAGGGTTCTAGTTAGGGTAACAAACTTTGATCAAGTAAGTAGTCACATTGGGAATTAGTGATATGTCTAGATGCTAGAATATTGGAGCACCTGTATTCTTCCTCATAAGAGGGCTTTTCAAGGGCATAAAAACCCAAGGTAACCCACATCGATCATGGGGTATTTTATACTAGAGGCATGTATTCTGAGGTTTTCCTCAGGTGTTCTATGTTTAACACAAGTTATTTTATTATTTTAACATCTTGAGAAGACAATTATTCCAAAGCCATGTCTTACGAGGCTTTCCTCAGGTATATCATGTTTAACACGAGGTAGGTTGTGAGTTTAATGTCTAGCATAGGTGTGATGAGTTCAATCAAAATGTCCCATGAAGATGGATTAAAGAGGTGGATCCCTAAGAGGGGGCACTTGGAATGTTTATTGGATGGATGGATTAGAACTCTCAATGAGAGTAGAACTGAGGTGGCACGTCTCATAAATATAAAGCGTCACACTGTGAAGGGTTACATCTCTAGGAGGGAGGCACTGAGGTTTACCATTGGATGGGTGGGAATGCCTCATATAGTGAACCCAGATGATGTGTCCCATAAAGGGAAAGATTTCACACTGTGAAGGATGATCATTATACTACTAAGGGAGGATTAGGGAGGTGGAACCCATGGAGGGTACACCAAAGTTTACTATTATTTGGAATTGAACCCTAGAGAGGCTTCCCACATACCCTGTTTAGAAGGCATGAATCAAAACCCATATATTTCAAAGGGGTGGTTTGGGGCTTACACATGGATAGATGACCATCACAAGAGTATTGATCTTAGTTGGATGAATATGGTTTGTGTTGGGGATTATACATGGTTAACTTCTCGGGTGATTCTAGGAGAAGCGATGGTGTGGATGGAATGATCTCACTGAGATGCGGAGGCCCAAGTAAGAATCAAGATGGATATAGAGGAAGTGATGATGGAATGGATGGAATATGGAGGGTGATGGGTTATTAGGATTGAACCTTAGGGAGGATTTCTATGTATCTTAGTGGTTGGGAATAAAATTCCATGTATAGGGTTATGAGACACCTAATGAGGTGTCTCATGAGAATGAAACACATGGATAGGGACCTAAAGGAAGTGTGAACTCTGGGCTGGGGCATGATCCTCCCAAGACATAATTACTCAAGGGAAATACCCGGATGAGAGTGGATGATGGGGATTGAACCCCGGGGAGGATTCCTATATACCCTATTTAGAATATAGGGATCAAAGTCCACATAGTTCTGGTATCCCATACAGTTTAACATCATTGGGTAAAGACAAGAGTGGACCGATGTGAATATGATGGTGTCGGTCTTGAACCTAAATGAGATTTTCTATGTACCCTGTGTAGAAGATAGGGATCAAATACAACATATTTCAAAGTAAAGGGATTACGCATGGTTAGAGTCCCATGGAGTTGAAAGCATGGACTTACTCTAGGATGGATGCCCAAAGGAAGTATTTCATGGTCACTACTAATCTCTAAGCTCACGTGAGTCTTTCTTGGTGTGAGAAACAAGAGGAAGCAGTAGAACAAACTATCCCATCACGAAAGATGTGTCATTGAGGGATAGAGTGGGGATTATGTGTAGAAGCGACCCATGGTGCCAAATCCCAAAGGGGGAGGGATGGGGTGTTGGGAGTCCTTGATGACCATCCCACCACTAGTATTTTCATTCAGAAGAGGCAAGTAGAAGAGAGAGTTCTACCTACTAAAATAAAGTATAGGGGCTTATAGTAGGATGACTTACCTTCCCCACGGGGTGGACGTTGTTCCATACGAGGAGGATCTCATTCAATGTGAGGAATATCTCACTCCCCTGGAGATGAGTGGGCATGGAAAATGCCTGAGGCAGGGCACTCCATGTGTATGAAATATGGTGAGGCTACAGTTTAACATCATGTGCTGAGGACGATGGCACTTGGTAGTTTAACGTCCTATAGCTTGGATAGGGATGACTCATTCCTCACCCCTTGTACTTACATAACTAATACCCACCCACACCTGGGGAAGGGAAGGAATCAGTAATGCCTAATGGGAGTGGGGTGGAGGAGTGGTCAGTCGTGGGGTCCACATTAGCATGGCTATTCCAAAAATAAAAATCCATTAGGGTACCTATGCTAAAAAGAAAGAGGTAGGGCATCATAATAAGGGATCTCACATGAGGGATCAGGAAGTTACTCCGTACAAGCCTGGAGGGCCATACGGGAGAGGTGCGCACAAGAAATGGGAGGTGTGTGCAAGAGGTTCTTAATCATGGTGCTTTAGAGTATAAGCAACCCATGGAGCCCTAAGTAGGAGGTGCATGAAATATTGGGGACTTATGTGAAAAAAGAAGGGGACTGAGAAAAATATGGGTATGCAAAAGGGTATGTGGTGTGCATAATAAGGGTCTTTTGAGTTCACCTACTTTAGGAGATTGATTCTCACAAGTAAGGTCTTTTGAGCACACCTGCCTTAGTAAAAAAGTAAATGGGTGAGCGTCAATACCTTGTCTTCCCACCAGAAGGGGGATCCATGGGGGACCTATCACACAAGATCCTATACCTTTAATCCATGAATTGTGCATGGTCGTGAAAGGGGTCATCTTGCATGCACATGAGCGATGGTTTGACTTATGTATCCTTCTCTTGAGAAGGAAGGGGTGCACTTATATTTATAGGAGAAATCATTGGTGGTAGCGTGAGAAAATGGTAGCATAGAAGGCGGTGCTTGAAGTGGAATTGGGCACATAAGATCATTACACGTGGGTCAATATTACATACCTATCTCTACAGTTCCGTGCATATTCATTAGCTATTTTCATATGGTTGAGGTGGAAGATATCAGCTGATGTCGTATTGGGCGTGTAGTAACCTTACACACAGGTTTTCGTCTTGCACACAGGTCTCAAAAATTACATGTGTCACTCTTGGCCTTCTTGGAATGGTTCATTGAGTCAAATGGTGTCTTTAGTTTTCTCAAAGATTCTCATTTGCAGTCTTAAGAGGAATTCAATGCCAATATATCTGTATTGAGTAAAGAATTCAGATTTATCAATATTTATCCAAATATAAAATAAATTTCAATGTAGTACACCGTATATAGAAATGATGTACAATTTAAGTGATAAAAATATCCATGATAAATAATATGGATATTTAGGGGAGATTTAATTTTCAATGATCACAGGAAAGTGAAAAATTCAAATTGAAGTTAATGAATACAAAAATGAAACAAAGAAGTGAATGTCAATACTATCCTTGGTCAAGATAAACATAAACCATCCAGAGGAAGAATAAGGATGGTATTAATATAAAATATATCCATTAGAGTAATAATAAAGGGTTTTTATCATTTATGAATAGAAAAATAATAAAAATAAATTTAAAAATTTTATTGAGGAAAACATCCTTTTCATTTTGAAAAAATTTTTGAAATTTTTTTTCTTTAAAAACCACTTTTAAAAACATTTTTTTTAAAAATAAACTCATAAACTTGCAAAGGAATATTCAAAGAAATGATGGTCATGAAGGTGGGTAATTTGATACATGATGAAAAATTTAAAAATAATATTCCTTTTTCACTGTTAAAAGGTTAGAAAAGTGTCTTGTTTCAGAAAACGACAAGAATATTCCTTTCATATTTTCTGTAAAATCCAAACAGGCATTGTTTTGAAAACGACATAATATTCCTTTGATTTTTTTTATAAAGGGTAAAAATGGGTGAAAATTAATTTGATAAATTATTTTAAAAGTTCAAAATATTTTTGAAAACATTTTTAGAAAACATGGTTTTGGAAGAAAACATATTTCACATTGAAGAGAGAAATGAAGTCAGATTTTCTTTAAAAAAAATTATAAAATATTTTAAGTACCAAAGAGTGGAAAATGGTACTATTAATTTTAAATATAATTAATAAATATAGAAGAATAAAATTATTTTTTTACTGGTAAATGACCAAATAATTTCCTTTGACTGAAATTCAAGATTAAACAATCTCGTTTAGAATGAGATTTCAAAATAAACCTTTACAATGATCATAAAATTGAAGTGAGAATTTATGAATGAATAGATTATGTATATCAAATAAAAATCCACATAAAACAAGGGTAAATACAACATAATTTAATAAAAATTCATTATACACATAATCTTATAATGACATAATAAATGAAGTAGAAGATTAACCCAATGAATAGAAATTGAGTTAATAAATACCTTAACACTTGGTAACTCATAAGTGAAATACCCTTAGGTGAAATAATTCAAAGTAAAACTTAAAATACCATGAATTATTAATTAATCATGATATTAAATTTCAATTGGAAGTATATACATCATATAAAATAAACTAGGTGCATAAAATTACAATATACCACAATGAAATGAAATTGAGATGCAATCACTCACCTTATGCTCCATTTTGGTTTAATGTGATTTAGCCTAATAAATAGTGGTTTTAAACATGTTATTAAATTACTATAGAAACATATTAATTTTTATAATATCATATATTATCCTTTTATAACATATTATCACCCATTTGTTAATAATCATTCATTATTTTCATTATTTTTAGTGTTAATTGCCTTATTTTCTCATGTGTTTTTCATCATGAAAGATCTTATTCCTAATCATATTATATATTTCTATCATCTAAATAATAATAATAATGATATAATTATCATATTTTTACATCAATTTTAATTTTAAAACTAATCATAAATTATGGTTATGAAAAATGAAGTATGTTATGATTATAGAGACGATAGACTGTATGTACGTATGAGTAATGTTTCCATTTTTCAATGATCCTTATGGAAAGGAGGTAAGTAATATATTAACTTTCAAGAATGATAATTATATAATAAGTACCATATTATTTATTTAAATACACACACACACACATACACACACACACACACATATATCATCAATGTGGTGTAATGATGAAAATAGAGTCACATCACTTCATGAAGGTGGTAGTCCAAATGTATACGAATGATGGTATCATCTTTACATGACTGAAAAGGAAATAAAGAATATGATATATATTATATTTATATAATGATAAATATTTCATTAATATCATAATTATTTCATGTATATCACATATAATTATTAACTTTATCTTTATCACCTTTCATGTGAAGCGTTAGTGAAAGATGAATCACATCACTTCATGAGGTGGTAGTCCACCGTACACACGAGTGACATTATCGTATCTCTTACAGAATAGACGTTAAAAATATATATATGATATAGTGACTTAATTGGTATTTATATTTTATAAATATCATATATATAATTTATATCTATCATCATACCCAACTATGAAAGGTTGTAATGGAAGAAAGAATGACATCGTTTCACGATGTGGTTGTTCATCATACACATGTATATGATGATTTCACAACCCATTTTATGGAAGTGAAAAAGGATTTAGGACATTAACTTATTATAAAAACATAATAGTATATTAAATATAATGAGGTTATTATATCATCTTGTTTTAATAACAATTTAAGGAGGTGTAGAATGAAGTAAGATAAAGATGCTCGTTGAAGAACATCACCTCTTCTTCAGGTATCCTTCTTAGGTTTAAACTAAATCCTTCCTTGGTTGGATTTCTTTTAAAAAATAAGGACTCTAGGATAAGGTAAGGGGAGTTGGGAAGTTATTTTGGTAGTCATTTTCCAAACCAAATATGTGTTAAGGTGTGAATAAGAGAGTATAGGGGGTGGCCTTTAATAAGTGGGGGAGAGGACATAGTTGGTATTTTTGAAAAGAATTGATTGATCCCACGTTTTTCATATGAAAAAAGGTAAAAAATGGTCCATTATTAAACCTTATAGGTTTAATGGTATTAATATTTACAGAAAGTAGTTTTTACAAGTTTATAGGTCATTTATACCCTTATCTTTTTAGTTTACCCCCCAGTAAATCAATTTTTACCTCAGCAGAGGTAATTAATTTTTACTACATTCACTATTAATTTTGGTCAAAAATTAAGTTGAAATTATAAGAAATTATAAATTATTATGATTAAAAATATGGAATCCATTTTTTTAAGTTCAATTTACATAACTAGAAAAAATAAATTTAAAATTAATCCCACAGACGTGATGAGAAAGTAGGTTTTTAAAGTAAAAATACTCAAATGTTTACAAAGTTTTTATATAAAAAATCAATATAAAAATGATTAAAATGACATAAATTGAATTAATATATGTATATTTGAACTAATTTTACTTTAAAACCAATTAAAAATTTAATTTAACATTATAAATTATTTAAACGAAAAGACTATTTTCAATTAAAATTCATTATTTTTCATTGTTCATCAAAAAATGAAACTTTTTTGAAAAATCCAAAAACTTAACCCAAATATAATTTTTATATTATGATTTAAAAATTGTACTTTATTTTTTAAATTAATTTTCTAAAATTTTAAAAAATTAATTTTAAATTATGTGCTCAAATCGGGACTAATCTGTCTTTTAGAAAAATACTGTTTTTCAGAAAAACATTTATTTTTCTTTTAAATGATACTTATTTTATTACTAATCTATATATAATTAAAAAAATGTGTAAAATATATATTTTTATAATTTATTTAATATTATTCATTCCTACCATTCCAACGTCTAGGCAATAACTTTCACATTGAATAATAATATTAATAGTATATTGTTATTTGGTAAAACTCAGTCTTACATGTAACGCAAGTTAAAATCAGTGTTGCGTGAATTGAAAGATATAGAATATATTTAATTTATTTAAAATAGTAAATTTATCATAAAGTATCTGGATTTTATATTCCATTATATGCTTGGTGTTGCATGTCATACACACTATTAAATATGATGTTCATATTTTAAAATTCTGGGGTGTTACATAAATGATGATGAGTTTGAGTAATTTTAGTTAAAAACTTATAAATTAGTGGTTTTATACCTAGTATTATTATATTCTTTATGAATTAAAATTTCACATTTAATTTTTATTATGTTATCCTTAGGTGTAATATGATTTCATGATGTACCACTACTCATTTGTTCTTATGTGGGAAGTGAATATGGTTGAGTATTTATTTTTTTATGGGAATTTATATTGGGGGAACCTTGTATGTATTTAATTCAAGTTTGAGTATGAGATATTTGAATTATTTTTTGATAAAATAAAGAAAATTGAGGTCTCAAGGACATAATCAGTCACCATAGATTCTCAAAGACTATTCTCAAAGATGAGAAACATTATGGTGGATATATTGTAATAGACTATGTTTTTTGAGGCATGAAATGATTTTAATTTTGATGTCTTTGAATTTATTTTTAATATATTTTGAGTTGGTATTGGGGGTTTAGAGTATATGAATAACTTTTGAGGAGGGTTTGGAGGTGTTTGATTTTGGAAAACACTAGAAAAAATCATCAGGTACCCAGTGTGGGGTACTGGGTTCACGATGGAGGAGACATAGAATGGGGATTATTTGAATTACCTCAAAGTAATCAGTGGTCATGGATTTGGTACTTAGTAGAGTGATTGAGAGTTTATTTTTTCAGAATCATTTCTATATTTTTTTGTCAATAGATTTGAGTCTTAATCTAATTTTTTATCATTCCAAAGGTCATTTGGGAAAAATTTCCTCTCTCCAATCCCTCTCAAACCCTCCCCAACTTCTCTCAATGATTTATCCTTCATTTATAGGAAGATTACAAATCTATTTGTATTGTTGAAATTGGGATGGTGTGTATATTTTTTCCTTATAGTTTAGGTGAAAGGGAAAAAGTTTAGTTTCTTTTATGTTTTAATTCTAGTTTTTCTTTTAGTTTTTAGTGGATTATTGATATTTGGTAATTAGAGCAAGAATTAATCTTCTAATACTTGTGATAAATGTTAACATACTTTGAGTTAAGTGATTGTGAAATTATTTGATCTTATAATTCATTAATCCAGTGTATTATGGTTAATATGAAAATTGAATTTAGTTGTTTTATGATTTTTTGATATTACATTAGCTAATAATTTAAAGATGAATGTTCTAACATGATTTTTTATTTATTAATAATGATAACACATGTGAAATTATGTTTTTTTAGCTTGGAATATTGTAAGTAATTAGTTATGCTATAGAATAAAATGAGTTGTGTGATTTAATAGAGACCTTAAGTGGAATAAAATGTTTTATGATGTTTTATTTTAATGAATTTATGCTGTGAAAATTTGATTATCTGGTATTTAATAAAAATTATATGTGATTTAAAGGGTAAATTGATGGAATAATATTTAAATGTGATAAAGGTGTTAGTTGTTTAATTAATAACACTAAATCATATTGATGTGATTGAATTTTTTGTTTTAATAGAATTGTTTGTGTGGTGAGTGATCATTAATGATCTATAATGATTTCTTTAAATTATAATGTGGCATGTTGACATGTAAAAGGTATTTTTCATGCTATAATTTCTTATTTGGGTTTAACAACTTGTGTGCGCCGCTATAATTTAATTGAAACATGAGATTAAGAGTGGTATAGGTGACTAAATCATGTGTGAATTTTAAGAGAGATAGGGATTTTTTAAATGGGCATAATAAGTGGTTTGAATAAGGTTTTAATATAGAAATTTCTATAATGTTCAGTGTTTTAAAGTAATTAATTGAATCCTATAATCTTCTACAAATTCCTTAGTTCCACCTTTGAGTTACAAATATGCTTTGTTAATGCTTGTGGGGATGTATTGAAATAATTAAAATGGGATTGATTAAAATTAATAATGGTTAAGGACTAGTTATATAATTTAAAATTGATGATAAAATTATTAATTAATAAACTCATAGAGATGAGTCCTAGAGTGATGTGCTTGGGTATTGGGGTATAAATTATGATTAATTTGTTGTAATTATATATGTGTTTTGTATGAGGTTAAGTAAACATTAAATAATTAATTAAAGTGAATAAATTGTTTATAAATAAAGTGAACATGTTATTATTAATCATTTTTTGTTTTGAAAATGATGGTTTTGATTTGATAACTTCAAACAAAGATTTTATTAGGAATATCATATTGAGATATACTTTGTAAATTTTTATAATCATAATTTTAATTCTTGGTTAGGATAAATTAATGATATTGGGTTATATCATATTTGGATAAAAATAGTTTATAGTATGAATGTTGGGTGAATGTATAAGATATGTTGATTTTTGAATTGGTGTTATTAAAGGATGAAATTTGATTGTAATTTTTATAATCATTGTTATTTGAAAATTAAATATGGGGATATATTTTGTTGGTAAAGTAGTTATGTGTTTTTATATATTAGTGTGGTGAATTTTTTTTTGATTTTTTAATAAGATTTAAATATAAAAATTTTGTATGACACAAGTATAAATAAATGTAATATGTTTAGATAAAGTTAAATTGGGATTCAATTACATTTTTTATTCTAGAAATAAATAGAAATTATATTGTTTGATTTTATAGGGATTTAAATACATTTTAACTTAAAATTAAATGATAGTATTGATGTAGTGTGATGATGAAATACTTGATGTTGTAATGGGTGTTTCATTGTAATTAAACTAGTTAATGTTTGATGATATTAAGTGTTCATATTATTTTTTACAAAGTGTATTTGTTAACTTATTTTTAAGGTAAATTTATTGAGTTACTCTATGAGATAACTATGATCTTGGTTATGATGTGAGGTAAGATCTCCATAATCAACCTACTGAACCTAATCATGATATAACGGATCTATAAGGTACCTTCAGCTATATATTCTCTTTATTAATCTGGTTAATATTATATTTCTTGTAATTGAGGTAAAAGATGTTTGAAAGTATTTGGATTATTGATGATAATTTTGAGGCTAAGATATTTTTATAATTAGTTGTATTCTTAATGATATTATTGTGACATGAAGTTACTTGTAGAACAATGGAATTATCTAGAGAATATGTTTTGGAGAAGTTTGAAATAGATGTAATTCTTTTTTTTTCTTTTTTTTTCAACACCTAAATCATGTTCAAATCGAAGTTATATTTGAAGATACATTTGAGATGATGTTCATTACAATATTTATGGAGTGTTTGAAGATTATTAGAATCAATTTTGAAGAGTTTTGATCAAATATATAAGTATTTTGTTATGTTGGGGAATTTGGAGCCAAGTTAACATTTTTCTAGGTTTAGAGAGGTGTATTAGTTATTTTTAATGAAGTAGGAGTAACTATAATGTAATTACTCAGACACACTATAGAAAATTATGCTATTTTTTTATACATGAAATAGTTTTTCAAAAGAATAATAATAAGTATGAAGAAGAATAAGAAGTTTATAAATAGCTGAAAATGTTGTTTTAGTGGAATTTGCATTTTCATTTCAATTTCAAATTATATTTGTTGATACTAGTGCATGATATATATTGTGATTCATGCATTAATGTTGTTGGAGTGATGTGTTATAGAAAAATAAAAACAATTATTACTCTTTATAGAAATTATCAAGAATATTTTTAAGTGAAACAAGAAGAAAAAGCATATATGTGGATCACAGGATGAGAAGAAATAATATACAACTTTATAGGTTGAAGAAGATATGGTTTTAGAAGTTAAATAATTTTATTTTTAAGTATATGTTTCCATAGATAATTATTTATCAACGATTAAATTATGATTATCCATTGTATGCTATGACTGATAATTTGTGATACGATACAAAAATTTCAGAAGGTTGGAATTTCAAAGAGGTTGTTTTTTTTATTATAGGGATTAAATAAGGGAATTAATATCATATATTATATAGGTTTTGAATGGTGAATTTATTATATTACTATCTAAAGAGTATCTCAAGTTAATTCATTGAACCTTGTAATAATTACACTCACTTTATTATTTATATTTTATTTATAATTAATCTAATGGTTATAGTTTATAGGTTATTGATATAATTTTAGAAACATACACATAATTTTAGAATATATGGTTAAGAATAATGATCATGAGATTAGCCATTTTGGGTCTACCTATACATAATAGTTGAAGCTACAAGAAGTGTCATAAACACAACTCATTTCACAACACTGTTATGCTATAATGTTTTAAAATATTAATTATTTACAAATATATATTGTTGGATTTATAGATTTTAATCAATCTACATCTATGATGGGATTAATTTTTCTATTTAATTATTTTTAATATATTTTATTTTAGTATATTTTATTATCACGTGTCTCACAACTAGTTATACCTAAAAAAAATTATTTTGTTGGTAATTATAACCATATGAAAAATCAATAACCAGGTTCTTCCTAATCCTTCATTAGGAAAGGTTGGTTATTCCTAAAAATAAAAAGTAATAGTTTAGGTTTTGGGTGCCTCCTCTGATAACATATTAAGGTTTTATCCCATTAAAAATATAGGTTTTGTCTATACTTGAAAAAAAAAGTTTGTATTGAGTTTCTGATTCTATTTGTGAAAAAAATTCACATTTTAAAAAATTTTCAATATCATTCATAATGGGAGTGTCTATTGTGGATATCTGTACTATTTTTTGCGAGTGTGATCAGTATATGTAGTATAATTTGGATTTTAAATAAAATAATATTTCTTATACCATATAATTATTTATAATTATTCATACAAACTCAAAACTCAATGCAAATTTTTTTAGGATTAATATTTTAATCATATTATCCATAATATTCTACATAATTGTTTAAATTACTTTGATTATTATATGATTTTTAATTCAACTCCTCTTGTATATTAAAATATATCAATTAAGACCTTACAATTCATATAATAGAAAAAAATATAGAGCTCTAATTGTATAGATTCTTTTCTAATTTTATTGATTATATCTATTTTATATATAATTTTTAACTCTAGACTAAAAAAACCATCATAGACCATTTTTTGATGGTTTTTATGAAAAGAATTTTGATAGAGGAAGATTCTAAAAAACAAATCAAAGGAGATTCTATGAACCATACATAATAAAGAGAACATGTGTGCTATTAATGTAGAAAATCTAGACACTTGAAGCTAAAATATCCAATAATGAGTGGAAAGAGGAGACATAATCAATGTAATAAGTTAAAGTGATCTAATTTTTCTAGTTTATCATCAAAATTAATGAAATTTTTTCATAATGTACAATTTATATCTATATTTTTTGAGATACTATCTTTATATTACATCTCATGTACTTCATCATATTATTAATAATGTTGATATTGGATGTAATGTTCATAATGTAAAAGAGATAGAATGGATTTAATTTGTGTTAAAAATATTATAGTCACCATTGGTGATTCTTACATTAAACTAAATATATGTCAAAATAATTTGATAAAGGAGAAAAATACAAATTATTTTGATGTTGGTAATCTTAGATAAGGCATGAAAAGTTTAATAGAGGAGAATGATAAGAAAAAAAGAATTTATTTCTTAGAATAAAGGATAAAAAAGAAACAAATTCAAAGATATGATAGATAATATATATAAACTAATTAAAGAGAATAAATGGTCTCACATTGTGGTTTCAAATAACACATTAAACAGAATGAGAAATTTGAGATGATATTGATTTCTTAAATAAATCAATAGGAATTTCAAGCATAAAAATCAATCATATGAACTATGTAATTATCCAATTCAAGGGTGATTTCAAATCCACCTACAAAGTTATACAATATCTTAATGATTCCTCAATTTTTACTATAAATATTCCACACATAAAGTTCAAATATGGGAAAATTTGATGAAACATTCAGGAATATGTTTTCATAGGACACTTATCTTTAATCAAATTTTTCTCATCAATATATTTTAATGTTTATAAATTTATATATACATCAATGTATTTGTTATGAAAAAATACTAATTAATCTATATAATTTACAATTGAAGAAATTTTATTTCCATAGGTATTTCGTATCATCCATGCCTTTTATTTCTTTTTTACACTTCTTAAAAATGAATTTTCAATAATAAAAACGAAATTATTAATGTAAATCATCATAATTTCATTCAAAAACCTCAAATTTTATTAATAAATTAAACTAGGTACTCTTTTAATGATAAATAATTTCTCAATAATTTGATTTTGGAAACTCATTCATGATAGGCATGGCCTCTAAATCTATTCCAAATCTATAAATCTAGCCACTATACAACTCATGCTTATGTTCTCTCCACAACTCACCTAATTACATGAGCCATGCAGTCCTCATAGCCTCGCCATCATGAAAATTTTAATGAATATGGTATTAGAATATTAATTAATAAAAATAAAATAATAATATAACATTAAATATAATTAATTTTTTCATGAACAAAGACATGGTGTCATTTAACCTGACACCCGACCCAGACCGTGGCATGGCCTGAAGGGTGTTCCTGATCCCCACAGGCTAGAAACTAGTGCCTAGGTATAAAATTTTTTCTTTGGGAATCATTTTACCCATTTAGATTAGTATAAATAACCAACTAAAATAAACAAGACACACCTGAATAACCATAACCAAACAAGGTACAAAAATTTCTATATTCAATGTTTTACAACTTTAAAAAAAAAACGAAAAATACTACAACAAAAGGAAACTACAAAACACCCCAGAAAATTCCGTCCAACATGAGGTCTCCACCCTCAATCCACCACCACCAAAACCTATAACAAGGAACACTGGAAATTCTTCACCATGATCCCAAAACATCTTGCCTTTACCTGAGTCAAACAAACAAGGTCTATATATACCCAAAGGTATATATAGGGTGTGAGCCAAAGCCCAGTAGGATTCCACCCAAAGAGAAATATTCCATTCTATAACATTAAAAGACAAATTAACATGCTCATTCATGAAAAAGGATTTAAAACATTTTTAAGAAAACATTTTAAGAAGAACCATTTTCAAGGGAACAATTTCAAACAACACTTTTAAAGGAAACATTTCAAAAGGGAACTTTTACTAAGATAAACATAATTTAAAATGAAATGCACAAAAACACACACAAGGTCCACCATATATTGACAGATATAACCACATCACATAAGTCTCATGACACAATTGATCACTATAGGTAAATCCCTACAGATAATATAGCTCAAGTGGATCACTAGAACCTCGTACCTCAGTGAAGGGTGGTATAATAACCACAATAAATTCTTTCTCATGAACGATCCACTAGGAAGGGAAACCCCATGGGACCAATGGTATCCAAACATTATAATAGTTTAGTTAGTGTTGTAATCGTCAATCATACTAAGTGAAACTAGAAAAATCCACTTCTGAATCACTAGCATACTGGGACTAGTCAGCCCAACTAGATACCTAGGATTATCTTTACGCTCAATACCATTTCACATATTTCATAAATCACCACATTCACCAATAATTACTAATCATTTCACCCTTTTTCACAAAAAACACCTTCCATTCCACACACACCAAAACCATTTAAGAACACAATTTTCACCACTTGCACAATTCAAGAAACCCATTTAAAATTATCCCAAGAAAGTTACATAACCAATTTAATCATTTTCCATGGATCAAGCCCATTTCAAAACCACAAAAAAACCAAGTTTAATTTAAAACATGCTTCACATCATTTACATAACTCATAATTAACATTTAAAGGTGCATAAAAATAACCAACATTCCAAAAATAATCCATTTTCCTTTGAAAAACCATTTCAACACATTCTCAACTCAAGTTCCCTTGAAAACACATTTCACACATTCTAAACAAGGAATAAAACCATTTTTAAGAAACATTACAATTAAACATACACAAAACATAACCATTTCCTTTATAAAACCCATTTATAACATATAATCATGTAAAACCACTTAAAAATAAATTTCACACTGCAAAAATAAACCATAGGTCATATTTATAAACTCAAGCAAGAAAATTAAAATAATCTAACGATGTTAGGGAATGGAACCACCTACCTTAAGTGTATAAAATTTTAGAAATTGGTGTGAAACCACAACCCCACCACCACAAGACCCTAGAAAGGAAATATTGAAAAACAATCATCAATATTGAACAATAATAAATAAGAACAAACCCTCCTTCGGCCATACAACCCATTGGAAAAAAACCCCCAAAAAGTGAGGGAAGGAAACCCTAGAAGGAGGGATGAAATCAAAAGAGGAGACACTTACTTGGATATTTCTTGGAGTTTCCATGCCAAAACCACCAAAGGAAGGGAGTATAAGGAGCCTAGGGAGGCTTATAGGAGGCTCACATGGTAGAAAATCCTGAGTGGGGAAGATGGGGGTGGAAGTAGGGTTAAATACTGATAGGTCACATGGTTAATTTTAGGATTTTTAATGACCTAGACATCACACATGGTTATCCCGCACAGTTTTTGAAACCATGCAGCGATCGTGTGCCCCTATCTACATAAGAGGAACCTACCACACAGTTAGCCCACATGACCTAACTTACTATGCAGAAGCTGTGTGGTAGATTCTATCCAAAAATATAAACCTACCACACAATTACCTGGAGAATGGTGCATGGTTTGAAAAATCATATTCCAACCATGATCATCAGTCTACCAATCGAAAAACTTGTATTTTTCATGAAAACTCAATGGGGGAACCCATGAACAAGCAGTAGACTGAAAATAAACAAAGGAAATACCTCAAAATTTAAACCCATCACACCTGAAACTCAAGGGAAAAATTGAGATCCAAATTTGAACCAGAACAAAGGATGAAGATAAAACCTAGGTGTGACAGTTCTACCCACCACAATTCTTTCCGTCCTTGGAAAGCCACAACAAGTCTTGATCTGAAAACAAAACTGATACTCCTCCATAGATCAAGGAGAATCCCAACAAACCTCACAAGAGAAGGAAACAAGAACACCCCAAGAAGAAAAAGAGGTTCTCGAGTTGTCCCATTTCAGGTTCCCATGTCGTCCTGTGCTAGTAAGGAAAGTAGGTTGGTACTTATGGTGGGGATACCCACCACTGTTATCATTAAAATTTATTCTAGAGTAAATTAGTTATAATTTTTTTTCTAATGGAGGGGAGTCTATTTGGGCCTCCCTATGTTGATAATCCAGTTTCATTTCTAGTGTTGGATTGGAAGTGGGTAGTCTTATTCAGAGCTATCTAATTCGGAGTTCCTCCCTTGAGTGAATGTTGGGATTGGAGTGCATCCAACAGTTTTTTTAAGTAAGGTTGTGGAAGTGTTTTTCGAGGAGTTGTTTGGGTTCATTTTTTTTGGGTAAATGGTGTGAGTTCTATTTGGAAATGTCTAAAGTGACATTGGCTTGAAATATTAGATTATGTGGTGGTGAGTATTTCTCTTCTTTTGATCGATCAACTAGTGGTGTTTCAGATTTTTGGGGGAAAAATGAACATGATAGGGAGTCTATTCTGGCCTCCCAATCCCTAAGGTATTTAAACTAGTGCCTAGGTATCAACATTTTTCTTTGGGAATGATTTCACCCATTTATATGAGAATAAATAACCCAGTAAAATAAACAAGACATACCTGAATAACTATAACCAAACAAGGTAAAAAAGTTTCTAGATTAAATGTTTTACAAATTTAACAAAAAACCAAAAATACTACAACAAAAGGAAACTAAAAAACACCCCATAAACCTCCATGAAACATGAGGGATCCACCCTCAATCTACCACCACCAAAACCTACAAAAAGGAACACTAGTAATTCCGAACCACCATCCCCAAACATCTTTCCTTTACCTGAGTCAAAAAAACAAGGTCTAAATACACCCAAAGGTGTATGTAGGGTGTGGGACAAATCCCAGCAGGATGGCATCCAAAGAGAAAGATTTCATGCTATAACATTAAAATACAAATTAACATGCTCATTTATTAAAAATAATTTAAAACATTTTTAAGAAAACATTTTAATAAGAACCATTTTCAAGGGAACACTTTTAAACAAAACTTATAAAGGAAAAAAATTAAAAGGGTAAATTTTACCAAGATAAACATAATTTAAAAAGAAATGCACAGAACACACACAAGGTACACCGTATACTAATGGATGAAACCACATCACATAAGTCTCATGCCAAAAGTGATCACTATGGGTAAATCCCTAAGGATAATCTAGCTCAAGTGGGACACTAGAACCTCATACCTTGATAAAGGGCAGTATCTTAACCACGATCATAGCTTTCTCATGCACAAGCCACTAGGAGGGGACATCCTATGGGACCATTAGTCTCCAAAAATCACCATAGATTAGTTAGTGTTGTAAGAATCAATCATGATAAGTGAAATCAAGAAAATCCACTTCCAAATCACTAGCATACTAGAACTAGTCATCCCACCTAGATACCCAAGATTCCCTTTTTTTTCTCAATACCATTTTACATATTGCATAAATCAACACATTCAAAAATCATTTCTAATAATTTCAACCTTATTCACTAACAAAATAACTTTCATTCCACACACACAAAAACCATTTAAGAACACAGTTTTCACCACATGCACAATTTAAGAAACCCCTTTAAAATTATCCCAAGAAAGTCACATAACCAATTTAACCATTTTCCATGGTCCAAGCCCCTTTAAAAACAAAAAACAAACCAATTTCAATTTAAAACATGTTTCACATTATTTACATAACTCAAAATTGAAATTTAAAGGAGCACAAAAAAACCAACATGCCAAAAATAATCCATTTTCCCTTTAAAACCCATTTTCAACACATTCTCACCTCAAGTTCCCTTGAAAACACATTTCTCACCTTCCATACATGGAATAAAACCATTTTTAAGAAGTATTACAATGAAAAATACACAAAACATAACTATTTACTTTATAAAAACCCATTTCTAACACATAATCATGTCAAACCCCTTTAAAATACATTTCTATCCACACAAATAAACCATAGGACATATTTATAAACTCATGCAAGAAAATTAAAATCATCTAACAATGTTAGGGCATGGAACTACCTACCTCAAGTGTAGAAAATTCCAAAAATTAGTGAAAACCCACAAAATAACAACTATAAGACCCTATTAAGGAAATATTGACCAACAATAATCAATATTGAACCATAATAAACAAGAAAAAACCCTCCTTAGGCCATATAACCCGCTAAAAGAAACCCAAAAGGGAGGGAAGGAAACCCTAGGAGGGAAGAAATCAAGAGAGGAGGCACTAACTTGAAGATTTCTTGGAGTTTCCATACCAAAAACACCAAATTAAGGGAGCCCAAGGATCCTAGGTAATCTTAGAGTAGGATCCTATGACATAAAACCCTGAGTGGGGTGAGTGGGGGTGGAATTAGGGTTAAATCCTGAGAGGAAGCATAGTTCATTTTAAGATTTTTAATGACCTGGACATCACACATAGTTATCCCGCATGGTTTTTAAAACCATGAAGCGATCATAAAACCCTATTTTCATAATATTCACCTATATCATAGTTACCCCACATAACCTAAATTACCATGTGGAATCCATGCAGTAGCTTATGTATGAGAATATCAACCTACCGCATGGTTACCTGGAGAATGGTGCATGGTTTGGAAAACTATGCGCCAACCATGAAAATAAGTTTACCAACCCAAAAAATTTCATTTTTAATGAAATATAAAGGGGGGGGGGGGAATAATGGAAAAGTATCATAATAAAAATAAACAAAGGACATACTTAAAAATTCAAACCTGTCACACTTGAAACTCAAGGGAAAAACCGAGATCCAAATTTGAACCATAATAAAGGATGACAACAAAATCGGGGTGTGATAATTTGGTTAACCATATTTGTATCCAAGAATTTGAAGAGTCCAAATGATTTTTTGAGGTTGAAATTATTTTCAATTAATTAAGAATATGAAAATGTCAATGAGTGTTTAATGTGACCATTTCCGAACTAGTTTTTATTTCAAAAAAACTTATTTCATTGGTTATTTAAGGTTGAAACAATGTTTATAACATCAAAAGAGTTGGGATAAATGGAGTTTGATAATTGGTCAAGTGTATTAACCTATAGAGTTTGGAATTTGGAATTTGGAACAACTTTTTAAAGGTGCTTATATTAAATAATTAGTGACCAAGACAACTAGATAAGGGGAGCAGCATCACAGGGGAATCTAAGCTCTACCCTTCACCAGCCAACATAGTAGCCCCCAAAGAATGCAGAAGTGCACCTAAAAGGGCGTATGGAAGTGGAATATCTCCATAATATGGAGAATTATGATGACTAAGGAGCACCTGACATGGAGTGGTTCCAAGAGAAGAGATGAGTATCCAGTAACTATTTTTCTGAGCATAGTGAGTCGCAACTTATCTTATAAGGGAGTGGGAGATTTATAGGTGATTTGATGTGGGATTCATTTTTTTATCACCAAATTAATCTCTACTATTGGATTTGTTTGATTATTTAATTCTGGATGCCCGATCATCCTAGCCAAACCACAACCATGAGATCAGTTTGATGATTATCCCATGCTGTTCCATCAAAGCACTGGATGTCGTCTTCTTTAGGAAGCCTCATTCGAGAAGCTTCTGTTCATTGAAGAAGATTTTTTTCACTGAAGCTTGATATGTGATATTCCAACTATCCATCAATATAAAGATTCCTTGTGATTCTATAATCTTCTATGAATATCTTCATTACCTATAAATACTGAGGTTCACATTCAGTTATTGCTACTGAATTTTTTGGAGAATCCCTCGTTTCTAAAGAAATGAAGCACCGTGAATCACTCTGGTTTGTGAAGGTTTCCATGGAATTTCTATTTTCATGAAGAAGAAGAATTTTTTAAGTACTCAGTCTGTTACTAGAATAATCAAAGTGCTTCGTGAAGAAAGAAGTTCCATGCAACCACTGAGGAGCTTGATATCCTTACAATATATACCTAGTTTGCGTGTTGAATCTTTGATCCCATGCATTATTTATGTGTGAAGGTTTATACAAAGAAGAGAGTGCTAATCAGTTTTGCGTGAATAGATTTGAAGAACCACATACTATTTGTACTATTTTTTTTGTAATATATCTTGCGTGAAATAACACTATTTGAGTTGTATGCATATACTATTAAGCCGAGTTTGAGGAAGAAACTACATATACCTATGATTTCATGCATTATTATTTTATACCATTTTAGGTTTGTGCACAAGAAGGGAATTATATAGTGATTATTCATTTGTTTTCATCCAATAAGAAAGAATGTGTACACACCCCAAGTGAAGATAACACACTTGTGAGAAGAGAGAAGTGTTGTGTATGTGTGAATACCTGTTGTGTGAAGGTGAGTATACATGAAGACAATTTGTGTGTGTGAATTATGAAGTGAAAAAATTGGTTAGTGTGTGCTTGAGGATTCATATGAAATATAATTACATGCATTAATGAATGTTCACATGTACATGCGAGAAATAAAAGAGAAGGTCATGCAATGTGTTATATACATGCATGAAGTTTGAATAATTCACATTCAATTTACATTGTATAAATACAGTTCATTGTTTTGAGACTGAAAATGGGACATTATTTCTATCATAAATTTAGAAGTATTTTTGTATCTGAGTTTTCGGTGTTAAGTGAGGCCCATTCTTCAATAGAAGAAGGAATTATTTCCCGATTAGTGTTGTACTGATAAAGTTAATTATGTTCAATGATCAGAAATATCTAAGCAAGTCCATCATCAGTGTAAAGGAAATTTAGTTTTACACAATCCAGTGTGATCCAACAAGCTTGTGGAGGAGGATCAACTGATCATCATATTTGTGGATGAAATTTTAAGAAGAAGAATGAACTTGTGACTGGGGGGTCTTACCAATTGCTGAAGAGCCTCAATAGACTAGGGGTATAACCATTTTAATGGTTGGGGGGTCTAACCAACTGAGTCAGAAAAGTTGGATTACTAGGGGGTATAACTAGAATCAATTGGAGGATCGATTACTGGGGTGTATAACCGGTTTCTTCCTGGACTATTGTAATTAATAAATATATTATAGTGTATAATCCATATTGGGGGATGGGGGTGTAAAAAACATTGAAAATATGTAGTTCTTAGTACCAAAGCTTGTAAAAATATTGTGTGTTGTGTTTTATTTACTTTTTGCATTGTATTCATGATCCACTCATCCTAATAAGTGACAGAGGTTAGAATTAAAAGGTGAAAAAGAATTCAGTAAAATTGGTCACACCTGATTCACCCCCCTCTCTGTGTGATTGCAAAATCCTTGGACACTTAAATATTATCCTTTACTTCATTTTAAAGGAGTCTATAGAAGAGTGGTCTAACGGGAATTATGTCAGAGTATTTGGAAAGTGTCTTCATAAAAATTATACATTCTCACCCTATTTTTACAATCATTTAATTATCCTCATTGTATTCAACCATCATCTATGTGCGGTGATCCCATAACTCATACATGCATGTAATCCCACACCGCTTAGTGGAAGATCTTGTTGTGGAATAAAAAAAATATTATTTCAATAAATCTTATAATGAAAATAAATTATCATAAAAAAATTACTGGGGTTCTATAAATGTTCCTGAGCTAGGATAATTAGTGGGTACCATTAGATCCCTATATTCCAAAGGATCGATGACCAGTTTAGTAATAATGGGGTCTAATGTCTTCTCATGAGGCTTATAATGTGTCAGAGTATAATTCGAAGGAGTATGATCATGAAAGTTTTGGGAGAATGAAGTAGAAGGAAAATAATATGACATAGACATATATAGAAAAGAATAATATGGATGAGGAGTAGGATCCATCATCAGATAAAGGAATGAAAGATGATTATGGCCATATGTAAATGATGGTGACAATATAGGAGGATTGAATATCCTGGGTGCCTCTAATGACACTATCGGATAAGAAAGTGTGCTAGATGGTATCAATGAAGGGACATAGTGTGATCGAGTATGATGAGTGGTGTGATTAGCTCTGGTTCTACCCCTTCACATTATCTGACTGAGCATCACTACCACTAGGTTCATCAAAGAATATATGTCTCCTGGGTGGTGGATCCTGATTAAAAGTAAAAAAATAATCACATGATATTATATGTTATTAATATATATATTTGAAATAAAATAATCACAATTGGAACCAGAGGAGGAATGCCCAACTCTCTCATGTAGTGATAATATTCTGACATCCTATTCCTTCATAACTCTTCAATGTTTTTCATTTCCTGTAATTGAAAGAAAATATGCATTTAATTAGAAATTCATAACTAATGTGTAATCAAAACATGAAAGAAGATGTGACATGACTTAATTAAGGAATATTAATTTTTAAACCAAATAAAGGATACATAATGACATAAAAAACTTATTATATTTAGTGGGAAGAATATAAAAACATAAAAGAGGTGTCATAGAAAAATCAACACATTCAAATTAGCATTCTTAACATGGGTATTATATAGTTTCCTTATTCTATTTTAAATTACATCCAATTCAATTTTTATTAGATAATTTGGTTTATTTTGGTCAATTGATTAGGTCATTTTTTATCTTTTTGGGTTAGGTCATTTACTTCATATTTTTAGGTTATTTGTTTTTTCCATTATTTTGGTTAGTCTATTCTTTTCATTGGTTTTTTTTAATTCTAATTAGTTTAATATGTTTTAGTTCAATTCATCTTGTTTTTTTATAATTGAATTGTTTTAGTTTTGTTTGGTTTTTTAGATTCTAATATTGTTCAATTCAATATTAGAAAATGTAACTCAAAGAAAAATTCAACCAATATATATTGAAAATGAACACGAAGGTCAGTTTGGATACAAAATATTTGTAATCAATAGTAAATAAATTTTAATAGTACTAACCTGAATGATCCAAGTTGAGCTAAACCAAAATAATTGAAAACACAGATGGATGATTCTATATATTTCTCACCATAACTTTAGGTTCACAATCAACTCTGAAGATTTAACTATTAGAGTCATCATAAGTAATAAATTGACTGGGTCCAATGGGGGTGGTTATGGTATCAATTTTATCCCCACCATCATCAAAAATATGTCCTGGTACATGTTCAATAATGAAACAAAATTAAGGATTTTGATGATCTTTCACATAAAAAACTTATTTCACCAATGATGTTGATATATATGGATCATAAATAGTAAGAGTGTGAGCCTTTACAATAACTCGAAATCCAAAATCATCACTAAATGTTCTGTATATCTCTATCGAATCAAACTATTTTATTTCACCCTAGCAACTCAACCATGAGATTAATAATAAAATATTAGTATTTTCTCAACAAATCCATAATAAGATACATTTTTAAATTAATTTCTAATATCTAATGAACTAGCATAACATTCTGTTGAGGCAGTTACCATAACACCATCATGTTGTGTTCTCATGTTCATTGCTCATTCAGTGATAATAAATTTGTACCCATTGATCATAATTGTTTTTCATTCACGAACCACAAAATTAATACCAAAATCTAAGGCTCTTATTTCCTCAAAGATAAAGTCAGTAGGAAAACTCAATACCTAAAATATATATTAATATAAAAATTAAGTAAATATCATTTTTATTAATTCATTTCATTAATAATTCTACCTTCAATTTCAACCAAGGAAAAAAAATTCAATAAAAAGTATCTCTCCTTCTCAAAGATAAAGAATAATGATTTATATTTATAATTTATTTATTTTAACTATATAAAAAAATATAAATAATTTAATAGATATGAATAATTACATGAGATGAGATAAATTATACATGTTCAATTTACTTACTTGATGTAGTCATCAAACAAATCACAATTAAGAAAAACCATGTGATGTGCCATCTCCCTCTCTTCAAGGCTTAATGTAGTCAATGTATATGATCCATGAATCCCCCCTATTTGGGTAAGTGATGGAAAAATGGCTTCAATTTTATCATAATTCTATTCTTCATTTCTCATTTGTCATTTATATATCATAATCACATCAGAAAAATATATTGAATAGAAATCAATACATTCTAGATCCAAGTAAGATTTTATGAAAGAACCTTCAGGATTATTCTTTTTCCAGACCTAATAATTTAATGTGTATATATTTCTTTTAGTTGGATACATCCAATGAAAAGTAAAATGTCCTATTTGAATTATTTTGGTTTGAAGATGGATAGTTAGATGCAACATGCATGTGAAAATGATGGATAATTTTTTTTCTATAAGTCACACAAAATTAATGGCGAATCTTCTAGATTTTTTTTCAATAAAGACTTAGAAAAATTATTATCACATAGATCTATATAAAAATTTCACAATCGAATAACTACCACCAATACATTATTGGATAGTAGATGATAGATTGTTATTGGAATCAACTCATTTGAAAGGATGTGATAATCATGAGTCTTTAATGATTTCATCTTCAAATCTCTGCTATTGAACCATTTTGATATGTTTATTGAATATCCATTGGGAACTTTGATAGTCTCTAGTACTTCCATAAATTGATTTTTTTTCTACAAGTGTCATCATATAATAAGAACACAAAAATTTCTATTTATTTTCACTAATACACACAGAATGTAATTCTAGTCAGATAACCCAATCTACCAAGTCATGATGAGATCATAAATCATATTTTTTTATTTCACTAGACATTTAGAATAATTTAAAGAAACAATTTACATATTTTTTTTTCAATGTACATTACATCAACAATGACCTAACAAATTGGTTGACCAATAAGGAAAATGAAAGAATATACTTTTTTTATTTCTAATTTCAATTAGATTTAAGGGAAATATTATTCCTCTCTCTATATTTAATCTAACAATTTATGAATTAAAAACTAACATCTTTCAATTCATTAAACACATCAGTTATAGACATACACTGAGGTGGATTTTCGGTATCCATGGTATTGTCAAAACTTTGGTGATTATTCATATATGGATGATCCATTGGAAAGAATCATAAATTTACCATAAAATTGAAACTATGACAATATTTAAGTATTCTAGATTATGTAGTCTTTATACAAACATGATATGAAATTTTTTCAATCATGCTCTAGCTAGACATAATTTCATAAGTAGAAAAATTATTTATTATCTATATAATCATATAACGCATCTGAAATATGTCTTTTGAACAAGAATCGTATGTCTGTACACCCACATTACAAGTATGATTCAACTCTTTTATTAAAGTTTTCACGTATACATATATATAATTAACAATATAATAAGGTATATATATGAGTATACTCATGAAAGTGAAAAGTCTTTTCATACACATCCATGGAGTAAGTTTATAAATGTGTATGAAAACTGACCATGAGTTGTATGAATTAATAATCTTCACAAATCAATTAAAACTGTCACATGATATACCCAACCTCACATTATGAATGTTATCTACAAAATCAGGATATCTGGCATCAAATTTATTCCATGCTAATCCATCTGCAGGATAAATAAACTCATCATTATCCTTCTTTCTGTCAATATCATGAAATCACATATTTATTGATATTTAATCATAAATGAAAATATTTTGGAGTCTGGTAATCAATGTAAAGTGAAAAATTATTTTATATGGAATATTATATTGTGTTCCATTGGCATTTGGATTCCATCAGGATGTGCCACATTTTATTCAATCATTTCATTCAGTAGTTTCCTCCTAGAATAAACTGTAATATTTCAATAATGCATGATTATTTTTTAGAAAATACAAGTTATTCAACTAAATTGTATTTCATATAATGGTTTGAGGAAATATCTTCATCATATGGATGTAATTTCTTTAAAAATGTAAGAATATAATTGATTCTAGTATTAGAAATCCCATACATGGTTTTACCATGAAATAGTCAGATTAAAAATTCCAGCCTTTTCATTTAACCACATTGTCGATATATTGGAGTCGTGGCAACATCATTCCATTTTTTCATCCTACCAACTCATCATTTTCATTACTTGAAACATGTATGCTTTTATCAAAGTCTTCTTGGGATGGAATTATTTCTTTATCATGATGATGAATAAGTAAAAACTATAAATCTAATAAATTCTCTAATCCAATCCTCTCATTCAAATCAAGAACATTTTGAGATTGCCTTTTCTCCCCATTGTGATACCAGAAATAGTAGTTTGTTTGAAAACCATACTTGGTTATATTGTATCTAACTTCTTCACAACTTAACTATGGTCTTCCAATACAATTATAGCATGGTCAATGTATATGTCCACTATCTAAAGCATTATTAAATGAAAAATCTAAAAAGCTCACTAACTTATCTTAAAAACTGCTTGAGATCTGATGAGTTTCATATATAAAAATTCTATCTATTATGTAAAAAAATGTTATATGTCATGTCATAAAATCATTGAAATAATATTGAAGTTAAATAAAACATATATTTAAGGAAACAAGAATTGTTTACTTTATATAAAATGATAACTGACACACTAATCTATATGAGAATCATAATAAAAAATAAAAAAAATACTATATATATATAAATATTATATATATATATATATATATTACCATGAAATTTAATACCATTATATCAATGGTTTTCTTGAATTTTTTTTGAACATAAGTTTTTATTATAGAATAACTGTGCCTCTTCTAAAGTGTTAGTCATCTCCATTATGATTCATCAAACAATCACTAACTAGATAAGATATTTTCTAAAAAACAAGACTAACTAGTAATAAAAATTTAATTGATTTCAAAAGGACAAATCAATTGTTTATCATCGCATGAAATTAGTGTAGTTCGACTCACTAGTTCAATATTGATCAACTTGTCAATTTATTAATCAAGTGGAAAAAAAATTGATTGACTAAAAGATTGATTTTGTTACACTGTACTTGTTAGTAAAAAACTAAAAATAAAAAATTAAGAGTGAAAAATCTACTCGAGAGAGTCAAATTAGGTTCCACATATCAAAAACAAAAGGCTGGTAATTATAGTGAGAAACCCATCACTAAATAAGTCCCCTACAGGGATTGAGCTAAGAAAAAAAATCCAATAAAAAGATAAAATTAAATAGATATTAGTAGTGAAATTAGAAAATAATAGAAATAAATAGAGTGAATAAACAAAAAATTAAAAAAATCTCCTTCAATAGAAGAATGGACAACCCTTGTTTCAATAACACACAAGCAATAAAACTTCTCCAAAATCAGAGTAGATGTCACCAGAAAATTAGGCCCATATTAGAAACTTAGACTAACCCACATAATTCATAAATTAACCATGTCAAACCACTTCCACCACAAAAAACACATCATCATTAAAATTCTAAAAATAATTACATATATCCATAAAAACATTAATAATAGTAAGGATAACAAAAAAAACATATAATAAAAAATTAATTACTATAATCCATAAGTACCAGTAATAATCCATGTTTAATTAATCTAGAATAATACTTCCATAAAAAATACAGGTTAGTGTTTTATATGTATATAAAAAAGTAAAATGATTCTTGGCATAAGATGTGATGAATTTGGAACTCACCAATTTGATTTTAAATAAAAACCAAAGGAAAAGACAAATTTAGGTTGGATCACAATGGATGGGGAAGAAAATGGAATGCACTCATAGGGTTCAATGTGGATGGGAGTATAATCTGAAGAGGGGGAGTTTGTGGCAGACATTTTGGATGAAATTCTATACCAACGGTTTTTAAAAACTGCTGGTGTAGAAAATTTATACTAGTGGTTAACTAAAACCATTGGTATACCATTAAATTTTATAGTCTATACCAATAGTTATACATAAAAATGGTATAACTATATACTATATATCAATGTTTTATTGAAACCGTTGGTATATCCTTCAATTAAACATCCTATACAAATAGTTTTCAGAAACCATTGGTATAGCCTTTAGTAAAACATCCTATACCAATGATTATTTTAAAATGTTGGTATAGAGGGACCTATACTAATGATTTCAGAAAACCATTGGTATAGGTCTATTCATATAACTCCCTTTTACACTAGTGGGTATAATAAGTTCCAGTATTTTATTTTTCATATATGATTCAGGAAGGTCTCTTATAGTCATTGTGTTTTTATTCAAAGATTTTATGTTGTTGATTTTATTATATTTTTGTTTTATGTCAATGATATGATTATTATTGGACATGATTCTTCTAGAATTAATAGATTTAAGAAATATTTTTTTTCAGCTTTTTTGTGAGGAAAGAATTAGGTCTAGAGATAAAAATTCATAACATGATGATTTTTGATGATATAAAATACAATAAATTATGGATATCTAAGTAGAGATACATTGAGAAGGTGCTTTAGAGATTTTATATGGATAGAACCAAAGAAGTTAGTACTCCTATTTATTTATAGTTTAAGCCCAGTTCTATCCAGTCACGTTCCATTTATGATGAGTGAGAGGATATATAACTCATACCTTATTCATTTGTTTTTTTACCATTTAACGTATAATATGATATATAGTAGACCTGATATATCTCATGTAGTAGTTGTTGTTAGTTATTTTCTATCAAATCTAGGTATATAACATTAGATAACACTAAATTATATTTTTCAATATTTTCATGGTATTTTTTATTTGATATTATGTGTTGGTAGTGAGAAACTAAATCTTTTTGGCTTCATACATTCAGATATGGAAGGAATTATGGATTCTAGGAAGTCAACTTTAGGTTATTTGATCAATTTTATAGGGGGAGTTTTATCCTGATAGTCTAAATTATAGATATGTGTTTCTTTATCTACCACAAAGTCTAAGTTTATTACAACTATAGATACATACATAAAGTTTTTTTGGATGAAGAATTTTATCTGCGAGCTTAATTTTAATTAGGATATATATATTATTTTGTGATAGAAAAAGTGACATTTTTTGGGAAAAAATTCCACTGTTCATGGAAGATAAAAAAATATTGATTTTTAATATCATTATATATGTAAATTTTATGATTATAGATATTTGGAGATCGAGAATATTTACATTGATGTTAATTATTTAGATATATTGACCAAGATTTTATTAAAAGGTGAATTTGAGACTTAGTAACTAATTTTTGGGTTAGAGGTGATCACCAATTTAGTTGGAGGGGGATTTTATTGAGGTTCCTCCTCACATGGTCCCTCATGAAACTATTTAAAAAATGAAGATATGAAATATAGATGGGGTTATGTTTTTTAGGCAGATAATTTTTAGAAGGCATGATTTTGGCTGGTTATAACACTCTATTTCTTTATTTCTTGGTGTGGATAGTGTTTAACCTTCTTTTGGATATGTAAATGATAGATATTTTTTCTAATATGATTATATATGATAAATTATGGCCTTTATTTTAATTTTAGTCATTTTTCTTCACCCTTTTTATTCATATACTGAACCTCTGATCTGTATGGTTTGATATTTTTTTTAGATTTCTTTCTCATACTATTTTCTTCACCTTCAGACAACTTTTGGTTAGATATATTTTTTTTATAGTTGATCCTATTTTATAAGAATATTAATTTTAATATCCCTATAAAATTTTGAGAGTATCTACTATATATTCATCATTTTAGTGGATCTAATTTTTGGACCAGGTCTCATGGTTTTTACCTTTTTGGGTTTTCCATATTAAAAAAATCTCAGTGATGACATTTAATTTTATGCACATAATTTTAATCTATTGTGTATATGATTACTTTTTCAGTTTTAACATGAGGGAATTTTTATTTTATTTTTATATTCATTCATCCTTTCATTCATTTGTGTGTTCTTCACTGATGTCTTTTTCAATTGAGTTGTCTTTAACACTCCAACAAGGTGGTGAAAAACTGGATAAAAGGAAAAATCATAACACTGCTCACAAAATCTAGTGATTAAAGGAACATAATTTCATAGTAAAGAGATAATAATGAACACAAGTAAAATAAAAACCATAACCCTTGTAAACATAAATTGAGCGGAACACAAGGAAAATGCAGTCAAAAAAGTGGATCAGTCGATCAAGATGACATAGAATGGAAGAAATGTAATCCTAATATCTCCTTAAACAAAAATTTATGGTGAATAAAGGGATGATAATGGAGATACAGAGTGATAGTCATTTGTAGGAGGCATATTGGAGGGAGATCATGATGGGTGCTAGTGAAGCACCAGATTTGTAGGATGCTGGAATAATGGGATAAGGCTAAGAATTGGTACCACCTACAGCTGAGATCCATGTTTATGAAAGTTACATGCCCTAAAGACTCCATCCACTAGATCAAAAGTGCAAGGGGATCCTTTCTAGAGGAAACCCAACAACACGAGTGTCAACTAGATATAGTGAAAGAATTATCACAATGTAATGTAAATCCATCAATAAATGTGCTACAAAAATATGAATACTACAATATGAAATGAAACTAAGTACATCATCCCTCATGACATATTTACCTCCCAAGTAGGGGTGTTTAACATGATGGACTTGATGACATAGCCCATGACCACATGAATTGAGCCTAAAAATGTGTCATCTATTTATGTTTTCATTTAATATGGGCTCTAAGAAATTTAGTTTGGTTTGAACTGTGGTTTAAGTGGACTCGTCCATGGGTTGACTCACATATGTAATTGATATTATAAATAATTTTTAAAAAAATAAAAAAACACTTAATATTAAGAAATATTAAATATCAAACGCATTTTAAGTATCACATAAGTGTTAATTTATATATTCATTCATAACATACATGATATATATATATATATATATGTGTGTGTGTGTGTGTTTTTTTTTCATCAAAAAATATTTATTAAATTAAAATAATATTAAAATAAAAAATAAAAAAATTATTTCTGACCCATATAATTTGAGGTTGGTCCAAAAAATATCATGGGTATTTCCCCCACAGCCCATTTAAAAACATTTAAAACATGATCCATATTTTTATAATATAGTATGTCCTATAAATTTGGGTTAGGGGGATGGATCATGAGCATGAGGCCTATTAATCACTCTACAGAGATTGTCTAGATCTGAACAGATTTCCAAAATTGAGTTGTAAAACCCCTTGCAAACATTGATTCCCCACCACTTGCGATGATAGTCCCATCCTTCATGAGAGAATGATAATGAATGTGATCCTTTGTTTGATACTCCCACATGCAGTGAAGATTCCTTGAAATGGAAACCAAAAAACATGGATCTATAGCGAGGAAGAAAACCTGATGCTACACAAAGGGGAAACACTCATCTGATGACTTTTCTTGGTATCTTAATTTCCATAGGTTGAAGAAGAGGAACAATAAGAGGAGATCTCACATGTTTTCCTCTATGTTGAATTTTCCCTCCATGGAGAATACCTAGTGTTTCCCCCTCTGTTTCTTAATATCATTTGAATTCTATTTATGAAATTTATAAAATGGATTTTTATGAACTTGCCTCCATATCTGGGTTATATTTATGAATTATATTGGGAGGTTGATGGTGGGTTTTCTAGTTCTTCATAGGAAATGTTTCTAGCATCCCTAACATCGTTATTCACCCTATTATTTATTAAAGACATAGTCCCTGTATACAAAATATAGTTATAATTTCAATGAACAATATATACCCAAAGTGAAGTAGAGTCTATTACTAATTCATGAAAACAGTAGAGGAAGTGTTGACCATTCTATATATGAAATATAATAGGGACCTTCTTCTTATTCTGTAATAATACAATAGAGGAAGGTTAAACTATTATGTATACAAAATATAGTAGGGTATTTCTTGATAGATTTTATAACACCCCATAATGACAAAGGGTTAAATGACTAAATGATATGAATTATGTAAAAAAGGTGCACATTCCTTTTCAGAAGCCTACCTGATTAAAACTCCATAGTTAAGCGTTCTTGGATTTAATTAGTGATAAGGATGGGTGACAGTTTCTTAGGGTGTGTGTGAGTGAGGAAAAATCACATTAGAAAGGAAATGTGTTGACCCGTGGGGATAGTCATTAGTCAAATGACTTATTCAGGCATGTGGGTGGGCCTCAGGGTGGGGACCACATTTCTACAGGTCAACTAGTGGTACCTAGTAATCTAGGACCTGATGTAACACCCCAATCTTTCACGGTATGCTTCTCTTTGAATAATGCAGTAGTGTGTGTTGTACGCAACTTCGAGTTCTTACACACACCACAACCAATCAAACTAGCCGTTATGAATAGTAATAACCAATTTTTGAAATTTTATACATTTTATATTTCAAAATGGACTTCATTTTTGGATTTTGAATATCAAAATTAGATTAGGGTGAATTTTTGGTACTTTTCAGATAACTTTCATATTTTGAAGAATAGTGAAAATTACTAAATTTTAATTAAAACGAACTTTTTTAATCGAAATAATTAATAGTGATAAATTATTAATTTGAGTGATTTTAGAGTATAATTAGATTATATTTTTACCATTTAATACAATGTTGGTCATTGGACATAATTTCACATTTAAACTGGACATAAGCAAGTGCCAATCTTTTGATAGTTATTATCTCTTAAAAACACGTTTTTTGTTTTAACAACGGGAATTAATTTTAAATTAATTTCTGCCACTTCTGTGTTTTGAATTTAGAAAAATGGATTCCATATTTAGAATCTGGAGTTCCAAATTATGCAAATAGGTAACTTTTATTTTTATACATTTTGAATAATTACTTCGGTAAATATTTTATTTACCATGGTTAAAGGGTAAATCCAGTAAATAAGGGTAAACAAATAATATTATAATAATAATAAATTACCCCAAAACGTGTCCTAACCCTATTGGTTGATACATGTCCTACCATTATAATCTTTGGGTCGATTTTGGGACCCCATGGATCCACTTGTAAGTGATAATGACACTTTATATTAATTAAGTTAAAGTAAATATAAAAATGACATAAGCATATATCTTTTAGAAAAATAATTTTTACATAGGGTTATATATGTTATATTTTCGACTATAAATATTAATTATAAAGATAAAAATATTTCATACATAATGATATTTTATTTATAATTTTTAGACATTTAATAATTAAATTTATTTATGACACAATAATGATGCAGTATTTTCTTTATTAATGAAAGAATCAAATAATTAGTATTATAAATGTTAAAATAAATATAATTTGAAAGTTTTGATGACATAAAAAAATTTTATTGGTTAATATGACATGTTATTATTTCTTAAATGAATTTGGTTCTAATTAATAAAGTTTTTAAGACTTTAACAAAAATCAATTATTAAATAGTGTCAAAATTGACATAAAGGAGTTTTTTTAAAAAATATTATATTATTAATTGATATTATATTCCTAAAAATATAAGGATTGGAAAAAGGACTTATATAATGATAGGTGTATTATTAATGGACCACTTGGGGGTCTATTTGAAGTTTATAGTAAGTTTATTTACTATATAATATAAAAATACAAAGAGACATGGTAAATGTCAAACTATTTAACTAAGAGTTAAATACAAAATATAAAGTTAATATAGTGACCCAAACCTGTCTAAAACCTATTGGTTTAGTGGTTTTCGACCTATCACCATCTTAAAATTTAAATAATCTACTTTTTAGCCATTATAAACCGAATATGAATTTATTATAAAATAATATTTCTAGCATTTCTAAAGGTACCCCTCAACCCTCTTATAAAAGGGCACTCCCCCTTCTCTCAAATTCATACCTTCAAAGCCTTTTGTATCGGACAAACCCTACCCAAATATTCTATCAAATTCACTCATTTAAACTTAGAGGCCTTATTTTGATCATAAAGCCAACCTAAGGATCCCTTTTGATCAAATTAAAAGGAAGAACCCGAAGAAGAGGTAATGTTTTCACCACCCTCTTTCAAGTTCCTTTCTTATTCCACTTCTTCTTTATTTATTATTTCCATTCTAAATTAATAAATACAGTATATTCTATATATTGTGATTTTATTTTAAATATTTCAAAACTATATTCATTATTCTATCCATCTTATGAATGATAATGTCACCATGCGTGTGTACGTACGACTTACCGTCTCCACGCCGTGGTGTAATTTGTTATTCAAAACTATGTTATTTGGATGAATATAATGATGAGTAATATGTATATAAATAATGAAAATAACATGATAATTTCTCTGTAAAATTAATATACCATCCAATTCCACACTTTTAAGGAAATGATATTGTCGCTCGTGCGTACGTACGGATTACTGTCTCCACGACGCGATGAGATTCATTTCCACATTCACCATTCATCGATGATTATAAAAATATATATTACTAATATGTTTGTAATATATTAAATAATAATGCTACTGGATATATATATATATATATATATATATATACTTACATATATTTTATTCACTTAGTTCCGTTCAATACGTTATGAAAACGGAAACAACGTTTATGCGTACGTACAGACTACCGTCTCCATAAACGGTGTTTTCCATTTCACATATATATATATATTATACATAATTATATTCTAAATATATATGATATATAAATCATGTTTTATATTCTGTAAGTATTTAAATCATGATCTAAGTGATACAATCAAGAGTAACAAGTTAAAACACGTACGATAAAGAAAGCGATTATTACCCGAAATGTTAATTTAACATGGAAATTATTATTAAATGGGTAGTAAAAAGTCATAAATGAATAATGTATGATATCATAAATATTAATATTGTTTTTTTATAATTGAATAACATACTAATGTCTTCATACAGGAGGTTAAATGTACCCTCGACTAAAGGAAAGGGCAAGGTAAGGGGTTTTAATCTCACTCCTTATTCCCGTGAGATTCATGCCATATTGCCACTATTACCTTTTGTGTGGTGTATGTACTGCCCATAATTGTATTCTTTGTGTAATACACTTTAATTTATGTGTATTTACATATTTATTGTATGATACCTCTTTCATGGGGTGTATGTTTCGTAAGTTACCAAATTGGTAAGGGTTAATTCCTCAATCTAATTATTATCCGAGATTGTTTATGTGTAAGTATTTACTGGGACATTTTTATCATCCACGACCATTTTTCATAAAAATGATTTCAAAATTAATATTTTAAGGATTTGTGAAAGGTGATATTTATCAATATCAGAATTTTAAATGTTTTAAAGATTTATCTTTCTAAATATTTTTAATTAATGTCCATGTTTTCAAAATGATTTTAAGGATTTATTTATATGGACATGAATGTTTTGAAATAATAATTCTTTTCAAAATTTTCAAAGTGTTATGGGACACTTTGATTCAAAAATCTCTTTTAAATTAATTCCTTTATAAATGTGTGACTTTTAAATAATTTTACAAAAAGTTTATTTCTCTCAAAAAGTTTACTCATCATTTTCAACTATGTCAGCATCCTTTACTAGATATTATTTTTGATTGAGGTTGATTTATTATGATACAAAACTTCCATATAGTATTGAAGGTTTTGAGATATGTTTTACTATAGATGTGTTATTTTTCTACCATTCATGGTTTATGGATAAAGTATTAAAATTTTGTATGCTTGTTTTAATACGAATGTTTATGTTATGTTTAAACCTTTTCATATGAGGAATGAATTGGACTTAGTAAGTGATGGGTGGAGCCCGATATATCTCCTAGATGTATCGGTAAGTCTCATGAGACAAAATAGTGTCTTGGCACAAGGCCTTGAAAAAATCTTATTTGTATTCTTGGTACAAGGCCTTGACTATGTGGTTATGATAGTCTGGCATTATGCATTCCATCATTATGAAAGTGGTTAGTGATATTGCATGTGATTATTAGACTAGTAGAATATCCATGTGAATAAGTAAATGGAATTAATTCATTTTATTTTTTCCATATTATGCTGAAGTTCAAGTTTAAAAGGATTTTGTTTTAGTTATACATTGCCTTAAATGTTTATGCTTATTTATGAAAGTTTCCGCTGTATTGTTATCCTTACTGAGCATCTGAGCTCACCCCTTTCTATGTTTTATTTTTCCTAGGATGTGAAGAAGTATTTTATGAATGATCTACAGGGATAGTGTGAGGGGATATTAGTGTGGAGACAAGATGTTGTTATAGTTTTCACTTTATGATGTAATGTAAACTTTATGAATGTATTTAGTGATTCCAAGGCTACTAAACTAATCGGTCTTTCGAGACTTGATCTTTTGTGATCATGAAAATATTATGTAATAATGCACCAACTATAGGTAACTGGGGTCAGGGAGTTACACCTGACGACCATGTTAAGGAGGGGTGTATGTGCTGTCATTGGGGCCCAATTGTTATATATGGTATCAGAGCAGGAACCCAACCTTAAGTGTAGTGCACTGCCTGAGTTGAGATGTAGGGACCACAATGAAGACGTTGTGCTTTAAAGAGGGTGAATGTAACACCACATAATGAAAAAGGGTTAAATGACTAAATTATACGACTCATGTCAATAAGGTGCACCTTACTTTTCAGGAGCCTACCTGATTAAAACTCCATAGTTAAGTGTTCTTGGCCTGGAGTAGTGTTCATTGGGGCCCAGTTGTTACATATGGTATCAGAGCAGGAACCCAACCTTAAGTGTGGTGCACTACCTGAGTTGAGATGTAGGGCCCAAAATGAGGACGTTGTGTTTTAAAGGGGGTGAATGTAACACCCCATAATGACAAAGGGTTAACTGAATAAATGATACGACTCATGTCAATAAGGCGCACTTTACTTTTCAGGAGCCTACCTGATTAGAACTACATATTTAAGCATGTTTTTCCTGGAGTAGTGATCATTGGGGCCCAATTGTTACATATGGTATCAGAGTAGGAACCTAGCCTTAAGTGCAGTGAACTACCTAAGTTGAGATGTAGGGACCACAATAAAGAAGTTGTTCTTTAAAGAGGGTGAATGTAACACCACATAATGACAAAGGGTTAAATGACTAAATGATACAACTCATGTTAGCAAGGTGAACCTTCCTTTTATGAAGCCTACCTGATTAGAACTCCATAGTTAAGCATTCTTGGCTTGGAGTAGTGATTAGGATGGGTGATATTATGGAAATTTTCCCAGGGTGTGTGTGAGTGAGGACAAAGCACACTGGAAAGGACTTGTGTTGGCCTATGGGGATAATCATCAGTCAGATTACCCATTTAGGTATGTGGGTGGTACCCAGGGTGGGGACCATGTGTCTGTGGGGGAAACTGGTGGTACCTGGTGGGCTAGAACTCGAAGACCATGTTAAGACGGGGTGTTTGTGCTGTCATCATGATCCATTTGTTACAAATTTAATCAATCAATATGTATACATAATAAAGTAGACTTCTGTTAAGTAGATTGAGATAGTATACACATAGAATATAGAAGGTAAGAAGGAATAGAAAGAATGTAAAAAATTAAAGTAAAAATATGATCCCAATGAACCCATGTTATTTCCTTAAAAAAATTACTCCATCTGCAATGCCCAAGGTTGTGAACAATTTCTCCTAGGATAGAATAGATGAGGAAGAAAGAGCACTCTTTAAAAAAATGAGGGGGTACCCTTATATTTATAAGAAAAGGAAAATGTGGTTTTAAAAATAATAATAGATTTAATAATTTTAAAACCCATTTTACTAATAAAAGGGAGAAAAAAATCTTAGGATGGAGAGTGGGCAGTGGTTATATAATAGATGGTCACTCACCCACGATGCCCCCCCACTTTATATTTATTTTCAATAACCCCCACATAAATGGAAAGTAAAAATCAATGTAGAGAAGTGTTTATTTTTCTAAAGACAGATAAATGCCTTAGGATAAGTATTTTTTCAACGTTTAACATTCCTTAATAAATATTATTTACTATATTTGTTAATTAGTAGACATGATGTCTTTGATCTATCAACCTTTTATGAAATCTTAATAATAGAAGTCACACAATTATCTATCATACATAGTTTTTTCTCACTTTCATGTTAATTTTGGCCCTGAACACCACCTGGTTTCATGAGTGTTTCATATAATATAGCCTAACAATTTTTATTCAAGAAGCCCCAATTCAAACTCACACAGGTGATTTTCAAAACACTGATTTTTTTAAAAATAATTAAAAGCACATGATTAAACTATTATTGAAGTACTTTTTCATCATAATAATGGGAATAAAATATTACTTAATCCTTCATCATAATTTAATTTTCTATTCAAACCTAGAACTTGGAATATCCAATCAACCATATGGGTAACCACTATAATGAATTTATTTAATAGGCCTTAAAACCATTCATTTTGATGATTTTTATACTAACTATCTAGTTATAATTTTCATAAAGGGATCTGCAATATTTCCTTTTGAGTCGACATATTCAATTATAATAATCCTACTAGAGAGTAGTTTTCTGACTGAGTCATATAATTGATGTATATGTTGATATTTTTTTAGTGTATATAACATTCTTTTCCCTTCCTATCACTGCTAAACTATCACAATGAATACCCATAACAAACTTAGGTATTTCCAAACTTATAATGAATTCCAAGAAGTTTAAAATCTATTCAACTTCTTCCATAGCCTTGTATAAGGAAATAAACTTTTCCTCCATTATGGATCATGCAATGCACATTTTTTTGGATGATTTCTAAGATAAAGATCCACCAATAAGTGTAAACACATAACCACTAGTAGATTTTGTGTCTTTTAATCTAGTTTTCCAATTTACATCACTATAACCTTCAAGTACTACATTATACTTTGTATAGTTCAATGAAAAGTTCTTGGTATATTCTAAATATCATAAAAATCATTTTCTAGTCATCCAATGAAGATTATTTTCATTTTGAGTAAACTGACTTAGCTTTCTCATGGAAAAATCTATGTCTAGTCTAGTATAATTCATGACATACATAAAAATACCTAGAATATGATCATACTCTAACTGAGATCTTATTTCACCATTGTTATTTATAATACATATATTTACATTTATTGGAGTCTTTATTAGTTTTATATCAATATTTAGATATTTTTGGAAATTAGTATCAATATAATGAGACTATAGTAATGACAACCCATTATATGTTCTATGTATTTGAATTCCCAAAATTACATCTTCAACTCCCAGGCCTTTCATTTCAAAATTTACAAGTGAATACATGTTTGGTGGATTTGATAATATTTATATTGCTTCTAAATATGAGTATATCATCAAAATAAAAGCATACAATGACATATCCATATCGATTTTTTATAATATATACATATTTATCACACTTATTTATCTTTAACATGTTTGATAATATTACATGATAAAAATTAATATGCCATTTCTTGGGAGCTTGTTTTATCCCATTAAAATATTTGACAAATCAACAATCTTTCTTTTATTATATAGGAACAGTAAAACCTTTAGGTTATTCCATGTAAATATCTTCTTCTAAATCACCATTTTAGGAGTCATCCTTAACATCCATTTATGTATTTATAACCCATTCAGATATCTTAAAGTGATTAACATACTTATAGATGAAATCCTTGTAATAAGTGAATAAGTTTCGAAATAATAAAGTTACTTATTTTGTTTATACCCCTTTACCACAAGTATATCCTTGTATTTGTAAATTTTTCCATCACCCTATAATTCCTTTATAAATATAAACTTGAATCTAAGTGGTTTGTTTATAGGAGGAAGATCATCCAATTCCCATGTACAATTAGAAAAGATGGAATCAATTTCATTATTGATAGTTTTTTCCCAAAATGAATCTTCTAAGGTGGATATAGACACTTTAAATGTCTACGGATAATTTTTTAGAAAATATGTTTGAAATTTGGTCTAAATAACTTAGATATCAATTGTTTTATTCTTCTTTGAGGCTCCACCTCCATTGAATCTCTTTCCTTTACATTATTTAGAGGACTTTTATTTTTCTCATTCATCCCATTTTTCAAACGATATGGAAATATATTTTCAAAGAATGAAGCATCCCTCGATTCATTGATAATATTGTCTTGTATTTATATGATCTCTGACATATGAAAAAGAAATTGATATATAACACTATTAATTTAATGACTAATATATATGAAACCAAAAGTTTTTGGTCCAATATTAACCCTTTTATATTTAGGAACTGTAACCTTGTGCAAACACCCACACACTTTAAGATATTTAGAGGTAGTATTTCTTACCTTCCATAACCCACTGAGAATACTTTTTATCTTCTCATGGGGCACTCTATTTAATAATATATTTTAAGTTAAAAGAGCTCCCCCAAATATTTTTTGGTAAAACAACACTATTTATCATAACATTCATCATTTCTTTTAAGGTCTCATTTTCCTTTCAGTAATTCCATTTGATTATGGAGATTAAATAAATATGTTTTTGTGAATTATTCTGAACTAACTATATATATTTTGGAAATGAGACTCATATTCACCTCCTAGATCACTTCTTATGCCTTTAATTCTCTTATTGAGCTAATTCTTAACTTTATTTTTGTAATGTTTAAATACATCAATAACTTCATCTTTACTATTAAGTGGATAAACATAAAAAAACCATTATAATCATCTAAGAAGGTGATAAAGTATTTTTTACCACCACTTGAAGGTACTGATTTCATATCACATATTTCAGTGTGTATTAAATCCAAAGGCTCAGAACACCTTTCAACAAAATGAAAGGGTAGTTTAAAAATTTCCGATTCAACACAAACTTGTCATTTCTTACTCGAATAATCAAATATTAATAATAAATCCACATTAATTTATTTATTTTAAGATTTATAATTAATATGGACCAATATTTCATGCCATAAATTAGCACACTCAACCACATAAAACAAAGGAACATTCCTTTCATTCATCTTAGAATCCTTGGCTATAATAGTCATGACATTGAATATAAATAGACTATCACTCATATAGCCCTTACCGACATAAAAATCACTCTTGGAGAGTGATTTTTTTTCCAAAAAAAAAAAAACACTAGCTTGAAGAAATTATTGAAAAAAAGAGATCTTGTCACTAAATTCTTGTGAATATCAGGTATATAAGTATTTTGTTTAGTGTCATAATCTCACCTAAGGTTATTTTCAGAAGTAATTTTCCTGTGACTTCTACTTTGGAAGTTTATGAGTTCCCCATAAATATTTTATCATCAATTCTCACTAATTCATCTGATAAGAACATCCACTTATTACAATAGGAATGAAAGGTGTATCCAATGTCAATCCACCACTAAATTGGTTTTATAATGAGATTACATTCAGAAAACATGGTGAAAAAAATGAAAATGTTCAACTTTAATAGAGAGATTGTAAAGATACACTACATTGTCTTGAAACTTAATCTTTATATTTGGATTTTTACAATCATTGAATTGATTCCTAGGATTTTCATAATTGTTTAATTTTATTTTCAGCTTATTTTGACCATAATTGGGCTCTCATCTAGTGAACTTATGTTTCTTGATCTTTGTGACTCCTTCAACACTGTTGGATTTTGAGATCATGTTTTTACAAATCACTTAATTTTCAAAAATTTGATTGTATTATTCCATCATCAACTGAATAACCTTGTTTTCAAGTGAAATTTCCTTTCTCTTCTACTTAAAATAATTTTTTAAATCTTTCCATGATGGAGGTATTTTCTCAATAAAATCAACAACTTAAATTTTTTCACTTAAATACAAACCTTTAGTGTGAATATCCTGCATAATGACATGTAATTCCTAGAATTGACTCATTATTATTTTTGATTCAATCATATTGAAGTCAAAAAAAATTTCGTCAATTATTTATTCAAACTGGAATATTTTTCCATATACTTATGATCAAGACTCTCCTATAACTTCTTATCATTTTTGAAGAATCTATAAACATTGTAAAGGAATTTTTTGAGACCATTGAGGATATAATTGGAACATTAGAATTCATAATGACTCCAAGAATATAAAATAGTAGAATTATCTATACCCATTTCTAATTTAAAAATATTTGGGGCTTCTTTAATGAGAAACTTTTCTAAAATTAATTTATTAATATAGAATAACATATTTTTTTTCACTTTTTTAAATCACTTCCATTAATTTTTTTATGGCATATCCCCTTAAGAATTTACTGGCTTCACTATGGTGAGAAACATTACCTAATTTGATATAGAAATATTGGCTACAAAAAATAGTTTTGAAAACCAATATTTTAAAAGAATACTATATTAGATAGCTTATTCAACATGCAACACCGATCTTAAACAAACCACAAAATATCATTATTTAAATAGGACCGTTATGACCTAGTCGTTGAATTAAAAGGCATGAATTAGATTAAAATAATTATTAAATATATATATAAAACCTACTCTATAAAAATTTATTGATTAATTCTTAGAATATAAACACTCAATTTTTTAGTAAAGTCATTTTATTCTTCAAAATACCTTTTCTTCAAAAATGGATGTTATTGCTTTTTGTGATTGTATATTATAATTAATTTCTAGAAATTTTATAAATTTTAATTGATAAAAATGATATTATTTTTGTAACAAGTATGTAAAAATTATATTAGAGTGAATTTTTTGGATTTTTCTAAAAATATTGATTTTCTAGTGAATAGTAAAAAAATTTATTTTTTATTGAAAATTATATTTTTTTTTCGAGAATTTACAAAGTTAAATTTTGTTTTAAATTGTGTTTAAAGTAACATTATATATATTATATTATTAATAATCCAACTAAGTTCATTGGAATAAATTTTGTGATTGAATTATTTATAAAAACATTTTAATACTTTAAAAGACATTTTTCTAAAAAATTGTTTTCCACTGTGCTTTGTGTTTTTATCTTAAATTAATTTTTTTCACTTCTAGAAAATGAATCTTAAAAAATAGATTTTAAATTTGGAATAAAGATATCCAAATTTGGTAAATAGGACCCTTTTATTTTTTATCATTATGAATAGTAACCATGGTAAATATTTATCATCTCAGTAAGGGTAAAATAGGTAAAATATGGTTAAACCATGAGATAAGGTCTCAAAATCAACCCAACACATGAATTTATCATACTAGATAGTTTAATTTCATCTATTTACCTCCAAGTATTGAATATATTTTCACTGGGTGCCATTTTAATTTGATTATGACCTTCATATTAATTTATGAAAAGAATAAATATAAAATTCCACTCTCTTAAATTTAATATCACTAAATTTTTTTACATAAGGATAAAAAGGGGATAACTTTAGTTATAAATATTTATTTAAAATATAAGTAATTTTTTATCATGGTAATTTATTTAAATTTTTTATTGATTAAATAACTACTTTAAATTTTTACGCAACACCAATATACTATTTATTCAAATAACAGAAAAATAAAATAAATTATTTTAAAAATATTAAAATTAATAAAATTTGGGAGAATTATTGTGTTCCATAATTTTTTTAGATAAAAATAACACATTATAGATATGTGAAATTTTTATATTTAAACTCCATTTTCATATTGTTTTTAAAGCCAAATTATGTGAATAGTTCTTAAAATGACCTTAATAGTATTTTATGTTAAAAATATATTATTAAAGTATTTAAAAATTTTTTGTTGAAATAGTATAATGGGGATAATATATGGAAAAAAATCCATCACTTTTACATTTATGAGTAAATTTTTACATTTGAAGTAAAAATTTCACCCTATAATTTTAAAAATTCATTACCACAATTAAGATTAAAATTGGTTAACCAATTGGTCAAACCAAAAGATAAGGTTTAAAATGACACCAAAACCTGTCTAAATTTTATTAGATGAGGATATTTAAACCTTATCATATTTTTATTCAAATATATGGAAATATAGAAGCATTTTTCTTGATAATTACTTAATTATATTTTAATATTTTTTAAAATTCCAAGTGTTTCCTCTACCCATATAAAAGGATACCCCATTTTCTAAATTCATCACACAAATTTAATCCATATAGATAAAAAAACCCAGAAAATTTATCTTCTAAAATTCCATATCCACTAATTAGTGGTTCTGGTCTTCTTAAAAGGCCATTCCAAGGTTCTTTAAGAATGAATCTAAAGGATTTCTATCGAAGAAGAGTTAATCTTATTTACCGAATCTCACAAATTTCTTTCTTATTATAATTAATATAAATATGTTTTACCATCCTAAAATAATAACTCAAATATCAAAAATATACTAAGATGTTATTTTTATTATGGTAAAACCATTTTCCATTTCTTTTCCATCCCATGAAAAGTGAAAACATCACTCATGTGTACATACAACTTACTGTATCCATGTAGTGGTGTAATTTATTTTTCATCACCACATTAATTGGAAGGTTATAAATTAGTAAATAATGAATATAAATTATATCTATGATATAATCATGCTTCTATAATTATAATATCATATCCACCTTCTTACCTTCTTGTCTATTGGAAAATGACAACGTCGCTCGTGCATACGTGTGGACTACCACCTCCATGAAGAGATGTGATCCATTTTTCATTTTTTATTTTCATGGATGGTAATAAGTATTGATTTAATGAATCTATATTACATATATGATATTATAATTATTCTTTAAAGGTGAATTTTTATTTACTTTTCTTTCATTCCATCCATCTAAAAGTGAAAAAAAAGTTTATGCGTACGTACGACCTACCGTTTCCACGAACAATGTCATTCATTTTTATATATTTACCTTTAATGGATGATTTTAAATATGTTTAAAATGAATATATATTATATTAATATCATGATTATAATTTTTTATATGATGGAACCATGATCAAAGTAAAAGGATCAGAACTATCGTACTGAAACTTATGTGAAAAGAAGACAATTAACACCTGGAAACAACCGTTTTAATAAGGAATTATTAATAAATGGGTGTTGAAATATTATAAATGGATAAAATATTATTTTATAATAATTAATATTATTTTAGTATGGAATTATAATAAATTTAAATTTATTATATATGAGGCTAAAAGAACTTATGAAACAAGTCATAACCAAGGTAAGGTGATTCTTAACTCAATATCCATTCATTGGGTTATAATTCTACTTCATTTACTATATAATTACATATTTATTTTAAATGAAATATTATTATATTATGTTTTATTTACAATTATTTTGCGGTGATTTACATTTTTCACATATAATCACTTCATTGATTAATTCTCACTTAAATGATATGATCTTTGTAGGGGTTTCTCATCTCACCTTTGTTTCTATGGGACATATGATATATTCACCACTTGTTTCTTACAAGTTATATATATACTATGCATTTGATATGATATATCATTATTCCCTTTAAATTAATGGTATTAAAAGTTTCATTTGAAGTTATTTATTTCATGGGGGGTATGATTCAAAAGTTACAAAAGCAGTAAGGGTTTATTTCATAATCTCTTCATTACTTGGGATTATTTATGCTTGAGTTTCCATTGAGAGAATTATATAATCACTCTATCTTAAAACTAATAAATTTTATTGTTATCTAGTTATTTATTAAAATTATATGTTTTCATTTCATTTTTCCTCTCTTAATTACTTAGGATACCAAAATAATGGTTTAAGTAAAACCAAACTTTTTTTTCTTTCAGTCATGAATATTTTTCTTCTATGTCCATATTTTATTTAATTTTTTTTAAAAAGTATTGTTAATATTCTAAAATGATAAATTAAAGTCATTTTAACCATTTTATAATTTTTATATAATGGTTTAAAATGAAACTTCATTCCATTTTCCAAATGATGCACCTTTTACTAAAGCTCTGAACAAAATATTTATTTTAACATACACCACATAAAAAAATTTTCCCACCATGATATCTAATATTTTATTTGAAGTTTAATTTACAAATTTTCGAGATTATTTTCAAATAAAATTTTTTCCTTAATATTTTTGGGTTTTTTTATTTTTAATAAGTGATTTAAAAATGAAAAGGGAATTTTCCTCAGAAAATCTTCTAGTGATATTTTTTAAAGTATTTTAATATATATCAACATTCTTTGGTGAATATTATGATTTAATAGGGTTGTAATATTTTGATACCATTCACCATATTAACATGGTTGACTTATGATTATGTTATATTTATTGATTGGGTAAAATACTAAAATTTCATTCTAGTTTTTCAATACGAGTTTTTACATTAATTATATTTCACCCCTTTCATATGATGAATGCACTGGACTTAGTAAGTGATTAGTGGTTCCTGATATAGATCCTAGATGCATTAGTAGATCTCACAAGACAAACTATTTTTGATTTTTAGCCAAGGCCTTACCCATTTATGTAATATGTCAATGCATAAGGCCTTGATAATAAGTTTATGATGTCTAATATTATGCATTCCACCATTATGAAACCAGTTATTGATGTCCATGTGATTATTTGAATAGTTATGATATCCATGGATAAGTTTCAATCTCATGTGATTATTTATATGATATTATTTGATCATAATTTATTCCTACCATATTATTATACATGCTCAAGTTGTTGATTAAATGTAATGTGTTTTCAGTTATTCACCTTTCCATATTGATATACCTTACTTATTATATGATAGCTTCCACTATTCAAATTCCCTTACTAAGAATTTTAGATCACCCATTATTTGTTTTTCTTTCCCTGGGATATGAATAAAGATATTATGAAAGATATCATGGATGCAGTAATGTTTCTTATACTATGTTTGTATATTTCTAATGCAATATGGGAATTATTTATACATATATTTTACCAAGAATACTAATGTATTTGGTCTTTTAGGATGTGATCACTTGTATCTAGTACCAATGTAATAAAGTAACCATCGACCTTGGAATATAGGGTATTTACATTTGGTATCAGAGAAAGTTTATTATAAACCTTGGGAAATATATTTAGTAAAACATATATTAGGAAACATAACTCTATAAAAAACTTTTAGGATATGTATAACTATAGGAAAATATTATAATGTTTTTGGTAAGGTATAGATTATGTGGTTTTCCTTAGAAATAAATCCTTATCTCGATACTATAAGTGGAGGTGGTTTTGGAATAGATGCATCTAGTGGTAATAACCCTAAAAAAAGTTGTTCGAATATATCCCATCCATAATTATAATTCACGGTGAGTGTTCCCTTACTGTGCACCTTGTTCGACACTCCTGAGAGATATTCTAAGGTTAATTCACATTTTATTTATGAACCATTATGATTAATGAGATAATAGATCTTATATAAACCTATGATATTCCATAGTGATATGGGATAAACCTAAAGTGTCTTGGGTTGATAAGTCTAAGGTTGATCATAAGTTAAAAGGAATAGATGCCACTTTTGAGGTTTTATACAACGGTAGTTTAACATGATTAAAGATATTTTCAGAATATAACCATTTAGTTGAGTATCTATTTTAGTGAAAAGGTTATTTGAGCAACAATGATTTTATATTTTGTAGACAAAATTTTAAATTTATTGATAATACCTTAAGGGTTAATATGATCTTTGATGTTGTGGTAATTATGGGTTATTATAATTTGGGAACATATATTTTATCATATAGATAACCATGGGATTGAAAAGTGATTTGGAGACTAAGTGATTAAATTTATTTTAAAATAAGTTCACTATATTATTGGGGGATTTTATATGATTAAGGTAAAGGAAATATTATTTTCTAGGATGAGATTTCATTTGAATAATAAAGTTTGAGTTATATTTTAGAAGCATACATGATTTTATTAAGGATTTTTGGTCATTAAAGTTATTTATATAAAATATTAGTATATTTTAGAGAATATATGACCATGGAATATAAATTTTTGGTATGATAATTTAAGAAGTAATTGATGCTATTTGGAGATAAATGTTAAATTTAACTTGGAAGAATATGTGATCAAATCATTATAATCTTTGGGTTTATTTCTTAGTCATGAATATTTTAAAAAAACTAAGGATAATTATTTATCGAATGATTTAATTTGAGAAATTTTTTTATTGAGGATTTGAAGATTAATGTTGTATTTCTTCATATGAAGGTTTATTCATATTATCTTACCTTGTACTAAATTTTTTGGTTTTAGTAAATGTATAATGAAAGTAGGAATAACTTATTATCTTTTTTTGGATATTGTGATCTATTAGAAGTTTATATTAGTGCTTCAAACACCCCCCTGAAATTACATTTTTATTATTTTGAGAAACCATTTTTTGGTTAAGTGGGGACCTTACATAACCTTTCATATCCACATATACACCACAAAACCAAATTCAAAATTGAAAATTAAACTTTCAAAATTATAATTTCAAACTATAACATCATCACCACCTAGGGCCATGTCCCACCTCGTGTCATGTACCCTGACACAAAACAAACATATTGTCATACCATATCATCGATGAGGAAGCTTCTAGAATCTATCATCATCATAGTTGATCGCTATCATCATCGTTGGAAAATACAAAAATTTTAGAGAATCACCAGGAACACAACCATGCCACTTTCACAATGTCCCTGAGAACCATACCAATCCAAAGAAACCACCAGTAAATCATAAACAAACCATTGTCAAGGGAGAAAAACCACCACCCCGGAGGCATGTTACTTCCCAACATCAAAGAGAACATAAAATGAAGAGCTGGAAGAGAAAATACCATGACAGAGTGCCTCATAGATTCAATATTTGGGATAAATATGTACAAAGTTTTTAGATAGTTCCCTTTTATTTTTTTACATTATGAATAGTAATTATGGTAAATATTTGTCACCTTGGTAAGGGTAAAATAGGTAAAATAGGGTTAAAACCATGAGATAAGGTCTTAAAACCAACCCAACACTTGGAAATATCCTATTGGATGGGTGGAGTTAGGATATTTCCATCCATGTATTGAATATATGGTCACTTGGAGCCATTTTTCTTTGATTACGACCTTTATATTAATTTAAGTAAATAATAAAAATAAAATATCAATCTCTTGAATTTAATATCTATAATTTTTTTACATAAGTATAAAAAAGATAAGTTTGGTTCTAAATATTTATTTAAAAGATAAATTAATTTTTATCAAGTTAATTTAATTATAATTTTTTAATTATTAAATAATTACCTTAAATACTTATGTAACACCAATATAGTATTTATTAAATTAATATAAAAATAAAATAAATAATTTAAAAAAAATTAAATTTAATAAAATTTTGGTGAATTATTATTTTACATTAATTTTTTATATAAAATAATGTATTATAAATGTTTGAAAGGTTTACATTCTAAGTTCATTTCTTTCATGTTGTTTTCAAATTTAAATTATGTGAATAGTTCTTAAAATGACATTAATAGTATTTTATGATAAAAATATTTTATTAAATTAATTAAAAATCATAAAAACATTAAAAGAGGAAAATGGGATAATATATGGTCTAAAATTTCATAACTTTCCTATTTATGAGCAAATTTTTACATTATAAGTAAAATTATAACCCTTTAATATTAAAAAATCATTACCGCAATTAAGATTAAAATTGGTTAACTAGGGAGTGAAACCAAAATATAAGGTTTAAAATGACACAAGAACCTATCTAAATTTCATTTTATAAGTAAATTTTTACATTATCCTATTTTTATTTAAATCTATGGATATTTTGAATCATTTTTCTTGATAATTACTTAATTATATTTTAATATTTTTAGTAATTCCAAGCGTGTCCTTTCCCACTTTTATAAAAGGACACCCCTTTATACCAATTCTTCATACCACTTTGAGACATATAAATCGACCAAATCATAACCATTTATCTTATTAACTTCCCTATCCACTAATTAGAGGTATTTTTATTCTTAAAAGGCCATTATAAGGGTCTTTAAGAAGTAATCTAAAACAACTCTACTGAAAAAGTGGTAATCATCTTTACCAACCCTTTCAAATTTATTTCTTCTTATAATTCATATAAATAAATTTTAATCATCCTAAAAAAACAACTCAAGTATATTAATTATATTTAAATGTTATTATGATTATTTTACAACTATTTTCTATTTATTTTTCATTTCATGAAAATAAAAAACATCACTTGTGTGTACGTATGACTTACTGTCTCCACGTAACAGTGTAATTCATTTTTCATCACCACTTTACTTGAATGGTTATAAATATATAACTAATGAATATATATTATATTTATGAAATAATTATTCTTATTTAATTATAATATCATATCAAACTTATTACCTTTCAATACATTAGAAAATGATAACATCACTCATGCGTATGTGTGGACTAACACCTCCACGAAGCGATGTGATCTGTTTTTCATTTTCACTTTATATGAATGGTAATAAGTATTTATTTAATGAATATATATTATATATATTATATATATTATATATGTTATATAATAATTATTATTTAAATGTGAATTAATTTTTTTCTCTCTTTCATTCCATCTGTCAAAAGTGAAAACAACGTTCATGTGTACGTACAACCTACCATCTCCATGAATGATGTAATTTATTTTTCTATCATTAGATTTAATGGATGATTGTAAATATATATATAATGAATATATATGATATTTATATCATTATTATATTTCTATATATGATGGAACTATGTTCAAAGTATAAGGATGAAGACTGGTGAATTGAAACTTACGTGAAAAATGAGACAATTAACACTCAAAAAAAAATAATTTTAATAAGGAATTATTAATAAATGAGTGTTGAAATATTATAAGTGTATTATATATTATATTTTAATTATTTAAAATATTTTTATATAATTATAATAAATTTAAATTTATTATACAGGAAATCGCTTATAAAGAAAGTCAGACCTCAGGTAGGGGGTTCTTTTAATCAATTTCCATTCATTGGCTTATACTTCTAATTAATCAGCTATGTGATAATATTATTATGTGTTAAATGATTGATAATTTTATTATATAGTATTTAAACTTTTTTTTATTTAATTTTTTCACACATAATTACTTCATTGATTAATTCTCACTTCAATGATATGATATTTGTAAGGGTTTCTTGTCTTACCTTTATTTCTGTGAGACATATGCCTTATTCACCCCTTATTTCTTTCATGTGGTATATATACTACCACTTTGATATAATATATCATGATTCACTTTATATTCATGGTATTTAAAGTTTTATGTTAAGTTATTTCATTCATGAGGGTTATGATTTAAAAGTTACAAAAGTGGTAAGGGTTTATTTCATAATCTCATCATTATTCAGTATTGTTTATGTTTAATCCTCCATTGGGGGAATTATATGATCATTATATATTAAAAAAAATATTTTATTCTCCGATATTTATTTTTTTAAATTATATTTTTTCCTTTAATTTTCCTCTCTTAACTACTCAAGATAACAAAATGACGTTTTTAAGGAAAACCAACCTTATTTTTCTTTTAGTCTAGAATCATTTTCTTCCATGTATATATTTTATTTAAAATATTTTCAAGATTTTTTTTACTATTCTAAAATGATTTATTAAATTCCTTTTTATTATTATTTAATTTTTATAAAAATATTTAAAAGGAAAGTTTGTGACGTTTTCTAAATGAGGCAACTTTTACTAAAGGTGTGAACAAAATATTTATTTTAACATACACCGTACAAATGTATTTTCCCACTATCATTTTTAATATTTTATTGGAAGACTAATTTAAAAGTTTTGAATTTTATTTTCAAATAAAATGGTTTCCTTAATATTTTTAAAATTTTTAAATTTTTAATAATTTATTTTAAAATTAAAAGGTCATTTTCTTTAAGAAATCTTCCAGTGATTTTTTAAAGTATTTTCATCTATGTTAACATTATTTGGTGAATATTATGCTTTACTGGAGATGTAATATTTTGATACCATTAACCATATTACTCTAGATGGATTATTATTATGTTTTATTTATTAATTGGGAAAAATATTAACATTTCTTATGCTGATTTTTCAATACAAATGTTTATGTTGATTATGTTTCACCCCTTTCATATGATGAATTCATTAGACATAGTAAGTGACATATGGGTCCCACTATATCCCCTTTATGAATTTTTAGGTATCATGAGATAAACTATTTTGGTTTTTTGGTCAATAACTTGCCCATTTGTATAAGATGTCTTGGCATGAGGCCTTGAAGGTATGTTTATAATGTTCAAAATTATGAATTCCATCATTATGAATAGTTAATGTCCATATGTTTATTAATATCCATGTGATTTTTTGAATAGTTATTATATCCATGGATAATTTTCAATATCATGTGATTATTTATATTTATTTTATCACCATTTATTCTTGGAATATTATTCTTTGTTCTTAAGTTATTGTTTAAATGGAATGTGTTTTCAGTTATTAACTTTTTCATATTGATTATTGATTATTTATTATATGATAACTTATACTATTCACATTCACTTTTTGAGAATTTTATCTCACCCTTTATTTGTTTTCTTTTCCCCAAGATATGAAGAAGTATATTGTGAAAGATATCAAGAATGCAAGAATGTTTCTTATGCTATGTTTTTATATTTCCAATATAATATGAGAATCATTTATATATCTAGTTTACCAAGACTACAACACTATTCAGTCCTTTTGAATGTGATTTCTTATATCTAGTACCAATATAATAAAGTTACCACCATCTCTAGGATACTATATTTGGGATATTTATAGTTGGTATCATACGAATTTTTGCAGAAACATTGGGAACTAGATTTAGTAAAACATATATTGGAAAAAATAACCCTATGGAGGACTTTGAGGATAGTTATAATTATAGTAAAATTTCATAATATTTTTGATAAGGTAAATATCATGTGGGTTTCCACAGAAATACATCCCTCTCTAGATAATAAAAGTGGGCATGGTTTTGGTATATACGCATATAGGGGTAATAACATTGAAAATAATCAGTAAAATATATCTCAACCATCATTCTAGTGCATGGTGAGTGTACCCTTACTATGAACATGGTTTTACACTCCCAAAAGATATGATAGGGTTAATTTATATTTTCCTTTTCAACCATTAAGATTAATGATAGAATAGAACCTATGTAAGCCTACGATATTCCATAGTGATATAGGATAAACCTAAAGTGCCTTGGGTTGATAAGTCTAAGGTTGATCAAAAGTTTAAAGGAATATATTCCCTTTTTGAGGTTTTATGTGATGAGAGTATAAAATGATTAAGGATTTTTTGTTATTTGTTTATGGAAATATAGAACTTTAGTTTAATATCTATTTTAGTGAAAAGGTTACTTGAGTAATAATGATTTTATATTTTGTGGACAAAAGTTTAAATTTATTAATAACCTTAAGAGTTAACATGATATTTAATGTTGAGGTTATTATGTATTATTACAATTTGGTAACATATGTTTTATTATATAGATAACCATGGGAATGAAAAGAGATTTGGTGACTAAGTGATTAAATTTATTTAAAAAAATCACTATATTTTTGGGGAATATCATATGATAAGGGTAAAGGGAATATTATTTTTGAGGATGATATTTCATTTTAAGAATAAAATTTGAGTTATATTTTATAATTATACATGATTTTATTATGGACTTATGGTGATTTGGGTTATTTATGGGAAATATTAGTAGATTTTAGATAATATATGTCTATGACATATATATTTTTGGAATGATACTTTAAGAAGTTATTGATGTTATTTAGAGATAAATATAAAATTTATGTTGGAATAATATGTGATCAAATCATTATAATATTTGGATTTCAATCTTATTTGGGAATATTTTGAATAATTTTAAGGATAGTTATTTATCAAATAATTTAAGTTGAAAATTGGGTATGATTGAGGCTTTGGAGATTAATGTTGTATTTCAACATGTAAAGGTTTTTTCATATTATCTTACCTTGTGATAACTAATTTGGTTTTGCTAAATGTCTAAAGATAAGAGGAATAACTTATTATCTTTTTTGGTCATTGACTTTCTCATGATCAATCAATTTCTTATGATCAATGTTCTCTATAACTCTCCATCATTATTTGGAAATTATATTTTTCATAGATGTATATATTTTAAATTCCCACTAATGTTCTTTTATCTTGAAACCTAGTTATGTGTTATTCTATATCACGTTTTTATTTTCCTTTCCCACTTTTCAGGAGGAGGTTTTATTGTCCCTTTTTATGATTTGGGTTTTCAATATAGGTATTTTAAAATTTCAAACCCTTGATTACCGATATCAAGTTAAAATTATGAGGACACAATTTATTAAAGTGTGGGAGAATGTGACACCCTTATATTATAAAAGAACATTATATTTAATAGTGTATTCAACATGAAATACAAATCTTAAATAAACCATGTAATATTATAATTTAAATATGACTATTATAACATATTAATTTAATTAGAGGGTATAAATAATATTAACCAAATTATGAAATATATATAAAGGAACTACTAAATAAAAATTTATTGATTAATTATCAGGAAATAATCACCTTATTTTTTTTTAAATACATTTTCTTCAACAATGGTTTTTATTGATTTTTGTGAAAGAATATTATATTTAATTTCTATAAATTTTATAAATTTTAATTGATAAAAGTATATTATTTTTATAATCATCATGTAAAAAGTATCTTAGAGTGAATTTTTTGGATTTTTCTAAAAAGATTTATTTTCCATCGAATAGTGAAAATACTGTTTTTTGATGAAAATTTTATTTTTGTTTCAATCATTTATAAAGTTAAATTTCGTTTTTCAATGATTTCAAATCAAATTTAGTTCTTTTATATTATTAATAATCAAATTAAGTTCATTAGAATCAATTTTAGGGTTTATTTTTTGTATAAACACATTCTTATACTTAAAAAGGATTTTTCTGAAAAACTGTTTTTCATTACATTTTAAATTTTTATCTTAAATTAATTTATACCACTTCTAGAAATTTAATCTTGAATAATAGATTTCATATTTGGAATCGGTAGGTCTAAATTTGGTAAATGTAATTACCCCAACTCTAGTAAACCAGAACTTGATTCAACTTTATTACATTTTCATAAGGTATAAAGAATCACATCCCAAAGGATCGAATAGTTTAGTAGTATTGGTAAACTAGATATATGTACTTGATTCTTGAATTTAATTTGAATAAAAAAATTAAAACAATTTTGTTTCAATAATATCATAATTTTATCTATCATATCCTTGTGTATCATTCTTAGTACACTTCTTGGATTTCTGGGAAAAGAAACAAATATGGGTGACCTCAAATTCTTAGTAATAGTTAAGTACAACGGAAGCTATCATGAATCAATAAGCATAATCAACATGGAAAGGAAAATAAATTAACACACATTCCATTTAAATAAATTGACTATCATGAATTATTGAGGAATAATCAATATAGTAAGGTAAATAATTGAGCACACATTCCATTTAAATAACTTGACTATCATGAATAGATAAGGTTTAGTCAATATGGCAAGGTAAATAACTAAACACACATTCCATTTTAAATAACTTGAATATCATGAATAGATAATTCATAATCAATATGTAAAGTTAAATAACTAAACACATAGGTCATTTAAATAACTTCACTATCATGAATAGATAAGGAATAATCAATATGTTAAGGTAAATAACTTAAAACACATTTCATTTAATCAATAACTAAGAATGAAATGATTCTATAGATAATATAATTGAAAAAATATCATGGGTAATAATAAATGAATTATTAAGGAAAGAAATGTTTAATTATTGGACATCTTGATATCAGGCATCATGATACCACTACTGTCAAGACCTTTTACAAGATAGTTTAAAACTATGGGTAAAAACCCATTTAATGTTAGCCTAATGATTCACATCATGAGACAATAGATGCATCAAGGGGGTATATAATTTTGGGCCCCACCCATCATTACATTTACAAATAATTCATCATATATCAAATAATTGATTTAATTCCTGAATAATGTGCTTTATCATCAAATATCCGTATTGAGTAAAGAATACTGATTTATCAATATTTTCCCAGATAAATAAATAAATTTCAATATAGAACATCATATGTATAAATTATATATGTTTTAATAAATAAAAATAGACATGATAGTTAATATGTAAATTTAGGGGAAATTTAATTTCTAATGATCACATGAAAGTGAATATTTCAATAGAAATTTAATGAATACAAAAATGAATCAAGAAAGTGAATGCTGATAATTTACTTAGTTAAAATGATGAAAAACCACATATATAAAGAATAATTACAGTATCAACACAACATATACCCATTGGAGTATAATTAAAATAAAGGTTTGTTGTCATTGATGAATTGAAATACCATATAAATATCTTTAAAAACATTTTTGAGAAAAATACCCTTTTTACATTGAAAATATATTTTAAAAAAAAATTAAAGTTCACAATTTTTTTGAAAATAATTTTATTTTAAAATAAACATTGTAACTTATAAATTAATCTTTATAATATTTAGTGTTCATGAAGATAGAAAATTTTATACATTTCGTACACATTAAAACAAAAATTCCTTTTACATTTTTAGTAAAAACCAAACTGGTATTGTTTGGAAAACAACATGAAGATTCCTTTAAAAGAATTTTTAAAAAGTAAAAAATGGGTAAAAATGTATTTAATAAATCATTTGGATAATTTTAAAACATTTTTTAATAATTTTTTAGAAAACATGGTTTTGGAAGAAAAAAGATTTTTGACTGAAGAGAGAAATGAAATATGGTTTTCTTAAAACCATTTTCTCAAAAAATTTATGTACCAATGAGTGGAAAAAATGGAACTATTACTTGAAAAATTCATGAATAAAAATATTAGAAGAAAATAAAATTGTTTCATTATACAATGATCAAATAAATTCCTTCAATGTAAATTCAATCATAAACAATCTCTATTATAATGAGATTGTGAAATAAACCCTCACAAAGATTGTAATGCTAAAGTTATAATTAATCAATGAATGGGTTATGTGTATCAAATGTAAATATACATAAAATAAGTGGAAATAAAACATAACATAATAAAAATTCATTACATACATAATATTATAATATCAAATACAATGAAGAAGTAATATAACCCAATGAAAGGAAATTGAGTTATGAAATTCTTTACCACTTGGTAACTTTTAAGTAAAATCCACTTGGATGGAATAATTAAAATTTAAAATTAAAATACCATGAATTATTAATGAATTGAGATATTATATTTCAAATTGTAAGTATATACACCATATAAAAAAAATTATGTGCATAACATTTTAATATTCTATAATGAAGGGATATTGAGATGAAGTCCCTTACCTCACACTTCCCTTTGGTTGAACATACTTTAACCTCTTATATAATGGTTTTAAGCATGTTATTAATTTATAAAAGATCTATATTCCTATTTATAATATCATATAATATCCTATTATAACATCTTATCAATATTTCATTAATAATATTTCATTATTTTCATTGTTTTTATTGTTAATTTCCTCGTTTCCTCATGTGTGTTTTGTCATGAAAGTCCTAGTTCTTACACATTATATAGTTTCAGAATCTAAAAAATGATATTAATGTGATCAAAATATTTTTTTTTCATTGTATACATATTTATAATCATTATTTAAATTTGAACATGGACAATGGATCACATCACTTCGTGAAGATGATAGGTTATACGTACGCACGAGTGACGTTATCATTTCCTTAATGGGTGAGAGGGTAAGGAAGTGTGTGTTCATTAATTTTACCGAATCAATATAATTTAATATATATCACATATATTTAATAAACTTTTCCATATTACCTTTAATGTAAAGTTTAAGTAAAAAAAATCATATCGCTTCGCGAGGCAGTAGTCCACCATACACATGATCGACAATTTCATTTCTCATTTGATGGAAAAGGATATGGATATACTTCAGGTAATTAACATAATAACATCTAAGTATATTAAAGATATTTGTGATATCATATTATCATGGTTTAATAATATTTTAAGGAGGTGTAAGAAGAAACAAAAAAAATCTCATTTCAGAACATTGCCTCTTCTTCAGACAACTTCTTTAGGTTTGCACCAAAAGCCTTCATAGTTTGGATTTATGATCAAAACAAGGGATATAGGATGATTTTAGGTGATTGGGTAATTTATTTAGGTAGGTATTGTCTGAACCAAATAGATTTGGAATTGTGAATAGGGGAGGATAGGAGGTGACCTTTTATAAGTGGGGGAGAGGAAACACATGGTTTTTTTGAAAAGAATCAACTACACCCACATTTTTATCATGATAAAATCCTTAAAAATGGGTCATTATCAAACCTTATAGGTGATAAGGTCTAAATATGTCTATAAAATAGGGGTTTTATAAGTTGGTAGGTCATTTTAACCCTTATCTTTTTAGTTTAACCCCCCCCCCCTGATAAATCGGTTTTTACCTCAATCGTAATAATTAATTTTTACTAATTTTACTATTAATAATGGTAAAAATTTAAGTTAAAATTATTAGATGATATAAATTATTATGATTCCAAATTTGGAATCCATATTTAAAAATTCAATTCATAAAATTGGCATAATCCAATTTAAAATTATACCTACTGATGTAGTGAAAAAGTGGGTTTCCAAAGAGAAAATTTTCATAAGTATAAAAGATTTTAATATCAAAATTAAAAATTAAATTGATTGAAATTAACTAAATTAGTTAAATTTAAATATAATTGAACCAATTTTACTTAAAAATCAATTTTAAATATAAATTAACCTTGTAAATTATTTAAATAAAAATATAATTTTCAATAAAAATCAGTATTTTTTACTATTCATAGAAAAATGAAACTTTTTAGAAAAATAAAAAACATTAACCTTAAGATAATTTTTATATTATGATTTTAAAAATTAATTTCATTTTTTAAAATAAATTTTCTAAAAGTGATAAAAAATAATTTTAAATTATGCGCGTAAGGAGAAACTAAACCATTTTTTAGAAAAATATAGTTTTTCAGAAAACATTTCATTTTCATTTAAATGGTTCATTTTTTATTTCAAAAGATAACCATAATTTAGTTAGTAATATTAATACCCACCAATTTAATTTCTAGGTTATAATGGTATACTATATTATGGTTCATTTAGGCTTGGGGTTACATATTCCGCAAGCTATTGAAGAGATTAAATCTAAAGAAATATATTTCATGGGTTGTTTAAGCTCGATGTTGAGTGTCGCACATGCTATTGAATAAAATGATATTATTTTAAAATCTCAGGGTGTTAAATTCTCCCCAAATTCAATAAATTTCATCCTTGTAATTTAAACTCGATCTTAGTAATCAAGGTTTTGTTATTTCAAAATACCATTTTTGAAAACCCACATTGTAAAAGGGTTAATAAAACTTTCTCTTGATTAGAGAGAAAGGTAAATATAAAGATCATATCGAATAACACATAAATAGGTTTCCAAGTAGAAGAAAATAGGTACAATGTGAATATATGTACATTGAAAAAAAGCATAAATAATTATATATAGTGATAAAGATCATTGATTAAAATAAAGTGAATGATCAATGGAAAGTTAAGGACCTCAAAACCATAAATATGTGATGATTTAAAAGACCAATTGATTCATCAGATATAAATTTAATAGGATAATTTTTTTGTTTCAATATACTTTTCCTAAAGTTTAGGAATTATTTTACTGTCTAATAAGATAAGTAAATATTCTTACTTGATATCTTTCTATTTGATAAGTAAAATTTCATCCTTTGTTTGTGCTTTGATCAATTTACACTTCATATATTACTCCAATAAATGAATTTCCAAAGTTAATTTTTATGTCTGAAGAACTAAAATTAAACTTTAATGGATTTTAAGATCCATAAAAGAGTAAAAATTATTTCTACCTATTTCTAAATATTTTCCAAAACCAATATGATTAGCATATGTTATCCAATATAATACATTAATCTCGAAACCTCAATAGTAACACCACTAGTTCATCATTAATATTTATTCTTCAAATAATTTAACTAAAACAATGACTTATTAACTTGGACATAATGTGGGATAGTGGTATGCACTAAACCCTTATCCTCCTTTGGTTATGGGTTTAAGCCTCATGACCTTTTCGGATATGACAGGTTTTAACCTAGTATGCAAGTTGTTTTTTATAAAACCTTATTAATATAATTCCTATAACATTCCCAAATTTTGATGACCCATAATTATTAAAACATTAAAGATAAGATAAAACTTAAAGGTTACCAATAAATTTAATCTTAAGTCTAAAAAAATGTAAGGTCATTCTTCCTCAAATAATTTTTTTATACACTATACCATTAGGTTCTCTTCCCATTAATGTTTTCCAAAAATATCATTAATCATGTTATATTCCTACCACAACAATTTTAAAAATGAAAATTTAAGACATTAAAATTATGATCAACCTTAAACTCATAAACCCATGATGGTATTTATAACTATTAAGTTAATGAATACATATATACTTCTAAAATTTTACACAATACTTATATATTTCATGATTCTTATAACCAAAATAATATTTGTAAAAAATAATTATATAATATAATTATTGAATCCTGATACAAAATACTTCAAGCATTTTATTTCAATATAGGTACTTCATTGTTCTAGGTTTTAACCTTTAGAAGAGGGAATTGACTCAGATAATTCCTAGGTTCTCAATATTTAAGACAAAGAACTATAAATGGATCCCTATGATGAAATTTATTTCCTTTCATCATACTCTTTGTTTTTTCTCAGTAATTAATTGCTTTATTCCCTTATTTTACTCACATAAAACATTTTCCCATTCCTTTAAAACAATTTACTAGGTATCTATTTCCATATTTCTATCATGAAGGTAATCGAGCCTTCTTTCCTACATGGTATCTACCACTCGATCTCTTGGTGAACTCCATATGCATATTATTTAGTGAGTCTGGGAGTTGGTTAAATGTATAGATTATTAATCATATTTTGTGATAACTAATTAGGTATAATCATGATATATTTCACTCCTTTAATACTCACATTTTGTTTCTCATAGTCAACATAGTATCCTTTATGTTAAATGTTAACACAATTCCTTCAGGTTTTATCTATTTACTAAAACCAAAAATCATAGTGTGAGAAACAATAATCATAGTGGGAAAACCATATAATAATTTATAGGATGTCTAAATCATTACACCTTATTTTCAATACAAGATACCATAGACTTAACATAGGTAATTAATTCTCATAATCTATTCAAATCCTTCATAATAGTTTGTAAATAAAATGTGAATGATCTAAAAATATCCCCCAGGAGTATCAAACAAGGTGCACTGTAAGGCCTGTTTTCATGTACTAGGTAATGATTGAGTCAAGACCAACATTCATTTTTCAGAGTTATTACCCCTAGGTGGATCTGGGCTAGAATCATGTCAACTTGTAGTATCTAGATAGGGATGTATTTTCAGGAAAAACAAATAATCTTTACCTTATAAAAACGTTGATATGTTCTTATATACTTATCCTCAAAGTCTATCATATGGTTATGTTACATAATCTATATTTTCTTTAATCTAGTTATCTAGGTTTATCTGAATCTTTATCTAATACCAACTATAACAACCCTAACTCCAGTAACCTAGAGCTCGTATCTAATTTATCACATTGAAATAAGATATAAGGAATAACATCCTAAAGGACCAAATAGTTTAGTAGTCTTGGTAAAAAAGATACATACTTGAGTCTTTCATTACATTTTAATACAAAAATCACAACATAGTTTTTTTTCAAGAATATCACTATTACCTCTATAATATCCTTTTATATCATTCTTAGTACGCTTCCTAGATTCATGATAAAGGAAAAAAATAAGGGTGAGATCAAATGATCAGTAAGTATTAAGTACAACTGAATCTATCATGAATCAGTATGAATAATCAACATGTAAAGGTAAATAACTGAACACACATTCTATTTAAATAACTTAACTATAATTAATAGGTATGTAATAATTAATATATAAAGGTAATTAATTGAACACATATGTCATTTAAATAACTTGACTATCATGAATAGATAAGTCTTAATCAATATGAAAAGGTAAATAAATGAACACACATTCTATTTAAATAACTTGCATATCATGAATAGATAAGTCATAATCAATATAACAAGGTAAATAACTAGAAACACATTCCATTTAATCAATAAATAAGAATGAAATTCATCTAGATATGATATAATTATGAAAATATCATGGATAATAATAACAGAATTATTAATGAAGTAAATTCTTAATTATTGGATATCATGATCTTAGGAATCATGATACCTCTACTGTCAAGACCTTTCAAAAGACAATTTAAAACTATGGGTAAAAACACATTTAATGCTAGCTTACTGATTTGCCTCATGAGACTACTGATGCATCGAGTGGTGATATAATTCTGAGCGCCATCCATCACTACAATTACAAATCATTCCTCTTATATTAAATAATCAATTTAATTCATGAACTATGTTCCTTATCATAAAATATCTCCATTGAGTAAAAAAGGGGATTTATTAATATTTACCAAGATAAACAAATAAATTTCAATGTTGAACAACGTATGTAGAAATGAAATATAGTTTAATAAATAAACATATCCATGATAAATAATATGGATATTAAGGGGAAATTTAATGTCCAATTATCATAGAAAAATTAATATTTCAAGGGAAAGTTAATGACTACAAAAATGAATTAAGAAAGTGAATGTAAATACTTTACTTGTTCAAAATGATTATAAATAATCCATAGAAATAATAATTATGGTATCAATAAAAACATCCCTAGTGGAGTATCATTAAAGTAAAGGTTTGATGTCAATGATGAATAGAAATTCCATAAAAATATATTTAAAAACATTTTTGAGGAAAATATCTTTTTTTACTTTGAAAATATATTTAAAAAAAATAAAATTTTACAAAAAATTTTGAAAATAAATTTCTTTGAAAATAAAATTTTTAACTTATAAATGAATCTTTAAAAAATTGAGTGGTTATGATAGAATAAATTTTTTATATACCATACATGTTAAAACAAAGATTCCTTTCACATTTTTGGTAAAAAAATGGACCTTGTTTGGAAAGAGACATGAAGGTTGAGTTAAAAAAAAATTAAAAAATTAAATCATGTGTAATAGTATCTTTAATAAATAAATTTGAGAACGTTAAAAAAAATTTTAAAACATTTTTAGAAAACATGGTTTTGGAAAAAAAGGATTTCAACCAAAGAGAGAAATGAAGTCATATTTGCTTAAAAATATTTTATCAACAATTTTATATACTAATGAGTGGAAGAATTGATACTATTACATGAAAAATTCATAAATAACCATATGAGAATAAAATTAAATGTTTTTATTATCTAATGATCAAATAATTTCATTCAATGTAAATTTAAGCATAAATAATCCATATTATAATGGAATTGTGAAATAGACCCTCACAAAGATCATAACATTAAAGTAATAATTAATCAATGAATAAATTATGTGTATCAAATGTAAATATACGTAAAAAAATTTAAATAGAACATAATATAATCAAAATTCATTACACACATAATCTTAGAATATCTAAGATAACAAATAAGTACTATAACCCAATGAAAGGAAATTGAGCTATGAAATTATTTACCACTTGGTAACTTTTAAGAAAAATATAATTGGATGAAAAAAATTCAAATTTAAACTTAAAATACTATTAATTATTAATTAATCATGATATTATCAGTTAAATTGGTAGTATATACACCATATAAAATAAAATAGGTGCATAACATTTTAATATTCCTCAATGAAGGGAAATTGAGACAAAGTCTCCTACCTCACACTTCATTTTGGTTGAACATGATTTAACCTATAGTATAATGATTTTAATCATGTTATTAATTTATACCAGAACCAGAACCATATTCATATTTATAATATCATATATGATTCTATTATTACATCTTATCACTTGTTTGTTAATAATATTTCATTATTTTAATTATTTTGGGTTTTAATTGCTTTGATTTATTATGTGTGTTTTGTCATGAAGGTTATAGTTCTTGAATTAGTTACATAATATCCAGAATTATAATAATATTATAAAAATAATATTTTTAATTATATAAATTTTTAGAATAATTATTGAAATTTGAACATGGAGAATGGATCACATCGCTTCGTGGAGACGGTAGGTCGTACGTACGCACGAGCGACTTTATCATTTCCTTAATGGGTGAAAGGGTAAGGAAGTGTGTGATATATTAATTTTAAATAATCAATATAATTTCATATATATCACATAAATTCACTAAATTTATACTTATTATATTCCATGCAATGTGTAAGTGAAAAACGAATCACATCACTTCGTGAGACGGTAGTCCATCGTACACATGGTCGACGATTTCATTTCCTATTTGATGGAAGAGGTGATGGATATAGGTCATGAATATAATATAATAAAATATAAGTATATGGTATATTTTTTTGATTTTATATGACCATTTTTTAAAAATATTTTAAGGATGTGGAATAAGAAACAAAATAGAAACGCTCATTTAAGAACATTACCTCTTCTTCAGACAGCTTCTTTAGATTTTCACAAAAGCCTTTCTAGTTTGGATTTATGATAAAAAAATATCTATGATGTTGGTATTGAGTAAGAAAGTTATTTCAGTATGTATTTTTTTGAAACAAATGGCTTTAGAAGTGTGGATATGGGTGGAGAGTGGTTGACCTTTTATAAGTGTGGGGGAGGATACATACGGAATTTTTGAAAAGAATCAATTACTCCCATGTTTTTATCACGCCAAAAGCCTCCAAAATGGGTCATTATCGAACCTTATATATGATAAGGTCTACATATGGACATAAAATTGGTATTGGATAATATTTTATGTCATTTTAACCCTTATATTTTCAGTTTAACCCCCAGTAAATCAATTTTTACTTTAACCGTGATAATTAAATTTTATTACTTTTACTATTCATAATTGTAAAAATATAGGTTGTACTTATTAGATTATATAAATTTTACTGATTAAAAATATGGAATTTATTTTTTAAAATTCAATTCACATAAGTGGTAGAATCAAATTTAAAATTATACCCATAGACGCAACGAAAAAGAGGGTTTCTAAAGAGAAAATTCCTATAAGTATAAAAGGTTTTAATATACAAATTCAATATGAAATTGATTAAAATTACCTAAATTAGTTAAATTTTGATATAATTGAGCTAATTTTACTTTAACATTAATTTAAAATATAACTTAATCTTATAAATTATTTAAATGAAAAGACAGTTTTCAATAAAAATCAGTGTTTTTCACTATTCATGGAAAAATAAAAAATTTCAAAAAAATACAAAACAATTTACCCTAAGAAATTTTGATATTATGATTTAAAAAATAAAGTTAATTTTTTACAACAAATTTTTAAAAAGTGATAAAAAAAATAATTTTAAATTATGAGTGCAAAGCACAGCTAAATCGTTTTTAGAAAGATACAGTTTTTCATAAAACATTTATTTTTATTTTAAATGATTCTTATTTTATTTCAAAATATAACCATTATTTTTATAATTTAGTAATTAAAATTCATACCTACCAATTTAATGTCTAGGTTATAACAATATACTATATTACGGTTCATTTAGGCTCGGGGTTGTGTGTTCTGCAAGCTATCAAAGAGATTAAATTTAAAGAATTATATTTTGTAGGTTGTTTAACCTTAATGTTGCATGTCACATACACTATCAAATACAATGTTATTATTTTAAAATATTAGTATGTTATAGTAAATAGGTCCCATTTATTTTTGGTCATTATGAATAATAACCATATTAAATATTTGTCACCTCGATAAGGGTAAAATAGGTAAAATGGATAAGGTCTTAGAATCAACCCAACACTTGACTTTATCCTATTGGATCGATGGAGTTCAACCATATCCATCCAGGTCTTGAATATATGGCCACTTGGTGCTATTTTTCTTTGATTATGACCATTATATTAATTTAAGGAAAGAATAAATACAAAATGAAACTCACTTGAATTTAATATATTTAAATTTTTTACTTAAGGATAAAAAGAGGATAAGTTTGATTAAAAATTTTCATTTGAAACATAAATTAATTTTTTTATCATTTTAATTTATTTATAATTTTTTGTGATTAAATAATTACTTTAAATGCTTATACAATGCCGATATAGTATTTATTCAATCAATAGAAAAATAAAATAAATTATTTTAAAAATATTAAATGTAATACAATATGGATGAATTATTATATTATATAAATTTTATACATAAAAATAAAATATTATATATGTTTGAAAGGTTTAGATTCAAATTATATTACTATCATTTTGTTTTCATAGTCAAATTATGTGAATAGTTCTTAAAATGACAGTAATAATATTTTATGATAAAAATATATTATTAAATTATTTAAAAATCATAAAAATATTGATATAGGACAATTAGATAACATATGGTTGAAAATTTTATACCTTTTACATTTAGGTGAAAATTTTTACCTTATAAATAAAATTATAAACTTTAATATTAAAAAGTCATCACTACGATTATGATTAAAATTGGTTAACCTGGGGGTTAAACAAAAAGAAAAGTTTTAAAATGATGTCAAAACCTATCTAAATTTCATTAGATAAGGATATTTTAAACTTATCCATTTTTTATTATAATCTATGGATATTTTGGAATCATTAGATTTGATAATGACTTAATTATATTTTAATCTTTTTAGAAATTCCAAGTGTGTCCTTTCCCTACCTTATAAAAGGACACCCCTTTCTCTCAATTATTCACACCACTTTAAGCCATATATCTCAACCAAAACTAACCCATTTCTCTTCTACACTAGACTAGATAATCTTTATATGTTATGGTCTTCTTAAAATACCATTCTAATAGTCCTTAAGAAGGAATCTAACAGAAGTCTACCAAATAAAAGGTAATCATCTCCACCAACTATTTCAAATTTATTTCTTCAATCTATTGTACCCATCATAAAATAATAAATCTAGTATAATAAATATATCATGATATTATTATGATTATTTTATAACCATTTACCATCTATTTTCTATCCCATGAAAAGTTAAAACATCGCTCATGCGTACATACGACTTATCGTCTCCATGTAGCGGTGTAATTTTTTTCATCACCACTTTACTTGAATGGTTATAAATATAGAAATAATGAAAATATATGATATTTATGAAATAATTATTCCTCTATAATTATAATATAATATCTACCTTATCACCTTATGATATGTTGGAAAACAATAACGCCTCTTGTTTGTACGTGTGGATTACCACCTCCACAAAGTGATGTGATCCATTTTTCATTTATGATTTATACAGATGGTAATAAGGATAGATTTAATGAATATATATATGATATAATAATGATTCTTTAAAGGTGAATTATTATTTATGTAACATCCCAGGCCTAGATCACCCATAAGTAACCAAACTTGGTCGGTCACATGGCCTCAAGCGCACCTCCCCGCACGCTAGAGGCTGCCAACTAGTAGTAAGGTTCATGATGGTAATGTGAGGAGACTATAACCTAGTGATCAAAGTAGTACAATGGTATAATAAATTAATAAATATGATAATAATAATAATGAAATACATGGTATTGGAAGTAAATAATCTAGATAATAATAATAAATAGTCCAAAAGTGGAACCATATACAAAATGATGAGCATGTGATGAAGCTATTAAAAATGAAGGCAGACATACATAAAGGTATATCAAAAAGAAAAAAAAGATCAAAAAGTATATCCAATAGTATCATTATCCAAGGATCAGTCCTGTGCTACCAAGCTCCCATGCTTTAATCAAATCAATTACCTAAGACCGGGTGCTTTCCCTTATACCTACCTACACCCATGAAGTCTGTCTAGGTACCAAACAGAGGCCTGATTAGGGTGAGAGATACACTCAGTAGGCCACCACCAATAAAACATATACAAATATAGTTCGTGGGTATAAAAGAAGTAGTGTGTAGATGTAAATAAAATTAGTGGAATAACATGCATGAAATAAGAACCACATCGGGCTCGAACTCCTCATGGGATGCCCGACCGACCATACCTACTTCGGCTCATGCTGGTAATGTTTGAACAAGGAATATTTAAGAGGTTAGGATCTAGCATGTGTAACTAAAGTGTACTAGCCTAAGTAATCATAAAAAATACCCAAGGTAAAACCAGGGTATCCAAGTTATAATAAAAGTAATACAGAATCCAAAAGGAATCAGGGCATCCTTAACCTTAGAAAGTCAATCTAGCTCATAGTGCCTAAACCATACAACCTAGATATACAGGTCTAAGTGTAATCCAAGGGGTAAACCTAAGTCATTCCATTGAAATAATGTCTAACTGATTCCATGGATCATGTCCATAGTAAATCCCAGGATAAGCATGACTGGGGCCCAACGGGAGAATCCAAGGAACCTCCCATCCAAAGATATGATCTGAATCCAAGGAGTTTATCTGAGGCATTCCAATATTTAGAAAATGAGTCAAGTGAATTTTCAGAATATGTTGTGGCATTCACGTATAAATAATAAATTTATCATGTTATAAGGTGGGTATTATCCTTGGAAATCAGCCCAATGAATAAGTATGGATTCCTCAGAGTGATCAAGGCATTCCCTTAGGAATCCAAGGATGGACCAAGTTGGACCACTCCTATAATGAGAAAAAGGCCCGTAGTAGAAATAGTCACCTCAAGTATAATAATATAATCAAGTCCGTGTAATAACCATGCTAATTAATTAACTTTTATTAATTCACATCCATGCATTTTCATTCAATAATGAAAAAGGCTATAGAATATTTCATACCATCAATTATTTGATTCCAAATTAATAAGATCCAAGATAATCATGCATTAATAATCATAAAGTGTCAATTCATCCATTTAAAAATTAATTAAATTATTTAGGAAGACAACCCAACATACCAATGGGTTTTTGAGCTATTAAAAATACAAAGGGCACATAAGAATAAGCATGGAACACCTAAAGGGGTGGCTCAAGTTGAGTTCCTTGGCCTCCAACCATGATAAAGAGGTCTAATAGGGCATTTATATTCTAATTTAAACATATAATTTAAGGAAATTCAATTTTATGTTCAAAGCGTGGGTGAAACCAGTGTGCATCACAATAAAAATAATTATAAATTGATGATACTTGAGGTAAAATTCATAAACCACATACCTTATGGTTTTATAGGAATACTCATACAGTATGGGACCTTAGTTTTTATTGAATTAGAAGAAAATAGAATAATAGAAAAATGACATAAAAATATGGCATATTATCTCACACCAAAATAGTGTAGAAGATTGAAATATAAAATAAGAAAATAAGGAAGAAGATCAAATATCTTATTGGTGGTGATATAATAATATGAATAGTGGATTGATCAGAGCCTAGATAAAATAGAAACCAAAAATCCTTTCTTAGGTATGGAGGATTATCTTTCAAGTGATAGGGGTAGTTGTGTGTGATAATTGAGGGTAAAGAGGATGAAATTTTATTTAACAAAGGAGGGGAAAAATGTCAAATCACACTTTTTAATGGGTCGCACATGGTTTGGCCACATGGTTATCCAAATCGTGTTCCAACTATACAACATGAACTATCCAAGGCACCCCCCTTTGCATTGATATCCTTCATTTTTTGGAAAAACCCCAACCATGAGAGTTCACTACCTAAGTGGCACTAAGGGTGCGGGGTAGGCACACAGTTTTCCAAACTGTGTGCAGCCTGTGCAGGTGACCTCTATGATAGGTATACAGTTTTCTGCATGACCATGCAGCCTCCCTCACAAGGTTTTTCAAACTATGATCCCATATATATGGGCCTCACAATTGATATGTATGGTTACTACTAACCATGCATCAACCGTGTACCTCATACAGTTTCTCCAAAGTTCAAATCTTTAGGCTCCAAACAAGCCCCAGATGCTACCAAACTCTTTAGAACATTTATAATAATAAAAATAAAGATTATAACTGAAACTAAAAAATTTCATACCTCATAGAAAATCCATGTTCTTATAGTCTTCCCCCTTAAAGAAACTTTTCCTCGAGTTTCCCTTCCAAATGTGGTAAAGATTCATATGATAATAACTCTAGCTACTAATCATGTATGCCAGACTCTCTCTCCTAGGTATCATCCTATACATGGCCATGTTTCCAAAACACCCAGACAAAAGTAATTGTCCTACCTCAGAGAGCCTTCATACTCTAGTTGTAATGACATGAACTATTATAAAAAAAATTCACATTTCAATTTATTTAAATGTATTATTATGTAATATGGTTATAAAAAACACATGAAATTATTTGGTTTTATTATATCCTATAATGTTTAATTGAACATTAAGAATCATTACCATTGATAATATATTTATTGAATAGTGATCACATGATTAGTATAAATATAGGGTTTTAACAAATCTAATTGAAAGAGATAAAGGAAGTGATGGCCTCAACCAGTAGGATCATACCCTATAAAAGCAATTTATTAGAGATTCAAAGGGATATAGAATATCTAGGATCTTCCCTTGACCAATCCCAATCTAATATCCAACAACTTAAGCATGAGAGAAACCATTTATGGGATAAGTTCAAGCTATCAAGATCATGACCCAAACCATGTTCGCCGAACCACCTGATGAAAGTCCCACCATCATGCACCTTACCCTTAGGGTGTTTTATATGGTGTATTAAAGGGATATGTGTCAATATAAGAACAATATAAGTATGTACTTTATTTTTATATAATAATGAATATATTTTCATCCTATTATTATTACGTTATAAATTATTTTTATTCAATAAAACATAAATAATATTTTTGGTTAATATTAAAATTCAATTAAGGAATTTATTTTGATGAATTAATGGTTTTTTTGAAATAAATAATATTTTAATAAAATATTATTATTAAATAATTTTTATTAAATATAAATTATCGTATAATTTTTATGAAGTCAAATGTAATTTTTATATGGGTTCAATAACTATTATTGTAAAAAACCCCAACATTTATTAATAAATGTAAATTTTATTATAAAAGTAAAAATTTACATATTTAGAAAATTATTTAGATAAAATTTATATTATTTTTGGAATCAAAACATCGAAATTATCCAATGGTTAATTTTTTATAATTTTATGAGAGACGAATTTTTGGGTAAAAATTAAATACCGTATAAATATACCTTGTGTTTTATGACATCCTAATGACCCAAAAGTAATGTAATAAATACTATAAAAGGTATAAAATAATCACAGGATCCTCAGCCTAGTTGGTGAGGACTCCTTAAGTGAATCCAAGAGACCTGAGATCAAATCCAAGTAGAGGCTAATTTCCAGGTACTATAGCAGGAACTGTAGCAGACACTGTGCAGAACTGTAGCATGCACTGCAGTAGGCACTGTTTGGCACTGTAGCAGCCAGGAATTTTCCTCCATTTGGCCCTTCGGGCCACCGATTTAGTCCTCGAGTCCTTTAAGGACTTCGAGCCACCCAGGACTTCGGGTCAGTAAGGCCTTCGGGCCACCTCAAGGCCTTCGGGCCACCTTTAGTGCAGATACAAACAAGAAAACCTACAAGGAACAAGCTTCAGAAGGAGGAGGAGCAAGAAGTTTTCACTATAGAAAAAGCTAAATGGATTGCAAGAATGATAGGGTATGACACCTGTCATCGGGACAAACCTGTGCATGCACGGGAAAGCCTAGCTGAACAACCATGCAAAGGTGGAGAGCTGATTTCACGATGAACATGCTGGGGAGGAGAAGTTTCAAGTAGTGAGTCTGGGTTGCATGTAATGTTTGAATCCTACGGGTAATGAATTTCTCTAAGGCCTATGGGACATGTAATACTTACGCCTACGGGCCTTGTAAGGGTTCCACCTCACCCCTTGAAAGGTGGATTATCAAAAATCAATAAAAAATGAAGTCCTTCTGGCCATTGGAGGTATAAAATAACAAATATATGTTTTTTATTTAAAATAATGATATTTTATGTTTATTTGATTAATTTTATAAAGCCATTATGAATCCTCCAAAACCATTAATATATTTTAAGGTTTTAAAATCATTTATTTAAGAGTATGATTCACCTCAACATAAGAAAGAGAATTATTTTATTAATTTAGGCCTTTGGACTTATAAAATAATGATAACCAATCCCATTTGGAATAAACCATGGGATAAAACCACGAGATGATTTGTGGTTTTGGTTGTTTTATTAGGTAGATTCCAAAACCTAAATAATAAAGAAATCCCCCTATTTTCCTATATAAACCCACCCAAGATCTCATTTATCTTCACAAAAACTCCTTGTATCACATACATACTCTTATATACACTCTATATAATCCTAACAAGGCACCTAAAAGCTCTCAAGAATCCCCTCCCAATAATTTTGGAGTCACACACTCAAATAAGGGATCTTACCTCTCTTTTTTATTCAAGCACTTATTTTATATTATACTTATTAATTTCCATTTGTTCATATTGGTATATGTTCTTACATATCCCCATTATTTTCCATGTAATTTATATATAATTATATACCCCTTTCACTCTCAATAATCCATCCCATGAACCGTTATGTACACCCGTTACCATGCCAAAATTTAGTAAGGGATTTCTCTCTTCTCATTTCCATTCAAGCACTTATTTTATGTTATGCCTCTTAAATTATATTTTATTATGTTGGGATATGTTCTTACATATTCTACTTAATTTAATTTTAATTTATAAATTATTATATCCCCATTTCACTCTCATCAAGCCTCCCATGATTCTTTATATTTACCCGTTACCATGCTAAAATATAGTTAGTATTATTTTCTTTATTCAAGTTTCTTCATTACCTTATAACTTATATTTCCAAATTTCTAATGTTGGGATTTGATTTTATATATCCTTATTACTAACCATTTTATTTATATGTGATGATATAACCATTTCTCTCTCATTATCCCATTTTTATGAATTTGTAAGCGACGCCGTTTTTCTATCAAAATTTCACTATGATTTTTCCATGCAAAAACAATTGTGTAGTGAATACCATAATCATTTATTATCAAGGGTGTTTAAATTTATTCACATTTAATTTTTTATTAGGGACTTAAATATATTTATTCTACACTCCTTGATCATGAAATAAATTGTGATGATGAATGAACTCATTTTGTAAGATCTATGTAGCACACATAAGAATTATAATTAAATGAATGTGATGGGTGCACTTGGAATTATATAGTTCTCCAATGAATTGGGTAATTTTTAGTATCATGATACACCATGTTGGGACAAGGAGTGAACCTAATTCCTTTATAGGAATTTTTCCACCATGATGTCTTGGTGGTTTAGACTTGACCTATGTTTATGATGCAATGTTTTAAGTTATTTACACATTTACCATGTTATGATTATCATGTTATATCATATCTCATTGTTCATGTTTATGATTCATACTCTTTTTATGACCCATTAAAATGCCTATTTTATAATATGTATCACCTTATTCCATTTTTATTCCCTTACTGGTCTTTATATCTCACCCATTTCTTATGTTTGTCTCTTGGTTATCCCATACAGTTTTAAAATCCATGGAATTTTAGAAGCATGCTAAGGAAGTTTTCGATAACGTTGTTGTATCCCATGTTTAAGATGTTATGATATGTACCTAATTCAAAAATACACTATACTTATCAATATTTTAGGTTGTATTATGTATAATTTTATGTAATAAATCATGAATTAATGTATAATAAAGATAAGGTTTGTTATAGTTGGTATTAGAGGAAAAGTTTAGTTATTTTTGGTATTGAGATTAGAAAACTACTATGAAAGCCTTAGGGATAAGAATAAGTATAAGAAAACATCCCTAATTTTTTTCAAGTATAGATTAAGTGTTTTATCAAGAAAATACATCTCTATATGGATACTAAAAGTGGATGTGGTTTTGAAACAGATGTACCTAGGGGTAACAACTCTGACAAAGTGTGTCGGTACTGACTAGTGTAACCTAGTACATGACAACATACCTTAATGCGCACCTGGTTTGACACCCCCAAGGGGATGTGCTTTGGTAAATTCATAAGCTCATTACAAACCATTATTAAGGTAACAAAAAAATTTCCATAAGAATATATATTAGTAAATAGATCATGGATAAGATAGATCGAAGCCTAAAAATTCATAATGTAAGGAAATATATGTAATTTATAAGTTATCTCTTTAATGTAATTGTATTAACATCTATATTTTTAATAGTTTAAAAATAATCATCCTTGATTTTTCCTTTATTATATTCAATGGCCAAAAATAGGTGGAATCAGGTAAACAATCAATGTGATGGGAAATGTGATAACTGCCCCAATGAGATTCCTAACCTGATGGGAGTGAGAATCAAAAACTTTATGATGATAATATCTCAACTGAATTAGGTTCTGAATAGAAATATGGATCAAGAGGAGTGCCCAAACCCTCTGAGAGAGAACAATCCACAATTTATATCTTCTTATGACAAAGTCATCCTACTTTCAATGGATTATCTAATCCCTTAATCATAGAATAGTGGATCAAAAAAATTTAGAAGATATTACCCATCCTTCAATGTTTTGAACAAGAGAAGGTTCTATTAGTTGTTTATCATATGGATATAAAAGATTATTAGTGGTATACATTTATTAATAATACGAAGCCTGAGGAAGTGATTGATGCAATGGAGTGTAAGGAATTTCAGAAATTTTTTCTTGATAAATAATTTCCTTACACTCTCTATCTTAAAATAGAAAGGTATTTTCATGCCCTCAAGAAAAAATATGATTAATCTATCAGGGATTATGAGGAAAACTTCACCAGAATTGAACGATATGCCTACAGTTTTGTTATTAACTCCAAATACAAGGTTGACCACTTCTTTGATGGTCTAAAACCTAGTCTACAAAATCCCTAAAAATATAAGACTTTGATATCTATGAGGAAATTATTTGATGTGCCCTAAAATTAAAAATAAAGATAAAAAAATCACAAGGGTATCATGGAGATAAGAAACATAAAGTGGTGTTTAATTTTGGTAGTCTGATGGATACATATAATAGTTCTAAGAAATTATAGCATCCCACTTGTCAAAGGTGCAGAAAGAAGCACCAAAAAAATTTCCTAATGGGGATGAAGAAATGATTTAGGTGAAGAAAGGAAGGGAACCTAGCTAATTATTACCAATAGAAGAAACCCACTAATGCGATGGAGGAATATAATACTTCAGTCAACCCTCATCAAATTGTTCATTGCTACAACTACAAGGAACCAGAGAACTTTGCAAAATAATTCACTAATCCAAGGGTTTTTAAAGACAACCAACAACCTCCAAGGCAGAAAGGGTGAGATTTCTCCATCACAATCACTGAGGTGGGTCCTAACAATGAAGTGGAGATAGGTACGCTAGTTATTAGTTCAAGGATAGTGAACGTATTTTTTTATTCTAGTTCTACACATTTCTTCATATCATGAAAATTTAGTAGAACTATTCAAACACCACCAAAAATCTTATAACTGGAGTTATTGGTGAAAATGAAAAATGGGACAGTTATTGCATCTTGATTATATAACTCCTCCCCTGTCAAAATTTGTGGGATGAACTTCCCAAAAAACATTTTCATAATCCCTTTTGTAGAATTTGATGCAATTCTGGGTATGGATCTTCTTTCCCTATATAGAGCCAACATAAATCTCTATGATAAGGAAATCACTCTCTGTATCATGAATTGACCCCTAATTCTGTACAAGTTCAAGGAGGATGATGAATCTTATTTAGCAACAATATCTCAAGAATGTATATTATTTCCCTATAATAAAGAGTATCTAGATCAAATGATTAATTATAATTAAAGAATCATCCTCTAAGACATGCCTATTGTGAGGGAATACACTGATGCATTTCCTGAGGAATTATATGGTCTTCCTCCTAGCCGAGAGGTTGAATTTTTAATCGAGCCTATTCCTAGGGGATTTCTATTTTCCAAGAATCTGTATAGAATGGATTTTGTGGAAATTTAGGAGATTAACAAACAACTATAGGTGAATATGGATAAAGGGTTCATAATACCAAGTGCTTCACCATGGGGTGAACCGGTCCTCTTCATAAATAATCAGAATGGGTCAATGTGCCTTTTCATTAATTATTGTGAGCTAAAAAAGATCATGATAAAGAAAAAGTATCCTCTTCCATAGATTGATTAATTTTTAGATTAGCTACATGGAGAAAAATACTTCTCCAAGGTGGATCTATGGTCAAGATATTAACAAGTTAGGGTGAAGAAGGAAGATATCCCCAATATTACTTTTCATATAAGGTATAGGCACTATGAGTTCATAGTAATGTCATTAAGGATCACTAACGCTCTATAAATCTTCATGTAATTGATGAATAGAGTTTTTAGAGATTAACTTGACAATTCTTTGGTAGTATTTATAGATGATATTCTTATATAATCCAAAACCTAGGGGGGAGAATGAGGATCATTTGAGAACTATTCTAAAGACCTTGTGAAAGGAGAATCTTTATGAAAAGTATAGAAAATGTGAGTTCTAGTTGAAGTAATTATCATTCTTTGGACATATCATCACAAGCAATGGGATATATGTGGACCCTTCAAAGATAGAAGCATTTGATGGATGATTGAGGCCAAAATCCGTGATAGATATCTATTATTTCTTTGGATTATATGGGTACTATCATTGATTTATGAGAATTTTATTGCAATTTTAAAACCCTATATCCATGCTAACTCAAAAGGGAGTAAAGTTTTATTGGAATGATGAATGTAAAGAGAGATTAAAGGAACTAAAAATGAGGCTTATCACTAAACCTATGCTAATACTACCATCAAGTGGAGAACTTGTCATAGTATTCAACGACAATTCAAAGAAGTGATTGGGTTGTGTGTTAATACAGAATGAAAAAGTCATATTCTATGCTTTAAGGTAGTTGAAAGTTCATGAACAGAACTACCAAATGCATGATATGGAGTTAGCTGTAGTGATCTTCACTTTTAAAATATGGAAGCATTATCTATTTTGGGGGAAGTGTGAAATATATACATATCACAAAAGCCTCAAATATATATTTACATAGAAAAAGATGAATATACACCAACAAAGGTGATTAGAGCTAATCAAGGACTATGACTGCTCAATCCACTACCATCCTGGGAAATCAAATAAAGTGAAAGATTCTCTAAGTAGAAAGGATCCATTGATTCTATAATTGATGAGAATTGATAGGGATGTTATCTTCTTAAATTTGGAAAGGATGGACATGATAATCATAAAGAAAATAACATCATCAATCCATTCAAAAATTATTTCTCAATCATCTCTTCTGGATATGTTATATTAATCTCAAAGAAATGATGTGGGAATTCATAAGAAATTGGAAAACATCAAAAAGGGAAATCTTTGGAGTTCAATGTTAATGAATAAGAAGTTATGATATTTTGGTCAAGACTATGTGTACCATCAAATCCTGAGTTAAAGAAGGATTTATTGGATTATGCACATAGCTCAACCTTATACATCCACCCAGGAAGCACAAAGATGTATCAAGATCTTCGAGAACACTATTAGTGGGAAAATATGAAGAAGGGGATCACTGAATATAAATCAAAGTGCCTGGTATGTCAGCAAGTGAAGGATGAAAGAAAGATGTCTACGGGGATGATGCAATCGTTACCCATACCAATATGGAAATGGGAAAACATCACCATGGAATTTGTCACAGGAATTTGAAAGATATATTGGGGAAACAATACTATCTAGGTTGTTTCAGATCTTTTTAAAAATACATATTACTTTATTGCAATACAATAGGAATTCTCACTATATCAACTTGAAAAAATATACATCAGAGAAGTGATAAGGCTTCATGGAGTACCAAAATTGATCGTATCCGATCAAGATCCAAGATTCACCTCTATATTCTAGAAGAGTCTCCAACATGCTCAGAATAATATGTTGAACTTCATCATGAATTATCAAACTCAAACTGATATCCAATCTAAGTAGACTATCCAGACACATGAGGACATGTTGAGATAATTATCAATTGATTTCAAAGAAGGATGGGACCAACATCTTCCTCTGGTTAAGTTCTATTACAACAACAGTTTCTACTCGAGCATACAAATGGATCCCTATAAAGATCTTTATGGTAAGAGGTGCAAAACACCTGCATTCTAGGATTAATTTAGGGAACACAAACTGTTAGGTCCTAAAATGGTTGAGGAAATAGTGTAAAAGGTTAATACCATTCAAAAGCACATCAAGGATACTCAGAGTCGACAAAATAACTATGTTATAAATCATTGATAAGACTTAGAGTTTGATATTAGAGACATGTTATTCCTACTCATATATCTATGGAGGAAAGTGATGAGATTTGGGAAGAATAGAAAGCTTAATCCAAGATAAATCAACCCCTTTGAGATCCTTGATCACATCGGAGCGGTGGCCTACCGACTTGCACTCCCACATAACCTATATCAAGTGCATGGTGTATTCAATGTATCCCTATTAAGAAAGTACACAACAAACCCCTCACATATACTCAATCCAAATTTGGTACCAATGGAGAATGAACTTTCCTATGAGGAGTAGTTAGTGAAGATCTTAGATTGTAAAGAAAATGTTCTAAAAAATAAGACAATTTACCCTGTCAAAGTGTTGTGGATAAACCACAAGTTTGAAGAAGAAATGCGGGAAATAGAGGAGGTTATGAAAAAGAGTCACCATCATCCGTTTTAGTTTTGGAAAAGAAAATTTCAATGGAAAAATTTCTTAAGTGGGGGATATTGTGACGACCTAAATTGTTATAAATAAAATTCCCCTTGTAAATTATTTAAATGTTTTATTATGTAATATGTTTATAAAAAACACATGTTGTAACACCCAAGATTTTTATGAGTAATATTTTTTTTATATATCATCAAAGGAATCTTTTACTACACACTTGCTTGAATTACTTTACACGCAATCACGACCTTCCTCGATAGCTTGCGTCGTACGCAATACCGAGTTTCACTAAACAACGATATGCTATTAAAATATTATTAAAACTAGCCGTTATGAATAGTAATAACCACTTTTTGAAATTTTATAAATTTTATTTTTCAAAATGGACTTCATTTTTGGATTCGGAATACCGAAATTAGCCTAGGGTGAAATTTTGGTATTTTTCTGAAAACTTTCAATTTTTGATGAATAGTGAAACCACTAAGTGGTAGGTTAAAAACTGAATTTTTCATAAAACTTAATTTTACCGCTTCTGTGAATGGAATTTCGAAAATCCGACAGACATGGTTGATATCAATAAGTAAAATGTGGTTCAATGAGATAAATTTTTTTTTTGGTGAATAATAACTTTTTACTTTTTTTTTACTTCGGTTAATAGTAAATAGGGTAACTAAGGGTAAATATGATATTACTATTACCCTAACACATGTCCTAATTCTATTTGATAAGTTTAATTCGACCAAAAACAAACTTAGGAATAAAATATGACCATTTAGGCCCACTTGAGTTAGATTAGGACATTTATTATTAATTTATTTAAAGAAGGGTTAAAATAGTTAAAATCAAAGTTTAATAAGTAAATCATTTTTAATATGGGGTTATACATAAGATAAATTCGAAAATAAATATTCATTAGAAATATAAAAAGATTTCCTACATAATGGTATTTTATTTATAATTTTTATAAATTAAATAATTTAATTTAATTATGACACAACGATGATGCAGTAATTATCTTATTTATGAAATATTGACACAATTGATGTTATAAACACCAAAATAAATGTAATTTGAGACTTTTTATGAATTACAATAATTTTATAGGTTACTATAATATATTAGTGTTGATTTAATCAACTTTGTTCTAACATATAATTCTGTTATGACTTTCAAAAAAATCATATATCAAATAGTGTCAAAATTGACACAAAATAGTTTTTAAATCAAATATTATATTACTAATTGTTATTTTATTCCTAAAAATCTAAGGTTCGGCAAAATGACTTATATAAGGATATATAGATTAATAATAAACAATTTGGGGTTCTTTTGGCATGTTATAGTAAGTGTATTAACCATATAGTGAAAGAAAACAAAAAGACACGGTAAAAGTTAAATTATTTAACTTAGAGTTAAATCTAATTGATAAGGTTAAAATAATACCCTAAACTTGTCTAAATCCTATTGGTTGATAGGATTGCGACCCATCCCCACTTTATCTTTTAAATAAGACCCTTTGGAACCATTATAAACTGATTTTGACTTTAATATAAAATAATATTTTGAGATATTCCTAAGGTGCCCCTCTCCTCCCTTATAAAAGGGCACCTCCTCCCCCTCCTCCTCACACCAATTTGAGCACTCAAGCTCGGCCAACCCCTGCCATTTTCTCCTCTCCACTTCCATAGAATAATCCTAGAGGTCCTGGTCTTCTTCAAAGACCAATCTTAGTTCCCTAAGTGGAGGATTCAAAGAGGCGTTCCAAAGAAGAGGTAATATCCATTACCGATCTTTTCAATTTCTTTCTTCTTCAAATTCTTCTTCTTTAGTTGTTTCATGATAAAGTAATAACATCAGTATTAATTACATACTGATATGTTATTATAAATATGAAACAACCCTAATTCACCTTCTATCCATCCTACGGAAAAATGAAATCACCGCGCGTGCGTACGTACAGAATACCGTCTCCACGCCGTGGTGTAATCTATTTTCCACCATCACCTTACAAGGATCGGTATAATGGTGTAATGAGTAACTATTTATGATTATTATAATGTAATATTGATACTGAAATAATATATATATACTCAAATACAATTCCACGATCATAGGAACGATATCATCACTCGTGCGTACGTACGGAATACCGTCTCCACGATGTGATGCGACTCGTTCTACATGATCATCATTACATAGTAATTATATAAATGAATTGAATGAATAAATATGATATATGTTACACTAATACCATTCTGGATATAAGGTATATATAACCTTAAAAGAAGAATAAGAATTTATTCGGCAAAACACGCATAAGAACAAAAGGCAATAAAGACCCGAGTAACAAGTAACAATGAAATATTACTAACAAGAAGCTAAGAATATGACCATATATGATATCATATCAATATGTATGATTCTGGAATAAGACAATAACATTATTTAAACCATTATACAGGAGATTCAGACACGTACAAAGCAAATCGGACCTAAGGTAAGTGAAATATCACAATCTCATTTTTATCCGAGATTGTTTATTCGTAAGTATTTACTAGGGTGTATTTTATCATCCACATCCATGTTTCATCAATATGTAATATTATTTCCATCCACCTAAAATTGTTTAAATCCATTTTTACCCTTCGGTGAGTTTTTAGTAATATGTATGAAAGGAATCTTTTGTCGTTTTTCGTACGAGGTACTTTTTGACTTTTCCGAAAAAAGTACGAAGAATGTTTTTTTTAACTTATACGGCATGAATGGATTTTTAAAACATTATTTCCAAGAAACTTACTTTACAAGTTTTCAAGTTTATTTTTAATCAAATTCTTTTATTTTAAAGTTGTATGACATGTTATGAAAGGAAAAATGTTTTTGAAGTCAAGAATGGAGTTCAAGTATTTTATCAAAATTATTTTCCATCTAAGATAATAAAAGGGTTCCGTTTTTATCCCTATTATTACATTGGTTTGATTATGTTGTGATGGAAATATTTTTATGAATTCCTTTATCTTATATGAATTATTTTATGATTTCATGTTGTTTAAGAATCCCATTTTTATTACATGGGTTACGCTATGATGTATGGTTTATGATTATGTGGAACACATAAGAAAGGATTCATTATAAGATGGGTGGGACCTATATATCCCTCCAATGCATTGGTTAAAGATTTTATATCTCATGAGATAGACATGGCTGGAACGGTAGGTTATACCGGTTCAGTGAAACAGGACTGGAACGAGGGTGACTCGGTTCAGAAAGGGACTCTGTCCACTAAGATAGTCTTGGAAATGAGTCATGACTAACAAGAAACGATGTTCCATGATTATGTGTGCATGACACAAAGTTTCAAGTTTCATGTTATGATTATGGGGATCTCATTTTCACTTCTATGATTTATTCCATGTTAAGATATTATGATCTCTTTTGCAGGTTATGATTTTCAAAAAGATATGATATGATTTTTATTTCCTTTATTTTCCCTTGCTGAGCATTTGAGCTCACCCTTTTATGTTTTCTTTTCCCCAGGTCAGGAAGATGGATATTAAGTAGAATATGCTAAAAGGGACCCTAGATATTATGAAATAAATGGGAGACACTGTAGAAGATTTATGAACCAGTTGTTTATGTTTCCCAGTTTCTAAAGACACTATACCTATACGGTCCTTTGTGGTTTTGTCATATGTTGTAATAAGTGTGCTTCAATTTTGAAGTATTAACAATGTATATAAAGTATGGGTTGTTATAGTTGGTATCAGAGGAAAGGTATAGTCAACCTTTGGAAACTAGGATGTGAAAGCCTTAGTAAGAACCATAAGGATAAGTCTAAGCATAGAACACAATCTTAGTGTTTTAGAAATGGCCATGAATACCCTAGGATAAGACCTTAAGTGTGAAATTTTATCCTTGATTATGTGGGTTTCCTATTATAATTAGTTCTTTTCACACTATTCTTCTTGGTTTTAGTCAATGGCTGGAACCCGAAGGAACCGTGTTAATGCGGAATGCGATGGGAAATGCAATGATTTCCCCCCTGAGAAACCAAACGATATGGGAGCTGGAATGCAAAATCTTGTAGCCATGCTCACACAACTTTCTCAAGCTATGAATCATGCAGGACTTCCAAACGAGAAAAGGAAGGAGCAACATTCTGTTGAATCCTTCATGAGGCAGTGTCCACCTTCTTTCAGCGGGTCTACTGATCCATTAGTTGCTGAACAATGGATTAGTACTACTGAAAAGATATTTTTAGTTCTTCAATGTTCTGAACATGATAAAGTCATCCTAGCAGTGTATCGTTTAGAAGGAGATGCTGATCAATGGTGGAATCTTATTAAGAATACGAGGCAAAGGGATGAAATTGAGTCTATGGAATGGGACGAGTTCAAGAACTTATTTTTCAATAAGTACTTCCCTCGTATTCTCCAAAAAAAGATGGAGAAAGAGTTTATTGAACTGAAGCAAAGGGATGATGAATCTGTTGGTACCTATGAAGAAAATTTTACAAGACTTGCAAGGTACGCTTCTGGTATTATTATCCAACCTGAGAGTAAGATCGATCGATTATTTAGTGGCTTAAAACCAAGTCTTCGAAGGGCGTTATCCATAAGGGACTTCAATAGCTACGAGGAAATCGTTCGATGTGCTCTCAAAGTTGAGATGGATATTGGAGTAACCCATCAGTCACATGGGTTTGATAAGAAGAGGAAGATGGAATTCAAAGGAAAATCTAAAGAGCACACTGAAAAGAAGATGAGCTTTCCCTTATGCTCAAAGTGTGGAAAGAAACATGGAGGGAGTTTTCTTAAAGGGACAAGTAAATGTTTCAAATGTGGAAAGGAAGGTCATCGGGCATTTGAATTCCGTGATACTGGGAAGAAGATGTCTAATGATGCAAACAAAGGAAGGGATACACATAATGAACCTACTACACTTCAATGTTTCAAGTGCAAGGAGATGGGGCATTATGCCAATCAATGCCCAAATCCAAGGGTTGATGATGATGGTCGACGTCAACAAAATCTTAAGGCTAAAGACAAAGGAAAGTCACATGCAATTTCTATCAGCGATGTGGAGTACGATAACGAAGTGGTGAAAGGTACACTTATCATCCACTCTAAAGTAGCAAATGTTTTATTTGATTCTGGATCCACCCACTCTTTTATTTCTGAAAAATTTTCTAAGGGTATCACCGTACTACCTCAACAATTAGATGTTGAGTTAGCTGTGACAACACCTAATGGCACAACAGTCGCATCAAAAGTTTATAATTCTTCTCCGATCGAAGTTTGTGGGAAAGTGCTTCCTGCAAATCTTGTGATCCTTCCTTTAGTGGAATTTGATGTGATTCTTGGCATGGATTGGCTTTCTCTACATGGAGCTCATATCAATTTCCAAAGAAGGGAAGTCACATTTCATATTCCAGATCAATCTACGATCGTCTATCAATGAAAGGATGAACATAACCTTCCAGTGGAAATTTCTTCCATCTTATGGGTATTGATTCCACTAAATGAAGGTTATTTATCTCAAATGGTTGGTGAGAAACTCACGATTAAGAATATTCCCATCGTACGGGAGTTTGATGATGTCTTTCCGGAGGAATTACCAGGTCTTCCACCAAATCGTGAAGTTGAGTTTTCAATAGAACTCGTACCGGGTGCTTTGCCTATTTCAAAGACACATTATAGAATGGCCCCAATTGAGTTGCAGGAATTGAAGAAGCAACTCCAAGAGAATCTTGATAAGGGATTCATACGCCCTAGTGCGTCACCTTGGGGAGCACCTGTTCTATTTGTTAAGAAGAAAGATGGATCAATGAGACTCTGCATTGATTATCGAGAACTTAACAAGATCACTATCAAGAACAAATATCCTCTCCCACACATTGATGACTTATTTGACCAACTACGCGGAGCTCAATACTTTTCCAAGATTGATCTTCATTCAGGGTATCATCAATTAAGGGTCAAAAGGGAGGATATACCAAAGACGGCTTTCCATACAAGGTATGGACACTATGAATTTATAGTGATGCCATTTGGTCTTACTAATGCCCCTGATATCTTCATGGATCTAATGAATAGAGTCTTTAGAGACTATCTTGATCAATTTGTGGTAGTCTTTATAGATGATATTCTTGTCTATTCAAAGAGCAAGGAAGAGCATGAAGATCACTTGAGAATTATATTGAAGAACCTGATAAAGGAGAAGCTTTATGCCAAATTTACCAAGTGTGAATTTTGGCTTCAAAAAGTTGCATTTTTGGGTCACATAATCTCAAAAGAGGGGATATCTGTGGATCCAGCAAAAACAGAGGTTATCGAAAGATGGTCAAGACCAACAACAGTAACTGAGATCCAAAGTTTTCTTGGTTTGGCTGGATATTATCGACATTTTGTAAAAGATTTTTCACGATTATCTAATCCACTCACCAAGTTGACTCAGAAAGGAGTTAAGTTTGTTTGGACAGAGGAATGTGAAGAGAATTTCAAGGAGTTGAAAAGAAGGTTATCCAGTGCACCTGTGCTCACACTGCCTTGTAGTGGAGAAAGGTTTGTGATCTATAGTGATGCATCCAAGAAGGGATTGGGGTGTGTTCTTATGCAAAATGATATGGTGATAGCTTATGACTCACGACAGTTGAAAATCCATGAGCAAAATTACCCAACACATGATTTGGAGTTGGCTGCGGTAATCTTTGCATTAAAGATTTGGAGGCATTACCTTTATGGTGAAAGGTGTGATATTTATACTGATCATAAAAGTTTAAAGTATATTTTCACACAAAAGGAGTTGAATATACGTCAAAGAAGATGGTTGGAGCTGATTAAGGATTACGACTGCTCAATCCATTACCACCCTGGGAAAGCAAACAAGGTGGCAGATGCATTAAGTCGACAAGACCATGCTAGTTTATCCATGATGAGGATCACAAAAGATCCAATATTTATGGATTTACAAAGGATGGATCTTGGAATTATAATGGAAGGGGAAAAATCTTATCTTTCTCAAATGAATGTTCAACCATCTATACATGTGAAGATTAAAGAGGCACAGAAAGAAGATGTCGAGTTACAAAAGAAGGTGAGAAATATTCTTGAATTCAACCTTGATTGTGATGGGATAATAAAGTCCAGGAATCGGGTTTGTGTTCCTCCCATCCCCGAATTAAAGGAGCTGCTGGATGAGGCTCATAGTTCATCATTCTCTATTCATCCTGGAAGCACGAAGATGTATAGGGACCTGAAGGAGTACTTCTGGTGGGATGTCATGAAAAGAGATGTTGCTGAATATGTCTCTCGATGCTTGGTTTGTCAACAAGTTAAAGCTGAGAGACAGAAGTCTAAGGGGATGTTACAACAATTACCCATACCCGAATGGAAATGGGAAAACATCACTATGGACTTTGTCACAGGACTTCCTAAAACATCCAAAGAAAATAATGCTATTTGGGTCATAGTTGATCGTCTTACAAAGTCTGCACACTTCATTGCTATTAGAGAGGATTTCTCTCTAGATCAGATTGCCAGGATATATGTAAAGGAAGTGGTAAGATTGCATGGAGTACCAATTTCTATTATATCTGATCGGGATCCGAGATTTACCTCGAAGTTCTGGAGAAGTCTTCAGCATACTCTGGATACAGAGTTGAGTTTCAGCACTGCTTATCATCCCCAGACAGACGGTCAGTCTGAAAGAACAATTCAAACCCTAGAAGATATGTTGAGAGCTTGCTCTATGGATTTCAAAGGAGGTTGGGATCAACAACTACCTTTGGTGGAATTTTCGTATAATAATAGCTTTCACTCCAGTATTCAGATGGCTCATTATGAAGCTCTCTATGGAAAGAAATGCAGGACTCTAACTTGCTGGGATGAAGTTGGGGAAAGAAAGCTATTAGGACCTGATCTCGTTGATGAAATGGCAGAAAAGGTCAGATCTATTCAACAACACATAAGAGCAGCTCAGAGTCAACAGAAAAGTTATGCCGACAACCGAAGAAAAGACCTAGAGTTTGAAGTGGGTGATAAAGTGTTCTTACGAATATCTCCCTGGAAGAGGGTTATGAGATTCGGAAAGAAGGGGAAGTTGAGCCCTAGATATATCGGTCCTTTCGAAATACTGGATCGTGTTGGAAAGGTAGCTTACCGATTGGCGCTTCCACCGAATCTCTCTCAAGTCCACGATGTGTTCCATGTATCTCTCCTGAGAAAGTACATACCAGATCCTTCACATGTACTCAGCTCAGAAGTTGTACCGCTGGAGCAAGATCTTTCTTATGAAGAACAACCGATAGAGATTCTGGATCGTAGCGAAAAAGTCCTACGAAACAAGACCACTCGCTTGGTGAAAGTTTTATGGAGGAACCACCAATTAGAAGAAGCTACTTGGGAGCTTGAGGATATGATGAGGGAGAGGTATCCTCATCTGTTTGTTACAAAGTGACGAATTTCTAGGGCGAAATTATTTTTAAGGGGGGTAGAATGTAACACCCGAGATTTTTATGTGTAATATTTTGTTTTTATATATCATAAAAGGAATCTTTCACTACACACTTTCTTTGCTTACTTTACACGCAATCACGACCTTCCTCGATAGCTTGCGTCGTACGCAATACCGAGTTTCACTAAACAACGATATGCTATTAAAATATTATTAAAACTAGCCGTTATGAATAGTAATAACCACTTTTTGAAATTTTATAAATTTTATTTTTCAAAATGGACTTCATTTTTGGATTCGGAATACCGAAATTATCCTAGGGTGAAATTTTGGTATTTTTCTGAAAACTTTCAATTTTTGATGAATAGTGAAACCACTAAGTGGTAGGTTAAAAACTGAATTTTGCATAAAACTTAATTTTACCGCTTCTGTGAATGGAATTTCGAAAATCCGACAGACAAGGTTGATATCAGTAAGTAAAATGTGGTTCAATGAGATAAAAATAATTTTTTGGTGAATAGTAACTTTTTACTTTTTTTTACTGCGGTTAATAGTAAATAGGGTAACTAAGGGTAAATATGATATTACTATTACCCTAACACATGTCCTAATTCTATTGGATAAGTTTAATTCGACCAAAAACAAACTTAGGAATAAAATATGACCATTTAAGCCCACTTGAGTTAGATTAGGACATTTATTATTAATTTATTTAAAGAAGGGTTAAAATAGTTAAAATCAAAGTTTAATAAGTAAATAATTTTTAATATGGGGTTATACATAAGATAAATTCGACAATAAATATTCATTAGAAAGATAAAAATATTTCCTACATAATGGTATTTTATTTATAATTTTTAGACATTAAATAATTTAATTTAATTATGACACAACGATGATGCAGTAATTATCTTATTTATGAAATATTGACATAATTGATGTTATAAACACCAAAATAAATGTAATTTGAGACTTTTTATGAATTACACTAATTTCCTAGGTTACTATGATATATTAGTGTTGATTTAATCAACTTGTTTCGAACATATAATTCTGTTATGACTTTCACAAAAATCATATATCAAATAGTGTCAAAATTGACACAAAATAGTTTTTAAATCAAATATTATATTACTAATTGTTATTTTATTCCTAAAAATATAATGTTCGGACAAATGACTTATATAAGGATATATAGATTAATAATAAACAATTTGGGGTTTGTTTGGAATGTTATAGTAAGTGTATTAACCATATAGTGAAAGAAAACAAAAAGACACGGTAAAAGTTAAATTATTTAACTTAGAGTTAAATCTAATTGATAAGGTTAAAATAATACCCTAAACTTGTCTAAATCCTATTGGTTGATAGGATTGAGACCCATATCCACTTTATCTTAGAAATAAGACCCTTTGGAACCATTATAAACCGATTTTGACTTTAATATAAAATAATATTTTGAGATATTCCTAAGGTGCCCCTCTCCTCCCTTATAAAAGGGCACCTCCCCCCCTCCTCCTCACACCAATTTGAGCACTCAATCTCGGCCAACCCCTGCCATTTTCTCCTCTCCACTTCCCTAGAATAATCCTAGAGGTCCTGGTCTTCTTCAAAGACCAATCTTAGTTCCCTAAGTGGAGGATTCAAAGAGGCGTTCCAAAGAAGAGGTAATATCCATTACCGATCTTTTCAATTTCTTTCTTCTTCAACTTCTTATTCTTTAGTTGTTTCATGATAAAGTAATAACATCAGTATTACTTACATACTGATATGTTATTATAAATATGAAACAACCCTAATTAACCTTCTATCCATCCTACGGAAAAATGAAATCACCGCGCGTGCGTACGTACGGAATACCGTCTCCACGCCGTGGTGTAATCTATTTTCCACCATCACCTTACAAGGATGGGTATAATGGTGCAATGAGTAACTATTTATGATTATTATAATGTAATATTGATACTGAAATAATATATATATACTCAAATACAATTCCACGATCATAGGAACGATATCATCACTCGTGCGTACGTACAGAATACCGTCTCCACGATGTGATGCGACTCGTTATACATGATCATCATTACATAGTAATTATATAAATGAATTGAATGAATAAATATGATATATGTTACACTAATACCATTCTGGATATAAGGTATCTATAACCTTAAAATAAGAATAAGAATTTATTCGGCAAAACACGCATAAGAACAAAAGGCAATAAAGACCCGAGTAACAAGTAACAATGAAATATTACTAACAAGAAGCTAAGAATATGACCATATATGATATCATATCAATATGTATGATTCTGGAATAAGACAATAACATTATTTAAACCATTATACAGGAGATTCAGACACGTACAAAGCAAATCGGACCTAAGGTAAGAGAAATATCACAATCTCATTTTTATCCGAGATTGTTTATTCGTAAGTATTTACTAGGGTGTATTTTATCATCCACATCCATGTTTCATCAGTATGTAATATTATTTCCATCCACCTACAATTTTTTAAATCCATTTTTACCCTTAGGTGAGTTTTTAGTAATATTTATGAAAGGAATCTTTTGTCGTTTTTCGTACGAGGTACTTTTTGACTTTTCCGACAAAAGTACGAAGAATGTTTTTTTTAACTTATACGACATGAATGGATTTTTAAAACATTATTTCCAAGAAACTTACTTTACAAGTTTTAAAGTTTATTTTTAATCAACTTATTTTATTTTAAAGTTGTATGACATGTTATGAAAGTAAAAATGTTTTTGAAGTAGAAAGGATATTTTCCTCAAGAATGGAGTTCAAGTATTTTATCAAAATTATTTTCCATCTAAGATAATAAAAGGGTTCCGTTTTTATCCCTATTATTACATTGGTTTGATTATGTTGGGATGGAAATATTTTTATTAATTCCTTTATCTTATATGAATTGTTTTATGATGTCATGTTGTTTAAGAATCCCATTTTTATTACATGGGTTACGCTATGATGTATGGTTTATGATTATGTGGCACACATAAGAAAGGATTCATTATAAGATGGGTGGGACCTATATCTCCCTCCAATGCATTGGGTAAAGATTTTATATCTCATGAGATAAACATGGATGGAACGGTAGGTTATACCGGTTCAGTGAAACAGGACTGGAATGAGGGTGACTCGGTTCAGAAAGGGACTCTGTCCACTAAGATAGTCTTGGAAATGAGTCATGACTAACAAGAAACGATGTTCCATGATTATGTGTGCATGACACAAAGTTTCAAGTTTCATGTTATGATTATGGGGATCTCATTTTCACTTCTATGATTTATTCCATGTTAAGATATTATGATCTCTTTTGCAGGTTATGATTTTCAAAAAGATATGATATGATTTTTATTTCCTTTATTTTCCCTTGCTGAGCATTTGAGCTCACCCTTTTATGTTTTCTTTTCCCCAGGTCAGGAAGATGGATATTAAGTAGAATATGCTAAAAGGGACCCTAGATATGATGAAATAAATGGGTGACAATGTAGAAGATTTATGAACCAGTTGTTTATGTTTCCCAGTTTCTAAAGACACTATACCTATACGGTCCTTTGTGGTTTTGTCATATGTTGTAATAAGTGTGCTTCAATTTTTAAGTATTAACAATGTATGTAAAGTATGGGTCATTATACATGCACTTATTTGGTTTTATTATATCCTATCATATTTAATTGAACATTACGAATCATTACCATTGATAATATATCCTTTGAAAAATTATCACATTATTAGTATAAATTTAGTGTTTTAACAAATCCAATTGACATAGATAAAGGAAGTGGTGGCCTCAGCTAGTAGGATCGTACCCTATGAATCCCATTTATCAGAGCTTTAGAGGGAGATAAAATCTTTGGTATTTTCACTTTACCAAGACAAATCTAATATCTAACTAATTAAGCATAAGAAAAACCATTTATGGAAGAAGTTCAAGCTCATTGAGATTATGGCCCAAACCATGTTCACTGAACCTTCGTATGAAAGTCCCACCACCACGCACCTTACCCTTAAGGAATTTTATTGTGTATTAAAGGGATATGTATTAAGACCCTAGAAATATGAGTATGTAAATTATTTTTTATAGAATAATGAATATATTTTCATATTATTATTATTATGTTATAAATGATTTTTATTCAATAAAACACAAATAGTATTTTTGGTTAATATTAGAATTCAATTAAGAAATTTATTTTGATGAATTAGTGGATTTTTGAAATAAATAATATTTTAATAAAATATTATTATAAAATATTTTTTATTAAATATAAATGATCATATAATTTTTATAAAGTCAAATTTAATTTTTATAAGGGTTTGATAACTATTATTGTCAAAAAACCCAACATTTCTTAATAAATGTAAATTTTATTTTAAAAGTGAAAATTAAAAAATTTATAAAATTATTTAGATAAAATTAATTTTATTTTTGGAATCATAATGTCAAAATTATCTAATGGTTAATTTTTCATAATTTTATGAGAGTTAAATTTTCAGGTAAAAATTAAATACTGTATAAATAAACCTTATTTCTTATGACATCATAATGACCCAAAAGTGATATAATAAATATTATAAAAGGTATCCAAGACCAAATATATATTTTCTATTTAAAATAATTATATTTTATGTTTATTTTATTAATTTTATAGATACATTATGAATCCTCCAAAACCATTAATATATTTTAAGGTTTTAAAATCATTTCTTTAAGAGTATGACTCAACTCCACATAATAGAGGGTATTATTTTATTAATTTCATCCCTTTTAATTATAAAATAATTATAACCACTCCCATTTTTCAGAAACCATGGGCAAAAACCATGGTATGGTTTTTGGTTTTGGTTATTTTATTATATAGAGTCCAAAACCTAAATAATAAATAAACCCCCTCTTTTCCTATATAAAACCACCCAAGATTCCATTTATCTTCACTAAAACTCCTTTTATAATGTCCATACTCTTTCCTCCACTCTATAGAGTCCTCCCAAGTTACTTCCAAGCTCTCAAGAATCCCCTCCCAAGCATTTTGCAGTCACACACTCAAGTAAGGGATCTTACACTCTCCTTTTTATTCAAGAACTTATTTTATGTTATTATTATTAATTTCCATTTGTTAACATTGGGATATGTTCTTAAATTAACCCCTTAATTTACATGTGATGTATATATGATTAGATACCCCTTTTAATCTCACTAATCCTTCCCATGAACAGTTATGTACACCCGCTACCACACCAAAATTTAGTAAGGGGTTTCTCTCTTCTCATTTCCATTCAAGCACTTATTTTATTTTATGCCTCTTAAATTCCATTTTATTAGGTTTGGATATTTTCTTCCATATTAACCTTACTATATTTTTAATTTATAAATGATAATATCCCCCCTTTCACTCTCATTAATCCTCTCATTATCCTTTATGTTTACCCGTTACCATGCCGAAATATAGTTAGGATTATTTTATTTATTTGAGTTTCTTCATTACCTTATGCCTTCTATTTCCCAATTTATAATGTTGGGATATTATTATACATGTAACTATAACTTCTCATTTTATGTCTATATGATGATATACATATTTCTCTCTCATCATCCCATTTTTATGAATCTTTAAGTGACATCGTTATGTTGTCTAAATTTCACCATGATTTTTCCATGCCAAAAAAATTATGCAGTGAATATAATATCCATTTATTTTCTAGGGTGTTCACCTTTATAAACATATAATTTTTTATTTGGGACTTAAATGTATGTATTCCACAATCCTTGATCATGTAATAAATTATGATGAAAAATGAACTCGTTTTGTATGATCTATGTGGAACACTTAAGCATGAGAATGAAATGAATGTGATAGGTGCACCCGGAATTATATAGTGCTCTAATGCACTGGGTACTGTTTAGTATGATGATACATCATGTTGGAATAGGGAGTGAACCTGATTCCTTTATGGTAATTTTTCCACCATGATTTCTTGGTGGTTTAGCCTTTACTTATGTTTATGATGCAATGTTTTAAGTTGTTGCCACATTTCCCATGTTATGATTATCATATATCATTGTTAATGTTTATGATTCCTACTATTTTTATAACTAATTGGATTGCATATTATATAAATTGTATCACCTTATGAAAATTTTATTCCCTTACTTGGCTTTATAGGTCACCCTTTATTATGTTTTCCCCAGGTTATCCCATGAAGTTTTAAAAGAAATAGAATTTTAGAAGTATGCTAAGGAAGTTTTCGATAATGTTATTGTATCCCATGTTCAAGATGCTATGCTATGTACCTAAATACCAAAGAAATTATACTTCATTATATTTTGGGTTGTATTATGTGTACTTTTATGTAATAAATCATGAATTAATGTGAAATAAATAGAAGGGGTTTTATACCATCCAAAGATGTAAATATGATACTCCTCAAAAGAAGCATCATCTTCTGGTTCCACCTCATCAGGATGGAAAACATGAGATAGGTATGAGTAGTAATCACATAACTGATAAATGTCAAATACATCATGCATATATCTATATATCTCAGGGAGTGATATCTGATAACCTACTGATCCAACCCTCTCTAAAAATTCAAAAGGTTCAATGAAATGAGGAAATAAATTCCCTTGTTTCCTAATCCATCAATGAATCGATTTATTTGATACATAAAATAATACCTGATACCTAACCTCAAACTCCATAGGTCATCAATGACGATCAACATATGACCTCTTCCTAGACCAAGTCATATCCATTTAGTTTTTGATCAGCTGAACCTACTCTGAAGTCTCTTGAACAAGATGAGGTCCAAGAAGAGTTGTCTCCCCTACCTCTAATCAGAATAGAGGTGATAAACATTCCCTATCATATAATTCATCATAACTTGTCATATAAATCATATACTAAAAAATATTATTGTAAGTTAACTCATATAGGGGTATATATTTCCCCTAAGAACCTCCAAAATCAAGGACACATGCTCTAAGCATGTCCTCTAACACCTGTATTGTCCTCTTGAACTGCTCTTCATTCTGAGGGTGGTATGTTGTACTCAAAATTACTTGTGTACATAATTATTTCTACAACCCTTTCTATAATCGATAAGTGAAATGAGCAACCCTATTTGATAAAAATTTTGTGGAACTCCATTAAGTCATATAATCTCTTAGACATAGATCCTACCAATAGCATCCACCAAAAAGGTCTCCTTAATAGGTAAAAAGTGAGACACCTTCATGATATTGTTAACAATAACCCACAATGCGTCATTTCCTTGAGGGGATCTCTATAATCTAGTCACAAAGTCCATGGTGAAATCATCCCATTTTCCACATAGGAATGGGAAATAACTGCAGAATCCATACTGGTTGATGGTGTTCCACATTTACCTACTAACAAGTAGAACACCTAGTAACAGAGCCAACTATCTCCCTTTTCATACTAGGCCACCAGTATTGAAAATGTAGATCATGATACATATTTTTAATATTAGGATATATCACCTAAGTAGAAGCATGGGACTTACACATTGAATCCTACCAGATATCTGTAGTAACCCTTCCACATCCATGGATTCATAATACTTTATCCTCATCAATGGTCTATTTTGGTGTTATGTCCTCACTTGAAACACCCTCCCTTACGACTAGACCCTCGAAATTAGATAACTACCTCATCTTCACTCTCTCCAAAAGTGAATAGGTCACTGCTAAAGCTGTAAGGGTAGGTATACTGTGATTATTTTGGACATTTATGTGCATCTCGGAAAATAGGACCATAAGATGCTACTCAATACTTTCCTCCTGCAATGCATGTGTATGATTCATCTAGCTCAAAGAATCCGCTACATAATTTACCTTTAAAAATGTATAGAAAATATCAAAGTCAAACAACTATAGGTATTCAACCCACCTTATTTTCATAAGGTTCAAGTTGTGATACATAAAGGTATACTTGAGGCTTTTTTGGTATATAAACACCACAAACTACTATATAAGAAAATAATGCCTCCAACAACACAAGGCATGCACCATAGTTTCTAGCTCAAGATCATGTATTGGGTAATTCCTCTCATGTGGTCTTAAATAACAAGACTCATATGCCATAACTTGATCTTTATACATCATAAATACTCTTATACTAATGATTAATGCATCACAATAGACAATATAGATTCTACTAGTCTCTAGAAGAATTAGGATCGACATTGAAGTCAGTATTCCTTTTTGATTTTGAAAGGTTGTCACACTAGCTTCTGGGCACATGAGATTCACACCCTTATTAGTCAGACCCATAAAAGCTACTTCTAGGCATAAAAGACCTGAATAAAGTGCATGTAATATCCATCTATCCCCAAAAAACATTGCATGTCAAGGATGTTCTTTGGATTCTCCCAGAAAACCATGAAACTCACTATCTCTAGGTTAACAGACACTACCACCTATGAAATAATATGACCCATCAAGTGAACCTTATTAATAAAAAAGTTATGTTTAGTGAGTTTAATATGGAATTGGTGCTCTCTTAGTGTATTTAGCATGATATAAATATCTTTTTCATGGTTTTGTTGAGTACGATAATACACCAAGATTTCATCTAAAAATACCACCACAAATTAATTTTGATACAAGTGGAAGAATTGATTTATTAGGGTCATGAAAACAGAGGGTGTTTTCATGAGATTGAAAAGCATAAACAAATACTCATAAAGACTATACTTGTTACCAAATATTATCTGAGGTATGTATGAAGGTATAACACATACCTAGTGATAACTTGACCTTAAATCAATATTTTAGTAAACTCTCACTCCTCAAAGATGGTTAAAGAGGTCATCTATATGAGGTAGTGGATACCAGTTCTTAATCATAATTTGGTTCAATCGATAGTAATCCATGAAAATACTAAGGGTACCATCCAACTTCTTAGAAAAAAGATAGGTTAACACCAAGGTGAAGTACTGGACCATATAAAACCCTTAAATTCCAAATCCTATAGCTTCCTCTTGAGCTCCTATAGCTTAGTAGTAAATATCATGTAAGTAGGAATAAATACTATTTCTTATCTCAGAATTAGCTTGATAAAGAACTCTACCTCTCACCTGGGAGGTAACCCAAAAAAATAATTAGTGAAAAAATCCTAAAATTATATACAATTGGAGGGAAATTAGTATGATGTATTCCTTGATCCTCTATATAAAGGCTAGAAATCTAGGCTATTACTCCACCCAACCCACGATGCCCTAGTCTAGCTCTACTTTCCCAGACATCCCATTCACCCTTGTAAAGATAACTATCTCCCTACGGTGATATAAATGATACCCTACAGTGATAGAAGTCTACATAAGCACAATAGGTGACCAAAAAGTCCATATAAATAATGATATTAAATCCCATTATCTTACGAATGAAGAGGTACGATAAGAAACGATAATTTTATACCTCAAGGGGCATTCCTTTCACTAGAATACACTCTCCGATTGAATTTACAATGGAGTATATAGTGTCATCACTCCATATAAGTATTGAATCTCATACCCAAGGCTTTACAAATTAGCTACAAAGAAAAAATATTGTGAAGTTACTATATCAAAAAGAGCATATACTAAAGTAGAGGCTACCAAGATTAAACCTCTGATTGTAGATGGCCCAACACCCTGGATGCCACTTCTCTTTAGAGAACTCTCCAGACAGTGATTCCTACTGCTGGATGAACTACTAACCTACCTTGGCACTAAAATATCGTGTCTTTTACTGTAGGATTCCAAAAAATTACACTCAGTAATAAGGGATTGATTCATAATTCCTGAGACAATAGTCAGGTGAAAAACATTTACGTGAGACCAGATGGCATACCTGATCCCATCCTCAAATCATCTCACTCTTGAAATCCCATCAGTAGTGAAGAAAGGTGAAAAATGATAAATATCAGTAAAGTTAGATGAATAATCCATAACTAATAGGAATCCTTGTTTTAAATATAGAAAGTCCCTAGCTCTGTCAACTCTCAGCATCTCTTGAAAGAAATAGTCATAGAAGCCCACCTGAAGATCTCTCTAGACCATATCTCAATGGTGGTCTGCCTGAGTACTAATGTCCCACCAATACTTGGTAGAAACATGAAGCATATAAGTGAAGATCTTGATCTCCTCTCTAGAGGTATCTCTAGGTTCTCAAAGATATATATCATGGCCTCTAGCCATGTTGCATCAGCCTGTGGACCACCATCCCCTGAAAATGTGAGTGGATTATTATTATAAAACTCTTATGTTAGCTCTTCTATAGTAGGTATGGTGTGTATAGATCCTTGAACTAATACAAAACAACTCTGGTAGACCCCAAACTGGTCACCCAAGACGGCCCACAATAAGGCCTGAGGGGCATTCCTGATCCTACCGGGCTGGAAACTAGTGTTGAGCATTAGATAAAAATTAGTTAGGAGTGATTTAACCCATAAACAACTAATAAATAAATAAATATAAACTGAAAAATAAAAATAAACCCTAGTAGAAAAAAATAAAACTATACATATCTCTATGTGACCCTATGGGTCACCACTGACCACTGAACCAACATCACTCCATGGTGACTGAAACTGAGATGGAAGCTAAACCAGAAACTAAAAACAAATATATAGATGTAGGTGTGAGTATTAAAAATATATAGGAATTCAAAAATAAACTACTCCCTATTCCTAGACTTTAAAAGGAAAACTAAGTCATTCTAGTTTAAAATACATATATTTAAAATGAGGTTTTCACTTCCTTTAAAAAAAGTAACAAGATAATAACTTCAAAAGAACCATTTTCCCATCTGTTTTCCAAAACGGTTTCTAAAGAATGAAATATTTTTCAATAAATCATTTTAAAAATAAGAAACATGAAAATAAGAAAATATATTAGTGAAACACAAGCAGTGAAAATAGAGTACAAGTAAATAAATGCCGATATAAGAATTTCTAGTGAAAATATAACAGTTAAAAAGATTTTATTAAAACATAACAAAATGAGGGTGAGAAGAGTAAATGTAAAATAATTATCATGGGATATACCTAGACACTAAGTGAAGTGACACTAGACGTACTTAGTTCAAAATCCATCTACCAACCTATCGATGTCATCCAATGTCAATAACCAACCCGTATGTACTCAACTAGCCTCATTGGTGGCACAACCCACATGGATACACCATGAGGATCTAGTAAATATAATCAAGACTAAATAGAAACCACATCTCAACTCTCACTATTATTCCTAGGATCCCATGGTGATAAAAAACATTATAGGTGAGGAAGAAAGCATGAATACAACATCTCAATCATGTAAATCCACTATACATGCTAAGGCCCACCTCCCGACATCATCCATGAAAATTTCTTTGAGAATGGAGAGTATCTATTGAGGCTCCATCTTTTCAAGAAAACATTAAAAGATACCAATTAGTCCTCATCAATTGAAAAAACAATTTACCATTTGAAAACCATTTTTTAAACTCTTTATAAAATAAACATGTTATTAAACTTTTAATAAAAACACCGACTAAAGGTCCAAAACATATTTTATATTTTTCAATTTTCATAAATAAAATATTTTAGAAGTTAAATTAAGAACTTGTGTTCTTTAACTTTAAAAACACATTTTTTTAAAACATGATTAATCAGAGAAAACCCATATCCAAAGTAAAAAGAAGTAGGGAAACATAAAAGAGTCCAATTTCATCCATCACAATCATTTTTCATATTATACTTACTTCATAATATAATTAAAACAACCAATAAAATAATTGAGTAGTTATAGTTTCCAAATTAAAGGATCGTACATAGGGAACCTAACTCAAAACATATTTCCTTCGAGGATGAAAACCCGAACCACTTCACACTTACACACATATACACATTCACATATATAACCAACACAAGATTTTATCCAACCCAACACATGACCTATATATTGGCATAGCATGAAGGGTGTTCCCAATCCCCATGGGCCGGTAACTAGTGCATGGGAATCGAGTAACACCTTTTGAGAATGTTTTTTCTTAGGCACTAGTTGTCAGCCTATAGGGATTGGGAACTTCATTCAAGCCATGTAATAAGCTAGGTAGGGTTTCAAGTTGGATGGAAGCCTAGGATAGTTCAGGAAAAAAATCTATTAGAGCCATGTTTCCCCTTTATTTGGGTCATTTTATTTGGGAAAGACTAGATAGACAGGATCTAGGACTATTAGGGACTCAGGTTCTAGTTATGAGTGTGGTTTCTAGAAAACACACCTTATGATAGAGCTTAGGTCACCATGGGATGTTTAGGATTTGGTTTGACTCATCCTTTAGGTGTGATGCATAGGATGAAGACTACGCATAGACATCAAGATGGGGTAGAGTGGTTTAATATATTGTTGTGTTTTTTGTGGTTTAATTTCAATTTATATGGATATTTAAATAATATTATTGTTGAAACCCTTATGGGTAATTTTTTGATGACTTATTTTTTCTTGTTAAGTGGTGTATCACCATGAATCTCTGGAGACTTCTTGTGAAACTGTGGGAAGTCGTTAGAGAGAATTCTCCCTCAACTATTGATCAGAGATTAGTGGAAGAAATGGTTTGGGCTATCTAAATTTAGATTAAAAAGTGGGATATGGTTCTTCTCAGTATAAGGAAACTAAAAAAATTCTGAAAAAGGATAAATTCCAGGAGTTCCTTAGGAATAACCCCCCTTCATTTTGGGGTAGAATGGACCCCTAGGAAGTGGAAGATTGTATGGAAAAGATTGAGATGATATTTGGGTTTCTCGAGACTCCTAAAGTGGTAAAGGTGAAATATGATTTATTCATGTTGGAAGGATCTAGTTGTAGGGGGTGGGACTCATTATTCTAGGACAAAAACAAGAGTAAATAGGCTAAAAATATTTTAAGGTTGTTCTCAATGAGAAGTATTGTCTTGAGACCTTATCCTTCTCCAAGACCTGGGAGTTTATGGATCTCCATCAGGGAGATCAGACCATGTTGTAATATTCCAACCATTTTTTAGAACTGGTCCATTTCTCACTTGTGGTGGTTTCTAATGAGAAGTAGGCTCAAAATTTTAAAATGGGGTTGGAGATGGATATATGATCCCAGGTCAACCTATTCTAGATAAATACATATGATAAGGTGGTTGATTGAGCCCTGATAGTTGATATTGATCAGACTGGTAAATTAGGTTTCTCTAGAGCAGTTTTAGTAGTGGGATAAGGTGTTAATGGAATGTCTAATATGAAAATGAATCATGATGTGTACAAGAATACAGGAGGTGGTATCTCTATTTATACATCCCGATCACCTTCATATGCAACCACTGGTGGTGGGTTGGTTATGTTCCATCAGTGTGGAACCCTTGGACAAATACAAACTGCATGTTCAGCTCCACCTAGGTGATTTCATGAATGTAGACTTATGGGACACCTATAGTGATTTTTTAGAATCACACTTCAATCTCAAGGTGGTGTAGGTTTCTCTAACTTTAGGGGGATGGAACCTCATTTAGAACCATCTATAACCATGGGATCTCATTTTAGTGGTCATGGGAGAAGGGATGGATCTACTACTGGGAAGAGTCGGATTATGGTAGAGATATAAGTTAATAGTCATCCCAAGGCACAAGAAGAGACAATTAACTTTCATTATTTGTATCAGGAACCAGTGGAGTCAGATACAAGCCCCGTAATATTTCAAGGAACTATTTTTATTGAATCATCCATAAAAATATTTTTATTTGATACAAGTGATTATAATTATTTTATTTATTTTTATCTTATGGAATTTTTGAAATTACCAACCGATCTTATTATCTATACCATGGATTTAGTTACTCTACTTGATAAGAAGATGGAAAAGGGTTTCAAATGTCAATATTTTTCTCTCACATTGCTAGGAGTCAAGTTGGAATAGGGATTCTTTGGTTTGGAAATTTACTTATTTTAAATGATCCTGAGTATTGATTTGATTATTTATTTCAAGGCACATATCTATTTATATCATTAGTGATTAACTTTTATGGCACCCGATGGGAGTACTCGGGTCTTCCAAGGTGAATGGGATCCCCGATCAGGGTGAGCTAGACCTCTAATTTCATAATTAGGCAACATTGTTTTCTAGGTCTCTTTGCTCATTCTAGAGGATTATGGTAGAAGTTCTAGGAATGGGTTGACTTCTATAGTGGATGAGTTTCCATAGGTGTTTCTAGATGATTTCTCAGTTTTACCCCTATATAGGTATGTGGAGTTCACCATCAATTTGGCATCAAGAACATATCTGACATCTCTTCAATAACATCATATGGACCCCACTGAGTTGAGGGAGTTAAATATATAACTGGAAAATTTATAATTCAAAGGATTCATTCGCTCGAGAATCCCACCTTGGGCCACCTCAGTTCTGTTTTCTAGAAAGTATGACAGATCCCTCAGGTTATGCATTAATTACCAGAAGTTGAACATGGTCACAATCAAGAATAAATATCCCTTGACCCTCATTTATGACCTCTTTGATCATCTCAAGGGGAGAATGTGGTTTTACAAAATTGACCTACAATCTAGGTATAATCAAGTTAGGGTTAGATTGACATACATTCCCAAGAAAAACTTCTGAAGTAAGTATAGCCACTTTGAGTATCTAGTCTTGTCATTTGGGTTGAAAACTGATCTGGCGGTTTTCATGGTGCTTATGGATTGAGTGTTCCATAATTACCATGACTCTTTTGTATTAATATTTATGGATTAAATCATGGTATACTCTATAATAAATTAAGGATAAGGGAAATAACTTAGGATCATTATAGGCACTCTTTAGGATCACCAAATTTATTCTAAGATCTTTAAGTTCACCTTTTGGATCTAAGAAGTAATGTTTATGGAGCATGTGATCTCAAAAAATTGGGTTTTAATAGACCCATAGAAAATCATATTAGTGATTCCATGGGAGAAACTGAGAAATTTCTTTGATATAAAGAGATTCTTGGGCCTGGTAGGGTACTACAGTTGTTTTTTAAAGATTTATATCGATTTTCTTCACCCATGACTACACTTACCTGAAAAGGGATGAAGTTTGAATGGAGACCATAATGTTAGGAATATTTTTATGACCTCAAGTGGTGATTGAACACCACCCCTATTTTGATCCTACTTGGATCTTAAAAAGGTACATATGGTCTACTGTGATGCTTTAGGTATGGGTCTTGGGTGCGTGTTGATGTAGGATGATCATGTGGTGGTGTATAGATCTCTACAAATCCAACCACATGAAAGGAATTATCCAACCCATAACTTAAAGATGGTGTTGATGATGTATTCTTTGAAAACATGGTGCCACTATCTCTTTGGGGAGAAATTCTTAGTTTACTCATACCATAAGAGATTGGCCTACATTTTACCTTAAAAGGATTTAAACTTGAGATAGTACCAATGGGTCGAGTACCTTTAGGGATTAAACTTTGATATTATCTACACTCTGAGCAATGGGAATGTGGTAGTGGAAAACCTAAGTAGAAAAATGTCAGTTTAAGCTATAAAAGAGTCTAGTGATGAGTGGACTTTGATGGGTCATTTTTCCCAAATGCACATGGAAACCAAGGATCATAGTGGAGGTATGTTCTTGGCTAGTATTCAGTTGAATCCATATCTTATGGAACTAATTTGGGAAGAAAAACCTAATTATTAATTGTTCCAAAATTTTCTGCAACTTCTAGATAGTGAGGAGGTTCCCAATGAGTGGTTGTTATCTTCTAGGGGGATCCTATGTTTCAAGGGTCATCTCATGGTGTCATTATATTTATTGAAGGTAGTGATGCAGGATGGGCACCAGTCTTAGTGGTTCATTAATTATAGAACCAATAATATGTTTTATGATGTATGAAATCAATTCTAGAGGCCAGGTATGAGGCATGATATAGCTTACTTCATGTCCAAGTATTATAATATTCAGAAAGTTAAATTCGAGCATCATACACCCTTAGAGTTGCTTCTACCACTCCTCATTCCTACCTGAAAGTGGGATTAGGTTGTTATAGACTTCATCATTATATTTACTCGTATGCTTCAAGGCCATTTGGGTGGTTATTGACCATCTGACCAAATCATCCAATTTCATTCTAATCAAGGATTAGACCTAGGTGAATGAGTTAGGCTGGTTTTATGTTCAATAAATTATGAGGATTCATAGTGTGTCATCAGCTATTATTTTAGAAAGGGAACCCCACTTTACCTATCAGTTCTAGGAAGGCATTAGGAAGGCATTGGGATCTTAAGTCAAATTAAGAATGGCATTATATCCTCAAATGGATGGTGAGATAGAGTGGGAAAATCAAATTTTGGAAGAAATTATTGTGTATGTGTGTTGGATTTAGAAGGATCATGGGATAACCATTTGGGATTGGTGTAATTTTATTATAATAATATTTATAAATCCCCTATTAAATGGCCCCCTTTGACTTGATTTATGGTTGTCCATGTCAGTCACCTCTATGTTGGATTGAAGTGGGTGAGACTTATTTGTTGGGACTAATCCTCATATAAGAGACATCTGATAAAGTTTTATTTATTAGGAAGTGGTTGTTGATAGTGAAGAGCTGCCATAAATCCTATGCTGATCAATAATACCGAGCCTTGGAATTATTAGTGGGTGATCGGGTGTTTCTAAATGTGAAACCTTTCCTGGTTCCCTGTTATCTTAGTAAGTAGGGGAAGATTACACCAAGGTATGTTGGACCTTTTGAGATTACTGAAATAATTAACAAGGTTGCATACTGATTGGCTTTGTTGACCCAATTTACATTAATCCATGATGTGTTCCATGTCTCTTAATTGAAAAATTATAACCCAAAATCATCTAATGTGATGAACTAGGAAGATTTGGAGTAGGAATATGTTTTTCCATGTTTGAGAAACTAGTGTGGATTATGGATTTCCAAATAAAAGTGATTTGGGGGGAAATACATACCTTTGGTTTGGGTCCTTTGGAAGCATGAAAGTGATGAGCATGAGACATGGAAATGAAAATATTTTATGGATGAGTAGTACCCTCATTTATTCTTTGATCAAAATTTAGTTTGAATTTCTGATGGAATAAATTTTTCATGGTGGGGTGAATTGTCACATTCATGGAGTTCTTTCAAGGTATTTTCTATTTTATTTTTGGTCTTACCTTTATTAAATGGCTTACTTGGGTGTTTTTAAAGAGAAATGGTGGTTTTCAATCCAAAAAGATGGAGGTGAATGATTAGTTCATGATTATTAGAAATCAAGAACCAACCCAGTGAAAACTGTATGCCCTATACAGTGGAACTGTCCAGGCCACACAACCTAACACACAGGAGTGCATCCCTTCCAGGCTAACCATGTGACTAGGAAAGTGGCACTGTCCATGATGCACAACTAGGTGAATGGTTGTGTTCCCCCTATAGGTAAATTTTGTGGCTATCATTCCTCTTAGATATAGGTGTTTATGGTTAGTACACAGTTTGGAAAACTATACAATCAAACCATGCAGCCTACCAGATCTCTAAATATTTGGAAATTACAACTTTTCCCTCCTTTATTTAACCCTAAAGACCTCCTTTATCACCCCATTTTACCCCTAAAACCATAGAAACACCACCCTATCCTCCTCCACTCCCTTGGTCTCCAATTTTTGGGTTATTTGGATTAGGATCTTAAAGAATGCTTCAATTAAGTTCCTTCTCTCTTTTTCTCTTCTCTTATTTTTCTCTCTTCTCCTTTCCTCATTGGGTTCTTTATTTTCCAATGGATAGGTGTACCTAAAGTGGGTTCAATCTTGTTTCATTGGGTTGAATCTTGATGTTTTTGGTGTAATTTTTATTCCTTAAGGTCCCTCCTTGGAAAGACTTGCAGTTTTCGACCAGGTTTTGGGCGATTCTAATGGAAAAGGTAGGTGGTTCCATGCCTTGACATTAATTGATGATTTTATTATGATTTTTTTGGTTTCAAAAAGGGTTTATAAATTATTTTTATGGTGAGAAATATTTTTTCCATGGGTTTTGGTGGGATTTCATGGTTAACTAGTGAATTTCTGTTGTAAATGGTTTTTTTGTCTAATGTGGTTACTATTATTGAAATTGTAATTATATGAAAGGTATTTTACTTAGTATGGAAATTAGATTGATCACTTGGGAACCACAGGTATCTAGGAGGGTTTCTATGTACTAGTACATCATTTGGGTCAGTTGGTAAAAGGCATAGGCTCTCTGATAAGTTCATGATAAAACACTAACTAAACTAATGATGCTGACTTGGGGGTCGTTTAAACTTTGGTTGTGATCTCTCTAGCATATTGTGCATGATAACGTTCTATATGGATTGATCATAAAGTTATTATGATCCTAGGGGCCTAAAAACCTATCTAATTAGGGAGTTATTCTATAGTGCTTGACTATGTTTAATCTTGATTTAATTATATTTACATTGTTTATACTTTTATAAAAATAAAACCTGTTTTTATTTCAAAGTTTTTCAAATTCATTTTTTGAAAAATAATATGTTAATTTGTTATTTAATGTCATCACATTGAATATTTAGGTGGTATCCTACTGGGAAAGTTATCTCACACCCTACATACTCCCTTGGGTGTATGTGAATCTTGTGTTGTTTGACTCAGGATAAAGGAAAGACCTATCATGGTGGTTATGGTGGTTCTATATGTTATTAGTTTCTTTTGTATAGGTTTTGGTGGTGGTTTCATGAGGTAATTGAACCATATATTACATGGAGTCTTTTTTTAGTCATTTACCCCTCCCTTTTTTGGTTATTTTGGTTTTTGGTTAAAAATTCTAAATGTTTAACTCATGTTTGTAGTGTTGTCTTTGATATCCCAAGTTATGTATATTGGTTATGATGATGGTTTATGATATTTGTGTTTGGTTTGAAATTTGATTTGGTTTAGTTTTGGTTCAATGTTGATTCGGTTGGGTGTTTTTATGTTATTTAGAGTATACAACCCAAAAAGGCCAAAGGTTTCTGAGGGACCCCTTCTAGTTGTTTTTTTTGTCCAAAATCCCAATGGAGTGGTGGGGTTGAATTTTTTTGACATATTTACCATGGTGGTTGAGGACCATTAGGGGTTATAGGATGGATGAGCTCATGGGTGTTCAACAGGTCCAAAAAAATGGTGAAGGGGTAGGTTAACCACTCTAAGGAGCTAGTTTCTTTTCCTCAAAGTTAAAATCTAGTGATCAGTTGAAAGATCCTCTCTTTATGTGGAGTATCTATCTAGAGATTAAGGACTATGTTCCCTTATCTAGGAAAATTTTGTTTGGGGAGTTTGTGAATAAGGTGTCCCTAGATGAGTTGGTTTATAAAGGATAATCTGTGGCAATTGGAAGTCTAGTTTCTCAAGGTGATCATGTATATTTTCCCATCTGATGAGGAGTGAGAACCAGAGAAACCTATTCTTGGTATGTATCCTTCATCATTCCATGATTCTAGTTCCTCATATTATATTCTCATTTTCTTCCAATGTGGTTGGTTTATCATATTTCCATAATCCATTGAATTCCAGTAATCAGTGTGGATAATTTGGACACCTAGAGTCATTCTGTAAGCTGTGTTACCAAAAGAGGAAGCCTCAGTCATATTTTTTCATCTCCTAACTATAGGGAAGTAGATGCTTCAATACATCAGGTCTCCAGTCATAGGTCTCAGAGTGAATCATTTCATGCAGTGAAGGATCTATCAAGTGTGTGTAGGGGGGGGGGGGGAATTTCATCCAACTTTTTGTCTCTAACATTATATAATAATCTGTTTGAGTTTTCCCTTCCTATGGTTGTCTATTTAGGAACCCCTTTTTATTTTGTGGTTTTGGTAGCTTTATTTTGGAATGGTTTTAGTTTTTGAGTAGTGACTATTTATAGATGCTTTCAACTTATATAAATTATGAATCTTGGTTCACTCTAGTGTTTAATTTTAGTATCTTTCATTGGCCCCCCCTTATGTTGGGGGTTCGTCCATGCTAGTTGGTTTTTAAATTTTGGGGAGACCCACTATGGGTCTTGTTGATGTCGTCTCTTAAACTAGTCAGGTTTAATTTAGGAAGTCAATCACATTAGTGTTAGAAGTTTTTTTTTATTTTTGGGGTTTTTTTCAGAGAAATAGTGTTTGAGAAACTTCCCAATATGGTGGGGAGACCACTATAAAAAGGTACTCATGGTGAATTGGATCTTCATACTTCCTGATAGATTTTCCCCTTTTCACCATCCCACCCGACCTCGATGAGTTTCTTTGGTGATCTCTATGTTAGGGTTCAGGGTGTTCCTTGTTATAGGTTGTGTTTGGAGACATGAAAGAACTTCCATATCCTTTAGTTTGATGTTTTATTTCATTTAGTATCATAAGATTTTTCCTTAGGTATTGGTTCATTTTTTAGGATGACCTTTTTTATTATTTATAGATCTTAATGTTTTGGGATTTTAGAGGGAAGAAAGTTTTTTGTTTTCGGTCTTTGGGTGACAGGGGTTTCATTTTGGGAGGTATTTCATCCTTACCTCATGTCTTGATCAAATAAGTATTTTAAGACTTTATATGGGAGTAAAGTTTCATAGTGGGGAGAATTGTCACACCATGAACCTGATTTACTAATTATATTTATCCTCATTTTGAGTTTCAGTATGGACTGATTTTTAAAATTTTAATTTTGGTAATTTGTATCATAGGTGCATGGTTAGAACATGGTTAGTAGAAACCATGAATAGGTCATGTAGTGGTGTCATAATTTTTTAGCAGAGTCTCTTATATGGTTGGCACATGGTTTCCCTAACCATACAACCTGCCTATGCGGGGTGTCTAGGGCCTCCAGTAGAGGCGCACAATTGGCACAGGTTTGGCCAACCATGTGTCCAAACGGTTTGCAGTTTCCAAGCATAAAAAATTGAAATATATATATAAATAATAATAAATTAAATTAAATTAATGATAATGATAATGATAATGATAAACTTAATATAGTCTCTCCAAACCCACCCCTCATGTAGCCAAAGCTCCCCCCTCCCACTTGCACGCCGCTGCCCAGGAGGGGCTCCCTATCTGCGCATAATTCATCTCCTATACCTTCATCATGGGTGTGATCAAATTTGGTGAGTTTCCACTCTCCTCATTCTTCCTTATTCTTCTCCTTTTATTGGTTTTCTTCTTCCTCCATTTTAAAGTGTGTATTCCTAGGGTGAACCATAACCCAATTTGGGTGTTTCTTTGGTTGTTTCCTAGTTTTTAAGGTTTGTGAAGTATGATTAAGGCTAGTTCTAACTGTGGTTTTCTAAGGTAGTGGGTTCTCCATGTGTTTTGGGTAGATTTTCTTCAAATATTCAATTTTCTCTATTTTTAATTAGGTATTTTTTGTAATTTCTAGCTTTATTTTTATTATTTAAGGTATATTGAAGCTCTTTGAAGTCGAATAGAATTTATATACATAGGTAAGAACATATATATCTATATACTACTTGTACATATTCCCTCATGGTGAGGGGAATATGTAAATTGGGTCAAATGGTACTTATATATATATATATATATATGTGTGTGTGTGTGTGAATGTGTATATGCGTATAAGTGCAAAGTGGTTTTGGGTTTTAATCCTCAAAGGAGGTGTGTTTTGATGTAGGTTCCCTATGTAAAAGACTTTAATTTGGAAAATATAATTTCTTGATTGTTTTATTGGGTGTTTTTATTATATTATTAAGTAATTATAATATGAAAAATGATTGTAATGGATGAAACTAACCTATTTTTTGTTTCCATGTTTTGTTATGCTTTGTCCATGGGTTATCTCTAATAAAGTGTGTTTAATAAAATTTATTTGAAAGGTTAATCACACAAGTACTTGATTTAACTTCTAAATATTTTATTTATGAATGTTCTAAAATATAAAATATTTTTTATCCCTTCATTCGGTGTTTTCCTTAAAAGTTTAATGACATTTTGATTTTCTAAAGAGTTTCAAAATTGGTTTTCAAATAGTAATTTTTTTTTAATTGATGATACCCAATTGGTATCTTTGAATGTTTTATTGAAAATGGGGTGACTCCATGAATACTCTACATTTTAGGTAGAATTCACATGGATGGTTTTGGGAGGTGGGGCTTAGCATGTATGGTGGATTTACGTGATTGAGATGTTGTATTCATGCTTGCTTTCTCACCTCCAATGTTTTTTATATTCATGGGATCCTAGGAATCATAGTGAGAGTAGATAGGTGGTTGTTATTTATTATTGATTAGATGAACTATATCCCCATGGAGTATCCATGTGAGATATGCCACTGGTGGGGCTTGAGAGCAGCCAAGTTGGTTATTGACTTTGGATCGCATCGATAGTCTGATAAATGGATTATAAACCGAGTGTGTCTAGGATATCTTCACTTGGTGTCAAGATATATCCCATGATAAATATTTTACATTTATTCTACTTTCCCTCATTTTGTTATGTTTCAATAAAATCATTTTAACTATTATGTTTTCATAGAAAGTTCTTATATCAGTACTTATTTACTTGTACTCTATTTTCACTGTTTTTTTTGACTGAGACATTTCCTTCACCGCATGTTTCTTATTTGTAAAGTAATTTATTAGAAAATATTTCATTCATTGGAAAATATTTTAGAAAATTGATGGTAAAATGGTTTTATTGAAGTTATTATCTTGTTACTTAGTTTTAAAGGAAATGAAAACCTTATTTCAAATATATATATTTTAAACTAGCATGATTATGTTTTCCTTTTAACAGATAGGTATAGGATGTATTTTATTCAGGAATGCCTATTATGTTTAAATAATCATGCCTATATATATATATATTTAGCTTCTGGTGTAACTTATGGTTTGGTCTTAGTCTCCATGGAGCGACATTGGTTCAATGGTTAGTGGTGACCCACAGGATCACATAAAGGTATTTCTAGTTTTATTTCATTCAACTAATAGTGTTTTTTTTCTGTTTATATTTATTTATTTGTCTATTTTTTATAGGATAAATTGTTCCCAACTGATTTTTATTTGATGCCTGATACTAGTTTCCAACCTGGGAGGATCAGGAATGCCTCTAAGGCTTTATTGCAGGCTAGATCAGGTGACCAGTTTGGGGTCAACTCAGGTTGGTTTGTGACATGAACAATCTGCATAAACCATAGAAAACCTTGTATAAATTGGGAATTAGTTCCCATTTCAGGTATTACTAGAGGTTCCACAGGTGGAACTATTTGCGGGTTAGGTCCCACCACTCTAGGAACATGGTCATCACTACCTTACCAGTGATTTACTTAAGGATGTCATGGCAGCATACATCTACATAATTCCAATCACATGCCTCATATAAGATTTAACAATAATAAAATCTAATATATAAGAATAGTATATGTGCATACCTTCCTATAAAATAATCACACCCCTCTACCTACTCATAAGGTTAGGCCTGGGCTTCATATAAAACAATGATAAAATGCTAGAGATACTGCCTACTTCCCACTACTATGGTCAGTTCTGGGTCAAGTTATCTGTTTTATATCAAGGTTTTGGTATACAATTTTTCAATTGCAAGTTATAGAGGAAGATAGCCTTTAAGTTGCAATTAGAATCACTATTTAATAGTAACCATTTACATTTATACTTAGAACTCAATAGTCCTTAAATATGTTATTACGTATATCCATATATATACACACACACCAAGGTTTAATTATATGCATCTATCATTCCCAAGTTATAAAGAACTGCACTTTATAAATTGAAAATGGTAATACATGTAACTATAACTAGGATTTTGAGATGGTTCAATTATATGGATCACTATTCCGAATTTATAAGGGCACACACAATCTTTAAATTGCAATTGGAATAAATATAATTGAAACCAACTAACATTTTAGCTCCTGTAACTAATGGTTCATGGATAAAACTCGATATCATTGTCTAATTAAGGTTCCTTCATCACACTATATGGGAAATCACTATTTAGGTTGATTCGAATAATTTAATTATTCCAATTATTTATCCCTATAAGAAACGTTAATACAATATCAAATATTACTATCAAGGAAAAAGGAATATGCAACAAAAATGCATGTAGTAAGTAAATGTGGCATGAGATAATGCATGACATATAAATCCACATGTACCTATAATGATGCCTGATATACTTCCTCCTTGTCGTATCGGGCCAAGGGTAAAAATAGATTCCATAATAATAATGAATGCCATAAACCATGTGTATCACCCAATATTGAAATCAGTACAACCGTAATAGGCATAATCCTGAACAAAAAATCTTATCCCAGTCAATTTGAATTTTCCCCCACATTTGGGTTAACTACTCCCAAGAATATGCTCATTACAAAATCCCAACACATCCCAGTATCCTGTCTAATAACTCAAATAGTGAGACAAAATGAAAAGAATCATATATGATACAAATTTGTAATTTCTTAGACCTGAATCACTCATAAGTAACTAAACCTAGTTAGTTACATGGCCTCAAGTGCACCACCATGTACGCTAGAGGTTTCCAACTAGTAGTGAGGGTCCATGATAGTATGGTGGGAAGACTATACCCTCATGATCAAAGTAGTAAAATGGTATAATAAATGAATAAATAGCTGAATCACAACAATTATAGAGAGGGAAATGGAATTAAATCATCCAGATAATACTAATAAACAAGCCAAGTGTCACTATATACAAAATAATGAGCATGTCATTGAGCTATACAAAATGTAATCATATGTACATAAAAGTATATCAAAAATAACAAAAGACCAAAAAGGATATCTAATAGCATCATAATCCAAGGCTCGGTCCCATTCTCCTAAGCTCTCATGATATAATCAAATAAATAATCCAAGACTGGGTGATTTCCCTTGTCCCTACTTGCATCCATGAAATCTTTTTGGGCATCAAATGGAGGCCTGAATAGGGTGTGAGATACACTCAGTAGGCGACCGCCAATAACATCTATAAAAAACTTATATGTGAATATAAAATTAGTAGTGTGGTGATATAAATACAAATAGTGGAATAACATGTGTGAAATAATAATCACATTAGGCTTGGACTCCTCATGGGATGCCTGGTCGACCATACCTACTTTGGCTAACACCGGTAATGTATGAATGAGGAAATTGTAAGAGGTTAGGATTTAGTATGTGTAACCAAAGTGTACCTACAACAACCTAGGATTCTCATAAATGTATATTACATATTTTTATATGAATATGAAAAACATTACACAAAAAAACACCTAAGGGTCATAATAGTTTAGTGCCTTTGGAAACATGGAACACAATATTCTAATCTGGTGGAAGATATTCAATTTTCCCACAAATATATTACCATTTAGTAATTTTAATATACATACCCTATATAAAACCTTTCTTCATAACCTAGGGAAAGGAAACATAAGAATGAGTGAGCTTAGATGCTCAGTAAGGGTAAACAAAGGAGGTACATAAGAATAACATGAACATAAGGGCATGATAACATGGGGATAACACTTGAAAACCATACCCTGTATATCAAAGATCATAATACAGAGTCATGGAAAAAATATTGGAAGTTCATAAGACATGAATCATAATATAATAAAACAACATGATCTATGAGAGAATAACATTGGAATAAGACATAGAATTCATGGAATACACATAAGAATAGAAAATAATTTCCATATTAGTCAAGTCTCTCATCCATAGATATCATATTGGGATGGGTTCACTCCCCAAAACTAAAATAGTAGTCAAGGTTCACTTCCAATACCATCATAGAAGACAAATTCCTTTACTAAATTGGGTTCACACCATGTTCTAGCCTTGTCTTACTAAACCAAGTTCACTCCCCATTCCATTAATGTCCTACTGAATTGGGTTTACTCCATGTTCTAGTCATGTATATATCATGAGATATAAATATTTACCCAATTAATTATAGGGATATAGAGGTACCACCCTTCACATAATCAAAACCATACTTATGTGTTCCATAAGATCATAAACATTCATTATATCATTACCCATTAAATGAAATGAGTATCATAAAAATTTCATCATATCATAACCAGTGGAAAAGAGACTAGTTTTAGAATAATATCATCATAGAATAGCCCATGAAAATAAGTGGGTTTTATAATAATTTTATCATGGTATAACCCATGAAATATAAATGTGTTTTATAAACAACTTTTTATCACAAACAAAAACCATTCAAAGAAATAATAAGAATGATACCCCTCGATCATATCTCCAATAAGGTAGAGGTAACATCAATGGATGAAACATTATATATAAAATTATTTTTATCAATCATTTAAGAAATTTCTTGAGGAAAATATCCTTTCTTATTTGAAAATCATTTTAAAAAAATGAAACATTTTAAAAATCATTTCCTTTTGAAATAATTTAATTAAAATAACTTTTTATTGAAAATATTAAAGAAAAAAATTCTCTTTTAAAATAAATTTGAAAATTTTTAAGGTAATATTGAAATCCTTTAGTGACCATGACAACAATAAATATTGTTCATGGCGTGCCTGTTAAAAACAAATATACATTTCACATTTTCAGTAAAATCCAAATAAAAATTGTGTTTAAAAATGACATGAAGATTCATTTTAGAATGTTTTGTAAAAATGAAAACATGTGTAAAAAATTAATTAATAAATCATTTAAATAAATATTAAAAAAATTGAAAACATTTTTCTAAAACATGGTTTTGAAATAAAAAGGTTTTTCAACCGAAAAAACATTTTTTATTAAAAACTTTATTTTTGAACTCTTAAGTATATAGAGAGAGTAAAATAAAGGTAAAATTTTTATTCTCATGAATTAATGAAAGTATAATAAAATTAATGAGTTTCTTGAGATATAGATCATAATACTTAATCATTGGAATAATAATCATAAACAATCCTGATAAATGATGAGATTTTAACATAAAACTCTTACCACTTTAGTAACTTTGAAATATAATCCCATAAAGGAATAAAATTAAATGAAACTTAAAATATAATTAGAATGAATAAATTAATGATATTACATGTCAAATTGGTTGTATATATACCTTGTGAAATAATATAGGTTCATAATATAATGTACGTCTCAAAGAAGGAAAATTGAGACAAAAATCCATTACCGATTTGTTAACTTTTGAACTGTAAAACCCACGAAAGATTGATACTAAAATGTATATGTAAAACCTAATATTTTTCATTATAATAGTCATAATATACCTTCATGGGTATTATATACACCAAATAAAAGAAATATGCGGTGAATATGAATGTGTCTCACGAAAGTAAAAAGTGACATGAAAATCCCTTACCGTAAGTCTCAACTTCCTTCATACTCATTAAAAACTCATGTATAATAAATATAAGTTTATTATAAATATATCATAGAAACATACCATATATTATTTACTTATGTCCTTTTATTATCTATTTATTAACAATCCCATGTTAATGTTACATTTCGGGTAATAACCATTTTTTTCATATATGTTTTGATTTTTTATTTTTAGTAATTTTAATTTGATAATTATTCCATAATAACTAGAATTTTAACCATAATATAAATTTAATATATATATTAATTATATATATATTTATAGTAATCCATAAAATTTATTGATGGAAAATGAAGTACACTGTTCATGGAGACGATAGGTCGTACGTACGCATTAACATTGTTTCCATTTTCTTGTTAGATTGAAAGAAATAAAGTTAAATGATATATTAAAATTATAAAATAATTTATATGTCATATATATCAAATATTTTCATAAAACACATCCTTAACACCTTACATTTAAATAATTAATGAATCACACCGCTTCATAAGGCAGTAGTCTGTCATATACATGAACGATGTTATCATATTCCCAAAAAATAGAAAAAATGAAGGTATATGTGATATAATAACTCTAGAATATTAATAAAATCATAAATATCATATAAATAATATATATATAAAAAATAAATCATTATTTTCAGCATCTATTGGTGGTAATGGAGAAACAAATTACATCGGTTCGCAAGGCAACAATCTGTTGTACACACGAACGATGATTTAGTAACCCATTTGATGGAAGTGGAGAAAATTGTAGGCCATTACATTAACATAAAAACATATAAGTATATTTAATATACTAAGGTTATCATATAATAATGTTATGATAATAATTTAATAAGGTGGGGAAGTAAATAAAATAAATATTCTTATTGAAGAACATTACCTCTTCTTCGGGTATTCTCCTTAGGTTTGCACAAGAGCCTTCCTAGGTTGGCTTTATACCCAAAATAATGATTCTAGGATGATTGGAGAGAATTTTGGAAGTGATTTGGTTATATATTTGATTAAAAAATAGGTTTTAATGTGTGAATATTGGAGGAGAGTGGGTGGCCTTCTATAAGTGGGGGACATGACGAGAAATCAGGTTTTTAAAGAGACAAAGCTCAAAAGTTAACAAAGTTCTTATATCAAAATTTTATATGAAATTGATTTAGATGAACTAAATTGAATTAATTTATGTATAATTTAACTAATTTAACTTTAAAATAAATTTAAAATATAACTTAAATTTATAAATAAATTAAACAAAATTACATTTTCAATTAAAATTTAGTATTTTTCTCTATTCATCAAAAAATGAAACTTTTCAAAAAAATACCAAAAAAATCACCATAAAATAATTTTGATATGAATATTTTAAAAAATATTTTTTTTATAAAATTAATTTTCTAAAAGTTACAAAAAAATAGAATTAAAGAAAAACCCAAAGATGCAACGAAAAATGGGTTTTTAGAAGTGTATTTATTTAGCACAAGATGATTTTATATAAACTTCATGCATACTAATAACCATTGTATGAAACTTAATTAAAATTTAAAAATATATAATCTATAAATTTAATTTAAAACATTCATCATTATTTATTATTTTAATTAATTTAAATGGAGAAACATTATGCACTTTAAAAGAGTTTTCAGAGAAAAAACATATTTTAAATCAAAAAACATATACTAAAATCCAATATAAAGTTGAATAAAAAGTAATTAAGTGGATTAAATATTAATAAATAATACTTATATTACTTTAACACATAATTGGTAATTTATATTACTTAATTTATTTAAAATAATTGATAGTTTTAGAAAAATTTAAAATTTTCATTATTCACTGAAAAATCAATATTTTACTAAAAATCCCAAAATTTCACCATAAGTTAATTTTGATATTATGATTTAAAAAATGAAATTAATTTTATCAAATAAAATTTATAAAATCTACATAAATTAATTATAATATTTTTTTCATAAAAAATAAAAAACATTTCAAAAAATATATATTTTTGATGAATATAATTACTTTACTAAAAATTGATTGATTATTTACTAAGAATTTATAACTAAATTTATATTAAGTATGATATATATATATATATATCATAAATTAGTTAATATTATTCATACCTACCTATTTAATGGCTAGGTTATAATGTGAATATTTAAAATAATAATATTTCATAGTTTACTAAAGCTTGGTGTCACGTGTCATGCACGCTTTTGAAGTAACTCATTGTTTCATGTAATGCAAGATAAAATTAGTGTTTTGTATTAATGCTAGATAAGATCGGTGTTGTGTGTAATGCAATCTAAACTCAATTTTTTCATGTAACACATTCTAAATTCAGTGTTTCCTATAATGAAAAATATCGAAAATATTAAATTAATTTGAAAAAGAAAATTCAAAAAAATATAAATGCGTTAAATTATATGCCTATTTAAATGAATTTCACCCTCAAAATTTGTCTCATTCGTTAAAGGGTTAACATTTAAAAATTACTTCATAGAAACCCACATCTTACAAATGAATAATAAAACTCACCTTAAAAGGAAAAGTTGGAAACATAATGGTTACCTAAAGCAGCTCATAAATAGGTTTACACATAGTAGAAAATAGGTGGGAAGTAAAGATTTGGACATATAAGAAAATAATAAATAATTATAGAGAGTGATAGAGATCATTGATTATAAGAAATTGGGTGATTCAGATAAAGTTAACGACCACAAAACTATAAAAAAAGAGGTATGAAAAAGTCTTTGATATCATAAAAAATGATGATAACAAGAAAACATTTTATTTCAATATCATTTTCCTAAAGTTGAATAATTTTAATGAGAAGATATACACACTTGGTTTCATTCCATTTCATAAGCACAATATTATCCACAGATTGTGCCTCGATCAATTTCCACTTCATCTCTTACTTCAAGAAATAAAGGCAATTTTGTTATGTATGAAAACCTAATGGATCATAAGGTCCATAAATAGAATGATAAGTCATTCCATATATATTTAGTTATTATCACAACAAAGAAGTTAGCAAAAGTTATCCAATATGGATAAATCTTCATATTTTGAAGTAATACATTAATATCTAAAGCCCCGTACAAAGTTCAACTTAAACCATTCCATAAATGGTTAACCTTATAAACCTTCCAAATTATTAAAATCCAAAACATTAGAAAAACTAGTGTAGAAAATGTTTTTTATGTCGGTTATTTTTCATTTTTTACGTCGGTCTTTAGCCGATGTTAATACGAACGATGTTATAAATATTGTTTTTTACGTCAGTTATTTAAAAACTGATGTAAAAAACATAACATCGCGGTGTTTATCACGTCGATTATTAATTAACCGACGTGCAAAAACCAGGGGGGAGGTTTTATCACATCGGCTATTAGATAACCGACGTGATGAAATAATGCGGGGTTGTTTATCACGTCGGTTATATAACAACCGATGTGATAAACCGGGGGGGGGGGGGTTATAACGTCATTTATTATATAATCGACATTATAAAACAGTGCGGGGGATGTTTATCACATCGATTATTTAATAACCGACATGATAAACCCCTGGGAAATGGTTTATCACGTCGGTTATATAATAACCGATGTGATAAACCAGTCTGTGGGGGTTTTATCATGTCAGTTATTAAATAACCGATGTGATAAACTAGTCCGAGGGGGTTTTATCACGTCGTTTATTAAATAACCGACGTGATAAACCATTAAACAGGTGTTTATCACGTTAGTTATTCAAATAACCGATGTGATAAACCCTTCCCCATTCCTTTATCACGTCGGTTATAAAATAACCAACGTGAAAGACCAATTTTTTTTAAATGGAATGTAGTCTTCTGCTCTCCCCAGAAACAACCAGAAACCAAATCAAGAATTCGTACCAAAAAAATAGATGTAGACCAAAAAAAGAACCAAAGAAAAATTAAGCATTTACATTGATAACATTTAAAACTTAACCAACTGGACAACCCCCCACCACCCCCTGAACAGCCCCCTCACCCCACTGGACAACCCCCACCACACCCCTGGACTGCCCCCTGACCTCCTGGACAACCCCAAACACCCCGGGACAACCCCACCACCCTCATGTATACCCCCACACCCTATACAACACTCCCACACCCCTGGATAGACCTCCCACCCCCACCCCACTAGACAGCCCCCACCACACCCTTGGACTGCCCCCCGACCCCCTGGACAACCCCAAACACCCCTAGACAACCCCTCACCCTCATGTATATCCCCCACCCCCTGGACAGCACTCCCACACCCCTAGACAGCCCTCCCACACCCCTAAACAGCCCCAAACACCCCTGGACAACCCCCCACACCCTCCTAGACACCACCTCGGGGGGGCACACCGCTGAAAGGTACTCATCACTCCCACATGCGAAGCTTGATCTCTCAAAATGTTTCACATGTGAGGGTGATGAATACCTTCCAGCAGCGTTCACCCCCTGAGGGATGGCGGCGCCTCCTCTCCCACCCCCTGGACTGCACCCCTCATCCTCATGGACACCCTGGACCTCCCCGCCCCACTGGACAACCCCCCCCCCCCCCCACCCCACTGGACAACCCTCCCACACCCCTGGAAACCCCCCTCACCCCACAGGACACCCCCACACCCCTGGACACCCCCTGGACAGCCTCCCACTCCCCTGGACAACCCTTCCACCCTCCTGAAAACACTCCCACCCCCTGGACTGCCCCCCACTCTCATGGACACCCAGGACCCCCCCGGACAGCCCTCCCACACCCCTAGACATCCCACCCCACTGAACACCCCCACACCCTTGGAACCCCTCCCCCTAGACCAGAATCCATACCAGAAAAACCATCATAAGTAGACCAAAACAAGAAGTAGAGCAAAATTAAACATTCACATATATAACATTCAAAACTTACACTGTCAACTTCAAAAAAAACTAAATCCAACCTAAAAAACTACCAAATACACAATTATAATGATAATATTTAAAATTACATTTTACACTACAAAGAAATAAAATTCAATCAAACCTGTAAAATAATTTGACCACTCCACTTGTAAGTGTTTGATGTCTTGAGCAGTATAGGGTTGATGGTCATAAAATAGCTACAAATGAAAAGGATAGTAGTTAACGTGTATAATGAATAAATCAAATTGAAATATTATGGCGAAGTTTAAAAGGAAATATTACCAGGTCAAAGTTCACAACTGTCCCAGTTGTTATTATTTCATACATAAATCTTAACATATAATATCCGCATTCGATGATGCCTTGTTGTTTATGAAAATTATGTTTGAATGAGTGTAAATTAAATATATTATTTTTATGTAATAAATCAAAAAGTACAAATTATAAATGGATATTTACCTTCTCATTTACATATTTGATCTTTGCACTCATTTTCTTTGTGTTTTTTCAAAAGTAGACCCATGCCCTGTTAGAAAATAATACGAATGCGGTAAATTTAAAATTCATTATAATATATAAAACTATTGAGAAATTGAAACTTACTTTTCTAATATATTCATAAAACTTTCCCACACATCATCATGGACAGAGCATATCCAATAAAGTGTTTTCTCCCTTGGGAAAAAAACCCCTAACATCCAATGATCACTGATAAAAGAAAATTTAAGGTTAGTGGTTTTTTATGTTAAAAGATAATGAACTCTTAGAGAGAGATGTGTTTCATACCTCTCACAAAAAGGCATCATCCAACATTGTGTGACTATATTCTATTCAAGTCTTTCAGCAATATAAAGCATTATTTGTTCCTCATCCAATACACATGCTTCAGGGGAAATCAATTGCGGGTCCATGAATCCATATACATCTATCAGCTCATTCCTCTCACAAATGTTATAAAGATACCTAATACAAAACAGACATAAGTATAAATTTTTAATAAATATAACATAGGGAAAAGGTGTTAAGACTTACATGGAAAAAATTTGCACCTCGTTGATGCCCAACTTATCTTCAGTAACAAGCTCCATGATATCAGTTTTCATAATCCCCACAGTTATTGCACGTCCACAAACATGAGATTCCATTGGAAACTCATAATGACCCTCCAAAAAATTTGAATATCTTGATAATCTGTCGAGAATACTAGAATCTGTATCTAATTTCATAGAAATTTGTATTTGTTGTTGTCTATACAATATTTATTTACCTTTAAAGTATTCCTGTAAAAATAAATAGAAAAATATATTAGTTTTCAAATGATAAAACAAATTTAATAAAAAATAAAATAAAAGATATAACATTCATACCTTTATAGTAATGAGTCGAATAAGTCTGGATGGACAAATTAAAAAATGGCCGATACTATGTCCAACTGTCGTCACCTCATCTGTAGGTAATGGTACTCGAGTTGATCTGTATATAATATCTTGTACAGTGACCCTCTGATTCTCTACCTCTAATTTTTGATGATGAATTGTATCTCCTATACAATATACCAACCCATATGCAACTATATGATGTTGAGGATCATCAACATATAACTCACAATAAGTAGGAAGCTACGGAGGATGAGTAGGATAAAAAATGGGGTCCACAGGTTGAGGTGGGAGAGTGGGAGCTACTGGCGGAGGTGGAGAATAAATAATGGGTTCTTCAGGGGGAGGTGGAGGAGTGGGAGCTACAGTCTAAAATTGTCTTTGCATGTATGCAAACATAGACTATACCGACGATCTAATATTTTCCTCCATCATCGCATTAATATTATGAACTTCAGTCTCCAAGGATTCTATTTTTTTATAAACACCCTCAACGTTAGAAGTTGAAGAACATGGCAACACTTTTATTACCGATACACCTGTCGGATATCCTCTTACACGACGAGGATGTTCAGGCTTTCCCAATGCTAGAAATAAAATATCTTTCCTCCCAATATCTGTAAATTCCCTCTGTGAGCTTTGCTTCTCAAGAGAGTCCTGTATTAATTAATTGAACATTTATGTAATGATTGAAATTATATGAAGAAAATAGTTAACTTAAATAAATAAAATAGATATCTTACAATCCTCTTAGCTACGATTCTCGATTCTTCTGAAAGATATTTCCCTTTTTTTCCCATCTGAGCTCTCTTCCATTTTTCATGTCTAGATGGAGGGGATGGAGGGGCCACCTCTCCAGATCTTGAAGTCCCAGATCTTAGTTTTTGAATCTTTTCTGCCATCATTTGTTCTTCCAAAAATGCGTAACCTCCCCGAGATAAACTATGAGGGAATAAATTTTTAGATTGGATCTTTTGATGATCTTTCCTTTTTTTTTTCCTGTAAATTAATAATAATAAATCATTAACAAGACATTAATAAAATCATTTATATAAGAAATCTTATAAAAGTTTAAATTGCCCTTAGAAAAAATAACTCTTTTCTTCTACTTTAAACAAACTATATCCATGTGTCTTCATCTATAAAAGGATATATACGACATGGATTTTCATGACTCCTATGACCAAAAATGAAATCATATGATAGGGTTGATTTGAAATCCCTCCATCTCCTGGTAGCCATCGATAAGCATTTCTTCCTGACTCCTCTAGTGTCAGGAATATCAAATGTCATCTGATGAAGAAGTTAAACATATTATATATACTAGAAACATTTAAATAATAGTCAAACAATAGCAAAAGATCTTACAAAAATCATCTCCCACAATTGATAGATTATCGCTTTATCCACACTTCTCCAGTCATCATACAAAATGATTATTTTTCTCTTAGCCTGAGTTGATACAAAAATCTTTAAATCTTTTGCATTTGTACATCTAGGAATATCATCATCATCAAACTCAATGAGTATCCTATGATCCTATGTATGGGAAAGTGTTAATTTTGGTAAACATGTGCACCCGCATTTACCAAATCTTGAACTCTTTGTCGTAATAGGAGCGCATGAGGAAGATTGGGGAACATCAAGAGGGGCATGTGAATGTTCCTCCCCAGAGGTATGACCAATATGATCATCTCCAGAATCATGTGGTTGATCAACTGAATGATCTGTCATTATCCTTCAAATCAAAAAAACAAGCATTAGTTCACAAATATACAAATTCAAATATTTTAATACTACTGTAATCAGAAAATAGAAAATTGTACTAAGTTACGTAATAGTAAACATTGTTAATATGGTAAGCATGTTAAAAAATGGTAAAGATGGTAAAGATGGTAAATATGGTAAACATGGTAAACATGGTAAACATGGTAAACCTGGTAAACCTGGTAAACATGGTAAAGTAATTTTCACTGAACAAAAATAATAGATATATAATTCATGTAATGGTAAACATGATAAAGTAAACTAAACAAACTTAAAACAAACAGAAACTTATAGTTATTTTTTTTAATACATGTTTTAATAAAGAAAAAACTTACAATATCTAACATTTTATGAAAAAAATAAATGTAAATAAGAAATAAACATATGTTACCTATAATTTTAGGAATGTATAAATGGATTGTTTTCCCAAATTCCTTCATCGTGATCGTTCCTTATGGAACAAACCATGTCTTCAACATGATCATCATTATGTTCTATTAATCTTTCCATGGAAGTAGGGATCTCACATAAATAATCATCTTCATCAAGTTTATCCTCATCAACATATTGTTTTTTCCCTTGTAAAACAACAGCCCACTGCATATCTGATTGATCTACTACATAGAAAATTTGTTTTTCATGTGTTTCCATTATAAAAGAATCAGTTGTGTCTTCCAATCTATTCAGATTAACAAGTGACATTCCATATTCATCGTGTCTAACATTGTTGTTACCAGTAAACCATTTACAGTTAAAAACAGGAACTTTATTTTTAAAGTAATCAACCTCCCATATGTATTCAATCACTCCATAATATGCACTTGATGCAAAAATTTGGTTTTTGTCCTTAGCACTCGAAAAATGAATTGCTTCTACAAACACCAATATACCACTATTCTGAACTGCACTTCTATTGTCCTAAGCTTTCATATGAAATGTATATCCATTAATGTCATAACCAGACCATGTTATCACATTTAAACATAGACCAACCACTATCCATTTTAATGTCTCTGATATATCTAATCTACCAAGCAAGGTCTTTTTAAACCATGACAAAAATGTTTTGTTGTTCTTATTCAAAATCCACATTTCTTTCTTCTTTGGATGACATTGTTTCAACTCATTAATATGCAATGTGATATACAGTTGAGCATAAACTATGTTATTCAATATGTATGATTTTAACTTCTTCATCTGTTCAGCTGACAATGATTTGACTTTCAAGCCACGAATCCCCTTTCCCTCATTATTAACTTGTTCATGGTGAGATGGAGGCAAACCTATGTGTTGTGCCACAACCAAGTAGCTCATACAAAACTCTGAAACCTCCTCAGAAATATACTTTTCAATAATGGAGGCTTCAGGTCGATATAGATTCTTAACATACCCCTTTAATATTTTCATATACCTTTCAAAAGGATATATCCAACAAAGATATACAGGTCCGAAAATCTTTATTTCTCGAACCAGATGAATCATTAAATGCACCATTATATCAAAAAAATTCAGTGGAAAATACATTTCCAATTGACAAAGTATAAAAATTTCATCTTTTTCCAAAATGTTCAAAGCATTCACATCAATTGCCTTATGAAAAATTGAATTGAAAAAATAGCACAACTTCATTATAGTCTTTCTGACACAGATGGGTAATATTCCATGAAATACAACTGGTAGAATTTGTTGCATCATGACGTGACAATAATGTGATTTCATACCTATCAACTTCAAGTCCTTCAAGGAGACAAAATTTTTTACATTTGAATAATAACCTTGAGGCACTTTGATATCATGAAGACACTGACAAAAGATAATTTTCTCCCTCTTCTATAATGTATGAAAAGTCGGGGGAAGAAATGTTCGTCTTCCTTTAGGAGTGGGAGCTAACTCCAAACGTATTCCCATTGATAGTAAGTCTAATATTGCATTCAACCCATATTTTGTCTTCCCTTTAATATCTAACAATGTTCCAATAAAACAATCACAAATATTCTTCTCCACGTGCATGACATCAATATTATGTTTAACTTCATGATATCTCCAATATGGTAGCTCAAAAAATATTGACCTTTTCTTCCAAATATGTCTATCATTACCATATTTCTGTGTCTTTCCCAATGTCAAATCAAGGGTTTTCACCCTCTCAAAATACAGATTAGGGGATAAAGGTTTTGGAGCAATATCAAATTCATGTGAGCCATTGAATGCCTTTTTTAATCTTCTATAAGGGTGATCCATAGGAAAAAACTTTCGATGACCCATGTACACTGTTTTCCTCCCATGATGCAATTGACAATATGATGTCTGTTGTTTGCAAATTGGACATGCTTTATTCCCTTTAACACTGTATCCAGACAAATTTCCATATGATGGGAAGTAATTTATAGTGAACAAAAGAACTTTATATAGTTGAAAATATTCCATTTTATAAGAATCATACACCCTAATACCATCAGCCCATAAAAGTTTCAAATCATCAATCAACGGTGACAAGTAAACATCAATATCATTACCAGGTTGCTTCGGATCAGAGATCATTATACTCAACATGACATATTTTCACTTCATACAAACTTCAGGAGAGAGGTTGTAAATTACCAATAAAACAGTCCATGAACTATGTATGCTACTGAGGGTTTGATATGGATTCATTCTATCTATTCACAAGCCTAGTATGAGATTTCTAATTTCATTTCCAAATGTAGAATACTGCTCATCAATTTTCTTCCATTGTGGACAATCAGCTAGATGGCATATTTTTCCATCACATAACCACTCATCTGCATGCCATCTTAACCTTTTTGAATCATGTGAATTAGCAAATAAACGTTTTAAACTATGAATTATAGGAAGATACCAAAATACCTTTGAAGGTATCTTTGTAATCTCTACATCAGCCTATGATTTTTATTTCACCTTATACCATGATGTCCCACATTTAGGACACTCTGACAGAAATTCATATTCCTTTCTATATATAATATAGTCATTCGGATAGGAAATTATTTTATTTTATCCCAATCCCAATGGGCATAATATTTTCTTGGCCTTATAATGTGAATCTGGAAGATCATTATCTTTTGGAAGAATGTATTTCATCAATTGTAGCAGCTCTATAAAACTTCTGTCACTCCATCCATGTTTTGCCTTCAGGTTAATCAATCTTAACACTGCCGACAAAACCATAAAATCTGTACAACTAGGATATAATGGTTTTTCAGTATCACCATATAGACGCGCAGCTGTTGGTTCTATCTCAATTTGTTCTACTACAATATCGTGAATCATTTCTTCAATTCCATCAGAGTTACCATCTTGCGAATCATCATCATCAGTGAAATTCCATCCAGTTTCACCATGCCAAATCCAAGGGCTGTAACTCAGATTAAAACCATAACAAATAAGATGATATTTTATCTCTCTACTTTTCAACTTATTCATATTCAAACATTTCAGGCATGGATAAAAAAATGTCACTAGTTGGAACATTTCATTTAGAAAATTCTAAAAAGGCATCAACACCTTCCTCATATTCATTTCTCATTCGATGTGCTGTAATCCAATTTTGACTCATTATTACCTATAACAAATATCAAAATTATACATCTTTTTAAGATAAAAATATATATGTTTATATGAAAAAATAATTATTTGAATGTAAAACAATTTTGAAATATAAAACAAATCTATGTGTATTTAAAAAAATATGCTTGAATATGATTTTAAAAAGAAAATATAGTTAGATATAACAGTTTTAAATTCCATTGAATCAAAGAAAACCATGGGGCCTCCAATGGTTGATAGAAAATTGGAGAAAATGGAGTAAACCTGAGAATCAAATCAAATTTAAAATAAAAACTCAAATGTAGAAAATCACAATGTAAATCCAATCATCACGACACAATGGGGTCATCCCCCCTTGGACCCCCCTCCATGGACACCCTGGACACCCCCAACCCTCTGGACAGCCCCCCGAACCCTCTGAACACCAACCCCACCCCCTTGGACACCCCCTGGACACCACCACCCCCTTGGACAGCCCCCACCCCTCTGGACAGCCCCCACCCCCTGGACAACCCCCTACCCCTCTAGACAACACCCCCACCCCTCTAGACAGCACCCCCACCCCTCTTGGACACTACCCCCACCCCCTACCCCCTTGGACACCCCCCCTGGACAACCCCCAACCCTCTGGACATCCCCCCAACCCTCTGGATATCCCCCCAACCCTTTGGACAACCCTCCACCCCCTGGACATCCCCCACCCCTCTAGATAGCACCCCCACCCCTCCTAGACACCACTCGCACCCCCTACCCCCTTGGACACCCCCAACCCTCTGGACATCCCCCACCCCCCGGACAACCCACCAAAACCTTTGGATAGGCCCCCACCCCCTTTGACACCCCCACCCCCTTGGACCCCCCCCCCCCCCCCCCACACCCCTGGATTGCCCCCCCCCCCACCTCCATGGACACCCTGGACACCCCCAAACCTCTAGATAGCCCCCTGAACCCTCTGAACACCACCCCCACCCCCTTGGATACCCCCTGGACACCACCACCCCCTTGGACATCCCCCACCCCTCTGGACAGCCCCCACCCCCTGGACAGCTCCCACCCCTCTAGATAGCACCCCCACCCTCCTGGACACCACCCCCACCCCCTAACCCCTTGGAAACCCCCCTAGACACCCCCAAACCTTTGGACAACCCCCAACCTACAGATAAACCCCCAAACCCTCTGGATAGGCCCCCACCCCTTGGACAGCCCCCCCCCCACCCACCCCCTTGGACAGCCCCCCACCCCCTTGGACAGCCCCCCACCCCCTTCGACACCCCCACCCCTTGGACCCCCCCCCCCCCCACACCCCTAGACTGCCCCCACCTCTATTTACACCCTGGACACCACCCAACCCTCTGGACAACCCCCAACCCCCTAGACATCCACTAACCCCCTTGACAGCTCCCCAAAACCATGGGATTTTAACCTCAAGCTACTAGTTTTGGCATATCTAGAGATTTTAACCTCAAGCTACTAATTTTGGTATCATGCCATTATTCAAAATGAGAACCATGAACTGTATATCCTACTAGTCTAAAATGATCTATTGTGCAATGAATCAGGTTTTAATAGAATATGAAGACTTATAATAGTCCACGAAAATAAGCGACGTAAATAGATTATGGAACTACAAATAGTGATACCCAAAATAGAAACAACCAAGATCCAAAAAAACATTCCACCATGAAAAACCATATATACTTATAAAATAAATCACACTAGTACACAAAATGGGTGTATCACAGTGATTTACATATAAATTGCAGTAATATAGGTGAATGAGATCATTAGTTGTCAATGACAACAAAAATTACCATCAATGTTGGGCATCTGCGAAACAAAAACAAACAAAATAGAAGTAGGTGAGGCTTACGTGAATATTGCGAGTCGATATAATAGATCTGGTTATAATAAATAAGATGATGATGGAAAAAAGAGGTTAGAGGGTTCTAAATTGAAGAATCTTACCTAGTTTAAACAAAAAAAATTGCAAAATGTAAATATAGACTATCCGGGAAAAAAACGAACGAAATAAAGTCATGGGAGGCTTACCTGAGTGTTGTGAGTGGAGATGATAGATTAGAGGAGAGTAAAGATGATAAAAAATGATGAAAAAATGAGTTTAATGAAATAATACCGAAGAGTTGATTAGGGTTTTTCGTGCGAGGGAGACAAGTCACCAGTCTGTCGATAAAAAAATCAGCAATGACAATCCACAGGGTGTGTTAATTTTTTAAATGTTTTATAATGTTGATTATTTAATAAACGACATTATAAACCATTTTTATTAAATTTATAACGTCAGTTATTATAATAACTAACATTATAAATGTATCAGATAACGCAGTTTTTACGTCGGTTATTTTATAACCGACGTAAAAAAAGCCGCGTATTGGCTTTTTACGTCGGTTATTCTATAACCGACGTAAAAAACAAATCATAAAACACAGTTTTTACATTGGTTATTTTATAACTGACATAAAAACTACCGGGTGTTGGTTTTTCACGGCGGTTATACTATAACCAACATGAAAAATTCTGCGGGTTAGGTTTTTTATGTCGGTTATTTAATAACCGACGTCAAAAAGGCCTCAGATGCCGCCTTTTTTACTTCGGTTATTAAAATAACTGACGTAAAAAAGTTACTATCCATATTTTTTACGTCGGTTATAAAATAACCGATATAAAAACCACTTATCACATATTTTCACGTCGGTTATATATAACCGACATAAAAAATGGTGACGTTAAAAATGTTTTCTGCACTAGTGAAATAAGGTCACTAAAATTCTAAAAATGACCTTATAATTAATTACCATATACCATAAAGTGGATCTTGATTTTCACATACTAAACATGTGAATACCTTCATCATGCATCATCTTGAAACATGGTAATAACCTGAATTTCCATAAAATCTTATTGAAAACAAGAAGGAGTCCTTATTCCTAAAATAAAACACAGATTAGTGGATTTATTCCTTAAATCAAAAATTGTTTTAAACTCCATAAATGATAGCATAATCCACTTTGTCGATAAATCCTTTATCACTCATGAGGTCATAAATACTACCCAATTTACTTTATCCAACTCAATAATACATTTATCCCAAAATCATTATCTTAACATAAGGAACATAATAAGTTTTATCTTTCCCTTAATCATATTTTTTCTATGAATATCATTATTCCATTAAATAACTTTTCTAGGTCATTATAATCTTTCAATATATTATTTCATATACTTAATGAAAAAATTATACTAAAAAGTCCTTATATATTTACTAATTCTTGAATTCCAATACATAAATATATCATTAATCCCACTTCTTTCTCAAAATAGTAACTAGGATTCATCATTTTATTCCTTAATACCTCTTTCTTTTCATAAGTCATCTGTAGTCTCTTCATCATCAATACCAAAACCATTAATCATACAATATTATTGATTCACTTCATGAGCTTTCCCATTAGGACATAAATTTGCATAATTTCCATTCTTTACATATTTAAAACATTTATCCATTTATAATACCTTAGGAAGAACAATATTCCCATCAATTTCATTAACTGAACTTTTCATTTTCTCTCAGAAATTTCTTACTCTATTCCCTTCTTCTCCATATATAAAACATATTCTTGTTCCATTGAGACATTCTATAGAGTGTTTCTTCCCACATTAATGAAATATAGGAAACTGAATATTCTATTCTTCATGGTCTCCACTACCTGACCTATTAGTGAACTATATCCTTCTCTTTTTTGGTGAGTCCAATAGTTGGTTAAGGTGAAAATTAGTAATCATGTTCTGTGATAATTGATTAGAAATAATCACAATATTCTTCACTCTAGTTATCATCCAATTTGGATTCTCATAATGATTTTTTTGTCATATTCAATGTTAACCCAGTTCTTTCTTGGTTTTTCCATTGACTAAAACCAAGTATCATAGTGTGAGTAATGTTAATCATAATGATAAACTAAATAATCAAAAAAAATTACATATAGGATGTCTAAATCATAAAACTTTGTTTTTAATATATGAAACCTTAGTTTTATCCTAGGTAATTCATGGTCATGATAAATTTAAAAACTTGATGATGTTTGATGAAGTGTTTTCATATTTTCTCTAAAAAATATTTATAAGTAAGTTCTACATAGGGGCTGACCAAGGTCATTCTCTTGAGGAGATTTTATGGTCAAGAACTCACTACTTATAATTAAAAAAATTTATATTTATTTTATTTATGAAATAAAATGACCAAAAATGAAGATTTTATAATTGAGAATTAAATAATGAAATTAAACATGAAAATACATTTAAAACACAATGAATGGAAATAAAATGATGTTAGGAATAAAGGAGATATTTCCGAGAGAATCACCCTAAGTGAACCTTCATTGTCTTATTATTAGTTTCAAATTTTCTTAATGAAAACACTCCATAATATGTTTTAACATCATCATCTTCATATGGTTGTGAATATACAGTGATATCAATGATCATTGAGATATCACACATCCACCACCTCGATTGAGGGAGAATATTGCAGAAGCGAAAGATAAACCTCAGGTAGAAAGTGGAGACACAAAAGCACATTTCTCACTAAGATCCCCTAAAAAAACTCTAAGAAAATAATAAAAATTAAGAATTAATGTTCAAAGGATCGGTATAAACACTTTATTACTCCCTCAGGAACTTCCTCGGGTTAGCTACTCATGATCATGAGCATAAGAGTTCATAGTGGAAAAGGTCGGGGTGGAAACACAAAAGATAAAAAATATGATAGAATGAGAGGAAGAAGAAAAATAAGATATACAAAAAATGAAGAATATTATTATAATATAAATTAAACAAAAAAAAAATAAATTAAATGGACATCAAAGACTACCCCCAAGTTTCTAACACTTTAGAATGAAGAACAAGCACTCTTTTAAAGGAAAAAGAGGTGAAATTCTTCGCTCTAAAAAGTTACTCAAAAAGATTCCACATTCTAGCCCCAATAAATGGCCGAATTTATAAAATTTTACTTAATTAAAGTTGTTTGTATATATCTAATACTTATACCCACAAATTTTAGCTTAATTTGACACTTTTGGAGAGAGATATAACCCATTTATGCTGGAAATTTATTCTGGATAGGTGACTGTTTGTATTCCAATTTAGCTGAATTTCTATGCATTTATTGCCTTGAAAATGAAGGAATAATGTGTGGAAACCTTAATAAAAGTTCTTAGACCAGATTTATTATTTCTCTATATTTAATTTTGGGTCATTTTGGTTAGGATTTTTATGATATATGGGCTTATAAATAAAATTCTCCAGTTATGTGTATAGTTTTCTAGGCATGTCTTGTGAGTTGGATTTGGGCCTCCAAATGGTGGATTAAGATTTGGGTCCAGAAGAATTAAATCAATAAAAATTAACATATAAACCAATATAAGAATAATTTTTTAATTTATATCAGTATATAAAATATTATTTCTGAAATACAGAAATAAATTAAAATAGTTAAAATCTAAAATATGCCATTTTAGTAATTAAGCTCAAAAATGATTCAAAAACCTAAAAATGTGATGATTTACCATAAAATAACATATTAGTGGGATTAAAAACATTGAAATTAATAATAAAATAATTTAAAATATTTTTTCTATCAATTAACCCACACTTAAACATTTCACTCCTAGGAAATCATCTTATACCATGGTCAAAACAAACTTCTCATAGTATAAATGACAACACAACTCAATTATCATATCAAGGAAAATATAATGCCTCCTATATGGATAAAAATATCATAAATCATAAAAAATAATAGTAATACATTAAATATCATGTTAATCCTCACATTAATGTCATACCTACCTCCCAGTAAAAATATTTCTCTCTTCGCTAAAGGATTTTTAATGTAGAGTTTTTATGTTTCTCAAGAACATGTGTGATATCTATAGGATTTATATCCTCCTAGTATATCCAATTAACATAGTCAAAATTTTTTCAATCATGAGGTATTTTTAAATGGTTGTTCTAAGTTTTAGGTTTGGTATGTATTAAATGTAAAAAATATCTGAGGTAGAATGAAAAGGGTTATGATCTAAAGTGAAGTAAATGCATGAAAACAATTTTTTTAAGAATGATGTTCTCCTCAATCAGCTCAAAAATGAATCACCAACAATCACATATTGATATCCTTGGGAAGTTCACACTTTTAATTTCAGCATCATTGATAAATTTATTCCCTCCTTTCTCCAATTATATCATTGTTTTATCTTGAATTCAAACCTAGATTTCTCTTCAGAATAACATTTTTGAGGAAAAGAGTGGAATATTTTGATCTTCAAATATTGGTGAACACCCAGAAAAAATTTGTAATGATATTTTATCTACCCATACATCTTTATATAATGAAATTTCTTCCATAAAATCTATAATAAATATGGAAACACTTTCAATTCAGCTCAAAAATATTCTTCAAGAAAGAAAATTATAGATCACCTTCTCCCTCACCCATACTTGAGTTCAACAATAATCATGCATTTAACACCTAGAGTAGGTTGGAAAGGGATAAATGACTTTTAATGTGTATGACCAACAATGAATTTCATGGATACTATGGGATTAAAAAAGGTCATATGAAAAGGTAGGCCAAAATAAGAGTTGAATGTAAAGGGTCTTTCAAAGTGGTGTCTCAATCATACTTAACACATTCCATGAACTCCAACAACTTTAAAAAAGAGAAAACAGAAATTTATAGATAACAAAACATGTATCAAGACTATAAAAAAAGTTAAATTTAAATAATATTTCGAACATGTTTATAAACCTCTCAGGTTGGGAAATATATTCAATTTATATAGTACTAGTGCACATGAGTTTCACAATCAATCAAACTTAATCAAATGAAAAGATTAGAAATAAAGAAACAAAATCTATTTAGAAATCATTTAAATAATCAAATATTAAAATAAATAAATTTTCCAAAAACACTAATATGGTTTTAAATTTTCCAAATAATTCTATTCATCTCAAGAATCCTAAAAACAGTCCAAAAATATGAAAAAGAAAACAAGAAAAATTCATAAAAAGATCTAAAAAACAAAATAGAAGAACAAAAAAAATTCCTAAAAAAAAGTTGAAATACCTACCCAAAATTATTCCATTTACTAACATATTTTTATCTCAAATTAGATCAAGAAATTTTTTTCATACATAATTTTAATAGGGCAGTAAATAAAATAAAGAAAAGGAAAGACACAACCTGATTTATTTTTTTGTGGTATCCTTGAGTTAAGATCCTAACTGCTGCCAATTTTAAAACTACAATAAAGAAATGAAAAGGAATAAGAAAAATAAATAAAAATAAATAAAAAGGTAAAAGAAAATGAATAATTCTTGGTTTGACCCCTAAGTGAGTGCTAGGTTTTTACTTCCCCTAGTAAGTCAGTTGTAGTAGATTATCCTCAATCAGAAGTTGGGAGTTGTATCACACTTAGTTTGAGGTATGTAACCCATTATTTATTATTTTTATGTATATAAAGTGGTTTGGTAATGTTTGGGAGAGTTTTTAAGGTTTTTGGGAAGATTTTGGGGCTTTTATAAGAGGACACGATTTGAGCATGGTTAGTAAAAACTGTGCAGAATCTTTATAAAAATGTGCAACATGAGAAAGTGGGCTTCTGCATGGTCATCTCACAATTTTTTTAACCATGTGAGCCAAACATGAAAGGAACCATCTTGAGATTTTAGTAGATGCATGGTTATCACACGGTTTTCCTAACTATGCGGCTAAACCGTGTGTGGCTTAAAAAGAGGATTTTTAAAAAACGGGGCTTTGTTGGGATTTTCTCTAAACACATCATTTCTCCTCCCACATGAACTAAACTTGGGATTCCTTATTCTTAGGGGTTATGGAGGCTCTACCACTCATTTTTAAGTGATTTGAAATATTTTTAAGGTGATTTTAAGGTGATTCTCCCTTGGTAAGTTTCTCTCCTTGATAGTTTCATGGTTTTTCTTAGATCCACTATCATATCTCTCTTAGTTTACTAGATATACTTTTTTTTTCATGTATATATAGGGTTTTTGTTTCATATAATGGTGAGTTTTGGGATTTCTTATGATATAGAAATTTATATAAGGTGAGTGTGTAGAAGTTTCACCTGGATTTGGTATGCGGTTGTGCGGTGGGTCGATTTCACCAAACCCTAAAGGTAGGTGGATTCACTCTTGACTCCATTTTTCTTGAATTAAAAGGATTAATTTTAAATTAATTGGTTTTTTTGAAATTTATTCTGAATGTGATATGTGATTCTTTGTTTAAAACCATTTTGTGATGATTTGTGGATTTTGGGGGAATGGGTTATTATTGTGAAATGTGCATGGTTGTTGGATTTTAAAATGATGATTTTAAAATTGGTTTCTTGGTTTGGTTTATGGAAATAGTTTTTGAAAATGATTTTCAATAAATATTTTGTTTTATTGAAGTTTTTCTTAGCATGGGTAATGTCTTAAGGGTGTTTTCAATAAATGGGTGATTTATTAAAGTGCTTTTGGCATGTTGTTAGTAGTTATTGATTGGCATGTTTTGATTTTGGTACTTGTTGTTGTAATGGTTGTTAGCTTAAGTTATTAAGCATGGGTTTTATGGGATGGATAGTGGGTGAGAAGGACCACCATAAAAGGATTGGAATGTGGGTGTGAATTACCACAATAAAATGGGATGGGATTGGATGTGAAGTTCCATAATTAATGGCAACACCAACCTTGGTTAGTTGTACTGTGTGTTTAATGAGTTGTATGTTATAGATCTTGTGAAGTGAAATATATTAGGCCAACATGAAATGGTTAATGACTTATTTGGTTTCTTTCCTTGAAATTATGGTTGTTTGGTAAAATCTACTTGTTATAGCTTGTTTGGCGTGTTGGAAATTGTTGAATTTTTTTATTGGTTTTAAATAAAATGTTTTATATAAATTTTCTAACTTGTTATATCTTAGTGGTGTGAGTAGGGAAGTCATTTTGGGAAAACCTATTGAGTATTATTACTCACCCCCTTCTTTGGAATTTGGGTTCTTTTTCAAATGTGGTATTCCAATACATGGGTAAATATAAAACATCTCACTCCTTTTGTGGTACATCATGATGCTTGGGAGGTCTTGTGGTGTAGGAGCATGGAACTTGGTGTGAAGCTATGGAGATATATCTTGGAGTCCTTGAGTATTGTTTTTGTGTTTTGAGTTTGTTGTTTTAGTCTTCTTCTTGGTAATCAGATTTGGTAATTGTAAGGTTTTGTGTTGTTGTCATTGGCATGTGGTTGATTTGTAATACATTGTTGACATGCATCATGTAGTTATTTTTAGTAATGGAATTTTTGGTTTCTTGTTTTCATTTCTAATGGAAAATAGTCCCCCCACCATTCTTAAAGCCCTCGGCATTCATTGCCAGCCTTTGGTTCCTTGGGGATGTATCTTAAGTCCAAGTATCCCTTCTTCTTAGACTTAAGCCAATAAGAAGGGGTGGCATGCTACAAGTGGTATCAGTTTGTTCAGTCCTTAACATTCAAGTGAAAGTAGCTTTGTCCAGTTCTTTGGAATTGATTTTTGGTCTTGGAATTAGCACTCATTCTTGGTTTATTCCTTGATTTGGGATGGTATAAAGGAGTAGTATTGTCGAAACTTGAAATGTATAACATAAAAAGATGTATCTAAACCTTTTATTCTCAACTTCAAGTTACCAATGATTTGTGTAAATAGGTGTTTTTGAGACAATTATAGGAGTGTGATCTCATTGTTGTGGTTGTATCTAATGAGATGAGCATGACATACATGGTAGAAATGAATTCCCACTAGGATTGAATATTTCATTAGGAATAATTATTTATGTTGTGGCATGAATGTGTAATTTTTTGAAAAATATAGAAATTGTTTTCAAATGTGATATTTTGAAATGAGAATAGTTGTGTATTTTGAAAATGGATTGATTTTCAAAACATGATGGATATTTCAAAAATAGTTGGACATAGAAAAATGGGAATTTTGGAAACCATGTTTGTGATAGCTGAAATGTGATATAATTTGAAATTATAATACTTCTGTTGATAGAAATTAATACTTGTGGTGCTTTTGTTATGTTGACAGAAATGGCACCGGGTAGGTATCATAGAGACAAAATGGAGGAAGCTGTAGAAAATGTGGTTTCACCTAAGCCCCAGGTGAACCAAAAACTATTTCAAAGCATAGTGAAAGCTTTCCAATCTATGGAAAGGGTAATTTGATGGATGAGATGAAGATTTTTGATCACTAAATTCATTTTCAGAAGTAGAATCCACCCATATTTAGGGGTGATTCAGAACTGGAAAGGGTGGAAGTATGGCTGAATAGGATGAATCGAATATTTGATTTCCTGGAAACACCAGTGTAATTGAAATTAAAGTTAGCGATGCACATGTTGGAATATCTTTCATGTTAGTGGTGGGAGTTAGCAGTCTAGGCTGGAGCAGACCAAGGTATGACATGGGAGGGTTTTGAGGAATTGTTTAATAAGAAATTCTACCCTCACATGTTAATGATTCAGAGAATGTTGGATATATTCAGCTTGAATTAGGTGAACCTCTCAATGATGGAGTATGTGGCTAAATTCATGAATTTAGTCTGGTTTTCACTCGAGGTGGTGGCTGGTGCATCATTGAAGGCATGTATCTTTGAATCAGGGTTGTGGCAGCAAATTTATTTGAATATTGTGGTGCTCTATATAAAAAATTATACATAAATAGTGAACATAGAAATGGTGGATTAAAGGTATATCTTAGGGGATATGAGTAGAGGAGGTATTTTGATACCCCCGGAAAATAGTGGGAACTCTAATGTAGGGAGCAAGCGGAAGAGGGAAACTTATTTCCAGGGTGGGAGTATGGATCAGAATCAAACAGTATGATCAGTGAATCTTCCTATGAATCCTTAGAATAATCCATGATGTTTCTAGTGTGGTTCTATAAGTCACATGAAATGGGATTGTATGTAACAACCTCAAGCATGTTATAACTTCAAGAGTATGGGGCATCTTCAGCATTATTGTTTTAATGCTCTGAGGTTAGGTGTTCATGACACTCCTCAGGGGTCGCAGGCATCGTATACCTCAATAATACAGGGGAAGTAACACAACACTCATCATCATATTAGATTTACCCATGGTAATTTAAGGAATTCCATGACTCCTTAGTAGGGGAATAAATAAAAGAGTGTGGCCATAAAGCATGTATTTAGAGATAAGAAGGTTGTGGTGGATGATCAGTTGAGAGCATCCACAGTGAGAGGTATGATTCTTTTGAATTATACCTTGATAAAAGTATTGTTTGATATAGGTGAATCTCATTATTTCATTACTTCACATGATATTTAATTTTTGTGTTTAAATGTGGAAATGATGCCTTTGGTTTTGAAACTTCAAACTCTTCTAGGTAAAAGAGTGTGTCAATCCTTTTTGTGTAGATTATGTTGTATAGAAGTTTATAGGGTTGAGTTGATGTGGGAATTATCAGTTCTTGAGATGGATGTTTATGATATAATCCTGAGTATATATTGGTTGATGATCTTTAAGGCCCAAATTGACTGTTATGTGCGAATAGTTACTTCACTACAAGAAAATCACCTATTTGTGGTAGTTTTTTTTATTTTGGTGGCGGTTTAAACCGATAACAAGTGTTTATATGAATGTTTCAAAAAACCACTGCTAAATTTGGTTTCGGTATCCAACCCATGGTGATTCCTTCCACTTAACAGTGATTTCTAGTAAGCATCACATAATATATATTTAACAGTGGTTTTTTTTCATTTTAGTGGCAGTTTTCTAGCCAAAATGGTGATGATTTAGCAGTGTTTTAAACCACCACTAAATCCTAATTTTTTTTACTTAAAAACCACCACAAAAACAAAAAAAGTTGTTAAATAATAGTATGTCATATTTAGTGAAAGTTTTAACCACTATGAAAAAAACATAATTATATAGTGGCGATTTAAAACTATGCTGAAAAATAATATGGTGTATTTAGTGGCAGATTAAACCACTACTAAAATCTGATTTTTAATAAAATCCAACTTCAAAATTTTCATCCATAGAACAACCTTGAAAAACAACAATACATAGAATAGTCCATAAAAAGGCATAGATAATATTTACACCTTCCCATTTTACATGAATAAGAATATTCCATACAAAGACATATATAAATGAAATGTAAACTACAATATATAGTATATGTCATATGTATAATATTCTTTTGACTAAACCATATAAAAAGAGAAACAAACCATCTTGGAATTAAATTTTTACTATTAATTTGAACCAAATGTTTTTTACCGATGATAATAAATTAAATAATATGTAAATTACAAATCATTTGGGAAATTAGTTTTTCCATATTGGTCTAAGAGATCAAAGAGACCACTAATCACTACCTGATAATGAACATTTCTCATCACCCTATCCATATCTGTCTCTACTTCCTATTACCAAAACCTGCAAGGAAATTATATTGAAAATTAAATAGTGTTGTATATATATATATTTAAACTTAAAACCAATAAAATTTTGTGAAATAAATGATTTTTAAGTTGTGAGATTAACATGTGAACCGCTAGTCATCAATGCAATATCATCAGGGATAGATCTAGTCATCTTTTGATATAAATCAACCAAATCTTTCTGCAAAGTGGATATCTGAGCTCTCTATTCCTGAATGGTTATTTTCATATAAACAAACTCTCTCTAAGAATATCAGGTTAGAGAGTGAATACAATCAAGAGTAGATACAGCTGCAATCTCGGATGGCCTTCCAAATACCTCAGATGGTAATGGTCCCAAACCCATCTCATGCACTAGGCTAAGATGCTCCTTCCCAAGGACTTTACCAACTGGGTTATCCTGGGAGACTGATAAAGACTGTGTGGGATTGGCATCCCATAGTTCTTTAATTTTTACCTATAAATAAAATATTAGTCACATTTTAAGAAATATATATTAACATAATGACAACTGAAAATAAGTTTTTATAATGAAAAATTAATTCATGCCCCAAATTATTTGGCATGCTTGTTAACATAAATCCCATCAGATTTTTTATGAACATCCGACCACATTTCTGTTAGGAATAATTGGTTCCCTAAATTATGTGACTGCATTAAAAAAAGATAAATCAACAATTTAATATATGAAATAGATAATATTGTCTTATAAATATTTAAACTAATGAAAATATTACCAAAATTGATCATTTTCTAGAAAAAATCTTTGATCTGGAAGTGTTAGGGATGATTTGGTTAGCTCAACTTGATGCATTATTCCTTGAAACATCCTAAAATAAATAACATGTAATTTAATAATAACGTATACAATGTCACATCTTTTCACATGCATGTATAAATGTAAAATGATATTAATATAATAATATATATTTAAATACCACATGCTTCTCATCAAAATTGATATGAACAAAAACTTTCCATTTCTCTCTAGGTACCTCATTAGATACCTTATCATATAGTTATTGGGTGATCAATGAAGTATCATTGAATCTGTTCTATAATATCCATTTAAAATCATTACATTTCTTACCCAAGTTTTTCAATGTCCACTTTTGTGCTATAAGATCATCAATGAGAAAGTGGAAAAACATTTGTACAAAGTGATCCATTTTTAAAATATTAGAATTTAATAACATAATGTCATTAAATTTCACCATAATGTATTAACATTACCTTTATCTATGAATCAAAAACTTAATTTTTCTAAGATTGAGGAATATGCCTCCAATTAGTATATGTAATCGGAAGGGTAACTAGATCCATGCTCAATTGGCCTATAATATGGACAAATAATATTATAGCATCATTCATAGGGACCCCATAAGAGTCAAATGGGACAACTGTCTTCATTTAATTCAGATTCTAGACATATTAACTTTTCATATTTCTCTCAGTAGTATCATTGTTTCCATATTTTATGAAAAAACAGTTATTAGTATAAAAAAGTGCAATAAAATTATTCATATTAAAATTTCTACCTATAACTATCACCCTAAAATATCCTTGTGAAGAAACAGGAGTGATAACCTGCTCCCTCCTTACTGAATGGGGAGGTGTTGGCTGAGCTACTAATGGGACGCTGACAGGGGGTTTGCTAGAAGATTACGGAATGGAGGATGTGAGAGACGATGTAGGGGGGAAGCAGAGGGTGTATCAGATACTATAGGGAGGGAGATCAATGTATTATCATCTGTCAATATGGTCAATGAAACATCGACTGAGAGTCAACTAGGATCAGTAAAATGCTTCCTCATTGGCATTCCTATAATTTAATAAAATAAAATTAACTTTATAACATATATTTAAAAAAATTCAAGCATAAAAAAATTATCAATGATAAAAGATGCACAATAATGAAAAAAAATATACACAGCAATGATAATGAATGACTGCACAAATAACATAATTGGTTGATAAATGAATGGATGGCTACACATAAAATTATTTTGTCTTTAAATCATGTCATTTTATTACTCCATCATTACTCCATCTACTTCATCAACCCTTGTAAGACTAATATTTTCAATATCATGATGGAAAAATAAGTTCGCTTCTTTCTGTCGATGAGATTCAATGTCAGACGTCAAATCTTACACTTCATCACACATATCATACAAGTCTCTTTTTTTACATGATCAACTACACTCCACCTTTCATCCACTACATGTTACACATAATATACCATTTTTACTTGTGATGTTAAGATATACAGATCATGTAATTCATGGTCACTGACATCCATCAAGTGAGATAAATTCACATAAGTAAATTGTAAGGAATCTCTTTTAACACCCATGATAATATTGACCCAATTTCATTTGAATAAAATAATTGAAAATCCCCTTGGAAGTTTAATTTAACAATATCAGTCAACTTTCCATTGTATCCCACTTCAGTAAATGTAAATATACCACTATTATATGTTTTCAAACCCTATTCCTAATCGACTATATGAAATTTAATTCCATTCACATTGTAAGCATTGAACTTTATAGCTTGTTTTAAAGGACCTCAAGCAAGAAACTTCAAATATTATGAAAACTCATCTCTACTATCAGTATTCATGATCTAAAGAAATTAATAAACATTATTATATTTACAAAATATATGTGTCAACCTAATATCCATATTGATTGTAATATTTATGAACTTACTCATTGTGAAAACAATTCTACAAGATTTTTATTATCTTCTTTTGTTATATCTTTCTCATTTCATGTTCAACCTCACATTATTCTATTTTTTTCATCCTGAACTATTCAATAAATGGATCTATAATTTCACTATTTAGTATCAAATATCTATGTGACTATAATAATTATATTTTTTTCAGGGTGGCATTTGAGCTACTCCCAACTGATCAGCCAATAGAAGGATTTTTTTTGATTTCCCATGTAGTTGAGATCGATTTGATGTGTCATCAACACATATAAATTGATTGAATCTTATCTTAATATCAACCAAGTATCTAGAACAAAAGGTAAGAAACTCCTCTTACAAATAGATTTCAGAAATAGAGCCTTCAGGTTGAGATTTATTTTTTACGTATAATTTCAAATACCCAAGATATCTGTGAAATAAAATAAAAAACATAATTGTGTATTTAATGAAGTTTCAAAAATTGTTTACTTAAATGAAAAACATATAAATAAATTACCTATAAATTGGATACATCCATCAATAATGTATGGGGCCTCCTAATTTAGATTTCTTGACCAAATACACAATTAAATGCATCATGACAGTAAAAAAATAGAGGGAAGATCATATCCATTGCACAAAGTGTCAATAAAAATCTCTCTTAAAGGTTTTCAAGCTAAAATGGTCGTAGAGTTTTCTCACATAGTTGTCTGAAGAATGTGCAAAATTGGAGTACAACAATAGTTACCTTTTCAGGTAATAATTTATGCAATTCTAATGGTAGTAACTACTGTAACAAAATATGTGAATCGTGACTTTTCAATCCATGTAACCTATGACGATTTAAGTCAAATCACTTTGATATTTTACTTGAATACCCGTAATATACCTTCACATGTTTTAAAATTTGTAGGAATGTTTCTTTATCCCTATTTTTCATTGTAAAAATTTCTAGAGGATACTTTCCATTATCATATGGTAAGAAATCATGCTTTATGTTCATTGTTTGTAAGTATTTCTGAGCATTGAGATGGTTCTTATATTTTCCATTCTCATTAAGCGATTTGAAGATAAAATTATCACAAAAATTATTCCCAATATTCATAACATCAAGATTATGTGGAAAAAAAATTAAATTCACAATATGGAAGTTTAAAGAATATACTTTTTTTCTTATATTGTTGCTTTTTGATTTCACCTGATGATGCACTTAGAACTCATTTCCCAATATCATTCAAATTATGCACCTTACCAAATTATTTCTAAAAAATTACAAGTTATTCCAATATTTTGGAACTTGCCAACAACTTTGAAGGTGGTCTATGATTAATAGAACCATTGAATTTTGACTTGCTCAATAGAAATCTATGAGGTGCATCAATAAATATTTGATGACATAAGAAGAACCATTTTTTACTATGAGGTAGTCATTCAGGATCAAAATCAAAGCTAAAAATAGGATAAGCCAAACCCATGTTAGTGTTCCAACCAGCTAGGTTCCCAAGTCCAAGGAAGTCACTAATGGTCCACATTAGAGCAACTTGCATTTTGAACATTGTTCTAGAAGATACATCATATGTCTCAATATTGTTGCTCTATAACTACTGTAATTATTTAATTAGAGGCTTCAAGCATACATCAATATCATTTCTAGACATTTTTTTATAGGAATAATTATTTAAATGATAAAATACATTTTTTCATACACATCCACAAGGTATATGGTAAGGGATCAAAACAACTGGGCAAATGCTATAACTGGTTCTCAAAGTCCCAAATGGGTTGAATCCATCGAAAATTAATCCCAATCGAACATTCCTAAGATCAGATGAGAAATCTGGATTTAATGAATCAAATGTATTCTATGATTTTGAATCTCTTAGATGTCACATTAACCCATCATTATTATTATCTATAGAATTCCACTTCATGTGCTCGGCTATTTTCGATTACATGAATAATCTTTGAAATCGAGGCTTTAAAGAAAATTAATGTAAAACCCTTATAGGTGTGTTCCTTTTCTTTTTTATTTATAGTAATATGTTGATTTAGACTTCCAACATCACCCATTTACTTCCATCTAGAAGAATAACATTTTTTAATCCTATCTGCTTGAATCCTCTCCCCCAAAAAAAATAAAATCATTGGGACACACATTTATTTTTTTATAATTTAGATCAAGCTTGTTGACAACTTTTTTCATATCATAAAAGGCTTAGGGATCTTTCCTTTAGGAAATGCATCACGCAATAATTCCAATATCACAAACATCACCTTATTTGTAATTACACATAGGAATTTGATATGGTACAACTTCAACAGAAAAGAATGTTTTTTATATTTCAAACATCCACTATATAACTCTTGATTTTAATTTTCATCTAAACCATGAAACACATTTTTCCGCTCAGTGAAGTTTTCTCTTACATTAGTCTCCACGTAATAAAGAGGAGGATCTAATGATATATTACAATATTGATCTGATTTTCATGTAGTCTCAAAAACATCACTTGTCAAGTTGTTAAGTATAACACCATAAAATAGTTGTTCTGAAATGTTTTGATGTTGGTGTTGGTGTCTTTAAATTCCAAATGCATCATTTATAAGTATTTTCATTTCATTTTCTATTGTCGGCGAAGTTAGGAGCTCATTATGTCGATTAACATCAGTGCTCAAAATTTCTGTAATATTAGATTCTCCATGAAAAATCCAACACAGATATTGAGTAGGTAATTTCTTCAATATAAAGTGTTCATAAATCTTATCTCTCTTCAACCATCTTCTAAATTTACATTTGGGACATGATCATCTTATTCTCCCATCAACGGATTAGTTGGAAATTGAAAAATCCAAAAAATTCTACAAACCCTTAGTACACTGAAGTGTTTTCCTTGGTAATGTGATCTAGATTTTATCCAAATATATCACAATGTTCCTACACATTATTAAAAAAAATTAAAACACATAAGTATTACTACGTAAGAAATTTGATAATGGTAAAATCTGGTAAATTGGCATTAGTTGGAATTAAATAGACTCAAGATTCAATTAAAATGTAAATTATTTGAATGAATAGATGATATATGGAAATATAAAGGGGTGTTGAATAGTGATTAGTTTCCCAAAATTAAGAAATATGGTAATTAGTGCTAAAAAAAAATAATCAAAATTTTAATTTTATATTGGGATTGGTTTTTGGTAAAACATACCTTAGAAAAAGAATTTATGGATAAAATCACACCTTGATCCAAATATTCCAAATAAAAAATTCATAATACAAAAAACATACTAAAAATAATAGTTCAAATAAATCAGAGGTAACACTAGTAAAACATTTAGGAGAATATGTTTTTATAACATCCCATTAAAACTGGTATGAAAAATGCCACCATTATAAAAAAACATACTAAAAACTATAAAATTTTATATTTCAAATAAATCAGAGGATTCCTTTTAGAAATTATTTATCCCATGGACCATTAAAAGATAACTCATTAAATATTTCATTATATATAAATACCAGAAATATATTATAGAAAATCCATGATAATAAATTATGTAAAACTTCTCCTAAATCCAGATTTTTTTTAAATAACCTTCCAATGATATTATTTAATTTAAATACCTCCTTATAAAAAAATATGGATCATCAAAGTTGATCACATAAACATTAGTAAAAAACATGTAATCAGTAATAAAAAATAATAGAACAATTTTCACTGATCATTTAATTTACATGTAATGTTATTAAATTAATCAACAACACATGTCATAAACTAGTTTAATAAAAAAATTCATAATGTTCTAATTAAACCTGAATCATTTTCAATTATTTTCAACCTGGGAGAAAACAAATTTTTATAACTTATCATCTACAGTCATATTCCATTTCAATATTCTCAGGGTATAAACATCTTCCCAAAAATATTTCTATTTCAAACCATCATTCTTAATTAACTCATGGATTAAAACCCAAAAATGATATTATATATTTCAACATTATATCATGGAAAATAATATAATAATTGGGAGAATATTAAATATCTTAAAAATTAAATCTATTTTTCCATTCTAACATTGTTCTATTTTATTTACTGTTATACTCATTATACTAGATTTAATTTTCCAACTATGTACATAATCTAGAATAACAAACACAATTATTTATTATGTTTTAAAATTAACAAAAAAATAGTTCAACTTCTAGAATACTTTTTGTATAATAATATTGATTATTAACTATAATTCTAAATCATGTAATTTAAGTAAAGTCATGACATGCCATGAAAATTATCAATGAGATGATGAAAAAACATATTCTATCATTTTAATGGGTCCTCTATAGTATATATCAGACAAATACAATTGAAAAGTAAGTAAATAAACATGTAATTATTATTTTGAGTACCATTCCAAAATTCTTAACATTTTTTAAAATAGATTATATTTTGATTAACAGTTAGTTAGTTATTTTCAATTAAAGACATTACTGGTTTATCATCTAGTTCCACACCATCTTCATGTACCAGTAATCTATAAATCACATGTAAGGGATAAAAAAATCATAATACAAGCATGATTTAGTACACATCATAAATCTTATTTACTATGTTCATGAAACTATTCATTATAAACTATTGGTTTTATTCGCAATTAGTCCCATAAATTTCTAAAAAAATCATGTTATCATTTACCAATGCATATGAAATATAACACCACATAAATGTTAGAATCCTAGTGGGAAGTATCCTTATTAATGCATGATACCCAACTCTCATCAGTTACCCAAAATGATGACATGGATATACCATTAAATATTATTATCAAAATATTTCATACCTAGACCACCCTAATAAATTTAAGTTTATTATAAAGAGGTTATCTGCACCTTTTATACTATGAATTTCTAATCCTAAAACATCCTATCTTCATGAATATCATCCCGACCTTGACCCATTTTTTGGGATGGACCTGAATGACACTAAATATAGGTTTATTCCCTGAACTCTAAAAGTTGAAAATAAATTCCAAGTGTTTACAATATCATTGTAATATTATTTAACCTCATATATGAACCAACTAGAACTATAAAACCAAAAATAATACACTGAATAAATATGATGATTGATAGAAAATAAAAAAATCCAATAGAAAATAATAATACCACAATTAGTGTTTCAGTAATAAAAAATACACTACATAAGTCTACAAATATAATGACATAATGTTAGATTCTTGATAAAGAGAGAAATCAAACCTATATGACCTCACCTCCTGCTTGGGCTCGAGTGAAGGCAATGACAAGAAGGGTGATCAAGAAAGGATGACGAACCGAATAATGGAAAGGGAGGGGGTTGTGACCACAAAACTAGAAAAGGGATCATGGGGCATGGGGATATGAACACAGTGCTGAAAAAGGCTCAGGGGGCACGAGATTAGAGGGGTTGGGAGATTCCCGAGTACCAGCAAGGGGGGAAGCATGGTGGTGTTGGAGTTTGGGTTTGGTGGGTAAGGGGAGCTTGGGGGAAAAGAGTGGGGCACAACAGAGGGGTTCAGAGCACTGGAGAGGGTTGGAGGTACTAGGTTCTAGGGTTGGGGGTGCGAAAGATGGATTGGAAGAAACAGAAAGGGGGTGGTTCTAGGGTTCAGGGTCGAGGGGGAAGGGGAGCTTGTGGGAGAAGGTGGGGCATGGAGGAGGGATCAGGAGCATCAATGTTCTAGGATTTGGGGTTAGGGGAGAAAGAGATATCAGGTGAGGGAGAAGGGTCGAGGGAGGTAAAAGTGTGTTTTTTTAATAAAAACATAAAATTTAGCGGTGGTTTATAAAAAACCACCACAAAATAAGTTTTTTGTGGAAATTTAGTAAAGTGATTCTAAACAAAGAATATGTTTTAGTGATTTCACAATGGATGATGGAATCAAGCATATCTTTAGAGGAGAGAAAAGGGTAAAGTTGGGTAAAATGGTCCTGTTGGAATCAGTGATTGGGATGATCTCATATCGGTTGGTAGATTTTTATTTGGCAATGACAAAATAGGTTGGTGGAAGTAGTTTTCCGGCAGTTGTTGATCAGTTTCTAGATGTCTTTCCTGAAAAATTCACAAGGTTTCCACCCATAAGATAAGTAGAGTTTACGATTGATATCCTTCCAAGGACCAGTCCTATCTCACTTTCATCTTACCAGATGGAACCATCAGAATTGATGGAATTGAAAGTATATTTGGATGATTTAGAAAACAAAGGGCTTATCCGGCCTAACACATCTTCATGGTCAACATCAGTTTTGTTCATTAAAAAGGTAGATGGAACCCTTATGTTGTGTGTTTATTATCATAATCTTAACCAAGTTATGATAAAGAATTGTTATTCACTCACATGCATTGATGATCTGTTTGACCAGTATAGGGGATCTCACTGGTTCTCCAAAATTGACTTACAATCAAGATATCATTAGTTATGGGTGAAAACGAGGATATTTTGAAAATAAATTTCAAAAGTAGATATGAATATTATGAGTATGTGGTTATTCCCTTTGGTCTTATTAATTCACCAATGGTATTCATAGAATTGATGAATTGAATATTTTAGTTATATCTATATTCTTTTATGGTGGTGTTTATTGATGATATATTGGTGTATTCTCAGACAAGGGCTGAGCACGAGCAACACTTGAAAATAGTATTGGGGGTTTTGAGAGATCATCAAATGTATTCTAAATTATCAAAGTTTGATTTTTTGATAAAATAGGTTCATTTCCTAGTTCATTTTATTCCTAAAAAAGGTTTTTTGGTGGATCTGAAAAAGTTAGAGGTTGTTACCTCTTGGAAACCGCCAAAGAATATTTTTGAGATAAAAAGCTTCCTTGGTCTATTTGGGTACTACCAATGATTTATTCATGACTTATAATGATTATAATTTATTATGAAATATTTTACAAGGAATAATGTTCCATTCCAATGAAATGATAATTGTCCTAAATCTTTTGAAAATATTAAGAATCTCCTTACATCAACATTGATCTTGGTTTTTCCAGAACTAGAAAAAGGGTATGTGGTGTATTGTAATACATCAGGGTCAGGTTTTGGGTGTGTTATCATGAAAAGGGATCATGTGGTTACATATGACTCATGAAATTTGAGGTTTCATTAGAATAACTACCCAACACATGATTTAGAATTGGTTATGGTGGTGCATGATTTGAAAACATGGAACCCTAATCTCTTTGGTGAGAAATTCATGATGTTTACTGATCATAAGAGTTTGAATCATATTTTCTCATAGATAGATTTAAATTTGATGAAAAGGAGATGGATTTAGTATCTCTAGATGTTTTGAATTCGACTTGATGCACAAACCAGGTAAAGGAAATTCAGTGGAAGATGCATTAAGTAGAAATTCATATGATCATGTGGTAAAACAAGCATTGGATCAGTGGCAGTTGATGTCAGTTATAGCCAACATGAAATTGGAATGTGAATAATGGATTGATGTAGTGGTTTTATTTCTAGTTTTTTTGGTTCATTATTTAATTGGATTTGTTAAAGAGGCATAGATGTCCGATTCTGAATGATTAGCTATGAGGTCAAAAATCAATAGTGGGGAGACCATTGAGGGCTAAAAACTAGATAGGAATTTAGGGTTATGATTTTAGAATCAAATGGTTGTACCAGTTGATTATTAGGAGAAACTTATTAGTGTGTATCATCATTATATATGGGTTATCCATCATATAATTCAAAAAATCTATGAGGTGTTGAAAGCTCAGTTTTGGTGGGCTGGTATGAAAAGAAAAGTGGCCAAGTTTGTTTCGAGATACTTAACTTATCAACAAGTCAAGGAAAATCATTAGCATATGGTAGGGATATTGTAGTTTTTTCCTATCCTTGTGTAAAACTGGGAACATATATATAGGGATTTTGTTATAGGTCTCCTAAGAACAGTTAGGAAACACGATTCCATATGGATGATTGTGGATCAACTCACAAATTTGGCTCATTTCATCCCTATTCATCAATATCATATGGTGGAGGATCTATCCAAAATCTATATCCATGAGGTGGTAAAGATTCATGGTGTACTAGTTTCTATTTTATCAGATAGAGATCTAATGTTCACATCTCATTTATGTAAATCCCTGTAGAAATCACTTGGGACTCTGTTATTGATGAGTATGACATATCACCCTCAGATGGATGGGTAATCTAAGAGGATTATACAAATGTTGGAAGGCATGTTGTAGGCTTGTGTCATCTATTTTGGTGGCTCATGGGAGGATCACTTTTTATTGGTGGATTTATTATATAATAACAGTTATCAGGGCTTAATACATATCGCTCGGTTTGAAGCATTATATGGGTGTCTGTGTCGTTCTCCACTATGTTCTGTGGAAACAAGTGAGACTTTGATAGTTGGGCCAATACTTGTCCAAGATACTACAGAGAATATTATGTTGACTAGTAAGTGAATGGAAACATACTATATTTGTAATAAATCATATTCAGATCATTATCGATGATATTTTTCATTCATGGTGAGTGATCATGTGTTCTTAAGAATCTCTCCTAGGACTGGACATCAATGTTTTGGGAATTAGGGTAAGTTATATCTGAGGTATATTGGGCCTTTTGAGATACTTGAGTGGGTTGGATATGTGGAATATCATTTGGATTTTCCACCATGGTTAAGCATAATACACATTGTGTTTCATTTTTCTCAGTTGAAGAAATATTAGCTAGATTCTGACCATGTGATTCTATGGGATCATGTCGAGATAGAGCTGGATGTTTCGTTGGTGCACATGATAGTGCAGATTATGGATAGGAAAGAGAAAGTCTTCTGTGGTAAAATCATTGGTCTAGTTTGATTTTTTTAATATGGTCAGAATCAGGAGGATACTTGGTAATGAGAGAAATAGATCTACAAACAATGACCCAAGAATTTTTGGGAAATGGATAGTTTTATACTTTCCAAGGATGGAAATTCCAATGGTGGGGAAATATTTCAACCTATATTTGAGGTATGTAACCCATTATTTATGATTTATATATATATAAAGTTTTTACTTAATTTTTGGGAGATTTTGGAAGGTTTTTGGGAAGATATTGGGGATTTTCTAAGGTCGCACGGTTTGATCACAGTTAGCGAAAATCATACAGAATCTCTAGGAAACCGTGCAACTTGAGATATGGGGCTTCCATATGGTCAGCGCATGATTTGTCTTATTATGAAGGCCAACCATGCGAGTCACCCTCTTGAGACAGTAGTAGTCACATGGTTAGTTCATGGTTTTCCTAACTATGCATCTAAACCATGGGTGGCTTAAAAAGAGGGTTTTGAAAAAATAGGCCTTGGTTAGTATTTTACCTAAACACCTCATTTCTCCTCCCACACAAACCAAAATTCTTATTCCTTATTCTCATGGGTTAGGGAGGATCCCCCACTCATTTTGGAAGTTAATCTAAGGGTTTTCAATGTGATTTGAAGGTGATTATCCTTTGGTAAGTCACTCTCCTTGGTTGTTTCATGGTTTTTCTTAGATCTACTCTCCTCTCTCTCTCTCTCATTTTCCTAGAGCTACTTCTTTCACATGTATATCTAGGATTTTTTTGCCTATAATGGTTAGGTTTGGGCTTTTTATGTTATATAAAGGGATCTAAGGAAATTTTATGGAAGTTTCACCTAGATTTGGTGTATGGTTGTGTGGTGGGTCGATTTCACTAAACCCTAAAGGTAGGTGGATTCACTCTCAACTCAATTTTCTAGAACTAGAAGGATTAATTTCAAATTAATTTATTTTTTATTTAAATTTATTGTGAATGTGACGTGATAAGCATGTTTGAAACCCATTTTGTGATGATTTGTGGATTTTGGGGGAATGGGTTATTTTTGTGCAATGTGCATGGTTGTTGGATTTTAAAATGATGATTTTAAAATTGGTGTCTTGAATTAGTTTATGGAAATGGTTTGTGAAAATGGTTTTCAATAACTATGTTGTTTTATTGAAGTGTTTTTTGGCATGGGTAATGGATTAAGGGTGTTTTCAACAAATGGGTGATTTATTGAAGTAATTTTGGCATGTTGTTGGTAATTATTGATTGGAATGTTGTTGTGATTTTGGTACTTGTTGTTGGCATGTTTTTTTTCTTAATTTATTAAGAATGGGTTGGATGGGATGAATAATGGGTGTTAAGGACCACCATTAAAGGATTGGAATGTGGGCGTGAAGTACCACAATAAAAGGGGACCGGGTTGGATGTGAAGTTCAACCGTTAATGGTAACACCAAGATTGGTTAGTTGTGTTTTTTGTGTAATTAGTTGTATGTTATGGATCTTTTGAAGTTAAATATATTAGGACAATGTGAAAAAGTTAATTACTTGTTTGGTTACTTTCCTTGAAATTGTGCTTGTTTGAGAAAATATGCTTCTTATGGCTTGTTTGGATTGTTGGAAATTGTTTAATTTCTTTATTTTTTTATATAAAATGTTTTATATGAATGTGATAACTTGTTCTATCCTAGTAGTATGAGTTGGGAAGACATTTGGGAAAAAAACTACTAAGTATTATTACTCACCCCTACTTTGGAACTTGGGTGCTTTTATAGATGTTTTATTCCAATACATAGGTAAAGGTAAACCTTCTCACTCCTTTTATGGTATATCATGATGATTAGGAAGTATTTTGGTGTTGGATCTTGGATCTTTGTGTGAAGATATGGAGCTATATCTTATAGTTCTTGAATACTTTTATTGTGTTTTGAGTTTTTTATTTTAGTCTTCCACTTGGTGATCTGATTTGGTAATGGTAAGGTTTTTATTGTTGTTGTTGGCATGTAGTTGATTTGTAAAACACCATTGACATGCATCATGTAGTTGTTTTTAGTAATGGAACATTTGTTGGTTATTTTAATTTCTAAGTTAAATTCATCCTCACACCATTCTTGAAGCCCTCATAATTTATTTCAAACCCTTTTCACCTTGGGGATGTCACTTAAGTCCAAGTATCACTTCTACCTCAACTCAAGCCAATGAGGAGGGGGGGGATATTATTAGTGTGGTTTCTTTGAGATGAACCACCACATGTGACTTTTCCAGATGTTCATGAGTAAGCACTAAAATTAGAGAACCCAAAAAAAATGTTCCTAACCCCTAATAAATAAAAAAATATATAATTTGAGGTCCAGAGTGGGAGGGAAAAGAAAATAGGGGTACTCCCTGTTGACTTTTGTGGTGTCCTCCTCTATATGGTATGTAAATTTTTGTTGAGGAGTTAGTTTCACCACCACATTCTTGTACAACTATTATTATTCAATAACCACCACTTGGGTGGTATCTTCATTAAAATACAAGGTTTCTTCATTTTTTTTGTATTATAAATTTCAGAAAAAGAGAAGTTATAAAACAATTCAGCTTTAATAACATTAAAACATGTAGAATCAATAAGGAAATCCTCCCTTAAAAGTATGTCCGTTTAGTTACTAATATCTTCTAGAAGTACCATTTGAAACTCAATATTAGAAGGAAAATATTCATAATCATCTTCAAAATCAAGAGTGTTCAAGAGGTGCTGATTTTTCATTATCAAGAATGAGAAGATCATGTTTCTGGTTATTTTCAACAAATTGATTCCAAGATTCTTCCAAAAACTGTTGACCTACCATAATTTCATGAGCTGGAATGTGTAATTCAGGGACCACCTGGAGTAATGGTTGAGTGTGGGATGATGTTATTAATTCCTTTAGTATCTCTTTATCACCCACATCAGGCTCTTTAACATATAAAATTACTAGTGAAATATCTTCCTCCACTTTTTTTTATTCAGGTTCTCGTTCTGGTTTGAGTTTCTGCACTAGTGAACAAATATATTCTCCAACCCTTTCAACTTTCATATTCAATTTTTATATGTCTTATTTAAGTTCTTACATCTGAACATTTTAAATTTATTCTTCTGTTGCACCTGATAATTGTTATTCCTTCCAGAATAAACACAATTTGAATACATCATGAACAAATAATATTTTTTTAGTTTTTGAAATTTATGATTTTTTGTGTTTTTTAATGAATGCAAGGAAATTTATTTTAAAAATGTGAATAAAAATAGTGAGTGAATACCACTTAGATCCCTGTTAATGGAACCAATTTGATGAATCATTTTCATGTGTACTCTCAAAAATATTTATAACTAAGTGTAGTACATGGGTTAGCCTAGGTTGTTTTCTTGAGGAGATTTTGCGGTAAAGCACTCACTATTTATAATTAAATTTTTTTTATATTTATTTTATTTATGTAATAAAATGACCATAAATGAATATTTGATAATTGATAATGAAATAATGAAATTAAACATGAATATCCAATGAAAACACAATGAATTCAAAAAGAATGATGTTAGGAAGAAAGGAGATATTCCTGAGAGAACCACCCTGAGTGAACCTTCATTGTCATATTATTAGTTTCAAATTTACTTAATGAAAACACTTCATAATATGTATGAACATCATACTCTTTATATTTTTTTAAATATACGGCGATCTCAATGATCTGTAAGGGGCCACACATCCACCTCCTCGATCGAAGGAGAATATTGGAGAACTGAAAGATAAACCTCGGGTGGAAAGTATAGACACAAAGGAACATTACCCACTAAGATCCCCCTATGAATAAATCTAAGAAAAAAAATAAACATTAGGAATTAATTTTCAAAGGCTCAGTATCAAAACTAGATTACTCCCCCAGGAACTTCCTCATGTTAGAAACTCATGATCATGAGCATAAGAGTTCACAGTGGAAAAGGTCAAGGTGGAAACACAAAAGATAAAAAATATGATATAATGAGAGGCAAAATAAGAATAAAATATAATAAAAATAAATAATACTATTAAAATATAATTTAAACCAAAAAACTATATAAAATGGCCAAAAAATACTACCCTTAAGTTTCCAACACTTTAGAATAAAGAGAAACACTCTTTTATAGGAAAAAGAGGTGAAATTCTTTTCTCCAAAAAGTTCCTCTGAAAGATTCCACATTATATACCTAATAAATGATTGCATTTAAAAAAATTTCCTTATTTAAAGTTGTTCGTACATATCTCATACTTAAATCTAGAATATTTGACATTAATTTTACATGTTTGGAGAGATAAATAGCCCATTTACTCTGTGAATTTATTCTGGACAACTGATTGTTTTTATTCCAATTCAGCAGAATTACTATGCATTTATTGCCTTGAAAATGAAAGAATCACATGTTGAAAACTTAATAAAAGTTCTTAATATGGATATATTATTTCTCTATATTTAATTTTATATCATTTGGTTTTTTATTTTATTAGATATGGTCCCATAAATAGAATTCTCTAGATCTATGAATAGTTTTCTAGGCCTCTCTTATGAGATGGATTTGGGCCTACAAATAGTGAATTGAAATTTGGGCCCAATATAATGAAATTAATCCCAATGAACATATTTTTTTTATTAGTATAGAAAATTTTATGATTTAAATACATAAATAAATTAAAAAAGTTAAAATCCAAAATAGGGAATTTTAGAAATTAAGCTCAAAAAGGTTTTAAAAACCTAAAAATGTGAAAATTTCCCATAAAAAACACATTGGTGGGTTTAAAAACATTTAAAATCAGAATAAAATAATTGAAAATATCTATTATATTAATTTTTCATAAAGTGTTTGTGAATTTCCAAAGCATATCCCCTAAGAGTGTCAAACTAGGTGTGTATCAAGGCTCATTATCACACATTAGTTGATAATAGAGCCTATATCAATGTTCCATTTTTCAATTTATTACCCCTAGGTACCTCTATTATAGATACACATACACTTTTAGTATCCAAACAAGTATGTAATTTCTTAGAAACCACTCACTCTATCCTTTACCAAAATTCAAGGACATTTTTCTATAATTTGACTCATCTTTAGACTTATCCTTAGACATATCCTAAGGGATATCACTAAGGTTTTATCATCCTATTTTATAAAGGTTAAATTAACCTTTTCTATGATACAAACTATAGTGACCCAGTCTTCTCATACATGGATATTACATCTTTTTAGATGAATACGAAAAAAATTACACAAATGCATGCTTAAGGACTATAATAGTTTAGTGCCTTTGAAAACATGGAACACGGTCTTCTAATATGGAGAAATATCTTAAATTTTTCTCATAAATATCTTATAATTTATTACTCTTCATATACATACCCTACATAAAACCTCTCTTCAAAAACTGGGGAAAGAAAACATAATAAAGGGTCAGCTCGGATGCTCGGTAAGGGTAAACAAAGGTGGTATTCAAGAATAACATGAGCATAAAGGCATGATAACATGGAAATAAAATTTGAAAAACATACCTTAAAAATCAAATATCATAATCTTGAGTTGTGGAATAAATATTGGTAGCTTATAAGACATGAATCATAAGATAGTCAAAGAACATGATCCATGAGATCGTAAAATTGGCATAAGATATAGAATTTTTGGCTTACACATAATATCATAAAATCATTTCCATATTAGTCAAGTAAAAATACCATTGATAAAATATTTTAATGGGTTAACTCATCAAACAATAATAGTATTCAAGGTTTAATTCCAATACCATCATAGTGGACAAAGTCCCTTACAGAACTGGGTTCACTCCCCATTCCAGCCTTGTCCCACTGAACTGGATTCACTCCCTGTTCTAGTATTATCTTACTAAATTGAGTTCACTCCACATTAAAATAATTTCTATATCATGAGATATAAATATTTACCCAATGAATTAGAGGGATATATTGGTCCCACCCATCACAAAATAAAAAAAATACTTATGTGTGCCATAAGATCATAAACATTCATCATATCATAACCTATGAACAAAAATGGGTATCATAAACATTTAATAATATCATAAATTGTGGAAAATAGACAAGTTTAATCATTTAATAATACCATAACTAGTGGAAATAATAAGGTTTCATAAGCATTATCATGGTATAACATATGGAAGAGAAATGAGTTTCATAAACAACTTGTCTTCATAAACATAAGCCATTTAGGGAAAGAATAAGAATGGTATCCCTGGATCATATCCCCAGTAAGGAATATTTAACATAAAAAAGATTAAATATTATATGGAAATTTATTTTGATCAATCATTTAAAACATTTATTGAGGAAAATATCATTTCTTCTTTAAAAATCATTTTAGAAAGACATGAAACATTTTTAAAATCATTTCCTTTTGAAATAATTTATTTAAAATATGATAATTTACCAAATATTAAGGAAAAAATTTTCTTTGAAAATAACTTTCAAAACTTATAAGGAGATCTTGAAATCACTGAGCGGTCATGATAGTAGGAAATACTATTCATGTCATGCATGTTAAAAATAAAGATTATTTTCACATTTTTGGTAAAATCCAAATGAGCATTGTTTTTTAAAATAACATGAATATTAATTTTAAAATGTTTTTTAAAAATTAAAAAATAGGTAAAATTTCATTAATAAATCATTTAAATAAATTTTAAAAACATTATTAAAAACATTTTTAGAAAACATGGTTTTGGAAGAGAAAGGTTTTTCGACCTAAAAGATAATTTTTCTTAAAATCGTTATTTTTGAACTCTCGAGTACAAAAGGAGAATAAAATTCATGGAAAACATGTATTATTATGATATAACCAAAGAATAATAAAATTCATGATTTTATTTTCATACAGATCATAATATTTCATCACTAGAAGCATAATCATAAACAATCCTGATAAATGATGAGATTGTAACATAAAACTTTTACCACTTTAGTAACTTTGAAACATAATAACCATGAAGGAATAACATTAAAGGAAAATTAAAATATAATGAGTATGAATAAATTAATTATATTACATTTCAAAGGTTCTTTATATAAACCTTGTTAAAGAATATAGGTTTATAACATAACATGCGTCTCAAAGAAGGCAAATTAAGACAAAAATCCCTTAACAATTTGTTAACTTTTGAACCGTAAACTCCATGAAATAGAGATCTTAAAAAAAGATATGTAAACCAAAATATTTTCATGATAATAATTATAATATAAATTTATGTAAATTATATACACCATATAAAATAAATAGGTGGTGAATATGACATGTGTCTCACAGAAGTAAAAAGTGAGATGGAAATCCCTTACCGTAATTCTCGAATTCCTTCATACTCATTCAAAACTCCTATATAGTAAATATAATTTAATTATACATATATTATAGAAACATACTTATATATATCATACCATATATTATTTATTTATGTACCTTTATTACTTGTTTATTAACAATATCATGTTAAAGTCATATTTCAGGCAATAATGGCTTTGCTTTTCGTATATGTTTTGATTTATTATTTTTGGTCATATTACTTTGATCACGGTTATATAATCTCTCGAATGTTTAAAATTATATAAATATCTTATATATTAATTATATATTTCTTTAGAGTAATCCATAAAATTTAGTGATGTAAAATGAAATACATCGTTCATAGAGATGGTATGACGTATATATGCATGAATGATGTTTCCATTTTCTTATCAAATTGAAATAAAGAAGGGTAAATGATATATTAAAATTATAGAATCATTTTTTATCATATATATCAAATATTTCTATTTAAATCATCCTTAATACCTTCCATGTAAAGTGTGAACGAATCACTTTGCATGGAAATACGAAGGTATGTGTGATATAATAATTACATAATCATAAAAAAATCATAAATATAATATATATCATATATAAACAATAAATAAATAATTATTTTCATCCTATAGAGGTGGTAATGGAGAAATGAATGATATCGGCTTGTGAGGTGGTAGTTCTCCATACACACGAACAATGATTTCATAACCCATTTGATGTAAATGGAGATGGTTGTAGGTAATTACATTAAAATAAAAACATATCAGTATATTTTATATACGTAGGTTATTATATCATAATGGTATAATAATAATTGAATATGGTGGAGGAGGAAATGAAATAAAGATGCTCGTTGAAGAACATTACCTCTTCTTCAGTTATTCTCCATAGGTTTTCACTAAATACTTACTAGGTTGGATTTATGCACAAAATAAGGATTCTATGTTGAGTTTAGGGAAGTTGGGTATTGATTTGGGTAGGTATTTACTGAACCAAATAGGTTTTAAGGTGTGAATATGGGAGGAGAGGGGGTGTCTTTTTATAAGTGGGGGAGAGGACACACTTGGTTTTTTTAAAAGAATTGAGCGGTCACATGTTTTTCATATGTAAAAAGGATAAAAAATGGAACATTATAAAACCCTATAGGTTTCATGGTCTAAATATTTCTAGTAAATAGTTTCTATAAAATTTTATAGGTAATTTTTATTCTTATCTTTTTTAGTTTAACCACCTAGTAAACTCATTTTTACCTTAACCATAATAATTAATTTTTACTGCATTTGCAATTAATTTTGGTCACAAATTAAGTTAAAAGTATTATAAATTATAAAATATTATTATTAAAAATATTTAATCCATTTTTTAAAATTAAATCCACATAAGTGACAAAATTTAATTTAAAATTAATCCAGCATGTACGATGAGAAAACGAGTTTTTAAAGAGAAAAGTTCAAAAGTTGATAAAGTTATTAAATCAAAATTTTATATGAAATTTAATAAGATAAACTAAATTTTATTAATTTATTTATAATTGAACTAATTTAACTTTAAAATTAACTTAAAATATAATTTACCTTTATAAATAAATTAAATGAAAAGGCGGTTTTCAATTAAAATTCAGTAATTTCCCCTATTCATCAAAAATGAAACTTTTCAAAAAAATCCAAAAAATAACCCTAATATAATTTTTATATTATGATTTAAAAAATATTTTTTTTATAAAATTTATTTTCTAGAATTTTTAAAAATTAAAATTAAAACAAAACCCACATATATGATGAAAAAGCAGGTTTTTGAGAAGTGTATTTTTTAGCACATTATGATTTTATATTAATTCTATGTATAATAATAATCATTGTATAAATATCAATTAAAATTTATCAATATATAATATATAAATTTCATTTAAAACATTTCTCATTAGGTATTATTTTAATTAATTAAAATTGAGAAACACTACGCACTTTAATTTTTTTCATAAAACCCTCTTTTAAATCCCAAAAATAAACTTATATTAATATCCAATATAAAGTTAATTAAAAAGAAATTAAGTGTATTAAATATTAATATAGAATAATTTTTTACTTTAACACATAATTTTTAATTTAAATTACTTAATTTATTAAAAAGAAGTGATATTTTTACAAAAAATCATTATTTTTCATTATTCACTAAAAATTCAATATTTTCCAAAAAATCCCAAATTTTCACAATAAGTTAATTTTTATATGATTATTTCAAAAATTAAATTCATTTTATCAAAATAAATTTTCTAAAATCTCCATAAATTAATTCTAATTTTCTTTCATAAAAAGTGATAAAAACATTTTTTATGAAAACATATTTTTGATGAATATAATTAATTTACTAAAAATTGATTGATTATTTACTGTGAATTTATAATTAAATTTATTTTGAGTAGGAAAATTATATGTATGTTTCATAAATTATTTAATACTATTCATACCCTCTTATTTAATGGATAGGTTGTAATGGAAATATTTAAAATAATAATATTCCATAGTTTACTAAAACTTGGTGTCGTGTGTCATGCACATTTTCAAAGAAACTCATTGTTGCGTGTAACGCAAGCTAAAATAGGTGTTGCATATAATGTAAGATAATCTTGGTGTTATTTTTAATGGAATAAAAACTTATTACTTTCATGCAACGCAAGCTAAATTCAGTGTTGCATGTAATGAAAATATCAAAAAGATTAAATTAATTCAAAAAAATAAAAAACTCTCAGGGTGTTACAGTACTGGTATAAGTAATCATAAATGGTTCCTAAGGTAAAACTAAGGCATCCAAGTCATAATAAAATTAATATAAGATCTAATAGGAATCAAGGCATCCTTAACCTTATAAGGTCAAGCCAGCTCATGGTGTATAAGACATGCTGTCTAACTATGTGGGTATAAGTGTAATCCAAGGGGTACACCCAATGAATTCCACTAGAATAATGTCTAACTAAGTCAATGGATCATGTCCATAGTAAATCTCAAGCTAAGAATGACTAAGTACTAAGGGGATAATCTAATGTGCCTCATGTCCTAGTACATCAACTAAATCCAAGGTGTGTATCAGAGGCATTCCAATATCTAGAAAACAATTCAAGTGAATCTTCAAACTATATCGATGCATTCATGTATAAATAAGACATTTACCATGTTAAAAGGTGGGTATCTCCCATGGAAACCAGCCTAATCAATCAAGATGGCGTCCTCTAGGTGGTTAAGGTATTCCCATGGGAATCCAAGGTTGGCTCAAGTAAAAACACTCCTATAATAAAACAATGGTCCATAGTAGAAATAGGAACCTTACATATAATGATATAATCAATTCCATGTAATAACCATTCCAATTCATTAACTTTTATTAATTCACATTCATACCTTTTCATTCAATAATGAAAAAGGCTATATAAGGTTTCATACCATTAATTATTTGATTCCAAATGAATATGATCCAAGATAAACATGCTTTCCCAATCATAATGTGTCAATTAATCCATTTAAAAATTAATGAAATCATTGAGTAAGTAAACCCAACACACTAATGGGTGTTTATCTATTAAAAATACAAAGGGAACATTGGTATAATCATATAAAAACCAAAGGGGTTTCTCGAGTTGAGTTCCTTGGCCTCCAACTATGATAAAGATGTCAAATAGGGTGTTTATATTCCAATTTAAAAATCTAATTTAAGGAAATTTGAATTTAGGGTCAAAGTTTGGGTAAAACTGGTGTGCAACATAATGGAAACAATTATAAATCAACAGACTTGAGGGAAAATTCATAGACCACCTATCTTATGATGTTAAAGGAACACTCATCCAATATCAACCCTTGGTTTTGTCTAAATCAGAAGAAAATAGAAGAATAGAAAAATTACTTAAAAATAGGGCATATTAGATCAAACTAAAATATCTCAGAAGATGTTGAGATAAACTAATAAAATAAGGAAGTAGATCGAAGCACTTATCAGTGGTGATCTAATGAGATGAACGGTGGTCAATTGGAGTTTGGGCAGAAGAGAAACAAAAAATCCTAGATTATGTGTAGAGAATTAGATTTCACATGAGTGGTATGTTGTGAGTGATAAGTGAGGGGAAATTAGAGGAAATTTGATTAAGGAATGAGAGGGAAAACATCAATTCACTCTTTTTAGGGGTCGTACAGTTTAGCCACACAGTTGGTCAAATAGTGCACCAACTGTGTGACATGAACTGTCCAAGGCACCCCATTCACACGGATATCCCATATGATTTAGAAAAACCATGATCCAACCATGCAGGGTCACTTCCTAAGTGTCACTAAGGGTGCGAGCTAAGTGCACAGTTTTCCAAACCATGTGCATCCCATGCAGGTGACCTCTGCAATAGGTCAATAGTTATCCACATATCCATGCATCCTCCCTCACATTTTTTTAAACCATTATCCCTTATATATGGGTCACATGATTGACGCACATGATTATTACTAATCATGCACCAACCTTGCGCCTCATACAATTTCTCCAAAATTCGAAGCTCCGGGCTCTGAATAATCCCCAGAAGCTCTTGAACCCTTCCTTAAACTCTTTGTAAGATTTATAAAAAAAATAAAGATTAACTGAAATTAAATTATTTTTATACTTCATAGAAAGTATGGGTTCTTATAATTTATCTTTCTTTCATTCTATCCATTGAAAAGTGAAACCAAATTTCATGTGTATACATGACCTACCATCCCAATGAACGATGTAATTTATTTTTTATATCTAAATTTCATGTATAATTATAATATGTATATAATGAACATATATGATATTTTTATCATTATTATAATTTTGTAGATTATGTAACCATGATCAAATTACAAAGACCGAAACTGACAGATTGAAACATACGAGAAAAATGTGACAGTTAACACCCAAAAATGACAAATTTAATAAGGAATTATTTATAAACAGTTGATGAAATATTATAAGTAGGTCATATATAATATTACAAGTATTAAAATATATTTTTAATATAAATATAATAAATTTAAATTTATTACACTTGAGGTTAAAATCACTTATGAATCAAGTCAGACCTGAGGTAAGGGCTTTCTTAATTCAATTTATATTCATTGTATTATAATTATACTTCATTAAACATGTAATTTCATGGTTATGTGTGAAATAACCTTTGATTTTATTATGTTTTATTTACACTTTTTTGTGTGGATTTAATTTTTTCACACACAATCACTTCATTGATTAATTCTCACTTCAATGACATGATATTTGTAAGGATTTCTCATCTTATTATTGTTTTTGTACGATATATGTCATATTCACCAATTATTTCTTTCATGTGGTGTATAAAATACCCATTTTAGATTATATATCATGATTCTATTTATATTCATGGTATTTAAAGTTTCATTTGAAATTATTTCTTTCATGGGGGTTATGATTCAAAAGTTACCAAAGTGGTAAGGGTTTATTTCATAATCTCATAATTTTTCAGAATTATTTATGTTTAAATCTCTATTGGGGGAATTATACAATGTTTATATATTAAAAAAATCTATTTTATTCTCCTTTTTTTATTTCTGAAAATTGTAAGTTTTCATTTCATTTTCCTCTCTTAATTACTCAAGATATCGAAATAATGTTTTTAAGGAAAACTAGCCTTGTTTTTATTTTTGATTGAGAATATATTTTTTCAATTTCCATATTTTATTTAAAATGTTTTGAAAAATATTTTTACTATTATTAAATGATTTATTAAATTCATATTTACCCATGTTTTACATTTTATTAACAAATTTGAAAGGAAGCTTCTTATCATTTTCCAAACAAGGCACCTTTTACCAAATGTGTGAACAAAATATTTGTTTTAACATACATTACATGAAAACAATTCCCTCCATTATGTATAATATTTTCTTTGAAGATTCATATACATTTTTTCAAGTTTTTTTTCAAACAAAATATTTTCCTTGATATTTTGGAAATTTTTATATTTTGAATAAGTGATTTGAAAATGAAAAATTCATCTTCCCCAAGAAATATTCTAGTGATATTTTTAAAGTATTTTAATCTATATAAATATTATTTGGTGAATATTATGCTTAACTGAGGATGTACTCTTTTGATACCATTCACCATATTATTTTGGATGGATTATGATTATGTTGTATTTATTGATTGGGGAAAATATTAACATTTCGTATGCTTGTTTTTCAATACGGATACTTACATTGATTATGTTTCACTCCTTTCATATGATTAATGTATTGGACTGGATATATGGTGGGAGGGTCCCACTATATACCCTCAATGCATTTTAATTGCATCTTTCTTATGGATTTCTTTAGATAAATTCATGTCTTGTCTAAAGGTGGTTGGTTCATATCCAATGTTTTAAGTAATAAAATTACTTCCAGAGTCCTTGAAAACATTTTTCCTTTTACCCCTCCAAGGTTTATCCACTTATTCAGTCCCATCAAGTCTTGAAATACTATTTGTATTTACCGTCACATTTTTAAAATTATCTATATGTTCAATATTGAGTCTAATGTGAAGGTGGAACCTAAAGTTGAATCATCTCATATATGTACGTAATACCATATTTAACCACTAATAATCTTAAAGTATATGATGTTTTAATATACCCAAGAAATATAACATCAAATATTTTAGGACCTAACTTTTTCCTTTTATGCTCTGGGACTATTACTTTCACAAGATAACCTCACACTCAAAAATATCATAAGCTTGAATTTATTACTTTTCATACACCAAAAAATTGTTTTCCTTAGGTTTATAATGGATTTTATTTAGGATATATAAATTCATATTCAAATACTCTCCCTATATATATTTAGGAAATTAAGAAGTTGAAATAATACCATTTATCATATCTTTCAATGTCATATTATTTCATTCAACTATCCTCTTAGGATAATAAGAATAAGAAGGTATCTCCTCATGAATGATGTTATTATTTTTGTAAATATTAAAAAAAATGTATTAGACACATATTCTCAACCCCTATTAGATCTTAACTACTTAAGTTTATTATTATTTTGAATTTCAACTTCATTCTTGTAAATGATAAAAAATTTTATGTTCCATAATCAATGACTCGTTAAATTCAAAACTATATGTACATATATATTCAAGCAATTGTATATCCCTTTCAGCTGAATGATAAGGTCTTATGATTTTCTTATCCTCCACACACACTTTAAATTTTTATTTCTTATCAATGTATTTATTTGGAATTAAATTCTGATTCATCATCCATTTAATAGCACAAATAATTTAGTGACCAAGGTGTGTATGAAAAAATATATAATTTAATAAAATTCATAATATTATTATTTTTGAATAATATTCACTCTAAAAATACCAAGAGGTTCAACCCTAAGTTTAAATAAACCATCAGATATATAGCCTTTACTAATAAAACAACCTATTTGAAAAATAAAAATTTTATTACATTTAAATGAAAATTCTAAACCCAATTTAAATAAAACATGATGAAATCAGAATGCTTATGTGAATTACAGGTATATGTTTCACCCTATAAAAATATAGAATGTCCCCTGGGTGAAACATCATGTCCACACATCCTATTCTATTCACCTTGGAAGTAATGTTATTTTCCATCTTCATGTACTTATCATCTATATGCTGATAAGATCAAAATAAAAATTTATCAGCAAAAACATGCACATTTTCCCCAGTATCGACCAACCAATTAAGTGGATCATATATAGTAATAACATCATGGTTTTCTATAGCATACCCATTGATGATATCAAGAATACTAGTCTTTCTAGAATCAGGTTAGCCTCATCAGATTCCATTTCCATGTTAACCTAAGTAGGAACTAAGGGTTGTTGTTTAACCTTGGTTTTCTTGCTAAGAAATTTTTTATCTCAATAGTTAATTCATCCATAATTACAACATGGTTTTTTTAATTCAATTTCTTGTCCTTACCTTTATATTTAATTATTGGTTTCGAATTGGAGTTCAAATTATGTAAATTTTTACCATAATTTTGTATTGTTACCACCTGTCATTATATTATCCATTGGTTCAACTAGTATCCTATGGTTTTTATTCTTAGTTTTTTTCTTCTAAATAAATTTAAATAATAATGTATTCAAGTGATGATTTCACTTTTTGATGCTTGAGATTCATACTAAAACCCTCCGAAGACTAGATAAATTTCTCCATAATTAAGATTTATTGAAACTTCTGAAAAAGATTTATTATTACTTAAAATGGTGAATGTATGATATGAATAAATCCATACATTTATTTAGTCACTAATTTCCCTTAAACCATTTGGAATTTTAGGAATTTAAAATATGAAAAAATTTCAAGACCTAAGTTGTTGGTATTTTATTTCTTATTTTATTCATCCCAAAGTAATTTCATAGTGTATATCTTGGAACATTGCATGTCAAACAGAATGGTCGATAATGTAGAGATAATGATATTTTTGGATAATTGATCCCTTTTATTCCACATAACAATTTCATCAATTTTAGGATCAACCTTAGTTGGTTTATATTCTTCAGACTAAACTATAGGGAACAAACCCCTAATTATAAACCAACTTTTCAAATGTTTTTGTAAACATTTGAATCACTGGAAATTAAATTTGTAAGGTTGTCCAAGCATATAAAATCTAGAAAAAAAACATTCTAGAATGATCCAAGGGATGTAATCATACCAATATGAAAGAAAATAAAAAATATATAATTAAGTAAAACTTATTAGTAATGTTCAACTTTACTTAAAGAGAAAATTATCAGGTCCTTGGCCACCTTATGATTAAACCATGTAAAGATACTCCATTGAAACTCTACATTCAAAATAAAAAGATTTGGAATGAACCCTATGTAAAATTTCTGAAACTTAGAAGAAAGGTGCACTAAAGTTGCCACACTTTAGTGTAAAACTGTTAAAAGAAGCAGACAAGAACTATTAGAAATAACGATCAAAATAAATTTTTGAAATATAAAGAGAAAAAAATGGATTATGTGGTTCAATATTTCATCCTAATACATATGGTAATAATTATATACGTTTATTCAATAAATAAATAGGATGATTTCAATGATTTAGACAACTCTATCTCTTAGTATCACTATTTATCGATCACAAGTGATCCACACTACTTTTATAAAAGAGTCCATATGGTTCTTCTAGATACCAATTCCATCATATATTCATAGGATGAAGTCTATATCTTCTGAGATACATATAGGAACCCTTTTTTGGTTAAATAAATAAACCACCTCAATGTTCCCAACTGATTAACTACTCATCCTCCATTAAACTCACAAGATCTCCCTCCCACCTCATCCTCCAGTGAACAAACTTTTGATGGACCGACTTCTACATGCACTGACCTATATATTCTAATGAATAGAAACATAGATACAAATTCTTTGCCTCTATAAAGACATCATAAATAAGGCCACAAAATTTCTTCCCTTTATTGGTCTTATATATCCTCTTTCCAGAAAAATGAATCTTACACCTTAACAATCTCCCACTTGAGAATCATTTCAATTTTATAACTAATTCCTCTCCTAGATTCCACATAGAATTCCTTCTTCTCCTTTGGATTTTCATAATGTAGCTTCATGTTTCCCCACCATACCTTTTTTCCGGTCAACCCAAACATATTGAGGCATAAAACCACCTTATCACTTCCTAAGTCATGACCTTTGTCAATATGTTGGCTGGATTCTACACCCCTTCGATCTTTTATAAGTATAACACTCTTTCCTCCAATAGTATTCAAATTAAGTGGTACTTTAACTAAATGTTATTTTTCTAAGAGTAAAAAATTGAATTCTTTTCTAATTTAATCAAACTTTGTGAATCATAAAAGAGAACCCCATTACTCTGTATCATTCCAAGATCTTCTGGTAAACTCTTTATCCAAATCAACTCTTTCCTTGCTTATGTTAAAGAGATGTAATATAATTCTGTTGTCAATTATGTGACCATAGGTTAAAGTTTGGATATCAAACTGACTATCATTTCTCCAAAAGTACACTCATATCTAGTTGTTAACTTCTATAAATTTGAATCACTACCAAATTCAAAGTCAAAAAAACCTTCCAAAGGCTCATTTATTCTAAATAAAAATTCCAAGTCTTTAAAACCCTTAATGTACCATAGGATCCATTTCAAATTCTCTCAGTGCTTCATTATGGGGATCTACATAAACCTATTGAAAACTCCCACTATTTGAGAAATGTCTAGATGAGTATAGACCATGAAATACATTAAAATTCCAACAGCTGATGCATATGGAACTTTCTCCATGTACTCAACCTCAACTTCCATTCAAGTTTAATTCTCCTTATCATAAAATTACTAGCCATGGGTGTGGTCATGGGTTTTTATTTTGGTATACTAAAGTGTTTCACCTTCTTCCAGATGTGGTTGAACCAATTCAGATACATTTCACTAAAACTTTGATCTCAAACAATCATCATCCCCAAAATTATCTTTATCAGGCTGAGATACTTCATCTCAAAGCTTCTAGACAAATCAACCTTTAGTTCATCAATCCTTTATTTCACCAGACATGCTATCAACATATCATCCACATAAAATAGAAGGATTATGAAATTCCCATTGTAAAACACCTTCCGATAATAACAATGGACGATATTGCTTCAGATGAAATTATATTCCATCATGAAATAATTTAACTTCTGATTCCAATTCCATGATGCCCGCTTCAAACCACAAAGGATACATTTAAGTCGACACACAAATTTTTGGTTCTATTGATCCTTGAAACCAATAAGTTTCTTTATATATATATCTTCATCAAAATACTCATGAAAGAATGTTTCTTTCATGTCCAACTTATCTAGATGAATATCTTCCAATGTAACCATAATCAATACTGTCTAGATAGTTATATTCTTAAATACCATAGAAAATATGTAAGATAAATTTAATCATTTTTTTTTGAAACCCTTCATAGATATCCTGGCCTTGTACCTATCACTTACCATCTACCTCTTTCTTAAGTAGATAAACCCATTTGTTTTGAAGTATATTCTTCCTAAAAATTATCTCCATTATCTCCCATGTTATGGATACATGGAGAGACTCAAGTTAATCCATTATATATAACTTCCACAATTTTAAATACTTCAAATTTATTGCATCATATAAGTAGTTAATCTCTCCATCATCCATTAAAAGTAGATAATGCAAAGTAATCACATACCTTTTTCACTTTGAACCTTTACCTGATAGATCGACATGGTTTTCCTCATGACTGATATCCTTCTAGTACTTCAACTTCAAGATTTTTAACTTCTAGATCTCAAGCTTCAACAATACTTTAACTCATCGGTACATTTGTCCTTGAAAACACTAATGGAATTTGACCTCTTTCTTTTGATAACTCCACCAATGTTTGCATGATTCCAATATTTATTTACTTTTTTGAATCATCAAAACTTCATCAAATTTCAATGGTTCATCCAACTAAACCTTGGATTCTAATGATACTTTTCTTCCATCAAAATTTCTCACCTTGTTATGATCCTTCCATAAGATCTATTCATTGAAGATCATACTTTAACTTTTGATGAATTTCTAAAATTAATTATCTTGGTGTCAAAATCAAAATTATTCACTATCATAGCCAAAAAAGTAACATGCTCGAGACTTACCCCCATCTTGTCTCATTCCTTGGAATTAACATGGTCATAGTCAATTTCTTTGAATACTTTGAGGTGGTTCAGATCAAGGTGGTTCAAATAAACCTTTATTTTTGAACAATGGTAATATGGAAGTTGTTTCCAAATGTGTGATGATGGAATTTGACTAAGTATGTGGAATAGTACATATCCTCCAACCAAAACACCTTAGGGGACCATAAATTAATCCTCATGCTTTTAAACTTTTTCTACCAAATTATTGTTCATCCTTTTAGTAAATTCTCTGTGCTCCAAATTCCCCGGCAAGGTCTTCTAAAAGTGAATCCCCTTAATCAAATAGAACATATGAAACTCCCTTCTTATGTACCCACCACCATTATCTGACTATAATCACTTTAACTAACTTTTGGTCTCTTTCACTTCTATGAACCACCACCGAATAAAAGTCTTGAACACATCGTACCTATGATTAATAAAGTACAACCACACTTTGAATATAGAGTAATAGAGAAATTAATTTAGTACAGTGAAACTTCATGAGAGAAAACCAATTTTGGATCCCAAACATCTATGTGAACCAACTCCAACTTCTGATGCTTTGACATTTTCCCTTTCATTTGGAAGGAAACCTTCTACTACTTTGGTGTTTTCCCTTCAATTTAGAATGACTCCTTTCATTTCTTTCCAAAGATTCAATCCTCACATGTTTTTTACATAATGATTTTAGTCTTTAGTAATCCATTAGAATCTAGAATTTTTATTCCATTCTCACTGAGGTAGCCTAGATAATCATGCCAAAGTTTAGTGGAAGTAACTTCCCCAACATGCCTCGCTCCTTTCGATGAACCTGTAAGATACAAGGTCTTATCCTTCACTCCCTTTTCTACAACCATGAATCCATATAAAATATCCCATGTTCCATCCATGAACATTATATATAATCCTAATTCATCATGTTTTACCATGTAGATTAAGTTCTTCCTTAATCCAGGATGTGCCACACGCCTTGTTAGCTCAACAAGACTTTGTTCCTTGTCCGGACGGAAACATATCTCATGCCAAAAATATTAAGAGCTTTCCCATCCACCAGATAAACTCTCTTATATATTCCAAATATATAATTTTTCATACTACCCCTCTCATATGTTAAATTAAATAAATCCCCAAAGTATATCACCCAAGACTCAAGTGAGTTGGTGATAATTATGAGAAAATCACACCTTTCTTCTAACACAGGGTTGACAGACCCAATAATGAAAGTATATATTTCGATGTTCTCCCCTTGATCATTTCAAAACTTCTTTAGGTGGATTTTCCTCCCATAATTATAACATGGGGAGAACCTTATTATGATATGCTCTAACTTTGACTCTTCCTACATTTTCCCTTCCGGTGACCTTCCTTCTAATCATTCATCCTCTTCATTTTGCATTGTGCATATTACTGTAAGATACTTGGATCTCCTTCTGACGTATTTATTCATTAAATATCAGGACTTTAACCTCTATAAACTTCAAGTATGTCTTTATACTAAAATTACTCACATTTATCACCATAATTTCCCATGAATTTGGAAGTAAATAAAGTAACAACAACACCCAAATCAGGTCTCTGAAGTCTACCTTTATGGATTCCATATATCTTCAAATTAAATTAAAGTCATTTATATGATCAGAAAAAATATATTCCTTAAAATATTCATATATTGAATAATATCTTTAGTAAGAACACATTTTTCATTGTCATAAGCTTTTCATTCTTGTCAGTTAAGGTCTTCATGTGGCCTGATGTGGTCTTCACTTCTCAAACATTGAATGCCATGTTCTATAAAAGTTACATTCACATCAAAACGGGTGATTTATTATTTATCCTCTCTCATTCTTATTTTTTTAATTTCTTTTATCTTGGATCTAGAAAATATAATATTGAAGTCATTATATAGAAGAAATTCCTCTATCTTTGTTCTCTAAGACCCTAAATCCATTTCATCAAACTTCTCCAGCCAGACCTTGATCTCATCTGATGCTATCCCACTAGAAATTGTTAACACTCACTACTTATGGTCAACATAAAAAAAGGTCATGAAATACTTACCGATATTATATTAAAAGGAAAATGATAGAATATCACTAATTAACTGGTCACTAAAACACATTCACTGAGGACTAAACCTCCAAAATCACTCAAATATTAATTTTCGATACCACTTGTTGGGCCCATGACCACCTTCTGGTTAAACCACTAGAAGATACCCCACTAAAACTTCACACATAAAATCAAAATATATAGAATGAATCCCATGCACGATTCCCATAACATGGAAGAAAATCACACCCAAGTCAATATACCACAATGTAAACCCACCAAAATAAGAAGATAATAACCATCAGAAATAATGATCGAAAGAAAATTTTGAAAGATAAGGAACAATATAAAGGGATTGTTTGGTTCAAGTTTGTGCCCTAATCCATGGGAGAACATTTCTTCAATTTTATTAAACTAATTTATAGGATGATTTCAAGGATCAATATGACTCTATCTCTATGTCTCACTATCTATCAATCACAAGTACGCCAATGTACTTTTTTAGTAGAGTTTATCTGGTGCTTCCAGTCACCACCCCCATCCTATATTTATAGGTAGAAGTCCACCTCCTCTGGGATACATGGAGAAACCATTTTCCTGGTTAAAGAAATCCACTACCTTATTATGATCATTTGATTGATTTTTTATCCTTATTTGAACTCACAAGATGTCCCTCTCACATCATCTTCCAGTGAATAAACTTTTGATAGAATGATTTCCGCATGAACTAGCCTATATATTCTAGTGAATTAAAACCTAGATATTATGTAATTAACTAACTCATGTCAACCAAAACACACACCCAAGCCGGCTATCACATGGTGAGGTCAATTAAGAAAAAAGAACAAGTCTTAAATATAAACAAATCAAGATGTACAACCATAGTACTATGTGAAATAAAAAGATACAACCAGATCCATACAATAAAATAAAAACCAACAAAACCTGAAATTATGAATAAAAATGACTAAAAAGTCTCCATGTGACCAATATTCACCTCCAAACAAACACATTCCAATGGAAAAGGCCAAAGGAGAAGCCAACATGCTATAAAATTCCCTTCCTTTTACCTGTATCCTACAATACAACATCTACAAATACCCAAAGGAAAAAAGTAGAGTGTGAGAACAAAGCCCAGTAGGATACCACCACAAAGTCTATACAATATCTAATATCAAGAATAAAACAATTATAGATTTTAAAACAAAATAGTTTTACAAAGCATTTTCATAAGTCAAATTCATTTGAAAATCATTTTCCCTTTGGTTTTCATAAAATCCTTCCATATTCTCAAAATTGGAAATATGATAGGTAGAAGTAATATAAATAGGAAAACATATCCATGAATCTAGAGTCAAGAAATTAAAAAACATATCCATGAACGATCTTATCATATGAAGCTATGTGATACAACCTCATATAAAAATCTGTGAGCAATAATCCAATATAAAACAATCATGAGAAAAATAACCATAAATAAAAAAAACCTCATATTGGGCCCTATAATATTGGAAAATATATACTAGAAACTCAATAGCCTAAAAATGAATAATTTTGTATCCAACCGATATCAAGTATTTCCATAGTCTATCAATATCCAAATAGTTACCTCCAAGTGGTTCCATACACACTACAACTACCTATTCTTCTTTCCTAATGCACCCAAGGATACCAATGTTCCAATTTTCAAAATAAATTTTCAAAACCAAAACATTTTAAAATCCAATATAATCAATTTTGATGTTTTAAAACCCATTTTAAAATCAAGAAAATCTATTTCCCAAGAAAACCCCCTTTTTGAAAACATTTTCACTCTTTAATCAATCCTTTAAAAACACATATCACTTCTTATCAATGAATAACCCAAAAGAATTTATCAATAACAAAAATTAATTCATTTCATTAATCCATTGTATAAAAAGACCTACCTCAAACCAGTGTAAATCTAACTACCTTCGATAATGTTGATTGGAAACCATGAGAATGGCCTTCAAAGGACAAGGAACAAAAAAAATAGAAAGGGATTGATAAAAATCGTTATCTTATCACAAATCAAAAAAAATGTTTTCAATATAGTTGATATGACCAAATGAATAAATAAATAGAAGGAACACTTACTTAGAGTGATGCACCACAACAACCCTGATGACCAGTCGCTAAACGAAGCAATCCGGAAGGGAGGGAATCACCCAAAATTGCTTGGGAGATCTCTAGGTCTTGTGAAGAGAGGTTGAACATAGAATTAACCCTTAATCACCTATAAATATCTCTAAAAAGGCACTAATCTTGAAAATTAAATAGCATATAAATATTTTACATAATTTATTTCTTTATTAAAAAGATTCACTAAAAAACCCATCACCTTTTTTTAAACCCTATTTTTTTATAGTACATGATGTGAACCTAGTACACCGCATGTAAAGCCTTAATGCCCTAAACCTGTTTCATGGTATCTACCTATAGAACATTACCCAAAATTCAATACCTTTACACGATGTTTAATTTCCCAAAAGACTATAGAAACTATATTTTTAGGCATAAAAACACAAAGACCCCACTCCAAGTGTTCTCCAAACTTAGGAAGAACCTCTATAAGTCCTTGACACATTTATATCCAAACTCTATTAATTAAAATAAACATAATTATCTAAAATTTATTTCATTTTACATAGAAAAGTATCTACATCCCCAAGAATCCTAAAAACTAACCCAAACAAGGATGATAAACAAAGCATAAACAAGGGAGTACTTGAAAATTGTAATGGGGTGTTACAATCTCCCCACCATAAATTCTTTCTTCCCCCATAAATCCCTTAGATTCCTAGACTCAAAAAAATTTAAGGCCACTAATACCCCATCAACAATTATCTCTACCATGTATCATGGGTACCCTGCCCACACTACCATAGTACCTAGACCAAATTAATTGTTTTACCACACAGTACCTTCTCCCAGCCACTGGGAACATGTGTCAACCTCCCACACTCAAGTCTCATCCTTCCTACAGTCATTCTTCCATAACACCTATACCATAGAAACAGACCAACCTTTTAGAACCTTAATTCCATGATTAACAATACAAATAGGATGCTCCTAAAAGGATGAATCTACCCCCATCTCAACCTCATCAGGCAGAAGAATATGAGACAAATCAGAATGATATAAGTGAAACTATGATATTTAGAAGATGTTATACATGGACTAGTACCTACGAGGTAGTTAAAAATGACAAGCTATTGGCCTGAATCTCTCTAGAATATTTAAGGTCCCAATGTAATGAGGTTATAACTTCCCTTACTTCTGAATCTATCTATTCTTCATTCTAGTAAAAACTCAGAAGAAACCCTAACTTTCCACCTCTAACTCTAGTGGTCGACAATGAAGATTGGAATATGATTTATGGCTAGTCTGATCTATAGAGATATACTTTATAATAAGTTGAATATGCTCAAAATTATCCTGAACATGATGAGTGCCCAGTATTTCCACCTATCCTTCCTCTAACCATCATGGGGGTGAATGACATGAACTATCATATAGGTCCTCATAAGAATCCAGTTGTATGGCTACCTGGAAGTTTTTATTATAATCAAACATGGTTAGAGATAAATGTTTCTACTAAGAACCACCAAAATCATGGATTAATTCTTAGAGCATGTTCTCTAAAACATGTATCATATGCTCATACTGACCATCAGTATTTGGGTGATAGGTTGTACTTAGCAGTACCTATGAACTCAGTTCCTTTTTCAACCCCTACTAGAACCATGATGTGAAATGAGCATCTTTTTCTAACATGATAGAACATAAAACTACATGGAGACGTATGATCTCACAAATGTAGTGCCTCTTGAGATCATTTATAGAAAGAGTCCCCAAATAGAAATAAAATGGGTGAAATTTATAAATATGTCTACGATTGCCCATATGGAATCACTGCCCCAATGTGATCTAGGAAGTCCCATCACAAAATCCATGGTGACCTCATCCCATTTCCACTCAAGAATAGGTAACATATGTAAAACCCATATAGAGGCATGTAACTCTCACATAGAATCTTATCAAATGTATGTTGTAACCTAGAAATGTTTTTTAATATGCAAGATATCATATTTATCAATGACCCAACCATGAGGTGGGTCATCTTCTACAAGGCTCTCCCATAGGACCAGGTCCTCTGAATCTAATAGTTTAATCATCTTCAATCTATGCAGAAGTGAAGAGATCACTGATAACGATGAAAGTATGGACTATCCATGATGATCTTAAACCTATATATTTATCTTATAAAACATGGACATAATATTTCACTCACTATTTTCCTTCTAACCCACCTATTTCTAATTCCTCCTACTCAGAGCATCGACAACTATATTTCACTTTTTAGGCATATAGGGAAGCTTAAAGTCAAAATATTTTAGGTATTCAACCTACCTTCATTTCCTAAGATTCAATTCATGCTGTTTAAAGATGTACATTGGGATTTTTTGGTCTATATACTCCAAAAAATTCTATCCCAGTAATTAATGCTTCCAATAGTGCAAGGCATGAACAATAGCAGCTAACTTGAGATCATGCATCAGGTAGTTCCTCTTATGTGCCCTCAACTAATGAGACTTGTACGCCATGACTCTATCCTCTTACATAAAAACTATTCCTAGCCCAATACCTGATGCATCACAATATATATTATATATTCTTCCCAAATCTATAAGAATCGGGATCAGTGTTGAAGTTCTTCCTTTCAACTCCTAAAAGGTTTTCTCATAGTATTATGACTGTATAAACTTTACAACCTTTTTATTAAAGCTTTTAAGATATGATTTTAGGCATAATAAGTCCTATATGAAGAACTTGTAATAATCATCTAACCCCAAGAACCTTTTTATATAAAATAAGTTCTTGGGATACTCCTAGGAAACTACAACTCTCACCTTCTCTAGGTCAGCTAATACTCCTATATATGATATAATATGACCTAAGAAGTAAATTTTATCCATACAAAAGAGGAAGTTTAAGATATTATCATGTAAATGATGCTTTATCAATGTATTAAATATGATTGAAAGATGTTTGGAATGGTAATTTCAAGTGTGAGAATACACTAAGATATCATCCATGTATACCACCACAAATGAGTCCAGGTATGAATGGAAAACTCAACTCATCAGTGATATAAAATATGTTAGCGTGTTCTTATGACTGAAAATCATGACCAAATAATCATAAAATCCATATCTATTATGTAATGTTGTATGTGGTATATCTAACTATATAACACACACCTGATGATAACACAATATCACGTCAATATTTGAGAATATTTATAATCTGCATATCTGGTCGAAGAGATCATCTATCTGAGGTAAGGTATACCGGTTCTTAACCATCAAATGGTTAAAATTATGGTAATCCACACATAAAAAAATGATTTCATCTGAATTCTTGGAAAAAGGGACTAGTGAACCCCATAGAGAAGTATTGGTCATATAAACCCTTTAACTTCCAAATCCTCTAGCTACCCATTGAGTTTTTTTCAACTCAGTAGTAACTGTCTTGTAAAGAGGAATGGATACTGGTGTAGATCTAGGAACTATCTCAGCAGAAAACTCTACCTCTCTCTCAGAAGATAGTTCTAAAAGTACATCTAAAAAAATGACCCTAAAATGATCTACCACTAGAGGGAAATCTACCTAAATAATTCCCTAATCATTTAGATATAATCTAGAAATCTAGGTTTTCATCATGCCTATCCCACGATTCTCTAGTCTATATTGGCTCATCTGGACATCCCATTCACAATTTTTAATAAAAAATACACCCTATAGTGACGTAAAGGCCACCCTTTAGTGATATCAATCAATATAATCATGATAGGGAACCAACAAGTCCATCCCAAGTATGATATCAAATATAGTCATCTCAAGGACAAAGAGGTCTCGTACAAAGTGACACCCACCTATCTCAAGGGGAACTCCCTGAACTAGCGTACACTCTCTGATTGTATCCAAAATGGAGTATCAAGTGTCATCATGCCATTGAAAAACTAAACATTAAGATCAAGGATCTCCACAACATGCAAGTCTATGAAATAATGAGAAGCACCTGTGTGGAAAATAGAAGATACTATAGAATAAACAACCAGGATAGTACCTATAACAGTAGAAGGTACAACACTCTACTACTCAGGTATCAGTTACACTTTATATATCTTTCCTAATTTTTGACCCTAAGATATAGCTTGGCTAACCTGAGTGGTTCTTCCCTTCTAGCACTATAAGTCTGGTGTCTAGCTACCTCGACCATGACCACCTCCTCAGCCTAATTAACCATCCATACTCCATATCCCTATCTTAAAATAAGTTTTTGACCCTCTTTTGAACATGGAGTCGATTTTGACCCTATCTCATTGTATACTAGAGGAAAATATCTATAAAAGTACTATAGATGGCCCATATTTTCAAAATATTGACACTTGATTGGGTCCCTCATACACTGAGGTCTTGTATGTACCGGTATATTGTACTAATGGTACCTCACCTAGATAGATGAGTATGTACCCTGGATAATAATATCACATTGTGGTAACTTCAGATGAAGATTCCTACTTTTGGTCAATGTAGTTCCAAATCTAGGCGTTAAACCGCCCTGGCTCATTCCTCCATCCTCTCTCAAGTTATGATCTATGATAATAACCTAATTCACTATTCCAGATATGATAGTAAGATAAAATACAGTCAATTTAAATCAAATTTCGTACCTAATACCATCCTCGGATCACCTATATTTAGATAACTCATCACCTAATAGAATAGGTTCGAAATACCAGAGCTCTGTGAAATGGGAAGAATAGTCTATGAATGATAACATTCCCTGCTCCAAGTTCATAAACTCTCAGGATTTATTATCCATAAACATCTTAGGATAAAAATAATTATATAAGGCTATATAAAAATACCTCCAATCCATATTACAATGATGACCTATCTAAGTAATAATGTTCCGCCACCTCTTAAAAGAATCTCATAGAATATAAGTAGCGAGATTCACTATCCTCTCAAGAGGTGTCTCAAGATGCTCTAAAAATGGATAGCATAGCCTCTATCCATGACTCCATAGCCTATGGTATGTCATTTCCCAAAAAATGTGGGTGGCAGTGGCTACTTCTGGAACTCATGTGTCAACTCCACTATAGTTAGGGTAGGTCATGGTGACCCCTGTATAGTCTACATAAAATGTAGGGATCCGTCTTGAAACTAGGTATCGACACCCATATTAGGTATAACCGACAATGTTGCAAGAGGAACTACAAGAGGTTCTATTAGTGAACTAGGGCCTACCACCTATAGATCATGGTTTTCTCCACCACCCTAGAACATGACTCTATGACGTTGTGGTGGAAAGTCTCTACAAATTCCAAACACACACCTCATCACAAAATTTATCAACCACTAAAAGCATAGATATAAGAATATGATAGGTAAAAACCTTACTATATAAAATTCACACCCCTATTCCTACTCCCAAAGATAGTTACGGGCGATATATAGATAATAATAAAAGTAATATACATTGCCTAATACCCACTACTAAGGTCAGGTCGGGGCCAAGATCTCTTCTATAATTCAAAGGTCCCAGTATACTGGGTGTCAATTGAAATTTATATAGGAAAGCGCCATTTAAATTTCAATTGGAATCCCTATTTATTGGTAAATATTTAATTTAAGAATTCCACTTCATTTAAATTCATTCCCATTTACATAGATATACTCTCAAATAGTTTGAATATATAGATCACTATTTCCAATTTTAAGGGTCCACACACCTTATAAATTGAATTTTTTTTGGTATCCATTTAATTCAAACCAATGATTTATTAAGTCCTTATATTAAATGTTATCACAATTTCATAGACATAGAAATAAAGGCACCAAAACATGTTATAGGAAATGCACAGAGTAAGTAAACATGGCATGGTATAATGCATAAAATATAAATCCTAAAGTATCTATGATTATGCATGATTCAATACTTCCTTTCCATATAAGACAAGGGAAAAATACATAATTATAAGTAATATCCAACATCAAGTGAATCACCCTAAGGATAAATCAAGGTAATTGTAATAAGAACAATCCATAACAACATGTCCCATCATGGGGAATTTGTATTTTCACTGTACATAGATTATATACTCCCAAGAACAGGATCCTAGATAAATAATGACATGTTATTAATCTCCTATATAATATTCCCAAATGAAAATCCAAAAGAAAATAAATCTATGATACCACTTTGTGACATCCCAGAATCATTTCACTCAATAATAACCAAACCCGATTGGCCACATGACCTCAAGCATGCCTCCCCATATGAAAGAGGTTGTTAACTAGCAGTGAGGGCACATGGTGGAACAATGGGGAGACTATACCCTCATAATTAGAGTGTAGAATAATGGTATGATAATATCAATAAATAGTGGAAGCATTAAAGATAACTAAATAATGGGATAGAATAAAATCCATCATATAAATAACCAAGTAATCTAATCCAATAATGTTATATAAAATGATGATCATAGCATGCTATACAAAAGACTGGTAATACACGGAGACAAGCATCTAGTACAATACATGTATCAAAATTACATTAAGACCAAAAAGGAATTATCCCCAGATAGCATCATAATACATATCTTGGTATTGTTATCTCATTCTCTTATGCAAAAAATCAATCAAGCATGAACAAGCATTCTTGCCTGTGTCCTTACCTGCATCTATGAAGTCTATCCAGGTACCAGAAAGGTGACCCCAAGTAGGGTGTGAGATAAAATAAGTAGGTCACCACAAATAGTGTCTAATTCCATCCAATCTATGAATATATAAAAAACAGTGTGCATGTAATAATAAAAATTGAAATGAATTATGGTATATAAATAACCTACATAGGTATGGGTTTCAAAGGTCCACAATCCTTTTTTTTCATTTTAAAAAAATCCAATTTTTGGCTAAGTGAGAACCATACATAGATAGAATAGTTCATGCATATCCCCCATACACATGACACACCATGTTCAAAATTAAAAAATAAAACATTCAAATTTCCAAACCAAAATTCAAAAATACCTCCATAATTTCCTTCGAACCACGAGCTACCCACCTTGATCCACATCACAAGGAGACCTCAAACCTCACCTCACCACCATCATCATATCATCGGCCTAACATCTCATAATTTTCACCACCATCATGTCTTCACATCACCATATTCATTGTCCTCATTATCTCTCACCACTAGCCTCTTCTTCGACACCCACCGCCTATACCAAACCACATCGTAGTTATCACACAGGGCCATCATGACTACCATAAACTCTGATATGCGACCAATATCAGTATCTCCATTCAAACACCACACCAGAATGTTGAAAACTATCACAGTATCATGTCATCATCCCCCATTACCAGACCACATATGAGATAAAAAATGGCACTTCATCAACCAACCAAATATTATTCCTCCTAGATCACCAATATCCACTTGAACATCACCTCCCAAAGCTTGAGAGACAACCACCTCGCTAGAACGACCTAGGAGGAGAAGTAGTACCCAAAGCCAGAGAAGAGTAGGAGAAGCATGGAAAAATCACAAGGATTCATGATCTTCATTAACATCACCCTGCCAAACTGAAACCCCTTTATCTTCAAAATACGGGTTGGGCCACCTTGAACCCCCCACCACAATGCACAACACAACCCAAAAACTCTTAGAAAACATTACACCTGATTGACCTGGGTAATCATTCAATCGTGATTTAATTTATAATGAAGTCATGGGAAATGTCTCATAGCCCAATAATCCCTCACATTAAATATCCAATAGGATGTTTATAATAATTACATCAATAAAATAAAATTCTTTTACTGAGTCCAAGCTTGTGCTTTTTCTTGGAAGATTCATTGTCTAATCATCACATTGTTTAATATTTCAAATGATCCTGATCCCATCCTTGGAATTTCTAATTCAGAACCCATGTATCGCTTTAGGAATATATGAGCCCATAACATTACAAACACTTCCAGGGAGATCCTTATAGGAACCTAGGTATCGCTCTAGGTGTGTTATAATGTCACCGCTCATTAAGTTCTTACTTGTAAGTCCACTAAGGGAGCCCAAGTGTCACCCATAGTGTATATAACCACCTTCCCTTTGAGTTAATCCTTGGTAGTCCACAAAGAGTGTCCAAGTATCACATGTTTCATATAAATAATCTTCCCTTTTAGTCTATCCTGGGAATTCCATAAGGAGTCCAAGTATCACTTAGGCATAAATAATTAGTAGCCAAATGATTATGTCCATGACATTTGTATGAGAACCCATGTATCACCCAAGGTGTATAATAATCATTAATTATAATCATTTTATTATTCAATCCATAAGATTTTGTCTATGGTAATCCAAAATTGGAACCCATATCTCACTCTCAACATGCCGATAAGAATGGTTAGGGGGGCATAGTCTAACCATACCATATAAGAAAACATTTTAATTTAATTTTTCATCACAATTATAATTAATTAACTCACCTCAAGAGGTGGTTTAAATAATATTATAGGCTTAGAAGGCCTAGAATCACATGAATCCTTCCATTAGTATTAATTGGCCACATCAATTATGAAAGACATATCAAGTATGAACGATCTAGAAAAATGTCCAAAGGCTTAGGGACATGGTCTTCCATTCCCCCTTTATACAATTTACAATTTAATCAATTTATATGAAATCCATAAAACAAGTTGGTAAAGGCCACACCACAAAAGGTGAATCAAATATATAGGTCACCCATGGTGGTTCAATCTAGTTTAACAATTCACCCAATGGGTGGTTTGAATTAGAGTTCTTGAACTTTTAATCATATATAAACGGGTCTCTTAATTTAGACAGGTCATACCTAATCATTTATATCAAGAAAAAATTCTTTTAACAAATATCACTCGAAAAATTTGATGTGCGGAACAACAACATATATATAAACAAAAATACTTTATGATAAAATCATGAGACCACCTACCTCATCTTGGTAGAAGAAAATTCATCTAGCATAAGCCTCTGATTCGGTCTAAAACAAAAGAAAATGGAAGAAATGATGAATTTCCAGAAAATATGGTATAAAATCCAGCACCAAAATAACTCTATTGAGAGGAATAAAAATGATGAAAGGCACTATATGGATAGAGAAATCACAAGCACACATCCAACAATACCGATAGTTAAATAATCAGAGTCTGAGTTGGGGGAATATAGAAAATCCTAGGCTAAACTTCCATGGGAGAGCCCCATTGAGAGAAGGGGGTGGACACCACTAGAGAAATAAGGAAAGGAGGATACACTACTACAAAACCCCTATTTAAAAGCGTTAGTATTTATCAATGCTAGAAAAAATAATTGATAAATGGAATCTTTATCAGCACTAAATAAATCACTGATAAATTTAACTATTTATGAGTTCTTTTTTAGCACTCATAAAGGTCCCCTTTATCAGTGCTTTTTTTAGCACTCATAAAAGAATTCCTTTATCAACACTTTTTTAGCACTGATAAAGGTATGAATAAATAAAATGAAATAATTAAATAAATAAAATTAAAAATTGATTTTATTAAAAAAATATTACAAATTTTATTAATTAAATAATTATTGATAAACATGAATAAATTGATTATATAAATTATAAATACTAAAAAATAGTATGTATTAAATATATATATATATGAAAAATAAAAATTAAACAAATTAAAATTAAAAATAAGTAAATTGAGAAAAATATTAAACATTTTATTAATTAGCTGATTATTGATAATGTTAATAGATAGTATATATTAAATATATAGATATATATTAATGTATATAAATATTATTTATATATTACAAAATATTTATGTGCTATATTTAGTGAATAATGGTTTATAATTAAAAATTAATATGAATTAAAAATACTGACTAATTGCATAGAGTAATCGACTTATAATTTAATGTTTGGTTTTTAATTAAACCTAGATCAAATGTGTATTATATTGATTTCACATATATGTAATTAATGAATTTTTATATAGAATATACACACACAAAACTTATCCATTTTTTCAATATTATTAAAGTGTTCTTATTTTTAATTTATTTAATTTCACTTTTAACATGCATGCACTTAAAATTAGATATTAATTAACAATGTTAAAATAATTCTATAAAAAATATTTATAAATAAATATTTATAAATAAATAAATTTAAAAATGTATATACTATATTTATAAAATTATATATTTATAATTATAAATAATTAATTATATATATTTAAATGATTATTAAATTTATAATAAATTTACTTAAATAGTGAATATATTTACTATATTTATATTTATAAATATTTATTAAATATATATATAATTATATAAATATATATAATGGTATAAATATTCCTTTTTAAAAATATTTACATAATTATAAAAAAATAATTATATATTTAAATAATTATAAAATTAGAATAAATATATTTAAATAATGAATATATTTACTATATTTATATTTATATATATTGATTGAGTATATATATATATATATAAAGAAATTTATTTATAATTATAATTATAAATCTATTATCAGTGCTTAAGTAATAAGCGATGATAAAAGAAATCTTTATCAGGGATTTTTTTAGCACTGATAAAGAGGAGGCTTTATCAGTACTAAAAAAAGGATGGATAAAAGTATTATTTATCAGTGCTAAAGCTGTAGCGCTCATACATATGCCTTTTATCAACACTTAAATAATAAGCACTGATAAAAGTGTCCCGATCTAATTAAAAAAACCTAACATGTTGCGAACTCGTCATGATATCCGAAAAAAAAAACTTATTGTGAACCCTTCTAGGGTGATTCTCGTTCATTCTCCCCTTTCTACAACCTCGATTTTCTCCCACATTTCCCTCAATCGCTTCAACCTAAGGTCCTAGATCTATTCAATGGTGTTCTAAATCTTTCGATCTTGACCTCAGAGTACAATGCGACATCGTCTTTTCTTAATCTCACTTTGATTGTGTGGTTTAAGTAGTGTCACCCTTCAGTGGACACATTTGATAGGTTAATATTCGAGTATTGGGGCTTGCAAGATTGAGAAATATTAGGTTTTCTTGAAAAAAAACATAATAATTTGGTTTTCTTCAGAGGAAGATCTAGTTAGGGCATGGTCTAGTGTCCCCTCGTAATTGAACAACTTCTAGTTCTATCTCTTTAGGTGGTCATATGACTTCCATATGAAGAACGACATTCCAATAGTAGTGATTTGGGTATTTTTCTCCAAGATCCCTTTACCTTTTTAAAATCCAATGATTATATGCATGCTAGGGAATCTCGTTGGTATGTATTTATATTTTGATAGTAGAACTCGATCAGTTTCTCACCCTGTTTCTCTTCTCTTTTGCATGGAAGTTGATGTATTGATAGTGACTATGGATTATATTTGGATTATAGTGGGGGAAGCATTTTGATGTAATAAGGTTATGTGGTTTGAATTGTGGGTTGATTTCTCTAGTTCCTATAATAAATTGGGTCATTCTACATCAACCTGTAGGCGAGGGATTAAGAACCATGAAAAATAGTAGGTTTCAGTTTCTAGAGATAACGGTAAGGACTTAATGCATGGTGTTGGTGAAGGGAAAATGGGGCAGAGTTAGTTAGACATTTCTAATGGCCCATGCAATGAAAAGGCTATTCAATCTGAGTCTTAGGGGGATCATCTCCTCAGTGAATGGAAGTTATCACATTCTTTATATTATAGATTATTTTTAGGTATTCATCATTTTAGGTCTATATATACTTTTAGGTCTATATATACATTTAATTAACATTAAGATAATTTATACTTAAATAACCAATAAAATATTGTAAAATCATGTTACTTTCAAAATAATAAAATTAGGTAACTATATATATATATATTTAAATTAATTAAACTTTCCAAAATTTAAATAATTATATTATATACACAATTAAAAATAATAATTATTATTTATAATTAATATAATTTAAAAATTATTATTATTATTATTTATCTTAACTAGAAAAAATATTAATATATATATATATATACATTTCAAATAATATATTGTATATTTAAATAAATTTAAATATGATAAATTATATACATATACATAGATATAATTAAATTCAAATAAAGTTACTAATATAATACATATATATATATATAACGTATATATATATATATTATTTAGGAAGATTCACTTTATTTATCTATGTATCGAATGAGGAGTGATCTCCATTTTATAGTTTTTGATGGTGGAAGGCGTGAACCCCATTCAGGTTTATTTCCTATCAAGGTAAGTGTAAATGAAGTACATGCCTCCATCAACCTATTTTTTCCAATCATATAAAACCTGATCATTTTTTTAATAAAATAAAACCTTTTAAAAAATTCAAGTTTTATAAAAAATATTAAAAAAATCCTCATCCAATTATTTTATTAAATTTTTATTCAGATCCTTGTGGATAATTTAGAGGATAAAAATGAAGGTAATTAATCATTAACTCTTTCTCCATATCAAATCAAATAAATCAATTTCAGTAACATACACTTGTCAATTGAAATTACACTGTAGCAACCCAAGACCCCTGGGCTACTCAGCACTACAGTTGCGTATTCTGATTCTTCAGTCTTCACCCTCTCCATTTCTTTCCCACCCTTCACTCTATTGTTTATATGGTTGTGTAGAGATTTTCTCTAGAATTATTTGGTGGGAATAGAGGCATTGAGTTAATAACTAGTTTCAATGGTGTAATTCTCACAAATAGGAGGCATTACATCTTTTATAGAACACAATGTAGTACAATTTTCATCCTCATCAGTTTCATCTCTCAAAAAATTATTATTGCATTTTTTTACCTTGAGACTCATCTCCCACATATTTTATGTTTCTTATACTACTCTGAGAATTATTCATCTCATGGATGACTACTGATTAGAGTATTTAAATCAATATAGGTGCACGTCCAAAAGATATGGAGAATGTGTGTCAAACAACAAAAGGCAATGATAACTGTTCGGGAGATGAGATGATGAGGATGAAAATTGTACTTCATTGCATTCTCTAAAAGGGGAAATGCCTCCCATTTCTGATAATTACATCATTGACACTATTTATTAACTTGACACCTCTATTTCCACCAACTCCTTCTAGATAAAAGCTCCACACAACCATAGAAATGATAGAGTGGAGGGAGGGAGAGAAATGGAGAGGGTGGAGATAGAAGAATCAGAATATGCAACTACAGTGCTGCGCAACCTGAAGTTTTTGGGTTTCTACAGTGTAATTTTAGTTTACGAGTGTATGTTACTGAAATTAATTTATTTTATTTGGTGTGAAGAGAGAGTTAATGATGAATTAATTTCATTTTTATCCTTGAAATTATTCACCTAGATCCAATTAACACTTTAATAAAATAATTAGTTGAGGATTTTTTTAATGTTTTTTTATAAAACTTGATTTTTTTAATAGGTTTTATTTTATTAAAAAATGATAAGGTTTTATATGATTATAAAAAGAGGTCAGTTCACACTTACCTCGATAGGCAATAAACCTGAATGGGGTTCACACATTCCACCATAAAAAACTATAAAATGGAGGTCACCCCTCATTCGATACATAGATAAATAAAGTGAATCTACCTAAATATTATATATATATGTATATATTATATTAGTAACTTTATATGAATATAATTATATATATATATATATTATTTATCATATTTAAATTTATTTAAATAAATAATATATTATTCGATATATATATATATAGATATAATACTATTTTTTTCTAATGAAACTAAAAAAATACTATTAATAATAAATTTTAAATTATATTAATTATAAATAATTATTATTCTGGGTAATTGTGTCTTCTATTAGTTTAAAATTGATAGTTTAGTTCAAAAAAATTCACTCACTGAAAACAAACAAAACATGTTTAAATTGTATTGATAATTTTGGAAATTGATTCATAAGTCCTTTGTGATGTGTATGAATCAGTCTCACATCAAACTGATACACGATGTGAACATTATAGGTCAAAGTGTGTGTTTCCAGTTTAAAATGACATTTTAGTAAAAAAACAAGTGATGTATTCAAAAATGAGAAAATGCATTTGGATTGTTTTGATACTTTAGGAAAATTGTCTATAAGTAATTTGAGACGTGTAACCAACTGTACCTTAATCTCATGCACGATGTGACCGGTATGACTAAAAGTGCATTTTTTATTTAAAAATGACATCAATTTCAATAAAAATAACAATTGGACTACTCAAAACCAAGAAAAAACATTCAAATTGTTTTTATACTTTAGGGAAATGATCCATAAGTAATTTGTGATGTGTAGAAATCAGTTTCAACTCAATCTGACGCACGGTGTACCCGATATGACTCAATGTGTCTATTATTAGTTTAAAATCGACAGTTTAGTTCAAAAAATGTCACTCACTGAAAACCAATAAAACACACTTGGGTTTTATTAATAGTTTATTAAATTGATTCATAAGTCATTTCTGACGTGTAGGAATTAGTCTCATGTCAAACTGATACACAATGTGATTATTATGAGTCAAAGTGTGCGTTTCTAGTTTAAAATGACATTTTAATAAAAAAATATATGTGACGTACTCAAAACTGAGTAAACACATTCATATTGTTTTGATACTTTATGAAAATGATCCATAAGCCATTTGGTATGTGTAAGAATTATCCTTACCTAAATCCGATGCATGGTGTGACCGATATGACTCAAAGTGTGTCTTTTTATTTAAAATTAACATCAATTTTATTAAAAAGGAAAACTCACATACTCAAAACCAAGAAAAATTATTTTTATTGTTTTGATAATTTTGGAAAATGATCCATAAGTCATTTGAGATGTGTATGAATCATCTGTACCTCAATCTGATGCACGGTGTGACCGGTATGACTCCAAGTGCATCTTTTTGTTTAAAAATGACATCAATTTTAATAAAAAGGACAATTTACCTACTCAAAACTAAGAAAACACATTAATATTATTTTCATACTTTAGGTTAATGATCTATAAGTCATTTTTTATGTATAGGAATCATTTTCACATCAATCTGATGCATGGTGTTCCCGGTATGACTCAATGTGTTCGTTATCAGTTTAAAATAATCAGTTTAGTTCAAAAAATATCACTCACTGAAAACCAAGAAAATGTTCTTGTGTTTTCTTGATAATTTAGTGAATTTATTCATATTTCATTTTTGATATGTAGTAATTGGTCTCACATCAAACTGATATATGATGTGATCGATATGATCCAAAGTGTGTGTTGCTAGTTTAAAATGACATTTTAGTAAAAAAGACATGCAACATACTCAAAATTGATTAAATGTATTCATATTATTTTCATACCTTATTAAAATGATCCATAAGCTATTTTGGACATGTAATAATTAGTCCCACCTCAATCCGAAGCACGGTGTGACTGATATGACTCAAAATACATATTTTTATTTAAATTTGACATCAATTTTAGTAAAAAGGACAAATCACCTACTCAAAATAGAGAAAATGCCTTAGTATTGTTTTGATACTTTAGGAAAATTATCCTTAAGTCATTTTTGAAATATAGGAATCAACTACACCTCAATATGATACACGATGTGTTCGGTATGACTCAATGTGTTCATTATCAGTTTAAAATAAACATTTTAGTTCAAAAAGTGTCACTCACTAAAAACTTATAAAACACACTTGAATTGTATTTATAATTTAGGGAAATGATTCATAATTAAATCTTGATGCATAAGAATCAATATCACATAAAAATGACACATGATATGACCACTATGAGTCAAAGTGTATGTTTCCAGTTTAAAATGACATTTTAGTAATAAAGACAAGAAATGTACTCAAAACTAGGAAAAAACATTTGAATTTTTTTGATACATTAAGAAAATGATCCATAAGTCATTTGAGACATTTACAAATCAGCTACACATCGATCCAATGCACGGTGTGACCAGTATGACTCAAAGTACATTTTTTCAATATATAAGTATCATTTTAGTTTAAAACATGCATCATATCACCAAAAACAAGAAAACAAGCCTATATTGTTTTATCTTCATTTAAATTCTATATCCATACTCTATTTTTTTTTTGATTTTGTGGTGTTTTGGTGCTACGGTGTTCTGTTACAGCATGTTGCACTGGTGAGGCAGTGTGCTGTAATGGCACACTGCAGTATGCCCCTTTATCAGTGCTTTTATAAGAAATGATAAATAAATCCTTTATTAGAAATTATAAAATCACTGATAAATGGTCCTTTATTAGCGCTGATAAAATACTAGGGATTTTAACCTCACTCCAGTAGTCAATGCTTCTTTGGTGATGATAAAGGCCATTTTTAGCGCTATTAAAGGCCTATTTTGTAGTAGTTATAGGGTTTAAACATTTAAATAATTAATGAAAAAATGTTCATTTCCCCTATAAAAACTAGGTTAGATGGTTTAGCTACACATTCATCCAAACTATATGCCAATCATGCACCCCTCTCTACCTCAATACCTCCTTCACATAGTCATGAAACATGGTTAGAAAAACCATGCACCGACCATGAATTTATCCTCTGTCAAAAATTTTGCATTATTTTCCTGAGCATGTGGCATGATTCACATATTTAGGGAAAAATGTGTGCCCTCTATTGTTCACTAAGATATCCTATACAGTTTGATATAAACATATGGACTGGGTTTTATAGTCTTTACTAACTGTGTGGCCCATCTATTTTGTCAAAAAACTCAGGTTTCGAGCTCAAAACAATCCCCAAACACCCATGTTTCCTCCATGACCCCACTAGGCATTCATATTAGATCAAAAATAAAAAATTAAACCATAAATAAAAAGGTTTTACACCTCATATAAAATACAGTATCTTACATTTTCCACATGTAACATCTTAGGGTAAAACTACTAATTAAAAATATTCTTGAAAGAATCCCAAGTAAGGTTCTCATGCAACTTATCTTTCACAATAGATTCCCACAATCTCCTTCTTAATCCCTCAAAAACGTGTGTGAAAAAACACACCTTTGATTCTTCAATATTCTTTAAGAAGTTGAAGATCCTTTCAATACACTCAAGACACTCCTTAGATTCCTATGATCCTTTATCACCACAGAATATGGATGGATGCTACTTAGTAAATTCATAGCCATGTTCCACCACACATCCTAGGTTCCCAAAACCCTCTTGACCTAGATTCCAAATGATTCAAATTACTACTTCAACCAAGTAAGGGTCCACTAGAGGATTTTCCTGTGGATCCTATCCTCTAGATTCCTATCTCAAATTTGGAGTATATCTTATCAGAGGCATTTTCTAATAAACACAAGGCAATAACCAGTTAGATCATGATAATATTATAAAAATATTAGGACCACTTTTTGAATTCAAATTAATTATTTAAAAACCGAATTTAAAATGATCAATAATTATTATCAATGAATGAAATTAATAAAAGTAATAGTTCAATTTAAGTAAACTTCCCATACAATTAATTAAAATAACCCCAAACCCCAAGTCTCAAACCTGGTAAAAGACCCTGACCACCATGGTAAATCAGGTTTAGCTATGGAAGTGAGTTGGCTAGGCCTATTTTCTACACTTACTATCTGAATTCCAATGGTCCTAACTCTTGTCTACCCAAGACAAAGAACCAAACTCAGGAAGTGTTAACACACTTCAGGCTAAGCCTTACTGCTGATACCAAATTGTAATAGACCAACCCATCTCAACCAAACCATACACCCAAGTCGTCCATCACATGGTGAGGTGAATTAATAAAATAGAACAAGTTTCAAAATATAAACAAAACAAGACATATAACCAAAGTACTATATGGAGGAAAAAGATAAAACTAGATGTATATAATCCAAGAAAAACTGGATAAACTCCAAAGTATGAATAAAAAAATACTAAAAAGTCTTCATTTGACCAATAGTCACCTCCAAACCAACCCTATACAAAGGCAAAGGCCAAAGGAGAAGTCGACATGATACAAGATGCCCTTCACTTTACATGTATCCTACAATACAACATCTACAACCGCCCAAAGGCAAAATTTGGGTGTGAGCACAAAGCCTAGTAGGATACCACCATAGTCTATACAAGGCCTAACATCAATAATTAAATAGTTATAGATTTTAAAACAAAATAGTTTTAAAAGTATTTTCATAAGTCCATTTAATTTGTAAATCATTTTTTCTTGGGTTTTTATAAAATCCTTTCATATTCTCAAAACCAAAAATATGATAAGTATAAGTGATATAAACAATAAATTATATCCATACATTAGGATCCAATCAAGTAAATGCATATATATGAAACAACCTATCATGTGAAGTTATGCGGTATAACCTCATATAAAAATCTATGAGCAACAATCCATGACAAATAAATCATGTAATAAATAACTATGAATAAAAAAGAACCTCATATTGAGGCATATCCTATGGTACAATATGTACTAGAAACTCAAGATCCTAGATAGGTATAAAATTATATCCAACCAATATCAAGCTTTTCCACAGTCCATTGATATCCAAAAGGTTACCTCCTAGTGTTGTCAAACATACTAAGGCTACCCACTTCTCTTTACTGACATACCCAAGGTTCCCAATGTTCCAATTGTCAAAATACATTTTAAAAACCATGCTCACAATTTTATAAAACATTTTTGAATCCAATAAAATCTTTTTTTTTGTGTTTGAAAACCCATTTCCATATCAATAAAATCTATCTCCAAAGAAAAACCCATTTTTGAAAACCTTTACCCTTTTAATAAATACTTTGAAAACACATATCACTTCCAATCAATGAACAACCCAAATTAATTTATCAATAATAACAAGAAATTAAATTCATTAACCCATTGTATAGAAACACCTACCTCAAACTGGTATAAACCAAGATGCCTTCAACAATGGTGATTGGAAACCACGAGAACATACTTTGAAGGATAAGGCACACTATAAAACTTAAATGGATTGATAAAAAACTATATGGTCTCAAATATGAACAAAAAACATATCCAATGCAGTTTTCTATGATGAAAGGAAGAAAAAACTAGAAGGAATTCTTAACCAGAGAGATGTACCACAACAACCCTAATGACTGATCGTTGAACGAAGTAATTCAAAAGGGAGGGAATCACCCACAATAACTTGGGAGATATATGGGTCATACTAAGTGAGGATGAACATAGAATGAACCCTTAATCACCCATATAAAAACCTAACAAGGCACTAATCCTGACAATTTCATGATGTGTAAATCTTACACGTCATGTATTTCTTAATTTGAAATATTCATATCAAAACTCATCGGTTTTTTATTAAAAACCCAATTTTTGATAGTATACATTGTGAACCAGGTACATGGTGTGTAAAACCTTTATTTCCTAACCTTGTTTCATGAAATCTACCTTATGAACATTAAATGATGTGTAATCACCCAAAAGATTGCAAAACTATAGGTTTAGAAAAAAAACTCAAATACCCCACTCCGAGAATTCTATGAACTTGGAAAAAACCTCACCAAGTCCTTGACACATTTATACCCAGACTCCATTAATTGAAATAAACACACATACCTAAAATTTAGTTTTTTTCCCCATAAAAGGATCTCTATCCCGGATAATCCTGCAAACTCACCCAACCACGGATGATAAAAAAAACATAAACAAAAGAGTACTTGGAAAGCATGATGGGGTGTTACATATTATCTCTCCATCTCCATGCGTACATCAGGAATAAGGCTTCCATATTTCATCCTTCAAACAAAATGAAGCTAAAAAATCATCAAAAAATTCCACACTACATTGCATTAGGTTCTTGTAACTCCACTTCCATGTTGATACAATCCAGATCCTCACTAGCATAATCTGTTGTAGATCACTATGAATATTTCTGCAATTCTCTAAAACTTCAAGATAAAATATCCAGAACACACCATGAATTTGGAGAGGTTGAACAATGTATATATATTACCAACAAGTAACACATTTAATTGTTTGATTTAAATTGTATGTTTTGATAATTAATGTGATTTAATTATCTATTATGACAATCAATAAGCTACATAATACTTAAATTTTTTCCATCATTGAAAATTGGTATAATTGTTAATTAATGAAATTAAATTCTAAATTTTCATTATTTTATCTATGGATTCCAAATTCCCAAATTGTTCCCTTTTCTATAAATAAAAAATAAATATTTCTATTAGGATGTAATAGTTATTGTTTATTATCTTGACCATTTATTTGATTAAAAATTAATATTATAAATAATTTTATAATAATTAATAACACAATCAATCGAGTGAAAATTGAGATCATAATTTATTATATAACAATTAATATATCAATTAGTTGATTGAAAATTAATATTAGGATTAATATAATTAATTGATTAGTAGTTGATCAACTACAATTTATTCATTTAATACAAGTCTGTATATTCTTAAAACTATTTATTAATTATTACAATTCTATATATTTTTTACAACTATAAAAATTTACTCGGTGTATATAATTCTGAAAATAGGTTTGTACAATTGGATTTCTAATTATATATGTTTATATTTTTGTATTTGTAATTATTGGATACATTATTGTTTATGTATTTCAAATGTGTATTAATTAATATTTTTTATCTGGTTTTGTATGAATATTTTTTTTCAATCTAAGTAAATAACTAAGAATCATAAAACTAATGAATATGTATAAAATTTTGAAAAAAAATCACTATGTAGTTTTTTTTCTATTTACAATACATGATTCTTAAAATATGACTAGCGGGTTTTTTCCCTTTTCAAATTTAGTGTATGTATAGAATTTTTAATATCTATTCATACACATATTCACATGTATTAATCAATATAACCATACATATTTTCATCATAACAATATCCACAAAAAGAGGATAAGTGGAGTACCAGTTTTCGAATTGCAGGATCGCTTCTTGGAAATGCTATGCACAAAAGAACACAAAGGCTGAGAGACTAGAGAGCGACAATCTAAAATCTTTCTAATTTCTATTCCATATACATATATCTAAAAAAATGGTTCATAGGTATCTTTTTATAGTCCTGTGGGAATATCTTACCTAAGAAACTGACACTACATCCACATGACATAATGGGGAATCTTACAGTGCATACTTCTGAAAAATAAAAAGAAAAAGGAAAAGGAAAAGAAAAATAAAAAAAATAAAAAGGTGGATCGCAAAACCACAAAACATCCACAACACACCTAACATAAAAAAATAATTGAAATGTTTGATTTGATCTGATCTTATATACTAGATATGATGTGTGTTTGGATCAGCACCTAAAAACCTTCCAAATCGTACAGAGCATCGATTATTTCATTGACTAAGACTTCTTGTTCTGACTCTTTCATTTCCATAAATTCTTTGATGGAACATTATATCTTCTCTCTAAAAATAAATATATATTATTTTTTTATTTACAATTCTTGAGTTCTTTAAAAAAAATTGATTGCTTCCAGCGTAAAATCATTCATATGTTCCATTTATGCATGTTACATGTCTCTTGAGTTGATAGAGACAAGTACATAATATCTTGAAAAAAACATGAAATATTTGCTCGTCAATTTTGATTTAATCATGTAAATAATTCACATAATATAGATGCATTCTTAATGGTTTTTATTAAAAATGAACTCTAACCAATCTTCATCACTAAACTGTGAGTCTTCGAATGCTTTCCGGATGGGTCCTTTTGTCCAATGACATGGGTACAAGTTCCATAACACAATTAGTCTCTCTGCTAGTCTGATAGGTTTGATATGTTCATCCCACCATAGAAAACTTTGAAATGAATTGTTTAGAATAGTCTTTGTTATATGTGGTACCCAACTGAATGTGGAATTTACCTTTTCAAATCCCAAAAATTGGACTGCTCTCATTTTAAAATCTTTCTGCATTCGATGAACTCTTATGGTTCTAATATCATATATAGTATATAGAGATTAAAAATACATGTTCCTAAAATTATCCAAAACCTTTATAGGATTGGATATTATTACATACATTTTTCATTGATATTTTTAACTTTGTCAACAAGACCTCAAACTTGGACCTTCATCCAAATCTATTTGGTAATGATCATACTAATAATATCTTGATCTATCTTCTTATAATACTATATATGTTCTTTGGATTCATCAAGCATGTAAAAAACATGGTTCAAACCTATTTTTAATATCCGATCATCCTTATTTTTTGGATCAGATTATAGATAGTTGTGTATTTATTACTAGAAATATTTAGAACCTTTGAAAATATTTCTAGAATTCTTTTAATGGATTTGTCTCCTCATCAATATATTCATCCAAACTCTTTCAATATCATTCATTATAAACATTATATAGATTAATTTGCTTCTTCTATTTTCCATTCCTATCAAGTTCTTCCCAAACTTGATTAGTCCATCTCTTAGAAACATTCTTTTCTTTTCCTATAGAGACTCCATCTGTTTCTATCTTCTGGTTCTTTCAAGCTGTTCAGTTTCTTGTATTTTCTGCACATTTGAGTGTTATAATGGCCTTTATAACCATATATTAAAAATTAAATATGGATTTTATCTTTATACTTATTTATGATGGATTTTTTTTACAACACTTCATATTTTTTTATCCTTCCTCATTAAAGAACATTTTTTGTCTAATCTTGCAACCTTACTGGATGAAGATCCTATATTATAAAAAAGATTCTATATTAGAATCCATTTTATTTTTTGGGTTCTATCATTAATTACCTTGATAACCAGGAATTATTCCATGGAATTATTATTAATACAAATTAGAAATTTCCCCGGTCTTCTACTTTCTTCCATTTCACATGAAAGAGTCAAAATAGTGTGTTAGTGCATCTAGAATGACATTTTATTTTCCTTTAATATTTTCTATATTAAATTTATAGTATTTTAATTCATTAATCCATCAAACTAATCATTCTTGGGTAAACATTTTTAATTTTATTTTCAAATTTTTTTTATATAATAACAATTTGTTCGTATAGTGAAAGGTTTTCCTAAGAAAATATCATTAGCCTTAATTCCTTTAAGGACTACAAGAAATTATCATTCATGGATTGGATAATTCTTCTCTATCCCATTAAATAATCTACTCTAGTATCTACTATTACATTAATAATCATTTTTTCTTATCTTTAGGATACATCCTCATCCTGAGTCTGATGCATATATTTCTAAGATAACCTAATTTTCAATCTCATTTGGATACTCCAATTCTAGGAGGTTCTAATATTTTTTCTTCCAAATTATGATTACTTAAAAATCTTATTCAGTTCAATTCCATGTCACCTTGCTGGAAACCTTCCTCTATATTAGATCTGATATGCTTTCTAAATCCCTAATGCATGCTCTGACATAACTTAATATACCATGAAACACTTGTATCTACTTACGATCTGTAAGCTCATCAGGGAAAGTTTATAGGTTCTATATAATATGAGGTTGAATATTCTCTCTACTTATTTGGATTTGAAATCATAATAATTCTATCTTTGGTTTCATAAAAATGATATTTCTTTTTGAAAGTATTATCCCTTATTTTCTAAACACTTCAGTCACCTACTATAAATGCTTGATATGCTCTTCTGTATTTTTACTAAACATGAACACATCATCAATATATATGACCAAAAATTGTGATAATATTCTAAATTAATTGTCCATTATCATCTAGAATATTCCTAGGGAATTATTGAGTCCAAAAGACATAAATAATCATTAAAGCGATCCAACTAGCATTATAAATGTTGTTAATGGTATAGCCTCCTCTTTGATCTTTATATACCAATATACTAATTTGAGATTAAACTTAGAAGATACCATTTTCCTTTCATTACTACTACTTCTTTGTAAATCCTCCTAATTAGGAAGATTGTATCCATCATCCTTTATGGAACAATTAAGATCATGATAATAAATAACCATTCTGGGTTTACCACGTTGTTTGTCAGCATGATTCATTACCATGAATTCTATACTTATATGACAAATTTCATTATTCCTAATTAATCCAAGAATAATTAGTTATGGAATATATTTCTCAAACTCCTTAAATGTTTTATATGGATAGTGTTGGTCGAAGTGGAAACTCAAGAGTGGGGGGGTGAATTGAGTTCCTACTTAAAATTTCTGTAAAAAAACTTTATGATAAAGATGCCCCAATTTTGAAATAGGCCAGTTAATTAAGGCAGTAGAGATATAAATGTTTATTCGGTCAATAGGTTTCTTAAAGGGTGATTAGTCCTCATTTAAATCAGTGTAAAACACTTCTTCAACTTTTGAAATAGTTTTACTGAATTAAACACATACACACACTAACCAGAACTAAATATCAGAGTCAATGTAAAACAGATTTATGTTTTTGAAATTATAAACATCGTAAAATAGAAAAAATAGAGTATCACTAAATATAGTACATAATATAGTTAAACAAGAGGTTAATTCTCAAGCCAATACTTAATCCTCTCTACTTGGTGATTAACTTCCACCAAGAAGTTTATATAAATAATAAACTTGATACACAACCTGTATATGGATTTACAACAATTTTCAAAAACTTTCTCGGGATCACACCCTCTACCACAGTTCTTCATGGAAAAAACAAACAATCCAGACCACACATGGTCTCTTCCATAGTTATACGTGGGAAACAAGGTATAAGTGAAGTTTGATGTGAGGATTTTCAGTATCCTCCAGTTCAAGCATAGGAGACAGTGTGTGTAACAGAAAAACACACTTCTCAGAAATGTAAAATAAAAGAAAACAATAGAGATAATATTATAATATTGATTTTATAAATCTCTATGTGTTTGTAGTTCAGATCTTGACTCCTTGGAGAGAAGAAATTGCAGTTCAAGTCTTTCTCTGGTTGTTGTCCTCAAAACAGAGTGTCACAACTCCAAGTTCTAGCTTCCAAGTACTGAGGAGTTTTTATTCTTAGTTTGACAGAGACTTGAAGAATCACAGAAGGAAGACATGAATTTGTTCTCCCAAATTATCTTCGTGATGCTCTTGGGTTCACAATGTAAGTGTTGGATGGTTCTTCATTGTTCTCTTTGATCTAGTGAGTAAGCTCTTTTTCATACATTCCACTTTCTTATTCTTTCTTTTCTTCCCCAGTCTTCTATTTTATATTTGAGGTCCAATAATAGGAATAAGTAAACCACGTGTGGTCCTCCTCATACCTCATACTATCCCCAGATACAGTCTCTTGATATGTCTAAAATCATCATTAATTAATGTCAAATACATTAAATTTACCAAATATGATCGTTAGAATAATCTTAAGAATTTGAAAAAGTATGGAGTAGAAGAATGAGCATTGGTAGACTGGTAGTATTAGCCTTCTCAATAGTAGGATTAAATAGTAGGATTAATCGATATCCTTCAATGGTAACCTTCAACGGTAACCTTCTATTAGTGACCTTCATCGGTAACCTTCATCGGTGACCTTTTATCAGTGACCTTCATCGGTGACCTTCATCAGTGACCTTCTATCAGTGACCTTCATCGGTGACCTTATATCAGTGACCTTCATAGGTGACCATCTATTGGTGACCATCATTGGTGACCTTCTATCGGTGACCTTCATCGGTAACCTTCTATCAGTGAACTTCATCGGTGATCTTCAACTTAGGGAAACCTTTCACAGTAATCTTAATCGATAGAACAGTGAGATTAAATATACATAGGTATCACTTGATAGAAACTATAAATATTAATGAAACATGATTATCCTATAATATAAACATGATTATCACATAAATAAAACATGATTTGGGATTATCAAAATAGGTGAGTCCAAAAATATCCCCCTTTTTGATAATCACAAATTATGTTAGTGAAAATTTAGATTTAAGTATTATTGAATCAGGGTTAAACACATTTTCTAATATCTTCAGAGGTTTGTATAAGTAAAAAATGAACCATATTTATTGTGGAGAATATAGATAGTGTATATATGCAAGGACTCTTGTCAACTTAAAACTTCTCCCCCTTTGTGATTAACAAAAAGAATGTAATACAAAAAGAGACAAAAGAGGATTTTATTATTAATGAAGCAAGAGTACAATAGATAAGATGAATACAAAGATACCTATCAACCAAGATATCCCACATTCAATCCACATCAGAAATTTCCAAGGGATCTTTCTCTTTGGAAGCTGAGGAGGTAGGTTCAAAAGATGGAGTAATAGGTCGAGGTATGGCAGTGAGGAGTGTAGGAGGAGCTACTACAGAGGCATCAATAGACCAATAGTGAATAGATATATGAGGAATATTAGGGGTGAAGCTTATGATGGCCTATGTAGGATTCATCAATGGGGAAGCACTGGTAGAGCCTGAGGTAGCTGAGGAAGAAGGTAAGGTTGGAGGAACAATAAGGGGAGTGCAGTCCACATGGAGGAAGGGTAAAAGGAGATTTCTGAAATCCATAATAATGCTTCCTCCTCTTTCCATAGATAAGATAAAATCATTCTTATTCTCCATGAATTTTTCCAGGGAAGGATTTGGTTCTCTAAGCCTGCTAACTTGATCCTTAAAATCCTAAGTGATAGGTGGGATCCTCATGTTTTCCAACAGCAGCTTCAAGTGACCATACATCTAATGCTTAATGTAAAGCCTTTTGTAATAGAAATCAACTTTCTCTTTGATGGCCTTATAATCTTGATCATCCTCCCTTAAATAATCTCCCACAAGCTTATGAATTTCTCTGGTAGTATAAATGACATGAGTCATAGACTAAGGGCTCAAGGTATTTGCACCAGAGAACTTATCCACTTATTCTCTAACAACTGATCTGAAATATTATAAATCAATAGGAGGAGAGGCTGAAGAGGAAGCATATACACATAGAGGTTCCATTGTGAAAGCCACTATTTCTGTAAAAGGCTTGGTCAGACCACTGATCAACCTCTTCACATAATCATCTTGTCCACTCACATGTGACTCCATAGACTACTTAAACTCCTCAAAAAGAGTGACCATATACTAAACAACACTCTTAACATAATTAAGGTCTTTGTACACTTGAAAACTTGAATGAATATAGGAGTCTAAACTAGAAATTTATTATTTCACAGATTCCATAGACTCTTCCAAGGTTCTGACTTGATTTTGAAATTCCTTCACTTCATGTAGAAAATTTTAGTGAGAGATATAAATTACTCTTTCTAAGGAAGATGCCACCACTTATTGATTTAGAGACATTGTTCTCTCTATCTCAATAGATCTATCATCAAAGTGTTTCCTGAAATCTGATTTTAATGATTCTAAATCATCCTTCTTCACATAGTCTCAAGGTAAAAGCACTACTGGATTTTCAATAGTAGTTTCTGAAATAGGAGGAATTGGAGGTCTTACGTTAGGATTTTCATCATCAGAATCTCCATAGTCTAAGCCCAAGACCACGAATCCAAGGTCTTCTGACCAATATTCTATTCCATGACCAACCACAAATAAACCTATGGAAACAGGTTACTCCCCCTCACTTGGAGAATTCTCTTGATCAATTACATCCATCTCTGCTATACCTCCTTGATCAACTACATCAATAGGAGAGTCCACTACCACTTATTCTATAGAATCTTCAACTACTTCCATTGCAATTCCATCTTCAACTGATTCAGAAACCTCTTCATATACACTTTCTATCATTTTTGTAAATTCTATCAGAGGACTGAGAATTAGACATTCCTCTTCACTTTCATCAGTAGCTATCTCAAAATTATCATGACTAGATTCAGTTTCATCCTCCTCCTATGAGATATCTCTAATGTCTCTTAAGACATTTTCTTCTCCTTCTTATTCATTAGTTTCCTCATCATCATTGTCCCTTAGGATAATATCTCTTCTAGGTAATCTCTTTAGTAGGCTAGTCTCACCAAAGGATACAGTATTGGTATGAGTACTTGAGGGAATGTCGGGATCACTCCTGTCATCTATAGAAGAATAATATCTTTCTTACACAACAACAAACTCTTCTTCTTAATCTGAATACAATGGATCCACTTTATTAGGCTTTAGAACTGGATCTCTCTTATTCTTAGGCCTAGTATGATTGGTGATAGGGATGAATTCTTTATATAGTTTTACCTCATCATTCACCCATCTTCTTTTCCAAGGGTTCCAGCTTATCTTCATAAAATTTCAAATCATCTTGGTAATGAAAAATCTGTCCCTCACAACAACTATTTACTCCTTATTTCTAGCAACTAATTTCACTTTAAACATAAAGGATATCAATCTAGCATGAAAAAAATAATTGGACTTGGAAATAGGCTTTGTCATATCCTCTAATTGAATCATCATCAACCTATAAGAATTTATCTTCTATCCATGCTTCAACGGGTACGAAAGAAACATGTCCTGATTTTTCAAGGTAGCAAATTCCCCTCTCCTGGGACTCAAAAAAAGCTGAACAAACATAAACAGAAACCTGTATTCTCCTTCCATTTCAGCAGCAATCACTTTCTTAGGGATCCCATTCCCTTTCAGTTCATCCAAATCTTCTTCATAATAGAATAACTCACTAGTGGGAGGCACCACTCTAGAGTAGTAATAAAAAATCCCTTCATGTGGGACTCTTAAACAATCATCCCATTCAACAGAGAAGAAGCTCAAACTTACTTAATTTACCTTTTAAGACATTTGGTTCTCATTCTCAGACTGCTTGAATTTTATAGAATCATAAAATTCCTTCACTAGCTTCAAGTAATAAGGTCCATTGTTATTTGAAAAGCATTCTACCCAATCTTGAGCTTTGAGTGCCTTCAGTACCAGATACTTGCTTGACAACAACCATTCTTAACTTAATTCTTTCTCAACCATGATTTACCTCTTTGAAAAATGTGGATCAATCAGATTTCCCACTACCTTTCTTCCACTACTAGACTCAGCTCGAGGTCTCTTAGCATTCGATGCATCTCCTTCATCCCTGACCATCAGTCTCTTCAATCTTTTCATGTGATCTGGAGCAGTTTGAGGGTTTTAACAGAAGGTTAGGTTCCAAGTTTAGGGAGAAAGAGGTTTGGGAGAGGAGTGAAGTGGATTGAAATGTAGTTTGTACTTTATTTTTATCATTTAGGGATCCAAAAACAAATCAAGTAAAAGAAATAAGTAATACTAAAAACGTTTCACATTCTGGAAGAAAAACACGAAGTCCTGGAAAGGTCGACTATCGATAAGGTGCCAACAGTGATGTCTTAATAGTGAGGTCCCAATAGTGAGGTCCAATGGTGAACTCCAACGGTGAGATCCAATGGTGAGGTCCTAACAGAGAGGTCCCAATGGTGAGGTCCAATGGTGAGGTCCTAATAGTGAGGTCCAATGGTGAGGTCCCAATGGTGAGGTCCAACAGTGAGGTCCGAATAGTGAGGTACAACGATGAGGTCCCAATAGTGAGGTCGTAATGGTGAGGTCCAATGGTGAGGTCCCAACGGTGAGGTCCAATGGTGAGGTCCCAATGGTGAGGTCTAATGGTGAGGTCCAATGGTGAGGTCCTAATGGTGAGGTCCAAACTTAATAGTTTATCATACCTAACTCATGTTTGATGTAATTTAACCTCTCATAACTCAAAGGTTTTGTGAGTATATCAGCTAATTGGTGTTCAGTGCCAATGAATTCAAGAGTGATATCACCTCTTTGATAGTGATCTCTCAAGAAGTGATGTCTCACATCAATGTGCTTTGTCCTAGCATGAGATACTAGATTTTTAGAGATGTTAATAGCACTTGTATTATCACAGTTTATAGAGACATGTTTGAATTGATATCCTTAGTCTAGTAAAGTGTGTTTCATCCACAGAATTGGAGCACAACAACTACCAGCAGGTATATATTCAGCTTTGGCATTAGATAATGCAACAAAATTATGTTTCTTACTACACCATGATACTAGTGACTTGCCCAAAATGTGACATGTTCCAAATGTGCTCTTTCTATCTAACTTTCATCCAGTAAAGTCAGCATCCAAATAACTTATTAAATAAAATGATTGTAATCTTGGATAAAATAGTACTAATTTTTAGTATACTTGAGATATTTAAAAATTCTTTTAACAGTAGTTAAATGAGACTCTTTAATATTGGCTTGAAAATGAGCACACATGCATACACTAAACATAATATCGGGTCTGCTAGCAGTAAGGTAGAGAAGAATCCCAATCATACCTCTGTAAATGGTTTGATCCACTAATTTACTAGTTTCATCAGCATCAAACTTACAAGTGGTACTCATAGGTGTATCACTACCTTTATTACCATCCAAGATAAAACATTTCAAAAGATACTTAGTATATTTACTTTGATTTAAAACAATACCATTCTTATTTTGAAAAATTTGAAATCCAAGGAAAAATTTAAGTTCCCCCATTAAACTCATTTCAAATTCATATTGCATCATTTTTGAGAAATCAGTACATAATAAATTTTTAGAGGATCCAAAAATAATGTCATCTAAATAAATTTTTACTATTAAAACATCTTTGGAAATCCCTTTAATAGAGATATTAAGATCAAATATTCTTTTAGTAAAACCTTTTGAAATAAGAAAAGAACTAAGTCTATCATACCAAGCTCTTGGAGCTTGTTTTAGACCATTTAGATATTTAGAAAGTTTAAAGACATGAATTGAAAAAATGGGGATTTTTAAAACTAGGGGTAGTTTAATAAATACGTCCTCAACTATGTACCCATTTAGAAATGCAATTTTGACTTCCATTTGATGAAGTTTGAAATTCAAATGAGCTGCATAAGAAAGTAGTATTATAATGGATTCTAGTCTATCTACAGGTGAAAATGATTCCTCATAGTCTATTCCTTCTTTTTGACTGTATCCTTGTGCAACTAGCCTATCTTTGTTTCTAACTATGTTTCCAGATTCATCAACTTTATTTCTAAACACCCATTTAATGACTATGATCAAAGTGTCTTTAGGTCTTTTTAATAATTCCCAAACTTTGTTTCTTTCAAACTAATTTAATTATTCTTTCATAGCTATTACCCAAAATTCATCATTAATTATATCATTAATATTTTTGGGTTCAAGCTGTGAAAGAAAAAATTGATGTTCAACCTAGTTTCTTAGAGAATCTCTAGTTTATGTTCCTCTATTTATATCACCTACTACAACATCTAAAGGATGATTCATGAGAGTTATAATACCTCTAGAAACAGTTGAACTAGACTCCTCAAGGTTTTTTATAGGTTTAGATTCACCATGATCAGATTATGGAAAGTTTCTAAAACTAGTTGTTTTCACCAAGGGTTCACTATCATTATCATCAAGGTCCAGAATTGACATATCCTTCTCAATATGTTCAATGGAGGTTTTGGGTTCATGGGGATCAATCTCATCAAATTTGACTTGAACTGATTCTTCCACACATTTGGTTCTCTTATTGAATACTCTATAAGATTTACTATAGATTGAGTAACCTAGGAAAATTCCTTCATCACTCTTAGAATAAAACTTTTCAAGATTATCCTTAGTTTTAAGGATAAATACTTTGAAACCAAAAACTCAAAAGTAATTAACCTTAGGATTCATATTATTCTAGAGCTCATAAGGGGTTTTCTTAAGAATAGGTATAATTAAGACTCTATTGATGATGTAACAAGCTATATTAACAGCTTCAACCCAAAAATAGATAGGGAGGTTATACTCATTTAGCATAGTCTGGGCAATCACTTGAAGTGTCCTATTTATTCTTTCTATGACTTCATTATGTTGAGGTGTTCTAAGAGCAGAGAAATTGTGATTATAGCCATTTTGTTAGCAAAAAGATTCAAACTCCTGATTCGCAAACTCACGGCCATGATCACTTCTCAAGGTCTTAATTCTAATTACACTAAGATTTTCTACAGACTTGGAATATTTAATGAAGTAAGAACATGCTTCACTTTTGTGATCTAGAAATTATACCCAAGTATATTTAGAAAAATCATCTACAAGAACATAAACACAGTGCTTCCCATTTAAACTTGAAACTCTAAATGGTCCAAACAAATCCATGTGAACCAACTCAAGCAGTTGAGAAGTGGAAACTTATTTCTTTGGTTTGAAAGAAACTTTGTGTTTTTTACTTTTTGACAAGGATTACAGACTTTGTTAAGTAGGAATTCCAATTTATATAAGTCTCTAACTAAACCTTTCCTAGTTAGTTTCCTAAGAGAGTGAAAATTGCAGTGTCCTAATCTTCTATTATATAACCAGGATTCCTTAAGAAAAACATTTAAATAATAAAAAAATTTCTTAGATAAAGATTTTAAATCAACAACATATACATTTTCATTTCTAAGAGTAATGAATATTAAATCATTTTTATAATTAAAAACATCACATGCATCATTTTCAAATTTAACATTGAAACCATCATCACAAAACTGAGAGATACTAAGTAGATTGTATTTTAATCCATCAAAAAAAAGTACTTTTGAAATTAATATAGTATTAGGGTTACCAATTTAGACTAAGACAACGATCTTCCCTTTAGCATTATCACCAAACGTGACATGTCCACCATCAAATTTAATCAGGATCTTGAAGTATGAATAGTATCCTGTCATATTTCTTGAACATCCACTATCCAAGTACCATAGAGTTTTATATGAGCTCTTTAAAAAATTTTCTTGTAAAACAGATTAAGTGTAGGGTAACTTTGGTTCCCAGATTTTCTTGGGTCTAGAGAGGTTATAAAGAAAAGATTTGGGAACCTATACTTGTCTCAAAGGCTTCCTATAACCAATAGATATGTTTTGAGACATGAATACTTTATTAGGTCCTTTAGAAAAAATGTTTTTCAAAAGATGGTCCAGAACTTGAACTATCAGTGAACTGTCCAGATTTTGGAAGAAATTTATTTTTAATAATCCTTCTCTTTCCTGGTTAATATCCTAGACAAGTTGTGTATTTTGGAGCAATATATTATTCTAGAAACTGAGTCAAGGTATCTCTACCTATAGTAAAATTCTCAAGATATCTTTTTAATTTCTCATTTGATAATTTAAGTTTAGTATTTTATTTTAATATCTAAGAACATTTTTCTTTCTCAATATCCAGATCAGACTTATAATTATCATTTAAAGCATGTTGTCTTTTCAATAATTTATATTTATCCTTGAGTTCATTAAAGGTATCCTCAAGAATTCCACAATATTCAAATAGTTCATCCTTAGTCATATTATCATCATTATTTGATTCACTTTCATTCCTAGAATAGTAAAAATTATGTATAGGAGAATTGGGTGATACCTCAGATGTTTCTGTCATGAAACACAAGTTTCCATGTTTGTTATTTTCAATATTAGAAGTGTCAGATCCAACAGATCTAACTTCTAAATCACTCCAAGTCACTTTCATAGATTTTTTATATCCCTTGCCCTTGTCTTCGTATTTATTCTTAAATTTCAGCTTGGGGAAATCAGTCTTCACATGGCCTTTTCATTTACACTCATAGAAGACTATCTCATTTGTGTTGTTATTCCATTTTCTATCCTTTTTTCCATTGTCCTTTACTATCATACCTTCTTTTATAGTTTGATTTTATAAAGAACTTATTCTTACGGTATAAATTCTTGAATCTCCTAGAAATATGAGCCATCTCATTATTACTATCAGAAACTGAATCTTCACTAAGTGTCTACATGAGCTTGAATTTTTTCTTTATCTTTGATCTTTGAGGTAGCAGTATTAAATGCTACAGATTTATTTATTGGTTCTTTATCTACTTATTTATTTACCTTAATATCTTCTTCGTACATCATAAGTTTTCCAATTAGTTCCTTCACTGGTAGCTTGCCTATGTCACAAGATTCTCGGATAGAAATAGATGTTCCTCTCCATCTATCAGTTAGGCATCAAAGCAACCTCATAATATGATCCTTGTTATTCATAGGTTTCCCAAGAAGACTCGTGCTATTTACTATTTCATTGAACTTGAGATACATTTCAGATATAATTTCATCAGGCTTCATTTTAAAATTTTCATATTTAATAGTATAAGTATTTAATCTCATTTTTTTTAAAATTGGTTGTTCCCTCATGGGAAATAACCAAAGTATCCCATATTTCATATGCATTTTTATAGGAAGATATTCTATTGAATTATTTATCTCCTAGAGAACAGTACAATGCATTCATTGTTTTATAGTTATTTTTATATGTAGATTTTGTCAATTGAGACCATGTGTCCCTAGAAGTAATAGGAAATGCGTGTTATTCTTCAATTGTGTCCCATATTTCGGTACCCATTCTATCTAGATACATTTTCATTTTTAATTTCCACTAAGCATAGTTATTACCATTAAAGAAAGGTGGAATGTTAGTAGCATCACCCTCAACTCTATTATCCATTATTAATTAGAATTTAAAGAACTGAAAATTTAGATATGATAGAAATTTTAAGATCTTTAAGATACAAATAAAATTACAATTGAAAAGAATTTGAAAACTTTTATAACAGTTCAAATGGTAGAAATAAAAACTTTAACCCATCTAATACCAAATTTTGGTTGGAGTGGAAACTCAAGGGGGGGTGAATTGAGTTCCTACTTAAATTTTTTGTAAAAAAAATTATGATAAAGATCCCCCAATTTTGAAATAGCCCAGTTAATTAAGATAGTAGAGATATAAATGTTTATTTGGTCAAAAGGTTTCTCAAAGGGTGATTAGTACTCAGTTGAATTACTGTAAAACACTTCTTCAACTTTTGAAATAGGTTTACTGAATTAAACACATACACACACTAACCAAAACTAACTATCAGAGTCAATGTAAAACAGTTTTTGTTTTTTGAAAATGTAATCAATGGAAAATACACAAAATAGAGTATCACTAAATATAGTACACATTAGAGTTAAAAAAGAGGTTCAGTATCAAGATGAGATTTAATCCTCTCCACTTGGTGATCACCTATCACCATGCATTTTATATAAATAATAAACTTGATACAAAGCCTGTATCAGGCCTTAAAATAGATTTTATAAAATGTCCAGGGCTCACACCCTCTACCATAGTTCTTCATGAGAAAAAAACAAGCCAGACCACACATAGTCTCTTCCACAGTTATACGTGGGAAATAAGGTGTAAGTAAATTTTGATGTGAGGATTTTCAGTATCCTCCAGTTCAAGCATAGGAGACAATTTGTGTAATAGATAAACACACACTTATTAGAAATTTAAAATAAAATAACACAATTGAGATAATATTATAATATTGAGTTTATAAAGCTCTATGTGTTTGTAGTTAAGCTCTTGACTCCTTGGAGAGAAGAAATTGCAGTTCGAGTCTTTCTCTGGAAGTTTTCCTCAAAACACAGTGTCACAACTCTAGGTGCTAGCTTCCAAGTACTGAGGAGTTTTGATTCTTGGTTTGATAGAGACTTGAAGAATAACAGAAGTCAGACATGATTTCCACCCCCCAATTTATCTTCATAATGCTCTTAGGTTCACAATGTAAGTGCTGTATAGTTCTTTCTTATTCTCTTTGATCTAGAAAGTAAGCTATTTTCCATAAATTCCTATCTCTTCTTATTTATTTTATTCCTCAGTCTTCTATTTTATATTTTAGGTCCAACAATAGGAATAAGTAAACCACGTGTGGTCCTCCTCATACCTCATACTGTACCCAGATATAGTCTCTTGATATGTCTACAATCAGCATTAATTAATGTTAGACACATTAAATTTACCAAACATGACCATTAGAATAATCTTAAAAATTTGAAAAGGTATGGAGTAAAAGAGTGAGAATCAGTATACTTGTAGGGTAGCCTTCTCAACATTAGGCTTCAACAGTAGGCTTCATCTGTAGCCTTCAATGATAACCTTCAACGGTAACCTTCTATCGGTGACCTTTATCGGGAACCTTCATCGGTGACCTTCTATCGGTGACCTTCATTAGTGACCTTCATCAGTGAACTTCTATTAGTGACCTTCATCGGTGACCTTCTATTGGTGACCTTTATAAGTGACCTTCTATCAGTGAACTTCATCGGTGACCTCTATCAGTGACCTTCATCGTTAACCTTATCGGTGACCTTCATCAGTGAACTTCAACTTAGAGAAACTTTGAATTGTAAACTTAATCAATAGAACGGTGAGATTAAAGATAAATAGGTATCACTTGGTAAAAACTATAAATATTAATGAAACACAATTATCCTATAATAGAAACATGATTATCTCATAAATTAAACATGATTTGGGATTATCAAAATAGGTTAGTCCAACAGATAGGAAATTCCTTTACTTCTAATCACTATATTGGGATCTTTAAGGGTGTTTGAAACATCTAACATTTCCTTCTACCATAATTTTTTAGGGTTTTTGACCAATTTTCTAATAAATAATCTTTTATCTTGGTCAATGCCTCATCTTCATTAATCCTTATAACTTTCAATCCAACCAAATATTTCCATTGCTCAATATTTATTTGGTATTCTCTTTCCTCATACAGATATTTTTCTGCTTCAATAGTAGATACTTGATTTTCTATAACCATTATGGTTTTTCCAAAAGTAGTTGGAATCAGATAATTATTAAGGATAATTCCTTCTAAAAATTTCATTATAGGGAGATATCTTCTAAGTAATTGATTTACAATCAATAAGTCATCTCTTAGTTGAGGGATAAAGTAAAAAAATACTCTAAAAATATTCTCCTATTGAGATCAATTTGAAGATATTTTTATACTTCTTGAATTACAAATGTTTCATTATTACTAACTATAACTTTCAACTCTATCAGTTCTCAAGTTACTCTAGAAAAACGGATTCTTGTGCAAGAAAAGGTACATCCTGTATCAACTAGGTCATTACAAGTAGTTCCATTAATGCTTGATTTTACTAATGTAGCCCACTATTTTATCTTTTCACTGAGTGAAAAAGATCTCATATATCCTACATGAGTTTATTCATCCTCATAGATTGGTAATTGAATAGTCCTTTTTCTGACTATCTTTCTCAAAATTGATATTCTGGGTGATTCTACTAAAGTAACTTTATCTTTTCCAATTAAGATCCTTTGATTTAACAAAAGGTTCTCAAGTATTTATAATTTGAAGTCTTCTATATTCAGATATAATCTACCTAATCTTGATCTTTCTAATCTAAGATCATCTTTATATTCACTAATCTCAAAGATGACAAGCCTATGTTCTACTTATTTAATAACATTTGGAAGAAGTAGCTTATGCCTTCATCTTTCCTCTAGAACTTGTGAAACCCATTCTTTAGGTCAGTTCATCCTCTTTGGTTTTACCACTTAGGGTTTCGTTGCTCTAATTGATATTCTTTCCTCTTGGAAAATACATGTAAATATTTTCACACCCTTCCTTAAAGCTGGTCTCCCAATATTGTAAATTTTTACATAAAGACGAGTAATTACTCTAACACATCTTTTATTGAGTGGACATCCCAATGTATTTTTCTAGTTCCACATGTTTATTTTTACTTCTAGAGTTCTACTAATACTTATATCTTTAAACACTACATGAAAATCTGGGATTGACTTCACCCATACTACCCCTGCATGTATATTTTATCATGATCCTCCTAATAATGCATTAGATAAATGATAAAAACTTTCATATACCACTGTAATTAGGACTTGTAAATATTTTAATTTTCTAACAAGAGGATCTACCCTAGTCTGTATTATTCCAAAATTCATATACTTATCTTTTTATGGATAGCCTTAGTAATGAATTTTGGTTTTATAAAAGGAATTATAAATAATACTCTCTCTATTTTATAGACTTCAACTATTGATTCATCTTAGTAGATCTTGGTCATTTATTGATATGGCACCCCATGACTTTTGGTATACCTCAGGACAATCTACTCTGGTCATCTTCCATTCTTGAAAATATCTTCCTTCTAAAGGGATTTTAGTATCTAAAGAATGAACTTGATCACCTTACATCTCCTCTAGTATTAATAATTCTAGAGATTCTTCTGATTTAATATCCCATGTTCAAATAATGGCTATTCAAAGATGGTTCAAAATTGTATTGGGGTTATTTCCTTCTACCTCATCTGAGTTTGAGTCTTCCACCTCTAAGTACTCTAAATATCAAAAATATAAACTTGAATCATCTAAGTCTATATCTTCTCCCCATATAGGCTCAAACAATATATCTAATGAATCTTCCACTATTACTACTTTGAGACTACCCCTTCTTAGGTCTGTATCTGGGAAAGTGTTAGCTCTATGATCTTTATTTCTATATAACCAACAAAAATTACTACTGGATAGATATTTTACTTTAGGTAATCTGGTATACTTCCCATATTTGGCCTTAAATTTTTCTCTCACATCCTTATGGATTCTATTTTGTCTAATAAATCTCTTATATTTTTCTATCCTTCTTCCTAAAAATCTATTTGATGATTTTCTTTTACCAAATCACTTCCATATTTTTTTTCATGATTTCTTTTACTCACTCTGGACATCCTGAAACTATGTTTTAAATTATCTTTTTTGGGTTTTTCCAGGATCCTTCCTGGTTAGACAACACTAATATCTTCCTATAACTCCCTCTACTTTTATGGAAGAAGAAGAACTCATATGTGGAATATTTATTACATCTTGTAAAACATTCCTCTGCATATAATAGAGTCTTATCACTTGCCTTATTTTTTCTTCTCAAACTCCTAAAGTATCCTATAAATATGAACTTTGATAAAGATGAGTCCTCAAGGATTGTTGAATAATTTCTATCCAACTTCTTGGAAGTTTTTGGATAAATACATCTAGATCCTATTCCAAATCTCATGGTCTAAGAAGATAATACCAAATATGAAACTCATAAATATATTCTTCAAAATAGAACATGTCACAAATATGGATCTTAGTTAAAAAATTTCTATATTTCTATCCTAATTATCCATCCTGATCGACCAGTGAATTTCCAACAAACTCCTATTTAAGGAAATCAGCTACCACGGGTACAACTTCAATTGTGAATGTAATGTATTCTTGGACAGATTCTCTCACTTATGGGTGTCTTATAAACATATCCCAAAATATCCCTACATTACCTGTCAAGGTAGATCCTATAAAATTGATTGAACTATCTATAGTCTATGATTATAAACCAACATATAATGTATAATATTAAAGGTCGAGAACCCACTCATTTATGGATGATCTAGGATCCTTTTTTGCGGTCTAACTTAAGGATTGTCTCGTGTTGTGGAACACCTTATGCATGTGTCTTACTTGGACAATATTATTCTTAAATTTAGATAGGATATGAGGTATTAACTTCATAATTAATATTTTGAAATAAATCCTTGAAGTATTTTTTCTGTCGTTCCTAAGGGATTTGTTTCTGGGAGATCACTTTCCATACGGGCTTGTCTTCCTAAGGTTTTACACCGACTTATTTAGTGGGATATTGTTTGGACTCTTTATTTTCCTATTAAAGTTTTCCTGATAGGTATTTTACTTCCTTGAGATTATCATTTAGGTTTTTTATGGCACGTTCAATATCTCCAAGTTCCTATTTTTCCCAAGTAATAATATCATGGATTTTTTTCTGATATTCCTAGATACTCTGAGGAATAATCCAAAATTCTTCCTAATATTCTTAAGCTTCTCCTAATAAATGACATGCATAGTCATCTATAGTATATCATCCTAATATACTTTCCCTTTCTATATCTCTATGTGGATGAATATCTAAGACAGTGTCTTCTGGCTGATTAGAATCTTCTCTTGAAGATTTCCCTTCATGACTCTATCAAATATCTTTAATATTTGGTCCAACACCATATCCTTCTTTAGACATATTTTACTATAGAAAGAAAAATAATTCACCTTCTATAACTCCTAATGTATTTTCTAGGTTTTGGACTAACCACATATCTTTTTTAAGCTGAGATTTAGTATACTAAATTTATACCTTCAACTCTATAATCTTTTCAAGAGTCACCTGGGTTTTCTTCCCTAACTCGATTACTTCAGGTTTGTTTTAATAGACCGATTTGGTTTCTTGTACCTGAAGATACTTCCTAAGAAAATTATTACTAGATTTATTCTCATAATATTTCAACCTTTATTCTAAACACCTAAAGTCATAATAGAGTCCTTTTACCATGGAATCTAAAATTTTTTATTGAAAATGCCACACTAGTGAGTCTCTGATGAAGGTCTCCCAATGGAACGCCCATTTTGGGAATCCAGAAAGGCTAAAAAAATTCTATCAATCATGGAAGTACAACAATATCCACAAAAAGAGGATAAGGTGAGTATATATTTTTGACTTGTAGGATTGCTTATTTTAATCGCTACACACAAAGAAACACAAAGGATGAGATACTAAAGAGAGAATCTAAAATATTACTAATTTCTACTCCAAATAAATATCTTCAAATAAATGGTTTGGAGGTACCTTTTTATAGGTATCTGGGCATATCTTACCTGAGAAGCTGAAACTATATCCACATAAAATCATGGGGAATATTATAGCGCGTACTTCTTAAAAATCAAAAGAAAAATCAAAATCAAAAGGTGGATCGCACAACTGTGAAACATCCAACACACACCTCAAATAAAAAAACTGCATAATTAACATGTTCGATTTGATCCAGTCATCTATGCTGGATATTAAACCTTTTTGGATCAACACCTAGAAACCTTACAAATTTCATAGATCAATGATAATTTTACAGAATGAGACTTATTATTCTGACACTTTCATCTCCATAAATTATTTGATGGAATTTTGGATCTACTCTCTGGAAATAAAGATGTATTCTATATGTTATTTCCACTTCTTGAGTTCTTCAAGAATCTTGACTGCTTCCACTACAAAATCTATTAGATGTGTCATTTCTTCATGTTGCATGTCTCTTGAATTGATAGAGACTAGTAAATTATCTCCTACAAAAAACATGCAATCTTTTATCAACGATTTTTATTCAATCAGATAAACACTCCATGCAATTTGGATAAATTTTTATTGGTTTTTATTCAAACTTAACTCTAACTAATATTCATTGCTAAACTTTGGGTCTTCGAATGCTTTTTGGATGGGTCCTTTAGTCCAATGCCCTGGGTACAGGTTCCATAACATAATCAATATATCTAATAGTCTATATGTTTGATATGTGTAAACCACCATATAAAACTTGTAAATTCTTTGTTTAAAATAGTCTTCACCATCTGTGGTTCCCAATTTAATGTGGAATTTACCTTTTCAAATCCAAAAAAAATTAGACTGCTCCCATTTTGAAAGATTTATGGCATTCAATGAACTCTTATGATTATAATACTATATCTAGTATATATAGCTTTATAATACCCATTCATGACATTCTAAAATACCTTTACAGGTTTGTATATTCTTCCACACATGTTTCCTTGATCTTTTTAAATTTTTTGAGAAGACTCGAAACTTAGACCTTCATTTGTATCTCTTCGATAATGATCATACTAATCATATCTCAGTCTATCTTATTATAATCCTCTATAAGTTATTTGGATTACTTAAGCATGTCTAAAACATGGTTCAATACTCTTTTGAATATCCAATCATCCTTATTTTTCTAGAGAAAATTATAGATAGTTGTGGATTTATTCCTAGAAATATTTAGAATCCTTTGAAAATATTTCCAGATTTATTTTTCTAGATTTTTCTCCTCATCTAGATCTTCATCCAAACTATCTCAATCTTGTTCATTCTAAAAATTCTATCAATGAATTTTATTCTTATGTTCCCCATGACTCTAAATTTCTTCCTTTACATGATCATCCGAGCTCTTGGAAATAACCTCCTCTTTTCCTCTTGAGACTCCATCTGTTTCTATCTTCTGGTTCTTTCAAGCCTTCCTATTTCTTATATTTCTTCACATTGAGTGTTGTAATGGTATTTCTAACCACATATGAAGCATTAAATATTACTTTTATCTTTATAATTTTTATCGATGAATCTCTTTACAACACTTCCTAGTTTTCCAGCCTTCCTGATTGAAGAACCTATGTTGTCTGATCTTCCAACCTTGATGGATGAAGATTCTTTCTTTTAAAAGAGATTTTATACTAGAATCAATTTTATTTTTTAGGTTAGGTCATTAATTACCTTGATAACTAGGAATGCATCCATATAATGATTATCAATGAAAACTATACATCACCTTGATCTACTACTTTCTTCTATTTCACATGAAATATTCAAAATAGCATGTTAGTGCATATGGAATGACATTATCTTTTCCTTTAATATTTTATATATTAAAGTTATAGTATTGTAATTAATTCATACATTGAACTAATTATGCTTGGGTAAGCCATTTTAATTTGATTTTAATAAAATTATTTATATAAAAACTATATGTTCTTATAGTAAAAGGTTTTCCTAATAAATGATCATTAACCTTAATTCCTTTAAGAAATTATCATTCATGGACAGGATAATTCTTCATTATACCATTAAAGAATCTAGATCATTATCTACCAATACTTTTATTATGGTTTTTTCTTATCTTTACGATACATCCCTATGTTGAGTCTAATGCATCTATTTCTAAGATAAACTGATCTTCACTCCCATCTAGATACTCTAATTTTGGGAGGTTTTAAGCTTCTTTATTAAAAATTATAATTACTTTAGAATCTTAAACTTTCTAATTCCATGGAACCTTGCGGGAAACCTTCCTATGTATTGAAGCTGATATTTTTTCTAAAACTCTAATGTATACTCTAGAATAACACAATATACCAAGAAATGCTTGATCTTCTTACGTTCTGTAAGATCATTGGGTAAAGTTTCTAGATTCTTTTCAATACGAGGTTGAAACTTCTCTCTACTTCCTTGTATTTTCAATCCTAATAATTCTATCTTTGGTTGCATCCAAATGATATTTTTTCTACAAGTATAATATCTTATTTTATGAACACTTCATCCAACTGTTGTAAATTCTTGATATAATATTATGTATTTTTACTAAATATGAGAACATCATTAATGTATACTTACACAAACTATGATAATCTACTGAATGTATTCTCCATTCTCCTTTGGAATATTCCTAAGGAATTCTTGTGTCTAAATGGAATAACTAACCATTCAAATAAGCCAACTAGAGTCATAAATGCTATTAATGGTGTATCCACCTCTTTTATATTTATCTACCAATATCATGATTTGATATCAAATTTAGAATATACCATTAGCCTTTCATTCATAATCCTACTTCATAGAGACTACTAATTAAGAAGATTTTATCCATCATACTTTGTGGCACAATTAAGATCACGATAATCAATAACCATCGTGGCTTTACCATGTTGTTTCTCATCATGATTCATTACCATGAATGTTGCACTTTTGGGAGGACTTTCAATATGCTTGATTAATCCAATAATAATTAGTTCTAGAATATGTCTCCCAAACTCCTTAACCATTTCATCTGGATAGGAATATATTTTACTTATAATCAATATATTGGGATCTTTAAGGGTGATTACAACTTCTGGAATTGCCTTCTGCCACAATTTTAGAGGGCTTTCCAACCAATTTTCTCATAAATAATATTTTATCTTGTCCAATGCCTTATCTTCATTAATCCTTATAACTTTTAATCTATCCATCTATTTCCACAACTCAATCTTTATATGGTATTCTCTCACTAAAAAAACATCATTTAGAGACTTTTTTTCGCATTAGCGATGTTTAAATACGTTGCTAATTCATTTATAGACATTTCTTGAAAACTTCGTTAAACGAGGTGTCGCTAATTTATCGATGTTTATAAATGTCTTGAATTTAATGATGTTTATAAACATATCCATTTAGTGATGTTTTTAAATGTCGATAAATTAGTGATGTTTATAAAAATCGCTATTTAGAAACACCTCACTTGCTGATGTTTTTTAGAAACATCAATAAATAAATGTCGCTAAATTAGCTACGTTTAGTGATGTTTATAAACAATTCTATTTACAGACACAACATTTGCCGATGCTTTCTAAAAACATCAGTACAGTGACACCTCATTTACCAATGCTTCCAGAAAAATTCGGTAAATTTTTCTATGAATATATTCTTTTGAAATTTATTATATATTTTTAAAATAAAAAAAATTAATACCCCCCACCTTTCCAACCTGGTTGCTCACCCCTCCTGTACCCAAGCCACGACATGACCTACTCGCCCCTCTTGTTATTTTCCCCTCCAATACCCATGTCCTGTACCCCCCATTTCCCCCCTCCAACACTCATTCCTCATTCCCTACTCACTCATCCTTTACCCACGCCGCTCTAGTACCCATGTCCCACAGCCTACTCAATTCCCCACCTTACCTTACTCATCTTGTATCGTCGTTCGTCCCATGCCCCCTGTTCCCCTCGCCCAATGCCCAACTATCCATGCATGTAAAACAAATATTCCCACCTACACAAAGTTTTGAACCACAGACCACTAGTATATAAAAGTAGAATCCAACTGACTAACCTATTTCATATTTTTTCAAGTAAGTGCATTATGTTATATTTATATACATATGGATAAATTTCAATATTTTAGAAATTAATATATTATATTTTTATTTTATTTTATTTTATTTATATTAATATATTTATACTTATATTTTATATATTTTATATTTTATATTTTATGTTCATATATACAAATATATGTTTACATATATATATATATATATCACAACTAGAAATTGAAGAATTTGTGATGGGTAATTTGCAATGGGGTCCCATCACAAATGACCCGTTGTAGAAAATGACATTGTAAATAGTTTGTTTTTGTGATGGAATCCCTTACCATCATGAATAGTTTAGCATTATTTAAAAAAAAACTTTTTGCGATGGGCCCATCGCAAAAAACTTTAAAAAAAATAATATTAATAAAATTTAATAAAATAATAAAAAACTAAAAAAAAATAATAAAACTAATAAAATTATAATTAAAATTATAAAATCAAAAAATTAAAAATTTTAAAAAATAATAAAAAATTAGAAAAATAATAATAACTAATAAAATTAATAAAAATATAATTAAAATTATAAAATAATAAAATAATCAAAAAAATTATATTTTCCACAATATTAAAAAATAATAATAAATAATAATAATAATAATAACTAAATAATAAAATAATAAAAAACACAATATTCACAATAATATAAAAAACACACTATATAGAAATGTAAATATATGGATTAATAAAAAATTAACAAAAAAAATTACATTCAAATATTTATAAAAAAGTATATAAATCATTGAGAGGGTGTCATCTGGAGGAGCTGGTGGAGGGAACTTTATCCCTAAACCTTGATTCAGATGTCACATGTACTCCATTGTTTTCTCATGTTACTACTGTTGTTGTCAATGAATCTCTTCTGACTCCCGATGCATGGTCTTTATAAGCTCACCTTGAGCTTGCAGTTGATCCTTATACTCTACAATAGATGATGATGAATCTCCATGAACTCCTCTCGATCTATATGACAACATTGTAGTGGTACTATAATAACTCTCAGGCATCAATCAAGAGTCGATACCAACAACTCGGCCTTTCTCGAAGGTATACTGAGTCATCTGCATCCATGCTGCATCATCAAATCCTGCTGCACTTGATGTTTGATCCTCATTCTTGGCCTGAATCTTAGCCTGTGTTTGATATGTCAGGGCCTCATATGACTCCTTCAATTTCAATTTAAAATTAAAATAGTTAAAATATTATTTTCATATAATTATAAATCTCAAAAATAAATTATACTAACCACAATATGATGCTGGAAATCACCTCTAATCTCTCTAGTGACAGGATCATTGTACATCCTCCTATAAACATCGAACTTTGTAATGTCGGGTTTTTTGACTACCTATATGAGTATAAAATAAACATTTTACATTTAAAGTTATATAAATTATTAAAAAAATACTTACCAAATATTGTCGATGTGTACTGAATGTACGACTATCAGTTCAATGTGTCACCTCCTGTCTCCCCCAGTTCTATCGACCTAATGATACTCTCCTCTGAAAAGTATCTCCCATCCAATATGAACATAATCCATCCTAAACATGAGATGAGATGTAATCTGGTCAGTGGGTACAATAAGACTAGTCAAAATATGTGACTCCCACTTTCTGTATTTCTATCCTCCTCATATTGTGAAAAAATGATGAAAACGGTCATGCATACAACCCTCCCATGCCTCCTAGATAGAGTCTTGCATGCTATCATCAATGAGGTTCCATAAACCCTACAAATAATTAATCATATAAAATTATTAATTAAATAAATTTCAAAATAACTATTATTTATTTACGTAGCATACAATGATTGAACATGCAGTGTTGAACATCAATAAAAATTTAATCCCATGTAACCCGTGATCCAAAAAAATACTTCCGAAATATAGCACTTCCCTATCCAACTACTATATGATAAAAGCTATGAAAAAAGAGAATAAATAATCAAACAATTATTATATAAATAAATTAATGAAAACTAACTAAAATATACAACTAAACATACCTTTGCATGTGTGGATCGAAGTCAAGACATGGACGTCACTCGAGGATAGGTTTAGGAATCATCAATCTCTCAAGACCATGACCCCTCTAATTTATTGTTGAACCTCCAATAGTCTGAGGGTTAGATGATGCAACATCATTCTCATCACTAGTTAGATCATCCTCATCCAACTCATGAAATAGATTAGAGTCCATCTGAAACATGAAATGACTATTGTTATAAAATATTTGAAAATAACTATTATATATAGATATATATTATATATGATTATAATCATCATTTAACTGTGTAAATCTTTATTTCCATCCTCATTTTCGTATGTGACGATGTCAATATCTTCATATTCCTCCTCAATGTCATCAATTTTCATAAGAGTTTTAGTTTTATCATATCTTTCCATTTCAAATTGATTTTTACATCAATAACATCATCATCACCATTGACCCATAATTGTGGGGCATCACCATCGATATCCATTTCTCTTTATGGAAAAGATGGATCCAAAGTAGTCTCTTGAAAATTTTCAGTTTCTTGCACTTCAGCAGAACCACATTAACTTGGGATAAACTAATTTTTTTGATATTTAATTTTTGTTATTCTTCATAAATCACTTAACTCTCTTAAAGTAGCACAATAATTTGTATAATAAATTTGATGTGCCTGATGAGGAAAAAAATGGTTTATTTACTACAATAAGGATTTTATATTTAATATCAATGATTCTATGGTGTAGATGAACATGCAAGCCTCTCTCAATATCCAATCAATGACATTTAAACATCATTATGTAATTCTATCCTAGATAACACGGTTCAATTGTTTCTTCCAGTATACCTTAAAATTCGACTTCACTTTCTCTATAATGAGACCCTTTCAAGAAAATACCATTATTCATTATTTTTATGGATTACCCATATGGATATTTATGAAATTGAAAACCATTCACCGCATGTGAATTATAAGATTTAACCATTTTGGATGGTGGGTTACAAAATACACACAATCGATTATAATTTTTACCAACATGTTGAGATACCTAAAAATTTGAAAAAAAATTATCAATATAACATGTAATAAATTTATTTTATATGTTAATCCATAAAAAATTTATTTTACCAGTTTTTGAAACTAGTGGAAAAATTTATTTTGTCAATGTTGTTCAAGAGAAGCTACTCTAATTTGTGGAAACTATTTCTTTATATGATTATCATACAATCTAAAAATAAAATAAAATTAATTTATTGTAAAAAAATTATAGAATAAGTGATAGGATAACTCACAGTGCAAATGGTGTTATTTCTTCCCATTTGAGCAGAACATATGTATGAGCCCTGTGATGTTCATCATTTGAAATCCATCATTCATGAACTCTAGAAAAGCCAAGTTCGGGCTGATTGAAAAATGATAATTGATTGTTCATTTCATAATAAACATCCCCCTCATTATAGCCCATGTAGTTATAGTTTGGGGGATATTAAGATTGAAAATAATGAGAGTAGAAAAATGAAATATCCTCTTGTAAATAAGCTTCTAAAATTGATTCGTCAACCTATACTTTGATATATACCTTTTTTCAATTTGTGCATGAATTTATCGAATGGGTACATCCTTTGGAACTATATCAAACCTCCACATCTTTATTTATGTGAAAAATGTAACATCAAATTTTCCATTGAATCAAAGAAATCTGTTGGGAAGATTTTTTCCAGTTTATGTAAAATTAAAAAGACATCTTCTTACAGTCTACTTAGTGCATCATGCTCTGTTTTCACCACAAAAATATCTCGAAAAAAATATGATATTTTTTTAGCACATCCAAAATCATAGAATTCAACAAACCTCTAAATCCAATTATTATAAGTCTTTCCATTATAACATGACAATCATTAATTTTTAATTCAATAATATGGACATTTCTGACACATCTAGACAAATTGGAAACATAACCATATGGAAGCCTCAAATTTGCATTGAACTGAAAAAATAATAAACATTTTTTTTGGAAACTTTATAAGTCTCTTTTGTCTTCATTAACTTCTATGATATATCATTTTAAAATAGTTTAAGTTATGGATGGTTCCAAATTTAGGTAAGATATAGTCATGCATTTATATTATATTTGGCATTACCAGGTGTGTCCAAAACTATGTAAAATATATTATCAAAATAGTTCTTCTCAATATGCATGACATCTGACATGTGACAGACCAACAAATCAAATTAATATAGCAGATCCCAAAAAAATCTTCATTTTATGCAATTGTGTTCTTTCCCAAAGCCATCTATTTTTTATTGGTTTATATTCTATCCAAAGGTAATGAGAGTTAATGAAGAGAAAATGGATTTTAACTCAATACATGAGATCATTGTTGGAAGTCTATCTCTTTCAATTGTACCTTTTCTAAAATGATATTTGTTCCTCCAAAAAGGATGATTAGTAGGAAGAAATATTCAATGACAGTCAAAGAAATAAATTTTTCTTCCATTGATGATCATAAAACCTTTTTTGTCTCTCATACAATACAGATATAATTTAGGACCATGTGTACTCCAACTAGACAACATGTCATATGCTGGGAAGTCACTAATTTTCTACATCAATGTAGCTTTCATTAGGAATTTTTTTGCAACAACATCATATGTATTTACACCATTTCTCCATAATAAATTTAACTCGTCAATCAATGGTTTCAAATAAAAATTGATATTTTTTTTCAGATGTCCTGGAATTAATAAGGTCAAAAATATATATGGATCATTCATCAACATTCAAGGAGGTAAATTTTACAGAGTTATAAATATAGGCCAACAAGAATATTGACTACCATAAGAACCAAATGAATAGAAATAATTATTATAATGACCCAATTGCACATTTCAAGATTTTGATGAAAAATACGGATTTACTTGGTCAAAATGTTTCCATGAATCACCATCAGCGGGATGGTTTAAGCCTTTACTGGTTGAAATATCAGTTTTGTTCCATGACATCAATGATGTTGTATTCTGAGACATAAATAAATGTTATAATCTTGGTGTAATAGTGAAATACCTCAACTATTTTACATGAATCAATCCAGACTTCCCTAGTTGATCCTCTTTGCACCTTGATTGTCTACAAGTATGAAAACTAACTAATGCCTCATTTTCATCATAATATAAGACACAATAATTTAAATATGCATGAATATTCTGATAACCAAGACCCAAATTACTAAAAATCCTCTTTCTCTCATAGAAATTTATAGGCAACACCTTTACGTTAGGAAATAGTGATTTAACCAAAGAGAATATATGATCAAAAAATTTATTTGATATTTAGTTATCTAATTTAATAGCCCTAAATTTTATAACCACTTCAATTTTTTTATCTTGTAACCATAATATAAGGAATCCTCACCATACATCAACAACTCATAAAATTGGGATGGTTCCAACTTAGGAGTTAAATCAATATCATCATGATTTTCAATTTCTTGAAAAGACTGGTCATCCACATAATGTACTAAATTTTAAAACTGTGACGAATCTGGAACTAAATAATTAGTATCTTCTGTGGAACTGCTTCACCATGTTGATTCCAAAAAACATAATATTTTCAAAAACCAAATCACAATAGATGGCCCTCGTTGTTTTCAAATGTGTCAAACATCCTCAGATCACATTTCTTGTATGGACACTTAATTGACCCTTCTAAAACAACTTTTGGTTTTGATGATGTAAATGATAAAAAAAAATTCAACACCCTCAACATATAGAGGATTTATTCCAGAACTATTTGGATTCTTGTGATGATTTATCTAATCGTGATCATGTAATAAAGACTATTATTGAGTTCCTTATTTCATATTACTCTAAAAAATATAAAATAAATAAATTATCTATGATGAATTTGATATAATAAAAATGCGATCAAAATATAGTAGAAATTAAAAATTCATAATTTACTTGTAAATATTTTAAATTTTATCTATTTTCCATGAATTTTTACTAATTATCATTAGTTTTTACCAATTATTACTAATTATTAGTAATTATTACTAATTATTATGAATTATTACTAATTATTACAATTTATTACTAATTATTACCAATTATTTGCAATTATTGATAATTAATTATATTTATTAATATTTACTACTAATTATTATTAATAATTATTATTTCTTACTATTTATTACTATTTAATACTATTTACAATTATTTACTAAGAATTACTACTAATTACTACTAATTACTACTAATTTTTACTATTTACTACTAATTTATTACTATTTAGTACTAATTTATTACTATTTAGTACTAATTATTACTAATTATTACTATTTATTGATATTTATTACTAATTATTACTATTTATTAATATTTATTACTATTTATTACTAATTATGACTAATTATTACTAATTGTTACTAATTGTTACTATTTATTACTATTTGTTATTATTTATTACTAATTACTACTATTTATTACTAATTACTATTGTTTATTACTAATTATTAATAATTATGGCTAATTACTACTAATTATTACTATTTATTAACAGATACTACTATTTGTTACTAATTACTACTATTTGTTACTAATTGTTATTATTTATTACTAATTGATGCTATTTATTATTAATTACTACTATTTATTAACAATTACTACTATTTGTTACTATTTATTACTATTTATTAATATTTATTACTATTTCCTACTATTTACTAATAATTACTACTATTTACTATTATTTACTACTAATTGATACTAATTACTATTAACTATTACTAATTATTGCTAATTATTACTAATTATTAAAATTTACTACTATTTATTATTAACTATTACTATTTACTACTATTTATTACTATTTATTACTATTTACTACTATTTATTACAATTTATTACTCTTTATTACTATAACAATCCTATTCTTTATTACACACTAAATCAAGATTTATTACTTAAACTTCACTTATTATAACATAGAAGATTGAGATTTCTAGTGTCTTTGGGGATTAGGATCATTACATAACAACTTAAAACATGAAATACAACATCTTTATTGAAAACTTCCTTTACATGACCACTACATTCCCTCGTACTTAGCATTGCATGGGATAACCTGAGGAAATGCATAAAAAGGGTGAGATATAAAGCCTAGTAAGGGAATAAACAAGGAATAACATAAGAAATACAATACATGTTAGATAATAGGCATATTAATAGAGCACAAGAGAAACATGAACATAAAGGCATGATAAAGCATGATAATCATAACATGGAAATGTGGCAACAACACTTAACATGGAATTAGCATGAGCCAAGGCTCATTGCACATGGAGCGTGAGTAAACCCTCATTTCACATGAAGCATGATTAAACCCTTGTTGCACTTGAATTAGCATGAGTAAACACTCATTGCACATGATGTATCATGATACTATACTTTACCCAGTGCATTGGAGCGCTATCAGGGCACACCCTTTCTTAAAAATTTCATTTCATGCATAAGTGTGCCACATAGATCATACAACATGGAATCAATCATCATAATTTATTCCCCGATAAAGGGATGTGGAATACATACATGAAGCTTTATAATCAATAAGTAAATGTGCATAAAGGTGAATACCCTTGATAGATAAATGGGCATGGTATTCACTACATAATGACTTGGCTTGGAAAATCGTAGTGCAATTTCTGCAGCATAACGACGTGAAATAAGAACTCATAAAAAATGTTTTATGAGAGATAAAGGAGTGTCTCATCATATTTACATGAAATGGACAATAATGGGGTCATATAGATACATTTCCCAACAAACATAATGGAATTTAGATGCATAATACAAAATAATTACTAGGATGTAAAAGAGGAGAGAGAAATCCCTCACAGAATTTCAGCATGGTAACAAGTGTAAATGTGAAACATTAATGAGAGAGATAAAGTGGTATCCCATCATACAAACATAAAGAGATAATTATGGGGGAGGTGTGAAATCATGCCTCAACATTTTTAATTAAAAACAAAAGGGCATAATAACTTAAAGAAAATTTGACAAAAATGAGAAAGGAAGAAATCCCTTACTTGGAAGTGTGATCCCAAAGGCTTGGGAGAGGCTTGGGAGAGGCTTCTTAGGAGATTGAGGAACCTTTTTAGGATTATATAGAGAGTAGGGAAGATTTTGGATGAACTCCAAAGGCTTTGATTGAAAATTAAGTGGGAGCTTGGGTGGGTTTATATAGGAAAAGAGAGGGAATTCTTTATTATTTAGGTTTGGGTCACCACACATTAAACTAATCAATACCACAAACCAGCTCATGGTTTTTTCCCATGGTTTTTTCCCAATGGGAGAGGAAAAAATATTTTATAAGGCCAATGGACGAACATCTTAAAATAATAGGTTTGCTTAAGTGGAGGTGAGTCACACTCTCAAGGAAAACAATTTAAAAAGGCAAAATGTTTTATAAGCCTTGATGGGTAAACCAAAGCTTTGTAAAATAATTAGAACAAACCCAAAATCACATTATTATAATGGTAAAACATATATTGGAAAAACATAATGTTTATAGTATTTTATTACATCACTATTGGGTCATTATGATGTCATAAAATACATTATATATTTAAATGGTATTTAATTTTTACCAAAAAATTCGGCTGTCTCAGAAAATTATGAAAAATTCACCATTAGATAATTTTGATGTCCTGATTCAAAAAATAATATTCATTTTATATAAATAATTTTCTAAGTATGTTAATTTTTACTTTTAAAATAAAAACCGACATTTATAAAAAATTCATGGGTTTTGACAAAAACAGCTTTCAAACCTTAATAATAATTACAATTGCATTCATAAAATTATATGATAATTTATATTTAATAAAAATTAATTTAATAATAATAATAATATTTTATTAAGATATTATTTAATTAAAAAATCCATTAATTCATCAAAATATATTTCTTAGTTGAATATTTACGAAAAATACTATTTTCCCTTTAAAAACTATTTACAAAGTAACAATAATAAAATGAATTAAAATTATTTATACAAAAAATAATATACATAGTCATATTTATAGGGTATTGTTACATAACCCCTTATAAAACCTACATAATACTGAAGGGTAAGGTTTGCGATGCTGGCAGACTCGTGGGGTGGCTCTGATAACATCACTCAGGTGGTAATCTCTATTAACTTCCACTTCTTCTGTAGTTGGTTCTGCTCAATCTTAACATGTTCAAGCTAATCTTGGACTTGGTCAAGAGGGAATCCCAATGACGCCACCTCCTTTCTGAGCTCTGACAAATGGTATTTTTATGGGTCAAGTCTACTGGATTAGGCCATATCTTCCTTTTTTTGAGTAAATTAGATTTGTTAAATACCTATATTTATACTAATAATGTGATCACTGTTCAATAGCTATATTAGAAACGATCACAATTCATAATAGTATTTTAAAATCTAGAAACATAAAAACAATGATGTTCACATTTTATATGACCATAATAATATATTTAATTGATCAAGAGGAATTTTCATTAATGAAATATTGGGTCATTACAATCTTTCCCCCTTAAGACATTCCACCCTCGAAATTTACTTTTCCCACACTAAAACAGATGTGGGTAACTTTGCTTCATCACTTCCTCTGATTCCCACATCACTTCTTCAAACTTGTGGTTTATCCATAACACCTTGACGAGGGACATTGTCTTATTTTGTAGAAATTTATCTCTACAATATAAGATCTTCATTGATTTCTCCTCATAAGAAAGATCATCCTCTAAATATACTACCTCTGAAGAGAGTACATGTGACGGGTCTAGTGTGTACTTTCTTAAGATGGATACATGAAAGACATTATGTACTTTTTCCATGGTAGGTGGAAGTTCTAGTTGATAGGCCACAACTCTGACTTGATCAAAAATATGAAAGGGGTCGATGTACCTAGGACTTAACTTCCCTTTATTTCTAAACCTCATAACCTTCTTCCATGAAGATATGCATAGAAATATCATGTCTCTAACTTTAAACTCAAGGTCTCATCGATAGTTATCTACATAACTCTTCTGTTGACTCTGGGCTGCCTTGATATGCTGTTGAATGGGTTTCACCTTCTCCACCATTTCTTCAACCATTTCTTATCCTGGCAGCTTATGCTCACCGACTTCATCCCAACATGCCAGTGTTCTGCACCTCTTCTCATACAAGGCTTCATAAGGTGCCATTTGGATGCTTGAGTGGAAATTATTATTGTAGGAGAATTCAACCAATGAAATATGTTGGTCCCACCTTCCTTTGAATTTCATAGAAATGATCTTATCATATCCTACAGTGTTTTAATAGATTACTTAGATTGGCCATCCATTTGAGGATGATAGGCCGTACTGAATTTTAGTTCATTATCCAGAGCATGTTGAAGACTCTTCCAAAACTTAGAGGTGAATCTTGGATCTCGATTGGATATAATAGATAGTGGTACTCCATGCATCCTTAACACTTCTTTGATATATATTCATTCTAGTGGATCCAATGATAAATCCTCCCGAATTAAAATGAAGTGTGAAGACTTTATAAGACAATCCACAACAACCCAGATTGTATTGTTGCCTTTGGATGTCTTCAGAAGTCCAGTGACAAAGTCCATGTTAATTTTCTCCCATTTCCATGCTGGTGTGGGCAATGGTTGCTTCATCCCCTTAGACTTCTTCCTCTATGCCTTAACTTGCTGACACACTAGGCACTTTGATGTATACTCAGTGATTTACTTATTCATATTATCCCACCAATAATGCTCTCGGAGAACTCGATACATCTTTGTGTTTCCTAGGTTAATAGAGAAATTTTAAATATGTGCATCATCCAAAAGTTCCTTCTTCAGCTCTGAACTTAATGGAACACATAGTTTTTCCCCAAATCTCACAATTCATTCTTCATTAACATTGAACTCTGAGGATTTCCCTCTTCTGATATCTTCCACTTTCTTCTGAGTTCTCACATCATCCTTTTGAGCATCCTTTAACCTTTCCAAAAGAGACGGTTGAGCAATCATTTATGAAATGATTAATTATGTTCCATTATTTATGATTCCCTTATCCATATTCATTAAATCTAAGAAGATTGGATCCATCTCAATTCTCATCAGTGATAGAATCGTTGGGTCCTTTCTACTTAGAGCATCTGACACCTTGTTCTCTTTCCCAGGGTGGTAATGGATTGATCAGTCATAGTCTTTGATCAGCTCTAACTATATTCTTTGGTGAATATTCAACTCTTTCTATGTGAATATATACTTGAGGCTTTTTTGGTCCATATATATTTCACACTTCTCCCTAAATAGATAATACCACAAAAAAATTAAAGATAAGATCATCGCAACCAACTCCAGATCATGTGTTGGATAATTATTCTCATGAACTTTCAATTGCCTTAAATCATAGGCAATGATTTTTTCATTTTGCATCAACACACGTCCCAAGCCCTTGTTCGAAGAATCACTAAATACCACAAAAATTTCTCCACTTGTGGGTAAAGTGATCACAAACGTAGTGATAAGACTCCTTTTCAACTCCTTAAATCTTTCTTCACATTCATCACTCCAAGAAAACTTTAATCCCTTTTGAGTTAGCTTGGTAATAGGGTTGGACAATTGTGATAAATTTCTCACAAATCATTGATAATATCCAACTAACCCCAAGAAGCTACGGATATCCATTACCGATGTTGGCCTCTACCACCCCTCAATTTATGTTGTCTTGGAGGTATCCATAGATATCTCATTTCTTGTGATGATATGGCCCAAGAAATAGACCTCCTTCAACTAGAAATCACTCTTGTTGTAATTTTCATAGAGCTACTCCTTTCACAAGGTCTCTAGTACAGTTCTTAGATGCTCCTCATGATCCTCCTTGGTTTTGGAGTATATGAGAATATCATCTATAAAGACTACCACAAATTTGTCGAGGTAATCTCTAAAGACTCTATTCATCAATTCCAATAAGATTTCTAGATCATTAGTGAGTTCTAAATGCATTACTATGAATTCACAGTGCCCGTATCTTGTACAAAAAGCAGTCTTGCGGATATCTCCCTTATTCACCCTTACTTGATAACATCCCGACCGCAAATCCACCTTGGATAATTATTGTGCTCCACGTATCTGATCGAACAATTCATCAATTCTTGGGAGAGAATGCTTGTTCTTTATCATGATTTTGTTAAGCTCACGTTAATCTATGCAAAGGCGCATTGACCTATCCTTCTTCTTAATGAATAGGACTGGTTCACCCCATGGTGAAGCACTTGGGCGTATAAACCCTTTATCCAAATTCTTCTATAGTTGTTTTTTCAGCTCCTCAAGCTCCATAACAACCATTCTATATAGAGTCTTGGATATTGGCAATGACCTAGGTATAAGATCAATTGAGAATTCAACATATCTTCTTGGTGGAAGACCAGGAAATTCCTTGGGAAACACTTCAGCGAATTCCCTCACAATAGGCATGTATTCAAGGATGGTTGTTTCCTTAGAATCAATCATCTAACCCAGATACGCATGCTCATAGGGTAGTAATATCCACACTTGAGATGATGGAGCTAAAGAAGATTCATCTTCCTCCTTGCACTTTTACAGAATCAGGGGTTGATTCTCCACATGTAGAGTGATTTCCCTCTCACGGTAATTTATTTTGTCTCTATATAGGGAAATCCAATCCATTCCAAGAATTGCATCAAATTCCACCATAGGGAGTATGATGAGGTTCGCCGAGAAGTTCAATCCACCAATTATGACAGGGGAAGAGATATATTTATGGGATGCAATGATTGCCTCATTTGTCATACTCACCAACATCTTTACTTCCATGATTTGTGGTGGTGTTGAGATTTTTCTACTAAAATTTCGAGATATAAAAGAATGTGTAGAACTTGAATCAAAAGTACATTCACTATTATTGAATGAATAACTAGAGTACCTGTCACCACTTCATTTTCTAGGTTCACTTCAGTAGTAGTGATGGAAAAATCTCACCCTTGCTGCCTTGGAGGTTGTTTGTTGCCTCCAAAAACCCTTGGCTTAGGAAAATGGTTTGCAAAGTGCCCCAGTTCTTTGTAGTTGAAGAAATGAACAATGCGTTGAGGGTTGAGCGTAGAATTTATCTCCTCTGTCGCAGCCGTGGGTTTTTCTTACTGACAGTTAATATCCAGGTGCCCTTCTCTTCCACACCTAAAGAATTTCCTAGTCCCCTTTAGGAAATTTTCGGGGTGCTTCTTTCCGTACCTTTGGCAAGTGGGGTGATGGATCTTCTTAGCACCATTGGATTTATCCATCGGACCACCAGCATTTAATTACACATTATGATTCTTATCCCCATGATACCCCTGAGATTCTCCAATCTCCATTTCGACCTTGAGGGCACATCGGACAATTTCCTCATAGCTATCAAAGTCACGGATTGGCAGTGCATTCCGCAGGCTAGGTTTTAGCCCACCAAAGAGGCGGTCAACCTTGAATTAGGGGGTAACAACAAATCTGATGTGTATCATGAAAGCCTTGTGAAGTTTGCCTCATACGCTCCAATAGATTCGTCATATTTTTCCTTGAGGTAAAGTAAGTCCCTTTCCATCTTAAGTCGGAGGGTGCACGGAAAATATTTATCGAAAAACATCTTCTGGAAATCCTTCCATTCCAATTACTTGATCTCCTCCTCAGGCTTTGTATTTTTTATCAACATCCACCATTGATCAGCTTCACCCTCCATATGATAAGTAGCTAGGATAACCTTCTCTTGTTCAGAACAATGAAGGATGGAGAAATCTTTTCAATGGAGTTGATCCATTGTTCAATTATTGAGGGATCATATGATCCATTAAAAGTAGGAGGTCTTTGTCTCGTGAAGCTCTTGATAGTGACTTGTTCTTTTTTAGGGGGGTTGAACGTTCCTCTTGACCCATGTTTCTATTCAAAGATTGAGTTAACTGAGAGAGAATTGTGACAAAGTTTGTGATTCCTACTTCCATCATATTGGGCATCTAATTAGCACAGTCATCACATTGATCTTCAAATCGGTTTTTAGCCTGATTCCTCCTATTACCGTCCATTGGCTAGAACAAAAGGAAAGTTAGGGGTAACACATAAAGGGAAATCCAAGTACAAAACCGATGACTTATAAATAAATTTTATTTCCTTAACTTATGAATCTATAGGCTTCAATCTATGTTATCCAACATATATTTTTAGGGATTTTTTTAATTCCCTTGATAATGGTTCATACTAAGCTTGTGAATTTACCAATGCATATACCCCGAGAGTTTTTTAACCAAGAGTGCAGCAAGGCCCGTTGTCATGTACCAAGATACCCTAGATCAAGCTTGAATCTCCTTGTCTGGGTTTTCACCCCTAGGTACATCTGTTCCAGAGTTGCCTCTACCTGCTCGTATCCAGACAGGGTTGTATTTGCTTAATAAACCACTTACTCAATACCCACCAAAACTTAGGGATGTGTTTATTATACTTATTCTTGTCTCTAAGTATTCAATAGGGTTTTCTAATCCTAATCCCAAAAATAACTAAACTTATCTTCTGATACCAACTATGACAACCCTGTTCTTTATTACACACTAAATCAAGATTTATTACATAAACTTAACTTGTTACAATATATAAGATCGAGAGGTCTAGTGTCTTTAGGGATTAGGATAATTACATAACAACTTAAAACTTTAAATACAAAATCTTTATTGAAAACTTCTTTTACATGACCACTATATTCCCTCGTACTTAGTATTTCATGGGATAGCCTATGGACATGCATAAAAAAGGGTGAGATATAAATCCCAATAAAGGAATCAAGAAGAAATAACATGAGGAATAAAAGAAATGTTAAAAAATAGGCATATCAATGAAGCAAAATAGAAATATGAACATAAAGACATGATAAATCATGGTAATCATAACATGGAAATGTGGCAATAACACTGAACATGGAATTAGCATGAGTCAAGGCTCATTGCACATAGAGCATGAGTAAACCCTCATTGCACATGAATCATAAATAATCTCTCATTTCACTTGAATTATCATGAGTAAAGAATCATTTCATATGACTTATCATGATATTATTCTTTACCAAATGCATTGGAGCGCTATCAGGGCACACCCTTTCTTAAACATTTCATTTCATGCATAAGTGTGCCACATGGATCATACAACATGGAATCAATCATCATCATTTATTCCAAGATAAAGGGATGTGGAATAAATACATGAATATTTATAATCAATAAGTAAATGTTCATAAAGGTGAATACCCTTGATAGATAAATGGGCATGGTATTCACTACACAATGGCATTGGCTTGGAAAATCGTAGTGCAATTTCGGCAGCATAACGACGTGAAAAAAAATGGTTGATGAGAGAGAAATGGGTGTATCATAATATTTAAATGAAATTTACATTAAGGTATTAATATAAATACATGTCCCAACAAAAATAATGTAATTTAGATGCATAATATAAAATAATTACTTGGATGTAAAAGAGGAGAGAGAAACCCCTCACAGAATTTCGGCATGGTAACAGGTGTACATGGGACACATTAATGAGAGAGAAAGGGTCTAAAATCATCCAAAAATAAATAGGGAAGTATGGGGTAGGTGATAAATTATATCCCAACATTTTTAATTGAAAATAAAATGGCATAACAACTTAAAGGAAATTTCACAAAAATGATAAAGGAAGAAATCCCTTACTTGGAAGTGTGATCCCAAAGGATTAGGAGAGGCTTGAGAGAGGCTTCTTGGGAGCTTGAGGAACCTTTATAGGATTATATAGATAGTAGGGTAGAGATTGGACGAACTCCAAATGCTTTTATTTAAGAGGAAGTGGGAGCTTGGGTGGGTTTATATAGGAAAAGAGAGGGAATTGTTTATTATTTAGGTTTGGGTCACCACACATTAAACTAATCAATACCAAAAACCAGACCATGGTTTTTTACCATGGTTTTTTCCAAATGGTATTAGAAAAAAATATTTTATAAGTACAATTTACTAACATCTTAAAATAATAGGTTTACTTATGTAGAGGTGAGTCACACTCTCAAGGAAACCAATTTAAAAAGACAAAAAGTTTTATAAGCTTTGAAGGGTCCACCAATGCTTTGTAAAATAAATAAAAAAAATCCAAAATAACATTATTTTAATTTTAAAACATATATTGGCTGAAAAAAAGTTTATAGTATTTTATTACATCACTATTGGGTCATTATGATGTCATAAAACACATTATATATTTAAACGATATTTATTTTTTACCAAAAAAATTGACTATCTTAGAAAATTATGAAAAATTCAGCATTGGATAATTTCAAAATCTTGATTCCAAAAATAATATTCATTTTATCTAAATAATTTTCTAATTTTTTGAATTTTTACTTTTAAAATAAAAACTGACATTTATCGAAAAATCTTGAGTTTTGACAAAAACAGCTTTTAAACCTTAATAAAAATAACAATTACATTCATAAAATTATATGATCATTTATATTTAATAAAAAGTAATTTAATAATAATAATAATATTTTATTAAAATATTATTTAATTCAAAAATCCATTAATTCATTAAAATAGATTTCTTAGCTGAATATTAACTAAAAATACTATTTGCGCTTTAAAAAATATTTAAAAAGTAACAATAATAAAATGAATACACATTATCTATACAAAAAATAATGTACATAGTCATAGTGTTAGTGTCTTTTTACATAACCCCTTATAACACCCACATAAGATGGAAGGGTAAGATGTGTGATGGTGACAGACTCTTGGGGTAGCTCTGATAACATCACTCGGGTGGTAATCTCTATTAACTTCCACTTCTCCCATAGTCAGTTTTGCTTAAGCTTAACATATTCAAGCTCGGATTGGGATTGGTCAAGAGTGAAGCCCAATGATGCCACCTCCTTTCTGAGATCTGAAAAATGGTCTTCGTATGGGGAAAGTCTACTGGATGAGGTAATCACTTCCTTTGTCTAAGTAAATATGATTTGTTAAAGACATATATTTATACTAATCATGTGATCACTGTTCAATGGCTATATTAGCAAAGGTCATAATTATTAACAATATTTTAAAATCTAGAAACATAAAACCAATGATGTTCACATTTTATATAACCATAATAATACATTTAATTTGATCAAAAGGAATTTTCATTAATAAAATTTTGGGTCATTACAATTACTATTTATTACTATTTATTACTAATTATTACTATTTATTACTAATTACTACTATTTATTTCTAATTATTACTAATTATTATTATTTATTATTATTTATTAATATTCATTATTATTTATTACTATTTATTATTATTTATTACTATTTATTACCATTTATTACTATTTATTACTAATTACTGCTATTTATTACTAATTAAAACTAATTACTACTAATTACTAATAATTATTACCATTTATTACTAATTATTACTAATTATTACTAATTATTACTAATTATTAATATTTATTACTAATTATTACTAATTATTATTATTTATTACTAATTTTTACTATTTATTTCTAATTATTACTATTTATTTCCAATTATTACTAATTATTACTATTTATTACTGATTACTTCTATTTATTAATAATTACTACTATTTATTAACAATTACTACTATTTATTACTAATTACTACTATTTATTACTAACTACTACTATTTATTATTAATTACTACTATTTATTACTAATTACTACTATTTATTACAAATTATTACAAATTGTTAGTAATTGTTTCTATTTGTTACTAATTGTTACGATTTATTACTAATTACTACTATTTATAAACAATTACTGCCAATTATTACTAATTACTACTAATTACTACTAATTACTACTAATTACTACTATTTAATACTATTTACTACTACTTATTACTATTTATTACTATTTATTACTATTTATTACTATTTATTACTATTTATTATTAATTATTACTATTTATTGCTATTTATTACTAATTATTACTAATTATTACAATTTATTACTATTTTTTAATATTTTTTACTAATTATTACTAGTTATTACTAATTAGTACAATTTATTACTAATTAATACTATTTATTACTAAATACTACTAATTATTACTATTTATTACTAATTGCTATTATTTATTAGTAGTTATTACTATATATTACTAATTATTACAATTTATTACTAATTATTACTAATTATTACTATTTATTATTGATTATTACTATTTATTACTAATTACTATTATTTATTAACAATTACTACTATTTATTTTTAATTATTACTATTTATTACTAATTATTACTATTTATTACTAATTACTACAAATTATGAACAACAACTGCAATTTATTAATAATTGTTACTATTTATTGATAATTATTACTATTTTTTACTATTTATTACTAATTACTATTATTTATTACTAATTATTACTAATTATTACTACTTATTACTACTTATTGTTATTTATTACTCATTATTAATATTTATTACTAATTATTATTATTTATTGCTATTTATTACTATTTATTAATACTTATTTCTATTTAATACTATTTATTAATATTTTTTACTAATTATTTCTAATTATTACTATTTTTAAAAAATTAATAGTAATAAAAATCACAATAAATTAAATCAAAATTAAAATGAATAAATACCTCTAAATTTTATCTTTTGTTGGATGTGAACCTTGAAAATTGCTCCGCTGGGAAATCTGAAACTTTGAAAAAACTAAAGAGAAAAATATGAGAGCAGAGAATGAGAGGGGAGTTGAGAAAATAGTGAAATAGAAAAGAAATTGGAGAAGGTATATATAGGTTAGCTCATTTACGATATGAGTATTTGCGACGAGACCCGTCCCAAATGTTGCGCCCGTATTAATTGTGACGGTGGTAAAACAAACTAAATAATTAACATGTTCGGAGTATTTGTGACGGGACCCATCCCAAATTAAAATGAATAAATACCTCTAAATTTTATCTTTTGTTGGATCCAAACCTTAAAAATTGCTCCGCTGGGAAATCTGAAACTTTGAAAAAACTAAAGAGAAAAATATGGGAGCAGAGAATGAGAGGGGAGTTGAGAAAATAGTGAAATGGAAAAAGAAATTGGAGAAAGTATATATAGGTTAGCTCATTTGTGATAGGAGTATTTGCGACGGGACCCATCCCAAATGTTTCCCTCGTATTAATTGCGACGACAGTAAAATATACTAAATAATTAACATGTTCGATTTGATCCGATCATCCATGCTAGATATGACGACTATCCGGACCGACACCTAGAAACCTTCCAAATTGCATAGATCATCGATCATTTTACCGACCGAGGCTTCTTGTTCTGACACTTTCTTCTCCATCAATTATTTGATAGTGTGTTGGATCTGATCTCTGGAAATAAAGATATATTCTTTATGTCCTTTCCACTTCTTGAGTTCTTCAAGAATCTTGACTGCTACCACCGCAAAATTTGTTAGATGTGCCATTTCTTCATGTTTCATGTCTCTTGAGTTGATAAATACTAGTACATTATCTCCTACAAAAAAATATACAATATTTTCTCATCGATATTAATTCGATCAAATAAACACTCCATGTGATCTAGATGCATTCGTAATGGTTTTTATTCAAACTGAACTCTAACCAATATTTATTGCTAAACTGCGAGTCTTCAAATGCTTTTTGGACGAATCCTTTAGTCTAATGCAATGGGTACAAGTTCCGGAGCATAATCAATCTGTCTAATAGTCTATAGGTTTGATATGTGCATCACACCATAGAAAAATTGGAAATTCTTTGCTTATAATAGTCTTCACCATCTACGATACCCAATTGAATGTGGAATTTACCTTTTTAAGTCCTAAAAATTGGACTGATCCTATTTTGAAGGATTTCTGGCATTTGATGAACTCTTCTGGTTCTAATACCATATCTGGTATATAGAGCTTCAAAATCCCCATTTCTGAAATTCTCCAATACCTTTGTGAGATTGGATATTCTTCCACGCATGTTTCCTTTATCTTTTTAACGTTGTCAAGAAGACCCAAAACTTGGACCTGCATTCAGATCTCTTTGGTAATGATCATACTAATCATATCTCATAACATCTACTTATAATTGTCTATAAGTTCTTCAAATTCCTCGAGCATTTCTAAAACATGGTTTAACCCTCTTTTGAATATCCTGTCATTGTTATTTTTTTTGGATCAGATTATAGATAGTTATGGATTTATTCCTAAAAATATTTGGAATCCTTTACAAATATTTTCATATTTCTTTTGCTATATTTGGATCTTCATATAGCTCTACATTCAAACTCTCTTGATCTTGTTCATTCTAATCATTACTTCAATGAAGTTTCTTCTTCTTTTGCTCATGACTCAAGTTTTTTCACTACTTGATCATCCCATCTCTTAGAAACAATCTTATATTTTCCTCTAGAGACTCCATCTCTTTCTATCTTCTAGTTCTTTCGAGCCTTCCTATTTCTTATATTTACTTTACATTGATTGTTTTAATGGTCCTTATAACCACATATGAAGCATTCAATATGACTTTTATCTTTAGACTTGTTTTCGATGGATCTTTTTACAATACTTCCTAGTTTTTCAGCCTTCCTGGTTGAAGAACCTATGTTTTCTGATCTTTCAACCATGCTGGATGAAGATCCTTGATTTTAAAGGATATTTTATACTATAATCCCTTTTCTTTTTTGGGTTATGTCATTCATTGACGTGATAATAGGGAATTCTACCACAAAATTATTATCAATGCAAACTGGACATTGTCATGATCTGCTACTTTCTTCCATTGCACCTGAAAGAGTTAAAATAGCATGTTAGTATATATGGAATGAAATTATCATTTCCTTTAATATTTTATACATTAAAGATATAGTATTTTAATTCATTCATCCATCAAACTAATCATACTTGGGTAAACCATTTTAATTTTATTTTCATAAAATTCTTTATATAAGAACTATCAGTTCTTATAGTAAAATGTTTTCCTAAGAAAAACTCATTTCCCCTAATTCCCTTAAGGATTGCAAGCAATTCTTGTTCAAGGATAGGATAATTATTCTCTATACCATTATAGCATCTACTCCAGTATCTACTGATACTTTCATCAGGGTTTTTTCTTATCTTTATGATACATCCCTATGTTGAGTCTGATGCATATGTTTATAAGATAAGCTGATCTCCAGTCCTATTTTGATACTCCAATTCTAAGAGGTTTTGAGTTTTTTTCTTCAAAATTATAATTACTTTTGAATCTTCTTTTATCCAATTCCATGGAACCTTGATGGAAACTTTTCTCTATATTAGAGCTGATATTTTTTCTAAATCTATAGTGTATGCTCTAGAATAATTTAATATACCATGAAACACCTATATCTTCTTACGATCTGTAAGCACATTGGAAAAAATTTCTAGCTTCTCTGCAATATACAGTTGAAACTTCTCTCTACTTCCTTGGATTTTCAATCCTAATAATTCTATATTTGGTTTCATCCAAATGATAATTCTTTGTGAATGTACCATCTCTTACTTTTTAAACACTTTAGCCACCTATTGTAAATGCTTGATATGGTCTTATTTATTTTTACTAAATATGAGCACATCATCAATGTATACTTACACGAACTATGATAATCTACTAAATGCCTTATTAATTCTCTTTTAGAATATTCCTGGGGAATTCTTGAGTCCAAATGGAATAACTAACCATTCAAACAAGCCAACTAGCATCATAAATGCTATTAATGGTGTAGCCTCCTCTTTGGTATTTATCTATCAATGTCCAGATTTGATATCAAATTTATAATATACCATTGGTCTTTCATTCATAATCCTACTTTATAAAGACTCCTGATTAGGAAGATTTTAGCCATCATCCTTTGTGGCACAATTAAGATCACAATAATTAATAACCATTATGGCTTTACCATGTTGTTTCTTAGCATGATTCATTACCATGAATGTCTCACTTTTGTGATGACTTTCACTATTCTTGATTAATTAAAGACTAATTAGTTCTAGAATATGTTTCTCAAAATCCTTAACCATTTCATCTGGATAGGCAGTTCTTTTAATTGTAATCACTATATTGGGATCTTTAAGGGTGATTGCAGCTTTTGACATTTCCTTCTTCCATAATTTCATAGGGATTTTGACCAATTTTTTGATAAATAATCTTTTATCTTATTCAATTCCCCATCTTCATCAATCATTATAACTTTAAATCCATCCATCTCTTTCCACCACTCAATATTTCTATGGTATTCTCTCACTATAAAAAAAATCATTTCGCAGCATTTTTTTGCATTAGAGATGTTTAAAAGCATTGCTAATTCATTTACCAATGTTTCTTAAAAACATCACTAAATTAGGTGTCACTAATTTAGAGATGCGTATAAACATCACTATTTAACAACATCTCACTTTCCGATATTTTTGAGATTCATTGGTAAATAAACATTGCTAAAATAGTTACATTTAGTGATGGTTATAAACGATGCTATTTAGCGACACCTCATTTTTCGATGCTTTCTAGAAGTGTCATTAAAGTGACACCTCATTTACTAAATCTTCTATAAATCATCGGTAATTTTTTATGCATGTATTCTTTTGAAATTTATTATATATTTTTACAATAATAAAAAAAATTAATACCCCCACCTTTCCAACCTGCTTGTTTTCCCCTCATGTACCCAAGCCACAACATGATCTGCTCTCCCATCCTATTGCTTCCCCTCCAATACCCATGCCTTATACCCCCCATTTTCCCCCACCATTACTCATTCCCCACTCCCTGCTCACTCATCCTTTACCCACGCCACTCCAGTTCCAATGTCCCATAGCCTGCTTAGTACCCCCTGGCCTCTGATTGTCTTGTACCATGTAACCCAAAGTTCCCCACCTTTCCCTACTCATCCTGTTTAATCATTCATCCCACACCCCCTGTTCCCCTTACCCCATACCTAACCATCCATTCATGTAAAAAACAGGGTTTAAAAAAAACTCATTTTGCGATGGGCTCGTCGCAAAAAAAATTAAAAATTAAAAAATAATTAATAAAATATTAATACAATATTAATATAATAATAATAATAATAACTAATAAAATTAATAAAAATACAATTAAAATTATAAAATTAAAAAAAATTAAAATTTTAAATTTTAAAATTTAAAAAAAAATAAAAAATTTAAAAAATAATAAAAACTAATAAAACTAATAAAAATGTAATTAAAATTATAAACCAATAAAATAATCAAAACATAATATTCACAAAAATATTAAAAAAATAATAAATAAATAATAAAATAATAAAATAATAAAATAATAATAAAAAACACAATATTTGGAACAATATAAAAAACGCAATGTATAGAAATGTAAATATATAGATTAATAAAAAATTTAAAAAAAATTACATTCAAATGATTATTAGAAAAAATACATAAACCACTAAGGGGAGGGTCATCTGAAGGAGCTGGAGGAGTGTTTCGTCCCAATTCACATCACACTAGGGTAAACAAAATGGCCCGACAGATAGAAACCAATTTTCTGTTATTATGAAGGGTTTCACATTGAGTTCACCATTTTTATTTCGTCCTGATTTTCATCGCACCAAGGAAAATAAAATGGACCGACAAATAACAACCAATTATCTGTTATTATGGAGGGTTTCATGCTAGCTTCAACATTTTTGTTCCGTCCCGATTCGCATCGCACTAGGGAAAATAAAATGGATCAACAGATAACAACCAATTGTGTGTTATTATGGAGGGTTTCACGTTGGGTTCACCATTTTTGTTTTTTCCTGAGGAGCGCCATGTCTCTGTTTGGTGGGTGATATGGTCGTACTAGGACTGGGAAGTATATCCTCTTTCATGTCGCAAAGGAGGTGCCATAGTTGACTGGTCCTGGCAGGTGATTGCAGGGGTTAAGTGTTTTGTGCAATCAACCCACATCAGGTATGATGTCCTCGGATGGTCTCCAACGGGTTTATTCACAGATCTAGAAACACCCAACGACCCTTTTATCCATGATTCATGGGCCTTCTTTCCAAATGCATACACTCATTGGATGAATATTTGGCCAAAAATACTTAAGGGCTTCATTGGTCAAGAGGATGAGAGTTAGGGCTCATCACACCCTTTTGGGGGGAATTATTTCCAATTCTAGAACTATCTTATAGATTTAAGCAATGTTCATATTTTCGTGAATCCTTGGTTCTTTCCCAAGCATGTGTCCATGGATTACTCCTATGTTTCAAGATCGATCCAAGATGCACATAAATATGGAACCATCTATATGTATCTAAGGTTTTCCATTAATAAATATACGTGTATTTATTCGAGGTTCTTCATCAATATTTCCATTTTGTGGATAGATCATGAATTCCTTTATCATTTACTAAGACATGGCGGGTTTAAGCCATGTGATGAGGCGCTCTGGAGTTTATCATCATCCAGGGGGATGAGAATTATTCTGATGTTGGGGTCAAACCCTTAAGATGGTCTTCCTACGTATCCTCATGAGAGAAATCAGAGACCACATAGTTTGGTGCCACTTTACTAGACACATAACCTTTTAAGGTCATGTGATAAGGAACCATCCATGCAGTTTAACATCATATGGTAAGGACATCTAGGTGAAAGGTGCCTAGTCAAGATTCGATGTGGGGCTTACGCTGAGGTGGCTTGGGGTGTCCATAAGAGATACAGTCTCCTACATGAATATGACCCTACTAGGGATATGACCTGGTGAACACAACGGTAATTTGGGGTATCGGGTTTGGACCTCAAGGAGGATTCCTATGTATCCCGATTTGTTAGGAATCAAAACCCTCAGAGTTCGGTTTGGGTTGGGACTCACACCCTTGAGGCTACCCATTTGTGAGGGGAATGATTGGTTCTTATGCATGTGAGCTACCCAATAAGTCATGTCTTACTTCTAAATAGTACTCCCTAGCGAGTTTGAGGGAATTTTATTAGGACTAACCTCTAAGGAGAATTTCCTTTGATCTCAAGCCTAGAAGGCTTCCTATGTATCTTGATCAAAGCAAGAATCAGAGTTCTCATAGTTCACTTTTTTTGGGGATTACACCTTCTACGAGTCCCATGCTTTGGGGTTATGAAGATGTTATTATCGTTGCCAGTCTCTAAGCCCACATGAGTCATTCTCGGTTTGAGAAAAAAAAAGGAGGTAGTGGATCTAAATATTACACGTCCCACATCATCTATTGATTGATGGTACTGAATCCCAAAGGGAGAGAGAGAAAGGGGCTTTAAATGTGCCAATTTCTTCTCCCATGTTGATATCCAGGATAGCCACATCCGATGATCTATCTGGATGTGTCTTGGGATGAGACTAAGAGGAGATAGAGAACCACCTCCCATGTAAAGGTTAGGGACTTACCTTAGGAGGAGTTCCCTGTAATAATTTTTAAGAAAGGGGATAAGCATTGCTTCTTGTCAAAAGGAAAATCAGGCATGATCCCTTGGACTAGTCACTATATCTCATTGAATAGAAAATCTAGTGACTACCCTTGATCCCTAAAACAGGGAGGTTCACATCAGTATCCCAAGGTTAGACCCTGGGTTACCATGGTAATGTAAACATATGGACATTCAGGGGGTCAGCATCATTTCAGGGATTACCTATGCGACTCTGCTTACTAGGGATATGTAAAATCAAAAGGGAAGGGTGATGTGCCCAGTGGTTTTATCATATGGGTTCGGTGGCTTTGGAAGAGGATTTTTCCTAATGTTGTTGGACTGGTTCATGAAGGAACTACAGATGAGGTGATGGAAATGGAAGGAGATGATCAAAGCCAGAGAGTGGAACATTTGAGGGATCCCTATTCTGTATATTGTTTCTTCATGTGGGATGGGGGAATTCTTACATAGCATGTTGCTATGCAGGGGAAGGGACTGTCCATGTACCATGATGGTATGCAGACCTATATGCGGTCTGTATAATGTTTTTCTACATGGGACTAGATTCCGGCTGTGTAGCATGATTCTACAAGGTGCCGAGTTCCGTCCACGTAGCATGGTTCTATGCAGCATAGGGTTTGACCCGTACAACCTTATGCTACACAGGGCACCAGAGTGAATATGGGGAATCGATCCTTTTGTTCTCATAAAGTTCACCCACCATCGATATATGGTTCGTGGTTCACCAATTAGGTTTTTGGTCTACTAATTAATATTATGTTTAGCTCTTTTTTTATGCTATGTGGAGGGTTTTTATCTACGGGAGTTAATCGGAAGAGGTCCACATATTTTCAATTGATATCTTTATAAATTCTTCTCACAAGTCCGTCCAATCCTCTGAAATACCCTCTTTTTCATCTCCCATCAGGGTCCTTTTATAGAGTGTTAGGGAAGCTGGATCTATGGATCTCTTGACACCTTTTATGGAAGCCCAAGTGGAAATCTCTCGGCCCACAGATGACTCATTCAAAAGAGGCCCACAGGGTTGTGGTTCATGATAGTGAAAATCAAAACCTCAATCCCATGAATGAATTCACCTTTTTTGTGGGTGATACCAATTTTTACTCATCTGTGAACTGTTTAGTTCATGGGACAATATGCAGGGGTGAGTTTAACTACATTCATTTCACCAATGATGCAGTTTGTAGTGAGCATCATACGCGGGGGATAAATTCATCACCTTGATTCTACCAACGACATGGTTCATGGCGGGTAGCATACGTAGGGGTGAAATTCTCTACCTTGATTCTTTCAACAACATGGTTCACAGTAGGTGGCGACATTGTCTTCAATCCGCATATTTCATGGTTTTCTATCCAATGCTCCACGTGCCATCACCTCATGAGTTGCTATGAACTATCAGTTTGTGGATGTCATCTTCTACAAACCGTTTCTAGGATTCAGTATGTGGACGAGTCATTTTACTTGGACAAATTTGGATTCTTTAAAAAAAATTATAAATCCTTCATTCGATTATTTTTCTTTCCTTTTCCAAAATTATGGGAGTATTTACTTTCCCTTTGTAAAGTTTTCATGACCCGACAAATTCCCCCATCAGAATGGGTTCTGATTAGGAAAAAGAGGAGACTATTTTGATGTAGAAAGTGGTTCCAAACTAAACTGGTTTGTGGTATAAAGGTGGACTCATAGGGAGACCAAAACTATATATAGGTGGTGGTCATTTTTTTTTATCAGACTTCTCAGCGAAAATAGCTCCACAAACTATTCTATACTCTTCTTGCTTCAACATATCGAAAACCCCTCATGGTCTCCCTTGTCTGTGAATCATGCTTTACATTCGTAAACTAAAAACCCTTCACGATCAACCTCATATGTGAAATAAATTTCTAAATCCATGAACTGGTCTTTTATTTTCAAACTAAACTTTAATTCTTCAAAATGTAATCTTTGGATAACCATGTAGCAAGGATCGGTGTGTAGCTCACCCAATCTGCAAACTGTTTAGTTCGTTGGCCAATGATTCACAATCCAGTGCCTCATGGGTCATCCCACGAACTATCAGTTCATAGGGAATGGATTTTGTGAACCATTTTCAGGGTTTAGTATGTAGAATGCTCTATTATGCATAATTATTGTAGTCATTTTCCAATTTTTGGTCTTTTTCAAAAAGATTTTATTGTAATGAACTTTTGTATGGTATTTTGTACAGAAAGGAGATGACTCTTCCTCTTATCTCAATGAAAGTGGCTAGAAGGAGGGTGTATATGGTTGAGAACACCAAACAAAACTTTCATTATTACATCATTCTTCAATAGGGTATCCTCAGAGACCTACTCTCACCAGAGCTTATGGATTATCCAATATCTGTCCAGTTGTCGCTTAACAACTTTAGCCTCTAAGACGATGTTCCTTTTCCACTAATTGACCGAAGCAAATTCACTATTTGTCTTGAGATGTCTTGAGAGTATGATCGGATGAATATTCTTTCCACGGGGGAGATCACAACTACTTTGATCAAAGACAACATATTTGTCTTGAATGGATCCATGTCGATTCAGAGCAATCAATTCCACCATATTATTTCTTCTGAGTCATTAATTTAGGACTACCCAACTATTGTTAATTTTTCATGAATCAATCCCAGTGGAGGGTGGAGTTCAAAATGGGATCTCCAGTCTAGTGGGTGTTTTTCTGATGAGTGGGTATGGGCCTTCCGGATGCACCAAAACTTCCTATATTTCCCGAATTAGTTGGAAGTTGTCAGTCTACATCAAGTAGTATGGGTCTCTTAGTTTTCCATCTATTCACTAGGTGAAATTCTGCCTGAGCTACTCATCCACTGGTGTTCGAGCACTAACACATTTCATTTGTCCCATGATGAAATAGGGGTCAGTTTATGGGATGGATACCAGGTCAGGGGACTTCCTATCCTTGGTGAAATTTATGATGAGTTTATTCATGTGGCCAATACTTGGGAGAATGTTGAACTAGTATCTCCATTTTCAAGAGATTTACTAGTCCTAGGAGATGGACTACTTAGCCATCCTCTTCATGCCTGCTCATTGATTTCATTTGAATACTAGATAGGATTGTTCTTGTGGGTGAGTGGGCCGAAGACGAAAGTCCTATGCAGCTGAACTCATCCAACTCAATAGTCCTAGAAAATTTCGGTCTCATACTATGCCACCCTTGAGGTGGGATGATACACCACCCGGGGTTACAAGATTTGGTTAGACGTATCACCCAAGATCAGATTAGTGAGATTCTTTTCCATGTTTTTGAGTGGATGAATCTTCCCCTCTAATGATGTATGCACTAGTGTTAGAGCTTGTACTCCGGTGATGGTGGCCACATTGGTGAAGGGGAATCCCGTCAATTTAGCAATCACTACCCTTTCCCGAATATTTGAACTATTGGGACGGATATAGGAAGAGAATCATCTGCATTATCTGAGTGGTCCTTTTCAATTTTTTTATGGTTTGATGGTATATTATTTCCCCTATTATGATTATCTCCATACTATAATGGTTCCTCATTCTAACTTCCACCCACCTCTTCTCAAAATTGTCATTGTTCATCCTCAATCTATGAATATTTATGGAGCAGTTGAACAACTAAGTTATGATTCACAACTTTATTTTGTACCATACCTTGTGCCTTATGGAATAATAGCACGCGATGGACATGGTTCTTTGGAATCATGTTCATACCACATGGAATTTCATGATGGAATCTTAACCACTCGTATAGACAGGATGATTGTCTGTGAATCTTATGCTCCCTACAAATTTTCCAGGTAGTTTGGATGTCTGTAGTGAGTTTCACTCCTCCCAGTTACCCTAGTTAAGAGGTAATCTCACCCAAAAATCCTTCATCAACTATGGTTGATGATGATACAGTAGGACTCTAGAATGAATGTATTTATTCCTCCCAAAGTGGCATATTATTAGTTATCATTGAAGTATGAACAACAGTGGGTAGTTTGTAATCCTAACAATATACTATCCAGGCCAGTATGACAGGTGGAAATACCCTTGACTACTTCTAGTCCCATTTTTCCTATTACAGCTGCACCATCTCCCACCACTCTTATTGCCCGAAGGCACTTCGTTCGTAGCTGCATTCATTCAGATGGGGCTTTATCTGCTCAGAATATCCTTATGGATAGTGATTCAGACCCCATACCTTCTGTTGATACGTTTTGTGGTCCCACTAAAGATGGTCCAAGCGGAACATCATTGAATACCCCTGAATTTGCAATTGACCCCCTGAGCTTGGTTCCAGATATTGAGTCACCTACAGAGCAGGAAGGCTTCCCCATTTGGGTGACCCATCGTAGGGCAGATCCATCTTCCATGGTGTCATTCCATAACTACATACCTATTGTGGAAAAGGAATAGAGTCAGAGTTCCAATACTATATCGAACTGTGTGGAGAAGGGTGTGGCTTCGAATCTGTACTATTTTTGCTAAAACTCCTATTCCAGATTTTTCTGACAAGGAGGACCCCCTTCGGTGGTTATTTACCAACATGGTTTCTGGAGGCTTTGACTACTGATATCTTCACCAGATCATGCACCATATTTTCATATCTCGAGAGGATCTAGCTGATTGTGAAGACAACCTTGATCATTTTAATTCTTCGCACCACCAAACAAATACCTTTTGGGATCTTACCGAAGATCTACATCACTTATAATATGAGGAAGAAAATGTTAATGAACAAGTGGTTACCCAAAAAAAAGATTTGATGGAGTGAAAGGATTAGGTATCCAAGATGAAGGCACAACTAGAATCAACAAATACCAATTTTGAAGATATTAAGAAGAAGGGGTGAGATCTTGGGGTCATTATGAAACAAGTACGCCAAGCAGTTGAAGATGAAGAAACCCAATAGACTATTTTTTAAAATCTCTTGATGTCCCTTATCACACAATTATTGATTTACTAGAAAGAAAAAATCAGGATTTATTGTAATCCTTTGAATCGTCATGTGTTAATGTTTCCTTTGCTTTGATATCGGGGAGAGACTCTAGACCATGGATGTCCCCACACGCTTGTTTCATTTGATGGGATAAAAAAATTCTATCTAATTTTTCTCCTTAGTTTTTTTCAATATTAATCATTTATGATTGGACACTTTTAAATAATAATATCAACTGGATATCAATTTGAATTAAAATATAGGATAACTAAAATAATTAAATCATGTTCTAATTTTTTCATGAGTCGAGGGGCTCAGTGAGCATAGTTTTACTATCGCTAGGGTTGCATGAAAAACCCTAAAAACTTTGTTTCTTTTTGGTTATAACCCTAATTTTTTCCTAAGCTCATTATGGTGTGGACTTAGTGGGTATAAATTGACTTTTTCTTAGGCCTCCCTTTATGAATTTTCAACCTAAAAAGATTTGTGTCTCTTGATTTTTTTTGGGTTTCTCAACATTTTTTCCCTAAACCATATGTGGCATAGTTTTAGCATGCTGGTACTCGATTTTTTTCCAGGAGACCCTTTGAGAGTTCTCATCCTGGTGAGTGTTGTCTCTTTGATGGGCAGTTTAAAGTCTTGAAAACCATATTCTCATTACAGATGTTTTAGGTTGAACATATTTGACCAAGACTAATGTTGTTGGGACCACTTTGTGTATGGATATTGTATTTTTTATCAATAGTTGTCAATACTGGTCAAAATGAATAAGGAGATGAAGAATGTCTACATAGTTAATGGAGAATAAAATTCATATGATTGTTAAACTGATCCTATGTTCAAAAAACTTGTTTCAAAGGCGACACATTGTTTAAAACAATGAAATTAAGAATGGTTCAGTATCATCCATCTAAGTATTATTGAAGAAGAATGAGGATTTGACGAAGACCATGCAATGCTTCACAATTACATGAGAACTATGCAAGAGCTTACTTGAAGAAAATAATCATATGATTTTCATGAAGTAGAGAATTATGGTTGAAGAATAATAGAGAGTGTGGAAGGCCTTGGAATTATAAGATGGTCATGGATTACACATTTCCTTAAAATAAGACAATTGTTTCACTGTTCTTAAAGTTACAAATGCATGTACCAAAGGTGATACATTTTCTACGACATTAAAGGTGTTTGAAGAATCCTCAAGACTCCAATTTTTGATGAAGAGATGTGATTGGGGTTATTTATAATTAACACTCCAAAAATGAATTGAGTATTTGAATTGAGGATGAAAAAGGATTTTGGAATTCATATTCCAAAGAGTATAAGAAGAAAGAAGGATGATTGTTGAAGATAAAGAGAAGACATGAAGTAGTGCATGGCCTTGGAACTATGATAATGGCCAAAACTATGATGATGCATTGATGATTTGTATTTCACAAATATAATAAGTTTGGAGAACTTGTGATGCAAGACTTATGAAGGATAGGGGGACTAGAGAAGTGTTTTTGGAAAAGGAAAGAAAGTGACATGCAAGTATAAGTAGCACGCAAGTATGACATGAAAGTATAAGTGGCTCAACAGTGCATGTTGCGTGCAAGTCATATTTCAAGATCAACACATCAAAATATGACAAAGGAAAGAAAGTGGCATGCAAGTTAAAGATTGGTGCGTAAGTATGGAATGCAAGTATAATTGGCGTGTAAGTGTGGAGCACAAGTGTATGTTGTGTGCAAGTTATATTTTAATGTCATCACGTCAAAATATGACAAAGTAAAGAAAGTGGCACATAAGTTATGGATCACAAGTGATGAAGTGGTGTGCAATTGATGGAGTGGAACACAAGTGATGGAGCGAAATGAAAGTTGAGTTGCATGCCTCACGTGTAGGGTCACCAAAATTTCTATAAATAGAGAGCTACCCTCCTCATTTTTCTAATCTCAACACTTAAGATAAAATTTGATCTCTGATCTTGTAAGTAGTAGAATGTGGAGCTCAATATGAAGTGGCGTGCAAGTCAGGAGTTATTCATAAGGTGTGCAAGTATGGAGGTGCGCAAGTAGAGTGTCACGCAAGTAGAGAGGAGCACAAGAAGAAGTGGCACACAAGTTTTAATAGGTGCACAAGTAGGGAGTTGTGTGAAACAAGTGTGTTGTGTCTAAGCCCAAAGTGGAATGCAATTTGTGAGTTGTGCACAATTGTGGAGCACAAGTAGTTAGTGGCGTTCAATAAGGGAGGTGTGCAAGCAGGGTGGTGCGCAAGTAGGGATTGGAGCATAAGGTGTGAGTTGTGTTAGAAGTTCTTACTAGCTTTTGGTCAACTTTGATGATTCTAAGTTGATCTGAAATTAATTTATTTAAAAATCACAAAGATAAATTGTGATTCTAGCAAGAATAAGAAGAATATTTGAGTGCAGATGGTTTTGCACTAAAAGAGAAAGTGTGAAGAAGAGAAGGTTTTAGTGCAGCTGGGTTTACATTGAAGAAGCGGAAGAAGAAGAGTGTGTAGCTTATAGGTTTTTTGTAGAGAAAGAATACGTTGGTTAATTTCATGCTACTAAGTAAGTAAAAAAGATGAGAAGAAGGTTGTGAAAGAACAGAGTAGCATTGTATCATCCAACATGTCTCAACAGGTGGAAGATTCTTTTGGTGTTGAAAACTCTTTTAACAGAGAGAATAATATCTTTAGAGGAAGTATAAAGAACCAGCTAGAGGTTGCAAGAGACTATATACATTGTCATTATAAAGAACTAGTGAGTGTAATGGTATATCTTACTCGTTGCAAGTTGGAAGAGGATTGTTTGCCTTCCCCCCTCAGAGTGTAGGGAGAAACAATGGGATGCGATCATTTCCTTCCATCCTCCAAGTATAGGGAGACGAACTGACTTGAAGATTGTTTTCCTAGTCAACCACTGTAATAGTTTTTAAATTATATTGGAGAATCTGTACATTGGTCATTAACATACACAAAAAGGTAATAGCTTCTCTTATTGAGTGGTGAACTTTGTAAAAATATTGTGTGCATATTTTTACTGCTTTTATATTATTTCATGTGACAGGGAAAAGATAATAAGAGAATCAATATCCTAACATGTCAAAAGGTACAGGGATAAAAATAATAAATTGGTTTAAAAATTCCCCAAAACTAATTCACCCCCTCTCAGTGTTAGACATATCACAAACTAGTCCTCTCAATTGGTATATGAGGGACAAGTTCACCTATGTTGGATTCTATATAGTGAAGTTATTATCTTTTGAAGAGTTGAGTTTCTTTCCTGAGTTAACAATTAAGTGCAGTTTTAGTAAAGATTTAGTTTTCTTTAAGCATAAGACCATATCTACCAAGACCATGATGAATAGGAAAAATAAGGAGAAGAGAATTTTGAAGAAGAAGTCCCTATTATCTAAATAAGAGGAAATATCTGGTTCTATATACCTTGATAACAATAAATAAACATCATGTTTGGAAAGTAATGAGAAGGTGTATCAAGTTCCCACCAAGAATATGGATAACCTTCCCACCTCAAGTGATTAGGAGGTATGTGTTAGTACATTTGAAAATTATTCTCATGATGAAAACACTAGCACAAGTGGTTATGATCAATATAAAACCTCTCAAGAATTATCAGTTGATAGATTAATAATGATTATCCATAGCATTCCAAAAGAAAGTGCATCCCTTGTCTGTGGAGTATTTCAATGTATGGAAAAATATATCACCCATCTAGAAGAATAAAATGATGTTTTGGAGAAAGGATTACAATAAAAAATTGTTGAATGTTTAAAGCTCTCCAAATAGTTTGGAGACTTTGAATCAACAAAGAGGGAATTTGAAATAATTTCCTCAAAATGGATCAAATAATTTGAGAAGAAAGATAAATTCAATAAGACTCTATAAGATAAGTTCGATGAACTTGAAAATGAGATGATAAAGAGCACTGAGGTCAAGAGTATACATTTGGAAGAAACTTCCATAAAGTTTAAGGAACTTGACTATTTTTTACAAAATAGAGTGAAGATGCGTGAGGATAAAGTTGAAGTAATGAGGAAGGATTGTGAAGAGAATATAATTATTATTGAAGATTATAAAGTCATCCTCAACATGAAATTTCTATAATTGGAATCTCAGTTGACCAATCTTAAGAATACTCATATTGAGACTTCACAAAATAAGGAAATAATTAGTGCTGGTACTCAATGTTCATTGGAGGATTCTATTATCAAAATAACTCCAACATGTGATAATAAGATCATGACCTCATTCAATGAACTATCACAAGCAGCTGATAAAGTTAAGGCACAATCCATATCCTCTTGTACTAATGTTTCTAAAACTACTTCTACAAAAAGTGTTGGTTGTATGAAAAATTCTAAACAAGTATGGATGAAGAAAGGTGATAAGAAACCTACCACAATAAATAGGGTGGATAGAAATAAGAATTTTGAAAATGACTCCCCACAAAGAGAACAACACATCAAGAAGAAGGACCAACAATCTAATACAGAAGATATAAAGAAGTCCATATTTTTGGTTCAATGTTGGTGCTGCAATAGATTTGGGAATTGTGAAATGGATTTTTGGTACAATCCCTTAAATGTAAAGGCACATAGAAAGCCTATATTAAGGTGTAGAAACCCAAAGAGTAATAAGAAACATCCATAGATCCAGAAGCATCTGTATACTGCAAACAGATTTGGAATGATTGACAACATCTATGAGGTATGCAATAGAAGTGGTCACCAGGTTAGTGAATGTCCATCTCAATATGTATTCAGAGCTAATAAGAAAAGAATACCATGAAATCTAGATAAGAATGAAGAAGCATCCTTGGGAAGTGATTATAATAATTTTGTAAAAACAAATTATCCTACGAATCTTTCAAGAAGGAAAGGTGAGAAGGCCTTAGATTCAAAATATAAGAAGTTCAAGAGTGGTGCATCCAAAAGAACTACCAATAATGATGACACTCAGAAGAAGCCATGTGGAATATCCAATCTCGATGCCTTAGTTCCTAATGACTTATTGGTTATCTAGCCAGAATATTTGAAAAGAATGAGGAAAACGGAAGATACAAAATCTAAGGAAAGTGAAAAAATTAACAAGAATATTCCATATAAAGTAAAGAAATATCTGTGTTTGAGGTGCAATAAGGCTAGTAACACAGTTATAAATTGCATCATATTGATTCCAACTCAAGAAGAATTACTCAAAAGGATGAAAATTTCATTGGGAAATTCTACTTCTTGGAAACCTCTTGAATAAATAAGAATCACACCCAAAAAAATGGAAGAAGTATTGAGATCCACACAACCACAGTAAAAATTGAAGATTATATGTGCAAGTGTGAGGACTTGAGAAAATGGAGCATCATGGTTGAGAAAATCATCCCAGCCTTCCTACTCACATTGAAGAAGTAATAAGGATACACCTTATTCCCTTAAATATTTTTGTATTTTATTTGTTCTGATAATACAGGGAATTGAAGGTGAAGCAAGCTCTTAGGGGGAGAACCTGAGAAGCAATGATTACTGTTAACTCTTTATAGCAAAGCTGAAGAATTTTTCATCCTTATAATATTATTCAATTGGTATTCAAATAACAATATAATGAAGGATAACAATTGAAGAAAATTATGATGAGTGTTTCTCTTGAGGGGGAGACAAATGAATAAGCTTCCAGAGTCAGTATCTCAATTAGTATTAATTTCGGTTTGTATTAAAATCAATTACTCTGAAGATTGTATGAGGATCATGTCATTGGAAAAGGTATGTCATCTCTCAACCACTCATACTTGGTTACTCAAAGTAAAAATTATTTTACAAATAGGGATTAACTAAGTCAATCAGTGACATAAGAAAAGTGAAAGTGCCCCAATTCCACTTATCCTGCCAATTAAACTTGATTTTTTTTTTGGTCTTTTTGTTAAAGTGAGTGAAGGAGTTTAAACTTGATTATTTCATAGAACATTTATTATCTTGAGCCTAGAATGAAAATGTAAATCCCTTGAAGAAAAAGTACATGAGTTATCATCTCATGAGGTATCATTATTAGTGGATAATGGATAGCTTTGTTGTCTAAATCAAATCCTCTTGTTTTCTACACTGAGAATTGTTCAAGTAGACTTATAGTGAAATGGTTGATGGAACATTGCTTAAGAAAGGACTGATACCATTTTTCTATGGACTTTGTTTTTCTTGTCAATAAGGGGGAGATAAAGTGAAATGAAAGTTTGAAAAGTGATGTGGGAGAGAAAGAATTAAAGGTGAGAGAGAAGATTCTCATTTTGAAATTGACACATTAATTTGATGAGAAATTTAAGGTATTGACAACAAAATAAAAAGGGGTAGATTTTTGGGACCACATTGTGTATGAATATTGTATTTGTTGTCAATAGTTTTCAATACTGGTCAAAATGAATAAGTAAATGAAGAAGGTCTCCATAGTTAATGGAAAATGAAATTTAGATGATTGTCGAACTGATCCTAAGTTCAAAAAACTTGTGTCAAAGGAGAAACATTGTTTACAATAATGAAATTAATAATGGTGAAGTATCATCCATCTAAGGATGATTGAAGAAGAATTTGGATTTGAAGAAGACCATGCAATGCTTTATAATTTCATGAGAACCATGTAAGAGATTACTTGAAGAAAAGAATATTATGATTTTCATAAAGTAGAGAATGATGGTTGAAGAAGAATAGAGAGTGTGGAAGGCCTTGGCATTATAATATGGTCATGCATTACACATTTCCTTGAAATTAGATGATTTTTTAACTATTCTTAAATTTACAAATACATGTATCAAAGGCGATACATTGTCTAAAACATTGAAGTTGTTTGAAGAAGCCTCAAGCCTCCACTTTTGGATGAAGAGAGATGATTGGAGTTCTTTGGAATTAATACTCCAAAAAGGAATTGAGGATTTGAAGTGAGGATTAAGAAGTAATTTGGAATTCATATTCCAAATAGTATAAGAAGAAAGAAGGATGATTATTGAAGATGAATAGAACACATAAATTAGTGCATGGCATTGGAAATATGAGAATGGAAAAAACTATGATGATGTTTTTCTGATTTGTATTTCACAAATATCATAAGTTTAGAGAACTTGTGATGCAATCCTTATGAAGGATAGGGGAGTAGAGAAGTGTTTTTGGAAAAGGAAAGAAAGTGGCATGCAATTATAAGTGGCGCTCAAGTATAAGTGGCGCACAAGTGTATGTTGCATGCAATTCATATTTCAAGATCAACACATCAAAATATGACAAAGGAAAGAAAGTGGCATGTAAGTTAAATATTAGCGTGCAAGTGTGGCGTGTAAGTATAATTAGTGTGCAAGTGTGGCATTCAAGTATAAGTGGTGTGCAAGTGTATGTTGTGTGCAAGTCATATTTTAATATCATCACATCAAAATATGACAAAGGAAATAAAGTGGCATGTAAGTGTTAAAGTGGCGTGCAAGTGATGGAGCAGCACTCAAGTGATGGAGCGGCATGCAAGATGAGTTGCATGCCTCATGTGAAGGGTCACCAAAATTCCTATAAATAGATAGCTACCCTCCTCATTTTTCTAATCTCAACACTTAAGAGAAAATTTGAGCTCTGGTCGTGCAAGTAGTAGAAAGTGGCATGCAAGCTAAAGTCTCTCGCAAGTTGGGAGTTATTCATAAGACGCGCATGTAGGTATGCGCGCAAGTAGAGTGGCACGCAAGCAAAGTGGTGCACAAGCAGAAGTGGTGTGAAATTTGTAAGAGGCACTCAAGTAGGGAGTTGTGTGAAATCAGTGTGTTGTGTCTAAGCCCAAAGTGGCACACAAGTTGTGAGTTATTCATAATTGTGGCGTGCAAGTAGTTAGTGGCATGCAAGCAGGGAGGCGCACAAGCAGGGTGGAATGCAAGTAGGGATTGGCATGAAAGATGTTATTTGTGCTAGAAGTTATTACCAGCTTGTGGTCAAATGTGATGATGATAATTTGAGATGGAATTCATTAATTTAACAATCACAAAGATAAATTGTGATTCTAGAAAGAAGTAGAAGAAGAGTTCAATGAAGTTGGTTTTTCACTAAAAGAGAAAGTGTGAAGAAGAGAAGGTTTTAGTGTAGCTTTTTTTGCATTGAAGAAGTGAAAGAAGAAGAGTGTGAAGCTTACATGTTTGCTACAGAGAAAGAAAAGGTTGGTTACTTTCATGCTGATAAGTAAGTAATAAGGAGAAGAAGAAGGTTGTGGAAGAACAAATTATCACTGTATCATCCTATAGGTCTCAATAGGTGGAAGATTATTTTGTTTTTGAAAACTCTTTTAACAGAGAGAATACCATCTTCATAGGTAGTATAAAGAACCAACTAGAGGATGAAAGAGACTATCTACACTAGTATTATAAAGAACCAGTGAGTGTAAGGGTATATCCTACTCGTTGCAATTTGGAAGAGGATTGTTTCACTTCCCCCCTCTGAGTGTTGGGAGAAACCCTGGGAAGTGATTATTTCCTTCCCTCTTCCAAGTGTAGGGATCCACACTGACTAGAGGATTGTTTTCCTAGTAAACCACTATAACAGTTACTACATTATAGTGGAGAATCCGTGTACTGGTAATTACCATACATGAAAAGGATGTAGCTGCTCTTATTGAGTGGTGAACCATGTAAAATTATCATGTTCATATTTTTACTACTTTCATATTATTTCATGCAACAGGGAAAAGATAATAAGAGAATAAAGATCCTAACAGGTCAAGAGGTACAGGGATAAAAATAATAAATTGGTTTAAAAATTCCCCAACATTGATTCACCCACCCTCTCAGTGTTTGGAATATCCCAAACTGGTCATCTCAGATGTTTTAGTTCAAATAGTTTGGACCATTATTTGTAGGGAAAGGGTGACAATTTAGGACTCATTGATCAATAATGTCCTGGAATCATTCAAACATAGATAAGGGATTTTTCTTGCCCCTGACTTGTGTTTTTTGGAGAGTGGGATATGACATATTGCATAGAATCTATGGGGAATATAAAGACAGGGAAAACATATACTAAAGATGAACTTTCCTTTGGCTGACATACCATTTTTGTGGGTCTACTTTTGCAGAGTTGTCAGGGCATTGTCTTCATAGTCAGGAAAAAGTGTTTGTAGGACACTGGCCTTCCATGTCCGATGGCCAAGAAGTTTTATGGAAATTTAAATTTGTTTTGTTGTTGAAGACCATAGTGGGTGGCCTATTGAGGGAACAATATCTAAAAGTATGAGGGAATTTGTATTGGATTTTATTGAGAAACCTATTCCACAAGAATTTGTCTTGTGTAAAGGAGGGGTGATGCATGTTATAGTTTAACATCGTACAAACAAGACATTTGATACTAATGATTTGAATTCATTTTACTCTATCTAGGGGATAAAAAATATACATTTCACATGGTGTACTGACCAGAAATGTTCTATCACTTTCAGGCATGAGAGGGTAGAGAGGATGTGAATTATAATCTAGGGGGATTCCAAAATTGAGGAATGAGGTGAGATGTAAACATCATTGGGGTGTACAAAGGTGTAGGTTCTGGGAATAACAGAAGCATGGTTGGGATGGTACAAAAAATTAATTTTTACCATGATCAATTATTATCCAGGGATCAATACGATGATGAAATCCAATATCCATGGAATAGAATCAAATATTTAGATAAAGAAGGAAGAATCCATAAACATTTAGAGAGGATCTTGCACATCATGTTTATAATTAATTTAATTAATTTCATAAAGAAAATAATACTTGTATCTTCAGTATTTTATTTGTTTATAATATTGATAATCTAGAATGACCCTTCTGGATTATCTTGTTGTTCTTTCAAGGATCCAAAATATAATCCCTTTATTGGTGATCCACACATGCTCCGATGGACTCTGATAGAAACCACTTGTTCTCTGGGTGCTAGAACAGTGAAGTGAGTGTCTTCTGTCAGTCGTTCTTGATCACTTGTTCTTCGGCCTTGAAGAATGTCTCTCAATCTTGGGAGGAGCGGGAAGAGGATTCAAGAGAAAAAAAATTTATCTCAACAATTCTCAATTCACTGGGTGTGCAGTTTGGTACATGGTACAATAAACATATGTGTCTATTTATTGATATGGGGCTTCAGTTAAAATATTTAATTGCATAACAATAGTTAAATAAATTCATAATCTTAGAAAAAACTCGTGCTATTAATAATAATACCGCATCATTATTTATAGTGTGCCAACTTTCACAAAATTGAATTATAAATAAAATTTCGTGTCACAAAATAATAGCAGCGTTATTTTAATTTGTGCCAACTAGTTAAATAATTATTTATCATCTTGAATATAATTATTTTTCTAATGGACCACCCTTGGTCTTATAGAACTCCAATTCCATTAATTGAGCACTCGAATAAATTGATAAATAATTTATTCTCATAAATAAATATTTTAGTTACAAACTATAAAATAAATATTTATTAAATGTTCAATAAAATAATTAAATATATTTTACCCACAATCTAGTGAATAAATATTTATTTAATTTATAGAATCATTTTAACTTGAATAAAATTATTCCACTATATTGAGAATGATATTTATTAATTAAATTCAAATAGAATTTAACTGAGACCACTAGAAGCACTTAGTGTGTGACCCTCTAGGATTATTTCTCATTATAATTAGGCGGGCTTGCCTAAAGTCCAAGGGTACTATCTTGAAACAGGTCAACGAACCCAAGAGAAAGAACTTAAAGTCACAAAAATGACATCCACATACAAATGCTCACTATTTAATATAATCTCTTTGTCGCAATATCTCATCAAGTAGGTTTCATGATAATTTCATCGACTTTTATGCTTGATATGTCATTATTTGACTACCTAAAATAAACTCATCGTTACACCTTGGACATGGAATTTTGAGAGATGGTTATATTTCAATAAAAGGACTGAGATATCAACTTTCATAAATAGAAGTGACAAATCCTTCCTCGACTTATCCATTAATAGCATGCCACTCGTGACACAACCAACGTACCATACTTCCCACCAACTTTCTGTGTGATAGTTTTTATCAGTAAATAAAAGTGTGTGAATCATGACACGTATTAATGATAATACTAAACTCTAAGGATAATTACACACGCTCGCATATAGAAATATCTGATGACACCAAAACATGCGGAATTTATACTGTCGGATCTGTTCTCATAATATTTTTTCTTGGAGATTACCAAGTGCGAACTTCATGAGAGGAAGTCTCATCTGCTTACGAGTACTCACACTTGACATTTTACATGCTATGTGTCCCGTCATAGTATGTCATCTAATTGTATAACTATATTTAAGAAAATTGTTATAGCATTTCAAGGTTCTTATCATAGCGAGGAACTTCCATGACCTTATAAATGCAACAAATACTCTAGGACATTATTACATCATAGTCACAAAGAAAAAAGAAAAATATATAATAAAATGTTTAATATTTAAATACATTAAATATCCAAGTAATTTAAGTACATTAAATTGGTTCTAGGAAACCAAATCTTACAAACTACAACTTGGACTAGTGTCAACTGCCTATGACTTTCAATTTTCTAGACCTCACATGGTGATTATGTTTCTAATGAGTCAAGGCTTTAGTCAAGGGATTCTACACGTTGTTTTTTGTGGAAATACTTCTCACTAAAACTTCACCTCTCTTAGAAAAAACCCTTAAGATATAATACTTCTGAAGTATATGCTTCATCTGTTGATGTGACCTTGTCTCTTTTGTAAGAGCCACCACTATAGTATTATCACAGTATAGTATGATGGGATCTTTACTTCTAGGTATCACATCCAACTCATGGAAGTAGATTTGCATCCAAAATGCTTCTTTAGATACCTTATAAGCTGTGATATACTCAGAATCTACTATATAATATATGACCACACTCTACTTTGAGCTCTTCCATTTCACTACACCTCTATTCAAAGTGAATATGTATCCTGTTTGCGACTTCATGTCATCTTGATCAGTTTGGAAACTAGCATCTGCATATCCTCTGATGACTAGTTCCCCATCTCCTCCATAAACTAGGAACATATCCTTAGTACACCTTAGATACTTTAATATGGTCTTGACTTCCATCTAATGGTGGTCACCTAGGTCAGATTGATATCTTCCTACTGCACTCAATGCATAGGTGACATCCAACCTAGTACAAAGCATGGCATACATGACTGACCCAATCACCGATGTGTATGGAGTCCTTGAAATTATCTCTCTTTCCTCATGTGTCTGAGGAAATATTTTCTTGGAATGATGAATTTCATGTGATGTTGGAAACAATCCCCTCTTGGATTGTTCCATACTGAATCCCTTTAGTATCTTATCAACGTATGTACTTTGAGTTAGGCCCAACAATCTCTTGGATATATCACGATGGATCTTGATCCCAAGAATATATACTGTCTCGACCAAGTCCTTCATAGAAAAGAATTTATTTAACCATGCCTTAATAGATTTTAATACAGGTATCCCATTTCCAATAAGTAATATTTCATCAACATATACTATTAGGAAAATGACTGCACTCCCACTAAACTGTTTGTATACACAGGGCTCGCATTCATTCTTGATAAAACCAAATTTTGTTATGGATTCATCAAAAGAAATGTTCCATGACCTGGATACTTTCTTTAATCCATAAATAGATTTTTGCAACTTTCATACCTTATTAGAATGCTTTTTTTCATAAAACCTTCAAGTTGTGTCATGTAGACATCTTCCTGAAGGTTCCCATTAAGGAAGGTTGTTTTGACATCTATTTTCCAAATCTCATAGTCATGGTAAGCATAAATGGACAATAGAATTATGATGGATTTAAGCACTACAACTGGTGAAAAGGTTTCATCCTAGTCAATTCCTTGATGTTGTTTAAACCCTTTTGAAACCAGTTGTGCCTTATAGGTACTGAATTGTCCTTCCAGGTCTATTTTCTTCTCGAATACCTATTTTCAACCAACAGGATTTACATCAAATAGAGGATCTACCAAAATCCAAACTTGGTTTTGGTACATGGAATCCATTTCAAAATTCTTGGCTTTTTTCCACTTGGTAACATCTGTGCCACTTATTTATTCCTTGTAGGTTAGAGGATCATTATTAACAACTAATAATGAGCCACCATCCTCAGTAAGTAGAAAATTGTACCGTTCTAGTTCTCTAATATCTCTTATACTCCTATGAAGTTCTTGTGTCTCTAGAATAGTTCTTTCTTCCATGGGGATTTATGGAATCTACTCTTGTACCAACTCTTGTGTACCTTAAGCCTAAAATTCATCGAAGTCTATCTCGCTCTTAATATCTCTTTTAAAGATGTTATCCCTCTCAAAAAATATGTTGTATCTTTCCACTATAAATTTTTTTCTAAGGGGTTGTATAGGTAATATCCCATTGTTTCCATAGGGTATCCTATAAATGTACACTTTGTGCCTAAGGGTGAAATTTTGTTACCTGAAGAGGCCTTAACAAATGCATTGATTCCCCACACATGTAAATTCGATAACATGGATTTATTTCTGTTGTAGAACTTATATGGAATACCATTTATTGATTTAGTTGGTAATTGGTTTAGTATGTGTGACACTATTTGTAACGCATATCCCCAAAAGGATAATGGAAGACTCAAATGACTCATCATTGATCTCACTATGTCCAAAACTGTGTGGTTCCTCTTTTTTCTCACACCATTCCACTAGGGTGTGTAAGGATGAGTGAGTTGGGATAAGATCTCAAACTCCCATAAGTAATCAATGGAGTATTTATTAAGGTATTTTCCACCTCATTCTGAGAAGAGTTTCTTAATATTCTTACCAAGATGGTTCTCAAATTCATTTTTTTATTCTTTGAACTTATCAAAATAATCTGAATTATGCCTAATTAAGTAGATATATCCATATCTACTAAAATCATTAGTAAAAGTTATGAAGTATGAGTACCCTCCCCTTGCTTCAACTAGAAATTGTCCACACACATTGGTATGAACCAATTCAAGAAGTTCTTTAGCCCTTTATCCTTTCCCACTAAATGGATATTTGGTCATTTTTCCTTGTAAACATGCATAACATACACCAAGTTGTTTTAGTTTGAAAGAATCTAAATATACATATTGATGTAACTTTGTCAAGAATTTATCATTTACATGACCTAGTCGGTGATGCCAAACATGGGTGTGGTATGAGTCATGTGAATTATATTTTTTATCCATTTCCATTAATTAGTTTGTGTAATCCAACACATAAAGACCATTGTATTAATGGTCCCTACAAAAAAATGTTATATTTGTAAAAGAAGAAACATTCATTTCCAAACTTGAAAAAATATCCATCTGTATCTAATCTGGATACATAAATGATGTTTTTAGTAACAGAAGGTACATAATAATAGACCTTTAACACAAAGATCATCCCAATTAGCAATGTGAGGTGATAGTCCCCAACAACTATATCAGCAAGTCTGGCTCCATTGGCTGCTTGCAGTTCTACCTCCCCTCGGTCAATCATCTTGAATCTTTTTGGTTCCTGTATTTGGATACATATGTGAGAACCACAAGCAGTATCTAATACCAAATTCACCTGAATATTCCCTTTTCTTCTTAGGATGGGTGCAGTTCTTCTTCCAGTGGCCTTTCTTTCCACATGCGAAACAAATAGCCTCTTGTTCCCTTGCCTCCCCTTTGATATTCCTTTTCTTGGAAGGTTGTGAAGAATCTTTGGGATTAAATATCTTCACCTTCCCTTTACACTTATTCACCATAAGGATAGAAGGCTTTTCACACTTTATATATTTTTCCATTTGGAGAATGAGGATAAGAATATCGGATAGAGACTTATCAATTTTTTTCATGTTGAAATTGACAACAAAGTTAGAGAAACTATGAGGGAGTGATGCAATAATGAGATTTGTGCCTAGATCTTCAGGGATTTTAAACCCTAGAACCTCCAGGAACTAAATGTATCCAATGATTTTGACTACATGAGGCCCAGATGGGGTACCCTCTCCAATCTTACTCGGAAAGAGTACCTTGGTGATCTCAAACCTTTTTTGTCTTTCTCTCGCCTAGTAAAGACCATGTATGTTCTTGAGAATACTATAAGAACCCATGTTTTCATGAGACATCATGAGCTCAATAGACATTGATGACAGCATCAAACATTGAATGTTGATTGTGTTGTTCATATGTTTCTTATAGACCAATAAATCCTCATCACTTTCCTTTTTGGTAGGAGAATCAGGTAATGCTGACTCCAATATGTAAGACTTCCATTCATGGTGTATGATATCTCAGAGGCATATAAACCATTCTGGGAAGTTACTTCCGGTGAGGATGTTGTCTTTATCCATAATCGATCACAGGGATAGTGTGGTTGGAGATCTTGTCATTTTTATTCTACAATTAAAAGATCATATCATTAGTACTTTCTTGATTTTTATGAGAAATAATAAATTAATTTTATTAAGTCTCGCACTATTTTATCAAGTCCCAATGACCCTCACCATTGAACTCGGAATGTTCAGTTGTCATGAAATACTAGTGTAAAGGATCCATATTCCTCTTCGTATAACCCCAACAAGGATTGGTCAAGCTATTTGAAGGTATTTAGGTAGGAAGGTCTTTGCCAACTGCGAGCTTGCAACTCCTTGATATGTTGAGTAGACTCCCCAATCCTGAAATCCTGACTTTAGATTTCCTCAACTCCTGCCTCCAATATTACACTAAGTCTAGAAAGTTCTACTCCTCTTGATGTAATATGGTTAAGTCAAACCGAAAACTTTCATAAGATATTCTTGTATAAAAGTAAGTGTCCCAACAAGGGTTGGTCAAACACATAGTTTTATTGAGTTTTTCCCTTAATCAAGTAACAGAAGTCTTGGTATGACTTAATATTTTATTTGAGGTATTTTTATCTCTTATTAATGAATTTATTATTATCATCATCACAAGCTTTTTAATATTAATTATAACTTACTTAAGTGATTAACCATTTCTTGGTAATATTTATGCATAAGCTTAGTTTATTTTAGTTCCATCTTGCATACTTTTTTAATACATTAATTATGTGATTACAAAAACACATCCATAATGATAAAACATGAAACTAAAAGAAATAAAATAAAGCAAAGTGAATGATCACAATATTTTCTAATGGTTAGTTTATCTAGTAGTTGATAAACTAACCCTGAACTACGGTAGAAACACCTTGAACCTTTTGGGCTTGTGTTTAAAACTTTCCACTTGTCCACCTTTGTATCTCCTGGGATTGGTTTCATCTCAGCTCTAGCTTGAACTGCATCCTCTATCTTGGGAGTTCAATCCATTACATATTCTTTTAAACTCACATGTGGGTGAGGGGTAAAAAGGGGGTTTATATAAAAGAAACCATGGGCATGCAGGCCCTACATATTAATAAGGAGAGATGGCTCGCATACCAATAATTAATTTAATAAATAAATTAAAATGAAACCATTCACATACAAAGGTCTTGCTCTATCTCATGATCACCCACATACATGCAATGAGTTACACATTTAATGAAACTAGTTTTCAATTATTTAATAATTCTTATTAATATAAATTGTTCTCGAATCGATTAATTATTATCTTTAATTAATCGATACTTTTATCTTAATCCTTTTCTGAATTTCATTTAGATTATCATCTATCATAATTTTAAACAAATAAATTCATTTAAAATTATCTTTGTATGTAATTTGTACCTTGGAGGAAACCCGATGAATTCCTGTTCATAACTACCCAATGAGTATAAATAAACATTATGCAGATATTTAATTAAACACATATCCATAAAACACCTATCACGTGGTGTGCCTCAGCTTTATGCCTACACCATAGACACTTCTCAAGGGTTTGTATAATATAATAATAAATTTTAATAAATCTATGTAATTTGGATGAGTAAATGGAATGTACTATAATTCACCATCCATCTGAAGTACATACTCGGGGATATGGTGTGTAAATGTACTTCATAAATATTTGGAGTACATGGAGTTTCCAGTGGGCCACACACCGTGTAGTATCTGTGTTACACGGTCTCCAGTCGGGCAAGCCGTGTATGAGGTACACGATCCAACCCTAACCCGAAGGGACTACATGTCGTGTCCAGTGGCCCACATGGCGTGTAATCTTTAAAATGTGTTCCACCTATTCCTAGTAAATACACTGAGTCTTTAAGACTTATAAAAACTCCAATGACATAGATTAGTTTGGCAGACCAGTCCTGGTTCATTGAACCTTGATACATGGTGTGTGAATCCAAATACACGCCAATTATTCTGGTGTTGTACGGCCAGGAACCTTTGGAAACTTTGCATGAGATCCTCTATTTTATTTTACTCAAAATTAAAAGAAAATATCATTTCTGTAAGGTGAACAAGAAATGAAAAGAGATAGAATAGATCTTAAAATATAGATTACAAGAATGATTAACCTTGAATGAAAAACTAAATTACTAAACTGTAAATCAACTATGAATTATTTAAATAATTATAAACTATGATGTAACCCCTCTGATACCACTTGTAGGTTCTGAGCATAGCGGAAGCGTGGTTGAGACGGTACTCAAATTTAATTTTTACCATGATCAATGATTATTCCGGGATCAATATGACAATGAATGTCAATCTCTACAGAATAGAATCAAATATTTAGATAAAGAAGGAAGAGGCCTGAAACATTTAGATAGAATCTTGCACATCATGTTTATTATTAATTTAATTAATTTTATAAAGAATATAATACTTGGATCTTCGGGTTTTTCTTCATTGATGATTTTGATCATCTGGAATGACCTTTCTAGATTATCTTATTGTTCTTGAAAGGATCCAAACTAGAATCCCTCTAGTTGTGATCCACATGTGTTCCAATGGCCTTTGATCAACACCACTCATTCTCTAGGTGCTAGAACGGTGAAGTGAGTGTCTTGTGTCGGTCATTCTTGATCACTTGTTCTTCAGTCTTGAAGAACTTCTCTTGTTATTGAGAGTGGTGGGAAGAGTATTTGAGAGAGAAATTATATAGCTCAATAATTATCAATTCACCAGGTGTGGGGTTTGGTACATGGCACAATAGATGTATGTGTCTATTTATTGACATGGGGATCTGGTTACAATATTTAATTGTGTAACAGCTATTAAATGCATTCATAACCTTATAGAAAACCCATGATATTAATAATAATACCGCGTCATTATTTATGGTGCGCTAACATGCGCAAAACTGTATTATAAATAAAATTCTGCATGACAAAATAATAGGAGTGTTATTTTAATTTATGCCAACTAGTTAAATAATTATTTATCATCTTGAAAATAATTATTTTACTATCAGACCAGACATGGTCCACTCAAACTCCACTTCCATTTATTAAACACCAAAATAAATAAATAAATAAATAAATTATTATCTTAAAAAAATATTTTATTTACAAACTGGTAAATAAATATTTATTAAATGTTAAATAAAATAAATAAATATATTTTACCCACAATATGATGAATAAATATTTATTTAATTTATGTAATCATTTTAACTTGAATAAAATTATTCCACTATCTTGAGAATAATATTTATTAATTAAATTCAAATAGAATTTAACTGAGACCACCAGAAACACTTATTGTGTGGCACTTTAGGATTCTTTCTCGTTGGCATTAGGTAGGATTGCCTAAATTCCATGGCACCCAAGAGAAAGAACTTAAAGTTTCAACAATGACATCCACACATGAACTCTCACTGTGTAATATAATCCCTTTGTTGAAATATCTCATAAAGCATGTTTCATGATAGTGTCATCAACTTTTATGCTTGATATGTCATTCTTTGACTACCTAAAATAAACTCATCATTACACCATGGCCATATAATTTCACATGATAGTTATATTTCAATCAAAGGGAAAAGATATCAACTTCCATAAATGGAAGAGACAAATCCTTCATTGATTTATCCATTAATAACATGCCACTCATGACACAACTAGCATACCCTACTTCTCACCAACTGTTTGTGTGATGGTTTTCATTAGTAAATCAAAGTGCATGAGCCATGAAATGTATTAATGATAATCTTAAATTCTAAGGATCATTATACACACTCAGAGATATAAATATCCAATGACACCAAAACATGTGGAATTCCTACTGGCGGGTTTGTTATCATAATCTCTTGCCTTGGAGATTACCAAGTACGAACTTCATGAGAGGAAGTCTCATCTACTTAAGAGTACTAACACCTAGCAGTATGCATGCTATGTGTCCCATCATAGTATGTCATCCAATCGTAGAACTATATTTAAGAAAAAAATTATAGCATTTCAAGGTTCTTATCATAGCGGGGAATTTCCATGACCTTATCAATGCAACAAATACTCTAGGACATTATTACATCATAGTCATGAAGAACAGTGAAAAATATGTAATAAGATGTTTAATATTTAAAAAAATTAAATATCCATGTAATCAAAGTATATCCAGTTGGTTCTAGGACACAAACTCTTACAAAAGGTAGGAAAATCCTCTCCTTAGGATGAATTTACCTTTGGTTAACATGACAGTTTGTGGGTAGCATATGTAGAGCCATCAGGACATTGTGTGTATGGTCAAACAAAGGTTTCCACAAGACATTATCTATCCATTTCCGATGTCCATGGATGGTTATGGGGATTCGTACCTTTCTGGATATAGAGTATGTTGTGTGAAGAGGAATCCTAAACATGAAAAGGGAGTATTTCATGTTGAACTTTATTAGGAATAATAGGAATAAGTTGAGGCATTTTTATCCTATCCATGTGAGTTGTTTCCTTATGTAGGTCTGACCCTTGTGCAGGAAGGGATAGGATAATTCTATTTCATGGATGGACCTGAAATATGAGGTTCATATGTCACTATGTATCCTATGATGATAGGAATCAAGCCGTATGTAGTTATTTTAAGTTTTATCCATATGCTGATCTGGTTCACGCCTATAAATGGGGAACCTATTTTTTTTGTTTTCACATGGGGTTACCAATGAAATGGGACTCGCATTGAACATTCCTATACACACTAGTGGAAATACTATATTTAATGTCGAAGTAATGATGTTGGTTTTTTCTAAACTGACGCTAATAGTATGTGGGAGAAATTTTTTGCCTCAGTTTTTAGTAAAACCGACGCAAAAAAATTTTAATATTAGTTTTGGCATCGTTTTTTAGTAGAAACGACACCAAAAACCTTGAAACAGATGCTATATGGAGTTAGTTTTTCAAAAAATTGATGCAAAAAATAAATTAAAAAAATGTTTTGGTGTCGGTTTTTAAAAAAACCGACGCCATTAATCCTACATGTGGGATATTTCTACTTCTTTTTTTATAAAAAACAACGCCATATATTAAAAAAACATATTTATGACATTGGTTTTCTAGAAAACCAACACCATATGTTATATTTTTGAACTCTTCAGCATCATTTTTTATAAAAACCATCACCGAAAGTCATTTAAAATTAGTCAAGATCAGGAAAACCTTATGTTTTTTTATCTTTGAATGCTCAATTTCGGTGGATACTCTCGACTCACAATGAATTAAAAGGCATATTTGTGATCTTAAACCATCATTTTTTTATTTTCTTCTATTTTCACGATCTACAGTTTGATTTCCTGATTATCTCCCCATTTTTCATCATCTACGGGTTATGTTTTCTTCTAAAACTTATTTTTGCCGACATTCAACTGCAATTTGATTTTAGTTTGTTGTTCATATTTATTTTTCATTTTTACAATCATTTTTTGTATAGATATTTCAGTTTCTAACCTTCCAAATCATTTTACATCGAAAATTTCAGATTTGGATCTATTTTCATGTTAAAATGTGAATTTTGTAAGCTTTTTTTAATTTTGAAGATAAATTAGTTATCATTTAATATGTTTTTGATTTTATTCAATTATTAGTTTATATTTTATTATAAATTTGTTGAAAATGGTTAATAGTATCCATAAAAGTGATCATCCCATATTGATTTAATTTATTTTTGTTTAATTTAGTTTAGTCTAAGATTTTTCAATTTGGTTTAAATCTGGTTGTGTCTATTTAGGACAAGTTTGTTTGATTTGGTTCAATTCAATTCAATTCATCTCATATAAAATCAAATGCATGATCTTTTTATTTTTATGCAATATTTCATGTGTATAAATGCAAATAATATTTTTTTCATTGTACTGCCTTCAGGCATGTATATCACATACTATCTATTCACTATTATTTTGTGAATTTTAACACTACCAAAACTATTAATAGTGTACTCACTCAATTGGATGAATTCACACTGTTATGATTCCTTCAATATGCATGATTCTCACTTCCCACAATACTATATCTCTATTGTTGTATGATGCGTGCAAACACATAACAGTTTCTCAACATCACATACACTTTTGGAAGCTGTAACACCCCAAGATTTCATAGTGTGTTATTTCTTCAAAATAATTCAATAACTTGCACTACACGCAACACCGAGTTCAATCACACCTTGACTTACAAAAAAAAAGGCCATTAAAAGAGGTCATTAATAGTATTAACTAAATTTTAAACTTTATATAATCCTTATAATTTTAGAATCCATATTATGAGTTTCTTAGTCATAATGCAAGAACAGATTCATTTTCAGTATTTCACTTTTATCAACTTCTAATAGTGAAACCTTTTTAAATACAATATTTTAAATTTTTTGACTAAATGGGGACATCAAAAAATTTAAAATGAAACACCCCAAGCTTCCACGGTACGTTTCCCTTTGAATAATGTGATAGCGTGTGTTGTACGCAACACCGAGTTCTAACACACCATAACCAATCAAACTAGCCGTTATAAATAGTAATACCTACTTTTTGAAAATATATATATTTTATATTTCAAAATGGACTTCATTTTTGGATTCAGAATATCAAATTTAGCCTAAGGTGAAATTTTGGTACTTTTCGGATAACTTTCATATTTTGATGAATAGTGAAAATTACTAAATTTTAATTAAAAACAACTTTTTTAATCAAAATAATTAATAGTGATAAATTGTGAATTTGAGTGGTTTTAAAGTATATTTAGAATATATTTTTACCATTTAATATAATGTTGGTCATTGGACATAATTTTACAATTAAACCGAACATAAACAAGTGTCAATCTTTTGATAGTTATTACCTCTTAAAAACACGCTTTTTGTTTTGACAGCGGGAATTAATTTTAAATTAATTTCTGCCACTTCTGTGTTTTGAATTTAGAAAAATGGATTCCATATTTGGAATCAGGATGTTCAAATTATGTAAATAGGTAACTTTTATTTTTACACATTTTGAATAATTACTGCGGTAAATATTTTATTTACCATGGTTAAAGGGTAAATCCGGTAAATAAGGGTTAAAAAAATAATATTATAATAATACTAAATTACCCTAAAACGTGTCTTAACCCTATTGGTTGATACATGGTCGACCATGGGCATCTTTGGGTCTGTTTTGGGACCCCATGGATCCACTTGTAAGTGATAATGACACATTATATTAATAAAGTTAAAATAAAAATAAAAATGGCATAAGCTTACATCTTTTAGAAGAACAATTTTTACATAGGGTTATACATGTTGGATTTTCGATTATAAATATTCATTAGAAATCTAAAAAGATTTCCTACATAATGATATTTTATTTATAATTTTTAGACATCAAATAATTTAAATTATTAATGACACAATAATGATGCAATGTTTACCTCATTAATAAATCATTTAAATAAATAAGATTATAATGATTAAAATATTATCTAAAACCTGTCCAATTCTTATTGGTTGATGTTATTTAGAATATGAGTCATCTTATCTTCGACCTCAATGATTTTTGGACCATTATAAACCGAATACAAATATATTATAAAGTAATACTTTCACACTTTCCTAAAGAGCCCCTCCTCTCCCTTATAAAAGGAGACCACTTCTACTCATTCCTCACACCTCTCAAGCCACTTGGCTCGTCCAAACTCTGCCCAACTAAGCTCCCCACATCCCTCTCCTCCTCCTTGAAGCTTCCCCTTAGGCAGAAAGCATTTCAACAAGTCCTTTGGTTCTAACCAAAGTGAGTTACCTAAATTAAAGGTAACGATTTCTCTTAAATTATTTTCATTTATTTTGCTTCTCCAACCCCCAAACTCTTTTTATTTCCTTTCTTTTGTAACAACACCAGTATCCTCAATATACTAGGATGTTGTTATAAGAAGGATTCAAACTACACATACACACAACTCCATCTAATGGATGATGAACATAATGTTTCTGTGGATGGCAAACTAACGCCTCACGAAACGATGATTGTTCAAATACATCTTACCGCCTCTCATGGTGGCCATTATGATGGCACTGTAATTAAATATGATATTAATGATATATATTTTATATATAAGCTTCTGTAATTCCATTTTATTTCATACCATTATTCGTTTCATGTTATATATACATACGATAATTTCATTTGAGGAAGTGCGGACTACCGCCCCCTTAAAATGATATGACTCGTTCATACCACACATGGAACGTATAAAGGATGGTGTTAATGAACTTAAGTAACATATATAAAATATTATATTATACTGGAATAGTAATATACCTATGTATCATTTGGATTCAATTCTTTTAAAATAAAAATTAAATGGAAGTAGCGTTCGTGCGTACGTACGGACTACCGTCTCCACGAACACGGTGAGATCCATCCTCCATCGTATCCATTCAAGTCTTATTCTCATTTTAGGGTTAAAAATAATGTTAATATCATTCTGATTATGAATAAGATTTAATCTATCCATTACAAACATGTCTTACGTAACCAAACATTTAAGAAGAACGAATCGATTATCACCTGAAACGACGATAATACTAAGATATTATTAATAAAGTAATGTTAAAAGATCATATATGATATCATATTAATGTATATGATTCTTGTATAATTTAATAACAATTATTTCACCATTATACAGGAGGTTAACCTACCCCAACCAAGGAAAAGTTCAAGGTAAGGGGTTTTCATCTCACTCCTTATTCCCGTGAGATTCATGCCATATTGCCACCATTACCTTTTGTGTGGTGTATGTACTACCCATAATTATATTCTTTGTGTAATACACTCTAATTTATGTGTATTTACATATTAATTGTATGATACATCTTTCATGGGTTGTATGTTTCATAAGTTACCAAATTGGTAAGGGTTATTTCACAATCTCTTCATTATCCGAGGTTGTATTATACGTAATAATCTACTGGGATCTCTTTATCATCCACATCCATGTTTCTTCGAAATGTATTTCAAAACATTTTTACTATTTACAAGAATATGGGTTAAAGTCATTTATACCCTTGTTTGACTTTTTATAAGAGGTTTATAAAGGAATCTTTCCGTCGTTTTCAAAACAAGGTCCTTTTTAACCTTTTCGACAGAATTGAGGTAAGAATGTTTTTTTAACTTATACGGCGGGTGTGGTTATTTTACGCCGTTATAAAATCTTCAAAGCTTCCCTTACAAGCTTAAAAGAATATTTTCAAAGAAAATGTTTTATTTTATATGGATCTTAAATGATTTCAAAATAAAAGGAGATATTTCTTTAAAAAGAATTTTGATTTCATCTATGTCAACATCCTTTGATGGATTTTACGCTTATTTGAAGTTTATTTATTATAATACAAAACTTCTATATTGTATTGAAGGTTTTGTGATATGTTTGACTGTGGATGTGCTATTTTATACCATTCATAGTTTATGGTGAAACTATTGACATTTCGTATGCTAGTTTTAATCCGAATGTTTATGTTATATTTCAAACTTTTCTTCAGATGAATGTGCTAAACAAGTATGTTCCGGGTTGGGGACCGGTAAAAGTAAGCCCTCCAGGTTGGGGACTGGTAAAAGTAAGCCCTCCAGGTTGGGGACTGGTTAAAGTAAGCCCTCCAGGTTAGGGACTGGTAAAAGTATGCCCTCCGGGTTGGTGTCCGGTTATTAGAGGCACTCCGGGTTGGTGTCCGGTTATTAGAGGCACTCCGGGTTGGTGTCCGGTTATTAGAGGCACTCCGGGTTGGTGTCCGGTTATTAGAGGCACTCCGGGTTGGGTTCCGGTTAGAAGTAACCCCTAGGTCTTGGGATGAGGCCTAGACAATGAAATTAACGTTTGACATTATGCATTCCAACATTATGAAAGTGGTTATTGATTTTTGCATGTGATTATTCGATTAGTAGAATATCCATGTGAATAAGTAAATGGCATTATTTCATTTTATTTATGCCATACCATGTTGAAAGTTCATATTTAAAAGGCGTTTGTTTTAGTTATACATTGCCTTAAATGTTTATTCTTATTTATGAAAGTTTCCGCTATATTGTTATCCTTACTGGGCATTTGAGCTCACCCCCTTTTTATGTTTTATTTTTCCCAGGATATGAAGAAGTAAGTTATGAATGACCTGCAGGGATTTTTTATGAGGGGTTAATAGTGTGGATTGTGGAAACATTATGTTGTTGTAGTAGTTTTTCATTTTATGATGTAATGTAAAACTTATGAATATATCTAGTGTTTCCAAGGCTAGTAAACCAATCGGTCTTTCGAGATTTGATCTTTCTTGTGATCATGCCAATGTTATGTAATAATGCACCGACTCTGGGTAGCTGGGGTCGGGGAGTTACAGAAGCACACACTCACTATCCATGCTTCTCTCATGCAAATCCAATCACACATACTATCTTTTTTGCAATGATCACTCACATGCAGTATTCATATAATCTTTATGAATTCATATTGTATATACATCATGATTTTCTGTATATTTGACATGGTATTTTACATGGTTTTACTTGCATGAGCTTATGAATATAATCTCAAATGATTATTCATTTATGTATGCATTAAATTATCCACTTATTTGTTCATACATACCCTTAAATTCATTATTCTATCACGTAAGACACAATTTCATTGTGTATTCTTCCTTTATGTGATAGAATCTCACACTACCTCTTGGATTCATAGTATGTGCATGTAATTAAAATAATATCTCTACACAAGCACATAGTCACCATTATTTATACAATAATATAATCACTGTTAAAACCAATACACAAATATTTGGTTATCTGTTTTTAATGCTCATCGCAATACACAATGAACTTTTTCACTGATTTGTGGTTTCTAAAAAAATCATTGCATAAACCAACGAGTATTCATAAGAATATTGAATTTATAAATTGCTTCACATAACTCAGTTCATTGTGATGCTAAACTAGTTTGATAAACACATATATTTTTATCATGATAGTTTCTACTCCTTTGGGAGTATTATGATTGATTTCACTTATAATATGAACATTCACTCTAATTATTATTTCATATTACTAATAATAAGTAATTTCTCATTTGTTAAATTAATTCAATTTTCAATAATTTTGACACATGAAACATTGAAATACTGAAACAAATATGTAAAATGAACTAATAAATTTTAGAAGATTGATATTACAATTAAATTATAATATCAATATAACACATGTATATAATATGAAAATAAAAAGTTTGCTATTTCTAAATGTGTTTCATATCTGATGTTTTTTATCTGATTATCAATAGTTTTTTTAAATGTGTTTCTGTTTATAATTTATCTATATATATGTAGAGACCCGAAGCATGACGTACATTGACATTACATTACATTTTCAGAATACTTAATACATAACAAAAACACACACACAAGGACCGTAATAGTTTAGTGTCTTTGGAATCTCAGAATATAATCCTCTAATCCTGGTGAAAGATCTTCAACATCTCCCATAAAGATCTTCCTTTTTATTATACCTAAAACCTTTCTTTATATCTTGGGAAAAATAAAACATAAAAGGGTGAGCTCAAATGCTCAGTAAGGGTAAACAAAAGAAATATCAATCACATCATATACATAAGCACATAACTTTTGAAAATATTAACCTGTAAAAGAGATCATAATTTCATAACCTGGGATAACTCATGGCAGTGAAAGGTAATCACAATAATCATAACTTAAAACATTAAACTTTGTGGCATACACACATAATCATAGAGAATCATTTCTTGTTAGTCAAGACTCATTTCCAAGACTATCATAGTGGACAAAGTCCCTTTCTGAACCGAGTCACCCTCGTTTCAGTCCTGTTTCACTGAACCGGTATAACCTACCATTCCAGCCATGTCTATCTCATAAGATATAAAATCTTTACCCAATTCATTGGAGGGAGATATAGGTCCCACCCATCTCATAATGATACCATTCTTATGTGTGCCACAAAATCATAAACCATACATCATTGCATAACCCATGTAATAAAAATGGGAATCTTAAACATCATGACATCATAAAACAATTCATATACGATAAAGGAATTCATAAAAATAATTCCATCACAACATAATCAAATCAATGTAATAATAGGGATAAAAACATAACCCTTTATTATCTTATATGGAAAATAATTTTGATAAAACACTTGAACTTCATTCTTGAGGAAAATATCCTTTCTACTTCAAAAACACTTTTCATTTCTTAACATGTCATAAAATTATAACTAAAATAAGTTCATTAAAAATAAACTTGAAAACTTTTAAAGGAATATTCTTGGAAATAATGTTTTAAAAACCCATTCATGCCGTATAAGTTAAAAAAAACATTCTTCGTACTTTTGTCAGAAAAGTCAAAAAGTACCTCGTACGAAAAATGACAAAAGATTCCTTTCATATCTTTTACTAAAAACTAACCAAAGTGTAAAATTGGATTTAAACAATTGTAGGTGTATGGAAATAACATTACATATTGAGGAAACATGGATGTGGATGATAAAATACACCCTATTAAATTTCAAAGTATAAACAATCACGGATAAAAATGAGATTGTGATATTTCCCTTACCTTAGGTCCGATTTGCTTCATAAGTGTCTGAACCTCCTGTATAATGATTTAAATAATGTCATTGACTTATTACAGAATCATATTCATTGTTATTATATCATATATGGTTCACTTATGACTTTATATTACCCGTTCTTTTGTAAATTCATGTTAAAGTAGCATTTTGGGTAAAATCGTCTCATTTGTCGTTCGTGTTTTAACTTGTAATTATTCATATGATTAATTAGATCATTATTACTTAATTATAGAATATAAAACATGATTTATATATAATATATATTCAGAATATACATATATATAATGGATCAATAAATGGAAATAAATACACCGTTCATGGAGACGGTAGGCCGTACGTGCGCATGAACGCTGTTTTCGTTTCCTTATTGAATTGAGTGGAATTAAGTAGATGACATACATATATATACACATAAATCCAGTAGATTTATAATGTCATATATTTCATTATTATTTCTTATATATACTTTATAATCATTCTTAAATGGTTTACATGGAGAATGAATCTCATCGCGTCGTGGAGACGGTAGTCCGTACGTACGCACGAGTGATGATATCATTTCCATAATTATTGAATTGAATTGGAGTGGATGATACAATATATCAGAATAATTATGATATTATAATAACTATATATAGTTATTATTTACATCATAATACCCATCCATGTAAGGTGTTGGTGGAAAAACAGATTACACCACGGCGTGGAGACGGTATTCCGTACGTACGCACGCGCGGTGATTTTGTTTTCCGTAGGATGGATAGATGGTGAAATAGGGTTTTTTCATACTTATAATAACATATCAGTATATTAGTGATACTGATGTTATTACTTCATAATGAAACAACCTAAGAAGAATAAGTGTAAGAAGAAATAAAGTTGAAAGAATCGGTAACGGAAATTACCTCTTCTTTGAAGCACCTCTTTGAGACCTCCTCTTAGGGAACTAAAATTGGTCTTTGAGTAAGACCAAAACCTCTAGGATGTTTATAGGGAAGTGGAGAGGATAATTTGTCAGGGGTTGGCCGAGCTTGAAGGCTCAAAGTTGTGTGAGGAAGAGAGGGAGGAGGTGCCCTTTTATAAGGGAGGAGAGGGGCACCTTTGGAATTCTTAAAAATATTAATTTATAATAAATCTAACCCCACTTAAAAACCTCCAAAAATGACTCATATTCGAAGATTAGATGATATAGGGTTGTAATATCATCAACAAATCAAATTTAGAAATGTTTTGATCTTATTTTAAACCTTATCATTTTGATTTATCCTTATTTAATCTATTTAAGTTTATTTGTGGTAATAAAATTCTAAATTTTAAATTATAACAAATAATTACTTATTTGTTTTGAATTTTCCATAATTGTTTAATTTATAATATTATAGACCATATTAATTTAAATTTATAATTTTTAAATATTTTTGTGATTTTTAAACAATTTTATAATATGTTATTTTTATAAAATAACAATAGTGTCAATTTTGACACTATTCAATTATTTGAATTTATGTAAAATATATACAGAAGATATGTTCGAAATAAAAGCTTTAATATATTAATAAAAGGTCATATGTATCTATAAAATTAGTGTATCACATTAAATAGTTCATATAATATTTATTTTATTATTTTTAAAACCATTTATTTTGTTTATCTCTTAATAAAATAATTACTACATCATTTTTGTATAATTATTTAATATAATTACTTGTTGCATAAAAATTTAAAATAAAATCCTATGATGAAGATAAATATATTACCTTTCACAATAATACTTTTACTCGAATTTATCATCTTAAAATCACAATATTTAAATTGTTATATTTATTAAATTATGAAGGTGACAACTTTGGCATCATTTAAAATAAAATAATATAAGTGCCATAATTGCTTGTATAAGACTCCAAATGGTCAAATATTTGACCATTGGATGATTATTGTTTAAATGTACATGAAAAATAAGTTTTGGTCAGGGTTTTGTTCCTTTTATGGTCACTATTAGTTTAATAAAAACTATATTCTTAATTTTTCACTAGATAAATAATTTCTGCATCACTATTGTGTCACAATTAATGATAATTATTTAATCTCAAAAAATTCTAGATAAATTCTCATGATGTAGATAATTTTGTTAGATTTCTGGAGACTATTCATGTTCAAAGTTTTATGATGTGTATCACTAAGTTAAAATTATTATACTTATAAGATTTAAGAAAGTGACATGTTGTCACTTTCTTTGGTTTTAATAATAATTAAATTATTTTCATGGTCAAAAGTCCATAAAATGAATCTAATCCGACCCTTAGTTGATATGGGTTTACTTTTAGCCATCAAATAGAATTTTGGCATGTGTTAGGGTAATTTTATAATATTATATTTACCCTTAATTACCCGATTTAACTTTAACTATGGTAAATAAAATTTACCGTAGTTACTATTCATAATTCTCAAAAATAAAAAGTAGCCTATTAACATAATTTGGACCCACCGATTCCAAATATGGAATCCATTTTTTAAAATTCAATACACAGAAGTTGCAGAAATTAAATTAAAATTAATCCCGTTGTCGAATAAAAACGGGTTTTTGTTTAAAACATTGCCAAAAGATTGAATTGATTTAACCTACGAATTCAAGGTAAAATCAATGCTAATGACATTCATTATATTAAATGGTAAAAATATATTCTATATATACTTTAAAACCATTCAATATTATAATTTAACCACATAAGATATTACGATGAAAAAAGTTGTTTTTAATTAAAATATAGCGTGTTTTTACTATTCATTAAAATATGAAAGTTATCGGAATAATATCAAAACTTTATATAATGTAAATTTTTATATCCTGATTCAAAAGAAGAATTTTATTTTGTCAAATTAAACATATAAATATGTCAAAAACTATATTTAAAGTGGGTGCGCCATCAAAAGGCGGCAAAACTGCATTTTTTGAAAAATACTTATTTTACCCGAAAAATTTATTTTGTTCTTATACCATGTTCTAGAAAATGTGTAAGATGAATAATAATGTTATAAAATTCAAAATTTAGTTAATAATATTTATAACGGCTAGTTAATGACAATATTATAATAATATGTCATTGTTTATTAAAACCTGGTATTGCGTACAACACACGCTATCGAGGAAGGTTGCGATTGCGTGTAATGTAAGCCATGTCACGGTTGCGTGTTGTGAAAGAATCCTTCGTTGTTTCGCATAACAGAATCCAACCATATTTCATTTATACATTGAATATATATATATATATACTCAATGTTGCGTAGAATAACTATTATCAAACTTTTGTGTAACACGATCCAAGAATAGTGTTGCATATACTGCAAGATAATACGGTGTTGTGTATAGTGCAAGATAATCTTGGTGTGTAACGCCCCGAACCTAGTTACCCAGAGTCGGTGCATTATTACATAACATTGGAATGATCACAAGAAAGATCAAATCTCGAAAGACCGATTAGTTTAGTAGCCTTGGAAACACTAGATATATTCATAAGTTTTACATTACATCATAAAATGAAAAACTACTACAACAACATAATGTCTCCATAATCCACACTCATATCCCCACATAATATCCCTGTAGTTCATTCATAATTTACTTCTTCACTTCCTGGGAAAAATAAAACATAGGAAAGGGGTGAGCTCAAATGCCCAGTAAGGATAACAATATAGCGGAAACTTTCATAAATGAGAATAAAAATTTAAGGCAATGTATAACTAAAACAACAGCCTTTCAAACTTGAACTTTAAACATTGTATGGCATAAATAAAATGAAATAATGTCATTTACTCATTCACATTGATATTCTACTAATCGAATAATCACATGCAAAATCACTAACCACTTTCATAATGTTGGAATTCATAATGCCAGACTATCATAACCACATAGCCAAGGCCTTGTGGCAAGACTACAAATAAGATTTTGTCAAGGCCTTGTTCCAAGACACTAGTTTGTCTCATGAGACCTACCGATGCATCGAGGAGCTATAGCGGGCTCCACCCGTCACATATTAAGTCCAATGCATTCCCATATGAAAAGTTTTAAACATAACATAAACATTCGTATTAAAACTAGCATACGAAATGTCAATAATTTCACCATAAACTATGAATGGTATAAAAATAGCACATCCACAGTCAAACATATCACAAAACCTTCAATACAATATAGAAGTTTTGTATCATAATATATCAACTTCAAATAAGCGTAAAATCCATCAAAGGATGTTGACATAGATGAAATCAAAACTCTTTTTAGAGAAATATCTCTTTCTATTTTTGAAATCATTTAAGAGCCATATAAAATAAAACATTTTCTTGAAAATATTCTTATAAGATTGTAAGGAAAGCTTTGAATATTTTATAACGGCGGAAAATAACCGCACCCGCCGTATAAGTTAAAAAAAACATTCTTACCTTAATTCTGTCGAAAAGGTTAAAAAGGACCTTGTTTTGAAAACGACAGAAAGATTCCTCTTATAAAAAGTAAAACAAGGGTATAAATTACTTTAACCCATATTCTTGTAAAAATGTTTTGAAATACATTTTGAAGAAACATGGATGTGGATGATAACGAGATCCCAGTAGATTATTACGTATAAACAACCTCGGATAATGAAGAGATTGTGAAATAACCCTTACCTTGTACTTTTCCTTGGTTGGGGTAGGTTAACCTCCTGTATAATGGTGAAATAATTGTTATTAAATTATACAGGAATCATATACATTAATATGATATCATATATGATCTTTTAATATTGATTTGATAATAATATCTTAGTATTATCGTTGTTTCGAGTGTTAACTTACTTGTTTTCTTTTATATGTTTTGTTACGTAAGACATGTTTATAAAGGATAGGTTGTATATTATTCATATCCAGAATGATATCAAGTCCTTAAACATTATTTTTTAAATCATCAAATGATAATTATACTTGAATGGATACGATGGAGAATGAATCTCATCGCGTTCGTGGAGACGGTAGTCCGTACGTACGCACGAGCGACAATATCATTCTTTTAAAATAATATATAAATGGATGGTATATCATATATAAAGAATCATTAACATGTTATATTTATTATTTACATGAGTTACATATCATTATTATACCTATCCAAATAATAATATATTGAATAACAATTACACCACGACGTGGAGACGGTAAGCCGTACGTACGCACGTATGGTGACATGTTATTCAAAGGGTGGATAGAATACTGAATATGGTTGTACCATATTTATAATAACATCACAGTATATAGATGATACTGGAGTCATTATTTTAGAATGGTAACAACAAAGGAAGAAGAAGTGGAAGAAGAAATGAACTTGGAAAAGGGTGGTGAAATCATTACCTCTTCTTCGGGTTCTTCCTTTTGATTTGATCAAAAGGGCTCCTTAGGTTGTCTTTCTGATCAAACTAAGGCCTATAGGATGTAGTGAGGGAAGTTGGGAGAGTATTTGGGCAGAGTTTGGCCGAACCAAAAGTCTTTGAAGGTGTGAAGAAATGAGAAGGAGGAGTGCCCTTTTATAAGAGGGGTGAGGGGCACCTTTGGAAAAGCTAGAAATATTAATTTATAATAAATTAATATTCGGTTTATAATGGCTCAAAAGTTGATTATTTAAATTTTAAGGTGGGGATAGGTCTAAAAAACTCAACCAATATAATTTAGACAGGCTTGGGTACTTATATTAACCTTATCTTTAAGTATTAACTCTAAGAAAATTAGTTTCACTTTTACAATGTCTCTTTGTATTTTTATACAATATGGTTAATAAACTTACTATATACATCCAAGTGACCACCAAGTGGTCCATTAATGATGAAACTATCATGATATAAGTCTCTTGGCCCAACCTTAGTTTTTTAGGAATTTAATATCAATTAATAATATAATATTGGTTTTAAGAACTCTTTTATGTCAATTTTGACACTGTTCAATAGTTGATTTTTGTGAAACTCATAACAGATTGATTACTTCGAACAAAGTAAATTAAATCAATACTAATATATCATATTATCCTATTAAATTATTTTAATTAATTAAAAGTTTCATATTATATTTATTTGGGTATTTATAATATCAATTATTTTAATTTTTCACTATTATAGTAATTAATTCATCATCATTGTGTCATAAATAAATTAAATTATTTAATGTCTAAAAATTATAAATAAAATATCAATATGTAGGAAATCTTTTTATCTTTCTAATGAATATTTATAATCTAAAATCCAACATATATAACCCTATGTAAAAATTGTTTTTCTAAAATATATATGCTTGTGTCATATTTGTATTCATTTTAACTTAATTAAAATAAAGTGTCCCTATCACCTACAAGTGGCACCATGGGGTCCCAAAATCGACCCAAAGATGCCTATGGTCGAACATGTATCAACCAATAAGGCTAGGACACGTTTTAGGGTAATTTATTATTATTATAATATTATTTTTTAACCCTTATTTACCAGATTTACCCTTAACCATGGTAAATAAAATATTTACCGCAGTAATTATTCAAAATGTCTAAAAATAAAAGTTACCTATTTACACAATTTGAACATCCTGATTCTAAATATGGAATCCATTTTTCTAAATTCAAAACACAGAAGTGGCAGAAATTAATTTAAAATTAATTCCCGCTGTCAAAACAAAAAGCGTGTTTTTAAGAGATAATAACTATCAAAAGATTGACACTTGTTTATGTTCGGTTTAATTGTAAAATTATGTCCAATGACCAACATTATATTAAATGGTAAAAATATATTCTAAGTATACTTTAAAAAAACTCAAATTCATAATTTATCACTATTAATTACTTTGATTAAAAAAGTTGTTTTTAATTAAAATTTAGTAATTTTCACTATTCATCAAAATATGAAAGTTATCCGAAAAGTACCAAAATTTCACCTTTGGCTAAATTCGATATTCCGAATCCAAAAATGAAGTCCATTTTAAAATATAAAATATATATAATTTTAAAAAGTAGGTATTACTATTCATAACGGCTAGTTTGATTGGTTATGGTGTGTTAGAACTCGGTGTTGCGTACAACACACGCTATCACATTATTCAATGAGAAGCGTACCGTAGAAGCTTGGGGTGTTACATTCTCCCCTCCTTCAAATAATTTCATCCTCGAAATTTCTAGAATACTACCGCATGAAAAGACTCGGGTGGTTCTTCATCATAAGTTCCTCGGGTTCCCACGTTGCCTCTTCCATCTTATGGTTTCTCCACAAAACTTTTACGAGACGCGTCGTCCGGTTTCTTAGTACTTGTTCTCTTGTATCAAGAATCCTGACGGCCTCTTCACAATAGGAAAGATCGGGTTCTAGTTCTAATTCCTCATAGGTGAGTACATGCGTTGGGTCAGGCATGTATTTCCTCAACAGAGATACATGGAACACATCGTGAACTTTGGAGAGACTTGGCGGCATTGCCAATCGGTAAGCTACAGCCCCAATTCGTTCTAGAATTTCCAAAGGTCCGATGTACCTGGGACTCAATTTACCTTTCTTACCAAAATGTATGACTCCCTTCCATGGAGATACCTTCAGGAAAACATGATCACCGACTTGAAATTCCAAATCCTTCCTTCGATTATCGGCATAGCTCTTCTGCCTACTTTGAGATGCTTTGAGGTGATTTTGGATTACTTTCACCTTTTCCACCATTTCCTCCACCAGTTCTGGGCCTACAAGTTTTCTTTCACCAACGTCATCCCAACAGGTTGGTGTACGACATCTCTTTCCGTATAACGCTTCATATGGTGCCATCTGAATACTCGAATGGAAGCTATTGTTATAGGAAAATTCTACTAGTGGTAAATATTGATCCCACATACCCTGAAAATCAAGTGAGCAAGATCTCAACATGTCTTCTAAGGTCTGAATAGTCTGTTCTGATTGTCCGTCTGTCTGAGGGTGGTAAGCAGTGCTCAAATGAAGTTCAGTATCCAGGGATTTCTGAAGACTTTTCCAAAATCTTGAAGTAAAACGGGGATCACGATCAGAAACAATCGATAGGGGTACTCCATGAAGTCTCACAACTTCATTAATAGATAGTCTTGCTAGACGTTCCAGGGGTAGATCTTCTCTTATAGCAAGAAAATGTGCTGACTTGGTAAGACGATCAACAATAACCCATATTGCATCGTTCCTTCTAGGAGTCTTTGGTAGCCCCATGACAAAGTCCATCGTAATATTGTCCCATTTCCACTCCGGTATGGGAAGAGGTTGCATGACTCCTCCAGGCTGTTGCCTTCCAGCTTTCACTTATTGACAAACCATACATCTTGACACAAAATCAGCAATCTCCCTCTTCATGTTGTCCCACCAAAAATGTTCCTTCAAATCTCTATACATTTTGGTGCTCCCAGGTTGTATAGAGAAATTGGAACTATGAGCATCATCCAGCAATTCCCTTTTTAGATCAGGTAAATCGGGAACACAAAGTCTCTTCCCGAATTTCAAAATTCCATCTTTATACACAAAGTCTCTCAATCTCCCATCATTCACAGCTTTAATCTTCTTTTGAAATTCTTCATCATCGGTCTGAGAACTCTTAATCCTTTCTAGTAAAGATGGTTTGGAAACCATTTGAAAAAGCATTGGTGTTTCACCTTCCCTGGTTATTCCCATGTCCATCTTCACTAGATCCAAGAAACTTGGATCCCTTTCAATTCTCATATTGTTCAAAACTCCATGGTCTTTTCTACTCAAAGCATCTGCCACCTTATTTGCTTTCCCAGGGTGGTAGTGTATCGTGCAATCATAATCCTTGAGTAATTCAAGCCATCTCCTTTGCCTCATGCTGAGTTCTTTTTGTGATAAAATATACTTCAAACTCTTGTGATCAGTATAAATCTCACATTTTTCACCATAGAGGTAGTGCCTCCATATCTTCAAAGAAAATATCACAGCTGCTAACTCGAGATCATGAGTAGGGTAGTTTTGTTCATGAATTTTCTACCGTCGTGATGCATAGGCAATAACTCTATCAATCTGCATAAGGACACAACCAAGTCCTTTCTTCGATGCATCACTATAAATAACGAACCCATAATTCCCCGAAGGTAGAGTCAATATAGGAGCATTGACTAATATTCTCTTCAGTTATTCGAAACATTCTTCACACTCTTTTGTCCAAACAAATTTAACCCCTTTACGTGTGAGCTTCGTTAATGGGTTAGCCAATCGGGCAAAATTCTGGACAAAACGTCGATAATAACCTGCCAAACCAATAAAACTACGTACCTCAGTTATACTCATAGGTGCTGGCCATTCTTGGATTGCCTTGGTCTTAGAAGGATCAACAGAGATTCCATATTTAGAGACAATATGGCCAAGAAAAGAAATCTCCTGAATCCAGAATTCACACTTGCTAAACTTCCCATATAATTCATGCCTCCTCAGAGTCTTCAAGATAATGCGCAAGTGATTTTCATGATCTTCGTAGGTTTTGGAGTATACCAAGATATCATCAATAAATACCACCACAAATTCATCAAGATACTCCTTGAAAACTCTATTCATCAGATCCATGAATACAGATGGTGCATTAGTCAATTCAAATGGCATTACAGTAAACTCGTAATGCCCGTACCTGGTTCGAAATGCTATATTCGGAATGTCTTCCTTCTTCACACACAACTGATGGTATCCAGATCGAAGGTCAATCTTTGAAAAGTATAGAGATCCATGCAGTTGGTCAAATAAATCATCAATACGAGGTAGGGGATACTTGTTCTTTATCGTTATAGCATTGATCTCCCTGTAGTCGATACATAACCTCATAGATCCATCTTTCTTTTTAACAAAAAGAACAGGGGCTCCCCATGGAGAAACACTAGGGCGAATAAATCCTTTATTACTCAATTCCTCTAGTTGTTTCTTTAGTTCAACTAATTCTACAGTGGCCATTCTATAATGGGTCTTCGATATAGGCCTTGATCCAGGAATCAAATCAATGGAAAACTCAACTTCTCGTTCTGGAGGATGTCCAGGTAAATCTTCCGGAAATACATCTACAAATTCTTTCACAACAGGTACATCCTCTATTTGAACATTCCTTTCCTCACCGACAGTTATTTCATTCTCTTCCTCCCCAATAATTGAATTAAGTTGATCTACTGGGGGTGGATCTAAATAAGAATTAGGTGGTGACGATTCTTCTCTAAAGATAAGGTGTTCCTTATCATTATCATCAAGAATCGTAACCTCTTTCTTCTTACAATAAATCTTCACATCATAGTCTGAAAGCCAATCCATACCGAGGATTATATCAAACTCAATCATAGGTATGACGATGAGATCGGCAGATAACGAACATTTATGTGCTCTAATGGGGACTGATTCACAAAACTTTGTTGCAATGATACTTCCCTTAGGAGTTTTAACTGATAACTCCCTTATTAAATCAAATTGCAAATATCTAATTTTCTTAGCAAACTGGGAAGATATGAAACAATGCGATGATTCAGAATCAAATAATGCATTTTCTAAACTTGAGGAAACCATTAAATTACCTGCCACCACGTCTTTCGGAGCTTCTACCTCAGCAGTAGTGATAGCATAAGCCTGGCCTTGATCCCTTGGCCTTTTCTGAGGTAAGTTCTCCGGACGCTTAGGACATGCATTTGCATAATTCCCCATCTCCCTGCAATTGTAGTACTGAACGTTGGTATCTTCCTTCTTCCCCTTGTAATCACGAGCTTGGTGGCCTTTTTCACCACACTTGTAACAGACTCCCATTCCCTTCAAGCAAGTACCAGGATGTTTCTTCCCACATTTACCACAATATGGATATTCAACCTTTCCCTTCTTCCCCTTATTTCCATTCCCAGATTGATCAGCAGGTCTCTTCTTCTCTTGCTTTGCTTTAAAGTCATAAGACTTAGAGAATTCCTTTTCGGTCTTGATAGCACATGAGACAATGTCTTCGTACAATGAAAAGGATTGTGAGACTAATGCTCGATGGAGAAATGGTTTTAACCCATCAAAGAAACGATCAATCTTACTTCTTGGGTTGCGAATATAATCTCCAGCATACCTCGCTAACCTTGTAAAGTTAGCCTCATACTTTGTGACATTCTCATCCTCCTTTTGTCTCAGACTCAGAAATTGCCTTTCCATATCTGCTCGATGGTCGCGAGGAAAGTATTTTTCTAAAAACAGATCTTTGAACTCCCTCCATTCCATATTTGATACTTTATCATCTTCCTTCATGTTTTGAATCAATGAACACCATTGATCAGCATCTCCAGTGAAGAGGTAAACTGCCATGATAACTTTTTCCCTTTCACTGCTCCCCAAAGCCTGAAATATTTTCTCTAGGGAATTTATCCATTGCTCAGCTACTAAGGGATTTGTACTCCCATTGAACGTTGGTGGTTATTGCCTCATGAATCGATCTAACATTGATCCTCCACGTTGTGGATCAGGGTGCTCCATACGGGTAAGGTTATTATTCATAACTTGAGTGAGTTGTCCCAATATGGTGATTAGATGATCGGCACCAGTTGCATCACCAGCTCCACTATAATTATCTTGAGCAGGAGGGAAATCCCTACATGGAGTGCGTGCATTGATACGGTTTCCATTTCTTCCACTAGGCGCCATTTCTAAACAATGGCATTAACTATATTAGTTTATGAATCAAAATACATAATCCCATACTTATAAAACACTTGACGTAAATTGAACTATTTATGGACATAATCCATAATCATAAAAATGTTTTCTTTGAGGAAGTATCTACTCATAAACCTTTCATAATGATTTGTAAAGAAAATGAGAGTTATCCTAAGCATATCCCCCGGGAGTGTCGTAACCAAGAGTGCAGCAAGGCCCGTTGTCGTGCACCAGTTCCCGTTCGATTCTAGCTCAAAGCGGTGTTTTCGGGTTTTACCCCTAGGTACATCTGTGCCAGAGCCGCCTCTACCTGCTCGTATCCAGACAGGGATGTATTGCTTGGAAAACTCACAAAATCTATACAATACCAAAATTCTAGAAAGTTCTTCTATACTAATCCTCAAAGTTCATCTTAGGTCTACGTGCTCTAATCAGAGTATATCTAAATCTAGCTTCCAAGGTTTGTACTAAACTTCCTCTGATACCAACTGTAACGCCCCGACCCTAGTTACCCAGAGTCAGTGCATTATTACATAACATTGGCATGATCACAAGAAAGATCAAATCTCGAAAGACCGATTGGTTTAGTAGCCTTGGAAACACTAGATATATTCATAAGTTTTACATTACATCATAAAATGAAAAACTACTACAACAACATAATGTCTCCATAATCCACACTCATATCCCCACATAATATCCCTGCAGGTCATTCATAATTTACTTCTTCACTTCCTGGGAAAAATAAAACATAGGAAAGGGGTGAGCTCAAATGCCCAGTAAGGATAACAATATAGCGGAAACTTTCATAAATGAGAATAAAAATTTAAGGCAATGTATAACTAAAACAACAGTCTTTCAAACTTGAACTTTCAACATTGTATGGCATAAATAAAATGAAATAATTCCATTTACTCATTCACATGGATATTCTACTAATCGAATAATCACATGCAAAATCACTAACCACTTTCATAATGTTGGAAGGCATAATGCCAGACTATCATAACCACATAGCCAAGGCCTCGTGCCAAGACTACAAATAAGATTTTTTCAAGGCCTTGTGCCAAGACACTAGTTTGTCTCATGAGACCTACCGATGCATCGAGGAGCTATAGTGGGCTCCACCCGTCACATATTAAGTCCAATGCATTCCCATATGAAAAGGTTTAAACATAACATAAACATTCGTATTAAATCTAGCATACGAAATGTCAATAATTTCACCATAAAATATGAATGGTATAAAAATAGCACATCCACAGTCAAACATATCACAAAACCTTCAATACAATATAGAAGTTTTGTATCATAATATATCAACTTCAAATAAGCGTAAAATCCATCAAAGGATGTTGACATAGATGAAATCAAAACTCTTTTTAGAGAAATATCTCTTTCTATTTTTGAAATCATTTAAGAGCCATATAAAATAAAACATTTTCTTGAAAATATTCTTATAATCTTGTAAGGAAAGCTTTGAATATTTTATAACGGCGGAAAATAACCGCACCCGCCGTATAAGTTAAAAAAAACATTCTTACCTTAATTCTGTCGAAAAGGTTAAAAAGGACCTTGTTTTGAAAACGACAGAAAGATTCCTCTTATAAAAAGTAAAACAAGGGTATAAATGACTTTAACCCATATTCTTGTAAAAATGTTTTGAAATACATTTTGAAGAAACATGGATGTGGATGATAACGAGATCCCAGTAGATTATTACGTATAAACAATCTCGGATAATGAAGAGATTGTGAAATAACCCTTACCTTGTACTTTTCCTTGGTTGGGGTAGGTTAACCTCCTGTATAATGGTGAAATAATTGTTATTAGATTATACATGAATCATATACATTAATATGATATCATATATGATCTTTTAATATTGATTTGATTATAATATCTTAGTATTATCGTTGTTTCGGGTGTTAACTTACTTGTTTTCTTTTATATGTTTTGTTACGTAAGACATGTTTATAAAGGATAGGTTGTATATTATTCATATCCATAATTATATCAAGTCCTTAAACATTATTTTTTAAATCATCAAATGATAATTATACTTTAATGGATACGATGGAGAATGAATCTCATCGCGTTCGTGGAGACGGTAGTCCGTACGTACGCACGAGCGACAATATCATTCTTTTAAAATAATATATAAATGGATGGTATATCATATATACAGAATCATTAACATGTTATATTTATTATTTACATGAGTTACATATCATTATTATACCTATCCAAATAATAATATATTGAATAACAATTACACCACGATGTGGAGACGGTAAGCCGTACGTACGCACGTATGGTGACATGTTATTCAAAGGGTGGATAGAATACTGAATATTATTGTACCATATTTATAATAACATCACAGTATATATATGATACTGGAGTCATTATTTTAGAATGGTAACAACAAAGGAAGAAGAAGTGGAAGAAGAAATGAACTTGGAAAAGGGTGGTGAAATCATTACCTCTTCTTCGGGTTCTTCCTTTTGATTTGATCAAAAGGGATCCTTAGGTTGTCTTTATGGTCAAAATAAGGCCTATAGGTTGTAGTGAGGGAAGTTGGGAGAGTATTTGGGCAGAGTTTGGCCGAACCAAAAGGCTTTTAATGTGTGAAGAAATGAGAAGGAGGAGTGCCCTTTTATAAGAGGGGTGAGGGGCACCTTTGGAAAATCTAGAAATATTAATTTATAATAAATTAATATTCGGTTTCTAATGGCTCCAAAGTTTATTATTTAAATGTTAAGGTGGGTATAGGTCGAAAACAACTCAACCAATAGAATTTAGACAGGTTTGGGTACTTATATTAACCTTATCTTTAAGTATTAACTCTAAGCAAATTAGTTTCACTTTTACAATGTCTCTTTGTATTTTTATATAATATGGTTAATAAACTTACTATATACATCCAAGTGACCCCCAAGTGGTCCATTAATGATGAAACTATCATTATATAAGTCTCTCGGACGAACCTTAGTTTTTTAGGAATTTAATATCAATTAATAATATAATATTGGTTTTAAGAACTCTTTTATGTCAATTTTGACACTATTCAATAGTTGATTTTTGTTAAACTCATAACAGATTGATTACTTCTAAAAAATTAAATTAAATCAATACTAATATATCATATTATCCTATAAAATTATTTTAATTCATTAAAAGTTTCATATTATATTTATTTGGGTATTTATAATATCAATTATTTTAATTTTTCACTATTATAGTAATTAATTCATCATCATTGTGTCATAAATAAATTAAATTATTTAATGTCTAAAAATTATAAATAAAATATCCCTATGTAGGAAATCTTTTTATCTTTCTAATGAATATTTATAATCTAAAATCCAACATATATAACCCTATGTAAAAATTGTTTTTCTAAAAGATATATGTTTGTGTCATTTTTGTATTCATTTTAACTTAATTAAAATAAAGTGTCCCTATCACCTACAAGTGGCACCATGGGGTCCCAAAATCGACCCAAAGATGCCTATGGTTGAACATGTATCAACCAATAAGTCTATGACACTTTTTAGGGTAATTTAGTATTATTATAATATTATTTTTTAACCCTTATTTACCAGATTTACCCTTAACTATGGTAAATAAAATATTTACCACAGTAATTATTCAAAATGTATAAAAATAAAAGTTACCTATTTACACAATTTGAACATCCTGATTCCAAATATGGAATCCATTTTTATAAATTCAAAACACAGAAGTGGCAGAAATTAATTTAAAATTAATTCCCGTTGTCAAAACAAAAAGCGTGTTTTTAAGAGATAATAACTATCAAAAGATTGACACTTGTTTATGTTCGGTTTAATTGTAAAATTATGTCCAATGACCAACATTATATTAAATGGTAAAAATATATTCTAAATATACTTTAAAACCACTCAAATTCATAATTTGTCACTATTAATTACTTTGATTAAAAAAGTTGTTTTTAATTAAAATTTAGTAATTTTCACTATTCATCAAAATATGAAAGTTATCCGAAAAGTACCAAAATTTCACCTTTGGCTAAATTCGATATTCCGAATCCAAAAATGAAGTCCATTTTAAAATATAAAATATATATAATTTCAAAAAGTAGGTATTACTATTCATAACGGCTAGTTTGATTGGTTATGGTGTGTTAGAACTCGGTGTTGCGTACAACACACGCTATCACATTATTCAATGAGAAGCGTACCGTAGAAGCTTGGGGTGTTACATTCTCCCCTCCTGCAAATAATTTCATCCTCTAAATTTCTAGAATACTACCACATGAAAATACTCGGGTGGTTCTTCATCATAAGTTCCTCGGGTTCCCACGTTGCCTCTTCCATCTTATGGTTTCTCCACAAAACTTTTACCAGACGCGTCGTCCGGTTTCTCAGTACTTGTTCTCTTGTATCAAGAATCTTGACGGGCTCTTCACAATAGGAAAGATCGGGTTCTAGTTCTAATTCCTCATAGGTGAGTACATGCGTTGGGTCAGGCATGTATTTCCTCAACAGAGATACGTGGAACACATCGTGAACTTTGGAGAGACTTGGCGGCATTGCCAATCGGTAAGCTACAGCCCCAATTCGTTCTAGAATTTCGAAAGGTCCGATGTACCTGGGACTCAATTTACCTTTCTTACCAAAATGTATGACTCCCTTCCATGGAGATACCTTCAGGAAAACATGATCACCGACTTGAAATTCCAAATCCCTCCTTCGATTATCGGCATAGCTCTTCTGCCTACTTTGAGCTGCTTTGATGTGATTTTGGATTACTTTCACCTTTTCCACCGTTTCCTCCACCAGTTCTGGGCCTACAAGTTTTCTTTCACCAACGTCATCCCAATAGGTTGGTGTACGACATCTCTTTCCGTATAACGCTTCATATGGTGCCATCTGAATACTCGAATGGAAGCTATTGTTATAGGAAAATTCTACCAGTGGTAAATATTGATCCCACATACCCTGAAAATAAAGTGAGCAAGATCTCAACATGTCTTCTAAGGTCTGAATAGTCCGTTCTGATTGTCCGTCTATCTGAGGGTGGTAAGCAGTGCTCAAATGAAGTTCAGTATCCAGGGATTTCTGAAGACTTTTCCAAAATCTTGAAGTAAAACGGGGATCACGATCAGAAACAATCGATAGGGTTACTCCATGAAGTCTCACAGCTTCATTAATATATAGTCTTGCTAGACGTTATAGGGGTAGATCTTCTCTTATAGCAAGAAAATGTGCTGACTTGGTAAGACGATCAACAATAACCCATATTGCATCGTTCCTTCTAGGAGACTTTGGTATCCCCATGACAAAGTCCATCGTAATATTGTCCCATTTCCACTCCAGTATGGGAAGAGGTTGCATGACTCCTCCAGGCTGTTGCCTTCCAGCTTTCACTTGTTGGCAAACCATACATCTTGACACAAAATCAGAAATCTCCCTCTTCATGTTGTCCCACCAAAAATGTTCCTTCAAATCTCTATACATTTTGGTGCTCCCAGGGTGTATAGAGAAATTGGAACTATGAGCATCATCCAGCAATTCCCTTTTTAGATCAGGTAAATCGGGAACACAAAGTATCTTCCCGAATTTCAAAATTTCATCTTCATACACAAAGTCTCTCAATCTCCCATCATTCATAGCTTTAATCTTCTTTTGAAATTCTTCATCATCGGTCTGAGAACTCTTAATCCTTTCTAGTAAAGATGGTTTGGCAACAATTTGAAAAAGCATTGATGTTTCACCTTCCCTGGTTATTCCCATGTCAATCTTCACTAGATCCAAGAAAATTGGATCCCTTTCAATTCTCATATTGTTCAAAACTCCATGGTCTTTTCTACTCAAAGCATCTGCCACCTTGTTTGCTTTCCCCGGGTGGTAGTGTATCGTGCAATCATAATCCTTGAGTAATTCAAGCCATCTCCTTTGCCTCATGTTGAGTTCTTTTTGTGAGAAAATATACTTCAAACTCTTGTGATCAGTATAAATCTCACATTTTTCACCATAGAGGTAGTGCCTCCATATCTTCAAAGAAAAGATCACAGCTGCTAACTCGAGATCATGAGTAGGGTAGTTTTGTTCATGAATTTTCAACTGTCGTGATGCATAGGCAATAACTCTATCATTCTACATAAGGACACAACCAAGTCCTTTCTTCGATGCATCACTATAAATAACGAACCCATCATTCCCCGATGGTAGAGTCAATATAGGAGGATTGACTAATCTTCTCTTCAGTTCTTCAAAACATTCTTCACACTCTTTTTTCCAAACAAATTTAACCCCTTTACGTGTGAGCTTCATTAATGGGTTAGCCAATCGGGCAAAATTCTGGATGAAACGTCGATAATAACCTGCCAAACCAATAAAACTACGTACCTCAGTTATACTCGTAGGTTCTGGCCATTCTTGGATTTCCTTGGTCTTAGAAGGATCAACATAGATTCCATCTTTAGAGACAATATGGCCAAGAAAAGAAATCTCCTGAAGCCAGAATTCACACTTGCTAAACTTCCCATATAATTCATGCCTCCTCAGAGTCTTCAAGATAATGCGCAAGTGATTTTCATGATCTTCGTAGGTTTTGGAGTATACAAAGATATCATCAATAAATACCACCACAAATTCATCGAGATACTCCTTGAAAACTCTATTCATCAGATCCATGAATACAGATGGTGCATTAGTCAATTCAAACGGCATTACAGTAAACTCGTAATGCCCGTACCTGGTTCGAAATGTTGTTTTCGGAATGTCTTCCTTCTTCACACACAACTGATGGTATCCAAATCGAAGGTCAATCTTTGAAAAGTATTGAGATCCATGCAGTTGGTCAAATAAATCATCAAAACGAGGTAGGGGATACTTGTTCTTTATCGTTATAGCATTGATCTCCCTGTAGTCGATACATAACCTCATAGATCCATCTTTCTTTTTAACAAAAAGAACAGGGGCTCCCCATGGAGAAACACTAGGGAGAATAAATCCCTTATTACTCAATTCCTCTAGTTTTTTCTTTAGTTCAACTAATTCTACAGTGGCCATTCTATAAGGGGTCTTCGATATAGGCCTTGATCCAGGAATCAAATCAATGGAAAACTCAACTTCTCGTTCTGGAGGATGTCCAGGTAAATCTTCTGGAAATACATCTACAAATTCTTTCACAAAAGGTACATCCTCTATTTGAACATTCCTTTCCTCACCGACAGTTATTTCATTCTCTTCCTCCCCAATAATTGAATTAAGTTGATCTACTGGGGGTGGATCTAAATAAGAATTAGGTGGTGACGATTCTGCTCTAAAGATAAGGTGTTCCTTATCATTATCATCAAGAATCGTAACCTCTTTCTTCTTACAATAAATCTTCGCATCATAGTCCGAAAGCCAATCCATACCGAGGATTATATCAAACTCAATCATAGGTATGACGATGAGATCGGTAGATAACGAACATTTATGTGCTCTAATAGGGACTGATTCACAAAACTTTGTTGCAATGATACTTCCCTTAGGAGTTTTAACTGACAACTCCCTTATTAAATCAAATTGAAAATATCTAATTTTCTTAGCAAACTGGGAAGATATGAAACAATGCGATGATCCAGAATCAAATAATGCATTTTCTAAACTTGAGGAAACCATTAAATTACCTGCCATCATGTCTTTCGGAGCTTCTACCTCAGCAGTAGTGATAGCATAAGCCTGGCCTTGATCCCTTGGCCTTTTCTGAGGTAAGTTCTCCTGACGCTTAGGATATGCATTTGAATAATGCCCCATCTCCCTGCAATTGTAGCACTGAACGTTGGTATCTTCCTTCTTCCCCTTGCAATCACGAGCTTGGTGGACTTTTTCACCACACTTGTAACAGACTCCCATTCCCTTCAAGCAAGTACCAGGATATTTCTTACCACATTTACCACAAGATGGATATTCAACCTTTCCCTTCTTCCCCTTATTTCCATTCCCAGATTGATCAGCAGGTCTCTTCTTCTCTTGCTTTGCTTTAAAGTCATAAGACTTAGAGAATTCCTTTTCGGTCTTGATAGCACATGAGACAATGTCTTCGTACGATGAAAAGGATTGTGAGACTAATGCTCGACGGAGAAATGGTTTTAACCCATCAAATAAACGATCAATCTTACTTCTTGGGTTGTGAATATAATCTCCAGCATACCTCACTAACCTTGTAAAGTTAGCCTCATACTTTGTGACATTCTCATCCTCCTTTTGTCTCAGACTCAGAAATTGCCTTTCCATATCTGCTCGATGGTCGCGAGGAAATTATTTTTCTAAAAATAGATCTTTGAACTCCCTCCATTCCATATTTGATACTTCATCATCTTCCTTCATGTTTTGAATCAATGACCACCATTGATCAGCATCTCCAGTGAGGCGGTAAACTGCCATGATAACTTTTTCCCTTTCACTGCTCCCCAAAGCTTGAAATATTTTCTCTAGGGAATTTATCCATTGCTCAGCTACTAAGGGGTTTGTACTCCCATTGAACGTTGGTGGTTATTGCCTCATGAATCGATCTAACATTGATCCTCCACGCTGTGGATCAGGGTGCTCCATATGGGTAAGGTTATTATTCATAACTTGAGTGAGTTGTCCCAATATGGTGATTAGCTGATCGGCACCAGTTGCATCACCAGCTCTACTATAATTATCTTGAGCAGGAGGGAAATCCCTACATGGAGTGCGTGCATTGATACGGTTTCCATTTCTTCCACTAGGCGCCATTTCTAAACAATGGCATTAACTAGATTAGTTTATGAATCAAAATACATAATCCCATACTTATAAAACACTTGACATAAATTGAACTATTTATGGATATAATCCATAATCATAAAAATGTTTTCTTTGAGGAAGTATATACTCATAAACCTTTCATAATGATTTGTAAAGAAAATGAGAGTTATCCTAAGCATATCCCCCGGGAGTGTCGTAACCAAGAGTGCAGCAAGGCCCGTTGTCGTGCACCAGTTCTCGTTCGAGTCTAGCTCAAAGCGGTGTTTTCGGGTTTTACCCCTAGGTACATCTGTTCCAGAGCCGCCTCTACCTGCTCGTATCCAGAAAGGGATGTATTGCTTGGAAAACTCACAAAATCTCTACAATACCAAAATTCTAGGAAGTTCTTCTATACTAATTCTCAAAGTTCATCTTAGGTCTACGTGCTCTAATCAGAGTTTATCTAAATCTAGCTTCCAAGGTTTGTACTAAACTTCCTCTGATACCAACTGTAATGCCCCAACCCTAGTTACCCAGAGTCGGTGCATTATTACATAACATTGGCATGATCACAAGAAAGATCAAATCTTTAAAAACCGATTGGTTTAGTAGCCTTGGAAACACTAGATATATTCATAAGTTTTACATTACATCATAAAATGAAAAACTACTACAACAACATAATGTCTCCATAATCCACACTCATATCCCCACATAATATCCCTGCAGGTCATTCATAATTTACTTCTTCACTTCCTGGGAAAAATAAAACATAGGAAAGGGGTGAGCTCAAATGCCCAGTAAGGATAACAATATAGCGAAAACTTTCATAAATGAGAATAAAAATTTAAGGAAATGTATAACTAAAACAACAGCCTTTCAAACTTGAACTTTCAACATTGTATGGAATAAATAAAATGAAATAATTCCATTTACTCATTCACATGGATATTCTACTAATCGAATAATCACATGAAAAATCACTAACCACTTTCATAATGTTGGAATGCATAATTCCAGACTATCATAACCACATAGCCAAGGCCTCGTGAGAAGACTACAAATAAGATTTTGTCAAGGCCTTGTGCCAAGACACTAGTTTGTCTCATGAGACCTACCGATGCATCGAGGAGCTATAGCGGGCTCCACCCGTCACATATTAAGTCCAATGCATTCCCATATGAAAAGGTTTAAACATAACATAAACATTCGTATTAAAACTAGCATACGAAATGTCAATAATTTCACCATAAACTATGAATGGTATAAAAATAGCACATCAACAGTCAAACATATCACAAAACCTTCAATAAAATATAGAAGTTTTGTATCATAATATATCAACTTCAAATAAGCGTAAAATCCATCAAAGGATGTTGACATAGATGAAATCAAAACTCTTTTTAGAGAAATATCTCTTTATATTTTTGAAATCATTTAAGAGCCATATAAAATAAAATATTTTCTTGAAAATATTCTTATAAGCTTGTAAGGAAAGCTTTGAATATTTTATAACGGCGGAAAATAACCGCACCCGCCGTATAAGTTAAAAAAAACATTCATACCTTAATTCTGTCGAAATGGTTAAAAAGGACCTTGTTTTGAAAATGACAGAAAGATTCCTCTTATAAAAAGTAAAACAAGGGTATAAATGACTTTAACCCATATTCTTGTAAAAATGTTTTGAAATACATTTTTAAGAAACATGGATGTGGATGATAACGAGATCCTAATATATTATTACGTATAAACAACCTCGGATAATGAAGAGATTGTGAAATAACCCTTACCTTGTACTTTTCCTTGGTTGGGGTAGGTTAACCTCCTGTATAATGGTGAAATAATTGTTATTAAATTATACAGGAATCATATACATTAATATGATAACATATATGATCTTTTAATATTTATTTGATAATAATATCTTAGTATTATCGTTGTTTCGGGTGTTAACTTACTTGTTTTCTTTTATATGTTTTGTTACGTAAGACATGTTTATAAAGGATAGGTTGTATATTATTCATATCCAGAATGATATCAAGTCCTTAAACATTATTTTTTAAATCATCAAATGATAATTATACTTGAATGGATACGATGGAGAATGAATCTCATCGCGTTCATGGAGACGGTAGTCCGTATGTACGCACGAGCAACAATATCATTCTTTTAAAATAATATATAAATGGATGGTATATCATATATACAGAATCATTAACATGTTATATTTTTTATTTACATGAGTTACATATCATTATTATACCTATCCAAATAATAATATATTGAATAACAATTACACCACGACGTGGAGACGGTAAGCCGTACGTACGTACGTATGGTGACATGTTATTCAAAGGGTGGATAGAATACTGAATATGGTTGTACCATATTTATAATAACATCACAGTATATATATGATACTGGAGTCATTATTTTAGAATGGTAACAACAAAGGAAGAAGAAGTGGAAGAAGAAATGAACTTGGAAAAGGGTGGTGAAATCATTACCTCTTCTTCGGGTTCTTCCTTTTGATTTGATCAAAAGGGCTCCTTAGGTTGTCTTTATGATCAAAATAAGGCCTATAGGTTGTAGTGAGGGAAGTTGGGAGAGTATTTGGGTAGATTTTGGCCGAACCAAAAGGATTTGAAGGTGTGAAGAAATGAGAAGGATGAGTGCCCTTTTATAAGAGGGGTGAGGGGAACCTTTGGAAAAGCTAGAAATATTAATTTATAATAAATTAATATTCGGTTTCTAATGGCTCCAAAGTTGATTATTTAAATTTTAAGGTGGGGATAGGTCGAAAACAACTCAACCAATATAATTTAGACAGGTTTGGGTACTTATATTAACCTTATCTTTAAGTATTAACTCTAAGCTAATTAGTTTCACTTTTACAATGTCTCTTTGTATTTTTATATAATATGGTTAATAAACTTACTATATACATCCAAGTGACCCCCAAGTGGTCCATTAATGATGAAACTATCATTATATAAGTCTCTTGGCCGAACCTTAGTTTTTTAGGAATTTAATATCAATTAATAATATAATATTGGTTTTAAGAACTCTTTTATGTCAATTTTGACACTATTCAATAGTTGATTTTTGTGAAACTCATAACAGATTGATTACTTCGAAAAAAGTAAATTAAATAAATCCTAATATATCATATTATCCAATAAAATTATTTTAATTCATTAAAAGTTTCATATTATATTTATTTGGGTATTTATAATATCAATTATTTTAATTTTTCACTATTATAGTAATTAATTCATCATAATTGTGTCATAAATAAATTAAATTATTTAATGTCGAAAAATTATAAATAAAATATCACTATGTAGGAAATCTTTTTATCTTTCTAATGAATATTTATAATCTAAAATCCAACATATATAACCCTATGTAAAAATTGTTTTTCTAAAAGATATATGCTTGTGTCATTTTTGTATTCATTTTAACTTAATTAAAATAAAGTGTCCCTATCACCTACAAGTGGCACCATGGGGTCCCAAAATCGACCCAAAGATGCCTATGGTCGAACATGTATCAACCAATAAGGCTAGGACACGTTTTAGGGTAATTTAGTATTATTATAATATTATTTTTTAACTCTTATTTACCAGATTTACCCTTAACCATGGTAAATAAAATATTTACCGCAGTAATTATTCAAAATGTCTAAAAATAAAAGTTACCTGTTTACACAATTTGAACATCCTGATTCTAAATATGGAATCCATTTTTATAAATTCAAAACACAGAAGTGGCAGAAATTAATTTAAAATTAATTCCCGCTGTCAAAACAAAAAGCGTGTTTTTAAGAGATAATAACTATCAAAAGATTGACACTTGTTTATGTTCGGTTTAATTGTAAAATTATGTCCAATGACCAACATTATATTAAATGGTAAAAATATATTCTAAATATACTTTAAAACCACTCAAATTCATAATTTATCACTATTAATTACTTTGATTAAAAAAGTTGTTTTTAATTAAAATTTAGTAATTTTCACTATTCATCAAAATATGAAAGTTATCCGAAAAGTACCAAAATTTCACCTTTGGCTAAATTCGATATTCCGAATCCAAAAATGAACTCCATTTTAAAATATAAAATATATATAATTTCAAAAAGTAGGTATTACTATTCATAACGGCTAGTTTGATTGGTTATGGTGTGTTAGAACTCGGTGTTGCGTACAACACACGCTATCACATTATTCAATGAGAAGCGTACCGTAGAATCTTGGGGTGTTACATTATCCCCTCCTTCTAATAATTTCATCCTCGAAATTTCTAGAATACTACCGCATGAAAAGACTCGGGTGGTTCTTCATCATAAGTTCCTCGGGTTCCCACGTTGCCTCTTCCATCTTATGGTTTCTCCACAAAACTTTTACCAGACGCGTCATCCGGTTTCTCAGTACTTGTTCTCTTGTATCAAGAATCCTGACGGGCTCTTCACAGTAGGAAAGATCGGGTTCTAGTTCTAATTCCTCATAGGTGAGTACATGCGTTGGGTCAGGCATGTATTTCCTCAACAGAGATACGTGGAACACATCGTGAACTTTGGAGAGACTTGGCGGCATTGCCAATCGGTAAGCTACAGCCCCAATTCGTTCTAGAATTTCGAAAGGTCCGATGTACCTGGGACTCAATTTACCTTTCTTACCAAAATGTATGACTCCCTTCCATGGATATACCTTCAGAAAACATGATCACCGACTTGAAATTCCAAATCCTTCCTTCGATTATCGGCATAGCTCTTCTGCCTACTTTGAGCTGCTTTGATGTGATTTGGGATTACTTTCACCTTTTCCACCGTTTCCTCCACCAGTTCTGGGCCTACAAGTTTTCTTTCACCAACGTCATCCCAACATGTTGGTGTACGACATCTCTTTCCGTATAACGCTTCATATGGTGCCATCTGAATACTCGAATGGAAGCTATTGTTATAGGAAAATTCTACCAGTGGTAAATATTGATCCCACATACCCTGAAAATCAAGTGGGCAAGATCTCAACATGTCTTCTAAGGTCTGAATAGTCCGTTCTGATTGTCCGTCTGTCTGAGGGTGGTAAGCAGTGCTCAAATGAAGTTTAGTATCCAGGGATTTCTGAAGACTTTTCCAAAATCTTGAAGTAAAACGGGGATCACGATCAGAAACAATCGATAGGGGTACTCCATGAAGTCTCATAACTTCATTAATATATAGTCTTGCTAGACGTTCCAGGGGTAGATCTTCTCTTATAGCAAGAAAATGTGCTGACTTGGTAAGACGATCAACAATAACCCATATTGCATCGTTCCTTCTAGGAGTCTTTGGTATCCCCATGACAAAGTCCATCGTAATATTGTCCCATTTCCACTCCGGTATGGGAAGAGGTTGCATGACTCCTCCAGGCTGTTGCCTTCCAGCTTTCACTTGTTGACAAACCATACATCTTGACACAAAATCAGCAATCTCCCTCTTCATGTTGTCCCACCAAAAATGTTCCTTCAAATCTCTATACATTTTGGTGCTCCCAGGGTGTATAGAGAAATTGGAACTATGAGCATCATCCAGCAATTACCTTTTTAGATCAGGTAAATCGGGAACACAAAGTCTCTTCCCGAATTTCAAAATTCCATCTTCATACACAAAGTCTCTCAATATCCCATCATTCACATCTTTAATCTTCTTTTGAAATTATTCATCATCGGTCTGAGAACTCTTAATCCTTTCTAGTAAATATGGTTTGGCAACCATTTGAAAAAGCATTGATGTTTCACCTTCCCTGGTTATTCCCAAGTCCATCTTCACTATATCCAAGAAAATTGGATCCCTTTCAATTCTCATATTGTTCAAAACTCCATGGTCTTTTCTAATCAAAGCATCTGCCACCTTGTTTGCTTTCCCCGGGTGGTAGTGTATCGTGCAATCATAATCCTTGAGTAATTCAAGCCATCTCCTTTGCCTCATGTTGAGTTATTTTTGTGAGAAAATATACTTCAAACTCTTGTGATCAGTATAAATCTCACATTTTTCACCATAGAGGTAGTGCCTCCATATCTTCAAAGCAAATATCACAGCTGCTAACTCGAGATCATGAGTAGGGTAGTTTTGTTCATGAATTTTCAATTGTCGTGATGCATAGGCAATAACTCTATCATTCTACATAAGGACACAACCAAGTCCTTTCTTCGATGCATCACTATAAATAACGAACCCATCATTCCCCGATGGTAGAGTCAATATAGGATCATTGACTAATCTTCTCTTCAGTTATTCGAAACATTCTTCACACTCTTTTGTCCAAACAAATTTAACCCCTTTACGTGTGAGCTTCGTTAATGGGTTAGCCAATCGGGCAAAATTCTGGACGAAACGTCGATAATAACCTGCCAAACCAATAAAACTACGTACCTCAGTTATACTCGTAGGTGCTGGCCATTCTTGGATTGCCTTGTTCTTAGAAGGATCAATAGAGATTCCATCTTTAGAGACAATATGGCCAAGAAAAGAAATCTCCTGAAGCCAGAATTCACACTTGCTAAACTTCCCATATAATTCATGCCTCCTCAGAGTCTTCAAGATAATGCGCAAGTGATTTTCATGATCTTCGTAGGTTTTGGAGTATACCAAGATATCATCAATAAATACCACCACAAATTCATCGAGATACTCCTTGAAAACTCTATTCATCAGATCCATGAATATAGATGGTGCATTAGTCAATTCAAACGGCATTACAGTAAACTCGTAATGCCCGTACCTGGTTCGAAATGCTGTTTTCGGAATGTCTTCCTTATTCACACACAACTGATGGTATCCAGATCGAAGGTCAATCTTTGAAAAGTATTGAGCTCCATGCAGTTGGTCAAATAAATCATCAATACGAGGTAGGGGATACTTATTATTTATCGTTATAGCATTGATCTCCCTGTAGTCGATACATAACCTCATAGATCCATATTTCTTTTTAACAAAATGAACAGGGTCTCCCCATGGAGAAACACTAGGGCGAATAAATCCCTTATTACTCAATTCCTCTAGTTGTTTCTTTAGTTCAACTAATTATACAGTGGCCATTCTATAAGTGGTCTTCGATATAGGCCTTGATCGAGGAATCAAATCAATGGAAAACTCAACTTCTCGTTCTGGAGGATGTTCAGGTAAATCTTCCGGAAATACATCTACAAATTCTTTCACAACAGGTACATCCTCTATTTGAACATTCCTTTCCTCACCGACAGTTATTTCATTCTCTTCCTCCCCAATAATTGAATTAAGTTGATCTACTAGGGGTGGATCTAAATAAGAATTAGGTGGTGACAATTCTGCTCTAAAGATAAGGTGTTCCTTATCATTATCATCAAGAATCGTAACCTCTTTCTTCTTACAATAAATCTTCGCATCATAGTCCGAAAGCCAATCCATACCGAGGATTATATCAAACTCAATCATAGGTATGATGATGAGATCAGCAGATAATGAACATTTATGTGCTCTAATGGGGACTGATTCACAAAACTTTGTTGCAATGATACTTCCCTTAGGAGTTTTAACTGACAACTCCCTTATTAAATCAAATTTCAAATATCTAATTTTCTTAGCAAACTGGGAAGATATGAAACAATGCGATGATCCAGAATCAAATAATGCATTTTCTAAACTTGAGGAAACCATTAAATTACCTGCCACCACGTCTTTCAGAGCTTCTACCTCAGCAGTAGTGATAGCATAAGCCTGGCCTTGATCCCTTGTCCTTTTCTGAGTTAAGTTCTCCTGACGCTTAGGACATGCATTTGCATAATGCCCCATCTCCCTGCAATTGTAGCACTGAACGTTGGTATCTTCCTTCTTCCCCTTGCAATCACGAGCTTGGTGGCCTTTTTCACCACACTTGTAACAGACTCCCATTCCCTTCAAGCAAGTACCCGGATGTTTCTTCCCGCATTTACCACAATATGGATATTCAACCTTTCCCTTCTTCCCCTTATTTCCATTCCCAGATTGATCAGCAGGTCTCTTCTTCTCTTGCTTTGCTTTAAAGTCATAAGACTTAGAGAATTCATTTTCGGTCTTGATAGCACATGAGACAATGTCTTCGTACGATGAAAAGGATTGTGAGACTAATGCTCGACGGAGAAATGGTTTTAACCCATCAAAGAAACGATCAATCTTACTTCTTGGGTTGCAAATATAATCTCCAGCATACCTCGCTAACCTTGTAAAGTTAGCCTCATACTTTGTGACATTCTCATCCTCCTTTTGTCTCAGACTCAGAAATTGCCTTTCCATATCTGCTCGATGGTCGCGAGGAAAGTATTTTTCTAAAAACAGATCTTTGAACTCCCTCCATTCCATATTTGATACTTCATCATCTTCCTTCATGTTTTGAATCAATGACCACCATTGATCAGCATCTCCAGTGAGGCGGTAAACTGTCATGATAACTTTTTCCCTTTCACTGCTCCCCAAAGCCTGAAATATTTTCTCTAGGGAATTTATCCATTGCTCAGCTACTAAGGGATTTGTACTCCCATTGAACGTTGGTGGTTGTTGCCTCATGAATCGATCTAACATTGATCCTCCACGCTGTGGATCAGGGTGCTCCATACGGGTAAGGTTATTATTCATAACTTGAGTGAGTTTTCCCAATATGGTGATTAGCTGATCGGCACCAGTTGCATCACCAGCTCCACTATAATTATCTTGAGCAGGAGGGAAATCCCTACATGGAGTGCGTGCATTGATACGGTTTCCATTTCTTCCACTAGGCGCCATTTCTAAACAATGGCATTAACTAGATGAGTTTATGAATCAAAATACATAATCCCATACTTATAAAACACTTGACATAAATTGAACTATTTATGGATATAATCCATAATCATAAAAATGTTTTCTTTGAGGAAGTATATACTCATAAACCATTCATAATGATTTGTAAAGAAAATGAGAGTTATCCTAAGCATATCCCCCGGGAGTGTCGTAACCAAGAGTGCAGCAAGGCCCGTTGTCGTGCACCAGTTCTCGTTCGAGTCTAGCTCAAAGCGGTGTTTTTGGGTTTTACCCCTAGGTACATCTGTGCCAGAGCCGCCTCTACCTGCTCGTATCCAGACAGGGATGTATTGCTTGGAAAACTCACAAAATCTCTACAATACCAAAATTCTAGGAAGTTATTCTATACTAATCCTCAAAGTTCATCTTAGGTCTACGTGCTCTAATCAGAGTTTATCTAAATCTAGCTTCCAAGGTTTGTACTAAACTTCCTCTGATACCAACTATAACGCCCCGACCCTAGTTACCCAGAGTCGGTGCATTATTACATAACATTGTCATGATCACAAGAAAGATCAAATCTCGAAAGACCGATTGGTTTAGTAGCCTTGGAAACACTAGATATATTCATAAGTTTTAAATTACATCATAAAATGAAAAACTACTACAACAACATAATGTCTCCATAATCCACACTCATATCCCCACATAATATCCCTACAGGTCATTCATAATTTACTTCTTCACTTCCTGGGAAAAATAAAACATAGGAAAGGGGTGAGATCAAATGCCCAGTAAGGATAACAATATAGCGGAAACATTCATAAATGAGAATAAAAATTTAAGGCAATGTATAACTAAAACAACAGCCTTTCAAACTTGAACTTTCAACATTGTATGGCATAAATAAAATGAAATAATTCCATTTATTCATTCACATGGATATTCTACTAATCGAATAATCACATGAAAAATCACTAACCACTTTCATAATGTTGGAATGCATAATGCCAGACTATCATAACCACATAGCCAAGGCCTCGTGCCAAGACTACAAATAAGATTTTGTCAAGGCCTTATGCCAAGACACTAGTTTGTCTCATGAGACCTACCGATGCATCGAGGAGCTATAGCGGGCTCCACCCGTCACATATTAAGTCAAATGCATTCCCATATGAAAAGGTTTAAACATAACATAAACATTCGTATTAAAACTAGCATACGAAATGTCAATAATTTCACCATAAACTATGAATGGTATAAAAATAGCACATCAACAGTCAAACATATCACAAAACCTTCAATAAAATATAGAAGTTTTGTATCATAATATATCAACTTCAAATAAGCGTAAAATCCATCAAAGGATGTTGACATAGATGAAATCAAAACTCTTTTTAGAGAAATATCTCTTTATATTTTTGAAATCATTTAAGAGCCATATAAAATAAAATATTTTCTTGAAAATATTCTTATAAGCTTGTAAGGAAAGCTTTGAATATTTTATAACGGCGGAAAATAACCGCACCCGCCGTATAAGTTAAAAAAAACATTCATACCTTAAATAAATCCTAATAAAATTATTGTGAAACTCATAACAGATTTATTACTTCGAACAAAGTAAATTAAATAAATCCTAATATATCATATTATCCTATAAAATTATTTTAATTCATTAAAAGTTTCATATTATATTTATTTGGTGATTTATAATATCAATTATTTTAATTTTTCACTATTATAGTAATTAATTCATCATCATTGTGTCATAAATAAATTAAATTATTTAATTTCTAAAAATTATAAATAAAATATCACTATGTCGGAAATATTTTTATCTTTCTAATGAATATTTATAATCTAAAATCCAACATATATAACCCTATGTAAAAAAATATTTCTAAAAGATATATTCTTGTGTCATTTTTGTATTCATTTTAACTTAATTAAAATAAAGTGTCCCTATCACCTACAAGTGGCACCATGGGGTCCCAAAATCGACCCAAAGATGCCTATGGTCGAACATGTATCAACCAATAAGGATAGGACACGTTTTAGGGTAATTTAGTATTATTATAATATTATTTTTTAACCCTTATTTACCAGATTTACCCTTAACCATGGTAAATAAAATATTTACCGCAATAATTATTCAAAATGTCTAAAAATAAAAGTTACCTATTTACACAATTTGAACATCCTGATTCCAAATATGGAATCCATTTTTCTAAATTCAAAACACAGAAGTGGCAGAAATTAATTTAAAATTAATTCCTGCTGTCAAAACAAAAAGCGTGTTTTTAAGAGATAATAACTATCAAAAGATTGACACATGTTTATGTTCGGTTTAATTGTAAAATTATGTCCAATGACCAACATTATATTAAATGGTAAAAATATATTCTAAATATACTTTAAAACCACTCAAATTCATAATTTCTCACTATTAATTACTTTGATTAAAAAATTTGTTTTTAATTAAAATTTAGTAATTTTTACTATTCATCAAAATATGAAAGTTATCCGAAAAGTACCAAAATGTCACCTTAGGCTAAATTCGATATTCTGAATCCAAAAATGAATTCCATTTTAAAATTTAAAATATATATAATTTCAAAAAGTAGGTATTACTATTCATAACGGCTAGTTTGATTGGTTATGGTGTGTTAGAACTCGGTGTTGCGTACAACACACGCTATCACATTATTCAATGAGAAGCGTACCGTAGAAGCTTGGGGTGTTACATTCTACCCCCCTTAAAAGGAATTTCGCCCTCGAAATTCGTCGGGGTTATAAATGGTTTACTATTAGAAAGTTTCTTTAATAGAAACTCACATCGCAAAAAGGAATACCAAAACCAATCTTTAAAAACAAAAGTATGAAACGTAACGGTTACCCAAATAAACTATTCACTGGGTTTCCACATAGGTGAAAATATGGATATGGAAGAAAAATATAACCATCATGTTCTAATGGAGAGTGGTAGAGAACATGGCTATTGAAAAAGCCAACAATCACAAAGCTATTGATTTGTGATGATTTAAGGTACCATCTGATTAATCGAATATAAGGGAACTAGGACAAAAATTTTGGTTTTCAAGATCATTTCCCTAAAGTTGATGAATTAAAAGAAATACTTGCATAATTTTGGTACAATCTCACTGTTGTTCATGAATTGAACAATTTCCACTTCATCCCTTAAATAAATGAAGTTGAATTTGTTATTCGTGATGTGTTAGCAGATCATGTGATAGAATGATGGGTCATTCCATCTCTTTCAAACAAAAGGTTAGCAAAAGTTATAAGTACATCTTATGGTTATATTAATCGTATATGGTTCCAAAAATGAACTTATACTTCATATATCATACTGCTTAATATAATAAAACTAGTTTCTACTAAATAGGGACTTCCTGTAGGCCAGTGGTAGGCGATAAAGGCCAGTAGCACTTCGGTTGTGGGTTCGATTCCCACAGCCTTGTCCGACGCGATGGGATATCGCCCATCCTGCAGGTTGTCCTTTTTCTAAAGCTATATTACTATAACATCCCATCAATAATATCTAAAAACGTTTTATCCTAACTTATGTGCAACATAATCCATTCTAATCTTTAGGCTTATCTAAAATACTTCGGTCCAAGCTCATAGTATAAAGAAAATGATTACTTGAAATGTCACAGAACAATCACGTGAATGCCATCATTTATCCCCCATATATCATAAGATATATGTTGTTGGTCAAATTACAAACATGTTAATACCTTAATCATGTATTCTCTTGAAGAATGAATACCCATTGAACCTTAGTGAAAACATGAATGCTGTCAAAAGTTAACTCTTTCCACATACCAAAATCTAAAAATTCTATATACTCAAACCATGATATAACCTTCTCCTTATATCAGTCATGAGCTCATAAATACTATCAAACATTTAATTTTCTCCTTATCCCTTCATTATGCGCATATCATCTACATTCCAAAAATATCTGAATAACCTTTCATGGATACTGGTAACATTAATCATACACTTTCAAAACTCAAGGAAAGACAACAGTGTAACAATCCATAGATGTCTCTTTATTCCATAGTAGCATGAGATTACTTATACAACATTACACATGATAAACATGTAATCATTCCGCTACATTCTTAAACCATTGACCAAGCTTCAACAATTCTTTCATCTCACATATCATTTGTAGTCTCTTCATCATCATCTACATAAATACTACCCATACAACCATACTGATTCTCTTCATGAGACTTTCCCTTAGTGCATTGGTTTGCATAATGCCCATACATTCCATATTTAAAACATTTAACCATTGTTGATGTCGTAGCAATACCATTATCCTCATTCCTGGTGTTAACTGAACCTTTTCCTTTGCACTTACTGGATTTGTGTCCTTCTTTTCCACACCCAAAGCATCTTCTAGTTCATTTGAAACATTCTCCTTGATGCCTCTTCCCACATGATTTACATAGGGGAAATTGAACTTTCTTTCCTCTGTGATCATCATGAAACTTCATATTTCTCTTATTTGCCGAGTCAGGAAACTTACCAAATTTTACCTTATTGATCATATTATGAGATTGCTGATTCGGCATAATAATTATGTTTGGACTTCCAAATCCCATTTCATTTGATTTCTCATGAATAATATCATTCCATTTTCCATCATATCCTCTATTATCGTGAATCATCTTGTTTCCAGCCATTTTCTAAAACCCAAAAAGAATAGTGTGAGATGCAAAAATCATGCTAGGGAAAACAACATAATAAAAGAGGGAGTAACCTTAATATATAACATCTTAGGTTAAATTCTAATATCATTAGTGCAATTCTAGGACTATAACCTATACGTATACTTAACCTTAGAGACATCCCTAGACATACCTTAGAAATATCTCTAGGGATCTCACTAATGTTTTCGCATCCTAGTTTCCAAAGGTTGACTAAACCTTTCCTCTGATACCAACTGTAGAGACCCGAAGCATGACGTACATTGACATTACATTACATTTGCGGAATACTTAATACATAACAAAAACACACACACAAGGACTGTAATAGTTTAGTGTCTATGGAATCTCGGAATATAATCCTCTAATCCTGGTGAAAGATCTTCAACATCTCCCATAAAGATCTTCCTTTTTATTATACCTAAAACCATTCTTTATATCCTGGGGAAAAGAAAACATAAAAGGGTGAGCTCAAATGCTCAGTAAGGGTAAACAAAAGAAATATCAATCACATCATATACATAAGCACATAACTTTTGAAAATCTTAACCTGTAAAAGAGATCATAATTTCATAACCTGGGATAACTCATGGCAGTGAAATGTAATCACAATAATCATAACTTAAAACATTAAACTTTGTGGCATACACACATAATCATAGAGAATCATTTCTTGTTAGTCAAGACTCATTGACAAGACTATATTAGTGGAAAAAGTCCCTTTCTGAACTGAGTCACCCTCGTTTCAGTCCTGTTTCACTGAACCGGTATAACCTACCATTCCAGCCATGTCTATCTCATGAGATATAAAATCTTTACCCAATGCATTGGAGGGAGATATATGTCCCACCCATCTCATAATGATATCATTCTTATGTGTGCCACAAAATCATAAACCATACATCATTGCATAACCCATGTAATAAAAATGGGAATCTTAAACATCATGACATCATAAAACAATTCATATACGATAAAGGAATTCATAAAAATAATTCAATCACAACATAATCAAATCAATGTAATAATAGGGATAAAAATAGAACCCTTTATTATATTATATGGAAAATAATTTTGATAAAACACTTGAACTTCATTCTTGAGGAAAATATCCTTTCTAATTCAAAAACACTTTTCATTTCTTAACATGTCATAAAATTATAACTAAAATAAGTTGATTAAAAATAAACTTGAAAACTTTTAAAGGAAGCTTCTTGGAAATAATGTTTTAAAAATCCATTCATGCCGTATAAGTTAAAAAAAACATTCTTCGTACTTTTGTCAGAAAAGTCAAAAAGTACCTCGTACGAAAAATGACAAAAGATTCCTTTCATATCTTTTACTAAAAACTCACCAAAGGGTAAAATTGGATTTAAAAAATTGTAGGTGGATGGAAATAATATTACATATTGAGGAAACATGGATGTGGATGATAAAATACACCCCAGTAAATTTCAAAGTATAAACAATCTCGGATAAAAATGAGATTGTGATATTTCCCTTACCTTAGGTCTGATTTGCTTCGTAAGTGTCTGAACCTCCTGTATAATGATTTAAATAATGTCATTGACTTATTAAAGAATCATATTCATTGTTATTATATCATATATGGTTCACTTATGACTTTATATTACCCGTTCTTTTGTAAATTCATGTTAAAGTAGCGTTTTGGGTAAAATCGTCTCATTTGTCGTTCGTGTTTTAACTTGTAATTATTCATATGATTACTTAGATAATTATTACTTAATTATAGAATATAAAACATGATTTATATATAATATATATTCAGAATATACATATATATAATGGATCGATAAATGGAAATAAATACACCGTTCATGGAGACGGTAGGTCGTACGTACGCATGAACGTTGTTTTCGTTTCCTTATTGAATTGAGTGGAATTAAGTAGATGACATACATATATATACACATAAATACAGTAGATTTATAATGTCATATATTTCATTATTATTGCTTATATATAATTTATAATCATTCTTAAATGGTTAACATGGATAATGAATCTCATCGCGTCGTGGAGACGGTAGTCCGTACGTACGCACGAGCGATGATATCATTTCCATAATTATTGAATTGAATTGGAGTGGATGATACAATATATAAGAATCATTATGATGTTATAATAACTATGTATAGTTATTATTTACATCATAATACCCATCCATGTAAGGTGTTGGTGGAAAAAAAGATTACACCACGGCGTGGAGACGGTATTCCGTACGTACGCACGCGCGGTGATTTTGTTTTCCGTAGGATGGATAGATGGTGAAATAGAGTTGTTTCATAATTATAATAACATATCAGTATATGAGTTATACTGATGTTATTACTTCATAATTAAACAACCTAAGAAGAATAAGTGGAATAAGAAATAAAGTTGAAAGAATCGGTAACGGAAATTACCTCTTCTTTGAAGCACCTCTTTGAGACCTCCTCTTAGGGCACTAAAATTGGTCTTTGAGGAAGAACAGAACCTCTAGGATGTTTCTAGGGAAGTGTATAGGATAATTTGGCAGGGGTTGTCCGAGCTTGAAGGAAAAAAGTTGTGTGAGGAAGAGAGGGAGGAGGTGCCCTTTTATAAGGGAGGAGAGGGGCACCTTTGGAATTCTTAAAAATATTAATTTATAATAAATCTAAACCCACTTAAAAAAATCCAAAAATGACTCATATTCGAATATTAGATGATATAGGGTTGTAATCTCATCAACAAATCAAATTTAGACATGTTTTGATCTTATTTTAAACCTTATCATTTTGATTTATCCTTATTTAATCTATTTAAGTTTATTTGTGGTAATAAAATTCTAAATTTTAAATTATAACAAATAATTACTTATTTGTTGTGAATTTTCCATAATTGTTTAATTTATAACATTATAGACCATATAAATTTAAATTTATAATTTTTAAATATTTTTGTGATTTTTAAACAATTTTATAATATGTTATTTTTATAAAATAACAATAGTGTCAATTTTGACACTATTCATTTATTTGAATTTAAATAAAATATATACAGAAGATATGTTCAAAATAAAAGCTTTAATATATTAATAAAAGGTCATATGTATCTATAAAATTAGTGTATCACATTAAATAGTTCATATAATATTTATTTTATTATTTTTAAAACCATTTATTTGGTTTATCTCTTAATAAAATAATTACTACATCATTTTTGTATAATTATTTAATATAATTATTTGTTGCATAAAAATTTAAAATAAAATACTATGATGAAGATAAATATATTACCTTTCACAATAATACTTTTACTCGAATTTATCATCTTAAAATCAGAATATTTAAATTGTTATATTTATTAAATTATGAAGGTGACAACTTTGGCATCATTTAAAATAAAATAATATAAGTGCCATAATTGCTTGTATAAGACTCCAAATGGTCAAATATTAGACCATTGGATGATTATTGTTTATATTTACATGACCAATAAGTTTTGGTCAGGTTTTTGGGCCTTTTATGGTCACTATTAGTTTAATAAAAACTATATTCTTAATTTTTCACTAGATAAATAATTTCTGCATCACTATTGTGTCACAATTAATGATAATTATTTAATCTCAAAAAATTCTAGATAAATTCTCATGATGTAGATAATTTTGTTAGATTTCTGGAGACTATTCATGTTAGAAGTTTTATGATGTGTATCTCTAAGTTAAAATTATTATACTTATAAGATTTAAGAAAGTGACATGTTGTCACTTTCTTTGGTTTTAATAATAATTAAATTATTTTCATGGTCAAAAGTCCATAAAATGAATCTAATCCGACCCTTAGTTGATATGGGTTTACTTTTAGCCATCAAATAGAATTTTGGCATGTGTTAGGGTAATTTTATAATATTATATTTACCCTTAATTACCCGATTTACCTTTAACTATGGTAAATAAAATTTACCGTAGTTACTATTCATAATTCCCAAAAATAAAAAAGTAACCTATTAACATAATTTGGACCCACTGATTCCAAATATGGAATCCATTTTTTAAAATTCAATACACAGAAGTTGCAGAAATTAAATTAAAATTAATCTCGTTGTCGAATAAAAACGGGTTTTTGTTTAAAACATTGCAAAAGATTGAATTGATTTAACCTACGAATTCAAGGTAAAATCAATGATAATGACATTCATTATATTAAATGGTAAAAATATATTATATATATACTTTAAAACCATTCAATATTATAATTTAACCACATAAGATATTACGATGAAAAAAGTTGTTTTTAATTAAAATATAGCGTGTTTTTACTATTCATTAAAATATGAAAGTTATCGGAAAAATATCAAAACTTTATCGAATGTAAATTTTTATATCCTGATTCAAAAGAAGAATTTTATTTTGTCAAATTAAACATATAAACATGTCAAAAAATAGATTTAAAGTGGGTGCTCCATCAAAAGGCGGCAAAACTGCATTTTTTGAAAAATACTTATTTTACCCGAAAAATTTATTTTGTTCTTATACCATGTTCTAGAAAATGTGTAAGATGAATAATAATGTTATAAAATTAAAAATTTAGTTAATACTATTCATAACGGCTAGTTCATGAGAATATTATAATAATATATCATTGTTTATTAAAACCCGGTATTGCGTACAACACACGCTATCGAGGAAGGTCGCGATTACGTGTAATGCAAGCCAAGTCAGGGTTGCGTGTTGTAAAAGAATCCTTCGTTGTTTCGTATAACAGAATCCAACCATATTTCATTTATACATTGAATATATATATATATATATATACTCAATGTTGCGTAGAATAACTATTATCAAAATTGTGTGTAACACGATCCAAGAATAGTGTTGCGTATACTGCAAGCTAATACGGTGTTGCGTATAGCGCAAGATAATCTTGGTGTGTCATACAATAGAAGATATGAATGAAATTAAAAATAATGTATCTTATAAAATCTCGGGTTGTTACATTCTACGCCCCTTAAAAAGAATTTCGCACTCGAAATTCGTCGGGGTTATAAATGGTTTACTATTAGAAAGTTTCTTTAATAGAAACCCACATCTTAAAAAGGAATAACAAAACCAATCTTTAAAAACAAAAGTATGAAATGTAATGGTTACCCAAATAAACTAATCACTGGGTTTCCACATAGGTGAAAATATGGATATGGAAGAAAAATCTAACCATCATGTTCTCATGGAGAGTGGTAGAGAACATGGCTATGGAAAAGCCAACAATCACAAAGCTATTGATTTGTGATGATTTAAGGTACCATCTGATTAATCGGATATAAGGGAACTAGGACAAAATTTTTGGTTTTCAAGATCATTTCCCTAAAGTTGATGAATTAAAAGAAATACTTGCATGATTTTGGTACAATCTCACTGTTGTTCGTGAATTGAACAATTTCCACTTCATCCCTTAAAGAAATGAAGTTGAATTTGTTATTCGTGATGTGTTAGCAGATCATGTGATAGAATGATGGGTCATTCCATCTCTTTCAAACAAAAGGTTAGCAAAAGTTATAAGTACATCTTATGGTTAGATTAATCGTATATGGTTCCAAAAATGAACTTATACATCATATATCATACTTCTTAATATAATAAAACTAGTTTCTACTAAATAGGGACTTCCTGTAGGCCAGTGGTAGGCAATAAAGGCCAGTAGCACTTCGGTTGTGGGTTCGATTCCCACAGCCTTGTCCGACGCGATGGGTTGTCACCCGTCCTGCAGGTTGTCCTTTTTCTAAAGCTATATTACTATAACATCCCATCAATAATATCGAAAAACGTTTTATCCTAACTTATGTCCAACATAATCCATTCTAATCTTTAGGCTTATCTAAAATACTTCGGTCCAAGCTCATAGTATAAAGAAAATGATTACTTGAAATGTCACAGAACAATCACGTGAATGTCATCATTTATCCCCCATATATCATAAGATATATGTTGTTGGTCAAATTACAAACATGTGAATACCTTAATCATGTATTCTCTTGAAGAATGAATACCCATTGAACCTTAGTGAAAACATGATTGCTGTCAAAAGTTAACTCTTTCCACATACCAAAATCTAAAAATTCTATATACTCAAACCATGATATAACCTTCTCCTTATATCAGTCATGAGCTCATGAATACTATCAAACATTTAATTTTCTCTTTATCCCTTCATTATGCGCATATCATCTACATTCCAAAAATATCTGAATAACCTTTCATGGATATTGGTAACATTAATCATACACTTTCAAAACTCAAGGAAAGACAATAGTGTAACAATCCATAGATGTCTCTTTATTCCGTAATAACATGAGATTACTTATACAACATTACACATGATAAACATGTAATCATTCCACTACATTCTTAAACCATTGACTGAGCTTCAACAATTCTTTCATCTCACATATCATTTGTAGTCTCTTCATCATCATCCACATAAATACTACCCATACAACCATACTGATTCTCTTCATGAGACTTTCCCTTAGGGCATTGGTTTGCATAATGCTCGTACATTCCACATTTAAAACATTTAACCATTGTTGATGTCGTAGCAATACCATTATCCTCATTCCTGGTGTTAACTGAACCTTTTCCTTTGCACTTACTGGCTTTGTGTCCTTCTTTTCCACACCCAAAGCATCTTCCAGTTCCTTTGAAACATTCTCCTTGATGTCTCTTCCCACATGATTTACATAGGGGAAATTGAACTTTCTTTCCTCTATGATCATCATGAAACTCCATCTTTCTCTTATTAGCCGAGTCAGGAAACTTACCAAATTTTACTTTATTGATCATATTATGAGATTTCTGATTCGGCATAATAATTATTTTTGGACTTCCAAATCCCATTTCATTTGATTGCTCATGAATAATATCATTCCATTGTCCATCATATCCTCCATTATCGTGAATCATCTTGTTTCCATCCATTTTCTAAAACCCAAAAAGAATAGTGTGAGATGCAAAAATCATACTAGGGAAAACAACATAATAAAAGAGGGAGTAACCTTAATATATAACATCTTAGGTTAAATTCTAATATCATTAGCGCAATTCTAGGACTATAACCTATACGTATACTTAACCTTAGAGACATCCCTAGACATACCTTAGAAATATCTCTAGGGATCTCACTAACGTTTTCGCATCCTAGTTTCCAAAGTCTGACTAAACCTTTCCTCTGATACCAACTGTAGAGACCCGAAGCATGACGTACATTGACATTACATTACATTTTCGGAATACTTAATACATAACAAAAACACACACACACAAGGACTGTAATAGTTTAGTGTCTTTGGAATCTCGGAATATAATCCTCTAATCCTGGTGAAAGATCTTCAACATCTCCCATAAAGATCTTCCTTTTTATTATACCTAAAACCCTTCTTTATATCCTGGGGAAAAGAAAACATAAAAGGGTGAGCTCAAATGCTCAGTAAGGGTAAACAAAATAAATATCAATCACATCATATACATAAGCACATAACTTTTGAAAATCTTAACCTGTAAAAGAGATCATAATTTCATAAGCTGGGATAACTCATGGTAGTGAAATGTAATCACAATAATCATAACTTAAAACATTAAACTTTGTGACATACACACATAATCATAGAGAATCATTTCTTGTTAGTCAAGACTCACTTCCAAGACTATCTTAGTGGACAAAGTCCCTTTCTGAACCGCGTCACCCTCATTTCAGTCTTGTTTCACTGAACCGGTATAACCTACCATTCTAGCCATGTCTATCTCATGAGATATAAAATCTTTACCCAATGCATTGGAGGGAGATATAGGTCCCACCCATCTCATAATGATACCATTCTTATGTGTGCCACAAAATCATAAACCATACATCATTGTATAACCCATGTAATAAAAATGGGAATATTAAACATCATGACATCATAAAACAATTCATATACGATAAAGGAAATCATAAAAATAATTCCATCACAACATAATAAAATCAATGTAATAATAGGGATAAAAACAGAACCCTTTATTATCTTATATGGAAAATAATTTTGATAAAACACTTGAACTTCATTCTTGAGGAAAATATCCTTTCTACTTCAAAAACACTTTTCATTTCTTAACATGTCATAAAATTATAACTAAAATAAGTTGATTAAAAACAAACTTGAAAACTTGTAAATGAAGCTTCTTGGAAATAATGTTTTAAAAATCAATTCATTCCGTATAAGTTAAAAAACATTCTTCGTACTTTTGTCAGAAAAGTCAAAAAGTACCTCGTACGAAAAATGACAAAAGATTCATTTCATATCTTTTACTAAAAACTCACCAAAGGGTAAAATTGGATTTAAAAAATTGTAGGTGGATGGAAATAACATTACATATTTAGGAAACATGTATGTGGATGATAAAATACACCCCAGTAAATTTCAAAGTATAAACAATCTCGGATAAAAATGAGATTGTGATATTTTCCTTACCTTAGGTCCGATTTGCTTCGTAAGTGTCCGAACCTCCTTGTATAATGATTTAAGTAATGTCATTGACTTATTATAGAATCATATTAATTGTTATTATATCATATATGGTTCACTTATGACTTTATATTACCAATTCTTTTGTAAATTCATGTTAAAGTAGCGTTTTGGGTAAAATCGTCTCATTTGTCGTTCGTGTTTTAACTTGTAATTATTCATATGATTACTTAGATCGTTATTACTTAATTATAGAATATAAAACATGATTTATATATAATATATATTCAGAATATACATATATATAATGGATCGATAAATGGAAATAAATACATCGTTCATGGAGACGGTAGGCCATACGTACGCATGAACGCTGTTTTCGTTTCCTTATTGAATTGAGTGGAATTAAGTACATGACATACATATATATACACATAAATACAGTAGCTTTATAATGTCATATATTTCATTATTATTGATTATATATAATTTATAATCATTCTTAAATGGTTAACATGGAGAATGAATCTCATCGCGTCGTGGAGACAGTAGTCCGTACATATGCACGAGCGATGATATCATTTCCATAATTATTGAATTGAATTGGAGTGGATGATACAATATATCAGAATCATTATGATTTTATAATAACTATTTATAGTTATTCTTTACATCATAATACCCATCCATTTAAGGTGTTGGTGGAAAAACATATTACACCACGGCGTAGAGACGGTATTTCGTACGTACGCACGCGCGGTGATTTTGTTTTCCGTAGGATTGGTGAAATAGGGTTGTTTCATACTTATAATAACATATCAGTATATGAGTGATACTGATGTTATTACTTCATAATGAAACAACCTAAGAAGAATAAGTGGAAGAAGAAATAAAGTTGAAAGAATAGGTAACGGAAATTACCTCTTCTTTGAAGCACCTCTTTGAGACCTCCTCTTAGGGCACTAAAATTGGTCTTTGAGGAAGACCAGAACCTCTAGGATGTTTCTAGGGAAGTGGAGAGTAGAATTTGTCAGGGGTTTTCCGAGATTGAAGGCTCAATGTTGTGTGAGGAAGAGAGGGAGGAGGTTCCCTTTTATAAGGGAGGAGAGGGGCACCTTTGGAATTCTTAAAAATATTAATTTATAATAAATCTAAACCCACTTAAAAACCTCCAAAAATGACTCATATTTGAAGATTAGATGAGATAGGGTTGTAATATCATCAACCAATCAAATTTATACATGTTTGGATCTTATTTTAAACCTTATCATTTTGATTTATCCTTATTTAATCTATTTAAGTTTATTTGTGGTAATAAAATTCTAAATTTTAAATTATAACAAATAATTACTTATTTGTTGTTAATTTTCCATAATTGTTTAATTTATAGCATTATAGACCATATAAATTTAAATTTATAATTTTTAAATATTTTTGTGATTTTTAAACAATTTTATAATATGTTATTTTTATAAAATAACAATAGTGTCAATTTTGACACTATTCATTTATTTGAATTTAAATAAAATATATACAGAAGATATGTTCGAAATAAAAGCTTTAATATATTAATAAAAGGTCATATGTATCTATAAAATTAGTGGATCACATTAAATAGTTCATATAATATTTATTTTGTTATTTTTAAAACCATTTATTTGGTTTATCTCTTAATAAAATAATTACTACATCATTTTTGTATAATTATTTAATATAATTATTTGTTGCATAAAAATTTAAAATAAAATCCTATGATGAAGATAAATATATTACCTTTCACAATAATACTTTTACTCGAATTTATCATCTTAAAATCACAATATGTAAATTGTTATATTTATTAAATTATGAAGGTGACAACTTTGGTATCATTTAAAATAAAATAATATAAGTGCCATAATTGCTTGTATAAGACTCCAAATGGTCAAATATTCGGCCATTGGATGATTATTGTTTAAATTTACATGACCAATAAGTTTTGGTCAGGTTTTTGTGCCTTTTATGGTCACTATTAGTTTAATAAAAACTATATTCTTAATTTTTCACTAGATAAATAATTTCTGCATCACTATTGTGTCACAATTAATGATAATTATTTAATCTCAAAAAATTCTAGATAAATTCTCATGATGTAGATAATTTTGTTATCTTTCTGGAGACTATTCATGTTCGAAGTTTTATGATGTGTATCACTAAGTTAAAATTATTATACTTATAAGATTTAAGAAAGTGACATGTTGTCACTTTCTTTGGTTTTAATAATAATTAAATTATTTTCATGGTCAAAAGTCCATAAAATGAATCTAATATAACCCTTAGTTGATATGGGTTTACTTTTAGCCATCAAATAGAATTTTTGCATGTGTTAGGGTAATTTTATAATATTATATTTACCCTTAATTACCCGATTTACCTTTAACTATGGTAAATAAAATTTACCGTAGTTACTATTCATAATTCCCAAAAATAAAAAGTAGTCTATTAACATAATTTGTACCCACTAATTCAAAATATGGAATCCATTTTTTAAAATTCAATACACAGAAGTTGCAGAAATTAAATTAAAATTAATCCCGTTGTCGAATAAAAACGGGTTTTTGTTTAAAACATTGCAAAAGATTGAATTGATTTAACCTACGAATTCAAGGTAAAATCAATGCTAATGACATTTATTATATTAAATGGTAAAAATATATTCTATATATACTTTAAAACCATTAAATATTATAATTTAACTAAATAAGATATTATGATGAAAAAAGTTGTTTTTAATTAAAATATAGCGTGTTTTTACTATTCATTAAAATATGAAAGTTATCGGAAAAATATCAAAACTTTATCTAATGTAAATTTTTATATCCTGATTCAAAAGAAGAATTTTATTTTTTCAAATTAAACATATAAACATGTCAAAAACTAGATTTAAAGTGGGTGCACCATCAAAAGGCGGCAAAACTGCATTTTTTGAAAAATACTTATTTTACCCGAAAAATTTATTTTGTTCTTATACAATGTTCTAGAAAATGTGTAAGATGAATAATAATGTTATAAAATTCAAAATTTAGTTAATACTATTCATAACGGCTAGTTCATGACAATATTATAATAATATATCATTGTTTATTAAAACTCGGTATTGCGTACAACACACGCTATCGAGGAAGGTCGCAATTGCGTGTAATGCAAGCCAAGTCAGGGTTGCGTGTTGTGAAATAATCCTTCGTTGTTTCGTATAACAGAATCCAACCATATTTCATTTATACATTGAATATATATATATATATACTCAATGTTGCGTAGAATAACTATTATCAAAATTGTGTGTAACATGATCCAAGAATAGTGTTGCGTATACTGCAAGCTAATACGGTGTTGCGTATAGTGCAAGATAATCTTGGTGTGTCATACAATAGAAGATATGAATGAAATTAAAAATAATGTATCTTATAAAATCTCGGGTTGTTACAATATATATATAAATGTTTATATGTTTTAATATATTCACCAATTATATTGTGATATTAGGTATTGAATGGATCATAATTGGATACATTTATGAAGAACCACTAGTGACTATGAAAAAAGAGTTGATGAATTCTTGGAATTTTCTAAACAAAATCTTCAAAACATTGATTTGATTTTATGTCTATGTAAAGTTAAACTTTAGATAAATCAAGGATCATCTCATTCGTTATGGTTTTAGCCTTAATTATACACGTTGGATCTGGCATGGTGAAAGAACTAAAAATTCAACATCTAATGTTGATGAAAATATTCATAATGAGGAAGAGGATCATATTGAATAATTAATTCATGATTTAGGTGTTCAAACTATAAAAAATAGTAATTTTTGAAAAATTTTATGGAGATTATGAGAAACCATTATTCCCAGGTTGCAGTAAATATAAAGTGTTATAAGCAGTTTTGAGATTAGTTAACTTAAATGAAAAAATGGATGGAGTGATAAAAGTTTCTCCAGCTTACTTGAGCTTTTATAAGAGCTACTTCCAGAAGGCAATGGTCTTCCATATTCCAATTATGAGGCGAATAAAATATTACACCCAATGTGATTGGGGTATAAAAAGATATATGATTAACCCAATGATTGTGTACTGTATAGAAAATAATATGAATATTTATCAAGTTTTCCTATATGTGGGACATCATGCTATAAGATAGATGGGAAATTCAACTCAGATTCATTCTTAGGTATTGTCATATAACATTATAAAAAATCAATTTTGTACTTTATAATGATATCATCCAATATTTTTTTCATACAATTATGATAATTCAACTGTGATTCATTCTTAGTTAACATAATCAAAACTCATGCTAAAGCAATTTGGTACCTTCCAATAATTCCTCATTTGAAGAGTTTATTTGAAAATTCAATTGATGCAAAAGGTTAAGATGGAATTCAGATGAGTGCATCTCTGATGGTAACTTATTCCACCCTATCGATTCACCGTAGTGGAAGAGTTTTGATAAAAAAAAATCATGATTTTGGAAGTGAAGTTAGAAATATCTGAATGGTATTATGTACTAATGGAATGAATCCATATCAGAGCCTCAGTAGCCAACATAGTTCATGGCCTATTTTTCTGGTAGTTTAAAACTTGTCCCCACATATATGTAAGAAGAAAAAATATGTTATGATGATCTTAATGATTTCTGGACCAAAACAAATGGGAAATGATATTGATGTGTATCTTTCACCATTGATTGATGATTTGAAACTGCTATGGGAGGAAGGTGTTAAAGTTTTCGATGCATAAAAGAAAGAGTATTTTATTTTGCATGCTATGATAATGTTCACTATAAATGACTTTCCTACATATGAAAACTTATCTAGATATAGTGTTAAGGGACATAAATCATGTCTAATTTTTGAAGAACAGACTTCATATTATCAATTTTAGAATGGAAGAAAGACATTTTATATGGGAAATCAAATATTTTTTCGAATTGATCATCCTTATCATAGATTGAAAAAATCATTTAATGGTTTACAAGAATAAAACCTTTCCCCTCGGCCATTGTTATCTGAAGAATATTATGACATGGTGAAAAATATTGATTCTAAATTTATAAAGAAAAGAAGTATGGTCTTAAAATAAATATTTTGAAGAAGCAACCTATTTTTTTGAACTACCTTATTAGATATTTTTAGTGATAAAACATAAAATTTATGTAATGCATGTTGAGAAAAACATATGTGAAAGTTTGGTTGGAACTTTGTTAGACATAAAAGGAAAGAAAAAAATGGATTGCATGATAGATTGGACTTGATATTAATGAGAATACATTTGGAGTTAGCTCCCACTGTGAAATGAAAGAGAAGATATTTACCTCCAGCTTGTCACACATTAAGCAAGATTGAAAAGATAAATTTTTGTCACTGTCTTTATGGCATTAAAGTACCTAGTGGTTTTTCTTCAAATGTGTATAATTTGGTGTCATTTAAGGATTGTAAATTAATAGGGATTAAATATCATGTTTTCCATGTATTGATGAAATAACTTCTACCAGTAGCATTGCGTGGTATATTTTCGACAGTTGTCAAAAAGACTATCATCAGGTTATGTAATTTTTTCAAATCCATTTCAGAAAAGTTGTTATTCCAAATTTGTTATATGTATTGGATAATGAAGCAAATATTATTCTGTGTTAACTAGAAATGTATTTCCCACCTACGTTTTTCAATATAATGGTTCATCTACTGATTCATTTGGTGCGTGATATAAGAATATGTGGGTCTCTTTATTTACGATGGATATATCCTTTTGAAAGATATATGAAAATTTTGAAGGGATGTGTTAAAAATACTTATCGACCAGAGGCCTCTATTGTTCATAAATATGTATCATAATAGGTTATCGAGTTCTATTCAGATTATTTATATGACGTGGAGTATATTGGTCTCCCTATATCTCGACATATGACAATTTATAGTGAAGGTAGATGGGTTTTAAGATTAAAGGTAAAGTTCATTCCATGTGATGAAGTGATGCAGGCACATTTATATATTTTGAACAACACGGATGAGGTTCAACAATATATATCCTCACATATTGTTGAATTAAAGTTATGATATTTGAAAATAAATGAAAATTTGTTGATGATTGAGCTTAAGAAGACATTTGTTTCATGGTTTAAAGAGAAATTCACCACAGATATATCTACATCAGAAACATTGAAGTGGTTATCAGGGGGACCGTATCTTAATGTGATCACATGGTCTGGTTTTTATATTAATGGTTACACATTTTACACAAAAAAACTGGATGAAAAGAGTACCATTCAGAATAGTGGTGTGATGGTTTTCGCTAAAGCAGTGTATTTTTTGAGTTCCAAAGATAAAAACCAAATTTCTGCATCAATGCCATATTTTGGGGTTCTTGAATACATATGGGAAATTGATTATATTAAATTTTGAGTTGCCATTTTTACGTGTAATTGGGTTGATATGAAGACTGCTGTGAAACATGATGAATATGGGTTTAAACTAGTTTATTTGTAAATATTTAATTACAATAAGGAACCATTTATCATGGTGACACATGAAAAACATGTATTTTATGTCATTGATCTATAGAATGATCATTGTTCTGTCTTTTTTCATAGAAAAAGATACCATTTGGGTAATTAGGATGATTCTTATGATGTTATTGATTTACATGATCCTTATTCATCTATTACGCAATTTTCAGATGATTACAATGAGTATAAGACAGACATAGTGCATAAAATATGTAATGATCATGATGAAGGAATGTGGGAAAAAACTAAATTAGTCTCCTAGTTTTTCTAGTAAATATTTATATTTTGTTTCTTTTTTTGAAACTTACAAATGCATGCCTCTTTTTTACTTGTTTTTTTTTCTTTCTTATTTCTAAATATTCATCTTTCTAATGATATGCAGGTACACAAAATTTCATTACACTTTCTAGTTTCAATGTCATATACAGATAGAGAGGAGTAGCTACCTAGGTATATCTATTTTTTCATATTATTAAATATTCAATAATATACTTATTTAATGAAAGAAAACTGTTAATTTACAATTTTTTTTGTAGGACTACTGATGATTCCTCGGTAGAGGAGACTTCTCCTGTTACTACTAAAAAATCAATTTCTCAAGTTGGTAAACGTGCTATTACACATTTACTAAAACTATCACTTTCTCATGATGATGACAGATTACACATCCGTTTTGATGATAATAATAATGCAACTAGCCCAAATGCAGTTCATTTTATTAGTTATATAGTGATGCAGAGCTGTTGTAGGATTAATATTTTATATCCTGATTGGAAGTCATTGGACAGGATGGCGAAACAAAATCTTTGGGAGGTCATGATGGTAAATTATCTTTATTTATTTATTTTATATATTTTTTTGAATATTAAATATTTTAAATGACATATTTAATTTATTCAATTATATATGACATTAAATTTTGAGGAAATAAAAGAAATTAATAAAAGACATCTATCTTTAGAGGTGGTTAGATAGAGAGATTTTAAAATAAAATTGACAAAAAATTATGTTTTTGGAAATAAAAGGTTTGAAAACCCATGCCTCAAGTATCTATTTATAGATGAAGATACATGGAAGCGATTTGTTGACATACATCATGAAGAAAAATTTCAGGTATGATAATTATTTTATATTGTAAAATTTATTATATGTTTTTATAATTACTTAGTAGTTTATTTTTATATAATAAGCCTCCAAAAGATCTCATCAAGAGATTTAGTTGAGAAATGTATACCCTCATACTTTATCACGTGAAGGGTATCTATATTTGGAGAAGAAAATGATTGAAGAAAAATTTAAAGTATTAAGAGCTTGATCTAGTAGTGGTTCAAAAGAGGTTCAACATGGTCCTCCATATCATCCTACTCACCATGAAAAATGGAAACGAGAAAGAAGAAGGAAAAATGAACAATACCTTATAGAAAAATCTAAGCAAGTAATTGATAAAATTGTAAGTAAATATTATTTATTTGTCATAAATTTTTATATTTTATAAATTTTAAACACTAATATAACTTTCTCATTTTCATTTCAGGATGAACTTAAGGAGAAAGAGACATAGGGCTCTTTTATCCTTGAGGGTAGGATGGATATCCAAGACACTACTTTGGGAAAGTAATAACACCCTAGACATGTTAGAGGATATCATGAATGTGTTAGTATTTGAAAGGTTTCTGGTCAGAGTAAGCAATCAAGAGACCCGAAAATAGAATCATTAAAAGCTGAGATGAAAAATATGAAACAGTCTATGGGTGATCAAATTCAAGTAGCAGTGCAAAAGGATTTGTTAGAATGCTTGAAAAGATAGTCACAATCTACACAGCCTTCCCAGGTATATTATTTATTTGTTATCAATTTTTATATTTTATAAATTATAAACACTAATATATCTTTTTAATTTTTAGCCTTCTGAGCCTGATCACCTAGAATACCCTATCCCATCTTCCTACCCTGCCCTGTATGATAATATTTCCCAGGTATATTATTTATTTTCCATCAATTTTTCTATTTTATAAATATAAACATTAATATAACATTTTCATTTTTCATCCTTCCCTGCCTGCTCATCCGGACTACCCTGCCCCGTATAAGCAGTCTTCCCAGGTATATTATTTATTTTAATCAATTTTTCTATTTTATAAATTATAAATACTAATATAAATTTTTCATTTTTCAGCCTTCCCAGCCTTCTCACCTGGACTACCCTACCCCATCTGCTAACTTTGATCCTCCACCACCTCACTCGGACCAAAATGTATACTGTGAGTTATTTGCTGGAGATCCTCATATATATATTGTTGCGTTAGGACTCGTGTATTTTTTGGGGGATTCTGTACATCACCATCCTATGAATATGGTTTAGGTTAGATTATCAGTAATCAATATTATAGATCCTAATGTTCTACTACCATTTCTTCCCGAGGAGATCACTAGAGTTGGGGATTTTTTGGGTTATTTTTTACTTTGTCAAACTAGTTTGCTTCATTATATTTCATATTAGGTATGTGTTTTTTTAATATTAATTAAAAATGATTCAAAATTAATTATAATATTTTCTAACATTAAATTTATATAGGATTATCTGAAAGAAAAAGAAGCTGCACAAATGAAACAAAATGTTAAGGAACAATCGATTGTAGATGCTTCAGATATTTCTTATGGGATAAAAATATTATCTCAAGAATATTTTTCATTGAATTATATCTATTAGTTTTGGATGATGGATTATGTATACATAAGAGAATATCCATTGAGATTACTCAAAGAATATATCATGAATCTAGTTGATTTTGAAGATCTTGGGCTAAATATGTTGCAGTTGTTTTCCATGTAAGTAAATTGAATTTTGAATTTTTATTTCTTTAATAAAAGATGGATTTAAATTTACTAACAATATTTTCTTTTAAAATTAGGTATCTACACATGATTCTTATAAAAAATGAAATTAGATAAATTTACATTTTTATAGATCCAGAATTCATTTCCATGGAAGTGAAAAATGTGAAGAATCCTGATAGAGTTGCATGTATGTGTGAGAGATTATCACATATGAAGATTCAGTGCTGATTTCTGCCATTTCTTGATAAGTAAGAACAGAAACATAATTATGAACTAATGATCATTATAATGTCATTAATTGTGAACTTTTTTTATTTTAGGGGCATTGGATGTTAGGCGTATTATGCCCAAGTGAATGCACCATAATGTTTTTCTCTTTATTAGGGAATATTCATAAAAGATTTTCCACCTTATTAGAAAGGTATGTTTTTTTTTTGTTTATTATAATCTCATTATATTTAATTATTATTGTTTATATATGTATTATTAGTTTATATATATGAAAATGCAGTTCATGGAAAAAATTTAACAAGGAATACATGTCGACAAAGACACTGAATAAAATCAAATATGTGGAAGTACAGGTAATTAGTTTTTATATTAGGATTTATTCTGATTTTTTGTTATATATTAATTTTTATTAATATTTTAATGTTTTATAACTGTAGCTTCATCGTCAAAAAGGACATGTTGAATATGGTTATTATATTCTATGATTCATGTATGAGATAATCACAACTGGGGAAACTACTAAATTTGATCAGGTTAGTTGTATTAATTTTTTTTATATTTTCTTCCATATTATTCTAATTTTTTATCTCATATCATTCAATGTTATTTTAGGAATTCAATGATTCCCAGTATCATTCTCAATCTGATCTTACCCATATTCGATTTATTGGTTTTGAACTATTTGTTAAGTTTGATTAGGATTTGAGGTATGTATATTCTAATATTTATGAATAATATTACATATAGATTAAAAAAAACTCTTTTGATATAATAGGAATTTGAACATCCTGATAATAAAATGAATGCTTCAACAATAACCAACAATGAGCATGTTTTAAAATTTAGTTATGTGTATTTTAATTCTAATTTAGAATACAAATGTGTAGATAGTATTTTGATTAAGTAGATAAAATCATGTAAGTTATAGATTTTTGTTCAATGATAAATATTGTTTTATTGTTGTATATTGTGTTTTTATTATAGGGGTTTTGATTTTTTTGGAAGTGTAATATTTTCAATTTTTGAAAAAAAAAATTATCTCTCAGCATCGATTTTTTAAAAACCAATGCTGATTTTTTTTAAAAAAATATTGGGTTTTCGGCATCTGTTTTTAAAAAAATCGACGCTGAAACCTATTCGTAAAGGGATTTGGGTGTCGGTTTTGGGAAAACCAGCCTTGAAACCCCTAATAAATATCATTTTCAGCGTTGATTTTTTAAAAACTGACGCCGAACATTATATTTTTTACTTCTCCTTTATAAACATCGGTTTAAAACCGACATCAAAAATAAAAAAAATGATGTTAAATACAGTTTTTGCACTAGTGACAGATTCTTTTCATGCATGGTAACATGAGGGAGGACATTCTTTGGGGTGTTGGGGGACAAGAATGACCATTGATTGTCAAGAATCAAGTAGTTTTAAGTTCATGTGATTAGTAAATTGGTTTAGAAGCCCTGATTAACTGGAATATGGTCAGGAAAAGGCGTTCCAACATATTCATGACGTGGATAGGGAGGAAAGTATAAGTTTTGGTTTCAAGGAATCTTGGATAAGGAGATATGATATGAGGCTTGGAAGCCATTGAGCATACAGGAATAGGAAAATCCTCTCATAGGGATGAACTTACCTTTGGATAATAGGCCTATTCATAGGCAACATATGCAAAGCCATCGAGGCATTGTGTGCATAGTTAAACAAAGGTGTCTGCAGGACACTGGCCTCCCATATCCGATGGCCAGAGAGGTTTATGAAGATCCGAAATCACTCTAAGTGTGTAGTTTGATAAAAAGAAAATACATGTATGGATATGTTAGAAATGTTTAGGTCATGATCATCCATAGATTTGGGAACTCTCCTACATAGATATAGCTCACACGCAGGGTGGGGCATCTTGATTCCCTTGCTGGAGCGGGGCCCAATTCTGAAGATCTGGGTGTCCCAAAATTATGCTCCCTGCATAGGTTTAGACCATGTGTAGTGAATAGTTCATTTTAGATATATTTGGGGTACCTTGTAGTTTAATTTCATATGGTTAGGACTTTAGGTTTCCCAACATGGAGGCAAAAACTCTAATATGAGTTTTAAAGTTGTGCCAATAGGATCAGTCATTGTGGATTGATTTTACCTAGCTCTATGGGGAATCCCCTACTGAATTTTCTAAGCCCACTTGAGCTATGATCAGTGTGAGAAAAAAGGGGTGGTAAGGGTTTCACTCCACCACAAAGGGATGGTAGGATCAAATAAGGGAGCATTGTTGGGCCATGCAATTTAATGTCATTCGGTGAGGATGTGGGTGACTCGACATGAATAAGATAGCTTTTGTGGGTCAACATATTTTTAAGTCTTGTATAAGGGACGTTGCCATCACAGTTTACTGTTGTGTTATAGGGATGAAATATTAAAGTAATCATGCATAAATATGGTCTAATCCGGTCAGTATATCCCTAGTATGCCCCAGATATGAGCGGGGGAAGAAATTATAAACCATGATTCCATTATCCCTCGAATAAGGAGGGATGATTCAAGGATTATGAGCCCATGGGTGTATAGAAGTAGGAAAATCCTCTCCTGAGGATGAATTTTCCTTTGATTGACAGGTTTTTTTGTGGGAAACATATGCAAGGACACTGGGGAATTGTGTGCATAGCCAAACAAAGGTGTCATCACGATACTAGCCTCCTATATCCAATGTCCCTAGGTGATTATGGTGATTCAAGATTTCCCAGAGCATGGATTTTAATGGATTAAAAGGGTATATTTGGGTATGTGAGAAATATCTAGGCCATGAATAGTTTTGATGTATGAGATCCTCTATATAGATCTAATTCATATGCAAGGGGGAATGATCTTTTGATACTTTCTAGATGTAAGAATACAGATTTGGAATCTCTTGTATGTATTTGCATTTCACATGCAGGATATTGGGGGAATTCTTGTTTTATTTTTCATGATTGGAGACAAGATTTATGGTCTGAGTGTTTCTATGTATCTTTTCATACTGAGAATTAATCCACACATAGTTCTTGGAGTACCTTATAGTTTAATGTCATGTGGTTAGGACTTCTTTTTCCATGCATTTTAACAAAATGCAGTTAGTACTCATGAATTTCCCTATGCAAGTCTGACCGATATGTAGGATGAGGCATTTTTTTATGGTGGATGGACCAGGTTAGGGGATCTGGGAATTATTACATATCTTGTAAAGGTAGTAGTCAATCCACACATAAAACTGATATCCCATGTAGTTTAACTTCATATGGTAAGGACGAGAGTGAACCAACGTAAAAAGGATGAGGTGGGTGAAGTGTCCATCTTAAACCTCAGGGAGGTTTCCTACGTATCCCAATTATTTGGGAATCAAAGTCAGTATAGTTCTAACAACATGTTCCCTATATCGATTTGACCCATGTAGAGGGAGGGGAATTTTTTTAAATGGTGGTCGGACCAAGATGAAGAATCTATGAATCACTATGTATCCTAGGAGGCAGGAATCAAACCACACATAGTTCTTGATGACTCTCTATGCCAGTATGACCTGTTCATAGAGAGGATGGGAATTTGTATCATGTTTGGGTGGGACCAAGACTTAGGGTCATAGTGTCTCTACGTATCCTGTGAGGGTAAGAATCAATCCATACATAGTTCTTGAGGTACATTATAGTTTAACATCACACAGTTTGGACTTTTCATGGATTCCCCTACGTAAGTCTAGACTATATGCAAGGAAAGGAGAATTGTTGACTTTGGCTGGTGGCTAGACCAGGATGTAGGATCTATGCGTCATTATGTATCCCATTGGTGAATGGGAATCAAGCCATACATAGTTCTAGAAAACATGTTCCATGTACTAGTCTAACCCGCGTACAGGGAAGGGGAGTTATTTTTTCTTCTAAGGTTGGTGGCTGGAATAGGATGAAGAATCTGGGCATCACTACATATCCCATTAATGAATGGTAATCAAGCCACACATAGTTATAAGATACACTTCCTATGTCGGTCTGACCCATACATAGGAAGGGGGCATTTTTATCTTTCCATTGGACAAATTTGACTCATGTGCGATGGATCACTATTCGGAACACAATGATCTCCATACAGTTTAATGTCATGTGGTTAGGATATTTTTTCCTTGTAGTTTAATGTAATGTGGTTAGTATTATTTGGCTATACAATTTAACATCATGCAGCTAAGACGATGGTGGTGTTATGCATTTTAACATCATACAACTAAGACGATGGTGGTTCTATGCATTTTAACATCATGTAGCTAAGACGGTGGTGGTGATATGTAGTTTAACGTTATAAAACTAAGACGATGGTGGTTATATGCAGTTTAATGTTGTGCAGCTAAGATGATGGTGGTGCTATGCATTTTAACATCATGCATCTAAGACGATGGTGGTGCTATGCAGTTTAACATTGTGAAACTAAGACGATGGTTGTGTTATGCAGTTTAAAATTGTGTAGATAATATTATAGTGGTGCTATATAGTTTAACGTCATAAAACTAAGATGATGGTGGTTCTATGTAGTCTAACATTGTGAAATTAAGACGATGGTGGTTCTATGTAGTTTAACATTAGGCATCTAAGACGATGGTGGTGCTATACAGTTTAACATTTTCCAGCTAAGACGATGGTGGTTCTATATAGTTTAGTGTCATGAAGCTAAGATGATGGTGGTTCTATGAAGTTTAAGTCCATGCATCTAAGATGCACATTATCTAATTACACAAAGTATTTATTTAGGAACCATTCATTGGTGGGAGATGTAGTGATCTGTCCATCCATTGAAATCAATTCATATGCTTCATTGGAGTAGACCTTGTGTGTGGCATATGGTCCTTCTCATTTTGAATCCAATTTCAAAATTTTCTTTCTAAGTATCATAAGAGTTATGAGGACCAACACAATCTCTCATTCAAAAAAATATTAAAGGAAAAACTTTTTGTTTATGGCTCGTGCGATACAGTTCTAGTAAACTTCCAAGTGGTTCAAGGTATGTAGTCTTTTCTCATCCAGTTGATCCAACTCATCGAATCAATTATGGGATTGTTCATCTATATAAAATTTTTCACATATGGTGATAAAGAGCGGTGGTAATTTAACTTCAATGGGTAGAATCACCTCCATCCCATATACTAATGAATATAGGCTTTCTTGAGTGGCGGTGCGAGTCATGGTCTGGTAAGCCCACAGAGCATGGAGGAGATTTTCCTGCCATGATTTCTTATCTTTGTCTACCATATGCTAGAAAATTTTGGATAAGGCCTTATTAAAGGACTCTATCTGCTCGTTGGCCACTACATGGTAGCGGGACAAATGGTTGGTTTTGATGACATACTCCTGATATAGATTGTCCAATTCAACAGAGCAGAAATTGGTTTTGTTTTCCATCATTATTTTATAAGGGACACCAAATTTGGTGATTATGTTGTATTTCACAAAGAAAACAATGATTCTTTCCCTGACCTCTTTAAGAGGAATATCTTCTTTGGAAAATAATTTTATTATTGTGAGAATGTATTTGAATTTTCTGGCTGTGGAGGGGGGGGTCCCATGATGTTAATTCCCTGTATGTAAAATGGTTAGGAGTACTTGGCTATGTGAAGTGAGTCTAGGGGATGGTGGATGAAATTTGCATGAACTTGGTAGGAATGAAACTTCTTGGTGAATGTGGTTAAATCCTGAATCATGGTGGTCCAATAGTACCCAAGCCTTCAAATCTTCTTTGAGAGCTTGGATATTGATTGATGCGCTCCACAAGTTCTGGCATGAACTTCTTTCATGACGTCGGCAGTCTCTTCTCCATCAATTCACCTGAGAAGAACTCCATCGAAGCCTCACTTGTATTGATCCTTTGGCTGGTTCATGCCATCATACATCTAGAAGTTGGTTTCTTGACTCTAGATTTTCTCCCTTCCAGCCCTATCTAGTGGGAGTTTACCCTTTTGAAGGTATTTTTCAATTAGAGTCGTCTAGCCAGCATTATGACCATACGGTTTAGTGATGGGACTAATCTCATTTATTTCCTCTATCTTGGTCTGGACATACGGTAAAACCATTTATTGGGGGGAAATACTGATGACTGTTTCTTTTTTATCTGGGTTGGCCAGAGTCATGGATGCATTTTACAATGCATTGTCTTACGCATTTTGTGACTGGGGGGACATAAGTTCATGTTGGATCTGACAAGAATTATGCTATCAGTTCTCATACATGGTTCATCAAAGGGATCAACTCCTCTTTATTGATATCATCGTCACCATTGACTTGCTTGATGATTAGTTCTAAATCACATTTTATCTTCAAGTGTTTAGATTTCACATGGAGTGCTCGATCTAGGAATGCGATAAGGGCTCGATATTATGATTCATTGTTTGTGAACCCTTATGACATTAGGAATAAGTAAGGTAGGATTTCCTTTTCTAGAGATATTAGTATGACTCTTAGCCCCACTTTGTTGAGTATGGGGTCTTCTATTATTATTCCTGTCGAGCTTATGGAGGCACCGTCAAAGTTCATTACCCAAATCTGGGAGTTCTCTTAAATAGAGAACACTTCCTCATTAGGTAGATCAGCATCTAATGGGTCCACCTCCATTGAGGGATTCTCTTCCAATAACTCTACTAATTTTTAGCCTTTGATGTATTTTTGAGGCACGAATCGTATGTCAAACCCCTATAGAATGACCACCCACAATGATAGGTGTCCAGTTAGCATTGGATGACTGAGAATATACTTGAGCGGGTTTCTAAATGAGACAAAATGGATCTCATGGTGATTCAAGTAATGCCTCAGCTTCTTGAATAAAAATATTAATGCAAGTCAGATATTCTTAATATTTGAATAACGATTCACAACATCGATCATGGTTCGGCTGAGGTAATAGAGAATATTCTCACTACTAGTATCATTCTTCTATGCGAGGAAGGCGCCTGGGGATCACTCCAAGGAGGTCACATATAGAATGAGTAGTCTTCTTTCAACAGGAATCATTAGCACTGGTGTAATCAAGAAATATATCTTGATATTGTTGAATGATTCCTGACAATAATTAGTCCATTGATATTCTACCCATTTCTTCATCAACCTGGTGAAGGGAAATTATTTTCCTATGAGGTTGGCAATGAAGCACAGAATTTAGTCCAGGTTTCCTTAGAGTCCTCTCAACTCAGTGAGTTTTTGCAGAGGTAACATTACAAGGATGGAGTTTTTATTCTTAGGGTTGACTTTGATTCCATGTTTGCGTATGACGAAGTTGAGAAATTTTCCCAAGGTAACACCAAAAGAAAACTTTAGGGGGTCATTTTTAGGTTGTAATTTCATAGTTTGTTGAAAAATATTTCAAGATATGACAGGTGATTCAATATCTATTATGGTTTTACTACCAAATCATTCACATAGAATTTTAAGGAACTTTCCCAGGGGGTTTTGAAGATGTGTTTCATGGCACCTTGATATGTGGTGCTGACATTTTTCAAACTGAAAGAAATCACTTTATAGAAAAACACTCCATAGGGGTCCCTGAAGGTGGTAGATTCTTCATATTCCTAGTCCATTCAGATTTGATTATATCCTAAATAGTCTTCCATTAAAGAGATAGGCTCGTATTAGAAAGTTGCATCGATTATTAATTCTATGATCGGGAGTGGGAAATTGCCTTTCAATCAGTGTCGATTGAGATCCTTGAAATCAATACAGACTCTGATATGCCCATTTTTCTTTTTTACAGGGAAAATATTTGATATCTATATGGGGTATTGTACTTCCAAAATTAATTGGATATGATAATATTGTCAACTTCAGCCTCTATTTTGGCATCATGTGTTGAGTGCATCCTTATAACAGCTTTCTTGTAACCACGGTGGTCTTCTGGAAATCCCAAGTGGTGAGTGGATACCTCTGGATTGAGGCCTGGAATTTCTATATAATTATAGGTGAAAAAATATATATTCTACTTCAGGAAAGAGGTTTATACCTCTTGCTCTTCGAAGGGTATGTCCACACTAATCAGAGTGGGTTGCAGGTCTTCTTTCATACCCAGGTTTATTTCCTTGAGTTCATTAATAGTGGTAGATACGCCTTCCTCAAATGTTGGAGGTTCATCCCTTGGGTCTTCTTCTCCCTCCTTTGCATCCTCATCATCTTCCTCTTCATCTTTTGATGGGGAAACAATTCTTGAGATGATTGTTCCGTATTTGAGGGAAGATTTTCAATTTTGGTGTTTGGGAGGTCAAGCTGCCTCTTCCACCTCAGCTGTCAGTGGGGGATTCTTCAGAGAAGATGTAGTGAGGGGTAAAAGAATTTCCTCATCTTCTTTGAATGATGAGGCACTTCCTACGACCTCAATGGGTGAGGTATGAATTTTCTAAAATTTTGATCATGGTTCGGGAGAATTTTTATTCGAACTCCCACCATTATCATGGGATTCAGTGAGCTTCTAAACATTATTAGGCTCGACATCCATGACCTAAATCATGAGTATTGCTGAATATGTATTCGAATATGGACTTTTTCACTCAATATGATTGATGGTAAGTACACATTCTTCCCTGAGTTTCTTGAGGGGATTGGATAAAACCATTTCTAAAACATTTGGGGAGGCAATCCAATCAACACCATTGATTGAAATTCACCCCCCCCCCCCCTTCAGCTCAAAGAACCCAGCATCAAAATAGTGTGATTCATAGAGGTATAATGGGGTCTTATCAACATGAAGTGTCTCACTCTATCCACAAATTCTATATTTGAGGCATTGATGGTAAGAGGAGGGTATTGTTGCATGTTGATGTAGCCAGGGCCTCCCTATCAGGGCATTGAAGGTCATATTAATTTGGACCACTAGAAATTCTAGGTGATATATGAGGTTGATGAAATGGGTTTCAAGATTGATTTGGATTAATGGATTCTACTCGCTTTTGTCATAACCTAATAGAGTCGTGGTGCAGGGTGTCAGATCATCCTCATTGCAACCCAGCTGACGAAGTGTCTATAGTGGGAGGATATTAACTCCATATCCATTATCAGTGAAGAATTTTCAGATATAGACACCATTTATCCTACCAGACACATATAAGGGTTCAATGTATCCTTACATGATAGTGTCTTCATCTTGATCAATGAAAGATATAACTGTGTGGAATTCTGTAGGATTGCTCTCTATCTAGTAGACTTCAGTGGATACTACCTCATCTTTAAACTCCTGAGGAATTATCAATGCTTCAATGAGTGCTTCCCTGAGATCTACTGATAGATTTAGTGCATCCAGGATTTACATCTTGGATGGTATCTAAGATAACTAGTTCAAAATATCATATTTTTTATCTAAAGGTTGGAACTTCCTAGCTTAGGGATTCTCTTTCACAAGTGCTTTAGGTTATTGATCATTTGATGATGATGGGTCGGCCCTTGGGATTGGATTTAGAGGGGCTTTCATCCTTTGTGAATTAGGTTGGGTAGGTTTTCTCACCTTCAGAGGGAAATTAGCCACATGTTCTTACTCTGATGGATATTATAGAAATATTGGACCGATTTGGCTTCTTGTGGGGGTAGGATAATTTTACTGTCCCTGTTGGATCTGTTGGAGGTTCCTTCTATGGGTTTCTGAAACACTGATGGTTCGAGTAGGGTTACAGCCATAAGTTTTATTTCTTCCATGGCTGTGTCTCCCTTGATATCCCAGGATTCTATAGCCTCTTTCTCCATCCCCCCAATTGGGTGTGGGGAATTCTGGTTGATAACTGTATTCATCATCAGAGAAGGTATCCATTAATTGGATGAAATTGATAGAGCCAAAAATCATCCCCTCTTCTGAAGATGACTTTGCCTCTTTATCTTACTCCAGTGGTGTCATTAGGCGGGGTGGTGCCCATACTCTCAGATCTGATGGAATGAAATCTGACAGTGTTAAATCCAACTTTGGATTTGGTGCAAGTTCATATTCCTACTCTTGCTTTCTTCCCTTATGATTGGACTTCTTTTTGGGTGGTCGAACCTTGGGAGATTATGGGGCCTAGGATTTTGGTTGTGTTGCATCGAGAGCTATTGAGGAATAATTGGTTTCTTTAACTGAGCTTGGAGGATACTATGGGCCCGGTTGATTATTTTCTGAGTCATCCATCAATCGAACTTTTTCTCCTTTTTTCTAATAACTCTTTGGCTCTCCCCCACTTCATCTAGGTTAGTAGTGGAAACATATTCCACTTGAGCTAGCAGTGGTCCTAGATTAAATTTTCTAGAATCTATCATTCATTGCAGGATTTACTTGAAGACAAAGCACTCCTAGATTCCATGTCCCAACATCCGATAGAAGAGATAGTAATCTGGATAGTCATGAAGACCTACTTCATCATCCATCTTCGGCTCCAGAAGCTATAGAAAGTTTCAATTCATGGAGGATACAAAGTAGCCATGTAATTGGTTGTCTTTAAATGAGTAAAGTTTATTTCTTCATTCCTCAAATTTATTTCTCTTATCCCTCCTTCACTCATCTTATAAAGTCAGGGGAAAATACTAACATCCAGGGGGTCTGTATGTTTTTGTATGGGCCTGGGAGTTAGATCTAGTGTAGGGGTGGATTAAGCATGATAGAAGTTGCTTCATATCTTCCTGGTCTTTTGACTGGAGCTGATGGTGCTACTCGAGACTTGATATTAGTTTTATGTAGGTAATATTCTATCCTTTGAGTGATGGAGGAGAAGTCTTGGAACCCACTTGTATATTTTACTAGAATAAGTGGTGTTTTTAGCTCATTACGAAGGTTTTTTATGCACACGATCAATATCTCATCTTGGGGGAGTGATAGGTTCAAGGAGTAATTTAGACCCTTTAATCTAGAAATGAATTCTAAAACTCTCTCATTCTCTCATTTTTTACAATTCATGAGGTCATTGACTGTTGATTTTGGCAACATCGATCTGAACTGGAACAAGAATTAACATCATATATCCTCCAATCCTATTATTTAGTTAGATGGAAAACTGATGTACCGCATAAAGGCTGAACCTTGTAGAGTTCTTTCAAATCATCTGAGCTTCACAACTTCTTGATGCTCTGAGGTTCCCATCATGGGATCACAATAATACGAGTATTTCATTAGGTGTTTCTTTGGATCACCTGATCCATTGAACACTAGGAATATGGGGTTCCCAAAATTTGGTGGCAATAGAACATTGCTTACACAATCAGGGTAAGGTTTCTATTCTAGTTGTATCAGAGTGTGCCGCCCTACCAAGGCTTATAATTGAGTCATAAATGAATTGATGGTATTCATGATCCCTTGGTTCATTTCTTGTTGAACTTGAGAATGGGTGAGTATAGTAGGGGAAATATTTTATTTGTCAGGGCAACTGGAACTTGAGGTGGATACCCAGCCAGATGCATCCTTTATGGATTTTCCTAAATCTGTTCTGGTTGCTTCCCCAATGGAGGGAAATCTTGATATCTTGCTGGGATTGATTTCAGGTAGAATAATGGTCTTAGATATACCTTGAACAATCTTTATATCCTTTATTCATCTATCATGATGATCTCATGGGGAAGAGTTACATCTAATGGAAGTGTGTGTTGATGCTCGACCTTGGGAACATACTCGGTAGGATGTCTTGCTCGTAAAATCTCAACATTTATTCTCCTTAACTCTTTCATTTCTCCCTCTCATTGTTTGAATCTCTCCTCAAGCGTGAGAGAAGCATTCAATTTGGTAGGAGTTGGGTTGTAGGTAACTTTTTTCTTATTCTTCTCCTTATTGTGGATTCGTGAAGGAGGTAATAATGGATTATCTAAGAGAGCACCCAAATTTAAGGCAGCCCATTGGTTCCGTGTACGCACACCTTCATGCTTAGTGTGGACTAAATTTGGAAGGGAACTGATTCTCGCTCAAATTTACCCAAGAGAAGAAGGTAAGACGGTCCTTGTAGTTTAGCTTGGGTTATCGAATCCACAGAGACCTGAGAAGAAACCTATAGACACGTACATTATATGGACTGTTTTCGGCAATGAAGTGGCCAACTTGGATTGATTTTGGATGGGTTTTAAAGATATCTAACAGATTTAAGTGAATTCAATTTAAAAGAATGATTTGATCCTAGGTTATCGCTCGGGGTGGATTGGACGTATTTTCTTTTTAATGATTTCAATTTCTTAAGTTTGAGATGGGTTCATTTAAGGAGATAAAACAACATCATCACTTACTGTTTTAATTCCTACACCCTTTTAATACTAATCACCTATACACTTGAAGGATCAAATTTTTGATCACTTCAAGGTAAGGGTTTTTATTAGTACTTGAAGTGTGTGGCCTTAAATTCAACAAGGACGATGGAGTTTAAAAATCATCAAATAAAAATCCCAATTAAAGAAGTGATTATACATTAATTAGGTGATAAATAACATCCAATCCAGCCCCTTTCTACTCCCTTGGATCAACCCATAAGTGGGTTAGCCCTCCATTGATCCCATGGTTTCAATGGAAGCGGAAAGTAGACTCATGAGGGAGGAAATGGAGAAGTAAAGAAAACAACAAAAATAAAATGATCACTCCACCGTTGTGTGAATAATTTCACAAGGGTTGGTGTGAATAAATTCACACCTTGATCCAACGGTATCAAAGTGATATGAAGAACAACAGAATAAGAGTATAAGAAGAAATTTTATTAAGAAACTAAAGTGAATTGAACAACTTACATGTGAAAGAAAAATTTGAGGCAACAAAAATGCAGCATAACATTACAATTGAACAAAGCATCCAAGATTTCCAACTCCTTCACCACCACTGCCTTAAATAGTCATTTTGGGAGCCTTGGGTCGAGCCTACAATAGTAAAAATCATCTCAATTAATTTTGGTAGGCCATAGGTGGTGGAAAGCTTGTGGAATTTGAACTTTTCCACATTTGACCCGAGGTGGCAGCCATCTTTCCTTCACCGAACAGACGCGTCTGGAAGACCTTCTAGACGGCCGAATAAGAGTGGACCATAGAAGAAGAAAATGGATATACGGATGTCTTCTAACCTCCTGTAAAATTTAGACTCATTTGGAGTTTTGGATTCCGAGATATGATCAAATTAGTGAGATGTTTTTCTGGGCCGCAGAATCTGGCCCAGAATTTTATCGCTAACTTGAGCCGCCTAAATGACCAATATGGAGGCCGAATTAGCATTAAATCCTGAATAGTTATGTGTTCCTATACATGTCTTATATCATCCCACGAAATTTGGGATTAATTGGGCCTGTATGTTGGTCCCCACAGTCTCATCAGTGGGATGATGTCCAATCTACCTTCTCCAGAATTACTTCCTTTCATTTCCAAATATCTCCATCATCCTCCATGAATTCTCCACTGATCCCTGAATAAAACATGTTCATATTTAAGTGTAGATCAATTTACAAAAATATCAAATTAAAATATGTATAATTAAATTCCTTAAAATCAGATTAATCATTGGGTACTTTAAATGATGTTCAAAAATGTACCACATAATAGTGCATTTTAAGAAGGTATTACAATCATAATGTGAAATGATGTTCAAAGTGTAAAATGCACTAAAATGGTGTTTATGAATAACAAATAACATGAATATTATGTATATTAACAATGAATATTAGCCTCATTTAGTGGCTAATCACACCCCCCAACTTGAGTTTTGCTAGTCCTGAGCAAAATATATCTCAACAATATGAAATTCGAATTCCCTTTTCCAAAAACATTTTAATACACAATGATCACCAAAAAACCTTATACCAAACAATCATGAAACCCATCAAAATATTTTAATACGAGATAGTTTCATAAGCAGATCCCAATCCCAAGCCCATTCCTTTGTTCAAATTCATTGCCATATTTCATCCAATATCAATTAAGTATGAGGATGTGTTGTGCATCACAATAGACATGGGGGTTCATCTTTATTCAAGGGGGAAATTATGGAAGCGCTAGGTGGAATCACATTTCAATATTAAGATGAGTATTCATTTTTTTTTGTATAATTTTTTTGTTTTTTTGTTTTTTTTTTGTTTTTGCAATTTTTCCATGGTAATTGAAGTTGCACTCAAAAGAGTCAACCCCTGTAGCGAGACTTTGCCGATGACTCCCAGGCTCAAAGACCTTAGGGCACCAAGTGAAGCCCACATACTCGGGCATCATCTCGAGTTAACTCAGTCAAAAACAAATTCAAATTACCAAAAATAGAGATAAAATTACTAACTTTGGGCCAGACAACTATGGAGTCACGATCCCCAAGTGTCGAAAGCCACACATTAGGTCATTTCATTGCTCTACGCGCAAATTTTTTTTTTTTTTTGAATTTTTTTTTTGAATACTCATATCAAACTAAAATGATCACCAAACCTATGCTATTTATTTAGGCGACCCCATGAACTTAAACTAATACCCCACTATCCAAAGGACATGCATTGTGAATTTTTTTTTATTTGGATGAAAATATAAACGATGAAATATCACATTGGACAGCCACACTTTCCAAAATCTATGCTCATGAAATTATACAAGGATTAAAATCAGAATCAGGGTATGCTAAATTATTTGATATTCAGTTTCAAAGTGTGCAATGTGTATTACCATGTTTAAAGTTAAAGGAATTTTTTATTCCATTTACACATTTTTTTTTTCAAATCATTCATTTTTTTTTACACGAAATCATTTTTTTATTTTATCTCCCCCCCAACTTAAAATAAAACTGTCCCCAGTGTTTAAATAAAAGAAAATTTAGAAGGGGGTAGAGGTAGATAATGAAAGTTCAAAAAGGAAATTGAAAATGAGGGTCATGGAATGAAGTCACCTGGTGGTTGAAGTTTGAAGTTCTTACTGCTCCAATTTAGTCCTTTGATATCCATGTTGCTTACAGAGTTCCCTAGTGGAAAAAGGAAAACAAACAAACAAAAAAAAGAGTATATATATATATAAGTAAAATATAAGTATATATATAAAATAAAATAAACTGATGATACATTTTCTTCTTTTTAAATTTTTGGGTAAGGTATTACTCAAGGATCACACCACGTGACACGGATGAATATGGTGCTCCCCTTTCGTACCCATCCATACATAGAATAGAAGAACAGGTCAAAAGTCTATTTTTTTTATTAAATATAAAAATGATTAATTAAACCTATTTAAAATATAAAGTTTATTAAAACAACAAAATTATTGGAAACTTGGAAACCATGGGTTGCCTCCCATGCAGCGCTTTGTTTAATGTCATTAGCTCGACTTGAACCCCCCAACTTATCCAATACCAACTTTCAACATTTTAAGGATCACATGTTTCACCCCTTCTACTTGGTTGAGATTGATTATATGTTTATAATTTGTTTCATTCACAATCCTATGTTCTACAATGAGTGGGAAAATCCAAGGAATGTTTGAAGTGGTTGATCCAGTTTCCACTGTAGTTTTTTCAAAGACATCAATGGTAATTCCAACTTTTTTGGAATCAAGAGAAGAATTAATTACAAACAAATGTTCATGGTTATATCCTATGAAGGGATAGTTGATCATGGAAGGAAGGACAATAATTTTGAGCTCAGGTTGGATAGTACATTCAAACACAGGTTGAGATTTTGAATCCAAATCAGATTCATTTTCCAAATTTCTCAAAAAAATTGGTTCCTTTTGAATAGAATATTCAACCAAAAAATTGGAAAGATAAGTGTTAAGAGTTTTTATGGACTCAAAGTTTGTGATTTCTCCCAATGTTTCAGTAATTTTTTGTTCTAAAGAATCAATGGAGTGATATTCAGGACACTTAATCCATGATGTCAAATTCTCCTCTTGTGAATAAAAAAAATCAGTTTCATCTTGATTTAAACACCTATCAAAAATTCCTTGATCCTCCTCATCTTCCCCAAATACAAAGGTTTTCTCTTCAGTAAATTCATGAGAGTTTTGTGGGAAACTAGACAATTCACATAAGGTTATGGAAGGGATAGTTTGTGTAGGGATGGGTTCCTCACAAGTTTTAATTCTTTGTAGTTCTAACCTCAATGGTGAAACCTCAAAATTCATTATATCCATTTTTTGACATAGTTTTTCAAGTAATAGATGTGGATCAGTATGGATAGTGGGTTGAGATAGATGGTCTATTACAGGAGGATAACTAAGTTGTTGGTATTCCATAGGAGGATGTTCGGATTGGCCTTGTTCAGATTGGAACTCATAATAGGTTGGAATGTTTTGTAGAGAATAGGAGTTGAAACATTGTGTCTCATTTGGTTTTTGATTATACCACCAGTAGAAACTAGGATTGTCATTGTACATCACACTTGGTGTGGAGTGATCAAAGAAATGAGAGGTTCCCCATGTTTGGATTTGTTCAAAAGGGTTTTCCATAGGAATGAAATTAGGGATGAGATAATAGAAGTGGGATGAAAAAAAGGATGATAGTTTCTAAGATAACTTACTTAGGTCCCCGGTAATGGCGCCAAAATTTGATTCTCTCTCAAATTTACCCAAGAGAAGAAGGTAAGACGGTCCTTGTAGTTTAGCTTGGGTTATCGAATCCACAGAGACCTAAGAAGAAACCTATAAACACGTACATTATATGGACTGTTTTCGGCTATGAAGTGGCCAAATTGTATTGATTTTTGATGGGTTTTAAAGATATCTAACAGATTTAAGTGAATTAAATTTAAAATAATGAGTTGATCCTAGGTTATCGCTCGGGGTGGATTGGACGTATTTTCTTTTTAATGATTTCAATTTCTTAAATTTGAGATGGGTTCATTTAAGGAGATAAAACAACATCATCACTTAATGTTTTAATTCATACACCCTTTTAATAATAATCACCTATAAAATTGAAGGATCAAAGTTTTGAGCACTTCAAGTTAAGGGTTTGTATTAGTACTTGAAGTGTGTGGCCTTAAATTCAACAAGGATGATGGAGTTTAAAAATCATCAAATAAAAATCCCAATTAAAGAAGTGATTATACATTAATTAGGTGATAAATAACATCCAATCCAGCCCCCTGATACTCCTTTGGATCAACCCATAAGTGGGTTAGCCCTCCATTGATCCCATGGTTTCAATGGAAGCGGAAAGTAGACTCATGAGGGAGGAAATGGAGAAGTAAAGAAAATAACAAAAATAAAATGATCACTCCACTGTTGTGTGAATAATTTCACAAGGGTTGGTGTGAATAAATTCACACCTTGATACAACGGTATCAAAGTGATATGAATAACAACATAATAAGAGTAGAAGAAGAACTTTTATTAAGAAACTAAAGTTAATTGAACAACTTACATGTGAAAGAAAAATTTGAGGCAACAAAAATGCAGCATAACATTACAATTGAACAAAGCATCCAAGATTTCCAACTCCTTCACAACCACTGCCTTAAATAGGCATTTTGGGAGCCTTGGGTCGAGCCTCCAACAGTACAAATCATCTCAATTAATTTTGGTAGGCCATAGGTGGTGGAAATCTTGTGGAATTTTAACTTTTCCACATTTGACCCGAGGTGGCAGCCAGCTTTCCTTCAACGAACAGACTCATCTGGAAGACCTTCTAGAAGGCCGAATAAGAGTGGTCCATAAAAGAAAAAAATGTATATCAAGATGTCTTATAACCTCCTGTAAAATTTGGGCCCATTTGGAGTTTTGGATTCCGAGATATGATCAAATTAGTGGGATGTTTTTCTGGGCCGCAGAATCTGGCCCAGAATTTTATCGCTAACTTGGGCCGCCTAAATGACCAATATGGAGGCATAATTAGCATTAAATCCTGAAGAGTTATGTGTTTCTATACATTTCTTCTAGCATACCACGAAATTTGGGATTAATTGGGCCTGTATTTTGGGCCCCACAGTCTCATCAGTGGGCTGATGTCCAATCTGCCTTCTCCAGAATTGCTTCCTTTCATTTCCAAATATCTCCATCATCCTCCATGAATTCTCCACTGATCCCTGAATCAAACATGTTAATATTTAAGTGTAGATAAATTTCCAAAAATATCAAATTAAAATATGTATAATTAAATTCCTTAAAATCAGATGAATCATTGGGTACTTTAAATGATGTTCAAAAATGTACCACATAATAGTGCATTTTAAGAAGGTATTACAATCATAATGTGAAATGATGTTCAAAGTGTAAAATGCACTAAAATGGTGTTTATGAATAACAAAGAACATGAATATTATGTATATTAATAATGAATATTAGCCTCATTTAGTGGCTAATCAGGAACCATCTTCTCTTGCATCCTCCTCATTTGTATTATCTTTAGTAAGGTCCATGGGATTGACATCCATGATTTTCATTGATGCATTCCACATTGGGGGTGGTATAATGGGTTCTGAATCGTAGGAGGGTGTCTTGTGTCCCTTGTTAGATCTTATCTTTCCATTCCGTGACCCTATTAGAGTTTATTGTAAATGAGTGATTTGAAGGGAACCTTGAAGTGACTTGGAAGTGCACCTCTACCTTGGGGGAAATGAGTTGTGAGATAGGATAGAGCGAGTAACCTCTCTATTTGTTGTCCTCCCTAGGTAATAAAATAATAACTTCCACTGAGCGGGTGGTCGAGGTAAAAATTCCCCCAGGCCTGTAGGCTGGGGTTGTTCTTGTTCTCACATTGATGTGTCTCGACATGGATTTTTTTGGTATTATGGGGTCACTTTGTGTTAAAAATTACCCCATCCCTACAGGCTGGTGTTGATCTCGTACTGTGGTGGTTGTTGCTGCTATGTTGCCTTCTTGATTTTGTGCATTCCAATGCGGGCATGAGCTAGATATAGTACTGAATCTACACATGAATTATTTTCTTCCGAGGACATGATTAGTTCTCATTGGTTGGTTTCCCTTAGGTGAGAAGCCTGCTGAATGTTCTCAGTGTCCCAGTTCAGGAGCTTCTCAGAGGCTTTCTCTCATCAGTCCTGATTCTTTTGAGACTTACTCAAGGCCAGTTCCTGTTGATCAGGACACTTTTCTAGAATTGGTACTTCATTTGGCTACCATCTTGGGATGATGAAATTACAGGATTCTATCTATAATGGGTTCTACTATACATGATGTGGAGTGAAGTGTAGAGCTTCATGTTCTCCCCACCCTCAAATTTGAACATCATACAGAGCATCCCTGATGAGGCAATGAAACTTATGTAGTGTATGGAGGCAATCCAACTCGAGGTTTTTATTTTTATTTTTTGATTGTAGCTATCGTGCAGAATGAAGTTCTTCTAGGTCAATTTGATGAAAAATTTCCCCCAATATGCTTACATGGTCTGCATACCCATCATAGGGAAAAAATTTATTTTCAACTAGAGGAGAGTTTTCCGGACATTAAGTTGAATGTTGTGCATACATTATTCCAATAACTTTTTTGGAATGCTGAACTGAGAAGTGGTTGTGGGCTAGAACATAACCAGTATGTCATCCCTATCTAGCTATCTTCTCATTAGAAACATATTATGTTGTTATTATACTAATATTTCCTCTGCTTATTATGCCCAAATTGGATGATTTATGATGATTTTATCCTTATTAGCTGGGATGGTATGGGTTTAATTAATGTATGAATGGTGAAGGGGTGGCTCAGAGGATGAGTGTGGCCCTGGGCCATCTCCTGGATGAGAAAGGATGTCACTTTTCATTGATAGGGTTTCTAGCATATCTGAACCTATCCTTCCAAGAGACTCATAATTTGAGGGCTTTCTCATATTTTGATTGGTAGGGGGAGGACCTTCTTTATAGTGTGAATTTGGGCTATAGGGATGACCTTTGCAACTAAGTCTGTGGTGGCTAGGACTTCCATCATAGGTTAGCATCCGACCGTAGGGATATTTTCCATGGCGTGTACCTCAGGGAGGACCTTTAGGATGTACTATAGTAAGGGGAGGACCTTATTACTATTTTTTGTCATTTCATAGAGGAAATTTGAAATGAATTCCATCATGGAGAGGAATACCATTATGACCTGATGTCTAGCTACAGGGAGAATATCTATAGTGTACATTCTGAGAAGGACCTTCAGGATGTACTGAAATGAGGGGAGGTCTTTCTCATTTCTTTATGTCACTGCAGGGAGGTCCATCACAGTGGCTATCATCATGGAAAGGACTACCATCATAACTTGATGTCCGACTATAGGGAGAATAATATCTATAGTGTATACCCTAGGGAGGAACAACAAGGAAGATGATAAAAAGGGATTCCATTCTTGTTTTTTGATATTCTATTCAAAGGGAGGGCTACCCGACACGCATTAGGAGATAGGCTCTCAAGATCGATCATTTTTAGGCTATAGAGTAGGCCCCCATGGATGCTCTGAGGATGACCTTCAAAGATTATGGTAGAAACATTACAGGGAGGACCTTCGCAACTACTACTACCATTTCCATAATTTTTTAATGAATCGATAGGATCTTGAGCCTATCTTGATAGATGTTTTATTGCATCAAGAACTTCAGCTTCCAGTAGAGAAGAATCATGAACATGCTCTTCATTTTCAAGATGGATTTAGCGCCTTTAATTTTTGGGTGCTCTCTTATAGAAAACTAGGGCCAACAGCTATTGGTAATGTCCATCATATATAGGTCCCCCATTTTTTTGGTTATCATGATGTCACCGGGATACACCGATGAACATCTTGAGTTTTGGTAGGGATATATTTCTACCCTAGAGAGGCCACCACATTGGACCAGTGTCCCCTAGTTGGAACGAGTGTTTTTTCCTGATCTGGTTGTCCTAGTATCACGGAATATAGCCATTGAACATTCTATAATGAAGAAGGGATGCAATTTTACTCTGGAGTAACCATCTTATTTTTTCAATGAATCATCCCTCCTAGGAAGATGGAATTCTGGGCTTGACTCCTCACTTTTTCCTTAGACACGATGATGTCTTGACAAGTTTGGAGGACATTGTCTAGAATCGATGTTTGATCCTTCATCATTGTCAAGATGTATTGAGAAATGTATTTGGCTAGAATGGGTATCAATGCCCATTCTAATATTGGGGTAAGAGTTTTTACCTACTCCGTTTCTCCATGTGTTTCCAGTGGGTACTGGAAATTCTTCTATGTCAAGGCATAGGAACGAGTCTACCTCCAACTTATAGCTAGGATACGCTGTCTACTTTCTCCAATTTCCACTATATTTGACTGTTTGGCTTTATATTTGCAAAGATAAATTTGTGTCTGCTCATTTTCTATTGTATTTGTCTCATGGGCTTGATGTAAATCAGCAGGAATTTGACTTTACTTATATTTTCTTTCCACTGTATTTTACTGGTGGGATTGATTTTAGTAGGCATAAATTTGTATATGTCTGTTTATTGCCACCATATTTGATCGGTGGGCTCCATATGCATTGGCATTTTTGTATAACTACTCATAGTTTTCTTCCCTATTTATATGGAGATCTTGGTATGAGTTGTCAAGAATTTACACCTACTTGTATCTAGTTACCTCCCTATTTTGATAGTGGGATTCTTGCACATTGGTGGGGGTTTGCATCCACCTATAATTTTTCACCCTATCTACATGGCAGGACCAACGAGCATTGGCGGGAATTTTCACTGGCTTGTATTATTCCATCATATATCCGTGGTGGGATTCAGAAGAGAAGGCAGAGTTGTATGTTTGCCTGTGGTATGTCATTATGTTTGTATGGAGGATATCCGCCTCAAGAACCAGGGTAATGACATGCTCTTGATTATGCATTTTCCACCCTTGGAAAGAAGACCGGGGGGTTGTGCCTGTTGGACTTTAGTAGGTTCCCTCAGAATGAGATCCTCTTCAGAGTAAGGATATTGGGTTATATGTCGTTAGTGGCGACATCCTATGACTGGAGCCCTCAAGAGGGGTTCCTGTGTAGGTGGGATGAAGTCATCAATGTCGACTTCATCTACCTCTCCAAGTTAAGGTAGGTACTCATTGTCATGTTCTAGGGATAGACACTCAAAAATATTTAAGATGGCCAGTGGGGTCTTCCTATACTAGATTTTCGGTCGTGGATGGATAGGCAGCTGGTGAGCTTTTACTAATTGGAGGGCCTGCCTTGCAGCCTCTACTGTGGGGAGAGTACCGTTTTGGTGGTACTCTTTGATCAGCATGTTTGAAACCCAGTGTTAAAGATTCCTGGTTGGAGAGGGATTCTTTTTATTATTTTGGTACCCAACCGCATGTGTGGTCACTAACATGTGTGTCTAAGAAAACTAGTGGTATTCCATTGGATTTAAGGAAAATATGCGTAATACCTGTAATAGATATGACATATACAGAAAACAAAACCCCGTCAAATTGGAATCTTGTGATAACATGTATAATCGATGATCTTGATTGGCCCCACTCATTTTGAATGTGAAAGGGGGGTGAGGTGAGGTAACTTTCCACCTTGGTTAAGGATTCACATCAGTTTCAACATTTTTGTTTAGTCCTGATTCACATCGCACCAAGGCCAACAAAATGGCCCGACGGATAGCAACCAACTGTCTTTTATTATGGAGGGTTTCATGTTGGGTTCACCATTTTTGTTTCATCATGATTCACATCAAACCAAGGAAAAAAATTTCTTGACAGATATCAACCAATTGTCTATTATTATGCATGGTTTTATGTCAGGTTCACCATTTTTATTTCATCCTGATTTACATTGCTCCAGGGAAAAAAATGGTCGATGGATAGTAACCAATTGTCTATTATTATGGAGGGTTTCATGTTGGGTTCACCATTTTTGTTTCATCCTGATTCACATTGAACTAGGGAAAACAAAATGGCCTGATTGATAACAACCAATTTTTTGTTATTATGGAGGTTTTCAAGTCAAGTTCACCATTTTTGTTTCGTTTTAAGGTGCGCCATTTCCCTTTTTGGTGGACAAGATGGTCACACTGGACCCCTGAATGGCCCGAAGGCCTTAATGTTTATTGATTTTTGATAAGCCCCATTTTAAGGGATGAGGGGGAACCCTTACAAGGCATGTAGGATTTAGTTATTACATGGTTCATCGTCTTAAGAGACATTACATGACCCGAATGTCTTAGGTAATTCAACCAAACTATAACTACAAGGAACTACCCCTCCCTAGCATCTACATCATGATGGTAGCTCTCCACCTTCACATGGTCATCTGGATATGCTTATCGTGAAAGCATAGGCTTGTTTTGATGGTGTAGTCATACCCTCTCATTCTTCTAAATCCATTGGTTCTACTCTGGTGAGTCTTCCTACTCTAAATCCTCCTCTAGGGCTTCTTCTTTTTTGTAGAGTTTGTCTAGGGAAACTGCATGTGGCCTAAAGGCCTTGAGGTGTCCCAAAGGCCTTAAAGGTGGCTTGAAAGTCCTACTAACCTAAATTCTTGGGTGGATCGAAGGACTTAAGGACTCCAAGACCCAAACCGATGGCCCAAGTTGAATAGTTACGGCTGTTACAGTACTAAACAGTAATTGCTACAGTACCCACACAATGTAAATTACTACTACAGTACCTGTTACAGTACCCAGAAATATGTGTTCGGATGGTTTTGAACCTGGGCCTTGTGGATTCACTTAAGGATACCTCACTAACTTGGCTGAGTCTCATGTGCGAGATGGTCACACTGGGACTGGACAGTATATCCTTTTTCATGTCATAAAGTAGGTGTCATAGTTGATTGGTCCTAGAAAGAAATTGCAGGGGTTAAATGTTTTGTAAAATCAACCCACATTGGGTATGATGTCCTCAGATGGTCTCTAATGGGTTTATTCATGGAGCCAAAAACACCAAACAACCCTTTTATCCATGATTCATGGATCTACTTTCCAAAGGCAGGTTCTCATTGGATAAAGATTTGGCCAACAACACTTAAGGACTCCATTGGTCGAGAGGATAAGAGGTCGGGCTCATCACACCCATTTGGGGGGAATTATTTCCTATTTAGGGAATCTCTTATGGATTTAAGAAATGTTCATATGTTCATGAATCCTTGGTTCTTTCCCAAGAACGTGTCTATGGATTACTCCTAAGTTGCAAGATCGATCCTAGATGCACATAAATTTGGAACCATATGTATGTTTCTAAGGTTCTCCATTGATAAAGATACTTGTATATATTTGAGTTTCTTTATCAATGTTCCACTTTTGTGTATAAATCAAAATTTTTTTATTTTTTACTGAGACATCACAGGTTTAAGCCATGTGATGAGGTGCTCTTGAGTTTATCATCATCCAGGGGGGTGGGAATTATTCTGATGTTGGGGTCAAACCCATAATATGGACCTCCTATGTATTCTCATGAGTGGAATCAGATCCCATGTAGTTTGGCACCACTTTACTAGACACATCACCTTTTAAGGTCATGTGACAAGGACCCATCCATTCAGTTTAACGTCATGTGGCAAGGATGTCTAGACAAAAGGTGCTTAGTCAAGATTCAATGTGGGTCTTATGCCAAGGTGGCCTGAGGTGTCCAAAAGAGATACAGTATCCTAGGTGAATATGTCCCTATCAAGGATATGGACCGGTGAACACTAGGGTAATTTGGGGTGTCGGGTTTGGACCTCAAGTAGGGTTTCTATGTATCCTAGTTTTTTAGGAATCAAATCCCTCATAGATAATTTTGGGTTAGGAATCACACTCTTAAGGCAGCCATTTGTGAGGTTCATGATTAGGTCTTACACATGGGAGATTCCCAATAAGTTGGGGATTACTCCTGAAGAGAATTCCCTAGCGAGTTTGAGGGAATTTTATTGGGACTAACCACTAAGAAAAATGTCCTTTGAGCTCGGGCCTTAGGTAGGCATCCTACATATCCTGATTAGAGTAGGAATCAGAGTTCTCATAGTTCACCTTGTTTGGGGATTATACCTTCTAGGAGGCCCATGATTTGGGGTTATACTGATGTCATGATTGTCTCCAGCCTCTAAGCCCATGTGAGACATGCTCGGTATGAGAAATAAGAGGCGGAAGTGGATCTAAAGATCGTATTCCCCATATCATCTATTGATAAATGGTATTGAATCCCAAAGGGAGAGAGAGAGAGAGAAAGGGGATTTAAATGTTCCAATTTCATCTCTTGTGTTGATATCTAGGATAGCCATGTCCAACGATCTATTTATACATGTCTTGGGATAATCCTAAGAGGAGAAAGAGCACCAACTCCCATGGAAAGGTTAGGGACTTACCTCGGGAGGAGTGCCTTGTAATGAGTTCTATGAAAGGGGAGAAGCATTAGTACTCATAAAAAAGGAAAATCAAGCATGATCCCTTTGACTTTTAATTGTCCCTCATTGAATGGAAAATCCAGTGACTGCCCTTGATCCCTAGAATGGGTAGGTTCAAATCATTATCCCAAGGTTGGACCCCGAGTTACCATGGGAATGTAAACTTATGGACATTGTGGGGGTCCTCACTATTTCAGAGATTATCTATGCGACTCTACTTACCATGGGTATGTAAAATCAAAAGGGTGTGCTTATGAACCTGGTTCTTTTATCATGCGGGTCTACTGGATTTGGAAGAGGATTTGGCCTAATGTCTTTAGACTGGTTCGTGGAGGGACTACAGATGTGGTGATGGAAATGGAAGGATATGATCGAAGCCAGAGAGTGGAATATCTAAGGGCACCCCATTCCATGTATTTTTTCTTCATTTGGGATGGGGGCCTCCCTGCATAGCATGTTTCTATGTGGGGGGAGGTACCGTCTGCATACCATGATGGTATGCAGACTTGTATGAGGTTCACGTAGTGTTTTTCTATGCGAGACCAGGTTCCAGTCGCATAGCATGATGTTATGCAGAACTGAGTTCCTTCTGCGTAGTGTAGTGCTATGCGGTGTAGGGTTCCACCCGTATAACCTTATGCTATGCTGGGTGCCGGAGTGAATAAGGGGTATTGATCCTTTGGTTCACAGGAAGTTCATCCGCCACCAGGATATGGTTTGTGGTTCTCCAATTAGGCTCACGGTCTACCAATTAGTATTATGTTTACCTATTTATTATTCTATGTGGAGGTTTTATACCTGTGGGAGTTTATCATAATAAGACTATTCCTCATTGATTGATCTCTTCAGAAATTTTTCTCACAAGTCTGTCCAATCCTCTAAAATCCCCCCCCTTTCATCTCCCCTCAGGGTCCTTTTATTGAGTGTCAATGAAACTGGATCTATGGATCTCTCGATACATTTTACAAATACCATGGGGAAATAACCCATCCCATAGATGAATAGGTCAATAGAGGTTCATGGGGTTGTGGTTCGTGGTGGAAAAAATCAACGCCTCAATCCCGTGAATGAATTCACCTTGTTCGAGGGCACTGCTGGTTTTGCCTCATCTGTGAACTGTTGAGTTCACGGGGATGGTATGTGGGGGAAAGTTTCTCCACCTTAATTTAACCAATGACATGGTTTTTGGAGGGCATCATATATGAGGGTGAAATTATATGCCTTGATTCCGTTAATGACACAGTTCGTGGAGGGCGACATATGTAGGAGAGAAATTCTTCATCTTGATTCCACCAATGACACAGTTCGTAGAGGGCATCGTCATTGTCTTTGTTCCGTATACAGTGTGGTTCGCTGGAAAATGCTCCATAGGCCAGAACATTATGGGTTTCCATAAATTATTGGTTCGCAACCGACATCTTTTGTGCACCGTTTTTGGGATTCAGTACACATATGAGTTATTTTCCTTTTCCAACTTTCTCTTATTCAATAATTTTCTATAAATCATTCATTCAATTTGTTTTCTTTCCTTTTCCAAAATTATGGGAGCATTTAATTTCCATTTTCAAAGTTTTTAGGACCCTATAAGAAGATGTTGGAAGGAAATTAATCCCTAAACTAGGAGCCAGACATCATATGTACTCCATCGTCTACTTGTTCTGTTGTTGCTGTCATCGATGCATCTCCTCCTGTTGTTGCTGTTGTTGATAGAGCTCTTCCAATTCCTTACACATTATCTATATAATCTCACCCTAAGCTCATAGATTCTCCTTATATTGTGCATTAGATAATGATGACACTCCAAGATCTCCCCTCGAGTTGCATAATGACATCACATTGGTACCATAATAACTCTCAAGCATTAATTGAGAATCGATACCAACAACTTGGAATTTCTCAAATGCATACTGAGACACTTACATCCATGTTTCATCATCAAATCCTATTGCACTAAGGGTTTAATCCTCGGTCTTGTCCTATCTCTCGGCCTATGTTTGAGATATCATAACCTCATATGACTTCTTAAATTTCAATTTAAAATTAAAATAGTTAAAATATTATTTGTAGTTAATTTTAAAACTAAAAAATAAATTATACTAACCATAATATGACATTGGTGATCACCTATAATCTCTCCAGTGATAGGATCATTGTATATCCTCCTATAAATGTCAAACTCTATAATATCTAGTTGTTCGACTACCTATTTGAGTATAAAATAAACATTTTATATTTAAAGTTATATACATTATTAAAAAATTATATACCAAATGTTGTCAATGGATACTAAATGTACGAATATCATCTTGATGCATCACCTCATATCTCCACTAGTTCTGTTGACCTAATGTTTCTATCCTCTAAAGAGTATATCTCATCCAATATGAACATAATCTATCTGAAAACTTAGATGATATGTAATCTTGTTGGTGGGCGCAACAAGAATGATCAAAATCTATGACTCCCACTTTCTAAATTACTTTCCTCCTTATATTGTGTAAAAATTGATGGAAATGGTCATGCATATAGCCCTCCCATTCCTCCCATATAGAGTATTGCATGATATCATTGATGAAATAACATAAACCCTAAAAATAATTAATAATATCAAGTTATTAATTAAATAAATTTCAAAATAACTATTATTTATTTACGTACCATCCAATGATCGAACACGTGGTGTTGAATATTAATGAGAATTTGATCTCATGTAACCCATTCTCTAGAAAAATAATTCGGCAATATAGCACTTCCCTTTCCAACTGGTATATGCAAAAAGATATGAAAAAAGAGAACAAATAATCAAACAATTAGTATATAAATAAATTAAAGAAAATTAATGAAAACTAACTAAAATACACAACTGAACATACCACTTCATTCATAAATCAAAATCAATACATGGACGTAGCTTGGGGATAGGGTCAGGAATCATCAATCTTGCAATACCATGACCCCTCTCAGTCGTCACTAAACTTCCAGCAGTCTGAGGGTCAGATGATGCAACATCATGCCCATCATTAGGTAGATCATCCTCCTATAACTCACAAAACAGATCAGAGTCTATCTAAAACACAAAATTAATATTGTTAGAAAATAGTTGAAAACAACTATTATATATAGATATATATTATAGATGATTATAACTAGTAGTAAACTATATCAATATTCATATCTATCATCATCTTCATATATAACGGTGTAAATATCTTCATATTCCTCCTCAGTATCATCAATTTTCATAAGAATTTTAGTTTCATCATCTCTTTCTATTTCAAATTAATTTGTTACCTAAATAACATTATCATCATCATTGACCCATAACTATGGGGTGCCATCATTGATATTCATGTATCTTCGAGGAGAAGATGGATTTAGAGTAGTCTCTTGAAAAATTTCAATTCATTGAAATTTAGAGGAACCATATTAACTTTGGATAAACTGTTTTTCCCAAGATTTATTTTTTATTATGCTCCACTAATCACTTAACTCTCATTAATTAGCACAAAAATTTGCATAAAAAATTTTATTTGTCTGATGATCCAACAAAAATGGTTCATTTACTACAAGAATTATTTTATATTTAATATCAATGATTCCATGATGCAGATGAACACGCAAGCCTCTCTCAGTATCCAACCAATTTCATTTAAATATCATTACATAATTTTTTCCGAGATAACACACTTCAATTATTTCTTCCAACATATTGTAAAAGTGAACTTCACTTTCTCTTTGATGAGATCCTATCAACTAAACACCACTATTAATTAGTTTTTATTCTCCATATGCATGTGTATGAAATAGAAAACCATTCACCACATATGCATTATAATATTTAACTATTTTGGATGATTGGTTACTCAATACACACAATTGATTATCAATTTTATCAGTATGTTGAGATACCTGAAAATTTGAAAAAAAAAATCAATATAATAAGTAATAAATTGATTCTATATGTTAAACCATAAATAATTTATCTTACCAGTTTTTGAAACCAATAGGAAAAATTATTTTACTGAAATTATTCAAGAGGATTTGTTATAATTTGGGGAAACTATTTCTTGATATGATTATCATATAATCTAAAAATAAAATAATATTAATTTACTGTAAAAAATTATAGAATAAGTGATAGGATAACTCACAGTACAAATGGTATCATTTCTTCACAGTTGAGAAGAACATATGTATGAGGCATGTGATGTTCATCATCTAAAATTCATCATTCACAAACTCTACCAAAGCCAAGTTCGGGTAGATTAAAACTGATAATTGATTGTTAATTTCATCATTAGAATTTCCCTCATTATGGCCCATGCAGTTATATTTTGAGGGATATTCAGATTGAAAATATTGAGAGTATAAAAAAATCTTTCTACAAATAAGCTTCTACAATTGATCCTTAAACCTATGATTTGTTACATACCTTTTTCTTAAATTTCTACATGTATCTCTAAAATGGGTACATCCATCAGAACTATACCGGACCTCTTCATTTTTATTCATATGGAAAATGTAATATCAAATGTTCCATTGAATCAAATAAAGTTGGTGCGAAGATTTTTTTCCAGTTTATATAAAATTAAAACAAAAACTTCATTCAGTATACTTAGTGCATCGTGATCTGTTGTCGTAGCACAAATGTCTCAGAAAAAATATGATTTTTCTATTAGCACATCCCAAATCATAAAATTTTAAAAATCTCTAAATCCAATTGGTATAATTCTTTCAATTATAACTTGACAGTCATGACTTTTTAATTTGGAAATATGGTCATTTATGACACATATAGACAAATTGGAAACATAACCATATTGAAGCCTCAAATCTATAATCCACTAACAAAATAATAAATTATTTTCTTTGGAAACTATATAAGTCTCTTTTGAATTCATTAACTTCTATGATTTGTCATTTTCAAACAGTTTAAGTTCTGATCACTTTTAGATTTGGTCAAGTTATAATCGTACCTTTACATTATCTTTAGTCTTACCAGGTGTGTCCAAAATTATATAAAATATATCATCAAAATAGATCTTCTAAATATGCATGACATCCAACATGCGATGAACCAATAAATCATACCAATATAGAAGATCCTAAAAATTGATTCATTTTGTCCAATTATGTTCTTTCCCAAATCCATCTATTTTTTATTGGTTTAAAGTCAGTACAAAGGTAATGAAAGGTAATTAAGAGACAATGGATTTTGAATCAATACCTGAGATCATTATTGGAGGTCTATCTCTTTAAATTGTACCTTTTCTGAAATGATATTTTCTCCTCCAAAAAGAATGATCGATAGGAAGAAATCTTCAATGATAGTCAAAGAAACAAGGTTTTCTTTTATTAATGAGCATAAATACTTTGTTTTCTATCATACAGTATGGACATGATTTTGGACCATGTGTACTCTATCTAGATAACATGTTATATGATGGGAAGTCATTAATTTTCCACATTAATGTAGATTTAATTAAGATTTTTTTTCAACAATACCATACATACTAACACCATTACTCCATAATAAATTTAACTCATCAATTAGTAGTTTCAAATAAACATTGATATTCTTTTTCGTTTGTCCTAGAATTAATAAGGTAAAAAGATATATTGTTCATTTTTCAATATCTAAGGAGGTAAATTGTATGGAGTTGTAAATATGGGACAATAAGAATATTAACTACTGTAAGAACCAAATGGATATAAATCATCAGTAGAAATATTCAATCGCACATTTTGATCTTCTAATACAAAGACGTATATACTTGGTCAAAATGTTTCCATGAATCACCGTCAGCGGGATGGTTTAAGTATTTATCGGTTGAAATATTGGTTTTGTTCCATGACATCAATGACGCTATGTTCTGAGACATAAATAAACACTGAAATCTAGGTGTAAGTAAGAAATACCTCAACTATTTTATAGGAATCAATCTGGACTTCCCTAATTAAGTCTCTTTGTACCTCAATTGTCCACATGTAGGACTACTAACTAACGAATCATTTTCATCATAATATAAGATGAAATCATTTGAACATGCATTAATCATATGATAAACAAGACCCAAATTACGAATAAGACTCTTTCTCTTATAGAAATTTGTAGGCATCACATTTCTTTTAGGTAAAAATACTCTAACTAAAGAGAATATCTAATCAAAATAGTTATTTGACATTCTTTTATTCAATTTAATATCCATTAATTTTGAAACTACTTCAAATTTACTTATCTTGCAACCAGTATTTAAGGCAACCTCAGAAAACTTCAACAACTAGTAAAATTGGGATGGTTCTAAATCAGGAGTTAAATCAATATCATCGTGGTTTTTAATTTCTTGAAAAGATGGACCAGTGACATCATGTACTAAATTTTGAAATCATGATGGATCTGAAACTAAATTATTAGTACTTCTCTGGAACTGCATTCACCATGTTGATACCAAAAAACATAATCTTTTTGAAAATAAAATCATAATAAATGACCCCCAATGTTTTCAAATGTTTGAAACATCCTCAAATCACATTTCTTGATTGGACACTTAATCATCTATTTTGAAATAACTTTTGGTTTTGATGATGCAAATGATAAAAAGCCTCAACACCCTCAATATATACAGGATTTATACCAAAATCGTTTGGATTCCTGTGATGATTTATCCAATCGAGATCATGTAATAAATACTATTGTCGAGTTTCTTGCTTCATATTACTCTAAAAATATAAAATAAATAATTTTTTATGATTAATTTGATATAAGAAAAAGGCAATCCAAAAAATAGTAGAAATTAAACAATCATAATTTACTTGTAAATATTTTCAATTTTATCTATTTGCCACTAATTTTTACTAATGACTATTACTTTTTACTAATTATTAATAATTATTACTAATTACTACTAATTATTACTAATTATTACTAATTATTACAATTTATTATTGATAAACCTATAATTTTCACATATTTTATTCTATAATTCAATATTTATAATCCCACCATAGTTTTATTTATAGGAAATTGTCACATTTTTATGTTTTAGCAGTATTTTGAGATAAAATGAAAAAAAAATCCTAATTATGGAATTTTAACAGATTTTAACCACAAGGGTATTTTGGTCATTTATTTTAAAATATTATTCCAAATTGAGTGATTATTTTTTAGATTCCTTGATTTATTTTATTTATCTTGTTCTTCTAGACCATGGGATGATTCAAGCATCTAGATGCCCGAAAAAAACAATCAATTTGAACAATTGTTCGGGCAGACAGCGTGGATCCCACATCCATAACAGAACCATACATCTGGCTACACACCTCTAATGTAGTTGATTATAAATGGATATAAAAGATGAATCATAGATCCACTTCCTCAATGAATTTTATGGAGTTTTGACCTCATTATGAGGGTAATTGGATGTTATATATTGGAAGAATAATTATAGAATTCTCATACAGAAAAATTCAACATCAATATTTATTTCATAACACTGTCTGGTGGACAGTGATGCTGAAATTTTGAGGTTGAACATAAGAGACATTCTGGAACAACATTCATTAAGACACCTATTACATATTCGACCATTTAATTGGACATCAATGCAGAAACTCCTGGAGAACAAATTTTGAGCGATAATTCTTCACCCCTTATTTCTATAAATATGTATCCCTCCTTCATTTCAAAAGTGTGGAAACACGAGGATATCCTTTTTTGGTCTTTTCATTCTCTTTTTAGTATTTTAATTTTTTTAATAATTGTTGAATTTTAATATATTAGTCTTCTTCTTAATATATCACTTCTTTCATTTCATTTATTTTATGTGTTCTCCCACCATATTCCCTTCTAAAATCTAATAAAAATAGAGAGCTAACCTCAGTGCTTGTTTGAGGGAGGGAATGGTGGATTGATTGAGTTTTTTATGCTTTAATTTCAAACTCTTTATCCAATTCTGAGAATTTAGGTGGTGGTTAAATTAATTACGGTGAGCAGTCGCCCCATTTTCTCTACCATCAAGTTCTTATTCATGTTTACCAATCATCCTTCCCTTCGCTATCTAATTCATGCATATGGTGGAGTATGGATTGGGTAGTGTTGGTCAGTAAAGAGGTCTCCTATATGAAATTCGGAAGAGGATTACCCAATATACAGAGGTCTCGGTATGGGGAAATGACATTTCAAAAAAGAAGGTGTAGTGTGATAGGTCTTGATCACTACATTGAATTGAATAATGAGAACTCTTTAAACAATTTCTTTCTTTCTTCTAATAATATTATATTTTTCATTTCATTTACATATATAATATTTATATTTCATGTATTTTTAGAAACCCCCATCATTATATTAGTTTATTAATATGTAATATTGAATTATAATAGTAACAATAAGAAAATAGTGCATGTGAGTGGTCTCCTTGTGATCAACCCTAGGGTGTGCCACTATGGTGTATTCTTAGGATAATAAGAAATTAATTGAATGGTGGTTCATGATAAATCACTACCATCAATTACTCATTATTACTAATCATTACAAATTATTACTAATTATTAGTAATCATTACTAATTATTAATAATTATTAGTAATTATTGCTATTTATTACTATTTGTTACTAGTTACTACAAATTATTACAATTTATTACTATTTATTACTATTTATTTCCATTTACTACTATTTACTACTATTTACTACTAATTACTACCAATTACTATGAATTACTACCAATTACTACTAATTACTACTAATTACTACTAATTTTTACTATTTAATGCTAATTTATTACTATTTACTACTAATTTATTAGTATTTATTATTATTTATTACAAATTATTACGAATTGTTACCATTTATTACTATTTATTATAATTTATTACAATGTATTACTATATATTACTATTTATTACTATTTATTACCATTTATTACTATTTATTACTAATTACTACCATTTAGTACTAATTACTACTAATTTTTACTAATTATTACTCGTTAATTCTATTTATTAACAATTACTACTATTTATTAACAATTACTACTATTTATTACTATTTATTACTATTTATTACTATTTATTACTAATTATTACTATTTATTACTAAGTATTACTATTTATTACTAATTACTACTATTTATTACTAATTACTGTTATTTATTAGCAATTACTACTATTTATTACTATTTATTACTATTTATTACTGTTATTACGATTTATTTCTATATATTACTATATATTACTATTTATTACTATTTACTGCTATTTTCTACTATTTACTGTTATTTATTACTATTTAGTACTAATTACTACTATTTTTTACTAATTACTACTATTTATTACTAATTACTACTAATTGAAAATAATTACTTCTAATTACTGCTAATTATTACTAATTAATAGTATTTATTACTATTTATTAATAATTATTACTAATTAATTCTAATTATTACTATTTATTGCTATTTATTACTATTTATTACTATTTATTAATATTTATTGCTATTTATTACGATTTATTACAAATTAATATTATTTATTACCATTTATTACTAATTATAACTAATTATTACTGATTATTACTAATTATTACTATTTATTAATATTTATTAATATTTATGACTATTTATTACTAAAAACTACTATTTACTACTATTTATTGTTATTTATCACTAATTACAACTAATTACTACTAATTATTACTAATTATTACTAATTATTACTAATTATTACTAATTATTACTAATTATTACTAATTATTACTAATTAATATTGATTATTACTGATTATTACTATTTATTACTATTTATTTCTATTTATTACTATTTATTATTATTTATTACTATTTATTAATAATTATTACTAATTATTACTATTTATTATTAATTACTAATATTTATTAACAATTACTATTATTTGTTAACAATTACAACTATTTATTACTAATTACTACTATTTATTACTAATTACTACTATTTATTACTAATTACTACTATTTATTTCTAATTACTACTATTTATTACTAATTATTACAATTTATTACTAATTATTACTATTTATTACTTATTACTGCTATTTATTAACAATTACTACTAATTACTACTAGTTATTATGAATTACTATTAATTACTACTAATTACTACTAATTACTACTATTTAATACTATCTATTATTGTTTATTATTATTTATTACTAATTAGTAATAATTATTACTATTTATTACTATTTATTACTAATTGTTACTAATTATTACTATTTATTATTATTTGTTATTATTTATTACAATTTATTACTAATTACTACTAATTATTACTATTTATTATTGTTTATTACTATTTTTACTATTTATTGCTATTTATTGGTATTTATTACTATTTATTTCTAATTATTACTAATTATTACTATTTATTACTATTTATAGTATTTATTACTATATATTACTATTTATTATTATTTATTACGAATTAGTACTATTTGTTACTAATTATTACTATTTATTTCTAATTACTACTAATTAATACTCATTAATACTAATTACTATTAATTAATGCAACTTATTAACAATTGCTACTATTTATTACTAATTATTACTATTTATTACTAATTGTTACTATTTATTACTAATTATTGCTATTTATTATTATTTATTACTATTTATTACTATTTATTACTAATTACTATTATTTATTAACAATTGCTATTATTTATTACTAATTATTACTAATTATTACTAATTATTACTAATTATTACTAATGATTACTATTTATCACTAATTACTACAATTTGTTAACAATTTCTACTAATTATTGATAATTATTACTAATTATTACTAATTATTACAATTTATTACTAATTACTACTATTTATTACTAATTATTGCTATTTAGTACTCGTTATTAATATTTATTATTAATTAATACTATTTATTAATAACTATTAATATTTATTACTAATTACTGTTGTGTATTAATAATTATTACTATTTATTACAATTTATTAACAATTTTTACTAATTTTTACTAATTTTTACTATTTATTAATAATTATTACTAATAAAAAATAAAATAAAATAAATAAAAAATATAATCAATAAATACCTTTTAAATGAATCTTTCGTTGGATCTTGAAAATTGTTGAAACTTTGAAAAAACTAAAGAGAAACATATGAGAGGAGAGAGTGACAGGGGGTTGAGAAAAGAGTGAAATGGAAAAAAAATCGAAGTGGGATATATATAGGTAAGCTCATTTACGACGGGAGTCCCATCGCAATTACTATTATTTCCTACGGGACCTGTCGTAAATAGTTTCCTGTCAACGTACTATTTGCGACAGAAGTGTACTTCTGTCGCAAATAATTACAAACAACAAATACTATTTTGCGATGGGTGTAAACACCCATCGTAAATAGCCTTCTTGTGTTTTGGCACGCATTACACGCCAAATCCTTTTGTGACGGGGAATAATTATCTGTCGCAAATACTTTTTTACAACCAACTATCTACGACGGGGATAGAGACTCATCGCACATAGTCTTCGACGACAAACTATATGTGACAGGTCATCCACCCGTCACAAATGATCCGTCGCAAATATTTTTTTACAACCAACTATTTGCGATGGGAATAGGGGCTCGTCGTAAATTGTCTTTGACGACATAATATTTGCGACGGGTCATCCACCCGTCGCAAATGACCCGTCGTAAAAACCCATTTTTCTCATAGTATATATATATATGTTTATATTATATGTATGTGTGTGTGTGTGTTTATATATATGTGTCGATATTATATATATTATATGTTTATAGTAATATATGTGAATGTGTGTAAATATACACGTGTATGTATACATATATATAATTATAATTATAAATATATATATATATATATATATATATATATATATAATTAGTCACATTTTAAAACACTGGTAAAAATGTCACTAAAATAGTCATATTTTCTTAAAAAATGCAACTAGATTTAAAATATTTGATTGTATTATGCCTATATTTATATATAAAAATATATTTCTGTATTTAAATATTAATACAATATAAATATATTTATATATTAATATACATATATTAATGTATATATGTATATATAGGGCCGGCCCTAGGGCAAGCCCAAAGAGCCCCTTGGCTAGGGCAACGCTCAAGAAAGAAAAAAAATACAAAGGGCATCAATTTTATCTTTTTACTATAGCTCTCAACGCATTTAGAGAAAAATTTCTGATATTTGTCTGGGGCAACTAAATTTTCCGGGCCGCTTCTGTGTATATAGGTTTATATTATATATTTTATGTTTTATGTTTGAATTGATATAGATATATATGTTTATATTTTAGGTTTATATATATTATATGTTTATATTATATGTTTATATTATATTATATATATATATATATTTATATTTATATGTATATATAAGTTTATATATATATATATAATTTGTCTCGTTTTAAAACACTAATAAAAATATCACTTTTTTAAAAATGTGACTAAATTTAAAATATATGTGTTTATATATATGTATTTATATTTATATATGTGTTTATATATATATATATGTGTTTATATATACATATGTGTTTATATATACATATGTGTTTATATATACATATGTGTTTATATATACATATGTGTTTATATATACATATGTGTTTATATATACATATGTGTTTATATATATATATGTGTTTATATATATATATGTGTTTATATATATATATGTGTTTATATATATATATATATATATATATATATATATATATGAGTCTCTCCCGATTGAGAGTGTCCCTCCTAGGTTTCTTCCTACGGTTTGAGTTCCTCTTCCCCGATCTGCTCACGGCGGCGGGGGGATTTCCTGAACCTTCGTTTTGCATGCGGGCTCCGTCTTCCTCGAAGAGTCCCGGTTTTGGATCCGTGTCTATCCTCCTGTTTCTCCGTGGCGAGGAACTCCCGCTTCCCATCATCAGTTCCCCGCGCTCGATTCCGAACCCCACCTCCTGTTTTTCAGAGGGTTAGGTGTTTTTTGCAGAGGGATCGTGGTTTCTTTCCTGGCTTCCGAAATCATTCAGCACCTGTTCTGGCACGATGTCACGAAGACCTTCCCACTGAAGTCTTCCTTCACCGATTCCAGATCTGGTTTTGGGGGGTTGAACCTGTTCCCAAATCCTCAATCAGTTCGCGGATCCGTGCGTTCGTTTGAACACCCGATTCTCGAAGGCACTAACCGCAAAAATCATTCCTGTTTTACGCAAGAACGGAGGTCGAATTTCTGAACAGGGGGTGGTGCAAAGGAAACCTGGTTTGTGGATATCCCGGAATGATTTCGTTTTTCCTCGACGAGCGTTGTGACTGACCCGCGAAGACCCAGCCACAAAGGGAGGCCGCGAAGTTACCGCCGGTGGTGCCATTCCGCGGTGGCCGATGTGCTTCGCAGAGAGCGGTGCGTAAGAAACCTAATTCGCAAAGAGTGAAGCGAAGGAATCCTGTTTCGCGAAGACCCTGGGAACGTCGGCGAATCCCGCAGCGAGCGTAGTGGTTGACTCGCGAAGGGAGCCCGTGAAGTTACCGCCGCGGTGAGCCTTTCAGCGCAGGCTGAAGGGATTCGCGGAGAGCTCGTGCTGTGAGCGAGGGGTTTCATGGATGCACTGACCGCGAAGCCTCTTTGTGGAGGCTTTTCCGCGAAGGCTTCGCCCGCAAAGCCTCTTCGCGGAAGGCGGCCGCGGACCGGGGTGTCTGGTCCGGGAGCCTTTTGTTGGAACGGGCCTTGCTTGAAAGTTTTTTGGGCTGGGCCAGGCCTGGATTTTTTCTTTTGGCCCAGGTGCGTGCGGTGATTTTTTTGTGGTTCCCCAGAAGAGAGGGGGGCATTGCCGTGTTGCCCGGTCAGTTGAGACAACTGACAATGGAGGCGGATTTAGTGAACCTATGGAAGAGGATGTCCCTAATGGACAAAGAGAAAGCGGTTATCGAGGCTCGGAGAAACGAAGATACACTCTTGGAGAAATGCATGTCTCTGCTGGTTGTTGGAAAGTTTGTGGAAAATATCTCAGTCAACCTGGGGGCACTCAAAAACACCCTCCAGAATCTTTGGAAATTGGAAGTCGGAGTGGCCATTCGAGAAGCGGGGAAAAATCGCTTTGTCTTCGAGTTCTTCAATGAGAGAGGCAGAGACAAAATCCTTAGAGGTAGGTCGTGGTCCTTCAATAACCAACTCCTCCTCATGGAAGAATTCAAAGGGGGGATGATATCCAACACATTAAGCTCACCTGTTCCCCCTTCTGGATACGTATCAAAGGAATCCCTCTTCATGCGCGAACGGAACCTGTTATGAGAGAAACTGGGGATTGCATTGGTCAATTCCTTGAATGGTACTGCTCGGACCCTATCCAATGGGGACTCGAGGTTCAGATTAGAACTGGTATTGAAGTGTCGGAGCCTCTGATGAGGGGAATGTTTCTGAAACTCGACGACACACACAACTGGATTTCTTTCGAATTCGAGAAACTCCCAATCTTCTGCTTCTTCTGTGGACGTCTTGGCCATCTGGAAAGAACGTGTGTCTCAAAAAAAGATAATTGATCAGGTAATATCATTCTATAATATGGCCCATGGATCTGAGCCAAAACGACTAGATTTGCCTTCATCCCTGAGTCGGAAAAACAAAAGGACCGTGAACGTCTCACGTTGACCCACACAAGACAGGCGGAAACTGAACATGGAAAAATCATCATGCTTGGACCACCAGAATTCCCTAAAGAGAGATCAACCAATCAGGGGAAAAACTGCATTTATCCTTCCCCCCCTGAAGGACACCATCTCAACTTTTTCAAAGCTGGTGAATTCACCAAAAGATCTTCTAGAGAAAAGCTCGAGAACAAAGCAGATGCACACTGAACCACCAGATCCCAACCCTGATCTAGAAATGACCATGACAGACATCCTAAAACATGATAAAGATGGAAAGACAGGAACTTCAACACCAGGTCCAATCACCTGTCGAACTTGGAAAAGGGTGCAACAAGACGAAAGAGATGGTAAATGGAAGACACTAAACCTGGGGGACTGAAAAGACGAATTGAAACAAGCCTGTCAGCGGGGGACTCCCCTAAAAGATGGAAATTAATGGGTGGAAAAACAAGTTCGGAGGACTCAAAGGAGAAGGCAGGTAATACCCAGCCCCACCTAGATCAACGATCGTCTTATGCTGGAACTGTCGTGGGCTTGTTAACCCATGAACAGTTCACATGCTCCAGCGCAATTGTGCCCAAAGTCGCCCCAATATGGTTTTTCTGTCCGAAACCATACTAGAAACAAGGACACCACAAGCATTGCTATGAAATGCGCCTTCCAAGGCTACCTCCAGGTCTCCAGACAAGGCCACCCCAGGGGAATCTGTCTCTTTTAGAAGGATTCTATCGACATCAAGATCTTGTCCTTCTCCTCGCACCATGTGGTTGCGACTATTCATGCGGACCACACCCCGCCATGGACTTTCGTGGGATTCTATGGTTGGTCATCCCATAATGAGAAGTGGAAATCGTGGGATCTCCTCTACAAGTTGCGTCATGATCTTCCGAGCCCTATTCTCTTCGGAGGGGACTTCAATGAGATTGTGTTTCATAAGGAAAAAATAGGTGGAACCGCCCAAACATCTTCGTCGATGTCAAATTTTAAGGACGCAGTCTCTAGGGTGGACCTGGTCGATCTGGGTTATGCGGGTAATCCTTTCACATGGTACCGGGGTAATACAGATGGCACCCGCATCACTAAACGACTTGGCAGATTTCTGGGATCAATTGTACAAATCTCTTCAGTATGTTCCACATCGTCCACCTGACGCTCAACTGCTCAGACCACTGCCCAATTTTCATTGACTACAGTCAAGGCGAACGGAACAGGTACTCTAGCAGACCCTTCATATTTGAAAGCTTCTGGTCAAAAGAACAGGAATGCGAAGATTTCATATGATCAAGCTAAAAGAGTAATCACGCAGACGTTGGACTCAAGCTCAAACAGGTCTCATCAGATCTAAGGTCTTGGAGAGACATGAAATTCCGCCATCCCGACGGGCACTTGGATTTCCTTGAAAGGAAACTACATTACCTACTCAAGAAACCCCCATCTTACTGCAATCTCTCTTCCATCAGTGCCACTCAAAAAGATCTGGATGTGGCCCTGCGCGTCAAGGAAAGCTTCTAGGTTATGTGGACGCGGGACACCCACATTACTGAAGAGGACGCCAATACCCAATATTTTCACCAAAAAGCATCATCTAGGCGCTGAAAGAATTCTATCACTTGCATCTCTCAATCAGATGGTAGAAAATTCTCTGACACCGATGGAATCCACGATGCTTTGACCTGTTATTTCTAGAACCTCTTCTCTACAGGAACTCCTCTCATTTCTGCTGAAGTGGAGGATTTCATTAAACTTGTGATCACCGATGAGATCAATCAGCAACTCACCAAAGATGTGCCGGATGAGGAGGTACGTCTGGCTCTGAAACATATCCACCCCACTAAGGCCCCGGGCCCGGGCGGTTTCCACGCCCTCTTCTTCAAACAATACTGACACATTATTGGTTTTGACATCTGCAATTTGATGAGGAATATTTGGGCCGAGAAAACAAGCATTTCTGCCATCAATTAAATTGTCCTCGTCCTCATTCCTAAAATAAAGAAACCTCTGGTGATCCCTGACTTCAGACCCATCAGCCTGTGCAGTGTCTCTTACAAAATTTTCTCAAAGATCTTAGTTAATCGGCTATGTCCTTGGTTACCTGACATCATCTCGAAAAACTAGAGTACTTTTGTGGCCAAGAGATTGATCACTGATAATGAAATTGTGGCCCATGAAGTGTTCCACTCCATGAAAACACGCTCCGCCGCGAAAATAGGAACCATGGCTTGGAAACTGGATATGACTAAGGCCTATGATAAAGTGGAATGACACTTCCTCAGAGTCGTAATGCTGAAAATGGGCTTCTGTTCTAAATGGGTTGATATGGTCATGCACTGTGTCTCAACCGTCTCTTTCCGAATCAAGGTCAATGGGGAGCTCACCCAAGGATTCTCCCCATCCCAGGGCCTTCGACGGGGAGATCCTCTCTCCCACTTTCTCTTTATCTTGGTGGCTGATGTTTTTTCTAACCTTATTTCCAGGGCTGAATCCTCAAACTATTTACATGGGGCAAAGGTGTGTCGTGTTAGTCCATCAGTTTCGCATCTTTTCTTTGCCAACGACTGCCTCCTTTTCTCCAAAGCAACCACTAATGAATGTCGGGTAATCATCCATGCGATACAACAGTACGAGAGGGCGTCCGGTCAGTCAATCAATCACGGAAAGTCGGAAATCTCTTTTAGTGCAGGGGTACATAATTCCAAGAAAGAATAACTCTGTGAATATGCAGGAATCAAATTGGTCAAGAAACACCAGAAGTACCTCAGGCTCCCCACGGTTATTGGCCGCTCCAAAAGATAAATCTTTTCATCCTTGATGGACAGGATTGAGAAGAAAATCCAAGGATGGACCCCCAAAAAAATATCCAAGGTCAGAAAGGAGATCCTCATTAAATCCTTCATCCAGTCTATCCCCAGCTATTTTATGTCCCTGTTTAAGCTTTCGTCGACCGTTGTCAACCTGATCCACACACGCACAACCAACTTCTGGTGGGGGAAGAATGATGGAAGTAATAGAACCCACTTGATTGACTGGGAGAAACTGTGCAAACTCAAGTCTGAGGGAGGTATGGGATTCCATAATCTCTTTCACTTCAATGATGCACTGCTGGCTAAGCAAGGTTGGCACCTGATTAACCATCCTTCATCTCTCTTTGCGTGCGTTCTTCGAGCTAAATACTTTCCCCACAAGGACTTCCGCGTCTCCGCTTCTGGCCCCCGTCCAAGCATCCTCTGGAGAAGCATTTAGGGGGCCCGTAGTCTCCTGGAAAAAGGGCTGGGCTGGAGGATTGGGAATGGCCAAACTGTTAACATTTGGACCGACCCCTGGTTGATTGATGAGGAAGGTGTACGAGCCTCATCCCCTACCCAACCAGGGTTTGAAGATGCCAATGTTAGGTGCCTATTTTCCGATCAGGGTCCTGGATGGTGTCTGGAGAAGATTCACACATGGTTCAATGATAGAGACAAAATAATTATCCTGAGTACCCCCTGGGTCCCAGATGCAGTCCCCGACCATCTCTTCTGGATCAACGACCTATCAGGAGCCAACACAGTGAAGTCCGGATACCGGCTCGCCATTGGTAACCATTCAGTCGATTGGGATGGGGGACCCTGGAAGTCAATTTGGAAACTCAATGTTCCCCAAAAAATCCACCACTTATGGTGGTAGGTGTGCACGAGCACCCTTCCTACCATGAGCCTTCTTGCCTTCCGGCACATTTCCAGTGACGATTCTTTCCCTTTCTGCCTGAACGTCCCCAAAACTCCCTTGCACGCCATCATCCAGTGCCCAGGGGCTAAGGAAATTTTTTACAAATGGGGCTCCGCTTTAGCCACTTCACTGGCCAGGGCCTATGACCTCCCATCCTTCCTGATGCAATGGTGCTCCTCCTTTTCGTCGGCTAAAGCAAGTTCACTTTGCACCCTGTCCTGGATCATTTGGGTCTGTCGCAACGAGGCAGTTTTCAACCATGTGTACATAACCCCCGATTTCTGGATTGAACGGGCCTTTTTGTGGATTGAGGGTTGGAAACACTACAATGGTCAACATAATCCCTTTGGAACCCCTTCTTTTCCCTCCCACTGGTGTCCTCCAAGTGAGGGGATTATTAAGATTAATGTGGATGCGTCTCTCCCCAAGGATGGGCATGTCGCCCTCGACATCCTGGCCCGGAATCATCAGGGGAAAATCATTGCGACCAAACATGAATCACACTCCGCCTTTTGGGAACCTGTGGTGGCTGAGGCTACTGCCATCCTTGCAGGTATGATGCTCTCCAAGGATCGCGGATGGGATAAAATCAACCTCGAATCAGATTGTCTAACTATTATCAATGCTATCAATTTCAACTACGGCGACCTCCAGTCTTTTGGATCCCTCATCAGGAGAATCCTTTCACTCCGTCAAGGTTTCTCAATCTTCAATTTCTCCTTTACTAAAAGGGAAGGAAACAATGCTTCCCATCAATTGGCGGCCTCATGCCCCTATGATGTTAACCAGCTCTAGCTGGACCATTTCCCTTCATGGTTTTGCGATTGTACGTTCGCTGATCTTAGACGTTAATGAATCTGTCTTTTCAATATATATATATATATATTTATTTATATTTATGTCACGACCCCCTTCTCACAAAGTGCATGCCTCCTTGTCCAGCAATGAGAGATGAAAGATAGTGACCCCAACTCCCTCCTCCAGTAGGCCTCGGGTTGGTGACTAGCACTGAGGGTATAATAAACATGCAAACGAGAGACATTACCCTCTAAGAGAAACACACACAAAAAAGACAGATAAGATAGACATCATCCAACTCCTGCTCAGACTCCAATATAGAAGAAAATAAAAGTGCACATATGTAATGCCATGCAATAACTACTACAACTGAAAGAGAAAATTGCAAGTACCAAAAGAAAGTAATGACTACAACGACCACGAAGCCCAAAAAGCTCCTGCAAAACCCCTCAAGATAGTAGTAACCAGCCTGATCTCCAACCAGCTCCAACTGACCTGAAAAAACAGTTTATATATACGTAGGGTGAGTATAACCGTATACTCAGTAGGATCCTCCCCAGAGCCTTTCTTGCAAAAGGTAAAGAAAACATGCTAAAAAACAATGAACAACAAGTAAAACTAACTTTTCACCTAAATAGGTATACTAAGTTCTCAGCCTCACTATGTCTACTCTCACCAAGTACCACATACAAGGACATATAATAAATAATATCAAGGGTACCCTGCTACCACTTCCCCACTAGTTTTCCACTCTGCCCCAACATCGCACGTCCTGAGCATCTCTCTCCAAAAAGGCTATCCCACAGACACCTGAGTGAAGCACCACAACATGCACCTCATGAAATACACCACCACGTTCATGTAACCAAAAGTAACCAGGTAGTTTCCTGGAGCCACCACAACCTGCATAATGTGTATCATACATCGGGTATTATACCTCAATCCATCACAGTCCATACACCGAGTAAGGATCCCCAAGCCATCACAACCTATACATGTTATACCTATAGTAGTCCTTAGGAAACTATATCCAGAATACATGTGTGTGAAATAACCACAAGCCATTACAACCCTCTACACACAGATATGGGGAAAACTAACCATCGTGCATACCAGCACAAGTAACTACCAAGAGAAGAGACCAGGGCCAAAGGGGGTAGTCATCCATCCATACTCTCACCAGGATATTGGGGAAAACACCTCTAGGGCTTAGAATCCTCGCGGTGTTAGTTTCCCTAACCGAAAAGGTGGAGTAGCATATAAAAACAAAAAACATATATGATATAATATAGCTCATGACCACACTATGGGCATGTCCTAGTCCTATACTCAATTGCAGCTAATGTCTCTCGAATTCCCAATTGCCACTACTAAGACCAGATATTCTATAAACACACAACCATTTAAAGAGATTCATTAAGTTACTTTATTCCTTTTCATCAGTTTCACTTTATGTTAATTAATTCTTTAACGATTAATTAACCATTAACTTTTCCACATTACATTACATCAACATCACCACAAGATCCATGCCCTTCAGGCATAAACGAACTGAGCTCACAGCTTCTCAGAATTACAACCTCATCATTGCATCCCAGCAAGCGCTAACCCCATGGGTTAAACATTTATTCATTTATTAACAATATTACATCTCATATTACCCAGTAGTCTAGGAAAAACATTATAAGCTTCCAAACACAAGGGGATCAACATAGTAAGTAGATGAACTACCCGTTGAGTCTTCGCCACCAATAATAAAAGTGTAGGCTCATCCAATCATGAGAAGCTAAACACAGAAAATACGTGACATACCTCACGCGTCTTCACCTCTCTTGGAAGGAGAGTGACCAAAACCATATGCCTTAAGCTGCGGGGAAAGGAAAACAGATAAACAACAACATGATTGTCATCCAAGCATCTGATTCAAACAAGCATATAGCTTTCATAACAACAGGTAACCCCAGATTCAACCTATTCTGTCATCTCAAATGTCCCCCCTAACACCGCATGCATATCTCGATGCATCTTGACACTCCAGACGTCAACTATTGCCTCAACAACCGGGCCTCCCCACCCCTCTTACCACAAAACCCCTCAAGGATCAGCCATCCTAGACTCACATCATATCTGGGCCTCCCTGCCCCACATACCACAATAGCCCGCCAGGCTCAATCATCCTAGGCTCACAACACATCACAAGAAGAATTAAAAAAACATAGCAACCGAGCTCTTGGACCTAAAACAAGACATCCAACCTTTACACACAACGAGCTCTAATGACTGCCAAGCATAAGGAACATGGACTTCACAGGCAAGCAGGCAACCCAGACCCTACAAAGGCACACTACGGGAAAATGATTAATTGTGATGGGTTATTTGTGATGGGGAAGGGTCCCATTGCAAAAGGTTAACCGCGTGAAGGGTATATGTGATGGGTCCCGTCATAGATACCTGTCACGACCCGACCCTACCCGGGCTCGAGCCGCAACTACCCCAAGCCCGCCTCCATAGGCCAGGGGCTGGCGACAAGCGCCGAAGGCACAATAACTCGGGGAGGCCTTTGCCTAAGTACCTGTACACACACACGCAGCAAACTCAATGCAACAGTGCAGAGTAAAAGTAAAGACAAGCAAAGAAAATGGAAACTTCTATATATAAACCACAGTGTGCATCGACCTCTAACAGTACAAGTAAAGTGCTGAAAAGGAAAAAGGAGCAAAACACGCGCCCAACCAGAAAAGTGCCACAACCCGACAACAGGTAAACAAAAAGAAACAGCTGACGGGTCTCCCACCTGGAACCCGGCCATGACCACCGCATGCGGTCCAAGCTCCCAAGCTCCTACACTCCACTGAAGTCATGCTCCACCTGTACGTCGACTGCAAGGGCAAACCAAGTGCAGGAAAAGCCCAAGCAGGGGTGAGTATAAAAATACTCAGTAGGATACCCCAAAGGATCGAGGGAGCAAAAAAAGGAGGTACCGAAGGGTGAGCAGTAGAGCGAACGAGAAAATTAAAGGAGTACAACAAGGAGTGCAGTAAAGAGTCCAGCTCAACCCAACAAGAGAAAGGAAGTAGACTCATCCAGACACAAGGAGCTGGAAACGGTGAGAAGATGAACTTCCCGTCGAGTCTTCGCTACCTATAGTAGGAGAGTAGACTTGTCCAACCATGAGAAGCTAGACACGGAAAGCATGTGGCATACCCCGCGCGTCTTCGCCTCTCCTGGAAGGAGAGTAACCAAACCCAAAAAGTGGGTGCCAGAAACAAGGTATATACATATGTATGCTCTGTCAAGAAGCCTGAACAAACTCGTAAGGGGATCTCCGTCCCGTAGCTCAGCCCAAGAAAAGAGTAGCCAACAGTCCCAGAAGTAACACCATCGATGCCTAGCATCCCACACGTCTGCCCCGAACCGCAAGCCAAGGGGCTCAATTACCACACCTTGACACTATCCGCTTTGGGCGGCACTGACTCACCTTTACAGTTTTAGGTCGTGTCACAAGGACGCATCTCGGTGGGGGAAAGCGCTCCTTGCACTTGAGAGTTATGGGGGAACGTCAACCACAACTCATCACTGCCCCGCAGTCGAGAGGTCTGCTCAAAGTCGACAGGCGACCCCCTGCCCAGCCCCGCTGGAGGATCCCTGGAAGTCAACGAGTTCCCACTACAGGGAGACCCGGAAAGTCGACGGGTGCCACACTGCCCAGTCCCGTAACATGGTAATCCACTGGAGGGCGACCCGGCTAAAGTCGACAACGGGACCACTGCCCAGCCCAGCTGGAGGTAACCCGGCATCGGGGACCACTGCCCAGCCCAGCTGGAGGTAAGCCCGGCATCGGGGACTACTACCCAGCCCAGCTAGAGGTAAGCCCGACATCGGGGACCACTGCCCATCCCCGCTGGAGGTAAGCCCAGAACTGCTCTGGCCATCCCTGCTGGATGGTACTGCTCGGTAAACACCGCTGTACTGGTCATCCCTGCTGGATGGTAACCCACTGGCGAGCCCTGCTCGATACAACCTCATCCCTGCTGGAAGCAACCTCAGCCCTGCTGGAAACAACCTCCTGGGTAGAGGATCGGTGCCCGCGTAAAGTGTTGGTCACACCGAAACCACAAGCTCTACCAGGGAACACGGATCAATGGGAGAAACTCCCCAGGACTCACAAGGCGATCCCACTCCAATCCGTTGAGTCACTATCAAAGCGGACCGTGACATCTCATCCCAGAAAGTGGGGAAAACACCCATGCTGCACGGACACCCGTAGTCGCAAACAGTGTCACAGTCCGGTGAAAGGGAACCGTACTGAAACCCCTCACAGCCGAAGAAGCAGAGGAACCAAACCATCTCTACTGGACAAACCATCGAGAACAAGACCAGGGGGAGACCGCTCAACCCTACTGGTCATACAAAAGAGCACAAGGCCAGGGGAAACTCCAACCTGCTGGTCAAACAAACGAGCGTAGAGCCAGGGGAAAACTCCTCCCTGCTGGCCAAACAAATGAGCACAAGCCAGGGGAAAACTCCACCCTGCTGGTCAAACAAACGAGCGCAGAGGGGCCCTCTACGTCGCGAGAGGTCAAGTATACAAAGCAGATCATGGGACGCATGTGGGGCCCACACGACGTGTGGCCCCAAGTCAACCCCAACTGAGCGCACAAACATCCTCAGGTATGAACAACCACATGTACCTTCAAGCGTTCCCGTATACTCCCGGAGTATACCTCATCTCCAGCCCTAAGGCTATCGTGCACCTAGCACCCAATGTCAATGCGAAGGCATGACATAACAACTCCACCTCAAAGGCCCAGGCATGGCCAACCGCATCTCGTGAACCATTTGTATCACTCTCCCAAGAGTGCGCGATCACACGCCAAGGGTCTGCTACAAACAAGGTAGGGCGAACCACCACTGGAGCACCTTCCATGCTTCCACATTTAACAAGATTGCGCAAGAGGCTCCACACAACCAAACGGATTGCACCGTTGTAATCCTCGTGAAAAAACACGTGAGATAGACTACTTACTCGCCTCAAACGGATATCCGACGAAAAAGTCACCAACACCACCTCACGCCCGAACGGCGTCCCGTGATCCTGAGCCTCGGCCCCGAAAACAGTCGGGCGCATCGCACCATCGTGATCCCCACGGGAAAACACGTCAAAAGCACTACTCACTTGAGTGCAACAGATATCTGGAGAAAAAGGTGCATCCCGGCGCACCGCACACGAGCGGTGCCACGTGGGACCCGCATCCCTGTCCCGAAACTCAATGAACGGATCACACCGTTGCGATCCTCTCGAAAAAGTACACGAAATGGACTATTCACTTGTCCAAAACGGTCGCCCAGTGATAAAGATGGAAATCAACATCAACTCCCGAAACGGCCCTCGCGGGGCCCGCACCATCGTGCGAAATTCCAGCGGGCAGACTGCGCCAATGCAATGACCTCGGAAAAACACCCAACATCGACTGCTCGCACGCCCCGAACGGACGTCCGAGGAAAAAGTCGCTAAAAGCTGCACGCAGCTCAAAAGACGGGCCGTGGGGCCCGCACCTCAACTCTAGCTTCAACGCCCGGAACCACCCTGGAAACCTCCGCCTCGACGCCAGGGTTCCAACGCTGCTGACGACGCTTAAATCTGTCGTCGTACGCGTCCGCGCCGTCCAAAACCAGAACCCCTGAGATGACGTCAATTCACTTAAAGACGCGTTGCGCCTCCGAGCCCCCCCTAGTTTCGGGAATTAAAAATTCCCGAAACCATCTCAAAAGATCCACCTCTACGTCAGGCCCACGCCACCGCAGACGGCGCACAAAACGGACGTCCGTAGCGAAAGCTACGGACGTCGGAAGTTAGAAAGGTGGGGGGGGGACCCCCCTTGGGCCGGACCGGCCCAGACCGGCCGGTCAACTGGGACTGCGGCCCAGCCGCTTGGGTCCGGCCAAGCCGAACCCGCGGCCGCTGCACGCTCCCCTCGCCCACGCACCGCGCGGGCGCTTGCTCCACCGACCTATGGCATCCCGCCATTTTATAACATAAACTTTCATTACATTACACAAAACTGAGGATCTTTAAGGTCTAGTGTCTTGGAAACCAGGAACATAATACATGAAAACAACATAAAAAATTCTTCTTAAACACTTGAAAGGCGTCTACTCAAGTTCATTCTAGGTTCATTTCTGCATCTCATAACCTGGGGACATACATCAAAAGAAAGGGTGAGCAGAAGGCCCAGTAAGGGAAACAAGAGGAACATTTTACATGTGAACTTGATATACTTCAATAGGGACATGAAAAGAACTTTAAGGCATGAGAAAGAAAATAATGAGGCATTTCATAATAAAAATAACATTTTCCATAACTTGAAGATGTGGCTACATCATTTAACATAGACAATCATGAACATATCACCAAGGTCCATCCCCAAGGTGTCATTTGAAAATTACCAAGGTTATTCACCATGGTATCATGAAAATTGTAATCTCTAGTGGTTACATCATTACCCAATGCATTGGAGCGCTATCAGGGTGCACCCTTAAATTTGCCTTTATTATCATGTGAGCCACATATATCATCATCAAACATTTCATAAATAACCCACATAGCATAAAATAAATGGGTTTCATTTCATAATCATAACGTTTTAAAAACTGCTTTAAAGACATGATCTTTACGTCACTTTAAACCCACGGAAAGGGAAAGCGGGTCTCATGTATGTAAATCCCAGAATTTAAAATGGAACATTTTGATATATATGTGAATACCCTTGTAGAAATAAGAGCTTTGAGTATTCACTTTATAACATAAAATAATTTTTGAGAAAAGAGAGAGGCATTTTGAGGGGAAAATTCTGCAGCATAACGGCTAAGTTTCGGGGTTTTAGAAAAAATTGAAATGAGAGGGGACATGGGTCACCCAATCATAAATGATCCATAAAACAGTAGGGTGAAAGAATAAGAAGGACATATGGACATGGTAATGAAATTTTAGGGACATACCATTTGAAATGAAAAACATGGAAGGAAAAAAGATTAGATTTCTCTTATGAAAATTCGGCAGCCTTACGGCGTCACTTAACTTCAAAAGAAAATGATTTGACAAGATCAAATAGGGTCCCTCATCATATGGTCATAAGAGATCAGTATGATAGATATAGATATCATACCCCAACATAATAAAAAGGAACTTGAAAGACTTGACATGAAAATCGAACTTGAAAAATGAGAAGGGTGAAAGAATCCCTTAAAAATTCGGCAGCCTAACGGCGTCACTTAAACTTTCATAAAACGAAATGATGAGAGTAAGAGGGGATCTCTCATCATATAAACATGAAAGGGCAGTAATAGGAATGTAAAAGAACATCCTCTCACATAAAAACATGGAGCAGAAAAGGAATGACATAAAAGAGATTACATGAAAAGAAAGAGAGGGGTCATATCCCTTACCTTAAAACGTGACTCTTGAAACTCAAAGGATTGGACCTTGAGGGCTTGGGGGCACCTTGGGAGGACTCCTTGGAAGGTAAGAATACCAGAACTTCGTTGGGGAAGAGTTGGGAGTGAAAACTAAAGGAGGAAAGGGTGGGTATTTATAGGGAAAGTGAGGGGACAAAGCATTAATGGCCAAGGGACACCTCACTAGTGGTTTTGGCAAAACCATGGGCTTGCCCATGGTATTTTCCCATGGTATTGGCCACTTGGGACACCTCACACCTTATCTTACTATTCATAATTCTACCATATTGAATATATACTTAATACATCATTTAATGATGTCATTAAACACCCATAACTTAAAAACTATACTTTCACTATTCACTGAAAATTCAACTTTCTCAGAATAATCCCAAAATTTCACCTTAACCAAATATCAATGCTATGATTTCAAAAATGAACTCCATTTTATAAAAATAATTTTCTAAATATTTTTTTATTTTATTTTTAAATAAATACACTATTCATCGAAAATTCATTTTTTCAGAAAAATCCCCAAAAATTACCATAACATAATATCGATGCTCTGAGTTCAAAAATAAAGTCATTTTTATAAAAATAATTTTCTAATTATTTTTAATTAAATTTTTAATTAAAAAACACTATTCATCCGAAAAAACTAATACTTGAATAATAATTTATGAAACCGTTATTTACCCATTTTATTGAATCACATTACTTAATCAAGGTGCCTAGATTATTTTAAAACTTTCTTTAAGTGAGATTACTAATCCATTTGGTCACATTACTAATCCTAAGCGTAAAATCACTATTCACTATTTACTATTCATCAAAAATTAAGTTGATCTTATTAGACTCCAAATTCCTTAATGAACACTTTTGTAGAAGACCATTTTTTGAAAATCATTACACATCATTAGTTATTTAGGGTTTACATAAATATTTCAAAATATCCATTTTTCAAAATTCATCAATAAAATACATTCTAAAACTATCTGGACATTTGAAATTTCACAAACATCACTAAAGGAAGAAATCTCAATTTATTCACCCGAAGGGATTACACAAGGAAGCTAGGGTCTCGTCACATAGCCCCTTATAACACCGGCATAAGACCTGAGTGTAAGGTGTGCTATGGTGAGATAATCTGAGGGAGGCTCAGATAACATTGCCCTAGTAGTAATCTCTACTAACTTGAACTTCTCCCGCAGGTGTTTCCGTTCAAGCTTGACACACTGGAGTTCGGCTTGGGCTTGGTCCAAAGCGAAGCCCACAGATGCTACCTCCTTCCCAAGCTCTGATAAGTGGGCTTCATAAGGGTTGAGTCTACTGGATGAAGCCATCGACTCCTCTTTCTGCATTAACCATTAACATCTTATTAAATCAATAAGAGTAAGTTAATATACTACTCAAAAATATTGGGTCGTTACATTCTTCCCCCCTTAAGAAATTTCGTCCCCGAAATTTATTCTTGAGGCCTAGTCGAAAAGGTGAGGGTACTTTTGCTTCATCGTTTCCTCAGGCTCCCAAGTCGCTTCTTCATATTTATGATTCCTCCACAACACTTTCACAAGGTGGGTAGTCTTGTTTCGTAGGACCTTGTCTCTACGGTCCAAGATCTCCACTGGCTGCTCCTCATAAGAGAGGTCATGTTCCAGTTGTACCACCTCTGGGTTCAGTACATGCGAAGGGTCGGGTATGTACTTCCTCAAGAGAGATACATGGAAGACATTGTGAACTTGAGCTAGGTTCGGTGGAAGTGCTAGACGATAGGCCACTGCTCCTATGCGATCAAGGATTTCATAGGGGCCAATGTACCTAGGGCTGAGCTTCCCTTTCTTCCCAAACCGCATGACTCTCTTCCATGGAGAGATTCGAAGGAAGACTTTGTCACCAACACCAAACTCCAAGTCTCTTCGTCGATTGTCAGCATAGCTCTTCTGCCGACTCTGAGCAGCTTTTATGTGTTGTTGGATGGCATGAACTTGTTCTGTCATTTCTTGCACAAGATGAGGCCCAAGAAGCTTCCTCTCACTAGTTTCATCCCAACAAGTAGGAGTTCTACACCGCTTTCCATATAGAGCTTCATAGGGTGCCATCTGAATACTCGCATGGAAGCTGTTGTTATAGGAGAACTCCACTAATGGGAGGTGTTGATCCCATCCACCTTTAAATTCCATTGAGCATAATCTCAACATGTCTTCGAGTGTCTGAATAGTCCTTTCAGATTGGCCATCAGTTTGAGGATGATAGGCCGTACTAAAATTCAATTCAGTATTCAGAGCATGTTGAAGACTTCTCCAGAATTTTGATGTGAATCTTGGGTCACGATCAGATACGATGGATAGTGGTACCCCATGCAGCCTTACCACTTCCTTCACGTATATCTTGGCAAGCTGATCCAGAGAGAAATCTTCCCGAATAGAGATAAAATGGGCTGTCTTGGTGAGACGGTCCACAATAACCCATATCGCATTGTTTCCTTTGGATGTTTTCGGGAGACCAGTTACAAAGTCCATGGTGATATTATCCCACTTCCATACTGGTATGGGTAGCGGTTGTAATACCCCCTTAGGAAGTTGTCTTTCTGCCTTTACTTGCTGACACACCAGGCACCTTGTAGTGTAATCGGCAATCTCCCTCTTCATGTTATCCCACCAATAATGATCACGAAGGTCTCTATACATCTTAGTGCTTCCCGGATGTATAGAGAAAGTAGAGCTATGAGCTTCATCCATCAGTTCTTTATTTATCTCCGGAATAGATGGAACACATAGTCTTGTACGAAATTTCAATACACCTTCTTGATCAATATTGAAATCAGGGAACTTCTCATCCTTTACAGCCTCGAACTTCTCCTGCAGCAAAGGATCTTCTTTTTGAGCCTTCTTGATCTTCTCTAGTAATGAAGGTTGAGAAATCATTTGGGATAGGGTTGATGATGTCCCTTTCCTTATAATTCCCATGTCCAGTTTTACTAGATCTTTAATCAAGGGATCTCCCAGGATCCTCATTGTTTCCAGAACAACAGGATCTTTCCTGCTTAACGCATCCGCGACTTTGTTTGCTCTTCCAGGGTAATAATGAATTGAACAATCATAGTCTTTAATAAGCTCCAACCATCTCCTTTGTCTCATGTTCAATTCTTTCTGAGTGAAAATATACTTTAGACTTTGGTGGTCAGTGTATATATCACATTTCTCCCCATAAAGATAGTGCCTCCATATCTTTAGATCAAAAACAACTGCCGCCAGCTCTAGATCATGCGTAGGATAATTCTGCTCATGAATCTTCAACTGTCGAGATGCATAAGAAATTACTTTGTCATTTTGCATGAGGACGCACCCAAGCCCTTTCAGAGATGCATCGCTAAAAATAACGAATCCTTCTCCGATAGAGGGTAGTGTTAACACAGGTGCAGTAACCAATCTCTTCTTCAGCTCTTGGAAACTTTCCTTGCATTCCTTTGTCCAGATGAACTTAACCCCTTTTCGATTCAACTTGGTTAGTGGATTAGAAAGCCGTGAAAAGTTTTTCACAAACCTCCTATAATATCCCGCTAAACCAAGGAAACTACGAATCTCAGTTACTGTTGTGGGTTGAGTCCACTCCTCTACAACCATTGTCTTTGCAGGGTCAACCGAGATTCCTTCATTGGTTACGATGTGCCCCAAGAAAGCCACTTGTTGTAACCAAAACTCACACTTGCTGAACTTCCCAAAGAGCCTCTCCTTCCGTAGAGTTTTCAAAATAACCCTCAGATGATCTTCATGCTCCTCGTGACTTTTTGAATATATCAAAATATCATCAATAAAAACTACCACAAAGTTATCAAGGTAGTCCTTAAAGACTCTATTCATCAAATCCATGAAAATAGCAGGAGCATTAGTCAAGCCGAAGGGCATAACAGTAAAATCATAATGCCCATATCTTGATCGGAAGGCAGTCTTTGGAATATCTTCCTTCTTCACCCTCAGTTGATGATAACCAGATCGAAGGTCAATCTTAGAGAAGAATTGAGCCCCACGAAGTTGGTCAAATAAATCATCAATTCTTGGGAGAGGGTATCTGTTCTTCACTGTGATCCCGTTCAGTTCTCTATAATCAATGCATATCCGCATTGATCCATCCTTCTTCTTCACAAAGAGAACTGGTGCTCCCCAAGGAGACACACTCGGTCGGATAAACCCCTTCTCCAACAAGTCTTGGAGTTGTTTCTTTAACTCCTCTAGCTCCACATTTTCCATTCTATACGGAGTCTTTGATATCGGTTGGGACCCAGGTACGAGTTCAATGGAGAACTCTACCTCTCTCTCTGGGGGAGGTCCAGGTAACTCCTCAGGAAATACATCCATGTATTCCTGAACAATCGGAACATATTCTATTTGTATGCTCCCTTTTCTTTCTTCATCATCACCGATTAACTCCATAAAGAAAGCTATAGGAGGTGCTTCTAGATAGGGATCAGTTCGGGATATCTCTCCTTGGAAGATAACTGTAGGTCGTTCTTTCAAGACTACTGAGATTTCCTTACTTCTGCATTTGATCTTAGCATTATACTTTGAGAGCCAGTCCATCCCTAGTATAATGTCGAATTCCATCATGGGAATGACTACTAGATTTGCGATAAGATTGTGCTCACCAAAGTAAACACTAGAGTCTCTAAATACTGTTGATGCAAGGATAATCCCACTTGGAGTCTTGACTGACAACTCTACCTCTAGCAGTTCAGGGATTGATTCTATTTTCCTTGCAAACTTGGAGGAAATAAAGGAATGCGTAGAACCAGAATCAAATAAAGTACTTGCTAGCTTTGAGAGGAAAACAAGAGTACCTGCTACCACATCATTCGGGACTTCAACTTCAGATGTTGTGATAGCGAAAGCACGACCTTGCTCCCTTGGCCTCTCCTGAGGTTGATGGTGATTCCCCCCCACCGCCCTCGGATTTGGACATTGATTAGCAAAGTTCCCAAGTTGTCCACACTTGAAGCATGTGACTTCGGGTAGGTCCAAAACCATCTTTCCTCTGTCGTTAGTGTTGGGAAGTTGAGGCTTCACATCACCACGACAATTCCGAGAAATATGGCCTTCTTTTCCACACCTATAGCACTTGCCACTTCCGATCAAGAAGTTCCCCGAATGCTTCTTCCCACATTTATTGCATGTGGGATGTTGCATATGCTTTCCACCTCTTTCCTGATCAAAACTTCTTCCCAGGCTCGGTTCTAGAGTTCTCTTCTTCTCATTAGATTTGTGAGACCACTGTGTCTCCCCAAACTCTAGTTCAACTTTCATGGCACTTCGAACTATTTCTTCATAGCTATCATAGTCCCTGTTGGCTAGATTCTTCCGCAGATGAGGTCGTAGTCCACCAAAGAATCTATCAACCTTCCCATTAGGGTCCATGACGAAGCTTGAGGTATAACGGGAAAGCCTTGTGAAGTTCATCTCATAGCTTCCGACAGATTCGTTCTCCTTCTGCTTCAGCTCGAGAAACTCTTTCTCCATTTTCGTTCTCATGGAGCGAGGGAAATACTTGTTAAAGAAAATCCCCCGAAATTCTTCCCACTCCATAGCTTCCATCTCTCCTCGTGGCTTCGTGTTTTTGATCAGTGACCACCACTGATCGGCTTCTCCCTCTAGGCGGTAAACAGCAATGGTGACTTTTTCTTGTTCCGAACAATGAAGTACAGAAAAGATCTTTTCAATGGAGCTTATCCATTGTTCCACAACCAATGGGTCAGTAGATCCACTGAATGTTGGCGGTCGTTGACGCATGAAGGAATCAACAGAAAGTTGTTCCCTTCGTGGTGAGGTCGGCCTCTCAGCTTGATTCAAGTTATTACTCATAACTTGAGTCAGTTGGTTCATCATTCGCATGAATGTTTCCATTCCGGCTTCCATCGGAGGGCCGTCAGCACATGGTGCATTGCGGTCACCATCGGCACGGTTCCTCCTATTGCCCGCTATCTTCTAAAAGAATAAAAACTTAGTGAGAAACTTATTTCATTTATGAATCTTTTAACTAAGACTTCATGCTTAAACAATTATACTTCTCTATAATTCCTTCATAATGATTCATAAAAAGCTTGCGATTAACCAAACATATCCCCCGGGAGTGTCGTAACCAAGAGTGCAGCAAGGCCCGCTATCGTGCACCAGTTCCCGTTCGAGTCTAGCTCAAAGCGGTGTTTTTGGGTTTTACCCCTATGTACATCTGTGCCAGAGCCGCCTCTACCTGCTCGTATCCAGACAGGGATGTATTTGTTTGATAAACCACTTACTCAATACTTACCAAAATACCAGGAAGTTTTCCTATACTTAAACTTTTCTATAGGGTTCTTCCTAAAGTTTTTTTTATATCCTAATTTCCACAAATAACTAAACCATCCTTTGATACCAACTATGGCATCCCGCCATTTTATAACATAAACTTTCATTACATTACACAAAACTGGGGATCTTTAAGGTCTAGTGTCTTGGAAACCAGGAACATAATACATGAAAACAACATAAAACATTCTTCTTAAACACTTGAAAGGCGTCTCCTTAAGTTCATTCTAGGTTCATTTCTGCATCTCATAACCTGGGGACATACATCAAAAGAAAGGGTGAGCAGAAGGCCCAGTAAGGGAAATAAGAGGAACATTTTACATGTGAACTTGGTATACTTCAATAGGGACATGAAAAGAACTTTAAGGCATGAGAAAGAAAATAATGAGGCATTTCATAATAAAAATAACATTTTACATAACTTGAAGATGTGGATACATCATTTAACATAGACAATCATGAACATATCACCAAGGTCCATCCCCAAGGTGTCATTTGAAAATTACCAAGGTTATTCACCAAGGTATCATGAAAATTGTAATCTCTAGTGGTTACATCATTACCCAATGCATTGGAGCGCTATCAGGGCGCACCCTTAAATTTGCCTTTATTATCATGTGAGCCACATATATCATCATCAAACATTTCATAAATAACCCACATAGCATAAAATAAATGGGTTTCATTTCATAATCATAACGTTTTAAAAACTGCTTTAAAGACATGATCTTTACGTCACTTTAAACCCACGGAAAGGGAAAGCGGGTCTCATGTATGTAAATACCAGAATTTAAAATGGAACATTTTGATATATATGTGAATGAACTTGTATAAATAAGGGCTTTGAGTATTCACTTTATAACATAAAATAATTTTTGAGAAAAGAGAGAGGCATTTTGAGGGGAAAATTCTGCAGCATAACGGCTAAGTTTCGGGGTTTTAGAAAAAATTGAAATGAGAGGGGACATGGGTCACCCACTCATAAATGATCCATAAAACAGTAGGGTGAAAGAATAAGAAGGACATATGGACATGGTAATGAAATTTTAGGGACATACCATTTGAAATGAAAAACATGGAAGGAAAAAAGATTAGATTTCTCTTATGAAAATTCGGAAGCCTTACGGCGTCACTTAACTTCAAAAGAAAATGATTTGACAAGATCAAATAGGGTCCCTAATCATATGATCATAAGAGATCAGTATGATAGATATAGAGATCATACCCCAACATAATAAAAAGGAACTTGAAAGACTTGACATGAAAATCGAACTTGAAAAATGAGAAGGGTGAAAGAATCCCTTAAAAATTCGGCAGCCTAACGGCGTCACTTAAACTTTCATAAAACGAAATGATGAGAGTAAGAGGGGATATCTCATAATATAAACATGAAAGGGAAGTAAGAGGAATATAAAAGAACATCCTCTCACATAAAAACATGGAGCAGAAAAGGAATGACATAAAAGAGATTACATGAAAAGAAAGAGAGGGGTCGGATCCCTTACCTTAAAACGTGACTCTTGAAACTCAAAGGATTGGACCTTGAGGGCTTGGGGGCACCTTGGGAGGACTCCTTGGAAGGTAAGAATACCAGAACTTCGTTGGGGAAGAGTTGGGAGTGAAAACTAAAGGAGGAAAGGGTGGGTATTTATAGGGGAAGTGAGGGGACAAAGCATTAATGGCCAAGGGACACCTCACTAGTGGTTTTGGCAAAACCATGGGCTTGCCCATGGTATTTGCCCATGGTATTGGCCACTTGGGACACCTCACACCTTATATTACTATTCATAATTCGACCATATTGAATATATAATTAATACATCATTTAATGATGTCATTAAACACCCATAACTTAAAAACTATACTTTCACTATTCACTGAAAATTCAACTTTCTCAGAATAATCCCAAAATTTCACCTTAACCAAATATCAATGCTATGATTTCAAAAATGAACTCCATTTTATAAAAATAATTTTCTAAATATTTTTTTATTTTATTTTTAAATAAATACACTATTCATCGAAAATTCATTTTTTCAGAAAAATCCCCAAAAATTACCATAACATAATATCGATGCTCTGAGTTCAAAAATAAAGTCATTTTTATAAAAATAATTTTCTAATTATTTTTAATTAAATTTTTAATTAAAAAACACTATTCATCTGAAAAAACTAATACTTGAATAATAATTTATGAAACCGTTATTTACCCATTTTATTGAATCACATTACTTAATCAAGGTGCCTAGATTATTTTAAAACTTTCTTTAAGTGAGATTACTAATCCATTTGGTCACATTACTAATCCTAAGCGTAAAATCACTATTCACTATTTACTATTCATCAAAAATTAAGTTGATCTTATTAGACTCCAAATTCCTTAATGAACACTTTTGTAGAAGACCATTTTTTGAAAATCATTACACATCATTAGTTATTTAGGGTTTACATAAATATTTCAAAATATCCCTTTTTCAAAATTCATCAATAAAATACATTCTAAAACTATCTGGACATTTGAAATTTCACAAACATCACTAAAGGAAGAAATCTCAATTTATTCACCCGAAGGGATTACACAAGGAAGCTAGGGTCTCGTCACATAGCCCCTTATAACACCGGCATAAGACCTGAGTGTAAGGTGTGCTATGGTGAGATAATCTGAGGGAGGCTCAGATAACATTGCCCTAGTAGTAATCTCTACTAACTTGAACTTCTCCCGCAGGTGTTTCCGTTCAAGCTTGACACACTGGAGTTCGGCTTGGGCTTGGTCCAAAGCGAAGCCCACAGATGCTACCTCCTTCCCAAGCTCTGATAAGTGGGCTTCATAAGGGTTGAGTCTACTGGATGAAGCCATCGACTCCTCTTTCTGCATTAACCATTAACATCTTATTAAATCAATAAGAGTAAGTTAATATACTACTCAAAAATATTGGGTCGTTACATTCTTCCCCCCTTAAGAAATTTCGTCCCCGAAATTTATTCTTGAGGCCTAGTCGAAAAGGTGAGGGTACTTTTGCTTCATCGTTTCCTCAGGCTCCCAAGTCGCTTCTTCATATTTATGATTCCTCCACAACACTTTCACAAGGTGGGTAGTCTTGTTTCGTAGGACCTTGTCTGTACGGTCCAAGATCTCCACTGGCTGCTCCTCATAAGAGAGGTCATGTTCCAGTTGTACCACCTCTGGGTTCAGTACATGCGAAGGGTCGGGTATGTACTTCCTCAAGAGAGATACATGGAATACATTGTGAACTTGAGCTAGGTTCGGTGGAAGTGCTAGACGATAGGCCACTGCTCCTATGCGATCAAGGATTTCATAGGGGCCAATGTACCTAGGGCTGAGCTTCCCTTTCTTCCCAAACCGCATGACTCTCTTCCATGGAGAGATTCGAAGGAAGACTTTGTCACCAACACCAAACTCCAAGTCTCTTCGTCGATTGTCAGCATAACTCTTCTGCCGACTCTGAGCAGCTTTTATGTGTTGTTGGATGGCATGAACTTGTTCTGTCATTTCTTGCACAAGATGAGGCCCAAGAAGCTTCCTCTCACTAGTTTCATCCCAACAAGTAGGAGTTCTACACCGCTTTCCATACAGAGCTTCATAGGGTGCCATCTGAATACTCGCATGGAAGCTGTTGTTATAGGAGAACTCCACTAATGGGAGGTGTTGATCCCATCCACCTTTAAATTCCATTGAGCATAATCTCAACATGTCTTCGAGTGTCTGAATAGTCCTTTCAGATTGGCCATCATTTTGAGGATGATAGGCCGTACTAAAATTCAATTCAGTATTCAGAGCATGTTGAAGACTTCTCCAGAATTTTGATGTGAATCTTGGGTCACGATCAGATACGATGGATAGTGGTACCCCATGCAGCCTTACCACTTCCTTCACGTATATCTTGGCAAGCTGATCCAGAGAGAAATCTTCCCGAATAGAGATAAAATGGGCTGTCTTGGTGAGACGGTCCACAATAACCCATATCGCATTGTTTCCTTTGGATGTTTTCGGGAGACCAGTTACAAAGTCCATGGTGATATTATCCCACTTCCATACTGGTATGGGTAGCGGTTGTAATACCCCCTTAGGAAGTTGTCTTTCTGCCTTTACTTGCTGACACACCAGGCACCTTGTAGTGTAATCGGCAATCTCCCTCTTCATGTTATCCCACCAATAATGATCACGAAGGTCTCTATACATCTTAGTGCTTCCCGGATGTATAGAGAAAGTAGAGCTATGAGCTTCATCCATCAGTTCTTTATTTATCTCCGGAATAGATGGAACACATAGTCTTGTACGAAATTTCAATACACCTTCTTGATCAATATTGAAATCAGGGAACTTCCCATCCTTTACAGCCTCGAACTTCTCCTGCAGCAAAGGATATTCTTTTTGAGCCTTCTTGATCTTCTCTAGTAATGAAGGTTGAGAAATCATTTGGGATAGGGTTGATGATGTCCCTTTCCTTATAATTCCCATGTCCAGTTTTACTAGATCTTTAATCAAGGGATCTCCCAGGATCCTCATTGTTTCCAGAACAACAGGATCTTTCCTGCTTAACGCATCCGCGACTTTGTTTGCTCTTCCAGGGTAATAATGAATTGAACAATCATAGTCTTTAATAAGCTCCAACCATCTCCTTTGTCTCATGTTCAATTCTTTCTGAGTGAAAATATACTTTAGACTTTGGTGGTCAGTGTATATATCACATTTCTCCCCATAAAGATAGTGCCTCCATATCTTTAGAGCAAAAACAACTGCCGCCATCTCTAGATCATGCGTAGGATAATTCTGCTCATGAATCTTCAACTGTCGAGATGCATAAGAAATTACTTTGTCATTTTGCATGAGGACGCACCCAAGCCCTTTCAGAGATGCATCGCTAAAAATAACGAATCCTTCTCCGATAGAGGGTAGTGTTAACACAGGTGCAGTAACCAATCTCTTCTTCAGCTCTTGGAAACTTTCCTTGCATTCCTTTGTCCAGATGAACTTAACCCCTTTTCGATTCAACTTGGTTAGTGGATTAGAAAGCCGTGAAAAGTTTTTCACAAACCTCCTATAATATCCCGCTAAACCAAGGAAACTACGAATCTCAGTTACTATTGTGGGTTGAGTCCACTCCTCTACAACCATTGTCTTTGCAGGGTCAACCGAGATTCCTTCATTGGTTACGATGTGCCCCAAGAAAGCCACTTGTTGTAACCAAAACTCACACTTGCTGAACTTCCCAAAGAGCCTCTCCTTCCGTAGAGTTTTCAAAATAACCCTCAGATGATCTTCATGCTCCTCGTGACTTTTTGAATATATCAAAATATCATCAATAAAAACTACCACAAAGTTATCAAGGTAGTCCTTAAAGACTCTATTCATCAAATCCATGAAAATAGCAGGAGCATTAGTCAAGCCGAAGGGCATAACAGTAAAATCATAATGCCCATATCTTGATCGGAAGGCAGTCTTTGGAATATCTTCCTTCTTCACCCTCAGTTGATGATAACCAGATCGAAGGTCAATCTTAGAGAAGAATTGAGCCCCACGAAGTTGGTCAAATAAATCATCAATTCTTGGGAGAGGGTATCTGTTCTTCACTGTGATCCCGTTCAGTTCTCTATAATCAATGCATATCCGCATTGATCCATCCTTCTTCTTCACAAAGAGAACTGGTGCTCCCCAAGGAGACACACTCGGTCGGATAAACCCCTTCTCCAACAAGTCTTGGAGTTGTTTCTTTAACTCCTCTAGCTCCACATTTTCCATTCTATACGGAGTCTTTGATATCGGTTGGGACCCAGGTACGAGTTCAATGGAGAACTCTACCTCTCTCTCTGGGGGAGGTCCAGGTAACTCCTCAGGAAATACATCCATGTATTCCTGAACAATCGGAACATATTCTATTTGTATGCTCCCTTTTCTTTCTTCATCATCACCGATTAACTCCATAAAGAAAGCTATAGGAGGTGCTTCTAGATAGGGATCAGTTCGGGATATCTCTCCTTGGAAGATAACTGTAGGTCGTTCTTTCAAGACTACTGAGATTTCCTTACTTCTGCATTTGATCTTAGCATTATACTTTGAGAGCCAGTCCATCCCTAGTATAATGTCGAATTCCATCATGGGAATGACTACTAGATTTGCGATAAGATTGTGCTCACCAAAGTAAACACTAGAGTCTCTAAATACTGTTGATGCAAGGATAATCCCACTTGGAGTCTTGACTGACAACTCTACCTCTAGCAGTTCAGGGATTGATTCTATTTTCCTTGCAAACTTGGAGGAAATAAAGGAATGCGTAGAACCAGAATCAAATAAAGTACTTGCTAGCTTTGAGAGGAAAACAAGAGTACCTGCTACCACATCATTCGGGACTTCAACTTCAGATGTTGTGATAGCGAAAGCACGACCTTGCTCCCTTGGCCTCTGCTGAGGTTGATGGTGATTCCCCCCCACCGCCCTCGGATTTGGACATTGATTAGCAAAGTTCCCAAGTTGTCCACACTTGAAGCATGTGACTTCGGGTAGGGCCAAAACCATCTTTCCTCTGTCGTTAGTGTTGGGAAGTTGAGGCTTCACATCACCACGACAATTCCGAGAAATATGGCCTTCTTTTCCACACCTATAGCACTTGCCACTTCCGATCAAGCAGTTCCCCGAATGCTTCTTCCCACATTTATTGCATGTGGGATGTTGCATATGCTTTCCACCTCTTTCCTGATCAAAACTTCTTCCCAGGCTCGGTTCTAGAGTTCTCTTCTTCTCATTAGATTTGTGAGACCACTGTGTCTCCCCAAACTCTAGTTCAACTTTCATGGCACTTCGAACTATTTCTTCATAGCTATCATAGTCCCTGTTGGCTAGATTCTTCCGCAGATGAGGTCGTAGTCCACCAAAGAATCTATCAACCTTCCCATTAGGGTCCATGACGAAGCTTGAGGTATAACGGGAAAGCCTTGTGAAGTTCATCTCATAGCTTCCGACAGATTCGTTCTCCTTCTGCTTCAGCTCGAGAAACTCTTTCTCCATTTTCGTTCTCATGGAACGAGGGAAATACTTGTTAAAGAAAATCCCCCGAAATTCTTCCCACTCCATAGCTTCCATCTCTCCTCGTGGCTTCGTGTTTTTGATCAGTGACCACCACTGATCGGCTTCTCCCTCTAGGCGGTAAACAGCAATGGTGACTTTTTCTTGTTCCGAACAATGAAGTACAGAAAAGATCTTTTCAATGGAGCTTATCCATTGTTCCACAACCAATGGGTCAGTAGATCCACTGAATGTTGGCGGTCGTTGACGCATGAAGGAATCAACAGAAAGTTGTTCCCTTCGTGGTGAGGTCGGCCTCTCAGCTTGATTCAAGTTATTACTCATAACTTGAGTCAGTTGGTTCATCATTCGCATGAATGTTTCCATTCCGGCTTCCATCGGAGGGCCGTCAGCACATGGTGCATTGCGGTCACCATCGGCACGGTTCCTCCTATTGCCCGCTATCTTCTAAAAGAATAAAAACTTAGTGAGAAACTTATTTCATTTATGAATCTTTTAACTAAGACTTCATGCTTAAACAATTATACTTCTCTATAATTCCTTCATAATGATTCATAAAAAGCTTGCGATTAACCAAACATATCCCCCGGGAGTGTCGTAACCAAGAGTGCAGCAAGGCCCGCTATCGTGCACCAGTTCCCGTTCGAGTCTAGCTCAAAGCGGTGTTTTTGGGTTTTACCCCTATGTACATCTGTGCCAGAGCCGCCTCTACCTGCTCGTATCCAGACAGGGATGTATTTGTTTGATAAACCACTTACTCAATACTTACCAAAATACCAGGAAGTTTTCCTATACTTAAACTTTTCTATAGGGTTCTTCCTAAAGTTTTTTTTATATCCTAATTTCCACAAATAACTAAACCATCCTTTGATACCAACTATGGCATCCCGCCATTTTATAACATAAACTTTCATTACATTACACAAAACTGGGGATCTTTAAGGTCTAGTGTCTTGGAAACCAGGAACATAATACATGAAAACAACATAAAACATTCTTCTTAAACACTTGAAAGGCGTCTCCTTAAGTTCATTCTAGGTTCATTTCTGCATCTCATAACCTGGGGACATACATCAAAAGAAAGGGTGAGCAGAAGGCCCAGTAAGGGAAATAAGAGGAACATTTTACATGTGAACTTGGTATACTTCAATAGGGACATGAAAAGAACTTTAAGGCATGAGAAAGAAAATAATGAGGCATTTCATAATAAAAATAACATTTTACATAACTTGAAGATGTGGATACATCATTTAACATAGACAATCATGAACATATCACCAAGGTCCATCCCCAAGGTGTCATTTGAAAATTACCAAGGTTATTCACCAAGGTATCATGAAAATTGTAATCTCTAGTGGTTACATCATTACCCAATGCATTGGAGCGCTATCAGGGCGCACCCTTAAATTTGCCTTTATTATCATGTGAGCCACATATATCATCATCAAACATTTCATAAATAACCCACATAGCATAAAATAAATGGGTTTCATTTCATAATCATAACGTTTTAAAAACTGCTTTAAAGACATGATCTTTACGTCACTTTAAACCCACGGAAAGGGAAAGCGGGTCTCATGTATGTAAATACCAGAATTTAAAATGGAACATTTTGATATATATGTGAATGCCCTTGTATAAATAAGGGCTTTGAGTATTCACTTTATAACATAAAATAATTTTTGAGAAAAGAGAGAGGCATTTTGAGGGGAAAATTCTGCAGCATAACGGCTAAGTTTCGGGGTTTTAGAAAAAATTGAAATGAGAGGGGACATGGGTCACCCACTCATAAATGATCCATAAAACAGTAGGGTGAAAGAATAAGAAGGACATATGGACATGGTAATGAAATTTTAGGGACATACCATTTGAAATGAAAAACATGGAAGGAAAAAAGATTAGATTTCTCTTATGAAAATTCGGCAGCCTTACGGCGTCACTTAACTTCAAAAGAAAATGATTTGACAAGATCAAATAGGGTCCCTAATCATATGATCATAATAGATCAGTATGATAGATATAGAGATCATACCCCAACATAATAAAAAGGAACTTGAAAGACTTGACATGAAAATCGAACTTGAAAAATGAGAAGGGTGAAAGAATCCCTTAAAAATTCGGCAGCCTAACGGCGTCACTTAAACTTTCATAAAACGAAATGATGAGAGTAAGAGGGGATATCTCATAATATAAACATGAAAGGGAAGTAAGAGGAATATAAAAGAACATCCTCTCACATAAAAACATGGAGCAGAAAAGGAATGACATAAAAGAGATTACATGAAAAGAAAGAGAGGGGTCGGATCCCTTACCTTAAAACGTGACTCTTGAAACTCAAAGGATTGGACCTTGAGGGCTTGGGGGCACCTTGGGAGGACTCCTTGGAAGGTAAGAATACCAGAACTTTGTTGGGGAAGAGTTGGGAGTGAAAACTAAAGGAGGAAAGGGTGGGTATTTATAGGGAAAGTGAGGGGACAAAGCATTAATGGCCAAGGGACACCTCACTAGTGGTTTTGGCAAAACCATGGGCTTGCCCATGGTATTTGCCCATGGTATTGGCCACTTGGGACACCTCACACCTTATCTTACTATTCATAATTCGACCATATTGAATATATAATTAATACATCATTTAATGATGTCATTAAACACCCATAACTTAAAAACTATACTTTCACTATTCACTGAAAATTCAACTTTCTCAGAATAATCCCAAAATTTCACCTTAACCAAATATCAATGCTATGATTTCAAAAATGAACTCCATTTTATAAAAATAATTTTCTAAATAATTTTTTATTTTATTTTTAAATAAATACACTATTCATCGAAAATTCATTTTTTCAGAAAAATCCCCAAAAATTACCATAACATAATATCGATGCTCTGAGTTCAAAAATAAAGTCATTTTTATAAAAATAATTTTCTAATTATTTTTAATTAAATTTTTAATTAAAAAACACTATTCATCTGAAAAAACTAATACTTGAATAATAATTTATGAAACCGTTATTTACCCATTTTATTGAATCACATTACTTAATCAAGGTGCCTAGATTATTTTAAAACTTTCTTTAAGTGAGATTACTAATCCATTTGGTCACATTACTAATCCTAAGCGTAAAATCACTATTCACTATTTACTATTCATCAAAAATTAAGTTGATCTTATTAGACTCCAAATTCCTTAATGAACACTTTTGTAGAAGACCATTTTTTGAAAATCATTACACATCATTAGTTATTTAGGGTTTACATAAATATTTCAAAATATCCCTTTTTCAAAATTCATCAATAAAATACATTCTAAAACTATCTGGACATTTGAAATTTCACAAACATCACTAAAGGAAGAAATCTCAATTTATTCACCCGAAGGGATTACACAAGGAAGCTAGGGTCTCGTCACATAGCCCCTTATAACACCGGCATAAGACCTGAGTGTAAGGTGTGCTATGGTGAGAGAATCTGAGGGAGGCTCAGATAACATTTCCCTAGTAGTAATCTCTACTAACTTGAACTTCTCCCGCAGGCGTTTCTGTTCAAGCTTGACACACTGGAGTTCGGCTTGGGCTTGGTCCAAAGCGAAGCCCACAGATGCTACCTCTTTCCCAAGCTCTGATAAGTGGGCTTCATAAGGGTTGAGTCTACTGGATGAAGCCATCGACTCCTCTTTCTGCATTAACCATTAACATCTTATTAAATCAATAAGAGTAAGTTAATATACTACTCAAAAAGATTGGGTCGTTACACGACCGGCCGTCAAGGTCGGTCTTTCTCCCCCCTTTTTTTTTCGTGTGTGGCCTGCTTTTGCAGGTCAGAGCCGGCAAAGACCCGCAGCAGCGGGTCTTCTTCTTCTCCAGGGTCACACGACCCTGGTGTTCAACCGACCACCGCTCCGGCTGGCCACCCTGCCGTCCACTGCTCCGCAGCACACCCTCGGACGACCGCCGCCCGTGCCAAGGCCCGCTGCCTCCTCCGCTCGACCACGCTCCCGGCCGCCTCTACCTCGCCGACGCCTGCCGTGCCTGCTCGCCTCAGCCGACGACTCCTGCTCAGACCAGCCGACGACTCCTGCTCGGACCAGCCGAAGACCACCCGACCGACGCCTCCGCCTGGTCCCTTGCCGCGCTGCCGGGCCTGCTCGCCGAAAAACACCCGAAACACCGGAAAAACACCTTGAAACCCGCTGTTTTCGGCGGACGACTACGAGCACATCGGGACTCAAATTTTAAACCCGAAATATGCGTTTGAAAGATCAGAATATGTGATACACAAATAAGGGCTTCGTTTGAAATTTGAACAGCGTTTCAATGAACAAAATTGAATTCAAAGGGGGTGCGGAAATAGAACGCAACAAAGCCTACCTTGTCGGGCTTTGCCCGGCGATTCACCGCACGATCCGCCGCCGCCGCAATGCTCAGAGAGGAGGAGGATTAGTGAGGAGCTCTCCTTGGTTGAGCTCTTCTGCCAGGAGATAAACAAAGGGGAAGAGAGGGTGGGGTTAAGTTTAAATAGGAAGAAAAACAAATTAATTAAAAAGTTGTAATTAATTTAATCCTTCAAATTAACCCACACCCGAAACTCTTTGCGGGGTCAAGATTAAACCTCCCCTAGGTTAAAAACCACCTCCTGAGCACAACGGAGGTCTCAGAATTTGATTCCGAGCTTCCGTTCAAAAGTTATAAAATTTAATGTCCGAAGCTGCTAAATTACGAAAATGCCCCTGGAGCCATTTTTCACAAACGGCCCGCGCCCGTGAAACTTATACTCCTACTAGGGTAAACGGCACATTCCGAACTCAACAGTGCCCTCGGTTTTCCAATCTGAGTCACCTTTTAAGAGATACTTGTGTTTCAACATTAAACGAATAAATTAATTAATTTATTTATCCGTTTAACGTTTCGGGAGCGGGCGAGGGGTCCAAACATCCCGCGCCGACAAGTTTTATGTCGTTCCTAGGGTAAAAACCCCATTCTGGACCCATCCGTACACTCAGATCCCTGATTTGGAACTCCTTTTAGAAGTTATCCCATTTTATTTAGCATTTCCAGTGTGAACGCACTGAAAATTTAATTCCAGCCACTCCGGGGCTCGGAATCGCACGCCGTCTGAAGACGCTACTCTGGAATATCATCAAGAATATTCCAAAGTCTTTCACAGCAAAAACCGGGTTCTTACATCATTCCTTATTTCAATATTTGCATCCCCGAAAAGCAAAACTAGGGATCAACACAGGGTACTAAGCTCACACCTGGCTTTCCCATACCCAGAAGAACCCACACACAGCTCTGTGCCTCCACACACAGACCAAAGGATTGATATGTTCACGCGAGGTCGGACCTTGCCGACGTCGTGCGCCCATTCCAGACTTTGGGGTTAGGGCAAGGCGTTAGGGTACCTCGGCATCCCTTTACACGGTTTCAAACGGCCCGAAGGCCCTCGGGGGTAGCTCACCTCCCCGGTCCAACCTCTACGTCGCACACCACGACTGGAATCACCGCCCGCACCTGAAACAAGGCCCGGTGATTCCCTCCTTCAGAATATCCATATGGTGAAACACCCAAGGATATCTGGTCACGCAAGGTTCCACAGTCAATGCTCCCTTACACGCTCAACAGGCGAAGGAGCCAACACCATCGACTAAAGGAAAAGGTCTCACACCTTTTACCTTACTAACACAAGGTTACATCCGATGCCCCGCGTCACCCTGGTAACACAACAAACAAGGAGCGGGGAGGAAAGTAGATCACACACAGAGTCTAACAATTCTACTGCAAAAAGGTAGAAGATCTGTAGAGCGTACCTCTTATCACCTCATACTCTGCAGGATAGTAGACATCCAAAGCTCGCGGTTGTCCTCGGTCCCAACTGTCAGCTCCCGGAGCCTGACGTGGACCACCTAGTGGTGATGGGAAGACCTCGTAATGTCGTCCCCCACTACCAGCTCCTCCCGCTCCTCTGCTAGAACAACCTCTCTAGGTACCACTCTGATCACGGCGCTGCCTCTGCCGTGGTGGTGCACCTACTGCCTGCCCGAAGCTCCCAGCAACTCGGGTCGAGCAGTCTCATGCCAAGTGACCTCGCTCGTCACAAGCATAGAACCAACTCTCTCTGGGCTGCACTGGTGCCCTCCAGCACCACTATGGTGTACGACCACGCCCCTGAGTCTGTTTGTCAGAAAGCCACCTGCGTCGAGGTCCTGCTTGCCGACACCCACTAGATGCGGCAAACGTCTCAGCTCTAACGTGCCTGCTGCCACTACCAACTGCAGAACGTTACAGGAATCCCTCTTTCACTAGCGCCTGCTCTAGCACCCCGACATATGTGGAAATTCCCAAGGGTACTATGATAGCACGAATATCTCGGCGGAGACCCTGCTCAAACTTTCGCACTCGGAGGTTGTCGTCATGGACCAAGTACGGGTAAAAGCGTGCACAGTCTGCAAAACTAGTCGCGTACTCGGCCACAGTCATCCCTCCCTACTGAAACTGCAGGAGCTCCTGAATCCGAACGGAGCATAATCAGGAGGGAAAAAACTCCTCACAAAACAACAATTGGAAGTTTCCCCATGAAAGTGATGACTCGTCAAGAAACTGAGTCACCAGACTCCACCAACGCCGAGCTGTTCCACGAAAAAGGGTGGCTGCCAAAGCCACTCTCTGATATGTCGGCGTCTGCACAAGCCTGAAAAGGCGAACCACTGCCTCGAGCCAAACCTATGATGCCTGAGGGTCTGGTTCACCACTGAACCTCAGTAGTCTCTGCCGCTGGAACTCACGGAGCACGCGCAACCTGCGCTCAAGCTCAGCCTGCTCTGCTGAAACTGCCTACTGCTCAATAGGTGGGGGTGCAGCTACCGACCCACCTGGAGAAAGGGGCCCACATGATGGGTCCTGGACTGTGGCCTCGTAGCTCACAGGGTCGTCGTCACGAACCAAAGCTGATATCCTGGCTGGCTGTCCTCGCGGAGACATCCTGAAAATTATCAAGGAGTGCCGTGGTCAGATGAGCATATATGTATATACCAATAGCAACAATGGGGAGCTGACTCAAGAAGGACAGTGAAAGATTCAATCCTATGTGATGCACAAACAAATTTTCCCTGCAACAAGTGTCTCAGCATACCGAGTCGACAAGCGGGTTATCAAGGTCCTGGTGAATGGATACGTCGGCCGCCGCACAATCACTGGACTCCCTGGCCTGAGAGCCGCTCTCGAGACACATTAACACTATTGCCCTAAATCCCAACCAATTCCTCTTTTAGGGATGTCCGCACAATGTCCCAAGGAACGAACCACCTCTGATACCACTTTGTCACGACCCGACCCTACCTGGGCTCGAGCCGCAACTACCCCAAGCCCACCTCCATAGGCCAGGGGCTAGCGACCAGTGTCGAAGGCACAATAACTCGGGGAGGCCTTTGCCTAAGTACCTGTACACACACACGCAGCAAACTCAATGCAACAGTGCAGAGTAAAAGTAAATACAAGCAAAGAAAAGGGAAACTGATATATATAAACCACAGTGTGCATCGACCTCTAACAGTACAAGTAAAGTGCTAAAAAGGAAAAAGGGGCAAAACACGCGCCCAACCAGAAAAGTGCCACAACCCGGCAACAGGTAAACAAAAAGAAACAGCTGACAGGTCTCCCACCTGGAACCCGGCCACGACCACCGCACGCGGTCCAAGCTCTCAAGCTCCTACGTTCCACTGAAGTCACGCTCCACCTGTCCATAGACTGCAAGGGCACACCAAGTGCGGGCAAAGCCCAAGCAGGGGTGAGTATAAAAATACTCAGTAGGATACCCCGAAGGCTCGAGGGAGAAACAAAAGGAGGTACCGAAGGGTGAGCAGTAGAACGAATAGGAAAAGTAAAGGAGTACAACAAGGAGTGCATTAAAGAGTCCATCTCAACCCAACAAGAGAAAGGAAGTAGACTCATCCAGACACAAGGAGCTAAAAACGGTGAGAATATGAACTTCCCGTCGAGTCTTCGCTACCTATAGTAGGAGAGTAGACTCGTCCAACCATGAGAAGCTAGACACGGAAAGCACGTGGCATACCCCGCGCGTCTTCGCCTCTCCTGGAAGGAGAGTAGCCAAACCCAAGAAGTGGGTGCTGGAAACAAGGTATATACATATGTATGATCTGTCAAGAAGCCCAAACAAACTCGTAAGGGGATCTCCGTCCCGTAGCTCATCCCAAGAAAATAGTATCCAATAGTCCCAGAAGTAACACCATTGATGCCTAGCATCCCGCAAGTCTGCCCCGAACCGCAAGCCAAGGGGCTCAATCACCACACCTTGACACTATCTGCTTTGGGCGGCACTGACTCGCCCGCACGGTTTTAGGTCGCGTCACAAGGATGCGTCTCGGTGGGGGAAAGCGCTCCCCACACTTGAGAGTTCTGGGGGAACGTCAACCACAACTCGTCACTGCCCCGCAGTCGAGAGGTCTGCTCAAAGTCGATAGGAGACCCCCTGCCCAGCCCCGCTGGAGGATCCCTGGAAGTCAACGGGTTCCCACTACAGGGAGACCCGAAAAGTCGACGGGTGCCACACTGCCCAGTCCCGTAACAGGGTAATCCACTGGAGGGAGACCCGGCTAAAGTCGGCGACGGGACCACTGCCCAGCCCAGATGGAGGTAACTCGGCATCGGGGACCACTGCCCAACCCAGCTGGAGGTAAGCCCAGCATCGGGGACCACTGCCCAGCCTAGCTGGAGGTAAGCCCGGCATCGGGGACCACTTCCCAGCCCCGCTGGAGGTAAGCCCTGAACTGCTCTGGCCATCCCTGCTGGATGGTACTGCTCGGTAAACACCGCTATACTAGTCATCCCTGCTGGATGGTAACCCACTGGCGAGCCCTGCTCGATACAACCTTAGCCCTGCTGGAAGCAACCTCAGCCCTACTGGAAACAACCTCCTGGGTAGAGGATCGGTGCCTGCGTAAAGTGTTGGTCACACCCAAACCACAAGCTCTACCAGGGAACACTGAGCAATGGGAGAAACTCTCCAGGCCACACAAGGCGATCCCACTCCAATCCACTGAGTCACTGTCGAAGCGGACCGAGACATCTCATCCCAGAAAGTGAGGAAAACACCCACACTGCACGGACACCCGTAGTCGCAAATGGTGTCACAGTCTGGTGAAAGGGTACCATACTGAAACCCCTCACAGCTGAAGAAGCAGAGGAACCAAACCATCTCTTCCGGCCAAACCATTGAGAACAAGACCAGGGGGAGACCGCTCAACCCTACTGGTCAGACAAAAGAGCACAAGGACAAGGGAAACTCTACCCTGCTGGTCAAACAAACGAGCGCAGAGCCAGGGGAAAACTCCTCCCTGCTGGCCAAACAAACGAGCACAAGCCAGGGGAAAACTCCACCCTGATGGTCAAACAAACAAGCGCAGAGGGGCCCTCTACGTCGTGAGAGGTCAAGTACGCAAAGCAGATCATGGAACGCATGTGGGGCCCACACGACGTGTGGCCCCAAGTCAACCCCAACTGAGCGCACAAACATCCTCAGGTATGAAAAACCACATGTACCTTCAAGCGTTCCCGTATACTCCCAGAGTATACCTCATCTCCAGCCCTAAGGCTATCGTGCACCCGACACCCAATGTCAATGCGAAGGCGTGACATAACAACTCCACCTCAAAGGCCCAGTCATGACCAACCACATCTCGTGAACCATTTGTATCACTCTCCCAAGAGTGCGCGATCACACGCCAAGGGTCCACTACAAACAAGGTAGGGCGAACCACTACTGGAGCACCTTCCATGCTTCCACATTTAAAAAGATTGCGCAAGAGGCTCCGCACAACCAAACAGATCACACCGTTGTAATCCTCGCGGAAAAACACGCGAGATCGACTACTTACTCGCCTCAAACGGATATCCGACGAAAAAGTCACCAACACCGCCTCACGCCCGAACGACGTCCCGTGATCCCGAGCCTCGGCCCCGAAAACAGTCGGGCGCATCGCACCATCTCGATCCCCACGGGAAAACACGTTAAAATCACTACTCACTTGAGTGAAACGGATATCCGGAGAAAAAGGTGCATCCCGGCGCACCGCAAACGAGTGGTGCCACATGGGACCCGCATCCCAGTCCTGAAACTCAACGAACGGATCGCACCGTTGCAATCCTCTTGAAAAAGTACACGAAATGGACTATTCACTTGTCCAAAACGGTCGCCCGGTGATAAAGCTGGAAATCACCGTCAACTCCCGAAACGGCCCTCGCGGGGCCCGCACCATCATGCAGAATTCCAGCGGGCAGACTGCGCCAACGCAATGCCCTCGAAAAAACACCCAACATCGACTGCTCGCACGCCCCGAACGGACGTCCGAGGAAAAAGTCGCTAAAAGTTGCACGCAGCTCAAAAGACGGGTCCTGGGGCCCGCGCCTCAACTCCGGCTTCAACGCCCAGAACCACCCTGGAAACCTCCGCCTCGACTCCAGGGTTCCAACGCCACTGACGGCGCTTAAATCGGTCGTCGGACGCGTCCGCGCCGTCCAAAACCAGAACCCCCGAGATGGCGTCAATTCACTTAAAGACGCGTTGCACCTCCGAGCCCCCCCTCGTTTCGGGAATTAAAAATTCCCAAAACCATCTCAAAAGATCCACCTCTACGTCAGGCCCACGCCGCCGCAGACGGCGTGCAAAACGGACGTCCGTAGAGAAAGCTACGGACGTCGGAAGTTAGAAAGGTGGGGGGGGGGGACCCCTAGGCCCGGACCGGCCCGGACCGGCCGGTCCGCGGGGACTGCGGCCCAGCCGCATGGGTCCGGCCAAGCCGAACCCGCGGCCGCTGCGCACTCCCCTCGCCCGCGCGCCGCGCGGGCGCTTGCTCCACCGACCAGCCGTCAAGGCCGGTCTTTCTCCCCTTTTTTTCGTGTGTGGCCTGCTTTTGCAGGTCAGAGCCGGCAAAGACCCGCAGCAGCGGGTCTTCTTCTTCTCCAGGGTCACGCGACCCTGGTGTTCCGCCGACCACCGCTCCGGCCGGCCACCCTGTCGTCCAATGCTCCGCACCATGCCCTCGGACGACCACCGCCTGCGCCGAGGCCCGCTGCCTCCTCCGCTCGGCCACGCTCCCGGCCGCCTCTACCTCGCCGACGCCTGCCGTGCCTGCTCGCCTCAGCCGACGACTCCTGCTCGGACCAGCCGACGACTCTTGCTCGGACCAGCCGACGACCATCCGGCCGACGCCTCCGCCTGGTCCCTTGCCGCGCCGCCGGGCCTGCTCGCCGGAAAACACCCGAAACACCGGAAAAACACCTTGAAACCCGCTGTTTTCGGCGGACGACTACGAGCACGTCGAGACTCGAATTTTAAACCCGAAATATGCGTTTGAAAGATCAGAATATGTGCTACGCAAATAAGGGCTTCGTTCGAAATTTGAACAGCGTTTCAACGAACAAAATTGAATTCAAAGGTGGTGCGGAAATAGAACGCAACAAAGCCTACCTTGTCGGGCTTTGCCCGGCGATTCACCGCACGATCCGCCACCGCCGCAATGCTCGGAGAGGAGGAGGATTAGTGAGGAGCTCTCCTTGGTTGAGATATTCTGCCAGGAGATAAACAAAGGGGAAGAGAGGGTGGGGTTAAGTTTAAATAGGAAGAAAAACAAATTAATTAAAAAGTTTTAATTAATTTAATCCTTCAAATTAACCCGCACCTGAAACTCTTGGCGGGGTCAAGATTAAACCTCCCCTAGGTTAAACACCACCTCCTGAGCACAACGGAGGTCTCAGAATTTGATTCCGAGCTTCCGTTCAAAAGTTATAAAATTTAACGTCCGAAGCCGCTAAATTACGAAAACGCCCCTGGAGCCATTTTTCACAAACGGCCCGCGCCCGCGAAACTTATACTCCTCCTAGGGTAAACGGCACATTCCGAACTCAACAGTGCCCTCAGTTTTCTAATCCGAGTCACTGTTTAAGAGATACCTGTGTTTCAACATTAAACGAATTAATTAATTAATTAATTTATCCGTTTAACGTTTCGGGAGCGGGCGAGGGGTCCAAACATCCCGCGCCGACACGTTTTATGTCGTTCCTAGGGTAAACACCCCATTCCGGACCCATCCGTACACTCGGATCCCTGATCCGGAACTCCGTTTAGAAGTTATCCCATTTTATTTAGCATTTCCAGTGTGAATGCACTGAAAATTTAATTCCGGCCACTCCGGGGCTCGGAATCGCACGCCATCTGAAGGCGCTGCTCTGGAATATCATCAAGAATATTCCAAAGTCTTTCACAGCAAAAACCGGGTTCTTACAATACCCTTCAGTGGGTTTTAGTATTTATGACAGGACTCGCCGCACATACTCTTTGATGGTTTTTAGTATTTTCTCGGTAGTTTTTAGTATTTACGACGGGTCCCGTCGCAAATAATCTAACCTATATATACCCTCATCTATTTTCCCCATTTCACACCCCTCTCCTTCTCTACTCTTATATTTTTCTCTTAAATTTTATAAAAGTTTAAAATTTTACATCGAAGCAATTTTCAAGCATTGCATCGTACGAAAGATTGTGTTTTAAGTATTTATCTACTGCTTTTATTTTTTAGTTAACCCATTTAATTTTATATTAGTTATAATTATTGTCAATTAGTGACAATTAAATTAAATTAGAATTAGATAGTTTTATTTTACATTATTTTTTTTACAAATATGTTGTTTCATTAGTAATAAATACTAATAAATTGTAATAATTATCGATAATTAGTAATAATTAGCAGTAATTAATAATAATTAGTAATAATTAGAGGTAATTTGAAAAAATTAGCCGTAATTAGTAATAAATAGAAACAAATAAAATAAATACTAATAATTAGTAATAATTAGTAATAAATAGTAATAATTAGTAATAATTAGCGACAATTAGTAATAAATAGCGGTAACTGGTTATAAATAGCGGTAATTTGTAATAATTAGCAGTAATTTGGAATAAATAGTAATAAATATGACCAAATAGTAATAAATAGTAATAATTAGTAATAAATAGTAATAAATATGAATAATTAGTAATAAATAGGAATAATTAGTAATAATTATTAATAAATAGGAATAAATAGTAATAAATAGGAATAAATAGTAATAAATAGGAATAAATAGGAATAAATAGTAATAAATAGGAATCAATAGTAATAAATAGTAATAATTAGAAATAATTATGAATAATTAGTAACAATTAGGAATAATTAGGAATAATTAGTAATAAATAGTAATAAATAATAATAATTAGTAATAAATAGGAATAATTAGTAATAATTTGAAATAAATAACAAAAATTATTAATAAATAAGAATAAATAGTAACAATTGGTAATAATTAGTAACAAATAGTAATAATTATTAATAAATGGGAATAAATATGAATAAATAGGAATAAATATGAATAAACAGTAATAAATAGGAATAAATAGTAAAAGATATGAATAAATAGTAATAAATAGGAATAAATAGTAATAATTAGTAATAAATAAGAATAATTAGTAATAATTAGTAATAATTACTAATAATTAGTAATAATTACTAATATTTAGAAATAATTAGTAATAAATAGTAATAATTAGGAATAAATAGGAATAATTAGTAATAATTAATAATTAATAGCAATAAATCTTAATAAATAGTAATAAATAGTAATAAATATGCATAAATAGTAATAAATAGAAATACATAGTAAAAAATAGTAAAAAATTGGAATAAATAGTAATAAATAGTAATAGTTATTTATAAATAGGAATAATTAGTAGTAATTAGGAATAATTAGTAATAATTAATAATACTTAGGAATAATTAGGAATAAACAGTAATAAATAGCAATAAATAGTAATAAATAGGAATAAATGATAATAATTAGTAATAATTAGGAATAATTAGTGATAATTATTAATAAATAGGAATAAATATGAATAAATAGTAATAATTATAAATAAATAGTAATAATTATGAATAATTAGTAATAATTAGTAATAATTAGTAATAATTTGTAATAAATGCTAATAATTAGTAATAATTAGTAATGATTAGTAATAATTGGCAATAAATAGTAATAAATGGTAATAATTAGTAATAATTATTAAGTAATAGTAATAATTAGCAATAATTATTAATAAATAGTAATAAATAGTAACAAATAGTAATAAATACTAATAAATAGTAATAAATAGTAATGAATAATAATAATTAGTAATAAATATCAAGAATTAGTAATAATTAGTATTAATTTGAAAAAATCACTAATAAATAATAATAATTTGTAATAAATTGTAATAAATAATAATAAATAGGAATAATTAGTAATAAATAGGAATAATTAATAATAATTAGGAATAAATTGTGATAAATAGGAATAAATAAGAATAAATAGGAATAAATATGAATAAATTTGAATAAATATGAATAAACAGGAATAAATATGAATAAATAGGAATAAATATGAACAAATAGTAATAATTAAGAATACATAGTAATAATAAGGAATAATAAGGAATAAATAGCAAAAAATAATAATAAATAGGAATAAAAAGTAATAATTAGTAATAAAAAGTAATAAATAGTAATAAATAATAATAATTAGGAATAATTATTAATAAATAGTAATAAATAGGAATAATTAGTAATAATTAAGAATAAATTGGAATAAATGGAAATAATTAGTAATAAATAGGAATAATTCGTAATAAATGGTAATAAATAGTAATAAATAGTAATAATTAGTAATAATTATGATTAAATAGGAATAATTAGTAATAGATAGGAATAAATCATAATAAAGAGTAATAAATAGTGGTAATTAGAAATAATTAGAAATATTTAAGAAAAAAATTAATTATTAGAAAAAATAGGAATAATTAACATTTTTTTCTTTTTTTGGGCCATGTTTTTATTATATAAAATTATTTATAAAAAACTAATTATTTTATCATTTTTAGAAAAATATGGAATAAGGAAGTCGACAACAGTCATTATTAGATGATCGTGCTTGAATAAATCAATATAGGAATCCAAATAGTTCTGGTATAAATCTTGTATATATTGAGGGTGCTGAAACTTTCTTATCATTTGCATCATCAAAACCAGAATTTATTTCAGAAGGGACAATTAAGTGTCCATGTTAAAAAATGTGATCTAGGGATGTTTGATACATTGAAAATGCTGGGGGTCATCTATTACATTTTGGTTTTCAAACAAATAATGTTTTTTGATATCAACATGGTGAAAACAATTTCAAAGAAGATATTAATAATTTGATTCTAGATCCATCATGATTTTAAAATTTAGTACATGATGTGGCAAGTACATATTTTCAACAAACTAAAACTCAGGATGATATTTATTTAACTCCTGAGTTGGAACTATCATAATTTTATGATTTGCTGAAGTCCGTTGAGGATGCCTTATATCCTAGTTGCAAGATAAGAAAATTTGAAGATGTTGAAAATTTTATTGCTATTAAATCCGATAATAGAATGTCAAATAGATGTTTTGATCAAATAGTCTCTTTGGTTAAAACACGATTACCTAAAGGAAATGAGTTGCCTACAAGTTTCTATGAGAGAAAGAGGTTGGTTTGTAATCTGGATCTTTATTGTCAGAAGATTCATAAATGTTCAAATGATTACATCTTATATTATGGTGAAAATGAGTCATTGGATAGTTGTGCTACATATGGACAATTGAGGTATAAAGAGGCTCAACAAGGAAAGTTTGGATTTATTTCTATTAAATAGTTGAGGTATTTCCCACTTACACCCATATTGTAGCATTTATTTATGTCCCAAAACACAATGTCGTTGATGTCATGATAGAAAACCAATATTTCAACCAGTATAAGCTTAAATCATCTCTTATATGGTGATTCATGGAAACATTTTGACAAAGTACATCTGCCTTTTTCTTCAAAATCTCGAAACATGTGATTGAGTCTTTCTAATGACGGTTTCTATCCATCTGGTTCTTATGATAGTCAATATTCTTATTGGCCTATCTTTATAATTCCGTACAATTTACCTCCTTGGATGTTGATTAAGGTGCCATATATCTTTTTGACCTTATTAATTTCAGGACATCTAGAAAAGAATATTGATGTTTATTTGAAGTCATTGATTGATAAGTTACATTTATTGTGGAGTAATGGTGTCCGTACATATGATGTTGATGCGAAAAAAATTTCCTACTCAAAGAGACATTGATGTGGACAATTAGTGACTTACCATCATATGAAATGTTATTTGTATGGAGTATACATGGTCCAAAATCATGTCTATACTGTATGAGAGACATAAAAATGTTTATGCTCATCAATGGAAGAAAACCTTGTTTTTTCAACTGCCGTTACAGATTCCTTCCAACCGATCACCCTTTTTGGAGGAACAGATATCATTTCTAAAAAAACACAATTGAAAGAGATATACCTTCAAAAATAATCTCAAGTATGGAGTTAAAATCATTTGTCTCTTCATTACCTCCCATTACATTTGGATCAACTATAAACCAATAGAAAATTGATGGTTTTGGGAAAGAAAACAATTGGATAAAAGGGATCATTTTTTTGGATAGGTGATTAGACAAAAAAACACATATGTTAATTACATTTTAATGGTATTAAATGTTCATTTTTGATCTTATGGTCCCGAGTTAGTGGATTTTAATTTTGAACATCCATTCTCATCATTTGTGCACTTCATGCCTAATGTGCACCAATTTAGGCCCAATGATTCATCTAATTTTAAGGAATGTAATTATCCATATTTTAATTTGATATTTTGGGAAATGGATCTAAAATTCAACATGAAATTTTTTTAATTCAGGTATCAATGGAGGATTCATAAAGGACGATGGGGATATTTGGTGATGAAAGGAAACAATTCTGGAGAAGGCAGATTGGACACCATCCCACTGACGAGAATGTGGGGCCCACAATACAGGCCCAATGAATCCCAAATTTCGTTATATTCTAGAAGAAATATATAGGAACAAATAATTATTCAGGATACAGTACTAATTAGGCCTCCATGGTGGTTATTAAGGCAGACCAAATAGAATACCAAAATCTAGGCCAGAATCTGCGGCCCAGAATGTTATCCCACTAAATCGGACATAAATCCAGATCCACAACTCCAAATGGGCCCAAATTTTACATAAGTCTATAAGAAATTCAGGGACAAAAAATACTCTTCTATGTACCACCTCTATTCGGCTATATGCTTTCCCATACATGATGATATTTCCAGGGGAGACAAGGAGGATAAAAAGTAAAGGAGGGAATCAATTTCTCCACTACTTTCCACCACCCAAAGGCATAAATTAATTTAATAATTGATCATAAATTTATTTAGGATATGCATAAGGATTCCCAATTGAATATTTAAGGTAGTGGTGGTGAGGGGGAATATATATCTTATTTTTGATGTAATGTTATTATCCCAAAGTTCATTTGTAATTTTTTCAATTACAATGTAAGTTTTTTTGTATTTCTATGTTCTTAATCAACATATTTCTCTTCTATTCTTCCCATTTATTTAATTAAAAATATATAATAACAAATCATAGTGATATCTTTGTGTTGTGGTGAATTAGTTCACACATAGGTTTGAATTTTGTTCACACACATGGAGGAGTGCTCATTATTTCCGCGATTTTAATTTCATGAATCCAATTCTTGTAAGCCATCTTCCGACCAACATTGAGAGTATAACATCAATGTAGGGATAAACCTTTAATGGGTTGATCATAGGAAGATGAAAATTCTAGATTGAATGTTATTTTATGAATGAATTGTTGTTAATTGTCTAACTAATTTAATACTTCCATTCTTCAGTTATTTTCACTCTTCATCTTCATTGTGTTTGAGGAAGCTAAATCCAAGTGCTAAAATGACCATATATCTTGGAGAGATCATGAATTTGGTTCTATAAGTGTTCAAGGGATTATTAATTGAGTTTAGTTATCATGAAACTAGAAAAAAATGAATGTTGTTTTATTTTGAAGAATGGATTCATCAAGAATTAATACAACCAAAATCGTCTAAAGAAGTAAAATTCATTCAATCCACCTTGAGCATAATCCTAAGATCAACCCATTTTCATGGAATTGAATTAAATTAGGTTTATTAGTGTTCTTTAAAACCATATAAAATCAAAACCAAGTTGTCCACTTCATAGCCAAAAATCCATCTCATAGGTTGTGTATCTTAGGTATCTTCTTAGGTCTCATTGGATTTGGCAACCCAAGCTAGACTATAAAGAACGTTCTACCTTCATATCTTGGGTAAATTTGAGCATGAATAAAATTTTAGTGGAGTTTTCGGGGACCAAGTAATTACCTTATACCTAAAACTTCATTCCTCACCCCCATTATTCTATTCTCACCCAAAATATCTTATCTTGTCCCTTTCTCATTTTTTCCCTTTTGACGCATGTCTGCCTACACCTGCGATAATTCAAAAAGACTAGTTAGGGTGGAAAGTCCAAGGATAGGTGAGTCAAGTGAATATAGGGGATTATTTACATTATATCCTAATATTCTTGATACTCCATAATCAAAAATTGAATCAATTCTAATGGAGGGTCTTCCAAGAAATAAAATTGTAAATCATGGGGGAAATCAAATGGGAAACCAAAATCAAGAAGCTCCAAACCTAGGGAATGTAGTTGATTAAACCATAAATGAATACCTCACTCCAGCTTGGACCAATTCCCCCTCATGCATCAGACACAATTCCCTAGGAGATACCAATTACATATTTAATCCCCATGTCCTAAACCACCTTCCAACCTTTCACATGATGGAGTCTGAGATTCCCTAACTTCATGTTAAGGAGTTCATTGACATTGTAGAAACCATCTGTCCCCCAAATCAACTAGAATAAGCTAAGATGATGCTCTTTCCTTTTTCATTGAAGGATCGATCTAAAAATTGGATAAAAAACTTGATACCTGCATCAATCCACTCATGAGACCAATTGCAAAAATATTTCTACAAAAAATACTTCCCTCATCACAAAACAATTGCACTTAAAAAGTGAATTCAACACTTTTTTGAAAAAGAGGGAGAGTCATTCTATGAAACATGAGAGAGGTTCAAAGACACCATAAACATGGTTCCACATCATGGTTCTTATATACCTGAACAAGTGAGAATTTTTTATGAAGGGTTGGACCCAGGGAACAAACAATTCATTGACATGATGTGTAATTGAACTTTTAAAAACAAAGCCCCAAATGATGTTTACGAGTATATGGAATGCCTTGCTGAACAAAACCAAACATGGGGAAATTCAACTTATTCAGAAAAGCCAAAAAGAACTACTAAAATTCATACACTTAGAGAAGAGGAAAGCCTTAGGGCTAAACTCGTATCAATCTCTAGGAAGGTCGAAGAGACAAACCTTAGGAAAGTCCATGAAATCAAAACTGTAGACCCTATTTTCACAATTTGTGACAAACATGACCATAAGAGAGACAACTTCCCAACCATTCCATCCATCAATGATGTTCTTTTAGGAGGACCCCCAGTAAAAGTAAATGATTTGAACTTTCAAAAGACTCAATACCAAAACACCTTCAACCCAAGGCATAATGACCACCTAGGCTTCTGCTGGAAAGATAAACAACAACCTAGCTAACTACAGGGAAAAAATACTTACCCCCATCAGAACTACAAAACACATAAACAGTTACAAACCCAACCTATCCAATACCTATAGCCACCTGTCCATTTTCAAAAAACCATCCCATATCCAAAATATCCCCTTGGTATAAAACAATATTCTCAAACACCAACCCAAACTGTTCCACAAATCCTACTAGAACAACTATGAAAACAAATGGAAAGGATGAAATCAGAAGTCTCTTACCTAAAATGAGAACTTCAAACCATAAAAACTGGAAAGGAACCCATGACTACACAATCCATTCCACAAAAAATAATAAGGTGAGAGTCAAGTTGAACTCAAAAAACTCATGAAAAACTAAAGGCTGTGATTGTTTTAAGAAGTGGGAAATCAATTGAGAAACCTGTAAAACTAATTCAGAACCCATCTGAAGATTCAAACTTAGATGAAAATTCAAATGAACCAAATGATCAAACTGAAAAACATGATAACATTGTCAAAGAAACAACTCTTAAACAAACAACCCCACAACCTTCACCATTTAATCAATGCATTAGGGGGAAAACCAAGCCTGAATTGAGTGAAACATTAAGGGAAATATTCTCACAAGTCAAGTTGAACATTCCCCTTCTCGATGCAATCAAAACCATACCTTCCTACTCAAAGTACCTTAAGGACTTGTGCACTTTTAAAAGAAAATTTTCACATAAAAACCAAGTCCTTTTGGATACTAATGTGAGTACCACCATTCAAGGGACCATTCCTCCTAAGATTAAAGACCTGGGTTTCCCTTACATCAATGTTGAAATAGGAGAGAGAAAAGTTATCAAGACCTTGTGTGACCTAGGTGCTAGTGTCAATCTCATCCCCTATGCTGTGTACCGCTAGTTAGGCCTAGAAGAACTCCAACCCACATATTTCACACTTCAACTTGTTGATCGTAGAATTAGGGTTCCAAAGGGGATTTTAAAGGAAGTTCTGGTAAAGGTTGAAAACTTCATCAAACCTGCTAACTTCATTGTCCTTGACAACCATCCAAACTTAGAAAATAAGAAACAAACCCCAATCATCCTTGGTCATCCTTTCCTTGAAAAAATTAGCTCTATTATCTGAGTTCAAAATGGGAACATGACCATCACCTTTGGAAACATGAGTCTAGACTTGAACATCTATAATGAAAGTTCACAAATAGTGGATGACAAGGACATTCATAAAGTAAACATGATAGGAAGCATTGATAATGAATCCATATAACATCTAGGAATATTTGATAGATGTTTAAGTCAGGATGAGATTTATTTCCTTTGTTCACATGAAGGAAGTTTATCTCGTTGGCTTGAATCATTTTCAAATTGCTCTTATGATGAAGTATTAGGTCTAAAAATCACTGAAACCTTTCAGGAAACCACTTTCATGGAAACCAATAAAACTTCTTTCCCTAAATCTTATCAAACCAATCTTTTAGATGAAACTTCTACACATAGGGATTCGATTCTATCTAAAACTCTAGGAAAAAATCGATCTTGATCCAATGTCCCAATTTTCTATTGAAATTATGAACCAACCTAATCTTGAATTGAAAGAAATTCTCATGGCACTCAAGTATGCCTTCCTAAGGGACAATAAAACACATCCTATTGTAATTTCTTCTTCTATTTAATTGAATCATGAGAGGATGCTTCTATATGTCCTTAGGAAACATAAAAAATCCATTGGTTGGACCCTGTATGATATTCTTGGGATTATCCCATTAACTAGGACTCATAGGATTGTTCTAGAATCTGATTCAAATCCATGTATTCAACCTCAAAGGAGACTCAATCCTAATCTCATGGAGGTAGTAAGGAAGAAACATTTGAAATTTTTAAAAGTTGGTATCATCTATCCCATAGCTGAGAGTGAGTGGGTGAGCCCAATCCAAGTGGTTCTCAAGAATGAAGGAATCACAATGATAAACAATAAGGATAGAGAGATTCTTAAAACTAGGGTGAGTAGTGGATGGAGGGTCTGCATTGACTATAGGAAGATAAACTCATTCACCAAGAAGAACCATTTCCCATTACAATTCATTGAAAAAATACTTGAGAGAGTGGAAGGTCATGAGTTCTATTGTTTCTTAGATGGGTACTCAGGGTACAATCAGATTGAGGTCTCCCTAGAAGATCAAGGGAAGACTACATTCACCTATCCATTCAGTACCTTTTCCTTCAAACGCATGTCATTCAGGTTATGCAATGCCCTTAGAACCTTCTAGCGGTGCATAATGGGAATCTTCTCAGACATGGCAGGGTATTTTCTTGAGGTCTTCATGGATGACTTCTCTATATTTGGGGATATATTTGAGGGATGTATTAGGAATGTGGAGAGAGTTTTGTTCAGATGTGAAGAAATGAATCTGGTCCTAAACTAGGAAAATGTCATTTCATAGTTAAACAGGGGTTAGTCCTTGGCCATATAGTCTCAGGTAGGGGGATTGAAGTTGAAAAAGAAAAGGTTGAAATCATTTTTCACCTTCCATCACCCAGAACTGTTAAGGAAGTGAGGTATTTCTTAGGACATGCTGGTTTCTATAGAAGATTCATCAAGGACTTTAGTTCAATCTCTCATCCCCTTTGTGCTCTCCTAGTAAAGGATGCTACATTTTTTTGGATAGAAAGCTATGAGGGTTCATTATCAACCCTCAAATCCTCTCTCACCTCTCCTCCCATTATTAAATCTCCAAATTGGAACCTTCCTTTCAAAATTATGTGTGATGCTAGTGATTTTTTTGTAGGAGCTGTGTTAGGACAACGTTGTGATAAAACTCCTTATGTCATTGCTTATGCAATAAAATCCTTAAATGATGCCCAAATAAGCTACACCGCCACTGAAAATAAGTTACTTTATATTGTGTTTTACTTATATAAGTTTAGGTCCTACCTCTTAGGATCCCCCATCAATGTGTTCAATGGACATTCTACATTGAAATACCTCTTCCAAAAACAAGATTCTAATGCTAGAATGATTAGGTAGGTACTTCTCTTACAAGAATTTGACCACAAAATAAAGGGAATAAATGGTGTTGAAAATGTTATAGCTGATAAACTCTCTAGGATAGAATTAAATGAAAAAATTTCTCACCTCTCTATGTCTGATTCATTCCCTGATGAACACCTATACTCCATGAGTGACTGAACTTGGTATGATTACATAGCCAACTTCTTATTTACAGGGTTCATTACAAAATTATTAGGGACTCAAGCTATAAGGAAATTCGTTTCTGATGTTAAGAACTATGTGTTTGATGATCCATACCTCTATAAGTTCTGTCCTGACCAAGTCATTATGAGGTGTGTCCTAGAATCTTAATAAGAGTCCATCCTTAAATTATATCATAGAGAGGCATGTGGGGGTCACTTTTCCTCTAAGAAAACATCTGATAAGATTCTTCAGTGTGGTCTCTTCTGACCCACCCTCTCAAGGGACTCCTACACTTTTTTTCAAATATTTCCTAAGTGTCAATAAGTAGGGTCCATCAAAAAAAAGAATCAAATGCCACTTACTCCCATCTTAGTGGTTGAAATATTTGACTGTTGGGTAATTTATTTCATGGGTCCCTTCCCAAACTCTAGGGGATATATTTACATTCTATTGGCTATTGATTATTTCTCAAAATAGGTTGAGTCCATTCCCACAAAATCCAATTATCATCAAACTATGATTAAATTCATAAAAGAAAACATCTTCTCTAGATTTGGAATTCCTAGGGATATCATTAGTGATCATGGAACTCATTTTTGCAATCGTCTATTCTCATCACTTATGGAAAAGTATGGAATTTCTCAAAAAGTGTCCACCACTTACCACCCACAAACAAATGGTCAAGATGATCTAGCCAATCAATAAATTAAACAAATTCTTGAGAGAACTATTAATCCATCTCAGAAATATTGGTCAAACAAACTCTTAGATTCCTTTTGGACCTATCAAACTACATTTAAAACCATTTTAGGAATGTCCCCATATAGTTTGGTTTATGGTAAAGCATGACATTTTCCAGTGGAGATTGAACATAAGGCCTTTTTTGAAATTAAGAAAATTAATTATGACCTCTCATTGGATGAAGAAAAAAGGAAATTATATATAAATGAACAACTTAGGATGGAGGCTTAGGAAAATTCAAGGCTCAATAAAGAAAAAGTACAATCCTACCAATCTCAAAACCTTAAAACCAAACACATTGAACCAGGAAAACCTATTCTTTTGTATAATTCTAAACTTCATTTACACCCAGGAAAATTGAGGTCTAGATGGTCAGGTCCATCCATAGTGAATAAGGTGTACCCTCATGGGGCTGTTGAAATTATAGATCCCACCAATGGTCAAACATTTAAAGTTAATGGTCATAGAGTCAAACCATTCATAAAACTATTCCAAAAACATGAAGTTGATGAAGAATTGTGTGAACCTACCTTAGATGATGAAAATAATTAATTAAATAAGGGTCCAAGTCGAGCTAATGGAGTTAAAAAAAGTGTTGCATGGGAGGCAACCAATGGATTTCAAGTTTCCAATTATTTTGTTGTTTTAATCAACTTTATATTTCAAATAGGATTAGTGGATCATTTTGATATAATTTTATTCTACCTCAGACTATTGAACTATTATTCTCTTATGAGTATGGATGGGTATGAAAGGGGAGAACCATATTCATCTGTGTCACGCGGTGTGATCCCTGAGTACTACCATACCCATAAATTAAAAAGAAGACAATGTATCATCATTTTGATTTAAAAAAAGGAAAACCATAAAAACGATGAGACTTGGTATTAAATAAATTGTTGTGTTGTTTGTTTTGTCTGGTTTGTTCTTGTTTTTATAGTTCAGGGACTATTTTGGGTGATACATATTCAATCAAGGAGGTTTCTACATCTCCCATGAGAAAAAAGATTGATTTGGGAGCACCATAATCATCATTATGAAGCCACCAGGTGAACTTGTTCCATGATCTTTCCAACTCATCCCCCCACCCTCTTTCTCCTCTCTTTTCTTTTTAATAAACTAGGGAAATTTTCAATCTAAGTTGGGGGGTGTGGAAACAAAATGTTTGTTAAAAAACAATGAAAAAAATAAGTAAAATTCCTTTATCATTAATATAATAACATCATTGCTCACATTAAAACTACATAGCAAATAATTTTTATTTCCTTGACTCTTAATTTAATTCATGATTAAGTTTACAAGCATTGATTTTGGAAGTTTGGTTTTCCAATGATAATTTTCATCATTTTTATTTTCATCTATTAAATCAAAATGCCACATTTCACTTCCTCTAGACTATGGGGTACTAATTTAAATTCTTGGGGTCCCATAATAAATAGTATAGGCTGGTTTGATTTTTGTGAATAATATGAGTATTTAAAAAAATTGCGTGTAGAGAAATGGATTAATAAAATGTGAGTATTTCGACACTTGGGGATCGTGACTCCAAAGTTTTCTAGCCCTAAGTTTTTCACTCTATATCTATTTATGGTAATATGACTTTGTTTTTGATCAAGTTAACTTAAGATGATGCCCGAGTATGTGGGTTTCACTTGGTGCCCTAAGGCCTTTGAGCCTGGGAGTCATCAGCAAAGTCTTGCTACATGGGTTAATTTGATTAACTGCAATCTCAATTACTATAAAAACATTGAAAAACAATTAAAAATAAAATAAAAAAATAATACTCATATTAGGATTAAATGTGATTCCACCGAGTGCTTCCATGATTTCCCCTTTGAATGAAAATGAACCCCTATATTTATTGTGATTAATAACACATCATTTCACCTAATTGAGTTGGATGAAGTACGATGATGGATTTGATAAAAGGAATGGTATTGGTATTGGGATATACTTTTAAATTTATCTTGTTTTAAATTATTTTGATATGTTATAAAGATATATTTGTGTGTACTTTACATTGTGATCACTTTTTGTTATATTGTGTTTGGAAAAAAAGAATTCAAATATAATATTTGAATTATTTTCTCAGGACTAAAAAATCTCAAGTTGGGGGTGTGATTAGACAATAAAAACAAATATTCTAATTAAATTTTAATGGTATTAAATGTTCATTTTTTGATCTTATGGTCCTGAGTTAGTGGATTTTTATTTTGAACATCCATTCTCATCATTTGTGAACTTCATGCCTAATATACACCAATTTAGGCCCAATGATTCATATGATTTTAAGGAATTTAATTATAACTTTTTTAATTTTATATTTTTGGAAATGGATCTACACTTAAATATGAAATTTTTTCATTCAGGGATCAATGGAGGATTCATAAATTATGATGGGGATATTTGGAAATGAAAGAAAACAATTCTGGAGAAGGCAGATTGGAAACCATCCCACTGATGAGAATGTGGGGACCACAATAAAGACCCAATGAAGCCCAAATTTCTTGAGATTCTAGAATACATATATAGGAACAAATCATTATTCAAGAGACTATGCTAATTCAGCCTCAATGGTGGTTATTAAGGCGGCCCAAATAGAATACCAAAATCTGGGCCAGAATCTGCGGCCCAGAATGTTAGCCCACTAAATCGGCCATAACTCACTATCCACAACTCCAAATGGGAAAAAATTTTATAGACGTCTATAAGACATCTGGGTAAAAAAATATATTTTATGTATCACTGATATTTGGTGATATAATTTCCCATACAGGATGATTCTTCCAGGGGAGATAAGGAGGATAAAAAGTAAAGGAGGGAATCAATTTATCCACTACTTTCAACCACCCTAAGGCCTAAATTAATTTAATAATTGGGAATACATTGATTGAGGATCATTCTACGGCTTCCCAATTTCCTATTTAAGGAAGTTGTGGTGAGGGGGAAGATATCTATTGTTTTTTATATAATGTTATTATGCTAAAGTTCCTTTGTAATGTTTTCAATTTCCATGTAAGTTTTTTTTCTATTTCTATGTTCTTAATCAACATATTTCTATTCTATTCTTCCCATTTATTTCATTAAAAAATATATAATCACCAATAATAGTGATATATTTGTGTTGTGGTGAATTATTTCACACATAGGCGTGAATTACGTTCACACACATGGAGGAGTGCTCGTTATTTTCGCAGTTTTACTTTCTTCAATTCGATTCTTATAAGAAATATTTTGCCCACCATTGAGAGTATACCATTAAAGGAGAGATAACCATTTAATGAGTTGATAGTAGGAATATACAAAGGCTGTATTTAATGTTATTTTATGAACAAATTTTTGTTAATTGGATAACTAATTTAAGAATTCCATTCTTTAGTTATTTCCACTCTTCATCTTCACTGTGTTTGAGGAAGCTAAATACAAGTGCTAAAATGACCATATACCTTGGAGAGGTCGTGAATTTGGTTCTCTAAGTGTGTAGGGTATTATTAATTGAGTTTATTTAGCATCAAACCAAAAAATGATAAAGGCATTTTTATTTTTAAGAATGGATTCATCAAGAATTAATAAAACCAAAATTGTATAAAGAAGTAGAATTCATTCAATCCACCCCAAGCATAATCCTAAGATAAACCATTTTCATTGAATTGAATTCACTTAGGTTTATTAGTTTTATTTAAAACCATATAAAATCAAAACCAAGTTGTCCACTTCATATCCAAAAATCCATCTCATAGGTTGTGTATATTAGGTATCTTCTTAGGTCTCAGTGGATTCGACAACCCAAGCTAGACTACAAGGACCGTTCTACCTTCATCTCTTGGGTAAATTTGAGAATGAATCAATATCACATATTGGTTTGATTTTTTGGTCCATAACATGTTTTTTTTCATGCATATTAAGAATAAATATTTTGATAATATATTTTATATAATTTTGGATACACCAGGTAAGACCAAAGATAATGTAAAGGCATGACTAGATCTTGCCCAAATTTACAGGCAAACAGAACTTGAGTTGTTTCAAAATGTTAGATCACAGAAGTTAATGAATCTAAAAGTATATTATACACTTTAAAAATAAAATTCATTATTATTTTGTCAGTATATTGCAAATTTGAGACTTACATATGGTTATGTTTTCAATTTGGGCAGATGTATCAGAAATGGTCGTATTGACGAATTAAAAAGTCATGATTGTCATGTTATAACAAAAATAATTCTACTTATTGGATTAATAGGTTTGTTAAATTATATGATTTGGGATTCACTAACAGAAATATCATATTTTTCCAAGATATTTGTGTGGTGACAACATACTATAGTGCACTAAAAAAACTGCAAGAAGCTGTTATTTTAATTTTATGTAAACTGGAAAAAATCTTACCACAAACTTTATTTGACTCAATAGAATATTTGATATTAAATTTTCCATATGAATCAAAATGTAGAGGTTTTTTACAGTTATGATGGATGTAACCATTTGAGAGATGCATATAAAAATTGAATAAAAAAGTGTGTAACAAAGCATCAGTTGAAGGATCAATTGCAGAAGCTTATTTATAGGAGGAATTTTTTTCTTTCATTATTTTCAATCTTAATATCCCTAAAAAACATAACTTAATGGGATGTAATGAGGGAAATGTTTATAATGGAATGGGAAACCCATTATTATTTTTTAATCATCCAGAGTTTGGCTTTATTGTATTTCATGAACGATGACTTTCAGATGATGAACATCACAGAGCTCACACATATGTTCTTCTAAATTGTGAAGAAATAACACCAATTATACTATGAGTGATTCTATCACTTATTCTATAATATTTGTTATAATTAATTAATATTATTTTATTTTTAGGATATATGATAATCATGTCAAGAAATAACTTTCACAAATTACAACAGCTTCTCTTGAAGAACGTCAACAAAATAATTTTCCTTAATGGTAACATAAATTATATATGATTTAATATATAAAATAAATTTATTAATCGTTATATTGATAATTATTTTACAAATTTTCAGGTATCTCAAGATGATGATAAAATTGATAATCGATTATGTGTATTGAGTAACCCACCATCCAAAATGGTTATATCTTATAATTCATATGTGGTGAATGGTTTACATTTCATACAGACGCATATGAGGAATAAAAAAAACAATGAATAATAGTGTTTTATTTAAAGGATATCATCATAGAGAAATTGAAGTTGACTTTTTATGGCATGTTGGAAGACATTATTGAACCGTGTTATCCGAGAAAAAATTATATAATGATGTTTAAATTTCAGTGGTTGGATATTGAGAGAGTATTGCGTGTTTATTAGAGCCATGGAATCGTTGATATTAAATATAAAATACTTATTATAGTAAATGAAATATTTTTATTGGCTCATCAGACACAAAAAATTTATTATGCAAATTATTGTACTGCTTTAAGAGAGTTGGGTGATTGGTGGAGCATAATAAAAATGAAATATTGGGAAAATCAGTTTATTCAAAGTGAATATGGTTCTGCTGAAGTGTAAGGAATTTATATTTTTAAAGTGACTACTCTAAATCCATCTTCTCCATGAATATACATGAATATCGATGATGACACACCATAATTAAGGGTCAATGGTAATGATAATGTTATTGATGTAACAATTGAATTTGAAATGATAAGAGATGATGAAACTGAAACTTCTATGGAAATTGATGATACTAAGGAGGAATATGAAGATATTGACAGCTTCATATACAAAAATAAGTATGGATATGATGATCGACATAGTTAAATGCTATTTATAATCATACATAATATATGTCTATATATAATAGTTGTTTTCAACTATTTTCTAACAATAGTCATTTCATGTTTCAGATGGACTCAGATCTATTTCATGAGTTAAAGGGTGCTGATTTTCCTAGTTATGAGTAGGATGTTGGATCATCTTACCCTCAGACTACTGGCAGTGTAGCGAGGGCTCAAAGGGGTTATGGTCTTGCAAGATTGATGATTCCTGACCCTATCCTTGAGTGACATCTATGTCTTGTCTTCGATTCACACATGCAAAGGTATGTTTACTTGTGTATTTTATTTAGTTTTCATTAATTTATTTATACTCTAATTTTTTGACTATTTGTTCTTTTTCCATATCTTTTTGCATATAGTTATTAGATAGGAGAGTTCTATATTGCAAAATTATTTTTCTAGAGCATGGATCATATGAGATCAGATTCTCATAGATGTTCAACACCGCATGTTATATCATTGGATGGTACATAAATAAATAATATTTATTTTGAAATTTATTTTATTAATAACTTGATATTATTAATTTTTTGTAGGGTTTATGGTATCACATTGATGAGAGCATGCATGACTCTATCTGGAAGGCATGGGAGGGTTGTATGCGCAATCATTGCCATCAATATTTTCACAATTCGAGGAGGAAAACAATGTGGAAATCAAGAGTCATAGAGTTTGACGAGTCTTGTTGTTCTCACCAACCTAATTACATTTCATCTTAGGTTTGGGATGGATTATGTTCTCACTAGATGAGAAATCATTTTCAGAGGAGATCATCAGTAGGTTGAAAAAACTGAGGGAGACATGAGGTGACACATCGAGCTGGTAGTCGTACATTCAATACGCATAGGGAACATATGGTAAATACCTTTTTAATTAATTTATATAACTTTAAATGTAAATTGTTTATTTTATATTAATATAGGCAGTCGAACAACCCGATATTACAGATTTCGATGTTTATATGAGGATGTACAATGATCCTATCACTGGAGAGATTAGAGGTGATCACCAACATCAGATTGTGGTCAGTATAATTTATTTTTGAGTTTTAAAATCAACTTAAAATAATATTTTAACTATTTTAATTTTAAATTGGATTTGAAGGAGTCATATGAGGTCATGATGTCTTAGACACAAACTAAGATTCAGGCTGAGACCGAGGATCAGACTAGTGTAACGAGATTTGATGAGACAACATGGATGCAAGCGACCTAGTATGCCTTCAAGAAAGGAAGAATTGTTGGTATCGACTCTCGATTGACATCTGTGAGTTATTATGGTACCATTGTGATGTCGGTATGAAGCTCGAGAGAAGATTGTGGAGAGTCATAATCATCTGTTTCACAGTATCAGGAGTGGTTGTGAGCTCAATGTGAGCTTATAAAGAGTATGCGTAGGGAGCAAGAAAATCTCCATCGATAGCAGCATCAGTAGGAGGAGATGCGTCGATGGAAGCAACAACATGAGCAAACGATGAAGTACATGTGGCGTCTAACTCATGGTTTAGGGATAAAGTTCTCTCCACCATCTCCTCCAGCTCCTCAAGAAGACCCTCCCCCTCAATGATGTATTTAATTTTTATGATAAAACATTTGAATGCAATTTTTTTTGTAATATTATATATTTATATTTCTATATAGTGTGTCTTTTATATTATTGTGAATATTGTGTTTTTATTATTTTATTATTTATTTAATTTTTATTATTTTATTAATTTATCATTTATTTATTTATTTACTATTTTTATTATTTATTTATTATTATTATTATTACAATTTATATTTTTGTGAATACTGAATTTTTTATTATTTTATAATTTTTTATTATATTATTATTATTATCATTATTAATTTTATTAATATTAATATTAATATTTTTATTTTTATTTTTATTTTTTTAATATTATTTTTTAAAATATTATTTTATTATATTTTATTAATATTATTTTTTTAAAAGTTTTTTGCAACGAGCCCATCATAATAGGGTTTTTAAAAAACTTAGAGAAACTATTTGTGACGAATCATCGTAAAAAATACAATTTGTGATACCATTTTCTGCAATGGAGAATTTGTGACAGGATCCCGTCACAAATAACTCAATTTCCAGTAGTGACATTATCTTTTATCACACAACCAGTTCTTATTCCATATTGAATTAATCAATTCATTATCATAGGTTCCAACTATGAACAACCTAAGCAATAGGCTATCACAAATGAATTAAACAATTAATTTAACATTCCTTTAATTCCTTCATCATCAACCATCAACATGATTCAGGTTCATTAACCAATTCAATTAAACATGCACACTTGCATCAATTTGATTATCATAAAATTACAACAACAAGATTCATTAAACATGCCTCTTTAATTCCTTTAGACAATTAATTATCAATTAATTATGACTTTACATTCTTTACCAATTTCCATCAAGAACAACATGATAAAACAAACAAGGCATAAATATCACTCTATCTAAAAAATCAAGAGGAAAATTGTTATCACAGTACAAACAAAAACATCGCCAAGCGATCAATATCAATTATTTAATATAGTTCAAATAATCATTTGATTAATTTCATTGCTATTTGAGGGGATAAATAATTATATCTCTATTATTTCACATAAATAAATAGAGAAGAAATGAATCCCCTACCTCAAAAAGGTTTTCAATGTTCTTCGCATGAGAACGGACCACACAACAGATCTTTGATCACTCCTCCTACAAGAACTGCATCCATCTGAGGACGCCGTGACACAACCACAACAACAACAACCAGAGAAACCCCATTAGAACCATGGGTAAGAATACACCATATCACGATGAGAAGAGACAAGAGGAAACGAGATCAAACTGGGATAAACTGCTAGAAAATGAAGAAAATACACCTTGGATCAACTTGGGTCACCACATATTGAATATGGAAGCTAGGAGTTGATCCTTAATGAAGGAATCCCAAAAACATCGAAGATAGGTTCACTGGGTTGCTTGGAGTCAAGAGAGAACTGCTACCTCCATAGGGTTTGACAACCAAAATGGATGGAAAAGTTTTAAAACATACATCATCAGGTAATTACACAACATGTAATCCCCTTTCACATCATGCAATCCCCAGAATTCAGTTTTCATTGATAAATGCATCGCCACTTTACTTTATTTTGTTTTTCAAACCCTGATCTATTATACAATGTGAAATCCACTTTCACATCTTGTAACTCTTCATGATGTGAAATCCTTCCCTGCTTCCATATTCTAGAAACTGAACTACTCGAGACTCCCTTCAATCCTCCTCCAGACACCTCAAGCCTCAGAAACACACAAAGGGTTTATCCACATGGATCTAAGCCCTTGCATTAGATACTTCTCAAAACATTCACATCCTCAAGAATCCAAAACCAACCTAGAGATGAAACAAAAAAGGTGTTGTCTAAATAGCCACCCCATGAGATACTTTTCAAATCTCTCACCACTATAGGAGCTCAACCCCACACTAGGGGGACAACACAAAACCATGCAACAACCACACCCATCTTATAAACAATATCCCAAGGGAGATACCTCTCAAAATAAAGCTTTCCACAACAAGAAACAAGATAAAGTCATCTCACAAACCATAAAATTTTTACAACCACAAAATGAGAAGTGTTACAAGAGAAGAGATAAATAACAAAAAACTTGGGTTACTAAGCGCGTATCTATGGCTCACGTTCCTAGGTACTCTACTCCACGCCACCATGTTGCCACAAGACACGAACCAAGGGGGTATCATGCCCAAAAAACATATTCTCCTTGTGGTCCTAGATCTCTATAGGCCACTCCATGAAGGTTGCATCATCATCAACATCAATATCACCCCAATCGATGACATGAGAGTTGTCATGAAGATAATGAAGGAGATATGGCATGTGAAAAACATAGTGTATTCATCTCATTTTTGGGAGAAGTTCTACCCTATATTCCATGGATCCAACACGAGCCAATACTTCGAAAGGACCAAAAATCCAGGGAGAAAGCTTACTCTCACATCCAAACCTTCACTTCCCACAATAGGGCATCACCTTCAAGAAAAAATGACCCCCAAATTCGAACTCCAAAGGTCTCCCCACCTATGATCGACATAGTATTTATGACAATCCTGCACTACTTTCATCCTCTTATGAATCACCTAAACCATCTCTATTGTATTCATTACAAGTTTTGGACTGAGAATTACTGACTCTCCGACTCCAGTATAGAACAATAGAGAATGAAAAGGTCATATATATAAGTCTTAAAATGATTCCATACCAATGGGGGAGTGAAAAATATTATTATTAGAAAACTCTACCAAGAGCAGGTGCCTCATCCATGAACATCAAAAATTCAGGACACAAGAGCGCAACATGTCTTCAAGAGTCTAGATGGTCCTCTATGTATAACCATACATCTTTGGATGAAAATAAATACTAAGGAATATTTGATAACCAAAATAATACTAGAGACCTCTCCACACCTTGGAGGAAAAATGTGGATCTCGATTAGAAATGATCATCATCGAGACTATGTGGAGTCTCACCGCCTCTTCTAGATACTGCCTTGAAAAAACCTCCACTGATATCGACTCCTTGATTGCTATAAAGTTGGCCAATTTCATGAAATGATCCAATAAAACCCATATAGTGTTATAGCCTCCCTGAGATCAAGGTAAACTGGTAACGAAGTCCATCGATATATCCCATCACTTCTACTGAGGAACATCTAATGGATGAAGTAAACCACAAGGAACATGGTGCTTGGCCTTCACCTTATAGAAGAACAAATATTGAGACACAAACTCTATAACTACATGCTTCAACTCAGGCCACCAAAACTGACCTCTCAAAGTTTGGTACATCTTTGTCACTCCAGGTTGTACCACCAAAGGTGAAATATGGAACTCTGTGAGAACCATCACATGAATCACCAATGGAATGAAAATCATTACCTAAAACAACACTCAGCGTTGTTCATCCTTAGACCAACCATCAGGGGGCTCACAAAAAATAACTCAGTCTCTCCAGACCTCCACCTAAAAATCCCCCAACTAAGAATCCTCCACCTATTGCACCATAGATAACTGAACCGTCATCTAAAAGGATAACCTATACTCCTGACTTCTCCCATATCTTGGTGAAATGATGAAAGTTATTCTATCACTCTTTAGGAATTGTCTGATTCATTCACTGCATCACTGTGTGAATTCCTACTCAGCGCATCAGCTACAACATTCCCCTTTCCAGGTGTATATGAAAATTTGAAGTTGTAATCTTGTAAGAACTCTATCCACTGATACTAATGCAAGTTCAAGTCACATTGGGAGAAAGAATACCTTAGGCTCTTATGATCATTGAATACCACATAACACTCATTGATGAGGTAATGTATCCACAACTTCAGGGAAAACACCACTACCTCCAACTTGAGATCGTGGGTGGCATAGTTATACTCATGAGGTCATAACTATTGAGACCCATAATAAACAACCGATCTCTATTGAATCAAAACATAGCCCAAACCTAGACATGGAGCATCACATAAAACCTCAAACTGAACTCCTTCGATTGATATAAAAAAAACTGGAGCACTGACTAACTTCTCCTTCAGATACTCAAATGTTGTTTGACACTGATCAATTCTAAAGAATACCCTATCCTTTCTGGTCAACGCTGTCATAGGAGTTGCAACCTGAAATAATTCAGCTTTGAACCTCCTGTAATAACCTGAAATATAAAGAAAACTTTGCACTTATGACACTATCTTGGGGGTTTCCCAAGAAATAATTGCTTCTAACTTAAATATATCCACAACTACTCCCTAATGGGATACAACATTCCCCAAGAAACGAACTTCTTGAGCCCAAAAATCACACTTCATAAACTTACCAAATAACTTATTATGGAAAAGAAATCCTAAAAGGGCATGAAAAATATCTACATGATATTCCTTAGACGTAGATTATAAAACGATGTAATCAATTAAAACCACAAAAAACTTATCTAGGAACTCATGAAACAAAACATTAATTAACCCCATGAACATAATTAGATCATTCGTTACACTGAATGACATCCCAATGAACTTGTAATACCCATGATGACAACCGAAAGCAGTCTTCGGGATATCCTCATTCTTTATATGCATATGATGATATCATAACTACCAATTGATCTTTGAGAACCAACTTGAACTCTTCAGTTGAATGAATAAATCATCAATCCATGGAAGAGGGTAGTAGTTATTCACTGTCACTTAGTTCAAGCGATGATAATCTATACAAAACCACAAACTTATGTAATCATTCTTTATAAACAAAATTGGTGCACCCCATAGTTCCACACATGGTAAAAAAAAACCATACTAAAATATACCATTGTTCTATATACACATCTCTCACAACTCATAAGGTTCCATCCTATATGGAGACATCGAGACAAGAGACATGCGTGGTTGTAGTTTGATCCCAAACTCGATCACTCGTCGAGGTTGTAACACTGCAACCTTATCTAAAAAGACATCATGGTACTCTTCTATGACCTTAGTAAATTTCAACTACTAAACCTCTGACAAACTCATCATTAGCTTAGTCATCAAGGATGATAAGGAAAAAACACACCTCTAACCCATTTGAGGGTATCACTCGACAAAAAACACTATTGACTCTCTATCAAAATCGAAGAACACAACCTAACTCTTGAAGTAATCCATGATATCCTGAACCAAATACAACCAATCCATGCCAAGGGTGATTTCATATGGTTTTATTTGTAAACATAGGAAATCTCCCCAAGAGAGATGTTTCCTCGACACTAGATCACAGTTTCTATATAATTCAAACAAGTCATATTGACCTCCAACAGGTGTAACCAATGCCAAGGGCACTAGAAGTCTCTCTACCTCAAGTAGCAAAGCATGGAAAAGGGAAGGTGATATGAATGAGTGATTCACTCCTGGATCAAACAAGGAATTAAACCAAGTAAAAAACATGCAAAAGGTACCTAAAATGACATCTGGCTCACCCGATGTTGAAAACACTAAAGCATGAAGCTGACCATGACTTGATCCATGACCTCTCTGACCCAGCTAATGAACACCTCCATGGTTGCGATCTACTCTATGAGGATGGGGAGAAAATCAGGGCTATCCTATGACTGCCCCAACTACTCTCCACTGATCCCAAACTAGAGTAACATGCTACTGGTGCCTCGACTGGAACCACTGTAATGGAGGAACCTGAAGCAGAACAACTAGCACACGCTGACTAATCAGAAAGGTAGGACACTCTTTCCACTAATGAACTTATCCTCCATAATAAAAACATGTTTCTTATCCCTTAGAATAGGACCGAGAGCTTCTGCCCCTGAAGAAACAATACATTGAGGGTTGGGATCTACCTCCAGTTGATCGGAAGCTTTTCTGTCCTAACAACTAAGAACCCCAGACCACATCTCTACTTTATGAAGAATCTTGATGAATCCCCTCTCATGATGACTTGGTTTTGGATGATGTCCTCTCAATGACCTCTACTCTTTCCATTACCTTGAGATATGTCTTTAGTATAAACAAGGTGACTCGATATTGGTTCTTTGGATGAAAAGCCTCCTCAAAGTGCCTCATCTTAGACTCCTCATTTGGAAATAAGACTAAAGAATATTGCAGAAGGTTCCTAGAATGGATCCCAAACTCTCACACACTAAATCTCCCATATCGAAGGGTATGCGACTCCTAGAGAATAGCTGCCTTCGTGGTTGAAGAAAGAAACTCAGCTATGAATTGGTCATAAAACTCCTCCCATGAGACTATTGACTTCTCAAAATATCCAAGGAATAAGAAGAACCACTGCCTCATCACCCCATGCAACATCATCACAACCAATTATACCTAGTACTCATTATAAGAACAGATCTAATTGAAGGCTTTCTCAACCTCCTCCAACTAGTCTTCTGTGATTGCATCTGAAATGGATCCCTCTTGCCTCTGTAGACTCTGGCACTGAATCTCTCAGAGTGTCCTTCTCAAAGTGTTGACATCATCAGCCTCCATTCTGTAGTGATCTGCGGGTGCAACTTTCTGAACATCTTCTGCTCTAACCTGATGAGGACATCGAAATGGATCCATGACTACAAAATAATTAATAGTTAGAGATCCTAAACTTAGAATATGGAAGAATTTAACATTAATTAATTGTTTTATTTTACTCATTTTAGGTTAAACCATCCTAAGGTCTGCCCATTCAAACACAAGTGTAAAGAATACTAATGCATGATCTTTTCCTAAGTCTCTAACCTAAAACTAGTATCACCTCATTTAGTAGTCTTTGTAAGCTTAAAGGTCTATGAATAAAATCATAGGGGGACATAAATACCCTTGTATTAGCCAGTATCTCATGCTTACAGTTCTTGATAACATAGCTGACCTTGTTTCCCTTCCAACCCTTGCAACCTCACCTGTATCTAACTTCAAACTTCATCCTGTCCCTAAACCAGACCTTTGATACCACTCTATTGTAATCCCCTACCCACAAAGTGTACCCCTCCTAGGCCAATAATGGGAGAAGAGAGATAGTGACCCCTGAGTCCCACCTCCAATAGGCCCCGGGTTGGAAACTAGCACTATAATAAACATGAATATGAGAGGAATAACCTTATTAGAGAAAAACATACAGAAGAGAGAGAAAAGATAGACACCAACCAATTATTTCCCAAACTAAAATATAGAATAAAAACAAAGTGCACATATGTAATGTCATCCAAGAACTACTACAACTGAAAGGGAAAACTACAAGTACCAAAATAAAGTAAAGACGACAGTGACTACGAAGCCCAAACAACTCCTCCAAAACCCCCAAACTAGTAGAAACCATCCTGATCTCCAACCTTCTCCAACTAATATGAAAAATAGTTTATATATACATAGGGTGAGTATAACCATATAATTAGTAGGATCAATCCCAGAGGCTCTCGGAAAAAAGGTAAAGAAATCATGATAAAGCACAGTGAACAACAAGTGAAACTAACTCATCTCCTAAACAGGTATACAAAGTTCTCATTCTCACCATGGATACTCTCACCAAGTATCTCATAAAATGAAATAATAAATAATATCAAGGGTAACCCACTACCACTTCCCCACTAGTTTTCCGCTCTTCCCCAATGTTATATGTCCTGATCATCTTTGTCTAAAAAGGCTAGCCTACAAACACCTAGTCAAAGCACTACAACATGTACCTCATGCAACACACCACCACATCCATGTAACCAAAAGAAACCAGGTAGTTTTTGGGATCCACCATATCCCGCATAACATATATCATACATTGGGTATTATACCTCAAGCCATCATAGCCCATACACTGAGTAAGGATCCTCAAGCCATCATAGCCTATACACATTATACCTATAGTATTATGTAGGAAACTATATCCAGAATACATTTGTGTGAAGTAACCACCATACATTACATCCCTCTACACATAGATATGGGGAAAACTAATCATCATGCATACCAGTACAAGTAACTATCAAGAGAAAAGAGCGGGGCCAAAGGGGATAGTCAGTTATCCATACTCCCACTGGGATGTTTGGTAAAACACCCCCTAGGGATCAGAATCCTCAGGGTGTCAATTTCCCTAACTGACATGGTGGATTAGAAAATAAAAACACAAAAAGTACATGATATAATATAGCTCACGACCACACTATGGGAATATCTTAGTCTTAGACCTAACTATAACTAACATCTCTCAGACTCCCAACTTCCACTACTAATACCAAATATCCTATAAGCACAAAAACATTTAAATAGATACATTAAGTTACTTTATCCCTTTTTATCAGTTTCGCTTTATGTTAATTAATTATTTAACCTTTAATTAACTATTAAATTTTCCACATTACATTGAATTAGCATCAGAATAAGATCCATTCCCTCCAGTCATAAGAAAACTGAGACCACACCTTTTCAAAATTACAACCTCAGCAAGCCCCAACCCCATGGGTTAAACATTTATTCATTTATCAACAACATTACTTCCCATATTACCAGGTATTCTAGGAAAACATTCTAAGATACCAAACATAATGGGATCAACACGTTGAGTATATGAACTACCCATCAATTCTTTTCCACCTATATTAGGAGCATAGACTCATCTAACCATGAGAATCTAAACATGAAAAGCACATGACATACCCCATGCATCTTTTCCTATCCTAGAAGGAGAGTAATCTAAACCCTATGCCTCAAGTAGTGGGGAAAGAAAAGAAGATAAACAAAAAAACTACCATAGACCAAGAAAGTAATTAAAACAAGCATCCATCTTTCATAACAATATGTAAGCTCAACATTAACCCATTATTTCATCTTTAGTGTCCTCCCTGAAACCACATTCATATCTTGATGCATCTCACCACTCCAGGTGTCGACTGCTACCACAAAAACTGGACCTACCCACCCCTCATACCACAACAACACTCTAAGATTAGACATACTAAGCTCACATCACATTTGGACCTCCTAACCCACATACCACAATATCCCTATAGGATCAATGATCCCAGGCTCACAACACATCACAAGTAGCAGGAAAAAAACACAACAACTAAGATCATATCCCTAAAGCAAGGCATCCAACCTTCACACACAATGATCTCTCATGGCTCCCAATAATAAGGCACTTGGACTTCACAAAAAAGTGGGAAACCCAAACCCTACAAAGGAATTATCCTTTATCATCCAACCGGTTCTTATTCCATCTTGAATCAACAGATTCATTATCACAGGTTCCAACTACGGGCAACCTAAGCACCAAGATAACACAAGCTATCAAAAATTAATTAAATAATTAATTTAAAAGGCCTTTAATTCCTTTATAATCAATCTCAACATACTTTAGGTTCATTAACCAATTTAATTAAACATTCATACTTGCATCAATTTGATTATCATCAAATTACAACAACAACCAAATTCATTAAACATGCCTCTTTAATTCCTTTAGCCAATTAATTATGGATTTATTTTCTTTAAAAATTTCCATAAATAACAACATGATAAACTAATAAAGGCATAGATATCACAATATATAGAAAATCAAGAGGAAAATCATTATCACGACACAAATAACAACATCACCAAGCGATTGATATCAATTCTTTAATCTGGTTCAAATAATTATTTAGTTAGTTTTAGTATGATATGAGGGACTAAATCATTATCGATCTATGATTTCACATAAATAAATAGATAAGAAATGAATCCCTTGCCTCAAAATGTTCGTTGAAGTTCTTCGCACGAGAATGAACCGTTCAATGGATCTTCTATCACTCCTCCTGCAAGAACTGCATCCATCTAAGGATGCCGTAACACAATTGCACCAACAAAAACCAATAGAAACCCCATTAGAACCATGAGTAAGAAAAATCCATATCATGCTGAGAATATATGAGAGGAAATGAGATCTAACTAGGAGAAACTTCTATAAAATGAAGAAAAAACACACCTTGGATCAACCCAAGTCACCAAATATCGAAGATGGAAGCTTGGAATCGATCCTTGATGAAGGAATCCCCAGAACATTAAAGAGGGGGTCTATGGGTCACCTGGAGTTGAGAGAGAGCCTCTAAAGTCATAGGGTTTGACAAAATGAGTGGCTTAAAATGTTTTAAAACATACAACATTGGAGAATTACATGATGTCTAATCCCCTTTCATGTTGTGCAATCCCTATAATTCAGTTTTCACCAAAAAAACATGTCACCTATTCACTTTATTTTATTTTTCAAACCCCAGTTTATTACACGATGTGAAACCCACTTTCACGTTGTGTAACTCTTTACAACATGAAATCCTTCCATACTTCCATCTTCTAGAAACTGAACTACTCCAGAATTCCTCCAGGCACCTCAAGCCTCGAAAACATACAAAGCGTCGATCCATGCAGATCTGGGCACTTATAATTTATATATATACATATATATGTTTATATATGTGTGTATGTGTTTATATATATATATATATTAATATATATATATATATCTAAATATATATTTATATTGATGTAAAGAAATGTGTTATATATATATATATAGAAATGTTTCCTAAAAAAATTGCTAATTTAGGGATGTTTTTGGGAAAATGTCACTAATTTAATGATGTTTTTTGGAAATTTCGATAGTTTAGCCTCATTTTTAGGGAAGCATCAATAATTTAGTGACTTTTTTAGGGAAACATTTCTAATTTAGAAACATTTTTTTTGGAAACGTTGTTAATTTAGAAACATTTTCGGGAAATGTTGCTAAATTAGAAATGTTTTTAGGAAATGTCGCTTATTTAGAAACCCTTTTCACAAAAATCACTAAATTAGAAACTCTTTAAAAAAACGTCGCTAAAAAAGAGTCACTAAATTATAGTTTTTTTAGTGTCTATCCTCATATAGATAGTTTTATACTTTAACTTTAGATACTTGTTTTTTGTAATGATTATGGTTTTTTCAAAAGCAGTTGGAATCAGATAATTTTTTAGGATAATTCCTTCTGAAAATATCATTACAGGATGATATATTATAAGGAATTTATTTCTAATAAATAAGTCATATCTTATTTGAGGAATAAATTAAATCAATATATCTAAAAATATTCTCTCATTGAGCTTGATCTGAACATCTTTTTAAACTTCTTGAATTAAAACTATTGCATTATTAACAACTATAACTTGTAACTCTATCAATTCTTAGGTTACTCTAGAAAACTAGATTCTTGTGCAAGAAAAGGTACATCCTGTATCAATTATGGAAGTACATGTAATTTCATTAATTATTAATTTTACTAATGTAGCCCTCTCTTATATCTTGGAACTGAGTAACGAATATCTCATATATCCTACATGAGTTTATTCATACTCATAGATAGGTAATCAAATAGTCATTTTTTCTGAATATATTTTTGGAAATTGATGTTCTCAGTGCTTCTACTAAAGTACCTTCATATTTTCTAATTTAGATCCTTGGATTTTCCAAAGGGTTCTCAAGTATTTATGATTTTAAATATTCCACCTTCAAATATAATCTACCTGATATTGATCCTTATGATCTAATATCAAAACCATATTCTCTAATCTCATAGATGACAAGTCTATTTTCAACTTGTTTAATAACATATGTAAGAAGTAGCTTTTGTCTTAAATCTTCCTCTGGATCTGGTGAAACCCATTATTTTGGCCAGGTCAGCCTCTCAGGGTTTACCACCTAGGGTATCATTGCTCTAATTAATGTTCCTTTCTCTTGTAAAAGAAGTGTAAATCTTTCCACAATATTCCTTAGAGATGGTCTCCCAATATTGTAGAATTTTACATAAAGATGAGTAATTAAGCTAACAAATCTTCTATTGGGTGGACATCCCAACATATTCTTACAGTTCCTTGTGATTATTTTTACTTTTAGAGTTCTACTAATACTTCTGTACATAATCACTATATAAAAATATGGTATTAAATTCACCCATGCTGCTCCTGCATGCATATTTTCTCATGCTCCTCGTAATAATGCATTATAAAAATTGGTTAAACTCCCATATACTACTGTAATTAGGACAGGTAAATATTTTCCTTTTCTAATAAGAGGATCTAAACCAATATAGATTATCCAAAAATGTACATACTTATCATTTTTATGGATAGCCTTACTAACCCATTCTGGTTTTATTAAATACATTGAAAATAATTCTCTATCTGTTTTATAGACTTCATTTGTCTTTTAATCTTCAAAGATCTTAGTCATTTCTCAGTATGGTACCCAAGACTTTTGGTATAACTTATAAAAATAAACTCTAGGTATCTTCCATTCTTGTAAATCTCTTCGTTTTGAAGGGATTTCAGTTTCTGAATAATGCACTAGATCACCTTCCATCTCCTCTGGATGTAATAATTTTGGATATTATTCCAGTGTACTAGACCCTTTTCAAATCATGTATATTCAAAGTTGGATCAAAATTTTATTAGGGTTATTTACTTCTTCCTCTTCTAAGTTGGAGTCTTCCACCTTTGAGTACTCTAAATATAAAGAATATAAACTTTCATCATCTGAGCCTATATATTCTCCCCGGATAGGATCGAATAATATATCTGATGAATCTTTCATCATTATATCTTTGAGATTACCCCCTCTTTTATCTGCATGTGGGAAAGTGTCAAATCTGTGACCATTATTTATGAAGAACCAATAGAAATCAAAACTATATAGATATTTTCATTTAGGTCATCTGGGATACTTACCATATTTGGAAATAAAGTTTTCTTTCACATCCTACTGGATTTTATTTGTTATAATAAATCTATTAGATTTTTTGGCCTTCTACCTAAAAATCTACCTGATGGTTTTCTTTTTCCAAATCATTTCCAGATTTTCTTGTGTGATTTATTTTGCTCACACTAGTCATACTGACACTATGTTATAAATGATCTTTGTTGGATTTTTCTAGGATCCTTCCTAGTTATCATGCACCCATATCTTCCTAAAACTCTCTCTACTTTGGGGAAATAAGTAGAACTCATATATGAAATATTTATTACATCTTGTAAAACATGAATATTCATAAAATAGTGTCTTATCAATTTATTTATTATTTCTTCTTGAACTCCCAAAGTGTCTTACAAATATACACTTTGAGAAAGATGAGTCCTTAAGGATTTTTAAACAATTTTATCCCAAATTCCTTGAAGTTTGTGGATAAATACATCTAGAGTATATGTATGATCTCTTGGTCCAAGAAGATAATAGAAATGGTAAAACTTGTAAAGACATTCTTCAAAATAACATTTCACAAATCTGGATATTGGTTAAAGTTGTTATAGATTTTTCTACTAATTCTCCATCCTAATCAACCAGTGAACCTCCCATAAACTCCTATTTAAGGAAATAAAATACTAATGATATAACTTCAATTGGGAATGTAATGTATTCATGGGTAACTGCTCTTACTTTTGAGTGCCTTAGCATCATATCCCCAAAATCGCCCTGTATTAACTCTCGAGGTAGCTCCTATGAAATTGATTTCACTATCTATATTCCATGATTATAAAACAAGATACACCATATAATATTTAAGGTCTAGAGCCCACTCATCTATGGATACTTTAGGATCATTATCAAAATCTAACTTAAGGATTGTCCCATGTTGTGGAACACCTTTTGGATGTGTCTTACTAGGCCAATATTTTTTCTGAATATTTCTAGGATATGATGGATGAGCTTCCCTATTAATATTTTTAAAAAATACTCGAAGGATCCTTCCTTTCATTCCTAAGGTATTGGTTTCTGAGAGATCATTTTCCATACGAGCTTGGCTTCCCAAGGTTTTACACCAAGTTCTTCAATGGGAGATGATTTGGACTCTTTATAATTTTTCTTATATTTGAGTTTGTCTTGTAGGTATTATAATTTATTTATATTCTCATATAGGTTTTTGGAGACATGTTAAATATCTCCAAGTTCCCATTTTTCTTAAGTAATAATATTATGGATCTGTTTCTGGTATTCCTGGATACTCTGAGGAATACTCGAAACTTCTTCCTGATTTTCTTTAGCTTCTTCTGCTAAAGGTCATGTGTAATTTTTTGTAGTATACTATCCTTATATAATTTCCATTTTTTTTATCTCTATGTGGATTCATATCTGAGGCAATGGATTCTGGATTATTGGAAGCTTATCCTGAAGATTTACATTCAAGACTTTACCAAATATCTTGAATATTTGGTCTAACACTAGACCCTTTTATGATCATATTTTACCATTCAAAGAAAAAAAATTCAGCTTATGGATATCCTAGTGTCCTTTATAGGTTTTTAATGAACCACCTAGGTTTTCTAAGATAAGATTTAGTACGCCAAATTTATACCTTTAACTCTTTAATATTTTCACGAGTCACTTAGGTTTTCTACCCTAACTCGAGAACTTCAGGTTCGTTTTCATGGGCTAGTATGGCTACTAGTTTTTGAAAATAATTCCTAATACAAATATTAATATCTTTTTTCTCTTAATACTTCAAACTTCTTTCTAAACACCTATGATCATAGTAATTTCCTTTAACTATGGAATCCAAAAGTTCTTATTGAAAATCTTTTGTAGCAGTGCTCTATCTTCCCCCCAAACTAGTGAGTCTCTGATGAAGGTCTCTCAATGGAACACCCATTTAGGGAATCCCAAAAGGCTAAAAAATGCTACCAAGAACAATATCACAACAATATCTATAAAAATAGTATAAGGGGAGTACTTGTTTTCAACTCATAGAATCGCTTTTTGGAATTTCTACACACAAAGGAATATGAAGTTTGAGATACTAGAGAAAGAAAATATTAAATATTGCTAATTTATATTCCAACTACATCTCTCTGAATAAATGGGTTAGAGGTCCTTTTTATAGACCTCTGTGTATATCTTACCTAAGAAGATGACACTATAACCACATGAAAAAATGGGGAATCTTACAGTGCATAATTTTGAAAAATAAAAATAAAAATAAAAATAAAAATAAAAATAAAAATAAAAATAAAAATAAAAATAAAAATGTGGATCACACAACCATGAAACATCCAAAACACACCTCACATAAAAAAACCAAATAATTAACATGTTTGATTTGATCTGATCATCCATTTTGGACAAGTCTTTTAGTCCAATGACTTGGGTACAAATTCCATAGAATAATCAATCTGTTTACTAGTATGATAAGTTTAATATGAGAAAACCACCATAGAAAACTTTGAAATTCATTGTTTAGAACAATATTCACCATTTTTGATACCCAATTGAATGTGGAATTTATCTTTTTAAATCTTAAAAATTGGACTGCTACTATTTTGTAAGATTTATAGAATTCAATGAACTCTTCTTGTAATAATGTCATGTCTGGTATATGGATCTTTAGAATCCATGTTCTTAACATTATACAAAACCTTTGAAGGACTAGATATTCTTCCACACCTATTTCCATGATAATTTTAACTTTGTTAAGAAGACCTAAAACTTTTACCTTCAACCATATATCTTCAGTAATAATCATACTAATCATATCCTGATCTATCTTCTTATAATCCTCCACAAGTTCTTTTTATTCCTTGAGCATGACTAAAACATGGTTCAAACCTTTTTGGGATATCTAATTATCCTTATTTTTTGGAGCAGATTATAGACAGTTGTGGATATATTCCTATAAATATTTAGAATCCTTTGAAAATATTTTTAGATTTATTTTTCTAAATTTTTATCCTCATCTAGATTTCCATCCATACTCTCTCAATCTTGTTAATTCTAAACATTATATTGATAAAGTTTCTTCTTATATTTCTCATGCCTCTAAAGTTTTTTCTCTACCTGATCAGCTCAACTCTTAGAAAAAATATTCTTTTTTCTTTTAGAGACTCCATTTATTCCTATATTCTTGTTCTTTTGAGCCTTCCATTTTCTTGGATTTTCTGCACATTGAGTGTTGTAATGTACTTTTTGAACAAATACAAAGCATTCAATATGACTTTCATATTTAGAATTGCTGACAATTAATCCTTTTACAACACTTCCTAGTTTTTCATCCTTCCTAGTTGAAGAACATGTGTTATCTGATCTTTCAACATTGATAGTATTTTTACAACAGTTATTAATTTTTCAGCCTTCCTAGATTAAGAACCCTTGTTATCTGATCTTTCAACATTGATGGATGAAGATCCTTGTTTCTAAAGAAAATTCTCTTCTAGAATCCCTTTTATTTTTTGGGTTCTATCATTCATTGCCTTTATAACTGGGCATTCCTCCACATAATGGTTATCAATGTAAACTGGACATTTCCTTGATCTACTACTTTCTGGCATTGCACCCGCAAGATTCCAAATAGCATGTTAGTGCATCTGGAATTACATTATATTTTTCTTTAATATTTTTTATATTAAATTTATTTTATTTTAATTCATTCCTCCATCAAACTAATCATGATAGGGTAATCCTTTTTAATTTTATGTTCATAACATTATTTATAAAAGAACTATTTGTTCTTATATTAAAAGGTTTTACTAACAAAATATCATTATCCCTAATTCCTTTAAGGACTGTAATAAATTATCCTTAATATAAAGGATAATTATTCTTTTTCCCATTAAATAATATACTCAAGTATCTATTGATACTTTCATCACAGATTTTTTCATATCTTTAGGATACATCTCCATGTTGAATCTGATGTATCTATTTATAAGATAATTTTATCTTCATTCTCATCTATATACTCTAATTCTGGGACGTTTTGAGATTTTTATTCAAAATTATGATTACCTCATAATATTATTCTGTTCAATTCCATGGAACCTTTATAAAAACCTTAATCTATATTGTAGATGATTTTTTTCTTAATATATAATGTATGCTCTATCATAACTTAATATACCAACAAACACGTGTATCTTCTTATGATCTATAAGCTTATCTGGGAACATTTATAGCTTCTCTGCAATATTTGGTTGAAGCTTATCTCTACTTACTTGGATTTTCAATCCTAAGAATTATATCTTTGGTTGCATTCAAATGATCTTTCTTTCTGTAAGTATCACCCCTTATTTTATAAACACTTCATCCACCTGTTATAAATAATTGATATACTCTTTTGTATTTTTACTAAATACAAGCACATCATCAATATAGACTACCAAAAACTATGATAATCTACTGAATGTATTTTCCATTCTCCTTTGGAATATTAATGGGGTATTCTTGAGTCCAAATGGCATAACTAACCATTCAAACAAGCCAACTAACATTATAAATGTTGTTAATGGTATATCCACCTCTTTGAACTTTATCAGCCAATATCTTGATTTGAGATCAATATTAAAATATAACATTAACCTTTCATTCGTAATCTTTCTTTGTAAAGCCTCATAATTAGGAAGACTATATCCATAATCCTTTTTGGCATAATTAAGATCATGATAATGAATAACCATTATGACTATACCATGCTATTTGTTATCATAATTCATTACCATGAATGTCACAATTCTATGAGGAATTTCACCAATCCTAATTAATCTAACACTAATTAATTCTAGAATCTATTTATTAAACTCCTTAAATATTTCACCTAGATAGGTAATTCATTTAACTTCTAATCATTGTATTGGGATCTTTTAGGGTGATTTCAATCTCTTACATTGCCTTCTTTCATAATTTGAAAGGGGTTTCTGACCAATTTTATGATAAATAATCTTTTATCTTGGCCAATGTCTTGTCTTAATTAATTCTCAAAACTTTCAATCCAACCAGTTCTTTCTAATGCTCAATCATTATGTGGTATTCTCTATCATCATATGGATAGTATTACACTTTATCAATAGATATTTAATATTCTATAACCATTCTGGTTTTTCCAAAAGTAGTTAGAATCAGATAATTTTTTAGGATAATTCCTTCTAAAAATATCATTATAGACTGAGATCTTCTAAGGAATCAATTTCCAATCACAAATTCATTTGGTAGTTAAGGAATAAAAAAAGCAAATAAATTTTTTATTTAAAACACACGCAAGGAAAGAAAATTGGCTCGAGGAATTTACCGTGTTGTCATGACACAACAAATTGATTATGATTTTAAGACTAATTTATAGTCTAGGGAAGACCCTAGGTCATCTATCAAGGAGCTTTGATATGTTTATAATATGAATTTTTAATAAAAATTACTAAAAAGAGGGGTTGTTTTGAAAACAGTTTTAAGAAAATGACTTGATTTAAAGAGTTTAATAGTTGATAAATAAAGGTGGGTTTTAGAATTATGATAGAAGGAGATCATTTCAAGTTCACTACACATATTTGATAGTTCATTGTTCTGAATTTTTTATGGTTTAATGTAATCCTTTGGTTGAGGGTTTTCAAGATCTCAACTTGTTTCTTACCTCTTAAAACGATGCTCAAATAATCAACCCTTGACACAAAAATAATGTTGTCAAGGTTTGGTTCTAAAACATAGAAAAAGGGATAACAAGGCATACTGAAATCTTATGTATGTTTGAGAGAAATAGTATTCTTTTCTTGTCCAATTGGAACAACCCAATATTCCCACTTAAAATATCAACCCAATTGGTGTTGAAATAAAAAGTGTTTCACTTAATTATAAAAAAATAAATATATACAGAGGAGAAGTACATCCAAATTAAACATTAGTGAAATATTTAACACACAAATTAAAAAAACCAGTAGAATAAAAAGTGTTGTAACTCCCTCCCAAGTATGTGTAGCTCCCTCAAAATGATCGTCCTTCATTTATCTCACCACCGAGAGGACGAGGAGGCTCGGGTGGAACTTCACCTTAATCTTTGATCCCCCTAGGAAGATATGGGCCTCTATAAATTTTTGGATTATGAGAGGACTCCTTTGGTTCTCTAAAATACCAGAGCCTTTCCTCTTGGATGAACTTTCAATTGAGTAACCCAAGCTTCCATTTTATAGGCAAAGTGGATGGTGGTTTTGGGCACACAGATTGTGTAAAACCACTTGTCCCATTTCTTCGGTGGGTAGAAAAACTTATATCACTTTTATAAAAACTAAAAAGTTGTTTAAACACCTATTTTATGTCTCTAAAAAAAATTTGGCTTCATTTTTACACCTAAATCTCGTGATATGTATAGATCACAACACACCACTTTTGACTTCATGCAGATTCAGTGTGTTGGACAGATCAGTCCGGATGATCCACTAAATGGATGAATTAGTCTTGGGTTTCTTAATATGAAATGTATAAAATTGAATTTAGGAATAGACCAAAAAATTTCATCCCATTTGGATGCACTTTTTATTATAAGTGTGTGGTTGAGTCCACTAGTGTTCTTGGATCATGTGCAGTTTGGATCATTTTTCTTGAACTTCATCATTGTCCCTCTAAATCAACTCCACCTTCAAAGAAATTTTCAAAACAAGTAACATTTCACTTTTTAACAGTTATAAAAAAAAATAATTTAATCTAACATGAAGTTAAAAATTTTATTATATTTTTAATTTACAATACAAATTTAGTTTAATACAATGGTGTAAGGGTGAAAATGAAACTGTGAATCACGGTGCGATCACAACCCCACACCTAAACATTTGAAGTCCAGGGAAAAGTCCCATTTCTAAAAATTATGAATGTAGATATTTCAAACTTCATAAATATTTAACATTCAATGAAAATTTAATTCCAAATAGAAATATGATCAAATAAAAAATCACACCGAGGAGTTATTCTCAGTGAGCATATAAAAAAGCATCTCAAAAATTGTATCAGAATGAAATTCCAAGAGATGCATGATACCAATCGAAGAAAATAATTCAAAATTTAATCATGTCACTAATTTTCCATATGTGCGTGTGACAACCATTTCATGCTATTATTTCCACTTTCTATCAAGTAAATATAATTTATTTTAAAAAATTTCTACTTACATGATCATTTCCACCGAACCTACTCTACACCCTTTGTAATAAAATTTCAAAACCCACTCACTTAAGCATTTCCAGAAGTTTAAATATAATATCTCGACCTAGATATCCCCATATGTTGTACATTTCATCACTATCCTCATTTATTATTTTTTTCAAAAGTTTCTCTTGGAAAAAATCTCACACTCTTCTCTCAGGCCATGTTTGATATCCTCAAGACACTGATTATAATAGTTATAACAAGATCAAAAGTCAAAGAAGGGTAGTTTTTGACCTGACAATATACAACCCTTTTTTTAGGGCGTACAAAAGTCGAATAATAGGTACACACACATAGGTCAATTTGTTATAGTAATGAAATAGATCATATAAGGAACAAACTTATGGAAAAATGATTTTGGAAAGTAGAGAAAAATCAACATAAATTATATTTATATTCTATTAAGTAGATATTTTCACACTTCATGGTTGGCTGAAAAGTTGTGTGGAGAAATTAAGTGACACAATTTTCCCTTAAACTATTCACACAAAGGGTACTATTCTTCTCAATGGTTTCAAAATGATACAACCATTTATATCATAAAAAAATAACCAAATTTCAAAATAAATTCACACCATGGTATTGAATTCTTACTAAAATTCACATTTCATCAGAATTTTTTTTGAATGTTAAAACAACATGAAATAGAGAGATTACTCATGAATTTTCAATAACTTCCATGATTAAGTGAGTATCATTTTCCATGATAAAGTGGGTAAAAAAAATTAATATTCCGACATAAAATTGAGGTGGGGGGGAGAAAGTGACAATACAATTCAACAAGACAAAAAGTGAAAAAGAAGAAAGATTATAAAATTCCTAACTAACCCAGGAATATACCCATCCCGCACACCTAGAGTGTGTAGTTTCCTCACTATAATAAAATAGAATGTGGGAAGGAAGGATAAAACCTAGTGGGTGTCATTGGTAGGTTTCTTATTAAACTTAGAGTTCCTCCATCAGGAGCTCTGTAAGGGATTCATGGAAGTGCTTAAGCCGCTACCCATTGACAGTGAAGGTTTGCTTAGTTTCTTCATTTTGAACCTAGACAACACCAAATGGAGATTAATTAGTAATATTTTATGGTCCAATTTAATAAGAACAAAGCTTACCTGGATGAAACTTAAGCCTTTAATTGTAGAGGAGGACATTATGCCCAATGTGGAATTGATGATGAAGGATGAGACGGTTGTGGGAAGCCTTGGTTCGCTCTTTATAAATCCTGGAGTTCTCATATGCATCCCTGCACATTTCCTCTAACTCCTAAATTTGTAACTTCCTTTGAGAACATGAACCAAAAAGATTATAATTGCATTGTTTGGTGGCCTAGTAGGCCCAGTGCTCAATCTCAACTGGGAGGTGAAAAGTATTTCCAAACACTAGCCGATATGGTGATATGAAAATGGTAGTTTTGAAAGCAGTACGATAAGCCCATAATGAATCATTGAGTCTAAGACTCCAATATTTTCTATTAGGTTGAACAATTTTTTCAATAATCTATTTTACCTTTCTATTTGAAACTTCGGATTAACCCTTGGTCTGTGGGTGATAAGCAGTGGACACTCTATTCCTAACCACATACCGATGCAAAATTGATTACATTGTTCGGTTACAGAAATGAGAACCCTGATCACTCATGATGAACCTAGGTAATCTAAACCTACAAAAAAATGGGTTCTTAAAAATTACATAACTACCTTAGAATCATTAATCCTTGTGGCCTGTGACTTTACCCATTTTGTAACATAATACACTACTAGAATAATGTAAAGGTTCCAAAATGAATTGGGGAAAGGTCCTATAAATTCAATGCCCCAAACATCAAAAATTTCATGGAAGAGTAAGGTTTGTTGTGGAATTTCATTTCTTTTAGATACATTCCCCATTATTTGACACTAAGGATAAGATTTACATAAATCATGGGCATCCTGAAAAATTGTTGGCCAAAAAAGACCAAAATCAAGGACTTTGTGAGCAGTCAGTTGGGGAACAAAGTGGAACCATAAGTAAGAATGTGACAGAACCTAAGGACAGACTAAAACTTTATCTCAGGAACACAATTTATGAGTAATTTATCACTATATGTGCACCAAAGGTAGGGGTCATCCCAAATGTACCAATGAGACTCATTTTTTAGATGATCAGCCTAGTTTTTATTGAAATCAATAGGAATGAAATATTCTACCAAATAATTTACAATTTCAGCATACCAAGGAATGACATATTTCACTCAATACAATTGATCATCTGTAAACATGTCATTTATGGGAATACAATGGGATGAGTCAATGTTCGAGGATGGGTGTATCCTACTAATATGGTTATACAACAAATTCTCTACTACTTTTTTATCTCTAATTTCTAAATTGAATTTCTGAAGGAGGAGCATCCAGAGAATGAGATGTGGTTTGGCTTATGGTTTCCTAAGGAGATACCGGAGGGAAGTATGGTCTGAGAACACAATGACTTTGGACCCTAAAATATACAACCTGAATTTATCCAAGGTAAACATAATGGCAGGAAAATATTTTTTAGTTGTGGTGTAGTTTACTTGGGCAGGGTACAATGTACATGAGGCATAGGCAATGGCATGTGGAGCTCGATCGACCCTTTGTGATAAGACTACCTCAACTACATAGTTAGAGGTGTCACACATGAGATCAAATGTTAAACACCAACGAGGTGGTTGGATTATTGAGGGGGATGTGAGAATCCATTTTAAATTATTAAAAACTTTCTCACACTCATTATCAAAAACAAATTTCTTTTCTTTTTGGAGAAATCAGGAGAGGGAGAGTGCAATTTTACTAAAGTCACAAATGAAACGACTGTAAAATCTAGCATGACCTAAGAAAGACCACACATCCCATACATTTTTTGGGAATGGTAGGGAAGAAATGACATCCACTTCTAATTTATCTACTTGGATACCATCCCCAGAAATGATACATCCTAAAACTATAACTTTTCTCACTGTGAAATGGCATTTCTCAAAATTTAATATGATATTCTCTTCAATATAGCGACATGGGATTGAACCAAGACTACTCAAACATTCATAAAAATAGAAGCCATAAATAGTGAAATCATCCATGAATACTTCCATGCAATTATCTAGGTAATCTGAAAAAATACTAACCATGCATTCCTGTAAATTACCTAGAGCATTTCATAGACCAAATGGAATCCTCCTATATGAAAATGTGCCAAAGGGAAAAGTTAAACTTGTATTTTCCTAATCCTCAGGGGAAATATGGATATGTAAGTATCCAAAATACCCATCAAGGAAATAGTCATGGGACTTATCCACTAGCCACTCCAGCATCAGGTCAATGAATGGAAATGGGAAATGGTCCTTCTTAGTGTGTTGGTTTAATCAGTGATAGTCTATACAGACACACCAATTATTTTGGACATGAGTTGGAACCAATTCATTGTTTACATTTTTTATTACTATAAGACCGGTTTTTTTAGGAACCAATTATTCTGGACTGACCCATTGGCTGTTAGAGATGGGGTAAATGACTCTAGTATCCCATAATTTTGTTACCTCCTTTTTAAAAACATTTATGAGGTTTGGGTTCAGTCGACATTATGACTACCTCACTGGTTTAGCCTCATTATTTAACAATATATGATGTGTGTAAATTGATGGGATAATACTAGGAATGTCCACAAGTGTCCATCCCAATGCTCGTTTATACTCCCTCAAAAGTTAAAGTAGTCATAATTCATGCTTAGGAGGGAGTGAATTAGCAATGACGACAGACAACTTGTTTACACTCTCAATATAGGAATATTTTAAATCTTGAGGAAATTGTTTTAGTTTCAATTTAGGTGGATTTTGGATTTATGGGAGTGTGTGTGAAATTTAAAGGTCACTAATATCATAAAAATACTCAATGGAATCATCCTCATATGAGGAATGAGACTTTACAAGCTTAATGATATCATCTATGGTCATGTGATCCTCAGTGTTCAAGAAATCATCAATTAATAAACATGCATGAAATTTTTCTAGACAGGTACAACATTCTATGAATGATTCATTTCCCAGCATTTCAATCAATGATGAAAACTCATAAATGAGATTAGAATAATGAAAATAAGTTTTTTTAAGGAATGAGAGTACATCAATTGAATTAAAATAAATAGAGGAATGTTCTTCTGATGGGTGCTTCATGACATCAAGGATATTGAAATAGACAATTTCACCACCAAAATCCATAGATAATGTACCATTATGGGAATTAATAATGGTTTTAGTGGTTTTCAATAAGGGTATCCCCAATATAATCAGGTCATGTTCATTCATCATATCATCTTCCATTTTAAGCATACAAAAATCAGCAAGAAAATTTAAATTTTGGACCCTCAAAAGAACATCCTCTAACACACCAGAAGGGTGTGTTGTACCCCAATTTTCTAATTGAACAAAAATTATAGTGGGATTCAGTTATCCTACCTATAATAAATAGTTAATAGAGTGAGGCATCACATTTATAGAGGCACTCAAATCAAGCATAACATTGGAAAAAGAATACTCCCCTATGGTGCACAAAATTGAGAATGTTCTCAGATCATTGCATTTGGTGGGAAGTGATGACTCTATCAATGCTGAGACATTCCTTTCTAGAATCACCTTCTCATAACCTCAAAGTCACCTTTGATGTATACCCATATCCTTTAGAAACTTATCATATCTTGGAATTTGCTTCACAACATCAATCAAGGGGATGTTAACCTACACTTTTTTGAAAGTTTCCAATATTTAATTATCAAGTTCAGTTTACTTTTGTTTTATTTATTGGTGGAACTTTGGAGAAATGTAAGAGGAATGGTTGGGATATGTGACTCATCAACAAACACACTCTTTCCTTTGGAAGGTATTCTCTCAAGAAAAGGATTTTCTTCTCCTGGACCATTTTCAGTAGTTGGGATGGTGGTTTCCTTAGGAGGGAATGAATATAATGGATGATTAATTTTGGTTTTAAATTGTTTCCCACTCTTAAGGGTGATGAAACTAACATTTACCTTATACTTAGGGTTAACTACTAGTTGAGAGGGTAGTTTTCCAAACCCGTGACTTTGAATTTCCCCCACAGAGTTAGCTAGTTGGCCTAATTGGGTTTTTAGGTCTTGTATGGATTCTTAGGTAGTTTGTTGGAATTGGAGATTGTTGGAAACCATTTTTTTCATAATATCTTCTAGGCTAGGATTTAGTTTTAGAGGGGGTTGTTGGAAATGACTTTGTGGTGGTTGGGTGTTTCTGGGTGGTGGTGGTGGATGACTACTCTTCTCTAGTTGGTTCCATGGTTGTTGAGGTTGGTTTGAATACCCCCTTGACTAAAGACTTGGTTTTCTTTCCACCTAGGGTTGTATGGATATTATGGTTCTTTCCTAAAGGGTTGGTTATAGGGGAATCCTAGAAAGATTGACTCCCAAATCTCAACAGTTTATCTCAATTGGGGGAATTGGTTTGAGTAGTGGGTGTTATAAGAACATATACCACAATGGATGCGAGGAGGATATTGGTATTTCCCTTAGTAAAGAGAAAGTTTTTGAATAAGGGTGCTTACCTATTCAAACTTCATGTCCAACTTCTTCTTGAATTCAGTACTTTGCACCTCATGGACACCTCGAATGGGTACACTATACCTTGAACCGAATTTTTGAGTGTTCTACTCCATGTTCTCAATTAGGTTTATTGTAGAAATTGAGGTCTTATCAACTAGTTCACTACCTACAGAAACATCAATCATATTTCGATCAATAGGAATTAAACCTTCATAAAAATACTGAATTAAAAGTTGATCACTTATTTGGTGGTGTAGACAGCTTGAACATAACCTCTCAAATATCTCCCAATATTCATTAAGTGTTTCCCCTTGTGATTATCTTATCCCACATATTTCTTTCCATATTTAATTTGGTTATAGAGGTTGGGAATTATGTTTCAAGAAAAAGGTGTTTCATGTCTACCCAACCACTAATTGGTGAATTAACATAATACAACCAATCTTTCATAGTGTATTCTAACGAAAATGGGAATTCCCTAAGCATAACTTGTTCTTAATACACATAAGTAGGTTTTAAGATTGAACACACAATATGGAATTATTTTAAGTGATTATGTGGATCTTCTTTAGTCTATCCATGAAATCTTGGCAATAAGTGAATTAGACCAGATTTTAGTTCAAAATTGGGTGCCTCACCTTGTATTTGAATATATGTGGGTTGGATATAAAAATCAAGTGAGGTTATTTCTTTTAATGTTTTATTTTTTTATCCATGTTATACTCTCTAATTTTAGTTTCTAATTTGGTTCCAGAAGAAGAGGGGTTTATAAAATTCTCAAGTTGTAGTGTGTCCTCCTTCAAAGGGTTATCTTGTGTGTCTCGATGTCGCTGATGTAGGATCCTCTCTGATTTGGGTTAAAAAGGTGGTAAGTATATTGACGTATAATGCATCACTCATAAAACCTACACAATAAATAAATCATAAAATAAAAATATGTGCAAAGGTACAAGATAAAACAAATAAATATTCACAAAATTTACAAAAAACTTATCAAAAGCACACCCTAAAAACCAATGCACTCCCCGACAACGACATCAAAATTTGATCGTGTTGTCATGAAACGTAAAATTGATTATGATTTTAAGGTTGATTTATAGTATAGGTAAGACCCTAGGTCATCTATCAAGGAGAATTGATAGGTTTATAGTATGAATTTTTAATAAAAATTACTAAAAGGGGGGTGGTTTTGAAAATAGTTTTAAGAAAACGACTTGATTTAAAGAATTTAATAGTTGATAAATAAAGGTGGGGATTTAGAATTATGAGAGAAGAAGATCATTTCAATTTCACTACACATATTTTATAGTTCATTTTTTTGAAAATTCTATATGGTTTAATTTAATACTTTGGTTGAGGGTTGTCAAGATATCAACTTCCCTCCTCCCTCTTAAAATGATGCTAAAAGAATCAATCCTTGACACAACAATCATATTGTCAAGGTTTGGTTCTAAAAAATATAAAAAGGTCTAAAAATCATACTTAAATATTATTTATGTGTAAGAGAAGTAGGATTCTTGTCTTTTCCAATTGGAACAACCCAAGATTCCCACATGAAATCTCAACCCAATCAGTGTTAAAATAAAAAGTATGTCACTTAATTATAAAAAATAAATATGTTTAGAGGAGAAGAACATCCAAATTAAACATTATTGAAATATTTAGCACAAATATTACAGAAAACTAGTAGAAGAACAAGTTTCTAAACTCCCTCCCAAGTATGTGTATCTCCCTCAAAATGATTGTCCAATGTTTAGCTCACCATCGAGAGGAGGCTCGGGTGGAAGTTTGCTTTCATCCTTGATACCCCTATGAATTTAGGGGACTCTAGAAAATTTTGGATGAGGAGAGGAATAATTTGGGTCTCCAAAATTCCATATATTTTCCCCCTGTATGAACTTGCAAATGAGGATCCCAAGATTCCATTTTATAGGCAAAGTGGAAGGTGGTTTTGGGAACAAATATTGTGTAAAACCAATTGGACCATTGTTTTCGGTGGGTAGAAAGATTTATCTCAAATAGGTAAAAAATAAAAAGTTTTTTACACACCTCTTGAATATCTCCACATAAAGTTTGACTTAATTTGGACACCTACAACTTGAGATATGGACAGATCACAACACACCACTTTTGACTTCATGCAGATTCAGTGTGCTAGACAGATCAGTCCGGATGGGAAACAAGATGGATGAATTAGGCTTAGGTTTTTTCATATTAAATGTATATAATTGAATTTAGGACCATTCCACAAAATATAATCCCATTTGGATGAACGGTTTAGTGGAAGTGTGTGTTTTAGTCTACTAATGTGCTTGGATCCAGCATAGTTTGGCCCATTTTTCTTGAACTTCATCATGGACCCTTCAAATCACCTCCACCATTAATGAAATTATCAAAAAAGTAACATTTACTTTTTTAACAGTGATAAAAATAATAATAATTGAATATAAAATTAAGTGAAATTTGTTATTATATTTGGAATTTATAATACAAATTCAATTTAATACAATGGTGGAAGGGTGAAAATGAAACAATGAATCACGGTGCGATCCAGACTCAACCCCACAACCACCATCCAAACCCCAAACCCCCTGCCACCACAACCACCTACGTGGGAATAATAAAGAAGAGAAAATACTCTAAAAATATTCTTTCATTGAGTTTTATCTGAAAATCTTTTTATACTTCTTGAATTACAACTGTTGCACTATTACCAACTATAACATTCAACTCTATTGATTCCCAAGTTACTCTAGAAAACTGGATTCTTGTGCAAGAAAAGGTATATATTATATCAACTAGGGTAGTAAATACAATTCCATTAATGCTTAATTTTACTAACACATCCCACTCTTATATATTTTCACTGAGTAACAAATATATCATATATCCAACATGAGTTTCTTCATCCTCATAGATAGATAATCTAACAGTCCTTTGTCTGACTATATTTCTAGAAATTGATGTTCTAGGTGCTTCTGCAGAAGTATCTTCATCTTTTCCAATTAATATCCTTGTATTTTCTAAAGGGTTCCCAAGTATTTCTTATTTGAAATCTTTAATCTTCTAATCCAATCTATCTAATCTTAATCCTTATGATCTAAGATCATATTCATCTTCTCTCTTAGAGATGAAAAGTCTATTTCCATCTTATTTAATAGCATCTGGAAGAAGTAGCTTCTACATTGGTTCTTCTTCTAGATCTGGTGAAACCCATTATTTAGGTTAGGTCAGCCTCTTGGGGTTTAACACCTAGGGAATCATTTATCTAATTTATGTTTCTTCCTATTGAAAAATATGTGTAAATATTTCCACACAATTCCTTAGAGATGGTCTCCCAATATTGTAGAATTTCACATAAAGATGAGTAATTACTCTAACACATCTTCTATAGGGTGGAAATCCCAACATCTTCTATCAGTTACTCATGTTTATTTTCACTTATAGAGTTCTAATAATACTTATTTACATATGAAATACATGAAAATATGGGATTAACTTCACCCATGCTGCTCCTTCATGCAGATTTTCTTGTGCTACTCCTAATAATGCATTAGAGAAATTAGATAAACTTCTATCTACTACTGTAATTATTACTGGTAAATCTTTTTCTTTTCCAACAAAATGATCTACCCCAATCTATATTATCCCTAAATACACATACTTATCATTTTTTTGGATAGATTTACTAACCCGTTTTGGTTTTAGAAAAGACATTTTAAATAATCCTCTATTTGTTTTATAGACTTAAGTTGTCTCTTAATCTTTAAGGATCTTGGTAATTTCTCGATATAGTATCCAAAAATTTTGGTATTTATCAGACCAATCAACTATGAGCATCTTCCATTCTTGGAAATATCTTCCTTCTAAAGAGATTTAGGTTTCTAAATAATGCACTGGATATCCTTCCATATCATTTGGATTTACTAATTCTAGATATTCTTCTAGTTTACTAACCCCAATTAAAATCATCTCTATTCAAAGATGACTCAAAATTGTCATAGGATTATTTCCTTCTTCCTCATCTGAGTTAGAGTATTTCATCTCTGAGTGCTCTGAATATAAAGAATATAAAATTTCATCATCTGATTCTATATCATCTCCCCATACAGGCTTAAACAATATATTTGATAAATCTTCCATCATTATTACTTTGAGACTACCCCTTTTTCTATCTACATATGGGAAAGTGTCAGCTCTGTGACCTTTCTTTCCTCAAAACCAACAACAATCACAATTGGATAGAGATTTTTCTTTAGGTCATCTGGGATACTTCACATATTTGGCCTTAAAGTTTTCTCTCACATACTTCTAGATTCTATTTGGTCAAAGAAACCTGTTATATTTTTCTGGATTTCTACCTAAAAATCTACTTGATGATTTTCTTTTACCAAATCATTTCAATATTTTCTTGTGTGATTTATTTTTCTCACACTAGCCATCCTAACACTGTGTTATGAATGATATTTTTTGGGTTTTTCTAGGCTCCTTCCTGGTTGGACCGCACCCATATCTTCCTAAAACTCCCTCTACCTTTGGGAAGTAAGCAACAATCATATATGAAATATTTCTTAAATATTGTAAAACATGTCTCTACATACAATAATTTCTTATCACTTGCCTTATTATTTATGATTTCACTCCCAAAGTATCTTGAAAATCCACACTTTGAGAAAGATGAGTCCTTAGGGCTTGTTGAATAATTTCAGGCCAACTGACTGGAAGTTTATGGATAAATACATCTAGAGCGTATTCCTGATATCCTAGTCCAAGAAGATAATACCAATGTTGAAACTCGTAAAGATATTCTTTTAAATAGCACATGCCACAAATTTGGATCTTAGTTATAGTTGTTCTAGCTTTTTCTACTAATTCTACATCCCAATAAATCATTGAATTTCCTACAAACTTCTGTTTAAGTAAATAAACTACTACTGATATAACTTAAATTGGGAATATAATGTATTCTTGGATTACTTATCTCATATCTGAGTGTCTTAGAAACATATCCCATAACCACCCTATATTACCTCTCAAGGTAGCTCCTATGATATTGAGTGAAATATTCTACGATTTTAGACCAACATACATCATATAATATCAAAGTTATAGATCCCAATCATATATGGATGCTCAATGATCCTTTTTGAAATCTAACTTAAGGATCATATCATGTTGTGGAACACCTTATAGATGTGTATTCCTTGTTCGATAATCTTAATGAATATAGTTAGGACATGATGGATGAGCTTCCCTATTAGTATTTTGAAACAAATCCTTGAAGGATCATCTCTTTCATTCATAAGGGATTGATTTTTGAAAGATTTATTTCCATACAGGCTTGGATTCCCAAGGTTTTATACCAAGTTATTTGGTGGGAGATGATTTTTACTCTTTCTTCTTTTTATTCTCTTCGAGTTTGGATTGTAGGTATTCCACTTTCTTGAGCTTCTCATTTAGGTTTTTGGATACACATTCAATATCTCTAAGTTCCCATTTTCCCTGAGTAATAATATCATGGATATATTTTAGGTATTCCTGGATACTCCGAGGAATACTCGAAACTTCTTCCTGATATTCTTGAGATTCTCCTACTAAAGGCTATGTTTAGTCATCCACATTATATCATCCAGATATACTTTCCCTTTATGTATCTCTGTGTGGATGTATATCTGAGACAGTGGATTTTGGTTGATTGAAAGCTTCTCCTAAAGCTTTCCCTTCAAGCCTTTGCCAAATATCTTGAATATTTGATCAAATACCAGATCTTTTTCCCAACATATTTTACCATTAAAATCAAAATACTTTTCCTTATGAATCTCATAATTTACATTCTAGGTTCTAGACTAACCACCTATCTTGTCTAAGATAAGATTCATTACGTTGAATTTCTACCTTCAAATCTCCACATTTTTCATGGTCACCTGGGCTTTCTTCTCTAAGTTGAGTACTTTAGGATCATTTTCAAAGGTCAATATGGCTGCTGGTATCTAATGATACTTCCTAAGCCAAATACTACTGGATGTTTTCGTGTAATATTTCAACCTTGCTTATAAGCACCTCTGCCCATAGTAGAGTCCTTTAACCATGGAATCCAAAAGTTGTTATTGCAATTCTGTTGCAGTTGTGCTCCATCATCCTCCCACACCAGCGAGTCTCTGATGAAGGTATCCTGATGGAACAACTATTTTGGGAATCCATAAAGGATGTAAAATGATATTAAACATGAAAACACAACAATAACCACAAAAAGAGGATAAGGGGAGTACATGTTTTCGACTCACAGGATCGCTTCTTGGAATCACTGCACACAAAGGAACATGAAGGTTTAGAGACTAGAGAGAGACCATCTAAAATCTTTCTAATTTCTATTCCAAATACATCTCTCTGAAAAAATTGGTCGGAGGTCCCTTTTTATAGGCCTCAGAGCATATATTACCTGAGAAGATGACACTGTATCCACATTACATGATGGGGAATATTACAACATAAAATTCTGAAAAAGAAAAAGAAAAAGAAAAAGAAAAAGAAAAAGGTGGATCACAGGACCACAAAACATCCACCACACACCTCACATTAAACAAACTAAACAATTAACATGTTCGATTTGATCCAATCATCCATGCTTGATATGACGCATTTCTAGATCAACCCCTATAAACCTTCCAAATCATACAGAGTATCTATAATTTCATCAACTGAGACTTATTGTTCTGACTCTTTCATCTTCATCAATTCTTTGATGGAACATTGGATTTGATCTCTAAAAATAAATATATCTTTTTTATGTCCTTCCCACTTCTTGAATTCTTCAAGAATCTTACTTCCACCACAAAATCTGCCAGATGTGTCATTTCTGCATATTTCATGTCTCTTGAGTTGATAGCGACTAGTACATTATGTCCTGCAAAAAACATTCAATCTTCACTCATTGATTTTGATTAGATTAGTATATGATCTTCGTAATGGTTTTTATTCAAACCGAACTCTAACCAATCTTCATCACTAAACTTCGAGTCTTCGAACATTTTCTGGACGAGTCCTTTAGTCCAATGCCCTAAGTACAAGTTCCATAACACAATCATTTTTTTACTACTCTAATAGGTTTGATATATGTAACCCACCATAGAAAAATTGAAGATGCATTGTTTAGAATAGAATTCACTATCTGCGATACTCAATTAAATGTGGAATTTATCTTTTTAAATCCAAAAAAATTGGACTACATCCATTTTAAAAGCTTTCTAGAATTTGATGAAATCTTCCGATTCTAATGTTGTATATGATATATGGGGATTCATAAACTATATTCCTGACATTGTCTAAAACCTTTTTAGGATTGGATATTCTTCTACACATGCTTCCTTGATTTTTTAACTTTGTCAAAAAGACCCAAAACTTGGACCTTCAGCCAAATCTCTTCAATAATGACCATATTAATCATATCCCGATCTATCATATTATAATCCTATATAAGTTATTCAGATTCCTTGATCATGTATAAAACATGGTTCAAACCTCTTTTTAATATCCAATCATTATTATTTTTCTAGAGTATATTATATATATGAGTGGATTTATTCCTAGAAATATTTGGAATCCTTTTCAAATATTTCCATATTTATTTTGCTAGATTTGGATCTTAATCTAGTTCATCATCCAAAATCTCTCGATATTGTTTGTTCTGAACATTGTGTCGATGAATTTGTTTCTTTTATTGCCCATGCCTCTCAAGTTATCCATATACTTGATTAGGCCAACTCTTAGAAACAATCTTCTCTTTTACTCTAGAGACTCCATCTGTTTCTATCTTCTGGTTCTTTTGAGCCTTCTGATTTCTTATATTTTTTGCACATTGAGTGTTGTAATGAAATTTCTGAGCACATAAAAACATTTAATACGACTTTCATCTTTATACTTTCTACCGATGGATATTTTTACAACACTTTCTCATTTTTCTGCCTTTAAAGTTGAAGAATTTATGTTGTCTGATCTTTCAATCTTGCTGGATGAAGATCCTTGCTTCCAAAGGAAATTTTCTGCTAGAATATATTTTATTATTTGGGTTATGTCTTTCATTGATTTGATAACTATGAATTCTTCCACAAAATGATTATTAATGAAATCTAGACATTTTCTTGATCAGATACCATTTTTCATTGCACCTGTAATAGTCAAAATCATGTGTTAATACATATGGAATGATATTATCTTTTCCTTTAATATTTTCTATATTAAAGTTACAACATTGTAATTAATTTCTTTACTGAACTAACTGTGTTCGGATAAACCTTTTTAATTTGATTTTCATGAAATTCTTTATATAAGAACTATCTTTTTTTATAGTAAAAGGTTTTTCTAAGAAAAACTTTTTAGTCTTAATTCTTTTAAGAATTGCAACCAATTCTTATTCATTGGTAGAATGATTCTTCTTTGTCTCATTAAAACATCCCCTCCAACATCTATTAATACATTTATCATGATTTTTTCTTATTTTTAAAATACATTAACAAATGTATATGCTTTTAAGATAAGAAAAAATTGGGTTTTTTTATACATTTAAAAAAAATTTACAAAAAATGGTTGGGGCGATTTTTTTTCCAAAATTCACCTTAAAGGCGGCATCGCGGATGCCGCCTTTACACTGGGGCTGAAAGGCGGCACCCGTGATGCCGCCATTCCCCTAACAAAAAAAATGGATTTTTTTTATTTTTTGTTTTGTTTATATATTTATTTATATATATAATTCATAAAAAATGTTCAGGAGGATGCCGCCTTTCACCAAAAAAAATTATTAGCTTTTAAAATTTTGTTTCAAAACCGCCTACTTGAAAGTTAAAAATGTATCAAGTACGTGAATTTGAAAGACTATAAAATATAAACCATAATACCAATATAAATGAAACTTTAAACATTCATTAAACATATAAGAAATTGTTGAAAACACAAATCATTTCAGAAAAATTGTTCATGAAAAATAATTTATAAGCTTTCAAAACCGCCTACTTGAAACTTAAAAATGTTTCAAGTACGTGACTTTGAAAGACTATAAAATATAAACCATAATACCAATATAAACAAAAAATCAAAAATTTATTAAAAATATGATCAAGTGTTGAAAACACAAATCATTTCACAAAAATTGTTCAGGAAAAATAATTTATAAGCTTTTAAAAACGCCTACTTGAAACTTCGAAATGTTTCAAGTACATGACATTGAAAGACTATAAAATATAAACCATAAGACCAATATAAAAGAAAATTTAAAAATTCATTAAACATATAATCAATTTTTGAAAACACAAATCATTTCATAAAAATTGTTCAGGAAAAATAATTTATAAGCTTTGAAAACCGCCTACTTGAAACTTAGAAATGTTTCAAGTACGTGACTTTGAAAGACTATAAAATATAAACCATAAGACCAATATAAACGAAACATTAAAAATTTATTAAACATATAATCAATTGTTGAAAACACATACCATTTCATAAAAATTGTTCAGGAAAAATAATTTATAAGCTTTCAAAACCGCCTACTTGAAACTTATAAATGTTTCAAGTACGTGACTTTGAAAAACTATAAAATATAATCCATAAGACCAATATAAACAAAACTTTAAAAATTCATTAAAACTATAAGAAATTTTTGAAAACACAAATCATTTCACAAAAATTGTTCAGGAAAAATAATTTATAAGCTTTCAAAACCGCCTACTTGAAACTTAAAAATGTTTCAAGTACGTGACTTTGAAAGAATATAAAATATAAAACATAAGACCAATATAAATGAAACATTAAAAATTCATTAAAAATATAAGAAATTGTTGAAAACAAAAATCATTTCATAAAAACTGTTCATGAAAAATAATTTATAATCTTTCAAAACCGCCTACTTGAAACTTAGAAATGTTTCAAGTACGTGACTTTGAAAGACTATAAAATATAAACCATAAGACCAATATAAAAGAAAATTTAAACATTCATTAAAAATATAAGAAATTTTTGAAAAAAAATCATTTCATAAAAATTGTTCATGAAAAATAATTTATAAGCTTTCAAAACCGCCTACTTGAAACTTAGAAATGTTTCAAGTACGTGACTTTGAAAGACTATAAAATATAAACCATAAGACCAATATAAACGAAACATTAAACATTTATTAAACATATAATCAATTGTTGAAAACACAAAACATTTCATAAAAATTGTTCAGAAAAAATAATTTATAAGCTTTCAAACCCGCCTACTTGAAACTTAGAAATGTTTCAAGTACGTGACTTTGAAAGACTATAAAATATAAACCATAAGACCAATATAAACGAAACTTTAAAAATTCATTAAACCTATAAGAAATTTTTGAAAACACAAATTATTTCACAAAAATTGTTCAGGAAAAATAATTTATAAGCTTTCAAAACTACCTACTTTAAACTTAAAAATGTTTCAAGTACATGACTTTGAAAGACTATAAAATATAAACCATAAGACCAATATAAACGAAACTTTAAACATTCATTAAACATATAGGATTCAACCCCACATCAATAGGATGCACATTGTCACTAGCATCACATACATCTATAATCTTTGATGCATGAAAACATGTTATATCTTCTTTCATGGGACAACGAAATCCATTCTTCCACCCGCCATGTCCATATCTATACCAACATCCAGCCGCATAAGGGTATGGTGAAAGATATTCCACATGAAATTCTCATAGGTTCCAATTCCTGCAAATATCAACCCCTTCAACACCACCATGCATCCAACCATTATAATTTCTTCTACAATTGTATCCCCATTTCCCCAGGACTAGTTGATCAGATGAAAACACCAACGATTCCACATAGCCCATTGAAATCTTCCTCACAAAATCTTTATCCTTTATCATCTTCAAAAGGCCACTATAGGACCTCCTTGATCTATCCATTCCAAAACTCACATAAAAGTATACTATAAACATAAAAACCTGAAAATTTGTTGGTTTTTATTTTAGAGTATACTTGTATGTGAGTGTTTGGAATGGATAGATCAAGAAGGTCCTACAGTGGCCTTTTGAAGATGATAAAGGATAAAGATTTGGTGATGAATAGTTAGATGTGCTATGTGGAATCGTTGGTGTTTTCATTTGATCAACTGGGCCTGGGGAAATGGGGTGACAATTGTAGAATAAATTATAATGGTTGGATGCATGGTGGTGTTGAAGGGGTTGATATTTGTAGGAATGGGAACATATGATAATTTCATGTGGAATATCTTTCATAATACCCTTATGCGGCCAGATATTGGTATGGATATAGACATGGTGGGTGGAATAATGGATTTCTTTGTCCCATTAAAGTAGATATAACATGTTTTCATGCATCAAAGATTATAGATGTATGTGATACTAGCGACACTGTGCATCCTATTGATGCGGGGTTGACTCCTATATATTTAATGAATGTTTAAAGTTTCGTTTATATTGGTCTTATGGTTTATATTTTATAGTCTTTAAAAGTCATGTACTTGAAACATTTTTAAGTTTCAATTCATCGGTTTTGAAATATTATAAATTATTTTTCATTTCCATAGACATAAAACATATAAATGAACATAAAAAATGAATTTCTATGTCTATGGTGAGGAGATCCTGTCCCACATGGTGGTCTCACACAAATCATTTCATAAAAAATAATTTTTCATTTCCATAGACATAAAACATATAAATGAGCATAAACAATCAATGTCTATGTCTACGGTGAGGAGATCCTGTCCCACATGGTGGTCTAATAATAGGATGTTCGCGGCGAGATCTCTGGGGAGTCTGATGACCTGGAGAGGGCTGGTACTCGGGTGCTGGAACGTCGACTATCATATCCTCCACCTCTGTGCCAGTGGGAGAAAATGTCAACTCCACCTCGTACGACCCTCCTGATCCTTCTCCCACCTCGATGGTAGAATAACCCGACATCATCATAGTGGGGAACAAATCATATGGTGGTGATATACCCTAACTCTGCGATGGGTATGGACCCCAAGGTTGCGATGACTCTGGACCCAAAGGTTGTGCTCCATATGGAACCCACAATGGAGAAAACTGAGGATATCCTGTCAAAAAGGATGGATCCCATGACGGATGAGGCACATCCTACATCAGCTCAGACTGGACTACTAGAGGGCCGACCTCTACCTGTGGAACTGGTGAGTCCTGACGTGAAAGACGATGATTTCTACATCACCGTGGTCGTGGCTCCTCAGCACCAGCAGCTACTGCAGGATCTTCCTCTGAGGTAGGAACCTACTGTCTCCGTGCCGGATGCTCGAAGAGGCTCTCGGAAAACGCATGGACAGATGACCTCAGCTCTAACGCTTCAGCATGAACGACTTCCCGGCTGAAGAATCTATCCTCAGCCTCATCACTCATATGAATAAGTCTGTATGTGTGACTCTCCTGTAAACAGATTAAAAATGAATTAGAAAATAACTCAATAAACATAGAAATATAATTTAATTGAATTACAATCATATGCATCTCTCTGCCGGATCGGGTAAGATACAGTATAGACTTCAGTCTATACCATGGATCATACTCGTGCTGCACTGAAAGAGAGAACTACATCGTAGGAACTCCCTAGATATGAAACTCCGCGTGTCTGTGCCAACAGTCAATAAATACAGCATGTACTCGATGCCAGTCGTCATCCTGCCTCCCTGTCAGCTTCATCCCATGAAGTTGATATGTCTTCCTCGGCAGTAATGGAATCCACTGAGTGAAGAGAAACTGGGGCATGACTCTATCAGGATGGTGCCACTCAACAATATGAAAGTTAATGAGTGGTACTACAACCATACCATCGTCAAGACCAACCGTGCAGTATGGAGGCAATTGGTCCATAACAGACCAGTATGGGACCCATAAAATCTGAAATAACATATTACCCTTGTTAGAAAAATTGTTAACTAAAAAATTATGTTATTATTAAATTTTTTAGATAGTATAGATTGTATATACATACCTAATGGGGTAAGAGAAAGTCCAACTCGAGCCGATATACGACCAAATCGTTTCTCGGAACCGCATTGAAATTGTGTCGCTGACACCACCTATAAAATACAACATCGATAGTGATAAATAATGAGAAATTAAAGTCAATAACTTATAGTAGCATCAGAAACTGATAGAAATGAGTGATCATACCGGTGTCCATATAGAGCGTCATGCACCACCACCATCTCAACCGGCGGACCAACAAGATCGGGGCAGAATGCGGGGATGTGCTCTCATACCCACATCTAAATAAGGATGATGCATCCCCCGAGACCTATGCACCGCCTGTCAGATATCCTGCATAATGATCTGTATGTGTATGCCAAGTAGGAAGATCCCCAACTTTACATCCCTACGCGATCAAAATCCTCTAGTAGGGGTAGATACATCATGTGCACGTGCATCCCTGAATGATCCGTACACATGGTCCCTCCAATAAGTCGTAATATATATGCATGTGCATAACGCATCACCATCTGCTCGTCAGCATCATCAGCTAAAAGTGGAATCTGTGACTCTATCCAAGGCATGGATATCGATGCTCCATCGGTAGCACTACGATCAGACAAAATGTCAATGCCTAACAAGCACTGAGCAAGGCCAGGCCAAGCTGCCCGAGTAGATCCAATAATGGGTGTCCCCTGGATAGGAAGACCAAGAAGCAAAACCACATCCTGGAGGGTGATGGTCATCTCTCCCTCAGGCAGGTGGAATGTGTGTGTCTCTGGTTTCCACCTCTCCATGAGTTCAGCTAGTAGGTGATGGTCTACAAATGTAAAATCTGATACCGCAATACCATAGAATCCAGCACGGCGCAAGTGTGGTATAATGGCAGGAAGAGGATCTGTGTGATGAAAATGGTGCGCTCGACGCACCCTGATCAATCGATATGGACCACCCTCTATCACAACCTATGAACAATGGGTAGGATGCTAACTGAGTAGTATGGTGTCAGTCATCTGCATATAAACAAATGAATTTTTATTAAGGATTCACATCATGGATCATTCATGACTTATATGTGGTTCCGTCTCTAATCTATGTTGGATGAACCATGATTTCACTTTGTTTTATAATTTTTTTTATAAAATAATTAGCATGATTTATTTATTTTCTGAAAAGGGTTTTTGATAAAATATGGTTTCCCCTAATTTTGGTAAATAGAAGGGTATTTTTAAAGAATTGTGAAATGAAGTGTGAACTAGTTTTCAAATAATTTTTTTATATCAATAAAGGGTTTTTTGTTATTTTTGAATGTTATAATGCCCTTTCAAAATTATTTTATGTATATCTCACATGTGATCCTTGGGTATACAGGTGGAAGGTGTAGTACTAGGGCTCATATTTTGATATTTTAATGGAGTTCACTTTTTGGGGTGTTATTCTATTACTAGATCAAGATTCATTTGTCTCTATGACTTCATTAACAATGTAGGAGGGTTCAATTTCTGGGGTGCTCCTCTATTCCCTAGAACTTTATGCATGGGTTATAAGGATTTGTAGGGCGCATTAGTCATATTGATGTACGATTGTACTAGATAATCTGGTCATATGTTTCATGATTATTTTCTCAATCACATATTGTTTTTAAAACCGATGTAAAGGGAATATGTTTTTGGGTTTACGGTTCATGTTTTTGATTTTAGGATTTAAAGATTAGGGTTTCACATTTTTCCTTTTGGATCTAGGATTTTGGATTTCTTTTAACGTTTTACAGTTTAGGTTAATGATTTGAGAAAAGATTTTCAGGATTATGGTTTAGATTGTTAGAATTATGGTATACAAAAGATGTTTCTGGGTTTACTGTTATGATTTTCAGTTTTGGGGGTTAGAAAACCGAGGTAAAAGGAAGAGATAACAACATAAAATTTACAATATGAGAATCTCCCAATAACGAAAATACATCATTGTGGCTTAGAGTGTGAACTCGACCCAACAATGTTAGGTCATCGTTTCTGATTATGACCTTCTTGATGACATATGGTGCATCTCAAACTCTTTCTTTGTTCTTGAGGCCAGTCCATCTCATTTTGCATCCTTCTGGCCTTCGGTCTCCCACAGGGACGCAACCGATTCATATCAGGTACCACTATCGGTTGACCTTCAGACATTGGGAAATAATGAAACTCACCAATAGGTGTCCATGGTGCAGCATAACAGTTAGAAATGGTGTTCATCCAGTACACTGTATCAACATATGCTTCCCATGATATGTTAATAGAGACACATGTTGCGATGGTGTGTGAGCATGGAAACCGTAAGGCCTGAAAGTTTCCACATTGACATTGCCTCGTTTCTAGTAATACCACCATTTTTTCACTAATGCTATTTGTAATGGGGTTCGTCTTCTCTTGAACTTCAAATCGAGAGTCGTCTCGTCGAAATAGACAGACATGATAACCAGAAGTTTCTTCAATATTCTTTTCAATCTCTCATTGAAAATGTCTTCCGTACGTTAGCCCCTGATTTATTCCATCCGATGCTAGTTTTTGTCTATGAACAAAGTAATTCACGCAACGATATAATGTCTCCTGAACTAGGGCAGTTATAGGTAGCTTGAGAATCCATTTGAAGACACCATTGATGTACTCTACAATGTTGGTGGTCATGTTCCTGTACCTCTTCCCCCCATCATATGCCAATGTCCATTTTTCTTTTGGAATTCGCATCATATAATCGTAAACTTCTTCATTAACCTGACAAATTTGTTCAAAAAGTTCTTCAAACCATCATTGATCAGACTCATATGATACACAGAATAAATGATATTTCACATATTTTGAATTTATCTTTACGTTGATATACAAAAAAATAACAAATACAATGCGTACCAAGTCTGGTGATTGCCTTCTTCATCGATTCATTGTGGAATTTTTTTATGCAAGTTGCTAGTAATGTGTCTAATGCAGAATCGATGATGTGCATTTGGGTAACTCCATGTATCAGGATCTGCATTGATTGCCTCATTAATTTCCTGATGCTGATCAAATATCAAACAAACACCCCGAATGTTGGGAAAATGGTTGTTGATACATGCCAAAAACCAACTCCATTATTCATAGTTTTCTTTCTCTATAATGGAAAAGGAAAGCGGAAGAGGTAAACTATTTCCATCTTGGGTTTTCGCAATCAACAATACGCCCTTGTATTTTCCATACAGAAATGTTCCATCAATCTGAATAAACTGTTTTCAGAAACGAAAGGTGGAGATACAGGGAAGGAATGCCCAGAAAAACCGATGAAATTCAACACGAGATGGATCAAGTCGATTATCGTTACATACATGTTCGTTTGTATCTAGATGGAAGAAAAATTGGTTATAATGCCTCAGTATGGATAGTAATTGCGGCAACACCTGATATGAGTCATCCCAATCACCATAGACCTTCACAATTGCCTTCTATTTCACCTTCCATGCCTTATTATAGGAAATCTTATAACTGAATGTTTGTTGTATCCTCTCTTGCACAAGGGATATCGAAACATCTTGACATGTCCTAATCATCTCAACAATAATGGATGACACAAAGTCTGCATCCAATGAAGTATAATCTTATGTCAGGCTTGGATGAACGCAAGTATGAGCTTCCTCAATCCTCTAGATTCTCCAACCTCCAAATGAAATGCCTGGAATCGCCCTCAATCGAAATCTACAATCATCCCCATATTTCTCACATCATATGCCATATTTTCTATGGTCTGATTCATACACTACATAGCTATAGTTCCTCTCAATGTGAAATCTCTTTAGCGTACTTTTTAATGCATATTTACTTGGAAAATTCCTTCCAACATATAAAGTTTTATCCATCTCACTAAACCTATCTCGTATAACTCCAGGAAACTCAGTTGTCGGTGTGAGAACATTATCTTCAAATTCAGGCACACATGTCATTGCTTTTGAACAAGATGCAAAGAGCGGTGGATGATTTATTGTAGGTCGGTCATGATGTATAACTAATTCATTTCTTGAAACTTCCGTTGTTCCTTCCTCATCAGCACTACTATCACCATCTGTTTCGTTATTGTAGGTTCCGGGCACAGCGGAAGCACGTTGGTGGGTTTTCCCAACTTTAATTTTAACGTTAAACAACGTTCAATCTGAGATCCGTCACGATATAAAATTCCAAATCTTCGGAATAGAACGAATAAATAAAAGAAAAGAAGAGTCCTGGAACCCTTGAGGAGGATCATCATATGTTGATTATAATTAATTTAATTAATGCATAAGAATTACCTTGTTGGAATTCTTTCTTCGTTGATGTGTCCGGTCACGATTCAGTGATCCGTCGTTGCATCATAGAATCCAAGTGTAGGATTCCTCTAGCGGTGATCCACACGTGTGTCGCGTATCTCCGGACATCGCCGAAGGGATATCCGGGTGCTAGCGCGGAAGAACCTTCGCTTGCGATGTCCGCCTTCGACCGCCTTGATCCGGTGGAGGATATTGCTCTCGTAACTTGAAGGTGTTCTTGGTGGAAAGGGAATTCTCTATTTGACATGAGAGTATTTTCAAATCCGTTGTGCACAACAATGGCTCTAATTCTATGAGAATAATGTAATTGGGATTATAATACTTAGAATAATAAAATGAATTAATTGCCCGAAAGAATTTAATCAATTTCATTTAATTCTTAGTAATACCACATGTCTTAATAATGACAGTTGACCATCATTATTACTTGACATGTGCCCAACGTATTACATTTAATATCATTTAATTAAATAAACAATATTTTCTCACAAATCCTGAAAAACAAACTACACGGCGTGTAATTTTATTTTTTCATTTTATTTATTTCCTCCACCATATTTATTAGACCTTGAGTAATGACTATTTATTTCTTAAATAAATGTAACTACATTACTCGCTAATAAATATATATTATTTTTCCCACACTATATTCTCTGGAATAACTAGTGTCGAAACAAATGCGATCAGACATCCTTAAATAATTATTAAACCACAGTCGGGAATAATATTTATTTAACTTGTTAAATTAATATTTAACTGAGATACATGGACACACTTAGTGTGTGACCCTCTAGGCCTCTTTCTCAGTGGCATTAGGCTGAGCCTGCCTAAAGTCCAAGGTTAGCATCTAACAACACGTCAAGGCACCCATAGAGATATAAGTTAACGCCACAATGACGTGTCACCTCCTACGAATGCTTATCGTGTAATATAATCCCTTTGTCTCAATATCTCCAATCAAGCAGGTTGCATGCTAGTGCCATCAACCCATGTTCTTGATTATTCTTTCTTTGACTTCCCGAAATTGAACTTTTCCATACCTTACCATGTCCATGGATTTATTTAGGCTATATCAATTCCATCAAAGGGCCTGAGATATCTACTTCCGTTATGGAATGAAAGGGAAAAATCCTTTCTTGCATTATCTATTAATGTAGTATTACTCGTGACACACCCAACATATCCTACCTCGCTGAAAACAGTATGTCGTCACAGTTTTCGTCAATAAATCTAAGTGCACGAGTTGTAATACCCATTAATAATAATCTTAAAGTCTAAGGACCAATACACACATCCGTAGATAGGAACATCCAATGACACTATGAAATGTGGATTTCCTACTGGCGGGTCTCATTCTCATAATATCCTCCTGGATATTACCAAGGGTGCACACCATGAGAATTTGCCTCAAAGTTTTATGAGTCCTCACCCCTAATGACCTGTATTATTTGTGTCCTTCAAATAATATCATCCGGCCATAGAACATACATTCAAGAACAGTGTTATGGTACTTCCAGGTTCTCATCATAGCAGGGATCTGCTACGACCCTTTAATGCAACAGCTATCCTTATAACATTATCACATGACATGTCACACAGAAGAACAATCAAGATGTGATAATGAATTTATTTAATGAATAAAGTACAAAGTAGTTGGTTCTAGACCACCAACTCCAACAGTTGTTACGAAACTCCTCATCTGAAGTCGGGTTGACATGTATATTCGGGAGATCAAGTAGGTTATCATCTTCTGCATCATTTGGAATAGTCTTAACTTCATGGGGCGGACTATCTTCAATGACTCTTGTAAGTCTATGTCTTTGTACAATTGGATGTTGTTGTTGTATATTAGAAACATCAACATATAACTTCATCATGGTACCATTCGACCGTTGAGAAAACAAACCAACTATTTTGATCCATTGCGCATCATCAACCAATGGAAAAGCTAGATGCCACAATGTTGATGGGAACTGCAAATGTCTATAACTCATTGAATTGATCTTTTGATCGGGTCCTAGATTGAATGAGCCATGAATTCTGTCTTGAAGGTCACTTAGTGTTACACAATCAGTTGTATTAACCACTGTTATTGGTTGTGTACTGTAAGAAGCTCCTTACTCAGTTTGAATAACCTCCCCATAGCAGTACACACAGGCAAAAATTATGATCTACGTAAAAATAGTTTTCTGATCAAGATTTTGATAATGTAAGTGACATTCAGAATGATGGTTACCAATATAAGTTGGATTTTATACTTTAAAGATGTAATTAAACTACTTATTAAAAATAAGTTGGATTTTAACTCATGTTCAAATAATAACTATTACTTCTAAACTATACAATCTTTATGATACTTAAATTTCAGAAGATCTTATATCCTAAACTAGGATATTTCTTATGATACTTACTAAATTATTAATTAGTTATTCAATAACATAGTAGAGTTAAAATATAAATAACATAGAGTTAAAAAATAAATAACAGCATATTTTGAGCTTCTAGCCTTTCTTGCAGTGAATTGAATATTAAAATTTCAGAAAACCCGTGGTCACACAGGATTTCTAAAATTTTGATATGAAATTCACTGAAAGAAAATATAGAAGCTCAAAACATGTTTTTATTTATATTTTAACTCTATGTTATTTATATTTTTAACTCTATGTTATTTATATTTTAACTCCATGTTATTTATTTTTTCACTTTCACTCCAGGTCGTTTTTTAACTATGTTATTTTTTAACTCCATGTTATTGAATATCATTTGAATCGTAGTTTTGTTTTTAATTATTAATTAATTTCTAATTAATAATTCCTAATAATAACTATCAACATCATTACTAAATTATCAATTTATCATTTCTTTTCTTAGATATTTTAGTAGTTTATAAAGAAATATGCATATCTTAAGCAAATCCTCCAGGAGTGTCAAACCAGAATGCAGCAAAGCCCGTTATTGTGCATCAGTTCTCGTTCGAGTCTAGCTCAAATCAGTATTTTCAGATTTTACCCCTAGGTACATCTGTTCCAGAGCCACATTCACTTGTTTGTATCCAGACAAGGATTTGATTGCTTAGATAAGATAGTCTTTATGCTACCAAAATTTCATTAAAAGAATCCTAAATTAATTTATACTAATGATAATTATAATTCCTAAATATATATAACTAATTAAACAATCTAATAAACAAAAAAATTTAAAACTAAACTACTAAATAATTAAAATATTTAACTATAAACAATTCAACTAAATAAAAAACATTAAATTTAAAAAAATATTTAACTAAAAACAATTCTACAAAATAAAAAACATTAAATTAAAAATTATACCTCTAAAATATTTCCAAAAATTTCAAACCGCAACCTTCACCACAAAAGACAGAAAACGAGAGGCAAATGAGCGTTTGAAAGTGAGGAGAAGGGGAGGGGGGCACTGACCTTTTATAGGGCACAGAGGCAAAGGCGGCACCGCAGGTGCCACCTTTCTCAATGTCGTCAGGCGAAAGGCGGCACCACGAGTACCGCCTTTTCCATGTCAGTGATCCGCACCGGTAGTGCAAAGTTGGCATCCACGATGCCGCCTTTCCCTCGAAATGCAAAGGCGGAATCCACGAAGTCACCTTTCAGGCGCATTTTGAAAAAAAAATCACCCTAATCTTTTTTGTAATTTTTTTTAAATGTATAAAAAAAACTCTTGAAAAAATTATATGCTGTTGTGAATTATTAAATTATGTAGATGTCATCAATCATAATAAATGGGGCCTTTTTCATTTCCCAACAAGACTCTTCATTTGGCCAACCCTTTGGTATTCCCACCGTTATATTTGGTTTGTTGTAATTGATATTGACCGTTGGATCAACTTTTTGTATTCTATAAATATGGTGGTATGATAATGGACAATGGTGGATTTCGTGTGGCCATATACTTGTGTTCTTTCTTTCTTGTTCTATTTTAATTGAGACATTTTACTTCGCCATCATCATTCCGAGCAATTGACATCGCCATACGCTTTCTCTTCGCTTCACCTTCAAACGACGAATTTCACAACACGTTATCAGCACGACTGCTCTACGAAGTAAAAAGGTTAGTCATCTCAGTAAGATAAATTTTCCCATGGAAAATATTGAAAATCATGGATTTCTACCTCTTGAAATTTCTGGAAAGAATTACTTGTCGTGGATTCTGGATGTGGAGATGAACCTTGATGAAAACGGCCTCGGTGAAGCAATTAAAGTAGGCAATCACGCTTCCACTCGAGACCATGCCCGAGCCCTAATATTCCTCCGCCATCACCTCCATGGGGATCTGAAAAATGAGTACCTCACGGTGAAAGATCCTTTAATGCTGTGGCAGAATATCAAGGAGATGTATGATCACCTTCGACTTGTAATACTACCAAGAGCAAGGTTTGAATGGAGCCATTTGTGATTCCAAGATTATAAATCGGTAAGTGAGTACAATTCCGCAATGTTTAAAATAACATCGCAACTCAAATTATGCGGAGATACTATCACTAATACCGATATGTTGGAAAGAACATATTCTACTTTCCATGCCTCAAATGTCATTCTGCAACAACAATATTGTGAGAAAGGTTTTACAAAATACTCTGAATTACTTTCTTTCCTTCTTGTTGCTGAACAAAATAATGAACTCCTGATGAGAAATCATGAATCCTGTCCTATTGGTGCGACTCCATTCCCTGAAGCGAATGCGACTGCTTTTAATCAAGGTCATGGAAAGAACCGACATAATCGAGGCTGAGGAAAGTCATTTGCTCGAGGTGTTCATACACCAAATGAGAAGAGGAAGGGGCACCACCAGAAGTGGTCCAATGACGAACAACCACAAATAAAGAAAGCTAAGAGTGATGAAAGTAACTGCTTTCGATGTGGCATGAAAGGGCATTGGTCGCGTACCTGTCGTACGCCAAAACATTTTGTTGATATCTATCAACAATCTATCAAAGGAAAGGAAAAGAATGCTGAAGTGAATTTTGCTGACCAGGCTTTGAAATATGATGATGATATTACAAACTTTGATATTTCCGACTATTTTTCACACTCTGAAGGTGATGAGCATATTGATCAATCATGAATGCTCATGACAGAATCAAAGTTTGATTTTTGGTTTTTGTATGTTTTTGGTTGAAATGAACAATGATTTTATGACTTTGTAATATTTTTAAATATTGCATGTTTTATTTTGGTTTCTTTTATTTTATTACTTATATGCATGTTTATTTTCTTTACTAGAAATGGATGATATAAATCGGTCCGTTGGGAATAATTTCCATGATGAAGATATTTTTCTTGTTGACAGCGCAACGACACACACAATTCTTAAACATGAGAAATATTTTATCACTATTAAAATGGGTAGTGCTCATGTGTGTACTTTAACCGGTAGTGCACAATTAATTGAAGGCTCCAAAAGAGGAAAAATATGTCTACCTGGTGGTACCCAGATTATGATAAACAATGCTTTATTTTCTCCCAAGTCTCGACGCAATTTTCTAAGTTTTAAAGATATTCGTAATAATGGATATCACATCGAGACAATGGATGAAGGAGGTGCTGAATACCTCTACATAACAAGCATTAAAAATGAGCACAAATTGATTCAAGAAAAGCTTTTGAGACTTCCGTCCGGATTGTACTTTGTCAATATTTGTACAATTGAATCAAACATGGTAAACCAGAAGTTTACCAACCATGGTACATTTATTGTATGGCATGACCGTTTGGGTCATCCTGGATCAATAATGATGAGGAAAATAATTAAATGTACTCATGGTCATCCATTGGTTGATAAAAGGGTTCTTACGCCCCATGATTTCTCGTGTGCTGCTTGTTCTCAAGGAAAATTAATCATAAGACCATCACCATCAAAGATCAGGATTGAATCCCCGATGTTCATGGACCGAATTCATGGTGATATATGTGGACCAATTCATCCACCATGTAGACCATTCAGATATTTTATGATCATGATTGATGCGTCAACTCGATGGTCCCATGTGTGTTTATTGTCCACTCGCAACCAGGCGTTTGCAAAATTACTTGCCCAAATAATAAGGTTAAGGGAGTAATTCCCTGATTATTCAATCAAGAATATTAGGGTTGACAATGCTGGTGAATATTCATAACATGCTTTTAATAATTATTGCATGTCATTGGGAATAAGTGTTGAACATCCTGTAGCTCATGTTCATACACAAAATGGTCTAGCTGAATCATTTATAAAGCGATTACAACTTATCGCTAGACCATTACTTATGAAAACTAAATTGCCCATTTCAGCATGGGGACATGCAATTTTTCATGCAACAACACTGCTTCAAATAAGGCCATCAAGCTATCATGATTATTCTCCTTTGCAATTAGCTTGTGGTCATGAACCAAATATTTCACACTTAAGGATATTTGGTTGTGCTGTATATGTGCCTGTAGCACCCCCGCAATGAACAAAAATGGGACCCCAAAGGAGATTAGGGATATATGTTGGTTTTGAATCTCCCTCGATCATTAAATATCTTGAGATTATGACAGGAGATGTATTCACAACAAGATTCACTGATTGTCATTTTGATGAAAAATTATTTCCAACACTCAAAGGGGGAAATCAATCGACTTCAAAAGAAATATCATGGAAATCAACTTCATTATTACACCTTGATCCTTGTAAAAATACGAGTGAACTTGAAGTTCAAAAGATCATTAATTTGAAAAATTTAGCAAATCAATTGCCGGATGCGTTCAATGATTCAAAACGGGTTACAAAATCATATATACCTGCTTTGAATGCACCGGTAAGAATTGATGTCCCAGAAGGACAATCTGATGGTATTTCCAACAATGCTTCCAACCCACGCCTGAAGCGTGGAAGACCACTTGGTTCAAAAGATAAAAATCCCCGTCAAAGAAAGGGGAAACAACCTATGTTGGTTGAAGATATGAATGAATTTGAAGATAATTTAAATGTACAAGAAGTACATGAACATGATCAAGAGGAAATTTCAATAAATTTCACAAACACTGGAAGATGTTGGAACCCAGTGGAGACCATTGTTGATAACACATTTTCATACAATGTAGCCCTTGAAATTATGGATGAGGATCAAGAACCTAAAACTATTAATGAATGTCATGAAAGGCCAGATTGGGATCAATGGAAAGTTGCAATCCAATCTGAGCTAGACTCACTTGCTAAACGTGAGGTTTTTGGGTCGATCATGAAAACCCCTGAAGGGATTAAGCCTGTTGGATACAAATGGGTATTTGTGAGAAAAATAAATGCAAATAATGAAGTCATGAGATATAAAGCACGACTGGTTGCTCAAGGCTTCTCACAAAAACCTGGGATTGATTATGATGAAATATACTCTCCTGTAATGGATGCAATAACCTTCCGATACCTCATGACGTTTGTTGTACATGAGCAACTTGAATTAAGCCCGATGGACGTAGTGACTGCATATCTTTATGGTGATATTGATAATGATGTTTACATGAAAATCCCTGAAGGATTCAATTTTCCGGCAAAATATCCCGGATCTCGAGATCTTTATTCAGTTAAGCTGAATAAATCATTATATGGATTAAAGCAGTCAGGGCATATGTGGTATAACCGTCTGAGTAAATATTTGATGAAGGAAGGTTATAAAAATGATCCAATTTGTCCATGTGTCTTGATTAATAAGATTGGATCTGAATTTGTGATCATTACAGTATACGTTGATGATTTAAATATGATTGAGACTAATGATGAACTTTCCAAAGCAGTGGAATATCTGAAGAAAGAATTTGAAATGAAAGACTTTGGAAAGACAAAGTTCTGCCTTGGATTGCAAATTGAGCATCTTAAGGATGACATTTTTGTTCATCAATCGCGTTATACTGCTAAAGTCCTACAAATATTTAACATGAATGAATCACATCCATTAAGTACACCAATGGTTGTACGATCTCTTGATCGTGATAGTGATCCTTTTAAACCACGAGTGGATGATGAAGAACTAATTGGTCCTGAAGTACCATATCTGAGTGCTATAGGAGCACTGATGTACCTTGCAAATAATACAAGACCTGATATATCATTTTCTATGAAGTTATTGGCAAGATATAGTTCTTCTACTACTCGTCGGCATTGGAATGGTATCAAACATGTATTAAGATACCTTCAATTGTCAAAGGATCGAGGGATAATTTATTTCAAATCCTTAGAACCGAAGTTGGTCGGTTATGCTGATGCTGGATACTTGTCTGATCCACATAAAGCAAGATCTCAAACTGGATATGTGTTTACATATGGTGGAACTGCTATTTCTTGGCGTTCTACAAAACAAACAATTACTGCGACTTCTTCCAACCATGCTGAGTTGATTGCTATTCATGAAGCAAGTCGAGAATGTGTTTGGTTGAGATCAGTGATTAATCATATTCGAAATTGCTATGGATTAGATATGAATAATAATATTACCACCATATTATATGAAGATAATACTGCTTGCATAGCACAGTTGCAAGGTGAGTTTATTAAAGTTGACAGAAGAAAACATATCTCACCAAAATTCTTTTTCACCCATGACCTTCAAAAGAATGGTGAGATTGATGTCCAGCAAATAATGTCTTGTGACAATCTCACAGATTTGTTCACAAAGACATTTCCAACTTCAACATTTGAGAAATTGATTTATAAAATTGGAATGCGAAGACTGAAAAGTCTATCATGATTTTGTGAGGGGGAGTTGGGAACGCTGTACTCTTTTTCTCTTAATCAGTTTTTCCCACTGGGTTTTCTGATAAGGTTTTTAATGAGGAAACATAGCATGGAATCATTTTAATTTGGCTTCACTTGTTTTTCCCACAGGGTTTTTTTAAGTGAAGATTTATATTAGATTACATGGGATTATGACATCCAAGGGGGAGTGTTGTGAATTATTAAATTATGTGGATGTAATCAATCATAATAAATGGGGCCTTTTTCATTTCCCAACAAGCCTCTTCATTTGGCCAACCCTTTGGTATTCCCACCTTTAGATTTGGTTTGTTGTAATTGATATTGACCATTGGATCAACTTTTTGTAATCTATAAATATGGTGGTATGATAATGGACAAGGGTGAATTTCATGTGGCCACATACTTGTGTTCTTTCTTTCTTGTTCTATTATGATTGAGACATTTTACTTCGCCATCATCGTTCCGAGCAATTGACATCGCCATACGATTTCGCTTTGCTTCACCTTCAAACAAGGAATTTCACAACATATGCAAACAATTGTGCATAGGGATACAAGTGTGCGAAATACCGGTCCGATGGGGAATGAACCCTAGGAATCCTGCGGACCCATCCCCCATGTCAGCCTCCTCAACGGACAGGCACATCGCTACGTCCACCTCGCCCAGTCCACCCACTCCGCCACCCCCTGCATTGTCTGAGCTCGCGCTGCCTCCCTGCATCAGCAGTCCCGGCCGCGCCACGTTCCTGCCTACTCGAACCCTGGCCGCCATCCCAGCGCGCTTCCCTCCAGACCCCGCGGTCCCGCCTCTTTCCTCACGCCGCAGGTGAGCCCCTGGTCCGCAGCTTCCCGACGCTGCAAACCCTTACAGCTTCCTGGCTACTTTGCCTCCCTGCTTACTTAGCCGCCGCATGGAACCCCAACCCCTGACCGCCGACCACCACCCCTCTCACCCCCTGAACCCAGCCAGCCTTTCACCTGCCTCCCCTCACCAGCCACGCGAGTAGCCTGACCTAGCTGCCTAAACTAATTTCTCACGTCCCCAGTGTCCCCCCTCGTTTGTGAGAAGCTCACTCGTTCCGGCTGGTCACCTCGCCGCCACGCCATCCCAGATTGGAAAAAAAAGCGCGGATTGAATTTGTGTTTATCAGAGGATCGCGTGCACGACAACATGGTGTTTTTTTCATGCAAGGATCCAGACAGTCACCTTGATTGTTTTGGTAACACCAGCGTGGTTATTATATCATATTATTATTATTATTATTATTGTTCCTGTTCTGTAATCATCATGTCTGGCCAATTTTATCTATGGAGAAATTATTATGCATGTCAAATTCATTATTTTATTTTCACGATTCAGATTTTTTTTTGAATTGGACTGCATAACTGTAGAAAAATCTCCCCAGGATGAGTATTTATTAACCCCTGGTTCTAGTTTCCATCTTATAGCTATTAGGGGAGTGCGCTCGAGGCCACATGGTGTGGTACGTATCGCTAGGTGCATCAAATTTAAACTTTATAAACCTTTTAACTACTACACTAGAGGAAAGTACGGGTGATCCATAGGGAATCAATGTCTTATTATCAAACTTAGTATCTCTCCTAATATATCTGAAGTCTTGTCCTAGGGTGTTATAGATAAGTTAGAATATTTTATTAAAATTTGAATCTGTGAGATGAAATAACAAGACTCTTTTTCTCACAAAATCAAATCATCTATTTGTCCTACAATCACATGAAAAATATTTCTTATTAGGTGTCACTTAAAAAACTTGGTAAGAAAATTCTCTTTTCAACGACTTGGATTTTGCCGGATAACATCATGTATCCAAGGAACATCACTATCACGAGCATAAAATTGCACTTTTTGTGGATTTCATACGACATGCTTTCCTTTAGAACTCATAGCACCTCCCTCACATGTTCAAAATGTGATGATATTGTCAGGATAAATATAAGAATATCATAGAAATAAACCACGACAAACTTATTAATGACCGGTTTTTATCACTTGATTCATGAGTATCATAAAGGTGCTTGGGGTGTTGGATAATGCAAATGGAATCACTAAGCACTGTCACGACCTTCTCCCACAAAGTGTACCCCTTTTGGGCTGGCAATGGGAGGAAAGAGATAATGAAACCCGAGTTCCGTCTCTAGTAGGACTCAGGTTGGTGACTAGCACTGAGGGTATAGTATACACACAGATGATAGGAATTACCCTCTAAGATAACACATGCGAAAGAGAGAGATAAGACAGACACCAACAAAATCCTGCTCAAACTACAAAGTAAAAGAAACCCAAGTGAATATATGTAATGTCATTCAAGAACAACTACAAAAGGGAAAACTACAAGTACCAAAAGAAAGTAAAACAGCAATGACCATGAAGCCCAGACAACTCCTGCAAAATCCGCAAGGTAGTAGTAAACCAACCTGATCTCCAACCCACTTCAACTGACCTGAAAAATAGTTTATATATATAGGGTGAGTATAACAATATATTTAGTAGGATCCTTCCCAAATCCTCTCATTCAAAAGTAAAGAAATCTTGCTAAATCATAGTGTACAATAGGTGAAACTAAATTGTCACATAAACATGTATAATAAGCCCCCAACCTCACCATGGATACTCTCACCAAGTATCTCACACAAGAGTATATAATATAATAAAGAATATCAAGGGATCTCTGATACTACTTCCCCACTAGTTTGCCGCTCTACCCCAATGTCTCACATCCTGAGCATCTCTCTCAAAAAATGATAACCCGCAGACACCAGGGTGTAGCAACACAACATGCACCTCGTGCAGCACACCACCGCATCCACATAACCAAAAGTAACTAGGTAGTTTCTGGGAGCCACACTACTATAAATATGGCCTTTATCAGCGCTAGTAAAGTCAATTAACAGTGCTAAAAAAAGTGTTGTTAATCAAGATGAAGATAAAGGGGGGTTCCTTTTATCAGCGCTTAGAAAAGCACTGAAAGTTGAAAAAATATTAAAAAAAATAAAAAATATATATATTTGCAATTCTGGGGGGCTTCAACAGCGGTGGACCCTGTTAAAGGGGGGCCTCAACAGGGCTTGAAGCCCCCCTTTAATAGGCCCCACCACCCATGGTAGCCCACGCACACCCCAGACTAGCTCCACCTAGCCCCACCCCCCTTTAACAGCACTATGTAATTTCCCACACCTGTGCACACGACCTACCTCCCCCAGGATTCGAACTCGATACCTCTTGTTTGCGTGCCTAAGCCTTTACCACTCCACCATATTGCTTTGTTTTTCATTTATTAATATATCTATTTATATATATATATATAGTAATATTTACTCATATATTAATATATATGTATATTTAGTTATATTAATATATATATATATATATATCCGTATATTGATATATATATCCATATATTACTATATATATATATATAGATATATTAACATATATATATATAGTCATATTAATATATACATATATATTTAGTCGTATTAATATATACATATATTTAATTGTATTAATATATATATATATATATATATATATATATATATATATCTGTATATTAATATATATTAATATATATTTTTATATATATATATTTAGTTATAAATTTTTATCCGTATATTTATTTATATATTAATATATATTAATATATATTTATAAGATTGGTTTTAAATACATTTATAAAATATGTTTTCTTATGTGTGTTTTTATAAATAAATAAATAAATACATACATACATACATATATACAATACACACACACATAGAGATATATATTATATGTATATCTGTAGGTATAATTATACATATTTATGTATATTTACAAATTTTATATATTAATATGTATATACAAAAGTATTAGAAATGAGGACTCGAAAAACCTAACAAATCACAGAGTCACTGAAAAAGGAATAACTTCCGCTCTAGGTGTCTGTTTCAGCTCTGTGAACAGTCAATCTGAAGATCATGGAACAAACTACGATAAAAAAGGTGTCAGAGGCCGAAAAAACACACATATCAGAAGTTATGACCATTTTAAGAAAAAATTGATAGGGGTCCGGACATGGAAAATGAGTTTTGGAGGCCTTCTGGTTGTTTTTTGGGATTTTAGGGTCCTAAACATGACATGAACATACTTTAAATCATCTTGATGCATAGATCTATTCGTTTCCTTCAATTTTATATGTGGTAGAGCCCAAACGGACACCCGGAGTGAAAGTTATGGCCATTTGAAGTTGAACTTTTTTTGGAGTGCTATAACTGATATATCTTTAGTTCCTCTGATCTTCTAATGGTTTCAACTAAACGTGGTCATAACTCATTTCACAAGCTTCGATTTGACTAGTTTCAGTGCTCAAATGGACAACCAAAGTAGAAGTTATTCCCGTTTTAGTGAGTTTTTGGTTTCTTAGGTTTTTAGGAGATACGAGAGTTGCAAAATTTCAAACGACAATAACTTCTGCTCCGAGTGTCCGTTTTGGCACTACCACATATCAAATAAAATCTTGTGAAAATTAACACACTTTGGTGATCACCGAAACCCCTTCTCACATTATTTGAGGTTTAAAAAGGACTAAAAATCCTCTGAATGGTCATAAGTTTGGCTCCGAGGGTCCGTTTTGCCATAACTTCTGCTCTGGGTGTCTGTTTTGCCTCAACCACATATCAAATCGAATATTATGACCATAAATACACTACGGTGACTATTGTAACTCCTTATCATATTCTTCAAGGTATGAAAAGGTACTTAATCCCTACAAACAACCATAATTTCTGCTCCGGGGTGTCCATTTTGGGTCTACGACATATCAAATCGATATAAAACATATTTTAAAAAATATTTATTATATTTATATCAATATAAACATACTTATATATCAATATATTATTTTTATGTTTTTTTTGAAATATACACATTTATCAGCACTAGTAAAATGCATGCTAACCTCCCTTTTTTAGCGCTACTAAAAGAAGCACTGATAAAGGGTGGCACTGCGGAAACCCAGTTTTGTGGCAGTGCCACCACAACCCGAATAATGTGTATCATACAATGAGTATTATAACTCAAGCCATTACATCCCATATTCCAAGTAAGGATCCTTAATCCATCACAACCTATACATGTTACACCTATAATAGTCCATAGGAAACTATATCCAGAATATATTTGTGAAAAATAACCACAAACCATTATATCCCTCAACACAAATATATGGGGAAAACTAACTGTCATGCATATCAGCACAAGTAACTACCAAGAGAATAGTGTAGGGTCAAAGGGTGTCATCAACCATCCATCCTCCCACTGAGATGTTGGAAAAAACACTCCCATGGTTCAAAATCTTCAGGGTGTCAGTTTCCCTAACCGACAGGATGGAGTAGCGTATAGAAACACGAAGAGTAAAAGATATAATATAGTTCACAACCACACTATGAGCATAACCCAGTCTTAGACTCAACTACAACTCACATCTTGACTCCCAGATTCCACTGCTAAGACTAGATATCCTCTAAGCACACAACCATTTTAAAGAGCTTCATTAAGCTACTTTGTCCCTTTTCATTAATTTTATTTTATGTTAATGAATTCTTTAACCATTAATTAACCATCATCATTTTACACATTCTATTACATTAGAATTTCAACAAAGATCCATTCCCTCCAGGAATAACCAAACTGAGTCCACGTCTTCTCAGAATCACAACCTCAACATTGTATCCCAACATGCTTCAAACCCATGGGTTAAACAATTATTCATTTATTAAAAAAATTACCACTTTCCATATTTCCATATTTCTAGGTATTCTAGGAAAACATTCAAAGCTAACAAACACAAGGGGATCAACACGATGAGTATATCAGCTACCCATCATGTCTTTTCCATCTATATTAGGAGTGTATACCCATACATCCTCGAGAAGCTAAACACAGAAATCACATGACATACCCTGTGCGTCTTCACCTCTTTTGGAAGGAGAGTAAGAAAAAAAAGCTACCTCAAGCAGTGGGGAAAGTAAAATAGATAAAAAAACAACAGATTCAACAAGCATGTAACCTTTATATCAATGGGTAATCCCGGCTTCAACCTGTTCTATCATCTTTGGTGTCCTCCCCGACACCCACATGCATAAAACGATTCATCTCGCCACTCTAGGCATCAATTTCTACCATAATGACTGGGCCTCCTTGCCCCCACAAAGTGAAATAGCCCTCTAGGCTCATCCATCCCGGGCCCACATCACATCACAAGCAATAGGAAACAAACATTGCAACGCGCTCTTGGCCCCAAAGCAAGGAATTCAACCTCCACACACAACGAGCTCTCACAACTCCAAAGCACAAGACACTTGACCTTTATAATAAGAGGGAAACTCAGGCCCTAAAATGGCATTATATTTTATTCATACAATCAGTTCTCATTCCATATTTAATTAATCGATTCATTATCGTAGGTTCCAACTACAAAAAACCTAAGAAACAATCTTCTCAAGCTATCATAAATTAATTAAACAGCTAATTTAACATGCCTTTAATACTTTTATCAACAAGAATCAACATACTTCAGGTTCATCAACCAATTCAGTTAAACATGCATATCTGCATCAATTTGATTATTATCAAATTACAACAACAATTAGATTCATTAACATGCCTCTTTAAATAGTTATCCAATTAATTATAAATTAATTCTGACTTTACATTCTTTACCAATTTTCATCAAGAGAAATGTTCTAAATCAATAATACCATAGATATCACACTATCTTGAAAAAATAGGCAAATCATTATCATGGTATAAAGCAACAATATTGATATGTGATCAATACCAATTTTTTAATCCGATTCAAATAATTATTATGTCAATTTAATTACGATCCAAAGGAATAAATCATGCCATCTATACGGTTTCACGTAAATAAAAACAGAATAAATGAACCCCCTATGTCAAAAGGTCTTCAATGTTCTTCACTTGATAAAGAACCATGCAGCAAATCATGATCACCTCTCCCGCAATGACTGCATCCACCCGAGGATGCCGCGACACCACCACACCAACCATCAACTGAGAAAGATCCATTAGAAAGATGGAGATCACATGCCATCATATAGAAAAGAGAAATGCGAGGAAATAGATTGAGGAAACCAAAATAATGGAGGTAGAACATACCTTATATCGAAGATGGATCAACACTTTCTAGTTTCACAAAAATAGGGGGTGCGTATGCAATAAGAAAAACTCCAAGGGGAACACGATCCAAGGCTACAACACAACACACGAATCATAATGGAGGAAGAACTCTAGGAATATTGTACCAAGGAAAAACAATAATAAAGAACAAGGCAGAAGGTATCTTGGCCCCTTGAAAATCTAAATGGAGCAGCGGTTCAGATATGGTTTTGATTTTCCATTAAAGGAGGATTTAGTCAAGATTACGCATTTTGACCGAGTAAGGAACTTGGACCCTTGGGAAAATTTGGATAGGGTTTGTGGAATTTGTATTGACCTTAAATCCCTTAAAACAAGGCTTTTAATTCATTTTACATCAAAGATAATATCAAAGTGGCGAAACTATAGGAAACTGGAAATATTGTTCATGATTCACCGTTGGACGAGGAGTCACCATTAGAGGAGTCACCATTGGATGTGTCACCCTTGGACGACTCACCATTGGATGAGTCATCATTGGATGAGAAACCATTGGAAGAGTTAATGTTGTACAATTCACCATTGGACGAGTCACCATTGGACGAGTCGCCATTGGACGAGTCAGCATTGGACAAGTCACCATTGGATGAGTCACCATTGGACAAGTCACCATTGGATGAGTCACCATTGGATGAGTCACCATTAGACGAGTCACCATTGGATGAGTCATCGTTAGATGTGTCACCTTTGGATGAGTCACCATTGGATGAGTCACCATTGGATGAGTCACCCTTGGACGAGTCACCATTCGGTGAGATATCGTTCACCGAGTCACTATTTAGTGAGGTACCATTCGGAGATCCACTATTCATGAGTTATAGTTCGATGATCTACAATCATGAGTCACCGTTGCTGACTCCCCAGTGAAACAAGCTACCATTGGAAAACTAGAAATTTTGGTAAAGTGTTGAAATAAGTCACCTTAACCTCCCAAAACACCTTAAACACCTGATTTTCAAAAAGGAATAGACTAGAGTGGTCTGATCCATTACATCAGATACCTCTCAAAATATTATCATCCTCGAGAATCCAAAACTAACTCAGAGAGGAAACAAAAAAATGGGTCTGAACAACCACCTTGTGAGATACCTCTCAAAGCTCTTTCCACCATAGGAGCTCAACCGCTTCATCAAGGAACAACATGAAACCATGTGATAAAAAAACCAGATCCTAAACACTCACCTACAGAAGATACCTTTAAAAAGAGAGTAAGCCATAATAAAAAAATATAAAGTAATCTCATAAACGGAAAGGGGTCTACAACCACCAAACGAACAACGTTACAATAGAAGAGCTAAACACCAAATAGCTCGGGGTACTGAGTGTGTATCTAAAAATAACATTCCCAGGTAATCTCCTCCATTCCACCATTCCTCCACAATACATGAACTAAGGGGATATCATGCTTGCACAATAACTTCTCCTTGCAATCTTGGATCTCTACATGTCGCTCCTTGAAGGTTGCATCATCGTCAAAATCGATCTCTCCCCAATCGATGACATGAGAGACATCATGAAGGTAAATACGGAGTTGTGACATGTGAAAAATATCATGTATCTAGCTCATCTATAGGGGAAGTGTTACCCGATATGCTACTACTCTAACACAAGACAAAAATTAGAAAGTCCCAAAAAAATGGGGAGAAATATTACTCCCGTGACCAAACCTTCACTGCCTATGATAGGGAGTCACCTTCAGAAACAAGTGATCCCCAATAAAAAACTCTAGATGTCTCATCCTATAATAGACATAGGACTTATGGCGATCTTTTACTACCTTCATCTGTTCGTGAATCACCTAAACCATCTCTGTTGTACTCTGTACCAATTCTAGCCTGAGAATTGCTTACGCTCCGATCCTAGTACAACACAATGGAGAACAGAAAGGTTGGCCATATAGGGCTTAAAATGGTGTCGTACCGATGGTGGAGTGGAAAATATTGTTGTAAGAAAACTATACCAAGGGAAAGTGCCTCATCCATGAATATCCAAAATCTAGGACATAATAGTGCAACATGTATTCAAGAGTCTAGATGGTCCATTCTATATGACCGTCCATCTACAAATGAAAAATAGTGATAAGGAATAACTAATAACTGAAATCATAATGAAGACATCTCGACACCATAGAGGTAAAATGAGGATCTTGATAGGAAATGGTCATCCTTAGAACTCTATGGAGTCTCACCACCTCCTCCAGATACTACCTCGACAAAACACCCACTGTTCTTTACTCCTTGATCTCTATAAAGTGGAATGATTTTGTAAAATGATCCACTACTACACATATAACATCATAGCCTCCTTGAGATCAAGGTAAACTGGTAACAAATTCCATTGAGATGTCCTCTCAATTCCACTGAGGAACATCTAACGGCTGGAGTAAACCACCAGGAACACAATGTTCGACCTTCACCTTCTGGCAGGCCAAACATCAAGACACAAAATCTACAACTGCATGATTCAAACTAGGCCACCAAAATTGACCTCTCAAAGCTAGGTATATCTTTTTCATGCCAGGATGTACTTCTAAGGGTGAACTATGGAACTCTCTGAGAACCATCTCATGCGGCACCAAAGAAAAGAAAAACCTTCCCTAAAACAACAATTGGTTTTGTTTATCCTTAGACCAACTATTAGGGGCCTCACCACAAACAACTGGGTCTCTATAGACCTCCACCCCAAGATCCCCCAACTGGGACTCTTCTACCTGCTACACCAGAGATAGCTGCACCATCATATGAAAAAGAAAACCTATGCCCCAAACTTCTCCCATATCTAGATGTAATGCTGAAAGTTATCCCATCACTCTCTAGAAATCACTTGATCCACACATTGCATTGCTATGTGACTTAATGCTCAACACATTGGTTACAACATTCCCCTTTATAGGTGTAAATGAAATTTTGAAGTTGTAATATTTTATAAACTCCATCCACCTATCTTGTCACAAGTTCAATTCACTATGGGAGAAAATGTACCTCAGGCTCTTATGATCGCTGAAGAACAAAAAATGCTCGCCAATGAGGTAATGTATCCATAACTTCAGGTCAAACACCAATTTATACAACTTGAGATCCTGAGTGGAATAGTTACATTCATGGGGACCCAACTTCCGATGCCCGTAAGAAAAGATCGATCACTTTTACATCAGAACACAACCAAACCCCAGACACGAATCATCACAGAAAACCTCAAACTTAACTCCTTATATTGGAAGGAAAAGAACGAGAGCACTAAAAAACTTCTCCTTTAGATACTTGAATGCTTTCTGACACTGGTCGGTCCCCATGAATTCCTGATCCTTTATGTTCAAAACTCTTAGAGGAGTCACAACTCGTGATAAATTGTCTACCAACCTCATATAATATCTAGTAAGACCAAGGAAACTTCTCAATTATACTAATATCTTGGGGGATGCCCAAAAAATAACTATTTCTATCTTTGATGGATCCATAACTAATACCAACTAGGATAAAACATTCCCTAAGAAATAGACTTCTCGAGCCCAAAACTCACACTCCAAAAACTTCCTAAATAGATTCTCATGGAGAAGAACTCCCAAAATAGCACGCAGATATCTGGCATGATCCTCCTCAGATGTGGAGTACACAAGGATTTCGTTGATAAAAAACACCAAGAACTTATCTAAGAACTCATGAAATACAACGTTCATCAACCCCATGAACATAGGTGGGGAATTAATCACACTGAATGGCATCACAATGAAATCGTAATGCACATGATGATAATAGAAAGCAGTCTTCAGGATATCCTCATCTGTCACACAAATATGATGATATTATAACCACAAATCAATATTAGAGAACCAACTTTAACCCTTCAGTTGGTAGAATAAATCATCAATCCATGGAAGAGGGTAGTGATTCTTCATGTTCACTTGGTTTAAGTGACGATAATCGATAAACAACTACAAACTGCCATCAACCTTCTTCATGAGCAAAAATGGTGCACCCTATGGTGACACACTCAGCCCAACAAAATTGCACTGCAAAAAACCACCGAGCTATATACATAGATCTCATAGATCAAAAGGTTTCATCCTATATAGATACATCGAGATAGGAGACACGACTAGCTATAGATCAATCCCGAACTCGATCTCTCATCAAGGGTGTAATGCTACAACCTCCTATGGAAAGACATCATGGAACTCTTACATGACCATGGGAAATGTAAACTGATAAACCTATGATGAACTCATCATCATCTCAACCATTGGGGATGATAAGGATAGAACATGCCTCTGGCCCATCTGAGGGTCTTTCTCACTAATAAACACTACTAGCTCTCCATCAGCATCTAAGAACAACACTTACCTCTAGAATAAATCCACGATAACCTTCACTGAATACAACTAATACATTCTAAGTATGAAATCATATGGTTTTATTCATAAACCTAGGAAAATCTCCCCAAGAGTGGTGCTACCCCAACACTAGCTCATAATCTCTACATACTTCAAACAAGTCATATTGACCTCCAAATGGAGTAATAAATGCCGAGGGCACTAAAATCATCTCTACCTCAAGTCCCAAGGTATGGAAAAGGTAAGGTGATATGAAGGAGTGATTCGATTCTGATTCAAACAAGCCATGCACCCAAGTAGAAAAAAACAAAGGGTACCTCGAATGATGTGTGGCTCGCCTGGAATTGGCAACGCTGATGCATGAAGCTGACCATGACCTTCTCCACAACCTCTCTGACCCTGATGATGACCACCTTCATTCCTGATATCTACTCTCTAAGGATGGGGAGAATCTCGAGGCTATCCTCTACCTAACTCATCTTCTCTCTACTAATCCAAATCTAGTGAAACCTACTAATTCTGCCTTAGCTGGAATTGACTCAATGGAAGAAATTGAAGTGGAACACCTAGCACACTTATTGCTAAGAAAGGTAAGGCACTGTCACCACTGATGACATCGACCTCCACAAGAAAACAAGCGTATGATCCCTTGGTATAGGCATGAGAGCCTCCTCCCTTAGAGAAACAAGATACTGAGTGTTGGGACCTACCCCCAATTGATCAGAAACTCTTATGCCCTTAAAATTAGGAACCCAATACCACAACTATACTTTATGCGGAATCCTAAAAACTCCCCTCTTGTGATGATATAGTTATGTCTAACATCCTCTCAATGAACTTCTCACTTTCCAGCACCTTGAGATATGTCATCAGTATAAATGGGGTGACCTGGCACTGGATCTCTAGATATAAAGCCTCCTCGAAATACCTTGCCCTATCCTCTTCATTTGGAAATAGGTATGAAGCATATTGTAGAAGGTTCCTGAAACAGATCCTGAACTCTCATACACTAGATCTTCCCTACCAAAGGGTAAGAAGCTCCTGGTGACTTGATGCCTTCACAATCAACGAAATAAACTCAATCCTGAACTAGTCTCAGAACTTATCCCACGAGACTTCCAACTCCTTGTGATCCCCAAGGAACAAGAACCACCACTACCTCGCTGCCCCATGTAGTATCATCACAACCAATGATACCTAGTGCTCCTTCCAAGCATGGATCGAACTTAAAGTTATCTCAAACTCTTCCAACTAGTCTTTTGTGACTACAAATAAAAAGGATCCATCATACTTCTGCAGACTCTGGCGCTGAAAATCTCAGAGTGTCCTACTCCAAGCATCATTATCATCAACCTCAACTTTGTTGTGATCTTCTAGTGCAACCTGTTGGACATCTTCTATGTGAACCTGATGGGGACTTCAACCTAGATCCATACCTACAAAAAGAAAAACAGTTATATCTCATAAAACTAGAATATGAATACCTTAACATTAATTATTTGGTTTCATTCATTTTAGGTTAACCTCTCTCAAGGTATTCCCATTCAAACATAGGCGCAAATAAGATTGATGCATGATACTTTCCTAGGTCTCTACCCTAAAAAAAGTATCACCTCATTTAGTATCCATTAAAATCTTGAAGATATATGCATCAGATCATAGGGGGCCCTAAATACTTATGTCTCAGTCAGTATCCCATGTTTACAATGCTTGCTAAACTTAGCTGACATTGTTTCCCTACCAACCCATGTAACCTCACATGTGCCTAACTCTAAACTCCAAACTCCATCCTATCCCTTAACCAGACCTATGATACCAATTTTTTCACAATCTCCTCCCCACAAAGTGTACCCCTCATGGGTCGGTAATGGGTGAAGATAGATAATGGCACCTAACTATTGCCTCCAGTTGTCCCTGGGTTGGTGACTAGCACTAAGGGTACAATAAACACACAAATGAGAGACATTACCCTCTAAGAGAACACATGAAAAAGAGAGAGATAAGACAGACACTAACCAAATCCTGCTCAGACTACAAAGTAAAATAAACCCATGTATGTAATTTAATGCAAGAACAACTACAAATGAAAGGGAAAATTACAAGTACCAAAATAAAGTAAAACGATCGTGACCACAAATCCCAAATAGCTCCTACAAAACCCACAAGCTAGTAGTAACCAACCTGATCTCTATCCTACTCCAACTAACTTGAAAAATGGTTTATATAAATATAGGGTGAGTATAATAGTGTACTCAGTAGGATCCTCCTAAAATCCTCCCGTGAAAAAGTAAATAAAGCATGTTAAAGCACAATGAACAATAAGTGAAACTAACTCGTCACCTAAATAGATATACTAAGTTCCCAACCTCACTATGGATAATCTCACAAAGTATTTAAAAAAAGAGTATATAATAAAATAAATAATGTCAAGGGTGCCCCACTACTACTTCCCCATTGGTTTTCTGCTCCTCCCCAACATCGCACATCCTAAGAATCTCTCTCAAAAAAGGCTAGCCCACAGATACCTGGGAAAAACACCACAACATAAACCTCATGAAACACACCACCACATCCACATAACCAAAAGTAACCAAGTAGTTTCCAGGATCCACCAGAGCCTGCATAATGTGTATCATACAATGAGTATTATACCTCAATCGATTATAGTCCATACGTCGAGTAAGTATCATCAAGCCATCATAGCCTATACATGTTACACCTATAGTAGTCCATAGGAAACTATATCCAGAATATATGTGTGCAAAATAACCACAAGCCATTACAGCCTGATTAGCCACTAAATAAGGCTAATATTCATTGTTAATATATATAATATTCATGTGATTTATTATTCATAAACACCATTTTAGTGCATTTTACACTTTGAACATCATTTCACATTATGATTGTAATTCCTTCTTAAAATGCACTATTATGTGGTACATTTTTGAACATCATTTAAAGTACCCAATGATTCATCTGATTTTAAGGAATGTAATTATCCATATTTTAATTTTATATTTTGGTAAATTGATCTACACTTCAATATTAACATGTTTCATTCATGTATCAATGGAGAATTCATGGAAGAAGATGGGGATATTTTATGACGAAAGGAAGCAATTCTAGAGAAGGAAGATTGGACACCATCCCACTGATGAGAATGTGGGACCCAAATTACAAAACCATTGAAGCCCAAATTTCTTGGGATTATATAATAAATATATAGTAACAAATAATTTTTCATGATACAGTGCTAATTTGGCCTCCATGGAGGTCATTAAGGTGGCCCAATTTGAAGATAAAATTCTGGCCCAGATTCTGTGGCCCAGACAAAATCCTACCAATATAATCCTATCTCTGAATCCACTTCTCTAAATGGGCCCAAATTTTACATGCGGTTAGGAGACATCCGGGGGTTAATTTTATTCTTCTATGGAACACTATAATTCTTCCATATAGAAGGTCTTCCAAGCGCGTATGTTCGGTGGATGAAAGCTGGCTTCCACCTCGGGTCAAGGGTGGAAAAATCAACTCTCCCTCAACTTTCCACCCAACTATGTCCTACCATAATCAAGTGGGATGCTTTGTACTATTGGAGGCTCGACCCAAGGCTCCCAAATTTCCTATTTAAGGCATTGGTGGTGGAGGATTTGATCATCTTTGAGCTTTGTTTTCATCTTAATGTTATGCTGCCAATTTGTCTTTGTAACGTTCTTCCTTCACATGTAAGTTGTTTTAATTCATCATAGTTTCTTAATAAAAGTTCTTCTTCTCCTCTTATTATATTGTTATAAATCTCACTTTGATATTATTTCCTCAAGGTGTGAATTTATTCACATCAAACCTTGTGAAATTATTCACACAACGGTGGAGTGATCATTTTCTTTTTATTGTTTTCTTTTCTTCTTCAATTCCTCCCTCATGAGTCTACTTCCCACTTCCATTGAAACCATAACATCAATAGAGGGATAAAAAACTTATGGTTTGATCTAAGGGAGTAGAAAGGGGCTGGATTGGATGTTATTTATCACCCCATTAATGTCTAATCACTTCTTTAATTGAGATTTTTTTTGATGATTTTTAAACTCCATCGTCCTTGTTGAATTTAAGGCCACACATTTCAAGTGCTAATATGAAACTTTACCTTGAAGTGCTCAAAAATTTTATCCTTCAAGTGTATATTTGATTAGTATTAAAGGGTGTAGGTATTAAACCAGTAAGTGATGATGTTTTTTTATCTTCTTAAATGAACCCATCTCAAATATAAGATATTGAAATCATTGAAAAGGAAATATGTCCAATCCACCCCAAGTGATAACCTAGGATCAACTCACTCTTTTAAATTGAATTCACTTAACACTTTTAGTGTTCACTTAAACCCATCTAAAATCAACCCAAAGTTGGCCACTCAATAGCCAAAAATAGTCCATAGAATGTACGTGTCCATAGGTTACTTCTTAGGTCTCTGAGGATTCGACAACCCAAGAAAAAATACAAAGACCGTTCTACCTTCTTCTCTTGGGTAAATTTGAGCGTGAACCACAACCCTCGACACACATATATGGGGAAAACTAACTTCCATGCAAACCAGCACAAGTAACTACCCAGAGAAGAGTGTGGGATCAAATATGGTAGTTAGCCATCCATCCTCCCATCGAGATGTTGGGGAAAACACCCCCTGGGATTAGAATCCCCAGATTCTCAGTTGTCCTAACCGACAGGGTGGAGTAGCATATAGAAACACAAAAATTATAGGATATAATATATCTCACAACCACACTATAGGCTTAACCTAGTCTTAGAATCAACTACAACTCATGTCTATCAGACTCTCGATCGCCACTACTAAGACTAAATATCCTATAAGCACACAACCATTTTAAATAGTTTCATTAAGTCACTTTATCACTTTTTTATCAATTTTAATTTACATTAATTAATTATTTAACCATCAATTAACCCTAATCATTTTACACATTCCATTACATTATAATTTCAACAAAGATCCATGCCCTCCAGGCATAACCAAAATGAGTCCACAATTTCTTAGAATCAAAACCTCATCATTGCATCCCAAAAAGCTCCAACCCTATTGATTAAAAAATTATTAATTTATTAAAAACATTACCACTTTCCATATTTCCGTATTTCCAGGTATTCTAGGAAGACATTCTAATCTATCAAACATAAGAGGCTCAACGTGGTGATTAGATGAGCTACCTATCGATTATTTTCCACCTATAGTAGGAGCATAGACCCATACATCATTGAAAAACTAAATATAGAAAGTACGTGGAATACCCCATGAGTCTTCTCATATTTTGGAAGAAGAGTAACAAAAAACAGCTACCTCAAGCAGTGGTAAAAGTATGGTAGATAAACAAACAACAGATTCAATAAGCATCCAACATTCATATCAATGGGTAAGACCATCTTCAACCTGTTCCATCATCTCTGGTGTCCTATTAAACAACCAAATGCATAAACTGATGCATCTCACCACTCTAGGCATCAACTGCTACCATAAATACTGGGTCTCCCTACCCCCACATACGACAACATCCCTCTAGGATCATTCACCCTAGACTCACATTACATCACAAGCAACACGAAACAAACATAACAATGAGATCTTGGACCCAAAGTAAGACATTCAACCTTCACACACAATGATCTCTCACAATTCCAAAGCACAAGTCACTTGGACTTTACAACAAGCAGGAAACTCAGTCCCTACAAAGGCATTATATTTTATTCATACAACCGATTCTTATTCCATCTTGAATTAATTGATTCATTATCATAGGTTACAACTATGGGAAACCTAATAAAAAAGATTCCTAACAAATAAAAAATAAATTAAACAACTAATTTAAAATGAATTTAATGCTTTTATCAAAAAGAATCAACATGCTTCTGATTCATCAAAAAAATCAGTTAAACATCTATATCTCCACCAATTTGATTATCATCAAATTACAACAACAACTGGATTCATTAACACGCCTCTTTAAATAGTTATCCAATTAATTATCAATTAATTACAGCTTTACGTTCTTTACCAATTTCCATCAAGAGCAACATGTTAAAGAAAACAAGGAATAGATATCACACTATCTAGAAAAAAGAGTCAAATCGTTATCATGGTATAAAGCAACAACATCACTATGTGATTGATACCAATTCTTTAATCTTGTTCAAATAATTATTATGTCAATTGTATTACGATCCAAAGGGATAAATCATGTTATCTCTATGGTTTCACGTAAATAAAAATAGAAGCAATGAACCCCCTACATCAAAATGTTTTCAATGTTCTTCGCTCGAGAATGAACCACACAACAGATCACAATCACCTCTCCCACAACAACTACATCCACTCGAGAACATCGCGACACCACCGCACCAACCAAAAACCAAGGAAGCTTCATTAGAAACATGGAGATCACATGCCATCACATGGCAAGGAGAAACATGAGGAAATTGATCAAGGAACCCATAAGAATGGAGGTAGAACATACCTTATATCTAAGATGGATCGACACTTCCTGGTTGCACCAAAATAGGGGGTGCACATGTAGTAAGAAAAACTCCAAGGGGAACACGATCAAAGGATACAACACAATGCATGAATCTGATGGGAGGAAGAACTATGGGTGTCCCATACCAAAGAAAAACAAGAAGGAATAACAAGACAAAATGTATCTCAGCCTCTTGAAAATCTAAACAGTGTAGCAGTTTAGATACGGTTTAGATTAGCCATTAAAGGCATATCTGATCAAGATTTTGCATTTTGATAGAGTAAGGAACCCAAACCCTTAGAAAAGTTTATACAGGAATTATGGGAATTGAATTAGACTTAAGTCCATTAAAACATGGATTTGAATTCATTTTACATCAAATATATTGTCAAAGGGGTGAAACTGTAGGAAATTGGAAACACTATTCATGACTCACCATTGGATGAGTCACAGTTGGATGAGTCACCATTGGATGAGCCACCGTTAGATGAATCATTGTTGGATGATCCACCGTTGGATGACTCACCGTTGGATGATTCACCACTAGATGACTCATTGTTGAACGAGTCATCATTAGATGACTCACTGTTAGATGATTCATCGTTGGATGAATCACCATTGGAAGATTCACTGATGGATGACTCACTGTTGGATGAGTCACTATTGTATGACTCAATGTTGGACGAGTCACTGATGGATGACTCACTATTGGATGACTCACTGTTATATGAGTTATCATTTAGTGATTTACCATTCGGTGAGTCACCATTCAGCGAGTCACCTTTTGGTGAGATTCCATTTGACATGCCACCATTCATGAGTCACCATTCGGTGAGCTATCATCGCGAGTCACTATTGCAAGTCACTATTGCTGATTCACTCGTGAAATGAGATATCGTTGGAAAACCATAAATTTTGGAATTTTCATGAACCAACCTAGGTCAACCCTGAACCGGTTGCCTGAGCCAATCCACAACAAGGCTTGAGAGGCATTCCCGATCCTCCTGGGCTGACAACAAGTGCTAGGAAATCCATAGAGTACAAATGTAAATGATTTCTCCCAATGAAAATTAAATAAGCAGTATAAATAAATAGAACAACACAAAATGAATAAATGATAGGAAAAAGAAAGGATGAACAACATCACAACTAACCTGACCATGACCCAAAATCCATGTGGCCCTATGGGTCACTCTCCAATACTATAAGAAAATGTTACCCAAGGTGAACTGAGCCAATATAAAACTTGCACCAAGGCTATAAACAAGAAACAAGATATAGTCATGAGTATTAAAACTCAGTAGGCTTGCCCAATAAAATATTCCCAAAACACTACCTTTAAATAAAGAGTTTACTAATTTCAAGTTTGAACTACATTATATAAAATATGGACTTCACACACAATTTTCATTTTTAAAATAAGTAACAGTCCATTGCCCTATTTAATTTAAAAGCAAATTTAATGTTTGAAGGAAGAGGTGCATACATTTTTAAAACATTTTCACAACCAATTAAAATCCAAATTTAGTTGTTATCCTAGAGAAAGACCACACATGACACACAACACACAACAAGGGAAATGTAAAATTATCACACATAGACAAAAAACCGAGCTAAGAACCTCAATCATCCACCACATACAAATGAGTATGGAAGAAAACATGGGTCGAACCTAGGAGTTCGTAAACAATCCAGAATGTGCTATACATGTGACTCATTCTAAAGGCATGCCCTACCCAATGATGTCATAACATCCTAATGCCCGATCGTTGCCCTAATTTTCCTGTTCGTGGGGCCCAATCCCATAGAAATAATAATAGAACATCCCTTACTATGGGCCACTAGCCAGTGTGTGGTCTAAACTAGTGCAACAATCGTTCGCAGAAAATTCACTTATTGTGCTAGGTTCCTATGGAGAGTACTAAGTGGGGTGACCACCGATATCAAACAAGAAACCAATATCAAGCACAAGAATCACACCAAATAACTCACATAATGAATCACCCTTAAGAGACCCTAAGGATTAGTCCCTTGAGGGATTTCAAAACAACTCACTTTTGTCAATATCCAAATGGGCCTTATGTAATTTTAAAAAAAACATCATTTCTCAAAAGAAACCAATACATTTGTTAACGTGTCAGAAGAAAACATTTCTTATCAAAACATAACCACACTTGAAAATTCATGAATTATGTTTAAAAGGACAAACATGCATTTTATCACCATTGTGTGATAATTCATCAATAAAAATAATTCCAGTGCAATGCATAAAATAAACAGCTTCATTTACAGCAAAAAATATTCTAAAATTAGTTATTTAATATTATCTTCCATTTATTGAAAATCAATGAAATAATAAGTAATTAATAAATTCTAAATTTAAAGGCAAGTGCTTAGGGGACCTACCTTGGCTCACAGCTCGATCACAACAATGCGACATGCCTCACATCATGCACAAGTACCTACAACCGGATGACTATGGTGCCACAGAATTTACCACACCAACGTGCTACAACAACTGCAAAAATAACTAAACACACAGAAAAATTGTTTTAAAATAATACAAACTAATAAACAGTGCAAATACCACATCAACATGTTTTCAAAACATAATTCTCACCATCTACATTATTTACTAAACAACTTTAAAATTTATAATTTTTTTTTCAAAGAGTAACTCATGACTTTACACACCCAAAACCCCTTAAAAAACTCTTTTATGATCAACCACACATACTCAACATACCAGAACAGAATATGAATGACTTTCACATTCAAATAAACTAATTTCACAATTTAATGAAAAGATATTAAATAACAAAAATTTGGTTTCCATCAAAACACACCTTATTTAATATAAACATTGTACAGAGTATCAAACACAAACTAAATTATTTTTAAAAAATCTATATTCGCACCAATGTAATTAATAACAACATATGCTAAAATAATTATCTAATATCCTGGTAAAGAAAAACACAAGTAATCAATGTATTTCAGAACTTAAAGGAGAAAAAATGTAAAGGGATCATACCTCAATCGTTGGAGGACTTCTAAAAACCGGTTCGAAACCTCGTTCACACCGCAACCACACCTTTGAGGGAAAAAAACCCCTAATAATGAAATTCAAACAAAAAATGTAGTAATATAACCCTTAAATCAAAACCCCATCCTTGGTAGAACAGATAAGGAGTAAGAAAGTATTGGAGGGGAGGACACACTGGCAAGGGTCGCCGGAGGAGGGCTGTACATACCAGAGGGGTCTCACCTGTTGGTCAGGGGTGCGGTGATGGGAAGAGGCACCAAAAGGAGAGGTATGGTCGCAGTTCAGCTTAGCCATGGGTCAGATAGCACATATGGAGTGGCGCACGCCAAACAATGGGAGCAAGGGGCGTCGTGGGTCACTGGAGGTGGCCAAAGCTACTGGAGAACATGCCAAATTTGGCCACGACAGGGTCGAGGTGGAGTGCACCAGGGAGTTCGCACAAGGGGGGGTTGAGGGTCTACTAAAGGAGAGATGGGAGATAGGGGAGAGGGGTTCCAAGAAACCCTAATAAAAAATATAATAATAATATGATATTAATATAAGCACATTAATAATAATAATAATAATAATATCCATTTCATTACCCAAATATAATAATATAAATAATGATTTTGATAATAATGATGAAAATACTAATTTTAATAATAATAATAACAAGAATAAAAATAATAATATTATTATTATTCGCAACAACAACAACAACAATAATATTATTAAAACATTTTCTTTGGTTTATTTTAAGTGTTGGAAAACCGCGCGGTTACTCCGCGCGGCTCATAGAAATTTTAATAATGAAGGTAATAAAAATTATTTCATTCTTACTAATAATAAAATTCTTAATAATATCAATAATTATCATTTCATTTTACTATTAATAACAATTTTAATAATAATTTTATTATTCGCAACAATAATAATATTATTATTACGATTGAAACATTTATTTTTTCTCAATTTTAAATATTCATATCATTCAATTTATTTCATTTATTTGTATAACATATCCACGTGGCCCGTGCACAACTCAAGAGCCCATGCACAGACCGTGAGGAAACTTCTTTCCATCCAAAAGCAGTTTCACGGGTTCCCGGGCTGACTGCAAAACTTCTGCTAAACATGTGGTGCCTCTGCACCAGCCTAAATAATAATAATAATAATAGTAAATATAATTATTAAAGATAATTATAACAACAATATGATGATAAAAATAATAATATTTATATTCTCATTAATAAAATTATTAACCTTTAATTCCATTTTACATTTTCTTATTTTATTTTAACACCCATTTAAAATTCATTTCATAATTCTTTTAAATATTTAATTTATTTTGAAAACCAAGAAGGCCACACGGACTCCAAACCGTACCTTGCCCGTGTGGCCAATGATTCTAATCCCAAAATTCTGATCTTTAAATAAAAATTCAAAAAATTAAACAAGGAATCCCCCAAACCCCCACCCGATCCGGAACCAAGGCATAAATAAAACCCAGGTGTGACAATTCTCCCCACCACAATGATTTCCGCCCCTAGAAAGCCATAACAAGGCCAAACTCCATAATGAAAACAGATACCCCTTTATAGTTCAAGTAGTTTATCAAATAACGATATATGAATAGATCACAAAAACACCACCAACTAATGAAGGGATAATAAGAAGAACTCAGGAGACTGAGATGGACTCCCCACTAGGTGCTACCCACCCCCAAAAGATTAAACACCTCCAATTGACCGATCCAAAGAGACACATAACTTTCACGATGCTAAATCTATCCTTAAAACATGAAAACCTTAAACTTCAATAAATGAATCTCAACCATTCCACTGAGATGAAACTATAATTCTAACATGGTGAGGCCCGAACAAACTCCCTACCATAAGAAACAGGCCAACATTGAGTTCAATGAGACCCTTGATGGATCTCCCCACCATAAGAACTCGAGAGATCTAACAGACTTGAAGAATTTCCTGCAAAAAACAAAGACCACCCCCTCAATGGGGAGGGGAGGGAAGGGGAGGACCTAATTAATGGACTGAAAAACCTCAACTGACACATTCCAACAACTTAGCACTCTTATAAAAACACAAACCATGAAACACTAAGGATAGAAATTAAACCAAGGTCTTTTTACACTGTTAGGGTTCTCTTGACTACGTTCCAACTTTACTCTAGGGCCTAAGGCTGGATCTATGATTATTGAAGCATCTCCTGCCTCATACTCCGGCTTTTGAAACTCTCGAACAGAAATAACATATCAAAATTTCAAAAAACACACTTCTATTGAAATAAAAATTCAAAAAGGGTTTGACAACCACCATTATTACAAATTAAGGTAAATAAACACCAAAAAATTACAATAGGTATGGCTATTACATCCAAGAAACATGATAGAAATAAGACCCCAAACTGATCCCAAAAATCATCCTACTCCTATGAATGGGCTGGTGTGACCTTTGTAGAGTTGGGTTCGACTTCACAACGCTTCTTGGAAACACTCGACAGAACCACTTCAGGTAACCCAAGCATCCATAGGTGTGGAAGGTTCTTTGAAAACTCGAGCACACCAGATTTTTGTGACCCTAATCACCACACTGATGATAGATCATGACATTGTGCTCCAAAGAAGTTGACTGTAGGTCTAAAGGCTTCTTAATTCCCCCACCATCACCACCAGCATCAGACCGCTTATCATTCTTCTTATCGCTATCCTTTTCACTATTTCTCAAGGTCAGAGGAGGATTCACCATCCCAAATCCTCCTCCTAACTTAGCTTTAGCACAAAAGTCTTTCCTCACCATGTTGGAGAAGGTGGTTAGGTCGAGTTCCTCCACCTTTGACTTCAATTCAGGATGGATCCCAATATCAAAATGTTGAGCCTTCATGGGATCATTTTCTACATACCCTAGTTCATATGGGACTAGGTCTAAGAAGCATCAGTAGAATTCCAGAACTGATCCAACACCCTACTAAAGACTACATAACTTCATCTTCTTTCTCAGATTTTTCATCTCAGAGAAATATTGTTGGATGAACGAAGACTTGAAGAACTCCTAAGTAAGATCCCTCTAGGGCTTTATTCGAGTCACCGAATTCCACCATGTCCAGGATAGACCTTTGAGCATAAAGGTAGATAACTTTACCTTTAATGTCTTAGGTATCACGAGGAAAATAAAGTCCCTCTGAATTCTGTTCATCCACTCCTCCACTTTGAGAGGATCCATTTGACCATAAAAGATAGGAGGGTTCAACTTCCGAAACTCAAATACGTAATTTATGGGATGATAAACAGGAGGTTTTTCTAAGGATGCACCACCTGAAGCGGCACTTTGGGTATCCATCGAACCTCCTTGAGTTAAACACTAATAAATAAGGAAGCAAGGAACTTGATCAAAACAAGGTCATTATCATTTTAAATTTAACTTTTCACATTTCAAAACAAGAACCTTTAAAACCATTTTCCATAATTAACAAAAACAAAAAAATGATTCACAAGGGGAACTAGTGTCGATGCATGACTTGGTCATATGGTTGGAAACCATATGCCTATCACGACACCATCATGGAGAGCATTATAGGGTAATATCCCTGGCTCCACATGGCTTTCTAGGCCCTGTGAGCTCACAGAGGCCACTACCCAATTCCCTTTTCATATCCTAACATAAAATGGTTCACAAGAATCAAAGAACACTGACACACTTGAACATCCTATGGTAACATGAGATTAAGAATGACCAAGGGTTCATGAATTCCTTCTCATTCTTACACCTTGATCCCGACAATCCTACTCCTTCTACCTTGACACCCCAAATAACTATGGATGCTCTAATAAGAAAGGTCCACTTAAGAGCCGACCTACCTATAATACCATTTTGTCATGAACCAACCTGGGTCGATCCTGAACCGGTCGCCTGAGCCAATCTGCAACAACTCATGAGAGGCATTTCTGATCCTCTTAATCTGACGACAAGTGCCAGGGCATCAATAGAGTACAAATGGGAAAAATTTCACCCAATGAAAATAAACTAAGTAGTAAAAATAAATAGAACAAGTCAAAATGAATAAATGATAGGAAAAATAAAGGATGAAATACATCAAGACTAACCTGATACTGTAATCAAACGTCACCCAAGGTGAACCAAGCTAAGCTAAAACCTACACCAAGGCTATAAAAATGAAACAAGATATAGGCATGAGTATTAAAACTCAGTAGGCATGCCCATCCAACTATTCTAAAAACAATACCTTTAAATAAAGAGTTTACTAATTTCAATTTTTTACTACATTATATAAAATATGGGATTCACACACACTTTTCATTTCTAAAACAAGTAACATTCCATTGACCTATTTAATTTAAAAACAAATTTAATGTTTGAAAGAAGAGGTGAATACATTTTTAAAACATTTTCACAGCCAATTAAAATAAAAATTTAGTTGTCAGCCTAGAGAAAAACCACACACGATACACAACACACAAAAAGGGAAATGGAAAAATAGTACACACAGACCAAAAACCGAGCTAGGCACCTCAATCATTCGCTACAGATGAATGAGCACCAAAGGAAACATGGGGAGAACCTAAGAGCTCATGAACAATCCAGAACGTACTATACATGTGACTCATCCTGAAGGCATGACCTACCCAATGACATCATAACTCCCTAACGCCTGACCGTCGCCCTACCTAGCCTGGTCGAGGGGTCCAATCCCATAACAATAATAATAGAACATCCCATGCTATTGGCCACTACCTAGTGCATGGTTTAAACTAGTTCAACAATTGTTCTTAGAAAATTCACTTACAATGCTAGGTTCCCTTGGTGAGTACTAAGTGGGTTGACCACTGATATCAAACAAGAAACCCATCTCAAACACAAGAATCACACACAAAAGATTACAAAAAAAATCACCCCCAAGAAACCCCAAGGATCAGTCCTTTGAGGGTTTTCAAAACAACTCACTTTCGTTAAGATCCAAATGGGTCTTATGTAATTTTTTTTTAAAAACATCATTTGTCAAAAGAAACCAATAAATTTGTTCACGCGTCAGAAGAAAAAATTTCTCCTCAAAAAAGAACCACACATGAAAATTCATGAATTAAGTTTAAAAGGACAAACAAACCTTTTATCACCATTGTGTGACAATTCATCAAGAAAAATAATTTCAGTGCAATGCTTAAAAATAAACAGCTTCATTTACAAAAAAAAATTATTCTAAAAATAGTTATTTAATATTATCTTCCATTTATTGAAAATAAATTAAATAAAAATTAATTAATAAATTAAAAATTTAAAGGCAAGTGCAGTGGGGGACCTACCTCGACTCACAGCTCAATCACAACAACGAGACATGTCTCGCACTCACGTACATGTACTCATGACATGATGACTACGGTGTTGCAGAATTTAAATAACCAATGCGCCACAACAACCAAAAAATAACTAAAAGCATAGAAACGTTGTTTTAAAATAATCCAAATGAATAAATAGTGAAAATTCCACCACAAAAAAGTTTTCAAAACATAATTTGTACTATCTACATTATTTACTAAACCAATTTAAAATTTATAAAATAATTTTCAAAGAGTAACTCACAACTTTACACACCCAAAACCCGTTCAAAAACCTATTTTATGATAAACCACACATCCTCAACATACCAGAACAAAATACACATGATTTTAAAAGTCTAATAAACTAACTGAACAATTTCATCAAAAGATATTAAACAACACAATTTTTTTTTCAATAAAAACACACCTTATTTCATATAAACATGGTACAAAGTATCAAACACAAACTAAATTATTTTAAAAAAAACTAAATTCGTACCAATCTAATTAATCACAAAACATGACAAACAGATTATCTAATATACAGGCAATGAAAAACAGAAGCAATCAATGTATTTCATAACTTAAAGGAGAAAAAATACAAAGGGATCATACCTCAATCATTGGAGGACTTCCTAAAACTAGTGCGAAACCTCGTTCGCACCACAACCACACCTTTTAGGGTAAAAACAAACCCTAATATTGAAATTCGAACTTAAAATTGAGGAATATAACCCTTAAATTAAAAACCCATCCATGGTAGAACCCTAAATCGAGGGTAGAAGGAGCAACTAAGTACTGGAGGGGAAGCCACATCGGCAAGGGTCACCAGAGGAGGGTTGTGTGCGCCGGAGGGGTCACGCCTACTGGTCAGGGGTGTGGCGATGGGAAGAGGTGTTGGAAGGAGAGGGATGTTCGTGGGTCAGATCAGCTTCAGGTCATCTCGTATGACCGGAGGAGTGCGCTCTGGAAAACGGGAGCAGGGGGCATCACAGGTCGCCGGAGGTGGCCGCGACTGGGTGGAGGTGCAACGCACTAGGGAGATTGCGCAAGGGGGTTGGGGTGTGTTATAGGATAGATGGGAGATGGAGGAGATGGGTTCCAAGAAACACTAATAAAAAAAGATAATAATAATATGATATTAATATAACCACAAAAACAATAACAATAACAACATCAACAACAACAACAACACTAATAAAAAAAATACCATTTTCATTACCCAATGATAATAATATAAATAACTATTTTTATAATAATGATGAAAATAATAATTTTAATAATAATAAGAACAAGAATAAATATAATAATAATATTATTATTTTTCGCAACAACAACAACAACAATATTATTATTAAAAAAAATTATTTGATTTATTTTAAGTGCTGAGAAACCGCACAGTTACTCCGCACGAATCATAAAAATTTAAATAATGAAGGTAATAACAATTATTTCATTCTTACTAATAATAACATTCTTAATAATATCAATAATTATCATTTAAGTTTAATATTAATAACAATTTGAATAATAATATTATTATTTGCAACAACAATAATATTTTTATTATGATTGGAAAATTTATTTTTTCTCAATTTTAAATCTTCATCTCATTCACTTTTATGGAATCCCGCCTTCTTATTACATAACTTTTCATTACATTACAAGCAGAGGATCTTTAAAGTTTAGTGTCTTGGAAAAAAGGTACATAATACATGAAAACATATAACATTATTTTAATCCTCTTGAAAGGCTTCTTGAAATGTTCATCATAAGTATAATTACTACATCTCATAATCTGGGGACATACATCAAAGGAAAGGGTGAGCAGAAGGCCCAATAAGAAAAACAAGTGAAACAATTTACATGTGAACTTTAGCGATATCAACAAGAACATGGGGAATATCATAAAGGAATGATAAAGAGGAATATCATAATATTAATAACTTGAAACGTAACTTGAAAATGTGGCTAAAACATTTAATTTAGACATTCATAAGTATATCACCAAGTCCCATCCCCAAGGTTTCATAAAAATTACCAAGGTTATTCACCAAGGTATCATAAAACTTGTCATCTCTTGAGATTAATTTCTTTACCCAATGCATTGGAGTGATATCAGGGAAAAAACTTAATATTTATTTATTTTCATATCATCCACATCAATTATAATCAAACATTTCATAAAAAACCCAAAGAGAATAAAATAAATGGGCTTCATATCAAAATCGTGACGTTTTAAAAAAGTGCTTAAAAACAAGATCATTAGGTCATTTATAACACACAGAAAGGGGATAAAGGTTTTATATATTTCAATTAAAGAATAAAATATATCATTTTTATGTCTTTTTTAATACCCTTGGAAATGAAATAGTTTTGGGTATTCACATAAATAAAATAATAGAATTTCTGTAGGAAAAGGGAGAGATTTTGAGACGAAAATTCTGCAGCATAATGACTATGCAACATGATTTTAGAAAATATTAAAAGAGAGAGGAAAAGGGTATACCTTCCATAAATGAATCATTTTATAGTAGAGGGAAAAAATAAAATTGAAATAAGAACATGGTATGGAAACTTGAAAGACATACCACATAAAAGAGAACCTGAAAGGAAAAGAGAAGTGGAGAATTCCCTTATGAAAATTTGGCAGCCTAACAACGTCACTTAAAAAATTCATAAAATGAGTTGATGAGATAGAAAAGGGTCACTCATAATTTGAAAATAAAATGGAAATCAATAAGGATATAGAAGAACATACCCAAACATATGAAAATGGAAATTAAATGACATAACATAAAAGAAGTCTTTGACTAAAAGAGGAGGGTGAAAGGTTCCCTTACCTTGAAGAGTAACTTCAAAAACTCAAAGGTTGAGACCTTGGGGGGATTGAGGGAACCTTGGGAGGACTAATTAGGAGGTAAAAATACCAGATCTTTGTTGAGGAATAATTTAGAATGAAATAAATGAAGAAATGGGTTGGTATTTATAGAAAAAGTGAGGGAATATTTTATTAATTTCCAAGGGACACCTCATTAGTGGTATTTGCAAAACCATGGGCTTTAACATGGTATTTTTCCATGGTATTGGCCATTTGGGACACCTAATAACATATTTTATTCCTCAAGAGTCAACCAGAATTATCACATCATTAATGATGTCATTAAACTTACCAAAAACTCAAAACTGTATTTTTACTATTCACTGGAAATTCAATTATTTCAGAAAAATCCCAAAAATTCACCCTAACCATTTTTCGACATTTAGAATCCAAAAGCGAACTCAATTTTATAAAAATTAATTTCATTTTAAGTTAAATTAAATAAATAAGATACTAATACTAGTCTAATAATTTCTAAAACATTTATTTACTTATACTATGATATAGTTATATCACATTACCACTTAGGATGACTAAAACATATTTATACCTCCTTAGGTGATGTTACTATTCCATTGGTAAAATTTCTATTCATAAGGGTAAAATTACTATTCCAAAGGGTAAAGTTACTATCCATCAAAAAATTATTTTGATCTTATTGAACCACATTTGTTACCCGAATTACAACCATGTATGTCATATTTTTGAAAACCATTTTGCAGAAAAAGTTATTTAATAATAAAATATTTTTTACTATTCATAAAAAACACCATTCATAAAAAACTCTATTCATAAAATACTATTCATCAAATTGAAACTTCTTAGAAAACTTCTAAAAATTCATCCTAGGTTAATTTTGACATTTGAAATTCAAAAATGATGTTTCTTTTACCATAATAATTCTCTATGTATGAAAAATCTTTGAAAAGTACAATTTTTTACTTCTAAAATCAATTTATCAAATTTGTCTTATTTAAACATATAATTTATTAAGAAAATATATTCCTAAAATTGGAATGATGAAATAAAATTTTTAATTATTCCAAGGGATTACACAAAGTAACTAAGGCCTCATTACATAACCCCTTATAATGCTCGTATAGGACCTAAGAGTAAGGTGTAAAAAGGTGATAGAATCATGGGGTGGCTCATAAAACATTGCCCGAGTGGTGATTTCTATTAACTTGAACTTCTCTCATAAGTGATTATATTCAAGATTAACATGTTGAATTTTAGATTGGGCTTGGTACAGAGCAATGCCCAGTGACACCACCTCCTTCCCAAGCTCTAACAAATGGGATTCTTATGGATCAAGTCTACTAGATGAGGCCATCGACTCTTCTTTATGCAATAATAACCATTATTATTTCCATTTATAATCACTAATATTAACATTAATAATATAGTTTCCAATGATTATATTGAAAAACAATCATATAACAGTCGAAACCCCCACTTCATTAATAAAGGAATATTGTTTTGTTGAGTACAAAAAAATACATTTTCATGAAACAATTATTATTCAAAAATTTCAGGTCATTACAACTTTATTTCATTTATTTGAATACCACAGTCATGCGGTCCGTGCATAGCTCAAGCGCCCATGCGCGGACCATGTTGTAGCTTCTATTCGATCAAGAATCATCTGTACGGGTGCCTAGGTAGACCGCACAACTTCCGCTAAACATGTGGTGCCCGCGCACCAGCCTAAATAATAATAATAATATTAGTACTTAATAGAATTCTTAAAGATAATAACAATAACAACATAATGATAATAATAATAATTATATTTTCATTAATAATATTATTAACCTTTAATTCCATTTTACTTTTTCTTATTTTATTTTAACACTCATTTAAACTTTGTTTCATAACTCTTTTAAAATTTTAATTTATTTTGAAAATCGGGTAGGTAGAATGGTCTCCTAACCATGCCCTGCTCGTGTGCCTGATGTTGCTAAACCCAAAATGCTAATCTTTAAATAAAAATTCAAAAATTTAAACAAGGACACCCCCAAACACTGACCCGAGCTAGAACCAAGGAAAAAATTTAACCCGGGTATGACAGGAAAAGTGTTGAAATAAGCCACCTTGACCTCCTAGAACACCTCAGACACTATATTTTCATACAGGAATAGACCGAAGAGGTCCTGGCCATTGCAAGTACTCTTACAATCCCTCCTTGTTCTTGATGTTTTTTTAGGTCATAGGATTTTGGGAAGTCTTGAAATTTTTAACTGGATTTCCTTGACAACAACTTGGACATTGATTTGTTACATGATTAATTGAGAGAGTTCCTCTCAATATTTCAAGTTTTCTACACAAATTCCTCATTCAAGGGATAACATTGTTAAATTGTGGCCATGGCGGCACCATGGTGGCATGGTGCGGTATAATTTCAAAAATTGACCTCATAGATCTACATGGTGTGGCATAATGGTGTGGCGGTCCATGGAGGATGCAATTTTCATAGTAAAAATGGTGGGAAGGTATCATTTTTTTGAGAAAATAAAAATGGGGGATATTTTAAGGATTTTTAGGGTTAATTAAAAATGTTTGAGCATTAGATATTTTTAATATTTTTGTCCCACATAGGTAAGGATTATGTTTTTTACTCATTGTATCACCTATAAATAAAACACAATATTTCATTCTGAGGTAAAATTTTCATTCCAACATGGTATCATAAGCAATTTAGCCCCTCCCCATTACGGGGTTTTCCCTCCATGCACATCTGATCTCCCTACATGATGTCCCCCTTCTACCCTGAGACGCTGTATGAAAGTTCCTCTCCACCCTCATTTCCTATACAACTATGTGTTCCCCTAAGCAACAAACCATTCTGCCCCATCAACACCCGCACCTCCTATGTGGTAGTGCCTCCCAGCATGACAACTCCTTACACGATGCCTCCTATGTGATGACCCCCTATGCACTAACATCTCCCAACATGAATACACCCTCCTCATTTTCCCTCTCTATGTGACACAAATTCCATCCTCCACTCCTCCCCATGCACCAACCCCACTACCCCACTACTTATGCCTTCTCCCTATATGACATCCCAAACTGCACAGCCTTGCCTCACTACCATCCATGATCCTCCTTCTATGAACTAATTAATACCCGAATGCTCCAAACATTCACTTTAAACACATACTTTCAACCTGTTATGAAATTTCAATGCATTATTTTTGGGTAACGTGCATCTTCAGCACTCCACCATCCTCTTATGATCTTCGGGTCCATCTATGGAAATGTCATCACCCTTGTCAGGTACTATCACTACTTCCACATGTCTTATGGATGAACATCTCTATTCCTCCAATTTTATCATGTGTAGGAAGGTAATTATTATCACTTTGAAGGAAATAGATTACTATCCTCATCATTTTGCATCCCCTCCTGATCCAAAAGATTTCACATTCAGATAATGGGAACAGCGGGACAACAAGATCTTTTCTATGCTGCTTAAATCCATGGATCACTCGGTTAAACATGTTTCCAAGACTGCTAATACCTTCAAGGACTTTTTAGATTCTTAATTTCTTATGTTTTCTGATATATAAAATCTCCCTTTCATCTCTGAACTTTTTTAGCAGCTCTTCACTCTTAAATAGGGAACTTTCTTGATTCCCCATTATTACAGCAGGTGGAAGTTAATTGTTGATGAGATTAATGACTTGTGGACCATTTTAGATGGTTCTCTAGTTCCCCGATGCTCTCAATATACACATTATTCCATCCCTATCCCAGTGCCTCCAGATGAAACTCTTCATACTGTTGATCTCTCTAAAGATGAGTATCAATATCTTCAGTTTCAACGTGCTGGTACTTCATTGAGTGCTATGATTTCTCATAGAGATACACCCACTACTTATTTATCTTAGTGATCCACCTCATGGGTTCTCGACTCTGTAACATCAGAGAATATCACTGAGAATTAATGTATTCTTTATTTATATAACTTGACTTCAAATGGAAGTTCTATTACTATGATTGATGGTAAGATAGTACATATTGATAGTTATGGGAGTTTCTTAGTTACACCTCTCTTGATTCTCTCCATATTTTCTCTTGTTCCGAACTATCCTTTTAATTTTCTATCAATTAGTAAACTTACATATGACTTGTAATTTCGATCCATCTTATCCCCTACTTTGGTTGTCTTTTAGGAGGACGACTCAGGTTCTTGGTCACAACCGAATTTAGGGTGGTGTGTACATGCTTGACTTGGTCTCGAACCTTGCCTGTCTTGTCACCTCTGATCATGTCCTGTAGCTTCATTATCACCTCGATTATCCACCTAAACCCATTATTCAGTCATTTTTTCTGGATTTTGATCATGTTTCTCCTTTTGATTTTGAATCCTGTCATTATTGCCAGCTTCCCTGGGTCACCTATGTCCCCTGGGTGATTACTCATGCGTCTAGTTCATCTTATTTAGTTCATTTTGATGCATGGGAACACATTCCTAGTCTACGTAAACCGGGTTATCATTATTTTGACACCTTCATCAATGATTTTTCAAGAATGACATGGGTCTATTTTTTGAAAACTTGTTCAGAAAATTTTACTCTGTTTTGCTCCTATATCATGAAGTTCAAACTCATTTTCCACTAAAATTTGTTTTTTGCACTTTGAAAACAGCCATGAGTATTTTTTTGTCCCATTCTAGTCCTTTATTGATAACCATGGTATTCTATATCAAACTTATTTTCCTAATACACCTCAAAAAAATTGTGTTGAAAAAATTAAGAATCGCTATCTATTAGCAGTTTCTTTTTCTCTTTTATTCCAAATGAAGGTTCTGACCATTTTTTGAGGTGATTCTATTCTCATCACTACATATCTTATTAACAGACTTCCCTCATTAGTTCTATAGGGGTAAACTCCCTTCAATTATTTATTACCAACCTCATCACCACATTCAATACCTCTTTGCATCTTTGGATGTTTCTAATCTGTATGAGATACTCTCCCATACCTTTCCAAGTTTAATGCATGCACCCTCAAATGAAACATTCTTGGTTATTCATGAACTCAATGCAGCTATCACTACTTTTCCTCAGACTTGTGTGATTATGTCACCTTCGATGATGTTTCCTTCATCGAATCCTTCATCTTTTTTTGTTCTAGATTTCCCACAATACTTATGATCTTGTCCATATCCCTATGGATAAACAAGTTGTTGGCTGAAAATGGATCTATACCATGCATGTTGATGCTGATGAATTTGTTAATCATCTCAAATCTAGACTTGTTGACAAAGTTTATATACATATGTATGACATTCATTACTTTGAAACTGTCTCTCCTGTGACCAAGATGACATCAGTCCATTTATTTATCTGTCTTTCTGCCTCTTATCATTGTCCTCTTCATCAACTGGATGCAAAGAATGTTTTTATTTATGAATTTCTTGATGAAGAAGTTTATATGGAGAAAACACTAGGGTTTTTTGATTAGGGGGAGTCTTCTATGGTTTTTTTCATTCATCAATCATTGTATGGACTCAAGCAGTCACCTTCTTCTTGGTTTAGGAACCTTTGAGTGGGAGTTTCATCACAATCATGAAGAGTGGTGTTGACTGCCTCCCTAGATCACCTCAAAAAGGAGTGGTTTGAATAGAGGCATGCAAAGGGGTGTTGTAGTGAAACTCAGCCCATGATAAACAAAAAGACCACTACTTTGGGTGGTTTCCAACAAAACAATGTATGTATGTCTCTAAATAATAGTGGTTCACCACCTCAATTTGACCATCAGTCTGGGGGTGATAAGAATAAGTGAGATTCAATTTTTTTCCTTTATAACTAAAAATGTTTTGTCTAAAAATAGATAGGGAATAATGGATTATGATCACTCATGATGGATTTTTGAATACCATTAAGCCGAACCACCTCTTTATAAATTTTTTTAGCAACCCCGTTAATGGATAAGTGTTTCTTTAATGCAATGAAATGGTAATATTTTGATAAGCGGTCAACAACAACCAAAATTACTTTGGAACCTTTGGATTTGGGATGATCTGTAATGAAATCCATAGATAAATCATCCCATACCACAGTTGGAATTGGTAACAACTATAAAAGTCTCGCTAGAGAATGAGTAGAGTATTTGAAATGTTGGCATGTTTGACATCACTGGGAATAGTGTAAAACCTTATTGTGCTTACCAACCCAAAAATAAATTAGTTTTCATCTTGCGGTATGTGCAATAAAAACCTGAATGGATGCCATGAGGTGAGGAGTTAAATTAATATAATTGTTGGGGAAGCCATTTGGAAGTGGTGGGAAATACTAGTCTCCATTTGTATAGAAGGGTTCCATGGGAAATGGAGAACACATTGGGTGCTAGTGTAGCAGTTTAAAGTTGGTGAATGATGTGGGAAAGGTAGGGATTGACCTAGATATCGAAAGTAATACCACGACCATACTTCCACAGGGGAAAATGTTGGAAAAGAAAACATTTAGTGGTATCCGTCTTGCGATAGAGATCATCAACGACTGAATTGGAGCAGCCTGGTATGTAGAGGACCACAAAATAATAGCCCAAAATATTGGCGAGCTAATATTGTTGTTCAGCTATAGTAATTGGTGGCACTAAGAGAAATTTTAAGTTTTATTAACTAGAATATATGATAAAAATCATCCTAAAAAGTACGCACACCAATTATGAATGGAAAGCACCAGAGCCGTTATCTCCTTCTCTTAAGTAGACTCGAGAGGTTTTTGGTAGGTAAGACTTTACTGAAGTAAGAAATGAGGTGGTTGTACTGCCTCAATACTTGTGCCTAAACCATTTCCTACAGTGTCACATTCTACATCAAATTTCCTAGAGAAATCAGGTAGGTCAAGGACAGGGCAGTGGTGATATCTTTTTTTAACTGAGAAAAAGATTATTGTGCTACTGAGGACCAATTGAACCCAACATTGTTGGTTAATACAATTAATGGTTGGGTGATTTTACTGTAGTTGTGAATAAATTTTAAGTAGCATTTGGTAAAGGAAAAGAAAACCATGAGCACCCTTCACTGAAATAGGTGGAGTCCAGTTGATTACTTCTTGAATTTTAGTAGGATCCATAGCTATTCCATTGTGGGAGATGATGCGACTGAGATACTCAATTTCATGCTGGCAGAAACAAAATTTGTGGAAGTTGGAATTGAAACGATGGATGTGAAGTATCTAGAGAACTACATACAAATCCTGCATATGAGTCTACCATGCTAGACTATAAATCAATATATCATCAAAAAATATTAGGACATATTGGTGTAAGATGAAATGGAAAATATCATTTATGGTGGCATAAAATGTAGAAAGAGCATTTGAGAGGCCAAAAGGCATCACCAAGTAATCGTAATGACCATTATGTGTGCTAAAGGTGGTATTTTTGATATTAGTTGGAAAAAGATCATTTATGGAGGCTTAAATTGTATAAAGGGCATTGGAGAGGCCAAAAGGCATCACCAAGTAATCGTAGTGCGCATTATGTGTGCTAAAGGTGGTCTTTCCAATATCGGTTTCCTGCATTTGAATTTGATGACAGCCTGAGGTAAGATCCAATTTGGAAAAATAAGTAGCACTATGTAATTCGTCCTAAAGTTAATCAAACACCGATATAGGGAACTTATCTTAGATTGTATCCTTTTTGAGTGCACAATAATTAACACACATCCTCCAAGTTGCATCCTTCTTTTTAACCAACAGAACCTGACTTGAAAAAACATGGGTGCTGGGGAATATAATTTCCAATTAAAACAAATCATATACCTAATTCTCGATTTATGATTTTGTAAATGGGGGTAGAAATATGGAATAACTGAGATGGGCCCTTGTCTAGGGAACAAAACTATCTTATTACTGGTCTGGTGTTGTGGAGGCAAACCTCGGGGTAGATTGAAGACATCTTGGTAGTTGGTGAGGAGATTATGTAACTGCTGCTGCTACTGGCTAGGAGTCAAGAGGTTTTGTGTCCTTTATAAGGTATAAATTTTGGCCTAACCTAGGGGGTGGGTAGTGACCTCTTGATTAGAGGAGATAATATAGTTGGTTTCCCCCAGATATTTTAATTGTAATCACCATGAGTAAACTTTATTATCATAGTCTGCTAATTTATTTGAACTTCACCAAGAGTCTGCATCCAATCAATGCCCAAGAAAATATCAAGATTACCAATATAGAGGATATGATCATCGATATAATAATTATATTGGATGAGATGCAATTTTATGTGTTGGAATAACCCATGAGTCCACAATCTATGACCATCATCCAATTGAATAGGTTGTTTATGAGCTTCATGAACCACCAACCCTAGTATTTCCTGTAACATGGGGGAGACAAAATTGTGTGTGGAACCACTATCTAAGAGGACCAGTGGTGTAATGTCACCTAAATCTCCCTCAACATTCACTGAAGCTAAGTGTTCAACACCTTTAGCCTGAAAATAAGAGCTGGTCCCATGGTGGTCTAACACTTGATAGGCAAACTCAACCCAGGTGTCCTCATCTTCATGCTCCATGTCCATCGGGGGAATCCTCAGTAGTAGCCACAAAAGGAGATTCATCATCTGTGAGATAGATGATGTGGACCTGAGTGTTAGGGATTTTGTGAATTTGTTTTAAAGGGGAACCACAACGAAAACAAAATCCCTTATTTCAGCATTCCTCCCACTCCTGGGCAGTGAGATGGAGAACTTCGTGACCCATTATAGGGATTAACTTCAGTAGTGGGGGATCTAGGCATCTATCCGGATATGGAGGTGTCCAATTTGGTGATTGAGGGGGAGAGTGAAAGGGTTGTTTCCAGGCACTGTAATCGTGACTGGTTCTAAAGTGAGAGGTGGAGCTACGACCATGGGGGCCAACGCCTTTAGAAACTGTGAGCCCAACATGTCGAGCGAGGAAGCCGAGTATCAAGATTAGTAATTCACACCCAACTATGAATTTTATCATGTAATCCATGATGAAGGTATCCCCTCTGGGTGACAGGGCAACAATGAGGCTAGATATTCATATTTCTCAATGTAGTTGTATACCAAACTTGTTTTTTGGGGGCCTCTAATTTCTCATATGAGTTTTGAATTTAAATACTATTAAAGTGTTTCCTTAATTCAATCGTAAAGGTTAAAAAAATTACATGATGAAGTGATTCACCCAAAATAGTGAACCAATGTATAGAAACACCGACCATACACAATTAAGCTAGTGGAACCTTAGATTCTGGTGTGTGATTGATGTGGAAATTTATTTTTGTGCACGTTAGCCATCCGCACAGGTCAATCCCGTCAAGTATGGGAAGTTCGACATGGTGCGCCATTTAAGACTGGTCTGAATCATATCCAAGGCCAGTTGATGGTATTTTTTTGGTGCTGATTGTTGTTGAAAAGACTTCCAGTGGTTCATTTGTGGCGAACCAAGTGAGTTATTGATGAATGGAAGGCTGCCTTATCTTGGAGATATTTCTATAATTACTTATAAATTAGAGATGACATACTCCAAGGCTTTGTTGGGGTGTTCCACAACATTGAGGCATGTCTGGTTGCGAGCTCTATTGGTGGTTGGAAAAGGGAGGGAAGGGCGGTGGGTCAAACCAATGATAGAGACTGAGGACTGGAACAAGGGAGAAATTTTCCTATGTATATTTAATAAACACAAAAAAGTTATGAACAGGGGAAAAAATATAGAGAAGGCACCTCAGGAGAAGCCTAGCCTCAAACCCACCTAAGCCAGTACATCATTGAAATAGTTTCTTCTCCCCACTCTCACCCTCGACCCCTCTACTTATAGCCACCCAAACAGGGTATATTTCCCTAATAGAAACCAAATTGGGACCACTGGAATTATCCCTCAACATAATCATTACCCAGCTGTGAGTAGGGGACTAGTTCTGCTAGGATTTATTTGTCCTACCTTGAATATAATTTTATATACCCAGGGATGTCCCATGCTTTAACATTAATCTAAAATAAAAAATAATTCAACATATATTAAAAGTAACTTCCAAAAAAAATTTTGTGACCAAACTATAATTAATTGGACACATAAATCCACCTCAACCATTCATCTCAAGGGATATTGATAATATACATATATGATATTGACAATATCTATGTCTCATACTCATTCGATATTATTAAACCAAGATATTTTGTAGATTGGGTGATTGATCTATTTTTAATGACCACTCATTTTTTATAAACATAAATATGACATATAAATAAATTACCTCAAACTCTTTTATAGTCACACAAAAGAGTGAAACCAAAATGCTTAAGTGAAAATAGATTCAACAAGATAGGTTTTATTGGATTAACCCATAATGATGAGGTACTTAATTATGTAAGGGAGAATAAAAATCAAACTAATACTTAAATTAATAATATTAATATTGAATATTAATATTCTTTATCATGGAATGGATTTTAAATAATTAACATGCATAAAGAAATCTATTTTAAAAAATATGAATAATTAAAGTGATTCCTAAATTATTAATATTAATATTGAATACTACCATATCTTATTATAGATTTTAAATACCTATTCTTTTATTTGATACCATTGAAGGATAAAAATAATTTAAGGGATGCATTAATTATTAATATTAATATATCACATGTGACAAATTTTTAATATTTACTATATTTAAAATGATCTCATTTATTTCATTTGGATGATAAATGTGTTAGTTGAAAAAGATGGTTTAAATTTTAAAAATATTTTTCTTAAGTCATTTAATGAAATTTGACTCACCAACAATTTATTAAATATGAATTAATGATAAAATTTTGAATTCTTACAAATATTTTCTTTGAAATATTTGATTAATCAATTTCATGTTAAATATAAATTAACGACCATGCCTATATAAGAAGAAAGAATAGAACTCATACTATACATTATTTTTTAGTGAAATCACTAGCATGTGATCTATCCTGATTCATTTATTCTTATCCATTATGAAAATTTTGTATTTAAGGCTACTTGTTCTTACATCTTTTTTAAATTTAAAAGGCACTAGCCTTCCTTGGTGTAAATTGATATTTTGGACTGTCAAATTCCTGAATTATTCTTGGGTTATCTTATATACTCTCATGAATAATAGACTCATTCTTGATGTTGTTCTTTGATCACATTCTTGGAATGTGTACAACGTTTCAAACCAATCAAATAAATTATCATCAGGTGAGGTTGATTAGACTTCGTGGGAAGAATTTTCAAGTAAATGACACTTATATGTTAATATAATGATGTGATAACATTCATATACGATACTTTATGTTTCATGATTCCTGTGATCACTAGTTGAAGCATGATAAAACCTTATGGCCCTTAAACACATTATGATATCTGAATGCTGAAATGAGACTATGGCATGGAATCATACATGCTTATATATTGTGATTGAGTTTGCAATGTGGTATGTGACACATCGAAAAAATGTTACTAATGTATGGTTGTTGTGTAGTATGTGACACATAATTTAATTGAACCAAATAAATAAAACTAGTGAAATACTATGATGATATGGGAGTTTCACATGCTATGAAACTAATTTATTGAAAAAACAAATATCTACACCCCAATAATTTGAGTTTCGTTGATCCAATATTTGATAAAATATAAATATATATACACCCCTTATGACTTATGAGATGAATTAATAATTTTAAAGGTGTTTATTTAATATGTTAGCGGCTATGTGATGTGAAATAACCTACAAATTTGATAAATGAAGGTTTCATATTCTAATAACATGAGCATTGCAAGACCATTGGAGACACAAAACACTTATAAAATCAATGACTTATTAGCTATCAGATTGAGGAGGGGGGGTGTTTCAGGCCACAAGACACAATAGTTCATATATTATTTATCAATCCTTCCCTTTACATTCCACACCGGTGCATTTCATTTTTTATTATTATTTTGGAGGCTAATTTTTTTTGTGTTCTAAGGGGTAAGAACTGTAAATTCCTTTCAATCCCATTTGTTTTTTTGAACCCTAACTATTTATCAGCTGTAGTGACAACCCTCCTCTCCTATCCTCTTTTCTCTATCTCCTCTCAATCCCTTCTATTCTGTGCAGAAAGGTCAATATCAACATTTTTTTATATTGGTAATAATTGGCCTACTTATGGGTTCATGAATTGTTGACGCCAATATGTATGCAAGGAATTATTGCTTTAATATATTTCTTTCTCGCGATGATTTGTAGCATAAGGATAATGTTGCCCGATCAACGATTTCACCCTTAACGAAAACATTTCCTATGATAATATTTTGAATTAGAATATGAGAGAGCCTTAATAACTATTTTTTCTCACTTTTAGACAACTGGTTGGATATTGCATTACCGAATCTCTATTTTTAAACCATATATTAACTAGAAGAATAAAATAGCTTTGATAATTGTGAAACTGACATATTTTTTTTTCATTGCAAGTGTAATTACTAAATTGATGATGTTATGATATTTTATCTCACATCATTTCATTGTTTACTTCATGATTTAATCTCCTTTTTAAGTGTTACATTGTTTTTAATTCTTATCATATTAAATAATACGAACGACATGCAATTATTTGATTTCTTTTCTATTATTTTATTGATTTCTTTTTTGGAATCGGTGATACACCTATAAATTCAGGGTTTATATCATATATCTAATTGATCTATTAGTTCAACTAGGAAAAAATTGATTAGTCCTTTGATTGGGCTGTGGTGATCAAACCAGGTATGTCAATTATGATTAGAAGTAAAGTTCATGCGATGTTGATAGAAATCATTAAAATAGAATTTGTATCTAATCACTATGATCAAAAGTAAAGTGTATGAGTGGTCAATAAGTGTCTAATAGAATTTATTATAACTAAGGATGAATTATATGGCTACATCAAATGATAAGAACCAATTTTGTGATGAAAACATTAGTTTAGGAAACACAAGACCTTTCCTTTTAAATGGTTATGGTAGGAGTGCCTTCTCTAAATGAATCCCATCAGCACCCTTGTTATCCCAATTCAAGAATTTTTCATGTTAAATTCCATTTATTTCTTCATTGGTTATTCATAATTTTTTCATTCTCTTGAAATGGAAAAAATGTCTATGTTTTCAAATTTTCAACTATGTTAGGGTTTGAGAATATTTTTTATGTGGTATCTATGGTTGGGTCCTCTTGATTTACAAAGTAAGTCTATGAAATAATGGTTGGGTGGGTGTTTATTACTATATGAAATAAAGGAATCCATTCTCTTCCTAAAATCTTAGTGGAAAAAATGAAATTCTTCTTTCTTTTTCATTTCCACGTAGGAAACTTAGTGTTTTTTATAATAAGTAACAAAATTTTGTTTGTTATTATGTAATGATTTATCTTGTTTTTATGAAGGGTCTACAGATATCACAACCAGAGAGACTTGGAAGTTTTGTTCCTTTTCTTCAATGGTCATCTCTTATGTTCACTATCTCTAAGGCCCAAATGCTTCTTTTGGGTTCCAACATATTTTTTCCAAGGTCGGATCTTGGTTTTACAATCAAAGGAAGAGAAGTTGTGGTTTAGCTATGGCTGTTGCTCAGAATTCTAAGAAACATTGTTCTCATGAATCTAAGGTAATACAATTGAAATCCATGTATTTTATTCACTACTAGGGATAATTATTTTATCAACACTAAAAAACACTTTTAACAATGCTAGAAAAGCGTTGTTAATATCAGTGAAGATAAGGGGTCCCTTTTAACAGCACTAAAAAAGTGATGATAAAGGGTGTCCATTATCCACACAAAAAAGTGATGATAAAGGGGGCCTTTATTCACACTCAAAATAGAGATGATAAAGGCCTAGCTGCTTGTGGTGTGTTGTTTATATAACAACACACCCACCAGAAGCACCTACACCTGCACATCACATACACACCACCTACACAAAACAAAACCTATATAGTGCACACAAGAACAAATCATCACACACAAGGGTTTAGAAAACAATGCTATATAAATTTAAAACAATGTTTTGTATAATTACATTCACAATTATCCAAAAAAACATTTAAAAACACTAATGTTTCATCCTTTGACATATGTGATCCTCTCTCAAAAATGTCTGCCCATGGTATTAGTTTCCAAATAAATCATCCCAACTCAAACAAAAGGTTCCACCTATATAAGAAAACAATTAATAAGTTAGTAATACTATAAATAAATAAATTAAACATTAATATGAAAGAAATATTAATAAAATCTCAATTTTTAATAAAAAAGACACATTTGGAGTTATATAGGTCACACCGTGTGTCGTATTGAGGTGTGGTTGATTCCTACATGTCAAAAATGAGTTATGGATCATTGTCCTAAACTATCAAAACAACTTGAATGGTTTTTCTTGGTTTTGAGTATGCCCCTTATTTTTTTACTAAAATTAATATCAAATTTAAATGACATACTTGGATTTATACAATTCAAATAATTTTTCGGATTAAGGTGTGGTTGATTCCCACATATCAAAAATGACTCATGGATCATTTTTCTAAAGTATCAAAATAATCCGAATGTGTTTGCTCATTTTTTAGTATGATAGTTGTGTTTTTTTACTGAAATATCATTTCAAACCAGAAACAACCATTTTGAGTCATATTAGTTTCATCGTGCATAGGTTTGAGGTGATAATATTTCATACATATCACAAAGGACTTACAAATCAATCTCCTAAATTATGAATACAATGAGAGGGAATTTTCTTGGTTTTTAGTGAGTGAAATGTTTTCAACTAAAATATCAAATTTAAACTGATAAGAGACACTTTTAATCATACTAGTCACACTGTGCATTGGATTAAGGTGTGGTTGCTTCCTACACATATAAAATGACCCATGGATCATTTTCTTAATGTATCAAAACAATCCAAATGTGTTTTATTAGTTTTTAGTATGTCACTGGTTCTTTTTTACTTAAATTAATGTCAATTTTAAATAAAAACACATTTATATTTATACTGGTCACATAATTCTTCATATTGAGGTGTGTTTGATTATTAAAAATCACAAATGACTCATGGATCGTTGTTATAAGTTATCAAAACAATCCAAATTTGTTTTCTCTATTTTCAGTATGTCAGTTGTGTTTTTTTACAAAATATTATTTCAAAATGGAAACAAGATTTTTGAGTCATACCGATCACATAGTGCATCAATTTGATGTGATACTCCTGCATACATGCTATAAAGGATTTAAGAATCACTGTACTAAATTATTAAGACAATCAGAAATCATTTTCTTGGTTTTTAGTGAGTGACATGTTTTGAGATAAAAAGTAATTTTAAACTAATAACATACACTTTTAGTCATACCAGTCACATCGTGCATTAAATTGAGGTGAGGTTGATTCCTACACATCACAAATGACTTAAAGATCATTATCCTAAATTATCAAAACATTTATAATGTGTTTTATTAGTTTTTAGTATGTCAGTTGTGTTTTTACTAAAATATCATTTCAAATTGGAAACACGCATTTTGAGACATACCGATCACATAATTCATCGGTTTGACATGAGACTGATTTATACATATCAAAAAGAACTTATGAATCCTTTTCCTAAATTATTAAGGTAATCTAAGAAAGTTTTATTGGTTTTTAGTGAGTGATGCGTTTTGAGATAAAATGTCAATTTTAAACTAATAATGGACACTTTTAGTCATATCGTTCACACCATTAATCAGATTGAGGTTTGGTTTATTCCTATACATCACAAATGACTGATGAATCATTTTCCTAAAGTATCAAAACAATATGAAAGAATTTTCTCAGTTTTCAGCATGTCACTTGTTCTTTTTTCTAAATTTATTGTTAATTTATTATAAAAATACACACATAAAGTCATAACGGTATCGCCATGTGTTAGATTTAGGTTAGGTTGATTCCTACACATCACAAATGACTTATGGATTGTTTTCCTAAATAATCAAAACAATCCTAATGAATTTTCTTAGTTTTTAGTATGGAATTCATTCTTTTTACTAAAAATACTGACAATTTTAAATAAAAATAGACACTTCAAGTCATACTGGTCACATCTTTGTGATATTTATGTACATTATTCTATCAAGTATGATACCCATTTGTTTCTAGACAAATCTATCTCATCTTGTGAATATGAGTCTTTTCAAAAATCACGGTAGTACTGAAAAAATATAAATACACAAAGGACTAATAAATATTTTAAATGTAATAGTAATTATCTTTGAAAAAACCTCTTTAGGGAAACTGGCTTATTTAGGGAATATAATCTCTTTTATAAATTTACAAACATAATAACCATAGTCATTATCATTTGTTTGTTTCAGGCATTACAAAAACATTGATAAAAATAAGTAATTTTTTTATATGTGTTTGGATAGTGAAATCTTATTATATATACCTTGATTTTTATTCAATCATAGTACTTGTGATGTTTCTTGTCCTTTTCCCCTGGCCTTATTCCATGATGTAGACGATATTCATGCACCGCCATATTATAAAATAATTCTCATTAAAAGATAATATAAATTATATAACTAGATGTTTAGTTCTAAAATGTTGGATGTAGTGTATTAAAAATTGATAAACGCCATCATTTTTGGTTAGTTTGTTGGATATCAATGCATTGAATCCAAGAAATAAATCTTTGTAGTATCCAAATTGACCACAATGAGCATCCAATGCTTCCTAAAAAAAGAATAAGTAATTAATGAAATATAAATATATTTTATATAATTAAATTGTATAGTTTTACCCCTGCATCATTGGAATTAAGAAGTGTCTATCATCTGTAATTTTACTGTTAAATGATTTGAGAAGGCCTACCACTATTTCACCCTCTTTCTTGGATTCTATATCTTTTTGTTCTATAGAGGTGATGTGATGATTAATGAGTCTAAATTTTTGTTCATGAGTAAATCCCTTTAATTTTTTTATTCATATATACGCCTGTGAAAAATATGAAATGTATTTAGTCATAATTATCATAATATATCATCTTTTGGAAAATCAAATCATGAAAACATACCTCATGTATACATTTACTATTGAGCCACATAACCAACCATAATCCATGATTTCACATACATTTTCAACACTAATGAATTATGGATCTTCCCCATTGTACATATTTTCATCAAAAATAATTGTGTGAATTGCACTTACTTTCAACTTCATATTCACATGATTCTACAATGATAATAAATAAAGATATAGAATGGATGTGTTTAAGGTTCTTTAGGTATATTTTTTTGATCAGTTGGTTGGTCCTTGAGATGGTTTTGAGCTGTTCTTTATTTTCACCCCCTTCTCTGTGTCTGTTTGTAATAACATTCATTGGTTCAGACCTTTTTTCATTAAATGTTATGGGTTTATCTTGAAAAAAATTTGTAAATGATTCCTCTTTATTGACATGTTTTTTTACAAGATGTGATGGTCATGCGATGAATTTTCCAAGAGATTTTTCAACCCTACGAATATCTTCATCATCAATTGGAACAGGTAGCTCAGTGCTCGGCTCATGGGATACATTAATCATCACTTTTACATGACCTGTTAGAAGTGGTCTATTGTGTAGAATGAGGTTCTAGATATTAAACTTCGTAGCCCTCACTATAAGGCGATGGGTGGGTGTTGATAGATATAAATCACAGTCATTTTTAACCTAGAAAATATCAGTACAGAAAAGGTATTTGTGTCTATCTGATTCACAATTCACAGAAACAACTATTAGAACACTGATTACCTCATATAAGATAGGTTTTTGAGGTGAATGGATCTCCTCAAAGCTAGTGGGGGTGGGGTGGGATCTTCACGCACTGGTTGTTCTTGAGTTGTTTCTTATCTTACCCCCACCATCATATTTTCCATGAACTCTCTCTAAAATTTCATATGTTCTTAAAGGATAGATATTCTTTCTCTCATAATTTTAATATCTTCACTTTTATCGTCCTCTTGTTTTTTTATAAAAAATGTTTAGGGTGTCCCCCCAAAACTCGCACCTCTGATGAAGCCATACTTTTTTGGCTGTTTCAAGGAAACCAAAAGTATGTCCGTATCTGGTTTGGGTGTTGTTGATTCTTGTGACTATGTTAGATAGAAAATATAAGTAAATAAGTAATCATTGTTATGTAATATCAATTTAAATCAAAAAAAATATTTATTATGTCATACTTACACATGTTTCCCACACTTTTTGTGTTTTTTCATCTATTAGTATCTCATCTTTATTTACACACACCCCCTTCCATATTACATGGCATGGGATGAAAGTGACATTGGATTTGGATTTATCAATTTTTATATAAATAGAGGAACATAGTTACAGTGTTTGTTTAGGTCACATAAAAGTATTATGGTAGATTTAAAATACGTACCGATTTTTTTTCAAGTGAATCGTACCCCATTATTACTTTACAGTAGGGGTACACTGGTTTTTCTTCTCATTCCTTATTTTCAACACTCATTTTCTATTTCATAAATAAAAATCTATCAATCAAATTGATGAATAAATGTATCATAAAACAATGTATTACCAAAAAATATATACCTGAAAAGAATACTCCTCATGACGATTAGTAAAAACATCCCATATCCTTAGGGTTATCAGGTGTGCATAAATACGAGGTGGGTGCGGGTTTATTTTCAATTCAGTATCTTTAATATTAAATTTTGTTAAAATTGTGTGAAATCCTCTGTGGATCCTTCCAGAAACCCTTAATACATAGTCCGTGTGCGAGTCATCCACTATAAATGCACTCTACACGGGATGATGAAGAGTAAGTCAATGTTTCATTATTTTATTTTTTTAGTAAATTAAAGAAATTATATATCATAATTTTATCATAATATCTCCCCACATCAGTGTCTTAAGCCCGATGACAACATGGTGACAAAACTGTACATAAATCAGCACACATTTCCAAGTGATGATTCCAATGTAACTACTGAAAATGGCCTTGTTGGGGTTAACATGTTGGCCCCGCTTATTCCATATGACCTCTTATTTTATGCCTTTAAATTTTGCCTTAAGGATTTTTGATAACACCGCCAAACTACGATGCTTCTGTTTTTTATGCACCTCCATTGTTTTGGTGCCTACCATTTCCTCAGTTTCAACATCATAAATATGTTCCTTAGGAGTTCTAGAATTGACATCTATAGATGGTGGTTGTACCTATGCACTGGGAGAAGTAGTAGCAATAAGTTGAGAAACCTGTTGGTCCTATGCACTACGAGTAACAGCAAGTTGAGAGACTTGTTGTGCCTCAGGTTTAGGAGAATCATCATATGAAAAAGTCATTATCTACAAAAGTGGTTCAACATTTAATTTAGATTACATAAAAGAATAAACGAACAGATAATAACATAAGGTAACACGATGTTTATTAAAAAAATATAACCTAATTATTGAACTCATTTTTAAAGGCTAAATGGATTTAACTCCTCTATCAACTATCCAAATCCCTTCATTATGGTCTCCTATGACATAAAAAACTCCATCTACATTGGGACCAATACAAAATGATTGAAACATCCCAATGAAATGGTCATCCTCCATTGAATTTTCATCTGACCCTTCTGTGGTTTTGGTGGATAATAGAACAATTGACCAGTTTCATTTTGCTGGATCTAGAACAGAAAATACTTGTACTTCATACAATGCCATTATAAATGGTTCTTATTTGTACCCTTACTTACGGAAATCAAATTTCACAATTCCCAAATCATCTATTTTAACAATACTTCTCTTATCAACCCAATTTCATTGAAAAATCAACACTTGGAAGTTTGTATAATCCAACTACCATATTTTTTTGATGATTCCAAATTATGACATATTCACATAAATTGGATTTATGTCCTTATCACCGGAAACATGCATCACTTCAGCCACAAGTGTAACTCCACTATTCTACATGGTACTATCTTTATCATGTTCATTAATATAGAATTTATAACTGTTAATTACATAAGCATTATAAGATAATACATACACACTTGTTCCTCCAACTATCCATCGAAGTCATTCTGAAATTGAGTCCAGATTTTCATCTGACTCCTTAAATATATAGTCCCAAAACCATCCTATAAACTATTTATTATGGGTATTTGATATCCATTTTTCATCCCTTTATGGATTCAAATGCCTAATAATTTATTTGTGGGTTTCAACATATGGATCAACCTCCAAAATTTTATGCAAAATGTAAAGGTGAGACTACTCTCAATCTATAATATTGATTGTGACAACCTCTCTTCCAGAAATTCCTTCACTCACAAGCCTCCCAGTGTGACAAGATTTGGTTAGACCAATGTTTTCTAGACTGAATAGGTATTCGGTATAGAATTCAATGGATTCATCATTAATATATTGCTCTACAATACAACCCTCTAGCCGACTTAAATTTTTGACATACCCTTTCCAAATATTCATATACCATTCAATGGGGTACATCTATATATAGTGTAAAAAACCACATAGTTTAATCTCTCTCACCAAGTGACCTATCAAATGAACCATCATATCAAATAATGTGGGTGAGAAGAACATTTCCAATTCACATAATATAATGGAAATTTCTTTTTCCATACTCGAAAATTTCACTGGGTCTATAACTTTTCTACATATAGTTTTGAAGAAGAAACAAATCTTTGTTAACGTATAATAAAAATTCTTGGAAACAATTCAACATAAAGCTATAGGAATTAAATCTTGCATCAAAACATGTCAGCTATGTAATTTTATACCCTTTAACTTTAAATCGATCATTGAAACGATGTTCTTGATATTTGATGAATAACCCTTTGGAACCTTTATATCATTCAAGAAGTTGAAAAACTAATATCTCTCCTACCTGGAAAGAGTGTAAGCAGCTAGAGGAAGAAAAGTTTGTTTTTCACCCTTCACTGGTGCTAACTCTTCTCGTATTCCCATGTCAACCATATCCAACCTAGACTTAATTCCACCATTTGTTTTTTCAGGTGCATTTAGCAATGTGTCGATGAAACTGTCACATACATTTTTATCAACATGCATAACATCAATAAAGTGTCTGATGTATAGAAAATTCTAGTATGGTAATTCAAAAAAACTGATATCTTCTTCTAACTGGTTTTTGTAAGGTTTTTTGAAAACAGTTTACCAAAAGTAGTGACCACATATTTTACATTCTCAAACAATTGATCACCAATTAGTGAAGAAAGTTCTGTAAGTTCTTCTGAACTTCTATTGAATGATGTCATCCAAGATTAGTACTTATGTAATTGGGGTAGAAATATGCGATGTCCTAGAAACATGATTTTCTATGAATTTTTAAACCTAATTGAATGTGTACCTTGTTCGCAGACGGGACACCCATAACTTCCTTTAATTCTATATCCTGACAAATTCCCATAAGCAGGAAAGTCATTTATCATCTTCTATAACATGGATATCTATGTGAAATATTCATTTCTATAAGCATCATACAATGTAACACCTGCATCCCACAATAATTTCAAATCCTCGATCAATTGATCCAAATAAACATCAATATCATTACCCAGTTGTTTCAGTATTGATATAAGAATAGATAGCATGATGTGTTTTTGTTTCATGCATACCCACTGCGGTAAGTTATAATTTACCCACATAATCGACCATGTACTATGAGTGATTCTTTGAAAACCAAAAGGATTCAATCCATCTATAGACAATGCAAGATTAAGGTTTCTCAGCTCGTTTCCAAAATTAGGATAATCATGATTGATTCTCTTACACCAAGGAGAGTCTGCTGGGTGACATAGTTTCCCATATTTATTTCTTCTATCTGTGTGCCATGTCAATTTCCCTACAGTCTCCTCACTTTCATATAGTCACCTAAACCTTGGAATGATTGGAAAGTACCATACAAATTTTATAGGGATGGATTCATCTTTCTTGTATCGAGAAGCACCACACTTTGGGAATTCTCTAAGTGATTTTTTATCCTTGAGAAATAGTATATAGTCATTTGGGTAGGCATGTATTTGTTCATAGATCATACCCATCAAACATAGCATTCATTTGGCATTGTATGTTCAGCTTGGGAGATCATTATCTTCTGGGATCATGTCATTCAAGAGAGAAAGTAATTTGTAAAACTAGGATCACTCCATCCATTTCCTACTTTCAAATTATAGAGCATCAGTATGGCTAACAATGATATATATTTAGTGTAACCACCATACAAAGGCATATTTTCACAACTCTTTAGCTGCTAAAACAATTTTGGGAAATCACGAAGTTCATCTTCAACAATCATTTTCATTTCTTCAATCCAATCTTCATCATCATTAACATATGTAATCACATCCTCGATACAGTATTCTTCATTTTACCCACTTGTAATCATATCAGATGATCCATAAAACACACTGTTATCTCATACACTAGCTACATTCACTTTTTCCCCATGTTTGTTCCAACATTTATAACTTTGATCCATTCCGTGATAGATCAAGTGTTCTTCTAACTCCTCTGGACTAACTTATATTGAGTAACAACAGTGTAAACATAGAAAAATGATTTGATAAGGGTCATATGCATGGTCTTTTTCAAAATTGATGAACTCTTTCACTCCATATTCATACTCTTTTGTTAAACGATTAACATCCATCCTGTCTTTATTCATAGTTATCCTATTTGATTCTGTGATATTATTTTTTAACAAAATAAATAGAAAAAAATATTGATATAAAAATTAACCAATCCTAAATTTTTTTATAGACTTTAATTCTCCTTTGAAAACTATTTATAAAATCATAGTTTAAATCCCATTAAAAAAATAACCATTTACAAAAATTCCTCTTTAAAATAACACTACATTTTTAAAATAAACCAATCAATTTCAAACACTCTTTCTGAAAACCCCAATTCATTTTTATAAAAAATTCAAGGCAACTTCATGAACCAATAATGTTAGTCATTTAAAATGAGTGAAAACCCTCTATATTTAACAAATTTTCATTTAAAACATCACACACCCTTGTTAAAACAAAACCAACATTACATACACTTTAAAAACATTCACATACCTTTATTAAATCCAATCAGGTGAGTTGAGAAACACTTCGCATGAAACCTAAGTCCATGAAAAGTGTTTAAATCATTTTAAAGTTATTTAAAATAAAAAAAGGTATGCTGAACACATTTTTTAAACACTTTTTTAGTGTATTACAATAACACCCCATGGAAAGAACCACTATTTCCAAATTTAGGAAAGGATTTAGGAAGTTTCTCTTATGTGTTCTCAACTGTCTAGACCCATAAGCAACCACATGACCACTATGGACTGAAACTATTCAAATCCTGAATCCTAAAACATAAAAATATAATCCATACTCATTACCGAGCTCATTTATGTTTAAGATTGGTGTTTTCATCAATCTCCCATTAATATCTTAAAAGGATCTCTCATGAACATATAAATACTCATATTTAGCTACACAACTTAGGTCATTTCTCATATAATTCCATGTTTATTTCAATGGTATTATCATAGATGAAAATTTGAATTTAGTAGTTCATCCATATCTCATATAATTCAAATCTCATCTTAAAATCCTCCACCATCTCACATAGAGTCTTATATACTACCATTCATTATCCAAACCATCAATGTAGAGAGTATAAATAGGCTAGGGAAACTTAAGCGTTGTTATAAAGGGTAGTGATTAAGAACCCACCCTAGAACAATCACCTGATTCCTAAAAAAATCAAAACTCATTCTTACTAAAATATCCAAAAAGGAAAGTTAAAAGGGAATAAAAACCCAAATAACTCCGACATCAACACTAGTGACCCCCGGTAACTCACCACATCCCATATTCCAACCATGGACCAATCTGAGCATTAAGAACAAAACAAAATAGGGCACTGAAAAAGTAGATATAAGAGCATCATACCCTCCTGTCCACTAGTTCATATGTAAGGTGTGAGCTAAAAATTATTTGTATGATTTCATAAGTAATTCTATTTGAATCCCTTCATAATATAGTTTATAAATTGATAGTTTGGACATAATATATAAAATATATTTTCACATGAATTATTAAACAAGTGTAAAAATAATAAACTTACACATTTTCAAACAACCACCCTTTTTATAATATAAAAACAAGGATGACTAAAAATTTGAAATAAAAAAATAAAAAAATAGAAAGAGGGCCTTTAAAACCATATAAGACATGTCAAATCACATTTTAACCCTCTTTTAGAATATTTCATAAAAAAATATTTTTCATAAATAACCACAATGAAAAACCATTTTCTTAAAACTCATTTAACAAATTTCCAATTTTTTTCCTTTCTAAATAAAATATTTTAACCATTTAAATCAACTTATTTGAAAGTACGAAAATACACACTCAAAGTGAAACAATGATCATACATAGGCTCTAAGGAAACAAGGAAACATAATCCAAAAAACAACCAAAAAATGGTTCCATATAATAAAAAAACTACGGGAATACAATCCATCCAAGAAAATAAATCCTCTAAAGTGTCCTCAGAATGATGTAACCATCATGTGAAACTTCCTAAGACTCATGTATTTGGATATTGAACTAGATACAAGGAACCTAGGTCGATACTATTTAACTTGTCATATCTAAGTAGTCTTATAGAACTCACTATGCTCTATCATGATCCGGGGATCAAAAGAAACCCTAGTCCCTTCCAGTATATTCTAGGGACACTGAAACATCTTAAAAACTCACTCAATCTAACTGGGTCCTTACACTAGGCAACACACTCCACACTAGGGATTTCACTTATCTAGATCACTACCAGTCTCCTAGAACACCCATTACATTTCAATAGTTGAAGTGAGAAACCAATTAAAAATAATAGATCATCACATAAATATAGTTTCAATAATTTGAAATTTAACCTCACCCCACCTCCTACGCCCTCATAAGAAAAAACCCCTTTCACATCCTTTTATAAGCTTCATATTAAGCATAAGAATATAATGAATCCCCCATGGGGTCACAATCCACAAAAGGAATAATAAATTCATGGAGATTAATTGAGGGTATCTCATATTTATAAAATAGCTTCCTTTAAATTACCAACTAGGATTTTACAAATGTGCTTGAGAAGCCAATCCATTTTCACCCCATTTGAGAATAACATTTTAAATTTCATCCAATTTTTTTTATCAAAATGCATTAGAAATCCCATTTGAAAACACACTATACATAAATTTTTAAAATAATAAACCCTTTTTTGAAGTAAATATGTGCTAATAACTCTTTTATTAAACTTTAATATCCTTTTGAAAATATCTTAATCCACCATGAGAGTTAAGGGTCTCAAAACTATTTAAATGGGTTGATGGTCAATTCCATTCGTTTTACAAAACATTACTTTAAAATACCACATATTCAATTTAGAGAAAAAAAATTATGACCAAACTTTCAAAATATTTAAATTCCTTTAAAAAAATCCACTCAGGCCTTTTACAAAACACTTTGTATGTGACATAAGTCTATGCCAACTCTTTAAACCATTTTGAAGCCAATTGAAACCCAAAAAAGTCATAACATAGGATTATAATTTCATAATAAATCATTTAAAAACATCCAATAAATTTATAACATGTATTAAAAGGGAGTTCCAAAGAAACAACTACCTTACTCAAGAAAAATTGAAGCTAAAACTTGTCGACATTAATAGAGAACACATAAATATGTCAAGTGAAATACTACTCAACCCCTAACAACATAAATCCTCATAATTAAAAAGCAATTACACTATGCTCTAGTGGAATCACACTTAAAATGCATATTTGAGTCACACAAAATCAAAGAAAAAATTATGAAGAGGAACACCAACCAACATGCAATTCATTTAGTGCACAAACAAGGACCACCAACAACCACAATTTTCAGTGGGGCTTTTAGCCCATACAATTCAAACTATACCATTAATATAAAACTATAATTACATGCAAAAAATATGAAAAAATGACAAGGAGGAGAAAACTCACTAGTAGAGGAGAGGCACACAGTGGAGGAGAGGTGCATGACAAAGGTGTGGTGTGCGGTGTAGGAGAGGTACACGATGGTTGGTTCATGCATGGAAGAGGAGACTGTTAGGGTATAGGAGATGCATAATGGTGTGGTGCATGGCGGAGGTGACGAAACACTATGGAGTTGTGGTTCATGGTCAAGGAGAGGCGACATGAGATGAGGAGGAGGAGGAGTTGCGGCATAGGGGTTAGCTTCCGAGAGAGCTTGAGGGGTGTGAGAATGAAGGAGATTGTTAGAGTTTTTTATAAAACCCGATGAACCTTTTATTAGTGCTAGCTAAAAAGAACTGATAAATGTATGGTTTATCAGTACTAAAATAAAAAGCGCTGATAAAACGCACCGTTATCAGCACTTTTTTAGCACTGATAAAGATATAATATTAATAATTTATTTATATTAATATATATATATATATATATTTATAAAATTATATATATGATAAATATATATATATATATAACTATATATATATATATTAAAAAAATTATAATTTAAAAAATTATAAAATTATAATAAATATGCTTATTATATTTATAATATTAGAATATATATAATAAATATATTAATTATATATATTTATAAGATTATAGACTTATAAAACTATATTTCTTCTAATTTTATAATTATTTATATGATTATATATTTATTTAAATAATTATAAAATTATAACAAATCAATATTTCTAATTTTTATAATTTTATTAATATATATATTTAATATATTTATTATAATTTTATAATTATTTAAATATATCTGTATTTATTTATAACCATAAATATAAATATTTGTATTTATTTATCAATATTTATATATATTTATTTAATTATATATAACATTTTATATGAAAATAATAAATATTTTGTTTATAAATTAATAATTATTTATATAAATATATATTTATTTATATTTATAACTAATAAATAAATAAATATTTATTTGTAATTAAAAATTATAATAAATAAATATTTAATTATAGTTGTAATTATAAATAAATAAATAAATATAGATATATTTAAATAATTAGAAAATTATAAAAAATATATTTATAAATTTATAAATATATATAAATATATTTATTATAGTTTTTTAATTATTTAAATGTATCTAAATTTATTTATAATTATATTTATAACTATTTGTATTTATTTATAAATATTTGTATATAAATATATATAATTAATATATTTATTATAATTTTTTAATTATTTAAATATATCTATATTCATTTAGGAGTTATAATTATAAATATTTTTATATTTTTATTAATATATTTATTTAATTATATTATAACTTTATAAGTAGTATAATAAATATATTTATTATAATTTTATAATTATTTACATATATATAGTTATTTATAGTTATAATTATAACTATAAATAAATATATTTATAAATATTTGTATAATTATATATATATATATATATAATTATAATATATGTATTTATTTTAATTTTATAATTATTTAAATATATATATATATATATATAGTTGTAATTATAATTACAAATAAATATATTTAAAAAGTATTTATATATAATTAAAATTTAATAATTATAAATATAATAAGTATATTTATTATTTAAATATATTTAATATAATTTTATAAGTATTTTTTAGAACATAATAGTATATATGAGTAACATGAATTAATCATATACCTAGTAAATATACATAATAAAAAAACGAGCCATCAATGGACAACATGAATAATAAGAAAGGGTGTAATGTATAAATGAACATTATGATACATAACATATGCACACATGATGAATATATTTATTGACCAAATTCATTGGAACATATATAATTAATAATTAATAAAAAATATATATATTTAAAAAGGTATTTATATATATTAATTATATATAAAATAAATATATTAAATATAATAAATATAATAAAGAAAATAATCTATTAAATCTAATAATATAATAATCTAATAATCTAATAAATCTAAAAAATCTAAAAAATCTAATTAATTAAACTAATAAATCTAATAAATATAATAAATATAATAAATATATTTATTATTTAATGAAATTTATTGTAATCTTATAATTATATATATATATATATATAATCTTAGAAATACTTTTTTTAAAACATTATATATATATTTTTGAATTATTGAAAAAATATATTAATTATAAACATGAGTTTTTTAGTTAATGTATCCAAATAAACATTTTTTGAATATAAATTATTGAAAAAATTATCAGCACTAAATATAGCGCTGATAAATAAATCATTTATCAGTACTAAAAAAATCATTGATAAAGGTGTACCTTTTATCAGCTCTTTTCTTAGTACCGATAAAGGATACATATATCAGCACTTTTATCTAGCGCTGATAAAATGAAGGGCTTCATTTTCCCTATTTGTGGTAGTGATTTAACCAATTCATGTGTTCATTTTTTATTAGACATGTTCATCTCAGCTTTCATACACCATAAGAATTGATATTGCAACTTAAGTGCATTGTACTCTCTAGGTAGAACCACCATGAGCCAAGGTTGAAGCCTCTTACAGCCAAACCAAGCTATCCCACTATTTTTCTCGATGCTACTCTTATTATAACATAAATTCATTTATAAGAAGTAACCCAAATTCAATGACCAAACTACCCATACCTCTATTGACCACACCTCTTTTTCCTCAAATAGGTCTTAAGTATCCCCTCTACTCTATGAGAAGCATACTAAGTTCTGTTCATGCTCAAGTTGGGATTTGGACCTCCTAACTCTACATGTTGTTTAATTGGGTTCTTTCTCTCCTCATAATTTTATGAAGATCAAGAAAAATGGAGTGTCAGGGAAATGTCCCTCATCAGATCAAATTTAACCTAGCTATGACTAGCTAAATCCAAACCGACTTCTAGGGTAGCTAATTCAACCCCTGTGTCACACTAGAGAAAGTATAACAACAATATCACAACAATTCAACATAACAAGAACCATACCTAAATAGCAAGAACATCTAACAATCTAATATGATGAATCAACACATTCTTGAAAAATAGAACACTTTGTTTAAAGAAAAATCAATTGCAAGGATGATGATATAAATTTCCCCTCATCTTAACCAAAATGGAAACACATCCAAGAGTTGGAGAGCTTATCCCCACACAAACACCCTCAGAAAGAAGTGATTCATTCATTTTCCAATCTATTCATCTTTATTTCAACTCACATTCTGTATTCACTCCCACTTTTCACTTTCACAAAGTTTCCCCTAACTTAAGAAGTGTCTTCCCTCTCCCTTGTGTTCTGCCCCTCCCCTCATTTTATCTACCAAAAGTCTGTCTCTGTACCTATTCTATCACTCATGATAACCTTATCTCTATATCCACTCCTTTTCCTCCTCTCCATTTCAACCACTTAACTCTCATTTTCCCTTCACTCAATTTTAATTTTTTCTATTCTAACCACTCAACCACTCATTCACACACCACACTTGACACGTGTTCCACTTTCTACTCATAATCTCCCTCTCATTCTCTTAGTTATCAAAGGCACGCTGAGGCATGTGAGTAGGCGCGAGGGGTCCAAAAGGTGCATCCCGAGCCAAATCCTAAAAAAATATCTTGTGGTTTAAAAAAAGTCCCAAAGATAATTAAAATTTTAGTAAAAACAAAACAAAAAGCAGGATGCAACTATCCTTCATGACTTCGGCAGTAAAAAGGACTCCATAGGCTTTATCTAAGCAATTACATGATAATTCTCTCCAGTTTTTATTATATTCTCCCCTTCTAGTGATGATTATTTTGATGTTTAGGTTCTGTAGTTTTAGAATCATTGGTGTAATAGGGAGAGAATATAGATGAATCAATTGTAATGTTGTATTGATGTCAGCAGAATAGGACTTTACTGATGATTATAGTGGAATAAGAAGAATCTCCCTGAGGAAGATGCTCCCTAAGGCCAAGGCCAATACCACCCAATAATCTAAGTTGATTCCAACAAAATAATTTATGTATCCCATTCCCTTCAAGAATCTATTCTATTTATTAACCTCAACCACTACCAACAATCCCAACCTACCACTACCATCCAAAAAAACCGTCTACAATAAAGTACAGCTCTTCCCCTGGTAGTTACACTTACATAACACCACCACCACACATTCCTATTGTCTAGGGTTGATTATTTTCTTATGGTTTAGTTGTGAGAATTAATATACACTTCAATTTATGATTGAGTTGAAGTTTTTTTTTAAAATTTAAATGTTGTTGAAAACTATATATATTTAATTATGTTAATTTTCAAGGCATGTGTCTTAGTGTCAAGAGGTGTGAACCCTATACTATCCTATGCACCACATCCCTAGTAGATTCTTGGGTGTTAATATTATATTGTTTGCCTTTTACAACTATGATCATGCATGGTCATCCATACATAAAAATGTCATGATTTTTGGTTTTTATGGGTTTTAGGATTTTTTTTAAATGGGATAGGGTTTCTAATTTTTTTAAAAATGGGACCCAAGATTTGTCAACCCCATTCACTCATCTCCTCTCACTAGGAAGCGTAAATGGGGTTTACACTTCCTATACGAATTATATGAAGGAGCGTGAACCCCGTTCACGCTTCCTCCAGAATATTTAATTAAAAAAATAATCATTAATAGTAAATATTATTAAAATATAAATACATAATAATTATAAAATCATCAATATGTATAAAATATCAACAAAAGGGATCTCTTCACATTACATTTTGTCTTTTATGGAGATTTTCCCCCTTATTAAACTTTATGGATGATGGTAAATAGAAGGATAGATGATAAGGGAATCAAGGAGGGGAGAGGATGGAGGGAAAGAATTATGGTGTTCCTAGATTAAGAATAAGAAATCATTAAAAAAACATTAATAAGACCATTTATATAAGAAAGCTTATAAAAGTTTACATTGCCCTTACCAAAAATGACTCTTTTCTTCTACTTTCAAAAAACTGTCTCCATGTGTCTTCATCTATAAAAGGATATATACGACATGGATTTTCATAAATCCTATGACCATAAATGAAATCATATGAGAGGGTTGATTTGAAATACTTCCATCTCTTGGAAACCAACGATAAGCATTTCTTCCTGACTCCTCCAGTGTCAGGAATATCAAATGTCATCTGATAAAGAAGAGGTTAAACATATTATATATACTAGAAACATTTAAATAATAGTCAAACAATAGAAAAATATCTTTCCAAAATCATCTCCCACACCTGAGAGATTATCACTTCACCCACACTTCTCCAGTCATCATACAGAATGCTTACTTTTCTCTTAGCCTGAGTTGATAAATAACACTTAAAATCTTTTGCATTTGGACCTCTAGGAATATCATCATAATCAAACTCAACAAGTATCCTCTAATCCTGCGTACGAGAAAGTGCTAATTTTGGTAAACGTGTGCACCCACGTTTACCAACCTTTGAACTCTTTGTCATAATAGGAGCACATGAGGAAGATTGGGGAACATCAAGAGGAGCATGTGAATGTTCCTCCCCAAAGGTATGACCAATATGCTCATCTCCAGAATCATGTGGTTGATCAACTGAATGATCTGTCATTATCCTTCAAATCAAAAAAACAAACATTAGTTCACAAATATACAAATTAAAATATTTTAATACTACTATAATCATAAAATAGAAAAGTGTACTAAGTTATGTAATAGTAAAAATTGTTAATATGGTAAGCATGTTAAACAATGGTAAAGATGGTAAAGATGGTAAAGATGGTAAACATGGTAAACATGGTAAACATGGTAAACATGGTAAACCTGGTAAACATGGTAAATTAATTTTCACTAAACAAAAATAATAGATATATAATTCATGTAATGGTAAACATGATAAAGTAAACTAAACAAACTTAAAACAAACAAAAACTTATACTTATTTTGTTTTAATACATGTTTTAATAAAGAAAAAACTTACAATATCTAACATTTTATGAAAAAAATAAATGTAAACAAGAAATAAACATATGTTACCTGTAATTTTAGGAATGTAAAAATGTATTGTTTTCCCAAATTCTTTCATCGTGATCGTTCCTTATGGCACAAACCATGTCTTCAACATGCTCATCATTATGTTCTGTTAATATTTCCATGGAAGTAGGGATCTCACATAAATCAGCATCTTTATCAAGTTCATCCTCACCAACATATTGTTTTTTCCCTTGTAAAACAACAACCCACTGCATATCTGATTGATATACTACATAGAAAATTTGTTTCTCATGTGTTACCATTATAAAAGAATCAGCCGTGTCTTCCAATCTATTTAGATTAACAAGTGTCATTCCAAATTCATCGTGTCTGACACTGTTGTTACAGATAAACCATTTACAGTTAAAAATAGGAACTTTAATTTTAAAGTAATCAACCTCCCATATGTCTTCAATCACTCCATAATATGCACTTGATGCAGAAATTGGGTTTTTGTCCTTTTTCACTTGAAAAATGAATTACTTCTGCAAACACCAATTCACCACTATTCTGAACTGCACTTCTGTTGTCCTGAGCTTTTGTATGAAATGTATAGACATTAATGTCATAACCGGACCATGTTATCACATTTAAACATGGACCACCCACTATCCATTTTAATGTCTCTGATACATCTGATCTACCAAGCAAGGTCTTTTTAAACCATGACAAAAACGTTTTGTTGTGCTCATTCAAAATCCACATTTCTTTCTTCTTTGGATGACATTGTTTCAACTCATTAATATGCAATATGATATATGGTTGAGCATCAGCTATGTTATTCAAGATGTATGATTCTAACTTCTTCATCTGTTCAGCTGATAATGATTTGACATTCAAGCCATGAATCCCCTTTCCCTCATTATTAACTCATTCATGGCGAGATGGAGGCAAACCTATGTGTTGTTCTGTAGCCAAGTAGCTCGTACAAAAATCTGCTACCTCCTCAAAAATATACTTTTCAATAATGGATGCTTCAGGTCGATATGGATTCTTAACATACCCCTTTAATATTTTCATATACCTTTCAAAAGGATACATCCAACAAAGATATACAGGTCCATAAAGCATTATTTCTTAAACCAAATGAATCATTAAATGCACCATTATATCAAAAAAAGTTGGAGGAAAATACATTTCCAATTGAAAGAGTATAAAAATTGCATCCTTTTCCAAAATGTTCAAAGAATTCACATCAATCGCCTTGTTACAAATTGAATTGAAAAAATAACACAACTTCATTATAGTCTTTCTGACACGGATGGGAAATATTCCACAAAATGCATCTAGTATAATTTTTTGCATCATGACGAGACAATCATGTGATTTCATACCTATCAACTTCAAGTCCTTCAATGAGACAAAATTTTTTACATTTGAAGAATAACCTTGAGACACTTTGATATCATTAAGACACTGAAAAAGATAATTTTCTCCCTCTTCGATAATGTATGACAAGCCGGGGGAAGAAATTTTCGTCTTACTTTAGGAGTGGGAGCTAACTCCAAACGTATTCCCATTGATAGTAAGTCTAATCTTGCATTCAACCCATCTTTTGTCTTTCCTTTAATATCTAACAATGTTCCAATAAAACAATCACATATATTCTTCTCCACGTACATGACATCAATATTATGTTTAAATTCATGATACCTCCAATATAGTAGCTCAAAAAACATTGACCTTTTCTTCTAAATATGTCTATCATTACCAGATTTCTGTGTCTTTCCCAATGTCACAATAAGGTTTTTCACCCTCTCAAAATACAGATCAGGGGATAAAGGTTTTGGAGCAGTATCAAATTCTTGTGATCTATTGAATGCCTTTTTTAGTCTTCTATAAGGGTGATCCATAAGTAAAAACTTTCAATGACCCATGTACACTATTTTCCTCCCATGATGCAATTGACAATATGACATCTGTTGTTCGCAAATTGGACATGCTTTATGCCCTTTAACACTGTATCCAGAAAAATTTCCATACGTTGGGAAGTCATTTATAGTGAACAGAAGCACTACATGCAATTGAAAATATCTCATTTTATAAGAATCATACACCCTAATACCATCAGCCCATAACAGTTTCAAATCATCAATCAACGGTGACAAGTAAACATCAATATTATTGCGAGGTTTCTTTGGACCAGAGATCATTATACTCAACATGACATATTTGCGCTTCATACAAACTTTAGGAGAGAGGTTGTAAATTACCAATAAAATAGGCCATGAACTATGTGTGCTACCGAGGGTTCGATATGGATTCATTCCATCTGTGCACAACCCTAGTCTGAGATTTCTAATTTCATTTCCAAATGTAGAATACTGCTCATCAATTTTCTTCCATTGTGGACAATCAGCTGGATGATGTATTTTTCCATCACATACCCGCTCATCAGCAAGCCATATTAACCTTTTTGCATCATGTGAATTAGCAAATAAACGTTTGAAATGATGAATTATAGGAAGATACCAAAATACATTTGAAGGGATCTTTGTAATATCTACATCAGCTTGTGATTTTTCTTTCACCTTATACCGTGATGTCCCATATTTAGGACACTCTGACAGAAATTCATATTACTTTATATATATAATGCAGTCATTCAAACAGGCATGTATTTTCTTATATCCCAATCCCATCGGGAATAATATTTTCTTGGCCTTATAATGTGAATATGGAAGATCGTTATCTTTTAGAAGAATGTCTTTCATCAATTGTAGCAACTTTGTAAAACTTCTGTCACTACATCCATGTTTCGCCTTTAGGTTAATCAATCTTAAAACCACCGAAAAACCATAAAATCTGTACAACCAAGATATAATGGTTTTTCAGCATCACCATATAGACGTGAAACTGTCAGTTTTATCTCAATTTATTCTGCTACAATATCGTGAATCATTTATTCAATTCCATCAGAGTTACCATCTTGAGAATCATCATCATCAGTGACATTCCGTCCAGTTTCACCATGCCAAATCCAAGGGTTGTAACTCAGATTAAAACCATGACAAATCAGATGATCTTTTATCTCTCTACTTTTCAACTTCTTCATATTCAAACATTTCAGGCATGGACAAAAAAAATTTCACTACTTGGAACATTTCGTTTAGCAAATTCCAAAAAGGCATAAACACCTTCCTCATATTCATTGCTCATTCGATGTTCCGTAATCTAACTTCTAATCATTATTACCTATCACAAATATCAAAATTATATATATTTTTAAGATAAGACAAATATATGTTTATATGAAAAAAATCATAATTTGAATGTAAAACAATTTTGAAATATAAAAAAAATCTATGCATATTTAAAAAAATATGCTTGAATATTATTTTAAAAACAAAATATAGTTAGATATAACTGTTTTAAATTCCATTGAATCGAAGAAAACCATGGGGCCTACAATGGTTGATAGAAAATTGGAGAAAATAGAGTATACCTGAGAATCAAATCAAATTTAAAATAAAAACTCAGATGGAGAAAATCACAATGTAAAGCCAATCATCACGGCATAATCATCATATCATAATCTCAGAAACCACGATGCAGTATTCAATCCCAACTGACACTTATCCCCCACCCCCTTGGACACCCCCTAGACACCACCCCCCCTGGATAGCCCCCCACCCCCTGGACACCACCCCCACCCCCTTGGACACCCCATGGACACCACCACACCCTTGGACAGACCCCACCCCTCCTAGACACCCCACCCCCTGGACAGCCCCCACCCCTCTAGAGAGCACCCCCAACCCCTCTTGGACACAACCCCCACCCCCTACCCCCTTGGACACCCCCTGGACATCCCCAACCCTCTGGACAACCCCCACCCCCTGGATAGCCCCCACCCCTCTAGACATCACCCCCACCCCTCCTGGACACCACCCCCACCCCTACCCCCTTAGACATCCCCCTGGACACCCCCAACCCTATGGACAACCCCCACCCCCCGTACAACCCCCCAAACCCTCTGGACAGGCCCCCATCCCCTTGGACAACCCCCCCACCCCCTTGGACACCCCCTTGGACACCCCCAACCCTCTGGACAGCCCCCCACCCCTTGGAAAGCCCCCACCCCTCTAGACAGCACCCCCACCCCTCCTGGACACCACCCCCACCCCTACCCCCTTGGACACCCCCTAGACAGCCCCCACCCCTCTAGACAACACCCCCACCCCTCCTAGACACCACCCCCACCCCCTACCCCCTTGGACACCCCCTGGACACCCCCAAACCTCTGGACAGCCCCCACCCCCTGGACAGCCCCCACCCCTCTAGACAGCACCCCCCACCCCTCCTGGACACAACCCCCATCCCCTACCCCATGGAGACCCCCCTGGACACCCCCAACCCTTTGGACAACCCCCACCCCCTGGAAAACCCCCCAAACACTCTGGACAGGATCTCACCCCCTTGGACAACCCCCCCACCCACCCACCCCCTTGGACACCCCCTGGACACCCCAACCCTCTGGACAGCCCCCACCCCCTGGACAGCCCCCCACCCCTTTCGACAGCACCCCACCCCTCCTGGACACCACCTCCCACCCCCTTGGACACCCCTTGGATAGCCCCCACCCCTCTAGACAGCACCCCCACCCCTCCTGGACACCACCCCCACCCCTACCCCCTTGGAAACCCCCCTGGACACCCCCAACCCTCTAGACATCCCCCCACCCCCTGGACAGCCCCCGCCCCTCTAGATAGCACCCCCACCCCTCCTGGACACCACCCCCACCCCTACCCCCTTAGACACCCCCCCTGGACACCCCCAACCCTCTGGATAACCCCCACCCCCGGAAAACCCCCCAAACCCTCTGGATAGGCCCCACCCCCTTGTACATCCCCCACCCCCTTGGACAGGACCCCACCCCCTTCGACACCCCCACCCCATTGGACCCCCCCACACCCCTAGAATGCCCCACCCCCCACCTCCATGGACACCCTGGATAGCCCCCAACCCCCTGGACAACCACTAACCCTCTTGAAAGCCCGCCAGAACCATGAGATTTTAACCTCAAGCTACTAGTTTTGGCATATCTAGAGATTTTATCCTCAAGCTACTAGTTTCGGTATCATGCCATTATTCAAAATGAGAACCATGAATTGTATCTCCTACTAGTCTAAAATTCTCTATTGTGTAATGAATCGGGTTTCAATAGCATATGAAGACTTATAATAGTCCACAAAAATAAGCGACGTAAATAGATTATGGAACGACAAAAAGTGATACCCAATATAGAAACAACCAAGGATCCAAAACAAACATTCCACCATGAAAAACCACATATACTTATAAAATAAATCACACTGGTACACGGAATGGGTGTATCACAATGGTTTACATATAAATTGCAGTAATATAGGTGAATGAGATCATTAGTTGTCAATGAAAACAAAAATTACCATCAATGTCGGGCATTCGCGAAACAAAAACAAACGAAATAGAAGTAGGTGAGGATTATGTGAATATTGTGAGTCGATCTAATAGATCTGGGGATAATAAACAAGATGATGATGGAAAAACGAGGTAAGAGGGTTTGAAATCGAAGAATCTTACCTAGTTCAAATAAAAAAATCTCAAAACGTAAATATAGACTATCTGAAAAAAAACGAACGAAATAAAGTCGTGAGAGGCTTACTTGGGTGTTGCGAGTTGAGATGACAGATCTGAGGAGAGTAAAGATGATAAACGATGATGGAAAAATGAGTTTAACACAACGAGATCGAAGATTCGATTAGGGTTTTCTGCGCGAGAGAGACGAGTCACTGGACTGTCGATTGAAAAATTGTAAATGACAATCCACGGGGCGTGTTAATTTTTTAAATGTTTTATAATGTCGGTTATTTAATAACCAACGTTATAAACTATTTTTATTACATTTATAACACCAGTTATTATAATAACCGACATTATAAATATATCAGATTCCTCTTTTTTTAGGTCGGTTATTTTATAACCGACGTAAAAAAATCCGCGTGTTGGTTTTTTACGTCAGTTATAGAATAACCGATGTAAAAAAGACATAAGAAATCAATGTTTTTTACGTCAGTTATAATATAACCGATGTAAAAAATTATGCGGGTTGGGTTGTTACATCGGTTATCAAATAATCGACGTTAAAAAGGCCTCAAATGCCACTTTTTTTTTACGTCGGTTATTTTATAAACGACATAAAATATTCGTAGATACCTCATTTTTTACGTCAGTTATTTGATAACCGACGTAGAAAACACCGCGCCTTGTTTTTTTATATCGGTATCAAATAACCGACGTAAAAAACGGATGCGAGCGATTTTTAACATCGGTTAATTTAATAACCGATGTTAAAAATGTACTCTCCGCATTTTTTACATCGGTTATAAAATAACCGATGTAAAAAATCACGGATCATAGATTATCACGTCGGTTATATATAACCGACGTAAAAAATGGTGACGTTAAAAATGTTTTCTGCACTAGTGAAGAGTGATGGAAGAGATAGTACAATGACACAGTTAGTGATTTTTTTCTTCTACTTCATTGATTCAATCTCATTTAACTAATAAATATATAGATAAAATCCTGTTCTTGATAGGACTTTTGATCATGAAATCAGATTTTTGATGTGATTAATTTTTTTATCTAATCGCAATCCTAACTTGATAAAATAGTTTTTTTTATATTATAGGATCTATTACTTGATGAATAATATTTTTTTAAACCCTATTCTTTTAGTTTTTTAGCGACACATTACATATAAGATTATATGTGTATATCACAATTAGTCAGGAGAGGGGAACTACAAAGCTACAAAGAAACATTCACACACACAAAATCCCTAACATTCTATAATTTTATCACCCATTGGAGGTTTTTTAACTTTAAAATCCTTCAGTGAAGATTGTGAACAAGTAGAAATTGTGTCCTTATTTTATAAATTCTGAATATATATCTTCTCAAAATTTTTAAATGAACTTGTAATTTCATACATATCATATAGTGGTTCTTATGATATTCAATCCTAATCACTTACTCTTAATATCCATTATTCATTTATGTTCTTCTTCATGAAATATTTTTTTGTTAACAAAGACTCACGTTCCATGATCTTCTATTATTTTACATCAAATTTAAAATCATGGATAATAATAATATTTATCAAAATTTCATTAAGTTCATGGATCTTTTCTTCTAGAGTTTTTGACTTAAAAATAAGTAATATTATTAATACTTATTAATGAATTTAAAAATATTATTTATTATACATATATAGATAATAATACTAAGTATTATTATGAATATAAAAAGAAAAAGGTAGATAATATGATAATAGTAAGGTAGTTATTAAAAAAATGAATAGAACTCTATAAATTAGAATATTTAGACACATACAACATGTATCATAAATGTAATATCAACCTAATCTATGCCTATGGTGTGGATGATCCTCTGTCCCACAATCAATCATATACTGGATGCGTCCATGATGTGTATGCCTATGTCTCTACTCTGGTGTATGGTGATCCTATATATTAGAATCTTCAACCACCTCCATATCCTCCTGTGTGATAGGCGTTGGATGTATAGTCTCAACAGCTATTCCTTGTCTTGCCTCTATGGATAGTGGATGCTGATTGGAACTCTCACCAATATGTGAAGAAGATGGATTTTGTGATGCAGATGGTTATTGTGATTTGTATGTCTACATAGAAGGGAGTAATAAAGCATCTAGATGAACCCAGTCAATGTCTATATCTACCTCTGGCTATGATTGAGAAGCTGGAGGATCATCTAACTAATCATGATGAACACCATCCTCCTATGGAACAATAGTATCTTGATAATCCAGATGAACACCCTCCTTCTGTGGAACAACAACATCTACAATAGGGTCATCACCTCATGGTACATCTATATAAGTATCAACATGCTCCACGAATTCATCATAATTTGGAGGATCAAAGAAAATACCATGATAAATCTCATTCATTAAAGAAATCAACTCTAGAAAAGTGATATGAAAACATGTCTTGTCAAATGCACCTCTCTCTACTGAATCAGAAATGTGAAGTAGATGAAATATATATATATCCTACGAAAACACATTTTGTTTTTAAGTAATGTTAATAAAAAATCCATTTAACAATGTAAGGAAGAATGTATACCAACTCATGAAAGCCCCATCCATGTCATGTCAGAAATCTGACTGGGGACCTATAGTACCAGGATGCATAATCCGTCTGATTGCAAAAATGAAAACATACTATCCATACCCCTCATAACTAGAACTCTTGTCGTCTATCGCATAGATCAATATATGTGGCATTGTGTCTCCTCCAATCATGGTATCTCTTCCCTAACTTCTTTAGGGAATGTAGTGAAGCTAACTGACTGGGTGGGTCAGAAATAGGCTGAAAAAATCTGAATTTCCTCATAACTCTGTTGGTCTAATGCCACTCGACTATATGAAAATGAATCAATGGAACCATGCAGGAGATGGTAGCAAGAATCACTGTACAATATGGTGGGAGACTTTGGATGATATCATCGGTATATTGCATCCATGTAATCTGAAATAAAAATGAATAATCACTTAATAAATAAAGAGATGTATAGTGGAGAATACAAATTTAAAAATATAAATAATATGTACTTACATCTTTTCATCGAAGGTTGTACAACAGAAGTTTTTAGGCATGGACGTCATGTCTGGGAGAATCTTAATGTCGATATGTATGACTCCACCTATAAATAACATTTTTATAGTTACATTTCACAATAGAAAGATATACAGCTAAGTTAAACATTAGCTTGAAGATATAACATACCATCATCCATGCAGAGCCTCTGCTAAAATATCTATAGTCAATGGCGCACTAACATGTGGATCTAATAGAGGGATGTTCTCCCATACCCACATCTGTAGAAGAAAAAATCATCATGTGATATACATATTATTGATACAACATTCACTGCATAGAACCATGTATGTATATTCTAGACAAGTTGAGACCTAGCTATACTAGCCTCCCTGGTCCAAATCCTCTAGAAGAGGTAAATACATTAGATGTACAAAAGTAGTGGAGTGATCAACAAAAATCATGCCACCAATCACCCTCAAAATATATGCACATGCAAATCACAACACAATGATCACATCAGCATCATCTTCTAGATGTGAGATGTGATGGTCTAACTAAGGAATGAATAATCTACCATTGATGATAGATCTACCATAATTGTGAACCTCTATGACCAGTAATCGATGAAAAAGATCAAACTAATCTATTACAACTTAGCTTGTCAGAGCTGCACCATTGATGGGGAGGCCCAACATAATGGACACATCCTGCATGGGAATAGTCATCTACCCCTCTCTAAAATGGAACGTACGTAACTCTGACCTCCATCTCTCTAAAAGTGAAGTAATGAGACGATGATCGAAAAATGTGAAGTCTCACATCACTACGCCATAGAATCCAACACGGCGAAGATGGGTGATGATAACGGGTGGTGGTGTGGCATAATGGAAATGATGAGATCTATGAACACTGAAAGGAGGCAGATGAAATCCCTCTAAAACCAGTTGTGATACATGAGTATCCTAGGATGTGAAAATGAAAAATCTACCATCTATATAAATTATATCATCATTAATTTTTTATAGAGAATTCAATAAAAACTGTAAAATTTTATTACAAAAAACCATAATAAGGTAAATAAGATAGAAAATATATGAGGGCAGTGTTATTAGTTTAGGTTATGAATTTATTGTTTTATTAATCTTCAATAAAGTTTAATTTATTATAATTATATATATATAATTCAACATTGATGAGAAGACCACATTGAACATGTGGGAGTATGATCTATTCATGTTCATTGTATGTTTATTTTTTTAAATAGTTATTGTATCACAAAACTCTCTATGTTAGAATCCAGAAATGAGACCAACCAAAATTGAAACAGGTAAGAAATGTTGCTAGTCAGAAATAAAAGGAATCATTACTAATACATCCACATACGAAAAAAATATACACACTGATGATAGAATACATATCCTAGATCTTGGATGATGGGATGTGGAGCTCTATCTTTCCACATGGGGACATCTTTTACAAGTATGTCCTTCTGTGTGAAAAATACTGCATCATCATCCCCCTCCTCATTGCCAAGGCCAATCCATCTCATTTCTGATTTGAGTTGACTTTGGTCTTCCTTAGGACCACAAACTAGTAGTATGAATAAAATAATTTAAAAAACGTTATAAATTAAAAAAAACATAAATGAAAACAATACTAACTTACAAAACCTTTAAATATCAGGGACAATAGTCGTCTTATTAGGAAATAATGTGATATAATAAAAGTCACCACAGGCATCCAAGTTGCACTATAACAGTTAACCAAAGTGCTCATGTGATACACCAGGTCTACATAGGGCTCCCATTATATATTTACTAAATCACAAGCTGCAATAACATGTGCATATGGATATATCAATGCCTGAATGTTGCCACAATCATAGTTCCTGTTATCCAACATCACCACAAGAACTCAACCACTACTACAAGTAGCCGAGTCGAAGAACTCCCTTAATTGAAATTTCCTTTTTCCCCTATCAAAGGCTACAACTCTCCATCTTGAAACCTCATTCAGTATCTGATAAATATCACTTTGAAAATGATGAGTAAAATGCATACCATTTTCCATCCTCTGATAGGCCTTTTGGGACCGGTCAACAAAGTAGTGCACACATCTATAAAAATTCTCTTTCACTAACCCTATGACTGGGAGCTTGCACACACCATTAAGGACCCCATTTATGAACTCCACTATATTAGTGGTCATATGTCCATATCTTTGGCCACCATCATATGATAATGACCATTTTTCTTTTGAATTCTACATCATATTATCATAGAAATATTCATTTTCCCTTCGAATCTCTTAAAATATGTTGATCAAATATATTTTTTGGGGATCATATGCTGAAACCATAACAAAATAATGTATTAAAAAATATATTAAATTTTCTTTAAATAGAATGCAAGTTTAGAAAGGCATACCTAACTTGAGGATCACCTTCTTTATTGACTCATCTCTAAAATGATTATGGAAATTACTTGCAATATGCTGAATGAAATATTGATGATAAGTATTCATCTCAATCCATGAAACTCTATCACTATTTAAAGCCTCTATAATCACTCGATGGTGATCAAATATCATATAGACACCCTTTTTTTGTGTGACATGAGTGTGTACACATGCCAAAAACCAGCTCCAGCATTCAAAATTCTCCTTTTCAATAATATAAAATGCAAGTGGTAGAGAAGCACAATTACCACCCTATGTGGAAAAAATGAGTAGAACACTTGTATACTTACCATAAAGAAAAGTTCCATCGACCTGAATGAATTGTTTAAAATAGAGAAAAGAATCGATGCATAGACTGAATGCCCAAAAAATCATATTGAACTTCACCTTTGATTGATTTACTTAGTGATTGTGTGAAACATACTCAACAATTTCCAACTGATAAAAAATCTGATTATTGGGAGACAAAAATTCCATAAGTTGTGGAAACATTGCATAAGATTTATCCCAATCACCGTACAATTTTACAATTACTTCATGTTTTTCATTAAATGCTTTGTTGTAGGATATCTTATAGTTATACAACTGCTGAATTCTTTCCCGAATAAGGGCAATAGGAACATCCTGACAGGTCCATATCATCTCAACAATAACAGTTTATATAAAATCTACATCAAGGTAAGAGTGATCATGCAAAAAGGTTGGATGCACACAAGTGTGTGGGACTTATTATATGGTTTTCTTCCAACATGAAACAAATTATGATATATTTCCCTTAATTGAAATTTACATTCTGCCCCAAATTTTTCAAAATGAATGAGATATTTTTTCTTCTTTGACTCATCAACCACAAATATGAAATGCCTCTCTATGTGGTATTTCTTTATCAAAATTTTCAGGGAATGCTTACTTTCAAACTCCTTCCTAATATAGATAACTTTATCATTTGATGTAGATATATTCCCTATAATTCTAGGAAATTTAGAAGCTGGTGTAATGACATCCCAATCAAAATGTTTTCCACAATACATTCCTTCAACTAAAGAACTCAATATCTAAGGATGATTACCAATAACTGGTGGGTGTTGTGGATGTATGTCTCTCATAGGAACCTTAGAATGTTCATTTCCAACATCACCCTACCATGTAAATCTCTCTCTCAAAGGAACTGAAGGTTCCGGGCACAACAGAAGTGCAGTTGGGCCGCCACCCAACTTTAATTTTTACCATGATCAATGATTATTCTAAGATCAATACGACGATGAATTCCAATCTCCATGGAATAGATTCAAATATTTATATAAAGAAGAAAGATACCCTAAACCTTTAGATAGGATCTTTCAAATCATGTTTATAATTAATTTAATTAATTTCATAAAGAAAAGAATACCTAGATCTTCGTTACTTTATCTGTTGGTGATGTTGATTGTCTGGAATGACCCTTCTAGATTATCTCATCGTTCTTGTGAGGATCCAAACCTCCCTCTTGCGGTGATCTATATGTGCTTTGATGGCTTCTTATCAACACCACTTGTTCTCTGAGTGCTAGCACAACAAATCGAGTGTCTTATTTCAATCGTTCTTGATCACTTGTTATTTGGACTTGAATAACTTCTCTCATTATTGAGAGGGAAAGGAAGAGGATTCAAGAGAGGAATTTTTTATCTCAATAATTCTCAATTCATCGGACGTGTAGTTTAGTACATAGCACAATAGACGTATGTATCTATTTATCAACATGGGGTTTCAGTTACAATATTTAATTGCATAAAAACAATTAAATAAATTCATAACCTTAGATCAAACCATCCTTTTATTAATAATACCTCTTTATTATTTATGGTGTTCCAACTTGTACAAAAAAATTATAAATAAAATTCTACATCACAAAATAATAGAAGAATTATTATTATTTTAACTAGTGCTAAATAGTTAAATAATTATTTACCATCTTGTAAATAATTATTTTACTACTGGACTGACCTTGGTCCGCTCGAACTCCACTTCTATTTATTGAACACCTGAATAAATAACTAAATAAATTATTCTCTTAAATATATATTTTATTTACAAACTAGTAAATAAATGTTTATTAAATGTTCTATAAAATAAATAAATATATTTTACCCACAATCCAATGAATAAATATTTATTTAATTTATGAAATCATTTTAACTTGGATAAAATTATTTCATTGTCTTTTGAATAATATTTATTCCATTAATTAAATTCAAATAGAATTTAACTGAGATCACCAGAAACACTTAGTGTGTGACCCTCTAGGATTATTTCTTGTTGGAATTAGGTGGGCTTGCCTAAAGTCCGAGAGTACTATACAGAAACTGGTCAAGGAACCCAATTGAAAGAACTTAAAGTTGCAACAACAACATCCACATATGAACAATCACTATGTAATATAGTACCTTTGTCTCAATATCGCATCAAGCATGTTTTATAATGGTGTCATCAACCTTTTTTCTTGATACGTCGTTCTTTGACTACCTTAAAAAAACTCATTGTTACACCATGGCCATGGAATTTTTCACGATGGTTCTATTTAATTCAAAGGGATGAGATATCAACTTCCATAAATGGAAGGGAGAAATCCTTAATCAACATATCCATTAACAACATTCCACTTGTGACGCACCCAATGTACCCTACTTCCCACCAACATATGGCATGATGTTTTTTGTTAGTAAATAAATGTGCACGAGTCATGACACATATTAATGATAATATTAAATTCTAAGGAATATTACACATGCTCGTAGATAGGAATATCCAATGACACTAAAAAATCTAGAATTCCTATTGGTGGGTATGTTCTCATAATCTCTCATCTTGGATATTACCAAGTATGAACTTCATGAGAGGAAGTCTCATCTGCTTACGTGTACTTGCACCTAATGGTATGTACACTATGTGTCCCATCATAGTATATCATCCAATAGTAGAACTATATTTAAGAATGTTGTTATATCATTTCAAGGTTCTCATCATAGAAGGGAACTACCATGATCTTATCAATACAACAAATACTCTAGGAAATTATTAAATCATAGTCATGGAGAATAATAAAAAATCAATAATAATATGTTTAATATTTAAATTCATTAAATATCCATGTAATCAAAGTACAAAAAGTTAGTTATAAGATACCAACTCTAAAAAACTCCCACTTAGACTAGATCCAAATTTCTTCGACTTTCAGTCTACTAGACCTCACATAATGATCATGTTTCTACTGATTCAAGGCTTTAGTCAAGGGGTTCACTACGTTGAATTCCATGGAAATACTGATCACTACAACTTCAACACTATAGGAAAATTCTCTCAAGAGATGATATATCTGAGGTATGTGCTTCATCTGCTGATGTGACCTTGGATCTTTTCCAAGATCCACTGCTGCTATATTATTACAATAGAGTATGATGGGATCTTTACTGCTAGGTACCACATCCAACTCCTAGACGAATCTTCACATCCAAACTTCTTCTTTAGCTTCATTATAAGTTGTGATATACTTGGAATCTACTGTAGAATATGTGACCACACTCTACATTGAGCTCTTTCAGATCACAACCCCTCCATTCAAAGTGAATATGTATCCTGTTTGCGACTTCATGTCATCCTGATAAGTCTGGAAACTAGCATCTGCACATACTCTAATGACTAGTTCCTCATATCCTCCATAAATCAAGAATATATCCTTATTACGCCTCAGATAATTTAGGATATTCTTTACTTCCATCAAATGGTGGTCACCTGGGTCATCTTGATATCTTCCTACTGCACTCAATGCATAGGCGACATCCAGCCTACTATATAGCATGACATACATGACTGACCCTATCGCTGACGCATGTGGAGTCCTTTCCATTATATTTCTTTCCTCATGTGTCTGAGGACACATTTTATAGGAAAGATGAATACTACGTGATGCTAGAAACAATCCCATCTTGGATTGTTCTATACTGAATCTCTTCAGTATCTTGTCAATGTATATACTTTGACTTAGGCCCAGTAATCTCTTGGATCTATCACAATGGATCTTGATCCCAAGAATATATTCTACCTCAGCCAAGTACTTAAAAAAGAATAATTGATTCAACTATTCCTTAATATACTGTAATACTAGTATCTTGTTTCCAATAAGTAATATGTCATCAACATATACTATTAGGAAAACAGCTGCAATCCCTCTAAACCATTTATAGACACAAGGCTCACATTCGTTCTTGATAAAACCAAATTCCGTTATGGCTTTATCAAAATGAATGTTCCATGACCTAGATGATTTCTTTAATCCCTAAATAGATTTCTGAAACATGAAATCTTTATTGGTATCCTTTGGGGTCATAAACCATTCAGTTTGTGTCATATAGAAATCTTTCTAAAGGTTTCTATTAATGAAAGGCTATTTTGAAATCCATTTTCCAAATCTCATAGTCATGGTAAGTATCAATGGCCAATATAATTCTGATGGATTTGATCATTTCAACTGGTGAAAATGTTTCATTTTAGTCAATGCCTTGACGCTGCTTGAACCCATTTGTAACTAATCATTCCTTATAGGTACTGACTTGTACTTCCATGTCCGGTTTCTTCTTGAATACCCATTTGTAACCAACAGGTTTTACATCAACTGGAGGATCTACCAAAATCCAGACTTGGTTTTGGTACATGGAATCCATTTCAGAATTCATGGCTTCTTTCCACTTGGACACATCTATGCCACTTAATACTTCCTTATAGGTTATAAGATCATTATTATCAACTAAAAATGAGTCACCATCCTCAGAAACTAGATAATAGTACTGTTAAAATTCTCTAAACTCTATTGTACTCCTATATAGTTCTTGTGTCTTTGGAATAGTTCTTTATTCTATGAGGATTTGTAGAATATGTTCCTGTACCAACTCTTGTGTACCTTGATCCTTGACTTCATCAAAGTCTATCTCGCTCCCACTATCTCTTTTGGAGATGTGATCCCTCTCAAGGAATATGGCATGTATTTCCACTATAACCTTTTTGTCCAAGGGGTTGTATAGGTAATATCCCCTCATTTCCTTGGGGTATACTATAATGGTACACTTTTTGCCTCAGGGAGCAAGTTTGTTACCTGAAGAGCCTTAAAAAATGAATCAATTCCCCAAACATGTAAAATTGATAAAATGTATTTATTTCCACTCCAGAACTCATATAAAATACCATTTATCAATTTAGTTGGTACTTGGTTTAGTATGTGCACCGCTGTTTGTAATTCATATTCCCAAAAGTATAATGGAAGACTCGCATGACTCATTATTGATCTCACCATATCCAAAAGGTACAGTTCCTCCTTTTTCTCACACCATTACATTGGGGTGTGTAAAGAGAAATGAGTTGGGATAGGATCCCAAACTCCCATAAGTAATCAATGAAGCCTTGATTCAGATATTCTCCACCTCAGTCTATGTAGAGTTTCTTAATCTTTATACCAAGATGGTTCTCAAATTCATTCTTGTATTATTTGAACTTATCAAAAGAATCCGACTTATATCTCATTAAGTAGATATATCCATTTCTACTAAAATAATCAGAAAAAGTTTTGAATTATGATTACCCTACCCTTGTTTCAACTGGAAATGGTCCACACACATCGATATGAACCAATAAAATAAGATCTTTATCCCTTTCACCTTTCCCACTAAATGGGGATTTGGTCATTTTTCCTATAAAAATGCATGAAAAATTACAAGTGGTTTTAGTTAAAAAGAGGCTAAATATGCATCTTAATGTAACTTTTTTTAAGAGTTTCTCATTCACATGACCTAACTGGTGATTCCAAAGTTGGTTGTGGTATGAATCATGTGAAGTATCTTTGTTATCGATTTCCATTAATTGGTTTGTTTAATCCAACATGTAACGACCATTGAATAAATTTTCCCTACCAAAAATTGCTATCTTGGTAAAATAAGCAACATTCCTTTCCAACATTGAAAGAAAATCCATCTGTATCTAATCTAGATAAAAAAATAATGTTTTTAGTAATAGACAGAACATAATAACAACCCTTTAATACCAAGATCATCCCAGTTGGCAATGTGAGATGGTAGTCCCTGAAAGCTACAACAACAAGTCTGGCTCTGTTGGCTGCTCGTAGATCTACCTCCCCTCGGTCAATCTTCTTGAATCTACTTAGTTCCTATTTTTGTATACATATTTGAGCACCACAAGATGTTTATAATACCCAATTTGAAGAAAAATATAGATTGCATTTGATAACAAATGCAACTGAAGCTTCCCCCTGATTCTTAGGTTGGGTGTAGTTTTTCTTCCAGCGAACCTTCTTTCCACATGCGAAACAAACAGACTCCTGTTCCCTTGCCTCCCCTTTGATCTTATTTTTCATAGAAGGGCATGAAGAAGCTTTGGGATTAAATCACTTTTCCTTCCCTTTACTCTTATTCACCAAAAGTAAAGAAGGATTTTCTCACTTCATATCTTTGTCCACTTGGAGAATGAGGATAAGAAGATCAGATACAAACTTATCAATGTTGTTTATATTGAAATTAATAACAAGGCTGGATAAGATATGAGGGAGTGATGTGAGAATGAGATCGGTGCCCAGTTCTTCGGGGAGTTTAAACCCTAGAACCTCTAGGCGCTCAATGTAGCCAATGATCTTGAATACATGAGGCCCATTTGGGGCACCCTCTCCAAGCTTACTCTGAAAGAGTGCCTTGGAGATCTCAAACCTTTCCTGTTTTTCTCTCTCCTTGTAAAGACCACAGAGGTTCTCGAGCATGCTATAAAGATCCATGTTTTTGTGAGACTTCATGAGATCACCAGACATTGATGATATCATCAAACATTGAATGCCGACCGTGTTGTTCATATGTTTCTCATAGACTAGGAAATCCTCATCACTTGCCTCTTTGGTATGTAGATTAGGTAATGATGACTCCAATATGCAAGACTTCTGTTCATGGTGTAGGATAACCCAAAGGCATCTAAACTATTCATAGAAGTTACTGCCGGTGAGGACATTGTCTTTATCCATAATTGGTCACAGGGATAGTGTGGTTGATGAGATTATCATTTTTATTCAATAATTAAAAGAGAAGATCATTAGTACTTTATTGATTACACTTTAGGAGAAATAATAAATTAATTTTATTAAATCTTCCACTATTTTATCAAGTCCTAATGGCCCTCACCGTTGAACTCGAAATGTTCAGTTGTCATGAAATTCTAGTGGAAAGGATCCATATTCCTCTTCCCATAATCCCTAAAAGGGTTGGTCAAGCTATTTTAAGGTTTTTAGGTATGAAGGTCTTTTCCAACTTTGAGATTGCAGCTCCTTGATCCATTGAGTGGACTCCCCAATCCTGAAATCCTGACTGGGATTTCCTCAACACTTTCCTCCAATATTACACCAAGTCTAGAAAGGGATACTCCTCTTTATATAATATGGTCAAGACTACTTGAAACCTTTAATAATGGCTTCCTGTATAAAATTAAATATACCAAAAAGGATTGGTCAAACACATAGTTTTATTGAGTCTTGCCCTAAATCATGTAATTAAAGGCTTAGTCTGACTTAATATTTTATTGAGGTAGTTTTATCTCTTATAAGATAATTTCTTATTATCATTATCACATGATTGTTAATATTAAGTGGAACTTACTTAAGTTATTAACCATGTCTTGATAATATTTATGCATAAGCCTAGTTTATTTTAGTTCCATCTTGAATGCTTGTTAGTTCATTAATTATGTGATCATGAAAACACATCCATAATGATAAACCATGAAACTGACAGATGTAAAATAAAGTAAAAGGAATGGTAATGAGATTTTATAATGGTTAGTTTATCTAGTGGTTGATAAACTAACCCTAACCTAGGATTTGGTTTCCTAGAACCAACTGGAACCCCAGAAGGTTTATTCCCCACATCACCCTCACCCACATCATCTCCTGATGCCTCAATAGATTCTTCTTCCCCAGATAAACTTTCATTAACTATATCAGCAGTACACACTGGAATTTCATCTACAGTTCTTTCCAAATTTTGATCATCTTATTCATAATTTGGTTCTATCACAGGAGTCATATGAGAAGGAGATAATAAAAAAGACTGATGTGAAGGACCAACTTCAATAGAGGTCATAAAACACGGTTCTGTAGTAGTTGGAAGATGAATCCATCAAACCATTAGCACACTGCTATCTAAATAAGGAAGATGCATCCATCCAATCCTCATCATCAAATAGAGGGTACTCGGTGTGCCAGAAACGTTTTGGATGTTGTAGATGTTGATATGTTTTGAAGCAATGGATTGATTAGCCCTTGGTTTTAACCAACTATGAATATTATTTCAAACTTTATCCAATGTTAGGAAATCATGAAGATTTTCCACTCTTGCAGGAGAAAAAATATATCTAAAACCCTGTTCAGTATAAATTACCTCATTATTGCAACAAATTTTCACAGACATGATTACTTAGAAAAAAATAATTAATAAAATATTATATAATAAATAGAAATTTTAAATTATTTAAATTGGTTATGATTGAATAATTAACTTCATCTTGAGAATTTTTATTTGTATTAGTTTATCATTATTAAGGTATAGTGATGTTGATATTATTACCAAATAAAATTTAATATAATGTTATATATTTTTATTCCACTAATCAAATGTTTCATAAATTTTAATTACTTATGAATAAATAACCATGACTTGATCTTGAGACTTCCTATGGATTAGTTAATCATTATCTAATAAACTAACCTAAACCAATGGGTGGAATCCTAGTGTATTTATTATGAACTATTTCAGTAACCACCGATCTCCTTTCAAACAACAACACCACTTGTCAAACACATGTTTCTGAACAGCTCTTTGGGAATGCCTCTTCAGGGACACCTCTTCGGGGATGCCTCTTCGGGGAAGCCTCTTCGGGGATGCCTCTTTGGGGATGCCTATTTGGGGATGTATCTTCAGGGACACCTCTTCAGGGATGCCTCTTCAGGGATGCCTCTTCAGGGATGCCTCTTCGAGGATGCCTCTTCAGGGATGCCTTTTTTGGGACACCTCTTTAGGGACACCTCTTTAGGGATGCCTCTTGTTGATTTCCTTATAATTACAAATTTAATCACATTCATGTGAGGGGGTCTAGGGGTATGAAATAAATAATTTTTTTAAGTGGACACACATGTCCTTAAGAACTTATTGAGAGATTATTTTCAGGTCATGAATGTGAAAATGAAAATGAAATTATTACAAATTATATAACCACATAAAAAAGACATGGAATTTCCATTATACATTGGTCGGTCATCTAAAGATCAGTCATCACCCAATAATCCTAACATGTTTTTTGATATAATTATTATGTTCTATATATTATATGACCTTACCTATTACTAGATGAAATATATATTAAATATCTACACCAGTTTTCCAAAAAATTAACTTTTCAATTTGTATGTATAAATTAATATATATATATATATATATTTAATAATAACATTTAATAATATTATTTCAAACTAATATAATTTACACTTACATAAAAATCATTACAATATTGAACACTTATGTTATTTTCAATTTTATAAAATTTCACACACACACACACACACACACATATATATATAATTTTTTGTTATTCAAATACCTTCTAAAATATAGGTAAAGATATTTTATACTTTATTACTTGAAAGAATATTTATTTATACTTAATATTATTTAAATTTATTGATTGAAATTATTATTACTAGTAAATAAAAGTAATATAATTTACACTTAAATAAAAACCATAAAAATAATATGTCACGAACCGTCCCCTGGGGCCCGTTCCGTGACAAATTGGTATCAGAGGAGTCAGTTCTACCGCAGAACTTAGGACTCCGATCTTTCTTTTCTGTGAAGCAATAGTGTTAAGAGTACTAAGTATGGTTTTTAGTCCAAAGAGTACAGTGTTGGTACGGAGGCCGACGTATCCATAAACCAGGACCCTGACTTCTGATTTCTGACTCAGTGCATGAAAACACTGATTACGTGTGTGTTTCAAGAGTTTTCTTTATGATATATTTGATTCAGCTCAGCAGGTATAACTTATTGATTGTGGTGCACCTGTTTCTTTTCAAGATGCCTCCATGCAGACATCGAGATAGGGTTCCGAGAGTTATACGAGATGATATCCCACTGAGCCATGAGGTCTTAGTGCATGGACCTTTTCCAGCAGAGGCACTAGCGGTACCACTACCTGTTGGGCCACCGATACCACCATCCCCAGCAGCAGTGAGTGAACGCCACTTGAGTGCGTTTCATGAGTTCCAAAACTAGTGGCCGCCCAGGTTCAGGGGTTTGACAGACCTGTAGGCAGCTGAGGATTGGCTAGTGGTTGTGGTGAGAGTCTTCAGACTGGTAGGGACACCATCCAACCTTATGGTGATCCTTTCCGCGAGTCTCCTTTAGGTAGCAGTAGGCAGATGTTAAAGCCCGATGCTTCAGGTGCATGACGAGGAGACACAACTCTGGGTAGACTTCGAGAGCCTGTTTCGGGTGGAGTTTGTCCCAACCACCCTATGTGCAGTACAGATACAGGAGCTACTGCATCTACAGTAGGGTATCATGACAGTGGCACAATACTCAGCGAGGTTCATCGACCTTTCATGTTACTCCATAGATATGGTGCGATACCCATTCTTCAGGGCCCAGACCTTTAATAAGGGGATTAGGAGAGATATCAGATCTTCGGTGATCTCCCTCAGCATCCCGACGTAGGTGGGGGTGTTAGAGAGAGCCCTCCTAGTGGAGAGTTTTCTAGCTGAGCAGTCACCAGCAATAAGACCCATCACTAGTCAACATGCAGTGGAGTCCTCTACAGCTGGAAGTAGACAGATGTCACAGATGTCCAAGTGGACCAGACCATCTGGTGGACGACCTCAGGATACAGGTTCAATTGTGCAGGGAACATGAGACAGATCCAGTCATTCTAGGAGCGGGAAATGATACTCTTGTGGCGGGCATGGTCACATGGCTCGTGACTGTCTGACCCACCGTACTAATGATCAGAATACATTTGAGAGACCTCCCAGGCAAAGGAAGAGGTTTGATCAAGGTGGACCACAGGGAGCAGGTAGACGTGGTAGAGGATCTGTCCGTGCAACTGGTGGTGGACGACGATTCGAGGTGTTACCACCACCACCACCAGGTGGTCCACCCTAGCCATAATGAACAGGTGGACATGGGCGAGATCATCTCCAGGAAGCTGAGGCATATGATCACATCACTCCAAAGATGATTCGAGGTACGATCTGTGCCTACTCCACCATAGATTTAGTTCCTATACACATAGGTGTCAGTCACTCTTTCATTGCCTCCACCCTCATTCGGAGCTCGGAGATTCCGACAGAGCCGTTGGCTCAATCCTTATAGATAGAGACTCCTACGGGAGCAGAATTGATGATTACACACTGGTTCTGGTAGTGTGATCTTACTCTAGGAGGCGAGAGCTTTGACTGGGATCTCCTCGTAGTGGCGTCTAGGTCTTACGACGTCATCTTGGGTATGGATTGGTTATTTATAGTCCATGCTTAGATTGACTGTATTAGGTGCAAAGTGCGGTGTGTCCACACGGATGGGACCGGGTTCACCTTCACCGGTGGGAAGGGAGTATTTGCAGCGCATGACAGACTTACTCAGAGGAGGGTGCAGCCGATCACTCATCAGTTAGCCTGCCTTACCCTTAGATCAGTAGATGTGGAGAGTCCGAGATATCCTATAGTGGTGGACCAGTACACAGATGTTTTCCCTGATGATGTTCCAGGATTACCTCCTCACAGAGAGGTAGACTTGTATATTGACCTATACCCCGGGACGACACCGATATCTACTCCAGCATATCGGATGGATCCCGCTAAGCTTCGTGAGATATGGGTATAGCTGGAGGACTTGCAGGGGAAGGGATTCATCTGGCCTAGTGTTTATCCCTGGGCAGCCCTGATTCTGTTCGCCAAGATGGATAATGGGAGCTTGAGGCTTTGTGTCAACTACCATCTCCTGAATCAGGTAACTGTGAAGAACAAGTACCCACTCCTGAGGATTGACGACCTCTTTGATCAGCTAAAGGGAGTGTGGTGGTTCTCGAAGATAGACCTTAGATCAGGCTATCACCAGCTTAGAGTTCGAGATGAGGATGTGTAGAAGACGACCTTCAGATGTCAGTATGGCCACTACGAGTTCTTGGTTATGCCCTTAGGCATAACCAATGCTCCGATAGTGTTCATGGGTCTCATGAACAGGATCTTCCAGCCTTACCTCAATCACTTTGTCATAGTCTTCATCGACGACATACTGATCTACTCGGCTACTAAGGAAGAGAATTCTTACCATTTGAGGGTAGTACTGGACACACTCCGAGAGCACCAGATTTATGGTAAGCTCTCAAAGTGCCAGTTTTGGATTCGATAGGTTCACTTCTTGGGTCATGTCATCTCAGAGGCTGGAGTTGCAGTGGATCCAGCGAAGATCGAGGCGTTACTTTATTGGTAGCCACCTTGGAGTGTGATGGAGATACGAAGTTTCCTGGGTTTGGCTAGTTACTACCGGAGGTTTGTACCAGACTTCTACAGAGTTTCAGCACCATTAACAGCCTTGACGAAGAAGGGGCAACCCTTCGTGTAGTCGGAGAGATGTCAACAGAGCTTCCATAAGCTGAGGTAGAGGCTGACTAGTGCCCCCATATTGAGGCTTCTAGAGGAAGGTGTAGATTACATATTTTACTGCAACACATCAGGGACTAGACTCGGGTGTGTCCTGATGCAGGAGCGAGCAGTGATCGCATATGGTTCTTGGAAGATGAGATAACACAAGAAGAACTATGCTGCCCATGACTTGGAGTTAGAAGTAGTGATCTTTTCCTTGAAGATGTGGCGACACTATCTGATGGGTGAATGTTTTAACATGTACTCTAATCACAAGAGTCTCAGGTATATCTTCTCTCAGAAGGACCTGAATCTGAGACAGTGGTGATGGCTTGAGTTCCTCCAGGATTATGACTTCGATATAGTCTATACCTGGGAAGGGGAACGTTGTTGTTGAGGCACTTAGCAGGAAATCTGGTATACAGCTGCGAGGCGATGCGACAGAGTAGCTAGCTGCTTTACAAATATCCTTTATGGATAGAGATGGAGAAACATTTCTATAGTCTCTTATGATCACTCCCCCACTCCTTCATCGAGTCAGGGAAGCATAGCATGGGGAAACTGACTGCGAGATAGGATGTGCTCATATATCCACAGGGCAGGCACCTGATGTATTTTCTAAAGGTGGGGAGCATGTCATCCTCTTCAGAGGACGTACTATGGTACCAGTGTCACTTCAGGAGGAAGTGTTGAGGGAGTTCCACACGTCCCCTCTAGCGGTACATCCAGAAGTGGAAAATATGTACCAAGACCTTCGACAACAACATTGGTGTCTAGGTATGAAAAGGAAGTAGTGGAGTTTGTTTCTCGATACCTCACTTTTCAACAAGTGAAGGTGGAGCACCAGGTACCTGTAGGATTGGTTCAACCATTAGAGGTTCCAGAGTGGAAGTGGGATGTGATATCCATGGACTTCATGATGGGTCTTCCATGTATATCCAGGGGTCACGACTCAATTTGGGTGATCATCGATCGACTCACCAAGTCATCCTAATTCCTACCGATCAGAGAGCAGGGTTAAGTAGAGATCTTGGGACACCTCTATGTTCAAGAGATTGTGCGGCTACATGGAGTACCTTCTTCTATTGTCTCCGACCATGACACATGGTTTACTTCCCGACTATGGAAGGGGTTGTAGGAGGCTTTTGGGATGCAGCTACATCTGAGCACCACCTTCCATCCCCAGATAGATGGCCAGACCGAGAGGACCATTCAGACCCTCGGGGACATGCTATGTGGTTGTGTCCTCGACTTCAGTTGCAGTTGGGAGGATCACTTACCCTTGGTGGAGTTTTCCTACAACAAAAACTACCACTCCACCATATGGATGACACCTTTTGAGGCATTGTACGGGCGACCTTGAAGATCACCCTTGTGCTGGATAGACCCTGGGGAGTCAGCACTAGTGGGACTAGAGATGGTGCAAGCTACCACGGAGAAGGTGCAGATAATCCAGGAGTGGATGAAGACTGCACAGAGCAGGTAAAAGTTGTATGCTGACAGGAGACAGAGAAATTTGGAGTTTGAGGATGGAAATCATGTCTTTTTATGGGTCTCACCTCGACGAGGTCTACGAAGATTTGGCCGAGGAAGCAAGTTATCTCTGAGTTTCAGCATACCTTTTCAGGTCCTTAGTATATTTGGATAGGTAGCTTACTGTTTGACTCTACCACATTAGTTTCACCGGGTGCACAACTTCTTCCATGTATCTCAGCTGAGGAGATACATGCATGACCCTTCCCACATCATCGACCATGGAGACCTGGACATCGATGATAGGGAGACTTTCACGGAGGTTCTAGTGGAGATTGGGGATCGACAGGAGCGGGTCCTACGTGGATGGTCGATACCTCTGGTGCACATTCGCTGGCAGTACGAGAACCTCCAGAAGAGAACATGGGAGCGGGAGGCTCAGATTCGTGCTCAATACCCCCATTTATTCCCTTAGTTTGGATTGTAGCTTACGGGGACGTAAAGCCCTGAGGTGGGGATAATGTAAAGACCCAGAAATTCCGTGGATTTTTCTTCTTAAATACATGGGAATTTTAAGAGTCTGTGAAAACTGACGGTGTGTGATTCTGAGGCTCGGTGTGCCTGGAATCAATTTTTGAAACTTTGTTCGGGTATGTTCAGTAAACATACGAATGAGATTTTATATCTTTTGAACCGGTGCTCAGAACTGAAATTAGAGGGCACTGTTGAACTCATTGTGCCGGTATTATCTTAAGAAGGCTTTCACCTCAATGGCATATGGTCGGGATGACCTTGGTGCATGAATTAGGCCAGGGAAGACTGACTAAGACACAAGATTTTAGGGCCCCCCGTGATCTGATGCAAGGACTCTGGACCTACTGAACAACCAAGTAAGGCCACGCTGATTGTAGGGTAGATAGACCCTAGGAAAGGTACATGCATCATAATGACTTGTGTTCTCGTGTTTCTGGGATGTTTTTGGAATTTTAAATAATTAAGAAGTTTAAGAAATTTTAAGAACGATATTATGCACTACTTGGGCTTAGACATTCCTTGTTTACCTTGTAGATATGGCACCCAGAAGACGACCCTGAGTTGTACGAGCGATAGAGGCTTAGGAGGTCGAACTAGCTGATCGACAGAGGGATGACTGAGAGGAGGAAGACGACCAGTGGCAGAAAACGCTTCAGGCCTTCCAACGACATACCCTTGAGAAATATGAGGGCAGCACCTCTAATATGAATACGAGGAGCTGGCTAGAGGAGCTAGTGATAGCCTTCGGCTTGATCCGGGATCCAAAAGAGTACTGGGTTCCTCTGGCCGTCAGCCAGATGCGGAGAGTAGTGCGTCAGTGGTGGGCACTTTACCTGGGGGAGAGGAGAGAGGTTGAGGTTGCATGGGCTGATTTGGAGAAGGAGTTCCGGGCAGAATTCCTCTCTTCTACGATGAAGGCAGAGAAGATGCAGGAGCTAATCTCCCTCTAGTAAGCGAGTATGTCAGTAAGGGAGATGGGGATCAAGTTCAAGGATCTCCTCTGCTTTGCTCCAGACCTCTTTCCCGATGAGGAGTCTCAGGAAAGATGTTTAGAGGAGGCGCTCTGACCCTCCCTCCAGTATGCTGTTACCCCATTTACCCTTCTGACGTACTTGGAGGTCCAGAAGAAGGCCAAAGTGGTAGAGAGGATGCACGCTTTAGGGGTGTGTCACGAGAGGGGATCCAACTGGGACCATCGAAGGGGAAGGCCGTCAGCACCAGGCCTCCAGCGTCAGGACCCTCCAGGTTCCGACCAGCAGGGAGCAGGCCGCAACAGTTTCAGTTCTGATCCCCTGGTCCTTGCCCTTTTCCTTTGGGCCCAAGACCTCTATGCTTCTTCTGTGGGAGCCATGGATATCTCTGGACTCAGTTCCCAGACCGAGTATAGTACGACGGTTGCAGATAGCCCCAGAACCTTCCCTAGTAGAATCTTTCAGCCAGGCCTTTCCAGTAGTAGCAGCAGGGGTAGCGAGCTCCTACTCCTCCGAGGGTAGACGTTGCAGGAGGAGGCCGACCTCAGGCCGCTCCTCAGGGACCTCGACCAGGGCATGGTCGGGGAGGTGGCCGATAGCCGAGGGGCAGAGGAGCTAGGTGTGGGAAGCTACATGCTGTAGAGGCAGTAGTTCCAGCAGGACCGGAGGTCATTCGAGGTACGATCTGTTTGTTTAGAACTCTTTATTATGCCTTGTTCGATACTGGAGCTTCGCACTCCTTTATTGCACCTAGTCTATCTCATGCCTTTGGACTAGATGTTGAGAGACTTAAAGTTCCCCTGGTGATGAGCACACTAGTCAGAGGTAAGACCGACTTGTTATATGTTTGTCGAGGATGCAGACTGATGATAGGGCCACATCAGTCGGTCAGGGATCTTCTTCTACTACAGATACAACCATAGGATGTCATCCTATGCATCGACTGGCTGTTCTCTGTGTGTTCCGTCATCTAATTCTTCTGAGGAAGGGTTGTGTTCTCAGACTTGGGCGTCCAACGTGTTGTTTTCACCGGCGACCGGAGCAGTCAGAAGTGCAGCTGGCGAGAGGAACCCCTCCTCTATTTGTTAGATGAGCTGTCAGTGGAGTCAGTGGATGCTGAGATGGTGGAGGTGCCAGGGATCATCAGCGAGTTTATGGACGTCTTCCCTGAGGAGGTGACAACTCTAACCCCTCGACGTGATATCAAGTTCGGGATAGACCTGCAGCCTAGTGCTCATCTGATTTCGATGGCTCCTTACCGGATGACACCTTCAGAGCTACGGGAGTTGCGGATTCAGATTGACGATCTGATGAAGAGGGGTTATATTTGACCAAGTGTGTCACCGTGGGGTGCTCCAGTCTTGTTCACAAAGAAGGCAGATGGTGGTCTCAGGTTGTGCATATACTACAGGAGGTTGAATCAGGTGACGATCAAGAATCGCTACCCTCTTCCGAGGATATACGATCTTTTCGACCAGCTGAAAGGGGTAGGATGGTTGTCAAAGATCGACCTGCGGTATGGGTACCACCAGTTGAGGGTGAAAGAAGGTGACATCCCGAAGACGGCCTTCAGGTGCAGATATGGACACTTCGAGTTCGTAGTCATGCCTTTTAGTGTTATGAACGCCCCGACCGTGTTCATAGTGCTTATGAACTCCATCTTCCAGGAGTACCTGGATCGGTTCATAGTTGTGTTCAACGACGACATCCTGATCTATTCAAGATCATAGGAGGACCATGCAGAGCACCTGAGGACGGTTTTGGAGATCCTCTGACAGCACCAGCTATATGGGAAGTTGTAAAAATGCATGTTATGGACACGATAAGTGCACTTCCTTGGGAACGTAGTGTCCGGGCAGGGGGTAGTGATGGACCCATCCAAGGTTTAGGCAGTTTTTTCTTGGGCAGCACCAAAGAATGTGGCAGAGGTTCGCAGTTTACTTGGGCTGGCAGGTTACTATCGGAGGTTCGTACCCAACTTCTCCTGATTTGCAGCCCCTTTGATGGCATTGACCAAGAAGGATCAAGTTTTCGTGTGGAGTGAGTAGTGTGAGGTAGACTTCAGCTATCTAAAGAAGAAGTTGGTTTGTGCCCCAGTGCTGAGGCTACCAGAATGAGGGGCGGTGTATGAGGTGTTCTATTATGCTTCAGGGCAAGGCCTCAGATGTGTATTGATGCATTAGCAAGGAGTGATCTCTTATGGGTCTAAGAATCTATGCCCTCATGAGCGTAATTATGCCACCCATGACCTAGAGCTTGCAGCGGTCGTCTTTTCGCTAAAGTTATGGCGGCATTACCTCATCATAGAACGCTTTGTGGTCTTCACAGATCACAAAATCTTGAGGTATATCTTCTCCCAGCGGGACCTAAACTTGAAACAGAGAATGTGGGTGGAGTTCCTACAGGATTAAGACTTTTAAATTTCCTACACTTCATGGAAGGGGAATGTAGTGGCCGATGCCTCGAGCAGGAGGATGCAGAAGGATGCGGTCTGAGAGTCAGCATATGCCTGGAAGGTGATGGAGGAGTTTCCTGACTTGCACCTGGATGCGAGGATGGATAGTGGTATAGGTTTCCTATATCAAATGATAGTACAGTCTTACATGATGTGGCAAGTGGAGGAGTCTCAGTGGGGAGACCCAGAGTGTGAAGTGATGCACGACCGAGTTGACCAGGGCAATGCTCCGAAAGGATGGATGGAGGATGGCCAAAACCGGATGCTTTTCCAGGGAAAGCTGTTTGTTACAGAGGCGATGTGCGGAAAGGTTCTCAGTGAGTTCCAAAACTCACCCCTAGAGGTACACCTAGGAGTTTCCAAGATGTACCAGGGCCTGAGGAGTCAGTTCTGGTGGCCCGGATTAAAGCGAGCAGTGGCAGAGTTTGTAGCCAAGTGCCTAGTGTGTCAGCAGGTGAAGGCTGAACACCATGTTCCAAGTGGCCTACTGTAGTCTATGAATGTCCCTGAGTGGAAATGGGAGGATATCTTGATTTATTTAGTCATAGGACTACTGAAGGTTCAAGGGGGATGCGATGTCATCTGGGTAGTAGTGGACTGGTTGACGAAATCGGCTCACTTTCTGGCGATTAATGAGTTAAGTGTAGTGGATGCTTTGGCACGAAGGTATATGGATGAGGTAGTGCGGTTTCATGGATTCCCAAGTTCCATAGTCTCGAAGAGGGATGTAAATTTCACCTCACGAGTCTGGAGGGGTTTGCAGCATGCTTTTGGCACCCATCTACGCCTTAGCACTGCTTTCCATCCCCAGACAGATGGGCAGACAGAGCGCACCATCCAGACATTGGAGGATATGCTGCCGGCATGAGTTCTGGACTTAGGAGGATCATGAGTGTGACACTTTCCTCTGGTATAGTTCACCTAAAATAATATCTATCACTCTACCATTGGTATGGTCCCGTTCGAATCCTTGTACGGGAGACCATGCCGTTCACCTGTGTGTTGGACCGAAGTCGGAGAGGCAGGCATCCTTGGCCCCGAGGTGGTGCAGGGAACGAACGAGAAGGTTTAGCTTATACGGGAAAGGATGAAGGAGGCCCAGGACCGACAGAAGTCGTACGCTGATAGCAGGAGAAGGCCCTTGGAGTTTGAGGTTGGAGACCACGTGTTCTTGAAGGTATCCCCTCGGCGTGGACAACAGAGGTTCGGTAAGGGGAGTAAGCTTTCTACCAGGTTCATCAGACCCTTCAAAGTGTTGCAGTGGGTCAGAGAAGTGGATTATCAGCTAGAGTTACCATCGCCGCTACTGAGGATACATGACATCTTCCATGTGTCCCAGATCCATCGTTATCTGCACGATTATTCACACGTCCTCGACTGGGGAGAGCGAGACATCGAGGACGGCGTGACCTTTGTGGAAAGACTAGTGATGATTGAGGATCATGAGGAGAAGGTGCTTCGTGGGCGAACCATTCCCTTGGTTCGTGTGTTATGGAGACATGGTGGGCTTGAGGAGAGTACGTGGGAGAGGGAAGCACATATGCGTGCGCAGTACCCAAAGTTGTTTTGAGTTTTGTGATGTTCTGTTTATACTTGTTGTGGTTGAGCATTTTAACTTGTTGGCTATGAAATATGTGGTTTTTCTTTCCTCTATGAATGTGTGTGAAAAGTCCTGGCTATGGGGAGGGGAGGATCAGACCCCTAATCAAGACGCATTAAGGTGGATGCGATTAAACCCATGCAGGCGAGTCAGTGCCGCCCAAAGCGGATAATATCTTGACATGGGTGAAGAGACTCCCCAACCCAAAGACTGGGAAGTCTGACATGGTATGTTGCTTGGTTCTTAAGATAAGGTTGTTTTTAGTTAACAATGGGGTTCGCTCCTGAGAGGTATCTTTTGAGGTGGTTGTTTTGATTCTTGAGGGAGAAAATAGTTTGAGAGGAATCTAATGTAATGGACTGGGTTGTGGGAGGTCCATTACTAAGTAAAAATCTGATGCTTGAGGTGTTCTGGGTGGTCTGGGAGGCTATCCCAACTTCTAGGTGAATTTTGACCCACGGTAGGCCTACCAGTAGCCTTAGCCTACCAGTAGCAAGCCTACCGGTATCTCGGTCTACCGGTAGCCGCAGCCTACCAGTAGCTCAGCCTACCGGTAGCTCGGGCTACCGGTGCCCGCAGCCTACCAGTAGCTCGGTCTACTGGTTGCCGCAGCCTACCGGTAGCTCGACCACCGATAGCTCGGTCTACCGGTAGCTGTTAGCCATCGGTAGCTCTCGACTACCGGTGGCTGCAACCTACTGATAGCTCGGCTACCGGTCACTCTCAGCTACCCTCACGATTTTTCCAGTTGCGCCTCCTTTTTGCGCAAATTGGATTTTAAACCCTATTTCGACCCCTCTAAGATTGTTTTAAGGCCCAGTAACGCCCATAAATGGCACCTAATTAGATTAATGACGTGTGGGGTGTCTCAACCGTGTGGTCAACCCATGACCCCGCTCCTTACGCGATTTTGCGTTCTTATCTCAACTGTCCCCGAACTTTATAACTAAAAGGTTTCCCCCTAGGTTTCTTTTCTTGATCACCCTGTACTAGGAGTACCCTTCATTCCGACGAGCTGCATCACTATTCATGGAGTTCCAAACCCAGGCTTAGCGTTGATCGTTGATCAACAGGTAGGGAATTTCTCCTTCATCTCTCCCTTTTGTGTATCATACGGGGTGGGCATGCTTTTGATTCTGTAGAATTGGATGGATAGAACTTTAATGAATATAATAAATGGATTCTAAATAATGAAGGGGGAGGGGTGTGATCGATGATGCTGCTTTGCTTTATGATCTTCCATGATTAATGATTTCTGAATTGTGCGGGCTTACGCCTACGAAAAATCATGGCCATTGGTGGTCTTTATCTGTGCACTAATGAACCCCTGGTGATGTTTTAAATGGCTTGTTTTTTAGTTGTGAACCCGTGCTATGAAAAGGAATTTGGTTAATCACGTATATCCGACTAAATAAATTGAAAGCACCAGGATCAACCTCTTCTGTGATAACCCCAGTTAAGGTACAAAAATTGAAATCATGGAGTGTGTTAAATTTTATAAATCTGGAAATACCGGCATGGGCCTTCTTTGTGTTGGTGGTGGTGGTTTGGTTGTTTTTCCTTCAGGGGCCGTTTGTTGGGTGATTTGGGTGGGGATGGGATCCCCTGTTGTTATACTTCCAATGGTTGTGAATTTAAGGCCGAGTGGTTACCTTGATTATATCACGAATTGGGGTGGAATCCTCTATTGTTGAGAAACTATTGGCTTTTGGGAACATGGGGTAGTAACTTGTGTTTTTCTTTGGTTCCAGTACTTCTAGGGATCTCACTTATCCCCTTGTTGTTGTGACTTTATGAGAGAACCGAGTGTGAATATTTAAGTTGATGTTTGATTGTACTCTTTCCTTGGCTTGTGCTTATGCTTTCTAGTTGCCCAAGTAGGTGCAGAAAACTCATTTAAACATTATTACTAAACATGTAAACCAGGATGGGACAAATGGGTTTTTGTTTGGTGTGAGTTGTGACTTTGACGTAGTACCGATTGTGTTATTTAGGCAGGCTGAAGAAAAACCAAAACTTTGGGTGAGTTCTTGTTACCTATACATATACTTGTAGTTTTATGTTTCTTATTCGCACCCCACCCAAGTTGAGCACTTAGTGCCGAACACCCCCATTTCATGGGGGAGGTTGTTTTTCCCAACACTACTATTAGTGGCTAGTTATTATCTCCTTTTCTGCTCCCTTTCCCGGATAGCCCAAGTATCTTCGGTCAGACTGTGATGGTCTGATGTCCATTATTAGTCCAAGAACCTTTGAGCAGGGTAGGGTGGTGGTTGGCCCAGGTGTGTGCGGGAAGGTGGTTTCCCAAGTGTCTTCGGGATGAGGCCGAGGTTTCTTCGGGCATGGCAGTAGATCTTCTAGCCTTGGTGTCTTCAGGCGTGGCAGTGGTTGTTTTGGCCTAGGTGTTTGCAAGCATGGTTACATGTGACATTTGTGGCCCAGGTGTCTACAGGCGGGATAGTGGTTGTGGCACAGGTGTTTGTGGGTAGGGTTTGGCAGTGGGACTGCGTGAGGATATGGACCAGGTGTGTGCAGGCGGGGTGTGGCAGTGGGACTGCGGTGAGAATGGAGGGATTGGTTCGATGCGTAGGATGTATTCAATAACTATTGGTAAAGTGGCACGGGGTACCCAAACATTGATGTGCTATTACTATAAATTACTTGGTTGCATTATTTGGTGAGTGTGGCTGGTGAGTGGGATGGATGAACTCCTTGGTAGTGTTAGTTGTCTTCTTCTCATGGGACTTTAGTACGTTCCCCCACTTGTGCACGAGAGTCTTTAGTTTTTCCCTACTGAGTATACTTGTATGCTCACCCTACATATATAAAACTGCTTTCAGGTTTCCAGGAGGACTTTGTGGATCGTGCGGGACCATACTAGCTCGGACCTTTGGGGCAGTTGCAGTTGTTGTTTTTCTTTCTTTGGTACTTTAACCTTGTAGTCATTTATGTACTTGTGGTATTTACTTTTGGTACATTCATATGGGAATGGTTGTTTTGGCTTTTCTAGCACTTCTAGTTTTGGTGTTGTGAGACTTACTATCTTATCACCCGATCCTATTAAAAGAAAAAGGGCAATTCCTTCCATTTAGTGAGTGATTATTTACCCTTGGCGCTGGTCACCACTCCGGGACCTATTGAAGGCATGTTTCGGGGGTCATTATCTCTCCTTCAACTTGAAGAAGGAAGGGCCTGGCAATCTGCTGACCCTTCCCTCCTTTTGGTGAAGGCGGGTTGTGACAGAATGGAAGTTAGTTTTTGGGTTTTACATAGGAATAATAAAATAAATTAAGTGCTTGTCTTAATTTATTTTTAGTTGGTTAAAACCTCCAAGAGGAGGTTGGAGGTGGGGGCTACCACACCTTAACCTCACATGAGAGGTTAAGGTGGTGGGGCCCAACTGAGGTCTAAAATCCCTTTTTATGTGGAGTTAATGCGGTGGGAACCACCCAAGACCACTTAAACTCTTGAACTCCCCATTAAGTGGGGAGAAACCTCTTGATCTCTCCACTGAATGGTGCCACCATCCTCCGCATTGATTAAGTGGGGATAGCCTAATTAATTCTTTAATTAGAATCTTTTTGAAATGTGTGCCAACAACTAAATAATATGGAAAATTTATTATTTTGTTGAGGGACTCATTTTATTTTTGGTGGAGCTTGGGAAGAGAGGAGAAATTTGGAAAAACTTGTTCTCTCCAACAAAGAACGCTCCTCCCAATGAAGGACTTCTTCCTCCAACGATGAAAAACTTCTCCTTTGATCTCTAACCAGAACAAGGGAGGAAGCACCGTCCTTGTATAACGCTGATGACGTCGTCCACGACTTCATCATCTTCTTTCCCAATGTCAACGAATCCATGGTAGGGGTTCAAACTTTGTTTTTGTTACTCATTCTTCTTCTTCCATCATGGTTTAGAATTCGAAGCAGCTTGATATCACCCTAACACGGAGGGCATGGGCCAACCAAACACAACCCGACCCCTCTACATTCTTTGTGGATTTTGATGCTCAACACAACATGAGTCCGGGTTGAGTGTTACCCATAAAAAATGGTTGAGGGTCGAAGGAGACGACCCGAGGAATGTATTAATTCTTCTAGAGCGGGAATTGGGTCACCAGAACTTGTCCGGTGACCCGCAGAAAGTTCACCGATGGTTGGTGCAATGATCGTCACTGCATGGACAGAGACGGCGTAACCGTGCCGTCAGAGGAGAAGTCCGCGTCTGATGGACCGTGGAGGTGCAACGGCGGACGGTGCATAGCCGTCCACAAAGGAAGCCGGAGGCCCGAGCCGCTGGGACGCCGGAGAAGGCGCGACGCAACCGGCACTGCACGGTGGCCGGAGGAGGGCTGCAACCCCTGGCCATGGCAGTGCAGCAGCGGCCGAATTGAGCTTGACTGCGAAGAGATCTGGTGGCCTGAGCTGCCGAGTCATTGGAAGAGGCGCGACACAATCAGCATCGCACGAGGAGAAGACTGGCCTCTCGGCCAGCAGGAAACAGTGGGACCCCATTGGGTCCTACGTGAAACACCAGCGCCAGGCTGGCACCGGTTCCACCCACCCCAACGGCTAAGCTGTTCGGGAACCAGGGGGCGCGACCTCCCCCTGGAGGCGGTTAGGGTGGACCACCACGGGCTGTCAGGACGCCGGGACAGGTCAGACCCCGGGGCCGGGTCGGACCCACAGACTAGGTGGGACCCCAATCCGGACCAGGGTCAGGCCTGGTCGGTCCAACTGGGCCAGACCGGACTCAGACCCGTTTGACCCGATTTCACCTTTTTGCCCACAACTTGGGCTACGTGTGTACGAATGATGAACTATCGGTGGAAACCAAAATCTTGGAGAGAGACGGTTCTTTTGGAATACCCCACTTGAGGTTTGGGTGTATTTGGGGTATGTTCGGGTTGGATTGAACCTAAATCCAACTGGGCCCTCGAAACAGAAATGCCAATAACTCACAGATCGGGCATCCGATTGATGTGTCGTCTGTTGCGTTGAGACCCCTATGATGAAACGAAAATTTGTGATACTTCTTCATGGGACTTGGTGGAAGTTGACACACCGAAACTTGGCTTGTGGAGCAGACCCTCCCGAAATCAAACGTGCTTTGTGGAAACCCTGTGGCTGGCTGTGCACTATTGATTGTTCGTGGATCATGTGTTGTTCCGACAGTTATGTCTTCTGTTCCTGGATCATGTGTTGGTCTGATAGTTCTGACTTCTGTTCCTGGATCATGTGTTGGTCCGACAGAATAACTGGTCCTAGATCATGTGTTGGTCTGACAGCTTTGATGATTCAGTGGCTATATCTGATCATCTTTATCTCTATACATAAGTTATATACCTGTGTGATCTGAGTCAGTTACTTCTATGTTTTCCTCATGATTGAGATGAGTTACTTGATAACTTAGGTATATGTATGGTCATATACCTAAGTAATGGCTACCTGTTGTTTTCATACTCTGTGGTTTATCCTTGTTGGATTTTGTGAGACCTTGAAGGTATCGGGGTCCCTACTGAGTATTTTTATACTCACCCCTGCACGGGCTATGCCCGCACCTCGTTGTGTTGGATGAAGATGACAGACAGTATTGACTGAGGCTGAGTAACAGGACTGGACGGTACCCGAAGGTGGACCTTACAACGAGTCGGTACACGGAGGAGACTGACAGACGTGGAGTGCTGAGGAGGTCATATTTACCTACCCTTCAGGTAGGAACCCCGGAGGATGACCCAGTAGCTTATTTTTTTTAGTTTTACTTGTTTTTTAGTTGTACCAGTACTTTCTAGTTGGGCTTGTATTTCCAGGCCCTTTACTTTTCAACACTCTTTTGTATAGAGCTTTACTTAGTGTTTACTTTTAGATCATACTCTATTGTGTGTGTGTTTTTAGTTTAAAAAATCAATTCCTTCCTAGTTTTAGGGTTTTACGCCTTCAGTGATAGTCTCCAACCCCTAGCCTATGGAAGGCGAGCTTGGGGTAGTCACGACACGGGCCCCGGGGGACGGGTCGTGACACAACACACATCAAACATCATCAAGTTCCAAAAAATCCACATTGACAAAATATTTTTCCATGTTAGGAAAATACAGGAATAAGTTTAAAATAATTGTTAGGATATGTTATATCCAAAAATATATCCCATGAAATAACTATTCTAAACACATGAAATAATTACCCGATTTCTAAAATCACGACATAACAAAAAATCATGCCTCATAACATCATAACTAAATATAAGGATTATCCTGCATCATAACTGAGCCCATGGTTATAGAATATCCAAACTCAAGGATTTCCCTCTAAAATAATAGGCACCTGGGTATGCCTCTCTAGGAACACAATGTTCTTTTTTTTTCATATTTCACCAAAAAACACAAATACTCACTCCTCAATATTTTAAGGTAATTTTTTTAGTTCATAAAATATTTATTGATCCAAATTACGTTTACCAATATTTCAGGCATAAAATTATTGATGGTTTGATGTGTAGAAAATGGTAGAAGGATCCATTCGGGGGTAGTATAACCATAAGATGTTAACATCTTCTAATAGAGTTTCAATGAGAGAAATAAAGGTCTAAAATTTCAGCAATGCATAGGGGTTACCAGTTTAGTGCACCAACCACGGTGGTCAATTTATGCTGATAAGGATTTTAAGGGTGCATATTTAACTTGTTAACTTGAAAAAACCTAATATATAAGTAGGTTGAACCTTTATAAAGATGATTAATAATGAAGAGATTAGGGTGTTAATATTAAGAGTCTCATTAATTAAGGAGATATGAGAGATTTTTTATATTACTTGTATTTAGTATTTTTTTATTCTCTTGTATCTTTGGTAAATATAAAAAAATCAACACTATTTATCCCATTCATGTGGGACTTATTGTACAAAGAACACTAATCTATTGTGTTCTCTCTAGATTATTGTAATTTTAATCGAATTTATTTCCATTTCCTTTGAATGTGTGTGAGATTATTAGTGTGTGAAAATGCTGACTTTGTGTAGTTTGTAGGGTGATAATTCTACCCACTTCCAATACAATTAGTTGAGGGAATTTCTAGAGGTTTGTTTTCTACTATGCACTACACCAAACTTTTGGTGGAGTCAGTATACTTATTTTGGTGGATTAATCAAAAGAATTGGAAATCAGGGTTTTCCCAAAAAGTTGCATTAGAGACCACAGTTCAAGAAGCTTATGTTTCTTCACTAATGATTTCCTTGATGATATCTAGATTTTACTTGGAGTTTACTGTCACCAAAAGATATGTAATCAGATGATAGAAAGGTATGGGTAAAAAAATATGGATTTTTTTTGGATTTTAGATAATGTAGATAGAGGAAAATCTAATTTAGAAGGAAATATATGCTTCAATTACTATTGTTTTTATGGAGAATATAGAATATGATGAATGAGAATAGATATATAGGGAATAATTAGTACTAGTAAGGATGTATTTGGAAATGAATGTTTCCTTTAATATTTGTAAATTAAAGACAACGAAATAAGTGATGAAGAAAATGGAAGATATGAATTAAAAACCTATGAAATTGAAAAAAGTTTTCATGATGTGATGACTATTTAACATAAGGTCATCATTAGTAATACCAATAGCATATCACATGAATGAATTCAATATGATTTAAAGATAGGTCAAATTGATAATTTCTACATTTACAAATGATGTGTGGGTAATCCTACTATTGTAATCCCTACCTAAGAGTTGGTATTTAATGTTGATCATCATCAGTAGCTCTAATATAAAAATAGATTTAATGTTTAGTGATATCTAATACATTATTTTGAATGAGGAGATCAGGTGGAGGGATGTTCAAGAACCATCCTATAACAATATTAATGCTAATGGGTGAGGAATATCACCTTAATAAAATTTACATAAGAAAAAAATATTGAAAGATAAGATGAAAAATAAGATTCAAGGAAAGTTGAATGATCCAATCCCAACATGATCAAAGTGTGGAAAATGAGGATACTTCTAGAAGTACTCCAGGATTCATAAATAAAGATCTAGAATAAAATTAACTTCAAGAAGAACAAATTCTATTGGTATGATAGAAGGGGGAAATAAACTATTTCTTATTGTCAACATTCTAGTGAAGTAATGGTTGGTTTTCATGAAAGCATCATTATATTCAATAAGATAACATAGATTCATGAAAAATTATGTTTCTATAAGTTTTAATTAAGTGAGTTTGGTGGATTATTAATCTATAGATATATTATTATAAAATGATATGTGAATATCTGGATGAAAAATTGTATATTATTGAAGTTAAAAAAAGTTAGACATATCTTGGGGATACAAAAGAACCTAATTTTAATTGGATAACTTGATAAAGAAGATTATTAGAATAGATTTGTGAATGGAGTTTGGAAATTCACTTAGGGATCCTGGTATATTTAAAAAAAGTAAAGGATGGAATACTATATTTGACTGAACACACACATGAAATTAAATTTATAGGAATTATATCATCAGAATATATAAATTTTCGGCATTGAAGGCTTGGCCATATCAATAAGAATAACATAAAAGTTCTTATAGTAAATGGAATATTAAATCTTGATCATATGGACATCATATGATATGATAAATATGTGTTGGGGAACCATAGAAGGGTGTTCTTAAATTTTTATGGACGAAAGCTTAGGTCCTAGAAGCTAGAATTTATTCACTTGTATGTTTGGTGACCCACCCATGTTCATTCCATTAGAGGTTCACTTTAATTTGGAATTTTTATTTATGATTTTATTATAAAAGTTTGGATTTAATTTTTTAATAATAATTATATAGTATTTTTCGATTTCATTTAATGGAAATCCATGGTAGAAAAGGAAATCAGCTGAAATTTGAAATGTATTCGCACTGACAAAAGTGGTGAATACACATGATATAACATTGTGGATTTATTAAAAAAGTAAGGTATAAGGTATAATAAAACTATTAAATGAAATAAATAGTATAATGGAATAGATTAGAGGATAAATTTAACTTTGAAAAATAAGGATGGAAGTAGGAGGTTTCACACAAACAATTCTTAAGGAAATTTAGGTAGGGAACTCAACAGAGTGATATATCTCATCAATAGAATCCCAACATTGGTAATTGGGAAAGAAATTTTAAAGGAGTTATGGTCCAGTAAATAATTTAAATTTCATCATATTAAAGTCTTGAAAAGTTTTTCTCATGTTATTATTAATGATAAGGATAGGAGAAAACTTGATTCTTAGTTCAAATCATGTTTTTTAATTGGGTATGGTGATAAGAAATTCAGTTTTCTACTATGTAAAAAATGAGACACCCTAGACCCATACACCCAGATCTAATGATAAAAAAATATTCTTTACATACTAAATTTGATACTAATTAAAATGAAACAAGTTAAAAAACACATAATTACAATATCAATAACTAATATTTAATCTATTACATACCAAATACCCATTAACTTTAAAGAGTTTGTAAAACCCTTTACTTAACAAAACTTATTTCTTTCCCATCCAATGAAAATTTTCCCACTATAGAAAAAATTTATTATTTAAAAATAAGTCTTCAACATCACTCATAAAATACTCTACACATGATAGCCTTATAAACATATCAAACTTAATACTCTTATGCATAACCTGGGGAAAAAGGAAACATAAGAAGAGTGAGCTCAAACACTCATTATGGGTACCTGTCATAAAATGAACAAGGCATGAAAAATGTGGCAGTAATAATTAATAATCAAATAATTCTATCTGACTTATAACATGATAATGTGATATATAAATGGATAATATAAATATATAAATAATCACATGGACAATAATAACTGATTTCATATTAATGGAATGATTAATTTTATATATCTTAATGTTACCATCATATCCTTGTTCCAAGACATCATACTGTCAAACCCTCAACCAAGACATCCTACATAATAGGGAAGACACACACCAAATACCCATGAATATTTGTCTCATGAAACCTATTGATTTATTGAGGGGATATATAATTTTGGTCACCAACCATCACTAATTAATTTCAATTGATTCATCATATAATGGAATAAATAAACAATAAAATACGTAACCAATAAACATTAGTAGTCAATAAAAATCTGTCTTAAAATTAAAATTATATGAATTATCAATATTTACCCATTAAATAAATAGAATAAATTTTCATAGCATACACCCTTGAAACTAGAACCATATATAGTAATTGTCATATTCTCAAGTCAATAACAGAGAAATAAATATAGAGATAATGGAAATGATATATAATATATTAATGATATTAAAGAATATCTAAATTAAGGAGAAAAATAAAGTCAAGATAGAAATTTAGAGTAAGAGAGAACATAATTACTATGAATAAGGTGAGGTGTAAACTATAAACTCATAATATAATTTATAGGGTAATACATGAAACATAACTCGTAAAAGATAGATATTTTTTTAGAATAAATTAGATGTTAAATTATAAAAAGGATTTTCATAAAGATTTTATAATATGATTGTAAAAATAAACATCTATGTCACTTTCAAAAATCCATTTCAAGTGGTGAAAAGAGGAAATTGGAAACTGTGATTTAAAAATAATTCCAAATATTTAAACTTGGGGAATAAATAATGTTTAAAAATAGGAAATATAGAGTGTACGAAAAAATATAAGTGGAATGAAATACATTTATTTATTCATTTATAACATTACACTTTATTTTTAAAATGAAAAATTCATAGAATAAAGAGAATATTATTTTCTTTGAAAACCATGGAAACTTGAATATGATTCTTGATAATGAATAATAAGTATAAAAGAAGTAAAATGTGATTATATAGAAAAAATTAAAAAATTAGATTCGTTTTACACTTCTTTAAAGAATGAAAAAAATGAAACATGCATAAAATATCAAAAAAAAATCCATTTAAATTATTTTAAATAAATAAAATATAATTTAAAATGACCTTAAAAAATCATTTAATTATGGAGGAGAAAAGTATTCAAACCATATAATGAATATGGACATGGAAAATTAATATTTCTTGACCATAAAGAACTGATAAAGTCAAGTACACATACAAAAAACCATTTTGTTGAATTTTGAACCAAAGGAAGGTTCCATTTTAATATTGTAAAAATTATAAAATAACAAGGTAATATAATATAATATAATCATAGGGTGGAAGGAACCAAACTTATAATTATTAAGTTTATGTATAAAGGTTATAACCGAATGAAAGTAAATCATGTTAATAATAAACCATATGACATAGGTAATAAATCAAAGGAAAATGACTATAAAGAGAATAAATGAAAGTGAAAATCATAATAATAAAAAGTTATTTATAATATAAGAAGTCCATATGATATTATATACACCATATAAAAAAAATTAGTACAAAACAAGAAACATGTCTCAAGGAATTGAAATTGAGACCAAGAAACCCTTACCTCAGACTTCCATTTGGCTAGATACTCTCCAAATTCCATATATAATATAATAATACTTATTAGTAATCTATTTTATAAATATATTAATATTTATTACCTTTTATATTAATATTTTATATTCATTTATTACATAGTTAATAATTTTTTTAGTTTATATTGATCATTGGTGTTAATAAATTTAACAATTCCTTGTCGGATTTGATATAACAGCTTTAGTTACCATTCTAAGGTCCTGTTTTCATCATATAAATAATTTACATTGTATCTTAATGTAATTTAAATAATTATATAGGAATTTTTAGTTTCAATCCATTTGATTTTTAGGTATGATTATTAAAGATGAAACCTACAACAAGATTTTTTTTTTCTATATTTTTTAATATACTAAAGGTTGTAACTTAAAAATGAGTTAAAACTTAATATTATAATTTTAGAAAAAAATGAAAAAAATTATAGATTCAAATAAAGAAGTGTTTCTAAGTATGATATTATTTGTTGGTTAAATTTTAAAATGATAATTTATTGTTAATATTTTTAATATAATATCTGAATTATTTTTCCAAAACATTAAATAAATTTTTAAATATAATATTAAATTATTTAATTCATTTTTTGAACCATCAATGTAATGTAGTGATGAAAAAATGAAATGCGTCGTTCATAGAGGTGACAGTTTGCATGTAACATGAGTGACATTTTCATTTTCAAATGGATTGGAAAGAGATATATAATTGTTTTTAACATAATAATAATAAAATATAATTATAATAATAATAATTATGTAATTATATTAGTATGGATATATTATATTTTGAGGAGGTGGAAGAAGAAAGAAACTTGAAAGAACTCAGTTAATAAATTTAACTATTCTTTGAATATCCTTTGTCATACTACACCTTAATCCTTCCTAGATTAGTATTTTATAGAGATAAGAACCCATATGGTGAGTAAAATAGGGTTTTTAAAGTATTTTTTTATGTATTGGTCAATATAAGTTTCTCAATATGTGTGGAGAAATGGGGTGGTGAAGGAGTCCTTTTGTAGGAGAGATGAATGAATTTTTTGTAATATTAATTTCTAAATATAAAAATGGAATGTAATTATCAAGGAAATTGGATAAAATATGGATAAAAATTTACAATATAGGACATGAAGGTTAAAAAAATCCTCTAACCAAAAATTTAAATAAAATATTTTGTTACATTTTAAATCTTTAACCCTTGATTTAACAATTATACCATATTTTAGCCTTTACCACGGTGATATAATATTACCTTGGTAACTTATTTTTATGAATAAAAATAAAATGGACCATATTAACTAATTTTAACATAATTAATATAAATTTGAAAACCATTTTAAATGATTCAATATCTATAGGCTGTAAAAATTAATTTTAATACAATTGTGTTTAACGCAACAAAAACAATGTTTTAAAAACATGCATTTTTAAGCATACAAAGGAATTTATATAAAAATCATGTATAATATTACTTCACATGAAATTTATTAGTTTATTATTAAAATAATAATAGTTTGGTGATATGAAAAGAAACCCAAAACCAAATGTTTCATTTTGAATACATAATTAAATTTAAAAAGACCAAAACATTTTTTTTATTAGAATAAAATATCACTTGAGTTCCATAATTCCAAACATAAGTTTCTAAATTAAACAAAATAATTTAAATTATTTATTTTACACCTGAAATTAATATTTTATCAATTAAATTATTTCATATATTTTTAATTCTTTCTTATATCACAATGATATCATAAAAGTTATGGTATTTATAAAAATAATATTTTCACTATTTATAAAAAAATTCAAATTTTTTAGAAAAATCATAAAATTTTACCCTAATATAATTTTGACATGATGGATCAATTTTTTTTGTTCATTTTATCAAATAAAAAATCCAAATTTTATAAATTTAGCATTTAAATAAAATATATATATAATATATAATAAAATTAATGTTTTTGAACAAATCTTTTTTATTTAGCCATGAATAACTAAATTATAATTCCTTATAGTTTTTTAATTATTTCATAGATATTAATAATTTATTTTTCCAATAATTACTTAAATTTTATGAATATCTTCTATTGATATCATTCTTTAAAGTAATAATTTTAATAAAAATTGATATTTTGTAAAAAATAATTCCTCTAGAATAAAATGTGTTTTCACAAATGAATTTGCATATTTTCTCTATTCTAAAATAATTTCTTTAATGTAATACATAATAAAATATTATGTTGTCACATTCTACCACCTTAAATAAATTATTCCCTCATAATTTTAATTTTTAATCACTAAGGAAAAAACTAAGAATATCTATAAGAAATATATGACTCAAGATATACTTTTTACTCATATATCAACCTCACTATCCTAGTTAAGATTAGAAAACTCATATTTTCCCTTGTAATAGGAATATATTGATATTTTCATTTATAATAAATATTTTTTCCAAATATACCTTATTTCTTATAAGACTACTGGATTTATACCAATATACCTTTTACAACTTTGTTTTCATGATCCATTTTTCAAACATATACTAAAAAAAATTGTTATGATAATAATCAAAAAATATATTAAAATCAATAATAAGTGTCTTATCCTTTCACACCTTCATTTAAACCAAATATAAATTTTGTTCTACTATTAATTCAAACTTTTAAAATTTTAGTTCAACCTATATTTCCTTAAGTTTCATCCTATTAATATCAATAATCTAATCTGCCAAAATAACTATACCCAAATTAAACAAGATATTATAATATTCTAAACACAGATTCATAGAAATATATGATCCCATAATTCATCTTAACCTTTATACTTAATCAAAATTAATCACTCAAAAAATTAAATAACAATCAACATATAACTTAATCACATATACAATTCAAAATATTTTAATCTTTTCCCAAAATAACATGTATTTCCTTGTCACCAAATCAATTTTCAAACCCAAGGTTATCTACATTACTGAACTTATATTTCAGAAATAAATTAACCCACTGTACCAATTAAACTTATTTTCCTCAATATAAAGTCATATATAAACCCTATGTATTACCTGTACCTTAATAATGCACTATTCTTAAAGCTCAATAAATATCTCCCAAAATATCACTAATTATATTAAAATCCAATCACATAAGACCTCAAAAGGGTGTCTATGCCAATAAAATTATGATCAAACTTAAACATTTTAACCCCTGATGGTATCCATGGATATTAAATTATCATCATCTGATAACATCCTAGACACTAAATTTGTATGAACCTTAATCTGATACCAACTAAGAAACCACTAACCCTTATACCTAGAACTAAATATATAAACATATTATTTTCTTACTGGCCTTAATACCAACAGAAATGACCCAAACATAAACACATACAATTACAATATTAATAACCAATATTGAATCACTTACATACCCAATAGCTTTTAGGTTTAGTGTTATAGAGATTTAGGAAAACCATTTTTCAACAAAATAGATTTATTTCCCATCTAATGGAAAATTTTCTCACTATACCAAGATTTTTTTTTATTTCAGAACAAGTATTCAAAATCTATCACAAAATTCTACACACATGATACACATCTAGACATATAAGAAATAATAATTTTTTTATAACATGGGGGAAAAGGAAACATAAGAAGGATGAGCTTAAAAACTCATTAAGGGTAACCATCATAAAATGGACAAGTATTGAATAATATGGATGGAATAATGAGTAATAAAATAATTACATATAACATATTACATGATAATATGATATGTCCATGGATAAAATAACAATTTAAATAATCAAATGTACAAAAATAACTAATTTCATAGTGATAGAATGAATAATATCAGACATTTTAATCTTACAATCAAGGATTCATGCCAAGAAATCATACATATCATCAAGGAACCCACTAATACATCATAAATAATTGGGCAGGCATACACTAAATACCCTTTCTAGTTTTTCTCATAAGATCGATCGATATATCAAGGAGACATATAATTTTCAACCCCACCCTTCACTAATTATTCCCATTGAATTAATTATATGAAGGAATGAATAAGAAATACAATAAATAACCAAAAAGACCCAATAATCTATAACATATGTATTTAAATTAAAATTATACAGATTTTCAATATGTTTTTAGTCAATAAATGGAATAACTTTCTTAGTAATCATCTTTCAAAATGAAATTGTATATAGTAATGGTCATATGTTCAAATGAATACTATATATATATATAGTATAAATGATATATAATATATCTATGAGATTAAATAACATGGATATGAAGAAAAATATATTCAAGGGTGATATGAAGAGTGATGGAGAACATAATTTTTATAAATTAGGTGAGGTATTAACTATAAATTAATAAGAGAATTTAGATGGTATTACATGAATCATAACTACAAAAGAGATTGATATTTTATTATTTCATATGAAAATGGAAGTAAAATATTAAAAATAACCTTCATAAAGGTTTTGTAATATGGTTGTAAAAACAAAAATCTAATTCACTTTCAAAAATCCATTTCAATGGGTGAAAAGAGGACATTGGAAATATGGATTTAGAAATAATTATAATTATTGAAACCTTATGAAAAATTCAAGTTAAAAATAGAAAATATGGAATAAAATACCCTTACTTATTCTTTTAAAATATTAAACTTTATTTTTAAAATGAATAATTCATAGAATAATGGGAATATTATTTTCATTGAATTCCCATACAAACTTGAATAGGAATCTTGATAATGAATACCAAACATAAAATAGGGAAAAGGGACTCATGTGGTAAATGCTAAAAATTATATTTTCACAATTTTTTTAAATAAATTAAAAAACATTTTGTGTGTAAAATCTTAAAAAAATCATTTTAAAATAATTAAAAAATTATATTATTTTCACACTTTTTTAAAGAAAGTAAAAAATGACTCATGAAAAAAATTTAAAAAAATACTTTTAAATTTTTTAATGAAATTAAATGATAATTTAAAATTAATTTAAATAAAAATTGAAGTATATATAAGAACAATATTGATATCATATAAATAATATGGTTATGTATGAGAAAGATTCTCGATAAAAAATAATATATAAGGTCAAGTCCATATCCAAGAAATTGTTTGGTTGTATTATGAAAACAATAATATGAAATATTAAGAATACATTTAAACTCATAAAAAACTAGGGAATAAAATATAATAAGATAAATTGGTGTAAGAAACCAAACTTTTAAGGATAAATTTCATGAATAAGGGTTATAAATTAGTGAAAATAAATTAAGTTAACAACCCTTACGAATTAGATAATGAATAGAAAGACAATGAATTGGGAGAGATTAAATAAAAGTGTAACTAATAAGAATAAAATTTAATTTATTATATAATAATTTAATAGGGTATTTATAGCATCCCGTCTTTTTATAACATAACTTTTCATTCCATTACACGGAACTGAGGATCTTTAAGGTTTAGTGTCTTGGAAACAAGGAACATAAAACATAAAACAAAAAAAACATTCTTCTTAAACACTTGAAAGGCTTCTCCTCATGTTCACCCTAGGCTCATTACTGCATCTCATAACCTGGGGACATACATCAAAAAGGAAGGGTGAGCAGAAGGCCCAGCAAGGGAAACAAGTGAAACATTTTACATATGAACTTGAGATACATCAATAAAGTCATGAAAAGAACTTTAATGCATGAAAATGAAATCATGAGGCATATCATAATAAAAATAAAACTTTTTTATAACTTTAAGATGTGGCTACATCATTTAACATAGACAATCATGAACATATCACCAAGGTCCATCCCCAAGGTGTCATTTTAAAATTACCAAGGTTATTCACCAAGGTATCGTGAAAATTGTAATCTCTAGTGGTTACATCATTACCCAATGCATTGGAGCGCTATCAGGGCGCACCCTTAAATTTTCCTTTTTTATCATGTGAGCCACATATATCATCATCAAACATTTCATAAATAACCCATATAGAATAAAATAAATGGGTTTCATTTCACAATCATAACGTTTTAAAAACTGCTTTAAAGACATGATCTTTACATCACTTTAAACCCACGGAAAGGGAAAGAGGGTTTCATGTATGTAATTCCCAGAATTTAAAATATAACATTTTGATATATATGTGAATACCCCTGTAGAAATAAGAGCTTTGAGTATTCACTTTATAACATAAAATAATTTTTAGAAAAGAGAGAGAGGCATTTTGAGACGAAAATTCTGAAGCATAACGGCTATGTTACAAGGTTTTAGAAAACATTGAGAAGAGAGGGGACATGGGTCAAACATTCATAAATGACCCATAAAACAGTATAGGGACAAAATATAAGGGATTTAAGAACATGGTAATGAAATTTGAAAATATACCATATGAAATGAAGAACATGAAAGGAAGAAAAAAAGATTTCTCCTGTGAGAATTCGGCAGCCTAACGGCGTCACTTAAACATCAACAAAATTGAATTGACAAGGTCAAATAGGGTCTCTCATCATATGAACATAAGAGTCCAGTATGATAGATATAGAGATCATACCCCAACATAATAGAAAGGAACTTGAAAGAATTGACATGAAAGTAGAACTTCAAAACGAGAATGGTGAAGAACCACTTAAAAATTCGGCAGCCTAACGACGCCACTTAAACTTCAAAAAAATACTGAATTGAAGAGATCAAATGGGGTCTCTCATAATATGAACATAAGAGTCCAGTATGATAGATATAGATATCATACCCCAACATAACAAAAAGGAACTTGAAAGAATTGACATGAAAGTAGAACTTCAAAATGAGAAGGGTGAAGAACCACTTAAAAATTCGGCAGCCTAACGGCGCCACTTAAAACATCAAAATACTGAATTGAAGAGATCAAATGGGGTCTCTCATCATATGAACATAAGAGTCCAGTATGATATATATAGAGATCATACCCCAATATAACAAAAAGGAACTTGAAATAATTGACATGAAAGTAGAACTTCAAAACGAGAAGGGTGAAGAACCACTTAAAAATTCGGCAGCCTAACGACGCCACTTAAAACATCAAAATACTGAATTGAAGAGATCAAATGGGGTCTCTCATCATATGAACATAAGAGTCCAGTATGATATATATAGATATCATACCCCAATATAACAAAAAGGAACTTGAAAGACTTTAATGAAAATAGAACTTGAAAACGAGGAAGGTGAAAGAATCCCTTAAAAATTCGGCAGCCTAACGGCGCCATTTAAACATTCTTAAAACGAATTGATAAGAGAAAGGGGGGTCTCTCATAATATGAACATGAAATAGGCAGTAGGATGAATATAAAAGAACATCCTCCCACATAAGAACATGGAGTATAAAATAAATGACATAAAAGAGATTACTTGAAAAGAAAGAGAGAGGTCGGATCCCTTACCTTAAAATGTAACTCTTAAACCTCAAAGGTTGGGACCTTGAGGGCTTGGGGGCACCTTGGGAGGACTCCTTGGGAGGTAATGAGACCAGAAATTCGTTGGGAATGAGTGAGGAGTCGAATGGATGAGAGGAGGGCTTGGTATTTATAGGGAAAGTGAGGGGACAAGGCATTAATGGCCAAGGGACACCTCACATGTGCTTTTCTCAAACCCATGTGCTCTCCCTTGTCATTTATCATGGAGTTAGGCCACATGGGGCCCCCAAAACAATAATTAATCACCCTTGGCCGTCCAAACCTCAAAAGATCTCATGACATCATCATGACACCGTTATGATGTCATTAAACATACCGAAACCCTAAAACTGTATTTTTACTATTCACTGAAAATTCAACTTTCTCAGAAAAATCCCAAAATTTCACATTAACCAAATATCAATGCTCTGATTTCAAAAATGAAATCCATTTTATAAAAATAATTTTCTAAATATTTTTAATTTAATTTTTAAATAAAAACACTATTCATCCAAAATTCATTTTTTTCAGAAAAAACCCCAAAAATTACCATAACATAATATCGATGCTCTGAGTTCAAAAATAAAGTCATTTTTATAAAAATAATTTTCTAATTATTTTTAATTAAATTTTTAATTAAAAAACACTATTCACCCGAAAAAACTAATACTTGAATAATAATTAATGAAACCGTTATTTAACTATTTTATTGAATCACATTATTTAATCAAGGTGCCTAGGTTATTTTAAAACTTTCTTTAAGTGAGATTACTAATCCATTTGGTCATATTACTAATCCTAATCATAAAATCACTATTCATAATTTACTATTCATCAAAAATCAAGTTGATCTTATTAGACTCTAAATTTAGTACTGAACATAATTGCAGAAGACCATTTTTCGAAAATCATTACACATTTTTAATTATTTAGGGTTTACATAAACATATTTAAAATATCCTCTTTCTAAAATTCATCAAAAATATGCATACTATATTTATCCGGTCATTTCAAAATTCATAAACTTCATCATAAGAAGAAATCCCTATTTTTATTTAAAATAAGGATTACACAAGGTAGTTACGGTCTCGTTACATAACCCCTTATAATACCAGCATAGGACCTAAGAGTAAGGTGTGCTAGGGTGATAGAAGCTTGGGGCGGCTCAGTCAACATTGCCCGAGTAGTAATTTCTATCAGTTTGAACTTCTCACGAAGGCGATTTCGTTCCAGCTTCACATGATGAAGTTCGGCTTGGATTTGATACAGAGCAAAGCCCAGTGGTGCTACCTCCTTCCCAAGCTCTGTTAGATGGGATTTGATCGGTCCAAGACTACTAGGTGAGGCCATTGAATCTTCTTTCTATAATAATTAACCAAGATTACTTATATTTAGAGACAATAATCAAAACATTTTGTTCACAGCGGTCATGTTGACCGATGGTTATATAATAGTCAAAACCCACTGATCTCATTTTAATTATAATCATGTTTATCAAATAAAACATTTTTGTTGAGTATAACAATAACACATAAAATTAGGAAAAAAAAATTTATTTAAAAAATTTCGGGTCGTTACAATCTTCCCCCCTTAAGAAATTGCGTCCTCGCAATTTTAAAATTGGGTTTTGAAATTTCATTGAAAGTCCCACATTGGAAAAGGAGTCAGTAAAACTATTACTTTAAAATAAAGAAAGGGAAGTACAATGGTCACCCGAGTTAACCCACACTAGGGTTCCATGTAGGAAAACATGGACATGGAGGAAAAAACAAAGGGTCAAGTTCTGAGGGAGAGTGATAGAGAACATGATTAAGAGAATGTTAACCATGAGAAAATCCCAAACTTATGATGTGTGTAAACGGTCTTTGATTACCTAGTAGGAAACGTAAACCAACAACATTTTTGTTTTACGTTTCTTTTCATAATTTTGAGGATTTCATTTACTACATAGAACAAAAACATAAGAAAATATACCTACCTTCAAGTAGAGTTTCATCCTTTAACAAGTCCCTACCAACACTAATCTTTTCCCAAATGATGAGAATTCAAAAAAACCTGGTCTCATAAAAGCACAAGAATCATCTTCTATAGAATCACATAATCTACAAAATATTAACTATCTATTTCTTCTATCTTTAAACATTATCCCAAAAACAGAAAGGTTAAGGTAAAACAACTCTTCAAAAAGAAACAATCCCATAGGAATGGAAACTACTTTTAAATCATCAAAGTTCCATGGTACTACCCAAAGTTCATCATAGACCATTCCATAAATAACGGTCCTTAAAATTCCTCAAAACAAACCAAACTAAGATTGAAACCCAAATACAATAAGTATTTGATAACATAGTCTTCCAAAACAACTTCATTTTTCATCTCCAGACAACATCAACCACTCCTAACATCTTATAAAAAAGTAGCTAACCTAAACATATTTTACCCAAGATAGGTTAGTCATTCCCATAAGTAACCTAAATTACTATAAGTTCACCTTAAATTCATCGATTCTTCAAAATATAAGTCAACCTTACTCCTCAATGAAAATACCGTAGTAATCTATTTACCTCGATCAAATATGGTTCCCAAAATAATGAACGTCTTCCAAAATAATAATCATATTTTAATCCCCTAATCATCCCTGTCATATTAATACGAAAATCGTCGCATTTCCTATCACATTGGTTGTCGGAACATGTTCTTCCATTTCCCACCATTAACTAAGAAGAGAAAGCATAATTAGGGGCTTAAGTACTCAGCTAATAATCATGAAAAGGAACTGAAAGCATATAAGGATAACTTGTATATGAAAGGAATACCCTAACTTGTGATCTCCTAGGTTCCCATCTAGGTTATGAATGATCATATATTCTTATGTGAACCTTTATTTTATTTTATATTTGTTCCTTTAAAAATGGCTCATACCAAGCTTATGAATTTACCAAAGCATATCCCCCGGGAGTGTCGTAACCAAGAGTGCAGCAAGGCCCGTTGTCGTGTACCAGTTCCCGTTCGAGTCTAGCTCAAAGCGGTGTTTTCGGGTTTTACCCCTATGTACATCTGTGCCAGAGCCACCTCTACCTGCTCGTATCCAGACAGGGATGTATTTGCTTGGCAACCCCTTACTCAATACTCACCAAAATACCAAGAAGATTTCCTATATTAAACATTTCTATAGGGTTCCTCCTAGAGTTTTCATATCCTAATTTCCACAAATAACTAAACCATCCTTTGATACCAACTATAGCATCCCGTCTTTTTATAACATAACTTTTCATTCCATTACACGGAACTGAGGATCTTTAAGGTTTAGTGTCTTGGAAACAAGGAACATAAAACATAAAACAAAAAAAACATTCTTCTTAAACACTTGAAAGGCTTCTCCTCATGTTCACCCTAGGCTCATTACTGCATCTCATAACCTGGGGACATACATCAAAAGGAAGGGTGAGCAGAAGGCCCAGCAAGGGAAACAAGTGAAACATTTTACATATGAACTTGAGATACATCAATAAAGTCATGAAAAGAACTTTAATGCATGAAAATGAAATCATGAGGCATATCATAATAAAAATAAAACTTTTTTATAACTTGAAGATGTGGCTACATCATTTAACATAGACAATCATGAACATATCACCAAGGTCCATCCCCAAGGTGTCATTTTAAAATTACCAAGGTTATTCACCAAGGTATCGTGAAAATTGTAATCTCTAGTGGTTACATCATTACCCAATGCATTGGAGCGCTATCAGGGCGCACCCTTAAATTTTCCTTTTTTATCATGTGAGCCACATATATAATCATCAAACATTTAATAAATAACCCATATAGAATAAAATAAATGGGTTTCATTTCACAATCATAACGTTTTAAAAACTGCTTTAAAGACATGATCTTTACATCACTTTAAACCCACGGAAAGGGAAAGAGGGTTTCATGTATGTAATTCCCAGAATTTAAAATATAACATTTTGATATATATGTGAATACCCCTGTAGAAATAAGATCTCTGAGTATTCACTTTATAACATAAAATAATTTTTAGAAAAGAGAGAGAGGCATTTTGAGACGAAAATTCTGAAGCATAACGGCTATGTTACAAGGTTTTAGAAAACATTGAGAAGAGAGGGGACATGGGTCAAACATTCATAAATGACCCATAAAATAGTAGAGGGACAAAATATAAGGGATTTAAGAACATGGTAATGAAATTTGAAAATATACCATATGAAATGAAGAACATGAAAGGAAGAAAAAAAGATTTCTCCTGTGAGAATTCGGCAGCCTAACGACGTCACTTAAACATCAACAAAATTGAATTGACAAGGTCAAATAGGGTCTCTCATCATATGAACATAAGAGTCCAGCATGATAGATATAGAGATCATACCCCAACATAATAGAAAGTAACTTGAAAGAATTGACATGAAAGTAGAACTTCAAAACGAGAATGGTGAAGAACCACTTAAAAATTCGGCAGCCTAACGACGCCACTTAAACTTCAAAAAAATACTGAATTGAAGAGATCAAATGGGGTCTCTCATAATATGAACATAAGAGTCCAGTATGATAGATATAGATATCATACCCCAAAATAACAAAAAGGAACTTGAAAGAATTGACATGAAAGTAGAACTTCAAAATGAGAAGGGTGAAGAACCACTTAAAAATTCGGCAGCCTAACGGCGCCACTTAAAACATCAAAATACTGAATTGAAGAGATAAAATGGGGTCTCTCATCATATGAACATAAGAGTCCAGTATGATATATATAGAGATCATACCCCAATATAACAAAAAGGAACTTGAAATAATTGACATGAAAGTAGAACTTCAAAACGAGAAGGGTGAAGAACCACTTAAAAATTCGGCAGCCTAACGACGCCACTTAAAACATCAAAATACTGAATTGAAGAGATCAAATGGGGTCTCTCATCATATGAACATAAGAGTCCAGTATGATATATATAGATATCATACCCCAATATAACAAAAAGGAACTTGAAAGACTTGAATGAAAATAGAACTTGAAAACGAGGAAGGTGAAAGAATCCCTTAAAAATTCGGCAGCCTAACGGCGCCATTTAAACATTCTTAAAACGAATTGATAAGAGCAAGGGGGGTCTCTCATAATATGAACAAGAAATAGGCAGTAGGATGAATATAAAAGAACATCCTCCCACATAAGAACATGGAGTATAAAATAAATGACATAAAAGAGATTACTTGAAAAGAAAGAGAGAGGTCGGATCCCTTACCTTAAAATGTAACTCTTAAACCTCAAAGGTTGGGACCTTGAGGGCTTGGGGGCACCTTGGGAGGACTCCTTGGGAGGTAATGAGACCAGAAATTCGTTGGGAATGAGTGAGGAGTCGAATGGATGAGAGGAGGGCTTGGTATTTATAGGGAAAGTGAGGGGACAAGGCATTAATGGCCAAGGGACACCTCACATGTGCTTTTCTCAAACCCATGTGCTCTCCCTTGTCATTTATCATGGAGTTAGGCCACATGGGGCCCCCAAAACAATAATTAATCACCCTTGGCCGGCCAAACCTCAAAATATCTCATGACATCATCATGACACCGTTATGATGTCATTAAACATACCGAAACCCTAAAACTGTATTTTTACTATTCACTGAAAATTCAACTTTCTCAGAAAAATCCCAAAATTTCACATTAACCAAATATCAATGCTCTGATTTCAAAAATGAAATCCATTTTATAAAAATAATTTTCTAAATATTTTTAATTTAATTTTTAAATAAAAACACTATTCATCGAAAATTCATTTTTTTCAGAAAAACCCCAAAAATTACCATAACATAATATCGATGCTCTGAGTTCAAAAATAAAGTCATTTTTATAAAAATAATTTTCTAATTATTTTTAATTAAATTTTTAATTAAAAAACACTATTCACTCGAAAAAACTAATACTTGAATAATAATTAATGAAACCGTTATTTAACTATTTTATTGAATCACATTATTTAATCAAGGTGCCTAGGTTATTTTAAAACTTTCTTTAAGTGAGGTTACTAATCCATTTGGTCATATTACTAATCCTAATCATAAAATCACTATTCATAATTTACTATTCATCAAAAATCAAGTTGATCTTATTAGACTCTAAATTTAGTACTGAACATAATTGCAGAAGACCATTTTTCGAAAATCATTACACATTTTTAATTATTTAGGGTTTACATAAACATATTTAAAATATCCTTTTTCTAAAATTCATCAAAAATATGCATACTATATTTATCCGGTCATTTCAAAATTCATAAACTTCATCATAAGAAGAAATCCCTATTTTTATTTAAAATAAGGATTACACAAGGTAGTTACGGTCTCGTTACATAACCCCTTATAATACCAGCATAGGACCTAAGAGTAAGGTGTGCTAGGGTGATAGAAGCTTGGGGCGGCTCAGTCAACATTGCCCGAGTAGTAATTTCTATCAGTTTGAACTTCTCACGAAGGCGATTTCGTTCCAGCTTCACATGATGAAGTTCGGCTTGGATTTGATACAGAGCAAAGCCCAGTGGTGCTACCTCCTTCCCAAGCTCTGTTAGATGGGATTTGATCGGTCCAAGACTACTAGGTGAGGCCATTGAATCTTCTTTCTATAATAATTAACCAAGATTACTTATATTTAGAGACAATAATCAAAACATTTTGTTCACAGCGGTCATGTTGACCGATGGTTATATAATAGTCAAAACCCACTGATCTCATTTTAATTATAATCATGTTTATCAAATAAAACATTTTTGTTGAGTATAACAATAACACATAAAATTAGGAAAAAAAAATTTATTTAAAAAATTTCGGGTCGTTACAGTATTATTTACATTATATATAAATAAATTGGTGCATAATAAGAAACAAGTCTCAAGGAATTCAAATTGTGACCGAGAAACCCTTACAACAGATTCCCATTTTTGTTGGACATGCTCTAAATTATTTATATAATAAAATAACACTAATAATAATATATTTTAGAAAAATAATCATATTTATAAATTTTTATATTATTCTTTTATATTCATTTATTACATAATTATTAATTTTTTAGTTAATATTGATCATTGGATTTAATAGTTTTAACCATTCTTTGTCTGCTTCGATATAACAACTTTGGTTAACATTATATGGTAATGAATTTATCATATATATAATTTTAAAATTATTTTAATAGAATTTAAATAATTATTTATGAAGTTCTAGTTTCATTATATTGTATTTTTAGATAATATTATTAAGGATGAAACCCATGAAGAGCTTTTTTTTATAATTGTTTCTAACGAACTAAATGTGGTATCTTAATAATAAGTTAATAAGTAATATTACCATTATATAACCCAAAAAACATTACTTTAATATTAATATCTTCTCTTCTTTTAATATAAAATTAATAAAATTCAATAGGTTTTTTAAAATAGATTCAAATAAAGAATAGTGTCTCAATATGCTCTTTTGGTGGTTAAATAATATGATGAAAATTTATTGTTAATATTATTATTATAATATACAAATTATCTTTAAATAATATTAATAATGTTTAAAATATATCATTTAATTATTAAATTCATTTTCATAACCGTCCATGTAAAGTGGTGATGAATAAAGGAAAATGTCATTCATTGAGGCAGTAGCCCGCACATAACACGAGTAACGTTTTTATTTTTCAATGGATGAGAAAGAGATAGATAATGGTTGTTACATAAACATAATAAAATTTCAATATAAAATTGATATATATTTTTCATTATATTTTTATATTTATAATAATTTTGGAGTAGGTTGAAGAAGAAAGAAACTTAAAATTAATGGGTTAAGATAATTGCCTCTTCCTTGAATATCCTCCTTTATACCGCACCTTAAGCCTTCTTATATTGGTATTGTAGGGAGAAAAGAATGTATGGGATGTGGAAAATAGGTATGGGGTGTATTATTTTAGGTATTTTTTGAGATAATTTTCTCAAGGTGTATGGAGAAGTGGGGTGGTGAAGTGGTCCTTTTATAGGGGAGAGGAATGACATTTTTTGTAATATTAATTTCATAATACAAAATTGAAATTAATTATCAAATAAATTGGTTCCAATATGGATAAAAATTGATAATATATAATGGGAAGGTTTATAAATCTTCTAAACACCCATTTAAAGATAATATTTTGTGATATTTTAAATCATTATCCCTTGATTTTAACACTTTTATCCAATTTTAGTGTTTACCATGGTGACTAACTTTTACCTTGGTAAATTATTTTTATAAATAATAATCAAGTGGAACTTATTACCAAATTTTAAAATGATGATTCCAAATTTTAAAACCATTTTATCAGATTCAATTTATAAAAGTGGAAAACATTAATTTTAATAAAAGTGCGCTTAATGCAACCAAAATAGTTTTTAGAAAAAGACTCTTTTAAGCATAATAATGAATTTATATAAAAATAATGTATAGTATTTATTCCCATGGTATATATTTTTTTATAATTAAAAAACAATAGTTTGGTAAATTTAAAATAAAGAAAAAACCAAATGGATCATTGTGAATACTTAATTAGTGGAAAAAGACCAAAATAGTGTTTATTAAAATAAAATATCACAAAGGTTCTATAATGTAAAACATAGTATTATAAATTTAATATTATATTTACAAAGGATTTCTTTTACTCCTTAAATGGTTTTTTTCAATGAAAACAATTTAATATAATATTAAGTCATCAATATATCATAATGATGTCATAAAATTTACATTATATGTAAAAACTATATTTCACTATTCACAAAATGTTAAAAATTTGTAAAAAATTTCTGAAATATCAATCTAAGATAATTTTGACATGATAAATAAAAATTTAAGTTAATATTATCTAACTCAAATCCCAAAATTAATAAATCAATATTTTAAAGAAAACATATATAATATATAATAAAAAATATTATTTTTAAATAAAAAAATTATTTATACATGACTAATTAAATTAAAATTACTTATTTTATCTTAATTATTTATTGGATGTTACTAATTTATTTTAAAAATCTTTTTTTGGCGCCAAATTTTGGAATGAAGAAAAGGCCCCAAGATGGCCCCCTGGACTTCCTCGCGAAGCCCCTCTATGGAGTCCCCTGCACTATGGCCGGCGCGAAGCAAAGAAGGTGGAAGGCTCCACGAACGCACTTGATGTTCATGATCCCACCACGAAGGAAAGTAGGCAGGAGGCTCCGCGAATGCATTTGATGTTCGTGAGCCCGCCGTGAAGCGAAGGAGGCGGGAGGCTTCACGAACTCATTTGACGTTCATGAGCCCGCCGTGAAGCCTAGGAGGCGGTAAGCTCTGTGACCCTAGTTGACATTCGTGAGCCCGCCGTGAAGCTCCATCACCCCTCTTCACACCGTGTGAGCTCCACTCCGCGACTCCTCTTGCCTATAAATACCAGACTCCCTCTGAGCTCTCCGGATGGACAATCCGACCTTTCGACTTCTCATCTCCCGAATCACAAAGCACTCTTCCACTCGGTGAACCATGAGATATGCGAGGTACTTATGCTTCGTGAAGTGCCTCCCCATTTTCTCGTTTTGATCCTCTCTTCTGAGAGGGATGCCTTTCACGAAGCCTAAGGGCTTTCATGAAGGAATGGGATCCCCTAGGGGACCCGGGTCATCATGGAGCATTTATGCTTTGCGAAGCACCCTTCATGTACACTTGATCCATTTGCTAAGGCAGGATCACTATACTTAGCGAAGCATATTGCTTCCCGACACCTTACTCCGTGAGGCAACTTTTCTTCGTGAGGCTGTACTCCGTGAATGACCTTCCACTTTGCGAAGCACCTTGCATTTTCACCTCTGCCCCATGATAAGGCTAAGGCACTCCACTTCGTGAAGCACACCCCTTTTCAAGTGCCCTCCGCCATGCAGAACGATAGAGTTCCACAAGGCCCCTACCTATGGACCCCTCTACTTGGAAAATCCTTTTACCATGCGACCCTCCAAGTTGGAACAATGTGACTTCAAAGTCCCCCAGACGATACCTCCCATAGCATTGCTTCACCTAATGCTTCTTCGCATAGGCATGCTAATGGCTATTGCTTCTTCGCATAGCCACGCTAACAAGGACTCCTCGATGGTTCACTCCATGACACCCCCTTTCTACAACATTGCTGGTACCTTCCCTCCCACAAGGAGCAAAAGGAACTGGTTATGTAAGTCCTAGGGGTGCAGAGAAAATCTACCTCATCCGAGCTATAGGACGTTAAACTACCAAGCACTCTCATCCTCAACACATGACATTAAACTGTGACATCTCCCCATTCCCCACACGTAGGGTCCCCCGCCTTGGGAATTCTCCACACCCCCTAGTCCCCACAGGGGATGATATCCTTCTTCTTGGAGTGGCGTTTGTCCACGGGGAAGGGTAGAAACTTTGGCGTAATCCCCTAGCTCTTCTTGGAGGAGGTATCACCCCTGCCCCTCCTCACTTCCTCGATGCCAAGGCCAGCGGAGGGCGTGTTAGGGAATGGGTCTCATACTTTCTTCGGTCCCAAACCCATCTCCCACTACACTTTTTCACCTTTGGGCCTCCATCCTGGAGTAAGTACCAACCTCTCTCTCTCTGGGACACTGCACGCGTAAGCCCCACTCCACACCCCACAGACGCATCTTTCGTGACGTGATTGTTAGGTCCCTACTGCCTCTTGTTTCTCACACTGAGAACGAATCACATGGGCTTAGAGTAAGCATTGACCATGACACCGCTCCCCATACTACATGATGTTAAATTGTACACCCAAACTTTGAGGACCTTGATCCATGTCAGGGCATGGTATGTAGGAAGCCTCTATGGGGTTCAATCCCACCACCCGGTTGTTCCAACCACCCTTAACGTCGGTTCGCCCCCATCCTGCATGATGTTAAACTGTACATTCAGACTATGGGGACTTTGATCCATGTCAAGGAATGGTATGTAGGAAGCCTCATGAGGTTCAAGCCCACCACCCGGCCATTCTAACCTCCTTCACGTCGGTTCACCAAACTTCACCATGGTCCGCCTCAGAGTGTAAGCCCCAGATGCCCCCATCCCGCATGACGTTAAACTGTCCAACCCGAACTATGGGGACTTTGATCCATGATAAGGCATGATACGTAGGAAGCCTCCATGAGGTTCAAGACCCACCCCCACCTGAACTACGTGGTCTTTGATCCATGTCAAGGCATAGTATGTAGGAAGCCTTTATGAGGTTCAAGCCCACATGGAACCCTGGTCCCTTCATGTCAGTTCATGGACCCCATACCCACCTCGGGCCGCCTCAAAGCATAAGCCACATTCCATCCCGAACTATGGTGACTTTGATCCGTGCTAAGGCATGGTATGTAGGAAGCCTCACGAGGTTCAAGCCCATCACCCATCGGACCAAGGTCCATCTTCACGTCGGTTCTCTGACACACCTAATCCCGAAGTGTGGGGACTTTGATCCATGTCAAGGCATGCTACGTAGGAAGCCTCCATGAGGTTCAAGCCCACCACCTGGTTGTTCCAACCCCCCTTCATGTCAGTTATCCCCCATCCCGCATAAGATTAAACTGTATTCCTGAACTACGTGGACATTGATCCATGTCAAGTCATGGTACGTAGGAAGCCTCCATGAGGTTCAAGCCCAAAACCATCATCCATCCTGATTCTTACCTGGGCCACCACATCCTGGTGTAATCATGCCACCTCATTCCTCTCCACAACATTCGAGAATCCGCCCACATGTTGGCCCCAATATCTGTTTTCCCTCAAGGGGGTTCCCCGACCTGATCCACTCTAATTAGTGTTCTGATCAGTCCGATCCATCTCCACTGGACGTTAAACTTGCGGCATACCCCGTGTTAAACATAGGAAGCTAAGGAAAACCTCAGATACATGCCTATGAAATATGATTCCCCACGTTTGATGTGGGATGCCTCAGGCTTCCGTGCAATCGAGAAGCCCTATAATAAAGGATAGAAGAAAGACACACTGATCCCCAACATCCAAACACGCCAGTGATGCCCAACGTGACTACTCCTCTAACTGAAGGTTGCTGCCCTTACCGGACCCCTTGGAATGTCCTGACAGAAGCAGTGTAATTAAATGGCGTCCATGAAAACATGGCACTGGGAAGAGTTTCACGAACAATGTATTAAATCTATGAGGGAGACCCATACTAGGTGATGAGTTTCGAGGAGGAATCCATGGAAGGAGGAACCGATATCCCATCATCTCGTTTTGATGAAGGAGAAAATGTCCCTGAATAAGGAATGGATGCCACCCGCCTTTGGAAAGTGGGAATGCGGGGTAAAAAAAAAGCCATTCCCGTCGCACCCAAGCTGATGGACACACGTGCCCCAATGAAAGCGTCAGAAACAGAAATGGTGAACCCGACGTGAAGTTCTTCTCCTCAATATGGAGATTAGCAATGCTTGGGGCATACATGGATTGATGTGTCACCGGATCCATCTATTCGGTGTCAGGTCCCACCAAGCAAATAGCGGGCCTGGCGTGAAACTCACCAGAAGTTTGTGAAGTAGAACGTTGGACATTCCGTTCTGTGATGTTGCTAGCATGGATCCCTCTTACCGATCACGAGAGACGGGATGGTGCTGGGGCATTGGTCATAGATTCCTTTTCTTTCAGTACTGTCGAGTTCATCGCTCTACTTCTCAGGAATCAGGTTGCTACCATAGGAATGTGATCACCGCCTGCCCAGCTACGTAGGGTCAGGGGCAATGCCAGCACAACCACTCCGCGTGGCTTCACTGCTTCCGCAATGGAGTCTGTATCCATGACCATGGGGTGTCCACGCCCCATCTCCCCATCGGAAGTCATCCAATGAAGGGTGATTAACAACCTCGTGCATTGTTACGAGGAGGAGGGAATAATCCCGACCCGGGATATGGCCTGCCTGGACCTGGAGCCGTCCAGGCCCCGCCGTCAACGCCGACCCCGAGGGCCGTGCAGGGAGCCACTGCTCCCCACCCCAACATTCAATTGTTTCAAGAGCCTGTCCCCGAAGCGCTTTGACGACTCCTTGCCTTACGCTAATGAGGTGGGTGAAGTCCGGCCCATCCCGGTCAGAGTCCCGATCCAGGGGCTCCAAGCAAGGGCCCCCACCCGGCCGCGTCAGTGCCACCGTCCAGCCTTGATAGAGGAGTAGGTAAGCTATGCACCTACACCACCATCACCAGCTCGCCTAACCCGACGCCAGTTTCGGGCCCGAGATAAGGACGCTTGCCAAGGGGCGTCAACATCGACAGCTACTGTGGCCCGAGCCCCCACCGACGCATATCATCAGGACCCTCCACACACTGAGCATGGAACTCATATCCCAGCTAGGATCGAGTCCCCAACTGCCCCACGGGCAAGCTGGGTCGACTCTCCTGGTCACAGGCACGAGAGGGAGGCGTTGTGAGCCAACCCACAGCGATGCCACCCCTTATGGAGGTCCTCCCTATACCACCACCACTGTAAGCGTGGGTCTTCCCCGCTTTGAGGCTCGGCATGGAGGTCTGCCCCGTGCCACCCCCAATCAGAATGAGGTTCTGCCCCGTGGTCCGATCTTTCTCCAATGTGGGGATCCTCCCCACGTCCTCTCGGTAGCTGGCGAAGGCCCTCCTCACCCCAGCAACCAGAGGGGTGAAGGCCAGCCTCGCTCCACCCGCACTAAGAATGGAGGTCCTCCCCATGCTCCCGCCGGTTCCAACATAGGTTTTGACTGCTCAGGTGCAGTTCATGGAGGTCATACCCATGCCCCCTACGACATTTGTCTTGGTTCTCCTCATACCCCAACTGTCTCAAGTGGAAGTCCTCTCTGCCCTGACACCAGCGCGGCCGAAGGACCACATGTTGGGAATTAGCCCTGTCCCGAGGAGCCACCCAGGGGAAGAAGGGTGGGTCGTCATAGGCACAAGAAGAATCATGGGAAGGCTCGAATGGAGATCAAACCAGCCCGCTTCTCAGACTCTGGAGCAGAGTGTGACTCAGCTCAGGAACCCTCCCCCCGCTCATCCGAGTCAAGGGCCGGAGTGGGGACAAGGCGCATCAGCCTGGTACTTCCAGAATGCGAGGTCCACAAGATTCCTACCTCCCTTCATAGGTTTATCTAAGAGGATGAAAATCTAGCGACCCCGCAGGTTACGGTCGTGCAGTCACTACCATCATCAATGGAAGTGATTTCTACCTCCACAAGAGATCACATAGAGCTATTCTGGGGACCAATGGTAGGCAAGCAGCATCACGACCCACCACTAGCAGCCTTATCCCCTAAGCCAGGAATGGTGACCGTCAGCCCGTCCTATCGTGACTTAACGACCAGTTCATTACACTCCTCAAAGGATAGTCCAAGAATCGGTGACCAGTCATCACGTTCACCGTATTCTCCACCGGCCAACCTGTCGTCCCAGTGGTCTGCCTCAGTACCACTATCAGTTCCTCAACCACCCCCATTTAGAGAGTGGGGAAATCAAGGGCCCGACACTGAAATTGAGCCGAGGAGCTTCTAGAGCATCCTTGCAGCAAAACACTTCCCTGAGGAGTTCTGGCCCATAGCAGTGCATGATTTATGCATACCCGAGTCCCTCACCCCATAGGAAGTTGAGTGTCTTCGCTACACCCTATGGGAGATGAATTTTAGTCTTCGTCATCAGCGTGTAGTATATCTAAGGAGCCAAACACATTTTGAGGACATCAACGAGCAGTGTTGTCTAGTCAATCTAGCTGCACTCCCGGTGGCCAAGCGCCCTGAGTCACCAGGCCGTCGTGAGGCCCTCTAGTAGCAATGCGTTCAGAGTATTAAGGTACTATGAAAAATCATCAGGGAATAAACCCCCCATGTGCAATTCCATGGCTGGGGGAAGTATGCTACCCTCCTCTTCCGCCCTATCCGACGACAGCCCGACTCGCTAGGCGATATTTAGGACATGCCCCTGGGAAGGGTCACGGTCCACATGGCTGACATAGTGGACAAGGAGGACGAGATGGAGTTTATCTATGGAGACTTACCCCTTGAGGGTGTGCCACCGCTTTTGGACCCATCGGGGAAAATTACCCGTTAGTAGAGGAGCCTCCTAGGTCTCCCTGCGCCCACCTAGTCGTTGGTGCTCAGAAGGAATGTCAGTAAGGTAAAATAGCCTGTCGGAGCTATCAAGCACTCTGACCCATCCGCCTTAGTGCAGAAGATGGAGGAGGAACCCGAGAAGGCCGCATTGTGCCAGAAACTTGCTGAGCAAAAGAGTTTGGTCGACAAACTCCTAGCTGAACGCGCGATAGAGCGACGACCCAACTATGGCGATCCTAGGATGGGGCAGTAGGGTCAGGAACAATTCCCCCCGATGAGATGCCTCTGGGCAACCCTGACCATGATACTCCCATTGACAGGACTGAAACCAAAACTGACAGCAAGAGGGCGCGGTATGTCTCACCAGACCCTCCCAAACGATGAGGTAATCCGGGTAATCCATCCCGGGTTCCCCCAACTACCCCTCCGACCATTACACCAGTCGCTCCATGGGCCGCTGAACCCGTATACCATTTCAAAGAGCCCAGAAATGCACTCGTGGTTAGGGATCCCTGTTAAGATAGGGACCCCCACCCGGATGATCCTATAGCGGAACTCATTGCCCGCCTCGAGGAATTGGAAATGCGGCAGGTGGAAATCCCACTGGATGGAAAGCCATACCCGGCCTAGGTAGATGATATGCCGGAACCTCCAGGTTTCGGGAACCCCACCTTCTCCCCCTTTAATGGGATGGGGGACCCAACGCAGCACATGGCCCACTTCAATTTGAGGTGTCGGACCATGTTGGGGACCCCATTGTAGAAGGAGGCCGCTAAAATCCGTTGTTTAGTTCAGACACTGGAAGGCATGATATTCGTCTGGTACAACCAGCTCCCCTTCGGATCCGTGACCTGCCGGGAGGACCTTCGCAGGTAGTTCCTCTACCAGTTCAGCTCTACCCCCCAGAAAATGAGCATCACAGACCTCTTCAAGTGAAAAAAGGCCTGATGAGCGAGTCATAGACTTTATCACCTGGTGGAAGGGGCTTACATAATCCATTGACATTCCACTGACTCAGGAGAAATTACTGACGATGTGCGTGGGAAATGTAAAGAAAAAACTGGTTCCCTCCCTGATTACTCAGAACTATCCCAGAGGGTTCAGATACTTCTTAAATAAGGCCCAGTGCCTCGAAGAATCCCTGCAACAGGCCAGGCAGGCACGTCCGTTGCCCCTGAAATCCTAGCAAGGAGAGCTACCAAAGCTGAACCCACCGCAGTGGCCTAGATAGAGGCCCCCAGGCAGCTAGAATTGCTACCAGTAGCACCGGACTCACTTCCTCAATGAGGTCCTCCACCTCAGGCACAACCTCCGGCTCCACAACCTCCTCAGAATCAGCAGGCGCCTCCGCGCAATGTGCCACCACCGCCCAGGCGGGACAATCAGGGTCCACCTCCTCAACAGGTCCCTCCAACTCTTCGTCAGGTCCAGGCTCCAAGGGCTCCCTATCTAGAAAGAAGACAACATACTTACTCATTCATTGAGAATCAGGTCCCTGGTTACTTCCATAGTTCCCTAGAGTAGGGGATTGTATGCTTACCTGAGTGCAGAAGGCCGACAGAGGTGAATCTCACCGATCGCCCCAACTAGTGGCCCTATCATCGGATCTTGGGGCACACCCTCAATCAGTGCTACATGTTTAAAGACTGCCTCCATGACTAGGTCGATAACAACATAGTCAGGTTGGGCCTGGCCCCGACACAAGTGGCAGGTGTCTTTGTGAGGTTAGAAAGCGGTAACGACGATGAAGGTGAGTGGCAGCAGGTTCCCAACCGCGGATCCCAGAAGTACGACGACTGGATGGCTCATAAAACAGTCACTCACACCCATGGTATTATTCGTGCATGCATTAATCACCTAGATCCTTTAGAATCTATAACCAACACCTCTACATCATCATCTCATTCGGCCTCTTCTTAGAAGAGAAAGCATCAGTAGCACAAAAAGAAGCAATGCACCCCACCAATGCCGTCATCATCTCGCACTCTCAGTGACTTCATGCCCCCCCTGAAATGGGGATCCCTCCTAGAATACACCCAGTGGTGGATGATTCATTGAGTGACAGTCAAGGGTATGCTTCGGTTAACACCGTCGAGTTGGTAAACCCCTATATGACTCCCGATGAAGGAGAACGCCAGATGAATCTCCCCAACGTTCCAAGCTGACGCCAATGTCGGCGGAGCCGCAACCATGTGGGTCATCAAGGCACATCAACTGGAACTTTCATCCAGGACGTGCATTCCACTGAGACCAGACAACATGCCCATCATAGAGCTTGACACACACAACCTCCTCATCTGGTGTCCTTAGGTCTATCTCCCCCGCCGTTTGTGCTACTGGATCAGGCAGAGCCACTCATGTCGTACTGAGACTAGCTTCTCCCCGCTATAGGTCAAATTCGGCCGTATAGATCTCATCCGGAAGCTACTCTTCAGGCTTCAACTAGTGAACAACGCAATATTACCATCACCAGTCAGCCGCCGGTCCATCCGGTAGGGCCTGCCATGCCTCCAATCATAGAGCGGCCTCCTGTAAGTAGATGTTCATGCTAGGCATGAAAGTATGATGTCATCAAGAACCTTGAAATCATTCCAGTGAGGATATATATCCTTGAGGCTCTTCACATATCACCAGATATGCGCGAAGCCCTCGCTGAGGCTTTAGGAAGCCCCCTCCAGTTTGAGAAAGAGGTAGCAGCTGCAGAAGCCTTCCACAATGAGGCAATTGAGAACGCTGAATGACAGACAATTATCTTTTTCTCTGGTGAATATGAGGACCCTCCCATATAGGGGAACATCTGGACGCTTTACATCACCACCTGATTCAATGGTGTGGAAGTCCGCCACTGCCTCGTTGACACCGGCTCCATGATCAACCTTATCCCGATGCGGACACTACGGAAGCTGGGGTTATCCAAAGATAACATGACTCCCTCTTATTTATTGATCCATGGATATGACAAGATAGAACATACCCCAGTCGAAAAGATCTATTTTAATACCTAGTTCGGTGGCCTAATTGCCAGTATTGAATTTATGGTTGTCTCCCAGGACACCGCGTACAATGCATTGATGGGTAGGCCATGGCTCCACCTGCACGCGGCGGTCCCCTCATCATTTCACGAGTGCCTCAAGTACTCCCTTAATGTCCGAGTAGGTGTAATCCAAGGTGATGCATCCCCTTTCGCCTCTTGTGAATCCTGTTATCTGGATGTTGACTATTACAAGAGCAAGGATAGACAGATTCTGGCAAGTGAGGTTGAACTCGCCTCGGTCACAAGTGATCCCTGGGATGGTATGGATGACGCTTACATCTTCTCGATCCATTGGTTAGAGGCCACAACCCCTGACATAGGGTAGTGCTTTTTTGTTTCGGGTACAAGAGGAAGGCACATTACCAAGTCCAAGAGATGGCGAAAAATCACCTTATACTCCTACACAAACCAGGATCGGGTGATCCTAGAACCTCCTACCCCTGTACGGTATTGGGACGTATGGCTCATGGAAACGATGGTACCTCATACGTGTTTGTTTTGTTGGGATGGAATTAACCGGCTCAAGCCGACGCACCACTACAACTTTGATGTTATCAAGAGTGGCCCTATGGGATGAATGCCAGATGGGATTGGATCGACTGCCTTCATCGCTATGGTCTCAGTGGCACATGAGTCTCCTGATGTGATGACCACTACTGATCAAGCTGTCACCAGCCTCTTGTCGGGGTCTGGTGGCTTGGAAGCAACTTCCCCTATGGAAGATTCCTCCATAAGTGGAGAAGAGGATATAGAGGATGCTCCCCCGCCTTTTAAGAAGGCGTCTCTACCACGGTTGAAGAACTGGTATAGGTGAACCTTGGTAGCGAGGAAGATCTGAGACCCACATTGATCAGTGCTGCCATGTCCCTCGAGGAGCAGCAGCGATATGTGAACTTCCTTAAAGAGCATCGTGATGTGTTCGCATAAAGTTACGACGAGATGCCATGACTAGATCCTTAGGTATCCGTCCACCGTCTCGGTCTCCCGAAAAACCATCATGGGTTCAAACAACCTCCCAGAAAAATGCACCCTTCCCATAGTGCCATGGTCGAGGCTGAAGTTTACAAGCTCATAAAATCCAAATTTATCAAGGAGGTCCAGTACCCCAAGTGTCTAGCCAACATTGTGCCAGTCAGGAAGAAGACTGGGAAGATCAGAGTCTGTATCGACTTCCATGATCTCAACAGTCACTGTCCGAAGGATGAATTTCCACTTCTAGTGACAGAATTGTTGATCTATGCTATGTCTAGGTTCCAAGACCTCTCATTCATGGATGGGTATTCTGGGTACAACCATATCCGGATGGCCCCTGAAGATGAGGAATCCATCGCTTTCAGGGCTCCCAAGGTACTTTCTGTTACCAGGTTATGCCCCTCAGCCTGAAGAATGTAGGTTCCACCTATTAGCAGGCTATGCATCGCATATTCAATCCAAACTTGGGAACTTTGGTGGAATTCTATGTGGATGATCTGGTGGTCAAATCTCGCCAGCGCTAGGACCATCTCAAGGACCTTGAGAAAGTGTTCGGTTTCCTTCGTTCCCGCCACCTGAAGATGAACCCGCTTAAATGTTCCTTTGGGCTCACCTCCAAGAAGTTTCTTGGATTTGTTGTCAGGTACCAAGGCATCGAGACCAACTCGGAGAAGATCAATGCCATCAGCCAGATTCCTCCCCCGAGAAATATTTGGGAGCTTCGAGGTCTCCAATGCCACTTAGCCTATATACACCGATTCATTACGAATCTGGCTGGCAAGTGTAATCCCTTTTCCCGGCTCATGAAGAAAGGATCTTCCTATGAATGGGACGAAGAGTGCCAAGCCGCCTTCGAGGAAATAAAGCAGTATTTTCTCCAGCCTCTGGTCTTGATGCCCCCCGTCTCCAGTAGGCCACTAATCCTGTACGTCACTGCCTTGGACCGATCTCTCGGTTCCCTTCTCACTTAGAAGAACAATGAGGGGGATGGAGAACAGTCTATACTACCTTAGACGCATGATTCTCAATATGGAGACTAGATAATCCCCCATCGAGAAGAGCAGCCTTGCGATTGTGTTTACCGTACAGAAATTGTGACATTACCTACAGCACCATGAGGTACAGTTGGTCTCTCGGGTAGACCCACTGAAGTACATTATGAACCTCCCCATGTTGACTGGCCATCTAGCATGGTGGGTGGTGATTATCCAGTAGTTCGACATCAGGTTCATGCCTCAGAAGGCCATCAAGGGGAAGGCATTGGAAAAATTTATAGCTGCCCATCCGACTCCTGCCGACCAGTCCCTGGACCTCAATTTTTCTGATGAGGCAATCCTCTTAGTCAATCAAGTCATCCCATGCGGGCAGATGCACTTTTACGGCACCTACCAGAGTCCCACCAGTAGGAGGATCAATGATCCTAGGCTCAACAGAGTGGGCCTGGGTATCGTCTTCATCACCCCGGTGAAAGACGTTCTTCCGTACTCATTCCTATTGTCAGAAGGCTACACCAACAACGAGGCAGAGTATCAGGCCCTCATAACTAGCCTCGAGCTGGCCCTTGAGATCGATTTGCCACATTTACATGTGAAAGGGGATTCTGATCTAGTTATCAAGCAATTCAACAATGACTACGTTGTTAGGAAGACAAAGATCGTACCATTGTTGGAGTGCACCCTCCATCTAATGGCCTGGTTCCCTTCTCGACCAGAGGTTACCCATGTACCTCAGTCCCAGAATGGTCGAGTGGACGCTTCGGCCAGCCTAGCTACATCACTTGATGAGACCGATTAGGATGATCAGATTATCCACGTGTTGCACCGGAGAGTCATTGCGCCCGTCATCCTAGAGGATGACGATGGCCTGTGAGTAAGCCATCTTACCGCTGGATCCTCCACATCATGAGCCCTAGGTTCTTTAGATGTAGTGGTTGAAATGACTCCCGACTAGAGAGCCCCTTTTTTTGAGTATCTCCAAAATGGTTGCCTCCCGGCTGATCGGGCTGAGTGCGAGCGAATTCAATGCCACGCACTGCAGTTTACCCTCCAGAGTGGTCCCAGTCTTGAGAAGATCCTTTATAAGCGCAGTTTTGATGGTTTTATCCACCTTTGCATTCAAGGAGTTGAGATTTATCAGGTCATGCAAGGGGTTCATGCCGGTTTCTATGGTGCCCACCAGGCTGGGCCGATGCTGTCCCATCAGATCTGGAAATTGGGGTACTTCTGGCCCTCTATGATCCATGATTTTATTGACTTTTCCAAGAGATGTCATGCGTTCCAAGTGCATGCTAACTTCCTACATCGGCCGCCAGAACCTCTCCACTCCACCAAGTACTCTTGGCTATTTGCGGTGTGGGTACTCGATGTCATGGGACCATATACACTGGTGACATCTCGCATGTGTAGGTTCATCCTGACCGCCACAAATTTCTTTTCCAAGTGGGCAGAGGCAGTTCCAATCAGGGAAGTCAAGGCCCGTTCCATCATTGACTTCGTGAGCTCCAATATCATCCACCGGTTTGGAGTTCCTCACACTGTCCTCATGGATAACATCACCAAATTCCAAGCAGCTGAGCTGAAGAAATTGTATGCCAAGTACAATATTCGCTCGAACCATACCTCTCGCTATCATGCGTATGAAAATGAACAGATCAAGGCGTTCAATAAAAACCTCTCTAACATTTTTCAAAAAATGGTTGGACAAAACAAGAAGAGTTGGCTGGACAAGCTCCCCAACGACCTCTAGGATTATCAGACGACAACTCGCAATTCCACCCAGGTGACCCCATATTCCCTAGTGTATGGGGCTGAGGCCGTCCTGCCCATCGAGATCCAGTTGCCTTCATTACGCACAACGGTCTATGACCAGAAGGCACCATATAAGGTGGCCAAAATCTGTCTAACTGAATTGGATGCACTTGACGAGAGGAGGCTCTATGCCCTGCACAATCTGGAAAGGCATCAAAATAAGATTGCTCGATCCTTCAATAAGAATGTTCACCTCCGCTACTTTCTACAAGGTGACCTGGTATTGGCCCTTCGAGCGCCGATGATCCTCGGCAGGAAACCACCCACATTGGAGCCCAAATGGGAAGGACCTTTCATTGTTCATAAGGTTTATCCCAATGGAGCATACTCCCTGGTGACCATGAATGGTGAGAGTATAACTCCTCCCACCAATTCCAAGTTCCTCAAGCAATACTTTGCATGTGACCTATGGTCCTGCATGACCTTAAACCGGGTGGTCCCGCATGACCCTAAACTGCAAGATGGTCTTGCACAACCTTAAACTGGATGGTCCCACATGAACCTAAACTGTACGATGGTCCCACATGACCTTAAACTGTTCAGTCCTACATGAATTTAAACTGCGCATCGTCCTCCATGATGTTAAACTGCATTTTGAGAACTACGTGTGGCTTGATTCCCATCCTTATGGGATACGTAGGAATGCTCAGACTCTTCGTTTTGAGCCCAGCCCCAAACTCTTCTCTTTGACTATTCCCCCTAGGTATAGCTTCCTCAGAGGGTCCTTGAATGATATGGAGTAGGCTTTCTTAGCCCCACTCATACGAGGATTATAATGGTCGCACCATGTTCCCACTCCTATTTTTCTATCCTTCCGCATCCTCACCGCAAGACATTAAAACTGCATGGCCTTCAAGAACTACGTATGGCTTGATTCCTATCCTCATGGGATACGTAGGAACACCTAGACATTTCATCTGTCGGCCCAGCCGAAATGCCAGAATCTTCCCCCCGGGTCAAGATACATGGCGGGGTAAATACTTTTTCCCCAATTCACGCTGAGCTAGCCTCGATCTGGCCATACTTCCCAATCCCTAGAGACGTTAGCCTCTTTCATAGATGGGTAAAACTATGCTTCACCCACTCCTTGAATGGGATTCCATAATCTTCCCCGTCCGGAAGGGCCCTTGAATGGTATGGATACCACGCCTAAGGGTTATCCTACCACTTCGGGCCAACGCCCTCAAGGATGTTGAGCAACAAATTGATACGAGTCCCATGTTGCGAATATGGTTAGTGGTCGATGCTCATTTGTTGCTCCCATTTCTGGTCACTATAGGGATGCTATGTTTGAAACATGGTAAACAGTTGTCCTGGATCATTAGGACCACCCCAAGATGTCCCAAACATCGAGTGTAGTGGTTCGTTCTGCCCCGTTTTATCTAAGCGACAGACTCCCCTCAGGCGATGCCAGCTATCAGGACCCGTTGGATGGAGATATCCAAGACCGACTCCTTTTTTCCCACACCGAGCACCGCTCACATGCGATTAGGAACTGTGATGAGGCAGTAACTGTACAAGAGGGCGTATGACCTTCCATCTGGCCCGAGTTCTCTCTTCTAGGATTGTATGGAGTGGTGCGGGATTATGTCCTCATTCACTTCGGGTTTCTCACCATGCCATACACATCCACCGGATGAGACCTTACCTGAACCTCGTCCTCACTGAAAGACGTTAAACTACAATCTGGTCAGGCCTTCCTGACCGAGGCCCAACCTCAGGCCCCTTGGAATTCTTGGGTCCCCAACCCTCATCCTCACTGCAAGACGTTAAACTACAGACTGGTCAGGCCTTCCTGACTGAGGCCCAGCCTCAGGCCCCTTGGCCTTCTCAGGTCCCTGACCCTTGTCCTCACTGCAAGACATTAAACTGCAAGATGGTTAGGCCTTCCTGACCGAGGCCCAGCCTCAGTCCCCTTGGCCTTCTCAGGTCCCTGACCCTCATCCTCACTGCAAGACATTAAACTGCAAGCTGGTCAGGCCTTCCTGACTGAGGCCCAGCCTTAGGCCCCTTGGCCTTCTCGGGTCCCTGGGCCAGGTTCTCTCTTAGGGGATTTTATGGTGTGATGTGGGATTATGTCCTCATTCATGTCGGGTTACCCGCCCTGCTGTGCACATCCCCGGATGAGATTCCCCTCATCGTCCTACGTGACATTAAACTATGCTTCTAGAACTTAGTGTGACTTGATTCCCATCCATATGGGATACAAAGGACCACCTGAATGTCTAGACTTCGGGTCCATCCCCATCTCTTAGAGATCCCCCGATCTCCCAGTCACCTAGGCTCCTTGGTCTATCCCTCTTCACGGGGGGGGGGGGGGGATATATAGGTGTGATACAGGGCTACTCCCTCATTCGCATTAGGTTTTTGGCACCATGCCTCCCTTCTCTTGGGAATCCACCATCTCTTGGATGCCCTGAAGTTGAGTCCCTCAACCTCGTACAGTGGTTCGACCATGTGTTAAGAGTACTCCGGTCTAGGACCAAGAGTGTCAGATTCAACTTGGGAAAGTTCCTTCCACTTGTCAAGCTTTGTGTTCCCCTTCATTTAGGCCCCCATTATCTTTCACGCCTGGAGGGACCCCCAAGAACAGCATGGATACTATGCCTAAGGGCTCTCCTATCATTACGCGCCAACTCCCCCAAGGGTTCTAGACAACAAATTGATACAAATACCGCATTGCAAACATGGTCAGCAGTCGATTCTCATTTGTTTATCCCCATTTTAGGCTAACATGATAGGATGCTGTGTTGCAAACATGGTAAGAAGTAATCCTACGTCATCATGCCAGCCCCTTCGTGCCTTGAATGTTGGTTACAAGACTCACATTATGTCCCACCCCATTATGTTCAGGTGGAATCTCGACACTTGTGGCACTATCTCTCAGTGCAGCTCTGCACGTCAGGGGGACAAAGCTGCAATGCGACATCCTTCGGGGCTCCCACGGTCCGAGCTCTAAGACCATAAACTAAGATCTTCATTAAGAGCTATGTGCGGCTCGATCCTCATCCCCATGGGATACATGGGGTCACCTGGATGTCTCGTTTTCAGGTCCAGCTTAGTTGGGAGATAGTTTCTATTACCCCTTTCCCTCTTACCTCTATTTGGGCCCCTTGGCCCGAGGTTCCTTTCTTAGAATGGAATATGGTGTGATATGGGGTCATGTCCCCATTCACGTCGGATGTGTTTTATTGTGCCGTACACATTCACCACCTAGCATCATCTTTTCTACATCTGAGCTACATGATGTTAAAATTCATGCTTCGTCCCATCACACAACCTTAAACTATGATATTATCATCCTGGACACATGAAGAAAAACGACACTGCATTGTGATGTCCTCTCCCAAGGGGACACCATGTTTGGTATCGGTCACGCACCATGCCATTTGTCAATTCCTACTATGTATTGATTCTTGTGGTGACGCCAGGTCCTACTACCCTAGGCCTATCGCTTCACAAAAAAAACACCCCTTAAAGGACAAAGAAGATTTATCAAATACCACTTCTTTTGGTGAGAGGGACACGCCCGCACACCCCTTTTATCCCTGGCACTGGTACCTCATCGTGCCACCCACAAGAACTATATGCAGCTTTATCCCTATCCTCATAGGGTACGTAGGAATACCTTTTCACTTTTCTTCAGGCCCAGATCAACTCTCGTTTTCGGTCCCCTGACCTAAAACCTCTCCAAGTAACATGTGGTGGTCGGAACCCCTGGTTCCCATTCACGTCGGGTTTTTGAAATTACTCACCATGAGTCTCCCATGTTTCCTACCACCTATGGTCCAAGTTATACAACCCTAAACTAAGATATCACTATTTTAAGGGACTCTACTACCTCTATCTAATATGTCTTTTTTTCGTATTCAGATGCGTTTTGACAAAGAGCCCGAAGTGTGGGATTTTCATGGGGATATTCCCCTCGTTCCATGACCAAGCTTTGTGAGCTCACTATTTGGATCCTCATCCTATTCCACATCCAAAAGGACCCCTGGATGACATGGATGATAGGATTAAGGGCTCTCCATGGATGATAGGCCTAAGGGATCTCTTACCATTTCAGGCCAACACCCTTTAGGATCTCGGACAACATTTGTGGCGGGTCCCGTGTTTCGAACATGGTCAACGGTCGATCCTCATTTGTTTGTCCCCATTCCAGGATAACAAAATGTGGATGCTATGTTTCTGCCACAGTCAATAGTTATCCTCCATAATCATTCCGCCATCATTGTGGTCCAAATTTTGAGCTTCATGATTCACAAATTTCCACTTCCTCATGTTCAAGTGGAATTATGACATACTCGGCTTTATCTCTTCGCGCATCTAGGTGCACTTCATGGACATGATAGAATCATTGGTCTGGTATTCACTGAGCATCCCTTCATCCTATAATGTCCCTTCCTGTGTCAAGAAAGTCCCACCACTACTTCTTGTTTCCCACATCGAGCACAACTCACGTGGGCTTAGTAGTTTTGGTAGGATGTGTACCAACATGGCCAGGCTTCTCATCATCCCACATGACGTTAAACTGCACCCTTAGAAATATGTATGGCTTGATTCTCATCCTCATGGGGTATTTAGGAATGCCCGACCACTCGACCTCGGCCCCATCCTAATTCTCACTCTTGGTCCCTCGACCTGAAGAGTTTCCTCCGGGGGTACGTGGTGTGATTTGGACCCCATGTCCTCATTCACGTCAGTTTCATAGCTACCACACCACATGATCCCTAGGATATTCCCTTTCATTCCATGTCCTATCGTATGATGTTAAACTACAGGAGTCTATATTTCCTCGACGCATGACACTAAACTGCAGTTCTGCCCTGAACAAGTTTGGGATGCCCTATGTTAGTCATGGGATGCACTAGAGCCTCTGCTAGAGAGGATTTCACCTGTCAGTGTTGGTCTATGACTACACTGCGCTTCCAGAACTATGTACGGATTGATTCCCATCATCATGGGATACATAGGGACACCCCAGTGTTTCTCCCAGGGTCCAACCATAGGAATCATAAGTCTTGTTCCTCCCCATTTCCAGCCCCCTGGCCTGACCCCTCGTGGGGGAATGTGTAACTGCAATTTTTCCCTGAACAAGTTCATAATGCCCCACAATGACATTGGGAAGTGACATCCCCTTTGCCAGAGAGGCCCTATCTAAAAGAAGGAATGATCCATGATCAAACTGATGTGCCCATCCAACGTGATTCTTCCACAGTGGCGTAATTTCAAGAGTGTTGGATTCTGTTCTAACAAAACCTCACTCCACGTTCCACACTTTGCATGCCCCTTATTTGTACTCTCGTCCTCTTTCATGTCTGGAGGAACCCCCTAACAGTATGGATGCTCGGCCTATGGCCTGCCTACTATCCTGGGCCAGCATTCCAGAAGTCTAATAGATGACATTTGCGACAGGTCCCGTGTTTCGAACATGGTCAACAGTCGACCCTCATTTGTCTGTCCCAATTTCAGGCTAATATAATAAGAATACTGTGTTTTTAATGCGGTCAAAATCCATTATTTATTTTCATGCCAACCCCACAATGTTCTGAATCCTAGGTTTCATGATTCACACTTCCCATTCCCATATGTTTGGATTGATTTCAGCACCCCTGGCGTTGCACCATTCATGCACAAGAGCACGTGAGGAAAATGGTAATTTGGTTGTTCTGAGAACTTCATTCTCCAGCCAGGTCTCTCCAATTTCCTAGAAATCTAGACTGGTTGTTCAAACCTCGGATGCCCGAAGCTTGGTTTGCACTCCTACGTTTGGATGGGGCAATGAGGTAGCCATACCTTGTTTCTCACATTGGGCTTGACTCACTTGAGCTTAGGGAATGGTCGTTGGACATTCCGCAAACATCATAAGGATGCAATAAACCAATGAAAACAACAGAACTTGTGCATGCTACGACATTCAAACAATCAATGCATGAAAGTATGTTTAAGGGTTTATAATCATTACAGTACCTGGGGGTCAACTCCCCCCACAGATGTATTGACTTCATCGAAGGAACGTTGTAGCTCCACCACCCTCTAGCTGGTGGAGTCTAGGAGATGTTGCCGCTTGTTCACCTCCCACTCCTCCTCGGTAGCGAGAGGGCACAATTCATTGGCCGCAATCTGGGACCGCTCCACATCAGTCCGGATGGAAATCATCTCCCCAGAATCTCACCTCAGGCCCTCTTCAGCTTCTGCCATTTGGGCCTTTAGTCGTGATATCATCTCATATTGCAACTTGAGAGAGGCCAGGTGCTCGTTCACCCGATTCTGAAGCTGCTAGACCTTTTATTCGGCCTTATGAAGCCTTTGTATGTTCACCGCCTTCCTCTGCTGCCAGCCCACACCAAGGCCTCAGTAATACTCCCAAATCTTTTCTGCCATAAGATCTCAGATGAGAATGTGAGGGCGTTGGGTGTCCAATACCCTAGCGCATAGTTCGTGTAGTCGCAAGCGAAGTCTGTCCATCTCATTAAACCATAGCGCTTGGGGGGTGTCATTGAAGCTCGTGATCAGCTTCCACGATCGACGATGGACTATTTTTATATCCTCCTCGTCAGAGGCCATCTCGTCCTAGTCGTCACGATTGGTGGGCTCATATGCAGGGAATGCTCCCAGGAACTCCTCGGCCGGGTCCACGTCAAGCATCAGATCAGGCGTGGTGGGACCTGAATTGTCTTGTTAATCCTCATCATTGGATCACACCTCAATGATATCAGGCATAGTCCCACTGGCACCCCCTCCAGCGATCAGGAGTGTCACAGTTTGGTCAAACCGGATGTCCACCTCCACGACCATCAGCATGCCCCTGGGAAGAGCGCTACCAGAAGCCCCCACCAACTTCATTGCAGCAGCCCAGGCCAATTGAAGGACTATACACGCCAATAAGGGGACGTGAATTTTAGTTAATTTGGTTAGGGGGAAGCAGTTGTGAATGCAGTAGATAAGACTTATAGAGGTCAAATCCCTGGTCTCTCTCTTGGGATGATGTTGTCGGAACCCCGAGACGCGGCCCCCCGTATATGGTTGGCAGGTCTGGAGACTCCAAGGGAGCTGCCTCGACTGTCCCAGCCCCACTAGATGTGGAGGTTGATGCAACCAAAGGCACAGATCCTGAAGGCCCCGCGTCGGCGCCCACTGAGGGGAGAGGACGAGGTCTATGCACGAGGTCCTCCTGCATAGTACCGACAATGATAAGGAATCCAGAGTAACCTAATGGAAAGATATGAAGGGGGAACTTGGGATTTTACCTCGAGAGCCTCGATGAAATATTCGAGATCCAAGGACTGGCCGCCGACAACGCCCTCCTCCGGCGGACTCTCCCTACCAGCCTCGTCCCCCCAAGAGGATTCGTCTGATTCTTCCAGTAAAAGAAATAGATCTCTCATCTCAGTGGCCGATAGCTGTGGGGGAACTGTCTGATCCAGCAGTACCATCACTTGGTCTGTCATCGGGTGCAGGGTTCCCCAAGAATGGATGAAGTCCTCCAGCTCAGATATGTATTGCTCCACCTCTACCTGGGATACTGCAAAGCTGGCTCTAATAGGGCGAATCCTTGAAAAGTCCATCCCAAGGTGGTTAAGGTGCTACCATAACTCAGATGGGCCAATGAATTTACGGTTGCCCTCCCAATTGTCCCAGGTCTCCGAGAAGACAACATTCTCTGGCATGTCAATGTGATTTCCCAGGCCTCCTGATGTGCGACGCCATCCACCCGCACAAGAGGTGAAACAACCCACATATCCTCTGTGGCCTCTTCCCCTCAATGATGTTCCATAACACTTTGTACAACTTGGCAAGCATCGGGATCCCCAGGTTGACCCATCCTCCTGTCACCAAAGTGGATTCCATGACGAAAGTTCTTAGCCGCACCCCATGTTTGTATCCCTCACCGGCAGGATCCAACCACAGATGAGGGCTACGATGAATGCCGCCAGCCTGACTATTGGCCGTTGTTCAGTGCTGACACTGAATCCCCAGGTCTTCCACTGGCTATCCTCCAGCATCCTCTAGTATGAGTTTTCCTTGCTCTCGGAACCCTTCGGGAAAGTTCAAGGCCTCGTTCGGAACTGCCTGTTTTTGGGGAAGTTCAAGAACTTCTAGAACCGGTTCTTGAAATGGACATCTCTCACAGCCTCCTTATCCTCCCCGAGCATGAGCTCCATCAATGCCATCACCAGATTAGGCATCTACTCCGGATCCTCCCACACACCCATGGACAAGAAGAATTCATCATACATCACCCCCAGTATCGGGACCCCTAAGATCTGACACACGTCCCATAGGCTGATGCCGGCCTCCCCATGATGCAGGTGAAATATATTGGTCCCTAGTGACCACCGGCTCAACAGCTTCGGCATCAACTACTTCGACGGGTAGATATGGAACTGGGAAGCCCAAGCTACCTCATATAGTCCTACTCTTCTTAGCTCCGCCCCGAACTCCTCACACGATGCACCTACCTAGTAGGCCCAAGCCCAATCGTCGGTAAAGTTTCTGCCCTAGCGTAGGTCCCATTCCCCAGACACCCCTTCTTAGGGTTCCCCAAAAACACCTTAAGGATGGTTTGGTATAGGGGAGGGGACGTCTCCGGCTACAATGCCCTCCCATCAAGGTTGTTCAGGTGATTGTACAGACATTCAGCAACGACAGGCGTGGAATCCTCCCGGGAATGACCATTGGGTGCCCTGAACCATCGGTGCTAGCACGACGTGCTCCTGAACCAATAGGATGGCTCATCCCTACATGCTGTAGGGATGAAGAAATAATCCATCAGCCTGAAGCCATACAGAGGCAACCTCCTACACATCGGATAATTCTTCTGGCTCTATGACAGTAGCTCCACCAGAGAATTATGGTCTGAGTGGATCTGGACTTGCTCCCCCAACCCCAGACTGTTCGCCATTTCATCCCTTCAGGTGACATCCGAAAGGACCCCCTTGGCGGCTTCTTGATGGGCCATTCGGTTCTGGAACATGGAAGTTTTGGTGGCTGGTTTGCGGATATCGTTTTCGAAGTGAGTTCGCAAAGTTTGCTCATGAAGACTGTTCGTGGGAAGGATGCCACAGTGTTAAAAGCTTGATCGCGAAGCGAAAATGCGGAGTCAAGGAATCGATGTGCGCCGCGAAGCCTCAATTCACAGAGATCACTCATGGAGTATGCAGAGCTTCACGAATCGAGAGCACAAGAAGAAAAGATCACGGAGAATGGAAAGGAAAAAAGAGGTGGAAATCTCCCTATTTATAGGCGACAACCTTTGGAGCTTCGTGGCACGTCCAAACTACACAGAGCTCCGCAACGCACCCAGCCCGTGCGATCCCTGTTTGCCTCGCGAGCCATCTTCATGAGTCAGCACCGCGAACGAACAAATATTTTGGCGATTTCCCTCAGACTTCGACCCTCGATCCCTCCGCGGATCCAAGCCTGAGAGGGGCCATTCGTTGGCGCCGAATTTTGGAACGAAGAAAAGGACCTAAGACGGCCCCCCAGATTGCGTTGCAAAGCCCCTTCACGGAGTCCCCAACACTACGGCCACCGCGAAGCAAAGAAGGTGGATGGATCCGCGAACGCACTTGACGTTCATGATCCCGCCATGAAGGAAAGAAGGCAGGAGGCTCCGCGAACACATTTGACATTTGTGATCCCGCCACGAAGTGAAGGAGGCGGGAGGCTCTGCGAATGCATTTGATGTTCGCGAGCCCACCACGAAGCCCAGGAGGTGGGACGCTCTGCGACCCCAGTTGACGTTCGTGAGCCTGCCGCGAAGCTCCATCACCCTTATTCACGCCGTGTGAGCTCCCCTCCACAGCACCTCTTGCCTATAAATACCGGGCTCCCCCTGAGCTCTCTGGAAGGACAATCCAACCTTTCAGCTTCTCATCTCCCAAATCACGAAGCACTATTCCACTCGGTGAACCATGAGCTGTGTGAGGTACTTCTGCTTTGCAAAGTGCCTCCCCATTGTCTCGTTTTGATCCCCTCTTCCGAGAGGGATTCCTTTTGCGAAGCCTAAGGGATTTCGCGAAGGGGATCCCCAAGGGGACCCAGGTCATCACAGAGCTTTTATGCTTCACAAAGAACCCTTCATGTACACTTGATCCATTTGCTAAGGCATGATCACTATACTTCGTGAAGCATATTGCTTCCCAACACCTTGCTCCGCGAGGCACCTTTGCTCCGTGACGCTGTGCTCCATGAATGCCCTTACACTTCGCGAACCACCTTCCATTTGCACCTCCGCCCTATGCTAAGGCTAAGGCACACCACTTCTCAAAGAAAACCCCTTCGCAAGTGCCCTCCACCACGGAGAACGACAGAGTTTTACAAGGCCCCTACCTATGGACCCCTCTGCTTGGAAAATACTTTTCCTGTGTGGACCTCCAGGTTAGAACGATGTGACTTCAAAGTCCCCCGGACAATATTTCCCATAGCATTGCTTCACCTAATGCTTCTTCACATAAGAATTCTAACGACTATTGCTTCTTCGCATAGCCACGCTAACATGGACCCCTCAATGGTTCACTCCACAACACCCCCTTTATACAACATTTTCGGTACCTTCCCTCCCACAAGGAGTAGAGGTTACCGGTTATGTATGTCCTAGGGGTGAGGAGAAAACCCACCTCATCCGAGCTGCAAGATGTTAAACTTCCAAGAACCCTCATCATCAACACATGATGTTAAACTGTGACATCACCCCATGCCCCGAACGCAGGGTCCCCCGCCTTGGGAATTCTCCACGCCCCCTAGTCTCCACAGGGGATGATATCCTCCTTCTTGGAGTGGAGTTTGTCCGCGGGGAAGGGAAACCACCTTGGCGTAAGCCCCTAGCTCTTCTTGTAGGAGGCAGCACCCCTACCCCTCCTCACTTCCTCAGTGCCAAGGCCATCGGAGGGCGCAATAGGGAACGGGATCCTCCTTTCTTCGGTCCCAAACCCCTCTTCTGCCGCGCTTTGTCGCCTTCGGGCCTCCATCATAGAGTAAGTCCCAACCTATCTCTCTTTGGGCCGCTCCACATGTAATCCCCACTCCACATCCCACGGACGCATCTTTTGCGATGTGATCGTCAGGTCCATGCTGCCTCTTGTTTCTCACACCGAGCACGACTCATGTGGGCTTAGAGTAAGCATTGACCATGACACCGCTCCCTGTCCCGCATGACGTTAAACTATACACCAGAACTATGGGGAATTTGATCCATGTCAAGGCATGGTACGTATGAAGCCTCCACGAGGTTCAAGCCCACCACCCGGTTGTTCTGACCCCCTTCACGTCGGTTCGCCCCCATCCTACATGATGTTAAACTGTACATCCGAACTACGAGGAATTTGATCCATGTCAAGGAATGGTACGTAGGAAGCCTCACGAGGATCAAGCCCACCACCCGGTCATTCTGGCCTCCTTCACGTCAGTTCACCAAACTCCACCATGGGCTGCCTCAGAGTGTAAGCCCTAGATGCCCCCGTCCCGCATGACGTTAAACTGTCCAACCTGAACTACATGGACTTTGATCCTAAGGAATGGTATGTAGGAAGCCTCCATGAGGTTCAAGCCCCACCCCCACTTGAACTATGTGGTCTTTGATCCATGTCAAGGGATGGTACGTAGGAAGCCTCTATGAGGTTCAAGACCACATAGACCCCTGGTCCCTTCACGTTGGTTCACCGACCCCATACCCACATTGGGCCGCCTCAGAGCGTAAGCCCCATTCCATCCTGAACTATGGGGACTTTGATCTATGCTGAGGCATGGTACATAGGAAGCCTCACGAGGTTCAAGCCCATCACCCATCAAACCAAGGTCCATCTTCACATCGGTTCTCTGACACACCCCATCCCGAACTATGAGGACTTTGATCCATGTCAAGGCATGGTACGTAGGAAGCCTCCACGAGGTTCAAGCCCACCACCCTATTGTTCCGACCCCCCTTCACGTCGGTTCTCCCCCGTACCGCATGACATTAAACTATATTACCAAACTACATGGATTTTGATCCATGTCAAGGCATGGTATGTTGGAAGCCTCCACGAGGTTCAATTCCAAAACCATCATCCATCATAATTCTTACCCAGGCTGCCACATCCTGGTGAGATCATGCCACCTCATTAATCTCCACAGCATTCGGGAAGCCGCCCACGTGTTAGCCCCAATATCTGTGTTCCCTAAAGGGGGTTCCCCGACCTGATCCACTCTAATCAGTGTTCTGATCAGTCTGATCCATCTCCTCTAGACGTTAAACTTGCAACATACCCCATGTTAAACACAGGAAGCGGAGGAAAACCTCAGATACATGCCTATGGCATATGATTCCCGCGTTCGATGTGGGATGCCTCGGGCTTCCGCGCCCTCGAGATGCCCTATAATAAGGGACATAAGAAAGACACACCAATCCCCAGTGTCCAGACACGCCAGTGATGCCCTGCGTGACTACTCCCCTAACCGAAGGTTGCTTCCCTGACCGGACCCCTTGGAATATCTTGGAAAAAGAAGTGTAATTAACCAACATCCATGAAAACATGGCACTGGGAAGAGTTTCACAAACAAAATATTAAATCTATGAGGGAGACTCGGACTAGGTGACGAGTTTCGAGGAGGAATCCATGGAAGGAAGAACCGACATCCCATCATCCCATTTCAATCAAGGAGCAAATGTCCCTGAATAAGGAATGGATGCTGCCCGACTTTGGAAAGCGGGAATGCAGGGTAACAAAAATCCGTGCCCGTCGCACCCAAGCAGATGGATGTGCACTCCCCATCGCAATCATTAGAAACATCTTTCACATTTAATTTCATCAAAACATTCTATTGATATAATTCATTAAAATTAATAATTTTAATAAAAATTCATATTTTGTAAAAATAATTCCATTAGAATAAAAGTTTTTGTCATAAATGACTTTGCATATATTCTCTATTATAAAATAATATATTTAAAGTAATACATACTAAAATATTATGTTTTTATGATGAAGATAAGAAACAAGTGACTAGGTGTTGATATGATCACTTCAATGAAAGGATTTTTTATAATGATAGAAACTTTATGGTAAAAGAATTTATTGATAAATAAACTATTGAAGTCTAAGTTGATCTATGAAAGAACACCAGAAGGGTTAAAATATATATAATCTAGATTAAAGAACCATAACTCCTGATGTGAGTATAATGGAATATGTTCTAGAATGTTTATGGGTGGATGAAGCTTGAGTGGGAGTACCCTGAGTTTAGGTATCAGAAGTAAATGTCAAGTTAAGAAGTTAAGGAATCCAATTCAGTTAAGGTGATAAGCTAGAATCATAAGATCAGTTTAGAGGGTGGGGGATGAAATGAATTTTCTACACCTAATAAATATAGGGAAACATAAATTCCTAGAAGAAGAGTATTTAAGAAGTTAATTAGGGAAACAAAAGTCAATGATCAATAAGGATATATCGTCCTTGTATTTCAATAGAACTTAAGAGATTACTGATCTACCAAAATAGATAATGAGAACTTAAGAATAAATGGGTTTATCTCTTGAAAGAGGAGGATGATGGAAAGAAAATGTATATATCAGGACTAGTGATAAAGGGATTTCTATAGAAAGAAGAATTTGACTTCTTAGAAATTTTCCCATCATTGGTTAAACATTAAATCATCTAGAAGATGTTGATTATAGTAGCATAGAAATATATAAACCTATAATAGATGGATATAAAGATTTAATTCCTTCATAGAGAGTTAGAGGAAGAAATTTAAATGAATTAGTAAATATGTTTCACTAAATATGAAAACCATAATTCAGTTTACAAGTTGAAGAAATTTATTTATAAACCAAAGTAATATATGAGGAAGTGGAATAAAAAATTTGATTCATTAATATCATAATAATGTTTCAATAAGTGAAATACACATCATTATTATTACTAGAAGGATAGAAATGATGGGAAATTCATCATACTATTTTTACATGTGGCATATACGTTCCTGGTGGGCCCATCAATCCAATATATTAATGAGTTGAATATTAAGGTTATCGAAAGATTAGATATGAAGGATCTAGGGAATGATAATAAAATACTAGTGATGAATATTAAAAGAGATAAAAGGGTCATAAATTTATTTATTTCTCATATAGAATACATCTAGAAGTTCATTGAAATTTTTTGGATGATAAGATGTAATCCCATATCAAGTATTTTTTCCAGAACCTTTATATTGTCCAAGGAATATACACCAGCAAACAAAGAAGAGTTCATATATGTGAATAAAGTTCCATATGCATCATCAGTTGAAATTTTGATGTATGAAATTATTTGTACACAAATGGATATTTCTTATTTAGTGAGATTGGTAAGTTAATTTTTTTCAAATCTAGGAAAGGTATAGTGGGAGGTTATTAAATTGATCATTAGATGTTTGAAAGGAATGTAAGATATGAGAATGTCATGAATTCAAAGTCTTATTATTTTGATTATAATGAAAATAGAGTATGTAGATACAATAGAAGCTAGAAAAGGAATGATTTGGTTAATGTATTTATTTAAGGATCACAGGAGAATTTAAGAAGGGAGAGTTCTTTTCTATGATAGACAAAGTTTAACCCACTTGGATAAAAATATGGTGTTCCATTAAAGGAAAAAGAATATTAACTTAATGAATAATTTCACAAAAAAAATTCTATAAGAGAAATTTTTAAAGATTAAAAATATAGATGGTAACCAAAATATGGCACACATGTTCACCAAAACAATAGTTCATGAAATAATGAGGTAAAAAGTTCCTAAATGGGACTTGGATGAATGGAAGGAGGGTGGATAAAATCTTTATGCTACGAAGGAATGATGTTTTACTAAGAATTAGAGAGTTATTAAGATTACTTGAAACAAGTATTCAAGTAGGATATTGTTGGAAGGTAAAGCATGTTTCAATTTACTGTATGTTCATTCATCGGAATTATATTTACTGGAATTTTAGGTATCTAATTATAGTTGGATCAGTGTATAGACAGTGAAAATAGAATCTCTCTAGGGGTAGTAGAACTATAAAAATATTACATATTCTAATGGATTTACAATAAGTGAAGTGAAGTTCTATAATTCTAGTGATTTAGAGGGGTTACTGATTTGGTTGTGGTGATCAAGTTATGTTGATCAAGATTTTAGAGAAGTATGTTTAACTTGTTAACTAGATGATACTTTGTATATAAGTGGGTGGGATATTCAGAAAAATTATGACTTACAAAGATATTAATTCATGGAGAGAAAGAGGATTATTTATTATGGAGATTTGAGAGAATTTTTAGATTACTTGTTCTGGGTAATCATTTATAATCTCTTGTATCTTATAGTGAATATAAAGAAACAATCAGTGTTTCTCCTATAGACATAAGACTCATTACTCAAATCATGTTAAACTATTGTTTCAATTAGTTCTTTATATAATTTGCATTGAATATATTTCCATTTCCTTTGAGTGTATGTGAGATTTCTAGTGTGTGCAAAGGAATACTTTTTGTGTTAAGGATAAAAGTCTAAATACTTCTAGTACACTTAGTCTAGAGAAGTACCGAAGGTTTTTTTTTCTATGTGCTATGTCGGACTTCTGGTGGACTAAGGATCCATCTTCATGTGGATTTATCAAAATCACTTGGTATTAGGGTTTCCCAAACACCCTACTCACCACCACTCAAAACATTAAAATTTTTAACTAAAATATAACCATTTTAAATCCATAAACACCACATCCAAATTTAAAAACCCACTTGAGAAAACCGAAGTCATTACATATAAGACACACACATATCTATATTTATATATTTATATGTATATATATAATATATGATTATATGATAATATATTTTTACTTATTTATATTTATTTACATATATTTACATATAAATATATATTTACATATATTCATATAATTCTTTGTATTTTTATATATTTACATATATAATTATATGTACGTATATTTACATAATTCAATATATATTTAAATGAGGTATTTATATATTCATTTATAAAATTTATTTATTAATATATATCCTTATCTATAAGTAATTAAAAATTATTAATTAATAATTAATAATTAATTTTAATAACAAGTAACAACTAATTAATAAGATACACTTAATGGTTATTAAAGATTATTTATTAATTACTAATTACCAATTTATAATTATTTTAACAAAATTCATAACTGATAATTTCTAATGTGTAGTTAATAAATATTTCATATTAATTATAAATTATAAATTATCAAATATTAATTACTTATTAATCATAAATAGGTAATAATTATTAATTATTAATTACTAATAAATTTTAATCACAAGTAATAACTAATTAATAAGAATCTCTTAATGGTTATTAAAGACTATTTATTTATTAATAATTAGAAATTTATAATTATTAACTAAAAAATAATAATTAGTAATTAGTAATTAGTAATTAATTAATATTTAATACTAATTATAAGCTATAAATTATCTAAGATTAATTAAATATTTGTAATAAATGAGTAATAATTATTAAATATTAAATATTAACTACTAAGTAATTTTAATCATAATTAAAAATTAATTTATAATAAATATTTCATATATATTAATTACCAATTTTATATTAGTAAATATTCAATATTAGTTATTAATTAATATTATTAATGATTAATGATTAATTAGGAATTAATAAATAATGATTAATAATTAATACCTAATAATTAATAAATACTATTTATTAATTTATAAGTAATAATTAATAGATATTAACCATCGGTTTTTTATTACTAAGTGTTTAATATTAATTATTAGTTAATATTTATAAATTAAAAATAAGTTGTAAATATTAATTATAAATTATAAATTATTAAGTATCCAATACACATTTCTTTTAATAATTTTGGTGTAATTTTTTTAAAAACCATCCTTAAAAAATAAAAAAAATTTGGGGAGTTTTCATAACCAATTATTAAAAATCAATTATAAATTTTAGTGGTTTTTAAAATTATTTCTAAAAATATATAAAAATGAAATTTGACAGTTGTTTTTCAAAACTACCAATAATTGAGAAAACATAATATTTAATGGTGATTTTCAAAAATGATACCAAATGTTTTTTTCTATAGTGTGAGGAATAATAAATAGGTTTGAATGGTCTCTAAGAAAATGGGATAATGGATCATAAAATACAAATAAAAAATGAGGATCAAATCTAAAATTATAAGCATTATATATCAATCTATGCATCTCCCTCAAAACCTCACTCCTCAACTCTAAAATTTTTATCACTAAAATTAATGCCCATGATATATGTTGTGGGAAAAATCTCAAATAAAATAAAATAATAATAAAGGCATATAATGAGTTTCTCTAAAACAAAAATAAGGAATAATGGAATATACCCTATAAAAAAACAAATAACACATTATTTTGAAAGTCTAACACATTTAATGTGGTGTTCATAAATTATAATCATGATATATAATAGAAAAACATGTGATTCACTCCAATTCAAAGAAATTAGATTATAGAAAGCTTTTCAGTTTCTTAATAATGAGATTTTACTTTTATATGCATCCTTATATGTAAGAGTAACTATGTAATAACCCTTGGTTGTTCCCATTATTTAAAACAACAAATTATATTACCCAAAGAAATTTTTCCATGATAGGGATAATTTTTTTATAAAATAAAAAACAAGTAAATTAATAAGAAATAGTTTATTAATGTGCATTAAATGACACACTACACCCTTAACAACCCTACCCATGAAAGAATCCCCCATTCACTTAGTTTGAGAATAATCATAGATGTATTAAAGATATGGGTAAGAATTAATATATGCTAGTGTTTTATTCAAAATAAGTTGGATCCTAATTTCTATATAGCGGAGAAAACATAAGGATGAATCGATGGGTCAAAAATATATTAGCTAAAAAAATATTTCCTTATCAATCTAATGAAACTTTTTAAATTCCAATAGGAAGAAACACATGAAAATATATTGAAATCATATAGTTACCTAATATTATCTCAATTAAAATAAAATTTAAAGTGATAAAAAAATGAATTAGAGTCCTCTTGAGTATGGAGTTATAATTTTTGACAATATTTATAATGACCCAAACCTATCCATCCTATTTCTTTGAATGTATTGGTTTCAGAATGTGTCAGGATAAGGATAGAAAAAGAGAGGTAGATGTTTATATGGGATTCTAGCTAGGAGGGGAAGGTCAAGGTGTTGATGTGGTTGTTGCACCATGGAGATTCAGCTAAAATAGAGGGAAATGTTTAAAGTTTTTTTCATCGTAGAATGACATTGTGTGTCACACCAAATGGGTTTAAAGGGGATATTTTATAATTTTGAGAAGTATAGAAAAATGTTAATGAATATTATGGTGATTTTGATGAATCAGATGATTTTTATTATGTGTTTTTTTGGGTTTTGGTGTTGTGGTTTTTGTTGCGACATGGAATGGGTTCTCAGAGTTTCTTCATTTTTTACTAGTAGCCATCATGGAGTGTTTTTGGATGTCCTGGCATAGATCTTTAAGGGTATGTTTTCATGGTTATTTCATTTTTTTAATCACCATGATATAGTCCCAAAGCTATGGTATGGTGTTATAGATGTCATATTCTTTGGATTTTCTTTTTTGGGAGTCATTATTCTAGGGTGCATAGCTCGTTCCATGGTTTTATTTCCTAGTCCTTTAAGAATTTATGAAATTTGGATGTTTTGATGTATTGATATTCATTACACCATAGTCCTTAATTGGGTATATCGATTTTGTATTTGAATATGATTTAAATTGGGGGAGGATATGAGGAATAATATCATGATTTCTGAATATTTGATAGACTAAGCCCCATTGCAGCATGGACATACCTATTGCACAATGATTCTATAGGTTTCCAGAACCAGTATAAATTCAAGATTACAAGTTAATTCTTCTTAGTCCTTCCTTATCTCTCAAAACTTAGGTGATCATAGGAACCTATTTGGATATATTTGATCTATCTTTTATAGAATTTGATACTTTGATCTGTGAGATTAGGACCCTTTTATAGTATCTCTTCATATCTATTAAAATCTCACCCTGGTTTTCTACTTGGGAGTTTATGAAAACTATATTATCTTATTAAGAGTAATTATCAGTCAAATGTTTAATATAACTCGATGTGTTATTGGTTTCTGAGGATTTTCCTTAGGCGTTCTCAATAGTGTGACCATATCCTTCTTTTTGTTCTTGCATAAAATTTGTGAAGCATCGGTTGAGGTAGAAGATTTATAAACCCTTCTTCTATATTTTAAAATAATAGGATTGATTGGATTGTTTTGGATTATTCAAAATACCTTCCTCTTATTTTTTATACCATGATATTTGGATTTAGTTCCTTAAAGGTCTTTAGTTGTGAGGAAGGGAGACATGTGGGGATGTCTCCTTAAATAAAAACTAACTAAATGAACATAATAATTCAAAAAGGGAGAGGGTTTCATATGTTTTATAGATTTTAATGTTTCATATTCTTTGATTGATATTTTATATAATTTTTTATCAAGATGTTGATATTACCAAATATCATTTTCATATACAAAATTGGGTAATCATTTAAAGATGGTAACAAAAAGAAAAATTCTAAAAACTGGAATGTGAGAATTATTATTATTTTAATTTCTAATTCTCAATGTGGTGTTTTATTATAATTTGATTTGTTACAAAAATTAGTATTGTGATGTTGTGTTTTGTTATATATCCTCTTGAATATTGTCAAAATGGTTTAGGATTTGAAGAGAATAACAATAATAAGGCTAAAATGGTAAAGTAATTGGTTACAGGGTTAATCTAAAAAATTAAATGTATTTGTTAATAATGTGATGGTTGATGTCTTGTTAAAACTAAAATAAAAGGAAGAGAATAAATGGTTGAGGTGAAATATAAATAGTTATGATGAATGAGATATGGTTAGTATGATATATATGGTAAATCTTAGTGGTCTATTAATAAATTATTATTGATTGAAAATTATAAACCAAGATAGAATAAATATGTTTAATGATGAATGAATATATTAAAATGGGTGGTAGATCGATGAGTGGGTTGAAATGTGGAATTAATAGAATAATGAACATAATGAGGTTGATAAATAGTAAATCATGGGTTTGGTAAACGATAAATAAAATGTGAAGTTATTTATTTTGTGGTTTTCTTTTCCTAAGAATTTGGTAATTCTATTAATGGAGATTGGTTATATAAATTTAATGTAGTGAAGAAGGAAGGAAATTGAAATCTTATGGGCTGTGATGTCTTGAATTAGAAATTTGAAAATGGTTTATGATGTATTGAAGTTAAAAGTATGTAATGTAATACCCACCCAATGATGTAGTGGTGATGAAGATACATGATAGGGGTTATGCATAGTGGGAAGAGAGCATGATATTGATGTCATGAATGTTCACGGTACCCTACTGTGAGGATGATATGAGACGTGGTTATGATTCGGTGGTTTGTGGTGGTGATGATTATATAGTTATAGTTGTGATAGAGAGGATGTAGATATGAGGTTATAGGTAGGGGATGTACACATAAAAAGGAAGTCATGAGGTTGTTTCCCTCAATATTTAGGTTAACCTATAGATGTGTCATTAGAAAAGTGGATACCTGGTGATGCAATATATGATGGTGGAATGGTTGTTATGGATGGGATGATGTGTTATATGAATATGAACTATGTGGTTAGTTAGGTAATTGTGTGATAGTTTATGATATTTTATCGATATTGTATCATTCTAACTTCCTTGGTCAGTTAGTGAGGGATTGTGTTATGGGATCACTACCCATTTGAGTTAAAGGAGTCTCTATGTTGATTGGTGAGAGTGGTGGGGAATTTTTAGACCCTTTTATTGGTTTATTTTTTTGATGTTTATGTATTTAATGAAATTTTTTGTCTATTGGTTATGGAATTGGTTGGGAAATTATTTTGAGGAAATGGATGGTGATATTATGGTAAATATAGGAAAAACATGAAAATATTATAGAATGTGGAATTTAATTGCTATATTTCACATGGTTATATCTACCTATATCCATGATTATGTTTTTATTGGTTGATATTACCATTTTATATTTATTACACATGGATTTTTATTTGTTTAGAAGGATAATCCTGCCGAGTGATCTCATGTTCTCACCCCACCACAGTTTTATAAGTGTTTTACATGATAGTTTTAGGGAGAATGATGCTGTTATTTGAGTATTATAGATGGAGGTAGATAATTATTTAGTGTTTCAATAATATATCCTCTCATATATTTTATGAGTTTTTATGATATATAGGTGGAATTTGGGATATGTAAACTTACTTGTTTCTTAATTTAAATGTTTTTTCATTGATTGGTGGATTATTTTTTATTAATCTTGAGATTTTATAATGGTAATTCCTCCCATGTGTGGGGTTTATGACCTTAGTGATAGTCTCCAACCTAGGTACTATTATATTTAGGCCTCAGAGGACACAATCATTTTTTAGGCCTAAGAGTGGTCCCCATGGGGGTGGGTTGTGATAAAATGGTATCAAAGATTTTGGTTGAGTTTTAGGGTAGAGTTTAGAGTTAATAATATTAGGGGATTACATGGGATTGGTTGGTTAGTGGTAAATCCTGAGCCTAACATGTGATTTTGACTAAGGATACCTGATATGATATAGATATTTATACCCCCTATGATATTATGTAAGGATTTTGACAACCTACTGAATTTGTTTAGGTAGAAGTTATAAAACCCCATAACTTAAACAAACCATAATTAAATGATTTATAAAAAGGGTTGAGATTTATTAAATTTCAAGGATATTTTTAATTTAGAGTTTTATAGAATTAGGAAAAACACTCAATTATCAAAACCATACAATAAAAAGTGTAAAATTCCACTCACTATATTTTTTTCCACAAAAACCAGTTTCTTAATTATAAACTCTTATTTCATTAAAAATACATTAGATTCTTTAAATTTTAATTTCCATAGAGGAAATTTAAACCTTGATATAGTTTCTTACTCATCTGTATTCCCTGTGAATTGTTTTTTAAAAATTGGTATAAAAAACATAGTAAGGGATAAAAAAATAAATAATCTCATTAGTGAATTTTAAAATTCATGTAATCCCATAAGAAAAGTTTCCCTTTTTTCATAATAATATTTGACCTCAAATATTTGTTTTATTAATCATGAAATAAGATTAATTTTTAAAAATATATTCAAAATACATATCATAATAAATCTTAAATGAAAAATCATAATCATTAGGGTTTCTTATAAAACATGGGTACTCATGAAAAACATTTTCTTGAAAAACCTACTTTTTACCCTTGAAAGGGGAATATATTTTCTTATAAAATAATCTCATTAGCTTACCTTATCAAATCAAAAGACTTCTATTAAAATTGTTTTGTAAGAATAGAAAATTTATGTAGGTACCTTGGAACATTATCTTCATATCACACTTATAAACACTCTTATAAGAACATTAATAAATTGAATAACCTACTCAGTAAATTCCAACATAATTCCTCAAATAACATGGTAATTACCTAATGAATTAGAGAGATTTATAGGGCTCACCCATCACCATGAACAATGAAAAATAACCATAAAATACATAGACCACATATAATATTTTATTTAAAAAATAAAATCTCATAAGATATTCTATTTAATTTATATATAGAAACACTTTCTATATTCACATAAAATTAAATATAAAAATCATTTTTCTTTGAAAACTATTTAAACAAAAAATCCCAATGTAATAATAAATAGGATAGTATTTTGAAAAAAAATTAAAAATATAGAGGAATATTATTAAATAATAATGTCTATGATGGTGATAAATGTTTCTCATATTGTATACATTAAAAGGATATTACTTTTATACTTTAGTGAAATTGTCAAAACTAATCTATTTGGAGAATTGTTAATTTTTTTTTTAAAAATGTCTTAAATAAAGTCAAACGTGGATCAAAATGAATTTGGAAATAAAATTCAACATATTAATAAATTTTTTAAGAACTTGGATATGGTGGAAAAAAAGAATAAAATCTCTAAATGTTTTTTAATAAGGTTTTAATGAAAAATATATTTCCTTAAGTCCAACTCACCACATATGTACTTTAACTCCTATATAATAGAATTACTTATTTTAATTTCTTAAGAATTTTTTTTAGGTGTATTAGCTTATTATTATCCATTTTATTTTATTTATCACCCTTCCTTATATATCGTTCTAACCTAGGTGTCATGCATCATTTCCCTATGTCGGTTGGTTACAAGACCTCAAGTGTGCCTCCCCATACACTAGAGGATGCCTAATAATAGCGAGGGTATAATATCGATAATGGGGAGACTATACCCTCTTAGTTAAAGTTTCAAAATAACATAAATAAATAATAATAACCAAACTATATAACCAATAACCAGGAAAACTGGTATCTCATGATGACCAAAATTAGAAATAAGATATCCAAAACTAAAGCTGTAAACATGTCATGTCAAAAATGTTTCAAGTGACAATATTAAAAAAAATATAAACTAAAAAATAACAAGTGGGTACCAACACCAGTTCTATTCCCTCATCCATGATCCATCCTAACTCAACTATCTAACATGGGGCCTTTACCCTTATCCATTCCTCCAAACATGAAGTTTATATAGGTACTGATCAGGAAGCCCGAGTAGGGTGTGAATACAACTTATTAGGACAAAACCAACAACATCTAAACAATATCCAATCAATAACAGTGTACATTATTGTCTAAAGAATAATTTACAAAGTATAATTAAACAATTACCACATTTTTAATTACTCTTTGATTAACAACATAAACCCCTGAGTTCCTGAGGACACCCAAACCACAATACCTACTTCATCCCATACTAGAGTTTGAACCATTTCACATATTCATTTCAATATTAATTATAACACATGTTATTTCATTATCAATTTAATTTCAATTCATACTATTACCAATTTAGGCCATAGCCTAATGCCAACATTTTGGGCCTAGATCGCCATGCCTAGGACCTCATGGGTATTTGAAGTAGCATTCTGTGACCCAAAACTCATTTATCAATCAATCACACAAGTTGGATTTTGAAGCAGTAGTCAGTATCCCACACTCATTTATCAATCAATCACATAAGTAGGATTTAAAAGTATATTTCCATGTACTAAACTCATTTATCACTATGGTCTTTTGATGTATCAAACCATGTCCCACACATGTTTATCACTATGGGATTTTGATGCATCAAACTATATCCCACACACATATATCACATTTTTCACATCATCACATATATCAAAATATACTATATTTTACATCAATAAAGGTTAACCAACATTAAACCCCTTATCACATTTCACATCATGATACTCTATTTCAATTATCAAACAAATTATGGTCAATACTTTACTCACATGGAAATAACATGAAAATAACCATTATTCCATTTATCAGCATTTAATCATATATCTCATTAACTAATTAATTTTAATATAATAATCATATAATTCCCATAGTCAATACTATGGGAATTCATTTTAGACCACCTACCTTGAAATTGATAATGAACACTCGTCAACATAAATCCCCAATTGAATCAGAAAAACTGACATCTAAACGAAGAATGAGATCTGGATCTAAAACATATATACAAAATAAAATGAATAAATATCCAATAAACCTAGATTTAGATCCAATATAAATAGAGGAAAACATACCTTTAAAGGATGAGAGAAATATTGGAGAGAAAGAGGAAGCCCTGGAGGATGAGAATCTTTTACTAGAAGAGGTGAAATTTCTTTAATATGGGTTTTAAATAATCAATAAAGTAGATCAAGTGCCTAAGGAATTTTTTGGGAGCCACCAAAAAAGAGAGAAACTGATATTAATTGAGTTGGGGGGATTTAGGGATATATAATGGGGGGTTCATGAAATTTTTTCATAATTTTTTGGGGATTAAAATCCTGTACATATATTTTCTTGTACAAGGCACATGGTTTCCCATAACTATGTTCCCTAACCATACGCCTCACCTAGGGGTGTCTTGTAGTTATTCATAAGAGGGTGCATTGTTTAATAAAATGTGCGGAATTTGTGTGAATCCCATCTGTTTGGGTTCACATGGTTAGTTGGGTTGGGTGCATAGTTTGGCCAAACTATGTACCATGTGTTCACAACCCCTCTTCCTTTAAAAATTATCTAATTTCATTCAAAATATCCCCAAGGTAAAACCCAAATAATATGTACTTAAAATAAGGACAAATAGTACCTATAAATGATCTCAATAGATCCCAAGAAAATTCCAGGATCTTATAATATCCCCAACTTATAACTGCTCTTCCTCAAGATATACTCCCAAGAATCTCTAAGGTTGAGAGTAAAAAATATCAGGCCACTGATCCCTAATATCTATTTCTATCTTCCATGTGTCCTACAATACTTGTCCATGTTTAAAAAATATACCAGTTATTAGCATAGTCTTTCCCCACAACACATTCTCACTATGATCCAAAACACATATCAGATTATATTCAAAGGACGCTTCTATCTCAAGATCAACATCATCCATAGAGATCACATGATAAGGGTTGGGCTAATATCACCGAAGTTATGACACATAGAAAACTTCATGAATTACACTATACCTTTGTGGAAGATCCAATAGGCATGTCACCAGACCGATTCATTCCACAAACTCAAACAATCCAACAAACTTGGGTTCCATATTTCCCTACCTATGTATCTTATGGTGACCTAATATAGGTGAAACCTTAAGGAATACACAATAACCCTCTAAAAAGTCTAGGGGTCTTCGATGTCTATCAGCATACATCCTCTGTTTAATCTGATCCATAGCCATAATATTATGAATCAACTAAACCAGCTCTAATTTCTCCTACAGGAGGCACAGTCCCAACAGCTCAGACTCACCTACCTCCATATATCATAGATGTGATCTACATGGCCTTCCATAGAGAGACTCATATGGTTCCATATGTATAGTTTCCTGGTAACTGTTGTTATAGGATAACTCCACCAAAGCTAGGTGGTTCTCCCAAGACCCACCAAAGTCTAGGACACTTTCCCATAGCATATCCTCAAGCACCTTTATAGTATGTTCCAACTACCCATATAGCTGGGGGTGAAAATACATACTCAATAAAATGCATGTAACAAGCGCCTTCTATAATCCCTTCTATTAGTATTAAGTAAATCATGAGTCATGGTTTGAAAAAATACTACATGACACCCCATTTAGATTTAATGTCTCTCGAACATATATATCTTCTAATTTATCCACTAAAAAAGTATCCCATACTAGTAAGAAATGTTCTAATTTTAGAAAATGGTACATAATCACCAAAATAACATCATTATTCTAAGTCCTATTAAAGAGAACCACCAAAATTTCTATTTTAACATCATCCCACATCCATTACAGAAAGAAAAATGGTTTTTGTAAATTACCAGGTCATTGATGCTCTGCCTTTACCTATTAATAGGTGTACAATCAGGTCAAAAACCCTGTTATATCCCTTTTCATGCCTGACTACCAAATCTATCATTATAGGTCATGGTACATTTTGGTCACACTTGGATGAACCACCCACTTTGAGTCATAAAATTTACACATCAGATCTTCATGTATACTCATAGGCACAACAATATGATTCCTGATATAGATGATCTCATCCTTATTCATGGTCTAGTTTGAAGGTGAATCCCCACATTTAGGGATTTTTCATGTGAAAAAACACTCTTCGTCCTCATAATATCTGTCTATAATAATGTTCAAAATTGTAGACACCACTAAAACTGAAATGAGAGTCATCTTCTCGTAACCCTCATGAGCCACAAAATGCATTTTTCCTAAAAAAACCATCATCTTCCACTCATAGCTAGACTCCTGAACTACCTGAGTCTCAGTTTTAATGCTTAAAGATCCATCAATACTATTTAACTTCCTGGGTGTATATGCTAGATCGAAATAAAAAAAATGTATATACACAACCAACCACCATTGCCAGAGATTCAAATCCCAGTATGAAAAGATATACATTAAACTCTTGTGATCAGTATATAGAGTAATTTTTTTCCCAATAGACAATGTCACCAGCACATCAAATCATAAACCAAAAAAACTAACTCAAGGTCATACAGAGGATAAGTCAATTCATGTGACCTCAAATTTATCAACACATACGACACAAATCATTCTACCTACATTAAAAATACTCCAAGAATGATCTTAAAATCATAAAAAATATCCATATGATCTTCACCTGGATCGGGTAGGATCAATATTAGTCCCAATTTACAGCATTTATTCAACTAATAGAAGGAATTATCATATGTTTATGACCATTCAAACTTTTCCCCCTTCATGGTCAGGCCTAAATTTTTTGATGCCAATCAGGGAAATTCCTGGATGAATCTATGATAATAACCTGATAATCTTAGAAAACTAAATATTTCAAAAAAATTATTGGTATGATCTAAAGAATTCACTGCATGAACTTTATCTAGGTCAACTGACACACCTTCCTTTGATATGATGTGAACCAAGAAGTGTACCCGATCGATCCAAAAATGAAACTCAGATAGATTTAAGTATAGAATATTCTCTCTTAGTGTACTCATGATGATATCTAGATGTTGGGAAAGATCATCATGAGTCTTGGAGTACACCAAGATGTCATCCAAAAACACTACCACAAACTGGTCCAGGTAAGGGTGTAATATTCTTTTAATCATTTCCATAAACATTGTTGGTGCATTCATAAGCCTAAACGACATTATGAAGAACTAATAAAGGTTATAGATTCTTTTAAAAGATGTATGATGTATATCAGATGGTCAAAATCTAAAATGATGATACCCCGATCTCAATTAATTCTTGGATAAGACACAAGATCCCCTCAACTAGTCAAAAATATCATCAATACGTGGAATAGGATACCGGTTCTTTATAGTTATCCAGTTTAACTTCCAGTAATCACACATAAATTTAGAGTCCCATCATCTTTATTTCAAAAAAAAAACTGGTGAACCCCAAGGCGACGTACTTGAATGGATAAATACCTTATCCAAAAAATATTCTAACTGATTATTGATCTCTTAAAGCTCTATCATTTCCATTTTTTATGGTCGAGTAGAAACTGGATCAATTCCCAAAATGAGCTCAATTGTAAACTCCACATATATCTCAGGTGGAATCCTTGAGAAGAATTTAGGAAACACATCCTAAAACTGAACCACTATGAGTGGAAATATATTTTTCTTTACATCCTCATCATCCAGAAATAGTCTAGAAACTTGAACAATGATCTCCCCCAATTTCTGATGAACTAGACCTACACTACCTTCCTAGATACCCCATTCTCCATGATGGATGTAATTTCACCCTTAGGTGATGAAAAAGTCACTCTACTATAGTAAAACTAAATTTGGTCTCAGCACACTAATAACTATTTCATACCCATAATTAGGTCAAATATTGACATATCCAGAATGTAAAGATCTCAAAGGAAATGATACTCTCCAACCACAAGAGAACACCCTATGAACAAATAGATGTGTCTTGATTGTACTTCCAATGGTGTATCTCTCATCATAACCTTACTTGAAAACTCAACCACTAGTATCAAACCATACAAAAGTTGTGAAGATATAAAATAATGAGAGGAACCGACATCAAATAAGGAACTAGCAAGCATAGAGACTACAAAGATAATACCTCTATCTATTGATGGTCTATCCTCTCTATCAACAAGTTTAAGATGAAAAATATGACAATATCATGCCCCTCTTCCCTGTGATGCAGTCCGAGTCCCCTAAGGTTCATAACTCTTATGTTATAATGTCTCTTTCCTAGAATCTCCATTCCCACTACCTCAACCACCATGGCCAGTAGAACTACAACTAATAGATTGATATGGTGTAGAAGAATCCCTTCCCATACTTTGGTTCTATCTAGCTTCTCCATCACTACCGGTATATCATTGGGTCTTGAAAAACCTATATAGATGTGTCATCCTTCTACAACCTCATCACTCTATCGGTGGTTTGGGGAACTATCTATGGAAGTGTCCCAAACTACCACAATAGTGACATATGACTCGATAAATGTCCCATGTAACTAACCCTTCAACCTGTAAAATCTTCTTAAAATCACCCTAGATAACATTATCATATAAATGATTCCTACTCTTAGAGGTCATACCTCCTGAACATCCATAAAAAACCACCTATTCTCCCCTAGAAGCCTCATTCAGTTTCCCTTTAGATATGAGATCTGGATTTATCACTTTTAAAAACTTCTTTTTCCTAAAGATATTATCCTAGGACTTAATTTCACATTTAATCCAATCCTGAAACCTATTTTCTATAGTAGCCTCATCCCCTTCCTATACTAGATAAAAGTGAAGAAAATCTATAAAGCATCTATCATAGTCCATTATACACATACTCCCCTAAGTCAATCTCATGAAATCATTAACCCTCTCCTATCTTAGAGTCTCTAGAGAAAAGTGATCTAGGAAATTCTATTGAATGTCCTTTCACTCCATACCATCCATATTTCCATCCCAAGTATGTGTGTCCCACCAACACTTTACCTGACCATGTAACATATAGGCCTCCAGATTGACTCTCTTCACAACATGAGTCTCTAAGTGGTCAAGTATAGTTTCAATTGACTCAATCAAGAACTCAGATGCCTTTGGTCCACCCTCTCCAGGGAAAGTTGGAGGGTTCTACAACTGGAACTCCCATGTTATATTACGCATAATCTTAACAACCTACCTTGGGTATCTTTCTATAAACTTCATGAAGTGAGAAAATCTCTCACAGAACTTCTCTCTAACTACCTCACCCGATAATTTCGGTGCCTCAGGTTCCACTACTAGTTGCTCATTTATATCCATAACCTTTAGTCATCCTATGAAAAATAATCTTCATGGATACATATCTCTACAATTAAAAAAACATGTCTCAGGACACATAAAACGACTTTACTACATTTACATAAGAGGTATTAATAATAAGTGGTAACAATTCATTCCCACAAACCCCTTCATATGGTCAAAACTGAGGTGCGATCAATAACCTTAACCATCCTAAATCTCGGTCATGGTTAAAAAAGGGTATACATAATATAATTATTCATGTTTCTATTTAGAAACTCATTTATTCAAAAAAAAATTCATCATTTTATAACTTTCAAGTTCATAATAGGCCTAATTTTCAGATCAAATACACATTCTAGTAAAACATTTTAATTTGAACAACATACCCAAAACCTCTTTTCCTTTGCATACCCAAAATGATGCATGTATTAAAATAATCATGAGTACCTTGAATGATAGATGCATACTCAATTATTGCTCTATACCAGGCCATGAGTCAAATCTTATAAAAAATCATAAAAAATAATCACATCACACAACAAGTGCATTACTCGAGGTGAAATAACATCAACTACAACAAAACACATCAATAACAAAAATCCCACCATGGGTACTTAGATTTTACCCTTGTACATGGGTTAGCTACTTCCATGCACAATATCTTAACCAAGAAGACTCATATTATTCTCATATCTACCTTTACCAAATAGTAAGACAAGTGAAAAGAAAAGAAAACCCCTCTGATACCACTTCATAACATACATACCTAGGTTTTATGCACTAGTAACCCGATCCGATTGGTTAAATGACCTTAAGAACACATCCACATACACCAAAGGATACCTAATAGCAGCAATGGACTAATATAACTCATGAGGATACCATACCGTCTTAGTTAATGTATCATAAAAATGAAAATAAATAATAATCACCAAATTATATAACCAATAAATAGAAATAAAAACATCTCATGATAACTAAAATAGGAAATATAATATCCAAAACTAAAGTAGGAAATATGTTATGCCAAAAACATGTCAAGTACCAATTTGAAAACCCATAAATAAATCAATATACTAACAAATCATAATTCGTTCCCATCATGAATTCTGATTCCCTCATCCATTCTCTATCCTGACCCAGCCATCTAACATGAGGCATTTTCCCTTAGTATGTCCTACAAACATGAAGTCCATTCAAGTAACAATCATGCATCTTGAGTAGGGTGTGAGTACAACTCAGTAAGCCACCACCACCAACATCTAAACAATATCCAGTCAATAATAGTGTGTGCAATTTTAAAAATTATAAACTATAATGTATAAGTAAATAGTTATCTCATTTTTAATTATTCTTTAATTAACCACATAAATCCCCGAGTTCCCAAAGACACCTAACCATCAATACATGCTTTTACCTATTCTAAATTATGAACCATTTAACATATCAAATTCAAAATTCGTTACAAGACATGGTCTTTCATTATCCATTTCATTTCAATTCATATTATGGACAATTGGAAGCATAATCCAATGCCATCATTTTGGGCCTATATTTTCGTGCCTAGGAACCCATTGGTATTTGAAGCAATAGTCCATAACCCACAACTCATTTATCAATGAATCAAATTAGTATTCTTTTGAATTAGTAGTCTGTGTCCCACACCCATTTATCAATCAATCACACAAGTGGGATTTTGAAGCGGTAGTCTGTGTCCCATACTCATTTATCTCTATGGGATTTTGATGTAGCAGACCATGCCCCACCCACATTTATCATTATGGTCTTTTGATGCAGTAAACCACGTCCCACACATATATATAACATTTATCACATCATAAAATATATTACAATATCCCATCTATCACATCAGGTAAGGTAAACCAATATTAACCCTCTTATCACATTTTACATCATGATATTCCTTTTCAATTATTAAACAAATCATGGTTAATACTTTACTCACATGTAAATATTATGGAAAATCACAATTATTATATTTTTCAACATTTAATCTAATATTTCATTAACCAATTAAGGTTAAGCCAATAATCACATAATTCCCATAGTCAATTAATTTCGAAACATATTAATTAACCAATTGCACAAACTTATTAATTTATAAAATCAATATTTTATTAATCAATAAATTATATAATCTTAAAATACATTAATTAATTCAACAATTACTTAATCCAATACCACAATAGAAACATTCCATTAATTAATTAATTAATTAATTAATTAATCCAATTCAATAATTTCATATTCTCAACTATCTCTATTAATTAATTCACCAATTAATAAACCCAATTCTAATAATTCCAATTTTCCTAAATTTATCAAAATTTATCATTACATGAAAATTATATTAAATCAATTCCATGATTACATAAATTAATCAATCAATTAATTTTATAATTCGAGGTTAAATTTTAAATCATTCAAATTGAAATTTCACAAAACATACATGCAATTGGAATTCAAGACTACAGGAATCTGATTTAGACCACCTACCTCGAAATAGATAACAGATGCTCACCAACAGAAATCCCCAATTGAAGCAAAAAATAGAGATCTAGATTAAGAATTAGACCTATATCCAAAACCAAGATTTAACACCAAATGAATCAACATACAATAAACCTAGATTTATATCCATGAAAAACATAAGAAAAAATCCTTTTAAAGGATGATAGAAAGATAAGAGAGTGGGTGGAAAGACTACAAGATGAGAATCTCTTACCGATAGAGGTGCAGATCATCAATACATGTTTCAAATATTCAATAAAGAATATTGATAACCCTAGGAATTCATTTGTGAGATTCAAAAAATTATAGAAACCGATTATAGTCATGTTGGGGGGGGGGGGTAGGGACAAAAAATAGGGGGTTTGTGAATTTTTTGAATTTTTTTGGGGGATTAAAATCTCATATGCACGATTTCCTATACTGACCACAGAGTTTCCACTAACCATAAACCCTAACCATGCACCTCTCCTATGGGTTATATGAAGATAATATTAATAGGGTGCATGGTTAAAAAAATGTGCAGTATTCATGTGAATCTCCTCTATTTGGGTTCACATGGTTTGCTAGTTTGGGTTCATGGTTTGGTCAAACCGTGCGGCAATCATGCATGACCCTTATTCCTTCCCAGATACAATAATTTCAACCCAAAACTCCCCATGTTAAAAACCAAAAACTATTTAATTAAAAATGAGAAATTGTACCTAAAATTTATCTCAATACATCTCCAAAAAAGGTTTGGATCATACACCATATATAGTTATTAAATCAGTTAAGTTTATGTCATATGTTTTGAGGATGCTCGATTCATAATCACAAAACAAATTTAGTGAGTAGACCATGGTCAAAGGGTTCATGGTTAAATCATATAAATAATTTCAATCAAAACAAAATTATATGTTTTATATATTAAGAAAATTTTTAGAACTATCCATGAATGATGTAAATTAAAAATGAATCACATCACTTCATGGAGGTGATATCCTACACGTACACACGAGCAACATTATCATTTTACAAAAAATAGAAGGTTAAGAAAATAAGTAAGACCTTATAATTTTTAAAATCTAATTATTTAAGAAATTCTATATATATTCATTGAATCTATCATAAAAATCACCATTGTGATTTGGCGATGAAAAATGGAACACATCACTCCTTGGAAGGGGTGATCCACAAGTACGCATGAGCGATGTTTTCATTTCTCATAAGATGGAAAATGAGATGAAATAGGGTAATAAAATGATCATAATAACATTTAATTACATGTAATATACTGATGATATTATTTTATCATGGTTAAATATTTTTTTGAGTAAAGTATATGTAAAAATAAACATGAAACACTTAGTAGAGAATTACACCTCTTATTTGGAAAACCTCACTTGGATTACACATTAAACCTTCTTAAGTTGGTATTTTGGTAAGGATAGGAACTATAAGATATTATGGGGGATGTTGGGGAGAAACTTATGTATTTATTTTCTAATATATAGCTCACAAAAGTTGTGATCAAGAGAGTAGAGGAGGTTCCCTTTTATAAGTGAGGGTAATGCCACACTTGTTTCTCTAAAGTTTTAAATATTATAAATGTATTAATCAAGTTCAAGTGTCTCAAAAACTATAAATTTTTGAATATAATGTGATAAAGGTATAAATAAAATCATAAAATAATATTTAATATAAAATTTAATGTCTTTATAAAAAATTATTTACTTTAATTAACCTGATTTATCCTTTACAATGGTGATATATTTTTACCATGGTTTCTATTAATAATGAAAAAAATGAAATTAAAATCATTAATAAATTTAAAAAACCTGATTAAAAATATAGAATCAATTTTACAAGATTATATTTTTATAATATGTATAAATTACTTTTAATATAAGTTCATAAAATTCAACAAGACAATTTTATGAAAATTGTGTTTTAAGAGTAAAAATATAAGAATACCAAAGTAAAATAAAATGTTTACTACTATATAATTATTTGAATTATATCTAATAAAATGTATATTTTTTTAATTTAAAACAAAATAACAAAAAAATATACTTTTAAATTATATTATTTAATGGAAATAAATAATAGTTTTGAAAAAAATATTATTTCCAACTTTCACTCAAAAATCAATTTTTTTAGAAAAAGACCAAAAATGTACCCTAATATATATTTGATATGGTGATTTAAAAAATTAATTCCATTTTATCTAATTAAATTTATGAAATATATAAATTTAACTTATAATTATAACTAAATAATACATGGAAAACCTTTTATCTAGAATAAAACTATTTCTCTATCAACTGAAAAATTACTTAAAATTATTATATTGAACATGAATCCATAAAATATAATCATGAATAAAACAAAGACCAGAAATTGATTTATTATTAACATTACAAAATTTTTCACATTATTCTTCTCTTAATGAAATTGTGTCCTTGCATCATTTAAATAGTTAGGTATATTTTTCCCTCGTATCCTTTTTAGGTTCCCATGCTGCTTCCTTAATCATATGGTTCTTCCACAAAAAAATAACAAGGATAATTACCTTATTATATAAAACCTAATATCTATCATTAAGAATATATATTATATTTTCCTCATAATAAAAATTCTCTTCCAATTATAATATCATGGGGATAAAAACATGTGATGCATTATGTACATATTTCCTTAACAATGAATCATGAAATGTATCTGTACCTAATATAAACTAAGACTCAAAACTAATCATTAATCAACTAATACCACCATTTATATAATTTTATATGGACTAATAAACCATGGGATTAAGTTTCCTTTCTTTCCAAAACACATAATACTTTCTAAGGATATATTTTAAGAAATATATAATCACCTACCTCAAATAAAAGGTCTTTACACTTGTTATATTCGTAAATCTTCTTCCCAATCTAAGATTCACTCATATGAATATAAATCATCTTTACTTTCTTGACCATTTCTTCTACCAGTTCTATTATTGAAAACTTTAATTCACTGACTTCATACCAATATTTTTTATTATGATATTTCTTTCCATATAATACCTTAAAAGGTTCCATCTATATACAATATTGAAAAAAGTTATTATAATAAAATTCAATTAAAGAAATATATTGATCCTAATTTCACTAGTAATATAGCGTGAAAGCCCAAATAATATCCTCCAAAGTCCAAATCATTCGTTCTGAATATCCATCAGATTGAGGATGAAAATATGTGCTACAATTTAATTCAAAACCCAATGACTTCTAAATTACCATCCCAAAATTTGATATAAATCTGGGATCATGGTCTGATACAATAGAGAGAGGGAATCTATGTAATATAAAAATCTATTTATAATAAATTCTAGCAAGTTTATCCAAATAAATAGTATCTTAAATTGTAAAAAGCATAGATTTAGTCAAAATATCATCGATAATGAAAATCACATTATTATCTTGATATGTACTTAGTAATCCTACCAGGGAATCCATAGATATATTTTTCCATTTCTATAAAATCACTCGTAAAAGTAGAATAAACCCCTTTAGGAGTTATCAATCATCTTTAACTTTTTGAAAATTCAATCATTTCATAGTAAAATATGAAATATCATTCTGCAATACTTCCCACAAATAATATTCATGAAGGTATATATACATATTAGTTCTTATAGGATGAATATAAAATAGAGAGTTTTGAGATTCACTTAATAAATCATTCTTTAGTTAGGGATCACTTAGCTCACACAAACTCATTAAAAATATCATAATACATTATTTATCAAAATTAAATTTAGGAATCTTACCTTTATTAACTAAATTTACCTTTTCTTATAAACCTAAATATTCTTTCTATGCATGCTTAATTATATCTAGAAAGGATTATTACATTTAAATATAAAAAAAGTGTATGAGTTCCTATGTGCACAATATATGGGAAAAAATTCACTAAATAATTAACCAAAGGATCACATTCCAAATGTATCATAATAAATTATGCATTAGTTTTTTAGATCATGGAATTGTATTTAATTTTTTATTTACCAGGTTGATAGTGAGTTGTGAAATCTTAATACTTTATCAGTTAAAACCATATTACATGCCTCATGTACAAATATTTTTCATTTAATATGAACTTTAAAATTTTGTGTTCGGTATATATTTCACATTTTGTAAAACACCCTAAATTTCTAAAATAAAAAATTATATTTGATAATGTATATGGCATGAAATACCAAGATTAGAAGAAAATATAACACCTCGAGACATTATGATATATATTTTTTTGAATAAATTCAATCTCTTCATCATATTTAATTACACAAAAAATAAAGTTTATCTTGTATTATACAGAACACTAAATTTAGCTTACATTACATGCTACACCGAGTTTAAATGAAAGAAGTAATATTGTTAAAATATTAATATTTAATATGATAGTTATCACCTAGATGATAAATTATTAGGTATTAATAGTACTAACTAAATTATTTAAATTGAGGATATATATTTATTATAAATAATATAAGAATCATTTAAAATAAAAAGAGCAGTTTTATGAAAACTATATTTTTTCTAAAAGATAGTTTAGTCACACTTTGAGCACATAATTTAATATTAATTTATAACATATTTAGAAAATTTATTTGATAAAATTAACTTCATTTTTAAATCATAATATCAATGTTATATTTTTATAATATTTGGGATTTTTCTAAAAATATTTATTTTTTATGAATAGTCAAAAATACTGAATTTTAATTGAAAAATGCAATTTAAGTTAAATGATTTATAATGTTAAATTATATTTTAATTGGGTTTAAAGTATAATTATTTCAAATATCTATCTTTTAATCCAATTTAGGTTAATGGAATCATTTTCAAATTGATTTTTTCTATAAAAACTTTGAAACTTTTGAACATTTTCTCTTAAAAACCCGTTTTCTCATCATGTATATGGGATTAATTTTAGAAAAAAATCCATCAATATGAATAGAATTTGGTAAAATTGATTAAATTTATGGAATAAGAATAATTTTTATTATATAATAATTTCAAATTAATTTTTTACCAAAATGAATATGGAAAATAGTAAAACAATAATTTCCACAGTTAAGGTAAAAATGAGTTTACCGTGGGGTTAAAATAAGAAGATGATGATTAAAAATGACAAAAAAACTAATAAAAATATTATTTTATGGACATATTTTCTATATATACATTCAAATTTATAATCTAGGGTCATTTTGAATCTTTTTTTCTTGTGAATAACTTTATCATTTTCAATTGTGTTTGGAAATTTCCAAGTAATTTCCAAGGATGCCCCCTTTCCCCAATTATAAAGGGAACTCCCTACCCTCACTTACACAAACCTATAAAGACATTTGGATTTACTAAAATATATTAAATTATCCACAAGAAATCATTATTTACAATATATATTTGTTAGTCCTCCCCAAAGACCATCCCCATGGTCTTTAAGAGGAGATCCAAAGAAGGTTTCTCTTAGAGAAGGTAATTATCTTAACAAAGATCATTAATTTTCATTATTATTTTTCCTAATAAATTATGTATTAACACTTAAAATACAATAAAAATAGTATATAACATAAAATTATATGTTATTATGTTTATGGAATAATAATTATCCATCTCCACTTCCATCAAATGAGAAACAAAATCATCGACCATGTTTATGCCAGATTACCACCTTACGAACTGTTGTAGTTCGTTTTCCATTACCACCATTCATGGATGGATATAATTATGAATTTAACACATATATTATATATTTATGAAATTACTGTAATTATGTAATTATAATATGACATATACCCTTTTATCCTCCATTCTTTTTCAAATATGATAATGTCGCTCTTATGTACAGTGGACTACCGCTTCACGAAGCGATGTGGTTTATTTTTGAACTTATGATTTAATTGGAATGTAATAAAGATAAATATAATGAATAAATTATATATATATTATATTATATTGATTTTATAAATTATAATATCTCCCACTTTCTTACCATATAACTCTTTGAAGGAATGATATCATCGCTCATGCGTACGTAGAACCTATTGTCTCCACAAAGTGATACGATTCATTTTCCATTAAAAACATTCATAAATGGTTATAATAATGTAGATATTGAGTAAATATGATATTTATAAAATTATTATCATTATTTATATTATTTAATTATATCTTATGTACAAAAACTTTAACTTTTATTAGAAAAAAGTACATGAGAAAACAAGGCAATTAACATGCACAAAAATGAAAATAATGAAATATTATTAAAAAAAAATGTTGCAGAATATTATAATAGGGTAATATATGATATTATAAATATGATTATTTTTCTATTATAAATTAATTAAACGATTTAGACAATTAAATATGAGTTCAAATAATGTTCAACTAAAGGAAAGTGTGAGGTAAGGGACTTGATCTCAATTTCCCTTTATTAAGGCATAATGTAATGTTATGCACCTAATTTTTTTTATGGTTTATATAATACCCATTTTATATGTAATATCATTATTAATTCATACTACAAGGTTTTTTAATTTTCAATTTTCATTATTTAATCCAAGAGGATTTGACTTGAAAATTACCAAGTGGTAAACATTATTGAACAATCTTAATTTATTTTTTGATTTCTAACCTTATCTTGAAAAATATAACTTTCTTTTGATCATTTTTCATTATAAATTAAATTTATATTAAATATTTATGTTATTTTATATTGTATATGATTATTTTTTAAGACATATGTCATTTTTATGTAAGGTTTTTACTTTAAATGTTATTTGATTAACTAGGTAAATATTGATAAATCCATTTCCTTTACTCAATATAGATATTTGATGACAAGGAATATTGATTCAGGAATTAAATTAACCATTAGATATGTAAAGAGTTATTTTGACCTACAGTGTGGGTGGGGCCCAATATAATATATCCCCTTGATGCATCGGTAGGTCTCATGAGACAAATAAGTCAGCCTGATTAAACATGTTTCTACCGATAGTTTTTAAAATGTCTTGTAAAAGGTATTGATATTAGAGGTATTGTGATGCCTAAGATAATGAAATCCTGTAATTAATAATTTACATAATTAAGAATTAAATTATTATTATCCATGATATTTTCACAATGATATTTTTTTCAGGATGCATTTCATTCTTAGTTTATTGATTAAATGAAATGTGTTTTCAGTTATTTATCTTACCATATTGATTATACCTTATCTATTAATGTTTTCAAGTTATTTAAATGGGATTAATGTTTAGTTATTTACCTTTACATATTGATTATTATTTTTTGACACATTATAGCTTCTGCTGTACATAACCTTTAATGATAATTTAAGCTCACCATTATTTTGGTTCATTTCGCTAGGATATGAAGATGATATCTTTGAATTATTTTTCAAGGATACCGTTCATTTTTTGTTATTATATATTATGTTTTATTTTATATTCCTAATGTAAAATGGGTAATATGTATGTATATGGTTCTTCAAAACTATTAAACTGATCATTCCTTTTGGATTTGACCCTTTGTATTTATGCCAATATAATAAAGTAAGGTACTGACTCCAAGCTACTAGGTTTGGGATCATGATAGTTGATATATGAGGAAATTTAGTAGAAACATTGGGAACTATATTTAGGAATATATAGATTATGTAACGTAACCATATTATATACTTTGAGTATAAGCATAGAAGAACATCCAAATGTTTTGGTAAGGAAGATATTGTGTTGTTTTTCCTAGTAATAAATACCTGTATGGATACTATAAGTGGGTTTTATTCTAGCACAGAGGTACCTAGGGGTAATAACATCAAAAAATGAATATTGGGATAGACACAATAATCACCTAGTGCATAGAAATGGGACTTACTGTGAACTTGGTTTGAAAATCATGGGGGATATGATTAGAATAATTCACATTTTCTTTAAAAACAATTATGAAGGATTTGAAAATAGATATATCCCAAAAGAAACCATGTTTATGATTATGAGATTATATATACATAAAATTTTCAATTTATGTTAATTATTTCACTAGTTTTTGTATTTTACATTTTGTTTCATAAGTATATGATCTAATTTAGAGTATTTCATTATTTATAAATAGTTCCTCGAAGAAGGAATGAGAATTGAATCAACGCACATAATCCATAGGGTAAGAATCACCATTTTTTTCTAGATTAATCCAATATTTCAAAGGGAACTATTATCCTAAACATCCTCATCATATGAAGAAATGTTATCATGTGATACCAAGATAGAGAAATAATTATCTAAGAATTATGGATTCGAAGGGAATACAGGGAAGAAGAGGATGGAAAATAAAAAAATGTATAAGGGGAATAAAGTAAATAAGATTTTCCCACATTTGATAATTTTGGAAAGAAACACCCTAGTACTTTCTTGATGGGAATGAGAATTTTCTACAGGGGTAGAGAAAAATTACACCATGGTCATGATTGCAATAGAAAGAAATAAATTTTCAACATTCAATGATTTAATGATAAAGAGATGGGGAACTATGCAAAATAATTCCCCAAGCATCAAAGGAATATGTAAAAAAGAAGTTAATGGTTCATGATCAATATTATTCTATTACTACAGATAAAGTGGAATGACTAATGTTCTTGTGTTTTGATTTAGGAATATTTATATTGATTATTTTATCATTTATATCTAGGTTATAAGAATTATTAAATGTATAAGGATTGTACTATAATATTTTTTCATCAAGTATTTGACATATTATGTTGAACGATACTGATGAAAAATAAAAATGATTTAGTTTCAAGTAAAAATTCTTGTAAAACACATGATTGAGGGAAAGATAACCCTTAATATGTCCTCATGTTTAGATAATAATGTTTGGATAAAGATATTATTTATAGAGATAATGTAATTTGGATAATACTAATTACGCTGGAACTAATTAATTTTTTTTTAAAAAGTGGTTTATGCTATCATTTTTTGAGTTTACATCATTTTTTGATTTAAGGAATAAGGAATCATGAATGTTTTCAAAAAGTTTTTTTGTCAATTAAAGTTAATACCATGTTTCAAGAGAATACATGATGAAGGTATTCACATGATTGGTATGTGATGATTAATAGTTATATCATGTTTCTTTGGGGATTAATGATAGGTTCATTTTAGAAATATAGTGAACTTATTTATAAAGTTTTGGATCTTAATATTTTCTACGGGTTATAAGGTTAATTATTTATGAAATGCTTTAAGTTTAAAATTAGATGAGGTTTTAGATATTAATGTATTACTTCACTATATGGATATTTACGCATATTGGATAACCTTTTCTAAACATATTAGTTTTGGAAAATATTTAGAGAAATACAAAAATACTTTTCACTTTTTTATGGATCTTATGATCTCTTAAAATGGATTTTTAATGAATTAGTTATAAAAAATAATTTTTGGATATTAATTTCTTGGATTATGAAATGAATTTAATATTTATGGAAGCAAAACCAAAGGATTAAAGTATTATTGTAAAATAGAAATGAATCAAGTAAGTATATTCCATATACTCTTAGACAATAAAATAATTCCTCAACTTTCAAAAAAGAACCTTAAAAAAAAATGATATCATATTACCTTAATATCTATCACGTGGCCTTTTAAATCATCAAAAATTTATAGTTGTTGGGTCCTTAACTATCCATTGATCACTCAATTTCCTATGATCAATAACCTTTATTACTCACTAAAATTATTTAGGATTTTATTCCTTGTCCATATATTCACTTTCCATTAATTTTCTCCTATTTAGAAGCTTAGTTATGTGTTTTTTTCATATAACCTTTTTTACTTACATTTCTCTCTAATCAAGAGAATGTTTTATTAACTATTTTTACAATATGGGTTTTCAATAAAGGAATATTAAAATTTTAAATGCTTTATTAATTAGAACAAGTTTAAATTGTGTGGATGTAATTTATTTAAGTTGGAGAAAATATAACACCCTGAAATTCAGAAAATAAGAACATAATATTCTATAGAATGTACGACACAAAACATCAATATTAGAAGAAAATATAACACCCTGAAACTTTATGGTATATTTATTTTTAAATAAATTCAATCTATTTAATAGATTGAATTACACACAATACTAATTTTATCTTGTTTTACATGTTACACTGAGTTTAGCCTATGTTACATATAGCACCGAGTTTAAATGAAATGTAACACATTATTAAAATATTAATATTTGGCATGATGGTTATCACATAGATGATAAATTATTGGGTATGAATAATAATAACTAAATTAATAAAAATTATGGATATTTATTGATTAGAAATAAAATAACAATCATTTAAAAGAAAAAGAAATGTTTTCTGAAAAAATGTATTTTTTCTAAAAGAGGAGTTAGTCACAATTTACGCACATAATTTAAAATAAATTTTTAACAATTTTATAAAATTTATTTGATAAAATTAAATTTATTTTTGAAACCATAATATCAAAATTATCTTAGGGTGGTGTTTTGGGTTTATTTGGAAAGGATTCATTTTTGATGAATATTGAAAAACACTAAATTTTAATTCAAAACTTAATGTTAATTTAAATAATTTATAATGTTAAATTATATTTTAAATTAATTTGAATTAATATTAGTTAAATTATATATATATATATATTAATATAATATAGGTTATTGGAATAATTTTCACATTAAATTTTGATATGAAAACTTGGTAAACATTTGAATATATTCTCTTAAAAACCTATTTTCTCATCACGTCTTTGAGATTAACTTTAAATTAAAATTTTCCACTTAAGAGAATGGAATTTGAAAAAATGTATTATATATTTTTAATCACCATAATTTATTTTACCTAATAAGTTCAACATAATTTTTTACCACAATGAATAGTGAAAATAATAAAAAATTAATTATTGCATTTAAGGTAAAAATAGGTTTACTACAGGGTTAAACTAATAAATAATGATTAGAAAAGACCTAAAAACTGGTAAAAATTCTATTTTTAGGAAATATTTCCACACTATCCTACCCACGTTCTTATCTAGGGACATTAGGAATATTTTTTTATGTGAATGACTTCATTATTTTGGATTCTTTTGAGAAATTTCTATGTAATTCCCAAAGAGGCCCCCTTTCGACACTTATAAAAGGGAAGTCTATCCCCCAATTTATCCACAAATATTAAGAAATTATGTTTGAGAAAACCCTCAAAAAGTATCTCCCTAACATCCTTAGTTACATTCTAGTGCTTCTGGTCCTCCCAAAAGACCACCCCTAGGATCCTAAAGAAGAGATCCAAAGAAGGTTTCTCTTGGAGAAGAAAATTATCATAACAAAGTTTTTTCATTTTATTTATTATTTTTACAAATTAAATTATTTATTAAAAACAAAAATACAATAACACCATTATATATTATATAATTATATTTTATTCTTTTGATGGAATTATATTTATCCATCTTCATATCCATTAATTGGGAAATGAAATCATCGATCATGTGTACGACATACCACCACCTCGCGAACTGATGTAGTTCATTTTGCATCACAAAATTTTAGGGATGGATATAATAATAGATTTAACACATGTATATGATATTTATGATATTAATTTCAATATCACAAACAACTATTTACATTCCATTCTGTTTTAAATATGATAATGTTGCTCATGGGTATGGAAGACTATCTCCTCACGGAGCGATGCGATTCATTTTTTCACTTACTCTTTACATGGAATGTAATAAGGATAAAATTAATTAATACATGTGATATATATGATGTGATATTGAATATTTAAATTAAAATATCACCCAATTACTTACCCTTTCACTCGTTAATGGAATCATATCGTCGCTCGTGCGTACGTACGACCTACCATCTCCAAGAAGTGATGTGATTTATTTTCCAGGTCTGAATTTCATAAATGGTTATAATAATGTATATAATAATTAAATATTATATTTATAAAAATATTATAATTCTTTATATGATTTAATTATATCCTATATACCATAATCGAAATACTCATTAAAAAAAGTGCATGAGCAAACCAGGCAATTAACACCTAAATAATGCAAATAAAGAAATATTACTAATTAATGGGAGGTAAAATATTATAAAAGGATCATATATGATATTATAAATATGCGTACAGTTTTTTTTATAAATTAATAACACACTTAAAACCATTGTACATGAGGTCAAATCATGTTAAACTAAATGATAATGTTAGGTAAGGAACTTTATCCCAATTTTCCTTCATTTAGGAATAATGTAATGTTATGCCTCTAATTAATTTTATATGTTGTATATAATATACATTTAACATGTAATATAATTTATAATTCATAATTTATGGTATTTTATGTTTTAGTTTGAACTATTTAATCCAATGGTATTTGAATTGAAATTTTCCAAGTGGTAAAAGTTATTGAACAATCTCACTTTCTTTTGTGATTATTAACCTTATCTTGAAAAAACAACTTTCTTGTGATCATTTTTAATTAAAAATTAAATTTATATTAAATATACATATTATTTAATTATGGTTATGATTATTTCTTAAGATGCATACCAATTTTAGAAATTATGTATAATTTGAATATTATTTGATTAACTAGGGAAATATTGATAAATATGTATCCTTTACTCAATACAAATATTTTTTAACAAGGCATAATGATTCATGAATTAAATTGATCATTCAATATGTGAGGAATTATTTGGACCTAAATGGGTTTCTATATATAGTATTTAAAATTCATTGTGAATGGTATTGATAATAGAGGTATCATGATGCACGAGATCATAAAGTCCAATAATTAAGCATTTCCATAATTAATAATTATATTTTTATTATCCATGCTATTTTAACAATGATATTATTTATAGGTGATTTTAATTCTCAGTTTATTGATTAGATGGCATTCATTTTTTGTTTTTTATCTTTCCATATTGATTATACCTTATATATTCATGCTGCTGGGTTATTTAAATGGAATGTGTGTTCAATTATTTACCTTACCACATTGATTATTTTTTATTGATTCCTAATAAATTCAATTTTACTTATCCTTTACCGAGCATTTGAGATCACCCTTATTTTTTTTCTTTCCCCAGGATATGATGAAGAGATATTTGAATTAGTTTTTAAGGATGTAGTTAATTTTATTTTGTTATTTATTATGTTTTACTTTCTATTCCCATTATAAAATGGGAAACATGTTTATATCTAATTCTATTAAACTACTAAACTGATTGGTACTTTAGGATTTTACCCTTTGTATCTATTCCAATTTAATAAAGACATCAACTTCGGAATACTAGATTTGGGGTCATTACATTTTACCCCATATAAAATATGTGTCTATATTTTGAAGTAAAAACTATTACTCCCAATTCAAGATCATTCATGGGGTAATTATATTTATTTATTTTCAATTAGAATGATTTATAAGAAATTAATCCATCATCTTTCATTAAGACACAACCATGCCCCTTCAAAGAAGCATCACCATCGATAAAAAACTCACTATTTCTAGATGGTAGGGCCAAATGTGGAGCATTAAAAAGCATTCTTTTTCAATTCATTAAACTTTTTAACACATTCACTAATACAAATGAATTTAACTCTTTTCAAGTTAACTTAGTTAGTGTTCAAGATAATCAAGAAAATTTTTCAACAAACCTTCAGTAGTGACCCACTAATCCAAGAAAAATTTTAATCATAGTTACATTTGTAAGTCATGTCCACTCTCTAACCACCTTAGTTTTTGTATGAATAATTTATATTCTATCTTTAGATATAATATTTCCAATTAAATAAATATTATATAACCAAAATAAACATTTAATTAATTTTATAAAACACTTTTTTTTATTTTAAATCCCATTGAATAATCCTTAGATATCTTTCATGTTCTTTATAAATTTTAAAATAAACCAAAATGTCATCAATAAACACAATAAAAAATTTATCCAAATACTCATGAAAAACTATATTCATAAGATCCATGAATATAATGGGTGAATTGGTCAACCTAAAAGAATAACCAAAAACTCATAATTTCCATAACTATTATGAAACTACATCTTTATAATGTATTCCTCCTTCAGTTTTAGCTGATGATATCTTGACATGAGATAAAAATTTTAAAAAAACTTCACTCCCTAAATCAAATCAAACAATTCATCTATACAAGACAACAAATAATTTTTCATAATAGTAAATTTATTTAGTTATATACAGTTCTTCCACTACTACAGTGACCCTGAAAAATTTGTCCCTGCCTAGATTTGATCCTGGGTATTTTAGATGCCAAGTACTATGGCGATGGTGGTACTGTAGCAGTCTATGCACTGTAGCAGTGCTGTTCACCGAGGGATCCTTGGGGCCAAAAATGGGTTTTCAAGCCTGTTATTTAGGCCACTTGGCCTTGGGCCTTCGGGCTACGTAATGGGTCTCCCTCTACCTAGTCTTAAAGAGGTCTTTTCTTAAAATAATAAATTGAGGCTTCGGCCCTAACCTTTAAAAAAAATAGATCACATCCCAAAAGAACAAATATTATAGTAGTCTTGCAATATTATATATATATACTTGAACCTCACATTACATTTTGAAACATTAATTAAAACATAGTGAATGTAAATATTTTTCATCCCTCAACTTATTTAAAGATTAATTCTTCATATAATGGGTAAAGGAAATAAAATATGGGTGAGATTGGATACTCAATAAGGGTTACTTACAATAGAATCTATCATGAGTAACTAAGACATAATCAATATGACAAGGTAAGTAACTAATAAATAATTCCATTTAATCCATAACATGATCATGAAGAATAATATGGTAGAAAAAATGATGATAAGATAACGCCATATAAATAATCACAAGATCTTGATGTTAATACAAGGATAACATAACTAATCAAATAATCACATGGACATCAATACATGAATTATCAATAAAGAAAATTCTTAATATTGGACATCATGATTTCATACATCATGATATCTATATCATTAAGAATTTTCTCTAAGACATCTTAATTGACGGTTAGGAATAAACCAAAAACCCATTTAATGATTGCATATTGATTTGACTTATGAGACCTGTTGATTCATCAAGGGGCTATCTATAACTAGGAAACACCCATAACTATATACCCAATGAATTCCTTATATATTTAATGATTAAATCAATTAAAGAACAATTTGTATTATCATCCAATAACAGTATTGAGTAAAGAATACATATGTATCTAGGATTTCCCCATTCTATCAAATAACATTCATTATAAAACACCATTTGTAGAAATGATATACAGTTTAATAAATAACCATATCCATGATAAAGAATTTGGATATTTAAGGGAAATGTAATTTCTAATGATCACAAGAATGTGAATGTTTCAAGGGAAAGTTGATGACTACTAAATTAATCAAGATAGTGAATGTAAATACATTCCTTGGTTAAATTGATTATAAACCATACAAACAAAGAATAATGATGGTATCTTTACAAAATTTCCCCATTGGAGTACAAGTAAAATAAAGAGTTGTTGTAATTGTTGAATCTAAATACCATAAAAGGATTATTAAAAAAATTCTTGAAAAAAATACTATTTCAAATTTAACGATCACTTTTAAAAAATAAAAATTTAAATAATATTCGGAATATTTGTTTAAAATAATCTTATAAAATTTTAAAGGAAGCTTCAAAGTAATGAGTGGCCATGATGGCAGAAAAATTCCATTAATTCCAATACAATAAAATAAATATTTCTTTCAAATTTTTGGTTAATATTCAAAAAGTCATTTATTCAAAGAATGAAAAAACAATTCTTTTTAAACAATTTTTTTAAAGTAAAAAATGGTTATAAAATAAATTAAATAATTATAAGATAAGATTAAAAAAATTATTGAAAACATTTTTAGAAAATATGGGTACGGAATGAAAATAATTTTTTATTAAAAGGGAAAATAAAGTTAGATTTTCTTACAAAAATATCAATATTTTTAAATAAAAAATTGATAAAAATGGTAATATTACTTAAAAACTTCATGAATAATCAAATGGGAATAAAATGAAATGTCTTTATTAGAGGATGATAAAATAATTTCCTTCAACAGAAACTAAAGTATAACCAATCTATATTAAAATGATATTGAAACATAAACCCTTACTGCTTTGGTAAATTTTGAATAAGAACTCCCATGAAAGAAATAATTTCAAATGAAACATGAAATAACATAAATATAAATATATTTAGGATATCACATATCAAATGTTCTGTAAATACACCTCAAAAAAATAAATAGGTTCATAATACCAAATATATCTCAATGGAGTGAAAATTTAGATAAATTCACTAACAAAGATCATACCGTTGAATTGAGAATTTATCAATGAAATGATCATGTTTACCAAATTTAAATCTATAATAAAAAGTTTCAATAAAAAATAAAATAATAAAAATTCATTACACACATAATCTTATAATATCAAAGACAATGGAGAAGTAATATAACCCAATGAAAAGAATTTGAGTTACGAAACACTTACCACCTGGTAATATTCAAGTCAAATCCCCTTGTAAGATATTAAATGAATTTAAAATTAAAGTGTCATAGATTATTATTGATTCATGTTATAACATGTAAAAGGGTTATTTTATACATCGTAAAAAATAAATTCATGCATAAAATTAAAATATGCCTCAATGAAATGATTTTTTTTAGAAAATTGAGACATGAATTGGTTACCCAATTCATGTCTGAAGAAATTTATTAAAAAAAATAAAAAAGTCCAATATAAATGCGATATGGGAAAAGATCACACCATCACGTAATTTAAGGAAATACAAACTTGGGAGACATAAAAACCATTGAAAGAAAACAAACGTATCTACAAAAAAATACCATAGCCTGGAAGAAACCCAAATTCAAAAGTCCTCTCTAGACAATGCGAGACAAAAAGGAAAGAGTAGGTCATTTGATGCCAATTGAAAACCTTGAGATCATCCTACCAATTTGGAGAACATGACCAGATGCTCCCAAAGAAAAATTAAACACTTGAGAGAATGCGTTGTTCCTCACAAATCCACCAACACAGGTAAGAACTGAAACTGACAGACCATAAAAAAGATGCTGGAGAAAACCAGGATGAGATTGCAGACAAACTAGACTGGAATCATCAAAGGAAGTAAATAAATCTTATAATCCAAACTTCAAGTGGAGGCCTCATGAGAGAAATATATCACCCCAATCTAGAATTCACATCAAACATAACATCAGACTGTTCAAAACAGAGAAAGATCACCCATTTAGAGTAGGTGAGTCACCAAGTGATGTACATTAAAAAAATGCATGAATCTTGATACAGAAAAAAATAGTAGATTCCACACAAAAAATATCCATTCTCTAGTCAGGTCAGGAGTAAAAACAAGCTTATTTCCAAGTAATCTCATTGAAATTGAAATTTGATTCTTTCTTAAACTCCTCCAAAACCTTGATAAACATTATCTTTAAAGGTTCTAGATAAGTATTAGTAGTCATGTCACCATTTTTATACTATCAGAAAGTAGTTGTGTCATTCACTTCCATCCAAGAATCAAAATCTTTTGAAAAGTCCAATTTCTCTTATATTTTCAAAGTATCTCTATATATAGGATCATTCTCATCATCCTCACTAGAGGAAGTTTCTGAGTCAGATGACTCAGATGAGTTAGATGAATTATAGGATTCATGCAACTTTTCAAAAGGTATGGGATGTGGTGGTATAATGCTTTCTTCATTATTATTGGAAGCTAGGGATCTTGTGGAAATTTTTCTCACAATTATATACTACTCCTTTCTTTTACAAGTTTGTCTAGCACTTGGGGTAATAAAAACATCTGAGTCAACCATTGGTTTATTTCCTTTTCTAGAACTTGATTTAAAGTATTATTCCTTAAGTTAACAAGATTTTTCTAGTTCATATTTATTAGTCTCTTTCAAGTCACCATATTATATTTAATTACTTAATCAATTAAGTCCACATCAGACATTTTGATGATATTCAGTTCATATATCCAAAATAACATATGTAGTTTGACTATGGTAAAAGCTGTAATTGTTATATCATATAAAGAATAATAATAATGACATAAATTTCATTTTTACACTTCAATTATATTTTTTAAACCATCCATGAAATAGGGTTATGAAAAATGAACAATGTTGAAATCATAGAGATGGTAAGCAGTATATACGCATGAGTAACTTTTCCATTTTTCTACATGGAAAGGAAATAAGAATTATTTTATATTTCCAAAATTATAATTATAAAATAAATATCATATTATTTATTTAAATACACTTATATATAGAAATAATGTGATGTGATTATGAGAAACGAATCACATCACTTTGTTGAGATAGTTGTCCACACATACGCATAAACGACGCTATCATTTTTAGTGAATGTGAAGGTAATAAATTAAATTATATTTTTTTAAAGTGATAAATATGTCATAAATATCATATATATGTATATATATTAAATCTATCATTAAAACCAGTCATGAGAGGTTCATTAATGATAGTTTATTTTCACATTTGATGGAAGATGAGTTGGTTATAGGGTATGATATTTACATAAAATCATCTCAGTATATGGGAGATACTAATTTTATTATATTATAAAGTTTTAAAAATATTTTAAGGAGGTGGAAGAATAAATAATACAAAAATTGATCAGTTAATAATGATACCACTTATTTAGAAAACCTCTTTAGGATTATAACTAAAGTCTTCCTTTATTATCTTTTTTATCAAACCAAGGACTCTAAGATGTGGAAAGGGAAGTGAGGAATGGACATGATTATGGATTTTATAAACAAATTGTTTATTTAAGTGTGCATGGTATATGATATGAGTTCCCTTTTATATGTGATATGAGGGAACTTTTGGAATTTATTAAAATATTAAATTATAATAAGGTCATATTCAAGTCAAATAATTAAAAATTACTATAGATTACATTTTCTTATTGGATAAGGTTGAAATATGGTCATATAATAGGATTTAGAATAGTTTAATTAGAAAAATAACACTTATCTCTTGGTTTAACCCTTGGTAAACCTATTTTAACCTTAACTTTAGTACCAACTGTTTCAAATTGAAAGGGTTATAATTTTTATTATAATATAGAAATTAGATAATAAATGAAAAGGGATGATATTTTAGACTATTAATCATCTTAATATTCCCATTTTATGTTTTTTATGAATTTAAATAATTTAATAAAATATTATTTAACCTAAAATATCATTAACGTCATTTTTGACATTATTCATTTAATTTGAAATTAGTCACAAAGATAATAATGAATTTATAATATAATAAATTTCAACATAAATAATACATAATTATTGAATATAATATTATTTTTAACCATAAATAATCCAAAACATGTCACTTTTAATGTTTTTAAAATTATTTACCTTGAGTTTTCTACTATTTGCACAATCATTGTTTTAGTGTTCTTTAAGAGTTTAAAGTATCTATATAGTAACTAAAAATTAAAAATAAATTTACATCAAGATAATAATTTTATTATAATAAAAATAAACTTTAATATTCATTCTCCACTTATATTTATCCCTATTTGAACATATATTACATATTTAATTCAAAGAGAGTTACATTTTGTCTTTTTCATTACATAATTTATTATATAGGTGAATTTCATAGACAAGTATCCAATAAATAATTAAATATATATCATAAAGTTATAAGGGTATAAATAAATCCACAAAATAATAATTAATATGAAAATGGTATCTTTATCACTTAGTTTTATCCTAGGTTAACCAGATTTACCCTTTTACATGGGTGATGACATTTTTATTATTTTTACTTATTATAAAGACAAAAAATTAAGTTAGAATTATTAGATAATATAAATTATGATTATTAAAAATATATAATCAATTTAAACGAATTATATCCCTATAATTATAATAAATTCATATCATAATAATCTCACAAAGCGTGATGAAAAGTTGTTTTTTGGAAAATTGTTTTTTCAAGAAAAAGACGATCTTATATTAAATTTATGTCTATCAATCACCATTATATGAATTTATATTAAAATAATTATATAAATAATATATAAATTTAATTTAATTTTTTCCTTATTATGGGTTATTTTAATTAAGTAAAATGGAGAAACATTATGCATTTAAAAGTAGTTTTTGGAAAAATTCATTTCAAGCCTAAAAATAAACTTATACCACAATATGGTATAAATATGATTCAAATGTAATTAATTAAATTAAATATAAATAAATAATACTTATTTTACCTTGAAATAAAATTAAAATAATAATTATACTTTTAAATAACTTAATTTATTAAATATAAATTAGAGTTTTACCAAGAACGGTATTTTTTACTATTCACTGAAAAATCAGTCTTTTTAGAAAAATCCCAAAATTTAACCTTAAGATAATTTTGATATTATTATTTAAAAATGATAATATTTTTATAATATACTATTTAAATATGTTCCTAAAATTTATTATAATATTCACTCATAAAAATAAATAAAAACAATTATTGAAGAAAATTTATTTTTAAAGATTAAAATGTCTTTATTAAAAATTTGAGTAAATATTTACTAATAATTTTTAATTAAATTTTTATTTATTAGTGATTTTATATATATTTCATAATTTATTTATTCTTATTCATATCCTCCAAATCAATATCTAGGTTATAATGTCCATGTTTAAATAATATATTTTTCAGATCGTTGAAGCTCGATGTTCTGTTTCATATACATTATCGAACATAATGTTATTATTTTACAATATCTAGGTGTCACATTCCCCAAAACATAAATAAATTATGTTCTCCCAATTTTAGCTTCTTATAAGTCTAAGGTTTGACATATAAAAGTTCTTTTTTTAAAACCCTACATCTTAAAAGGGTTAATAAAACTTCCTCTTTCAAAAAGGGAAAAAGAACTACGAAGGACATCTAGAAAAAAACAAAAATATGTTAAAATATGTTAAAATTAATTAGAGGTGAAAATAAAGACATGGATAAGAAAAAAATCAACAAAGGACTAATATAGTGATAGAGAACATGTTCAGTATAAAGTTAATGACCAAAAAGTATTACATCTGTGATCAGTGAAAAGACCCTCAACTCATTGGAAATGATTGTAAATGTATAATGTTTTTTCAAGATCCTTTTCCTAGAGTTGGTAAATTACATTACCATATAGACTATAAACATAAGGAAATATAATTAATTTATATATCTGTATTTTATAAGCACAATTTCATCCATTAGATTCACATCGATAAATTTCCACTTCATCTCTTTCTCCAAGAAATAAATATTAAATTTGATTTTTTATGCTTCAAGCACTAAAAATAAATTTTAATGGGTTTTAGGATTTATAAAATAATTATATATTCATTATATATTTCAATATTAACCAAAACTGAAATGGTTATCATAATTTAAGATAATAACAAAAATGTATAAACCTTCATATGAATAAATAATTCATTTTACATCAAAATTTCCTCCAAAGGTTCAATGTAGATTATTTTATAAATAAATAACCCTAAATCACAATTAACTACAATATTCTTAATATTAAATATTTTTTTCACCTCATAGGATATGTCATACCTTTTAATATACATCCCCAAAAATAAAATTTCATTCTTCCCAAACAATCCTTTATGTTAAACCATATCATTATATATACATCAACCAAATAAAATGTATCCAAAAAATATAATTAATTACCTTAAAATAAAACATGTTTGATCCAATAGCATTTTTACCAAGATCAACTTAATATTTAACAAACAAACATTTTAATTATAAAAATGTTATACTAACCAGTACATCATATAGGTCAGTGGTAAGAGTCACAACATTATCACCCTTTAGTTGTGTATTTAAGCCCCACAACCTTTTAGAATGAGATATATTTTCATACAACATGTGGGATGTACTTTTTATAAAACTAAATTAAAATAATTCCAATAATGTTCCCAAAAATATGTTGAACATACTCAAAAATAAAATTTGTTGTCAATTCACTTTTTAACCACAAACTTTTCTATACAAATTATTTTTTTACAAAATCAAATAATCTTAATAGACTATTATGACCTTAAAATCAATGATTATATTAACCTTAAAGGTTTTTGAAACCATTAAACTTATATACAAAAAACATAAATCCATTCTTCCTTAATTATCATCTTTCCTAAAATCCATATTAATCCCAAGGGTTATATCACTGTAATTTTTTCCCAAAATAATATTAATCATATTGGACTTCGATCACTTAAAACATAAATAGGGGTATATTTTCATTTAAAATTATTATAATCCTTATACTTATTAACCCATTATGGTTCCTTAAAATCATAATTTATCCTCATATTAATCATAAACTAATTGTATTCAAGGAATGTCCTGAATTTATATCATAGGGTTATGTTCCCTAATCTATGTTTTAATAAATCTAATTCATATGGTTTCTACTAAAATTTATCTAATAGAAAATATAAATACCTTGAATCCAGTACTTTATAGATGTTTTTTACTCTATTATATTGGCATAATATACAATAGATCTCATCCCAATGTGCCAAATTTTTTAGCAGTCTTGGTAAACTAAACATGTACTTTAATCTCACACAACATTTGAAAACATAAATTTAAATAAAGTGAAAGTAAATATTCTGCATCCTTGAACTTATTTAAAAATTCTTTTTTCATATCACAGGGAAAGAAAAAAAGGGTGGGTTCATATTCTCATTATGAGTTACATATAGTGGAATCTATATTGAGTAAATAAATGATAATCAATATGAAAATATAAATAAATGAATACACATTCTATATAATAAATAAATTTAGAATGAAGAATAATATTTCATGAGTAAATGATGTTCAAACAATTAAATATAAATAATAACATGATTTTGAAGCTAATTCATGTATATCATAACTAATAAAATAATCACAAGAACACAAATAATTGAATTCACAGTAAAGGAAATGCTTAATATTAGATGTTATGAATTTATAAATCCTAAAATATATACCAGGAAGAAATTTTTCTAAGACAGTTTAATTTATGGGTGGGTATACACCAAGAACCCATTAAATAATAGCTTACTGATTTTTTTAATGAGACCTATTGATGAATTGAGGGGCTATCTATAACTAAGACCCACCTGTTTAAGATCAAATAAGATTCTTCAATATTTGAGCATTACTATAACCACCTCAAGGTCATCATTATATCTTTAGTCCCTCGCTAAAAAAAATATTTAGCATGATCATAAAACATCAATAATTAGTGTAAAAAATCTTTTGATTATGAAAATCATTATTATGATGTCCTAAATTTGACAAATTATTTTAACTCATGACACTTTAAGTTAATCTCATATCACTATGGACTACCATAGGTTTTTATAGATTATATCATATCATTCATCATAATATTTCATAAATAAAATACAAATTAACCCAAGAATATCCCATGAGAGTGTCTATCCAACTGTGTATTCTTAGGACCACTCATCATGTAATGGTGAAAATCGAGTTAATACCCAATCAAACCCTTTTTAAATATTTTAACCCTAGTTTCATATATTCCATAGATGTATCCACATTCCTATATCATTATTGGGATTCATTTTATAGGAAAACTATATAATATGTACTTTACCAAAGATTCAGGAAATAATCCACTAAATTTCCTTATCCCCTAGGTTCTCACTATGGTTTTCTATTCCTAATTTCCAAAAATAACTATACCCTAATCTGATTCTAAATAAGGAGACCCAAACAAACCATACATTAATATTATATCATTTCAAAAGAATATTAAATACATATTATAACAATATAAACCTTAGAACCATAAAGTTTTTTTTTGAATTTTAATACAAGATAAATAATCAACTTATTTCATGAAATATATTTAAAATCTTCCAAAAAGTTCGTCTCAAATAGTACAATTCTATGTCATACCCATCATAAAACATTTTTTTTCATAACATTGGGAAGGGAAACATAAGGAAGGGTTAACTCAGATTCTCAGTGAGGATAAATATGGGAGATATCAATCAGTGATAATATGTCATTATAACATGAGAATAAGGGTATGAGAATATGAGATTTATATTTGAAAATCATACCCAGAAATCCATAGATCATAATCATGAAATAAGGTTTTGGTATATCATGAGGCATGAATCATAGAAGAATCAAAGATCATAACCCAAGAGACCATATCATAAGTCAAAGAACATGTCATAAAGAGTGGATTTTTTTGGAGTTATCATAATCAAAGAAATCATACGTAATGGCTACCCATCAATAAATTATTCACATTTTAGGATTGGGATAACAACCCATGTACCAGTTTTATGCCTAGGATAATATCTTATGTACAATTTTTTGGAATGGGATAAGCACCTATGTACCCTCTTTGGGGATTGGGATAACCACCCATGTAATTTTAAGATCATAAAAAATTAATAATTACCCAATGAATTGAAGGAATATAAAAAAACCACCCCTCACATAATCATAATCCATTCATATTTATTCCACAAGATCATGAAAATATTTATCATTTCATCCTAACATAACCTATGTAAAAGAAAATCAATTTCATTAAGATTTTATCATCATAATCATTAACCATATAGTGAAATAATAAAGATGGTATCCATGAATCATATCCATAGTGAAGAATAATTAACATCATTGGATGTTTTTATAGATTAAAATGTCATTAAAATATCTTTGGAACATTTCATTGAGAAAAATAACCATATTATTTTGAAAAAATTATTTAAAATTTGAAAATTTAAAGAATATTAGGGAAAAAATATTCCTTGAAATGAACCGTGGAATTATTTAAAGTAATATTTAAAGAAAATATTATTCATGATGGTTCAAAAATCTATTCATTTGGTAAACATTAAAACAAATATTTGTTTTATATGTTTGGTAAAAATTACCTTGTTCCAAAAACAAAAATAAGATTCATTTTAAAAAAATTATATAAATTCAAACATGGGTAAAAATTAATTATATAAATAATTACAAAATATTAAAAAAAATTAATATTTTTTAATTATAATATGGTCATGAAAGAAAAATATTTCTGAATGAATAATAAAAAAATTCAAATTTCTTTAAAAAAATTCATTTACATTATTGAGTACTTATAGATTGGAAAATAAAATAAAATCACATAATTTATATAAATAACCCAAGTATAAAAAATAAATAATATTTGTGAGATATATATCATATAATTCCATAATATTAAATTTTAGTGTAAATAATCCTAGAAATAAGTGAAATTTTAACATAAAACCTTTAACACTTTGTTTTTTTTGAATCATGGATCCTTGAAAGAAATAAATTCAAATGAAAATTTAAATTCATTGAATATAAATAAGTTTGTGATATAAAATATAAAATATTTATTATATACATCACATGAAAGAAACAAGTGATAAATATGGCATATGTCTCATAGAAACAAAAGTGAGATGAGAAACCCTTACATCAGGTCTTAATTTCTTCGAAAGTTATTATAACATCATATATTATAATTTTAAATTCATTGTATTTATAATTAATAATAATATTAAAATTTATAATACAGTATATGGTTTACTTATAAGATCTTATCACTCATTCATTAAATATATTTCATTATTTAAATAATTTCAGGTGTTAATTGCTTCATTTTTCATATCTGGTTCGATTAAAAAGTTATAGTCCTTGAATATTTTTCATGGTTAAATCATTTTCATAATATTAAACATGATATAAATATAATATATATTCATTTAATTTATTTTATACCTGTTCAAATAAATCACTGATTGAAAATTAATTACACCACTTCATGGAGATGGTAGTCCGTACGTAAGGTCAAGTGATGTTTCCACTAATTGTTGGATAGAGAGAAAGAAAGTTAATTAATGATTAATTTTTTTTTGGAAAAAGTAATAATATCATAAATAACATATTAATTCATTAAATTCATCACTATAACCAAATTTTTTTAGCAGTGATGGGAAATGAATTACATCACTTTATGGAGGTGGTGGTCCACACATACAGAGAAGTGATACATTGCTTTCCCATTTAATGGAAATAAGGTGTAAAATGGTTTTACAAAAATAATAATAAAATATAATTATATTTATTATAATTGATTAATTATGTTAATATGGGTACAAATAATTTATATGAATTATAAGAAGCAATAAAATTTTAAAGAGTCGGGTAAGATGATTACCTTTTCTTTGAGATACCTCCTTTTTCTTACACCTAAAGAATTATTAAAAAGATATTAGGAGATGAATAAAATATAAAAAATAAAGGGAAGGAATATATAATGGTTTTTTGGTTTGTATTTTCCAATATATAAGGCTTTATTTTATTGAATAAGTGAGGAGAAGAGGCTTCCTTTTAGAAGTGAGGGCAGGGACACACATGGAATTACATAAAAGATTTAAATAATATATAGTCATTTTCTTGTGAAAGTGGATCAAAATGGACAATAAAAAAATAAGACAATATAAGTTAAAAATATATTCAAAAAATAATCTTTAGATAAGTTTATGTTTCATTTTAAACCTTATCTCTATTTTTAAGCAAAGTTAAACCCTTCTAACCTTAACGACAATATATATTTTTTATTGTTTTTACTATTCATTATGACAAAAAATGAAAGTTTGTTCATTTAAATTTTTTTAATTATGATTCATACTATGGAATGAATTTCATCAAATTCAATTTCTCTAATTGGATGAATGTAACATTAAAATAAGTGTGAAAAATGCCATGAATTTTTTTAAAAAATACATTTTAAGCATAAGACTTGATTTACTTTCATTACTTACCATGTAAAAACTATTAGATGAATTTTAAAATATTTACCTGAATTTATAATATATATATATATATATAATTACATCATTAATTAATAGTTATTTATTTAATTTATTAAGACAATACACATATTTCATATATATAAATAGTTTTAAGAAAAATGTCTCTTATTACCTTTAAAGGATTTTATATTCATTACTAACCATAAAATAGCTGATTTAGGAATTATTAATCATACATTAGAAATAAATTTAACTAAAATAACTTTTTAATATTGATCAATATATATTTTTAATTAAAAATTCATATGACATGGAAAAATATATTTCTTCATATTAATAGGTATTTTAATCACGATTTTATTATATTAAAATTTAATGATTATTTATTTAGAATTAATTAATAATTTTTAATTAATGAAATTTTTGTATATATATTTCATAAATTGGTTAATCCTATTTATACATTCAAATTAAAGTTCTTGGTTATAATGACCATAATATATTATGGTTCATTTTGACCTAGGGTTGTGTGTTAAGAAATGTATTGAAGACTTCAAATTTATTTCAAATGAATGCATATAAAATATTAGGGTGTTATATTTATTTTTAATAATATTACACCAAAAAATCCATGAAAACCAAATTTTATAAGCGCTCCCACGATGGTGAACACACATGGTAGACTGATGGCAATTTTTAGACTTTATTATTCCCTTTAGAAACATTTCAACTTTTTATCCTTCCCGTTCTTTTTAGTTTTCCTCCCTTCTACATTCATGACCTTTTGGATTCACTTACATCTGTCATCCTAGATTTTAAAACTCATATTATTTCCTAAAAAGTGACCCATGAACATCTATTTATAGAAATTATTGACAATATGTAGTTTGTTCAATCAGTCTCACTTCTATATGATATTCACATACATGCCTCCACAAGATCATGGATACCTTAAGCTATTCACTAAAATTTATGGACTTTATATCCAATATTTGGTTATAACTACCTGATATGGATTCATCATAGTTGTTTTCCTACATTAGATAAATATTTTGGATATTTTCATCCAACTTCCACAATTATGATATAATTTGAATATGTGACAAACCTAACCCAGATACACTCTCAAATTGATACCCAACATGAGCTGTTAAATACTCAAAGGGAGTTATCGATCCCCATGGGATGGATACTAGAAAATGATCATAAAAAAAACTAGGTGGAAATTATTTCTACTTACCTGATGTAGAAAAAATGGCATACATATACATAATAGATAGAAAATTGTAAATTATAACATAATATATAGTCCATAACTAAAATGAAACAACAAAAGTGATATAACCCAAAATAAGCTAAAAATATCCATGGGATATGTCCAATAAAAACGGACAACTAAAATAAAAACAACTAATACACATTATAGAGTGGGAAAACATCCACAATATCACCACTAGATACCCAAATACAGCTAACAGAAACCTTACCATCTCACTAAGATTCCTTTTCTTTTCCAACATCAAAAGAAATAATAAGGTCTACACACCATCGAAGGGGTATGCATCATGTTGAGATGGTATGTGAGTATGATATTCTCTATAATACCAAATTTAGGATCAAAAAAAGAATGATATTCTCAAATACAAGAGGGGGGGGGGGTGAACTGTACCTTTTAAAAATTACTTTGGAACTTTTAAAGATGGTAATGTTTAACAAGGTTAAACAATATAATTCACAAAACCTCTAAGTTATAAACACTTGCTAGATTTAGGAAATATGATTCTGAGAAAGCAATTCCAGAAAAGTGATTCTGGAAATGAAACTTAATGAAACTTTATAAATATGAAGATTCTACCTTAAAGCGTATAGAATCTAACTAAATCAGAGTACAAAAGTAATGAAGTATAAGATAGTTATACTTTCCTCAATAATATAAATGCAGCGGAAAAACTTGTAACAAAACAAGTAACAAGTAGAAAGTCTTTTAACCCAAAGATATGGGTATCCAACAACCTTGGATAAAGGTCCCTTGATTTTTACTTTCAAGAAAGTTTATCTTACCCACACCAGGGTATGCCCTCAATATGAATATCGGAGTCTGTCTTGCTATCCCTGTAATCCCTCGACTATCAGGTAGTCGGCACCTCTATCTTTATCAGCAAGGAAGACCTTAACTTCAAGGTAGTCGACACCTCTATCTTACTATCCCCAGAATCCCTTGATTGTACACAGCAACAATCGGAGTTGTACGAAGAAAATCTGAACCAGGATTTCAGTGCACACTAATCATGAGAGTATCTCTCTCTAGAAATCACTTCAACAGCATGTGGTCTCTAGAGTCATAGAATCGTCCTCAGCCATTTCAAATTAGCTCCTATTTATAGGCACATCTCCAATGGTCGGCTCCCTCCTCCAACGGTCATATTCTTCCTTGAATTTCGGTGGGACCTATACACGTGTCACTCAAACAACTGTTAGTGAGTAACTGAAAGAACAAAATCATTTTATAACTAATCAATTGTAAGCATAACTAAAATCTGATATTCGGAATGTATGTAAATGAAAATTTGGAGTCAACCAAAAATGAATTCAAAGTCTATAATAAAAGGATATTCAGATTAAATTTTGTAGGAATTCAGAACCTGAATTCTATAGAATTACAAAGTCTGAATTTCAAGAAAATTTGGAATTTGGATTTCACAAGAATTAGGAACTTGAAATTAAAAAGTTCAGAGTCAGAGTTCATAAGAATTCGGAGTCAGAACTCATAGGAGTTCGGAGTCTGTTATTCAGAGAACTCAGAGTCAGAACTTAGAAAAGTTCGTAATCAGAATTCGGATTGAGAACTCAGAAAGTTTGTAACCAGAATTCGTATTTAGAATTTATAGTCAGAACTTTGAAGTTTGTATCTAGAATTATTTTTCAGAATTTGGAGTCAGAACTCATAAGTTCTTATCTAGAATTCATATTCAGAATTCAAAGTCAGAACTCTGAAGTTCGTATCTAGAATTCATATTCATAATTAGGAGTTAAAACTCAGAATGTTTGTAACCAGAATTCTGATTCAGAATTCGGAGTCAGAACTCTGAAGAGTTCGTAACCAGAATTCTGAGAATTCGGATCCTAAAAACAGAATGCTTCATATTCTAGGTAATTACAAGATTCTGAGTTTTTTAGTTACAATCCTAATTTTACACTTAGAAAAATATGATTGAATAATGAAAATAAAGTAAGGGTAAATTTCCTTGGGGAAGGAAATTTTCCTTAGAAATAAAATAGGGGTAAGAAGAAATTTTCCTTAAGATAAGGTGTTTTTGATTTTCAAAACTAGAAGGAATGGTAAAGTCATAAGGATACCTTAATGACTTGACAATCTCCCCCTTTACACGAATGAATGGAAAAGTCATAAGGAAAACCTTATTGACTCAACAATCTCCCCCTTTTTAGAATGCACAAACATCCTTACGAAAAAAGAATAAAAGGACTTTGAAAAACTCCTATTGAGTTAGAAAATAAAACTTATCTCCCTTTTTACATTGGTAAAGATGAATACGACTAACTCCCCCTTAGGCTTTGGAACTCTATGGATCATATTCTAGATTTCCAGAATGACAATTTCATCATATTGGGTAAGGAAATCTTCGTAATGAGCACTCCCCCTTAGATAAACTCCCCCTTTATTAGGGATGTTTCTTTTAAACTTATAAATCATTTTCCTTCTCCCCTTTAGATTTTTCTATCTATCCTTTAGAATTATCTTTCCTTCTCCCCCTTTATGATTTTGAAAAAGATTTTGAGGGAATGAAAAATAAATATGGTACCTAAAATATCAGTATAGACATACAAACAAAAATAATCCAACCATAATTCCATTACGATTGAAAGTATTAGTACAAGGAAAAAAAATACAACAAAAGATAGAATTTGTGCTATTTTTCTTCTTTTTCCTTGGGCATCATCTTTTTGACAATTGTATTCATATTTTTTATCTCTTTGTGGTACTCCTCTAGTTTCTTATCCAAGGATGTGATTCTATCTTCTTGAGCCTTCAGGGCCTCTACCTGAGCCTTCAACAATTTCTCTTGCTTCCCAAGATTTTCTTCTATCTCAGTCCGAAGATCCCTCTCTAATTTCAAACTTTGAACAACATAACTGAGCTTCCCATTCAGATCTTTTACATCCTGAATCCAAGAATTTTGCTCAAGAGTTAGCTTCTCCTTAAATATGTTTGAAAGATCCTTGATTTTTCCATCTTCGGTATCAAAAGATTATTTTACATCTTCTTGAAACTAATCGAGCTCTCCCAAATCTTCATTGATTTTCTTAGACCAAATGGTCATTTTATTGTAGGATTTTCTGTGGGTGTCATAATTGATAAGAAAATTCTTGTATTCTACCTCAATCTTCACACACCTATCCATGACCATGGATATGGAATCTGACTTCTGGTTCATACTGTGATGAATCATCTGGCATCTAGAATCAATTTCTGGAAAGATCGAAATGGTATCCACTAGCTTCTTCAGGGACTGGACAACAAAATCATGCCCTAAGGCAGATGATTCCGAATTTGACAATTTGGTAGGATATAGTTCTTCCTCTAACTCTACCAACTTCCTCTTAGAAGATCCTCCAGCTTCTTTCTTCCTCAGAATATCTTTGGTTGGAGAATAAACCACCACTTGTTTACCCTTACTAATTTTCAGATTAGCCTCTTCATCAGGGAATTCATGCTCACTTCCAGATAGTTGTACAATCTTATCTTCATATACTTTATCTTTTTCAGCTTCAGCTTCAATGTCCTCAGGATGAATAAAGTCATGATTATGAATCACTTCCTTAGATAGTTCGTTCACCTCCTCTTCACATTTCTCATCATCTAAGGGTGTAGCAAGTCTTGAAGCTCTGTCTTGAGAAGTCCAGAGTGAAAACTTCTCAAAAGCACTTTCTTTTTTATGATACTCTTCAACTTTCTTAATTATATCATCAGAGACACCACTGCTCTCATCTTGTTGAACTTCTTATTTAGCTTTCTTTTCTTGCACAACATTCTCTTGTTGGTTTTCTAGAGACATGAAATTTTTTCTTGGAGTCTTAGGTAATTGTTCTAAAATGAAATATTTTGGAACATGAATATTTTCGGATGAAACCTCAGCATCCTTCAAAAGATATTGGACAATATCTTCCTCTGATATCTTTTTCTTAAGCTTCTTCTCCTTTTCTTGATTTTCTAGCTCTCCAACAGTTTTCTATTTCAATTCCTTTGCCTCTGCAGGGTCCAAGCCAAACTGTGGCTCCCCTTCCTTCCGAGTCTTTTTATCCTCCCTCTATTTTGCAACCACTTCATCCAGATATGCTTTCTGCTTCTTCGGTTTAGGAGGTACGGATTGGACTTCCTTAGACTTAGGGGTTTTATCTTCAACTTCCACTTCTTTAAATTTATTTTTCTTGCCAGCCTTCTTTGATGGTTCGACTTCTTCAGCATTTTTCAGAACGACTTCTGCCTCATCCTCAGGCAAATCATAAAATTCTCCTGTCCCCTGGGAGAAAGAAACCTTCATCCTTTTGAGTGTATCATCACTGATCTGCATCACCTTTCAATTTCTAGGCTTGGAACTACATGGGATATTGAAAGATTCAAGACACCGAACTATCAACTTAGAAAGAAAGGTAGGATACATGATAATCTGAGCTCTTAGATTCCCCTTCTTGATGTTCTCAATCATGAAGATGATGTTCTTCATGAGATTCACTTTCCTAAGATTTACCAAGAAATCTAATATATACATATCACTTTTCTTAAGGGTATCATTATCAACATTTATCATTATGATAAATCCTTTCACCAAAAGCTGTAGGATCTAATTATTGGTAGAAATATGGGAGATCTTTGCAGTCTTGACATCAGAGAGACCAAGGCACTCCATAGAGTTTGCCTTAACAAAACTTCCCTAAACCTCTGTCAACTTGTGGGAACAAAATTCAGCCTCTCCTTCATAAGGTATCCCTACCAAGCTAGCCTCATTGGTGTAAGATAGTGCATATGTCTTTCCATAGATTTTGAAGGAGAACTTCTCCCTACCATATTCCTTGAAAAAACAAGCTGACTCATAAAACTCTATCAGCAAATCCGGATATAACACATCCTGAGCTCGAGTCTTTGATATGGCTATGCTTTCCCATCCATTAAGTCTGATATTCTTGGATATAATAGAGTCATACTTATTAAAGAAGTTCAGATGAACCAACCTCTCCCTGTATATTTTCCATTCTGCAATTGGCTTAACTGTAGACATATCTTGAGAAGAAACTTCTGCAGACATTCGGACGGGAGAACTTCTAAGAGATTCAGAATGTGCTTTTGTAGAGAGGTTGAGCTTCAAGATGTGGGAGCTTGAAAACCAATGTGGGAAAACCCTCTGGGGTCCCCTTTATATAGGTGATGGAAGTGACCTTTCAACTTCCAAATCCAATATAATAGTTGGGAAACCTTCTGATCTAATGTAACCGTTGATATGATAGCCACAAGGAAAAATTTGGTTGAATCCAATCTTTTGAGGTTTTAAAAGGAAAACATTGGATTTAAGGAAAGTAGAATCTGAGAAATTTTAAAAGCAAAAGAAACTAACAGCAAGTAAAAAGATATTATGAAAACTAAAGTAAGAATCATACCTTTTGGATTTCTTAGGAAGATTATTCGTTTTGAGGAATATTTTTCTTGAAGAAATTTGGATTCAAAAAAAACTTGAATACGAAAAAAACTTCACTATGAAAATTTTAAATCCGAAAATTCCATTACAAAAATTTCAGGTCCGAATAATTTCATTATGAAAACTTCAGGTCTGAATAATTTCATTAGGAAAACTACAAGTCCAAAGATTTTCAGTATGAAAACTTCAGGTCCGAATAATTTCATTAAGAAAACATCAGGTCCGCATAATTTCATTATGAAAATTTTGAAAAACATCATTACGAAAAATATGAAAGACATCTTTACAAAAAATATGAAAAACGTCATTACGAAAAATATAAAAAATGTCATTACGAAAAATATGAAAGACTTAATTATGAAATTTACCCCCCCTATGAAAAGGAGTTTATTACTGTAAAGAGATTGGTTCAACAAGAAGTTAATCAAGGAAGATTACCTAACAGTTATCATTCCTAAATTCTATTTAATGTATTAAAATCTATTGGAGGCTAAGGATTTTGTGAAAATATCAGCAAGTTGATCTTGTGTTCTGATAAATTTAAGAATGGTATCTCCTTTTTGTGTGTGATCCCAAAGAAAGTGATTCCTAATATATATGTGCTTTGAATGAGAGTGATGTTCAGGGTTTTTACTAAGGGAAATGGAACTTATATTATCACACAAAATTTTTGGTTTGGTAAAACTCATACCATGGTCTGTGAGTGTGTGTTGTATCCACAATACTTGAGCACAACTTCCATCTGCTACATATTCAGCTTCAGCAGTGGAAAGTGCTACTGAGTGTTTCTTCTTGCAAGACAAGAAAACTAATGAATCTCTTAAGAAATGACAAGTTCTAGATGTACTATTTCTATCCATTCTACATCCACTAAAGTATGCATCTGAAACACTTTTTGAGACAAATTTATTTACAAAAGTATAAAATATTCCTAAATCCATGGTTCCCTTTAAGTAGCGAAAAATTCTTTTCACTGCCTTTAAATGAGATTAATTATGATTGGATTGATATCTTTCACATAATCATACTAAAAACATTAAGTCCGGTTGACTAGATGTCAAGTAAAGTAAACTTCTTATCATACCTCTAAAAGATTTTTGATATACTGGTTTCCCAGATTTATCAAGATCAAGTAAGTTTGAGGTACCGATGGGAGTACTTATACTCTTAGTGTTGTCATATCCATACTTTTTAAGAAGATATTTAATATACTTATGTTGGGATATGTAGATTCCTTCTGGTTTTTGAGAAATTTGAAAACCAAGGAAAAATGTTAACTCACCCATCATACTCATTTCAAAATCAGATTTCACTAGATTTGAAAAGGAATCAGTTAAAGATTGCTGAGTTGAACCAAAAATAATTTCATCAACATAAATTTGAACAATCAAATTTTTTTTCTTATCTTTCTTTATAAAAATGGTTGGATCTGCATTTCCCTTAACATGGTTATTTTGAAGCAAAAATCTTGTAAGTCTATCATACCAAGATCTAGGTGCTTGTTTAAGGCCATATAAAGCTTTGGTAAGTCTAAAAACACGATCAGGATGTTTTGTATCTTCAAAAATAGGAGGTTATTCAACAAAAACTTCCTCTTGAACATAACCATTAAGGAAAGCACATTTCACATCCATTTGAAAATTTTTGAAATTAAAGAATGCTGCAATGGAAAGTAAAATATGAATAGATTCAAGTCTAGCTACTAGAACATATGTTTCTTCATAGTATATTCTTTCTTGTTGATTATAGACTTTAGCAACTAATCTATCTTTATTCTTAACTATGATTCCATTTTCATCACACTTATTTCTGAAGACCCATTTTACTCCAATAGAAAAAGTTTCCCTATGTCTTTCAACTAAGGTCCAGACTTTATTCCTTTCAAATTCATTTAGGTCATCTTGCATGGGTTTAATCCAATCATCATCACCTAAAGCTTCATAAGTTCTTTTTGGTTCCAATTGGGAAAGGAATGCAAGATGTTCTACTTCATTTATTAAAGAAATTCTAGTCATTATAGGTTGATTTACATCACTAATGATATTATCACTTGGATGATTCTTAAGAAACGACTGATTTGGGTTTTGTAAAACTTGTTCATCAATATGGTAGGAAATATTCTAGGGTAAATGTTTCAGAAGTATTTTCTTGTACATTTTCCTTATTAGAAGGATTTTATATCAAAGGTTGATAGTCAGTTTTTGAAAACACATCCAAAGATGTAGGTTGGGGTTGTTTAAAAACAAAGGGATCAGTTTCATCTAATTTGAAATGTACTGTCTCTTCAACAACACAAGTGTTTTTATTGAAAACTCTATAAGCCTTAGACATTGTGGAGTAGCCTAAGAAAATTCCTTCATCATATTTTAGTGTGAATTTATGTAAGTTATCTTTAGTATTCATAATGAATACCTTGCAACCAAAAACCTTGAAGTAGGAAAGTCTCAGTTTTCTACCATTCCATAACTCATAACAAGTTTTATTAAGAAAAGGTGTAATCAAGACACAATTTATAGTGTAACAAGCAATACTAAAAGCTTCATCCCAAAAATGTTTGGCTACAGAATACTCACTCAACATGGTTCTAGTTATCTCTTGAATAATTCTATTTCTTATTTCAACAACATCATTTTGTTGAGGTGTTCTGGGTACTGAGAAGTTGTGAGTAATACCTTTTCCACTACAAAAATTTCAAAATCAGAATTTTTAAATTCTCCACCATGATCACTATGAGTAGTTTTCACTGGAAGTTTTTCTCATTTTTAACTTGGGATCTAAAACTTTTGAAATAAGAAAAAGCTTTAGACTTCTTTTCTAGAAAATAGACCCACATAAATCTAGTGTAATCATCAACCAAGACAAATACATAATATTTTCCCCCAATGCTTCCAGTTTGTGTTGGACCAAAAAGATCCATATGCACTAGCTATAATGAATCAGTAGTTAAGACTTCACCGACCGATTTAAAACTTGATTTATGTTGCTTTCCATATTGAAAAGGGTCACAAACTTTTGAAGAATCAAATCTAAGCTCTCGTAGATCCTTAACTAATCCTTTCTTAGAGAGTTTGCATAAGTTCATAAGGTTATAGTTTCCTAGCCTTCTATTCCATAACCAAGAATGATCTTCCATTTCACTAAGGAAAGGTACGTCTTGGCTCCTAAGGTCTTCTAAGTTTAGTGAGTAAAAATGCTCTTGCCTATGGCAGAAAGAATGAACTCTTCCATGGAATTGTGTACTAAGAACTTGTCATTCCTAAAATTTACAAGGTAGCCTTTATCACATAATTGTATTATGCTAATGAGGTTGTGCTTAAGACCCTTAACAAATAAGACATTTTAAATCAAAGTTTTTCCAAGAAGAACAATGTTACCTATACCAATAACTTCTCCCTGAGCATTTTCTTAGAAAGTTACTTTTTCTCCTTTCATCTTGATAATTTTTCAAAATAGTTTTTATTACCATTCATATGCTGGGAACATCCACTATCCATGTACCATGTATTTTTGTTGGTACTTTCTCTGTTTTCATGAAAATAAGAAAAAGTTATACTTTTAGAATCCAAACTTTCTTGGATCCGGATATTTCACAAGGAAAAATTTTAGGCACCCACATCTTCTTAAAAAAATAGGCTTTATGAAATCCTAAAGACTAGGTTTTGTTTAGAGAAAAATTCTTTGCCCAATTTCCACCATAGTGAAATTTACTATAGAATGGGGCACTTTGAGGAACAATGTAATTGTTGCTAAAAATCGTTTTAGAACCAGTATAACCAAAACTAGAACTATTCCTTAGAGGTAAAATTTGTGAATACATTTTATCAAAATTTTCTTTACCTAAGGTTAAGTTTTATAAACACTTCCTTAAGGAAAATATTTTGTATTTGAGTTTGATAACCAGGTTCTTATCTTCAAAAACATTTTATTTTGAGCTAGATATAGGCTTGAAAACATTTTTCTTAGAAATTACATTTTCTATATATTTAGAAAGTTTATACTTTTCAAAATTTACTTCCTCAAGATTTTTTGAAATACTTTCAAAATTAGAATTTTTCTTATCAAAATCTTTAGAAAGATCTGATATTTCCTTAGTAAGAATAGTATTCCTAGAATTTTCCTTATCAAGTTTTTTCATGAGTTTGGAATTCTCAATCTCAAGAAGTTTGGAAAACCTACAAACTTCTTCATAGGTAGGTAAGGTATTATCTTCATTAGAAGAAGATTCTTCATCCAAAGAGTTATAATATTTACTATCATTAGAACTCAAAGAAACATTGGTCATTGATTTAGCATTGTGTACCTTAGCCATAAAAAAATGATTATCAATAGGTAGCCTAGATATTAGACCAATATTCTTCTGTCCAGAAGATTCATAATCCGAAGATTCATCTGAAGATTCTCCACCACTGGAACTCCAGGTGTCATTAGATTTCAAAACCTTCTTAGATTTGGCCTTGTAATACTTCTTTTTGTTTCTCTCAGAATGTCTTTCCTTTATTTATTTTCTCTTGAGCATAGGGTAATCAGGTCTTATGTGTCTAGCTCTCTTACATTCATAACATGTGACTTCATAATCTTTCTTGTCTTTCCTTTCCTTTTTCTTATATCTGGATTGAAAGTTCCTCTGTCCAGCTATCTTGTTCATCCTTCGAGCAAGATTTGTTAATTCATTTTCTGAGGATTCACTTCCACTGGATTTGGATTGGATAAAAACTTTATTAGATTTAGATCTGGTCACTCTCTCCGGAGTCTTGGCTTTCATATGATTATAATTTGTAGTAAAAGCAACAATTCCATTTCCATTCTTCTTATTTACATTATCAGCATCTCTCTTAATTCTAGTCTCATATTGAAGAAGAGTTCCAAACAACTCATCTAGGGTAATATGAGTAACCTTCTTGTTCTCATCAATAGCTGTTCTCTTGGATTCCCACTCATTTGGCATGATGTATATGATCTTATCAACAAGAGCTTCATCATCTAATCCTTTCTCACCCATGTATTGTAAACTATTCACAATAGCCATGAATCTTTGTTGCACTTTACATATGGGTTCTCTATTAGGAAAGAAAAAACCATGATACTCAGCTCTAATCATGGCTCTTCTTGTTTCAATTACTTTGGAAGTTCCAAAGTGAGTAACTTCTAGTTTCTTCTATAAAGAATATGATGCTTCATAAGATGAAATTTGGCTATATATATTTCTAGTAGTGGAGCAAAGAAAAGTATTGCGTACCCTATAATTTAGTTGATATTCATGCTTTTCTTGGTTGGTAAAGGCACTAACTTCTTTATCATGGATTTTGTATCCACCCGTAAGCAAAACAAAATTGTCAACACCAGTATTGATAATGAAAGTCTTCATGTGATCTCTCCAATATTCATATTCATTTCCATCAAAGATAGGTGGTCTAGTTGGATTGAGATTGTCTATGGAACTGACATTGATTCCTGTCATCTTTAAGAAAAGTATTTCCACACAAACATGTTAATAGAAAAAATTTGTAAATGAAGAAAATATTCATAAGAAAGAAAAATATAGAACAAGAGTATCTTTAAGTAAAAATGAATCCAAACTTTATGAGTCCGAAAAATAGATTCCAAAAAAGTATGAATCTGAAAATTCAATTCTGAGAAATCTCTTCTGAAACTAATCGTGAGATTAATACAGATTGTACCGAAATCTATGATACTAATTTTTGAATTGGTGCAGGGTTTGAGGTTTCCAACCTCTAATACCAATTGTTGAATTAGTGCAAGGTTTGAGGTTTCCAACCTCTGATACCAATTGTTGAGATGGTATGTGAGCATGATATACTCTATAAAACCAAATGTAGGATCAAAATAAGAATGAGGTTCTCAAATACAGGGGGGGGGGGGTGAATTGCTCCTTTTAAAAATTCCTTTGGAACTTTTAATGATGTTAATTTTTAACAAGGTTAAAAAAGATAATTCACAAAACCTCTAAGTTCTAAACACTTGCTAGATTCAGGAAATATGATTCTGAGAAAGAAATTCCGTAAAAGTGATTTCGGAAATGAAACTTAATGAAATTTTACAAAGATGAAGATTCCACCTTAAAGCATATAGAATCTAACTAAATCAGAGTACAAAAGTAAGGAAGTATAAGATAGTTATACTTTCCTCAACAATGAAAATGCAGCAGAAAAACTTGTAACAAAACAAGTAACAAGTATAAAGTATTTTAACCCAAATATAAGGGTATCCAATTACCATAGGTAAAGGTCCCTTGATTTATACTTTCAAGAAAGTCTATCTTACCCACACCAGGGTAAGCCCTCGATATGAAGATCGGAGTCTGTCTTGCTATCCCCGCAAGCCCTCAACTATCAGGTAGTCTGCACCTCAATCTTCCTCAGCAAGGAAGCCCTCAACTTCAAGGTAGTTGGCACCTCTTTCTTCCTATCCCCGGAAGCCCTTGATTGTACACAACAACAATCGGAGTCGCACAAAGCAAATATGAAACAGGAGTTCAGTATGCACTAAGCATGAGAGTATCTCTCTCTAGAAATCACTTCAACAACATGTGGTCTCTAGAGTCATATAACCGTCCTTGGTATTTTCAAATCATCTCCTATTTATAGGAACAACTCCAATAGTTGGCTCCCTCCTCCAACGTTCATATTTTTCCTTGAATTTTGGAGGGACCTATACACGTGTCACTCAAACAACGGTTAGTGAGTAACTGAAAGCACAACATCGTTTTATGACTAATCAAGTGTAATCATAACTAAAATCGAATATTCAGAATGTATGTAAATAAAAGTTCGGAGTCAACCAAAAATGAATTCAGAGTCTATAATACAAGGATATTCGGATTTTGTTTTGTAGGAATTCGGATCCTAAATTCTATATAATTCTAGAGACTGAATTTAAAGGAAATTTGAAATCTAGATTTCACAAGAATTCGTAAAGTGAAATTAAAAAGTTTGGAGTCAGAGTTCATAAGAATTCGGAGTCAGAACTCATAGGAGTTCAGATTTTGTTATTAAGAGAACTCGAAGTCAGAACTTAGAACAGTTCGTAATCAGAACTCGTAATTAGAATTCAGAGTTAGAACTCAGAAAGTTCATAACTAGAATTCATATTCAGAATTCAGGGTCAGAACTCTGAAGTTCATATCCGGAATTATTATTTAGAATTCGGAGTTAGAACTCATAAGTTCGTATCCAAAATTCATATTCAGAATTCGGAGTCAGAACTCTGAAGTTCGTATCCGGAATTCGTATTCATAATTCGGAGTCAGAACATAGAAAGTTCATAACCAAAATTCTGATTCAGAATTCAGAGTCAGAACTCTGAAGAGTTCATAACCAGAATTCTGAGAATTTGGATCCTAAAAACATAATGCTTTATATTCTAGGTAATTATAAGATTCTGATGTTTTTAGTTACAATCCGAATTTTACACTTAGAAAAATCTGATTGAATAATGAAAACAAGGTAAGGGTAAATTTTCTTGGGGAAGGAAATTTTCCTTAGAAATAAAACAGGGGTAAGAAGAGATTTTCCTTAAGATAAGGTGTTTGTGATTCTCAATACAAGAATGAATGGTAAAGTCATAAGGATACCTTAATGACTTGATAATCTCCCCCTTTACATGAAGGAATGGAAAAGTCATAAGGAAAACCTTATTGACTCAACACATCATGTGAGATAAAAAATCATAGTAAGACCCCACCTAGGTGTTCCATAACAAGTCTATGTACAAAAATATGAACATGCTCCACTTTAAATAAATTAAGGCATGATTATTAGTGAAAAAAATTCTATATCAAATTAATAGTAAAACATTCCCCTTTTTCCACAATTACAAATAATCCAAGTAAAATAGTTTCAAATCATATCAAATATATCAAAGAATCTAAGCTAAATAATATATCATATATCATATCAAATTCAAAGTAGTACAAACCAAATCATAGGTAAATCATGATAAGGATCACTATAGGTCGGGCTATCTATAACATTCATACCCATACATAGATAATCATACACATCAAATATCTAGAAAATGAATCAAATCTATAGAAAAAAGAACACCCCATCAAGTGAACCTCCAGATAGTTCTAACAAGTCCCTAGAATAATAGGCCTAGTTTGTATAGGAACACCCCATGAGTGAACCACTCAATGGTATCAATAGATGATTCCTATTAGTACACCTTCCACCTAAGTACCCAATGCTTTACATGTGCTATATCTTCCAAACCAATTAATCAAAATATTATTTATAAATCATTTCATAAATCCATTTCAAAACAATTATAAAATGCCTTTTATTTTACCAAAATAAGGGGGAAACCATATTTCCTCAAAAAAAAAATTTCACATATGAAATTAAATCATGAAAATTTAATTGTAAAACAATTTATAAAAATATAGAAATATAGTTCATTAAACATAGTCTAGAGATAGAACCACCTACCTTAAACATGGGTCACACATGCCCTTAACGGGATCCACCAACACAGAATAATGAAAATACAACAATGGAGGCCCTAGAACATATCCTTACATCTAAAAATCAATTAAATAAGAAAAAAATTCAGTAAAGAAGATTAAACAATGCATACCTCATGAAACTCACATGCCATAGAACAACCAACACAAAGTTAAGCCTATAGAGGGTGAAACAACAAAATATCTAAACATGATCAAGAGAATAAACAACACAAGACCAAGGGATATAAAAACGCAGATTAACGATGCTATTGTGTGTAAGGTAAATGAAGAAGAATAAATATCACTTACTTATAAAGATGAAAAAAAACTCCTTGAATGGCCTGAAAGCCTTATTTTTATTGATTTTTGATAACCCCCCTTTCAAGGGATAAGGGGGAACCCTTACAAGGCCCGTAGGCTAAGAGATTACATGACTCATAGGTCTTAGGGAAATATACAGACTATAAATATATGGAAATGCTCCTCCCCATATTCTTCATCATGATGTTAACTCTCCACCTTCAAATGGATTGTTTTACTAGGATTCTTGTGCATACAAAGGCTGGTTTTCAAAAAAAATATTTTTAGCTTCTTCTCTGCTGAATACGCCTGCTCTTGACCCAAAATGAAAATCTATTAAGCATTTTTACACATCTACACCTGATATATATTAATTTCAACAAACATACATCCTTTAAATTTAGGTCATTTCCCCCAAAAAGGATCTCCATCATTGAAAATCACACAACACACCCAAACAAAATGGGAAAATAATACATGAGATGAAAAATAAATGAGAGACTATAATGAGATTTTACAAACACCCCACCATAAGAATTTACATCCCTAGGAAGTCATGTGGAACAATGGTGTTTATAAATATTTAAGACCATGGATCCCTCGTCAATGAATCTATCTCCCATGTATTGTGAGAATATTATCGATGTTACCATAATACAATGAGAAATATAATCAACTTCCCACATAAGACTTTCACATGAGAGTCAGTGATCTTAACTAGTTTCTCTACAATAGATACATCTAGCTCCATATTTATTTCTTCCCAACTCAGAACATGATATGGGTCATGATGGTACGTACAAAGATTAGATATGTGGAAAAAGTAATGAATACTTTTCAATTTAACTATAAATTCCAACTAATAAGAAACCTCCCTAAGCCACTCAATGACCTCAAATTATCCATCATATCTCATATTAAACTTTCCCTATTTTCCATGATGATTGTGACCCATCCAAGGAATTTTTTTAGGAAAAATTGGTCCCAAAAGGAAAAATAAAAAGGATGAAACTAACAATGAACTAATATTTCTTCCAACATTAAGCTATAACTAGACGCTGATGTATACCCTAAATCCTCACCAACATCTCCTGAACGAAACTCGATCATACAATAGATTTCTTTCTCCATCTTCCCAGCAAATAGGTGACCTGCATGGGTGACCATACAAAGCCTCTAAGGGAACCATTATGATCAATTGCAGATAACTATTTTTATAATAATAATACACTAGTTCTAGATGGTTATACCATGATCCACCAAATTCCAAGATACATGAATGGAGCATATACTCTAGGAATTGAATAACATGATAAGTAAGACCCTTTTTTATGGAAAATAAGTTATAATAAAGTTGACCTGAGACCAAATCACCACTTGGATACTCTTCTAAAATTTTGAGATAAAACTAGGATCCCTTTCTGAAACAAGGGTAAAGGGAATCCAATGTAACCTCAAAACCACCTATAAATACAACTTTTCCTGGTCTTTAACTTTAGTGGTGTTCTTGATCAAAATGAGGTGAGACAAATTTTCTAACCAATCAATCACCACCATGATAGAATTACTCCCTTGTTGATTCCATGGTAATACAAAAACAAAGTCTATAAAAACCTTTTCCCATTTCCAAATTGGCTTCAGAATAGGCTGGAGAAACCCAAAATGTTTAAGATGCTCCACCTTTATCTTTTGGCTAGTGTACTAGTGGGTCACATAATCTATAATTTCATACTTCATACATGACAAATAGAATCACCACCACATGTCATAATACATATTTATAGTGACTATATTAATTGACCATCATGAACTATTACAGTTAAAAAAATATATCCTCACAAATTCTAGGATGAAAAACTAATTCCCAAAATGGAGAATATCATTTGAAAGAAGTGACCAACTAGAAATGGTCTCACCAACATATAAGGTTTCTAAAATTTCCATGAACTCAACATCCTACTACTAATCCTATCAAATATGTTTAAAGAGATATGATCATAACTAAAGACTGGTCAGAAGAATACCTAAAATATTCTTCTAAGCATCTAGGTTCCACTGGATGAAGATCCCCATATGGTTCCACTCCTCCTATGATTACATAATAGCCTTTGGTGGAACTTTCTTACTGAGAGATTCTATAATGAAATTCTCCTTCCCCATATTGTATTTAATGTTGATGTAAAGAATTTGAAGGTATTCCACCCACTACCTCTATATGAGATTCATGTCTTTTTTAGAAAAGATATTGTTTAGACTCTTATGGTTAGAATAAACTCTGTATGAGATTCATGTCTTTTTTAGAAAAGATATAGTTTAGACTCTTCATTATATCAAACTCTTGAATTCATAAATAAGGAAATATCTAATTCATGAGTGGGATAATTATTCTCATGTGGTCAAAGTTGGGGAGAAACATAATCAACCACATGATTATCCTGTATAAGCATGCAACCTATACCAACACATAAAGCATCATAGAAAACCACATAACCCATATCGGGCTTAGGTAAGATAAAAATAGGAGATGATGTTAGAAGTTGTTTCATCTCATTGTAAAATTACTCACACTTTGAATCCCATATAAATTTCACCCCTTTCATGGTAACTTCAGTCAACGGTGATTCAAAATTTTAAAAATACTTGATGAAATGTCAGTAGTATCCCGAAAGACCAATGAAACTCTAAATCTAAAATACATTCCTTGACTCTTCCCATAACAAGACAGCCTTTACCATCTTAGGATAAACTAATAATCCATTCTCAGAAATAAAATTCCCCATGAAATTCACTTATTATATCTAGAAGCTACATTTGAAAATCATTCCATTCAAATGGTGACTCCTCAGGATCTCTAGAACCAAACTCCAATGATGCTCATGATATTTATCAAATATAAAATAAACCAATTTATCATCCATGAACACTACCAAAAAAATTCGTGATAATCATGGAATATATAATTCATAAAATCCATGAAAAATATAGGAACATTAGTCAGACCAAAAGGTATCATAAAATATTCATAATGGCTATACATGATCCTAAAGGATGTCTTCAGTATATCAGACTCATGAACTCTATTAATAACCCAACCGAAGATCAATATTCAGAAACCTATTTCCCCTTTAACTAGTTAAAAAAACCATCGACCTAAGGAAATAGATAATTATTCTAGACTATTACTTGGTTCAACATCCCATAGTCCCCAAAAAATCAGAGTGAACCATATAACATCTTGGAAAGAAGAACATAGGATGCCCAAGGTGAAACACTTGGGAGAACAAAACCTTTTTCCATTAAATCATTCAACTGAATATTAATCTCTTTAAAATCCATATATTCCATATGATAATAGGGTATCATGATTGAAAGTGTATCTGGAACCAGATTAATCATAAACTGTACCTCTATATTTGAAGCAAGATTGGAGAATCCATCTAGGAAAACATCAGGAAAATCCCTAAAACCCAAGGGATTATTACCAAAAAAGAATCAACTTCAGGATCAAATGTAACAGTTTAAAAACTCTCATGAGATCTGGATTGGAAGGTCCTGAATGACTAGAACATAGATCCCACTCTCTCTGAAACACCTAATATATCCCATCATCCATACAAAATGAAACACGATGATGAAAAAAAATAAAGCTCAACATGATGAGTGATAATCCAATCCATCATGATGATGATGTAAAATAAATAAATATCAGGAACTAGGAAATCCTAGACTAACTCCACATCATCTATGGATATATAACAAGGAGTCCATTGAAACCCCTTCCCTTTCCTCTTCCCAATAGGTTTAACTAACTCTATAAAAAAGTATGTGATCTATATTTTATATTTTAGAATATCCAAAAAACATGAATATATAAATGAGTGAGAGGAACCTATATCAAATAAAGTAGTCACCACAGAATATATAATAAATATTATACCTTTCACTATCACTGGAACCACATCTACCTCTACCAAAAACTCATTCACTATGTGAAGGTACTTCACTCATGAGGCCTGTAGATGGATCCTTATAGAATTTGAAGCATCTGAATACACTACAATATCCTTTAAATCTGAATATCCTCAACCATAAAGAGTCATAGACATAGATAGAATAAAAATTCTATAGATGGAAATAGCGTCCATAATTTTTACATATCTTCAAAGGTGCGAAACAAGAACATATGGTGTGCCCAAACTTTCCACACTAAAAAAATTAAATGGTAAATTACTAGATATAACTAAAGGTGAAGAGAAGGTCCACTACTGAGAACCACCACTACCACTCCTGTGATGATAATGAAAATTACACTTCCACCCTCACACACCACTAAAGCTACCACTGGGTGTAAGAGAATGGAAAAACAACAAACTTTTCCTACTACATCCATATCTTCCCTCATCACCATGTATAATTTTTCTATATAGGTAGAAATATTCAACATAAATACTCGTGATATGGTTTTTAGTCAAAAACCCTATAGGTACTTCTGAGCCTTCATATGTTCATTATTTACTACCTCCAAATCAAAATGAACATGCTCAGTGAACTAATTGTTTTATAAAGGCACCAAAGAATCTCCCTGCTGTAAGGATAGGAACTCTAGATACTTTTACATAATCAGTGACATTGGAAAAAATTTATTTAAGAAGTGGTTCTTGAAACCCTTCTATTATAGGCACACATGTCTATCTACCTCTACCACAGAATCGCTCTATAACTTACTGAGACCTTGAGTCTGAATGTCAGGAACTTCACCATGATATTCTTAGGTTTATCCAAGAATTTAAAGATTTGATTGATCTTTTCCAGCCAGTCCTCCGCATCTTGAGGTTAATTTATACCCTTTATGGATGGTTTCTTCTCACGTAAGAACTTTAATGACCGATCCATTTCTCCCACAACTCTTGGATGTACCTTAAAAAATATGTTATGGAATTTAGTGACATTGTAGTCTATAACATGAACTACCTGCATGATATCCTCAATAAGATTCTAATCTAGTGACAGATTACCCTATGGATCATCCATTAAAACCTCTTAAGGAACCCATGGAAGGAATCTCAGAGGCTTACCACTGCACACCAAAATAGAAGAAATGATCAGACCACAGGATTATCGCAGTTCAAACTTGAAAAACCTAAGAAAAAAATGAGATTAAGATCAAGGACTAAGAGTAATATAAACACATCCCATTATCCCATGGTAACTTGAGTATCCTCACAGAAAGGGTTGGCCAAGAACTCACCTCAACCTACAAATCAAGTCCAAATAATCCTATCTCATATCTACAAAATTTCCAAAAAATGAGCATAACCATGCCTCTAATACCAAACATTGATGAACCCGACCTAGATACCCTATCAAATTGGTACCCAACCCGAACCATCACATGACCGAATGGAATTATCAATCCCCATGGGATGACGACTAACACTTGAGCATCTATAAGAACTAGGGGGAACGATTTCACACAACTTGAAGTTGAAAACATGGAATAAATATACTTATAATAAAGAAGAAATATAATAGATAATATGAAATATATGTCATAACAAAAAATTAATAAAAGATGCAATACAACCCAAAATTAGCCATATAATCACCAAGGGAAAATTCCAACGTCAAAGGATAACTAAAAGTGAAATAGATACTCTATATGATATCATGGAAAAAATACAACCGTCTGTCCACCATCTACCCATATATAGATAATAGAAACCTCACTGCCTTACTAAGCCATTTTTTCTTTCCCTACATTGAAAGAAATAATAATGTCTAAGCACCACCGAAGGGGTGTGTAGGGTGTGAGCTAAATAGGTCCAATAGGACCCCACCTAGGTGTTCAATAAAAAGTCTCTATACATTAATTTGAACACACACAACTTTAAATAAAATAAGTCATTCTAATTAGTTAAATAGTTTTTATATAAAAAACATGGTTAAACATTCCACTTTTTTCATGGTTTTAAATAATCTAGTTAAAATAGTTTTAAATAATATCACATATATCAGAGTAGTCAAACAGAAGAATGTATCACATATCATATCAATCCAAAGTAGTACAAAAAAAGCAAAATTAAATCACACCAAGGATAACTGCAGGCCAAGACAACTATAAAAATCATACCCCATAATAGACAATCACTCACATCAAATCGATAGACATATGCATCAAATCTATAGAGCAATGTAATATCCCAAAAATTGAACCACCACAAGTCTAATAAGTCCTTCGAACAATGGGCTTAGGGATAAGAGGAACACTACATGAGTGAATCAACCAATAGTATCACTAGATAGGGTCAATTTCTACACCTTCCATATAAGAAACCAAGGCTTCAAATGTACTACATTTTCCAATAAAAATCATCAAAACAATTCTTTGAAAACCATTTCGTAAATCCATTTCAAAATGATTTGAAAATTCCATTTATTTTAAGAAAATAAGGGGAAAACCCTCTTTATTCAAAAACCATTTTCCCACACACAATTCAATCATTCCAATTAATTTATAAGAGAGTTTATAAAAAAAATCAATACAACTCATCCAAAATAGGCTAGAGATGGAACCGCCTTCCTCAAACTCAGGTCGCACATGCCCGCAACAGTATCCACCAACAGGAAAGAACTAAAAGACAACAATGGATGTCCTAGAATCAATGCTTACATATTAGAATCAACTCATCAATAAAAATGGTCAGTGTACAAGATAAAACAAAACATACCTTTGTTGATGCATATGTATTACTTCTTAATTTTCTAATACTTTAGTTTTGGAAATCACAAAAACTATCTTAAAACATGTTTACTATATTTTTATGCCCAAATTATTTTAGTATTTTTTTGTAGAAAACATTTTCTTTTTCCATACATAGAAAAATTTATATTTTATTATAAATATGATATTACTATTCTTTATTATGAACATTAGATCGAGTATGTGTTTAGTTATTAGATTTACCTTTTATTAGATAAGGAGTTAGAGTATTGTATTATCTTTCATACTAACAAAATTCATGACCATCAGAATGATACTGGTACCAAAATAATCCAACTGACTCTCATTAGTATTATTGTATTGAAAATTGATAAGGAACTCTATGATACCAACCCAAGTTTATAATCATAATACATATACTTATTTATATCATAAGTAATAACTTTAATACTATAATGGTGTTAAAAAAAGGACATCATAAATTTAGTTACATATGACATGTCAAGTTCCAGCAATCTGAGACCATTACAAAAAACATAGAAATATGACTATTGGTTATTTGCCTATAAATAACGATTCATTTGAAGAGTTTGGAGAAAATTTCATTCTCAACTCAAATAGTCAGAAGATTTATAAGATTTAATTTATTGTTTTTAGTATTTGTAGTTATTCATAGAGTTGGTAGTTCTAGGGAAGCCTTTTCATAGATGTTTCCTTAAGAAAATTTTCATTTATAATCATGTATGATCATTGTTATAATTAAGGGATTCCTAGGATAGGAAAATAGAAAATCTAATCCATCAGATCAAGGGATTAGTAGGATATGAAGATAGATCCAATAATTTCATCGAGGGATTTATAAGATTGGAAGACATATCTATTCCCATCATCTATCAAGTGATTTCCTAGTAAGGAAAGAAAATTTTTACAGTAATTATAAAATAGTAAATACCTTTAGTCAAGGTTATTGATAACTTTACTATTAATGTTAAGAGAGGTAAATCATTTAATATTTATTTTAAGTCATTATTACTACTATTATCTATTTTATTCCTTGTTTATAAAAATTTCTATTCCACTGTGCAAGTAATAAAAATTTAGTCATCAGTCTCACCTTTCTATTATATTTATTTTATCAGTATAAATTTTATTACGATAAACATACTTTGATGTAGCATCACGCCTTGAGTTCCACTGAACTGGGACCCGAGACAGTGGGATACAAGAACTCAAGCACATCTCCCCAAATGCCAAAGGCTGCCGACTAGAAGTGTGGGACATTAGTAAGTCTATGAGGAGACTATTCCCTCATAGGATAAGTTATTACACAACAATAAGTAATATATGAACAAGTAGTTGAATCATAGAGATAAATCATACAACAACAGAAGTAGATAAATGAACCAAGATAATAAATAATAATAAAGTAAAGTTAATAGTTATAAAAGATATAATGTTTATTTCAATGTATAATTCTAGAAGTAAATAAATAAAAGTGCAGGGGTAAGGGTTACAAGCATAGAATTCAGGTTAAAAAAACTATCAAAAGACTAAAAAATTCCAAAAAACATCTCAACTGAGGCACGACTCTCAGCCCCTAAAGCTCCATCCAAGATAGAAAAGTATTCAAACATTATAAGTAACATGATTCCCATTATCTCTACCTACAAGCATAAAGTATACTAGGGTACCAAACGGCACCCGAGCAGGGTGTGAGATATAATCATAGTAGGCCGGCACCCATGGTGTCTAAACCTTTCCATTTCATGCTATAGACAAATAAAAATGTGTCATATATAATAAATGAAATAAATGTGAATAAATAAAAAAAATTATAACTTGGTCTAGGTTCCTAAGCAACATTTATCATATACCACCTTCTTCGGCCTAAGTCAGAAATCTAAATGAGATACATGGTAAAGAATAATATATATAGAAAGTCCTAAGTAAAAAAGACATGAAAAATTAAAGAGAATACCCCCAAGATTGTGATTTGGTTTGAGATTTAATCCATATGTCAAAATGTGTCTCCCTTGGGCGGGGATTCTTTCACTGCTTGTTTCCATCGGCGGATCTCAAGATTAGGGCATGGAGTTCTGGTTCCATGTTTCTAAAACCGGGATGGCTTCATCTGCACAAATGGTCACTTGACTTTAATGTCTCGAATGCAAAAAATGTCTTTGCACAAGTATGGGTGCGTCTTCATGGTCTTAATTGGGTTCTTTGGCATCCAGAGATCCTGCATGATATTGGAACGACAATTGGAACTCCCATCCGCCTTGACAAGGAAACAACTGATGTCAGATTTGGGCACTTTGCTAGAATGCTGGTGGAAGTTGATCTCAGATCCACTCTCATTGATACGGTAACTCTTTCTATTCCGTCTGATCAAATTCAAATTGATGTTGAATATGAAAAGATGCCTCTTTTCTGCACTAAATGCTTGATTGTGGGGCACTCTTTGGAGTTGTGTCGGAAAAACAACTCTTGTAAAGAGTGTGGGATGCGAGGACACCCCTCCAATCTCTGTCGAAAAAAGGATACTTTGAAGGAATTGTCCTCTCCAAAGCATGTCACCAAGGACAGCGACCCTCCTATGAAGGCAGTCCCTGATGTGCCGACTCCTTCAAAGGGCAAAGGGTTGATTGTTGATTCTACTCCGAAAAGATCATATAACGGCCCTTCCAGAGATCAGGAGGTTATCACTTCTGATAATTTGATCCCTGACTCTCACCAGGTTGATGTTTATAATCAGGTTGATGTGCATTTACATGTTGATTATCATCATGAAATCCAGAATCAATTTCAGATATCTGAGTTACATGAGGAATGGGGGAACATTTCTGAAGATGAACAGGGGAGGGTGTGTACACCGATCAGGGTCTCGGGCAATGGTGACAAGTCAAAGACTACTGAGAAAGGAAGAGCGGAGGAACCCACTCCTGGAGTTGGGGACCTAACCCTCTGCAAAGGGGGTGCCTCTCATGTTGAGACCAAGGGAAGAGGTATGGATGCAACTACGATATCATATAGTGATATTGTCCGAGGAGAAAAGAAAAGAGGCTCTGACAGTGAGGGTGTCAGATCTGCCCCTGTTTCAAGGAAACCAAGGAAGGACTACTCTGCAGTTCCGAAGACCGTGACCACTAGGGCATCTGCCAAGAAGGAGATTGAGAAGCTATCAAAGGAGCAGATGGACAAACGGAAGATCTATAAGAAGCTTCTTAAACAATACGAGACCCAATCAGAATGGGAATCAGCTGATGCTGATGACACGATCAGGTATGGGGGTGGTGACTATGAATGTTTTGACTTGTAATCTCTCTCTCTTCTTTCTCCTGTTTCTGCACTTTTATTTTATTAATAAATTTGGTGGTCCAAGCTTGCTTGGATCGGACTTTCTGGGTATAAGTAAACTCTATGATGTATAAATAAAAGAATCATAAGCATTTATATTTTAACTATCAATTTTAGAGGTGGAGTCTAGGACCATCCTCAAGGTATTACTATGGTAAATCCATTTAAAAAATAAAATTATATAGAGCCTATCCTAGGTGATCCTTTTGAAAGTAAAAGTATCGCTCGTGGTATTGTAACTATGAATCCATCCTAGGTATCATATGTGATGGACTGAGTATCAGCCAAGGATTGGTGTAGCTATTTTGACAATGTGTCCATCCTTGTCTTCCCCTTAGGGAACTGGTATCACGAAGTAGTATAGTAAAAATCCCAGGGAAGCCCTTACCTGGAGATCCTAAAACAATGCTTTCCCAACATGTTGTATAGTAATCTATCAAGCACAGAGAGTCCAATTTTGCATTCTTAATATGGTCCCATGTTCTCTCCCCAACCCTATTTCATTTAAAACAAGAGGCCTATATATCACTAAAAAGTAATTCATGATTTCATCTAATCAATTAACCATTTAATTCCATGAGAATACTAATTATTAAATACCAATAGGCACAACTAATAATAATAACACAATATTTAAAAAATAGGAACTTTATCAATGTAATAAGATACAACAACATTTAATAACAAAAAATCAAGATAAGAATTATAACGATAATTAATTTTGGAAAAAATAAAAGGAAAACTAAATTCATGGTTTATGATTCATCCTAAATAATTTATTCAATTTAAAACATGAACCCTAATTATCTCACGTGAACACATAAATGATAATTTAGATATTCAAGGCCAAAGTTAAATTGTCCTACTATGTCGGCACACCCAAAGAGTTGTCCAATGGCATGAAAACAACCTAGGAAGGGGTTTTCATTAAATAGATCACACAAATATCAATGAAAAACAGTTTAATTAAATTAATACACATTATTTTGGGATTCACCGGTAGACACCGATGAATGGAACAATAGTTTGAATTGAACAAAGAAACAAAACGACAAGAAACAACATAGGCACCCTACATTATAGTCGTAGTATATCCCACATCCCATGAAAACCTTTTATTTGACCTAAAACAGAAGGAAAAAAGGATTAAAAAACCCCAATTTTAAGTGAAAATATTCCACAAAAGATTTCATGATGAAGAGAGGATGAAACCCAATATTAATTTATGTGGATTATAAGCCTTACTGATAGGTTCAAAATGCTTCTTATAGCATTGAAAATGAAGAATAATCAGAGGTGTAGTAGGCTTCTAAAGCAGAGGAGGGGGGTGGTGCACCACCTAGATAGGGGGAGACACACAAGAGGAGAGGGAGATAAGGGAGGATGAGGAAAGAAAATAAAGTAAAGGAATAGACGAGAGAAATCAATAAATAAATATGGAAAAAATAAAATAAAATACAAATAAAATAAAAGGGAAGGAGAAAAAATAATAATATTAATAATAGTGGGTTTATCCCATTTTAATTATATTCACTTTTCTTATAATCAATTATTATTTTATTATTTATTTTTATTCCTTTTAAATTTATTTTTATTTCTTTAAAAAAATTATTTCTTATAATACTTTATGTTAATTTTTAACCCAAAACATTACTCTAGGGATCAGTGTATTATTTTTCATAATCCCGGGCAACCATAAAAAATGTTATTTGCTACTTGGGACCTACAAAAGACCGCACATGCATGTTCCTTGGGTCTCTTTAAGGAATTAGCATAAAACAATTAAATGGTTCATTCCTTGGTAAAATCCAATACATTACAACCTCAACTCTTTAAGACAACTCATCCCTACGTTTCCCTTTTTAGGGTAGTGGAATGTCATTTGAGAAGATTTCAAGCCACTACATACACAAATTTGTCTCCCACTCCCAGGTCTTGTTGTGAAAATGTCCATGCTGCCATAGCACTCAGACCCTTGGAAAAGAACTACCTAGAAGAAACTTCATGCTATGATTGATGATACGAATAGGACGTTCCTCAAAGGATGAATCCACTTCAAGCTCAATTTCATCAGGATTAAATGAATGAGATGATTCAGGATGATACTGTCGAAGTCGAGTTACGTGGAAGACATCGTGCATGGAATGATACATCTATGATAATAGAAACTGATAGGATACTGGCTCAACTCTCTCCACTATCATAAACAACCCAACATATCTTGGAAGTAACTTCCCTTATCTCATTATTCACTAATTACCCAACCTCAACTAAACACGTAGAAAGACCCGATGTCTCACCTCAAAGTCCAAAAGTATACATTGATGATCGATACAAGACTTCTATCTGGACTAATCTATAACCATAAACTTATGAATAAACTGGACATGATCAGAAGTATCCTAAATGAGATGAAGACCTAGAAACGATTCCTAACCTACTTCGATCTAGAAAAGTGGTGAACGAATCTGTCTACAATAGAGGGCCTCATATAGATCCATTTGAATTGTCTCATTTAAGTTGCTATTTTTGGAAAAGTAAACTAGAGGAATATGTTTCTCCCAAGAACCACTAAAATCAAGGATACACACCCAAAACATATTCTCTAATATCCTAATGGTCTGGTCAGACTGCCTATCAGTTTGTGGGAGAAATTTAGTACTTAAAATCACATGTTAACCCAATGCCTTCTGAAACCCTTTCTAGAATTACAATGTGAAATGATAATCTTAGTATGACATGATATAATGGGGAATTCCATGAATTCAAACTATCTCTAAAATATAAATCCTCCATAAATCATCAACAGAGAAGGTCTATTAGATAGGTAGTAAGTCCATGAAATTGATCAACCTATCGACGATCACCCACACTGCATCGCATCCATGAGGAGATCTCAGTAAGCCTGTAATGAAATCCATAGTGACATCATTATATTTACACTCAGGATTGGGAAAAGGATATGTGATTCCTGTAGGTCACTGGTGATCTAACTTCACCTGATGAAAGGTGGAGCATTGGGTAATGAAACCCACTATTTGCTTCTTCATAGCAGTACACCAATATTGACGATGCATATCTCTGTACATCTTGGTAAGTCTAGGATGAACTACCCAAACAGAGAAATTTCATTCCTTCATCATCTCTTTACAAATATCAGAAGGCACCGATACACATCAAAAATAGAGTTGAGTTTCCCTGATATCAAAAAACCAACCAGGAGGGAGGTTCTCTCCTATGATTCTCTCCCTCAAAACGAGCCACCTATAATTAGATAACTTTCACATGAATACTCTCTCTAAAAGAGAATACGTCACTGCTAGAGACACTAGAACTAGTTGTGAGAATTTCTCCTAAACCTTTAGATTTATATTATAAAACAAGTCCATAATCTTCCTCTCAATGCTGGCTACCTGGATGGATTGTTTCTATAGTTTTTAGCTCAAATCATCAGCCATGAAATTACCCTTACTAGGTGTATAATCATGATCAAAGTAGAATGATTGCAAGTATTTGACCCACCCACACTACATCAAATTTATGTCTTGCTATGTGGAGATATATTTCAAGATTTTATGATCCATGTAAATAAATAACCTCTCTCCCAATAGTTAGTGTGTCTGACTTCATAAAACATGAACCAAAACTACTAATTTGAGGTCGTGAGTAGGATAGTTCCACTCATGATGCCTCAGCTGGCAGGATCCATAAGCCATGGCTTGATCACCCTACATCTGAGCTACACCCAGTTTGACTCCTAAAGAATCAAAATAAATAGTTTAGCTTATTTCTGGATCAGACAGAATCCAGATCGAAGCTGTCATGAGTCTTCCCTTTAACTCATAATAATATTTCTCACCAACTTCTTACTAGATGAACTGAACTCCCTTCTTATTAAAGTCCGTAAGAGGCGCTACTATGTGGGAGAAATCCTTGATGAAATTCCTATAATTTCCAGGAAGCCCTAAGAAGTTGATTATGTCAAAAAAATTATTGGGATGCTCCCAGGAAACAACTACACTCACCTTATCTTGGTTGACTGATACACCTACCTCAGATATGATATGACCCAATAAGTGAACCTTATTGATCCAAAAGTCGCATTTACTGAGCTTCATGTATAGGTGGTTCCCACTTAGTGTACTCAAAATGATCTTAAGATGGGTTTCCTGTTCATGTCTAGAGCGACAATACACCAAGATGTCGTCTATTAAGGCTACCATAAAGGAATCACTATATGGGTGTAAAACCTTATTCATCAGCGAAATGAAAAATACTGGCGCATTCGTCAGACTGAATGACATATCAAAAAACTCATACAAGTCTTACCTACTTTGAAAATATGTACATGTTATATCTAATGTTCACACACGCACATGATGATAGCCCAACCCTAGATTGATATTGGATAAAATAGTTTCTCCTTGGAGATGGTCGAAGATTCCATCTATACGAGGAAACAAGTACCAATTCTTTATCGTAAGCCAGTCCAGTCAGTGGTGATCCATGCAAAATATATGGGTACAATCTAACTTCTTGGAAAAAAGAGCTGTTCAACACCCACGATGATGTGCTAGGTCTGATAAAACCCTTATCCTCAAGATCTTAAATCTACTTCTTGAGTTTTTTAGCTCTATTGGTGCCATCCTATACTGAGGAATGGACACTAGTGCCGCACCTAGGACTATCTCAATAGTGAACTCAAATTTCCTAAAATGACGTAATTTGGAGAAATAGTCATGGAATAAATCATTGAAATGATCCACAATGGGAGGGAATTAGACTAATTATGATCCCGAATTTCTCATAAAGAGACTTTATAGATGAGCTTTCACTCTGCCTAGCCTGGAATGCTAGGTCCAGCTCAATCTTCCTAGATATCCCATTATCCCTTTTGTATATACATGCTGCCCTCGGTTATTATGAAGGACACTCAAAAATGATAGAAAAAAACTTAGGAATGATAAAGAATGAGATAGGCCATACCGAGAATGAAATCAAAGCCACACATATTGAGGATGAATAAATTCTAAAAGAAATGGTACCTTCCTATCTCAAGGTGAAACTCTTAGTACTGACGTATTCCCTCTATTATGACCCCAAAAAGAGTGTCGAGAGAAATAATTCCATAGTAGTAATTGATATAAAGACCCAAAATTTAAATAGTCATAGGATATATGAAAGAGTGTGATGCACTAGTATGAAAAAGGGAAGAAACTAAAGTAGAGGCTACAAGGATAATACCTCTAACCATAGAGGGCCCTAGACTCTACTATATTAGAGTTAGATTCACTACATACATATGTAATGGACCCTGGACCTAATATGCTTCCTAACTAGAATGAGCAGGTCCACTCTATGGACACTGGTGTTCTGTAACTTGATTGCCACAACCATGAACTCCACTACCTTGGGTCGATTGGATGGTGGAAAACAAACTCCCAACCTAACCTGGATCCATAGATCCTATACCTACTAGAGGCTCTGGAAGAGATCCCCAACCAATGGATGCAGAATGAAAAGAATGAAATAAAATCTAAAGGTGACCCATATTTCTGCAAGATCAACACTCCATTGGGTTCCTCATACATTGTCTCTTCTTATGGTTGATCCTATTGCAATGGTGACATATGATAGTGCTGTTAGTATGTGTCATTTGGATGGAATTTCCTCCATATTCACCCTCAAAACAACACTTCTTACTTCATGAAGAACTATTACCCTACCTCAGAACTAAACCACCCTGAATCATATGATCAACTTCCCTGAGATTTCCTTCTATAATTAGGGCCTGATTCACAATCTCTATAATGGATTCCAAATGAAATACATTCACCTTTGAGCAGATAGCATATCCAAGTCCATCCTCAAAGAAACTCGCAGTTGTCTATGTATCATCAGTCATATATAGAGAAAAACATTGGAGCTTAGTTAAGTGAGTTAAATAATCTAACACTGTCATAGATCCCTACTGAAGATGTAAGAACTCTCTGGAATAATCTTCTCTCAGATTCTATGGAAAAATTGATCTAGAAAGCTATCTAGAAGTCTTCCCAAACCATGTATTGGTGTTGGTCTACCTAATAAATGGAATCCCACTAATGCTTGGAAGAGCCACAAAGCATAAAGATAGCATGTTTGACCCTACACTATGGATTCATATCAAGATGGTTGAAGTAGATTTTATAGATTCTATCCATGAATCTATAACATTTGGAACGCCATCCCTTGAGAAAGTGGGAGGATACTTTCCTAGAATGTACCGGGTAAGCTCTTCAATAGTTACGGTAGGCTTGGGAAAACTCTTAACTAATTGTATGAACTTGAGAAGATTATCCCTAAAATGGGAATCAATTCCTAATGGAAGATCAGAAGGATGTACCACATGAGGCACTAAGAGAGGCACTAAAGGAGGTTCTACAGGTGGTTCCAGACCCACTAACTTTGGAATGTGCTCATTGCTACTGTTCTGGCATACGACATGAAGACTTCACGTGAAATTGTTCTAAAATTTCCAAACACACACCTTATATAAGATTCTATGGATGTTGTGGTAAACAATTAAAGGAACAATAAGAAAAGGGTAGGTGTAAGGCCTCCCTAAACACGACATAGTAGGTAAGTAAAGTTAATAAAGAGGGTAGATACACTGCCTGGCTCTATGTTTTACACAATAGATATCCCTCTCCCAGAACTGGGTCTAGATATAAAAAATAATTATTTTATAAAAAACAAATACAACAAGATATTACAACTAAACACAAAAACACTCACATGAAAACAATATGATACATGATGAATATAGATATAGCATGGAAATATGTGTTCCATTTTAATCCCTATATTGCCTAATATGATACATGTAAATGAAATTATGTAATGTAATCTAGCTTCAATAGTAAAAAACATCATCATAATAACATTAATACCAGTATCAGTATAAGACAAATGGATCATCTAATAGTGAAGTCATATCAACAATATATGGTATAATCAATAATTAAAATCCCCAACCCAAGAAATTTGGGGTTCCCATGTACATGGGTTAGCTATGTACACAAAAAAGGTAAATTCAAAATTCCTATGTCCTAGTTTCCTATCTAACCCAAAGAGTAAGATAAAATTGTAAAAACCTTCTTTGATACGACTTTGTAGTATCCTGTCTGAGTGCCACTGAACCGGGCCCCGAGATGGTGGGCCACAAGACATCAAGCACATCTCTTCAAATTTCGGAGACTACCAACTAGTAGTGAGGACCTTAGGTAAGTACTTGGGGAGACTATACCCTCATAAGATTAGGTATTACATAGCAGTAAATAATATATGGACAAGCAATAGGAGAATAGAGAAAAGGAAGATTGTAGAAAAAGAAAATAAATAAATTAATAGAAAAAAATAACTATAGAAGTTGGATAGTCATAAAAGATACCATGATGATGTCAATGTATGATTCAAAATGTAAATAAATAAAAGTACAAGGTTATAGGTTACAAGAATAGATTTCATGATAAGAAAAACTACCAAAAGGCCAAGAACTTCCACACTGTATCTCAAGAAAGGCTTGTTCCTCTGCCCCCAAAGCTCCATCCAAGACAAAAAATAAATCAAACATCTGAATAATCACACTTACCGTTATCCATAATTGTGAGCATAAATTCCACTTGGGTACCAAATAGTGCTCGAGCAGGGTGTGAGATATAATCTTAGTAGGCCAACACCCATGGTCTCTAAACCTTTCCGTTTCATGTTGTAGACAAATAAAACTGTGCCATATATAATAAATGAAATCAATTTAAATAAATAAAAATAATTGTAACTTGGTAAGGGTTTCTAAGTGGACACCCATCCTATACCACCTGCTTCGGCCTAAATCATAAATTTGAATGTGATCCCTAGTAAAGAATAATATATATGCAAGGCCTAAGTAACATGACATACCAATGTAAAGGGAATTCCCCCAAGATTGTGATTTGTCTTAGGTTCTAATCTATATGTCAAAACAAGGAGCACTAAAGGCACAAGAGATTTATTACAGAGCCTAAGGTAACTATATGTTGTATTAATAAAATCATCAACATCATTTATATTAAAAAAATCAATTTTATAGGTGGAGTCTGAGTCTGTCTCTGACGTATCACTATGGTACATCTATTAAAAATATCCAATGCCACCAAGACCCTCCAAGGAAATCCTTTAGAAAGTCTAAGTATCCATCATGGTATGGTAACTATGAATTCTTCCCTGGTATCACACTTAAGGGACCGAGTATCAGTCAAGGCTTGGTGTATCTATTTTTCCAATGAGTCTATCCTTGGATTCCCCTTAGGGAACTGATATCACCCAATAGTATAATAAAAATTATTCGAAATCCCCTGCATGTAAAGCCTAAAACATTACTTTTCTAGTGCATTTTATGGTAACCTATTGAGCACGGAGAGTCCAATTGTGGGTTCTTAATACGGGACCCACATTCTCTCCTCAGCCATATTTCATTTAAACCAAAAAGTGAGGAATATATATCATAGATAAAACATTTATGATTACAACCATTTAATTAACCATTTAATTCCCTGAGTATACTAATTATTCAAGCCCAATAGTCATAGCTAATAATAATAATACAATATTAACAAAACCGGCCCTTTATCAGTGTAAGTATAGGAAACAAAATTTACTAATATCAAAGAATTTCAAGACTTATAAAATAAATTACTTAGGGGAAAAAATTCAAAGGAAAACCAAATTCATTGTTATGATTCATCCTAAATAATTTATTCAATTTAAAACTTCAAACCAAATTATCACACAAGCACACATAAATGATAATTTAAAGATTTAAGGCCAAAAAAATCAACCTATTATGTTGACACACCCAAACGGGTTTCCAATGGAATGGAAACAACCTATTAAGGGGTTCTCCTTAAAAAAGGTCACAATGATCAAGGGAAAATAGTTTAAGTAAATTAATATGAATTATTTTGGGATTTACTGATAGGCACTGATGAACAACACGATGATGCAAATTGAAAAAACAAAAAAAATGATGAGAAATAATATATTACCCTACCTCGTAGTCTTAGTATATACCATGTTCCATAGTAACATTTAATTTGACCTAAAATAGAAGAAATAAGAGGATTTAACAAAAACCCCAATTTCAAGTAAAAATATTTCATGGAATATTGCACGAAAGAGGGAGGATGAAACCAAAAATTAATTGGTGTGAATGATAAGCCACACCGAGAGGTTCTCAATGCTTTTGATGATGTTGAAAATTGAGAAAAATTGGAGGTACAGAAGGCATATGAAGTGAAAGTGGAGGGTGGTGCACCACCTCGACAGGGGGCGCGACACACAAGAGGAGGAAAAAAAATAAACGAAAAAAATTGAAGGAAAAAATATGGAAAAAAATAAAATAAAAATAAAATAAAAGGGAAATAGAAAATAAATAATAATAATAATAATGGGTTAATCCCATTTTAATTATTTTCACTTTTCTTCTAATCACTTTTTATTTTATTATTTTTTTTATTCCTTTATCATTTTTTTTGATTTCATAAAATTTAATTTATTTATCTTAATAATTTTAATTACTTTTTAACCAAAATAATTATTCCAGGGCATGGTGGATTATTTTACATAATCCCACGAAACTATGAAAAAATTTTATTTACTACTCGAGACCTGAAACAGACTGCACAAGATTGTGCAGGTCGCTTTAAGGAATCAATATAAAAAATTAAATGGTTCATACCTTGTTAAATTTTGGGATTTTACATTTGATATTTATGATATCCATTAGTATTTTGATCTTGAATATAATAATTGGACTAAATCTGATTCTGATAAATTTCCTTTAAGATTCTTTGTGTTTTTTCTTGTTTAAAGGATTTTTATTTAAAATTAACTACCTCTTGTAATTATGTCCATAATTAGATACTCTTATGATCCTATAATTGGTATCAAAGCAGTGTTCTACTACTTATATACTTGCCTAGTTTTTATTTATTCTATTTTTCTTACATTGTTTAAGTTTTGTTAGAATCTTTTTATTTATAAACTTTTTTACACTAACATGTACTTGGGGAATGTTTTTGTTATTTTAATACAGAAGTTATAAATATTGGATCTCTTGATAATTTGAATCATATTTAACCACCTGTATTTTATGGGAATTAATATGAATATGTTAGAGATAAAATGAAGACTTTAATGATTAACAAAGGGGTTGAAAACCTATTGATGATTATGGTAAAATATAAGATTCTAGATAAGGTATTTTCTTCTTTAAAAAATAATGATAAGAAGTAATATCAATTGAATTAAAAAGATATAAACACTTTACTATGTTCTATGACTGGGAATATCTATAATAAAAATTCTTCTTGTGAAGATAAAAATAATATATGGAGTAAATTGTAAGTTAAACCATTTTGTACATGTAAAGTTATTAAAACTACAAGATATTTGATTAGAGATGATTACCAAGTTTTTTATTTTCTACTTGGAGATACTGTTGCAAATATGCATCAAAGATTTATGAAAATTATAATTTTTTTACAATATCTTGGATAAAAGGGACTTGATGATGAGGTTGTTGTTGAAAATTTTATTGATATTATCACTAATGAGTGGGAATCAAAAAGAATAGTTTAGGATGATATGAGTAATTTTAAAAGTATTACACTTTATTATTTGATTATTACCCTTATATAGTATGATGGTATAAATAAAATAGAATATAAGAAATATAAATTAAAAAAATTATGGTGTTGATTTTTCTATAACATCTAATGTACCTTCTAAAAGTTTATGAACTGATAAAGTTATACAATCTTTGAGGAAGAATAAAGTTGTTATTATGTCAGATTCTATCACATCAAAACATTTTGAGAGTGAATTTTCTACTCTATATTAAATGTTTAATAATATTGTCGGAAAGAAAGATTTTCAATACCAATATAAAAAATTTCATAAGGATAAAGGTGAAAACAAATACCCCGAGGTCACTTGTTATGAATCTAAGAAAGGTTAACATATCTGATCTGATTTTACAAATATGAAAAGGAAAGATAGAAAGGAAAATAATTCAGAAAGAAATAACAAGAAGTATTAAAAGTATAATGAACAATTTTTTTTAAATATTCTGACACATAGAGTCCCAGGGGTGGTGATTCTTCTAGTAGTTCCTTTGAGAATGAATTTTATAGATAGAGGAATATTTGTCTCTTTTCTAAAGTACCCATGGTAAATCAATGTTTAATAGAAATGATATGAACAAATAAATCCATTAATAATTTTTCTTTAAATAAAAATTACCCTAAAACTGATAGCGAGAAAAATTTCACATCTTCAGATGAATAATATTTCATAGTTATTGAAGAAAATAATTTACCTACTTATGATGAAGTTTCTAGTTTTTTAATACTTTTAGAAATTTAGAATTTTAAAATTTTATAAAACTTAATAATGATAAAGCTAAACTTATTATGTCAGATTCAATTATATCTATTTTATCTAATGAAATATCATATCTTTATAAATATATTGATAAAAATATTGTAAAAAAAGATACCATTTCAAAATATTTTGAAAAAGTTGTTTTAAAAAAATGTTTTATAAGCAAAAATTAATTGTAAAACTAATTATTATAAAGATAAAAAAATTAGTTGTCAAACTAAAATATAAAATTTCTAGATTTAATAATCTATTATAAAATTTTACTTCTAGAATCTAAAATTTTAATAAAATGTATAGACAAATTAGAAATCATTGAAATAGTTCCAGAATGGGTTTTAGAAATAAAAACCTATTTTTAGTAATAATTATTTTATTCTAAAAAGTGAACTTTTGTACTAATTTCCAAAGTGGTGGTAAATTGAAAACAAATCACTTGAACAAAGTAAAGTACCTATGTTTTCATAAATATTATTTTTCAATGGAAATTAAATTTTACCAAGAAAAAGTTTCACAAATGTTGTTACATAAAATTATTTTTTCTAATAATATAGAATCCAAGAATGATTGGGTTCTGAAAAACTAATATTTTTTTCTTTCAGATAACAAAGATAGTAACAACTATAAAAACACATGGTAAATGGATAGTGGATGTTCTATGAATATGACTATAAATATAGATTTCATCAAGAATATAATCAAGATGAAAGGTGGAAATGCAACGTTCAGAGATAATTCTCAATGAGAGATTATCAGAATAGGTAACATTTTTCTTCTTGAAAAAAATATTATTTCAAATGTTTTATTTTTTATAGTTCTTAAGAAAAACCTTATAATTATAATTCAATTAGTTGATTAAGGTTACCTTGTGATATTTAGGAATGATAAATTTTTAGTACCTAGATTCAATTATTTATTTATTATTTACGCCAATTGACAGGTTAATGTTTACACACTTAACTTAGAAGACCATAGGATCTAAGACCTACCTTTCCTTAGTACAATGGAAGATCAATATGGGTTATGGAATAGATGGTAAAGAAACTATAACCTTATAAACTTATCTAAATATAATAATAAAGTACATGTTAAGGATCTACCATAACTTAGGTTTAATACTTCAAAATTCTAGGACCCTTGTCAATAGGGTAAGAAACATAAGTCAAGTTTTAAAATAATTAGTGAATTATAAACATTTGATGATTTACAATTAGTATAAATGGAATTATTTAGACCTACACAAACTAGAAGTATTGGCGGAAAATACTTTGTATATGTCTTAGTTAATTATTACACTATATATACATGGGTCTATTTTCTATCAAGAAAATAGGAAGCCTTTATTAATTTTAAAAATTTGGTATCAAATCTTAAAAATGAAAAAATCACTCCTTGATAACTATTCATAGTGATCATGGTGGAGAATTTTTAAATTTTTACTATGAAACATTTTTTATTAAGAAAGTTATAGAACATAAATTTTAGCACCTAGAACCCCCAGCAAAATGGTGTAGTTGAAAGAAGAAATATAATTTTAAAGAAATAACTAAAACAATGCTGAGTGAATAATGAGTTTATAAACATATTTGGGATGAAGTGGTTAGTACTATATGTTATACTATAAATCAATTTTTAATTATACCATTTTTCAAAAAACCCTTTTATGAGTTTTGGATAGGAAGGAAAACAAATGTTTCTTACTTCAATGTTTTCGAATGAAAAGTATTCATTCAGAATAATAATGATAATTTACATAAGTTTTATCCCAAATATTATAAAGGAATGTTTTTAGGTTATTCCACTATTTATAAGGAATATAGAGTTTTTAACAAAAAATTTTGTACTTTTGAGGAAATAATACAAGTTATGTTTGATGAAACAGGTCATTTTGTTTTCAAACAACCTAAACCTACATAATTATATGTTATTTCTAAAATTGATTTTAAACCATTGTTATAATGTTATTCTCTTAAGGATACAACTCAAGAATAATATTCTCAAGTTTTTCCTCAAAAATTTTGTTTACCAATTGTTGAATAATAGACATTTGAAAACCCAAGAATTCAGTTGTTTCTTAGAAAACTACAAACAATGACCAGATTAGAGGGAGTTATTTTTTAGTTTATAGGGGGTTATCACCCCTATAAACAAATTATATGTAGTTATGTGGAAACACCTCTAATGTGATTGCCTATTATTATTAGATATGGGTTTGAGAAACCACTTGTAATTTGATGGCTAATTTAGCATTGGTTGTATTAGAGGGGGTCAAAACCCACTCTAATTTCATCATAGAGTCACTATTTAGATGAGGTTTTAACCCTATAAAATTTATTTATGAGATTATTAGTGGTTGGAAACCATTACTAATCAAGTTCTAGAGTGCATATTAGAGGTGGTTTTGAAAACTGCCTCTAATTGAGAGTCATATTAGAGGGAGTTTCAAAACTGGCTCTAATTAGTTTTTTTTTAATATTTATTTTATAAAATATGTTGTGAGATCCATCACCCCTCCCATTCCCCATAGCTCCCCACCCCTCCAATTCCCTATGAGCTTGCCCTACATCCTGTTACACCCCTAACCCCATTATCCCTATGAACCATTGATCCCCCTGTAAGCTTGACCACCATACCATTCACATTTCCCAATGACCCAAACCCCCATCCAATTTCTCATTGGATTCCCCACAAACTCCTTTCCATTCTGAGTGGTCCCCCACCAAAGACCCTATAGACTCTGTACTACATTCCCACTTTATTAAATTTAAGGGTGCTGGGTTTCAAATGGGGACCTAGAGAATACCTCGCCCATGACTCTACCACCATAGAAAATCGATTCTATGATTATAATTACACATTATTATATATATATATATAAGAAGATGATTTAAATAAATATTATTTTTATAATTATTTAAGTACATATAAATATAAAACCAATATATATATATATATTAATATAAGTTAATATATATATTTTTATATTATGTATTTATATTATAAAACATTTATATTATATTAAAGTTATACATTCATATAAACAATATATTTTATATGTATATTTACATACATTTGAGTAAATATATTTTATAATTATATTTATGTTATATATATACACATATATTTATAAATATATATAAATAATTTATATACTTAAATACATATTTATATATTATGTACATGTTTATTTTTATATAATATATATAAGTATTTAATTAGTATATTTATATAATGTCTTTAAAAATATATTTATATAATGTATTTCAATACATATATTTATTAATATGTAAATCAATATATATTTATTTTTATAAATTGTATAATATTATATATAATTAAAATATAATTAATATTATATGAAATACATATATATGAAATATAATTTATACAAATATTATATGTGAAGTAAAATTTATACAAATAGTTATATAATGTTATATGAAATACAAATATATATTATATATAATTAATATGTATATTATATATAATTAATATTATATGAAATAAAATTTATAAAAATATATAATTAATATTACATGAAATACAATTTATAAAAATATTTATATAATGTATTTCAATACATATATTTCTTACTATGCACATTAATAAATAGGTATTTTAATAAATATAATTGTATATTTATTATATACATTAATATATATGTATTTCAATAAATATGATTGTATAATATTGTGTACATTGATATATATTTATTTTTATAAATTGAATATCATATAATATTAATTATATAATATAAATTTATAGACATATTATTTTAAAATATATTTATTTTTATTATATAAATTTTAAAAACTATAATCTTGGGTTTTCATACGATATATTTTTTAAATAAAAAATATATATATATAATATGTTTATTCTTTTATATTATATATGATTAATATTATATGAAATACAATTTATACAAATATATATATATATATATATATATATATTAATGTACATAAAATTATAAAATTATATTTATGTATACAAATAAATACAATTAAATAAAATCATATAAATATTTTATATAATTTGTTCATATATTGTATTTAAATATATTCATATATTTATATATGCATATATATTATATAATTTGTTATTTTAAATAGTGGGGCTTTACAACCCCTCTAATTTAATGATATTAGAGGGGGTTTTAAGCCCCCTCTAATTTAATAAATTATTGGGGGTTTTCAACCCCCTCTAATTTAAGGTATCAAAGGGGGTTTTCAACCCCCTCAAATTCAATACATTAGATGTGGTTTTCAACCCCCTCTAATTTAATACTTTAGAGAGGGTTTTGTATGCCCACTGATTTAAGATATTAGAGGGGGTTATAAACAACTATTAATCTCTTTGATTAGTGGCAGTTATGTATCCCCTCTATTTTCTAAAATTAGTGGGGGTTTAAAAACCCCTCTAAAATCCAACCAGATATAAAAAAAATAATGTTAAAAAATTTATAGGGGCCTTAAAACCCCCTATAATTTAAGATATTATAGGGGGTTCTTAATCTCCTCTAAATTTGATGATTAGCGAGGGTCCCACATATCCCCCTTCTAACTTATATAGAAAATGAATTTAGTGGGGGTTAATAACCCCCTCTAAAGTCGATGATTGGAGGGGCTTGTTAATAACCCCATCTAATTATAAAAAAAAATATAGGGGGTGTGCATAACTCATATAAATAACCCCATCTAATATCCTATTCTTTTAGTGGGAATCATCATCGTGAAAGTATAATTAGTGATGTAGATCAACTAGTTAAGAATAGAAGTTCCTTAAGAAATGAAATTGAACATATATATATCTTATATCAATTTGAACCTAATAATATTGATGATTCTTTTGGTGATGATGATTTGATTACGGTAATGCAGGATGATCTCAATGAGTTAGAGAGATTTTTTTCACTTTAGTTGACCGCACTAAAGAAACTTCTTTAATTAGAGGAAAATGGAGTTTTTAGAATAAATTTGATGAAAATGGTATAATTGTTAGAAATAAAAAAAGACTTATTTCTAAGGGATATGACCAAAAATAAGGAATAGATTATGAAGAAATTTATGTTGTGGTATCAATACTTGTTGTTATTTGAATACTTCTAGAATTTGCAGCATACATTAATTTCAAACTATTTCAAATGGATGTGAAGTGTGATTCTCTTAATGAACATGTTCAGGAGAAAGTTTATGTTGAATAAACCCATGATTTTGAAAATAAAATACTTCTAGAACATATTTTTAAACATTAAAAAGCTTTATATGGACAAAAACCATCCCTTAGAGCATGGTATGACAGGATAATTGGATTTTTGTTAAACAAAATTATGTTAAAGGAGTTGAAGATCCCACTTTTTTTATAAAATTAGTAAAGAAAAACATTATGATTGTACAAATTTATGTTTATATCATTATATTTGGTTTAACTCAATAATATTTAACATATTACTTTGCAGATCTTATGATTTCTGAGTTTCAAATGAGCATGGTTGGTGAGTTAACATATTTTCTTGGTTTTTATATTTTACATAAACTAGAAGTAACATTTATATCTCAACCTAAGTATGGAAAATATCTTATTAAGTAATTTGGATATGAAAATACTAAAATTATTAGTACTCCCATTGATACCTCCAATATTTTTATATCTTAATGAGGATATGAAACCATTTCATCAAAAAAATATAGGTATGATATGAAGTTTACTTTACTTAATTATTATTCGTCCATATTTAATGCATTCTATATTCTTGTGTACAAGATATCAAGAAAATCCAAAAGAATCCCATATTATAGCTATAAAATGAATTTTTCATTATCTGAAGGGATCTAAGGATATAGGCCTTTTCTATTCTTCTAGAAATGTTTTTGAATTAATTTTTTTAGATGATAAGTTTGGATAATGTAGAATGGATATGAAAATTATAAATATAACTTGTCATTTATTACGAGATTAATTAGTTTCTTAGTAATGTAAAAAACAACACTCAGTAGAAATTTCTATTACTGATGCCAGATATGTGGAATTTAGAAGTTTTTGTTCTCAAGTGTTGTGGATGAAACACACACTCACTGATTATAATAATAGTTTATCTAAAAATCATATACTTTGTAAAAATAAAAGTTCCATTTCATTAAGTAAAACTAGGAAAATCATTCATGTAATAAGAACATAGATATAAGACACCATTTCCTTTAGGATAACACCATTAAAGGATATATAATTTTACAATTCATCAGAGGAAAGATCAACTTGCTGATATTGGTACAAAACCCCATAGTTCTGATAGATTTTAATTTATTAAACAAAATTTTACAATGATAAATATAAAGTTATTATTCATATATACTTCTTGTTTACCCATGTCCTTACATTAAGATACTCCTTTTCATAGGGGGATTACATATGTTTTATGTTTTTAAAAAATATTTTTTAAAATCTTTTAGTTTTCTAAAATTTTTAGTTTTTAAAAAAAAATTATCTTAATGAGTTTTCTAGACTCACACTTTTTATAAAAATTTTGGAGTCATAATTCTTAAATTTCATTCCAGACTCGTAAATTCTTATAAAAATTATAGATTCACATTTTTTTATAATTTTTTCTAGATTAAAAAATTATTATATTTAGATATATTTCCTAAACTACAATAATAAGTTTTAATAATACAAATATCATAATAATTTTTTTGTATAAGAAATAATAATTAGTTATCGTAATAAAAATATCATAATTAGAATTTATTTCAAAACTATCATAACCTGTTTATAAAAACCAAGATGAATAGGTTCATCATACCGATGATATGTTCCACTCAGAAAGTTACTCTTTGATTATTTAATTTTTTTCACTACTTAATTAATATAGTTTATGATTTTTCTGGTTAAACTTTATGTTTTTATAAAAAAAATTATTTCATTTCATGATTTTTAATGTTTTCTTATCAGAATGATCCTCATTCCAATAAAAGTATTAAAAAATTCGAGAGGTCAAAAATTCTTTTAAAAATTTCTTTCGATCAATCTTTCATGTTAGATCAGAATAGTATTTAATATCAATAGTTGATTATATTATGAAATTCAAACCATCACCACCAATTCCTATATAATGGTGGTTCACCCTGTATCCCACATCGATTTTTCAGAAGTTATTTCTCTGAGTTACTACACCCTTTAAAACTTCCATTTTGATTTTTTTTCTTTCTTCCATTCCTTAGTTCCACTTCCAATTCTAATGGAAACCAAGGGAGATTATTATAAGTAGTTTTTATTCTTGGAAATGTTGTTTGAAATATCATGATTTGAAATGTGTGATTCTACTATCTAGAAGATCATTTAATTTCAAGTCTAGGAATCAATACATGTTGAAAATCCTAATACAGATTTTGACTTATATTATCTAGATGTAGTCTCTAAATTATATGATTCAGTATAGTTTCATAAATAGGATGATGAAGAAAAATTATCTTCCTTAATTATTGGGAAACAATATTTGTTTTCTTATATAATTCTAGATGATTTAGTTAGAGTCCCCTTTCAAGGATAAGTGTGTTGTTTTTCACATAAGTTGCCTAACCTAATCAGAACATTTCATAAGAACTAAGTTGATGATTATATATTTTTGGAATATAAAAAGATTAGATAAGTATATAACTTGAATATAGAAAATAGAGTAATTGGTTTATTGATGAATTTTTTTTTGATTCTGAGTAATTTTTACAAAGATACTTTGAAAGTATCTAAGATTTATTTTTTTTGGATTAATCAGTGAATATGGGAAAGGTATATCTTGTCATGTATATCTTCATTTTAGTGGAGAACATAAAAACATCTTCCATAAAGTAAAAAATTATCATGTTTTTTCGATTTTATATGTTAGTTTTTTGTGAAGTTTATAGAAAAATTTAAACCCAAGAACATATCATATCCAATCAGGGAGAATATTTCTTTTATTAGTGAGGACACAATGTTCAGGATGATATTATTTTTTGATGTAAGTCAAAGAAGCATATAGAAAAAGTTTATGGTGCTAGGTTTAATGACCATCCATCTAGGAAATATAATGGAGATAATAAAAATAAATAAAATATGATACTTTTCCTAAAAAAGATAAATATTGAAAAGAAAATGTTTGATGAAGTTTTCGAAGAAATGATGAAACATAAGGCTTAGAAGAAGCATGGGGATCTATAATTTTTACTCAATCCCATTGAAGCTAAATATTTGAAAATTTATGTAGTTGAACCATTGGAGGAAGAATGAAAAAGAAATAATAAAAATAAGAGGTTTTAAGAAGCTTAAATTATGGAATGTTTGATGAAAGGAGTATAAAGAGATTATGATAATTTTGTCCTTCCCACTTCCTATAACAATCATATAGACTCAGAAGTATGTTTTATATTCAATGAAACATATTTTTTTTCAGGTGAAATACCTTCTTTGGAAGATATGTGAAACATAAAGTTTTATGGGGAATAATTTGTCCAAATTGTTACTCATAAAGAATCAGTACAACAACCAGCTAGAAAATGATCTCCCATAACAGAAAGACAACTAGAAGAAGATCTAGAAAAATAATTTCATAAGGAAGTTGAAGGATATGATAAATAAGAATATTAATAAGTAGAATAAGAGGTTGAAGTAGAATAAGAGGTTCAAATAGAAGAAGATGAAGTGGAATATGAAGAAAGAATAAGAACAAAAGGAAGGAGATGTGGATGAAGAAACTCAAATAGATATGGATTCACCAAAATCATCCACATATTTACCATGTTTACCATCCAGTACCAGTAAGGATGATAAAACAAGATGTACTTAGGAAGGATCTTCTTCAGAATAGGAAGAAAAATCATTATCAAAGAAAGTACATGATCAATAGTCTAAGACCAAAGTTTCTGACAAGACCGAGACCAATAAATATATAGGGATTATGAAAAACTTATATGATAATAATTCCACTAAGAAATATGATATGAAATGAACGAAATTTTTTGTTAGAACCATATAAAAAAACCTCCAAAGGTTGATCTCAATCAATCATAAATAGAGGAAATGATAGCCCAAAAAGATTTTGATTATATTTGACATGTCATAAAGAGACTAGAAAGAACAATTCGATACACTCCAAACCTTAAAACAAGATTCCAACTTATTCAAAATATTCTCATTGATAAATTATAATAAATAATTGTTTTAACAGAATTAGGTATTTGGATTGAAGTTGAATTTAAAACCTTTCAAGAAAATTCCCATACTCACAAAAGATCATGCAATCAGATAGGAAAATGGTCTAACTAGGTAGAATATGATATTTGTATGTATGGTGAATAGTTTGATGAAGTAAAGATACTTATGTTAGAATCAACTGAATTTTTTAACAAGTTATCATTAGATATAGTGGACAGGGTAAGGTTTGTTGAATAATTAAATGATTCTACTAATTAATGGAATGTGGATGTAAATGTTTTGAAACAAAAGATCAGAGATATAAAGTTAAAGATGAGAAGAAACCAATATTGGGAATATGAATTGAAAATATTGAGAGATCAAAATAAAGAGTAATTTGAGGAAGCTAATAGGATGAAGACTCAATAACACATTTAAGATGAAATAATTTCAAAATCTTGAGAAATATGACCATGATTTCAAGAAGATGTTGCATTTCATAAAGACCTTGATTAAGAAATAATTTTTTTTCTTCTGAATTGTTGATGTCTTTTGTAAAACTTTTTTATTGATAATGAATTATGTTTAAATCCAAATCATATTTTATTGAATGTTTTACAATTATAGTTGGTTATGTGTTCTTTATATTTACATTGATGATTAGTTAGTTTAGTATTATTTTATATGTTATATTTTCAAACATTTCAAGAAATATCAAATCCTTCTAATTCATTCTTGAAAATCATAAAGGGGGTGAATGATATATTAAGGGGGTATTTTTTTAAAGGGGTGTATTTATTTTAAATGGGATATTGTTTTATCCAAATAAGAGAATAATATCCTTAGGGGGAGTAAAATTACTAATGTGGATAAGTTTTCTTTAAGAAATATTTTCTAAGACTTTCCATCTAATTCATTATTTTATTCATAAGAGTTATAACCTCACGGGGAGTTATGATTAAAAGAATAACTTCATAGTTCTTAAAATAACAAAGGACTATATGTTTTTAAAGTTATCATTACATTTTTGTTTTGTGGTTTGGGATTTCCAAAAATGGAGAGATTGTGGATTTAGAGTTATTACTTCTTACATTATCGTTCCTTTAGTTTTGGAAATCACAAACCCATTATTAAAACATGTTTACTAACCTTTTTAGTCCCAAGTATTTTAATATGTTTTTGTAGAAAATTTTATATTTTATTGTACATAAAAAATGTTATATTGTATTACCAATATAAACTTATTATTACTCATTATTATAGCCAGATTAAATATGTTTCTGGTTATCAGATTCACCTTTTATGATCCTAGGAGTTATAATTTTTTATTGCCTTTCGTACTAACAAAATTCATGACCATCCAAATGATAATGGTACCAAAACAATTAGACTGACTCTCATAAGTATGATCATATTGACAATTGATAAGGAATAACATTAGACTAACCCATGTTTATAATCATAATACAAAGAATTATTTCTATCCTAATGAATACCTTTAAGACTTTAATGGTGTTAAACAAAAACGAAATTTTAAATTCAATTAAAGATGAGCTATCAAGCACTAATTTTCCAAGGTCGTTGAAGAAACTCAGAAATATTACTTTTGGTGCTTCACCTATAAATATAAAGTCATTTGAAGAGTTTGGAGAATATTTAATTCATAAATCCAGTCGTATGAAGATTGATAATCATGAACTACTAATTTTTAGTCTTTTTAATTCTTTTGAGTGTTGGTAGTTCTAAGTAATCCTCATCAGTGTTGTTTTCTTAAGAACATTTTCTTTTCTGATCACATTTAATAATTGTTATGATCGAGGGGTTCTAGGGATAGGAAAATGGTGAATCTGATCCATCAGATTGAGGGATTATAGGGATAGGAAGATAGAGATGATCATCTTATCAAGAGAATATATGGATATGAAGACATATCTATTATGATCATCATATGGTAAGGAAAGTCAAATATTAATATAAGTATAAAATTGTGGATACCTTTAGTCAAGGTTATTGACTACCTTAAGCTTAAGGTTAAAAGTGGTAAATATTTTAATATAGCTTGTAATTCATTCATACCACTGTTTGCTATTTTATTTCTTGTTTTTAAAAGTTTTTATTTCGTTGTGTAAGTAATCAAAATATAGTTATCAGACAAACATTTCTATTCTATTGGTTTTATCAGTTTAACTATGATTATGATAAATATACATTCATATTAATTAGATCCATTTTGATTTCGATCTTGACTATAATAATCAAACTAATTCAGAGCCCCATAAATTTAATTTAATAGGATTTTTGTTTTGTCTTGTTTAAAGTGTTTTTAAACTACAGTTCACCCCCCTCTTATAAGTATATCCATCATAATATACTATTAAGATACTAAAACAAAAAGAAAGTCATACAATGTTCCACAACCAATATAAAGGTTAGCCTCTATAGTAATATCACACAACATATCAAAAACAAATCAAGAGAATCATCACCACAAGACCAAAATATATGAAAATGTAGTGCAATGGTGTTGTTGCATCCAAGGAAAAAAAAGAATCAAAAAGATCACTTACCTAAAGAGACAAAACACAACCAAAATGAATATAAATCTTTAAACAAAATGATCCTCAAGGAATAGAGATCCCCAAAATCTTACAAGAGAGATCCTAGGTTTTGAAAGAAAATTCTACACATCAAATGAAAATCTAACCAACTATGTAATGTGGTTAAAACCATAATTACAAAATCATTCACAATGTGAGTCCATTTCACAGCATGAATTTAACAAATTTTAAGATATATTGAAAAAAAAATTCCTCAGATTAAAGATAACATTGATTGACCTTTACATGAAATGAGCTAGTTTCATGACATGTAAACATTTCACACTCTAAACCTGCTCATGGAATCAACCCAACAACTTATTCACATCATGTAACCCTTTCCTGATGTGAAATTGTTCAATAAACATATTTGGTAGAAACACATAGATAAATACCATGTGTCAACCTGGACCCAAATGTTCATTATATTAATACTTTTTTTTACATTTAAAAATAGTCTCCATTAATTACAACAAATATATATCCCTGAACATTAGGCCATTTTCCCTACAAATGTCTCTCCATCCTAAAAAATAATGAAACACACCCAAATAATAAATTAAAACAATATATGAGATGAAAAATACTGAAAAGAAGGTAACATGATGTTACAAAATGCATGATCCATATTAGATTAATATTACTAAATTCATTTGATTAATATTATATAAAATAATTTTTATTTTACTTTTCCATCATCAGATGAAACAATTTTTTATTCCGACTTCACCACTTCCCTTAAAAACCCATACCATATCTAGAACTTCCTCTTACATCAATTCCTCAAAAATTAGATGATGTTTCTTTTATATTTTATATTTTACCTAGTTTCAATGGACTGTCTCTGTCTTGGTTTTTATATAATATTATAAAACACACTATATTAAAATTCCATGACTTGACTAGAAAATAGTTATCATAACGGAACCTAACATGGATAAAATTTGTAATGAGTGATGTTGGAAGTTATGAAGACACTGTTTGATGTGTTTTTTGGAGGAAATAAAAAATTTTGACTCTCAAAAGAAAAATAATATATAATTTTATGGACATTATAATTATAAATATCAAGGATAAAATAATATTCAACTACTTACATGCCCAAAATGTGGGAAACATTTCCCAAGAAATTACCTCAAAATAATTAGAATATATTTAAATTATAGAACAATTGGTGCACAGGATTATCAAAGAGATATATAGAAAACATAATAAGAAGAAAACAGGTATACCAAATATACCACCAATAGTTTAGTGTTTCAAATATTAATAATTTGGGAATTAAATAAATAAATTCTTTAAACCAAGAGTTAATGAGGAAAATAAACATCAATAACCTCATGAACCAAGGGAGAAAGTAATATCTTTTTTAATCGTTATCATTAAAGATAATCATGAAAATAAAAGGGTGAAAGGTATAATTATTAACCACTCTAGAATTATAAATGTATTAATTTATTTTTGTATGACATGTTACTATATATCTTTCACGTTTTCTAACTCTATTTATTCACCACCTCAAACACTGAATATTGTGTCATCAATAAAAACACCTAATGTTGTGGTGATTGTATCCAAAGTCAATAACACAACTCCAATTGAATTTTATGGGTAGATACTTCCTAAAAAATATAGTTATTCTTTATTTGGTGGAATTTTATGTGATTTCAGGCATGGATTGGCTCTCACTTTTTTGAGATCATATTAATTACTAGGATTGGGAAATATAATTTCACATCCAAAATCCTCACATTATCATATATTGAAACAAATATTATTATGAACTTAATTTTATTAATAATTTATTAATATTGGTATTGATACTTAATAATGAAGGATATTTGGATCAAATGGTTAGGGATAAACTCAACATTGAAAATATGAAATTTTTAAGGAGTATGCTTATTTATTTCTTAAATATTTTCTTGGTCTTTACCAAAATCGTGAGTTTGTGTTTTCAATTGAACACATACATGATACTATTACTATAGTTAATAGTCCCAATAGAATAGACCTTATTGTATTAGATAATTTAAAGAAGTAAATATAAAAGAATTCAAAAACGGGTTTTATTTGCCCAATGGATTAACCACAGGCTCACTAGTACTCTTTGTTAAGAAGAAATATGGGTCAAAATGTATTTGAATTTATTATTATGAGCTAGAAAAGATCATGATAAAGAATAAGATTCCCCTGGAAATTTTTAATGACTTTTTTTATCATCTTCATGTGGATCACTACTTCTCAAAGGTGGATCATAAATATGGATATCAAAAACTATGGGTGAAAATGTATTATATATCTAATACAATATTTTTTACAATATATGGATACTGTGGATTCATAATTATTTAATTTGGGCTTACAAATTACCTTAATATAAATATATATTTGAAGAATAAAGTATTTATAGATTTCTTAGATACATTTATGGTAATCATTATTGATGATAATATTATATAATATACAATATTGAAAGAAACTAAAGTGAATTTGATTATTGTGATAAATATGTTCAAGAAGGTATTTTCTAAATTCATCAAAGTTCAATTTTTGGTTGTAAAAAGTACCCTTATTTATCCATGTAATCATAAGAGAGGGTATATCTAGATATCCTTCAAATATAGAGGTTATTAAAGAATGTAATAGAATAATAATTTTATTATATATCCTTGGTTTTCTTTTTTTGTATAGATACAATTGATGTTTTTTAGAAATTTATCAAAATTTTTAAATCCATTAACCAAGTTATCTTAGATGGGAGGAAATTTTATTTGGACCAAATAATGTGAATATGGATTCAAAGATCTTATGAAAAGTTTCTTTTCTATATCTTTATTTAAACTAACTTGTATTGTATAAATATTTTTTGTATAAAATAGTTATTTAATGAATGGTTTTGGTTGAGTTATTATACAAAATTTCAGGATGATATCTCATGCCATATGTTAATTGAATTACTATGAGAAAAATTACCCAACACATGATTAAAGGAAAGAAATGATAATTTGTACCATAAATATTTAAAAGTATTATCTAAATGGATTGAATTATGATATATATACTGATCATGATATCTTAATGTATAAATCCACACAAAATTAGATGAATGTGTTCCAAAGGATATGGTTAAAAATTCTTAAGGATTATGTTTCATAATTCATTACAATCATGATAAAGAAAACAAGGAATATGATTCTCTTAGTAGAAGTATTTATTCCTATATATCCATGATAAGGATTGAAAGAGACCCAATCATAAAGGATATACAAAGGATGAGTTTATTGATCATATTTGAAGGGATGGAATCATAAATTTCCCAAATTGTTTCTCATCCATTTATCTAATTGAATATCATGGAGGTGTAAATAGATTATATTGAGTTTCAAAAGAAGATGTGAAATATTGTAGAATTTAATCTCAAAAAATGTGGAGTTATATGATTTGGAACATGAATATGATTCTTATTTAAGCCAAAAATAAGGAATCATATTTTGGATGATGCATATAGATTGATATTAATCATTAAACCATAAATTAGAAATATGTATAGAGATATATATATCAATTTTGATGAGATCAAAAAATAGAGATATTTTAGAGTATACATTATAAATATTGGGTTTTCAATAAGTTAATATCAAGCATCTAATTTTTAAAAGAACGATGAAATAATTATCTAGACTCTTATAGAATATGGGAAACATCATAAAGGAATTAATCACAAGTCCTTACAATACCTATAATGGTATAAATACCATTCTATTTGTAGTATATAAACTTATAAAGTCAACTCATTTCATTTCTATAAGATAAGATTTATCAGTAGATCAGTATACCAAAATATATATGAAGGAAGTGGTAAGGTAGGTTGGTGTATGAATTTCAATTATATATTATGAAGATCCATGGTTCACCTAAGTGTTTTGGATAAGTATTCAACATGTATTGGATATATAACTAAACTTGAATACTAATTATCATCTTCAAACAATAGTATAATCTTAAAGGGAATTTAATAATTTCAAAGTTATATTATGATATTTTTTGATGGATTTAAAAAGGGGTTAATATTAATATATTACATAGGTAATGTTATTATATAAAAACATTATCTACTAAATATTTTAAATGGAACCATATAAGACTCTACACGATAAGATATGTTGAACGTTGATATGTTGTGATGAAGTTTGAGAGTGAAATTTTGTGGTTCTAGATCTTATTGGAGTAGTATAATAGGGGATTAAAAAAAGTTACTGATATATTAAACTACAATACAATTTATAAAATACATATGTTGATGATTGTTGATGATATCTAGAGTTTGTTTTGAAAAATAAGCCCACCAGTTCTCATGATATAAAAAGATTGTTCCAACAGTCTAAAAGAAGGTATTTTATATTTGTCCCCAGGAAAAATAAGCATTAAATAAAGAGGAAAAGTTTTTGAATAGATTAATTAATCATCAAACACTCCTTTGTTTACAAGGATATCAATAAGATATTTTGATTCCGGAAAACATGTATGATAATATAATTCATTGAGGAGATATTTTCAAGGTAGTTAGCGAATATATCCTCAATTTCTCGGAGAGATGAATGATTCTAAGTCTAACGACCTGCAAAATTATGGTGGAGTCACATTCAAACCAAACATTATCCCAATTCATTTGGATTTACATGTGAACAAAACATATCATTCCAAGAATATTTTCTTCAAAATAAGTGGAAAAACCACAAGGCACATGAAAGAAATCAATGACATCACCTTTACGATCTCTTAAGACGATCCCAAATCATGTTGGTCTAGAATTTCCCCAAGATGATCCATTAGAGTTTCACTTGAACCAACAAAAAAATTGGTAGATCCATAAAACATTAATATTTATTAGAGGAGGAGAGAGTTTAACTAGAATATCATCTGTCTCATTATAGTGAAATTGAGAAATAAATTGGTGTACTATCCATTTTTTAGTGAGTCTATGTTATGGACAGTTGTACCGATCTCAATAAAGATGACTTAATATTGAAGGGTGTTTGTTTATGAATGATCTTGTTTCTTCTTCACTAGATGGAATCCTGGAGTTTGTAATTGGAAACCCAGAAGATATTTTTAGTTTCTAAGACATCAATATGCATAGGGATTCCTTTAACAGGTTCTCAATTTTAACTGTATGTAGTTGGTGAATATCAAAGGTTTTGAATAGTTCCTTCCATATAGAGGAGGAAATCTGAATGCATACAAATAGGAGATACACATATTCTCTATACTGGTGAAAGAAGACAAATATTGAACAAATAAAAAGTCAAACTAATTGGAGATTGAAATAAATAGGATCTTTGGATAACGTGATCATCCAAACTAGTGAAAATATGGATGGAAATATTCAATAGGTTTTGAAACATCCAATCTATTTTGGGGTTCCCCTCACCTAATGATTATAAAATGAAATAGATTCAAGTATCCCATTCAGTTTCAGTTCCCAAATTAGTAAGTCTTTCTAGTTCATAAATTAATAATTTAAAACTGCTAATCTAATTCCATCTGAGAGAGATTCAAGGCTTTCTAGTTGAACCCTTATTGTGGTATTGTGATCTGTAGATTGATAAGAGGAGTCGAACAAATACATAAAAGGAATTCAAATCCAGTTATATTTCCAAAATTAGAGTGGAGAATTTTTGTTAACCAACTAGTGATAATTCATATAAATTAGAGCATAAACTACTTTCAGACCAGGAAAGATGAAGGATTCATTATAATTAGAGTTTCCAGTTGTCAATCTTTCCAAGAATCTTAATCTAAGGAAGACCAGAGAGTCATATATGCTATTGAAAAGTCTCCATATGAATTGTTCTTGATGGGGAAGATTAAAAAATCCAAGGTTTTTAATGCCATACCTCTATGAATATAAGGATTGCAACATTTATTTCAAGGTACTATGTTGATTTTTATTTCCAAGATGCTACGAATCTTGAAAATGTTTCTCATAGATAAATTTAGGATTTTAATTAAAGAAGAATGTTGTAACCACCTAATGTTTTATTAATGGAAATTTTCCTCTTATAATTATGTTGTGAAATTACAACACAATGAACTACTAAGTACTATGTGAGCATTAAAAATAATATTGTCACTTCTGTGTTTTCAATTTTGAAAAACTGACATGCATGATTGCGTTTGGTAAGATATTTAAAGTCTGATAAGACAAACATAATTTTTTATGAATAATAACATACCCTTATCTATAGTAACATACCTTTATGAATTTTAATGAATATTAAGGAATAGAAAATCATCCAAAAAATATAAATTTCACCCACGAGTTTATAAATATAATTTAGCCATCTTAAAAGTGAAAAAATGATCTTAGTATAAGTATTGGTATTTTTGTATGTCATAAATATTTTAATTACAATTTTATGAACTATTTAATAATTTAAAATTGAAATTTATTTTCATTAAATTTAATCATAAATTCTTACTTTATTTTCTTATGGTTATAAGATAATTTTATGGGACTATGATTAATTTCTCAAGGTGTTGTAAAACTAGTTATAGTTTTAAAGCTGTTTTTATAAAATAAATTATTATTTTATTTTCTAAAAAAAATATTTAGAAAATTATTTCAAAAAAATTAATTTCATTTTTTAATTATACATGTCGAAAAAAATTTGGGGTGAATTTTTGGGATTTTTATAAAATACTTGAATTTTTTTGTGAATAGTAAAAATACAGTTTTGAATTTTTAGTATGTTTAATGAAATCATAAAGATGTAATAATTATTATAAAATTATGGTTTACTTTTGTATATTAAAATATTATATTAGGAGTCCCAATTGGATAATACCATGGGGAAATACCATGGGAAATCCCATGGTTTTGCAAAAACCACTCATGAGGTGTCCTTTGAAATTGATTAAAAAACTCCCCCTCATTTACTATAAATAACCACTCTTTACTTAGATTCCAATCAGTAAGAAAACATAATCCTCATATATATGGTAGTTTTAACTACCTAAGAGTCATCCCAAGGTGTCCTCAAGCCCCCAAGGCTCCAACCTTCAAGTTTTAAGAGTTACTCTAAAAGGTAAGGTAATCTACCTCCCTTCTCTTTTTCAAGCATTCATTTTATGTTATTATTTTTAATTTTCATTTGGATTATATTGGGATATTCCATTTAATATCCCCCTTAATTTCAATATCATTAAATAATGATGAGATACCCCTTTTTTCTCTATTAAAATTATTTTATGAAATTTTAAGCGATGCCGTTAGGATGCCGAATTTTCGAAAGGGATCTCTCAACCTTTGTTTTATTTTCATGTTCATTTATTTTATTTTTTTAATCACCTATTTTCCTAAAAATGTTTTGATGAATCCAATAACATAAATTTACTATAATGTTTTCATGATAAAGTAATAATTCTTTATCATTATACTAAAAATGAAAACACCATCTGAGATGTGCTAATCTACAACATTCAAGGATGATGGCTTTTAAATTTCTATTACTATCTTCAATTATGGTCATGAAACCATTATTATGGTTGAAAAAAAATATAATCTATTTATTATTTCTCATCTATGGTTCTGGAATCTTTTTTTTACACATGGTTTTGAGTAATAAATCAAAATGAGTTCATTGTGTTCATAAACCGTCAATTAACTCAAAAAGTTATCATTAAATAATTTATATAATAATTAATATTAATTCCAAGTAACCAAATGGAATTTAAAACCATGTAATTTTTTTATTTTCACTAATAAAATATAACTTTAATTCTGGACAACCATCCTTATTTAACACGATCCTCCATTCATGTATATAGGTATACTGATCATGAAACAAACGCTCCCAAACAATGAAATTGAACCACTTAACCCATCAAAAAGATCACAAATGAACTTAAATATATTATAATAAATATTTTACATATATAATAGGTTCTATAATTATTAATTAAAAAACCTAAATTTATTATTCATGTTGTTAATATCAAGTGGAGAACACCATCAGACTTAAGGTAAGGGATCTTCTTTGTTTCACTTTTATTCAAGAATGTCCTCTATGTTATGCCTTTTTATGCATAATTAATAATTATGGGGTGTGATTTCACACCTTACCCATACTTTCCTCATGGTTTATATAAGATGATAAACAACTTTATCTCTCATTAAGACCTCCTAAGTACACCTGATACCATGCCGATATTCTGTAATGGATTCAATACGAACCGTCTTTATTCTTTCGGGTTGCTCTATCTTTATTTTTACCCAAATTAAGTTTTCATTTATTTTTATGTAAACTTATAGATAATATGTATATTCTCCATAATCATGTTTCAAGATCCATCCCTCATTCTCTTTCGGGGATATACATTCTTTTAAGTGATTCCCTCCTCAATACTTCCCAATAAGAAAACTCGTTTTAAGGGAACTTCCCAAAATTTTAACCAATTTCAAGTTCACTATAACATTTGTTTTAAGACACCATTGTTTATAAAAAATCATTATTTTTATTAAAAAAACCGTTTTGTTTCTCTTCTGGTTTTATATAAAGGATTATTCCCTTTTTGATTTTAAATTCTCTTTAGTATTTTCCTTAAAAGTTCTCTAAAATGTTTTAATACTAAGAATTTCCTAAATGCTCTTCTTACATGTTGTTACTTATTTTTTACATCAATTACCATGATATATTCATATTTTACCTTAGTAATGTTCATTTATTTTTTAATTCCTTTCTCTCGTGGACACTTTTATGATACACCCATTTATTATGCTTTATAACACGAATGTGATACCCATTCCTCTCCATGGGTTCCCTTATATTTATGTATGACTGATTATTTATGATTATTTATGTGGGAAGAATATTCATGAACATGTTAATATGGGTGTTTCCAGATAGCGGTCCAATGCATTGGGTAAAGTTTAGTCTCCTGAGATGTTATGTGCAATAGTCTTGGTGGTTAGCCTTGACTCGTTCTACCATGTGCAACGGTCTTGGTGGTTAACATTGAATTGTGTTCTTCTATGTGCAATGGGGCTTGAATAATGTAAAAGTCATGATTTATGTTGTTGCCACATTACTATGAATTCATGTTTATATGAACCCCTGTTTATTTGTTATGATTCTAAATTTTATTTTATATCATTATGTCATGATCTCTAATCCTTGTGCTAAAACCTTATTATTATGTTTATTTACTTACTAATATTTTATCTCATCCCTTCATTCATGTGATCCCCAAGTTACCCTATACAGATTTTAGGTCTCAAAGGAATTTATGAGATCTTTATGAAGATTAAATAAAGATGTGTTTTTTTGTACTGTGTTTTCAGTCTTATGTACCTAGTCTTCCAAGACACTAGACTTTACGATCCCTGGCTTGTACATTGATGTATAATTATGATTAAAATCATGTATTGTGATATATAAAAGTATAGGGTTATTATAGTTGTTATTAGAGGATGGTATAGTTTTTTTGGAGATTAGGAATATATAACTTTAGTAAGTAACTTTAGGATGAGACTAATTATAAGAAAACACCCATCAATTTTGATAAGTATAGAGTAAGTGGTTTATCAAGAAAATAAATCCATGTCTAGATACAAATAGGTAGAGGTGACTCTGGAACAAATGCATGTAGTTGTAAAACCCAAAAACACCAATTTGAGTTAGACTCGGATGGGAACTGGTGCATGACAACAGGCCTTGATGCACTCTTGGTTTGATACTCATGGGGGATATGATTTGGTAAATTCATGAGATTGGTACAAATAATTACTAAGGGAATGGAAAAAACCCATAATAATATAAGTTAATAAATAGAACAAGGATAACCTAGATTGAAACATAATGAGTCCCAAGTTAGGATATACTTCTCCTTTACAAGTTTATCCTCAGATGTTCAATATTTCTTTTTTTATGCTTAATAGATTAGTATTAAATCCCTATAATTGTACGTTATTTTTCTTATATAATGGTGGGAAATATAAGAACACATGCCAATAATCATTATGATAGGGAATGTGAAGATTTTCTAAATGATATTCTTGATATGATGGGAACAGGTGCTCAAGACTTAGTGACATTACTAGCTCACCTGGGTCAAGTTATGAATAATAACTTGAATCATGTAGAACAACCTCCTCCTCCAAGGAAAGATAAAGTTTCTATTGAATCCTTTATACAACAAAGGCCTCCCATGTTTAGTGGATCTTTTGATCCCCTCCTCGCGGAACAATAGATTAACTCCATTGAAATGATATTCTTTGTCCTCTAGTGCTCAGAAGAAGATAAATTCATACTATAGGTCTATCATTTTGATGGTGAAGCTAATCAGTGGTGGACACTGATCAAGAATAAAAATCCCCATGAGGAAATTGATTCCATAGATTGGGAGGAATTCTAGAGAATGATTTTAAATTAATATTTTCCCTGAACCCTCCATCTCAAGATTGAAAGATATTTCCTTAGACTCAAGAAGAAAGAATATGAGTCCATTGGTGTTTATGAATAAAACATTAAAAGGATTTCAAGGTATGCCTATGGCTTTTTCATGAACACCGAAAGTAAGGTAAATCGCTTCTTTAGTGGACTAAAGTTGAGTCTATGAAAAGTGTTGTCAAATCGAGACTTCAAAAGATAATAAGAGATTGTACATTGTTCCCTTATGGTTGAAAAGGAGATAGGAGACTCCTAGTGGTATCATGGGCCTATAAAAAAAATAGGAAAATAGAATCCAATTTAGGTGGTTCCACAAATAAATTCTATGATTGAAAAAAGCACGATCATACCACGTGTAAAAATTGTGGGAAGAAGCATCCTTGGAACTGTCTAAAGGGAACTAAGAATTGATTCAAATTTGGAAGGATCAGATATATTTATAAATACTACCAATGGGATATGAAAAATCCCTTTAATTTGGAAGAATAAAGGAAGGTTTTGATAAATGATCAGCCATTGGTGTAGTGTTACAACTATAAAGAACATGGGAATTTTGCGAACAATTTCCCTAACCCAAGGGTTTTCAAAGGAAGTCAACAAAATCCTCCAAGCCAACAAGGAAGGGATTATTCTATCACTACTATTGATGTAGAGCTAAACAATGATGTGGTTACAGGTATTCTAGTTATTCATTCAAGAATAGTGAACGTACTATTTGATTCTGGTTCTATGAATTCTTTCATATCTTGAAAGTTTAGTATAACTATTAAAACACCACCTCAAATTATGGAGGATAATTTAACTATGAGAATAGAGGATGGGGAAATTATTTCATCCATGGTTTATAACTCCTCCTGGTTAATATATTTGTACTGAACCTCCCAGAAAATCTTGTCATACTTTTTTTAGTGGAGTTCTATGTTATATTGGGCATGGATTGGATATCCTTATACCAAGATAACATAAACTGTTGGTAAAGGGAGATCACTATTCAAATCTCGAAGCATCATCCAATTATAAAAAAGTGTAAGGAGGAAGATGAATCTCCTTTAGAATCATTGTATCAATTGTGCATGTTAATTCCTTATGATCAAGAATGTCTATCTCAAATGAATGAGACAAATGAAAGAATCATGCTTGAAGACATAACCATCGTGAGGGATTACACTATTGAATTCCCTAAAGAGTTTTTTGGTCTTCCTCCTGATCGAGAGGTTGATTTCTCAATGTAACTTATTCTGGGATCTCTAAATTTATCAAAGACACCTTATAGAATGGCCAACGTAGAGCTGGAGAAGCTAAAGAAGCAGTTACTGGAGAATCTGGAGAGGGGTCTTATATGCTTGAGTGCTTCACCATGGAGTGAACTAGTTCTATTGGTCAAGAAGAAGGATAGATTAATTCTCCTCCACATTGATTATCATGATCTCAATAAAATCATGATAATGAACAAGTATTCCCTACCATAGATAGATGACTTGATCGGTCAGCTTTGTGGGGCCAGTTATTTCTCTAAGGTGGACCTTCAGTTGGGATATCACCAATTGAAGCTGAGGAAGGAAGATATTACCAAGAATACCTTTAGAACTAGGTGTGGACACTATGAGTTCATAGTGATTCCCTTATGACTCACTAATGCTCGAAAAATTTCATGGATTTAATGAATAGATTCCTTAGAGATTACCTCAACAAATTTATGGTAATCTTCGTAGACGACATTCTGATATACTCCAAGAGAAAGGAGGAACACGAGGATAATTTGAATACTGAGTTAATGACTTTGCGAAGGGGGAAGTTGTATGAAAAGTACAATAAATGTGAGTTCTGTATGGAGAATGTATCATTCTTGGGGCATGTTACCACCAAAAAAGGGATATCTATGGACCCTTTCAAGAAAAAGGAAATTGAAGAGTGGCCCAGACCAACATCTGTAATGGAGATCTGCAGATTTCTGGGTCTATACAGGTATTAATGTTGATTTTTGAATAACTTTTCATGACTTTCAAACCTAATGACGAAGGTGACATGGAATGGAGTAAAGTTTGTCTGGACTCAGTAATGTGAATACTGTTTTAAGGATTTGAAAAAGAGGTTAATCACTGTGCTAGTACTCACACTCCTAGAAAGTGGAGAACTCTTTATGGTGTATAGTGATGATTTAAATAAGGGATTAGGTTTTGTACTGATGTAAAATGATAAAGTTATATCCTATGACTCAAGGTAGCTAAAAATTCATGAGAAAAACTATCCTATGAATTATCTTGAGTAGGTGGCAATGATCTTTGGGTTAAAAATCATGTGGAATTATCTCTATAGGGAGAAGTGTGAGATATAGACTGATAGCAAGGGTATCAAATATATATTCATACAAAAGGATATTAATATTCACTAGTGAAGATGGATAGATCTTATCAAGGATTATGAATTATCAATCCACTACCATCTGGGTAAGGAAAACAAGGTGGAAAATGCTCTAAGTTGAATGGATCTTGCATCTTTATCAATGATGAGAATTTAAAAGGATCCAATATTCTTAGATTTTCATAGGATGGACATAAGAATAATTAAGGGAGGAACATAATAAATCTTTTCTGAAATGATTTCTCAACCATACCTCATGAAGAAAATAAATGATGATCAAAAAAATATGTGGAAATTTAGAAAAAGGGTGGAATCCATTAGAAATGATAAATCCTCTAAGTTCATGATTTATGAGGAAATAATTTTATGATTTGGGTCATGATTATGTGTAAAATATGATCCAGAGATAAAGAAGTAGCTTCTAAATGACACACATAGCTCAACCTTCTCTATCAATCTAGGGAGCACGAAGATGTATTGAGATCTCTGAGAGAACTTTTGGTGGGACAATATGAATAAGGAGATTGTTGAATATACATCAAAGTTCCTGGTATGTCAACAAGTTAAGGATAAAAGATAGAAGTATAAGGGTATAATGCAACCACTACCCATACCAACATGGAAGTGGGAGAACATCATCATGGACTTTATCACTGGAATTCCAAGGACATCCAAAGGAAACAATGTTAAATGGTTCATTGTTGATCATCTTAAAAAGACAACTCACTTTATCGTAATTTGAGATGACTTCTCATTAGATCAACTTTAATTGATATATATCAAATTGGTGGTGAGTATGGATGTAGTACCACTATATATTGTATCTGATAGAGTTCCGAGATTCACCTCTAAGTTCTAGAAAAGTCTCCAACATGCTCTAAGCACTGAACTAAACTTCCGTACAACCTATCATCCTCAAACTGATGGCTAATCTGAGTGACATATTCAAACACTGGAAGATATGTTGAGAGCATATTTTATGGACTTAATAGAAGGATGGGAAAAACATATTTCACTAGTTTAATTATCCTACAACAATAGTTTCCACACGAGCATCTGAATGGCACCATATAAAGCATTTTATGAGAAAAGGTTAAGAACCCTGGCGTGTTGTGATGAAGTCAGTGAGCATAAGATACTTGGACCTGAAATGGTCAAAGAAATTCTAGAGAAGGTGAAAACCATTCAACAGCACATCAAGGTAGCCCAAAGTCGACAGAAGAGTTATACAGACAATCATCGATGAGACCTTAAATTCAAAGTTAGAGACATGGTATTTCTCCATATATCTCCATGGAATACGGTCATGATATTTGGGAAGAAATTAAAGCTAAGTCCTAGGTACATCGACCCCTTAGATATTCTTAATTGTGTCGGGGCTATGGCCTATCAACTAGAACTTCCACCTACAATGTCCAAAGTACAGGATGTATTTCATGTATCCCTCTTAAGGAAGTACATACCAGACCCTTTACATGTACTCTCTTCAAATGTGCTATAGTTGGAGAATGATATTTCTTATGAGGAGAAGCTAGTGAAGATCTTGGACCATAGTGATAAATTTCTATGTAACAAGACTAACCACCTGGTCAAAGTACTATGGTGGAACCATAATTATGAAGAGGAAACATGGGAACAAGAGGAGGCAATGAAGGAAAAGTACCAGCACCTGTTTATGGCTAAGAATGTAAACAAAAAATCGAGGGAAAAATTTCATAAGGGGGAATAATGTAACGACCCAATGTTTTATCAATGGAAATTTTCCTCTTATAATTATATCATGAAATTACAACACAATTAACTACTAAGTACTATGTGACCTTTAAACATAACATTTTCACTTCTGTGTTCTAAATTTTGAAAAAATGACATGCATGGTTGCGTTTGGTAAGATATTTAGAGTCTGATAAGACAAACATAATTTTTTATAAATAGTAACATACCCTTATGAATAATAACTTACATTTATGGATAGTAATGAATATTATATCTTCTAAAAAAAATAGAAACTTCCCTAATGAGTGTATAAATATATTTTATACATCTTAAAAGTGAAAAAAAAAGATCATCGTATAAGTATTGGTATTTTTTGTGTGTCATAAATATTTTAATTACAATTTTAGGATTAATTTAATAATTTAAAATATAAATTTATTTTCATAAAATGTAATCGTAAATTTTTACTTTATTGTATTTTGGTTATAAAATAATTTTATGGGACCATGATTAATTTCTCAAGGTGTTATAAAATGAGTTATAATTTTAAAGTTGTTTTTATAAAATAAATTATGATTTTAATTAAAAATTAAATTAAATATATTTAGAAAATTATTTTCAAAAATTTTATTTTATTTTTTAATTATACATGTCGAAAAATAGTTTCGGTGAATTTTTGAGATTTTTCTAAAATACACGATTTTTTATGAATAGTAAAAATACAGTTATGAGTTTTCAGTATGTTTAATGACATCATAAAGATGTAATAATTATTATACAATGATGGTATAATTGTGTAAATTAAAATATTATATGAGTTTTCCTATGTGGCTAATACCATGGGAAATCCCATGGTTTTGCAAAAACCACTAATGAGGTGTCCTTTGAAATTATTTAAGAAACTCCCCCTCATATGCTATAAACACTCACTCTTTCCTCATTTACAGTCATTAAAAATTCATAATCCTCAAATATATGGTATTTTTTACTCCCTAGGAGTCCTCCTAAGGTGTAATTATTCCCCCAAGGTCCCAACATTCAATTTTAAGGAGTTAGTCTACATAGTAAGAGAATTTACCTCCCTTCTCTTTTGCAAGATTCATTTTATGTTATTATTTTTAATTTCAATTGGATTATGTTGGGATATGTCATTTTATATCCCCCTTACTTTCCATATTATTTAAGAATTCTTATATACCTCTTTTTTCTCTCATAAAAATATTTTATGAAATTTTAAGCGACGTCGTTAGTCTGCCGAATTTTTGTAAGGGATCTTTCAACTTTTCTTTTATTTTCAACTTCATTTATTGTTTTTTATTTTCTCAAATACTTTCATAAAAATATTGTGATGACTCTAGTACCTTACATGTACTTTAATTTTGTCATGGTAAATGAATAATTCTTTATAATATCTCTTTTCCCTTTCTTTAATACTAAAAATGAAAACACCATCTGAGATGTGCTAATTTACCACATTCAAGGACGACGAGTTTTCAATTTCTATTAATATCTTCAATTATGGTCATGAAACTATTATTATGGTTGAACCAGACTATAACATATGTATTATATCTCATATATGGTTCTATAATCTTTTTTTACACATGGATTTTAATTATAAATAAAAATGAGTTCGTTGTGTTCAAAAACTACCAATTAACTCAAACGATTATCATTAAATAATTTATATAATGATTAATATTAACTCCAAGTAACCAAATGGAATTTACAAACATTTACCCTAATTTATTTTCACTTATAAATTATAACTTCAATTTTGTAAAAACATCCTCATTTTGCATGATCCTCTGTTCATGTATATAAGTATACCGATCATGAAACAAATGCTCCCAAATAATGAAATTGAACCACTTAACCCATCAAAAAGTCATGAATGAACTTAGAAAGGTTATAATAAATATTTTACATAAATAATAAGTTCTGTAATTATTAATTAATGAACCTAATTTGATTTTTCATGTTATTAATATCAAATAGAGAACACCATCAGACTTAAGGTAAGGGATCCTCTCTATTTCACTTTTATTCAAGAATGTTCACTATGTTATGCCCTTTTACATATAATTCCTTTTGATGAGGTATTATTTAACACCTTCCCCATAATTACATAATTATTTATAAAATATTATAAATCCTTTTATCTCTCATTAATACCTCCTAAGTACACCTAATACCATACCGATATTCCGTAAGGTATTCTAACCGAACCACCTTTATTCTTTTGGGTTGCTCTATATTTATTTTTACCCAAAGGAAGTTGTTCTTTATTTTTATGTAAAACTTTTACATACTATGTATATTCTTAAAAATGAGATTTCAATATCCATCCCTAATTATCTTTCAGGGATATACATTCTTTTAAGTGAATCCCTCCTTGATACTTCCCAATAAGAAAACTTGTTTTAAGGGAACTTCACAAAATTCTACCAAATTTCAAGAGCTCTATACCATTTTTATTAAGACTCCATTGTTTATATAAAATCAGTCTTTTTATTATGAAAACCTTCTTGTTTCACTTCTAGTTTTATATAAATGATTATTACTTTTTTGATTTTAAATGATCTTTAATATTTTCCTTAAAACCACACTAAAATTTTCTAATGATAATAATTTTTTAAATACTCTTCTCACATGTTGTTACTTATTTTTGACATAACTTTCAATGATATATTCCTATTTTACCTTATTAATTTCAATGTATGTTTTAATTCCTTTATCTCATAGACACTTTTATGATACACCCATTTATTATGCTTTATGACATGAATGTGATACCCATTTCTCTCCATGGGTTCCCTTATGTTTATGTATGATTGATTATGTATAATTATTCATGTGGAAAGAATATTCATGAAAATGTTAGGATGGGTTCACCCATATAGAACTCTAATTAAATGGGTAAATTTTAGTCTCATGAGATGTTATGTGCAACAGTATTGGCGGTTATACTTGACTCGCGCTACCTTGTGCAATGGTCTTGGTGGTTAACCTTGACTTGTGCTCCTCTACATGCAGTGAGACTTGAATTATGCTAAAGTCATGATTTTTTTGCTTCCACATTACTATGAATTTATGTTTATATGATCCCATGTTTATATGTTATGATTATATATCCCATTCTATTTCATTATTTCATGATCTCTAACCCTTGTACTAAAGCCTTATTTTTATGTTTATTTCCTTACTGGTATTTTAGCTCACCCCTGTATTCATGTGATCCCAAGGGTACCCTATGCTGATGTAAGGGCTCAAAAGAAGTTAGTATCTCTTTATAAAGATTAAATAAAGAAGTGTTTTTTGTTCCCTATTTTTAGTTTTATGTACCTAGTCTTCCGAGACACTAGACTTTATGATCCTTGGCTTGTACTCTGATGTATAATTAAGCTTAAAATCATGTAATGTTTTATGTAAAAGGATTGGGTCGTTATACATGCCAAATGTAAACCATAAAAGAAAAAATAAGTTTAGATACCACCACAATCATGACAAGAAAATATCTTCCATCCATTGATAGATATATTAGGGAAAAATTATTACTTTGAATATCTCTATGGAAGCAGGTCATGATATTTGAGAATTTTGGAATGTAGATCCCATGATACATTAACCACATCAATATTTTTGGTCATTTTTAGCATGTATCATTTCAAATGATTCTTATACCAAACCTTTCACAAGTGAAAAAAATGTTCTATGTATCAATTTTGAATAGTTATATTCATAATCCATCACATGTGCTAAATTATGTGGTTATAAAACTGGATCATGATCTTTCCTATCAGGAATAACTAGTTGAGATATTGGATCTTAGATATAAAGTAATATAAATCAATACAATTCCCCTATCTAATGTTCTACAATGAAATATTATATTTGAGGAAATGACATTGGAAAAAAGGATATAAAAAGATAATAATACCCTTATTTTTTCATATGGTTAATGAAATTTTGAGAATTAATTTTTTATGTGGGAGAATATAACAGTCCATATTTTTAGTATGAGTTTTCCTTCAATAACATTAATTTTTTAATAAAATTCATTACATGCAATATTAATAAATAATTAAATATTTATTTATTTCATTAGGATAGAATATGACATCACAAAATAAATAGAAAAGGCAATGAACCACCCTGAGTCAAGTAGAAAAGTCACCCAATATCATCCACCACATGGTGAGATATAGAAAAGTACCACAAGTCTCATGTAAAACTAAATAAACCTCAAATTAAAACATTTAAGAAATAAATACATATCCATGAGACATACAAAGTCAACACACACTAGCCAAACTATAATGATAAATAAACCAAACTAAACAAGCCTTCATGTGAACATCTTTCACCACTAATTCATCCCTCTATGAAGGTGATGGATGAAAAGTGAACCTGGCATGCTACACGAGGTCCTTACCTTTCCCTGATTCCATCAAAATAGGTTCTAAAACCACCCAACGGAAAAATTATGGTGTGATAATAGATTCTAGTTGGATATCACCATAGAATCTATACAAGTACTAATATCATGAATTCAAAACTTATATCTTTATAAAAAAAATATTTTTTATAAATAATCTAAACAAATCAAACCATTTGTAAAAATTCCATTATTTTCCATAAATTCATACCATATTATACAAATCTAGGAATATATCAAGTACAAAATAAAAAAATTAAAACTAAACATATGATCAAATATCCATGAAATAAACCATAATGTGATAAATAGGTATAAAATAAAAAGAACACCATTTGGGATCTAGCTAATAGGAATACATACTAGAAATAAAATAATCATAAAAAAGGAATTTTCTAGTTTCAAATGATATTAAGTCCTTTAAAATTCTATCAATATCAAAAAATTAAACCTTAGTGGCTCCACATACACTAGGGTTAACCATGTCTATTTCCCGACACACACACAGTTCCCAATGTGCTGAGTTTTTCCAAAACAGTTTCCAAAATTCATGCTCACATTTAATAAAAACCCTCTATACATCAAAGTAAATCCATTTCAGTTAACAATCCAAAGGGATCAAAAATAAAATATAAAAATTTATTAGTTATCAAAACTTTCATAGATACACCTACTATAAGAATAATGGAAATCTATCCACCTTTGACAAAAAATATTTAAAAACTAAAAATTGGACTTCGAAAGACCTGGAATGAAAAGAAACAGAAAAGTATTGATAAAAAAATCAACCACAAATCAAAATCAGAAACACATCCAACACTATCTTCATGACCAAAGGAAATTAAAAAGTGTATGGACCTCTTAACAGGGATATGTGACACTACCTCCATATGATTCAAACACCAAATGGAGTGATCCAAAAAGAGGGTGATAACCCCAAATCTCACAAAATCTCCATAGGGTTTGAGAGGAAAACCTATACATCGAATGAAAAAATATTCATGCATTCAACATGATTAATACTGCTCGAACTAAGAAATCCATGCCATCATTCCCTTTAGTGGCACAAAATCCTATGAATTATAAATAAAATGAAAAATGTGTCACCTCAGATTAAATTAAATCTTGATTGATGATTTCATGTAATGTAATGGTTTCACAACCAATAAAATTCTCAAACCATGTAGGAGACTCATGAAATCTACCATATAATAGATTCACATCGTGTAACCCATTCATAATGTGAATGTTTCCAGCAGGTAGTGCTTAGCCCAATTTTTTATAGAAAACCACTAATCAAAAAATTAAGGCTATTAAGTCCCAATGAGAACCCTCTAAATACATATAAACATTTATACATAGACTCCATTAATCCAAAAAAAACATACAAACCTATACATTAGGTCATTTTACACTACAATGGATCTCCATTACTGAGAATCATAAAATGCAACTGAAAAAGGGAAACCAAAAAAACAGTTAAAGAATAAATGAATAAAGGTAATGACATGTTACAATATATTCACCATAAATGATTTCTATCCCAGAAAGTCTTCAAGATTCCGGAATCACAAAAAGTGAATGCCAATACTTCCTCATCAACAATTCATACTCCCACATATCATGAATATCTCATCAACACTTCCCAAGTAAACTAATAAAAGGAATAGTTTAACCATGAAACACATTCCCTAGATGGTCTATAATATGAACTGGTTTCTCAACCATAGTGATGTCCAGCTCAATATAGACATCATCCAATTCAATCACATGGGAAATATATATTTGATTCCCCATCAAATGGGAAACATGAAATACATCATGGATGGAAGTAAAATGAGACCATAAGTACAACCAATAGACCACATTTCCCAGTCATCCAATGATCTCAAAGGTCCCCACAAACCTCAATGCCAACTTACCCTACTTAACCAACTGACAATGTACCATTCAAGGTGAAACTATAAGAAAGGCATATTCACCCACCTCAAACTCCAATGACCAATGATGATGTTCCTCATATGATTCATACAGAATCTATTTCATGATTAATCTATTCTAGATCAACTAAACCCTATCCATCTTCTCCTGAATATGACTCAAACCAACCAAGGTCCACTCTCCCAACTCTACCCCACATAAGAGATAATTACATGGACTCCTATATAAATCCTTAAAGGATTCCATTTTGATTAAGGCATGATAATTATTTTTTAAATAAAACACAACTAAATAGAATTTATTTTCCCAAGATCCACCAAAATAAAGCACACAATCCTAGAGTATATCCTCAAGAACTTGGATAGCTCTCTCCACCTATCCACCAATCTATGAATGATATGTCATGTTAAATTTCAAATGGTAACCCATAGACTCTTGGGAAACATTATAAAAAAATATATGTGAACCCTGAGTCCTTGTGAGAAAAAACTACAAAGGGAACCCCATGAGGTCTCACAATATCTCTAAAAAACAAGTCCAAAAGTTTTTCAACCTTCACTGTCTCATTGATATAGAGGAAATGCACCAATTTCATGATTTGATTAGTGATTACCAAAATTTTATATTTGCCACTAGGATTCCCTGGTAACCTAATTATAAAATTCATAGAAATATCATTCCATTTTCATACCAAAATGGGCAAGGTATACAAAAAACTGGGAAGTCTTTAGGGTTTCTCCTTAATTCTCTAACAAGTAAGACACCATTATACAAAATATATAATCGACCATCTCATCCCCAACCACTAATATTGACATCCCAAATCATAATACATCTTGTTATTACATATGTTTATAGACAAACAATAATTTTTTCCATTGTCCTTCAACTCCTACCGCAGATAAAATGGAACAACCAAAATATTTTTGAAAACATGAAGTCCATTAGGAGGTCAAGACCACTCACCCGAGGTCTTCCCACCATAAATCATTTTACTAAATCCATGAAACTAAAGTTCAAACATATTTTTAAGCCAAACCCACTTATAATATGGCGATTCAGCCTTCATCTAAGTCATTAATACCTTCCCACTAACTTCTTCCATTCCCAAGATCATCTAAACATACAAACTCATCAAAGACCACTCTTCCACTGACTCCTTCATTACATGTGTTAGTAATTTAATTTTCAATGCATCAGCGACCAAAATCAATTTTCTAGGAGTATAAGGAATATCAAAATCAAAAGTATTGATATACTCAACACAACATCAATATATCTAGTTGATATACCTATAACTAAAAATATACCTCAATCTATTATGATCAGAATATACCATAAATTATTCTTGAAATAGGTATTGACACCATGTCTTGAGTGAATGAATAAACATTTTCAACTCAAGTCATGGGTAGGTTAGTTCATCTCATGAGGTCTTAACAATTGAGTGTTGTAGGCTACCACTTATCTCCCCTATATCAATACACACCCTAAACCCATTCTATAATCATCACCTAAAATATAATAACCCAAACCTATTTCTGTAAGAATAAAAAATGGAGTTGATATCAATATAACCTTAAGTTACTTAAAATATCTCTGAAAATTTTAATTCTACTCAAAATTTACACCCTTACAAGTTAAAGGTGTTATCAGATATGCATTCTTGGAGAATTCCCAAAAAAACTGTAGGTAATAACCAACCAACCTGAGGAAGCTATGGATCTCAAACACTTTTGTTGGATACTCCCTAGACATAGCTACCTATACCTTTTTAGGATCCACTAAGATAAATCTATTAAATATAACATGCCTCATAAACATTAATTATTTTATAAAAAACTCACATTGGGAAGTATTACAATATAGATAATGTTTCATTAATGATCTAAGAATGATACTAAATTTTTCTATACGTTCCTCCTTTGACTTGGAGAAAACCAAAATATCATCCATGAACACTGCAAAAAAGGATTCTAAGAACTAGTGAAAGATTGGGTTTATTAATTCCATAAACACTATAGAAAAATTAGTTAGTCTGAAAGGCCTAACCAGAAACTGAAAATTCTTATACTAGCTTCTAAATGTTGTCTTTGTTATATCATATTCTCGGACTCCAAACTAGAGGTATGCTGGCCACATGTAAATATTTGAAAACCAATTGCCCCCTCAAAGACAATCAAAGAGATAATAAATCCTAGAAAAGGGATATTTGTTCTTGATGGTCACCTAATTTAACTTCTGATAGTCAATAAAAAGTCTGAGGTTACCATCTTATTTCTTAGAAAAGTGGACAGAAGAATCCCATGGTGATAGTAAAGGATAAATAAATCCCTTATCCTTAAGATCCATAAGATGAACCCTAAGTTCTTCTATAGGAGTATCCATATGATTAGATGATATAGAAATATGAATTATATCAGGAAGCCGTTATATGGTAAAATCAACCTCTCTATGGGGAAATAAACTTGAAAATCATCTATAAAGACCTCATAGTATGGAAACAACACCATAGGTAAATGAATAACCAAAAAGGGTCAAAAACATCAAGAAACATATCTATCATTGGAATGATTTTACCTTATTATAAGGAACAACATGACCTTCCCTTCCCGATATAGAGTCCCACTCACCAAGAAAAACTTGTGTGACCCCATTAAAATATAAGAACTAATCCTGAATGAGACACCAATATATATAGGACTTTAAATTAATCATCCAATCCATTCTAATAATCAATTTGAATATGTCAAGATCTAATGCAAAGAAGTCCCACTCCACCCCATGGTTCACTATCACCACATGACATGATGGGAAAATAAAATTTTATTCAGAACACTTTCTCAAATTCAAGAAAATATATAATAATAATGGAATAAGTTATGAATGCAATCCAAAAACATAAAATATATTTGATGATATAAAATAATGAGTAGAACGTATATTAAAAAAAGATAGCACCATATAAGAAGAAATAAATATTGTACCTCTAACTGTGGCTAACCCTACTTGAGATTTATATGGTGAAAACTCCATTACATAAAGAAATCCAATATTAGATCATACCTAATATTTATTATTCACATGGAAACCCCCTTAGACCTAGGATAAAATACACCAAACTTGGAAGCATCAGTACGAACATACGATCCCTTGGTGAAAGTGGTTCTATCCTTACTGCCTTACAACGTCCTCTCACAAAAATTCTTTAGGTGTATATATTTTCCTCAATGATAACAAGTCTTGGGATCCTCCATAAAATTAGGCTTATTATGACCACACTTCCCACACTGATATAAAAAAACATTCTACTGTCTATACAAATCCCCTAAAACTAGTCCTGAATAAAATTGGCTACCTTTTTCTACCTTTCTGGATAAAAGATATACCGTAGATAATAGCAGTACCAACTAAAGATATACCCAAACCTATTTTTCTAGCTGTGTCAGCCTCTTCTAAATATTCCTTATAAACTCCCTCTATAAAGTTTTGAAGGAAAATTTGAATAATCATTAATCAAATATCATCTCTCAAGCCTATGAGACCTCAGGTAATCATTGGTTACTATCTATGGTTCCAAGTGCACCGAATCTAAAAAATTGGATAAATACTCCATAATGGTATTCCATCCCTTATCCAAGGTAAAAAACTCCCATTTCATTTCCCCACATAATGTCTTAGGATAAAAATGCAGGTTGAAAATTTTCATGAAATAAGTATAGGTACGATCATAATGAAACTTAGATTTCACAATAGAGTCTCACCATATCCTTCCCCATCCTTTAAGAACATACATAAAAAAATGCACCTTATACCCATAATGAGTCATTGTAGATTTTAAAATACTCTCAATATTCTCAATTTATTTATCAAAATACTAGGGTCCATTATCACCACAGAAGATAGGTGGGTGATACTTTGTAAATTATGAGCCCTGATCCACTGCTCATCCTAGGTTCTAGATAACCACTTGACATAGAGTCTAAATAGTATGGATTATATATTATAATTAAGAAGTCTCAACCATATTATTTTATTGAAGAACCTATCTTGTAGATTCCTCACTTGAATTTGGAAGAGCTTTTCTAGGAGACATTGTCTGATAATCACAATAAAAAACCAATCATTCATGAGAAGATTCCAAAAATCATAGGACTATGCACTGGTATTTATATCAATTATTTAAAACAATAATAATTTATAAACCAATTATGAATTATTATAACAATGACGAAACCTTTCACAAATAACATGTCTATTTAAAAAAGACATGTATCTGGTTCATTCAAATAACCACAACCACTAAGTCACAAGATTGGAAAAAAACCCTGACCATCCATGGTAACTCATATTCAGACAAGAAAGTCAGCTGTCTAGTCCCCTTTTCCATACTTTCTAAACAAATTATGATGGTCCTAACTCCAAAATTATAAAACAAGAAACCAAACCCATGTAGTGTCAGAAAAACTTCAGGTTGGGTATTCCCTTGGTTACCAACTTATAATGAACCGGATCGAGTTAAATAGACAAGTAACCCAAGGTTGTCTACCACATGGTGGGATATAGAAGAGAACAACAACTATCATGTAAAACTAAATAAAAAACAAATTAAAATTAAAATAAAGAAATAAATATCAATAAAAAAATTACAAATTCAGTCCACACTGGCCAAACCAAAAATATAAAACATACCAAACATAATAAGTTTCCATTTGACCTTCCTTCACTAACAATCTATCCCACTGTGAAGGTTCTAGACAATAAGAGAGCCTGTTATTCTAAATAATTCATTTCTCTTTCACTATGTCTTGAAAAAAAATGTCTACAACTTCCCAAAATAAAAAATAGGGTGTCAGCATAGATCCCAATCAGATATCACCAAAGAATCTATATAAGTTCTATATTAATAATGCACATGTTTTATCCTCATTCAAAAAATATAATTTATAAAGAATTTTAAAAAATTAAACCATTTATAAACATTTATTTTTTTCATAAATTCATACCATATTCACCAAATCCAAGAATATACCTGGTATAAAATAATAAAAAGTAAACTAAACATGTGAGAAAATGTCAATAAAATAAACCATCATGTAATAACCAAGTATAAAAGAAAAAGAAGACCATTTGGGATATAGCCTATGATAATATGTACTAGACATAAAAGAATCCTAAATAAGGAATATGTTAGTTACAACTAATTTTGAGTCCTTCCACAGTATGTAAATATCAAAAAAGTAACCCCTAATGGTGCCTACACACTAGGGTTACCCATGTCCATTTCCCAATGCACCAAAGGTTCCCAATGCCATGAATTTTTCCAAAATAATTTCTAAAATCCAGAATCACATTTAATAAAAACCCTTTTTACATAAAATAAAATATATTTCAATGAACTAAACAAAGGGAAAATAATAGCATATATTAATTCATGAATTAGAAACACTTTCATAGATACCCTTACCATAAGAAATATGAAAACCTATCCACCTTCGTCAATAGAGATTGAAAAACCACAAATCAACCTTATAAATACAAGAAATGAAAATAAACTAGGAAGGATCGATAGAAAAAACCAATTGATCATGAATTTGAATAATAATTGTAGCCTAAGTCAACACTAAGACTAAATTAAATGATGAATAAAAAACCACTTACCATGAACATGCGACACAATCGTCACATGGGTCAAAATTTGAACAGTGTTCCAAAATGAGGTATATTACAAAAAATATCCCAAAATAAATATAGGATTCAAGAGGAAAGCCTATGGAACGAATGAAAAAAAGAGTTATACATGAAATGTGTTTAAAACTATTAGACCTAAGGAATTCAAATTGTAAAACCCTTTCATGGAAGAAAATCCAACAAATTATAAATATTAAAAAAGAGGAATCTCCTCATATTAAATTAAATTCCGATCGATGTTTTCACATTATGTAATGTTTTCATATCCTGTAAAATTTTCCCACCCTACAAGAGACTCATGAAATATACACTATTATAGATTCACATTATGTAACCCATTCATGATGTTAATGTGTCCAAAAGGAAATTCTCAACCCAGTTTTCTACAAAACAATTCTGAAGAAAAACACAAAACTCTCTAGTCCTAGGGAGAACCCTCTAAATATAATTACACATTTACACTCTGAATCCATTAATCCAAACAAATAAGCATCCTCAAACTTTAGGTTATTTTTTTAGTAAAGGATCTCTATTATCGAGAAGCCTTCATTGCACGAAAAAAAGGGAAACCAATAAAAGAGTCAAAGAATACCTAAAGGAAGGTAACAAGGTATTACAAAAATATATTATTATAAATAAATATGAGTCCAAATCATGAAAATTAATTAATTAATATTACTATATGTTTATAAAAATACTGAAGGCATAAATTTTCTTACTTACAGTCAATTATAAAGATCATATCACTGATTATAGCCATGTAATAAATGATTTTTTTAAATATGGTATAAATTTTGAGGAATAAAATCAGATGAATGATTTTAAAAAAGTATGTAAGGAAATATAGTGGATTGTAAGATTGTAATTTGACAGTTATATTACCTTTATATGGTTTTTGGGTATATATAGCAATAGGAAATATATTGTCATTATATATATATATAGTGATTGGATATATATTGCTATTAGGTATATAGATATCCATTAGGTAAAATTAATTAATGGGATAAATTATTTCATTATAAGGTTTGTAAAAGAGTATTGGGAACATAAATAAAGTAATAATGATATGTAATTTTTATTGTATGGTTGATGATCTAATGAGTAAAAATAAAAGTAATCACAAAATAAAATTTAATTTGAAAGGATGAAACTATGACATCAAGTAATATACATTTTCCATTTGAGGCTTAGTTTTTTGGTATTAAGAAAGAGGTAATGTCACTAGATTTTCCATTCACCAATCCACAGATGAACTTTAAAGAGTGTGTCTTGAGAAAAATCACATATAGGATATTTTCAAACTCATAGAGATCACTAGGAAATCCATGGTAGCTAAATCTATACCTATGACTACCATAATTTCTTATTTCACTCTTATGGATTATGTGAAGGTCTTGAGGGATTTTTTAATTGGATGTTTAGTTGTAATCAATATGTAATTATTAATGCAATAAATGACATTATTTTATAAAAAATATATTTTATTATAAGTATTATTATTGATAAGATTTTTAAAAAAATTAAAATAATAATCATTTATTATTCATATGTGGAAAACAAATAATTTACTTCTATGAAATAATTATGGAATTAAAATCAATATAAAAAATTATTTATGGTAAAATAAATATATTTTATATAAAATAGTCTATATTATATATTATATGTTTTTATATAAAAGTTAAATTTCACATTACTATAGTTTGAATTTGATAAAATGGTTTCCAAACATAGAATAATAAAATTGAAATTTTGTAAGAATTTTAATTTCATTTTAAAAACCATTACAAAGGTAAAAAATGAAATAATATAAGGGTAAATAATTAAAGGTGATTAAATAAAGAATATACTAATGAAATATCATATAAAATTATCACCAAAATAAGTGTATAAGGGAATTCATAACCTATTTCTATTATTTTTTTATTAATTTAATTACTTTAATTGAAAAATTACTTTCCATATATATTAAAGAATAATTATTTGAAAATATGTCACTCAAAATCATCAATAAAAGGATAGTCATCCACCCATTCTAAACCATAAATTTTGTTCAATTTTCTCTCAAATATATTGCCATATTCCCTATTAATATTACTCTATCACATTTGGGGATATCTATCCACAAGAGAGAGTCACAAATATTTCATTTCAAAGAAGGACCTTAAGGGATAATTTTACTCTTCAATGTAAGTATGATATTCTTCTTAAAAATTTCATTTACATTATTCCACAAAATCTTCGTAAATTATATTTATTACTTTATTAACATGTTATATCCATAAATATTCTCCTTTAAAATTTATATTATAATAATAAAAAAAATATTCATACTCATTCATTCATTATAGTGTTTTCTCATTTTGGTCGATTCAATCACCCACATGATTGATGTTATACTAATTCAACCAGTAATGATAATTAGAATATAAATAATATTAATATATAATATTAATGATCAATTTATGTTTGTTTAAATTATATAATGGTAATATATAAATATCTTTTCATTAATAAAATAACTCTTTATAGTTGACTTAATAATCACAAATAAACATATAACTTATTTTTATTTTTAAGTTATTCACTTACAATTATGGAATAAAATAATAAAACCAAAAACAATTACAACATCATGATTCTAGAACTTTTTATTTGTTAGAAATTTTGAATTCATTAACATTGAATGATTATAGAGAGAAATATATCGAATTAATCATAGAAAAAATGGAATAATTAACACCAAATTATTAATATTGATCATAAATGATTAATAAATTGATATCATAAAAATAAAAATGAATCATACTAAGTAAAATAAATTTAATAAAGGTTATTATATAGATGAATAAATAACCTAATTGGAGTATATTAGGAGTTAGTTCATGTTTGAGAAAGTATGAATCTGTGGTTAGGGGTTCCTTAATTTAGTCTTCTTTCATTGAGAAATATTATTCCTTCATTAATTATATCCTTCTAAATTGGGTATATTTTTTTCCATTGAATGCATAATATATTATTTACTATTGTTTCCCTAAAATTTACCATTTACCACAATCTCCTTTGTGATTGATTCTTACCACAAAATAGACGACATTGTAAAGGATAATTTTCACATTCTATTTTAGATATTTCTCTTCTATAAATATATATTATTTATTAAAAAAAATATTTACATTTATTATTTTAAAATTTAAATATGTATCTTATTTTTCACATATCATATTTCATTTTAATTATTTTTAAATAATAAATTATTATCCCTTTTATTGTTGTGGGTTAATTAAAACTATTAAAAAATATAGTAAAAGTATTTGTTTCAACTTCCATACTACGTAATACTCTTCACTCTATGTTTCTTCTAATTAATATTTTTTTATTATAAAATTTCAATTAATATGGCATGTATTTATTAAATAAATATTTAAATGTATTTATTTTACCTTCCAAAAAGGATTTTGAATGTAACGTATATCAATATTTTTATGAAAAAGTTCCAATTAAGAAAACTCTTCAAGATTTGTATTTCATTTTTATCTATTTATAAAATCCATAATATATTGGTATTGTATTAATAGTTCACCCTATAAGTTTTTTTTATATTTTTCTTTTAATAGATTGAAATTTTTGTATCAGTTAATCCAATTTCTAATTTCTTCGTATATATTACCCCATGAATTTTTTAAAACATTTTATTTTTATTGGATAATCAAGCTATGATATAAGATTTTAATCATGTAGAAAACATATATATGGATATATAATTATGTGATGTGTCATGAACTAGATCTGGTTACCATAAAAACCGACACCCGACATGGTCCGCGAAAATGTCCGAAGGGCATTCCCGATCCCCACAGGCTGGCACAAGTGCTTGGGTATCATAAACTAAAATTTGGGAATGATTTACCGGAGTTTATAAACTAAAAACAACAAACAAACCCTATAAAACAAATAAGTATTTTTCTAATAAAACCATACTTTAAAAATTTCAGAATTGAATTAAATGGTTTAAAACAACTGTCAAAGACTATAAAAAATGAGTAAAACCAAAAATTATGGGACAAGAACCTTCCTCATTGTAAAAGGCACCAACCTCAATCCATCTCCACTAGATAGAACCACTAAGGACCTACTAGAAACTTAAACCACTGGCACTAAAAATTGTACTCAAACCTGCAACAAAAATAAAAAAGTCTACTTAAACCCAATGGTGTAAGTAGGGTGTGAGACAAAGCCTAGTAGGATACCAACACTAAGAGATTCTGTGTGATAAACATTTAGAGACAAAAGGCATACAAGTTTTCAAAACATGAAATGCTAGCTACAATTTCTAAAAGATGCAAATTTAAATGAAAATAATTTTCAAGTGGGATAATTTAAAGAATAAAAACTTTTAAAATAAATTCCCAAGCTACTAAATTTTTCATCCAACCATACCATATGCCGATGGTAAGTACAAAGTAACTAATGAGCACAAACAATGCGAAATAACCCATATGCACTAGCTCATTGTGGGTCCTAGGTACCTCATATCTCGGTGGAAGTAACCATCACAAATATCTTTTCCCATGAACGAAACACTAGTAAGAAACATACCCATAACCTATTGGTCCCCCATAATCATCATAATAGTTTAGTTAGTGTTTTAAGAGTCAATATTGACACGTGAAACTGAGTCCAACCCCATGGGATCACTATCATACTAGTACACGTCCACCCACCTAGATACCCAGGATTCCCTATTATGCACAAAAAAGTTCAACAAGCCAATAAATATAATTTTAAAATGAAAATACCACTTTAACATCACACATATTCAACAAACACACCACATGTACATCACAAAAGTCACATTATTGCCATTTTTATTCAAATTGTTTTTGAAATCAAACCCACACCAACATAACCCAAAACACTTTTCACATTTCTTTAACACTTCCACAAATCCTTTAAAAAAATATAAAACCTTTCAAAGTTAGTGGAAATAACATAAAATCCAACACACATATTACATAATACTCCTTTCACAACAAATTTCATTTTTCAAATCACATCCTCACAAAATATCTCACACCACGTTCACATCTATTTCACACTTTAGTAAATCCTTTAAACATTATTATAAAACATTTCCAAGATGGAAAACATAACAAAACAACCCCTTTCACATTTAAAATGGAACATTTCAAAATACACACAAACCAAAACAGTTTCCAATATGGTTTCACCTCTTACATAAATCTTTATACCATTCAAAACATTCATAGAACAATTCTAAGGAGTATACCCAAGCTTTGCACATGAAACCCCTTTCAAAACCCTCTTTCCATGCCAAAATCACACTAATAAAAATCCAAAATAGAATTATAATACCTAGAGACATTTTTTAAACCACTCACAAGTGTCATAAAATTACCTCGAATAACACCACAAAAGATACACATGAAAACACACATTTTCATAAAATACTCTCAAGAAGTATAACAAGGTTTTACACATCAAACCCATTAAAAAACCCTATTTAAAACCGAAAAGCACACAAAGACACTACCAAAGTAGATTTTTATTCCCAAACAACATTTACTAAACCAATTGTATATGTTATAGAATAACCCAAATAATACCACAAGAGTTTCACATGGAAATACACCCAATATAAATCAAAATGCAACTACAAAATTAAATGATTAACCAAATCCATAAAAAAATAGTTTCTGCAAACAAAAATATATTAGAAACATGAAAAATCATAAAAAAATCAAAATAAATCATCAATAAATGGTTACACATGGAATCACCTACCTTTTGAGTCAAAACCCATGAATCTTGGTGTGAAACCTCAACTGCACATACGAAGCACCACAAGGAAGTGAAAACAAACCCTAAACCACATGATTCAACAAAAATAAGACAAATAAAACCCTAGGTATGAACAATAACTTTTGGAGACTCTATAAATTCATGAAATAGAGAGGAACCCCTAAGGAGAAGGAAGGAAATGAAGAGAGAAACACTTACCTGACTAAATATTAAAGAAAACGACCCAAATACACCATTAAATGAATTTCAAAACATTAATAAATTAATGTGAGGTTTGAATAAGTCTGAAGAGGTCATGTAGGAACTATAATGGGAGAAAAATATTAAAAATATAAGGAGTTGTAAAAGAAACAATTTACCACTTAAAATCTGGGTGATTTGTGAAATCCAGAGAAGTCTCACCCAAATTTTTGATCAAAATGAGATTAACATAGGAGGAGTAGAGAATGGGGAAATTCTTGGGTAATTGGTATCATGTTAGAGTTGTAATCACCAAAACAATTTAAAAATTCAATGATATATTAAATAATTATAAAAAATATTTAAAGCAGGAAATGGGATTTTGGGTTGGCCCAACACCTTAATAAATAACCCAAATCCATAATTATTATGGATTTCTATGGGGTCAAAATTGATATGGTGGTTTTAATATACTAGGGTAATCTAATTGGGAAGTGGAATAGTTGTAAAATGTTGAAAAATGAAGAATTTATAAAAGAAACACAATTTAATTTTAAATCTGGAAATGGGCTCACGGTTTGGCCTAAATTTTGAAAACCCACCATTTCAACCAAAATGCATCGAAAACCCCCATAACAAATAAAGGATAGAAATTAAATGAAAAATAACTTTAAAATAAGTAATATATGTGACAATTATCCCAACCATAAAACTTTCCACCCTTGGAAAGCCACATTAAGTCCAAAAGAAAAAAACCAAACCCAACCAAAAGGCCGAAATTGACTCATTTTCCAAGCTTGAACCCCAAAGGCCACAACACCTCCAGTGATCAATTAAAGAAGGAATAATCTCACAAACCAAAACATAAAACACTTTCCAAAGTGATTAAGCACATTTATACTTTATCCCAAAAGAAAACTCCACAAACACTATCCGAAAAATATTCGAGAAATTTACCGAAATGAACAACCACAACAAACAAGGTTACACTTACCTTGATTTAACCATAATGTTGGGAATTCTACAATCCCAATGTTTAACCAAGGAATATGTAGGTATTTAGATAGCTTCTAACAAGACTACCTACTTCCGATCCAAGACCAAGGACCAATCTTAGTTACTAATATGGGGAGACACAAATGGGATCCCCACCATAAGAGACAACTCAAATTTTTCCTGAGATAGGATCATGACATTAACTGGGGGGCCCTAACGGTATCCCCGATACAAGGGGTAGACATACATTTAAAATTTACCAAGGAAACTTACATGAGAATCATAGTGGGTCTCTCCACCATAAGGACCAACCATCTTAACCGACCAACATGGGCTAGCACAAGAATAACCCAAATTTAAAAAGGTGGGATGACCGCATGGTTAATCTGCATAGTTTGGGAAATCATGCACTAACCGTGGGGATAATTATGCCTACATGGCTTCCTGGAACACTTTCACTAATAATCATGCACAAACCATTTGGTTAACTATGAAGAAATTAGATGTTCAAACTATTCCCATCTTTCATACTAAGGATAAGAATTTTTACAAGGGTTTGAACGACACCCAGATTTCCCCTGACTACGTGTCAGCTTCTCTCTAGGACTTATGGCTGGAGCTCAAATGATTGAAGCATCTTCAGACTCATAGTTAGGCTTTGGAAACCCCCTGAATAGAACTTCTTCTTCTAGTGATACAAACAACTACACCGTAAACCCCGATAAGTTTACCATGACATAACAAATTCCAAACTCACCTTACCATAACTTGATATTTCACTGAAACAAGGGCTTAGAATATGCACATACATCACACCTTGTTTCTTCAAGTGAGAAAAAATAGTAGGAAAGGACCCATATAAACACCTTCCCCCAAAATAGAGGATTTGAAGTTTTTTCAAGGGAGACATACTCTTAACAAAACAAAGACCATTAGAAGATTGCATGACCTTCACCTTTACCATCAAATGAGTAAACGACATCACAATGTGTCACCAAACATGACCAAAGTGACTAATAGAAACAATACATGGAAAGGGACCTTATTCCAAGTCCCCAAAAAACATAAAATTCTGGAAAGTGTCCATAATATCCACTCATGAATAGATCTCCTACGTTGGTAGTTTAATAAGAAATCCTTCTTTGAAGATATTACGAAGGACCCATAGGCCCTCTTAAACACCATCCAGATACTCATCCACACTAACAACCCCATACCACTTCCACCTTCGACGAATTAGGTAACTTAAGATACTAAGGTTTATTTCAACCATCCATGAGCACTCTCCCTCTACAAGATGATCCAAAAATCAAACAAAGGAAATGGTGAAAACTCAATCTCCAAAGATAGAGAAAAATATTCCGTATATTGATCAACTGTAGGATTTTCCAATGATGAAACAATCTGGGTTCCACTTCAGTTGTGCACTAACCCATAATGGGGGTGTACCTTCTCCTACGAGAGAACCCAAGGACCCAAACAATCTGGTCCATTGGTAAAAACATGCCACAAAATAGAATTGAACTCATAGGGGGAACCCCCATAAAGGCTTCCTGAACTTTTATTAGAAGATACCACTAACCACACCTTCAACGCAATTTACCGACCGAACAGAAACCCAAAACACCGTTTAAACAAGAGGGGTTCTTGGACTCAAACATTAAAAAAATAAACATTTTCAAAAACACATAATACACACCATCCCAAACTAGTCATCAAGACATCATATTTTACTTTAAAATTATATTTTTTAAAATAAATGATTCAACGGTTAGCGTATCCACCAATGGTACCCCATGGGCCTCACACATGCATGTTTCTATGCCACTTGGAAACCTACTCATATATATCCCAGCACTCATCCAATCATGGAATTAGCCATCCATCATCCCATATAACCCCATGAATTTGGTCACTCATGGAAATAACAAAGGTTAAAAAAAATTTCATTCCACTTTTCAAAACAGAAACGGTCAACCAATACATCCTTCTTCTCAAGACCACTAACCATGAGATTAGAATCCCATTTTACAGCTTACAAAACTTTTCATAAAGGCACAACCATTCAGACAAGAATTATCTTTCAAGTTATTCACATTAATTTAAAAACAAATCATCCCATTAAAACTCCATTCTATAGTTTAGAAAACTCTTTAGGGAACAATTTTTCAAAACCAACCTTAATACAATTTCATGATTTCAAAATAGGTGTAAACACACCATTTTCCATTTCCAAACCATTATGAAAATTTAATTCTACCATTTCATAGATATAAAAATTCCCTCTTTAATTTAAAATCTTTTCATAAAAAATTTAGTCTTCATAAAACCATGTCATTTTTTCTTTAAAACCAAACATCCAAGATTTCCAAACTAAAGGAAACAAGGCAATGTGAGATGAAACTAGTTTTGGTGGGTGACTTGGACATATGGTTGGTGTCCATACTCCAATCACTTCGCCATAATAGAGAGTGTACTAGGGAAATATCCTCAGCTCCACATGGCTTTCCAGTCCCTCCGAGCTCACTAAGACCATTAACCCAACTCTCTTTTCATTTTCCCTAATCATCATCAAAACAAGAAAAAATGGACTCTGATATGTCCTGACCTTCCCAGGTGACTTGAATCCTGTTATGAGGTTTGGTGATAAGACACACTACCCATAATCATAATTCCAAGTCCCAACAATCCTAACTCAATACTATCATGATTTCTCCCCAAATAACATGACCCAAAGTGTTAACATGAACCTCCTCTGATACCATTTTGTCATGAACCAAATATAGTCACCATCAAAACTGGCACCTGACGCAGTCTGAAACAAGGTAAAAAGGGAGTTTCCAATCCCCATAGTCTGGTAAAATTTCCTAGGTATCATAAAATAAAAAATGGTAATGATTTACTTGAGTTTATAAACATAAAACAATAAACAAACCCAATAAAACAAATATGTATTTTTCTAATAAAACCATCCTTTACAAAATTTCAGAACTGAATGAAATGGTTTAAAACAACTTTAAAATACTATAAAAAAATGTGTAAAACCAAACAATTATGGGTCAAGAACCATCCTCATGGAAAGAGGAACCTCCCTCAAGACATATCCATAAGACAACACCATGAAGGACCTGTTAGAAACCCAAACCACTAGAACTAAAAACTGTACCTAAAACTGCGACAAAAACTACCAAGTCTTCTTACACCCAATGGTGTAAGTAGGTTGTGAGACAAAGTCTAGTAGGATACAACCACTAAGAGATTCTATGTGAAAAACATTTAGATATGAAAAGCATTAAAGTTTTCAAAACATGAAATGCTAGCTACAATTTCTAAAAGATGAAGCTTTAAATAAAAACAGTTTTCAAGTGGGATAATTTAAAGAATCAACACTTTTAAACTAAATTACAAAGATAATGAATTTTTTAGCCAATCATAACATATGCCTACGGTAAGCACAAAGTAACTAATGAGCACAAGAAATGTAAAATAACCCTTAGGCACTAGCTCACTATGGGTCTCAAGAACCTCGTATCTTGGTGAAAGTAACCAACACAAATATTTGTTCTCATGTACAAGCCACTAGTAGGGAACATACCAATAACCTAGTGGTCCCCCATCATCATCATTATAGTTTAGTTAGTTTTGTAAGTGACAATATTGCGACATGAAACTGAGGTCAAACCTCACAGGATCACTAGCATACTTGTACACATCCACCCACCTAGATACCCGGGCTTCCCTCTTGTGCTCAAACAAGTGCAACAAGACAAGAAATATAATTTTCACATGAAAATACCACATTCACATCACACATTCACCAAAAATACTACATGTACATCTCAAAAGTCACATCATTCCCCTTTTTATTCAAATTTATTTTGAAATCAAACTCACACCAAAATGGCCCACAACACTTTTCACATTTCTTTAACACATAAAAAATCCTTTAAAAAAATTATAAAACCTTTCCAAGTTAGTGAAAATAACATAACATCCTAAAAACATGTCACATAATACTCTTTTCACAACAAATTTCATTTTTCAAATCACACCCTCACAAAATAGTTCACACCACGTTCACATCTCTTTCACACTTTAGTAAATCCTTTAAACATTATTATAATACATTTCCCAGATGGCACACATCACAAAACAACCCCTTTCACATTTAAAATGAACCATTTCAAAATATTCACAAAACAAAGCAGTTTTCCAATATGGTTTCACATCTTACAGAAATCAATAAACCATTCAAAACTTTCATAGTACAATTCTAAGGAGTATACCCAAGCTTTGCACATGAAACCCATTTCAAAACCCTCTTTCCAAGCCAAAATCATACAAATAAAAACCCAAAACAGAATTTTCATCCCAAGATACATTTTTTAAACCACTCACAGGTGTCTTAAAATTACCTCAAATAACACCACAAAAGATACACATGAAAACACACATTTTAAAAAAACACTCTCACGAAGTATAACAAGGTTTTACACATCAAACCCATTAAAAACCCTATTTAAAACAAAAAATCACACCAAGACCCTACCAAATAATAATTTTAAGCCCTAAAAACATTTAATAAACCACTTTCATAGGTTAGAGAATAACCAAAATAATATCACAAGAGTTTCACATGGAAATACACCCAATTTAAATCATAATTCAACTATAGAATTTAATGCTTAACCAAATCCATCAAAAACAGTTTTTGAACAAAAAATAATATATGAGGAACATGAAAAATCAGTAAAACAAGAAAACAAACTTATCAAGAAATGGATATACATGTAATCACCTACCTTTTGAGTCAAAACCCTTGAATCTTAGTGCAAAACCTCAACTGCTCCTCCGTCGCACCACAAGAAAGTGAAAACGAACCCTAAAACATAATATTTCACCAAAAAGACCCCAAATCAAACCATAGGTATAAACCCTAACTTTTTGACACCTTATAAATTCATGAAAGATGGAGGAAACCCTAAGGGGAAGGAAGGAAATTAATAGAGAAACACATACCCGAATAAATATTCAAGAAAACGACCCAAATACACCAATATCTGAATTTCAAAAGATCCATAAATGAAATTTAGGTTCTAATAAGGCTGATTATGTCATGTAGGAACTGGAATGAGATAAAAAGAGTAAAAATATAAGGTTTTATGAAAGAAACTATTTACCTCTTTAAATATGGGCGATTTGTGAAATTTAGAGAAGTCTTGCTCAAATTCGTGATGGAAATGAGCTTCAAAGAGGGGGAGGAGAGCATGGGGGAGCTCCTTGGGTAAGTGGGCTCGATTGAGAGTTGGAATCACCAACAAAATTTAAAAATTTAAAGACATATTAAAGAGTTAAAAAAATATTTAAAGTAGGTAATGGGATTTTAGGCTATCCCTACACCTTAATAAAAAACCCAAATCCATCATTATTATGGATTCCTATGGCATCAAAACTGATATTGTGGTTTTAATATTCCAGGGTTTTCCAATTGTGAAGTGGAATGGGTGTAAAATTTTGAAAAATGAAGGAGTTATAAAAGAAACAAAATTTACTTTAAAATATTGAAATGAGCTCACAGTTTGGCCCAAATTTTGAAAACCCACAATTTACACCAAAATGCATGGGAAACCCCCATAAAAAGTAAGGATAGAAATTAAATGAAAAATAACTTTAAACTAAGTCATGTATGTGAAATGATGTATGGTTTCAGATTCATGTAAATCTTTTATGCATTGGGTAAAGTTTATATCTCATGTGTTGACATGTATCAGACATGGAAGGTTATTCTACTATATTATGTTATATGAAATTGGAGGATATCATAGTCCACTATGATATATAGAATGTTTTACATTATATTTTTATGATATATAAATATAAATATATAATATGTTATGGTTTTCTATGCTTATTCATGTGCCACATTCCTATTTTATATCACTATTGTTCATGATTAATGATTTATGATACCAAATTCTTATTCCATGGAACATGTTATGCTTCAGAGATCACCATTTTATGTTTTTTCTAGGGTATATTATTTTTTTCATACCTCATGATCACTTAATATGAGTTCATGATCTTATTCCATTAAAAATTTCATTTCTTAGATGTTCATGATTTTACACATGTTATCATCGATGGATCATCATTTGTGGCTTAATATTGTTTTACCACGTACTATTAGACAACCCTTTACTTCACCCATGTCATCCCTAGGATTTCATATTTAATAATTTTTCTTATAAGAAATAAATTATGAAAATTATTATATAATAAATATAGATAATATAATGAAATAATATGGATTCATATATAATCTCTAGATATGGTAAACATTTAAGTTCTAGGAGTGTGATTTAATATTGATTAGTAATATTTAATTATATAAAGTGATGTATGTAGAGACCCGAAGCCTAACGTACATGAACATTACATTACTTTTGCGGAATACTTAATACATAACAAAAATATACACACGGATCGTAATAGTTTAGTGTCTTTGGAAACTCGGAACGTAATCTTCTAATCCTGGTGAAAGATCTTCAAAATCTCCCACAAATATCTTCTTTTTTTTTACCTAAAACCTTTCTTTATATCCTGGGGAAAAGAAAACATAAAAGGGTGAGCTCAAATGCTCAGTAAGGGTAAACAAAAGAAATATCAATCACATAATTTTCATAAGAACATAACATTTTTGGAAATCTTAACCTGCAAAAGAGAGCATAATTTCATAACATGGGATAAATCATAGTAGTGAAAATGAAACCCTTACTTAAAACATTACTCATTGTGGCATACACACATAATCATAGAGAATCATTTCTTGTTAGTCAAGACTCATTGCCAAGACTATCTTAGTGGACAAAGTCCCTTTCTGAATCGAGTAATCCTCGTTTCAGTCCTGTTTCACTGAACCGGTATAACCTACCATTCCAGCCATGTCTATCTCATGAGATATGAAATCTTTACCCAATGCATTGGAGGGAGATATAGGTCCCACCCATCTCTTAATGAATCCTTTCTTATGTGTGCCACAAAATCATAAATCATACATCATTGCATAACCCATGTAATACAAATGGGAATCTTAAACATCATGACATCATTAAACAATTCATACAAGATAAATGAATTCATAAAAATAATTCAATCACAACATGATCAAATCAATTTCATAATAGGGATAAAAACAGAACCCTTTATTATCTTAGATGGAAAATAATTTTGATAAAACACTTGAACTCCATTCTTGAGGAAAATATCCTTTCTTCTTCAAAAACATTTTTCCTTTCATAACATGTCATACAACTTTAAAATAAAAGAAGTTGATTAAAAATAAACTTGAAAACTTGTAAAGGAAGCTTCTTGGAAATAATGTTTTAAAAATCCATTCATGCCGTATAAGTTAAAAAAACATTCTTCGTACTTTTGTCGGAAAAGTCAAAAAGTACCTCGTACGACAAAAGATTCCTTTCATAGATATTACTAAAAACTCACCGAAGGGTAAAAATGGGTTTAAACAATTTTAGGTGGATGGAAATAATATTACATATTGATGAAACATGGATGTGGATGATAAAATACACCCCAATAAATACTTACGAATAAACAATCTCGGATAAAAATGAGATTGTGATATTTCCCTTACCTTAGGTCCGACTTGCTTTGTAAGTGTCCGAACCTCCTGTATAATGATTTAAATCATGTTATTGACTTATTACAGAATCATATTCATTGTTATGATATCATATATGGTTCACTTATGACATTATATTACCCGTTCTTTTGTAAATTCCATGTTAAAGAAGCGTTTTGGGTAAAATCGTTTCATTTATCGTAGGTGTTTTGACTTGTTGTTCTTGACATCATTATTACTTATATCATGATTTACTTACTTCCAGAATATAAAATATGATTTATATATCATATATATTCAGTATATATATATATATAATAGGTAGATAAATAAAATGAAAAACACCGTTCATGGAGACGGTAGTCCGTACGTACGCATGAACGCTGTTTTCCTTTCCTTATTGTCTTGAAATGGAAGTAAGTAGATGACATACATATGTATATATATACATAAATCCAGTAGCTTTATAATGTCATATATTTCATTATTATTTCTTATATATACATTATAATCATTCTTAAATGGTTATCATGGAGAATGAATCTCATCGCGTCGTGGAGACGGTATTCCGTACGTACGCACGAGCGATGATATCATTTCTATAAATATTGAATTGAATTGGAGTGTATTATACAATATATCAGAATCAATATGATGTTGTAATAACTATGTATAGTTATTCTTTACACCATTATACCCATCCATGTAAGGTGGTGGTGGAAAATAGATTACACCACGGCGTGGAGACGGTATTCCGTACGTACGCACGCGCGGTGATTTCTTTTTCCGTAGGATGGATAGATGGTGAAATAGGGTTGTTTCATACTTATAATAACATATCAGTATATTAGTGATACTGATTTTATTACTTCATAATGAAACAACCTAAGAAGAAGAAGTGGAAGAAGAAATAAAGATGAAAGAATTGGTAACGGTAATTACCTCTTCTTTGAAGTGCCTCTTTGAGACCTCCTCTTAGGGCACTAAAATTGGTCTTTGAGGAAGACCAGAACCTCTAGGATGTTTCTAGGGAAGTGGAGAGGATAAATTGGCAGGGTTTGGCCGAGCTTGAGTGCTCAAATTGGTGTGAGGAGGAGGGGGAGGAGGTGTCCTTTTATAGGGGAGGAGAGGAGCACCTTAGGAATATCTCAAAATATTATTTTATATTAAAGTCAAAATCGGTTTATAATGGTTCCAAAGGGTCTTATTTCTAAGATAAAGTGGGGATGGGTAGAAATCCTATCAACCAATAGGATTTAAACAAGTTTAGGGTATTATTTTAACCTTATAAATTAGATTTAACTCTAAGTTAAATAATTTAACTTTTTACCGTGTCTTTTTGTTTTCTTTCACTATATGGTTAATAAACTTACTATAACATGCCAAACGAACCCCAAATTGTATATTATTAATACATATATCCTTATCTAAGTCATTTTGCCGAACCTTAGATTTTTAGGAATAAAATAACAATTAATAATATAATATTTTATTTAAAAACTATTTTGTGTCAATTTTGACACTATTTGATATATGATTTTTGTGAAAGTCATAACAGAATTATATGTTCGAAAAAAGTTGATTAAATCAACACTAATATATCATAGTAACCTAGAAAATTAGTGGAATTCATAAAAAGTCTTAAATTACATTTATTTTGGTATTTATATTATCAATTATGTCAATATTTCATTAATAAGATAATTACTGCATCATTTTTGTGTCATAAATAAATTATATTATTTGATGTCTAAAAATTACAAATAAACTACCATCATGTAGGAAATCTCTTTAGCTTTCTAATGAATATTTATAGTCGAATTTATCTTATGTATAACCCCATATTAAAAATGATTTACTTATTAAACTTTGATGTTAACTATTTTAACCCTTCTTTAAATAAATTAATAATAAATGTCCTAATCTAATCCAAGTGGGCCTAAATGGTCATATTTTATTCCTAAGTTTGTTTTTGGTCGAATTACACTTGTCCAATAGAATTAGGACATGTGTTAGGGTAATATTAATATCATATTTACCCTTAGTTACCTTATTTACTATTAACCGTGGTAAAAAAAGTAAAAAGTTACTATTCACCAAAAAATTATTTTCATCTCATTGAACCACATTTTAGTCCTTGATATTAACCGTGTCTCTCGGATTTTCGAAATTCCATTCACAGAAGTGGTAAAATTAAGTTTTATGCAAAATTCAGTTTTTAACCTACCACTTAGTAGTTTCACTATTCATCAAAAATTGATGTTTTTCAGAACAATGCCAAAATTTTATCCTAAGCTATATTTCATATTCCGAATTCAAAAATGAAGTCTATTTTACCAAATTCATAACATAGAAGTTGAATTAATTAATTTTATAATTAAATCCCGCTGTTAAGACAAATAGCGTGTTTTTAAGAAACAATTTCTATCAAAAGATTGACACTTGATTATGTCTGGTTTAAATGTGAAATTACAACCAATGACCAAAATTGAATTAAATTGTAAAAATATATTCTAAATATACTTTAAAACCACTCAAATTAATAATTTATCACTATTAATTATTTCAATTAAAAAAGTTGTTTTTTAATTATAATTAATAATTTTCACTATTCATCAGAATATGAAAGTTATCCGAAAAGTACCAAAATTTCACCTTAGGCTAAATTCGATACTCCGAATCCAAAAATGAAGTTCATTTTGAAATATAAGATTTACAGAATTTTAAAAAGTGGTTATTACTATTCATAACGGCTAGTTTTAATAATATTTTAATAGCATATCGTTGTTTAGTGAAACTCGTTATTGCGTACTACACACGCTATCGAGGAAGGTCGCGATTGCGTGTATGCAAGGCAAGTCAAGGATGCATGTTGTGCAAGATCCTTTTGGTGTAGCGTAAAACACAAGACATTAATGAAATAAAAAGAATATTTTTCATAAAATCTCGGGCTGTTACATTCTACCCCCCTTAAAATGAATTTCGCCCTCGAAATTCGTCGGGGTTATAAATGGTTTACTATTCGAAAGATTCTTTAATAGAATCCCACATCGTAAAAAGGAATACCAAAACTTGGCTTTAAAAACTAAAGTATGAAATGTAACGATTACCCAAATAAACTAATCACTGGGTTTCCACATAGGTGAAAATATGGATATGGAAGAGAAATCTAACCATCATGTTCTGATGGAGAGTGGTAGAGAACATGGCTATGGAAAAGCCAGTAATCACAAATCCATAGATTTGTGATGATATAATATACCATCTGATTCATCAGGTATAAGATCACTAGGACAACATTTTTGGTTTTCAAGATCATTTCCCTAAAGTTGAAAATTTGCTTAAAATAAATACTTACTTTATTTTGGTACAATCTCACTTTTGTTCGTGCCTTGAACAATTTCTACTTCATCTCTTAAATAAATGAAGTTGAATTTGTTATTTGTGAAGTGTTAGCAGATTATGTGATAGAATGATGGGTCATTCCATCTGTCTCAAACAAAAGGTTAGAAAAAGTTATTAAATATACATAAGTCATTCTATAGTGAGATTAATCACATATGGTTCCTAAAATGGACTTATACTTCATATATCATACTGCTTAATATAATAAAACTAGTTTCTACTAAACAGGGACTTCCTGTAGGCTAGTGGTAGGCGATAAAGGCCAGTCGCACTTCAGTTGTGGGTTCGATTCCTGCAGCCTTGTCCGACGCGATGGGCTGTCGCCCGTCCTGCAGGTTGTCCTTTTTCTAAAACTACATTACTATAACATCACATAAATAATATCGAAAAACAAACAATACTAACTTATGTCCAACATAATTCATTCCAATCCTTAGTCTTATCCATAATACTACAGTCCACTCTCATAACAAAGTGAAAACGATTACCAGAGATTTAATACCATCGTTGATCCCCATATATCATAAGATATGTTTTGTTGGTCACATTCCAAACATTCAAAGTCCTTAATCATGTATTCTCTTGAATACCTTAGTGAAAACATGAATGCAGTTAAAAGTTAACACCTTCCACATACCAAAATCCTCAAAATTCTATATACTCAAACCATGATATCACTTAGTCCTTATATCAATCATGAGCTCATGAATACAATCAAACATCTCATTTTCTCCTTATCCCTTCATTATGCGCATATCATCTTCATTCCAAAAATATCTGAATAACCTTTCATGGATACTGGTAACATTAATCAGACAACAATGTTACAATCCTTACATGTCTCTTTATTCCATAGTACCATGAGATTACTTATACAACATTACACATGATAAACATGTAATCATTCCACTACATTCTTAAACCATTGACAGAGCTTCAACAATTCTTTCATCTCACATATCATTGGTAGTCTCTTCATCATCATCCACATAAATACTTCCCATATGACCATACTGATTCTCTTCATGAGTCTTTCCCTTAGGGAATTGGTTTTCATAATGCCCGTACATTCCACATTTAAAGCATTTAACCATTGTTGATGTCGTAGCAATACCATTATCCTCATCCATGGTGTTAATTGAACCTTTTCCTTTGCACTTACTTGCTTTGTGTCATTCTTTTCCACACCCAAAGCATCTTCTAGTTCCTTTGAAACATTCTCCTTGATGCCTCTTCCCACATGATTTACATAGGGGAAATTGAACTTTCTTTCCTCTATGATCATCATGAAACTCCATCTTTCTCTTATTAGCCGAGTCAGGAAACTTACCAAATTTTACTTTATTGATCATATTATGAGATTGCTGATTCGGCATAATAATGATGTTTGGACTTCCAAATCCCATTTCATTTGGTTGCTCATAAAGAATATCATTCCATTATCCATCATTTCCTCCAATATCGTGAATCACCTTGTTTCCAGCCATTTTCTAAAACCCAAAAAGAATAGCGTGAGAGACAAAAATCATGCTAGGGAAAACAACATAATAAAGGGGGAGTACCTTGAACATCTAACATCTTAGGTTTAATTCTATGATCGTTAGCGTAGTTCTAGTACTATAACCTATACGTATACTTAACCTTAGGGACATCCCTAGACATACCTTAGAAATATCTCTAGGGATCTCACTAACGTTTTCGCATCCTAGTTTCCAAAGGTTGACTAAACCTTTCCTATGATACCAACTGTAGAGACCCGAAGCCTAACGTACATGAACATTACATTACTTTTGCGGAATACTTAATACATAACAAAAATATACACACAAGGATCGTAATAGTTTAGTGTCTTTGGAAACTCGGAACGTAATCTTCTAATCCTGGTGAAAGATCTTCAAAATCTCCCACAAAGATCTTCTTTTTTTTTACCTAAAACCTTTCTTTATATCCTGGGGAAAAGAAAACATAAAATGGTGAGCTCAAATGCTCAGTAAGGGTAAACAAAAGAAATATCAATCACATAATTTTCATAAGAACATAACATTTTTGGAAATCTTAACCTGCAAAAGAGAGCATAATTTCATAACATGGGATAAATCATAGTAGTGAAAATGAAACCCTTACTTAAAACATTACTCATTGTGGCATACACACATAATCATAGAGAATCATTTCTTGTTAGTCAAGACTCATTGCCAAGACTATCTTAGTGGACAAAGTCCCTTTCTGAATCGAGTAATCCTCGTTTCAGTCCTGTTTCACTGAACCGGTATAACCTACCATTCCAGCCATGTCTATCTCATGAGATATGAAATCTTTACCCAATGCATTGGAGGGAGATATAGGTCCCACCCATCTCTTAATGAATCCTTTCTTATGTGTGCCACAAAATCATAAATCATACATCATTGCATAACCCATGTAATACAAATGGGAATCTTAAACATCATGACATCATTAAACAATTCATACAAGATAAATGAATTCATAAAAATAATTCAATCACAACATGATCAAATCAATGTAATAATAGGGATAAAAACAGAACCCTTTATTATCTTAGATGGAAAATAATTTTGATAAAACACTTGAACTCCATTCTTGAGGAAAATATCCTTTCTTCTTCAAAAACATTTTTCCTTTCATAACATGTCATACAACTTTAAAATAAATAAAGTTGATTAAAAATAAACTTGAAAACTTGTAAAGGAAGCTTCTTGGAAATAATGTTTTAAAAATCCATTCATGCCGTATAAGTTAAAAAAACATTCTTCGTACTTTTGTCGGAAAAGTCAAAAAGTACCTCGTACGACAAAAGATTCCTTTCATAGATATTACTAAAAACTCACCGAAGGGTAAAAATGGATTTAAACAATTTTAGGTGGATGGAAATAATATTACATATTGATGAAACATGGATGTGTATGATAAAATACACCCCAGTAAATACTTACGAATAAACAATCTCGGATAAAAATGAGATTGTGATATTTCCTTTACCTTAGGTCCGACTTGCTTTGTAAGTGTCCGAACCTCCTGTATAATGATTTAAATCATGTTATTGACTTATTACAGAATCATATTCATTGTTATGATATCATATATGGTTCACTTATGACATTATATTACCCGTTCTTTTGTAAATTCCATGTTAAAGAAGCGTTTTGGGTAAAATCGTTTCATTTATCGTAGGTGTTTTGACTTGTTGTTCTTGACATCATTATTACTTATATCATGATTTACTTACTTCCAGAATATAAAATATGATTTATATATCATATATATTCAGTATATATATATATATAATAGGTAGATAAATAAAATGAAAAACACCGTTCATGGAGACGGTAGTCCGTACGTACGCATGAACGCTGTTTTCCTTTCCTTATTGTCTTGAAATGGAAGTAAGTAGATGACATACATATGTATATATATACATAAATCCAGTAGCTTTATAATGTCATATATTTCATTATTATTTCTTATATATACATTATAATCATTCTTAAATGGTTATCGTGGAGAATGAATCTCATCGCGTCGTGGAGACGGTATTCCGTACGTACGCACGAGCGATGATATCATTTCTATAAATATTGAATTGAATTGGAGTGTATTATACAATATATCAGAATCAATATGATGTTGTAATAACTATTTATAGTTATTCTTTACACCATTATACCCATCCATGTAAGGTGGTGGTGGAAAATAGATTACACCATGGCGTGGAGATGGTATTCCGTACGTACGCACGCGCGGTGATTTCTTTTTCCGTAGGATGGATAGATGGTGAAATAGGGTTGTTTCATACTTATAATAACATATCAGTATATGAGTGATACTGATTTTATTACTTCATAATGAAACAACCTAAGAAGAATAAGTGGAAGAAGAAATAAAGATGAAAGAATTGGTAACGGTAATTACCTCTTCTTTGAAGTGCCTCTTTGAGACCTCCTCTTAGGGCACTAAAATTGGTCTTTGAGGAAGACCAGAACCTCTAGGATGTTTCTAGGGAAGTGGAGAGGATAAATTGGCAGGGTTTGGCCGAGCTTGAGTGCTCAAATTGGTGTGAGGAGGAGGGGGAGGAGGTGTCCTTTTATAGGGGAGGAGAGGGGCACCTTAGGAATATCTCAAAATATTATTTTATATTAAAGTCAAAATCGGTTTATAATGGTTCCAACGGGTCTTATTTCGAAGATAAAGTGGGGATGGGTCGAAATCCTATCAACCAATAGGATTTAGACAAGTTTAGGGTATTATTTTAACCTTATCAATTAGATTTAACTCTAAGTTAAATAATTTAACTTTTTACCGTGTCTTTTTGTTTTCTTTCACTATATGGTTAATAAACTTACTATAACATGCCAAAAGAACCCCAAATTGTATATTATTAATACATATATCCTTATCTAAGTCATTTGGCCGAACCTTAGATTTTTAGGAATAAAATAACAATTAATAATATAATATTTGATTTAAAAACTATTTTGTGTCAATTTTGACACTATTTGATATATGATTTTTGTGAAAGTCATAACAGAATTATATGTTCGAACAAAGTTGATTAAATCAACACTAATATATCATAGTAACCTAGAAAATTAGTGGAATTCATAAAAAGTCTTAAATTACATTTATTTTGGTATTTATATTATCAATTATGTCAATATTTCATTAATAAGATAATTACTGCATCATTTTTGTGTCATAAATAAATTATATTATTTGATGTCTAAAAATTACAAATAAACTACCATCATGTAGGAAATCTCTTTAGCTTTCTAATGAATATTTATAGTCGAATTTATCTTATGTATAACCCCATATTAAAAATGATTTACTTATTAAACTTTGATGTTAACTATTTTAACCCTTCTTTAAATAAATTAATAATAAATGTCCTAATCTAATCCAAGTGGGCCTAAATGGTCATATTTTATTCCTAAGTTTTTTTTTTGGTCGAATTACACTTGTCCAATAGAATTAGGACATGTGTTAGGGTAATATTAATATCATATTTACCCTTAGTTACCTTATTTACTATTAACCGTGGTAAAAAAAGTAAAAAGTTACTATTCACCAAAAAATTATTTTCATCTCATTGAACCACATTTTAGTCCTTGATATTAACCGTGTCTCTCGGATTTTCGAAATTCCATTCACAGAAGTGGTAAAATTAAGTTTTATGCAAAATTCAGTTTTTAACCTACCACTTAGTAGTTTCACTATTCATCAAAAATTGATGTTTTTCAGAACAATTCCAAAATTTCATCCTAAGCTATATTTCATATTCCGAATTCAAAAATGAAGTCTATTTTACCAAATTCATAACATAGAAGTTGAATTAATTAATTTTATAATTAAATCCCGCTGTTAAGACAAATAGCGTGTTTTTAAGAAACAATTTCTATCAAAAGATTGACACTTGATTATGTCTGGTTTAAATGTGAAATTACAACCAATGACCAACATTGAATTAAATTGTAAAACTATATTCTAAATATACTTTAAAACCACTCAAATTAATAATTTATCACTATTAATTATTTCAATTAAAAAAGTTGTTTTTTAATTATAATTAATAATTTTCACTATTCATCAGAATATGAAAGTTATCCGAAAAGTACCAAAATTTTACCTTAGGCTAAATTCGATACTCCGAATCCAAAAATGAAGTTCATTTTGAAATATAAGATTTACAGAATTTTAAAAAGTGGTTATTACTATTCATAACGGCTAGTTTTAATAATATTTTAATAGCATATCGTTGTTTAGTGAAACTCGTTATTGCGTACTACACACGCTATCGAGGAAGGTCGCGATTGCGTGTATGCAAGGCAAGTCAAGGATGCATGTTGTGCAAGATCCTTTTGGTGTAGCGTAAAACACAAGACATTAATGAAATAAAAAGAATATTTTTCATAAAATCTCGGGCTGTTACAATGTAAAATATATTTATGTTTTATTTTGGATGTATTATTTGGTATCTAAGTGGGGTTTGTCAATTTTATGGATTAAGTTAGAAGGAGTATGGATGTATCCTAGGTAGAACTAAAAGTGTCAAAGGTTGAAATCAAGTGTTATAGTTTGATGCAAGGGCCTCTTAGGAAAAGATATCTTAGAAATTATTTTTCATATTAATATAAATTTTTACTCTAATTTTATTTTATATTATTCTTTATTACTCCAATTACCCAATTTGGATTTAGTAAAAGGTCAAAATTTGGAAGAACCAACTGAAAAATGAATTTAATGGATGATGCAATTATTGTCCTAATGAAAAACCAAATAATATAGGAGTTTTCCAATAAATTATAATGGATAATTTTACCCTTATATCATTATTTATAAATAATTAATTCTCCCTTATTGAACTCCCAAATATACAAAATAATCAGTCACTCTTTATTGAGTGCTTTATGCGAAAACAACTGGCATCGTTTAGTAGATCTTCTAAATAATTTACTACTAAGAAATAGATCAATATGAAAAAACATATTTTAAATCCATTAATGTTTATAGAATAAAATTTTGGTTTTATTTGTTTATCATTTAGATGGTGAACTAAACTAATGACATATTTTGTTCAAGAAAATATGGAAAAAGGATGAAATTGACTTTCTAGAATATGAATAGTTTAAGAAAATATTTTTATATAAATATTTATTTTAAACTCTCCACATTATAATGAAGTGGGAATTATTGAGAATTAGAAAAAGGATGATTAATCAACCAGTTCCTATAAATAAATCTTTATGAAACCTTAAAGATAAACCTTCACTAGTGAATATTCCAATGGATTGTGATTATGGATGCATTTATGGTCAATAAGTAAGTTTTTTTAATTTTTGTTGGATGATGATAATTAAAGAGTTAATTGGTATAATATATAACATGAAAGTTATAATGAATAGAATATCTTGACATTGTCTACCATTGTACATGGTTTTTAATATATATTCATATATTGGAAAATAAGATATAGATAAGAGATCGAGATAATGTCATTCATTGATAATGTAGATAAAGATTTATATATTTCTTGGTGTTTTGTAAAATTGATTTTAAATGAATAATACATTATATATAATGATTATTGAGATGAAAATTATGTGAATTAATTAAAACTACCAATGTAAAATGAAATCATTTTTACCACACATTTATGGATTTAAGATAATAATTGATAAAGAAATTGAGTAAATATGATATAGAGTTTAAGTGAGTAACCATCTATGTGTTTATATCATGAGAATGTTGTGAACATTTAAATTAGATGATAGTGAAAGTTAGAGATATTTAGATCCTAATAAAATGAGGAAGATGATTCATTCGTTGGTAATTATTAAATCACTATTAATTTAAGAAAAATGATGAATTTTGAAACTGGAATTGATAAGGTTGTGGAAATATATTAAAATACTTAAATAAGAGTACACAAATATTAATAAAATAATAATTGTGATGAATATTTTTGGGAAGTTTTATATATTATTAAAATCATATATGGTATTTTGAGCTGATTTGGGGTTTCTTGATAATCCATGTAAATCATTATGGAGGTTTTGAGTTTAGTTGAAGAAGTTCTAGAATTCCACCCAGGGGTAAAAATTTGAAAAAGGAATATAGAATATCCCTTTGAATAGAATATTAGAAAAGTTCCATCGATTAATGATATATGAAATATTTTTGGAGGATATTTAATAAATTTTTGGAGTTACATTATGATATGAAAGATTCTTTAGATGGCTTTCATATTTTTCCTTCTGATGCTAATTATATCCTGATGTATATTGATGATATATAATGAACTTCATGTAAAAATGTGGTAAATTAAAGAACCACATTGTGATACATATGATATTTTGATCATATGAAATATTTTCAAGTGAGTACATAATATTTAATAGGTGCTACATAAGATAATGTTGTGTGAAAGTTTTCAAATTATCTAAGAAACTGTGATATATAATATATTCAAACTGATATAGAAGATATGCTGAGGCATAAATAATATTATTTATAAAATACATAATATATTCAAGAGTTTATATAATATTTTTATTGAAGTTTCATGTGATCAATAAGATATTATTGAAACTCACTGAAGTTCTATATAAGTTATTATATTTATTAAATAAGTTTTATTAGTTTAAAAATATTGAGAATTCATTATAATCGAATCGAATAATTCTATGTTAATATTCAAGTCAGAAATATCACAATTTTAGTGATTGGGACATGATTGAGGCGAAGGATAATGAAAATAAATGTTATTATAATATTATTTATACACCATAGAAAAAATATCACACCAAAAGGGTTTATGTCATGCAATAATATAGACGTAGATAAAATAATATAGTTTTTAAGGAAATTCAGAAGATAATAAGGGATGAGTTCAATGAATAATATTATGGATAATTAATAGAAAATTGATTGAGAAGAGCTTATTTCAATAATTCTATGTTTTTTAAACACAAATATTTTAAAATCATAAATAGTGATTAAATCTAGAGGAATTACTAGGAAATATATTTTATCAATTTAAAGGAGAATTAGTGGGTATTTTTGGAAAATAAAATTAGATATTCTATTAATAATAAAAATATTCAATGATCCTAGGGAATAATTAAGAATTAAAGAAACCATGGGTCTTTGGGAACATAATAATTTTTTCATCTATGTAATTTCTTAGGGATCATAATCTATTTAGGTGATAAAATATAAATAAGTAGAAGAAGAAGATGGTGGATGATACTGATGATATAAAGTTCTAAAAATTTATTATGTATTGAGGAAGAATAATAATTAGATGATGAATAATAAAGCTGAAAATGTGTTTCTACTACTTATATTAACCTTGTTCATTGAAAAAAAAGAAGTAGGAGTGAAGAACCTCCATGCGATATCATTATATCATAGAAAAAATAAGAAGTTAAGAGGAGAGTTGAGAAAGTTTGACACTTCTAAAAAGTATATATATAATGTGCATAAAGAATCTTGAAGAATAATAAGAATATTGTGGTAAGAATTAATGTGTTTATACTATAATATATTTATATGATGTTTGTTTAATATCTTCATTTAAATATAAATAATATAATATAAAAGAATATACTACATATAAGTGTGGATCCTTATGAAGATTAATTTTATATTAAGAGATTGACATGCATGATACTATATCAGATTATCTATTGGTTGTTAAAGACTCTAGTGGACGAAGAAGATATTATCATTTAATATATAGATTTCCAAGAACAAATTATAGAACTTTTTAATTTTTGAGTTCGGAGGACCATTTATAAACTATGAGTAGTTGTTATACAAACCTATTTGGATACAGTATATGATTTTTAGGAGATATCCCCAAGGGTTAAGGATAATAGCTTCCCTAACTATATTTACATGATTATATTAGATGATATATGTGTCTCAAACTCTCCCTAAACATAGATAGAATGTAGAAAAAACTCCCTAAATATGATTATTGAACTGATTATCTTTTCATGTGAAGGTTATAGTTAAAAAAATAAATCTAAACATTTGTTTTGTTATCAAAGAGGAAAAATAAACATGGGTATAAAACCATATAGTTGTTTATGCTTAAAAATGTTTATATATGTATAGTTGATTCCTGGGGATTTTAGAGAGTATGGGTGATATTGAGTATAGTTATTTATAGAGGGGATATAAATTTGAGTATCAACTTATACAAATAAATACATATGTATTTATATTTGGTTTCATAATGTAAATTTAAATGTTATACATAGATTCTAATTAAATTATTTTGTTTATTGTAAAATCCCAACTTTATCCAAAGGTGAAAACCAATAAATTTTTGGTTTAATTACTTAAAATGGACTTTGAAATTAATTCTAGGTGGTTAAAGTAGGACTCGAGGGTGTCTATGGATCATTTTAATCTTGGATCACTGAAAAAGGAGGAAGTATGAAGGGCCGTACAATTTTTCTGCAACCGTGCAACCCAGGACACATGCCCATGCAGGCTACTGCAGGTATTTGATAGTGGAAAAACATAAATTTTGTGCATGGTTAGTATGACTATGAACCTTTCCTATGTGGTATACCCAGTGAAGTAGAACCATGCAGTTGTTTAGTGCTAGGCTTGACAAAACTGTGTGGTTAAACTATGCACAATTCTTTTGGGGGTCAAAAGACAAAATATTTCTTAATAAAGACTTAACCTTATTTTTCTTTCCCTCCTTCCTTATACATACAATTTCCTTCTCCCCTATCATGCATGGTGTCCTCCTCTCTTCCTCTTGGGGTTTTGTGATTTCCCCTTCATCTATTCTCTAATTTCATCACCATTAGAAGCAATAGACTCCTCTCAATATGCTCTCTCATATACACTCATATATTTTGAGTTTCTCCAAACATATATTGTGAAATATTGATTCTATAGATCTTTTTCCTATTTTGGGTTTTTTTCTAAATCTGTTGATTTCATTTGATTTAGGTTGAATTTAGCCTTCATACCATATGTGTAGAGTACCATGACCACGCAGTAGGGAATATAGTCTTTTTCCATTAAATTTTGTTTCTTTTTTGCATCACGTTGTTGTCCACCAACCGAAACCTTCTAGAGATGATTTTTTTATAAAATAATAAATTAATATGGATGGTTTTATATGCCAATAGTGACCTTTTCATATGAATAAACCCATCCATGGGTCTTATCCTTTCCTTTTGGCCACCCCTTAGGGTGTTCCATCATAAATGGACAGATTACTTAAGCCTTGGATTGTGTTTCCCTTTGTATTAATTCACTAAATTGATAAAAGGATTTATAATGAGTAATGAACCATGAATTAGGTTCCCCATACAAATTCTTATGATCAATAATAATTGGTTGGACCATGTGTAATAACATATGCCTTGATAACTTGTAGTTTCACTTTAATATTTTTTTTCCTTGTGTTTAATTGCTTATACAAGTAAATGACACCCTTATATCTTATTTTTAATTCTTATGAATGCTGATTAAATGTTATACTTCATGTTTTATGCCTTTTAATTAATTTATTTCATTCCATGAACCTTATACTTACGCATTACTAATTCTTGTTTCTTATGCCAATTAGTTGTCTTGAATGGTAAACCTTTCTTTCCAAGCTTGATATCATGATATATCAAGATGGTGTTGATGATATATAGTAAAGAGCATGAATATTCCATGTTCCTAAGGTTATATTTATTTTTTATAGCTTATTCCTTTCTATTTAAATCTCATTCCATGCATGCTCTTATTTAAGGATTATTGCCTAGCCATATGAATTGTGACAATGATTTTGGACTGTATTGCTTTGCTTGATTTAATGGAATCATGTGGTATTGAGATGATTATGGGATGGAATTCTTTAAACATATATTCCATGACTTAAGATAGGTATTTAATTTCTTGTGATGTGCTTGTGTAGTTTGTTAAACTGATATGGGGTGAGATAGTGTAGGTTATGAACACAGCGGAATCATGCAATGGGTGGTGCCTAACATTTTTTTTCTCACGCTTAGTAATAAATCCGATATCTACATAATGATAAAGGCCATTTTAAATGCAATTGAAAAAAATAGACATGATTAATCATGCAGTAACCATAGAGAGTGAGAGGATCATTGCAAATTATTTATAATTAATTTAATTAAATACGAATTACCTTGATGGAATTATTTCTTCACTCATAGATCTAAGATCTACGATGCACTGTTGATGCATTGTATGAATCAAGTGAAGATTACCTCTTGCAGTGATCCACATGTGTTCCATGAATCTACATATTCCACTGAAAGAATCTCCTAGTTCTAGGATGAAAGATCCTTACGCTTTCATCATCCTCCTTTGATCAGTATGAGAATTTATTCTAAAGAGTTCTCAATGATATGATGGAGGAATATTTCTCTTTATTCTTGGGAGTGATATTAGAGAAGAGATATCTCAAGGGCTTGAGATAATTCCCTAATTATGTTTTACCCAACCCAAACAAAATGAATTGTTTTTTTGAGAAAATAACATAATTGGGTTTATATATCTATAGGGTTAAAATATAATAATATCAAAAGTTTCATTGATTATTTATTTATTCCTAGTGAAAACCCAATGTCAATTATTATTATTATTATTATTTCTCCACATGCGGTTAACTTTTTAATTAAAATTAAACAATATTTAATCAAATAATATTAAATATTTATTATTCTCTCACCAGACCTAAAATCCTATTTCTTCATTCCTCTATAATGTTTATTAGAAATTGAATAATGTCTATTTAGTTATTAAATATATATCACAACATTATTCTCCAAAAAATAAATAAATATTATAGTCACTAAAAATAAAATAAATATTTATATGAGATCAAGAATACATGAATAAGTATTAAACCACATGCGATAATGATATTTATTCAACTAGTTAAATTATAAATAAAAATATATTATTTAATTGAGATTCTGGATACACTTAGTTTTTGACCCACCAAGCCTCTTTCTTATGGGAATTATGAGAAGCAACCTAAAGTCCATGATTATCATCTAGAAATAAACCACGACACCTATAGAGAAATAAGTTAATGTTGCAATGAGATGTTATGGATTCTTAATGTGTAATATAATCTATCTATCAAGATATCTCTAATCAAGAAAGTTGTATGCTAGTTCCATCAACCAAAGTTCTTGATGTCTTTTTCTTAATTTCTAGGAAGATTCACTTTCTTATTGAACACCATGGACATGTATTTATTTAGGCTATATAATTTACATAAAATGTCTTGAGATATCAACTTTCATTAAAATATAATGGAAAAATATTTTCTGACATTATTAATTAATTAAATATTACTCTTGATGGACCCAACATATCCTACCTCACCATGAACACATGTAATAATGGTTTTCATCAATAAATAAAAGTATGAAACTCATAATATTCATTAATAATAATCTTAAAGTATAAGGATCAATACACATGTTAATGAATTAGAATATCCAATGACACATATAAATGTGTATTTTCTACTGGTGGGTCTCATTATCATAATATCCTACTATATATTACCAAGGTTGTACACTATGAGAAGGTGTATCATAGTCCTATGAGTCTCCACCCCTGATAGACTATGCCATTTGTATCCCTCAAATGATATCATATGGATATAAAACTTATATTCTAGAATAGTGTCATATCACTTTTGGGTTCTCATCATAGCAGGGAACTGCTATGAAATTTTAGTACGATAGCTAATATTAGGACATTATCACATACTATGTCATGCAGAAGAACAATCATAATGTGATAATTAGTTTATTAATATTAAAAAAATGAATACATGTTATCATAAAGTACTTAGAATATGGTTCTAGGGAACCGACTCCAACAAACTCCCACTTGCACTATATCCAACTGCTAACAACCTCCAGTTAGCTAGCTCTCACATGATACTCATTCTTCTTCTAAGATAGGCGTATAGTCAAGGGTACTCTATATTCACTTCCATAAGTAATCTTCTTACTCCAACTTCATCCCTCTGATGAAAATCCCTCAAGAGGTGATACTTCCAGTGTATATGCTTTGTCCATTGGTGTGACCTTTGATCTTTTTCAAGAGCCACACCTGCCATATTAACACAAAAAAATGCAATGGGATATTTATTGATAGGTACAACATAATGATCTTGGAAAAGGTTCCAAATCCAAATTGATTACATGGTTGCATCAAAAGTCACTATATACTCATACTCCACTATAGAATCAGATGACAACTAGATAATTTGAACTATTCCACCTCACAGCTCATCTTTTGTGACAAAAAACATATCTTGATTGCTACTTCAGATAATTATGATATTTCTAAAAACTAAAATCAATATAACCCTTGATGAATATATCCTCATATCCTTCATGCACTGGGAAAATATCCTTATTTATTTTCAAATACTAAAGTATATCCTTAATAGTATTCCAATACTATTCTTCTGGATCTGCTTCATATCTGTATACCATGATCAATGCATAGGAAACACCAATTCTAGTACATAACATGGCGTACATGATTGATCATATTGATAAAGATTATAAGATATTTCTCATTATTTATTTCTCTTATTATATATGAAGATAAATTTTATTAGAAATAAGTAAACCATGTGACATTTAAGCCAATCCTCTCTTCGATTTTTCCATACTAAATCTATTTAGTATCTATTCAAAAACTGTAAATTGAATTATTCCAATAATCCTATTGGATCTATCACGGAAGATCTTGATCCCTATTACCTAATTCCTTCATGGAGAAACACTTTTCTAACCAGTCTTTAACAGTCTATAATACTTATATTTCAGTTCTTATAAGTAATATTATATCAACATATAATACTAGGATAATAACCATATTCCCACTAATCCTTTTATAAACACATGGATCACATTATTTCTTAATGAAACCAAATTATTTTATGTCTTCATCAAATCGAATGTTCAATGACCTCAATGCTTGCTTTAATCCATAAATGTATATCTACAACTTGAAAATCCTTTTGGAATCACCTAGAGTCACAAAAACTTATCGTAGTGTCATATAGAAATATTCCTAAATGTTCTCATTATGGAATGAAGTTTTGGCATCTTTCCACCAAATCTCATAGTCTTGGTATGTTTTTGCAACAGGAATAATTATGATGGATTTAAACATGGAAACTGGTGTAAAGTTTTTATCGTAGTCAATTATTTAATGCTGTTGAAAACCTTTAGCCACTAGGCTTGCTTTATAGGTATTTACTTTACCTTCCATGTCCAGTTTTCTCTTGAATACCCATTTTCACCCAATGGTCTTTACATAAATTGGTACATTTACTAGAACCCATACATTGTTATAAAACATGAAATCTAATTTAGAATTCATGGATTTTTTACATCATGTAGCTTCTAGGATCTATACAGCCTCCTTATATGAAATGGGTTCATCATTTTCAACCAATAATGAGTCACCATCTTCAATGACTAGAAAACCATACCTATCTGGTTTTCGTACATCTATTTTATTCCTATGTATTACTTTTTTCAGGAAATACTTCTTCCATGGGGACCTATGGAAACTGTTCTTATACCAACTCTTGTGTATCTTGAGAATAAACTTCATCGAAGTCAATATTTCACCCACTATTCTTTTGATGATGTGCTCCCTCTCAAGAAATAAGGCTTTTCTTACGATATTAACATTATTTTATGACAGGGTTGTATATGTAGTATCCCTTTATTTCATTTTTATACCCTATAAAGATACAGTTTGTGACCATGGGTGCTAGTTTTTAACTTGACAAGGCCTTAACAAACACCTCATAACCCTATACACATGTATGTGACAGAAAAAGTTTCTTTCCACTTCACAACTCAAAGGAAATCCAATTTTCCACATTATTTGTAACTCAGTTTAATGTATATACCATAGTTTTTAATGGATATACTCAAAAGGATAATGGGATATCTTCATGACTCATCAAGTATCATACCATTTCTAACAAGGTACAATTACTCCTTTCACTAACACCATTACACTATGGTGTATAAGGTGGATTCAGTTGATATGGAATCCCAAAATCTCATATAAAGTTGCTGAACTCTTGGTTAAGACATTCACCACCTCAATCTTATTGAATATTATTTATATTCTTACCAAGTTGATTGAATTTCCTAAATTTCTCAAAGGACTCAGACTTATACCTCATCAAGTAGATATAGGCATATCTACTCAAGTTATAAATTAAAGTCATGAAGTAAGAATATCCACCTCATGATTATACTAGAAATGGACCATAGACTTCAGAGTGTAACAATCCTAGAAGAGTAGTGTCTCTTTCACCTTATACACCAAATGGTGATTTGGTCATTTTTCTTATAAAAAACCATGACATATATCAAGTTGTTTAAGTTTAGAAGAGTCTAAATAACCATCTTTACATATATTTTTTAAAAGATTCACATTTAAATGACCAAGATGGTGATGTCAATGCTGGGTGTTATATGAGTCTTGTGAACATGATTCATTATCAATTTCCAACACTTAGTTTTAGTAATTTAATACATAATGACCATTATTTAAATTTTCTATACCATAACATATGTTTTACTTATAAAAGAAGAAACTCTTATTTCCAAACATGAAAATAAGATCATCTATGTCTAGGCATGAAATAGAAATTATGTTCTTGGAAACTATAGGTACATAATAAAAATCATTAATAACCAAAACCATTCCTATTGGAAATGAAAGGTGGTAGTCACCAATGGATAGGGATGCTAGAATCACTGCATTAGCATCTCTCAGATCCACCTCCCCTCCATAAATCATTCAAAATCTACTTGGATACTATATTTAGATATAGATGTGAGCTCCAAAATCCATATCTAATACCCATTATGTAGATGTTGAAATATTAAACTTGATAACGAAAACACATTTAGCTTCCACTAGCTTCTGGGTGCAATTCCTATTCAAGTGGATTAGATTTCAACAATAAAAACATACTGCATCCTTTTTCAGAACCTGACTCTCGATCTTAATATTCATGGAAGGAAGGTTATTTGAAGATTTAGACTCTTTATAAGTCTTGGGACCTTTTTCCTTTTTATTCCTTTTCTTATTCATTATAAGGACTATGTATTTACCATGCACCATGTCCTTATCCAATTGCTAAATCAACGAAGTTATGAAAGACTCTTCTCATTATTGAACATATTGTAGTTAACAATTGTTTCATCAGAAAATGTGGTGTGTAATGGGTTTCCCTCATCACATTTTCATTTCCAATTTTCCATAAAAGACCCAATAATTCCCCCATCCTTAGCTAGATACAAACCTACTTTCCAAAGGCAAAAAAGTCATCTGGGTTTCTAATCCCATCGACTCTTAGGGACTCGGATTGGTTGAGAGGATGTGAGGTTGGGCTCATCATAACCTTTTGGGGAGGATTTATTTCCTACTATGAGACTATATTATAGATTTAAGATATGTTTTTGAATCTTGTCCTAATCCTAATACAGGACCAGTTACCCTGATGAAATGGATTTAGGCCAATTTTATTTTATATGAAAAAGACTAAGATCTCTTAGGTGAGTCCATATGTATGTATCTGAGGTTCTTCATAATTCCCTAGTAACAGGAGGATGTTTATATGTTGAAACCATATAACCAAGTGCTTTGGAACATACTCCCATATAAAGAGGTCATTAAAATTCTGAGGATGGGATTGAGCCAGTATGAGGCATCCTACACATCCTGGTTATTGTAGAAATAAAAACCCATGTAGTTTGTTTAACCCATATAGTTTTACGTTATGTAGAAGGAAATATATGGTCACTGTAGGAAACCTTCATGCTTGGGGCCGTAGAGGTATGTTATATATATTCCAAATATATAATGAATTATTTTTTTCATGGTTTATTCTTTTAGGACTTACATATTGGTGTTGCAGTTGTCATTATAGAGACTCGTGGTGCAGATGAAATGGTTATCACAACTCCTTAAGCTCACATGATTCATGATCGTTGTGAGAAACAATAGATAGTAAGTAAACAATGTTATTTCTTTGAGTAAAGGACATATATTCTGGGATCACCTTGAATGATCAATAAGGACCACAAACCTTGGAGAGAATTATCTAACGTATCATGAGTATGGAAAGAATCGAAGTCATCATAGTTACCTTGATATTGGGGCATAGACACTAATGTTTCCCTGGATGATGTAGATTTATGATTCTAGTGTGTTGTTCATTTTATCCCCTTAAGCCTATGTGATCCATTATTGGGCTAAGAAACAATGGGGAAGGATGATCATCCTCATGGCGTATGGGTATGGGACTTGAATATTGGAACATTAATTGGGGTGTTTGGTATAGATCTCATGCCTTAGGGAAGCATCCTATGTATCCTATTTATGGATGGAATCATAGTTTTAATAGTTCCCTTTATATCGGGGATTACACATCAAGGATTGAAAATATTTTCTAGTCTTGGGATGTCGTGGTGATATAGCCTTCCTGTCTGGAAGATGTCTTAGGTCCTAGTTGGCACATCCTGGGGCTCATCACATGACTCAAATTGGTGCATATGGATGGTGTTGTGAGTCCCAGTGTGGCATAGTCCAAGAAGCATCTTGTTTCATAGATTACACATATGGGAGACACCTTGAGACCTGGCTGACATGTTTGGATGTCATCACAGGTCTCAGTTAATGTGAAAAGAGGGTGTCGATGGGACCCGGTTGCCATACCCAGATTCCTTCGCGATACTTGGATAGAATGAACAAGAATTGTTATATGGGTCAGGTGATGTGTCCAAAGTATGTCAAAGGATCTTGGTGAGATACCCAAAGGGTTCGCGATATCAAAGAGACATCCACAAGGGGACCATGTGACTTGTTCTAACATGTCTAGATTATTTCATGTGTCCCAACTAGCTTGCCAATGGAGTGTTGTAAGATCCAAGCATTTTGTCCTGGTGCTGTTTCACATCTTTGGGTGGCATACGTGAAGCATCTAAGGTTCATCGAACAAGTATTTTTCTTAGGCATTTCACCTTTGATTCTAGTCCTAAACATTTTATTATGAAGTACTTAGATATGTTCACTGTTATTTTTTTAAGTCTTGCTTGATTTGGAGGACATGCGGTATATTCTTCACATCCTTCAGGAAGTCCTTCATGTGATCTATGAACGATTATGTGAAGAATTTTATTTCTAGTTCATGAATACTCTAGATGACTGCCGATATATTACCTGGGGGAAAGTTGGAAGGTCACGTGATTGGTTACCCAAAGAAGCCCGCATAAGTCGAGAGATGAATCCAGTAGAGCCTGAGCATTCAGTAGATCGAAAATACCACCATTATTCATGTTGGTGTGGGGAATTTATAGGCGTATCCACCCCTAACACTCTTTGGTTTGTTTGTCGTATCTGTTCCAAGTCTAGTTTGGGGTCGGTGAAGGGGACTGGCGCCACGTAGTTTCGTGATTCTCTGTCATAGAATGATTCAGGCACATCACCTATTTTTAGTGATCATGAGTATACATTGTAAATTAATCCTTTATCAACTTATTTACGATTATTTGAGACTTTTTTGATCATGAGGTTGTGTCAAAGGACCTCCATGTTATTATGATGACATGTGAGAGGGCCTTCACAAGATTTAAATTCCGAAAGAAAGACACTTCTGAAACCTTGGGTAACATGTACTGGGGTCTCACAGGATACTGTTGTGGGTGTGTTGGACACGTCATATGCCTTTCAGTGACCATGATTACCTCTCGAATTTTACCTTTTAATCCCCTATATTTGACGTAACAAAGGATGGGAGTCATGTGAGATTGCATGTGTGTTGTCGAGGCAGACATGTTGTCGAGGACTCATGGTGCCTTATGAGTCATTAGGGGTGCATGTCGTGTGTCTTTCAATGACTACAAACCCCTCTCACCTCCTCCATTTTATCCCCTTTGTTTTATTTTACAATGTCTAGGGATCATGGGATTTTTCATGAGTAGTATCTATAATTTTTAATCGATTTTTGGATGATATATCTCTTGACCAATATGGGTCATATGCAGAGTGAGAAATCATGTAGTGGAACGATCTATCCTCCAATCCTTACAGAATTACTGAGTTATCTAGACATTCCTGAGGAATTCTGTGTGGTGAGGCTAAAAAAAGGGTTTGTGTGAGGTGAGGCACACATGTCACAGAGGTCTTACACTACCTCATGGATCGCTTGGGGTGTGTGTCACAAGTCTTTTAGTGACCACTATACCCTATTGTATCCTCGTCTTTATCTCTTTCATATTATGTGGAAAAGCTTTGAAGGCGATGTGAGTTTGTTTAAACAGTAGTAAGGGATTTTATTCTTCCTAATGATAACTTGGCGCATGAGATTCATGGCCAGTGGGGGTCTCTTCCTTTAGAATATCATCCCTCTTTATTCTTAATGGATTTTGGATGGTTTTTTAGGCACTTTCCAATGAAAACCCATTCATCCTATGGGAGAACATTTTGTTTTATGAGGGGGCCTTCATAAGAGTAGGTAGGTTTGTTGAAGAGGGCTTTATGACACTATTCGTGGGTGATGTCCATGCATGGGGTCATCGCATGACCTAGAAATGGTCATGTAGTCATGAGCCTCTTATAGGCTTCACGATTCTTTGAATATCCCCTTATTCCCTGATTTCAGGGGGAAACTAATATCAATATTTTTTTTATTTCTTCCCTTGTGATTTTTCTAATGCTTATTTGGAAGGCATCAACAAATTCCCCCCCTCATGAGAAATATTCGAGGGGAATGGTTCTAAGGAAAATTAATTCCCACCATAACCTTTAATGATGTCATGAACTAGTTATTTGGGTGGTGTTTAGTCTATCAAGAACCTTTGGTATTCTTCAAACTACCTATATATAAGAGGGAGTGGTGGAGGACAATTCATTCCAACTACCCCTATCTTTAGAGCACTCCCTCTATTGAACTTATCATGAGAGCCTGTCACAAACACTAATTGAGAACCCTGATCTTGAAACCTATCTACAAGTCCCTGTCTGAAACCCGTCTGGACAAATATCTTGCGCAAGGCTGTTTTGTACTTAGGACCTCATCTTCCTCAACCATGAACTATATATTTTTTAATTTCTCAGACTTAATCTATGAGGGCTATGGTTACCTAAAAAGGTTTTTCAAGACTCACTGACCTGATCATTCGAGAATTTATTAATCATGTGACCATGTTTAGGTCCAAGATCTCAAGTCTTCAGAGGGGTTCATGTGATTCATGTGATTCCCTATAAGGGATATACACCTTGCAAGTCATCTGGAGGTCAGGATGTTTGTGAACCCTTCATGTGGTTCAAAGGTCCCTTGTTTTGTCATGCAATGCACATGATTCCACCAGAACTTTCGTCATACTTTATTTTTGTCAAGGATTTTCGTTTTATTTTTTTGACCCATGACACTTACCTAATTTCAGATTTCTTCTCATTTTGATCAATGTTTCTAATCTGTGGCCAACTAGAGGTCCTTGATTTCCATGAATTGCAATGAAGATCCCGGCTATCATGTGCATACTGATAATGAGGTCTTTCATAGGTTCCTTTCATCTGGTATTCATAATTACCCCTATCTAATCAAATTCCACTATATGATTTTTTATTAATGGATGATGTTGCTATACCTCCACCATATTTTAACCTTACATTTTTTTCAGGTATCCATATCTTCAAACTATGTTTAGGAAATGATTACCAATCATGATCGGCTGGTTACAACCCAATCTCAGGGCTTGTCTTATCTATTGGCCAGTTCTCCCCTGAGTCTGGATGGTCAGGACCTTTCTCAATAACCTATTTTCAAGAGTTAGTCAAGAATATATTACTCTTATCTAGATTCCTCTAGCAACATATGATACTCAAAATGGGATCTTCATCCTGACATCAATTTCTCCAATGAATGTGAATGTCCATTTTGGGTGAGGTGGAGTTGTTCAGAATTTTTGGATGATCTATATAGGGATCAGCTCCACGAAGCCACATGGATATCTCAATTCATCATTTATCATCAACCTAACCTCTTTCTATAAATTATTATCCCCCAGTTTCCTAGAACCAACACGTTCCATCTTCCTCATGATGAGGTGGGTATCAGTTTATGGGATATCCATCAACTAGGTGGCATCCCTTCTATCAGAGAGATGTATGAAAAATTTATTCCTACTATGGATGTAAGAGATGATCCTCTACAAACTTTGATTCTAGTGAAGGATATTCTCTACATTGTGAAGAAATGGCTAGGGGAGAGTTGATAGTGCCCTCACTTTTTTACTTCACTAACTAGAGCAATATTTTTCTATGCGGAAGTGGGGTGAAAAACAATGACATCCTCCCCCATCGATGCCCTTCCAAAAAAATCCACAATAATACTGGCTCATATTGGTCCATTCTGGAATCTAGGGAATAATCCTAATGGGGCTACTGGGTGAACCCAGAGGTTTCTTCAGACCAATGGTTGGTAGGTTTCCTTTATATGTTCCTAAAAGGGAGGCTCTTCCCAGCTAGGGATACATGCTCAGGAATTCAAGTTAGCTTGTTGGTAATGGAGGCACATCTTGTTGAAGGGAGGATCCTTAACCTGGTCATGCTAGTTCTTGAAGACCTCTACTAGATGTTGGGTCATATCCAATAAGGAATTACTCTCTATACGATTAGTGGTACTCTCCAATTCATGTTTAGTTTGATAGGGGAGTACTTTCATTGTTATGAGTACCAAAAAATATATGGGGTCCTAGATCCCATATCCATCCCTAGATTTCTGATTATCTATGTGGTTGAACCTATGTACCTATCCCTTGTAGAAGTTAAAGGTTCACTATGCTGATCTGATAGATTCAACTTTGAAACCTTCTATGCACTAGGAAGTCTGATTATTGATGACGACATCAGCTCTCTTGATGAGAGGACTTATATGATCTCTCTTCAAGATTAGATTCTTGTAGTCAGGGTAGATGAGCTGATTATCTATGATCCGTACATTCCATACTGATTTTCTAGATAGTTTGGTTGTGTTCAGGAAGTTTCCCCCATTCATTTGGATAATGTTCTACGGGAATGACATCCTGGAATCATATATCAATTTTTGAAGATACTAACATGTGAAGATTCTATAGTTGTGATCATATTTCCACCTAATAATGATCCCACCTTCCTCACCTGGGATTATGATTAGGCTTGGGTGAAGAATTATCCCAATGGGGTGCTAGGTCAACTAGTCCTCCATGTGGACATGCCCCTAGAATCACTAATTCCCCTATATGTATAACTAATTGAATTGATTGAGGATTTATGTGAGGCATCAAGGAAGAAACCTAACATTTATGATGGTTATTCAGATGGTAAGTTAGGTTTTGTTGAGGAGAACAGTCCTTTGGTGCAAGCTACAGATGATACACCTGTTGAGGGAGAGGCGTATGGGGATTCTTCTACAATTTCATCATTGATTCAATTGGTTTGTCATTCTTATGATGAAACCTCTTCATCTATTGTTTATGCTCAATCATTTCATTATATGATCTGTGAGTATATACATTTATTGATTACAGATACCCCCTAGAGATATTCATCTATAAATTGGAGTGGAATCTCCAATTATTTCATGATTTAGGGTCTGAGGGTTTTGATCGCCAACCTTTATACAAAATTATGTAGTGGATCATCCTGAACTGAAGATACTTGGACACAAAAGAAAGGGGAATTCATGACCTCATGGATGATGCATCCCTTTCCAAACAAATGAGGGAGGAAGTAAAGGTGCTAGAGAATGGTCACCAGTTGTCGTCTAGCTGTAAGACCAGATGGATTCTTGGACAACAGAGATATAGAGGCATGGAGAGATTATCTCTCATATGAAGTCCAATACTTCGACATCATTGAATTAATTGGCCTCTTCTAAGAGAAGGGTTGAATAATTGACTTATCTAGTTGAATTTCTCCACCCTGAGGTGAAGGTTGAAGAAGTGGGGAAGGAAACACTCCAATGCTCAATTTACACCTTCCTCCAAACTCTTGCTGACTCGACTAGCACTCTCGACCATATTTTTTTGTGACTCATTTTTTTTATTTCCTTCCAAAAGTTTTCACGATACACCATTTTTTGATGTTTTAGAGAGACTCCAAAATGTAGATATTCCTACCCCTCTTTTTTTACTATTAATATAGGTGGTTTTTTCTAAGATTATAATCTAATTTTCTACCATATATGATACTTTGATATTTTGTTTCTTTAGTGTCGATACCCATCCCTTTATTTTCATCACATGATTGAGAGAGCTCATGTTTTCATATTTATACATATGTTTTTAAATGATTTAATCCATTATAATTAATCAATTTGATCTTATTTGCATCATTTTATGACTTTTGGTGAGTTTTGATCTTAAGTGTGAAAATTGGTTAATTCTGGACATTTAAACAATTTTTATGATGCCTCTGTATTTCAAGAATAAATCCTACAATATTCATCCAATTCTCATGATTCGATTTTTTAGGATTAAATGGTTCATGGTATATATATAAGTATGTAGGACCAAAAGCCAATTAGAACTCCAACAAGCCAAAATAAATCGGTCAATGTGAGCACTTACTCTGGCTGGAAGAATGGACCATGCCTCATTAAATGATCCATATCTTAGGATAATAACCACAAAATGGGGTGATTTCAATTGGGTTAGAAATAAAACTCAACAAGGAAGATTAAAATTAATTTTCGTGAAGAAATGATGTGATTAAGTCTACTTTTCAACCGGTCAAAGTTGGGTTTTTGGAATAGTTATTGGCGATCAGAAAAATTCAGGTCTACTAATTCGGCCACAACTCTTTCCACACTACACAAAATGCCTTGAAACATTGTAGGTAGATGACCAACTACATTCCTCACCTACTATAAGAAGGGAACTCCACATGATTCGATGGAAGGGAGGACTAACCGAAGCTTAACTTCTGGTGGAAAGATTCTAGAGGAAATTTCCATGTTCTTCTTTTTCCCTCTTTTATTTCTTTTTAGTTTTGTAATGCTTTATTCTGACCAATTATTCTCAATTACCCATAACATGGTGGGGTAAATATTATGAGTTATTGGGGAAGGTTAGGATTTCCATTTTTTATTGTTTGAGTTCATGTTCTTAAAGTTATAAAATGTTTTCTCTATTCTATAAAGTTTGTTTCAATTTCTAATAATAATTTATATTATCTTATGTGATTGTATTTGATTTTATATTCTGTTGTTATTATTCCTTGTTTAATGGAAATTATCTCCCTCACTAGTTTCTAGTATATATATGATGGAATATATCAGATCTTAGTGTTGAAGTACTTGGCGATTGTCAGTATGTGTGAGAGTTGTAGTGAATATTCAATATTGTTTGGGATAAACAAGACCTGTTTGGGAATTGCCTAAATTAATTGAGAGTATTCACTACAAATATTTCAAAAAATTAAGGAGAGTATACAAAAATAATATCTTGTTAAGGTTTACTCTCACTAACACCAATGACCAAATAAGTGAGAAGAAGCGATTGTGGAATCTCACTTTAATTGTCTTAGCATAAGAGAATTGGATAAAATCAAACTATGATAACATTGAAATTAGAAATCTAACCCCAACCTGATCACCCAATTCTTATCAATATTTTTAATCATATTTTTTGTTATTTTTTTTGAATATTTTACATTATTTATATCTTTAGTTTTAGTGATTTGTTTTCAAAACCAAATAATATAAAAAACAACCCAACTTCATTATCAAATTTAAAGTGACATAAGTGATTGTTGAGCACTCCTCTCTAGAGACAACCTAGGTTAACCACTATACTATATTTTAATGTGGTAAATAATTGTTTTTACCACACCCCATGATAGGAAAGTGTCAAAAATTGGTGTCTTTTCCAGGGAGGCAGTTCCACAATCTAATTATAAATATTTGACACTTTTCAAAAAAACATAAAAAAATATTTTTCCATGATGTTTTAAAATGATCATATCATTAATTTGTAGAAAAATTACACACATGTGGAATAAGAAGATGAGTTTGAGTATAATATAGTTCAGATGAATGAAATTATAAGTGACATAGAATAACTAGAGAGAAAATTAGAACTTGGATTTGAATATGTTCGTGCATTTATAGAGACACCAGAACCTAAGCACTAACTTGAGGAGGCCAAGAAGAAAGAATATCCTATTGAGATACATGTGGGAGATCAAAAATATCTATATGGATTCTAGAATGAGTGTGAAGAAGTACATGATACATATATTCCTTACAAAGTAAAAGAACCAGAACCATTGAATAAAGACACAACCAAAGCGGTGGAATTTAAAGAAAAGATGAAAGAGCTTGACTACCTACCTTTATATTGTGAAATTCAAATACAAAAGGCACCTCCAATTAAAGAAGAAATTGAAGCTGAAAAAACTCAGGGAGATATTATTTTATTAGAATATTTTCATTCAGATTTTATTAAATATGAATTGATTATTACCTCCCATTATTATAAATTTTTATCTTTAGCCAATAATTGTATTACATTAGAGGATGAGAAAAAAAAGACACAAGATGCATAATTTGAAAGGTAATAATTTGATATTGATTAATCATGTTTTAATTTCATTGAAATTGAATTAATTTCTGATTCTCCCATTGATTATTCTTTTGATACAGCTTACCTTGAGAAACAACTAGATAATGAAGAACAATTTGTGAAAGTGGAAGCCAAAAAATAAGATGAATCATTCTTTGTTCAACCCCCACCATGAATGTTTTTTTATCATTTTCATGGGGGTGTATTTGGTGTACTATATATATGTATTCCTCATAAAAAAGGAATAATTTCAAGATAGAAAGTAGATGTGTTGGTGTTTTAAGTCCAAGAAACTCCACCCACCATCAGGTCAGGGATAACCAACTGAAACTGCCCATTTGGAGGCAGTCAAAACCAAGGGTCCACTTATGGGATTAAACCAAGATATATCCTTATTTTCTGACTCTATTTTTATTTTTATTATCTTTCAATAAATTTATTATGTTTTATTATCTACCTTTGGTTATAGGATTTCATATGTGCAGAAATTAGAAGCTTAACTCAATGTTGCACTACCAATAAGTCAGGTTGTACCTCTCCTTAACGCTTTCTTGATTGTTGTGATTAAATTTCATATATCCAAACATGCTAAATAAACTTGAATGCATTGTGGACACTACATCATTTAAGTGTTGGGGAGGTATCCTTTATAGTTTAATATTTTCAATTTTGTTTTCTATTTTTCAAAAAAAAATGTGTGTGTGTTTTTTAATTTTTGTGTGTTTCTCAAAATTTTGAGTTGAAATGATTATCTTGGACATTTTTGAAACCCATTTCTCTGGGGGAAATAATTTATTCCATGAAACTGAGCTTCAATGAATGCTGAAAATGACTTTATTTCAAGTTCAATTATTTGTAAATTTCATGGAAAGTATTATGATTTTTGAATCCCATACCACATATCCCTGTCTTTATATTTGAAATAACATTCCTATGAGGATTATGAACCTATTTTTTCATATTATTTACATTAACCTCACTTCTTTATAGTACCAAATCAATCTTGATTAAACCAAAATTTTATTTATTTCTTTCAAAACTTGAGGGTTTGAGGTACATGAATTTTAAATGATTGAGGCATTTATTTGGTTTTAAATCCCCTTTTATAAAATAATCATTTTTATAATGGCCTACCTTGTACAAATAATCCTTGTATCCCTTAGAAGCCATGAATATCATATTAGGTTAGCCACATTACAAGCCAATTTTCCCTATCCAACCTGCTCTTAAAGTGAAATTTCATTATCTAGTTAAACTTAAGTGTGGGGGAAGCTATCTTGTATTGTGATACATCATTTGGTGATAATTTGGGTGGGAAATAAAATGTTTAAGTGATTAATATGATGCTGAAAAAAATTAAGTTGAAATTTGTGCCTTTTTTAGAGCTTTCATGTATGAGAAGGTGTGCCTTTCTGGATATTCTAATGGAAAAAAAGAAAGTTTTTCCTATCTAGAGATTTCAAGAAAAATCATTTTTGAGATTACTGATACTTTTGTTTCTGAAATGATGAATGGTGTAAAATTTCACTGATTTTTCATGTTGATAGAGCTTATTTTCTACTAAGGGGAGTGAGGAGGAGATCATATTTGAGTAAAAATAGAATAATGCAATTTTGCTTCAAAAAGAGCCAAGCCCTCCTCATTCAGCTTCAAAAATTTTCACATCTAAAGCCTACCAACCTAAATACATAGAACATCCCTAAAAAGTCCTCATGATAATCATATGTCCTTGACTCACATCAGGTGGAGATGTAGAAATTTATCAATCCTATGGTAACCCTAGCATGAGTATTGGATGAGAAAGACATTGTTGAAAATTGATATTTGTTTGATGAGAGAAAATGCATGTCAGGAAAGTGTTTTGTATGCATGAGGGAAGAAATGAAGAGGAAATATATTTATGAAATGAATTGAGAACTTGGAATAATTATTATTGATGAGGTGTGATATCTTTTATTTTTTGGTAATTAAATTTTCAGATCTCAAGGATATGTGTTTTAAAATTTTCTTTGATTTAATATCGATGTTTACTTGTCCATGAGTCCATGTGATAAGTGTGGGAGAATTGACAGAGCTCGTGTTTTAATATTTATACATATGTTTTTAAATGATTTAATTCATTATCATTATTTAATTTTATATTATTTTCATCATTTTAATAATTTTGGTGAGTTTTGATCTTAAGTGCGAAAATTGGTTAATTCTGGAAATTTAAACATTTTTATGTTGCCTCTGTATTTTGAGCATAAATCCTACAATATTCATCCAATTCACATGATTAATTTTTTTAGGATGAAATGATTCATGGGATACATATAAGTCTTTAGGACCAAAATCCAATTCCAACTCCAACAATCCAAAATAAATTGGTCAATGTGAACACTTATTCTAGCCAGGAGAATAGACCATGCCACATTAAATGATCCATATCTCAGTCTAATGACCACCAAATGGGGTGATTCTGGATGGGTTAGAAAGAAAACTCTACTTGGAAGATTAGAATTAAATTTCATGCAGAAATTATGTGATTAAGGACAATTTTACACCGGTAAAAGTAGGGTTGGTGGAATAGTGATTGACATCCAAAAAATGTCAGGTCTACTAATTCGGCAACAACTCCTTCCACACTACACCAAATTACATTAAAAATCATAGTTATATGTAAAAATACATCCCTAACCTCCTATAAGAAGTGACCTTTACCTAGTTCTATGGAAGGGAGGATGAACCGAAGCTTAACTTCTGGTGGACAGATTCTGGAGGAAATATCCATGTTCTTATTTTTCCCTCTTTTATTTCTTGTTAGTTTTGTAATGATTTATTCTTCCCAATTCTTCTAAATTACCATTACCATGGTGGGGTAAATTTTATGAGTGATTGTGGAATTTTTAGGATTTCCATTTTTTATGTTTGAGTTCATGTGCTTAAATTTATAAAATATTTTCTCTATTTTTCAAAGTTGGTTTCAATTTATAATAAAAGTTTATATTATCATATGTGATTGTATACAATTTTATATTATATTGTTATTATTGTTTGTTAATGGAAATTATCTCTATCATTAGTTTATGGTCTATATACAATGGAATATATCAGATATTAGTGTTGAATTACTTGGCTATTATCAGTACGTGTGAGATTTGTAGTGCATATTCAAAATTGTTTGGGATAAACAAGACCCGATCAAATATTGACTAAATTAATTGAGAGTATTCACTGAAACAATTTAAAAAAAGGAAGGAGATTATACCAAAATAATATCTTGTTAAGGTTTACCATCACCAACACTATTGACCAAATAAGTGAGAAGAAGCGATTGTGGAATCTCACTTTAATCGGCTTAGCAGAAGAGAAATGGATAAAATCAAACTATGATAACATTAAAATTGGAAATACAACCCCAACCTGATCACCCAATTATTTTCAATATTTTTAATCACATGTTTTGTTTTTTTTTTGAATATTTTACTTTATTTCTATCTTTAGTTTCATTTCTTTGTTTTCAAAATAAAATAATAACAAAAACAACCCAAATTCATTATCAAATTTAAAGTGACATAAGTTATTGTTGAGTTCTCCTCTTTGAGGAAAACCTAGGTTAACCACTATACTATATTTTAACATATTAAATAATTGTTTTTTACACACCCCACTATAGGTCCATGTCAATGATCATGAATTCCAAATCTAGATAGGGATCAATAGGGCATAAAGTGTATCCTGTAAAATGAGTTCTTTGGATATATTTAGAAAAAACATGACCATAATAAGGCCATGTAGTGGGACATATGGTTATTTAATTGTACTTTAGTTTAAAGTCTTTTAGTTTGGACCATATATTTCTTTAGTTCAAGGACTTTTAGCTCCAACCATCTATTTATTTAGTTTAAGGTATTTTATCTTGGACCATCTGTAGCTTTTGGTCATGGTCTTTTAGCTCAGAACATCTGTTGCTTTAGTTTAAGGTCTTTTAGCTCAGACCATCTTTTTCTTTAGTTTAAGTTATTCTAATTTGTACCATCTGTTTCTTTAGTTTAAGGTCTTACAGCTTGAACCATCTGTATCTTTACTTTAAGGTCTTCTATATCAGACCATATGTTGCTTTAGTTTAAGGTATTTTATCTTGGACTATCTATTTCCTTAGTTTAAGTTCTCTTAGCTCGGACCATTTTTTTATTTATTTTAATATATTTTAGTTCAAAACATCTATTTCTTTAGTTTAAGATCTTTTAGCTCAGACAATTTGTTTCATTAGTTTAAGGAATTTGAGCTTGGACCATCTACCAATTTAGTTTCAAGTCTTTTACCTCAGACCATCTATTTCTTTAGTTTAAGGTATTTTAGCTCAGAACATTTGTTTCTTTAGTTTAAGGTATTCTATATCCGACAATCTATTTCTCCAGTTTAATGTATTATATCTTGGACCATATGTTTCTTTAGTTTAAGGTCTTCTAGCTCAGAATATCTATTACATTAGTTTAAGGTCTTTTATCTTGGAACATCTATTGTTTTAGTTTAAGGTCTTTTATCTTAGACTATCTATCACTTTAGTTTAGATTATTTTATCTTAGACCATCTGTTTCTTTAGTTTAAGTTCATATAATTCCAACCATATATTTCTTTTGTTGAAGGAATTATAGCTTAGACCACATGTTGCTTTAGTTTAAGGTATTTTAGCTCAGATCATCTGTTTATTTATTTTAAGGTCTTTTTTCTCAGACCATACAATCATGGGATATGGTGAAGACATGCTAGGAATGACCCAAAAAAATTCTAGGTGATGGATCCTATCATGGTTTTGCTGCGGCTCATGAGAATTGGAATACCCTTTTTGTAGAGTGACATATTTGGTTGACGTCAATAGGTGAATATGCAGGATCCATCAGCATGTATTCATAGTCAAGAAAAGGCTCCATGAATCCAAGTATCTTTTCAAGGGATATGGAATATTTTTGGTGGAAATATTGATGAGTTTTGAGTACTAGGGAAACATAACCTGAATGGGTAGTTGGGGTATGGATGATATAAATAATAACCTAGTACTTTGATTCCATGAACATGAGATGGTGAAGACATGTCATGTATATCCCTTGACATTATGAAATACAAGGTTCCACCATGATGTTGAAAACTCTCATAAGGATTGAAGATCCTTTATGGTAAGAAGAATATTCATTTAGTTTTTGGTTCAATGACTTTATGCATTGGTAGCATTCCAACAGAAAGATAATCCCCACATCTTTCTGAGGGATATAAAAGATTTGAGAAGACTAAAATTTTTAGATGATGAAGTTGGATATGGGAAGAAAGCTATCTAGGAAGGGTTATATAACCATAGGGAAACTTGATCTTAAAATGAAGCTTGATCTCTATGCCATTTGGTTTTAAATCACGAGATGTGGTCCATAAAAGTCTAGGAAATCAAGTTTCACTGTCTATTTTTCAGAAACGGTACAAAAAATGGTGATGTAACATTCAGGATATTGAATCTGCTTGGATATTTTGGTGCATGGATTAAAAATCATGATCTGGAGTGCTAAAATATAGATAATGGTATGGGTAAGTCATACAGGGAGAGGTTCAAACAAACTATGGTGTTGAGTGATTCCTTGATGATGTTAGGGCTCATGATAATTGGAATGTCATTTTTCAGAGTGATGCATTTGGTTGATGGACATAGGTGCATATATAAGATCCATGGGCATGCATGCATAGTCAATAAAAAGGTCCTTGAATCCAAATATATGTTTCAATGGCCATGGAAGGTGATGATTATTTGAGGCACCTCAAATCATGATGTGTGGTTCACTGATGACATTAAATCTAAGGAGTGTTCTACTGCCCTAAAATTTATGTCACCACCCAGCAAACATATTCTCATAGCGATAAGGTGTGCCAAATATTTCCCTAACTGTTTCCTAGACTAGTGGGTCCAGCGAGAATAACCTTGTTTTTTCTAGGGCTATAGACCCTATGATATTTGTACCATTTATGTTTTTGACCAAATTTTTTCCAAAACTCTGAGAATGAAGTGTTTAGCGGGTAGAGACTCGACTTTTGATCCGGTCATCCTTTACAGGTTTTCAGCATGAGAAGTTTTTTTTGTTGGTAGTTTATGGTTTTACGATTTGTGCCACTATAGTCAAGAGTTTAAGGTCATAAAACTTTACCAAATCATAAAAAGTTTAGGTTCATGACTTACATGGACCTAACATAGAGGATGTGACATAAAAGGATAATTAAGATACCCAGGGTTAAGATCACTCCAACCACTTCTCAAGAATAGAAGGGAAACGACTAAAATTAGGGCTCGAGTTTCTCTAGTCATGAGTAATGATGTGGGATAGTCATATAAGGAGCAGTTTAAACACACTAGTGTGTTGAGAGATTTTGTGATGATGTCAGGGCTCATGAGAATTGGAATGTCCTTTTTCAAAGTGACACATTTGGTTGATGGTCATAGGTGCTTATACAGGATTCATGGGTATGCATGCATAGCCGAGCATAGGGTCCTTAAAGCTAGGTGTCCTTTAAAGTTCCATGGAAGGTTGATGGAGGTTTGAGATTCTCAAGACATGAAGTTTGGTATATAGATTTTAGGTTCTCTTAAAGGATTGTGAAAGCACCCCACACTCTGGTTGACCAAGGTAAGTATCTTTTGGTCCCTTGATGAGGAGTGAAAAAAGGGAGATGGTCTCCACAGTTTATTATCATGTATTGGGGATGCATTTTTTTCTATCTAGTTTAAAGTCATTCAGTGAGGGCATGCTTTCGTGAAATTTAACGTCATGCAGTAAGGATTCAAGAAATGTTGTGAATGGTTGTAATGTTGTGGCTGGGCATAAAGAAGGTAACTTGGGTGTCACTACGTATCCCTAGAAAATGAGAATCAAGCCACACATTGTTCTAGATGGTTGTTCAGTTTAATGTCTTGTTTTAAGGAAAAACTTCGTACCATTTAACATCATATGGTCAAGAAAAAAATTTCAATGCATTTTAACATCATGCGGTAATGATGATGGTGGATCGATGTGAATTGGTGGGGAAAACATGGTTGGTCCCAACGATAGAATCATGGGATTCAATACATTTCCCATGGGTATGAGAATCAAAACACACATAGTTCTTGGAGGACCATTAAGTTTAATTTCTTGTGGTAAGGACATCAACCATGCAATTTAATGTCATGCGACAAGGACTTATGGAATATCTTTTACGGTATTGCATTCAAGATCATAATAGACCTGTTATGAACCTCTATTCCATTCTTATGAGGGTAAGTACCTACTATAATTCCTAAGCTCATATGATCTATGATCCATGTGAGAAACAAGGATCAGCATGGGTTCCCCTATAGTTTATAGACAACATAGGGGCATGACATAGTAATTTTGTAGGTTGTAGTGGCTGGAAAAAGATATAGGATCAAGGCATCCCTACATATCTCATTTTGAATGAGAATCAAGTCATGTGTAGTTATGAAGGAACCATGCAGTTTAACATCTTGTAGTAATGACAATGGATTACCCAACATGAATGGGGAGGGGAGTTGTGAATCTAATTAGTTTTCTGTCATGCGATAAGGAAATTACATGTGCAATCTAATGTGTTACGGTAAGGATGAAATTTTTATAGTTTAACATCATGTTGTTAGGACGAACTCCATACAATTTAAAATAATGTGGTTAGGATGATAATGGGGCTTACATTTATGTGGATTCCCATTTTCTTAATATCTTATGAAAAGTATTTCCTAAGAAATCTCGCATTGGTCGGCAATGTGACACTCTCCCCATCCATGGAGTCTAGTGAAAAGGCTTCATTATTCTAGAACTTATGTATTATGTAAGTTCCATCTCTCTTGGGCTCCAATTTAATGGGATTCTTCCCTGATATCATTGGGGTTTTGAGAGACAACACCAGTTCTCTTGGAAGGAATGAGTAGTGGTGGACCTTTTTATTAAAAGCTTGTGCAATCCGATTATGGTGGATTTTGAGGTCATTAAACGTGTATAATATTTTCTCATCTAACTATTCCAACTCATCCAACCTTTTTTATGATTGTTCATCATTTGATATCTATCCACAAATGGTTATTCATATTGAGGGAAGATAAACTTCTATAGGTAATACTTCCTTGGTCCCATACACTAGTGAGTATGGCATTTCTCATGTAGTTGTATACGTGGTAGTATAGTTTGCCCATAAAGCCTGGAGGAGTTTATCTACCCAAGACTTTTTATCCTTGTTCACCATCTTTTGGAGTATGTTTAAAAATGTCTTATTGAATGCCCATATCTATCCATTTTCCATTTCATGATAGTGGGATGAGTGATTGGAATCAATGTTGTACTCTTAGTAAAGATTCTTCAACTCCATGGAATAAAAGATGTTGATGTTTTTCATCAATATTGTGTGTGGGACCCCAAAACTGGTGATGATATGAGACTTCATAAAGTAGATGATATTCTTCGTCTTGACTTCCTTGAGGGGTATTCTCTTAGTCCATTTAGAATAGAAGTCGATGGAAGAAAGGATATACTTGAACTGCATAGTTGTGGATAGGGGATATGGACCCATGATATCTATCCCCCAAATGTAAAATAACAAGGAATATTTAGCAGTATAAAGAAATTACGTGGGCTGATGGTTGAATTATGCATGGATCTGGCATGCATGACATTTCTTGGTGAATTCTACACAGTCATGTATCATGGTTTTCTAGTAAATCCCAACCTCATGATTTGGTGGGAGAGCCTAGTTCCAGATTGATGGGTGTCGTAAGAGACTGCATGGACGTCCTCCATGATAGATAGAATTTCCTCTTTTGTTATGAACTGGAGGATAATTCCATCAAATATGCACTTATAGAGTATTTTTTCTCATTTGGGCATCCTACAGAGTAATGTTCACTACCCAACACCGAATCTATTACCTTTCAACATGGTCTTCTAGGAGAGTCATGTATAGATGATAGGTGATTATGGGATCCATCCATCTAGGGGTGATAATTGGTTCATCATTCTTGAGGGAAGTGCTAACCTATTTGATCTCTTATATATTTCATATGGTGACTGATGACACCATTCCTTGATGTGTAATACATGAGGTTTCTTCTTTCTAATCCAGATAGGAATTGATGGTAGCTGCATTGGATAGTGCATTGGGACAATCATTCTACAATTGGGGAATATAATGAAAGGTGGGATCGAAGGTAAATAATACCATTAATCCCCTAACAAAGCTAGTGAGGGGGAAAATTTCTCTTTTTATGGAGTATTCACCACTGACTTACCTTATCACTATCTCAAAATCCTCTTTTATGTTTTGGTAAGCTATGTACAACTATAGGTATAGTTCTATACCAGTGATGAGGGCTTGGTATTCTGCCTCATTATCTGTGAAACCTTCATATAGTGAGAAAGATTAGGGAAAAACTACTTTTTTAGGAGAGAAAAAATCAATCCCCAGGACAACCTGATTGATATTCTGGTTCTCTATTCTGATGCTAGTAAGACATTAGGAGGCTCCATCAATGTACATCTCCCATGTTTGGGGAGTTTCATGGGAATAAAATACCTCTTTGTTGGGGAGATCGATGCCTTCTGGTGTACTTTCTGGGGTAGGGTGTGCTATGAGGAAATCTGCCAGTGATTTCCCTTTTACCGACTTCAGAGATATTAAATGGATGTCATATTACTATAGAATGACAACCCATTGATCCAAGAACCCAATTAACATGGGGATGTTAAGGATATACTTGAGATGATCAATAAAAGAGACTTGGTGGACCTCATGGTGATGCAAGTAGTGCCTCGACTTTTGCACTGTGAAGATGACTGTGAGGAAATTCTTCCCGACATTGATGTATGAAGTCTTAATACCTATCATGGTTTGACTATGGTAGTAGAGACTACTATCGCTTCCCACATCATTATTCTATGTGAGATTTTCTCCCAATTATCATTCCATAGTGGCCACATATAAGGCAAGTTTCCTTCCTTCTACTGGAGGCATCAATACCAGTGGGTGTATAAAGTACTACTTGATATTTTTGAAATATTTCATAAAATCATTGTCCCATTGGTAGGTGGATCCCTTCTTCATTAACCTAGTGAAGGGGAGATCCTTTATTTCTAGGATGAATATGAATTGCTGAATGTAGGTAAGGTACCCTTGGATCCCCCTTAGTTCTTTCAAGTTCTTGGGGGTGACATTGCCAAAATAGCACTAGTCTTCTCTAGGTCAGCCTCAATGATTCAGTGGCATAAAAAAGGATGAGGAACATGCCTAATGTTACCCTGAATGAACATTTTAGTAGATTCATCTTTAGACTATTCGGTCATATCTTGTTGAATATTTCTCAGAGATCCGTGAAGTGATCACATCAGGGCCGGGATTTAAAGACCATGTCATCAAAATAAAACTCGAATGTCCTTCCCAAGAATGGAATAAAGATGTTATGCATGGTGATCTAATATGTCATGTCCATATTATATAATACAAAGGGCATGAATTGATATCATAATATCCCTTGAGGTGCTTCGAAGGTATTAACATCTTCTTCCACAAGGTACATATTGATTTGATTGTACCCTGAGTACACATCCATGAATCAAAGGGCTTGGAAGCTAACTATTGCATTGATCAAGAGTTCAATGATCAGTAATGTAAAATAATCCTTTGGGAAATTCCATTTAAGGTCACATAATTCAATTAAGGTCCTAATCTTCTTATTCATCTTATTTATGGGGACGATGTTGGTAAGCCATCTCAGGTATTGCACTTCTTAGAGAAAGTTGGATTTGTTCAACTTGTCTACTTCCGCCTCTACATTGGAGGTGTGGGAGGGGTGCATCTTCCTAGATACTTCATTGAATCCTCAATGCTCATTAGTTAGTTTGATATCGTGTGTAGCCAAATCCGGATTCAATCCAGAAATTTCTATTTAGTTCCAAGTAGACACATATTGGTGTTTCTTCATAAATGCAATGTACATATATTTCACTTCTAGAGACATGGAAGAACTAATCGATGTAAGCTGAAGATCTTCTTATGTTTCCAGATTTATCTACCTAAGCTCATTTATGGTATTAGAGACGCCTTACATGAATACTGGAGTGGAATTTTTGATATTATCTTCATCTATTTTTGAATCTGTGGAGATGTATTCAGGTGAAGATGGTTGTCTGTGGGATTCTATATCAGTATTGGGGTGAGGGAGGACTTTAGAAGAGATATCACTATACCATACTATCTGGGTTATTATAGAGAGATGTCAGAGATGATTTTCAGTGAGGATAGGAGAGGTTTGGACCTCTAGTGTAACGACCCGAAATTTTGAATAATTTTTTTTCCTAACTTTGTGTATTATTTTATTTTATACTCAAAAAAATTATTTCATTTAATAAAATGAGTATAATTAAAATGATACCCTTGGGTTTCGACTGTTATATGACCATTGGTCAATATGACTGTTGAAAACTAAATTTTGCGATTATTGTCTATAAATACAGGTGATCTTGATTAATTAATATAGAAAGGAGATTTGATGGCCCCATCCAGTAGTCTCGAGCAAATAGAAGCCCATATGATGGAACTTGGGAAGGAGGTAGCACCTTTGGGATTTGCTCTGGACCAAAACCAAGCCGTACTTCATCATGTGAAGCTGGAACGAAATCACCTTCACGAGAAGTTCAAGCTGATAGAAATCACTACTCGGGCAATGTTGGCTAAGCCACCCCAAGATTCTATCACACTAGCACACCTTACTCTTAGGTCTTGTGCTGGTGTTACAAGGGGATATGTAACGAGACCATAATTGCCTTGTGTAATCCTTTGTTTTAAATAAAAATTGTAATTTCTCCTTATGGTGAAGTTTGTGAATTTTCAAATGTCCGGATAAATATAGTATGCATATTATTGATGAATTTTAGAAAAAGTATATTTTAAAAATATTTATGTAAACCGTAAATAATTAAAAATTTGTAATGACATTCAAATAATGGTCTTATATAGTTATGTTCAATAATAAATTTAGAGTCTAATATAATCAACTTAATTTTTGATGAATAGTAAATTATGAATAATGATTTTACGCTTATGATTAGTAATGTGACCAAAATGGATTAAGTAACTTCACTTAAGAAAGTATTAATATAATTTAGGCACCTTTATTATGTAATGTGATTCAATAAAATAGGTAAATAACTTTTTCAGAAATTATTGGTTAAGTACAGGTTTTTCGGGTGAATAGTGTTTTTTATTAAAAAATTAAATTTAAAATATTATGAAAATTATTTTCATAAAATGGAGTTCATTTTTGAAATCATAGCATTGATATTTGGTTAAGGTAAATTTTTGGGATTTTTCTGAGAAAGTTGAATTTTCAGTGAATAGTGTTTTTATTTTAAAATTAAATTAAAATTATTTAGAAAATTATTTTCATAAAATGGATTTAATTTTTGAAATTAGATCATTGATATTTAGTTAAGGTGAATTTTTGGGATTTTTTAATGAAAGTTGAATTTTTTATGAATAGTGAAAATACTGTTTTTGAGTTTCGGGTGTTTAATGGAATCATTTAGGACACAATTATTATGAAATAATTCTGGTCGACTTATGAATAGTAAGATACGGTATGAGGTGTCCCAAGTGTCCAATACCATGGGAAAATACCATGGGAAAGCCCATGGTTTTTCTAATACCACCGATGAGGTGTCCTTTGGCAATTAATGCTTTGTCCCCTCACTTCTCCTATAAATACCAAGCCATTCCCTCATTAATTTCATTTCCAAATCCTCCCCAATGAAGTTCTGGTCTATTTACCTCCCAATGAGTCCTTCAAAGCTTCCCTCAAGCCTCCCAAGGTCCCGACCTTCAATATTTAGAAGTTACTCTTCAAGGAAAGGGATCCTTTCAACCTCCTCTTTTAAGTCATGAATTCCTTTATGTTGTGTTTTATAATTTCCATATATTTATGTTGATGTTATGTTATTATATGTTTTCATTTCTATACATTTCATGTCTAATTGTTTATATACCCTTTCCACTCTCATTAATTTATTTTCTGAATTTTTATGTGATGTCATTAGGCTGTCGAATTTTTCGTAAGAGAAATTGCATCTTTTCTTTTCTTTCATGTTTTCTTTTCATGTGGTATTTCATTCAAATATCCATACCATGATCTTATTTAGTACCCATACTATATTATGAGTAATTTATGAGTTGTTGACCTTTGTCCCCTCTCTTTTCAATGTTTTCTAAAACCATGTTATATAGCCGTTATGCTGCAAAAATTTCATCTCAAAATTTCTATCTCTTTCTCTCATGAAATTCTATTGTTTATTTATGTGAATACCCGGAATTATTTCATTTCCATGGGTGTTCATAAATATATAAAGATTATATATTTTATTATGGAATTGACATACATATAACCCTCACTCCCTTTCCATGGGTTATAAATGACATAATGATCTTATTTTTAAGCTCTTTTTAAACGTCACAATTTTGACATGAAACCCATTTCTTTGATTCCATTTTGGTTATTTATGAAATGTTTGATTATGATCTATGTGGCTCAAATGAAATTAAATACATATTAATGGTTCTCCCTGATAGCACTCCAATGCATTGGGTAAAGAATTAATCTCTATAGATGACAAGTTTTATGATACCTTGGTGAATAACCTTGCTAATTTTTATGACACCTTGGGGATGGACCTCGGTGATATGTTCATCAATGTCTAAATGAAATGTTGTATCCACATATTCAAGTTATGTTTCATGTTATTTTCTTTATGATATGCATATTCTTCTATTGGTCATGTCTTTATGTTTTTATTCAAGTTCTTATTGGTATCACAAGTACAATGATTCCCTTGTTTACCCTTACTAGGCCGTCTGCTCACCCTTTCCTTTGATTTCTGTCTCTAGGATATGAGATGCAATAAATTTTCATAGGATGAACCTATGATGAAGCCTTAAAAGTGGTTTAGAATCATGTTTTATGTTTTTTTCATGTATTTTGTTCCTAATTTTCAAGACACTAGACTTTAAAGATCCTCTGTAATTAAAATGTAATGAAAAGTTATGTATTAAAAAGGTGAGATGATATAGTTGGTATCAAAGGATAGTTTAGTTATTTATAGAAATTAGGATATGAAATATTTAGGAAGAACCCTATAGAAGATTTAATATATAGGAAATCTTCCTAGTATTTTGGTGAGTTTTTATTAAGTGGTTTATCAAGAAAATACATCCCTGTCTGGATACGAGAAGGTAGAGGTGGCTCTGGCACAGATGTACATAGGGGTAAAACCCAAAAACACCGCTTTGAGCTAGACTCAAATGGGAACTAGTACACAAAAATGGGCCTTGCTACACTCTTGGTTACAACACTCCCAGGTGATTTGTTTAGTTAATCGCGAGATTTTTATGAATCATTATGAAGGAATTATAGAAATAATTAATTGTCTAAGAATGAAGTTTTAAGAAATAAAATCGTTTTTAGTTAAAATATTTGTAAATGAAATATGTTTCTCATGAAGGGTTTATTCTTTTAAAAAATATTCCCATCGTCTAGGAATACGTTGACATATTTTCTGAGGAGTTACCCGGACCTCCCCCAGAAAGAGAGGTAGAGTTCTCCGTTGAACTCATACCTGGTCCCATCCGATGTCAAAGACCCCCTATAGGATGGAAAATGTGGAGCTAGAGGAATTAAAGAAACAAATCCAAGATCTTTTAGAGAATGGGTTTATCCGACCAAGTGTGTCTCCTTAGGGAGCACCAGTTCTCTTTGTGAAGAATAAATATGGATCGATGTGGCTATGCATTGATTATAGAGAATTTAATGGGATCATAGTGAAGAACAAATACTCTCTTCCAATAATTGATGACTTATTTGACCAACTTTGTGTGGCTCAATTATTCTCTAAGATTGATCTTCATTCTGGTTGTCATCAATTGAGGGTGAATAATGATGATATTCCAAAAACTGCCTTCCAATTGAGATATGGGCATTATGAGTTTGTGTTTATGCCCTTCGGACTGACTAATGCACCTGCTATTTTTATGGATCAAGAATAAGTTCATTTTGGAAACTTATGTTTTATCAAATGTATATCCTTTGTATAGGAAAATTATTTGGTGATTAAATGATAAAGGTTATTTTGGATGATGTTTTCTCTTTTAGAGTACAATATTCCTAAGAGAAATAAAATACTACATGATTTAAATTGAGGAGGAATGGTTGATTTTTTTGTACGAATTTATGTATTTATTATGGACATATAGTGATTTGGGTTATTTTTGGAAAATTATTATACTAGCATATAGAATATGTGATTAGGTTAATTACACTTTAGTATGAGACTTTAATAGTAGTCGATGTTATTTGGAGATAGATGTTAAGATTTATTGGGGAAGACTATGTGATTAAATCCTTCTGAGTTTTGGGTTCTAATCTTAGTTTGGATTATTCTGAAGAATTTTAAGGATGATTGTTATGAACGGTCTTTCTGGAAATTTGGGTACTTTTGTTGAATTTTAGAGATTAATAGTCATATTTCTTTTTATAAAGGATTATCCTTTTTGGGGATTATATGATCTCATACTAACCTTTTTAGTTTTAGTTTATGACTAAAGACAAGGGAAATATATAGTTATTCTTTTGTGGATTATGTGATTCTCTAGAAGATGATTCTTGTGCTTTTGATGAGACCAAGTCTTTTTGAATGCCCATTTTTTGGAGAAAATATTAGTCTTGGTGGAAACATATTAAAGGATGAAACTCTATTTGAAGGTAAGTATATTTACTTATGTTTTTATTCTATGTAGTAAATGAATTCCTCAAAATTATTAAAAGTAAAGTAAAACAAAAATGTTGTTGGTTTACGTTTCCTACTGGGTAATTAAATACTGTTTAGCACATCATAATTTTGTGATCTTATTGTGGTTAATTTTCTCCTAATCATGTTTTCTATCACACTCCATCAGAACTTAACCCTTTGTTTTCTCTTCCATATCCATGTTTTCCTACATGGAATCATAGTATGGGTTAACTCGGGTGACCTATGTACTTCCCTTTCTTTCCTTTAAAGTAATATTTTTACTGATTCTTTTTTTGATGTGGGACTTTCAATGAAATTTCCAAGCCCAATTTTAAAATTGTGAGGTCGTAATTTCTTAAGGGTGGAAGATTGTAATGACCAAAAATTTTGAATAAATTTTGTTTCCTAGTTTTTGTGTGTTATTTTATTTTATACTCAACAAAACTATTTTATTTAATAAAATGAGTATAATTAAAATGAGACCATTGGGTTTCGACTGTTATATGACCATTGGTCAATATGACCATTGAAAACTAAATGTTGTGATTATTTTCTATAAATACAAGTGATCTTGAATAATTAATATAGAAAGAAGATTTGATGGCCCTATCCAGTAGTATCAGGAAGATCGAAGCCCATCTAACAGAACTTGGGAAGGAGGTAGCACCTTTGGGCTTTGCTCTGGACTAAACCCAAGAAGAACTTCATCATGTGAAGCTGGAATGGAATCTCCTTCTCGAGAAGTTCAAGCTGATAGAAATCACTACTCGGGCAATGTTGGCTGAGCCACCCCAAGATTCTATCACCTTAGCACACCTTACTCTTAGGTCTTATGCTGGTGTTATAAGGGGATATGTAACGAGACCGTAACTGCCTTGTGTAATCCATTATTTTAAATAAAAATTCAGATTTGTACTTATGGTGATGTTTGTGAATTCTCAAATGTCTGGATAAATATAGTATGCATATTATTGATGAATTTTAGAAAAAACACATTTTAAAAATATTTATGTAAACCTTAAATAATTAATAATGTGTAATGATTTTCAAAAAATGGTCTTCTATAGTTATGTTTAGTAAGAAATTTAGAGACTAATAAGATCAACATAATTTTTGATGAATAGTAAATTATGAATAGTGACTTTACGATTATGATTAATAATGTGACCAAATGGATTAAGTAACTTCACTTAAGAAAGTATTAATATAATTTAGGCACCTTGATTAAGTAATGTGATTCAATAAAATAGGTAAATAACTTTTTCAGAAATTATTGGTTAAGTATTGGTTTTTTAAGGTGAATAGTGTTTTTTAATTAAAAATTAAATTAAAAATATTTAGAATATTATTTTCATAAAATGGAGTTTATTTTTGAAATCACAACATCGATATTTGGTTAGGGTAAATTTTTGGGATTTTTCTATGAAAGTTGAATTTTTAGTGAATAGTGTTTTTATTTAAACATTAAATTAAAAATATTTAGAAAATTATTTTCATAAAATGAATCTCATTTTTGAAATCAGAGCATCGATATTTGGTTAAGGTGAATTTTTGGGATTTTTCTGAGAAAGTTGAATTTTCAGTGAATAGTGAAAATACAGTTTTTGAGTTTTGGGTGTTTAATGGAATCATTAAGGATGTAATAATTATGAAATAATTCTGGTAGACTTATGAATAGTAAGATAAGGTATGAGGTGTCCCAAGTTTCCAATACCATGTGAAAATACCATGGGCAAGCCCATGGATTTTCCAATACCACTGATGAGGTGTCCCTTGGCAATTAATGCTTTGTCCCCTCACTTCTCCTATAAATACCAAGCCATTACCTCATTCATTACATTTTAAAATCCTCCCCAAAGAAGTTCTGGTCTCTTTACCTTCCATGGAGTCTTTCCAAGGTGCCCTCAAGCCTCCCAATGTCATGACCTTCAAGCTTTCAAAGTTACTCTTCATGGTAAGGGATCCTATCACCCTCCTCTTTTAAGTCATGAATTACATTATGTTGTGTCTTCTAATTTCCATATATTTATGTTGAGGGTATGTTCTTATATGTTAAAATTTCTGTCCATTTCATGTCTAATTGTTGATAGACCCTTTCCTCTCTCATCAATTTATTTTCTGAATTATTAAGTGACGTTGTTAGGCTGCTGAATTTTTCATAAGAGAAATTGCATCTTATCTTTTATTTCATGTTTTCTTTTTCATGTGGTATGTCATTAAAATATCCATACCATGATCTTATTCAGTACTCATACTGTATTACGAGTTATTTATGATTTGGTTACCATTTTTCCATCTCTTTTCAATGTTTTCTAAAACCATGTTATATAGCCGTTATGCTGTAGAAATTTTGTCTCAAAATTTCTATTTCTTTCTCTCAAGAAATTATATTGTTTATTTATGTGAATACCCAGACTTATTTAGCTTACATGGGTGTTCATAAATATATAAATATGATATATGTTATTCTTTAATTGACATACATATGACCCTCACTCCCATTCCATGGGTTATAAATGACATAATGATCTTATTTTTAAGCTCTTTTTAAACATCACGATCTTGACATGAAACCCATTTCGCTGATTCCATTTGTGTTATTTATTAAATGTTTGATTATAATATATGTGGATCACATGAGATTAAATACATATGAAGGGTGCACCCTGATAGCACTCCAATGCATTTGGTAAAGAATTAATCTCTAGAGATGACAAGTTTTACGATACCTTGGTGAATAACCTGGGTAATTTTTATGACACCTTGGGGATGGACCTTGGTGATATGTTCATGAATGTCTAAATTAAATGTTGTAGCCACATATTCAAGTTATTTTCTATGTTCTTTTCTTTATGATATTCCTTTTCTTCTATTGCTCATGTCTTTATGTTTTTATTCAAGTTCTTATTGGTATCACAAGTACATTGATTCCCTTGTTTACCCTTACTGGGCCTTCTGCTCACCCTTTCCTTTGATGTCTGTCTCGAGGATATGAGATGTAGTAAATGTACATAGGATGAACCTATGATGAATCCTTACAAGTGGTTTATACTAATGTTTTATGTTGTTATCATGTATTGTGTTCCTGATTTCCAAGACACTATACTTTAAAGATCCTATGTATGTAAAATGTAATGAAACATTATGTTTTAAAAAGGAGAGATGCCATATCTAGGGTCAAATATACTACTTTGTCCATGTTTATGGGGATCACATAGTCATCATCAAGCATATTCTATGGATTCATAGGGGTGGTACCTAATCCATTGGGGGCTTCAACATATATATCATCATCCTCCATTGGTTTCTTACCTTCCTTCTTATAGAAATCTAATTTGGAATATATGGCACTGCAAGTCTTGAAGGGGGAAATGTCACTATGTAGTATGAAAACCTTTCCATTGATGTGGTACTTTAGATATTAATGGAATATTGAAGGTACTATGTGGTGGATATGGAGCTAGGGCCTTCCAAGAAGAACATTATATGTGGTATCCTACTGGATAATCATGAAATCATTGTCATATGTGAGTTCGCCAAATTGGGCCTTGATTTTGATCTAACCTAGGCATCTTTGCTCACAGTTTTCATATCCATAGATGGTTAGATTTATAGTGGATAAATCCCCTTCACTATACCCTTGTTGTCGGAGGGTCCATACTAGGATAAAATTGATCCCTAATCTGTTATAAATCATCACCCTTTGGACATTAACATTATTGAGCCTTCGCAAAATGTATAAGGTTTTGATGTGCCCCTAGATGAGATCCTCTTGGTCTATATCAATGAAAGATATGGAAACATGAAATCTAAAGGGTATAGTCTACACTCGAAATACTTTAGCAGTAGTAAATTCTATCTTGAATTACTATAGGCTCTAGAGGGCTTAGGCTAGTGCCTCCCTGAGTTTTTTTGATAGATGGATTGCATCGAGGATTAAGATATTTACTAAGACCACAACTAGATTTTCCACAACATCATATTTTTTTACCAAAGGTTGGCGCTTCCCGATATGAGGCTACTTCTCGGCATGTGGATCATGAGATGAAGCATAAGAAGAGGATGGACCTAGTTATTATATTGAGGTTGAGGGGGGATCTGATTCTTATGGTGTAGGTTGCACTGACCTTCCCCATTTACTGGGTTGGTCAGATTGGACCCCTGCTAAGTAGTTATACAATAAAATTGGATGTAGGTGCCTTATGAAGTGCTTTGAGGAACCTACTCACCTCCTTTGGGCCTGCTGGATCCCTTGTCCATGAGTCTCAGCTTCATGTATGTTTTTTTATAGGGTAATGACCATAATATTGAGTCTGACCACATCTGTGCTGCCTCCTATCGCCTAGTCTCTAGTGCATGAATCTTCCTGCTCCTCAGTTATATGCATGAAAAATATATTCCAGGAGATACTATTTATAAAATAATGTGTCTATCAAGTTTATTGTGTTGAAATAACCAATGATGATATCCTTATCTGATAAGGATTCAATTTGGTGGGAAGTTCCTATGTTGCTGATGTCATAGGGATGAAATTTTTGAGGGTTAATACCTAATTTTTAGGACAATACAACTCTTCATATTCTGCTTCATTCCTCTACTAGTGGTTACGCAAACCATTTGGAGGTGTGTCTAATGCATCTTTCATGGGTGGTGGTGCTACTGCTATCCTACAAAATTGTTCTCTCAATGTGACATGGGCCCAATTAACTATCTTTTGGACCATCTAGTTGTCTTATTTTCATGCACGTCTGGTCGGGGCCCCCAACCAATCATCACATTCTTTCATTTGGATCATGGTTATGCAAGACACTTTATATGGGGAATTATACAACACTACTTGTTCATAATCGATCATGCCTTGAATGACGTATTTGAAGATGAAACAATTCTAGATATTATAACCCAAAATTCTATGGAAATGGAAGTAATCGGGCCAGTCAATGAGGTTTACCTCATTAGGATTCCTAGGTGGTGAAAGTATGAGCAGGTTATTGTCCATGGATTCCATGAAATAACCGGGGACCTATTCATTCATGAAAGAGTACACCTTATTAATCCATTATTCAAATCATGGACAACCCTGGTTTCTCTATGCTTCTATACAAGGGTGACTATATGGTTTTTTCCACTCTATAAGAGGAGATGGGAAGTTTGGGGCCTACTTGGGTATCTAGAATTGTGTCGCTACCAGCTTGAGAGTGACAGTCGTAGATTCTGTTCTGGCTGGCCTTTTTCCCCATGTCGTGGGTATGGGTCGATCTTTAGATCGAGTTCACTTAATAGACTCTTCAATTTGTTGTTTTGTTTTAGAAAATTCATGGAATCTTACTAGATATTTCATTGGATTAAGGGGTGTCTAAAACTTGTCTATAATATTTTCTTCATATAGTTCTAGCAGATGCTCTTACGAGATAGGGATGCTAAGATAATAGGTAAAACCCTTCCTCTTTTCTATGAAATAAAACACCCTATTATTTTTCTATTATTTACAGTTTTTCAGGTTGACTATCATTATATTACTCTACATAAAACTGAATTGGTAAATTAATTGATGATGTTGGTCTTTCTATCCTTACATAGATCTTTCTAGTAGACTGTTATACCAAATTAAGGATCACCCTATCAGAGTTTGTAGGAAACACCTCATCTTGGTTGCCTCCTACTGATCTTGGGGGACCATCATTGGCCCACATGATACACAAAGTTTGTGAGATGATTAACATGGTCACCCACACCATAAAATGTGGATAAGGTATGATTTACAAAGATGGGTAGAGGCAGTGTATCATTGAATCATTTTGGATATGGTTTTTTTTTCAGGCTCCACAGGTGCACACCACCCTTCTATGGCTTCCATTCAAGTAGATAGGGACTTGATGATGATAATATGATATGGGGACACTACTTACTATACCATCTCCCACCCATGGAAAGCTGGTGGGGTTGATGAGGTGTCCCCATTTTTATCTCCTATCAATTTTCAATTCATCCTAGGTTTGAACAATTATCCTAGAGGTGGAGAGGTTGTTTCTACAACAGAGGTAAGTCATGATCATTTTCAACTTCTTCATGTATGTTGGATAACTACCTATACCTAGAGACAATATGATATTCAAAATATTACCTTAATGATGGATCAACTGCAAGAGGGAGATCATTTTTCTCTTCTTGGATGCAATAACCCGCAGGAATATTTCTCCTGAGTAACTTCTAATTAAGTTTCCGAAGATCTTTTATTTCGCTTTCATATTGTGACAATTAGTCCTATGGGAAGGAAAATTTCTCCTCCTTGGTGGTGATCAAGATGTGGTTGTACGTTTCATATTGGAAACATTTTTTTTGAGGATGTGGGAACTCGATATTAAAAATTTCTATGTTCTGGAGCCGTCTTTGGTTCCTGGTATGTGCAGCCTGATTCAGTTCGTTCAAGTAACCCTCCTACTGAGGTATGTTTTTAGTGTTGGGGCCTCCTATATTTTTCTCATGACCAATAAATTCCATTTTGACAGTGACGACATTCAATGAGGCATATTTTGAAATGGTGGTCATGCCAATGCTTTTGACACAACAAGAGGATTCTACACCACTTCCATCAAGGTCGTTATTCGACCCCTTGGCCTTATTGGGTTTTTTTGGATTGTGACCCTATTGGTGGTTAACCATACTCACTACACATTCCTCCAAAATTAGTCTATGAATAGTGATCCTACAGGAGTTCTTGGTTGGGGATATCAAATGAGGCCCAACCAGTAGAGGTGTGTCTCATAGTAGGTGAGATGCCAACCATCAATTCATTTCTCCAAATTTTTAGAAGATCTATTCTCTCTTTGGTAGTGGTGATGATGAAAATTTCCCCATTATTGTAGGTTGGGGGTCATTCAGGGACATAGTTGGTGCTGATTGGTCCAATTGTTGAGTGTCCAATGGCTCTAGTCGGGGATTTGATGACTCCTGTGATGGAAATGAAGATATAAATGCCTCCATCCCAGTGGGGTGTGGTTGTTATAGCATCACCAATGATATTTCTTGGTTTCTCTAAGGGGATACTAAACTTAGGGATGGTGATTGAGATATAAATTCCCCCATACCATCATCAGGTTGGGGTTCAATTGAAGTTGATGTCGATGTATCTGAAATCATCTTAGGAATCGATGATTTGAGAGGTGGAGTCGGTGGTATATATTCTCTCAACCTGGTTGGTTGGGTCTTCTCATAGATGGATGATACTACAACTAAAATAGATTCCCAATTGATGTGTCACAATTGTTCTCACATAGGATCTAGGTGTGATGGTGACCTGTGATTAACATCATTTCTCACGGGAAGTTGTCCAGGTGATCATAACTTCGGTCTCTATGTTTTAAATGCCTTCTTATTGTTTTTACAGGCCCAATTTGAAGTCCTTTTGGCTATCCTTTCTCTCTGTTCATAATGTATGGGCACTATTGGTGTAGAGGCATTCTATTGCATTGACCAACTAGCTTAAGTGTTTCCCAGTCCCTCTATATCACCAGAGGATATAACATTGTAGAATTCTATAATTGAAAGGCTCTACTATTACAAGATAGCGACAAAGTGTAATGCTCCATATTTTCCCCATACTCAAATATAGATTCCTGATGTACCTATAGAGATAATTTGTTAAAGCATCATGATGCAATGTGGGCAATCATGTTTCAGGGCTATGTTGTTGTTTTCTAGGTTTGGATCCCAAACCATGGAGATAGGGACTAGATCGAGTTGGAAACATAGTATCTTGATTGTATGAGGGTGATACTAGTATCCAGGATAAGGTAGATATCGATCTTTCAATCACTGATGAGTTTCCCACATATTCTTGCAAAGATTAAAAATGAAATTTGTTTATATATCTCTTGGGATCTCATTGTTGGAAGTAGCGATGGGTCAGAACATTATGGGGAGGTTGTTTCTGGCTAACCCTCTCTATTTTTAAATGTTGGCCACCTCCCCATCAAACTTACATGCCTCCACCTAGTCAGACCATAGAATATTTCTCTAATGGTTTCCTGCTAAAAATAATTAAGTGTTACAGGAAGTTGATGGGGACCCATATATGGTTGACCCTAGCGTTTTGAACACCTCTCTATACAAAGGTGTCTAGGTTTGGTTCACCTATCTATAAAGAGGTTTCTGGGAAAAGGAAGGATTTCCTTTCCCATGAGATATATTTACATGGGGAGGTTAACCATAGTGGATATCCATAGTAGAGTCCCTGCAATCCATATCCACACTACCCTAAGGAGGACTACCATGGTAATCAACATCTTCTGCTTCTGCTTCTATAGAAGAGTCAACAAACCTTTGAAGCATTGAGAATGTGTCTCAAATGACCCAAAGAACACTAGAATTGATAAAATAAGGGGTATGGTCCATGTTCTACATCATGTTCAAAATATTCCAACCTACCTTTTGTAGTTGTGTAGAAGTATGTTCTTACTTCATGGAAGTTTGTTGACTTGTATATAACCATTAGGTGTTGTACAAGTATGATCACACTACTAATAAGATTTTTGGAATATGTTGATAAGATTTCCAATTATTGACAAGGACATGAGCCCATCATGAGGCTTGTTCCATTTTCACTTGGTGAACCTCAGTCGAGACAAGAGTATGAGCTTGATATTGAGAATTTGGGATATTACACTGGTATTTCTTGGAAAGAGTATGAGTTACCCCAAGGTATGTTCTACTCTCACCTAGTTAGCCCGAGTTGTATTATGAAGATGATTCTAGTCTGAATATGTATTCCCTGGTGGAAAATGTCGATGGACCTCAAAAACGGGAGAAGGAATATGAGACTTCCCCTATGTTGCCTTGGAATGATGATGGCACTATCATTCGTCAGAGGAAGTAGGAATGCACACCTAACTTAAATGATCTATCATTATATGTTGGATAGATCCATTTACAGGAATATGATCATGTATGGAGGCTTTTTCAATTCCCACTTGTTCAGCCTTGGCTAGAATAGGGATATGCGCCCGATCCTGTACCTTTGGAGAATGCCACTAGACTTCTTTGATATGCATGTTCGTCTATCTGGAATCATGTGCTGTTATCACCTGGTTTTCCCCAATTGGAATGGGGATATGAGCATAATATAATTCCTCTCCCTTCAGCGGAATATGCTGATAATCACCCAGGGTTGGAGAAAGAGTGTGTTCTTGCTCTAATACAGCCACTTATTCACAATGATCAGAGTGTTGCACTATCCTGGCTATAGGGATAGGAATATCTACCTATACCTTCATCTAAAATAGTATCAAAATATTCCAGTGGAGTTATTCAGTTGTTTCTAAAATGCATTAAAATTTTATTAAAGTGTGTGCAGGGATATGAGCCTACACATTTTCTCTCTCCATGATGAACTAAAAGAAGTATTATATTGAAGTGTGCATATGTTCCATCTTATTTCCTCTATGTGCCATTAGGGAATGATGATGGGATTTGTATACAAGGGAAGGAATATAATCCACCCCCATGCTTGTTGTGGGAATTTGACAACAAATGTTTTCAGACCGAGTAGGGATATGAGCATGTTAGCTGGTCCTTTCCTAAGTATGTAGGAAGTCATCATAAAAAAGAGAGGGGATATGTGCCCTATCCTACATATCTGACACCTTACTCCTCTAATTATTTTTCCTTAGATCCCATGCATGGGATTTAGAGGCTGTTGTATATTATATGGTAACCTCCGCAGGTGACTGAGGGGTTCCAGAGGGATGGTTTTAGTGATGAATGATAACAGGATCCCTCTTGGGAGGATACTAAACCTGAAGGGAGACGTGCTTAGATTCTTGATTTACCTTCATTATATATGTAAAGTTTCATTTCTCATACTCCGAGGATAAGAACCTGAAGCTATTAGTTGTGGCTATGAGTGCGAAGGGTTTAACAACAGCCTTCCTCGGATAATGTGAGCTTCCTAGATGTCACATCTAAATGAATTCAAGATTATACTCTATGGTTGGTATAATACCATATCATTGTTACTCTTGAACCATCATATTTGATACCTTCTGTTGAAGTCTCCATGCAAGTGATATTGTTTTACAGGCAATGTAAGTTGCAATTATGGAGGATTTTTCATTACGAATGCTAGATGATGAAGATTACATCTCGAATTGGGATTCTAAAGTAGTATATGAAATTATGCTGATGAAAAAGAACAAAATTATTAATTATTTCAATATCATAAGTCTAATATTCTCAATCAAATATGCATGGTTAACTCATTTGTTATTTTATTCCTGATTTATCCATTCCACTCATTTGGAATTATCAAAATGAGGATGGAATTATGAGAACCCAGGCTATAGACGATCATTTTTAAGATTATGGTAGTCTTATTTATTTGTTTTTATAGGATTTTCAAAACAATGTTTCCTGATGCATTATAACGAAATTGTTTTTTCATTAGAGAGACTCACATTGGGTTCACCATTTTTGTTTTGTTAGGAAATGTGGTGTGGAATGGGTTTCAATCACCATGTTTCCATTTGTACTTTTCTATGAAACTCCCAATGGTTTCCCCTTCTGTAGCTGGGTTCAATCGTACTTTCCAATGTTCAGTGGTCCTCTGGGTTATAAGGCCCATTGACTCTTAGGGATTCACATTGGTCGAAAGGATTGGAGGTTGGGTTCACTGTACCCTGAGGGGGGGGGGGAATTGTTTCCTACTCCGAGACCCTATTATAGACCTAAAATATGTTCATGAATCTCTCCCAAATCATAATATAGGACTAGTTACCATGAAGAAGAGACATTAGTCGAATTCTATTTTATAATAAAAAGACCTAGATCTCTTGGGTAAGTCCATCAATATGTGTTTTAGGTTATTCATCATTCCATAGTAATAGGTGACTACTTATATGTTGAAACCATATAACCATGTTCTTTATAACATACTCCCATATAAGGAGATTATTAATATTCAAAGGATGATATTGATCCTTTATGAGGTGTCCTACGTATCCTGATTACTGGAGGAATGAAAACCCACATAGTTTGTTTGACTCATGCAGTTTTACATCATACAGAAGAACTTATATTGGTGATTCAGGACACCTTCAAGATCAATTCCTAGAGGGATTTCTTATGTATCCATAATATAGAAAGATATAGTGTTTTCATAGTTTATTATTCCAGGACATATATATTGGATTTTCCAATGTCATTATAGATACTCATGGTGAAGATGACATGATTACCACAGCTCCCTAAGCTCACGTGAGCCATGCTCGGTGTGAGAAACAAGGGATTGTAATTAACCAATGTTATTTCATTGAGTAAGGGACATAGATTCTAGGATCACCCTGAATGGTCAATAGTAGGCTCGAACATTGAAGAGAAGTAGCCTATGTATCTTGAGTATGGAAGGAATTAGATTATTCATAGTTACCTTGATGTTAGGGCATACACACTAATGTTTCCTAGGATGATGGAGATTTATGATGTCATGAGGTGTTCATTGTGTCCCCCTAAGACCACGTGATCCATGATTTGGGTGAGAAACAAGGGGGAGTAGATGATCAGGCTCATGGAATATGGTTATGATACTTATATATTGGAACAGTCTTTGGGGTGTTTGGTATAGAGCTTAGGTCTTTGGGAGGTGCCCTACATATCCTAGTTATGGAAGGAATCCAATTTGTTGTAGTCCCTTTTATGTTGGGGCCCAAAAATTGAAATTTACATATTGATTGGGGATTAAAGCTCAAGAATAGATAGTATTTTTTAGTCCTAGGATTCCCTTGTGATCTAGCCTTCCTATCTAGAAGATGTCATAAGTCCCAATTGGCACGTCCAGGGGTTATCACATGAACTGGCTTGACATGTATGGATGGTGTTGCGAGATCCATTATAGAACAGTTCAAGAGGAATTGTGTGTCATGGATGAAACCTCTGCGAGACACAGTGAGACCTGGACAAAATTTATGGAGGGCATCATGAGTCTTAGTTGATGTGAACAGAGGGTGTCATAGGGGCATGGTTATCATACCCAAATGCATTCATGAGACTCAGATGGAGTGAAAAATCACCATTATATGACTTAGCCAATGTGTTCGAAGGATGCCACATGGCCTTGGGGAGAGACCCAAAGGGTTCAATAGATCGAAGAGGCATACCTGGGGGGACCATGTTACTTGTTCAGACATGTTTAGAGTATTTCATGTTTCCTAGAAGGAATGTTGTAGGAGTGTCACAAGATCCAAGCGACGTGTCCTAGTGTTGTCGTGCATCTTCAGGTGACATATGTGAAACATCTGAGGGTCAACAAACAAGTATTTTTCATAGTCCTTTCACTATTGATCTTGGTCCTAACACTTGTATTGAAAATGCCTTAGATCTATTCAGTGTTAGTTTCTTTGATCCGCACATGATTTAGATGACAAGTAGTATATTATTTTCATATCCTGTCGGAAGTACATTTCATGATCTATGAGTGATCATGCAAAGAAATGTTTTTCTAATGCATGAATGATCTGACTAACTACCAATATATTACCTAAAAGAAAGCTATATGGTCACATGATCAGTTTCCCTGAGAAGTTCTTAGAAGTTGAGAGCTGAATCCGGTAGATCTTGGGCATCTGATTGATCAAAATTCCCACCCTTCTTCATGTTGGGGTGGGGAATTAATAGGAATCTCCAGCACTGACACTCAAAAGTTTGTGCAGCATATTTGGCATAGGTCTAGGACAAAACCGGCGAAGGGTACATGCACCATGAAGTTTTACAAATATCTATCATGGACTTCTTCAAGCGTGTCACCTGTTTTTTAGCAATCTTGAGTCTCCTTTATCAATGCTTCCTTTATCATATTATTTATGATTATCAAAGACTTGTTCAATCAAGTATTTGTGTCAAAGGACCTCTATGTTGTTATGATGAAATGCTCAAGGGCCTCTTCAAGATTAAAATTCCTGTGGAAAGACACTTTTGAGACCTTTGGGGACTTGTCCTGGGGTCTTATGGGACAACACTGTGGGTGCACTCGGTGCATCATATGCCTTTCAGTGACTGTTAGTACCTATCAACTCCTCCATTTTAATCCCATTTATTTTATGTAAAAAATGTTGGAAGTCATGTGAGATTTCATGTGTTTTGTCGATGGTATTTCATTTATTTTTTGGATATGATTTTCGTGACCAATATGGGTCTCATGAGGGTGTGTGAGAAATCCATGGAAAAATTATTCCCATTTTTCCTTAAGTGTCATGGATTTGTCTAGGTCTCTTCGCATAGAGAGGATGAAAATAAATATGTCTCTCATAAGGAAAGGCAGACATGTCGCTGAGGACTCGTAGTGCCTTGCAGGTCATTAAGGGGGCATGTCATGTGTTCTTCAATGACTTAAAACCCCTCTTGCCACCTCACTTTTAGAAGATTTGTTTTATTTTACAATGGTCAGGGATCATGCACGTTTTCATGGGTAGTATCTATGATTTTTTATGATTTCTGGATGATGTATTTCTTGAACAATATAGGTCATATAGAGAGTGTGAAAGCATGTATTTGACTGGTCTATCCACCTATTCTTAGAGTGTTATGGAGTTTTTTGGAAATTCCCATGGAATTCCATGCAGTGAGGTTGAAAAACTAGAGGGTTTGTGTGTGGAAAGCAGGACATGTCACTGAGGTCTTGTAGTGTCTCATGGATTGATCAACATGCACTTCACATGTCTTTTTGGGACCATGAACCCATATCAACTCTTCCCCTTTATCTCCATCATTTTATGTGAAAAAGTCACAAAGGTCATGTGATATCATTTAGATATCACCAAGGGATTTTATTCGTCCTAATGATGACCTAGAGAATGAAATTCATGACCAATGGGGGTCTCTTATTTTAGAATGTAATCCCTCTATATTCTCAAAGTATTTTGGATGGTTTTCAGTCAATTGATAATGAAAAACCATGTGGACAGGGGGTGCACATTCGGTTGTCTGGGGGGCCTTCGCAAGAGAAGTTAGGTTTGTTGAATAGGGCTCTGTGGAACTAGCTATGGGTGATGTACCATGCATGGGGCCTTTGTGTGACCTTTAAATGGTCACACGATTGCAAGTATTTCTAAGGCTTCATGATTCTTTGACCATCCACTTATTCCCTTATTTTAAGGGGAAAATAATATCCATATTCATGTATTTTTTCCCTTGTGATTTTGTTGATACTTATTTTGGGGGCGTCCACAATAATAAATATGGATAAGGTCTTAAGTACCGATGAAAGCATGAGATCTATATGAAACTCATTTGTTAATTTAATCCAAAATATTTCTAGACATTCAATGTATCAAATAATCTTTACTACATGAGGTTGAGTTGACATAGACTCTCAAAGATTAGTTGTAAAAAATTAATTGGATATCTTGTACCTCTATTGTATCACCTTATCTTGATTGAGATCCCAAAGATGTGACATCATGCTATAGGAATCCATATCCTCAGGTTACTTCAAAATCTCATAGGACAAGGATGATAGCATGAAACATTGAACATCTATATCATCACTCAGATGCTTATCATGGAGAGATAAATCTTCATCACTTGCCACACTACCAGACGCTTTAGAAAAAGGTTCCTCCAGCACATATAATTTCCTTTCATGGAGAAGAATAACATGCAGGCACATTTTCTATTCATGGGAATTTGTGGCAGTTATAATGTTTTCCTTCTAATGAATGGATCACAATGATATGTTTTTTTCATTTTTATTCCAGTTTCTACAAATAAGATATGAAAAATATTAGTACTTTATCAGAATAAATTTAGATAAATAAATAAAATAATATTATATTTATTAATCTCCCAATATTTTATTGAAACCTAATATCCCTCACTATTTTCATTATAATATCATGTTTCTTAGAAATCCTAGTGTAAAGGATCCATATTTACCTTCTCATTACCCCAAATTTGGTTGGCCAAGAAACATGAATGGTTTTAGGTAGGCATTCCAAATTTCAACTGCATTAACTCATAGTTCATTTATCCACTGATTGTAATCCCTAATACCGAAATCATTAAATTGGATTTCTTAATCATTTTCCTCTCAGTTACTCTATGTATGATTTCATAGTCAACCCATGATGTGAACTATGTTAATTTAACCTAAAACATCATGTCAGAATTCCCCGATAATTGAAATCACCCCAAATTTGGTAGGTCAAGCACTTTGAACTATGGTTCATTTTTAACTAAAGTAGTGGAAGGCTATACTGACTTAATATATATAATTTAGGGATTTTATCCTTTTATGCGTAAATTTCCAATTATTATCTTTATCATATTGTTTTTAATATTAAGTGGATTTAATTAAGTGATTAACCATGTATTAGATAATTTGTATACATAAGACTATTTATTTTACTTATATATTTCATTCTCATTAATTCATAAATTGTGTGATAAAAAAACATCCATAATTAAATAACCATGAAACTTGAAAGAAATAAAATAATAAATCGGAATGATCACAAGCATTAAAAATGGATATTTTATCTAGTGGCTGAAAAAAAAATTGTTTACATAGGAGGGAAATACCTCAAATCGATTAAGGTTCATGTTAAATCTTTCCACTTGTCCGCCTATGTATCTCCTTGGATTGGTTTTGCCTCGGCTCCAAACTTGAACCTCTTACATTGTCTTGGGAGGTCCACCATTACATATGATTTTACTCACATACATGTGACGGAAAAGGGTTTACTGGAAGAAACCATGGGAACACATTCCCTATATAGTAAGTGAAGAGAAGGAATGAAGCTAAACAATTTAATTTAATAATATATTAATTTAAACAAATCACATACAAAGGTCTGGTCTATTCTCATGATCATACACACGCATGCAACAAATATTTCATTTAACAAAACTATAATTCAATTATTAATCATTCTTATTTAAGATAAATTATTATCAAATAAATTATTTTTTATATTTAATTAATAAATTATTTTATATTAATTCTTATTTGAATTTCCTTGAGATTCTCAGCCATTATAATTTTAAACAAATTAAATAAATTCATTTTAAATTAACTATTTACATAAATGTATCTTGGAGGCAACACGATGAATACCCATCAGAATCTACCAAACATGTATTATAATCATATATAGTTTTAACTTTTGTTACATATAGAATACATGAATTATCATGTACTTTCATAACATGTATTATCAACTTAATTATTACATTAATTACATTATTTTTTAGTAACGTGTAATGTTTCAATGCACGTAGAGTAACAACTATAATACGAATTATACATGATATAAAAATATGGACATTACAAAAATATTAATTATATATATATATTAAAAACCTATCACATGGTGTGTCCTATCAACCTAATGACCACATTCAAGAAAATGCCAATAAGGTTTACATAGTATAATAAATAAAATTTAAGTCTATGCATTTTTTTAAAAGTACATGGAGTGTATATACTAGATACATGGAATGTGAACATCTCGCCATGTATCTGAGGCACACACCTATCTAATAAATATTTATAATGTGCCTTGGAAAATTGGAGTACACGGTGTGCACCATAGACTACACGAAGTGTTAACTCCAAGTTACATGGTCACCAATCAGGTAGGCTGTGTATGGAATACATAATCCATCTAGGACTCCAAGGGACTACATGCTATTTATGTGGGTTACACATCATGTAATCTGGTTGACCATGAACCAGGCTAGCCTGGTCAACACGCGATGTAATAATTAACTACCCCACATGTCATTAAATGATGTTACCACATGCATCATTCAATTCTCATGGACTATATTCAGATTAGATTTCATTGGTTCACAATGTTCACTTACTACTAATATGTAGTATAGAAAATTTCCAGGATCTATCCCATGGTGAATTTAGCTAGCTCAGCTTAGAACCCTATATGTAGGAACCCTTACATGTTTTTTTCATTCTGGGAAAACTATTGCTAAATACTTATGGATTGGAATTAGAGATAAAAAATGGATTAGGGTCAATTTGGGAGTTTTAGGTAAAAAGATAATCTATATCTTAATATGGTATAGTCTTAAGATCAGGGTTGTTAAGAAAGAAGAGATCTCTATTTCATTATGGTCAAACCAACTAGTTCTACTTAGGAAGTGGCTATTCCTTGGTCTGGAAGTAACCACAACCTAAGCGCATTATGATTAGAATCTAAGGAAGAAAGTGTTATAGGCTATTGATCAAAGCCTAATCTACTCCAATCCGATCAGGTTCATTCTTCCGAACTCCACATGGGCTGGTTATTATTGAATTAATTGGATAAAAATTCATTTTTTAACCTGATAACTATTATTTGGATTACCATGTTTAGGATATCAAGATTTATAAAATTTAGACACCCCTACTCTAGAACCATACCCTAGCTGGTTTAGCCACTCATTATATAATTAATCAATAATGGTAAATAGATTAAAAAAATAATGAATCTATAAATAGAAATTGGGTTTAAATAGTTAAAGAACATTCATGGATTAGGATTTAATAGTTTGATGAGCATAAAATCATGGATTGGAAATAAAAAAGATAGTTTTGATTACAATTATAACTAATTTATTTACTTGAAACATGGATGAAAAAAACGCACCAACAGTTATTCATGGATTGATAATTAAGATGAAGAATGAGATAAATAGTGTTGTTAATGAAAATGAAATGATGACTGACCTTGAAATAAATTCACAATGATTGTATTAAAGAATAACAATGAAAATAAACTATGTAATTTCGATTTTTTGGGAGAGGAAGTAAAAGGGAGTGAGAGAAGAATGAAAGAAAAAAAGTTTCATGTCCTCTTAAATCTGGTCTTCATGCAGCTATATATATAGATGAAATATTACATGACATGTAATTGGAATTCATGTTGTGTAATTCTGATCCTTGGTTCTCTCTGCATATTTTTAATCTACTCGTATCACATGCATATCTCATCCTAGATTTGGAATTTTGACCCTTCTCATGCGGTGTAACCAGATGTCACTTCATGTATCTTCCTTTGGTTGGCGGGAGATATTATTTGAATGATACATATCATGTATGAATGGTTCATCTCGTGAAATTATGGACCATGGATTGAAACATTTCATGGTTTTCTTCACAGCTTGCATCATGTGGTGAAATTCCACTACACGTCATGTAATAATGTTTCATGATGGTTAATAGCCAAATTTACTCCTTTTCTACTTTTTACATTGAAACCTTGAAAGCCTAATTCATGCAATAAACAACACATACTAGGTGAATTATCAAGAAAATCATTGAAAATTGTTAATAAAATATCAATATATATATATATATGATTTCATATTATCATGAATGCACATGGATTGAGTAATTTCCAAATTAAATCTCGGTGAAATGAACACTAGTACATGGTGTGTACCTTTAGTTACACGTGATCTAGTCCAGTGTTATCCGGTCATAATCTTTAGAACCACCAGATGAGTTCCTTGATTTTATTTTAATCATGAAATTAATTTTCTTGATTATATATATAAGAAATGAAGGAGGAAGAGGCATATCTCTCAATTCATTTTAAAAGAACTATTAAACCTAAATTGAAAAAAATAAATTACAAATATATAAATCACCAATGATATTTAATTAAATAAAAATAACTATGTGCCAACCCTAATACCACCTGTAGGTTCTAGGAGTAGTGAATGGGTACGATGGGCAGTGCCAAACATTTCATTTTTTCATGTTCAATGATTAATATGAGATCTACACGAAGAAAAATGTAGTGTTCAATAAAATTGAATCAAAGAATACAAACAACATGAATCATGTTTTAACCAAAGAGAGAGGATAATCACATATTATTTATAATTATTTAATTATATAATAATTACCATGGTGAAATTATTTCTTCATTGATGGATATGGTAACAGATTTGTGATGCACTATTGTTTCATTGTAGGAATCATGTGTATATTCTCTCTAGAAGTCATCCTCATGTGTTCTACGAATCTACAGACATATCTGAAAGAATCTATGGGTGGTAGCATGGAATATCATTACACTTACATCATCCAACTTTAATCGCTATGATAATTGCTTCCAAATCATTCTCCTTGATCTGGGGGAGGAACATTGCTCTCTGTACTTGGGAGTGATGTTGGAAAAGATATATCTCAAGGTCTTGAGAGAATTATATAATTCTATTGTGAGCAGCCCAAAAAATGAATTATTTTTTTGATGATAAAATAACATAACAAGATTTATATATTTATAGGGTTAAAATAAAATAATTTCACAAGTGCCTTTAGTTATTTCTTTAATCCTAGAAAAAACCCCATGTCAAATAATAATAATAATAATATTCTTTATCCACATGCACATAACTTGGGATTTAAAATAAAGTATTATTTAATCAAATAGTATTCAATAATTATTATTTTCATTATAGGAACTACAATCCTAGTCTTTCATTCCTCTTTAATATTTATCAGACCTTGAATAATGTCCATTTATTTATTAAATAAATACCACTTCATTATTCAATAATAAATAAATTAATAATATATATACTAAATAGAAAATAAATATTTATAGGTGATCAATCATAGATGAATAATTTTAAAACCACATGTTGGAATAATATTTATTTAGATTTTTAAATAATAAATAATAATATATTAGTTAACTAAGATTCTGGATACACTTAAGGTGTAACCCTCTAGGCCTCTTTCTCAATGGAATTTGTAAAGCATAATAAATTCCAAGGTTAGCATCTAGAAACACACCAAGGAACCCATATAGAAAAAAGGTAATTCCACAACTACATGTTACCTCATAAAAATTCTTACTAGGTAATATAATCCCTTTATCATGATATCTCTGATCGAGAAGGTTTCAGATCAGTGCCATCAACCAAAGTGCTCGATGTATCTTTCTTTTATTTCTTGAAAAATGAAATTTTCTATCAAATATCACAGACATGGATTTATTTATTCTATATTATTTCCATAAAAGGCCCTGAGATATCAACTTCGATTAAAACAGAAGGGAAAAATCCTTTCTTACATTATTTAGTAATGCAATATTACTTGTGATGCACCCAACGTATCCAACCTCACCATGAACATATGTCATCATGGTTCTTGTCAATACATAAAAGTAAGTGACTCATAATGTTCATTAATAATAATATTAATACCTAAGGATTGATAAAAGTGTTTGTAGATTGGAATATCCAATGACACATAGAAATCTGGATTTCCTACTAGCAGGTCTCATTCTAACAGTATCCTACTAGATATTACCAAGGACGTACACCATGAGATAGTTTATAAAATTACTTTGAGTCTCCAACCTTGATATCATATATTTATTTCCTTCTAATGATATTTTCCTGTAAGAGAAAAAATATTCACGAATAGTGCCTTAGAACCTCCGAGTTATCATCATAGAAAGAATATTCTATGACCTTTTAGTACGAAAATTACTCTAAGGAAATTATCACATACTATGTCACACAAAATAATATTCATGATGTAATAAGTTGTTTATTAATATTCAAAAAAATAAAAAATGTTGTCATAAAGTACACAAAATTTGGTTTTAGGGAACCAACTCCAACAGAGATAATGTGGGATCCGTATTAAGGACTCATGGATGGACTCTTCATGAAAGATGAGTTATGACCCGTGAAAGAGCGCTATCGTGGGCGCCCTCAAATGATTAGTATGATTTTGGGGTACTTAGGTGCAGCATAGTGGCTGACCAAGGTCGTCTCTCAAAAGAGGAAGTGAATTTAACTACTTATTAGAGGTATTATAAAAATAAAATAAAAGAGAATAAAATAACTACTTGAAAGGATGGGGGTGGTTTTTTATAGTTTATGAACCTAGAATAAGTTTTCTGGAAGAAGATTGCATTTTTTTTTGTTTTTAGTTTTGAAATGAAGTTTGATTAAAATGACACAACAGAAAGATGTTTGTTTAGACAATATTTAAAAGACGTAATCGATCTAACTCTACCTCTTCAATCATTTATTAATCATTATCATTTAAATTAATATTCACTTAATTATGATCCCTTAATTTGTTAAATCCCGAACCCTACGAGAATTAACTTTACCATGAAGATTGAAGTGAATTTAACCTTAGGCTAACTTCGGAACATGAAATCGCAACACCCTGCTTTGATTGATGTTCTAAAATTAGATTATGGTCAGTGGTAAATTAAGGCATATAACCACTCTGGAAATGAGGATTAATTGAGTTTAGGGATTATATTTTAACTCTACAAATTGATCCCGTCTGGTTTTGAATTACCGGTTAAGGTTGCGCTCTCACAGTTCACACAATTCCCGACCTCGCGTGTTTTGTGTTAACTATTAAATTGCTTGCTTAGTTTCATTTAAATTAAAAACTCAATTAATAGATCATAATATGTGAATTACAGTATCTCATTGATTCAAAATAAATGAATGAATAAGGATAGAGTTCGATCGATTACTAAAAAGAACTACTCTTCCATGGGTGGTGTAGTCATCGTGGAGACGTTTTGCATAAGCAACGGATTGAAAGGGTAGAACCCAATCTTGTCTCCACTCTTGATTCCAAACCAATTAAGAAGATTAATATAAGAAGAATAGGGATGAACACAGAATATTATTTGAAGAAAAATTCAAGAAACAAACATGAAAGAAAAGAAATACAAAGAAGATGTGAGAGAGGAGAGCCTTTTTGGAAGAGAGGTTTGCACAAAGTCTTACTTCTTCAAAGAGTTTTGAGGGGATCCCAAGAGACACCCTTTCGGCCACACCTTCCCAAATCCTCTACCAGCCCTCTCAAAGAGTTAAAACCCCCTTTAAATAGAGTTTGTGAGGGCTAGGGATACATAACTTTTTAAGTGTGAAATGAAAATCTCGGCCAAATATTTTATTCCAACTTACACCGCCAATTTGACCTCCAAAACGCGTGAATTGACCGGCCTTCAAGAAGGATTATTTGTGCCAAATCATTCCCCCGATCTTTCCTCAAAATTTGGGCTCAATATAATCCCGTATGTAGAAGATATGGCCCAAATACAGAACCCATGTCCATTCTACCGAGTCCAGCCCAACATTGGATTAATGGCTCATTTACTCCATCCAAATGCACTATTTAGCTTTAGTGTAATGAATAAAAGTTTTAGATAATTATGTTAGGAACACTGTTAAAAAATTTCAAATTCAAATAATACATATAAAAATATTTAGCTTCGAAATACTACAGTGAACTATAAAGGGTAAAAATGGAATTTTCATCAAATATTCAAATGAATGATCTAATTCCAAATACTTTCTAATTAAACATATTTAACACAATGTGAGAAAATTATATCATTTATTATCAATAAAATATTCAATAAAATATTGTTTTATCAACTCCCCCACACTTACCCTTTTGCACTTCTGGGCAAAACCTCATGTTAAGTAAACATCAATATCAAATCAAAACCAATTTTAAAACACATATCCTTAAGATCAATCAATTTCACACCAAGAATCAAAAGATATAATGCCTCATAAAAAAAACTTATTTCAAGTTCTCCATTTATATAATTCAATATATTTCCACTTCATTTATCCGCCCATGCACAAAACACTTACCTCGCTTGAATTTTCTCTCATCACTCAAATATCAGTTTTTTTTTTTGCAATGTCTTTCTCATCCAAACTCATAAAAGGGTCACCATAGGCTTGATAGATTCCTACATCGCTACCCAACGTGAGTCAAGGACATATGTTTATCATGAGGACTTTTCAGGGTTTTTCTGTGGCTTTTGGTTGGTAGGATTGAGATGTGAAAAACTCTGAGGCTGAATGAGGAGGGATTGACTCTTTTGAAGCAAAATTGCATTAATCTAATTTTCACTTAAATATGGTCTTCTCTTCAATCCCCATAGTATCAATTCAGCTCCATCATCATGAAAAGTAATTAAAGGTTTACACCATTCATCATTTCAGCATAAAAAATTTCAATCTTCTCAAACATGATTTTCTTGAAAGCTCCAGATGGGCACAGCTTTCCACCTCAATTAGAAGCTCCAGAAAAGGCATAGTTTCACTTGTCATGAAAGATATAGAAAAGGCACAACTTTCAATATAATGACTTTCTTTAGCAGCAAACACATCTCTTCAGAATTTAATTTTCCACCCAAAGTATCACATAATGTGGTGGCACAACACAAGACAGCTTCCCCCATACTTAAGCTCAACTAGATTATGCAATTTCACTTCAAGAGTTGGTTGGATAGGGAAAATTGGCTTGTAATGTGGCTTAACCTAACAGGCTGTGCATGGATTATAAGGGCTACAAGGATTAAATATTCAAGTTAGGCCATTATAAAAAAGGATTCTTTGAAATAGGGGTTTTAATACCAAACAAATGCCTCAATCATTTAAACACAAGTACCTCAAACCCTCAAGTTTTGACAGGAATAGATCAAATTCTGGTTAAATAAAGTATGGTTTGGTTCTCTCAAGAAGTGAGGTGAATGTAAAGAATATGAAAATAATGGTTCAAAAGCCTCACAGGAAAGTGATTTCAAATATAAAGACAGTGAGATGTGGCATGGGATTCAAAATTCGGTGTACTTTCCATGAAATTACTAAATATTTGAACTTGAAACAAAGTCATTTCAGCATTCATTTAAGCTTATTTTCAAGGGGTAAATTGTTTCACTTATTGATATGGATTTAAAAATGGTGATGAGAATCATTTCAGCTCAAAAGTTTCAAAAACACACAGAAAATTGTAAAATAAACACACAAATTTTGAAAAACATACAATTTTTTTTTTGAACAGGAAAGCAATTGAAATTACTAAACTAAAAGGTTCCCTCCCCCACACTTAAAATATTGCATTGTTCTCAATGTGAACCTATGAGATGATATATGCACATGAAATGCAGAATTTTTAAATAGGACAAATAATATAAAAGTGAAAGGGTTAGGAACAGCCTGATGTGCTCAAGTGATGATGGGGTCATGCAGTGTGATAAAATCCACTGCATCAGTAGGAAGTTCCTCAATGTATCTCTTCAGATGTTGCCCATTGACTGTAAATCTCCTTCCAGTGTCCTCTTGTGTGATCTCCACTGCACCATAAGGAAAAACATTAGACACAATATAAGGACCTAACCATCTGGAACGCAACTTACCAGGCATCAACTTCAGTCGTGAACTATAGAGAAGGACTTTCTCTCCAACATGAAACTCCCTTTGTTGGATCATTTTGTCATGAGCTGCTTTTGATCTTTCCTTGTAGAGCCTTGAGTTCTCGTATGATGATAGTCGAATCTCCTCAAGCTCTTGAATTTGCAACTTCCTTTGAATTCTAGCTTGGGCCAAATCCATGTTACATTTCTTTATAGACCAATATGCCTGATGCTCGACTTCCACGGGGAGATGACACGCTTTCCCAAAAACAATCCGAAATGGGGACATACCAATGGGGGTCTTGTATGCTATCCTATAAGCCCACAATGCATCATCCAAGCGCTTGCTCCAATCCTTCCTATTTGGCTGCACGGTTTTCTCCAAGATTTGTTTCAACTCACGATTTGAAACCCCAGCCTGGCCATTTGTTTGGGGGTGGTATGGTGTTGATGTTTTGTGTGTCACCCCATACTTTCGAAGGAGGGAAGCAAAATTCCTATTGCAAAAGTGTGACCCTTGGTCACTGATGATGGCCTTTGGTACTCCAAACCTACAAAAAATCTGTGCTTTGACAAAGTCCACAACAACATGAGAATCATCAGTCCTGGTGGCCTTGGCCTCCACCCATTTACTCACATAATCAACAGCAACCAAAATATACAAAAATCCAAATGAACTAGGAAAAGGACCCATAAAGTCGATGCCCCATACATCAAAAATCTCACAGAATAGTATGGATTGTTGGGGCATCTCATGTCTCTTAGAAATGTTCCCAGTGTGTTGGCAACGAGTGCATGACTTACAAAACACATGGGCATCATGGAACAATCTAGGCCAATATAATCCAGAGTCTAAAACCTTCCTAGTTGTCTGTTGGGGTCCAAAGTGTCCACCACATGCAAGTGTATGACAGAATTGCAAAACAGACTCAAACTCATGATCAGGAATACACCTCTTAATAACTTGGTCACTAAACATGCACCAGAGGTAAGGATCATCCCACACATAAAACCTAGACTCACTTTTTAATTTTTGGACTTGATGTTTCTTTAAATTTGCAGGGATTTCAGAAGCAACAAGGTAGTTAACTAAATCAGCATACCAAGGATGCGTACCTGAGATGGTATAGAGATGCTCATCAGGGAAAGTGTCCCGAAGTGGTACCTGATCCAAGGTGTCATCCTCTAGTGTGTGAGTAAGCCTACTCATGTGGTCCGCCACCATGTTTTCTGACCCCTTTTTGTCCTTTATCTCGATGTCAAACTCTTGAAGGAGTATCCAACGGATAAGTCGTGGCTTTGCATCTGGATTCTTTAGGAGGTACCTCAAAACTGCATGGTCATAAAAAACAACTACTTTAGAGCCCAATAAATATGAACGGAATTTATCTAAAGCAAATATGACAGCAAGAAACTCCTTTTCTGTGGTAGTGTAGTTTTATTGGGTTGAATCTAGCGTCCTCGATGCATAGGCGATCACATGTGAACGTCCCTCCACCCTCTGAGATAAGACATCTCCAACCGCGAAGTTGGAGGCGTCACACATAAGCTCAAATGGAAGGTCCCACCGTGGGGGCTGTATGATTGGTGGAGTGGTCAGACACTTCTTCAGCTCATCAAATGATACCCTGCATGAATCATCAAAATTGAAGTCAATATCTTTTTGAAGCAATCGAGATAAGGGTAGAGCGATCTTACTAAAATCTCTGATGAAGAGTTGATAAAATCCAGCATGCCCAAGGAATGATCGAACATCACGCACACATGTAGGATATGGGAGGGATGAAATAATGTCTACCTTAGATTTATCAACTTCAATTCCATGTTGTGAGACTATATGACCTAAGAAAATTCCCTTTTCGACCATGAAATGACATTTTTCAAAATTTAAGACCAGATTCTTCTCAATACAACGATGCAACACATCACCCAAACTAGAGAGACATTCATCAAATGAGGACCCATAAACTGTAAAATCATCCATAAATACCTACATGCAGGTCTCAATGAAATTTGAGAAAATACTCACCATGCATCTCTGGAAGGTACCTGGGGCATTGCAAAGTCCAAATGGCATCCTTCGGTAAGCAAAGGTACCGAATGGGTAGGTGAATGTTGTCTTCTCCTGGTCCTCTGCTACAATGGGAACCTGAAAATAGCCAGAAAATCCATCCAAGAAACAATAGTGTGTCTTCCCAGCTAGTCTCTCAAGCATCTGGTCAATAAATGGAAGTGGGAAATGGTCCTTACGAGTGGATTGATTTAGTTTCCTATAATCGATACACACTCGCCAACTGTTTTGTACTCTCACAGGAACTAACTCATCATTTTCATTTTTTATAACAGTGAAACCAGTTTTCTTTGGTACAACCTGAACAAGGCTAACCCATTGTGAGTCAGAAATAGGGTAAATGATACTCGCCTCAAGTAATTTTTCAACTTCTTTCTTAACAACTTCTAGGAGGGTGGGATTAAGTCTCCTTTGTGGCTGTCTCACCGGTTTAGCCCCATCCTCCAAGAGAATCCTATGCATACAAATGGAGGGGCTAATACCTGATATGTCTGCCAATGTCCAACCAATTTCCCTAATGTTATCTCTCAAAAGATTCAAAAGTTTTTCTTCATGTTCAAAAGAGATATTGTTAGCAATTATGATAGGTAATCTATCACCACTGATCAAGTATGCATATTTGAGATTTGGGGGCAATGGCTTGAGTTCCAATGTAGGTGGGTGATGTATGGATGGAGAAATTGATGCAACATACATATCTGCACAATGAACATCAGTATCAGAATAAAAATCATCACAATCAAAGAATAAAGCACCAAATCCATCAACATACTCAATAGCCATGTCATAATCAGAGTTCACATGATCAAAATCAGAATATGATTCCATTTCAAAATCAAATATTGGAGAGTCTTGTTCCTTAAAAATGGGTGTAGAAGTATTCTTAGACATCAAACTAGAACCAATACTCATAATCTCCCTAAGCATAGGACAATCCAATTCCATGATGTTTTTACTTGGTGGTTCAAAATGGGAGATAACAAAAGCAGAATTGTCCTCTGAGGGGTACTTCATGGAATCCATAACATTAAATATCACAACTTCATCTCCAAACTCCATGGAAAGTGTACCCTCATTGACATTTATGATAGTTTTTGCAGTTTTGAGGAAGGGTCTACCTAAGATAATGGGGGCATGAGAACTTACCTGATCATCCTCCATGTTAAGCACATAGAAGTCTGCTGGAAAGATCATGTCTCTTACCCGAACAAGTACATCCTCAAGAACTCCCGCTGGATATGCCGTAGCTCTATTCACCAATTTCACCACTACTCTTGTTGGCTTCAACTCACCAACCTGTAAGGAAGATAATACAGAGTGAGGCATCACATTTATTGAAGCTCCTAAATCACAAAGAGCATCAGAGAAGTGCAACTCCCCTATGGTACATGGGATGGTGAATGTCCCAGGATCCTTGCACTTTGTTGGCATTGCTATATTTAGTGTAATGAGTGCCGAGACATTCCTTCCAAGGTTGATCCTCTCATTCACCTTGAGCCCTCTTCGATTGGTGCAGAGTTCTTTTAAGAATTTGGCATACCTTGGGATTTGCTTAATGGCTTCAAGTAGAGGAATGTTGATCTCCACACGCTTGAATGTGTCCAAAACCTCCTTTTTCATTGCTTCTTCAGCCATCTTCTTGGTTTGAACAACCCTGTTTGGAAAAGGAAGAGGTTTAGAAGGAATATCATCAATATTTTTCATACCTTTATCTTTCTCCTTGGATTTCTCATCAGTTGGTATGGAATGCGGATTCTCTGAAGTTGAGGTGAATCCCGGTGGAATGGTAGGTGCAGATGTATCGTTCATTTGCTTCCCACTTCTCAATGTGATGGAACTAACATTCCCCTTTGGATTTGGAGTGGGTTGGGAAGGTAGATTTCCAGAATTCTTACTCACAAGTTCATGGAGGGCGGTGGCAATCTGGATCATTTGAGTCTTCAACTCCCTCAGCTCCGAACTTTGACTCTTCAGCTCATTCTGTTGATTAAGAACAATTTGCTTCAAAAGATCATCAGTATTAGAATCTACCTTTGGTGGATGATTCCCTTGTTGTTGACTTGTTTATGTTTGAGCTTCAAATCTCCTTTGGGGTTGTTGGAAACCCTGCTGGTAAGGCGGAGGCTGCTGGAAGTTTTGTTGAAAGGGTGGCCTTTGTTGTTGTCTAGAGCCATACCTCATGTCCGACTGATCTTTCCACCCTTGGTTGTATGTTGGATCAAACTTCTTTTGGGGATATGGTTGTTGTTTCTGCTGCTGAAATGGTCTCCCAGGGAACACTGCTGCACAATCTTCTATTTCTTGGAGTTGTGGGCAACAGTCAGTCGGGTGGCTTGTCTCAGCGCAAATACCACAAGGCCTTGAAGGAGGGGGTAGAGATGTCTTTTGTGCCAAAGAAATTTGCCTCACCATAGTGGTCAATTCTTCCAACTTAGTATCAATCAAATGACTTTCAAGAGAAGAAGGACTTACCTGATGTACTCCCCTGACATGTGGTGTACCTCTATCACCAAATTGTTGGGAGTTTTGGGCCATCTTGTCGATCAACGCACGTGCAGCTACTGGTGTCTTGTCCACCAATGCTCCTCCAGCCGCATCATCCACCATGCTTCTCTCCATAGGTGTGAGTCCTTCGTAGAAGTACTGAATGAGGAGTTGCTCACTGATTTGGTGATGTGGGCATCTTGCACACAACTTATTGAATCTCTCCCAGTACTCATACATTGACTCCCCTTGGGCTTTCTTGATCCCCAATATCTCCTTTCGAATGGATGTTGTCCTTGATGCTGGAAAAAATCTTTGCAAGAAAAGACGTTTCAAATCATTCCAACATGTTACATCTTCAGGTTGCAAATAATACATCCAATCTTTTGCAGCTCCATCAAGTGAGAATGGGAATGCTCTTAGTTTGATTTGATCTTCAGAGACATTTCTAGGTTTTAGGGTTGATCAAACCACATTAAATTATTTCAAATGTTTATTAGGATCCTCACCAGAGAGGCCATGAAACTTTGGAAGTAAGTGAATTAACCCAGATTTCAGTTCGAAGTCCGATTTGAGATTTGGGTATGCAATACAATTTTATTGATAGTTAATATCAACTGCAGCCAATTCTCGAATGGTTCTATTAAGTTCATTTCCATTGTTTCCAGCCATTGGTTCTTGTTTTATGGTTGAATTTTAATTGCTTCCAATTTCAATGTTCTGATATTGGAGTAATTCTCCAACTGGTTGAATGTTGAAACTTCCCGTAGATTGAGAATGTCTGATTCGTGCCCTAAGGCTACGTTCAATCTCAGGGTCAGGATCTAAGAGATCTTCAGGATTAGTTCGTGTCATAGATCAAATAAAAATGAAAAGAAAGAAAGTGGACCATAGTAAAATAAAAATGAGAAGTTTGAGTTGATGGTCCAAAAAGAAGTAGAAGAAAATAAAAGAAGAAGAAGAAAAATCAGATTGGGTAAAGAAGGAAGAAAGAAGAGAGGAAGAGAATAAAATGTAAACTAAAATAAATACCTCTAATTGGTTGAAATAATTACTTTCCTCCCCGGAAACGGCGCCAATTTGAAAGAGCGCTGCCATGGGCGCCCTCAAATGATTAGTATGATTTTGGGGTACTTAGGTGGAGCAGAGTGGCTGACCAAGGTCGTCTCTCAAAGGAGGAAGTGAATTTAACTACTTATTAGAGGTATTCTAAAAATAAAATAAAATAGAATAAAATAACTACTTGAAAGGATGGGTTGGTTTTTTTATAGTTTATGAACCTAGAAGAAGTTTGCTGGAAGAAGATTGCATTTTTTTTGTTTTTAGTTTTGAAATGAAGTTTGATTAAAATGACGCAACAGAAAGATGTTTGTTTAGACAATATTTAAAAGACGTAATCGATCTAACTCTACCTATTCAATCATTTATTAATCATTATCATTTAAATTAATATTCACTTAATTATGATCCCTTAATTTGTTAAATCCCGAACCCTATGAGAATTAACTTTACCACGAAGATTGAAGTGAATTTAACCTTAGGCTAACTTCGGAACATGCAATCTCAACACCCTGCTTTGATTGATGTTCTAAAATTAGCTTATGGTCAGTGGTAAATTAAGGCACATAACCACTCTGGAAATGAGGATTAATTGAGTTTAGGGATTATATTTTAACTCTACAAATTGATCCCGTGTGGTTTTGAATTACCGGTTAAGGTTGCGCTCTCACAGTTCACACAATTCCCGACCTCGCATGTTTTGTGTTAACTATTCAATTGCTTTCTTAGTTTCATTTAAATTAAAAACTCAATTAATAGATCATAATATGTGAATTACAGTATCTCATTGATTCAAAATAAATGAATGAAGAAGGATAGAGGTCGATCAATTACTAAAAAGAACTACTCTTCCATGGGTGGTGTAGTCATCGTGGAGACGTTTTGCATAAGCAACGGATTGAAAGGGTCGAACCCAATCTTGTCTCCAATCTTGATTCCAACCCAATTAATAAGATTAAGATAAGAAGAAGAGGGATGAACACAGAATATTATTTGAAGAAAAATTCAATAAACAAACATGAAAGAAAAGAAATACAAAGAAGAGGTGAGAGAGGAGATCCTTTTTGGAAGAGAGGTTTGCACAAAGGCTTACTTCTTCCAAGAGTTGTGAGGGGATCCCAAGAGACACCCTTTCGGCCAGACCTTCCCAAAGCCTCGACCAGCCCTCTCAAAGAGTTAAAACCCCCTTTAAATAGAGTTTGTGAGGGCTAGGGATACATAACTTTTTAAGTGTGAAATGAAAATCTCGGCCAAATATTTTATTCCAACTTTCACCACCAATTTGGCCTCCAAAACGCGTGAATTGACCGGCCTTCCAGAATGATGATTTGTGCCAAATCATTCCCTCGAGCGTTCCTCAAAATGTGGGCTCAATAAAATCCCGTATGTAGAAGATATGGCCCAAATAAAGAACTCATGTCCATTCTGCCGAGTCCAGCCCACCATTGGATTAATGGCTCATTTACTCCATCCAAATGCACTCTTTAGATTTAGTGTCCTGAATAAAAGTTTTATATAATTATGTTAGGAACAGTGTTACAAAATTTCAAATTCAAATAATAAATATAAAAATATTTAGCTTCAAAATACTACAGTGAACTATAAAGGGTAAAACTGGAATTTTCATCAAATATTCAAATGAATGATCTAATTCCAAATACTTTCTAATTAAACATATTTAACACAATCTGAGGAAATTATATCATTTATTATCAATAAAATATTCAATAAAATATTGTTTTATCAACCCGATGCACCAGAGGTGATACTTTGGCATGAAAGGTGAGGGATTCCAATGTGGTTTATTTTACTCCTGAGTGATAACAGTTCCTTAGGGGAGCTACCATGGATGGAATAATTAGAAATATGGTTATATTAAGCCTTGGGTGATACTTGGTCCCCTACATGTGATACCATGTATGGACTCAGAGTTACCATTCCTTGAGCGATACTTGGTATGTCATAAGGGTCAACTTGGATGGGCACATTGGTATTGGTTTATTTGATGTTCCCTTTGTGATAGTTGGGATTATTTTTAGATTTCCTTGGATAAGAAAGTTACCCCACCTTTAGATTTGATGGATTTTTTTAATTGCATTGATTGATTGCAATTGGTTGATTGACTAATCATCTGAGTTGTTTCCTTTGTTATTTTTATTAGTTCTTGTTTACACACTTTTGGTGTTTTCCTAATTTCTTACGGTCATACTTATGATATGACATGGGATTAGACCCCAATCCAAAGCATAAGCTTGGGTGTATGACTTATTATCTTTCCTTGTTCACCTTGGACCTTTTATACATGTTCTACTCTATATAGGTATAATCTTCAAACTTATAGCATAGGCCAAAGCAGGTGGTATGGTACTGATGTCCATTTAGGAACCCAGGAAAATTTAAAGTTATTTTATTTGTTTACTTCTCTACTTTTATTATATATAGAACACCTCTATCTATAACAACATGAAATGGAATGGTCTAGACATTGTGGGTTTCGAACTACTTAGATTTATATCTCACACCATGATCAGGAGCTGTTTGGTACGCGAGTAGAATTTATGATTGTAGGTACAGATAAAGGGAAGTGTTATTCTCCTGATGTTTGATTTCTTTGATGTGTAGGATGGATCTTGGAGGTAGTGGACAGAGACTATGATCAAGATGTTATTGTAGCAATTGTTTTTTGTATTTTTGAAGTATTTTATAGCATGAAGTATATGATTTTACCCATGTTCCCCTGCACACCCTCTTTGTATATACACGTGAAATCATTAGTAACATTATTGTATCTTTTATGATTATTCAGCTTCTTCGAGTTCCATATTTAGATCACATTTATTATTCCTTTACTTACACTGATTTTTGCTTGAGTATATGGTTCTTATATTTATTTTTTATGGATTAACGTTATGTATACTCTAATATATGATGGTATAGTCTCTCCAGGGACACCCCCTAGGATCTCTCTATTAGTTGGTAGCCTTTGGCATTTGAGGAGATGTGCTTAAGGTTATGTTTCCAACCATATCGGATACCAGTTCAGTGGCACTTGGGGCGGGAATCTACACAGTTGTATCTAAGGACATTTTACCTTTTTCATACTATTTGGTTTAGATAAGAGATAAGAAAATTTTAATTTGGACGTGACCCTATTCTTGTACATAGCCATATAATGTACAGGGGACACCAAAATTACTTGGGATGGGATTTGTGGTTATTGAGTATGCTATTTATCATTGATACGACTTCACCATTGGGTGATGCACTTGTTTTGTGCCACTATTAATATTGGTATGGTTCATATGATGAATTTTTTTTATTTCATGATGATGAAATATGAGCATTGCATTACATGCATCATACTAGGAACTATAGGGATTAAAATTTCATGCATATTGTATTTCCACATCTACTTTCTGTGTGTATCTTTCTATTTCTATGTGATGTATGTTGTGCATAGTTGTTGTATCATGCTATTCTAAACTATTATAACTATATATTTTTAAAGTTTATTATGCTGGATATTGATATAAATTGGATTAAGTGGACATCCAATTTTAATTTATAATGTATTTGGGCCATTATAAATTGGAATTATGGTCAAACTAATTCAATCTGTAAAAAGAAAAATTAAATGCATAAATGAATCAAAGTGAAAATGAGACCTTGACCTTGAACTTACCATAGCCATGGGTTTTCGTCCATGATTCTTATTTGTAATATAAGGTCAGTTCCTTCTTATCTAGACTTAGATCTTAGATAAGGTTATCAATGTTGTTCTCAGAGGCAGACCACATCCTTGCCCTCTTTATTACTTTCTTTATCTATTATTCCATGTTTTAGTGAGGCATTATACTATCCCTTCTTCCTACTTTCAAAAATTATTTCCCTATCTTTTATGTAATCTTTTCTTAATCTTCACACTTGGAAATTGTAGAGATATGCCACTGTGACACCCTCATGCTCAACTCCAGGAGGTGGTGGGCCCTAATCCACCCTCATGCTCTCGAGGTGGTGGGCCCTGAGCCACCCATTATAGCTCCTAGAGTGCCACCTGAGGCACCTCATACTGATATTCCACAGTGTGATGATGCTCATTTTGGGGATAGTGTTATCAGGTTCATGCATTCTGTTTAGGTTTCTCCCAGGCATGCCCCTACAATGGAAGAGCTTACATGAGAATTCAACCAGGAACATCCTCCCACCTTCTCAGGGGATGGAGGTCCTGATAGTATAGATCCATGGATAAAAGCTATGATATCCATATTAGACCATCTAGAGATGATTCTAGAGTTGAGGGTCAAACTTTCTACATATATACTTCGTGACTCCACTAATAATTGGTGGGATGCCATTTATTTGTCAAATCATTACCAAGACATGGTTTAGTTAGACTTCCAGATAGCCTTCTTTGAAAATTTATTTATACAAAATCTGTGATTTGATTAATCCATAGATTTCATGAATCTTCATTAGGTCTCAATGACACTGCTTGAGTAATCTACTCATTTCACCGAGTTTAATATTTTTTCTCCTTCTCTGACCAATAATGAATTGACTACTATGAGGTGTTTTGAGGGCAGTCTAGGGTATATCATCTAATCAAAGTTGAACATATTTAGGTTGACTACCATTACATATATAGTTAACCAAGCATTTATTATAGAGTATAATCTATGAGAAGTTGGTCATATGAGCCACGAAAGTTCTATTTTTCATCTGGGTGATGGTTCTTCTTATAGTAGGAAGAACCATTTCAAAGGTTCACATGAGGGTGGTTCTAGCCAGGTGAGTCATAATGATAGTTCCATAGTATGTCACTAGTGTGATAGGATAGTCCATAAGAGTCCCTAGTGCATGAGGAACTGAATGGAATGATGAGATTGTGGCAAGATGGGTCATCTTCATCACTTCTTCCATTCTTATCCCCTAGTATATAGTGGAAGGGAATCTGTACCTTCACCTCAATCAGGTACCGGATCTATGACTCCATTTTAGACCGGGAGTTTATCTTCTACTGGATACTTAGTCTGAGGTGGAAATTTCCATGGATGAGTGTTTCATATGAAAATATGGTGTATAATTGCTTTCTCTCATTGTGTTACCATTTTCACTTTTTCTTTAAATTCCCAATACATATGAAATCTATATCTAGGTACAAAAATACTTTTGAAAGGCCGATGGTACTATAGGTTTTTAGTCCAAATGAATCTTAGGGACTTGTATTGGTCTAGAGGATGGGAGGTCTGTCTCATCACACCCTTTTGGGGGGAATTTTTTCCTACTATGGGACTCTTATGGATTTAAGATATGTTCGTGAATCTATTCCTAATACCGATACATGACAAGTTACCCTAAAAAATTGAATTTATGTCAATTCACTTTTATATTAAATATATTGGGACCTATTGGTTGAGTCCATATATTTTTATCCAAGGATCTTTATCATTATCCAGTAACAAGCGGTTGCTTAAATGAAGAAATCATATAACCAAGTGATTCAGAACATGCTCTAATATGAGAAACTGATTAATATTTGGAGGATGGGATTGAGCTGCTATGAGTCATCCTACATATCTTAGTTTTTTTAGGAATAAAAAACCACATTGTTTTTTTAACCCGTGCAATTTTACATCATGCGAAAGGACTTATATGGGTGATCTAGGACACCTTCAAGCTCGGGTCCTGGAGGGAGGTCCTTTGTATCCTGAATATAGAGGGAATTTGAGTTTTCATAGTTCATTATTCAAAGAACTATATATTGGGGTATCCTATTTCATTATAGAGACTCATGGTGTAGATGACATGATTATTGCAACTTTCTAAGCTCATGTGATCCATGCTCAGTGCGAAAAACAATGGATAGAAAGTAACCAAGGTTATTGATTTGGACAAGAGACTCATATGTTAGTCCCTCCATGGATGATCAATATAGAGCTTAGGCCTTAGAAAGAGTTGGACTACATATATTGAATATGGAAGGAATCAGATTCATCATAGTTCCCTTTATATCAGGGCTTACTCACTGAGGTTTTCCTGGATGGCGAAGATTTATGATGCTAGTGATGTATTCAATGAATCCCCCTAAATCCATGTGATCCATGCTTGGGGTGGGAAACGAGGGGGGGAGATTATCATATTCATGGATTATGGGTATGGTATTTGAATTTTTAGAATAGTATTTATGGTGTTTGGTATAGATCTTGGGCCTTAGGGGTCATTCTACGTATCCTAGTCATGACAGGAATTAGAGTTATCTTAGTTCATTTTATGTTGGGGTTTACACACTGAGGTTTCCCTATAAAAATGTAGGGGTTTATAAGGAAAATGATATGACCATTGAAACTCCCTAAGCCCATGTGATCCATGCCTGTTTGTGATAAATAAGGTATAATAAGTAATCAATGTCAATACTTTGGAAAAAGGGATCATATGTTGGTCCCTCTATGGATGATCAATATGGATCTTAGACCTCTGGGGGTGGTTCCTACCTATCCATAAAATGGAATAAACTAGTGACATCATATTTCTCTTTAGGTCATGGATTATACACTAAGGATTCCCTTTTTATTGGGGCTTACATGCCGAGGGTAGACAACATTTTCAAATCATGGAATGCCTTGGTGATCTAGCCTTCTTTTCTAAAAGACGTTGCAAGTCCCTTTTGGCACATCCTAGGGTTTATCACATGAACTTTCTTGACACATATGGATGGTTTCATGAGATCCAGTGCGGAACATTCTAAGAGGTGTCACATGTCTTGGATGAAACCTTTGGGAGACACCGTGATACCAGGCCGATATGTCTAAAGGGCATCACGAGTCTCAACTGACATGAGCAGAGGGTGTCAGGGTGTTTGGTTTTCATAGCCAGATTCTTTCATGAGACTCATTTGAGATGAACATGTGCCTTTATATGGGTCAAGTGATGTGTCTGGAGGATGTTGGAAGTCCTGAGTGATAGACCTAGATGGTTCAAAAGAACAAAGTGGCACCAACAGGGTCACTGAATGATGTTCCCAAACATGTATGGAGGACTTCGCATGTCCCAAATGACATGCCGAAGGGTTTTCATGAAATCAGGGAAATGTTACCTAGTGTTATTGCATATCTTCATATGAAACATGTGAAGAACATGAAGGGCATCAAGCATTTATTTCACTTAATCCTTTTTCCTTTGATCCTGGTTCTAACCCTTGTATTGTGAATTCCTTGGTTTCATTCATTGTAAATTTCTTTGAGCCTCACATGATTTTGTGGATATGTGGTATTTTCTTCACATGTCCTACCAAATGTCCTTCTCGTGATTTACGAGTGATCACTCCAAGAACTTTATGTCTAGAACATGACTACTCCGACTTCCCACCGTTATATTACCCAATGGGAAGCTGTCCAGTCATGTGATCGATTTCCTGAGAAGTTTTCAGAAGTCGAGAGATGAATTATGTAGAGACTAGGCATCCAGTTGATCAAAAATAAAACCCTTTCTTTTATGTTTTGGGTGGGGAATTTATATCCATTGTCGCCCCTAAAACTCATCGATTTGTGTAGCGTATCTGGTACAAGTACAAGATGGAGTTGGTGAAGGGGCCTGACACCATGTGGTTTCTTGAGTCTCTTCAATGGATTGCTTCAAGAACGTCACGCGATTTTTAGTGATTGTGAGTATACTTTTTTAACACATCATTTTTTGGACTATTTCCAATTATCAAAGACTTGTTTGATCATGTGGTTGTGTTTAAGGACCTCCGTGTTGTAATGCAGACACGTATGATGGTCTTCACAAGATTAAAATGACTTTGGGAAGACACTTGTGAGACCTTTGGTGACTTGTATTAGGGTCTCATGGGACATCAATGTGGGTGTGTTGGGCACGTCACATGGATTTCAGCGATTCTGAGTACCTCTTGCCTCCTCTCTTTGAACCCCCTTTATTCAATGTACAAAATATTGGGAGTCATGTGAGTCTAAATGTGTGTTTTCGATGGTATTTTTTTATATTTTTTTAGATGCACCACATGACCAATATTAGCTGCACGAGGGGTTTGAAATTATTTTATGGATGAATCTGTCTATTTTTTCCTATACATCGAGGAGTTTTCTGGGGAACTTCACATAGAGAAGATGACAATCCAAAGGGATTTCACGAGGCAAGGAGGGAATGTCTCTGAGGACTCATGGTGCCTTGAAGTTCATCATGGGTGCATGTCACATGTCCTTCAGTGACCATGAACCCCTCTCACATCCTCCCCTTTTATACCCTTTGTTTTATTTTACAAAGTCCAGGGATAATGAGAGTTGGAATGAGTTGTGCCCATTATTTTTACTTGATTTTTTATGGTGTCTCACCAGACTAATATGGGTTATATGGAGAGCATGAAATAATGTAGTGGAGTTATAATTGTCTATAATTAGATCACAGTGGATTTTTATGGCCCCTCATGAGGACTTCTGTTCAACAAGACTAAAAATCTAGAGGGATCCCATGTACTGAGGCAGACATGATGCTGAGGTCCTATGGTGCCTCTTGGGTCTCCAAGGGTACGCGTCTCATGTTTTTCAGTGACCGTGAACCCCTCTCACCTCCTCTCATTTATCTCAATCCTTTTATATATCAAAGGCTTGGAGGTCATGTGAGATTTCATTGATATCACTAAGATATTTTATTCTTCCCAATGATGACATAGAGCATGAGCTTCATAACCATTGGGGACCTCTTACTTTAGAATGCCACCCCTCTTTATACTTGAATTTTTTTGGATGGTTTTTCAGGAACATTCTAATGGAAACCCATGTGGCTTGGGGGCACTCATTTGGTTGTCTAGGGGGCCTTCGCAAGAGCAGGGAGATTTGTTGAAGAAGGATCCACAGGACTAGCCGCAGGAGATGCGCCATGCGTGGGGACTTCATGGGACGTTGAAATGGTCATGTGATCTTGAGTATCCCAGAGGCTTTATGAATCTTCAACTGTCCCCTTATTCCTTTCATTTCTGGGAAAATAATGCCCATATTTAGGTATTTCATCCCTTTTGATTTTTTTATTCTTATTTGGTGGGCATCAAGAAATTACCCACTCGGGAGCAATATGTGAGGGGACAAGGAATCAGTTTTAAGGAAAACTAATGCCAGCTAGAGCCTTTGATGATGTTGCAAACCAACACTTCAGGTGACGTTTTGTCTACTAGGTGAGATTTGGTATTCTGAAAATGGCCTATATATAGGGGGGGAGGAAAATTCATCCCACTGGTTACCTATTCTTAGAGAAATTCAACTATTTCTCCCGTCGTGAGCCCCTACTGTGAACCCTAATCACGTACCCTATTCATAAATACACACCATAAACTTGTCCCTCTAAATTTCTGGTCTATAGTGCGATCAATTGGGTTGGATAAATGTGAAAAGGAATGAGTTTTTTTCATATTCACAGAAAGAAACTTCATCGTAATAAGGCCATGTAGTGAGACTCCCGATAACTTCCTTCCACATTATTTCAAGTTCTTTAGCATAGAACATATTTTTATTTAGTTTAAGGTATTTATCTTGGACCATCTATTGCATTATTTTAAGGCCTTATAGCCTGGACCATCTATTGTTTTAGTTTAAGGTCTTCAAACTCAGACCATTTATTTCTTTAGTTTAAGGTATTTTATGTCTCACCATATATTACTTTAGTTTAAGGTGTTTTTAGCTCGTACCATATATTTATTTTTTATGTACTTTTAGCTCAGACCATTTGTTGTTTTAGTTCAAGGTGTTTTATCTATAACCATCTATTTCATTAGTGTATGTTCTTTTTTGATCAGCCTATCTGTGTCTTTAGTTTAAGGTCTTTTAGCTCATACCATCTGTTGCCTTAGTTTAAGGCATTTTAGCTTGGACCATATGTTTCTTTAGATTAAGGTATTTTATCTTTGACTATCTATTTCTGTAAGTTCTTTCAGCTCTAACTATATATTGCTTTAATTTAAGTTCTTTTAGTTCTAACTATTTGTTGCTTTAGTTTAATGTATTTTAGTTTAGACCATATGATTCTTTAGTTTAAGTTCTTTTAACTATGGATATCTATTGCTTTAGTTTAAGGTCTATTAGATTAAACTATATATTGATTTATTTTATGGTCACTTATCTTCAACTATCTGTTTCTTTAGATGCATGTCTTTTAGTTCGGACTATATGTTTATTCAATTAAAGGAATTTTAGCTCAGGCCATATTTTTCTTTAGTTTAATGTCTTTTAGATCAAACCATATTTTGGTTTAGTTTATGTTCTTTTAGCTCAGACCATATATTTCTTTTTCATATGGTATTTAATCTCAGACTATATGTTTGAGCATGGGATAGGGTTAAGACATTCCCGGAGTGACCTAAAACACTCTGAGTTGTTGGATCCTACCCTGGAGTTTCTAAGGATCATGTGGATTGTAATTCCCTTTTTTCATAGTGTCATTCTTGGTTTATGGCTATATTCACATATACAGTAGCAATGAGAATGTATTTATAGTCATGAAAAGGGGTCTCTTGAATCCATGTATCTTTTCCAAGGGATATTGAAGATCTATATAAGTGATATTGATGAGGTTAGAATACTAGGGATACAAAACCTACCTAGGTACTTGGGGTATGGATGGAGTACATCATAACCTAGAAGTTTTATTCCATGAATATGAGATGTTGTAGACATTCCAGGTATGTCCCTTGACATTCTTAAATTCCAGGTTCCATCGCAGTGTTTCAAAGGCTCACAAGGATTGAAGCTTCGTTCTAGGAAGGAGAAGATGCATTTAGTTGGCCAGTCAAGGCCCTTATGTGTAGGTATCATGCCCAGAAAAATATGATCCCCGCTTATTTATGAGGGATAAGAAATATGTTAAAAGACTCAAGTGACTAGATGATGAAGTTGGATATGGGAAGAAATCTATCCAAGAAGGGTTATGAAACCCTAGGGTAGCGATCTCTTAAAATAAAGCTTGATCTCTTTTCCAAGTGGTTTCAAATCACGAGATGTGTTCCATAAAAGGATAAGAAATTAAGTGTCACATACCATATTTGAGAAATGGTATGAAACATGGTGACTTAACATCTAGGATATTGAATCCCCTTGGATAGTTTGGTATGGGTATTGTAAATCATGTCCTGGAGTGCTCAAATCTAGAGAATGGTATGTGACAATCATACATGGAGCAGTTCAGACACACTGGGGTATTGAGTTCTATTGTGATGATGTCAGGGATCATGATAATTGGTTTTTCCTTTTTCAAAGTGACACATTTGGTTGATGGTCATAGGCATATATGCAGGATCCATGGGCATGAATGCATAGTCAAGAAAAGGGTCCTTAAAACCAAATATCCTTTCCAGGTTCCATGGAAGGTTATAATTATTCAAGGCACCCCAAATCAAAAAGTATGGTTTTTATAAGACATAAAATACAATGAGGGTTTGAATTCCTTAAAGGTTTCATCGCCTCCTAGTGAAGATATTCGCATGGAGAGGAGGTGTGACAAATATTTTTCTAACTTTTTCCTGGACTAGTGGGTCCAATGAGGATAGCCGAGATTTTAATAGGGTTATAAACCCTATTATATTTTTTCCTTTAATGTTTATGCCATAATATTTTCCTGAACACTAAGGGAGAATATTTTAGAGGGTGGGGACTTGAATTTTTCTTAGGTTTCACTTTGTAGGTTTTTGGACTGACATGTTTTGTGTCTCTTTCATTAGAAGTTTAAGGTATTCCAATTTGGACCATTATGTGATGTATTTTAAGGTCGTATAGATTTAACCATATCACAGACAGTTTAGGGTCAAGACTTCCATGGACTCGACATGGAGTATGTGACACAAGAGGTTAATAAGGATACCTAGGGTAAAGAGCTGTCCAAACTCTTCTCAAGCATGGATGAGAAATGATTTAAATCACGTCTTGAGTTTCTCAGGCCATGATTAATGATATGGGGAAATCATACAAGGTGAATTTTAGACACAATGGGGTTTGAGTGAAGTAGTGAAAATTTATGGGATAACAATAATTCTAATTTCTTTTTTCATTGTGACACATTTGGTTGATGGCCATAGGTGAATATGCAGGAGCCATGGGAATACATTCGGAGTTAAGGAAAAGGATCCTTGAAGCTAGGTATTCTTTCCAAGGTCCATGGATGGTTAACGGAGATCTGAGATGCTCAAGATACGAAGTGAGGTATATGTATTTGATGTGCTCTTAATGGATTGTGGAAGCACCCCGTACTCTGGTTGACTAAGGTAAGTCTCCTACAATCCATTGACGAGGAGTAAAAAATGGGAGATAGTCTGCACAGTTTATTTCCATGTAGTGGGGATATGTTTGTGTCCATGTAGTTTAACATCATGTAGTAGGGACATGATTCTATGTAGTTTGACTTCATGTGGTAAGGATGTAAGAACCATCATTAAAGGTGGTAATGATGTGGCTGGGACCAAAGGAGGGAACTTTGGAGTCACTACATATCCCATGAAAATGAGAATTAGTCCACACATAGCTCTGGATATCCGTTCAGTTTAATGTGTTGTAGTAAGGACAAAATTTTTATATTTTAACATCATGTGGTTAAGATGAAATGTTCCATGAATTTTAACATCATGTGTTGAGGATGATACAGAATAGTTTAATGTCCTTTTATAGGGAAATGTGTTGACATTTTAGGGTCATGTGAACCATACTATAAAATGGAGTTCCTAATGTAGGGGTTCACAACGTGGTTCCATGAAGAAATATGAAATGAATGAGTACCAAAGAAGTATCAACCGCACCCTAAAACTTTCTAGGAAGACTCAGGTCAAAGGGGAAAAAGGGTCATGGCTTCACCTAGGTCCAAAGATGAAATGTCTGGGTATCACTATGTATCTCATGAATATTAGAATAAAGCCCAATGTATTTATATAAAAGGAAACAATTTATGCATGTTTGGACCACACATAGAGGTGGGAATTATATCCATTGATAGTTACAGTTGGGCCTAGGATTACTTATCCAAGCGTCACTATGTATCCTGTATGGGCAGAAATCAAGCTTCATGTAGTTATTGAAGTTCTGTGTAGTTTAATATCATGTGGTGAGGACGAAGGTGGATTGAAATGAATTAGTGGTGAAATCATTGTTAGGCCTAGGGATATAAGCTTGGGAGTCACTACATATCTCATGGGGATGAGAATCAAACAACATGTAATTCTTGGAGGACTGTGTAGTTTAATGTCATGTGGAAAGGACATCAACCGTGTAGTTTAATGTCAAGAAATGTGGAATCATGGTATGCCTTTTATGGTCTTACACTCAATACCATTATGGATCCATTATGTAACTATATGAATTTCTATTAAGGGTATGTCCCTACTGTGATTCTTAATCTTAGGTGAGAAATGCTCGATGTGAGAAACAAGGAGCGACATGGGTTCCCCTACAGTGTAGAGACAAGAGAGGCGTATAACAAGAGAATTTTTTATGTTTTTGTGGCTAGAATAAGTTGTATAATCAAGGCGTCCCTATGTATCTCATGGGGATAAGATATAATCCATACATATTTCTTAGGGAACCATGCAGTTTAACATTGTGAAAAAAGGATGAGGGATTACCCACCATGAATGGTAAGAGGAGTTTTGGATCTGTGTTGTATTATTTCATGTGTTAAGTACATTGGTTGTATATTTTAATGTCTTGTGGTTAGGATGATCTCTATGCATTTTAATGTCATGGGGTTAGGATGAAATGTTCCTTGTAGTTTAACATCATGTGGCGAGGATGAATAACGTGGCTTCCTCTGATGTGGATGCTCATGTGCTTAAGAGCTTATGAAAAGTATTTCAAGAGAAATATCACATTGGTAGGAGGTGTAACACACTCCCCATACATGGTGTCTAGATAATAGACTCCATTATGGTTGAACTTATGTATGATGTAAGGTAATTCCAAAATGGGCTCAAATTTCAGGGGATTCTTCACCAGTATCATTGGGGTTCTGAAATCAAATACTAGTTCTCCTAGAAGGAATGAGCATAGGAAAACCTTTTCATTAAAAGCTCATGAAATATGATTCTGGTGATCTCAAATTTGTGAAACATTTTCAACATTTTATTATCTAATAGTTCCAACTCATACAACCATTTTTTTTGATTTTTCATCATATTAGAGTTTTATACAAATGGTTATTTGGATTGAGGGAAGATGAACTTCTATGTGAAATAGTACCTCAGTCCCATACACTAGGGAGTATGGAATTTTTTTATGTAGCAGTGCACATGTTGGTACAGTAGGCCCATGAAGCATGGATGAGTTTATCTTGAGAAGACTTCTTATCCTTATTCACCATCATCTAGAGTATGTTTGATAAGTTCTTATTAAAGGACTCTATCTATCCATTTGTCACTACATGATAGTGGGATGAGTGATTGGACTCAATGTTGTACTCCTAGTAAATATTCTTCAACTCTGTGGAATATAAGATGGTTCCATTGTCCATCAATATTGTGTGAGGGACTCTGAACCTAGTGAGGATATGGGACTTCACGAAGTTGATGATATTTATTTTCCTACCATCCTTGAGGGGTAACACCTCATCCCATTTATAAAAATATGTTAGTGGTAGTAAGGATGTATAGGAATTTTTTTGCAGTGGATGAGGGTTATATCCCCATAACATCCATCCCCCAAATAGAAAATAGATAGGAATATTTAGCGGTATGTAGAAATTATGGGCGATGAGGGATGAAATTTTCATTGATCTGGCATGCATGAAATTTCTTGGTGAATTCCACACAGTCTTGTATCATGGTTTTCTAGTAATATTACAACATTATAATTTGGTAAGGGATCTTGGTTCCAGATTGATGGTCACCATAAAAGCCTGCATGGGAATCCTCCATGATGGTGAGAACTTCCTCCTATTCTATTCACCAGAGGATAATTCCATCAAATCAGTACTTATAGGGTATTTTTTTCTCATTTGGGCCATTTTGCAGAGTGAAAATCACTTCCCCACACTGAATTTGTTCCCTTTCGGAACAATCTTCTATGAGAGTCCCTTATCTAAGATATCCATTTATAGGATCCATCCATCTAGGAGTGGCCATTGGTTCATCATGATATGGGGCAGTGTTGACCTGATTGATCTCTTCCATGTCACATATAATGACTGGGGACACCATTATTCAATGTGTAAAACTAATGTTTTCTTCCCCCAGATTAGGGTTGGATAGGATGGAGATTATATTGTCAAGGGTATCAACACGAGCATTCTATGATTAGGGAACATAATTAAAGGTGATAAAAAAGGGGAATTATTTCATTAATCCCCTGACATAGCTAGTGAGGGGGGACGACTCCTCTTTTTTTTCAAGGAATATTCACCATTTACTTTTTTTATCACAAGTTTTGAGTGTCCTTTGATATTCTGGTAGGCTATGTGAAGTTGTAGGTGTAATTCCAAGCCGATGATAAGGGCTTGTTATTGTACCTCATTATTTGTATAGCCTTCATAAATTCTGAAAGAGTAGGAAAAAATTCTTTATTAGAAGAGAATAATTCAATCCCCAATCTAACCTGTTTGAGGTTTGGTTTTCCATTATAGTACCAAAAGGACTTTTGGAGGCACAATCAATGTACATCTTCTATGTTCAGGGAGTTTCATGGGCATAAAATATCTCTTCATTGTGGAGATCAGTGTCTTACGATGTATTTTTCGGTGTAGGGTGTGATGAGAGGAAATCAACTGGGGTTTTCCTTTCAATGACATTTGAGATATGGAAGGAATGTCATATTACTACATAATGAATGCCAATCAATCCACGAAATCGTTAAACATTGGGAGGCCAAGGATGTACTTGAGTGTGTCAATACGATAGAACAGATGTACATCATGGTGCCGCAAGTAATGACTCATCTTTTCCACTGCAAAGATGAGTGCATGGTAGTTCTTTCCAACATCAGAATATTTTTTATTAGTAACTATCATGGTTTGTATAAGGTAGTAGATAATATTATCACTTCTCGCATCGTTCTTTTATGCGAGAAGGGCACATAATGAGTGATAAATTATTTCCACATATAATATGAGTGTACTACCTTCCACTGAAGGAATTAAAACTGGTGGGTGTAGCAAGTACAACTTGATACTTTTGAAGGATTTCCAACATTCATCATCCCATTGGTCGATGACACCCATATTTATTAACCTTGTGAAGGGGAGATATTTACTGGCCATGTTGGATATAAATTTCCAAATGTAGGTGAGGTTCCCTTGGATCCCCCTGAGTTCTTTTAGTTTCTTGGGGGGGTGACATTTAAAAAATGGTGATGGTATTCTCTGGGTCAACCTCTATACTATGGTGACTTACCAAAAAGATGATAAAATTTCCTAAAGTTACCTTGAAGGAGAATTTTAGTGGATTCATCATATACTATTCTTTCACAACTTGTTGAAGATTTTTCATAGATTCATGAAGTGATCAAATCACTGTCAGGATTTAAAAACTAGGTCATCAACACAACACTCAAATATCCTTACCAAGAATGGATTAAAAATAAAATGCATGGAACACTGATATATGGTGCCCACATTCATTAATCCAGTGGAATGACTTGATAGTAGAAGATCCATTGAGGTTCTCCTAAGGTGGTGGCTTATTCATCATCAGGGGATATCTTGATTATATTGTACACTAAGTACACATCCAAGAAGGAAAGGGCCTGGAAGCCAACCGTTGCGTTGATCAAGAGTTCAGTGATCATTATTAAGAAATCATACTTTGCGAGAATCTTATTAAGGTCTCTAAAGTAAATTGAGTCCCTAATATTCTCATTCTCATTCTTGAATGGGATGATGTTGGCAATAAATCTAGAGTATTTCACTTCTCAGATAAATACATCTTTGATCAACTTGTTGCCTTCCACCTCTACATTTATGGAATGAGAGGGGTGTATCCTCCTGGATGGTTTCTTGAATCCCCTATAATCATCCAGAAGTATGATAATGATGCGTAGCCACATATGGATTTAAGCAGAAAATTTCTATGTAGTTCCAGCCAAACAGATATCAGTGCTTCTTAAGAAATGCAATGTACACCTCTTTATATTTGAGAGGCATGGAAGAACTAATCAAGGTAGGTCATGGGTCTTCCTAATTCATGATATTTACCTACCTGAGATCATCTTTGATAGTGGATACATGTTCCTCAAATACTATAGGTGTGTATATGAGATAATACTTATCTATTTCTGATTCTATGGAGACATATTTAGGTGAAGATGGTAGCCTGGGAGACTCTTTACCAGTATCGGGGTGAGGGAGTCCATTAGAAGTGATATCACCCTCCCCTATTATCTGGGTTGTTGTAGATAGATTATGGAAATGATTGTCACAAAGGAAAAGAGAGGTTTGGACCTCTGGGGTCATATCTACCACTTCGACCATATTTATGTGGAGCACATAGTAATCATCTATTATTCTCCAGGGATTCATAGGGGCAGTCCCTAATCCATTAGGGTATATAACCTATAAATCATCATCCTCCATTAGTTTCTTACCTTCCTTATTATAGAAATATTCTTCATCATATTTGGATCCACAAGTCTTGAAGGGGTCATTATCACCATGTAGTATGCCAACCTTTCCATTGATGGGTTACTTCAGACGTTGATGGAATATTGATGGTACCACAAGGTGGATATGGATCCAGAGCCTTCCAAGAAAGAAATTATATGTAGTGTCATTCTAGATAACCATGAACTCAGCATCAGATGTGATCTCCCCTAATTGGGATTCAAGTTTGATCTTCCATAAGGTTCTTTTCTCATGCTTGTCATACCCATGGATAGTCATCTTTATAGGGGATAAGTACCATTCTCTATACCACAATCGTCAGAGGGTACACACTAGGATAAGATTTTCCCTAATCCATTATCAATCAGCACCATTTGGATATTGAAATTATTGAGTATTCAAAAAATATAAAATGGTATCATGTTCCCCTGGATGACCTCATCCTAATCTTGATAAGTGATTAAGATGGTGACATGATAGGACATAGTATCCAATTGATATAACTTGGTGGTAGAAAATTCTGTCTCGAACTCCCATGGGATTTAGAGGCCTTCGACGAGTGTATCACTGAGTTATTTTGATAGGAGGAGTGCATCTAGGATCAATAGAGTAACATCCTGGTTCTGAAAGCCGCCCAGAGGTGCCCCGTACTCGATTGGTCACATTGCCTCAAGTGCATTCCCCTAATGCTAGAGGCTACCGACTAGCAGTGAGGGACATGGGTGTGATGGTGGGGAAACTATAACCTTACTGGCAGAGTAACACATCGAAATATAAATAGATAACAATAGCGAAAATAGTAATAATGGAATACAACAGTAAACAGCAGAAGACTGAAAGTAATAAGCAGTTGGAGAACATATATAATGATGCATTATACATATGTCTATGAAAGCATCCGAACATGTCACAATGCTGGAATATAGTACTAAAACAAATTAAAAAAGAAAACAGTAAACAAATACTCAGCATTGCAAGCCTCATCTTGGTCCCATGCTCTCCAGCTCTAAAGCAGTCATGTACCTGAAGTAGAAGGGTGCTTTGGGCCCAAAATCATGACCCAAATAGGGTGTGAGACTAAATACCTGTAGGAAACCACTAAGAGATCTGTTCCTAACAATCAATGAATATATATGGTAGGAAATAAGAAAAAGAAGCAGTAGACAAGGAAGTACCCAATAGTAAACACTCCTAGAGTTTCAAGGCATTCAAACACCACATACCAAGTAAGAAGATAATCATAAACAAGTAACCCTATAGGATGTTCTCACAACCTAAACCACTTTGGTCCTACCTCGAAAATAAAATCAACCCTATGGGAAGTATACACAGTCTAAACCCTCTGGTTCAGATTTAGAACAGACTCTCTGAGGAAGCACTCACCGTCAATTCCCCCTATAGTCTCGTATCGATAACTAAAAGGCACTCTGGGGAATCACTTATGTCTCATTACCCCTGTGGCCCACGTTGAGGAACAACAGACACTCTGAGTAAGAACTTATGTCAATTCCCCCTATGGTCTTTCATCGTAATAGTAAAAACATACCCTATAGAGAAGCCTTTACGTCCATTATCCCTATGGTCTACTACACCAGGTTCTCACGACCCTGTGTAAGTCAAACGAGCACAAAAATACATGGAAGCCAAAGTAAAACTCAATAAATACTTTTCTAAACAACTAAAACATAACAACATTTTAGATAAAACACTCCATCCTAACAATACTAGGTATGTAAAACAAATCAGCAGCCTAATAGGAAAAACAAGACCAAACGGTCAAAACAAGAAAACGTGGGAAAAACTTGCATATCATGGCAAAATAAACCCTATTTGCAACATATAACCTCTATCTAGTCAACCAAGGTATATCAGGAAAACATTAGGTCTAAAAACATAAACACACAATACCCCGTTCAAGGGTATTGGGCACTTTTTCACAGATAACTCAATGACTAACTACGGAAAGGCACAAACCACCTACCTAGGTGTTGTAGGATCATTATACATGAACCTAAAGACTTGAATCAACCAATAATGAAAAATATCTACCAAAATGTCTAAAATTTTCAACCCATGATATTTCATGAGAGAGACGGAATTAGAAAAAAGGTTCTCTAGAAGAAGAGAGAACTCACCGATGTGATTCCAACACAACTGATGGAGTTTGATTCGGAGAACAAATACTTGATTGGGGGCTCGGTGAAGATCCACTTCATATGGAAAATCATGGATGAAATATGTTGAGAAGAGATGTGTTATGTCCGTTAGATTTGTTCCTGGTACATTTAAGAAAAAAAGAAAGTACACAGCGTGTACATTTGAAGTACACGACATGTACTCGCCTTATTCAGCCCCTACATAAGGAGGTCTCTAGGTCACCACACACAGCTGTGTGCTCGTCCATTACATGGACAACACATGGCTACATGCGACAAAATAGTACATGGTGTGTACATATGAGTACACTGCATGTACTTCAAAAATTTCCAGAAACTCCTCTTTTCCTCAAAAACACTAGAGAAGAGAAAAAATACCTGAAAAAAAGATCTGGGTTCTTATAAACTTCCCCCTTAAAGAAATTGGTCCCTGAATTTCCCTATCAAGGCAGCGTAGAAGAAGAATCCTTGAAAATCTCTGACCACTGCGATCGTACATCGGTCTCCCTCTCCCAAGTCTCGTCCTATACTCGCCCATGCTTCCATAGCGCTCGTACCATAGAAACAGACCGACCACATAGAACTTTCATAATTCGATAAAAAATCTAGATAGGATGCTCCTCGAATGAGGCATCCACCTCTAACTCAACCTCCTCAGGTTGAAAAACATGAGACGGGTCTGAGAACTAATGTCAAAGTTGAAGAAACATGGAAGAAATTGTGCAAAGCCCGATACCTCTGAGGTAACTGTAGGCAACTGGCCCAACCCTCTCCAAAAACTCAAATGCCCTGACATACCTCGGTGAAAGTTTAACATGTCTCCTAATCCTCCTATTCCCCAACCTCGGTGTGACACGTAGGAAAACCTGATCTTCGACCTCGAAATCCATAGGTCGTCTCTGATGATCAACATAAGACTTTTAAAGATACTGCGTAGTATCCATCCTCTTCTAAATCAACTTTATCTACTCTGTGGTCTCCTGGACAAGATGAGGTCCCAACATAGCTGCCTCTCCTGCCTCCATCCAATATAAGGGTGATCAGCATGGCCTACCGTAAAAAGTCTCATAAGGCTCCATCTGAATAGTTTCTTGAAAACTATTATTGTAGGCAAACTCCACAAGAGGTATGTGCTTCTCCGAAGAACCTCCAAAACCTAGGATGCATGCTCGAATCATGTCCTCAAGCACCTGAATCATACGATCAAACGAGACATCTATTTGGGGATGGTAATTTGTACTCAAAAGTACTTGTGTACCCAAAGCCTTCAGTAATCCTGGCCAGACCCGAGAAGTAAAACATGTGTCCCTGTATGATATAATTGAGGATAGAACCCCATGTAAACGTACACTATCTCGGATGTGAAACCTTCCTAGCTCATCTACATTGAAGGTCTTCTTGATTGGAAGGAAGTGAGAAACCTTCGTGAGTCTGTCAAATACAACCCAAACTGCATCATTCCCTTCAGGCAACCTCGGAAAACCTGTCACGAAGTCCATTGCGACATCGTTCCATTTTCACTTGGGAATGGGTAACTGCTGAAAAACCCCTATTGGTCATTGATGCTCTTACTTCACCTACAGATAGGTGGAACACCTCATGAAAGAACTAGCAACATCTCTCTTCCTACCTAGCCACCAATACTGACGGTGTAGATCATGATACATCATAGTGACTCCCGGATGAACTGCCCGAATTGAAGAGTGAAATTCCTGCATTAGCTCCTCGTGTATGTCCACTGACACCCATACACACCCATGAAAATGCAAGATCTCATCCTCACCAATGGTCCATCTAGGAATAGGTTCCTCTCCTTACACGCTTTCCCGTAGGACTAGGCCATCTAAATCTGATAGATGCCTCATTCGCACTCGATCAAGAAGAGTAGAGGTAACAACTACAGATGAAATAAAAATTTGACCCTATCTATCATGCACCTCCAAATGCATCTCAGAGAATAGAGTCATAAGATTCCACTCACTACTAGCCTCCTAGACTGCATGTATCTGAGTCCTCCTGCTTAACGCATCAACTACTGCATTGCCTTTCCTAGGCATGTAGGCAAGCTCAAATTCAAAAGACTGAAGGTACTCAACCCACCTTCTCTGTCTAAAATTCAGGTCATACTGAGTGAAGATATACTTGATACTTTTGTAGTTAGTGAAAACCACAAAATTATCTCCCAACAGGTAGTGTCTCCAATAGCCTAAAGCATGAACAAATATAGCCAGATCGAGATCGTGTGTCGGGTAATTCCTCTCTTGTGGCCTCAAATACCGAGACCCATACACAAAAAATCCTCCCCCCTATATAAGCATTGTTCCAAGCCCAATACTTGATGCATCACAGTACACAGTACAACTCTTTCCCATATCTGGAAATACTAGTATCGGTGCTAAATTCAACCTCCCTTTCAGCTTTGGAAAGGCGGGCTCAAAAGAATCTGACCACAAGTACTACACACCCTTCTTAGTCAGACCCATTAGTGGAACTACTAAGCGTGAAAAGTTATGTATGAAAGGTCTGTAGTAACCATCCAGCCCTAGAAAACTCCGTACCTCAAAAACTTTCTTCAGATGCTCTCAAGAAACTACTGATCTCACTTTCTTTGGGACTACTGATACTCTTGTCTCTGAGAAAACATTACACAAGAAGTAAATTTGGTCCATCCAAATGTGGAATTTTTAGAGCTTACCATATAACTGATGATCTCTCAGTGTACTCAGAATGATCTCAAGATGGGTAGCAGGGTCATGTCGAGTGTGAGAGTACACCAAGATATCATCCAGGAAGACCTCCATAAAGGAATCCAAGTATGGATGGAACACATGGTTCATCAGTGCCATGAAAACTGTAGGCACATTTGTGAGACCAAACGGCATAACCACATACTTGAATAGACCATACCTACTTCAAAAGTTTGTAAGGGGTATATCAGATGCTCTAACACACAACTGATGGTAACTGGATCTCAATTCAATCTTCGAGAACACCTGGGATCCTTGTAATTGATCAAAGAGATCATCAATCCTTAGTAAGGGATATTGATTCTTGACCGTCAATTGGTTCAACTTCCAATAATACAAACAAAGTCTAAGGGTACTATCCGCCTTATTCACAAACAGGATAGGGAAACCCCAAGGAGAAGTGTTGGGTCAGATAAAACCCTTTGCCTACAACTCCTCCAACTACATCTTGAGCTCCTAAAACTCTGGTATAGCCATCCTATAAGGAGGAATGGACACTAGTGCCGCTCCTAACACAAGCTCAATAGAAAAGTACACTTCTCGCTTCAGAGGCAAACCAGAAAAGTCCTCTGGAAAGACATCCCTAAAACGATCCTCCACTAGAGGAAAGTACATATGTCAACTCCCCTGGTCATCCAAATATAGACTAGAAATCTGGGCTGTAACTCCTCCCAACCCATGATGCTTGGGTCCTTCTATGATTGCCTGGATATCCCATTCCCCCTTATGACAAAACGATCTACCCTTTGATGATGTGAACCTCACCCTATGATGATAGAAATTGATAATTTCCTGGAAGGAAACTATCCAGTCCATTTCTAGAATGAAATCATAGCCAGTCATCTCTATGACATAGAGGTCCCAAAAGATGTGACACCCAACAACCTCAAGAGGGCACTCCTTGCACTAACATACACTAGACATTGTTGTCCCAAATGGTGTTTCTAGCTTCAAGACATCAATAGAAGTAAATATAAAGAGCCCAAGGCTTTGAAAAATAGCAACAGATATAAATCTATGGGAAGCCCTTGTATCGAAAAGAGAAGAAGTTAAAACTAAGGCTATTAGGATCATATGTCGAACTGTAGAGGGTCTAGGATCCTGCTCCTGCTGGGTCGGCTCCACTACAAAAGTCTGACCTGCACCATTGCCCTGTGACCATGTCAGACCACTCTAAGCTGATCCACCCTATTGTCACTGAAATACTGATGACTGATTACCACGACCGCGACCTCCACCTCATCCTGAATGATCATAAGAACTATAGTTCCCAGACTGATGAGAAATTGTTGTTGCTACTCCTGAATGAGGATTCATAGAATAACCCCTATCACCAACCATTTGTGAGAATATCTGATATAAATGCTGAAGAAGACCCATCTTTCCACAATATCGGCACTCCACTGGGTCTCTTGGGAAATGTGTCCTCATACGTCCACTCTTCCCGCACTAGTTTCACACCACCTAGCTATCCAAAGAAGTGTCTCGCCTCATTGGATCACTGCACGAAGACCCCCTATGGCACTTCCTACTGTCAGTATGAGGGATACTAACTTTGGATGTCGAACCGCCCTAGATCACAACTCCAGAATCCATCAAATTGTGATCCGTCATCAGTGTCTGGTAGACGATAGAAGTGATGGAAGTCATCCTGAAGATGTTAACCTACGATCAGATGTCATGCCTCAGACCAACTTCAAACTTACTTTCTAGGAATAACTCATCACCTCCTAGAATAGGCATGAAGCACTATAACTCAGTCAACCGAGAAGAATACTACATAACAGAAAGATTACCCGGATCCAGACTCATGAACTGTTGGGCTTGATCAGACCTCAAGGTCTCCGGATAGAAGTAGTCATTAAAAGCATGATCAAAGTCATCCCAAGCCATAAACTACTGGTGTACCGCCTACGAGATCACATTTCACCATATCTTAGTAGAATCCCAAAGAATGTATGTAGAGAGATTGACACTCCTCTCTAGAGGAATCTTCAGATGCTCGAAGATGGAAAACATGAATTCTAACCATGGCTCTGTAGCCTGAGGTCCCCCTTCCCTGGTGAAAGTGGGAGGATTCTATTGCTTGGAAACCCACGTCAACTATTCCATTGAAGGGGAAGGATGCAGTACTCCTCATAAGGTCTGCATGAACCTCATGAATCCCTCTCAGAACTGTGTAGTATCACCTATGTCTGGAATGACGGCTGGTGCCAAGAATAGCACTACTGGAGGATCTGCTGATAGTCCCTGATCAGCCATGTTTGGTGTCTGATCATCGCCTTGCAACTAGTGTACAACTAGAGGACGTCTTGGTGGCATGACTATGCAAGGTCAAGGACACAAATTAGATAAAAATTAATAGGGAACTGAACTTAAAAGTGTAAGAAGGGAACAATATAAAGAAACCATTCAAGTTTTCCAAAACATGGATTCATGATGTGTATAATGACTACAAGGCGTGTTCCCTGAATCCATCACATGGATGTGCACTTTTTCCAACCCAGGTCATGTAGCACCCCATACACACGACGTGTTGTCCAAAAACACAGTGTGTACTTGAATCCTCTTTCCCTGCTCGAGTTCTTCTACATGGTTAAGCCACACGTTTCTCCAAGAAAGAGACTACATGGCATGTTAGTTCCAGACATGGCGTATACTAGATGAGCTTCATCAACCTGTGTTGTTAGTGACATGGTCGGATACACGTCCCAAACTACACGGTGTGTTCCAGATGAATACAGCATATACTAGGAAGATTTTTTCATCCCGTGTTGTTCATTACACGGCTGGGTACTCGAGTTACACTAAACGGAGTGTACGAGATAGACACGATGTGTATTAAAAAAGAATCAACCGACCTGTGTTATTAGTGACACAACTGGTTACACAGTTCTACAACACGACGTGTACATCTGGTACATTGTGTGTCCTACCAATGATTCCAAACCCCGTGTCCCCGCCCACATAGTCTGAGACATGGTTATCGACTACACGGTGTGTACATACAGTACACGTCATGTACTTAAGAAAAATAGTTTCTTCCTTAACAGAAGAACACGTGGTGTGTATTCATTATTACACATCGTGTATTCTGGGTTTTTCTGGAGAGTAATCCTCAAAACCACTCTAGAACTCAGAAAAACATTGAAACAAACATTAAAGTGACAAATTCTGATCCGTAAGGGCCCATACTCCTTGTGAATCAAATATTGGAATCTTATACATGTCAAAAAAATAGATAAAAGTGCAATGATCCACCAAATTCTACTCTGTGTGGGCCCATAACCCACAGGTCGGAGGATCGAAACCTCCCTTTGATACCCCTTCATAATGTCCCGGTTCCAGAAGCCGCCTAGAGGCACCTCGTACCTGGTTGGTCACATGGCCTAAATCACATTTACCCTAACTCTAGTGGCTTCTGACTAGAAGTGATATCAACAATAACAACACAAAACATGTGAATCACCCAATGGTGAAAATCAAATCCACTTTAAAATTGTAATACTTGAAAAATTGCAATAAACAAGGTAGATTGGATTTTCCCTGTACACAGGTTAGATACTCTCGGGAACAACTTATTACCAAGTACCAATTTCATCCTATCCCAGGATATAGGCTCCAAATAGTATGTAATGAAGAAAATAACTTTTATGATTCCACTTCGTAACATCCTAGTTCTGAAAGCCACCTAGAGGCGCCCCATACCCGGTTGGTCAAATGGCCTCAAGCACATTTCCCCTAATGCCAGAGGCTGCCGACTAGCAATGAGAGCCTTGGGTGTGATTATGGGGAAACAATTCCCTCATTAGTAGAGTAACACAATAGAAGAGAAACATATAACAATAGCGGAAATAGTAATAAGGTCATACAATAGTAAACAACAGAAGACAAGAAGTAATAAGCAGCTGGAGCACATATATAATAATGCATGATACATATGTCTAGGAAAGAATACAAACACATAACAATGCTGAAATACAATACTAAACCAAGGTACAAAAGAAAACAGTAAACAACTCCCCAGCATCGCAATCCTCAGCATGGTCCCATGCTCTCCAGATCCAAAGCAGTCAAGTACCTGAAGTAGAAGGGAACTTGGACTTATCTATACCTACAACAATATAATCTGTTTGGGCTAAAATCGTGACCCAAACAAGGTGTGAGACTAAATCCTAGTAGGAAATAACAAAGAGATATTATCCTAATAGTCAGTGAATATATATGGTAGGCAATATGGAAAAGAAGTAGTAAACAAGGAAGTTCTCAATAGTAAACATTCCTATAGTTTCAAGGCATTCAAACACCACATACCAAGTAAGTAGATAATTACAAACAGGTAACCCTCTGGGATGTTCTCACAGACTAAACCCCTCTTTTCCTACCTAACAAACACAAGAAACCCTCTAGGAAGTACACATAGTCTAACCCCTATGGTTCAACTTTAGCATAGACTCTCAGAAGAAGAACTCACCATTAATCCCCCCTATAGTCTCTTATCGGTATCTAAAAGGAACTTTGGGGAAGAACTTACATATCATTCCCTCTTTGGACCACGTTGAGGAACTACACACACTTTGAGGAAGCCCTTACGTAAATTCCCCCTATGGTCTCACATCATTACAGTAAAAATAGACCCTCTGGAGAATCCCTCACGTCCATTCTCTCTATGGTCTACTACACCAGGTTCTCACGGACCTATGTAAGTCAAACGAGAACATAAATTCATGGAATCCAAAGTAAAACTCAAGAACTACTTGGATAAACAACTACAACATAACAACATGTCAGATAAAACACTCCATCCTAACAATACTAGGTATGGAAAACAAAGCATCAACCTAATATGAAAAACTAGACCAAATAGTCAAAACAAGAAAACAAGGGAAAAACCTCCATAGCATGGAAAGATAAACCATATTCACAACATATAATCTCTATCCAATCAACCAAGGCATATTAGCAAAATTTATGGCTAAAAACAAAAAAACACAATACCCTATTCAAGGGTATTGGGCACTTTTGCACATATAACTCAAAGAATAACTACAGAAAGGCACAAACCACATACCTTGATGTTGTAGGATCATTATACATGAATATAAATCCTTTAATCACCCTATAACACTGAAGATCTACAAAAATATCTAAAACTTTCAACCCACGATATCTAACAGGAGAGAAGGAATCAGAAAAATGTGATCAAGAAGAAGAGACAAATCACCAATGTGATTCCAACGCAACCGACATAGTTCAATTTGGAGAATGGATTCTCGATCAGGGGCTCAGTGAAGATCTGCACCATACAGACGCTCTTGAATGAACTAGTTTGAGAAGATATGTGTTCTGTCTGTCAGACGCGATCTCAGTTTATTTAATGAAAAAAAGAAAGTACACAGTGTGTAATTTTGAAGTACACAGTGTGTACTCTTCTTATTCAACCCTCGTATAAGGAAGTATCTAGGTCACCACACACGGTTTTGTGTTCGGCTGTTACATGAACAACACACGGCTATGTGTGGAAAAAGAGTACACAGTGTGTACATATGAGTACATGACATGTACTTCAAAAATTTATAGAAACTTCTATTTTCCACAAAAACACTAGATAAGAGAAAAACATACTTGAAAAGAATATTTGGGTTCTTATAGAGAGCTTGGTTAGGACCATAGATATCTATTTCTCAACTTCATATTTTTGCACCAAAGGTCTTCACTTCCCGATATGGGGATACTTCTGGGCATGTGGTTCAAGAGTTGGAGAATTTGAAGCATATGGACCTGGTGCTTGTGCCATGTTTTATGGAATATATGCTACCAGCAATAAAGGTTGTTTTGGCCTTCCATGTTTCTTGGGTTGATTAGTTTGGACCCCTTCTAGGAGGTCACATAAGACAATCTGGTGCAAGAGACTGTTGGAGTGCTCCGAGGCACCTCCTCGCCTCATTTGGGATTTCTAAAGAGCTTGCATATGAGTCTCTGATACATACATGTCCTCCATTGGGACATGACAAGAATATTGGTTCTAGACACATTCACGTTGTCCTCTATATCCTTGGATTTGACGCATGTGTCATCCTGCTCCTTGGTTATATGCATTAAAACCATATTTAGAGGCATACTCATCATCAGATAAGGGGTCTTCCAAGTGATTTTTTTGAAAGAACCAAATATGATATCCTCTTCTGATGAGTATTCCATTTGATGGGGAGGTGGATATATTTCTGATGTCATAAGGATGAAATTAGTGAGGGTTAATTCCTACTTTGGAGGAGAATATGACACTTCCTCTTCTACTTCATTCCATAGTTGGTCATCATTCCCACCTTCAGGAGACTTATTTGATTCCTCTTTCTTGGGTGGTGGAGTTGCGGTTTTCCTATGCAACTATTCTCTCAGAGTGGCATGGGCTCAATCAACTTCCTTATAAACCATCCAATAGTGTAGTTTTTTTGCACGTCTAGTAAGGACCTCCTTCCAGTCATCTTCTTCATCCAGTTGGACCATGGTTATGCAAGACACTTTCTCTAGGGAATTATCTAGAACTACTTGTCTAGAACTGATCATGACTCTAAGGAAATCTTTGAAGATGAAAAAATTCTGGATATTATCACCCAACCTTATGTAGAAAGGGTAGTAATTGGTCCGGTTCGTAAGGTTGAACTAATAGGGCATCCAAGGTTGCAAAAGTGTGAGAATGTTATTATCCATGGATACAAAGAAATAACTGGGGATCTGTTCATTCTGAAATGAGTACACCATATTCATACATTATTTAAATCGTAGACAACCTTGATTTCTATGTACTTTTGGATGAGGGTTATTCTTCAATTTTCACTACTTGATTGGAGGTGTTGGGTAGTTTGGGGCTGGCATAGGCATCTAGATTGGTGTTTCTACAAGATTGAGACTGACTATTTCTACTTTTGTTCTAGCTGGCCATTTTCCCTATGCCATGGAAATGATTCGATCATTGGATTGAGTGCACTGAATACCCCTTAAAGGCATTGTGTTGTTTCATCAAATTCAGAGAATCTACCTAGATATTTCTTTAGAATGAGGGGTGTCTGCAACTAATCCCTAAATTTTTTGACATATAGCTCCAAAAACTGGCCTTGTAGGAGGGGGTTACTAAGTGAATAGTAAAAACCATTTCACTATTCTATGAAATCCGAAACCCTCTAATTTTTTCATTGTTGCAGTTTTTCAGGATGATTATCATTTTATTATTCAATGTAGAACTAAATTGGTAAAGGAATTTATGATGAAGGTCTTCTTATATTGACACAGATCCTATTGGTAGACTTCTATACCAAATTAATGATGGACCTATTAGAGTCTATAAAAAACACCTCATCATGGTTGCCTCTTGTTGATCTTGGGGGCCCATCATCAGCCCACATCAGGAAATGAAGTGTGTGAGATATTTCTTGGGGTCACCCACACCATAAAAGGTATAAAATGTAGTATTTTTGAAGTTGGGTGGAGGTGGATTATTATACATCCATTCAGGATACGTCTTCCTTTTAGGTTTCATAGGTGTTCATATCCCCTCCATAGATTCCATTAAAGTAGCCAAGGACTTGATGATGTTAAGGATTTTCGAGGACACTACTTCTTAAACCATCCCCCACTCATGGGGAGTTGGTGGTGGTTAATGATGTGGATCCATTTTTATCTCATGTCAATTTTCAATTCGTCTTAGGACTAAATGGTTATCCCATTGGGGAAGTGGTTTCTATCATAATGGAGGAAATTAGAAACCATTTTCGACTTCCTGATGAATGTGGGATGGTTTCCTACTCCCTGAGATAATATGATATTCCGAATATGTCCTTGATGACATATATGATGAAGGAAGGAGAACATTTTTCTCTACTAGGAGACGATATCCCATGGGAATATTTCCCCTGAGTAAGTCCTCATTAAGTTTCCCTATATCATGTATTTCAATCTCAAATTGTGATAATCAGTCCTTCAAGGAAGGAACCTTGATCCTCCTAGGAGTTGATAGAGATGTGGTTGCACCCTTCCCCTTTCCTCCATTCCATTGAGGAGGTGGAAACTCGATAATCATAATTTTGCTATTATGGATTTATCTCTAATTCTTGGTATGTGCAGCCTCATTCGGTGCATTCAAGTAACCCTCCTCCCATGGAATTTTTTTCATATAGCAACCCTCTGTATTTTTTGTTGTGATCAATATCTTATTTATTGACAATGAAAAAAATTCACAGAGGCATATCAGGCAATGGTGGTCATTCCATTGCATTAGACACAACATGATGATTCTACACAACTTCTATTGGGATCTATATTTTAAATGTTGGTCTTATTTACCCATTTTGGCTTACATCCATGGTGGGGATTAACTGTCCTCAAAATGAATTCCTCCCGTTTTGGTCTATGAACATTGAAACTGATGAAGTTTCTAGTTGGGGTTTCTAAATAGGCCCTAACCAACAGAGGTGTGTCTTGTGGTTTGTGGGATGCCAAACATTGATTTATTTTTACCAATCTAGAGTGGAATGATTCCCTCTATGGTGATGGTAATGATAAAAAATTTCCTAGCCCTATGGGGTGGGGGTCATTCAGGGACATAGTTGGCACTGATTGGTCTAATTGTAGAGGATCCAATGGATATGGTCAGGGATTTGATGAATCACAGGATGAACATTAAGATATAAGTTCCCCCAGCCTAGTGGGGTGGGGTTGTTCTTGTATCACTAATTATGTCTCCAGGGTCCTCTTAGGGGATAATAAACATAGGTATAGTTATTGAAATATAAATTCCTCCAACCTAGCAGTCTAGGGTTCACCTACAGCTGCTACTGATGCATCCCAAATTATATTAGGAATTTATGATCCAATAGGTGGATTTGGAGGTAGATATTTTCCTAGACTTTTGGGTTGGGTTTACTTTGAGATGGCTGATAAGGCAGCTGCAATATCGTACTGCTTGATGTGGCACAATTGTGATAACATAGGAGCTAGGTGTGATAGTGACCTATTATGGGAATCATTTCTCATAGGAATTTGTCTAGGAGATCATAACATCAGTCTCTATTTTTGAAATATATTCTTATTGTTTTGAGGTGCCAAGTTTGAAGTCATGTTGGCTATCCTTCCTCTTTGTTCATAATGTTTGTGCACTATCATAGTAGAGGAATTCTCTTGCAGTGACCAACTGACCTGAGTGTTTCCTGGTCCCCTGATCTCTCCAGAGGATATAACATTGTACGATTCCCTATATGAAGGGCTATAATGTTCCAAGTTAGTGTAAAAGTGTAATTATAAATACTATCCTCATCCTCAAATGTGGATGCCTGACGTAGCTTAAAATGTTAGATACTAAAGCATCACTATGAAATGGCGGCAAGCGTGTTTCAAATTTACATTGTGCTTTTCCAGTTTTGGATCTTCGAACATGGAGATAGAAGCTTGGTCAGGTTGGAAATATAGTATCCTGATTTTTTGAAGGTTGCAATATTATACAAGATAAGAGAGATATCGATCTATCAGTCACTAATTACTAGCCCTCATATTCTAGAATAGATCAGGAATGCACTCATTTTCTTGCTCGTTTGAAATCTCATAGTTGTATGTAGCGAGGAGCAAGAACATGATGGTGAGGTTGTTTCCACCTAACTATCCCCACATGTCAATTTCGGCCTCCTACTCATCTAACTTACATGCCACCTTCTAGTCAAACTATAGAATGTGGTTCTGATTGTTTCATAGTGAAGGGAATTGAGTGTTTCTTGAAGTTTATGTGGAACCATATACGATTGACCCTAGTATTTCAATCACCTCTCTATACAAAGGTATCTGGGTTTGGTTCAGCTCTTTATATAGAGGTGTCCAGTTAAATGGAGGATTGCCTTTCCCATGGGAGATATCATCGTGGGGAGGTTGACCATGATGGATGTTAGGTATAGAGTCCTTGTGATCCATCCACCACTACCACGAGGTGGACTATCATGGTAATGAATGTATCCTGCTTCCTCTTTGATAGAAGTGCTGACAGACCCTTGTGGAATTGAGAATGTGTCCTGAATGACCCCATGAAAACTAGCATTGAGAAAATTGGGGGTATGGGCCATGTTCTATATCATGGTCATAATATATTGACCTACCTTTTGTAGTTTTACAATAGTATGCAGCTACTATATGATGGTTTCTAAAACTTTTATATAACAGTTAGGTTCCATGGGAGTATGAGACCACTACTGATAAGCTGTTGGAATATTCCGATAAGATATCTCATTATTGATAGGGATATGAACCTGTCCTAAGGCATGTTCCATTCTCACTTGGTGATCCTCGGTCATGGTAGGATTATGAACCCAATATCGAACCTTTGTTATATGTCGTGGGTCTTTCTTGGCAGGAGTATGAGCCTACCCCAAGGCATCTGCCGCTCTCACCTGGTTGGCATCAGTTGGATCAGAAATATGAGTCTGGTATGAATATGCATTCCCTATCAGAATATGTCAATGGACCTATGTAATGGGAGAAGGAATATGAGCCTTCCCCTTTGCTTCCTTGGAATGATGTTGGTGCAGTCATTCATCGGCAGAGGTGGAAATATTAACCTAACATAAATGATCTAATGGATTATGCTATATGGATCCATTTATAGGAATATGAGCCTTTCCCAAGGCTTGTTCCATTCCCACATAGTCAGACTTAGCCAAAATAGGGATATACACCCAATCCTGGTCCATTGGAGTATGCCACCAGACTTCCCCGATAGGCATGTGCCCCTGTCTCGAAGAATTAGCCACTCTCACCTGGTTAGCCCTAGTTGGAACAAGGATATGATCTTGATACAATGACTTGAACTTCATCGGAACATGCGGATAATTCTCCCAGGTGGGATCAGGAGTGTGCAATTTTTTCAATACAACTATTTTTTTGCAATTATCAATGTTTTTTTCTATCTGAGATATATGGATAGGATTATGTGCTTGTCCCTTAATTTTCCATAGTGCTGGAATATGTTGGTGAAGTTCTTTAGCTGTTTCTAAAATGTACTTCCATTTTAGAAAGGTATTTGTAGGGATGTGAGCCCGCACATTTTTTATCTCCATGATGAACTATAAGATGCATTCTATTAAAGTGGGGACAAGCACCCACTACTATCCTCCTTGTTCCATTAGAGAATGATGATGGGATCCATATATGGGGGTAGAAATATGAACCTCCCCAATGTTTTCTATTGGAATATTCCAAAAAACTTGTCCAGAGTGGGTAGGGATATGAACATACTAGACGGTCCTTGCCTGAGTATGCAGTTAGTCATCATCAGTGGGAGAAGGGATATGTTTCCTTTCCTATATATCTAACACCTTTCTCATCTGATGAGTTTTCTTTGCATCCCTTGCATGGGAAACATAGGGATCTATTTATCAGATGGTACCATCAGCAGGTGACTAAGGGTACTGGTTGGATGGTTTCGATGACGACGATTAGTAAGATCCCTCCAGGGGGCTCCTGAACCAAAATGGATCTATATATGGATTCATGGTCCACCATACTTAGATACAGAAGGTGGTGGTTATTTCTCTCTAAGGATAAGTTATCAAATCTATTGGTTATTGAGATGAGAGCCACAAGTTCAGCAATAGCCTTTCTTAGGTGACGTGGACTTGCTGAATGTCACATATGGAGGACTTTACGAGTAGCCTCCATGGTCAAGATAGTACCATATCAGTGGTACTCAAAATCAATAATATTCTCTACCTTCTGTTTTAGTTTCCATGGAGGTGAGACTATTTTGAAAGCCGTGTAAGTTGATGTCATAGATGATTTTCTAGAACGAATGATGTTTGATGATGACATCATCTCAAATCGGGCTACTGAAGTAGTATCTAAAATTATATAGATGAAAAAGAACAAGTTTAACAATCAAGGTGGCATCGTAGGTATAATATTCTCAATCAGATATGCATGGTTAAATAATTTGTTCTTTTATTCCTGATTTGTCCATTCCACTCATTCGGACTTATCAAAACTGTGATAAAATTATAAGAAACCTAGATACAAAGGATTTGTAAGATTATTCTTGTATTATTTTTTTGTTTTTATAGGTTTTGTAAAACAAAGTTCCCTAATTCATTATAACCCAGTCATTGTTTCATTAGAGATATTCATGTTGGGTTAACCATTTATGTTTCATTAGGAAATATGGCATGTTATGGGTTTCTCTTGTCACGTTACCATTTTTAGTTTTCACTGAAACTCCCAATGGTTCCCTAATCTGTAGTTGGATATAGAACTTCTTTCTAAAGGAATGTAGTCATCTTAGTTTTTAGGACCAATGACTCTTAGGGAATCGTATTGGTTAAGAGGATGGGAGGTCAAGATCATTGTACCCTTTTGGGGGGAATTTTTTCCTACTCCAAGACTCTATTATAGATTTAAGATATGTTTGTGATTCTATTCCTAATCCCAATACAGGACCGATTACTCTAATAAAATGACTTTAGGTCAATTATCTTTCATATGTAAAAACTGGGATCTCTTGGGTGAGTCCATCAGTATATATCTGAGGTTCTTCATCATTATCCAGTGATAGGACATTGCTTATATGATGAAACCATATAACCAAGTGATTTATAATATGATTACATATGAGGAGGTGATTAATATTCTTATTATGGGTTTGAACCATTATGAGGCATCCTACATATCCTGGTTATTGAAGGAATCAAAACCCACATAGTTCGTTTAACTAGTGCAGTGTTAATAATGCGGAAGGACTTATATGGGAGGTCTAGAACTCCTTCATGCTTGGATCCTAGAAGGACGTTCTACGAATCATGAAAATAGGAATAATTAGCATTTCCATAGTTTATTATTTAAGGACTTATATATTGGGGTTTCCCATGTCATTAGAGAGACTTGCGGTGAAGATGACATGATTACCACAACCCCCTAATCTCACATAATCCATGATCAGTGTGATAAATAAGGGATAGTAAGTAACCAATGTTATTTCTTTGGAAAATAGACTCATATTATGGTCCCCACAGGGATGATCAACATGAATCTCAAGCCTTATATGGAGGTGGCATAATATCCTGAATATGGAAGGAATCAGGTTCATCATAGTTCCCTTTATGACAGGTCATACACCGTGAGGCTGACCTAGATGGTAGAGATTTATGATTCCACTGAGGTGTTCATTGCATCCCCCTAAGCCCACATGATCCAGGATTGGGGTGATAAATGAAAGGGAGCATATGATAATACTCATGGAATATGGGTATAGTATTTTCATATTAGAATAGTCTTTTGGGTGTTTGGTATAGAGCTTGGGCCTCAGGGAGGCGCCCTATGTATCCTGGTTATGGTAGGAATTAGAGTTCTCATAGTTCATTTTATCTTAGGGATTACACACTGATATTTCCCTATACCATTATAGGGGATTATAAAGCAGATGATATAACCATTGATGCTCCCTAATCCCACATTACCCATTATTGTTTTTGAGAAATAAGGTATAGAAAGTAATTAATGTAATTTATTTAGACAATGGACTCATATGTTGTTCCCTCCATAGATGATGAATATAGAGGTCAGACCTTATGAGGACATGGCCTACATATCCTAAATATGGTAGGAATCCAATTTATCAAAGTTCCCTTTATGTCAGGGATTATACACTATAACTCCACTATTGATTGGGGCTTACATTCTGAGGGAAGACAACATTTTCAAATCCTAAGATAACTAGGTGATCTATCCTTCTTGTCTGGAAGATGTTTCAAGTCCAAGTTGGATCTTCATGGGGGTTATCACATGACTTGTCTTGACACAGAATTATTGTTTCATGAGATCTAGTGTCATATAATCTAAGAGGTGCCATGTGTCTCGGCTGATACCTCTGGGAGACACTATGAGACTAAGCTGACATGTCTGTAGGACATCATGAGTCTCAACTGATAAGAGTAGAGGGTTTCGTGGAGGATATTTTTTCATCCCATATGCTTTCATGAGACTCAACTAGCATGAGAAGGCACCGTTATATGAGTTAGTTGATTTGTTCGAAGGATGTCGCAAGTCTTGGGGGAAAAATCCAGAGGGTTTAAAAGATCAAAGTGAAACCCGCGAGGGCACTTTATGATATTCCCCGGCATGTCTGGAGGACTACGCATGTCCTAGATGACATTCCAAATGGTTGTCGTAAAATATAGGCAACATACCCTAGTCCAATCTCATGTCTTCACATGACACACGTGAAGCACATGAGGGGCAATGATCATGTCTTTTGCTAAATCCTTCTTTCTCTGATCCTAGTTCAAACCCTTATATTGCGAATGACTTGGGGTCATTTAGTGTCAATTTCTTTGAGTCTCGTGTGATTTGGAGGATATGAAGTATGTTCTTTTCATGTCCTTTCAAAAGTCTTTTTTGTGATCTATGAGTGATCATTCATAGAACTTTGTGTCTAGTTCAAGACTAATCTAGAATCTTGCCTATATATTACCTGATGGAAAGATGGCCAGACACATGATTAGTTACCCTGATAAATTCAATGAAGTTAAAATCCAAATCTTGTAGATCCTAGGAAGCTAGTCGGTCGAAAATCCAGCCCTTTATTTGTGTTGGGTTGGGTAATTTATAGGCATATCCACCCATGATACTCAATAGTTTCTATGGTTCATCTGGTGAAAGTCTAAGCTAGAGTTGGTGAAGGGGCTTGGTACCACGCGATTTCACGAGTCTCTAACAGGGACTGCTTCAAACAAATCTCCTGATTTTTAGTGTTCATGAGTGTCCTTTGTCAATGCATCATTTATCAGATTGTTGTCAATTATGAAATACTTTTTCGATCATGTAGTTGTGTTAAAGGACCTACAATTTGTTATTCTGACATGTATGAGGGCCTTCAATAGATTCAAATGCATGTGGGAAGACAATTACAAGACCATGGGTGACTTGTCATGTGGTCTCGTAGGATTGTGTTTATGGTGTTCTAGGAACGTCACATGCCTTTAAGTGACCAAGATTTCCTCTTGACCCCTCCATTTTAATCCCCTCTATTTTATGTAAAAAAGGCTGGGAGTCATGCCAGATTTCATGTGTGTTATCAAGGGTATTTCTTCTATTTTTTGGAGATGCATCACGTGACCAATACAGGTCACATAGGGGGAGCATGAGAATTCCATGGATGAATTTTACATTTTTCCTTAAGCACCAAAGAGTTTTCTTGGGCACTTCGCATAGTGAGTATGACAAGACAAATGGCATTCGTGAGGCAAGGTGAGAAAGTTAATGAGGACTTGTGATGCATTGCAAGTCATCAGGGGCGCACGTTGCATGTCCTTCAGTGACCGTGAACCCCTCTCACCTCCTCCCTTACTATCCCTATTGTTTTATTTTATAAAGGTCATATATCATGTGAGTTGGAACGATTAGTGCCCATTATTTTTACTTTATTTTTTGATGGCATCTCACCAGACCAATATGGGTAATATAGAGAGAGTGAAAGCATGTTTTGGATAGTTCCATCCATCCATCTTTAGAGTACTAATGATTATTTGGTTACTCCAAAAGACTTCTATGTGGTGTGGATGAAAAGACAGAGGGCTCATGCATGCTGAAGAATACATGATACTGAGGTCTCGTGGTGGTTCATGGGTTGACATGGGAACACATCGCTTTCATTTCAGTGATCAAAAAATCCTATAACCTCCTATCCTTTACATCATTCATTTTATGTGCAAAAGAATCTAATTTCATGTGAAATTTATTATATATCACTATGGGGTTTTATTCTTCCAAATGATGACATGGAGCATGAGTTTCGTGACCACTAGGGGAATATTCTTTTAGAATGTCATCCCTCTTTATTCTCAAAGTATTTTGGATGGATTTTTAGGGAATTTCTAATGAAAAACCATGCATCATGAGAGAACTCATTCAATTTTAAGGGGGGACTTCAGAAGAGCTTCCAAATTTGTTGAAGAAGGCTCTAAGAGACTATCCACAGGGGATGCACCATGCGTGGGACCTTTTACAAGACATTAAATTATCACACGATCACGAGTCTCTGAGAGGATTAAAGAATCATCAACATTCCCCTTATCCCTTGTTTTCTTAGGGAAAATAATACCCACATTTAGGTATTTATTCCCTTGTGATTTTGCTGATGATTTTTTGGTGGGCATCATCACCGAGGTAGTCATGATTCAGGGTATCTGCAAAAGCATAGTGGATCTACTTAGGTTAGTCAGGAGACATCTTTGGGTGGTGGTTCAGGAAATATTTATGTAGTACAACCAATTCCAGAGGAGAATATTCTAGGGCCATCTACGGTTAGAGGTACTATTTTGGTAGCCTCTACGTTAGTTTCTTCCCTTTTTGATATAGGTGCATCACACTCATTTGTATCTATTACATTTTTTGAATTACTTGATCTTAGAATAAATTAATTATATGGTGTTATGTCCCTCAACACTCTTATTGGGGTCAGAATAAAGTGAAAATGTCAGTGTCATGAGTGCCCCCCTGAGGTATGTGGGTATCCTTTCTTATGGACTTTTATTTTCCTCAAGATAATAGGATTTAATGTCATTCTAGGAATGGACTAGATCATGAGTTATCATTACCAAGTGTATTTATATCACTACTAATAGTATTTTTCATCATGTTCTAGAAAAACATATGTACATAAGGGAAAATGAGATATTCAGGATGATCGACCAGGACCCAAGAAATCTAGGTTTGGAAGAGTGAAAACTCATTTAGTGAGTCTTTTTATGAGCGATTAGGGAATGAAGTTGGAATAATTACCTCTTGTGGTGCATCATTTTAGGGACATCTTCCATGATGATTTCTATATTTTACCTCCAGTGAGAGGTGTGGAGTTCTCTATAGAGCTCGTTCCAAGTGCATCACCAGTATCCATTCATCCTTATAGGATGGCACCGACAGAGATCCAAGAACTCAAAAAGTAGTTTGAATACCTTGAGGCTAAGGTTTTTATTAGACCTATAACATCTCCATGGGATTCACATGTACTTTTCACCATGAAATAGGATGGTACCCGCAGATTGTGCATGGACTATAGATGGTTGAACCAGCTCATGGTGAATAATTGTTATCATTTTCCTCATATAGATGACCTCTTTGACCAGATCTAAGGAGAAAATATATCATATAAGATCAATTTGATTTCAAGCTATCATCAGGTTCATTAAAGACCATTGAATATAGCACATATAGTGTTACATAGTGTGTATGTATTGTACAAGTATTTGGTTATGTCATTCAGTCTAACGAACACACCGATATTCTTTATGGATTTTATGAATTAGGTTTTCCACCTATACGTTGATTCCTTCATGGTAGTCTTCATTGAAGACATCTTGGTGTATTCATAGTACAAAAATGACCATGAAACCCATATTGAGATTGTTTTATGTACATGAGAGAGCGACAGATATATGAGAAGCTTAATAAATTCTACTTTTGGATTAGCAACGTTAACTTATTGGGTCATACCATATCTTATGTAGGCATATCAGTTAACCCAAATAAGGTGAGAACTATGGTTTCCTATGAGCATCCCAAGAATGTGCTTGAAAAAATTAGTTTCTTGGGGATTACCTACTATTATAGGTAGTTCATTCAAGAATTATCCCATTTAGAAATGCCTATTATGGCCTTGAAAAATAATGGTGTGCAGTTTACGTGACCTGGATCTTATGAGAATACTTTTTAGGGGTTAAAAGGAAACCATATTAAGATCCAATTATGATTTTTCATAAGCTGATCAGAAGTTATAAGGTCTATTGTGATGCTTCAGGAATAAGACTGGGTGTAGTTCTGATGCAAGGTGATAGAGTTGTGGATTATGGATCCCACCTGGTAATGCCTAATGAGAGGAAATATCATATATAGGGCCTCGAGCTAGCAGTCGTGGTTCTTGACCTATGTTGTTGGAGGAAATATATATTCAGTAAGATATTCATTGTTTACACGAATCATAAAAGCATGAAATATATCTCCACTCAGAGGGACTTGACTCTAAGGAAACATAAGTGGGGGGAATACCTATAGCCATTTGAATTTGATCTTGCTTATATCCCTAGTAATGGTAATGTTGTGGCTGATTCCTTGAGCTAGAAAACATGGACACAAGCCATCTAGATATCCAAAAATGATTGGAAGATGATGGTATTATATTCTAAATTGGATATTATGGTTCAGGAATATCATGGGAAGTCTGTATTAGTATATTTGGTACTGAATTCCACTCTTCTAGAGCGATATAATATGTGGAAAATATATGATTTAGAGGGAATGGTCTTGAGGGAGAGCGTCATAGGAGAGAACCCACCTCCTGGTTGGGTTGTTGATGGAAGTGAGACCCTACTCTACTAGGGGTGTGTTTTGGTACCTTATGATATATGATAAGAGTTGATGAGGGAATCTCAAGCCTCTGTTTTGGTAGTTCATCATGGGTTTACCAAGATGTACTAAGACATGCATCATCAGTACTGGTGGCCCAATATGAAGAGGCAGATAACAAGATTTATCACATGGTGATCCACCTATCAGAAGGATAAGGAAGAGAAACATTGAACTACTTGACTTCTATAGCCTATGTCCATTCCTGAGGTGAAATGGAATTAAATCACAATAGATTTTGTGATAGGATTTTTGATATCTCTTTGAGTAAGTGATGCGGTTTGGGTGATCATCGATATGTTGACTAAAGTCACTCACTTCTTACCGACCTGACAATCCTTCTCTGTTAATGATCTTGGAAGGATTTATATCTCATAGATAGTGTGACCTCATGGCATAACCAATTATATCATTTTCGATAGAGATTCCTATTTCACATCATTATTCTGGAAAGGGTTTCAAAATGAAATTGGTTCATAGGTGTTCTTGAGTACAACATATCACCCTCAAACCAATGGGCCGTATGAGCGGACAATTTAGGAGTTAAAGGATATGATTTCAGCCTGTATCTTTGATTTTGGAGTCTCCAAGGGAAAAAATATTCCTATGGTTGTGTTTTACTACAATAATATATTTCATAAATAATTTATTATGGGTCTTTATAAGGCCCTTTATGGTAGACTGTACTACTCACCACTGTGCTGGCATGAGGCTGGTGAGGTAGCTCTGCTAGGTCCTCTCCCCATTTAGGATATATTATATCAAGTCCAGCTGATTCAGAAGCATATGGAAGTACCTCAGTTCAAGAAGAATTCTTATACTTATTTTAATCATATTCCTATTGAGGTCGAGGTGGTACATCGGTTCTTTCTGCATGTATTAACTCATTTGATTCATAAAAAAAATCAGAAGATATGGAATGTTATCACCAAGGTAGGTCGGGATGTTGGAGATAGTGGAGATTATTGGGCCTGTATCCCATTGGTTTTTGTTACCTCATAGGTACCATGCCATGCATGATTTCTTCCCCATATCTTATCCTTGAAATTATTATCCAAACCCATCTCATTCGTTTGATCCTGATTATATCATGTTTGGTGTGGATGCATCCTTTGAGGAGTGTCTAATTTGTATCATCGATCATATCACGAAGGTTCTCCGAGGTAGGTCAGTTCCTTGAGACTGGGTGCTATGGAATCATGGACTTTTTTAGGATGATACATATGAGTAGAAGTCTAATGTATGCACACATTGGCTGGATGTTTTCTCAGATGACATTATACGACCCTTAGAAGGGAAACATGGGGTTGAGTTACTTTAAGGAGGGGGGTTGTAACTACTCAGATTTATCTAAAGGTATAGACCATTAAGTTTTCTATTTAATTACTTAAAACATACCTTTAAATAAATATTAGGAGGTTAAAGGAGGGCCTATGGGTGTTAGTGGTTAGTTTGAAGCCCGAAGCACTGAAAAAGGAAGAAGTAGGATAGGCCGCATGATTTTTCTACAACTGTGCGACCCAGGACGCATGCCCGTGTGGGCTTCTGTTGGTCTTGGATAGTGGGAAAACATATTTTTGTGCATTTTTAGTCTAACTGTGTGCCTTGATCATGTAGTATACCCAGGGAAGAAAAACCAAGTTCATGGTTGGTGCATGGTTTGGCCAAACCATGCGTTCAAACCATGCACAATGCTTTTGGAGGTGAAAAGACAAATTTTACATTAACAAATGCTTAACCCTATTTTTCCCTCCTTTCTTATCTATCCAATTTTATCCATCCCCTTCACATGTGGTGGCCTCCTCTCCTCGTCTTGGGTTTTTGTGACTTCTCCTTCATCTCTTGTCTAATTTCATCAGCATCAAAAGAAATGAATTCATCTCGTTATGTTCTCTCATACAGACTCATCTATATCAGATTTATCCTATCATCTATTGAGATATAATCATGCGATAGATATTTTACCTATTTTATATGCTTTTATAAATATCTTTATTTCATCTATTTTAGGTTGAATCAATCCTTGATACTAGGAATATGGATTACCCGAACCATGAGGTAGAGAATCCACTCTTTTTTCATTCAATTTCATCACTTTTTATCATCAAGCTATTGTTACTCATTCAAAAACCTTCTGGTGAATCTTTTTATAGCATATTAAATTGACTGGGATGATTTTCCTTGTTCATAGTGACCCTTTATTATGGTGAAACCTATCCGTGGGTCTTATCCTTACCTTTTGGCCACCCCTTTTGGTGTGTATTCCTAAATAGACTAAATTCATTAATCCTTGGATTTTGTTTCATTTTGAATTAATGCTCTAAATTGATTAAATGATTTTGAATGAGTAATGAACATTGAATTAGGTTCCCCTTGGAAATTACTAAGATCAATTACAATTGGTTGTCCCATGTGTAATGACATATTCCTTGACAATATTGAAGTTTCACTTGAATATTACTTGCATTATATTTAATTACTTATGCAAGTAAATGAACCCCTTATGTATTATGTTTAATTCTCATGAAATTTGATTAAATTTTATACTTCATGTTATATGAATTTTCATTCATTTATGACAATCCATGAGCATTGTACTTATTCATTACTAATTCTTGTTGCTTATTCCAATTGGTTGTTTTGAATGCTAAACCATGCTTGATAATCTTGATGGGTTGAGATGTCAAGATGTTGTTGATGATATATGGTAAGGGGAATGAGTATAACATGTGAATATGGTTATATTTATTTGTTTCAGTCATATTCCTTGTTTTTATGCCTCATTCTATGCTTTCTATTATTTAAGGATTATTTCCTAGCCAAATGAATTGTGGCAATGATTTTCGCTTGTATTTATTTTCATGATTTAATAAAAGAATGTGGTAATGATATGATTATGGGATGAAATGATTTATATATATATTCCATGCCTTGTGATATCTATTTCTTTTCTTGTGATGTGATTAGATACTTGGTTCACTTGATACATGTTGGGTAGAGAATTTGGGTTCCATATTAAGGATTCATGGATGGAATCTCCATGCTCGATGTGTTACGACCCGACGCATTGGGGGAGATGCGTTGTCTTTCCATGAGAGGGATTCCTAGGATGTGTATTATACTGTTGATTGATACCATTTCCCAAGGGGAGAAACTATTGATGAAATCATTGTAAAGATGACGACTTCATTCCTTGGGAGATATTAGGTCCCCTACATGAGACACGTGGGATAGACTCAGAGTTATCTTTCCTCGAGTGATATTTGGGATTCCATACGGGTAACCTTGTATGTTCTTAGTAGTATTGGTTTATCGGATGTTCCCATTGTGATACATGGGATTATTTTTAGATCTACTTGGATGCTCACGAGACTCCACCACTACATTTGATTGTTTTTTTGAATTACATTGATTGATTGGAATTGGTTGATTTCTTACTCATCTAAGTTGTTTCCTTTATTTTAATTATTATAGATTTTTTACACACTTTTGGTGATTTCGTCATTACTTACTACCATACTTATATGATGACATGGGATTAGAACCCAAGACAATGCACATAATTGGGGGTATGCAGTATTATATTTCCTTGTTCACCTTATCCCTTATATACATGTTCTACTCTATACAGGTATAGTCTTCAGAAATCTGACATAGGCCATAGTAGGTGGTATGGTACTGGTCTCAATTTAGGAACCTGAACAAATTTACATTTATTTTATTTGTTTACTACTCTTCTTTTATTATATCTGGCACACACCAATATATTATAGCACAAAATGGAAAGGTATAGACACTGTTGGTTCCAACCTATTAATATTTATATCTCACACCCCACTCGGGCACCGTTTGGTACCTAATTAGACTTTATGATCACAAGTGTAGATAAAGGGATTCTTTCCACTCCAAATGTTTGTTTTCCTTTCTATTTAGGATGGATCTGAGAGGAAGAGGACTAGGCATATGCTCAAGATGTTGTTGTAGTAGTTCTTGGTCTTTTTTTAGTATTTTAGAGCATATAGTATATTCTTTTACCATTATTCCCCTATACTCTCTTTTTTTCATAGACATGTGACATAATCAATACCATCATTGCATCTATTATGATTATTCAGCATCCACTAGTTCCTAATTTACATTTAATTACTTATTACATTACTTTCATTATTGTCTTCTTGATTTTATGCTTATACTATTTACTATTTATTGATTACTTCAATACATACTCTGATATATTTGGAAATAGTCTTCCCAAAGACACAACCTAGGCCATTGATACTTGTAGACATCCTCTAGTGTACGAGTATATGTTCTTTAAGTCATGTGGCCAACCATATCAGGGCCCAGTTCAGTGTCACTCAGCACGGGATGCTGCATTTACTCTTATTTATTACCTAAAGTTTAAATCACATGGTAATAAAGATAATGCATATGATTCATTGTATAATTTTTCTATATTTAATTTTTGAATAAAATTTATATGAAAATTATTTCATAGTGATGAATGGATGGTGTTTCCAATAAACTAAAAGGGAGATATTCTTATTAAAAAAATTTAGTTTATCATTTAGGTAGTATTTTTTATCATAAAATTAAAATATAAGATTCATGATTTCCTAGAAAAAGAGAGTAAGAAGTTAAACCAAAGTAAAAATTTATTATAGAATAAATAATCCATAAAACATTATTTTTCATTCAAAATTAAAGCCATTTTACAGTAAATAATGTAAAATTGTGGCTATTAAGATGACATAGAACATTTTTTGAGTGAAATAAAATATTTTTAAAATTATATCAATATTTATTTATTGAATTATTTTTGTTTTTATGTATAATAATAAAATAAAATATTGATACCTATTGATTATGATGTTTTATTTATTTGTGATACCTGTTATATGTGACAATTGATGTGATGATCTTTGTGATTAAGAGTAGTAATTATGAGGTGAACTGTCTTCTATACTAATTTTGAATTTCATTATCATAATATAGCTAAAGGTAATATTGAATAACTATTATAAAAAGAATAAAATTAACCAAATTTCTTAATAAAGACATCAAAATATTGGTGATGTTCTCAAATTATTTTGGAAAAGTCTAAATTATGGAAGGTACATTACAACAAATATAATTGGAGATAATGGTTAACCCACTTTGAGTTTGTGTTGTATTCATTGTCAATGAGGAAAAACAAGTTGTTTCATGTTAATATGTTGATGGAGTAATTATTGGAAGTATCTTGAAGTCTCAAATAATATTAATGAGTAGAATATGTTTTTCATAGTTAGTTGGAAGCTCCCATGTTGAAAGAGATTTCATAAAGATGTGGGAGATTTCGAAGAAAAGATTTTGGGGGGAAGAATTTAAATATTTGTTCTCATAGTCTTGATTAATATATATATGATGTAATTCAAGAAGGATAGTGGTTTTTTCTTGAGGTTATTATAATATATCAATTTTGATAAAGGATTTGAAGAGAAGATAGGAAAAAATATTTCCAACAAAAGTGTAACACCCCAAGCTTCCACGGTACGTTTCACTTCGAATAATGCAATAGTGTGTGTTGTACGCAACCTCGAGCTCTAACACACACCACAACGAATTAAACTAGCCGTTGTGAATAGTAATACCTAATTTTTGAAATTTTATAAATTGTATTTATCAAAATGGACTTCATTTTTGTATTCGTAATATCGAAATTATCCAAAGTTGAATTTTTTGTAATTTTCTGAGAACTTCCAATTTTTATGAATAGTGAAAATTACTTAAAAACAACTTTTTTAATCAAAATAATTTATAGTGATAAATTATACTATTTAGTGGTTTTAAAGTATAATTAGAATATATTTTTACCATTTTATCCAATGGTGGTCATTATAATTAATTTAACATTGAAATTGGATATAAACAATTGTCAATCTTTTGATATAAATTGTTTCCTAGAAACACGCTATTTTTTCGTAACAGCGGGAATTAATTATAAAATTAATTAATGAAACTTATATGTTTGGAATTTTTTAAAATAGACATCATTTTTGAATTCGGAATATCAATTATAGCTTAGGGTGAAATTTTGGCATTGTTCTGAAAAACTTCAATTTTTGATGAATAGTGAAACCACTAAGTGGTAGTTAAATAACTGATTTTTCGTTTAAATGAAATATTACCACTTCTGTGATTTGATTTTCAAAAATCCGACATACATGGTTGTCATTAAGAAGTAAAATGTGGTTCAATGAGATTAAAATAATTTTTTGGTGAATAGTAACTTTTAAGTTCTTAATCGCGATTAGAGGTAATTAGTGTAGTTTAAGGTACAAATAATGTTTTAATAATATGAGATGAGCATGACACTTGTCCTACTCCTATTGGATGAGTCATGGCCGACCAAGACAACCCATGAGTCAACTTGGGGACCCCATGGAGCCACTTTAGTTGGAAAATGACATTAATATATATTTATTTAATGTTAAAATTAAATTGACACAAACATGAGTTGTTTTACTAAAATAGTTTTAAAGTGGGGTTACACAAGTCCAAATTTTGACTATAAATATTCATTAGAAATCTAAAAAGATTTCCTACATCATAGTATTTTTTTTATAATTTTTAGACATTAAATAAAGTAAATTATTTATGACATCATTATGATGCAGCGATGACCTCATTATTTAACGATTTAAATAAAATGAGAAGATAATGCAAACTCCAAGGCTTACACTTGTCCAAAGCCTATTGGATGAGTAGATTTAGAACCCTTATCATCTTATCCTCGAATTATATAAGTGTGGGACCTCTAAAATCCGAAAATCATTTTATAATAAAGTGACTTTTCTTTACTTTCCAAGAGTGCCCCTCCTCTCCACTTATAAAAGGCCCCCACCTCTACCACCTTATTCACACTTTCAAGCCTTTTGTTTCGGACAACCTCTGCCCAAATACTCTACCAACTTCCCCCTATTACTCCTAGAATCCTCAATTTGGGCATAACTCTTCCCAAGGAAGCCTTTGGCTCAAATCAAAAAGAGTTACCCGATTTTGAGGTAATGTCTTCTCTAATGTTGTTTTGTTTTGTTTTTCTTATCCAACCCCCTAAACTCTTTTTATTCATTTATTTTGTAACAACATCAGTATTCTCAATATACTAGGATGTTGTTATAAGAAGGATTTGAGCTACACTTACACACACCTACATCTAATGGTTAAAGAACATACGGTTTCTGTGGATGGCGAAATTCTGCCTCCCGAAACGATGATTGTTCAATACTCATTTAACACCTTCAAAGGTGGCCATTATGATGTCACTATTTTTATATATGATATATAATATGTTTATGTTTTCCTTAAGCTTCTATTTTTTTCATTTTGGGCATACCTTTATGGTTTCCATTATGGGTAAACACGATATCTTCATTTTAGGAAGTGCGGACTACCGCCCCCTCAAAGTGATTTGATTCGTTAAATACCATATGTGGGACATATAAAGGATGGAACTATGATATTATATATGATATTATACTGGAATTATAATATACCTTTATATCATTATGATTACATTCTATAAAATATGAAATTGAAATGAAAGTAGCGTTCATGCGTACGTACGGCTTACCGTCTCCATGAACGGTGCATTTCATTTCTTACCTCTAAATGTTACGTAATATTATAAATGAATGTATATACTGGATATATAAGATATATATGACATCTAAATCATGAATATAATTCTGGAGATAATGGATATTCTACCACATAAACAACTTGTAATTATAAGAAGTTTATTGTTGACTCAAGTACCAAAGATCGACAAAACAACCGTTATTAACTTAAATAATTACATAATGTTCATATCATTGTAATAAGTGATATAATAAGGATAATGAAATTGAAAATGGTTCTTAATAAGGTATATGTTAACTCTAGTTTATTATTCAGGAGGTTAAATAATGGTTGATTCAAGTCAGACACGAGGTAAGGGAACTTCTTAACCCAATTTCTATTCTTTGGGTTAATCTCCTACTTTCAAATTATGTCATGATATTATTATGTCCTATCTTGTATTTTTACATTATTTATGTGTAATTATAGTGAATACACATAATAGACCTACTTTATAAAAAAATGATCTTTTAAGGTCTTCGTCTCAATCCCCTTTCATTGTGGCATATTTGGTTTTATACACAACTTTCTTTTATACGGTGTATAAACCCCTTTGACTTTTACGTTTATTCAAAAGGAATCTTTTTTATACAAAGCGTTTTGCTAAACGAAAAAAGGGAATGTTTTTCTTTCCGTACTTATGCGGCGACAATGACTTCTCCTCCGCCGTGACCATTATTTGAGTTTCGGCTTCCTCTACAAGCCATCATTTTTTTAATGAAAAATAAATACAAAGTTTTAACTTTCTTTTATTTTGGTATTGAAAATGGTTTTGAAAGCGTTGTTATTATATCAATGTGTTGTATTGATATCTTGTGATTGAAATGTGGAAATGTTATGTTTCCTTTATGCATGTTTTATGAGATACGATTATGTTATGATTTATGATATGTTTAAACCTATTCATATGAGGAATGTATTGCACTTAATAAGTGATGGGTGGAGCCCGCTATAGCTCCTCGATGCATCGGTAGGTCTCATGAGACAACTAGACGTGGAATTGGCCGAGGCCCTTTCCCAATTTGATTTATGGTTTTGGCCGAGGCCTTAATCATTTTAGACGTCTTGGCCGAGGCCTTGAAAAAATGTTTCAGAATGTCCAACATTATACATTCCCTCATTATGAAAGTGGTTATTGATATTTCATGTGATTATTCGACCAGTAGAATATCCATGTGAAGAAGTGAATGGAATTATCTCATTTTACTTTTGCCATATTATGTTGATGTTCAAGTTTAAAAGGCTTTTGTTTTAGTTATACATTGCCTTAAATTTTTATGTTTATTTATGAAAGCTTCCGCAATATTGTTATCCTTACTGAGCATCTGAGCTCACCCCTTTAAATGTTTTAATATTTTCCAGGATGTGAAGAAGTATTTTATGAATGATCTGCAGGGATTGTCAGAAGAGGATATGAGAGTGGACTATGGAGACTTTTTTATTGTAGTTTTTCACTTTATGATGTAATGTAATGTTTACGAATATATCTAGTGTTTCCAAGGCTACTAAACTAATCGGTCTTTCGAGACTTGATCTTTTGTGATCATGCCAATGTTACGAAGTAATGCACCGACTCTGGGTAGCTGGGGTCGGGGCGTTAAAGTTGGTATCAGAGGAATTTTAGTACAAACCGTGGAAGCTAGATTTAGATAAACTCTGATTAGAGCACATAGACCTAAGATGAACTTTGAGGATTAGTATAGAAGAACTTCCTAGAATTTTGGTATTGTAGATATTTTGTGAGTTTTCCAAGCAATACATCCCTGTCTGGATACGAGCAGGTAGAGGCAGCTCTGGCACAGATGTTCCTAGGGGTAAAACCCGAAAACACCTCTTTGAGCTAGACTCGAACGGGAACTGGTGCACGACAACGGGCCTTGCTGCACTCTTGGTTACGACACTCCCGGGGGATATGCTTAGGATAATTCTCATTTTATTTACAAACCACTATGAAGGGTTATGAGTATATACTTCCTCAAAGAAAACATTTCTTTTTATGATTATGGATTATATCCATAAATAGTTCAATTTATGTAAAGTGTTTTACAAGTATGGAATTATGTATTTTGATTCATAAACTAATCTAGTTTATGCCATTGTTTAGAAATGGAGCCTAGTGGAAGGAATGGAAACCGTATCAATGCACGAACTCCGTGTAGGGATTGCCCTCCTGCTCAAGATAATTATTGTGGATCTGGAGATACAACTGGTGTTGATCAACTTACTACCATACTGGGACAACTCACTCAGGTTATGAATAATAACCTTACTCGTATGGAGCACCCTGATCCGCAACGTGGAGGATCAATATTAGACCGCTTCATGAGGCAACAACCACCAACATTTAATGGGGGTACAAATCCGTTAGTAGCTGAGCAATGGATAAACTCCTTAGAGAAAATATTCCATGCCTTGGGGAGTAGCGAAAGGGAGAAGGTTGTCATGGCAGTTTACCACCTCACTGGAGATGCCGATCAGTGGTGGTCGCTGATTCAAAACACAAAGGAATATGATGACGTATCGAATATGGAATGGAGGGAGTTCAAAGAGCTTTTCTTAGAAAAATACTTTCCTCGTGACCATCGAGCAGATATGGAAAGGCAATTTTTGAGTCTGAGGCAGAAGGAGGATGAGAATGTCGCAAAGTATGAGGCTAACTTTACAAGGTTAGCGAGGCATGCTGCCGATTATATACGTAACCCAAGGAGTATGATTGATCGTTTCTTTGATGGGTTAAAACCATTTCTCCGTCGAGCTTTAGTATCACAATCCTTCTCATCATACGAAGATATTGTCTCGTGTTCTATCAAGACAGAAAAAGAATTCTCTAAGTCTTATGACAACAAAGTAAAGCAAGAGAAGAAGAGAACGGTGGAACAAGAGGCAGATAAAGGGAAAAAGGGAAAGAAGTATTTTCCATTATGTGATAATTGTGGGAAGAATCACCCTGGTACGTGCCTAAAAGGAATGGGAGTTTGTTATAAATGTGTAGAAAAGGGTCACCAGGCTCGTGATTGCAAGGGAAAGAAAGAGGCTGTCAAAGTTGAATGCTACAATTGTAGGGAAATGGGGTATTATGCAAATGAATGTCCTAAGCGTCAAGGAAACTTACCTCAGAAAAGGCCAAGGGATCAAGGCCAATCTTATGCTGTGACTACAGTTGAAGCAGAATAATTAATGTATTGGTGCTTTTGGACTCAAGGATTATATTCTGGTTATAAGAATAATGTGATATATATAAGGATTGTACTGCAGTACTTATTGATTTCAGTAAGGTTTTAATATGTTTAAGGTAATTATATTTTTAGTATGTGACAATAAGAGAAACTTTACTTTGTTTGGGGAATCTGATAAATTGATTTTGGAATTAAGAGACCTTTTAGAGAAAGTCTGGATAGAGGTATTTTGGATAACTATAAAGGTTGGAGTGGATTAAGTTAATCTTTGGATAGTATTGTTTAAGGTTAAAAAAATTTATGAAGATTATTTTTGGATTATTATGATACTATAGTTTTAGAAAAAGGACAACCTGCAGGGTGGGGAATAACCCGTCGCGTCGGACAAAGCTGCAGGAATCGAACCCACAATCATAGTGCGACAGGCCTTTATTTCCTACCACTAGCCTACAGGAAGTCCCTGGTTATTACAAAATAATTTTACTAATCTAAATGGTATGTGTTAACATTTGGAACCTTATACAATTAGGATAAATAGAATATTTTTGAGTTCCGTTACCATTTGGAGTAAAAGTTGGGTTTGTGGTAAAATTTATTAGCGAATGAAAGTATACATAAATAGTATGTATATTCCCTTACGTTCTTAGTAAATCTCCTAAATAAATTCCTCAACATTATAAAAGGTAACTTAAAACAAAAATGTTGTCGGTTAACTTTTCCAACTGGGGATTCAATGACCATTTAACCAATCACAAGTTTGTGATTTTCTTGTGGTTAAACTTTCTCCTAATCCTATTTTCTATAACTCTCCATCAGACCTTGATGGTTTGTTTCTCCTCCATATCCATATTTTCATAGAATCCTAGAATGGGCTATATCGGGTGACCTTTGTACTTATCTTGCTTTCTTTTAATGTTATATATTTATTAACCTTATTTCCGATGTGGGTTTTCCTCAAAGGTATTTTCTCTTTTCAACCTTTTATTTTCAAAGAAAATTTTCAAATTGCGAGGACGCAATTTATTGAAGGAGGGGAGAATGTAACACCCCAAGCTTCCACGGTACGTTTCACTTCGAATAATGCAATAGCGTGTGTTGTATGCAACCTCGAGCTCTAACACACACCACAACGAATTAAACTAGCCTTTGTGAATAGTAATACCTAATTTTTGAAATTTTATAAATTTTATTTATCAAAATGGACTTCATTTTTGTATTCGTAATATCGAAATTATCCAAAGTTGAATTTTTTGTAATTTTCTGAGAACTTCCAATTTTTATGAATAGTGAAAATTACTTAAAAACAACTTTTTTAATCAAAATAATTTATAGTGATAAATTATACTATTTAGTGGTTTTAAAGTATAATTAGAATATATTTTTACCATTTTATCCAATGGTGGTCATTAGAATTAATTTAACATTGAAATTGGATATAAACAATTGCCAATCTTTTGATATAAATTGTTTCCTAGAAACACGCTATTTTTTTGTAACAGCGGGAATTAATTATAAAATTAATTAATGCAACTTATATGTTTGGAATTTTGTAAAATAGACATCATTTTTGAATTCGGAATATCAATTATAGCTTAGGGTGAAATTTTGGCATTGTTCTGAAAAACTTCAATTTTTGATGAATAGTGAAACCACTAAGTGGTAGTTAAATAACTGATTTTTCGTTTAAATGAAATATTACCACTTCTGTGATTTGATTTTCAAAAATTCGACATACATGGTTGTCATTAAGAAGTAAAATGTGGTTCAATGAGATTAAAATAATTTTTTGGTGAATAGTAACTTTTAAGTTCTTAATCACGATTAGAGGTAATTAGTGTAGTTTAAGGTACAAATAATGTTTTAATAATATGAGATGAGCATGACACTTGTCCTACTCCTATTGGATGAGTCATGGCCGACCAAGACAACCCATGGGTCAACTTGGGGACCCCATGGAGCCACTTTAGTTGGAAAATGACATTAATATATATTTATTTAATGTTAAAATTAAATTGACACAAACATGAGTTGTTTTACTAAAATAGTTTTAAAGTGGGGTTACACAAGTCCAAATTTTGACTATAAATATTCATTAGAAAGATAAAAATATTTCCTACATCATAGTAGTTTTTTTATAATTTTTAGACATTAAATAAATTAAATTATTTATGACATCATTATGATGCAGCGATGACCTCATTATTTAACGATTTAAATAAAATGAGAAGATAATGAAAAATACAAGGCTTACACTTGTCCAAAGCCTATTGGATGAGTAGATTTCGAACCCTTATCATCTTATCCTCGAATTATATAAGTGTGGGTCCTCTAAAATCCGAAAATCATTTTATAATAAAGTGACTTTTCTTTACTTTCCAAGAGTGCCCCTCCTCTCCACTTATAAAAGGCCCCCACATCTACCACCTTATTCACACATTCAAGCCTTTTGGTTCGGCCAACCTCTGCCCAAATACTCTCCCAACTTCCCCCTCTTACTCCTAGAAGCCTCACTTTGGGCAGAACTCTTCCCAAGGAAGCCTTTGGCTCAAATAAAAAAGAGTTACCCGATTTTGAGGTAATGTCTTCTCTAATGTTGTTTTGTTTTGTTTTTCTTCTCCAACCCCCTAAACTCTTTTTATTCATTTATTTTGTAACAACACCAGTATTCTCAATATACTAGTATGTTTTTATAAGAAGGATTCTAGCTACACTTACACACACCTACATATAATGGTTAAAGAACATACGGTTTATGTGGATGGCGAAATTCTGCCTCCTGAAACGATGATTATTCAATACTCATTTAACACCTTCAAAGGTGGCCATTATGATGTCACTATTTTTATATATGATATATAATATGTTTATGTTTTCCTTAATCTTCTGTTTTTTTTCATTTTGGGCATACCTTTATGGTTTCCATTATGGGTAAACACGATATCTTCATTTTAGGAAGTGCGGACTACCGCCCCCTCAAAGTGATTTGATTCGTTAAATACCATATGTGGGACATATAAAGGATGGAACTATGATATTATATATGATATTTTACTGGAATTATAATATACCTTTATATCATTATGATTACATTCTATAAAATATGAAATTGAAATGAAAGTAGCGTTCATGCGTACGTACGGCTTACCGTCTCCATGAATGGTGCATTTCATTTCTTACCTCTAAATGTTACGTAATATTATAAATGAATGTATATACTGGATATATAAGATATATATGACATATAAATAATGAATATAATTCTGGAGATAATGGATATTCTACCACATAAACAACTTGTAATTATAAGAAGTTTATTGTTGACTCAAGTACCAAAGATCGACAAAACAACCATTATTAACTTAAATAATTACATAATGTTCATATCATTGTAATAAGTGATATAATAAGGATAATGAAATTGAAAATGGTTCTTAATAAGGTATATATTAACTCTAGTTTATTATTCAGGAGGTTAAAGAACGGTTGAGTCAAGTCAGACACGAGGTAAGGGAACTTCTTAACCCAATTTCTATTCTTTGGGTTAATCTCCTACTTTCAAATTATGTCATGATATTATTATTTCCTATCTTGTATTTTTACATTATTTATGTGTAATTATAGTGAATACACATAATAGACCTACTTTATAAAAAAAATGATCTTTTAAGGACTTCGTCTCAATCCCCTTTCATTGTGGCATATTTGGTTTTATACACAACTTTCTTTTATACGGTGTATAAACCCCTTTGACTTTTACGTTTATTCAAAAGGAGTCTTTTTTATACGAAGAATTTTGCTAAACGACAAAAGGGAATGTTTTTCTTTCCGTACTTATGCGGCGACAATGACTTCTCCGCCGCCGTGACCATTATTTGAGTTTCGGCTTCCTCTACAAGCCATCATTTTTTTTAATGAAAAATAAATACAAAGTTTTAACTTTATTTTATTTTGGTATTGAAAATGGTTTTGAAAGTGTTGTTATTATATCAATGTGTTGTATTGATATCTTGTGATTGAAATGTGGAAATGTTATGTTTCCTTTATGCATGTTTTATGAGATACGATTATGTTATGGTTTATGATATGTTTAAACCTATTCATATGAGGAATGTATTGGACTTAATAAGTGACGGGTGGAGCCCGCTATAGCTCCTCGATGCATCGGTAGGTCTCATGAGACAACTAGACGTGGAATTGGCCGAGGCCCTTTCCCAATTTGATTTATGGTTTTGGCCGAGGCCTTAATCATTTTAGACGTCTTGGCCGAGGCCTTGACAAAATGTTTCAGAATGTCCGGCATTATACATTCCCTCATTATGAAAGTGGTTATTGATATTTCATGTGATTATTCGACCAGTAGAATATCCATGTGAAGAATTGAATGGCATTATCTCATTTTACTTTTGCCATATTATGTTGATGTTCAAGTTTAAAAGGCTTTTGTTTTAGTTATACATTGCCTTAAATTTTTATGTTTATTTATGAAAGCTTCCGCAATATTGTTATCCTTACTGAGCATCTGAGCTCACCCCTTTCAATGTTTTAATATTTTCCAGGATGTGAAGAAGTATTTTCTGAATGATCTGCAGGGATTGTCAGAAGAGGATATGAGAGTGGACTATGGAGACTTTGTTATTGTAGTTTTTCACTTTATGATGTAATGTAACGTTTACGAATGTATCTAGTGTTTCCAAGGCTACTAAACTAATCGGTCTTTCGAGACTTGATCTTTTGTGATCATGCCAATGTTACGAAGTAATGCACCGACTCTGGGTAGCTGGGGTCGGGGCGTTACAAAAAGGCTATTTGAGAACCTGAGTAACTAGTCCATCTCATGGAGCCAACTGGCCAGGATCAATGGTGAGTTAGATAAGAGTGGAATATGGATGGAATATAATATTGTACATGTAAGTATTAGTAGAGGGAGTGGGGATTCACTAATAGTATTATAGGTTTCATACATAGTGACATGACCAAAATTTTAGGTTGTTTCGACCTAATGGATTTTGTTGAGTAGATGGTGTAGTTTTCATGTTAATAAATAGGACCCTTCCCCAGTGAAGTTTTGATATGGGGTCATAGATATAAATTCATTGTTCATCATATTATGTGACACACAATATCAGTATAGAAAACAACATCATGTAAATTTTCATCTTTCCCTTGTTATGAAATACACATAGAGCTAATAATTTTCATTTTATGTTTCTCCATTAAAGGTTATTAAGAACTTGATTTGTGACGCCATAGGGAATGTTGAAATATGTGAGGAGAAATCAAAGGTCATGAATGATTGAGTTATGATTTTAGAAAGTTTTATATTCATTCTATTCATGATATTATTAAATTGATAAATAAAAAGAAAGGAATTAAGGTAATTTCTTTTTAACATTCAAATATTCATGTATAAGTTGTTTTAATGTTGGAATAGTGTTTTAATGATTATAAATATTTCATTATAAGTGTTAGGGAATTCATAATTTTGGTGAAGCTCATATTAAATACCAATATTTTTTGTATGAAAGTTATGATTCATATAAAATAAGTGTTATTTATATAAAAGGGAAGATCATATGAATGTAAAATTTCATATATGAGTGGATCATTGTATGAAATGAAGAGTTTCATGTAAAGGAGTTGAAAATAATATGAATTAAGTTGGTGTTTGTTAAATGTATGAAATAGGGACACAATGTTAATTTCATAAGGATAAGTTATCCTTATATTGATATTTTTATAAGGACAAACTAATATCACTATAAGGCTAAAATGGAACTTTATTAGGATAAATTTTAGTCTTCGAGCCATTTTGAAAAAGTTTTTATGAATATTATGGAAAACAACTATTTAAATCACATAATTTTATACCACACCATTAAATTAAAATATCACAATTTGGTTGATCATGAATCCCAACAAATTATTCATGCTTAAAATGAACCATAGAGAGTCTTATACCATGAATTAATAATAAACTACAACATTAATATATTCTCATGCATAAAAATAATATGCATCAGTGGGTTTCACGTAAAGATTATGGAAAAATAAGGTGCAGATTTTATAGAATAAAATAATTAAGAGTAATCCATAATATTTCTAAATATCATGAGGAAGTTATGTCTTCCAAAATACCGAATATGAAAGAGTTTTAAAAAAATAATATTTTTAGGAAATTCGTTATGGATAAAAGAATATATTCACATTATACAATGAATAAAAAAAGAAAAAGAAAGAAATACCTAAAATTTTATTCATTAGATCATCTTATTAAGTCAATGGTAGAAGAATGTTTCAGTTCTATTGAAATAGGACACTTTTTTGCACTGAAAAATATTAAAAAAGTGGGTATGATCCATTATTTTCTACTACTAATCATATTCAGGATGAGGGATTGAGATAACAAGTTTAAAATTTTCATATGATATAAAATTCTGGAATATTTCAAGGCAGTATGTAAAATTACTAAAAATAAGGAAGGAGATTTTATTATTTATGTTAATATAAGAAAGTATCTAAGTTTTTAATCACACTTCATTAGGAGTAGGTTGAATCCTATATCTCTATAAATAGGACTTTAATATTTATAATTGATTTGTACCTAGTTGGTTACAATATAATGAGTCTTAAGTCTATACCCTTACCCATGATTCTTTTGATAATAATAAAGAAGATAACTATATGTGGGATAATAAATAATGCACATCAGGGACATAGTTATCCTAATTAAAGGAAAATATTATTAAAAAATCATTTTATTCTTATTATGTTTCTCTCTATTTATTTCTACCAGAAAACTCACCAAATGTGAGCTTAATTATGATAGAGATATATTCACTAAAAAAGTGAACATATAATAAAGGATAAATGTTTGAATTATTTTAAAATCATTCCAATTATAATTCACCCCATCCGCTCAAATAGTGTTGGAAACAATCCACAGTGATCCTATCATAAAAGTGAATCTTTTAAAATAAATTAACATGATTCTTTAAAAATAAAATTATTAGAGGAATAAAAAATTTATAGGTGTGTAAATAATTTGTATACAATGGGTAATACAGAGTAAACAACATTGTTTCAGGTGTTTTTGTTGATAAATCATAAGATTATTTACTTTTATGAAATGTACAACCATAGAAAAATGTTTCATGGTAGAGCTTGTTGTTGAAATGGTTGATACAAATTATGATAAAGGTAATCAATATACATGAACTAAATACATGTACATAAACAACACATTATAAGATTTATTATAGCATGTTATAAGGATTATCAAATCATGTGATATTAGATATTATAAATCATGAACACTTCATCTCTAAATTAGTCATCATATTTTTTATTAAACATTATGGTATGATATATATTATGATGATAAATTATAAAAAGATATTTTAATGATATTAATTAAAGTTTCATTTAATATGAGTAATTACATATACCTTATTATTGATCACAAAAGTGAGTTAGAAGCCTATTTTATGTATTTTTGGAAATAATATTATTAAAATAACTCATGTAAATACCCACATCATTATAGGTTGTGAAATTTAGAGAAAATTTTAATTTTTAGTACTGAATAAGGGAATATTTAAAAACCCAACATTTGGATATGAGTTTTGAGAGTTTTAAAACCTCAAGGATATTGTTTTAGATTTTATTAAGTGTCTAATGTGTATTTTAGGTGCTTAGGTTGATTTTGTCATAGGGTCCACATGAACCTGCAACTGAAATTTTCTACAAATAGCTTCCCACAACATGGAAGGTGAGGGAAATGTCATGGGGGATTTCGATGGAGAGAGAAAAAACATCTGTTTTGGAGGTCATAGTAACTTTGTGGGTTTTTTTTCAAGCCATTATACCTATGGAACACTAGGATGGTAGAAATTTCTATTTTAAAGTTCATGGTGTAGTGACAAATGATGAGGGAAATTTGTCATCTCCAAGGATCCTAGAAATAGAGGGACTAACACAGGTGGAATGTTAATAATATGAAAAAGGGTTCTACACCTAGGTGAGTGTGGTTCATGGGGTGATATCTATGGAAAAAAGTATGGATAAACATCCATTTTTTAGGTTGTGATACTTGTACAATAGAGAGGGTAATTCCTATTGACCCTAGAGCTAGTCATGGGGGGTGTTTTGTAGTGGGAACCAAGACATGGTTCATAGGATAAATTTCATCATGAGTCCACTTATAACTTATTTAAATGGTGGTAAAGCTATCCTTTTGTTTTCAATCACCCTTTTATGTTTTAATTTTATCTAGGTGTATGTAGACTCCCTTTCCAATCATCTCTCCCATTTATTTACATGTTGTATTCCCCTTGGATATGGGGTTTTCTTGGTGGTGAATTCATTGTTTTTTGAGGTATTATTTCTTCATTTTCTCTCACTTTTTAGTCTCTCGTTCATTTCCTCTTATTTTGGATGATTGGGGATAGGGTTTTAATAACTATTAAACTAGATAATGGTTGAATAACCATGATATTATGGGAATTTATTATGTGATGGATAAAGGAACTCTTGATACTATGATCAAATGGTGTTACTCTTCTTTTCATTGAAATTATGTTTCTACCCATAATTATTTAGGGTATTTTGTGAAATTGGATTTATTTAACCCTAAATTCCGGTGAATAAATTTTGTGTTCTGTGTGGAATTGGTTTTGGTGTATGTCAAGAGTAGACTATATCCTTTTTCTTGTTGTTTATACACCATTATAGTTCTTAGTGGGTTTTAGGAAATCATACATTATATTATTTAACAAAATAAATTATTATAAAAGGTATAATTGATTATTTGGTTAGGAGCACTGGTGTCCATAGATGCACATAAAAGGAATGAACATGCTTAGAAAATCTCACATGATGATGGTCAAGATTGATTAAGGGGGTTATAAAATTGTGTATATTGTTGGTGGTCCCTAAAAAAATTTTATTTTCATTAATTATTATATTCAGGTTATATAAAATCTTGCTACCTATGGATGATTGACCCTTTAATATTTAAAGTTAATTGTTTCCCTTAAAAATAAAATGATTATAAATGGAAGTGTTAAGGGCCATAATAGAATCTTGAACTCTGGTCAGTGCCTTAGTCACCTATGACCTTGGAATTTATTATAAATATATGTTATGTGATACAAGAACATTATAGGGGTATAAATTAAATTAAATTAATAAGCATAGTGTGCTTAGAAATAGGGTGGATTTGACCCTACTATGTTGAGAGAAGGTTCATTGATGAGGATTGTAGGAAATAGAGTGTCCTAATAACTATATTACTAAGGGGGAAAATATTCCAGTCAGATTTATAAGAGGATCAGGAATGTCATCAATATTGAGATGAGATTTACTTATCCTATGATAGAATCCCTTAGGTATAGTTGAGTTGGTACAAAATTATTATACCTAATGGTGATAAGTGAGTGGTTGTGTATTTAATTATTTAGGAGAACACTATTTTGAGGGTGGATTGGAATATTAGAACGTTACATTAGTCGGATAATACATTCATGTATTGATATTGTATTATTTAAGGGTTTCTTCTATTTTAAGTCTTGAGATATATCTTAAGGGATATGAGATATGACACCCATATGAAGGTCATGGGTATTTTCTGGAGGACTTGGCATGGGGATACCTAGAATATTTGCATGAGATAGATTAGGATAGTCCTTAGTTAGAGATATTAGGTTGGGATGCCAGATTCTGATGATATTTTGAACTATCCCATTGAGTCTAGTGTTGGTTAGTTCCCTTTGGTTAAGGTAACGTCGAGGGGTGTTGGATGTGGATTGGTTACTTTGAGAAAATATTGATACAGGTCTAGAGGGCCCTAGTTTATTCTCATAAGAGAAATATGATGGTGTCAATGGGTTCAACATGATGTTCATGTGAGATCAGGATGGTATTCAATGGAATCATCCATTGATACCAGTTCTATGATAACACATGCTTTTAGGAGTAGGTTATTACTTGAGTGACAAGTATAGGATGTGTGATTGGGAGGTTATCCTAGGATACATGTGATAGGTTTGGGATAGTGTCAAACCCATATGAGAATGAGGTGATGTGTGGTTTAAGTGTAGGGTTATCAATCCTAGATATTATTTATGTTTCCAATGTTTGTAGTGTGTATTCCCCTAGGATCTAGATGATATGATATATTTTTATAGGTATGGAGGGGATGTTAATTATAGTTCCTAATGATATGTGATATATTTACTAGGTTGGGAGAGTGTATGTCTGCATGTTCTAGATGATATGATTTATTTATCTATATTGGGAGATAATGTTCTTTAGTTCTCTATTGACCAATCATATCTTTCTAGGGAAAGGACTTGGGACACCCTTAGGTTACTGTTGAAATTTTATTGATTACCCCACAAGAGGATGACATTGTATTTGTTTTCAATACTTTTCATATCTATTGTTTCCAAAGAATTTATTAATTTCCAATATAAGTACTACATTTGGATGTTTTTTACACCATTTTATAGAATTTAGTGGTTCATATATAGTGAATAACTTGAAGAATTACTTGTTCATATAATAAGGATCTAGAAAAATTAGTTATGATCCATCCATGAAACATTTCATGATGATTTTAGTTGAAGAAAGAATGGGAAATCATTGGATGTAATTCTTAATAAGGTGGATATTAATTAAAGTGGAATAAATATAAAGAAATATGGCCAGGGTATGGAAAGGGACTGTATTTCATAAGGTTAATACATTGTATTCATAAGGATGATACATCCACCATTTTAAGGTTTATATAAGGAATAATGAGGTTAAACAATAAATTGGAATATGGTGTAAACAAGGTACTATAAGGTTGAGAAAATGTTCTCATATTTTTATATGGTTAATGTTTTTTATTAGGTCAGGATAATTTCTTCATAAGGTTGATACAGGCCTATGTACAGTTGGTGAGAGTACTCATAAGGTTTTAATGAGGAAAATTTAAGATAAAAATAAACATTATGAACTATTTAAGGACTCTAAAACTTTGTTTTATAATGAAATAATTTAGAAGACACAAAATGAAATATTCATGGAAACTAAATATCCCAATCTCTCAAATGAATTGTGATGCATTATGAAAATCAAGATTTAAAATAAAGGTGATATTGTGAGGAGATAGGAAGTTCCTTCCAACAAGTTACATTTCTACATCACAGTGTATGAATCTATGAAAAAATGGATGATGTTTTTAAATGAATTAATAACTATGGAATTTGTGGACATTTTTAAATTGGGATATTTTAATATATTCACAGACTTAAAAAGTAAAGTATTAAGGGATATTTAATGAATTCCTAACTCAAATATTTAATTAGAATTAAAATGAGAAGGATCCTACCATGAATCAATGAGTTTTCTAGAATTATAAATGGAATAAATATTCATGTAAATAATTAATGAATATAAAAAGGTCCTAGAAAAGGATGAAATCATATTAAAAAAGGTGAAAACTTTATACACTATGCACGATGATACAATAATTTTTTGAAGAGGTCGAAAAATGATAAAATAAGAATAATTGACATCTAGTGATAAGAGTTTTTGTGAGAGAATATGAATGTATTAGTCTATTTATCCTAAGAAATATTTTGTTTTAAACTATCAATTGATTTTTGGAGATCATTTATTGTTTTATTCAATAAGTAAGAGTTTATATTATATTGGTTAGTGCATGTATCTTGAAGAATGTTCAAGGTTTTACCCACTCATATGTTTATTTCTTGTTAATTAATGAATAACTATATGTGTGTGGGATAAATACCACCATAAATTAGGGACTTCATCATCTGTAGGGAAGAAAAACTTCTTAAGAAACATGTTTTACTACATTTATTTAATCATTATCACTATGTTTTAGGATATAACTTTTGAATAAGTAGAATAGAATAAGTTTTGAAAAAAAAATATAACCAAATATCCCCCACCCTTGGTGTTTATCATTACATATTTGATCCTTTAAATTGGTATCATTACTAGTTATCCCTTAAAGATTTTATATTATTCTTACATGGAACACCATAACTCATATAATAAAAAATGTGTTGTAACCTTTAATGAAAATAGTTTTCATTTATATAAGGATAGAATGATGCCAACTTATTTTTCATGTTTTGGGATGTTCGTTATGCTACTCTATAAGTATTCAAAATTCCGAAGGCAATTTCATCAAGATCTCCAACTAATAATAAGAATGATGAAAATGATAAAAAATAAAGCAATACAATACTATCTTAATTATCTGAGAAAGAGTTAACCAAGGTTATGAGATGAAAAATGGTAATGATTTTTGGAAAAAATATCATAACATGTGAAAAGGAAATTAGAAGGATAAGGAAGAAAAACTAAAAAATTAGAAAATAATTCTAAGATATAATGATTTAGGAATATGGATGTATTGATGAGTTCTTTACAAGGGATAATGTTACTATATTCTCTATCAGATTCTATGGATACAAGATCAATGATACTATAATAGTAATGAATCATATGAGAATTCATCTTAAAAAATTGATATCAATATAAAATCATTGTATAGAAGATAACTTTATGAGTTCACTATTAATTAAATACACCCTAGTTTTACTAATTATTATATATGAAGAGAAGACATACTTAAAAAAGGAATGATGGAGAATAAATTTTCTTTCAATGATTTCATGGAATTAATAATATAAGATGAATAAATTTTTTCAAATAGAAAAGAAGTTATGAAAGATTTGGTTTAGATTCTTTCCCTTATTCTAGTAAATTTCACAAAAGTAAGTGGAAGGAATTTTAAAGTAAAATTTTCATATAAATATTTCAACACTAGGAAAGTTGTCTATTCTTCCACAAAGTTCCCCAAGAAAATAGAAATGATGATAGAGATGACTAAACTGATAAATATTTATCATATAAAAAAATATCTCAATTGATAAGTCAATATTTGTTGAATGGAAAAAATAGAATCACACAATTTTTTTAGAAGAAATTTCTTATAAATTTAAGAAGGGGGTTCTAATTGTGATGTGAGAAACAATAATGGGGACACATATCTGAAATAATCTCTTAAGGTTCTCATTGATTAAGAAATGGGGTATAGTGATTCATTAGATAGTGATTCATAGGTCATTAATTAGTATTGTAATGAATAAAAGGAATCAACTAAGGAATAAACCTTGGGTATGGAAGTTAAGATGTGTTTTAAATAAATTGGAAGGTTGAGATATGAGAATTCAAAAATCAAGAAGAATTATGAGAATAAAAAAAATCATACTGAGAAAAAAGTTTCTATTGAAGATGTAAAAAGGATGAAATATGAAAAAAATTAGAAAAAAATAATATTGATGATATAACACACACTATTATCCTTTAGGATAATGAGATGGATAAATATTAGTAGAGAATTTTTCTAATAGAAAATAAAAATGAGAAAGATAAATGAAGCTAAAAAAATGATCTTGATCTTTTTGGTGAACGTTATAATTATAAAAAATATCATTTCTAATGTTTAATGTGATAAAAATGGAATTAATAAATCTACTTAATGTTTTATTATAGGTAATTCATGATATATAAAGATATAAAAAAATATACATTAGTTTCAAAAAGAAAACTAGAATAAAAGTCAAAACATGCTCATATTTGGTTGAAGAAAAATTCTAATTCTTGTTTAAGATATCCAGGGGAGGAGAATATAAGAATAATTGGTAAAAAAGTCACCGCATGTATAAAATTGAATTTAAACCCACCTCCTGAATGTACCCATCTCATGTCAACAATGATAGAAGGAAGATAATGACAACTGAATCCCACATCCATTAGGAAACAAGTCAGTGACATGCATTAAGGGTATATCATACACACAAATGAGAGGTATTACCCTCTAAGAATAATGATGAATAAGTGATAAGATAAAACCACCATATAAATCCTGCCAAATAAAAGGAATAAAATATCCCAATACATGCATGTAATATCTTACAACTGAAAAACATCAAAATAAATTGAAAGTACCAAAAAGGGAATCATTTGACGCAACATTAAAGACCAACCAGATCCCAAATAACTCCATGAGATAGTAATGTCTAACCTATTCACCAACCATATACCATGGTCTAAAAAATAGTATATATATATATATATAGGTTGATTATAATAGGTGTACTCGGTATGATCCTCCATGGATCCTCTCATGCAAAAGATAAAGAAACCATACTAAATCCCAATAAATAAACAATTGATGCTAACTCATCACCTAATCAGGTATTCCAAGTTTCAAGCCTCACCATAAATCGACCACTAAATATCTCATACATGTTATAATATAATATCTGACATAATATCAAACTAAGGTACCCCACTACAACTTCCCCACTGGTTTTCTTCTCTCCCCAAATGTCATTTGTCATGATCCACATGAGTCTAAATAAAATCCTTCCTAAAAACACATTGGAAATTGTAAAATTTAATGAACCTTGTGTGTCACATAATCTCAACATCAAAACATATCATGAACCCTATGCATCACTTCGTCTCATCATCATCATCCACATATCCATATAGAAATCGTGTATTTTTTAGGAGCCTCAACATCCTTTACATTGTGAATTATACCTCAATCCATCACAACCCATACACAATAGACCTATAATAACATTTTAGATACAATATCCAGAGATATATCTATGTGAAAATAACCATAGTCCATTATATCCCTCTAAAAACACATATGGGAATGATAAACATCATGCATTCCAACACATAACACTACCAGGAGAATAGAGTGGGGAAATAGGGGGTAATCACCAATATATTTCTTGCTTACCTAGATGTTAGAGAAAACAACCTTCTAAAGTCCATTGGGTTTCAGTCACCCTATTAACATGGGTGACGATGTATATAAAAACACATAACATATAGAAGTATATATATATCCCACAACCACACTATGGGAATCGACCCATCCTTAGAATCATATGCAACTATCATCTCTTGGAAACTCAACTTCCATTGCTAAGAGATTGATATCTTATAAGAGGATAATAATTTCAAGAAAATTTCATTTAAATATTCCTGTTAAACATTTCATAATTAATAAATTAATTCATTAGACATAAATTATCACTATTCCATTCCAAAATTACATTAATTATCAACCGATTCTCATTCCAAACATGCATAAACTAACTAATCCCACAACTCCTCAAGATTAATCACCATTCATAATTCCAAACCAGCAACAACCCCATAAGTTAAAAAATTCATTATCCAATTAAATTATCATTAAATAATTCCAAGTGCGATAGGATTCCTCCTAAGATACCATAAATATACATAATTAATCACAAATAGCTTCATTAAGTAGTGGGGAATGGAATTTTGGAAAATAATAAATACATAAATTTGATCCCTTTTAATTTGATTCATAACCATTTAAGTATCCAAACTTACATCACAACATCATTGGGAAATCCTAGCTTCAACCCATTATATCATTCTTAGTTCCATTACTGACACCACCATGCATCCCACCAACATAAGTGTCACCCATTTTCATATATATGTACTCCCAACCTACTCTATACAAACCATTAGCCATCATAGGATCACATCATGTATCATAGAAAGGCTCACATCTAGAGTAATCATGAAAGGTAATAAAAAAAACAAAAATTCAATAAGGCAGCTAGGCCCTACAAACAAGGCATCAAACCTTCACTTGAAATCAGGCTTGCTCCAACCCAAAAAAAATTATCTTTAGAAAACAACCATTTCATTAACATCATGAATTAACATTTTCATTTTTCACCACTACAACCACCAATAACCTAAGTCTTCAAATATCAATAACTTCAAATTATTTAAATATCCTTTCAAGAATCACATCTAGCTTCATCAAACTTTAATGAAGAATAATTCAATTAAAATAGCCTCATTATTATTTATCCCAAACATCATTACTATATTTTTGTTCTATATTCAATTTCCTATAATAAAAAACATTCTAAACCCTAAAATAGACATAGATACAACAATATTTTGACAATCAAGAGGAAAACCATTAACATGGTATCAATACATGGGATATCTTAACAACTGAAACTAATTATTCATTATACCATTTTTAACTTCATTTAGGTTAATTCCACCATTACCCAAAGAGATAAATCATGTAAACATTACAATTTAACAAAAATAAGGATAAGAAAAATCCAATACATCAATTATTTCAATGTTTTTTGAATGTGAATGTAAAAACAATACTGATTTTGGATCAACTTTTCTAGAAATAATCCATATCCCTCAAAAAAATGTTATGGTAAAACTTTACTAATAAACATAAAAAGAACTATATAATAATTTTAGAGATCAACATTCATAGAATTGAATAGTAGAACCAATGGAAATAGGATTGACAGGGAATAAAACATAAGGTAAAGAGAGGAAAATCACCTTGGATCACCATAGATTGAACAAAAGTACCTGAGTATAAATCCCAAATGAAAGAGAATTAGAACTCCCTGATTGAGATCCTCTAGTATCCTAGTATTAGGAGAAAATAAATGGGTTTTCAGATAAAATGAGGGTGTTGTAGGATTTATTGTCAGTTTTTCAAATGTAATTTCATGGTTTTAATGAGTTATTCATGTCATGAAGGACTTGAGAATGAGACCCACTGAAAAACATGGATCCTAGATCCAAAATACTTGGGATTAATTATTTTTTTAATTAGATGTTCACACAATGAGTTTTTAGAGATATATTCGATAAATATTACTCCTCATACACTCACTTTTATGAATCGGTGGTTCACGTCATGAATTTAACACTATGAACCACCCTCTCTTAGGCCAAAAACTTCTATCAAGACTGTAAACGAATCTATCCCAATGTGAATTATAGTTAATTTTATGAATTCCTCTTTATTACGGGTCTTAGATCCCAAAATACAAAAAACATACCCCAATATTACTCCAAGAACAATAGGATTCAGAAACATAAAAATAAATGGACTAAATGGATCTGATACCTTATACAAGATACCTCTCAAACAATTCTCATCCTTGAGAATATAATACTATACCTAGAGATAAGGGAAGGTAATAGGGTCTTTGAAAGAACTACATCATGAGATACCTCTCAAGGATCTCACCAACATAGGAGTACTACCACCTCACTTAGAGGAACATGGTGAAAAACTATGAAACACTAACCACTATCTTCCAAACACTATCCTGAGAGAGATATGTATTACCCAATATAAATGTTATAAAATAGGTATCATAGAAGAGAGAACCATCACATAATCTAAGTAAAAGGGTCAATATCTATAATAATCATTATAAAATAAGAACTAATCAACAAATAACTTTGGATACTAAGCATGTATCCATGAATCATGTTACCATGTTCTCTCCTTCATACCACTATATCACTATAGTAAATGAACCAAGGTAGTCACATGTTTGTGAAACACCTTTTCATGAAAATATTTGATCTTTATAAGAATCTCTAAAAAGGTCACATCAAAATCAAATTTTTTATCTCCCAAATTGATGACCTGAGAGTCATCATAGATATAATTTAGAATATTTGAAACATAAAATAAATCACGAATCTAGATCATCTATGGTGGAAGTGAAATTAGATACTCAAAGAAACCAACACAAACCAACACCTTGAAATTCATACTAAAAATTGCAAGAAAGCTTAATCACATGACCAAACAGTCACTACCCATGATGAGGAGTCACCTTTAAGAACATAAGATCTACAAAATCGAGGTATCCTCCTATGGCAGGAATATGACTTTTGATGATCTTGTGATACCCACATCCTCTCATGTTGATTTTTGATAACCCCCCTTTCAAGGGATGATAAAGAACCCTTAAAAGGAACATAGGCTCAGTTATTACATGGACCATAGGCTTAAGAGATACTATATGACCTGAAGGTCTTAGAGAAATCAACTAGACTATAACTACAAGGAACTGCCCCTCCCCCAACATCGACATCATGATGGTAGATCTTCACCTTCACATGGCCTTCTGGCTAAGAATATCGTGCAATATCATCCATACAATGATTCAAATGGTTTCATACTAATGGTGTAGTGGAAACTATTACTGTAAGAAAACTCGACCAAGGAAAGGTGCCTCACCCACAAACCTCCAAAATCCAGGAAACATGCATGTAAAATGTTTTCAAGTGTCTGGATAGACCACTTAATATGACTATTTGTATATGGATGAAATGTAGTGATAATTTATAAATTTGAGAGAAAATAAAGTTGAATACCTCTCCATTCCCTAGAGGTGGAAAAATATAATGATAAAATATTATTTTCCTTGAAACTCTATAAAGCCTCACCACCACCTCCAGATATTTCCTTGAAAAATACTTCACTCATCTCAACCCCTTGATCAATAAGAAGTAAGAAGAATTCATAAAATGTTCCATTATCACACATATAAAATCAAAGCCTCATCAATATTAGGGTAAACTGGTAATTAATTATATCAAAATTTCCTCCCACTTTGACTGAGGAACATCTAATGACTAGAGTAAACCACCAAGAAGATGGAATCCAATGTTTACCTTTTAGAAGACCAAATATCTGTACATGAACTCAGCAACTGAATGTTTTAACTAAGGACACCAAAACTAACCTCTCAGAGCATGGTATATATTTTTCACATAATGATATACTACCAAGGGTCATCTATAGAACTCATAGAGAACTATCATCTGAATAAAAAAATTAATGAAAAGCCTCCCCTAAAACAACACCTTTTTTCGATCATATTTAGATCAACTATGAGGGGAATTTCCATAGAACAATCAATCTCACCAAACCTTGAACTCAAAATCCCACATAAGGGACTCCTCTACTTATTTTGATAAAGATGAATACACTTTCAAGTAAAAAATTCATCTGATTCCACCAACCTCTCCCATATCATAATGCATCACAGAGATATATTCCACCACTCTATAAGAATATCTAAATTCAATAATATTATCACAGTATGTCTTTCTATTTAGAAGATTAGTTACAAAATTAGCTTTTCCCAGGTTATATAAAATATAAAAATCCTAATACTATAGAAAGTATATCCACAATAGCTATCAGTAGTTCATATCATGTTGGGACAATACATTCCTCATGATCACTTGATTAATGAAAACTAAAAAATGCTCACTGATGAAGTAATGTCTATAGAAATTCAAGGAAAACACAAACACTACCAACTCAATATCATGGGTGTCATAGTTAGATTCAGGGGTCATACCTTTCAAGAACTATAAGAGAAATATGATATCTTAAACAACAAGAAACATCCCAATAGAATACACCAAGATTCATAGAAATATGAAAAATATAATTCCTTTTATAGAAAACAAAGGAATGGAGAATTATATAACATCTCTTTCAAGAACTCGAAAGTTTATAGTAACTGTTTAGTCCAAAAGAACACCTGATACTTTCTGATCAAGGCTATTAGATGAGTTTTAATCTGAGTGATGTTAGGTATGAACTTCTTGTAATAGGTTGTACGACCAAGGAAACTCTACACCTATATAACATTCTTAGGGATTTCCCAAGATATAATCACCATGATATTTGAAGGATCCATGAATAAACCATAACGTGACATGAAATTACCTAGAAAATGGACTTTGTGAGACTATAAATCACACTTTGATAGCTTCTCGAATAGATGATGATGAAGAAGAACTCCCAAAACTGCCCATTAATTCCTTTTGTGAACTTCCTCATATGCAGAGTATACATGGGTATTGTTAATGAAAGCCACAAAAAAATGGTCCAAAAACACTTTGAACACTACATTAATCAGTCCCATGAACCCTATTTGAGCATTCAACACACTTAACGACATTACAATGAATTTCAAATTCCAAAAAAACAATGTGAAGATATCTATGGTATATCCTCATCCTTTACTCACATATGATGATATACAAATCATAGATTGATATTTGATATCCAATTAGATCCTTTTAAATGATTTAACACATCATCAATATACAGGAGAGGTTAGTGGTTCTTCACTATCACTTGATTCAATTAGTGATAATTTATATATATTCATAGAATTACATCATCCCTTTGTGAAAAAAAAACTGATAAACCCCAAGGTGACACACCCAATCGAACAAATCCTGTTGTAATAGATCCTTGATATATGTAAACAACTCTCACAACTCCTAAGGTTCCATTATATATGGAGACATTGAGAATGAAGAAGTTCATAGTCATAGATATATCCCAAACATAATCTTCTATCAAGGGGGTAACACTGTAACCTCCATTGGAAATATATTAGGGTACTCTATCACAACCTTGGGAAACACCATTGAAAGAAACTTCAATGAACACAACATCAACTCAGAACTAATGAATACAAGTTAAAAATACACCCTCAAACCATCTAAGAGTCTCGCTCACTAATGGACAAAAACGAATCACTAGCAGTATCATAGAACACAATTTTCCTACTAAATAAATCCATGATATCCAGAACTAAATATAGTTTATCCATTCCACAGATTATTTCATATGAATGTTTCCACAAACATGGTAAGTCTAATAAAGGAAATTATCTCCCAAACACTATCTCATTGTATTTATATAATTCATTCAGATAATGTTGACCTCCAAATAGTATAGTCAATGTGAAGGGAACTGAAATCCTATCCACATCACGTCACAAATCACTTACTAGGGAAGGTGATATAAAGTATTGTGTAGATGTTGAATCGAACAAAGAATGAACCCAATTAGAAAATAATAAAATTTTCCCTTGAAAAAATCATGAGCCACAAGGAACTAGAAACTCTATAACATGAAACTGGACATCAATTAATCCATTTCCCCTCAAACCCAGATGAAGACAACCTCCATGGTTTCACTTTACTCTCTAATTATAAGGATAATCATGGGGATACCATATTATTTCCTAATATCTCCTTTACTAACAAATATCTTGAGAAACATATTACTATTTCCTCTTTTGAAACTACTGTAAAGGAGAAACCTGAAGCAGAAAACTAGCCACTCACTACCTGGTCAAAAAGGTCAAGCACTCTCACCATGGATGACCATGGATTCCATTAGAAATAAAGATGTTAAATCCCTTGGAAGGGGCCTAAAAGTTACCCCCCAAATAAATGAGATAATAATTTCTATTAATTGACTTTGGATTTCTAAAAAAAATTGTCTAGGAAATTGGGAACCCCATAGTGTAGCTCTTCAACAAATAGTATCTTGAAAACTACACATTCATGTTGATTTGTCCCTGGGTAGTGTCCTTTTAATGACCTATTCTCTTACTGTCACCTTTAAAATATATAAAAATCATAAATAGGGTGGCCTAGAACTAAATATTTATATATAAGGCCTCCTTGAAATCCTTCTCCCTTGAATCCTCGTTAGGAAATAGGTCTGAATGATAATAGGAAAAGATCCTGAAATGGATCTCAAAATCCAACATGTTGAAACTCCCCTTTGGATGGTAATAGATTTAGGAATATGGTTTCATTTATGGTCTAAGAAATAAACTCATATTGATACTATTCTTATATCTTCTTCTATAAAATAGCTAAATAATCTTGATCCCAATGAAAAGGAAAAACAGCTTCTTAGATTCCCCATATAGCATCACCACCACCAATAAAACCTATTTCTCCTTTAATGAATGGATCAAACTGAATTTTATACCTACCCCTTCCAACCAATATTGTTCCATTTAATTAGAGATAAATCCCTCATACATTTTTTGGATCTATCACCAGAACTCTCTGAGTCTCCTCGTCATTTACCACAACTCTATAATGATCTGCTAAAACGTCCTTTTAAACATATTCGGCTTGAACATGATAGAGGTTTCAACTTAGATACATAAAAAACAAAAAAAAACATAGGGACTATTAAAATATAGAATATGGATATTTAAGATTAATTAATTAATTTTGCTTCAGAATAATAACATGGTTTACCCATTTCAAATATAGGCACAAACAATAATGATGCATGATCCTTTCATAGGTCTCTACCCTACATCCAACATCACTTCACTTAGTATTATCAATAAACATAATGTTCCTCAATTTATATCATAGGGTCTCTAAATACTAATGTCTTAGTAGGTCTCCCATGTTTACATCACATACTGAGCTCAACTGACACTATTTTCAAACTAACTCATGTATTCCTCAACAGTTCAAACCTCTAAACTTCATCCTATCCCAAAACCTGAACCTTTGATACCACTTTTTCATTACCAATCCCCAAAAAGAAACCCCTATTGTGTCATAAATGTGAGAAGTTATATATTAATTCTTGAATATCACCTCTAATAGGCCATGGGTTGGTGATAAGTACCAATGGTATATCATATAAACAAATGGGAGGAATTAACCTCTAAGAAGAATGAGGAATGAGAGATATTATCAAACCACCTAATAAATCCCAATGAAGAAAAAGAATAAAAGATACCAATGTAAGGACCCAGAAATTTCAAGGAAATTTTTTTCTTAATTTCTTTGGAATTTTACGAGTGCCCAGTTTCTGACGGCACCTGATTCTGAGGCCCGGTGTGCCGGGAATCAATTTCTGAAGTTTGTCTCGGGTATGTTTAGTGAATGAACGAGCGGGTTTTTCTATCTTTTGAACCGTTGATCAGAATTGAAATCCGAGGGCACCAATGAACTCGCAGCATCGGTAAGTGCTTAAGGGGACCTTAAGCGCAGTTGCGTTTTGTTGCATGAGGTGGTTAATTTTTGGGGATTGGATAAGTCTTAAATAAATTGTAGTGTTACAATTTATTTTATGTGGAAGTTAATTTCTCCAGAGAGATGTTGTATGTGGACCCACACCCCCACCTAACTTCCCATGAGAGGGTATGACCAAGGGTGGTGGGGTCCACACAAAACCCCAACCATTCACCTTCCCTTTATCTCCCATAAACTTTCCCCCATTTAAACCCCTTGTAATTAATGTATAACCCCTCACTTTTTGAATTTTAAATTAACCCTTCACCTTTTTCTCTCTCTAATTAATTATTCCTACCCATGATAAGTTAATCAGGTGATTCACTTAATTAATTTATTTTGAGTGTTGAAATTAATTAGTTTTGCATGGCTCTTCTTTAAGATGAGAGAGATCTATTCTAAATATTTACCTTAGAAAATATTTTGTGGGGAAACCTCTGGAGAATTAAAAGAACACCACTCTTCCCTCGACGAAGAATAACTCTGGTGAAGAACACTCCATGGCATGAAGAATGCTCCACGACCTGAAGGACATGAAGTAATTACTTTAAACTTCTTCTTCCTCTGCAGCAAGGGAGGAGACATCGACGTGGAAAACTTTCCAACGACCATCGTCACCATCACCTGTTACCTTGCGACAACGTCAACGAACCGACGTCCTTTTCCCTTTCGTGATATCGTCAACGAAAGACGAATGACACGAGGTAGGGGATTAATTTGAGAACGATATTATTCCCATGGTTGTTTCTTTCTAAAAAAAAGAACACGGATCAAATCATCATTAAGTTGATCTGCGAATGTTTTATTTTAATTGCGGGTTGGGAATATTGGTATGCTTCAATTTATTTTAGAGATTGTGGAATGATTTGATTTAATTTTATTTAAATAAAATTGAATGTTTTCTCTTTATAAAACCCTGTTTAATCTTACCCATTGATAACACCTAACACGGAGGGCGCGGGCCGAACAAACACAGCCCGACAACCCTCCGCATATTGTTTGTTGATGTGCGGATTGACGGGCAATGACGAAACGGGCCACAATGGCGATTTGAAGTCTCCATAGTGAAGTTAGGGTCCCGTAGTGACCTTAGGCGCAAACGGCGGGTGAAACGGACCACCCGTGTGCATCCGGTGTTCCACGGAATGCGGCGGCGGCGCGCCGCCGGAGAAGACCGCCGTGGTGGACTGGAATGACAAAGCTATTCTTAATTTTGGGGGGCGCGACATTAAAGTCGTGCCGGTTCACCGTCAACCGGGGGGAACAGCACCCCCCCCCCCCCACTCCGCGTTGGCTCGACCAGCTGGCTGAGCGTCAACCGGCGGGGCTGGGCCGCCCGCGCCAGGCCGGGCTGTCAGCGTTGGGTCGGGCTGCCAGCGCCGGGCCGGGCCACACCAGCTGGGCCGGACCCGGATCCGGGTCGGTTCGACCCGGTTCGGCCAACCCAGGGTGTATTGGGCCGGGTTGGACCGGGCCCAGACCCCCTATTTCCGGACCGTTTTCTCCTAAACGGTTATAACATGTGTTGTGGACCTCCGATCGACGCACTGTTAGTTTCGCATGATTCCTTGGATCGAGACGGTCGTTTCGGTATATTACACTCGATGTTTCGGCGAAGTATGGGTATGGCCGGATTGGTTCGAACCCGAAACCAATCGGGCCCTCGGAGCGGAAACAGTTATAACTTGAGTTCTAGATGTCCAATTGATGTGTCGTCGACTTTGTTGGATTACTCTTGATGAGACGGTTCTTTTGGTATAATACACCTGTGGTTTGGATGCAGTTGGAATATAGCCAGGTTGGATTGTACCCGAAATCCAACTGGGCCCCTGGAACGGAAAAGCCGATAACTTTCAGACCGGACGTCTGTTTGAAAAACCGTCAGTGGCATTGGTAATCACATTGAGAAACATTCTCTATGAGTATACCCTATGATATTTCGGGGTACATTTGAGATATGTCCGGGTTGGTTCGTACACGAAACCAACCGGGTCCCCGAGACTAAAAGGCTAATAACTCACAGACTGGGCGTCTGATTGACGCGCCGTCTTTTGTGTTGAGACCCCTATGATGTGGCGGTCCTTTGAGATACTTATTCGTGGAACTTTGTGATACTTGGAGTATCGAACTGTAGCTCGTGGAGCGGAACCTCCCAGAGACGAGCGTACAGAGTACGGAGACCGTGTAGCTGACTGAGACCTGATGATTTTTTGTCTGATTCGAGTCAGAGTGACTTGTATAGTCCAGTGGGGAGCACTACTGTGTTTGGGTGGAGGACCCACGGCGGGGAGCACTACTGTGTTTGGGTGGCAGACCCGTGGTACTTGACAGAAGGAGTACCTTTGTAGGCTATTAGGGGGTGGGGGGCACTCCCGTGTTTGGGTGGCAGACCCCAGCGGGGAGCACTACTGTGTTTGGGTGGCTGACCCACAGTACTCGACAGGAGGAGTTCCTTAGCAGTCCAAGGTTAGTGAGCAGCGCCTCAGAGTCATGACAGGATCAGTGTACTCGACAGAGGAGGACCTCTTCAGCAGTTGCAGTTTTGTTAATGAAAATCCTGGTTTGAGTTGAGTCAATGACCATTGTGTTTTCCTCATGATTGAGATGGGTTACTTGATAACTTAGTTATATGTATGGGAATATACCTAAGTAGTGGTTATACGATGATTTCATATCTATGTGATCCTCTTGATTGAGATGGGTTACTTGATAACTTAGGTATAAGTATGGGCTTATACCTAAGTAAGGGTTATCTGTTTAGATCCTGCTTTGTGGTTATCCTTTTTGGGTTAGTGAGACCATGAGGGTCTCAGGGTCCCTACTAAGTATCGTTATACTCACCCCTGCACGGGCTATGCCCGCACCTCGTTGTGTTGGATGCAGACGACGAACAGCACAGACGGAGGCCGAGTGTTCGAGGACTGGACGGTACCCGGAGGTGGACCTCACAACGAGGCAGTAACCGGGGGTGGTCCTCACGACGAGTCAGTATCCGGAGGTGGACTTCACGACGAGACGGTACTCAGAGGAGGTTGACGGGCAAGAGCATTGAGGAGGCTATCTGTACCTACCCTTCAGGTAGGATCTGTGGTGGATGATCCAGGAGATGTTCTATTTGTACCTACCCTTCATGTAGGATTCGTGGTGGACAACCCAGGAGCTACTTCTATTATTCCAGCTTCTTGTCTTTTCTATTGTACTTTTGTTCAGTTGTAGCTGTACTTTTCAGTTGGGTTTGTATTCTGGCCCATTTACTTTTCAGCACTTTCTTTTGTACTTAGTGTTTTCTTCCGCTTGTACTCTGTTGTGTTGTTTACTTTTATAAAGGCAATTCCTTCCCTTTTTTATTGGGATTTATGCCTTTGGTGCTAGTCACCAGCCCCTAGCCTATGGAAGGCTGGCTTGGGGTAGTCAAGACACGACCCTCAAGGACGGGTCGTGACAAATTGGTATTAGAGGAGTCGGTTCTACCGCAGAAATTATGACTCTGATATTTCTTTTCTGTGAAGAAATAATGTTAAAGGTACTAAGTGTGGTCTTTAGTTTAGGGATTCTAGTGTTGGTGCGGGCAGCCGATGTATCCATACACCAGGACCCTGACTACTAATTTCCGACTCAGTGCAAAAAAACACTGATTTCGTGTGTGTTTCCAGAAGTTTCTTTAAAATTAGCTCAAACCAGGTCAGCTCACCAGGTATAATCATTTGACCGGGTCATGACTGTTTCTTTTAGGATGTCTTCACCTAGCCAGACAACGTGGGTACCGAGTGGGGAGTGCGATGATAGCCCACTGAGTAGCGAGGCCTCAGTACATGGACCTCCACCAGTTGAGACACCATCAGAGTGTTCACACCGCTTGAGCACGATGCACGAGTTCCAGCGTCATAGGCCTCTGACGTTTCAATGCGAGTCAGATTTTCAGACGGCTGGGCACTGGTTGGAGTTTGTAGCACGAGCTCTCTACACAGCTGGGACACCCGCAGACTTGAAGGTGTACCTATCTGTTAGCCTCTTCCAGGGAGTAGCTAAGTGATGGTGGAGCCACATGTTCCAGTTTTTCAATGAGATGAACTTCACCTAGGAATACTTCGAGACCTTCTTCAGGGTGGACTTTATACCAGTGACTCTACACACTGAGCATGCTCAGGAGCTACTGCCTTTTACGCAGGATTTTCCATCAGCAGCCGAATCATCTATGGGCAGTAGACAGATGATGCAGAGGTCCAAGAGGACCAGACCAGCAGGTGGGCGGCCTTGGGTTATAGGATCGGTAGTGCGGGGCTCCCGGGGTGGAGTCAGAGCCAGGCGTTCCAGAAACGTATAGTGTTTCTTCTGCAGTAGGAAGGGTCACATGGCATGTGACTGTCTGACTCCCCGCACAGTTGATCCACAAGCATTGGAGGAGCCACCGAGACCGAAGCAGCAGCAGGTTCTTGAGCAACAGTCGAGCGGTGGACAAGGCAGTAGAGCTCAGGAAGCAGGTGTACAGGAGAAGAACTAGTGGATTCCTTTTGTTCTTGGTACTTCAAGTTCCATGTTGCTGTTGTATTTGTGTCTTTATACTTTGATCTACAGTAATAAAAGACACTTATCTTTTTTATGTTTAATTTTCTATCCTTTTGTTTGGTTGATACTGAGAGGTCCCGGTTAAAACTGTTGACTTGACCCTCACTTTATAGATTTATACTAAAGGAGACCCAGTGACCTCACAACTGATGCCGACAGTGTTACTTGACCCTTGGATGCGAGAGTGATGGTTGGATCTCTTGGTAGTAAATTTGAGGCCTTACGACGTTGTCCATTAAATGAATGCATCATTCATGTTAGGATTGACTGTATTAGGCAAATAATGTGGTTCATCCAGGGGATGAGACCAGATTTCTATTTTTCGGAAAAGGAGAAATCTTAGCAGCTCATACAGATCGTAGGCGAAGAAGGGTGGTCATTGACCGACTTACCACGTCGGCAAAAATCCTACCAACCAAAGATGGTACGAGCTATGACGAAGAAGGTGCAGATCATCCAGGAGCGGATGAAGACTGCATAGTGCAGTAAGAAATAGGAAACTAGGGCCAGACTCATAGACTCGGGCGTGTAAAATGTTTCAAGAAGAAGAAGCTTCAAGGAAAGATTAATCTTCCGAGCAGTGGAAGTGGGAAACAAAGCTAGGAGAGCAGTGTGTGGTGGTGTATATTTCGACATGTTACAACCTCCCGCCTTTGTTGTCCCCGCCAGGCTCAGGGAGCTGGAGGGCAGGGGAAGAGAGCGGCTACATGCAGTCAAGGATTGTGACCCAATAGCTCTAAGAAATATTCGAGGGATAGTATGTGTCCACTTCTAGATACGGTTACAACAGACCTTGATAAGAATCATTCCTTTCTTCCACGAATCTTGTCCCAGACCTAGAGTTTCCGGCAAGCTGTTTACTTGACCCTCACATCTGCAGATACCTTTGGGAGGAGACTCGATAATCACACTTACCCCGACAGTGTGATCAGACCCTCGAGGTGAGAGTTTCAGTTGGATTCTCTTGGTGGCAGCGTCGAGGCCTTACGACTGTGGTCTGGGTATGGATTGTATTAACAGTTCATACCTAGATTGACTATATTAGGAAAAAAGGTTGTGGTTTATCTAAAAAATTGGGATAAGTTTTCCTAGGTTGGCGAAAAGGAAACCCCAGGCATCACAGGATAAACTCATGCACAGGAGGGTGAATTCGATCACTATTGAGTCATTCAACCTTATCCTAATGGCAGAAAGAGTTTTGAGTTTCAGTTATAATCAGAAAATGGAGGCCTCTAGAGTCCGAGGATGGTGACAACGTCCTTATACGGGTCTCATCTCGATGAGGTTTATAGAGATGTGGCCAAGGTGACAAGTTATCTCTGAGGTTCAATGGATCTTTCTTAGTTCTCAGCAGGGTAGGTGAGGTGGTTTATCACTTGACCTTTTCACCTCAGTTGCACCGGGTGCATGATGTCATCCACGTATCTCAGTTGAGGAGATACGTGCACGATCCTTCACACATTATCGACCACAAGGAGTTGGATGTCGATGACAGGGCGACATGCACGAAGGTTCCAGTGGAGATCGGGGATCGATAGGATCGGTTCCTATGTGTATGGTCGATTCCTCAGGTGCGCTTTCACTGGTATCACAAGAACCTCCAGGAGAGCACATGGGAGCGGAAGGCTCAGATGTGTGCTCAGTACCACTTTGTTTTCCTTAGTGTGTGTTGAAGCTTTATGGGGACGTAAAGCCCTGAGGTGGGAGTAATGTAAAGACCCGGAAATTTAAAGGAAATTTTTTTCTTAATTTCTTTGGAATTTTACGAGTCCCTAGTTTCTAACGGCACCTGATTCTGAGGCCTTGTGTGCCCGGAATCAATTTACGAAGTTTGGCTCGTATACGTTCAGTGAACGAACGAGTAGGTTTTTCTATATTTTTAAACGGTGCTCGAAATTGAAATATGAGGGCACCGATGAACTCGCAGCGCTGGTAATTTCTTAAGGGGACCTTAAGAGCAGTTGCGTTTTGTCGCATGAGGTGGTTAATTTTTTGGGATTGGATAAGTCTTAAATAAATTTTAGTGTTACAATTTATTTTATTTGGAAGTTATTTTTTCCATAGAGAAGTTGGAGTTGGGGCCATACCTCACCCAACATTCCATGAGAGGGTATGACTAAGGGTGGTGGGGTCCACATGAAACCCCAACCCTTCACCTTCCCTTTAACTCCCACAAACTTTCCCCCATTTAAACCCCTTGTAATTAATGTATAACCCCTCACTTTTTGAATTTTAAATTAACCCTTCACCTTATCCTCTCTCTAATTAATTATTCCAACCCATGATAAGTTAATTAGGTGATTCAATTAATTAATTTATTTTGAGTGTTGAAATTAATTAGTTTTGCATGGCTCTTCTTTAAGATGGGAGAGATCTATTTTAAATATTTTCCTTAGCAAATATTTTGTGGGGAAACCTCTGGAGAATTGGAAGAACACCACTCTTCCCTCAATGAAGAATAACTCCGGCGAAGAACACTCCATGGCACGAAGAACGCTCCATGACCCGAAGGACGTGAAGTAATTACTTCAAACTTCTTCTTCCTCTACAGCAAGGGAGGAGACATCGATGTGGAAAACTTTCCAACGACCATCGTCACCATCACCTCTTACCTTGCGACGATGTCAACGAACCGACATCCTTTTCCCTTTCACGATATCGTAAATTAATGAAGAAAGACACGGGGTAGGGGATTAATTTGAGAATGATATTATTCTCATGGTTGTTTCCTTCTAAAACAAAGAACACGGATCAACTCATCATTAAGTTGATCCGTGAATGTTTTATTTTAATTACGGGTTTGGAATATTAGTATTCTTCAATTTATTTAAGAGATTGTGGAATGATTTGATTCAATTTTATTTAAATAAAATTGAATGTTTTTTCTTTATAAAACCCTATTTAATTTTGCCAATTGATAACACCTAACGCTGAGGGAGTGGGCCGAACAAACATGGCCCGACAACCCTCCACAGATTGTTTGTTGATGTGCGGATTGACGGGCAACGACTAAACAAGTCGAAATGGAGATTTGAAGTCTCCGAAGTGAAGTTAGGGTCCCGTAGTGACCTTAGGCATAGATGGTGGGTGAAACGGACCATTGGTGCGCGTCCGGTGGTCCGCAGAAAGCGGCGGCGGCGCGCCACCGGAGAAGACCGCCGCGGCTGAGCTGTGACGGACCAGAACGACAAAACCATTCCGGATTTGGGGGGGGCGGATTTAAAGCCGCGCCGGTTCACCGTCAACCGGGGGGGACAGAGCCCCCCCACTCCGCATCCTCTTGGCCACGCTGGCCGAGCCTCAACCTACCGGGCCGGGACGCCTGTGTCGGGTCAGTCCGCCTATGCCGGGCCGGGCCGCCTGCGCCGGGCCGGGCCGTTAGTGCCCGGTCGGGCCGCCACCGCCAGGACGGGCCGCGCTAGCCGGGCCCGGCCGCGCCCAACCGGGCCGGACCTGGACCTGGGTCAGGTTAACCCGGTTCGGGCCGACCCAGGGGGTATTGGGCCGGGTTGGACCAGGCCCAGACCCCCTATTTCCGGACCATTTTCGCTTAAACGGTCATAACTTGAGTTGTGGACCTCCGATCGATGCACCGTAAGTTATGTAGGATTTTGGGGATCAAGACGGTCTATTCGGTATATTAAAATTGATGTTTCGTCGAATTATGGGTACGGCCGGGTTTGTTCGAACTCGAAACCAACCGGGCCCTCGGAGCGGAAACGGTTATAACTTGAGTTCCGAATGTCCGATTGACATGATGTTGACTTTGTTGGATTCATCTTGATGAGAAGGTTCTTTTGGTATACTTCACCTTTGGTGTGGATGCAGTTGGAATATGGACATGTTGGATTGTACCTGAAATCCAACCGGGCCCCTGGAACGGAAAAGCCGATAACTTTCAGACCGGACGTCCGTTTGATGAACCGTCAGTGGTGTTGCTAATCATGTTGAGAAACTGTCCCTATGAGTATACCCTATGAGAGTTCGGGGTACAGTTGAGATATGGCCGGGTTGGTTCGTACACGAAACCAACCGGGTCCCCGGGACTAAAATGATAATAACTCACAGATCGGGCGTCCGATTGACGCGATGTCTGTTGTATTGAGACCCCTATAACGAGTTGGTTCTTTGAGATACTTCTTCGTGGGACTTTGTGATACTTGGAGTATAGAACTGTATCTTTTGGAGCGGACCCTCCTGAAGACGAGCATACGGAGTACGGAGATCGTGTAGTTGGCTGAGACCTGATGATTGCTTGTCTGATTCCAGTCGGAGTGATTTGTATAGTACAATGGGGAGAACTACTCTGTTTGGGTGGCAGACTCACGGCGGGGAGCACTACTGTGTTTGGGTGGCAGACCCGTGGTACTCGACAGAAGGAGTACCTCTGCAGGCTATTAGGGGGGTGCACTACTATGTTTGGGTGGCAGACCCCGGCGGAGAGCACTACTGTGTTTGGGTGGCTGACCCGCGGTACTCGACAGGAGGAGTACCTCAGCAGTCTAAGGTTAGTGAGAAGCGCCTCGGAGTCGTGACATGATCAGTGTACTCAAAAGAAGAGGATCTCTTCAGCAGTTGTGGTTTTGTTAATGAAAATCCTTGTTTGAGCTGAGTCAATGACCTTTGTGTTTTCCTCATGATTGAGATGGGTTACTTGATAACTTAGGTATATGTATGGGCATATACCTAAGTAGTGGTTATCCGTTGATTTCATATCTGTGTGATACCACTTGATTGAGATGGGTTACTTGATAAATTAGGTATAAGTATGGGCTTATACCTAAGTAAGGGTTATCTGTTTAGATCCTGCTTTGTGGTTATCCTTGTTGGATTAGTGAGACCTTGAGGGTCTTGGGGTCCCTACTGAGTATCGTTATACTCACCCATGCATGGGCTATGCCTGCACCTCGTTGTGTTGGATGAAAAAGACGGACAGTGCCGATGGAGGCCGAGTGTTCGAGGACTGGACGGTACCCGGAGGTGGACCTCACAACGAGTCAGTAATCGGAGGTGTACCTCACGACGAGTCAGTATCCGTAGGTGGACTTTACGACGAGGCAGTACTCAAAGGAGGTTGACAGGTGAGATCTTTGAGGAGGCTATCTGTACCTACCCTTCAGGTAGGATCCGTGGTGGATGATCCAGGAGCTGCCCTATCTATACCTACCCTTCAGGTAGGATTCGAGGTGGACGACCCAGGAGCTACTTCTATTCTTCTAGATACTTGTCTTTTCTGTTGTACTTTCATTTAGTTGTAGTTGTACTTTTCAGTTGGGTTTGTATTCTGGCCCATTTACTTTTCAACACTTTATTTTTTTACTTAGTGTTTGCTTCCGCTTGTACTCTGTTGTGTTGTTTACTTTTATAAAGAAAATGTCTTACCTTTTTTATTGGGATTTACGCCTTTGGTGCTAGTCGCCAGCCCCTGGCCTTTGGAAGGCAGGCTTGGGGTAGTCACAGAACGGGCCCCGAGGATGGGTCGTGACAACCAATATATGCATGTAATGTCATATAACTGAGCAATTAAAAAATAAACTAAATTACCAAAAATTAAACCCTTGACAGTAACCTCAAAGCCCAAAAAACTCCGGAACAACTCAAAGATCTAGTAATATCCATACCATTCAGAAAATAAAACCTGTAACCCTATAAAATAGTGTGTATATATATAGTGTGATAATAAAATGTATAGTATATAATATCCTCCTCATTTCCTCTTATAACAAATATAAACAAAGCATATTAAATCCCAATGAATTAATAAGTGAAGATAACTCATCACCTAATCATGTATGGAAATTTCCCACCCTCACCATAGATCTATCCCCAAATATCACATAAAACTAATAGTATAATATCTAACATAATATTAAAATAAGTTACCCCATGACCACTTCACCACTAGTTTCCCTCTCTTCCCCAACATCACGTATCCTGAACCATCACTATCCAAATATTATCTTTCCTGGAAGCACTTGGGAAAATGTAAAATACAATTCACCCCATGCATCACATCATCTTATTATTAACACGTATCATGAACCACATGAATCATATCATCCCATCATTAACATACACATCTCTAGATCTTAAAAAAGTAGTTTTTTAGCTATGCTATCCTATACGAAATGTATTATACCTCAATATATCACAAAACACACACAATATACCTATAATAATCCTTAGGATACAATATCTGAAGACAAATGTGTCTAAAAATAACCACAATACATTACATCCATATACATACAAATATGGTAAAGATAAATACTGTACATACCAACACATAGTATTACCCAAATAAGAGAATGGCGAAAGAGGGTGTAGTCAAGCATCCATTCGTCTCTAACCTAGATGTTGAGGAAAACAACATCCTAAAGTCCACTGGGTGTTAGTCTCACTACCAACATGGGTGAGGTAGCATATAAAAACAAATTACATAAAAAAGTATATATATATATATACACCTCATAACCACATTATACTCATAAACCCATCGTTAGCATCATCTATATCAATCACCTATTTTACACATGGTTGTCACTACTAAGTACTAGGTATCTTATAAGAACCCAATTATTTCAAGAAACTTAAATTTATTTATTCCCATTAAATATTTCATAATTCATTTGTTAAATTGTTAGATATAAAATAATATTATTCCATTCTAATTTTATGTATATTAGAAACTGATTCCCATAATGTCTAGGAATAAACCAATTGATCTCACAGTTTTTCAAGAGTAATCCTCATTCAATATTCCATACCAGCACCAACCCCATGGGATAAAATATTTACTATTCTAATTCATTATCATTCTATAATTATAGGTTCTCTAGGAATCATCTTAACCTACCATAAAAGATGTATAATCATGAAAAACTAGATGCATTATGAAGTGGGGAATATAATATAGGAAAAACGAAATAAGGTTATCTGACCACTTTTAAGAATATTCATGACCATTTAATAATCCCATCTTTCAGTATAATGTTAATGGTAAATCTCATCTTCAACCCATTCCATTAGTCCTATTTCCATCCTGGACACCACCATGCATATCACCATGAATCCTTCCATCACAGGCATCAACCGCTACCATTATAATCTCACATTATTTCATATAGTATGGATCACATACAATGAAATCATGTAAGGAAGTAATAAAATTATAAATATTCAATAGGGATTATAGGTCGTAAAACAAGAAATATAGCCTTCACAAGAAAAAGGTATTTATATGAATAAATCAAATAAACTTTCAAATAAAAAAAATTATTTATTGTCTTCAATTAACTGATTCATTTTTACTTGTTACAAATATTTTTAACATGAATCTTAAGCTATGAAGAGTTATGAATTCTTAAAACTTGATTTCAAGAATCACTTCTAGTTTCATTAAACTATATGGACAAACAATTCAATTAAAAATCCTCTTTATTATTTATCCAACAGTAATTACCTGCTTTACATTCTTTATCCAATTTCCAAGAATACCTAACATGAAAAATATGAGAAGAAACATATATAAGTCAATATATAGAAAATCAAGAGGCAAAACATTAACACGAAATAAAAAAATATTATCTCATAACAACCAAAACCAATTATTATTTGTTTTGGTTTAATATTCATTAAGGTTCATTCCACAATTTACCAACGAGATAAAGAATCCTAACTTTATGGTTTCACATAAAACAGGTGAATAAATGAATCTAATACATCAACAATTAAAATGTTATTCAAATGAGAATGGAACAACAATACAGATCTCTAATCACCTCTCCAACAAATAATCTATAGTACTCACATGATTTCATTCCAAAACCATACCAATATACATCCATAGAATTCCATAAGAATGAGAGAGATCAAAAACCACAAAATGGAAAGGTAAAATTAGAGAAACTAGATTTAAATGGGAAAACACTCAAGAAAAAGAGGAAACTCACCTCATATCACTAAAGGTATGAAATGATTTATAGGAACTCTTCTATATGATCTTTCATAGTGTGAATGGGTCATTCATGTTAAGAATGGACAGAGTTTAAAACCCACTAAAAATTCATTTCCCAAATCCTACAAACCAGGGATTAATTCATAATTTTAAATACACATCTAAATCATGAGTTTTTTATTACATACTCAAGTAATATGACTCCTCATACACTCATATCATGAACCAGTGGTTCATTTCATTAACTAAACCCAAAAATGTATCCTCACTCAAGCTATAGACTTCTATTCTAACCCAAAAATGACTCTCTCACATCATGAATAACACTTTATGCTATGAATTCCTCATGATTATATATTTTATTTCCCAAAATCTACCAAAATTACTCCAAGATTCCAACAAGCACCATGGTCTTCAAAAAATTATAATTGAATGGGATAAAAGGATCAAGGCCCTTTATAGAAAATGAGCATAAATAGAATCTTAGGGAAAAAAATTTCTACCAAAGAATACGTTTTTAGGGGTACTGTTGGTGTTGTGGTGTGAATATTTATAATGTATAAAATTTAAAATATAATATGTTTTTTTCTCTTTATAGGATATTATTATACAACAAGGGGGGATAAAAATAGCACATGAAGAATAGTTCCATGCATTAGTAGTGTGAAAATAACTTTCATATGAGAAAATAGTTTTGTATATATGTAAGAAACATGTGGTAGTTGTGGTGATGATGGAGATATATCTAATGAATGTGTTTTATGTACACCTAAAAAATATATTAATTGTAAAAAAACTAAAAAAAAATGAATCCAGATTAGTAGGTTGATGTTGTAGTTGTTTCTTTTAAACCATACAAAACTGTGAATCCATGGATTATAGATAATGGCTGATCTTCCCACATATCAAGAGATTATAGAAAACCAAATTATTTTGAGAAGTCTAAATTAGGGGATGTTTCATTTGTTAATTATAACACTCTTTAAATTAAAGTTACTATAATTAGTAAAATTAGGGTGAATCAGATTAGTCCTAAAAATGTGTTATTTGTTGATTGAATAAAGAATAACCTACCAAGTGTTTCATAAATTTATGATGATGTTAATGATGTGATATTAATTAAAAATGGATAACTTATAATGACTTTGAAATTCGAAGATATTATCTCCAAGAGGGTAATAACTCAAGAATTTGTTTCAAATAGGAGATGCAAGATGAAATTGTTACTTGAGTTCAGAAGATGAAAATAGCTTATGGAATAGACAACTTAATTATCATGGATAAAGGAAAATGAGAAAGTTAATCAAATAATAGGAATTTGGAAACATTCCTATGTTTAAAGAATACCCTAACATGGTTTTAATAATAGAAAAAAAACTAAAATCATTGAGAAAACACAAAGGAGTTGATATTCAAATAGAGAAACCATTGGAGCTGATACACACTGATGTATATTCTCCAATGATAAATAAGTAACCAAGTACAGAAAGGTATTTCATAATTTTCATTTTTAAATTTTAAAAATTACATGTATCATGTTAACTTACCACAAAACGCTATATCTTGGGAGATTTAAAGTCATCTGAAGTCCTATTAAAAAATCAATAGGTTTTTCTTTTAAGAGGTTGAGATAAAATAATGTTGCACAGTATATCAATAGAAAATTCTCAAATTACTTAGAAAAAAATCCTATCAAACCTGATTTCAGTGCTCTATACACCCCTAAATAAAATGTGGTATCTAAAAAAATATAATTCTTCTTATTATTCCCATCACTATGATTACTAAACATGATACATCAAGATTTATTGGTTATATACAACCAAAATAGATATAATTCTTCAAAATAGATGCCTATTGAGGCCCAAATATAACATGTATCCCTATGAAATTTTGTTTAAGGATTTAAGTGTAAGAGATTTTAGTGTTTTTTTTCTAGTTATTACTTGATCAAACTAAATAGAAGAGACGGAAGAAAGTTTCTTTGTAAAAATAAATGAAATAATATTCCTTAGATATAACCCAAATAATTGATCCTATATATGTTACAATAAAAATACTAATAATAGTGTTTACTTGGATGATGTTATTATTTATGAAAATTAGGAATATATTAAGAACCCTAATATGATATATAGTAAATATGATTGTATTATTGTTGGTTTAGCATAAGTAAATGAAGATACATTATAGCATTAGGAAGATTATATAGATTTTTCATATACTAATGATAAGAGGGGGGGTGTAATCTAAAGGTTCAGGTTTATTGAATAATATGTATGTATACACTAAAAATATAATTGGTCACAAAAATATGGGTGTTTATAAATTGATAAAATTTATATAAACCAATCATACTAGTTTTATTTTGAGAATTAATCCCAAAAATGTTGAAAAATATTTTCAACATAAGGATTTGATCAATGAAATGAATAATGAACTAGATCAAATTGATAAAAATAATACATAGGAACTTTTTCTAATAACTAATGATAAAAATATTATTGGAACAATGTGGGTTTTAGAAAAAAGATAAATATTAATTGATATATTTCTATAATTTTTTTAGGACCTTTATAGGTTACACTGAAATTGATGGTATTTATTTTAATCACACATTTTTCAATTATCAAGGCTTTAAATAATCATAATCATTATATAAATTACTAATCAAATAAACTATAAAAAAATTTAGATGTAAATAATGTTTGGATATCTTTATAGTAAACTCAATGTGAAAGTTTATTTGGATAAGTCCAAGGGATTTTAATTTATTGATGATATAACCATATTTAATTAATTAAATAAGTATCTCTATATTCTAAAACAATATCCTAGTTGTAACGACCCAATGTTTTTAATGGAAATTTCCCTTCTTATAAATATGTCATAAAATAACATGAAAACACAACATAATGAACTAATAAGTGCTAAGTGGCCTTTAAACATAAGTTTGTCACTTCTGTGTTTGGAATTTCGAAAATTTCATATACATGGTTGCAATCAGTAAGTTATTTGGAGTCCGATAAGAAAAACTTATTTTTCGGTGAATAATAACCTACCCTTATGAATAGTAAAATACCCTTATGAAATAGTGAAATACCCTAATTAATAGTAACCTTACCTATGATAGTCATAAAATAATATTCAAGTAAAATTATGATGTACCTATATTTTAGAATAAGTAAATGAATGTTTTAAAATTGGTTTTTAATAATAAATTATGATTTTAATTAAATATAAAATTAATCATATTTAGAAAATTATTTTTGAAAAATGGAATTAATTTTTGGATTCTACATATTGAAAAATGTTTAGGGTGATTTTTTGGGATTTTTCTAAAATACTTGAATTTTCGATGAATAGTATAATCAGATAATTCACAATAAATGCTAAATAAAGGATTAATTGGGTCATTGATGATGATATGCTGATGTAAGCCCATTTAGTTCGAAGTAACATTCATTTATTACTATTATTGGTCATAGAATACTTACTATTATTTGTCTTGTGAGGAAATAATAAACTAATGATTAAAAAATTATGAAAACCCTTCACTCCTCCACTATAACCCCTCTCACTCCCACTTATCTTCACTCCTCTCAAGCATTGTGACTTGCCAATATTCTACACAAATATATCCCCAAGATCCTCCCCCACGTCCAAAAGCACCTATCCTCTTCAAAATACCAAAACCTTTCCTCTTAAGAGGTTCTCAAAGGAGGAAATCTCAAGAGGTAAATTCCTCTTTCCAATTCCTTCTTTTCTTTTAAGTTCTTTTCTTTTTGTTTCATTCCTCACCTCCCTTCACCCAAATGTTATGACAACTCCAGTAATAAAAATTTAATGTAATTTTTGTATTCTAATGTGATATTTCATTATACTCTCTCCTTTCCCCACCTTTTATTTTAAAGAAATGAAGCACCGTTTGAGATGTGATAATTTAGCACATTCAAGGACAACAATTTATCAATTTATATTATCATCATCAAATCTGGTCAAGAAACCATTTTTGTTATGGTTTAACCAGAATATATATATTTATATATCCTATTTTTATTCTGTAATATTTTTTTACAAATAGTATTAAGTTATAATGCAAAATATGTTCTTTGTAATCAAACCCACCAATTAACAAAAACAGTTGTCACTTTGGTTTTATATAATAATTTGACTTCACTATAAGAAACCAAATTAATTTTAAAACCATGAAATCCCCTATATGTTCACTAATATCATATAACTTCATTTCTGAACAACCAATTCCATCTTTCATGTTTATATGAACTTGAATATAAGTGAATTGATCTTTTAAAACCAAGTAAAAAACGAGCCCGAACAATGAAATTGAACCTCATAACCAATCAAAATGGTTATGAATGAACATAAAATGATTATAATAAACTAATAACATATATAATGGGTTCTTTAAATATTAATTAATAAAAATAATTTTTTTATTCAGGTATTTAATAATAAGTGGAGAACACCAACAGATTTAAGGTAAGGGAACCTCTCTTTTTCACTCTTAATCAAGAATGTTCTCTATGATATGATTTTTTTGTATAATAACAAGTTATGAAATATGTTTTATCACCTCACCCATAATTCCATAATGATTAAAGTGATGATAAATTCCTTATCTCTCTCATCAATCCCTCTTAGTTACACATGATACCACGATGATAAACCGTAATGGATTTGACCTGAACTTCCTTTACTCCTTCTGGTTGATCTATCTTTCTTTTTACCAAAATGTAGTTGTATTTTATTTTTATGTTAAACTTATACATTATGTTTATATGCTCCAAAATCATTTTCCAATATCCATCTCTCATTCTCTTTCAGGGATATATATTCTTTTAAGTGAATCCATCCTCGATACTTCCCAATAAGCACACTCGTTTTAAAGGAACTTCCTGAATTTTTACCCAATTTCAAGTGCACTATATCCTCTGTTTTAAGACACCATTTTATTTATAAAATCATTATTTTTATTATGAAAACCTTCTTGGTTCAATTCTGGTTTTATATAAAATAATGTCCTCTTTACTATTTTAAAATCTCTATAGTATTTTCCTTAAAACCACACAAAAATGTTTTAATGCTAATGTTTCTCAAATAAAGTTATTATATGTAGTCACTTATATTTGTCACCAAATAACATGTTATAGGACTATATTACCTTATTAACGTACAAGTATGTTCTAATACATTTATTTCATGGGCACTTTTGTGATACACTCATTGGTTATACTTTATGTCATGATTGTGGTACCCAGTTCTTTCCATGGGTATCCTTATGTTTATGGACGATTGATTATGTATGATTATTTTTGTGGAAAAAATATTTATGTGGAAAGAATATTTATGTGTCAAGAATATTCATTAAAATGTTGAGATGGGTGCACCCAGATAGCGCTCCAATGCACTGGGTAATGTTAAGTCTCATGAGATGCAATGTGAAATGGGATTGGTGGTTATCCTTGACCCATACTAAAATGGGAATGAGATTGGTGATTAGCCTTGACCCGTACTAAAAAAATGTTTTATGATTATTCCGGATTTATATGATTCCATGTTTATATGATCCCATGCTTATATGATATGATTTCATATGTTCCATTTTTTGTTTTCATAACTTCATGCCTTCTAACTCATGTTCTTAAGAAGTATCCTTATGTTCATTCCCTTACTGGTATTTGTAGCTCATCCCTTTGTTCATGTGTTCCCCAGGGTACCCTATATAGATGTAAGGGATCAAAGGAAGTTTGGATCTCTTTATGGAGATTAAATAAAGAAATGTTTTTTAGCCCCATGTTTTATGTTTTATGTTCCTAGTCTTCCAAGACACTAGACTTAACGATCCTTGGATTGTACTATGATGTATAATTATTCTTAAAATTGTGTAATATTATATATAAAAGGCTTGGGTTTCTATACTAGTGATTTATACTTCAAGTTATATGATAATTTTATAATTATAGGGTTAAATAAGGTACTTGTTGACCAAAATATATACATTAAGAAGATCAATAAAACATCACTCATTGTGACAATATAAATTTATGATGTGATATTTTCATGTGATTAGAACAATGTGTGGGAATATTTATCCTAACAAATAAATATTTTTTTAAAGTGTATCTACTTAGAGAAATGAAATTTTTCTTGGGTTGATAAATCAATAATGTTGATGATCATGTTTTCATTTCAATATAAAAATATACCAAAGTGTTATTAAAATGTTTTTTAATGAATTAATAAATAGTAGTATCTGCTCTTATATTGGTAAGGGAAAAAATGAGAAAATATTATAAATGTACTGAAGTGAATAAAAATTATTTTAAAAAACTAATTGGGTGTTTTCTATATCTAACAATGTAATGATCAAACATATTTTTCTCTATCACTATTTTTTCTAGATCTTAGTCCAATCAAAATGAATTACATCTAATTACAACTAAGAGAATATTGAGATATATCTCAAATACATCCAAATTTAGTTTTCTCTATAATAAGGAAGTTAAAATGAATCTAGAAGGGTTAATAAGTGTGGATTGGATATGAGATATTTATGATAAGAAATCCACATCATTTGTAGTGTTTCTTATTAGTGATAAATGTGTTTCATGAATTCAATGAAACAAACTTTAGTGAATTTGAGATCAACTAAGGTTGAATATATGGTTTCATCACAAGAAGCTAAAAAATTTATGTTGATAAAAACTCAACATGAAGATAAGAGTGTTAAAACTAGATTCCCATTGGATATTTTGTGTGATAACCAAATTAATATTTTTTTTCAAGAATCCATTGTATCAATCTACGTTGAAACCCATTGATAGAAAGTATCTTTCTCAAAAATAGAAAATGGCTGAAGGGATCTTAAATCTAGAATTTGATCAAAGAAACAAATTTATATAATTATTATAAATCCCATCACAAATGATATTTTTGAAATTATAAGATAAAAAATGGGAGTTCAACCCAAACATAAACACTATGGTATGAAAATATTTAATCCTCCTCCCCTATTTCTCCATGATTTAATTCCTGGGGAGATGCTATTTTTCGATGGAGAAAATTATTCTAGTTGTTTATGAATTGAAATAATCTATGTGTTGAGTTGTGAATGATTAAATCTATAAAATATATTTTTTAGTTTTTTTTAGAATAAATATGTAAAAAATTTGTGACGAGTTATTGTTTTATAATAGAATTAATATTTAACTTAATCACTATTATTTTCTATGTCTATATATCTCATATATACTTAGACATGATTAATAAATCATTATATTCTCTAAGAAATTTGTGTGGGAACCTAAATTTTGTTAAATTTTGTTTTATTGTCAATAATAGAAAGTGGAATGAGTAGTATTGTGAAATAATTTTATGTGGATGATTTTTGACCCCACATGAGGATGATGTTTTATTTTTTGTTAATGATTTCTATAAGTGATGATTGTGGAACTAATATTAATTTCCAATAAATATAATAAATGTGGAAGTTTTATCTACATAATTTGATGTAAATTAAAGGTTTTAATGTTGTGATGAAATTTATGAATTTATTATGTTTATAATAAAGATCTAGAAGAAGTAAAAATGATCCATCAATGAAAATTTGGAATATAATTTTAGTAGAAAAAAGGATAAGTCAATATTGTATTTCATTCTTGATAAGGTGAATGTTAAAAAATGTGGAAGAGGTTTAAAAAAAATTTCCATGTCATTGAAGGGGTTTTTATTTCATAATGTTGATACACTGTCTTTGTAGCATTAAGATAACCACCTATATATGTTTCATAAAAGGAGTAATAATATTGAAACAACCACAAATGTAACGTTTAGAAAATTATTTGTTAGGTTCGGATAAGTGTTTAATTCCCATGTATAGTTAATGTAAGTAATCTTCAGGATAAATTAGTGATTTTTAAGGTTGATACAAGCCTGCATATGGTTTGTTAGTGGCCTTATAAGGTTGGAATGAGGGAATATTATGGTATAAATAAAATTTATGAATAATTTGATAAATTCAAAACTTTTTTTCTTGAGGATATAATTCAAATAATGCATAAAATTATCTTCATGTCAACTAAATACCACAATCACTTGAATGAATTTTGATGCATGATGATAATCAAGTGAGGATAAAAAGATCCATATATTAAGCTACATTTTTATGACAGAATTCATGAATCCATTCATAGATAGATGATGTTTTTAAATGAATTTATAGATGTGGTATTTGTGGATATTTTAATATCATGATATTTGAATATAAAATGGTAATTAGAAAATCTGAGTCTTAAATAATGTTGAATGAATTCCTTAACTTGAATATTGAATTAATATTAAAATGAGAAGGATATAATCATGAATCAAGATGTTTTTCATAATTCAAAATGGAAACATTATTCACATGAATAATATATGAATATAAAAAGGTATGTGAAATTAATTAAATTAGATTAAAAAAGGTGATATCCTTCAATCAACACTATGTGTGATGATATTAAAGGAAATTTGAAGAGGTTAAAGAAGGAGAAAATGATAAGAATGGATAACTTGTGAGAGAATAAAAAGATTCTGATATATCATAACTATAAAATCTCATGTTTTCATATATAAATCTATTTTTATATATTTTGTATTATTTTTCTTTAACATTTAATATTTTCTACTATAATTATTGGTGCCAAATTCTTTTATCGATTTTAATTTCATACCAATACCTATAGTTATTTTCTGATAATGAATGAATAACTTTGTGTGTGGGGGATAAAAACCACCATAAACTGGAGATTGGTAATATATAATGAATATAAACTCATTAAAAAATGTGTTTCACTCAATTTATTTTATTATATACCATTGTTTTAGAAGTGGTAACTAATAAATAAGGATAAGGTAACACAAGTTTGGAAAAATAATAAAACCACTTATTCACCCTCTTTAAAAGTGTTCATCATTACCTATTTGATCCTTTAAATTATATTTATTTAGGGTAGGGAGAGATTTCCATGAGTTTTGTATTTGTAGGTTGAATGTTTCTAGGGGTTGTAGAGTTTTATCCCAGATTTATAATAATGTGATAATTGTTTATTGGGTTGGAAAATTCTACTAACATGGTTTCTAAAGTTGATTTACTTAATTCTAGGGCAGGGGATTCATACCTCAATTTCTAGATAATTTGATATGTGTTTCTGGGCCAGAGAGAAGGCATGATTGAAGGTGATTGATTATTGTGTGACATGCTTACAGACACTCCAACATTGCTTAAAGGAGGTATAGCTGAACTCAAGTGTCACCTTATAACCTGAGGGTGACCACTGATTATTTTGTTATTCTTTTTCACTTGTTTTATTATATTTATATTAACATGTGTGTATATAATATATTTACTAGTTGTGTTAGGAAAAATGTTATTGGTGGCCTACTGAGTTTTACACATGCCCTGTTCAAGTGTCCTTGGAACATTGGCACCCAAGTAGACCCCATGATAACATGTTTTGGTGGGGTAGAGTCCTAGTATAATTATTTTAGTTAGATTTAATGTGGATTTGGAGATTAAAATGTGTTTATTACTTTAAATTGTAATAGATACTCCTTATATTTTATTTTATTTATTTATTGTTATATATTATTAGCCCAGTGGGTGAGAAATTAGGATATATGTTTGTATTATTATTCGTTGAACTTTTATGGAATGATTCTAATTCATTTGGTTTTTATACTATTATATTTATTTTGGATTATATATAGTTATTTATAATAATTTTTACTCATATATGTGTGTATAATCTCCCCATGGATACACTTTAGAAACTTGTAGGTAGTTGACTACCTTTGGTATATAGAGATGCACACACGAGGTCTCATGAAAACCCCCAACCCAGAAGATGGATTGATATTAGACTGAACAAGAATTACAAAGTGTTATTAGAGGATATTTTATTTCAATAATATTTGTATATGGTTCACAAATAATATGTGAATGTTAAAGTTTGTGATGGAACTCTAAATAGTTCATCATGAACAAATTTTTTTGGTTGAAATTTCTTCTTACCTAGGATATAGGATTGATCGTATTTGTTTTTCTGTTACTATTGAAATATTTAATTAAGTATTATGTGTTTATTTGATTTTTTTATTATGGTTTTTGCTCTGGAATCATTTTCAAGAAACTAGTGTACACAAATCATTCTTATAAAGTTGTATTCATGTGACATTAAGGTGATTGAATAAAATTTATTTCAATAATGCTAAAACATTGATCTGTTTAAAGTGTCATATACAACATATATGTTCTCTTGATATAAATTTTATATTAAATTATAATCAATTGGAAAATAGTATTTCCTTTTATGACAAGTCATGTGAATCTTATATTGATATATTCTTAAGTGATGGGTATATATTTCTTCCCTATAGGGGATGTATGGTGTCCCTTATTGAGAAATTATAGGAATTGGATTACATGGTATTCATTATAATTAAATAAAATGGGTTTCATTATGTAATGTGTTAAAAACAAAAAATATTGTAAATAAAAAACCTAAGTCAACCTGACCCATTACCTGATCTGGCTTACTGTAAGGCTCGAAGCTTGTTCTTGATTTCAATGAGTTGGTAACAAGCACTATGGAATCACATAGAACCATTTGTGAACAATTTCACCATTGAGAAACTGACATGAAAGGTCTATGAATTTTAGTTGAAAACCAAAAAATAAGTAACATCCACATATAATGATATCCAAATAGAGTATATGCAACAATGACTAAAAATAGTTATTTTTAACAATCTTCATTTTACAATTCATAAACAATAAAGATACCTGATATCCATAGATTAACATAAATATAATCTAAAAAAGTAGGTGCATTGACAAATAGTCTAATAAAAAACATCATAGTTTTCAAAAATCTCAAAACTCTCCACTTGATAAAACTCTAAGTGACCATCATCCACCCCATCCCAACCAATAACAAAAAATGATAATCAAGTAGAGTCCCTGAATAGAATGGTTCCCTAACCATTACCCATGTCCTATAAAAAATTCTACATACCCCCAATGGCTTACGAAATGTGTGAGACAAAAGCCTATTAGGGAAACACCATGAATATACATAGGTTATTTCTCCATGAAAGCCAATAACTGTAGTTTAAAAACTATATTTTGAACAATTTCAAATTGAAAACATTACTTTATAAATTCATTTGGTTCTATAAAAAACAAATCATTCATAAAAAACATGAATAAACAGAGCTCAATATAAGGGAAGTGAGGTTTCATGATATAAACATACACAACTCATCAAAACATGTTATAATTATAATCTAAAACAAAATCATATCTAATAAAGGTATTTAGTCATATATGGAAGGGTATTCAAATCGATCAAGGCATATGAAATCTACATCATGGAATCTAACCAATGGAGTCTCGTGTGACTTAGTCTATGATATGGTTTTCTAACTAGCTAAAATTTTTCAATAATTTTGGAAGCTTACATGGTATTCCATGGCCCCTATATTCCTTCTATGATCTCCCTATGTCTAAATGGGAAACATATTTTCAATTATCTCCCTTGATCCCTTGGGAAACATTCCCTAGCTAAAACATAATATAGACTATTGATATATTTTCTAAGTCTATCACAAACCTAATATCTCTCATGCGAAATAAATTTAAAATGACACAAGGCATTAAAAAACCCCATTTCATAAAATAATGAATCTATTTCTATATCCTTTTTATACCATAAATCCCTTATGAAGTATTTTATCAATCAAATTTCATGCATTCAAACAACATACCTTTGAAAATTAACTTTAAACCATAAAATATAAATTACATTTTAAAAATAAAAATAAAAATTGTTAAAAATATGTTATTAGTTAAATTTAAATTAAATTTGATAAGAAAAACCAATGTTAAGTAAGAACTAAATGAAATCCTTGTAAAAACAACCTTATATAGAAACACCCTATTTGATACTGGATGCAAAGATATCATATTTGGAAAATACCACTTGAATAGACTATGTGGAGTCCTCACACACCTAAACCAACATGAAACAACATAAATCCCTCATATGTAACCCTATTTTGTCCCCATGGAATTATAGGGTTTAAAAACACAATGAAATAGGAGAATAAGGTTAGAATATGGTCGAGGATAAAGAAACCAAAAGAAATCAAGATTACCATGAAGAGAATAACCAACTATAATGAGATATCACCCCTGAACCAAGGGAGAAGATTATCCAAGACAATGGGGATAATATAAAAATGAATAGGGATGAAAAAGGTGAGATTGGTAAAGAAACCATAACATAAAATCAGTATTATCACCAAATTTTTTATGTGATGTACAAACCACATAGAAAGGAAAACTATGTTCCCATAATGTGGGAACCATTATCTCTTAAAAAATCTACACATCTCCAAGAAAAATCTACATGATTAGATAAACTATTCCCAAACCCTATAAAACTACACTATCCCCTAAATTCATTTCTTTCGTGGCTTTCCCCCTAGTTACTACTAACCATGAGATAAACATTCACCAAGAGATATTTAACCAAAAAAACTAAGTTTTTTGAACTCAAACAACTTGGAACCATAGGAATAAAAAAAATAAGCATCACTAAAAAAAAGATATATCAATGATTGGATTGGTTTAAAAATTCTCTTTACCATGAAACATTATTTCCCTTGAAAATATTCAAGGATCCACTTCATAAAAAAGATGACACCACTTCTTCATCATTAGGAATTCCTTCTCCTATGTCCTGTGGATATCACCAACACACTACGAAAGAACATATACCCAAACTATCAACTTACCATGGATCACATTTTTCAAATAATCATGTATATAAACAAGCTTCTCAACCATGAAAATTTCAAGCTCCACCTCCAAATCATTCCACTCTATGACTTGATATGGGTCTGGATGATATTTCTTTGACTTGGATACATGAAACATGTTGTTAATTTAGGTTAGTCATGATTAAAAATCCAAGTGGAAACATACCTTCCCTAGATTCTCCACAATTTGAAATACCTTGACATAACAAAATTCTAATTTACCTTGCTTTCTCGATAGATTATTAACCAATCAAATAGATGCTAAAATAAAAAAATGTTCAACAACCATAAAATATAACAGGTGATGAAGAAAATTGACATATGATTTCTTGAAACTCTGAGTTGTCTCTAAACTTTTCTAAATCACATAAAATTTCTTTATCATCTCTTGGATGACACTTGATCCTAATAAGGAAAGATCAGAGAACTCAGCCCAACAAAAAGGGGACTGATATAGATTCCCATACAACTCCTCAAAAGGATATATATTGATTGAGTTCTAATAAATTTTGTTTTATAAAAACTAAAAAAATGAAAATCTCCTCTCCCAATAACCCCCAAATCTAGAACATAATCGTGAAGCATATCTTCAAGAATCTATATGGATAGATAAGTCTTGCCACTCATCGATAGGTGATACATGATTATCATCATTAAAAAGGTACTTATGTTTTCTGAGAGACTCATACAAAAATTATAATTAAAATGGATATCTTAGTAAATTATTATACCCTAGGGAACCCTATAAATTCTAATGATCTCTCATACGTATAGGTGTCTATGCTATTTCAACTTCATTGGCTCTATATTGGAAAAAATGGGTTGAATTAATTAGTTTATCTATAATCATCCAAATAGATTATTTCCGCTAAGTAGTATGAGGTAGACCAATCATAATGTTCATGGATATCTTATCCAACTTCTACACTAGATTGGGAAGTGGTAGAAGAAAATCAGATAGTCTCTGATGTTCATATTTTATCCTATTGTAGTTTAAACATCTAGAAAAAATCAATTTCTCAAATCATCCCATACCACTATTATTAGGTACTCAAATTATAAAATATTTTGGTATCCTTGTATTGAATGGACCAACTAGAATAATTACCCTAATGAATCAACTCCTTCCTCAATGTCTAGAACCACTTACCACTTCATGAAGAGGAAGGTAACTTCAAGAGACCAAGAAAAATAACCCAATGTATCCCCACTATTTAAATATCCACTATTTTTTCCTATCATGGTCACATTATGTCTCACCCCGAACCTGATCATTAATAGGGGTACATACATGAAAACTTGTCAAGAAAACATACTCTTCCTCATCATGCACATCTTAGATCCAAAACTAAAATATAAAAATATTATCATATATACATTTCTCCTATAAGGTTATCAAAATACCCCATATATGTATTCTATATTTTTACTCTATATTAGTGTACACCAAGATATCCTCAAAGAATAAAACCAATTAGTATTCCAAAAAAGTGAATAAATATTCAATTCATCCAATCCGTAAATACCACATGATCATTGGTGAGTTCAAATGGAATGACCAGATATTCAAAATGACTATGGAAGATCTTGAAGATGGTCAATGGAAAATCTGTTTCCTTATCTCTCAACTTGTGGTATCCTGACCTTAGGAAAATTTTAGAATTCCACTGGTCTCCTAGGAGTTTATTGAAAAGATCATTGATTCTAAAAAATGGTTATTTGTTCTAAACAGTCACTTGATTATGCTTATTATAATATATGAAAATTCAAAGACTCTGGTCTTCCTTATTTTCCAAATGAAAGAATGATTCCCATGGTTATGTTATAGGATGAATAAAAAACTTTCTTTATAGGTTCTTTATATAAGATTTCATCTCTTTCAAATCATCAGAATCCATCTATTATGAGAGTAAATAAATAAGGATAATACTAGAGTTAAAGTCAAGAGTGAATTTGATTTTTATCTAGGGATGAAACCTAGATAAATTTTCCAAAAATACCTTTGGGGTACCGATCCACTACCACTGGAAGAAAACCAATTGATCAATTCTCCATAAAATCAATGAAAAACCTATATTGATGGAAAAAGTCACCATCACATTAGAAAAAATGTGTCCATCCATCATTGACCTCAGATCTCACTCACCCGAGAAAATGTGAGAGTTAATTTCAGTGGAGAGAAACTAGACTCCATGCTGATAACAATATATTTGAACTTTTAAATTTATCATCCAATCTATAATGATAATAAGGTTAAAAACATATAGTCCCAATATAAGGAAGTCCCACATGACTTCCATGTCAGCAAATAATATGAAGCACAATAGGTTCTTAGAACCTTGCTCCTTATTTCTTCCAAGTGGGGTAAGTAGATCAGTAAAAAAATGGAATCAATTCCATTTTCATACCCAAATCATGAAAAAAATTTAATGGGTTCAAATAATTGGAAGAACCCATATCAAAAAATTCTATATCTAAAGAATAAAGAATAAACATAGTATTTCTCATAGAGGCCAACATAGATTTAGATTACTCAGGTTCCATATATATTTCATAAATACATCAAATATTAGGCTCCCCCTAATAATTCTTAGCTAAGTGATATTCACCTTTAGACTAAGGTAAATATACCACAAATTTAGAAGTATCAGATGGCACCTAAAACCTGTTAGAACAAACTACACTCCCTTATTAGGGGGTTTTGAAAAAGTGTTGGATATGACATGGATTTCCACACCAGTGGAACATCCTTTGAGCTTATAAGTAATAAGTTATAGTATGTTAATACTTCCCACAATGATAATAGGTTACTAACTTACTCCCTGAATAATCCAATGTTGATAAACCTTATCACTAATGAGAAATTGTACCACTACTTTGATGAGTTTCATTTCACTTCCTTTTTAAGATAGAGAAAGAGATTTGGATACTACATACCACTTAAGAAACCCTATTGATACCATTCACCTATAATAAGTCTATCACAACTATAAATACTTTATCTACTACATTAGAATAATATTATAGGTAATGTATAATAAGAATCTCTATGATCTTGGCCTTTAGACCCATTTCAAAATTTATAGTCTTGAGATAATCATTCATGAGGTGATAAAAAAACAAATGAAAAAAACTAGACAATCTAAGTAGCATATTCCATCACTAAATGTTCTCCAGGATCCATTCTCATTAACACATGATCCTTCACCACCTTCAGTTTTATAAGATAAAACTTCCAATTGAAAGTATTTTTTATAGTAGTCTAGGTGAGATTCTCGTGCCTCTTCACATGCATCATAGATTAACCCATTTCCTACATGATCCATAAAACATATAAGTGGTGAAGACAACTTTATATGCCTCAGGGGGATTTATAAAAAAAGAATATACACCTGACCCTTTTCTTCCATTCCTCGGGATTTTAGGTACCATTGTCCCTATGGAAAACCAGTGGGTTGCATTTAGTAAACTCTTGAGTATAGTAAAATATCCATGATAGACATATTTCAACCTATTGGACCAATGATTTAATAGCTAAGATCACTGATTAAACTAAATTAGGAATAACATGAGGGCTTTATTTTAGGACAAGCTCCATAATACCCTCTCATAACTTAAATGGTGACTTTATAAGAGGCATTATTTACAAATTAGAGACACAAATTCATTAAATACACACTATAATATAAATCAACATAAATTGAAACAAAAAAGTATTATAATAACCATAATTAAAAAATATTATCATCTTTAATAAATATAAATGAATAAGAGATGGAAATGAAAAAAATAAACATTTTTCAACTATGCATAGTCTCATCGCATGGTTTGACAAACCATGAACTAACCGTGTGAATGAGCATCGAAGTAATTGTAGAACTAACCAAACATGAACAAAAAACTTACTACTGACCATGTAATTATAATTTTCACCACTACATTCCTTCCCTGTTTCACTATAAAACACAATGTTTCTAAAAACCACTCCTAGTTTCTTCTTATAAACCATTATCAACAATAAAAGAAAAAATCTCATCAAAACAAACCAAAACCATGTTCAAATTAAAAAAACATCATAACTACCTTGTAATATTTAGGTATGGCATGACAAAGAGCTGTCTAGGAACTCCTCCACTCCTACCTCTTGATCCCAGATAGTCTTATCTCCAGTCTACCATTGACCCCCAAATAAAAATTTGTCTATGATACTATTTTGTAATGATACTCCCTAGGTTGACCTAACCCATCACCCAACTAGGCTCTAAACAAGGCATAATGTGTGTTCTCGATCACTAAAAGCTGCTGACAAGAACTATGAAATCATAATAAACTATTTTGGAGTGGTTCCACCCTTGAAAGACATGCATGAAATACCCATGAATTGGAATTCCATGCAAAAAAATTATCAACGTATGCATATAAAAATATCTAAATAGTGTATACATAGTAATTACTGAAATAATATATCATAAATATTATCCTTTCAAAATTTATATACAAACAAATACATGATATCCATAGTTCAATATAAAAAATATCAAAATAAGAGAAAATACATATAGGCTGGTACATAATATCCAAATAATTTAAAATAAAAAAAAATTCTCCGTGAGCTAACTCCATGAGACCATCATCTTCTCCATCCAACCAACCATAGATGATAGTAATCAAAATTTTCCATTGAATGAAATGGTTACCTTACCTTTACATATCTATTATAAAATGAGGTATGTATATTCCCAAAAACATATATAGGTTTTGAGAAAAAATTCTAACAGGATACCACCATGAATCTATATATGGTATTTCTCTATGAAAACTAATAACTCTATTTTTTAAACTATATTTAGGAAAATTTCACATTGAAAACATTATAAATTCCCTTAGTTTTCTCAAAAACATACATTTTCTAAAAAATATGAATAAATAAGGATCAATAGAAGGGAAGTGAAGCTACATGGCATAAAAATGCACCACTAATCAAAATATGACATAATAATAAGCATGAAAACATTATATCTAATAAATAGTTTTATGTATAAATTGAAAGAAATTAAAATCAAGAAAGTAACAAAAAAATATGTATCCTGGGCTCTAAATAATAGATTATAGTGTGAATTAGTTTAAAATATGATTTTCTAAATGGATAAGTAAGTTAAACAAGTTTGGAATATCACTCAGTCTTTTATAGGCACTATATTTCATCTATGGGATACCTCAGTCAACATGATAAATATATATTCCATGATCTCTCTTATCCCCTAGGGTAACATTCCCTGTCTTGAAAACAACCAAGACTAAGGATTGATTGTCTATGTGGTTCACACACTCATGGTCTCCCTTTCTTTATTCATTTCAAATAAAAGAATAATTATAAATAAAAATATCATAAACCATACATTCATTTAATAAATTAAACATAAACCATAATGAAAAATATTTACAAAATCCCCTTTTAAAATATATTTGAAAACATAAATCATATCTGGGGAATATTATTAAATACATTGAATGCATTCAAATGAAATTATTTTTAGAATTCACTTTAAACCATACTATTTAGATTAAAATTCACAAAAAAAATAAAAAAACAATATCAATTCAATTTTAATGAAATTTTATAAACAAAACAAAAGGAACAAAAGAACTAATGGAAATCCATAGAAAAACACCCTTAAATAGAGAAACCGACCTTGAAATTAGATATAAGCATGTTGCCTTCAAAAAATACCACTATAATCGAGAAAGAGGAGGCCCAAAAAACTGAAACCCCCAAGAAACAACATAATACACCATCCAAAATAATAAGTTCAACTACATGGCATGATAGGTTTTCATAACACTGTAGAAATGGAAGAACAAAGAAGAGGAGGGTGAAATATGGAGATAAGAAGGAAAATCTAGATTACATCCAAGGAAATAAAAAAATAAAATGATGAATCATTATAAAACCCATATTTAAGAAGTTATAAAATGAGAGGGATATACTAAGTGGGAATGGGGTGTAAAACATATGTGTTTTCGTAAAAATACATAATGGGAAATTGGTAAAATCCCCAATTTTTTATGTTTTTGGAAAAAAATGTTTGGTTTATCTACAAATTTAGGAAAACCTTGTGAAAGCCATGTTTGAGCCACTATATCCCCAAATAAAGACACATGGTTCATATAATGTTAACCATGCTAGAAAAAATGCATCGAAACCATGAAAACTCGCATCATCCAAAAAATTCTTCTCTCACTCAATCAGCCACAAGATTATTACTAATCGTGTGATCAGAATTTCCAAGGGCCTATGTAATGGAAGAAAAGTTTATAAATGAATTTTATTTCTAAATTAATAAACACTTTATTAAGTAATGCAGTTATGGAAAACACATGCACTATAATTCATTCTTTATTTTAGACCATTATAAAATTTAAGAATAATTATCTCATGGGATTCAAAGATATTTAAAAATCATAACCATTAATAATATATTAATTATATAATGATAGTTAATTTTATTATATATTAATGGTTATGATAAGAACTATTTGACACCAAAGGAAGAAGCTATGGCCTTGACCAGTTGGATTGTACCTTATAAATGCTATTTATCGAAGCTTCTAATGGAGTTGGAATCACTAGTATTTTCCACTGACCAAGACCAAGCTAAGATTCAACAACTGAAATAGGTGAATTTTTTTTACAAGATAAGAAAAAGATCAAATATATCACTACACAAACCGTGGTCACCGAACCACCCCAAGAAACAACCACCATCTCACACCTTACCCTTAGAGTGTTTGTGGGTGTAATAAAAGGTTATGTATATGAAGATAGTTTTATGAATTTATATATTATTATTTTTATTAAAAAAATGATTATATTTATCCCTTTTCAATATTAATTTATATATTAATATAAGTGATTATTTAATGGGTTTAATAAAATTATATGTTTATTCAAAGAAACCAAAACTTAATTTTTAGGAAATAAATATATAGTTTCAATTAAAACATAATTTTTGATAAATTAAAATTTTTTGAAATAAATTTTATTTTAATAATATATTCTAAATAATATTTATTTAAATATTAATGAAAATATAATTTAATGAAGTACAATGTGATTTTATAAGGTTCAGAAATGTATTAGTGTCATAAAAATAGGCATTTTAAAATAAATATGGGTTTTTAAAAAAAATATTAAATTACCATACTTAATTTTTTTTCAAAATAAATATTATTTTTGAAATCATATTTTTGAAGTCATATAATAGTGAATTTTTCATAATTTTTTGAGACAATCAATTGTTTGGGTAAAAATAAATGTGGTATAAATATACAATTTAAATTATTATATCTTAAGAGACAAAAAGTGATTTAATAAATACTATAAATTGTATCCATGATGAAGAATAAATTTACCATTCCAAATAATTTTCATTTTAGTTATTTTAATTATTTTCAAAACCTATAACAAATCCTTCAAAACCATTATTATATTTTATGGTTTAAAAAAAATCTTTATTAGAATCACTCACTTCCACATCATAAATGGTATTATTTTAAGGATTAAGGTTCCTAACATAATAAAATATTATAATCCACTTCTATATGATATAGTCCATGGAAAACCCATGGTAGATTTTTTGGTTTTTGATTATTTTATTATTTGGAGCTCAAAACTTATGTTTATAAATTAACAAAGAACTCTCCTTTATTTTTATATAAATACCCAACAACCTCCCATTCCTATATACTCAAAAATAATTTTGCATGAAGTTACTCTTTCTATTCCTTTCTAATTCCCTCCTAATGTGTTTTTAATTTCGTAAGAATCTCCTATAATTTGGAACCAATTTCTCTAAAAGTGGTTTTCATATGTTGGAAGAAGATTGTGAGGTTTTTTATTTTGTCATAAAGAAAAGAAAATGAAATTTCATTTTATGTTTTGGTGACTGGATTATAGGAATGAAAGGGGTCATAGTAATCAGAAAATTGAATATAGTTTTGATAAGAATGATCAAAAGTTTTAGTTTTATGTTATGAAGAAGTTTTCTGAAAGAAGTTTTTTTCATACTCACTTTGTGTCTGGAAAGAATGTATCAATAACAATTAGGAAATGTATTAGAGTATGAGTGTCTCCATGACAGATCTGACTATGATTTACTGATTTCAAATTCTTAAATATCATAATTTTTCTCAAAAACATGTGATGCAAGCCTTATGAAATAAAAGAGAATTCAATGTTTTTGGTACCTTAAGTCAAATGATGCAATGATGAACCTAATGTTCTAAAAGGCATGAAATTTTTATGACACAAGAAGAAGTTTTTAAAGGGAAAAAATATGGAGAGGTTGAAATTAATTAAGTCAAATATTTATTAATGTTATGATTTTCCAATCTATCGGACTATCTGATCCACCGGATGAACACGTAACAAGGATCCATAGTCAGTTGGGAAGTCTAGAAGAAGTAGTCACTACTGACATAGGTCCATCAGATGCAGTATTCCACCAATCAATTGGAGGAAATAAAGTTAGTGGATACAGATAAAAAGGCAGTGTTTGTTGGGAACGTGGGTGTAAGAATGTTAGTGATAGTCCAAAATGATGAAGATTAGTAATGTAGTATACCATTTTCATAAAAAAAATGTTTTTTCCGTACAATTGTGTAAAAATAAAAAGAATAATAGTAATGATGTTTGCCTCTCAAGATATTTAAGCCTCATTATACAAGAAGTGGTGTCAATTCATCATACTGGTGTTGATACCAGTTCATTAGACAATTCTTTACACTAATCCATCAGAATGAAGTAGAGACTGATCCACAAGATGCATGTTGACACTGATACATCCTTAGGCAAAATATCATCAATCTAAAGAAAAGAAGAAAAAAAATTTGTTTGAAGAAATTTTCATAATTGTTTCCATGGGGGTTAAAGTCTCTTTAGAAGTTTCAATGGTGTTTATGGAAAAAGAAAAGAAATAAAAGTCTAAAGAATCTAAGACAATGTTTATGGTAAAATAGTTTCAATTTCTTTAACATGTGTTTTTTTCAGTTTGTACGAATCATCATTATGAGAATGCATTTATTTCAAAAGTGTTCATCATAATGAGAAGTATTCAGTCTAACATATATTATCATTATAATTTACTTGGAACCATACTGAAGAATGGTTAGAAATTTTGAAGAAGACTGAAGTATGGAGAATATTCTAAAGGGTTTGAGAAGAATTTATAAGATTTTAAAGGCATTGAAAGAGTCAAATATGAAGTCAAAATGGAAATAAAATTCATGTTTTAGAAATTTGGTTTAGTGGAAAAAAAATTCATATTCCCATACAAACCACATTTTTCACCCCAATAAAGAGAAGAATGTATTTTTTGAAGGAACCCAATGTGCAGTGGAATCCTGAAAATTGGGATTTTAAAATTTTTCCACTGATGATCGACATAAACTTGTCGATATCAGTGAATAGATGCCCAATTAATTCTTTAGGATATCACATGAAGGGTTTTAAGAACAAAAATAAACCCTAAAATAGATGGTTTAAATCTGAAGTCACACATGATGTATACTCATCGTTGGTGATCACTGCGCGAAGAATCCGATATCAAACTCCTCTATATCATCAATATATGCTTTGAGAAATTGTGTGAACGTCGTTCATCAAAATTTGGGTGCTATCATTGAATTAGGATGATGTATTTGAAGCTCCAACGATCACCACATTTCTCTTCTTGCAATTCTTGAGAGAGAGCTTGATCTGACCTCTTTGGATCTAGATCGTCTCTCTCTAGAACATGAGAGAGAGGAGAGGAGAGAGAGTTTCCTTGAATATTCTTTGGAAAAATCCTCTCCTCTTTTATTTATAATGTCACGTAATTACAAGGAAATTCCAACCCATCCTCTGAATAATCAATGCACTATTAATGAAATTTCAGGACTACTAATCTGAGTCAAAAATATTATTATCACAGACTTGTAATATATTAAAATATATTATGTGATAATAATTGAGTCATTAACTCTACTTGTCATACCCAAAAATATTAATTGAACCTTGAATATTTAATATTCATCAATTAATATTTCTCATGTACTTACTTAAAACTTATAAATACATTTAATAAATAAATTCAATACTCATTTTTCTAAAATCGAATAATATGAATTTATTTATTTCATTAGTGATTGTATTTCTTGGACAAATCCCAGACCCCATTGGTGGGTTCCACCATGTCCAAAACCCATATTCAACTAAATAGGGATGATTTTTGAATATGCTATTGTGTGTGACCCTCTAGGCCCTTATCTCGATAAAGGTGAATAGTATTCATAGACCAATAGTGGGATCTAGAAACCCATCATGGACCCTAAAGATATAAGGATTGTCACAAATAGCGAAAACCAAACTTCATACACGCACTGTGTAATATAATTTCTTTGTCTGTAATGTCTCATAAAGTAGGATGCACTCACATGTCATTGCCATTTTCTTACATTATTTTTTGTTGATCTAACTGAAAAGATTTACCATCAACATCCATGGACATGGTCTTATAAAGGTACTTCAATCCTTATCAACATGACCTAATATATATTACTTCCATAACCCAGAATAAACCAATACTTTCTTAACCTTTCAACCAAATCCATGCCACCAATGATGCACCCAACATAAACTACCTCAACACGACTTCATTACAATGGTTTACATCTTGCATCAAATTACAAAATCAAATGAAATACATTGGTAATGATCCCATGTCAGGAGACCATTACACATTACTGTATATAGGGACATCCAATGACACCCGAAACATGTGGCATTCCTATTGATGGGTCTATCCTCATGATCTCACTACTAGAGATCAAAAAGTATGAACTTCATGAGAAGAATTCTCAATGCTTATTTTCCTCATTACTTGATAGTCAAAAATTTACTGTGTCCAATCATTATGATGTATCTAGACCATAAAACATATATTTAAGATTAAATCCATAGTATCTCGAGGTTCACATTATAGACTAGAATATACTATAACCTTTTGATATGACAATTAATATTTGGACATTACCATTTCAATAGTGGAAGTAGAAAATTATACACTATAATGGTAAGATGACATCATGTATAGCTAACTGTATACCTGATATGGTAATCAAAAGCACTGAATAGTTGGGTCTAGGGAACCCACTATTTCAACACTCCCACTTTCACTAGAGCCAACTTTCTAACCAAACTTGTTAGCTACTCACATGATGAACATCATGTTTGTGTTGAGTAATGACTTTAGTAACTGGATCCACTACAGTTCCACCAGGTGGCTATTATACTATAGTGACCTCATCTCTTAGAGTAAAACTTCTCAAGAGATGGTATCCTGAGTATACCCCATTTTTTAACTATCATAACACGACGTCTTGGCTAGTAAGAATATTATAATTTACATTATGATAATAATTTTCTTATTAGGTACAATTTCAATAACTAGAACAATCATTGCATTTATCTACTTCTTAGCTGCCTTAGAAGCTGCAATGTACTTGCTCATTGTAGGTATGGCTACTACTACCTTTTATAAGTTTGTCTCATCCATCACTATAGCCTAAATGTTATATTAGATCACATTGATCTATGGAAAACTAGTTTTTATCCTCAAAAACTAGTATCCTTATTCTACGCATACCAGGTACATATCTTTTGTACTTGCCAAAGTACAATTATATAGTTCTGACTGCATCCCTTATAGTGCTCCTGAATATAACTGATATTTTCCAATTATAAATCATATCCTGGAAATATAAATTATTGTACATATCATGGAATACATGATTAATCCATCACTTAAGAATATGGACTTCAAATCACGATGTTTATCTCTTCCTATGTCCCGGACATGTCAACCTGAAAAGATTATGCCCTGTGACATAGTCAACAATTCATCTGCTGAATTGTTCCGTATTTTCTTTTTAAATACAATATCACTATATGTATGATTGACTAGAACCAACCAACCTATTGATTTTACTCATTAGATCATGTTCCCTAGAAATTAGGTTACTAATTTATTTCAATCACTGGGGAATAAGTTTCATCATCGTCTTAACTAACTATAAGACCAATCTTTGTTTTCTATATTTTTCCAAACCCATTTTTCCTTGTAAATAATTAGTGCTCCCACTAAACTTTGGTAGACACATGTAATTTTTTTTTTGAAAATGTATATTCTGTGATCTTATTGATTACTTTAATCCTAAACTAGATTTAAATAACTTTAAACCTTTATTAGCATTCTGTGAAATGACCACCCCTTTCTGGTTGCGTCATATAGACACCATCCACGATTGGGGGTCATGACATCTAATTCTAAATAATTTGATCATAGATATTTTCTATTATAAGTAAAATTATTATGGATTTATGCATAAATAATTGGTAAAACTAATCGATCCTTATTTGTAGTATTCTTGTACCATTTATGTATCAACTCACTTGAATACCCACTATAGTATTCAAAATAATAATCCCCATTTTCACTTTGATAATGGGAACCTATTAATTGAATTTTTATTAGTCTTACCAATTTTAGCTAATTTACATACACTGCTTACCTGTAGGAAATATTATTCACATTGAATAATAGATCACTGTCTACGGTGAATATAAAAACCATCACTATGGTTTTATCCTTCCTACATAGTATGTGTCTCTAGAACATACTCTATTCCACACGCACATCAGGAACTAGTTCCTATGCCAACTATATATGCATCTTGATAATTGAATAAGATCAAGTCAATCTTGATCCCACTATCTCAAGTATAGATAGACACCCTTTTATAGAAATATAGTTTATAACTTTACTATATATTTTCTATCTTAGGGATTTGTGTTAAATACTAAGAAACCATTAGGATGATTATAGAGATGCACAATAAGTTTATTCTTGATGAAAGTTTGTTTATGTCCTAAAAAACTATTTTCATTCAAACACATGTCCATATAAAATAATGGGTTTATCATCCTAATATAACTCATATGATATCCATTTGTCATTATTGATGGCATATGCTTGTGGTATATCTCCATTATTTGCAAAGCATGTCATGAAATATAATGGAAGTTTCTGCTTTGATATTCTTTATATCACGACTTTAATTTCCAAAACATGCATTTGGGAATTACTCCACAATACATTTTGTTGATCAATGTCAACATGTAAGAATTCATCATCGATACGAATCATTAAAATCAAAGCTATGATGTGGATAAGGTAATGTGCATTTAGGAATTTCTCCATGCTACATTATCATGATTGATGAATGCTTGGTCAAGATATTCTTCCATATGCCGACCCAAAGAGACTCATATCTTATGACCATGCACTTAATTAATTTTATCATTCCTTAATTACTTAAATGAATCTTATTAAGTATATATATACCTCTAGATTTTTCTTGGAATAGTTCATGTTAACTTGTTGAACTGTTTCTAAAAGATTTGTGACATGCCATTATTTTAAAGGTTCCTTTTTCCAAACAAAAGATGTCGATAATTCCAAAAGTATTTAGCTATTATGAGCCTCAATACCATACTTGGTATATTCATGACGTCCACTTTTAGTATTACACTACTACAAATATGGCCTTTATCAACACTAGAAAAGTCGATTAATAGTGCTAAAAAAAATCTATTAATCGAGGCGAGGATAAAGGGGGTCCCTTTTATTAGCACTCTGAAAAGCGCTAATAAAGGGGCTTTTTATCAGCCGTAAAAAAATGCTGGTAAAAGGGGCCTTTTATTAGTGATTTTGTTAGCACTAATAAAAGGCCCCTTTTAATAGCACTTTTTAGGGCTGATAAAAGTTGAAAAACATTAAAAAAAATAAAAAAATATATATTTTTGAAATTTTGGGGGGCTTCAACAGCGCTTGAAGCCCCCCTTTAACAGCACCCACCACCATGGTAGCCCACGCATGCCCCATGGTAAGCTCCACCCAGCCCCACCCACCTTTAATAGCGCTAGGTAATTCCCCACACCTACGCGCACGACCTGCCTCTCCAAGGATTCGAACTCGAGACCTCTTGCCTGCGCACTTAAGCCTTTACCACTCCACCATATTGCTTTACATTTCATTTATTAATATATTTATTTATTTATATATATATATATAGTCATATTAATATATACATTTATTTAATTATATTAATATATATATATATATCCGTATATTAATAATATATATATATAGTCATATTAATATATAAATATATATTTATTCATATTAATATATACATATAGTAAATTATATTAATATATATATATATTTGTATATTTATATATATTTATATATATATATAGTAATAATTTTTTATCGGTATATTTATTTGTATATTAATATATATTTATAAGATTAGTTTTAAATACATTTATAAAATATGTCTTCTTATGTGTGTTTTTATAAAAAAAACACATACATACATACATATATACCACAAACACACAAACAAAGATATATATTATATTTATATCTATAGGTATAATTATACATATTTATATATATTTACAAATATTATATATTAATATGTATATACAAAAGTGCTAGAAATGAGGTCTTGAAAAAACTAACAAATCGCAGAGTCACTAAAAAAGACATAACTTCTTCTTCAGGTGTCCATTTCAGCTCTGTGAATAGTTAAACTAAATCTCATGGAATGAACTACGATAAGATATGTCCTGGAGGCCAAACAGACACACATATCCAAAGTTATGACCATTTATATAAAAAATCGACAGGGGTCCGGACACGGAAACTTAGTTTTGGGGACTTCTGGTGGTTTTTATGTGATTTTAGGGTCCAAACGTGACTGAGAATATTTTTGAGTCAACCTGCTACATATATATCTTCACTTACTTCGATTTGATATGTGTTAGAGCCCAAACAAACACTCGGAGCGAAATTTATGGCTGTTTGAAGTTGGTCTTTTTTTTGGAGTGCTATAACTATTATATCATTCGTTCCTCTGATCTTCTAACAGTTTCGACTCGATTTGGTCATCACTCATTTAACGAGATTCTATTTGACTAGTCGCGGAACTCAAATGGACAACCGGAGAAGAAGTCATGCTCATTTTAGCGAGTTGTTGGTTTCTTAGTTTTTTAGGAGACATGAGAGTTGCAAAATTTCAAATGATAATAACTTCTGTTCTGAGTGTCTTTTTTGGTTCTACAACTTATCAAATTGAATCTTGCAAAAATTTACACACTTATATTATCATAGAAACCCATTCTCACATTCTTTGAGGTTCCAAAAGGACCAAAAACTCTCTGAACAGTCATAAGTTTGGCTTCGGGGGTCCATTTTCCCATAACTTCTGCTCCGGGTGTCCGTTTTGCCTCAACCACATATCAAATTGAATCTTACGACCAAACCTACACTACGGTGACCACCTTAATGTATTTTCATATTCTTTAAGGTAGAAAAATGTTCTTAATCCCTACAAACAACCATAATTTCTGCTCTAGGGTGTCCATTTTGGGCATACGACATATCAAATCGATATAAAACATATTTTAAAAAATATTTATTATATTTATATCAATATAAATATACTTATATATCAATATATTATTTCTTTATGAATTTTATTTTTGAATTATACACATTTATCTACGCTAGGAAAATTCTCCCTGGTAAACCCCCCCTTTATCAGTGCTACTTAATAAATCACTAATAAAGGCGGAGCCTTTATCAGTGCTTTTTTAGCACTGTTAAAGGGGTAGCACTTCCATTGCCCCATTTGGTGATAGTGTTACTTGATAAACAATTATATTATCACAACTTATTATTAGTGTTATATTTATATTCATCAATAATTGCCTATGATTCATGTATTATTGAACTAGTGATTGAGTTTAAAATACAAAAAAAAACATTCATTCCAAAACCTGAAATAATGTCTCCTTGCATCCAAGGACACATGAGATTAATGTTTGTTGTAGCGACTTGGGTTTTTGGCCTTGTCAGACTTTGGAATATTTTTAGGAATAATTCCAGAGCTAGGCGCGAAGACGGCGTGCGATTCCGAGGCCCGGTGTGCCCGGAATTAATTTTATAAAAATATTAAGTATTTTTATACTATGCACATGGTGGGGGTGTGATATCTTCTAAACGGTAGCTCAGAACAGGAATCTGAGGGAACGGTTGCGTCCGGAACGTGTCGTTTAGCCTAGGTGAGGTGTAAACTTTGCGGGCGCGGGCCTGCGGTGAGAAACACCACCAGGGGCGTTTCCGTAATTAAGTAGCAAAGTTAGTGTGCGAGCGTCGGCTCGAATAACTTCTGAACGGAGTCTCGGATGGAAAGTCTGAGACCTCCGTTGCGTTCAGAACGGCGCGTTTACCCTATGGGTGACCTTACTTTTGTTCGCATCGGGCGTCGGGTCCGAGACGGGTTTGGCGCCAGCGGGCCGCTGATATAAATATCAGCGCCCCCCCCCCCCCCCCCCCTTTATCGTTCTTCGTCGTTCTTCGCCGCCACTCCACCGAATCGAGCAAACGAAGCGCCCACGAGCTCAGAATTTGACGGTGGACATTCCAGGAGTGTGCAGTGGAAGCTCTGGAGCGCGGATCTGAGGAAGAACGTCGGCGTTTTTCCCACGAGGTAGGCGGATTTGAGTTTTAACCCTCGATCTCATTTTTGCTGCGTTTTTCTGCAAATTGAAGTCGTAGGAGTGTAGATCGGGTCCCGAGGGTCATGTAGACGCCTCCGGATCGCAAAGCGGACCATCAGGGTGCCCCCGGTGGTCCGCGGAAGGTCCACCGGCGGCCCGCGGTGGCCCTCGGCGGAGCCGCGGCGGCCGGTCCAGGCCGACCGGACCGGCCGGTCGGGGCCGGTCCGACCTCTATTCATATACGGGGGGTCTTTAAACCCCCGTATCTTGCGAACCGGGAGCCGGATTCACGCGCCGTTTGTGGCGACGCGACCCTGACGACGAGACGAATCCTCCGGTGTGGGTTCGAGGGATTAAAGGTTCGGGATCGTGGCCCGGGAGCTAGAACTGTCGTATAAAATAATATTATTTTATTATTTTACGACTTCAGGCCGTTGTAACTTCTACCCGGAGCGTCCGATTGACGTGTCGTCAGTGGCGTTGAGACCTTGATGGTATGACGGACTTTTTGAGATGGTTTCCGGGTGTTGGGGCTGAGAACGGGGTGTGGGCCCCACGAGGCCGGGTTTTGCCGTTTGCGGAGAAACGCAGCTTTTGCACCAGGAGTCCAATTTTTGGCGGATGAATAGTCGATCCTGTGTGTTTTTCTGAGAGGATCGCACTGGTGTGATCCGTTCTGTGAGTTTTGGAATCCAGGCGTGGGCCTCACCGGAGCTGGCCTTCGGTGAATAGTACCTTTTTCACCGAGTGTCCGTTTTGGACGAGCGAGTAGTCGATTCCGCTTGTTTTTCCGAGGGGATTGCCGTGGTGTGATCCGCTCGATGGGTTTCGGGATCGTTGTGTGGGCCCCACACGAGCTAGCTATAGTGAATAGTGCCTTTTCACCGGTGCTCCGTTTCGGGCGAGTAAACAGCCTATCCTGTGTGTTTTTCCACGTGGAACGTGATGGTGGCCTCGGTTTTGGCTTCGGAGGTGCACAATGTGGCGTTGTGGCGGGCCGCTCAGGTTAGCGACGTTTGGACCAGCAGTGGTTGAGGGTTCTCCCTTGGTTCGTTCCTACGAGGGTTCGTGTGGTATCACAACCTTCGTATGGGTTTGTGATCCTCTCGATGGGATGTTTAAACTGTTAGAGTTGTGGTATCCCTCCGGTGGACCCGGAGTGGATCCTCTAGCATCTTTACCCTAGATCGGGTTCTTGGTATCGCTGTGACCGCTTATTTACGGGCGGTGATCCCCTATCTAGCAGGTTAACCCCGTAGGGTTTATGGAATCATCAGAAATATGATCCCCTATGCGGTGGGCCGTGCTCAGTAGGGTTGAGGAATCATCGGGTATACGATCCCCTACTCAGCATGTGGTTTATAGTAGGGTTACGATATCGTTGGTTATGCGATCCCCTACTCAGCGCGTGGTTTCGGTAGGGTTGCGGCATCGTCGGTTCGATCCCCTACATCGCGAGTTATACCAGATAGGGTTCCGGTATCTTCGTGACCATATTTATATGGACGATGATCCTCTATCTGAGTGTGGAGCTTCTGTCGAGCACCAGATCGGGTTGTGGTATCCCCCAACGGATCTTGGGTGTGATCCCCTATCTGTGAGAACCACGTATGCCAGATCGGGTCATGGTATCCCCCAGCGGACCCTGGGAGTGATCCCCTATCTGTGAGCTATGTATACTAGAGTGGGTCTTGGTGTCCCCTAGCGGACCCTAGCGGTGATCCCCTATCCGAGGAGTTTGGTGGTTATGGTGTTTCAGCGATGTTTCCTCAGTGATGTTATCCGACGAGTGTGGTCTCTCGGGTGAGCGTCTGAGATGTTTGTTTGGGACCCGATGGAGTGTATCTCTTAGATGAGTGTCATCTGGTATGATAGTGATCATGGGGTGTACTCTCCTGGTTGTGGACAGTTGCTGGTGATGAGGTCGGTACCTCTTGTGGCTTTGTGGCGTGAGCTGAGTATATCTGGATTGTTCAAGGTGTATGTATGGGCATACACCTGAGCTGAGCTGAGCTGACTAGTTGTGTTTAGCCGAGGATGGTCACGAGATGGAGTTTCTCTCTCGTCTGGGTTCCCTATGGCTGGGTTGAGCGGACTGTTGTCTTTCAGTTGCTCCCTTGGGTTTTGGGTTTTTGGGGTGCCTACTGAGTATGTTTATACTCACCCCTGCACGGGCTTTGCCCGCACATGTTTGTGTCTTGTGCAGACCACATGCCTTTTGACGGAGTCCCAGGAGGACCCGAAGCAGGCGGAGCTTAGTGAGCGAGTTGACCGGGGTGTTTACCGGAGCTGTGCTGAGGGAGCTTTCTGGCAGGTGTTTGTGGCAGTGTTCCCCTTCTTCAGAGCAGGTTGGATGCGCTTTGTAGTTTTCTTTTGGTGGGCCCTGTTTTGCCCTTTTACTTTTGCTGTTGCACTCTGGTTTGGGATAGATTGTATGCATGCTTTTACTTTTTAGTTTCTTTATCTCCTGCACTGTTTCATGGAGGTGTTTGTGGGTGCGTGTGTACAGGTACCTTAGGCTAATGCCTCCCATGTGTGTGATAGCCTACTCGGTGCTGGTTGCCAGCCCCTGGACTATTAGAGGCGGGCTTGGGGTGTCGCAGCTCAAGCCCCGTTGGGTCGGGTCGTGACAGAGTGGTATCAGAGGAGGTTCCACCTTTGGGATCTTAGAGCATAGCTGGTCTAGCTGTGAGCTTGGTTTGGGTTGCATAGCGGCAGTGTTAGGGTGTTTCGAGTTCGGATTTCATGCCAGGGACTCTAGTGTTGGTTCGGCGGTCGACATATCCATACACCAGGACTCTGATAACCTTCCTTTCGACTCGGGACATTCATACACTAGTCGCGGGGACATAATGGTACATGCATCATATAGGACTGGGTTTTTGGTTTTTCCTTGTCCTTCTTGAGTCAGCTCTCCAGATATACTCTTTGACTGTGGTGCGTATTGAATGTAATTCAGGATGCCTCCACGATGATAGCCAGCGAGGGTTCCGCATCAGGATTGTGCTGATGACCCGCCCCGTGTAGTGGCTGTGGAGCAGGGTGCAGGTTCTGAGGTTGCACCTCCAGGTGGTCTGCCAGTTGAGCCACCACCTGTCGAGCAGATGGTTGTGTCGGCGGTGCAGGACAAGGTTGCACGTAGGCTAAGTGCGCTACATGAGTTCCAGAGGCAGCGACCTCTGAGGTTCCGGGGTGATCCAGACCCCCAGGCAGCTGATGACTGGCTTGAGGCAGTCACCCGAGTTTTCCGCCTAGTGAGGACACCTCCATATCAGATGGTGGTCCTAGCGGCGAGACTTCTACATGGTTCTGTCGGGCGATGGTGGAGTTTGGTGACACAGTCCCATGATGAGGAGATGCTCATGTGGGCAGAGTTTGAGCGGCTCTTCAGGGAGGAGTTCTATCTGGTGACGCTGAGGTCAGTGCGGATCCAGGAGCTTCTGCAGCTTCGACAGGAGAGCATGACTGTGTCGGAGTACTCAGCGAGGTTTACAGACCTGTCGCGCTACTCCCTGGATATGGTTCAAGACCCGTTCTTTAGGGCTCGGACCTTCGAGCAGGGCTTACGCAGGGACATCCGAGCAAGTGTGGTATCCTTGTGCCTACCCACCTATGTTGGAGTGTTGGAGCGAGCGTTGGTGGTGGAGAGTTTTCTGGATGAGCAGATTCCCCATGTTAGTGCTGGGCACGTGAGATCTGAGACTTCATCGGTCGGATCGACATTTGGTAGCTGGCATTAGACTCAGGGGTCTGGACGTGGCCGACGTTTCAGGAGGCGATCCCAGGATGGAGGATCTGAGCCTCAGGGATCACAGGGCTCGCAGGCCAGTTTTGTTCATCCGCAGGAGAGGCGGTGTTACGCTTGCGATGGTCGGGGACATCTTGCAAGAGATTGTTCGACCTGACGTGCTGTTGAGAGGGAGCTGGTCGATGGACCGCCTTGGCAGAGGCAGCATCTCGAGCAAGGAGGTCCGCAGGGCGGTGGACGTGGCGGCGGAGCTGGTGCAGCGGGAGGCGGTGGTAGGCAGTACCAGTTGCCACCACCCCCACCCCCAGGTGGTCCACGCCAAGCTCAGGGAGCTGGTGGCCGAGGGCGAGGACAACTGCATGCCCTGGAGGCAGTCGACCCAGAGGCACCACAGATGGATAGAGGTACGCCTTGTGTCTTTTCTACTTGCTACAGTAGTTCGATAGACATTGTTTAGTGGTACCCTCATTTTTGTTGCTTGCTCGAGTTTTGTTCAGGGCGTTGATAAGACCCTCTGTGGGTGTTTTTTGGTGAGCTCGCTGGTGTGTGAGACCCAGGTGAGAGTCTGATCGCTTTCCTTGTACTTAGGGCTTTTCGGGGATGAAAAGTTCTAAGGAGGGGAGGATGTAGCGACTCGGGCTTTTGGCCTTGTCAGACTTAGGAATATTTCTAGGAATAATTCTAGAGCTAGGCGCGAAGACGACATGCGATTCCGAGGCCCGGTGTGCCCAGAATTAATTTTATAAGAATATTAAGTATTTTTATACTATGCACATGGCGGGGGTGTGATATCTCCTAAACGGTAGCTCAGAACGGGAATCTGAGGGCACGGTTACGTCTAGAATGTGCCGTTTACCCTAGGCGAGGTGTAAACTTTGCGGGCGCGTGCCTGCGGTGAGAAACGCCACCAGGGGCATTTCCGTAATTAAGTAGCAAAGTTAGTGTGCGAGCGTCGGCTCGAATAACTTCTGAACGGAGTCTCGGATGGAAAATCTGAGACTGTCGTTGCGTTCAGAACGGCGCGTTTACCCTAGGGGTGACCTTACTTTTGTTCGCATCGGGCGTCGGGTCCGAGGCGGGTTTGGCGCCGGCGGGCCGCTGATATAAATATCATCCCCCCCCCTTTATAGTTCTTCGTCGTTCTTCGCCGCCACTCCGCCGAATCGAGCAAACGAAGCGCCCACGAGCTCAGAATTTGATGACGGACGTTCCAGGAGCGTGCATCGGAAGCTCTGGAGTGCGGATCTGAGGCAGAACGTCGGCGTTTCGCCCGCGAGGTAGGCGGATTTGAGTTTTAACCCTCGATCCCGTTTTTGCTGCGTTTTTCTGCAAATTGAAGCCGTAGCAGTGTAGATCGGGTCCCGAGGGTCGTGTAGACGCCTCCGGATCGCAAAGCGGACCATCGGTGCGCCCCCGTCGGTCCGCCCCCGTCGGTCCGCGGAAGGTCCGCCGGAGCGGCACCAGCGCGGCACCGGCGCGGCGGCGCGCAGCGGAGGGCCGCCGGCCGGTCGGGGCCGGTCCGACCTCTATTCATATACGGGGGTCTTTAAACCCCCGTATCTTGCGAACCGAGAGCCGGATTCATGCGCCGTTTGCGGCGACGCGACCCTGACGACGAGGCGAATCCTCCGATGTGGGTTCGAGGGATTAAAGGTTCGGGATCGTGGCCCAGGAGCTAGAACCGTCGTATAAAATAATATTATTTTATTATTTTACGACTTCGGGCCGTTGTAACTTCTACCCGGAGCGTCTGATTGACGTGCCGTCAGTGGCGTTGAGACCCTGATGGTATGACGGACTTTTTGAGATGGTTTCCGGGTGTTGGGTCTGAGAACGGGGTGCAGGCCCCACGAGGCCGGTTTTTGGCGTTTGCGGAGAAACGCAGCTTTTGCACCAGGAGTCCGATTTTGGCAGATGAATAGTCGATCCTGTGTGTTTTTCCAAGAGGATCGCAATGGTGCGATCCGTTCTGTGAGTTTCGGAATCCAGGCATGGGCCCCACCCGAGCTGGCCTTCGGTGTATAGTACCTTTTTCACCGGGTGTCCGTTTTGGACGAGCGAGTAGTCGATTCCGCTTATTTTTCCGAGGGGATCACCGTGGTGTGATCCGCTCGATGGGTTTCAGGATCGTTGTGTGGGCCCCACACGATCTAGCTATGGTTAATAGTGCCTTTTTCACCGGTGCTCCGTTTCGGGCGAGTAAACAGCCTATGCTACGTGTTTTTCCGCGTGGAACGTGATGGTGGCCTCGGTTTTGGCTTCGGAGGTGCACAATGTGGCGTTGTGGTGGGTCGCTCGGGTTAGCGATGTTTGGACTAGCAGTGGTTGGGGGTTCTCCCTTGGTTCGTTCCTACGAGGGTTCGTGTGGTATCACAACCTTCGTATGGGTTTGTGATCCTCTCGATGAGATGTTTAAACTGTTAGAGTTGTGGCATCCCTCCGATGGGCCCGGAGTGGATCCTCTAGCATCTTTACCCTAGATCGGGTTCTTGGTATCGCTGTGACCGCTTATTTACGGGCGGTGATCCCCTATCTATCAGGTTAACCCCGTAGGGTTTGTGGCATCATCGTAAATATGATCCCCTACGCGGTGGGTCGTGCTCAGTAGGGTTGAGGCATCGTCGGGTATATGATCCCCTACTCAGCATGTGGTTTATAGTAGGGTTACGGTATCGTTGGTTATGCGATCCCCTACTCAGCGCGTGGTTTTGATAGGGTTGCGGCATCGTCGGTTCGATCCCCTACATCGCGAGTTATACTAGATAGGGTTCCGGTATCGTCGTGACCATCTTTATATGGATGATGATCCTCTATCTGAGTGTGGAGCTTCTGTCGAGCGCCAGATTGGGTTGTGGTATCCCCCAAGGGATCTTGGATGTGATCCCCTATCTGTGAGAACCACGTATGCCAGATCGGGTCGTGGTATCCCCCATCGGACCCTGGGAGTGATCCCCTATCTGTGAGATACATATACCAGAGTGGGTCTTAGTGTCCCCTAGCGGATCCTAGCGGCGATCCCCTATCCGAGGAGTTTGGTGGTTATGGTGTTTCAGTGATGTTTCCTCAGTGATGTTATCCGACGAGCGTGGTCTCTCGGGTGAGCGTCAGAGATGTTTGTTTGGGACCTGATGGAGTGTATCTCTCAGATGAGTGTCATCTGGTATGACAGTGATCATGGGGTGTACCCTCATGGTTGTGGACAGTTGTTGGTGATGAGGTCGGTACCTCTTGTGGCTTTGTGGCGTGAGCTGAGTATATCTGGATTGTTCAAGGTGTATGTATGGGCATACACCTGAACTGAGTTGAGCTGACTAGTTGTGTTTAGCCGAGGATGGTCACGAGATGGAGTTTCTCTCTCGTCTGGGTTCCCTCTGGCTGGGTTGAGCGGACTGTTGTCTTTCAGTTGCTCCCTTTGGTTTTGGGTTTTTGGGGTGCCTACTGAGTATGTTTATACTCACCCCTGCATGGGCTTTGCCCGCACATGTTTGTGTCTTGTGCAGACCACAGGCCATTTGATGGAGTCCTAGGAGGACCCGAAAGCAGGTGGAGCTTAGTGAGCGAGTTGACTGGGGTGTTTACCGGAGCTGTGTCGAGGGAGCTTTCCGGCGGGTGTTTGTGGCAGCGTTCCCCTTCTTCAGAGCAGGTTGGACGCGCTTCGTAGTTTTCTTTTGGTGGGCCCTATTTTTCCCTTGTACTTTTTCTGTTGCACTCTGGTTTGGGATAGATTGTATGCATGCTTTTACTTTTCAGTTTCTTTACCTCTGCATTGTTGCATGGAGGTGTTTGTGGGTGCGTGTGTACAGGTACCTTAAGCCAATGCCTCCCATGTGTGTGATAGCCTACTTGGCGCTGGTCGCCAGCCCCTGGCCTATTGGAGGTGGGCTTGGGGTGTCGCGGCTCGAGCCTCGTTGGGTCGGGTCGTGACATTTGTGGTTATACTCAAAAATATTTCAACATGAATCTTTCATATGGAAATTAAATAACTCGTGTACTTCTCACCACTGGCCTAGGTATCACCGTTTCACATCCACTTAGAGAATACACCCGACTTCTAGTAAGGTATCTATACTTACTTGGTTACCAAATTTGAATAAAAATATGTCACCAACATATTGTATTTAATACCTATGTAGTAAACTTGAAATATCACAATTGATGAATATTCCTGAAGAAGAAGCGAGTAACTTGCTTCATTAATTCAGTTAATTGCATTTAAACTTCCATAGTATTATTTTATAATTTGAAATTCCAATAACCTTTGTTAATACCTCATTAATTGATGGACATCACAAATATACCATTGGAATTACTTTCCCTTTGTCCTTTTTGCATTGTCTTTCAATTTATTCTCCATAATAATTAAAGATGAAATTATATTTGATATTCTTATTATCTTGGAGAACCTTACCTAAATTGGTAATGAAGCATTTACTCATTACTTGTGTGTTTTGTAACTTAAAATGAGACTTGAGTAATGTGGTGAAAATGATATGAGAAAGGAATCCATTTAATGATTAGGATAAATCTTTCAATTTACACATGCCTATGTAACATCACCTTATTCATATCATTGCTTCACTTTCTCCTTGCTAACTTCTTAGAGATGAGACTTCATGTTATATCATCCATGTCCTAGTGTAGAGACTCCAACTGAAACCAGATGTTGATGAAAGAATAATGATATAACTATCATATGCTTTGTACATTAGTCTCTTGTAAGCAGTTTCACCCTCACTTATTGAGGTAGTTTAACCGTGTTGGGAACACTGGCACCTTGAGTTTTATATATCATAATACTATGTGTAAGTGCCCATATTATTCTTGGATATTCATTCCAGTGTAAAAAATTTCTTTTTCTAATATAATATCGTAGTTTATTAAACTTTTGGTATAAATTTCTATTCTTCTACAAAAATTATTTTTAGTAGATTAGTTCTTTTATCATGATTACCAGTTAAGGAATTTTGATTAATTACTTAAATCATTTAATGTCTCCCACTATTTTATCGAATTCTTGGAACCCTCTATGCTAGAATCAGAATACTCTATTGCTTGAGTATTCTAGTGGAAATGATCCTCAAACCACCCCACATAGTCTACAAACAATGGATACAACACTACTTGGAGGGTTCAAGGAGCACTTTTGGCTGGCTGACCGCTTTAACTTGTGGTTCATCTATTGAGTGAAGTCCCAGCTTCTAAAATCAGATCCTAATTTACTCTATGCTTGCCTCTAAAATGATATAAAGTTAGCTATAGCTAATCCTTACTTTCTCTTTAGTTAAGTAGACCCATAATTTTTATAAGGACTCCCTGATAGTAAGAGGCACCCTTAGCTATGGCATGACTGACACCACAAATAGACGATTTTGTCTAAATATGAATGATGGAAGGTGGTTATGAATTAATATATATTTGAGGGTTTTATTATTTTTAATGTGACGAAATAAATCATTTTCTATTTTTCTAAGCATGTACTATGTGATCGCACTTACAACTAAATATACATGAAATAAAAAAATTATATTACATCACATGTTCATTTTATCTTGCATGCTTGTTTATTATTATATATGTGATTGCACATTAACTACACATTCACAAAAATAATAAACTATGCATAAATAAAATGAAAAACCTGATCATGAGATGGTACTTATTGTTGATCTGTTGAGTAAATAACGGACCAACCTGAAACCCTAGAGGGTGATACCTTGAGTCACATCGCTTGCGACTCGAATTGCAGTGCATGCCATTAAAATGCATTGAACTTCTGTCTAGTGGTTCATTGTCTCTTTGTGCGAAGTGTCTCACACCTCGTCTCATCATTATACAATAGTACATGCACGCAAACAGATTTCCTTTTATTTTACAAAAAATATTATTACAAAACCATTGCAATAAATAATTAATTAAATAAATAAAAAAGCATCAGACATGAATTGTTAGGTCTCCAGCTCATAATTAGTATACACATTAAACTCACATATATAATCTAAATGCAGAATAAAAATTAAACATTCCTTAAATAAAATCAAGTGCATTTATTTGAATTAAAAATTTCACTCTAATTTTTAATTTAATATTTTAACGTCGTTCGGTCCCAATTAATTAATTTAATTTTAAAAACTAAAAATTAAATTGATTAATTAATTTAATTAAGCTCCAAATTAAATTAATTATTCTATAATTATTATTAATAAAAAATTTAATATGTAATTAATTTAATTATCAACTATAATTAAATTAATTTTCATAATTAATTTTTGATTAACTAAAATTTTATTTGGGCCCCAAAAACTAGGAAGGGCCTGTCCAGGTTGGGGAGAACCCACACAGGCCCATTCCATGCCTTGAAGAACCTGTGCAGGGGTGTTTTAGGATGGATAGGTCCTTCGAAGCCCGTTCCTAATAGTGTAGACCCGTCTGGGCCCATTTCGTAGAAAATCTAGTCTATGGATAAACAAACTGACCATACCTCACCGGTTCGGTTTGAACCATGGATGTAAAGACATGAGAAGGCTCAGGAAGGTCTTGGTTGCACCTCACTGTAGAAAAAATGTGGACCGACTGGGTTTGCTTCTAGGGGGACGCCGACAAGATGCCAAGGCAAGGAGGAGGCGGATGGGACTGGGGTGCTGAGGTCGCCAGACGAGGTGGCGGTGAAGTTCGCTGGAGGAGGCAGTGCAGTGAAAGGTACAACCTAGGGTGACAACAGTGGTTGTTGGGTGTGTTTTGGCTGGTGTGGAGCAGGTCGGTGTCTGTGCCTGGTGCAGCCTGGGGTCCCTTGCGGTGACTGGTTCTGGAGCAGTGCATCTCCGCACAGGGAGGTAGGGAGGGAGGCCGAAAGGCCGCTGCTGATTTATCTAGCAAAGAGAGGCCAGAAAAGAGTCTAGTTCGACGAGGCATGCTAGGAAGCTATGGTGGGAGGTTTTCGACTAATAAGGGAGGAGGGCGAGGCACGGGCGGTTCGCCAGGAGGGTGTGGAGGAGGTCGGACCAACAGGGTTGCTGTGTACGATGAAAGGGAGGTAGAGTACTATTTTGGTTTGGCCCCGACGCCTCTGTACTTGTAGTAGAAGGAGGCATCCAACGGGGCCGCCGCATACTACATGATAGGGGGCCACTCAACCCCAAAACCCTAGAATTTTTTTAACAAAACCTTCTTTTTCATGTCTCCCTTTAACTCTTTTTTTCTTCCTTGACTTGTAGCATAAGCCAAACCCCTTCACATTTTTTATATACGTGACACACAAAAGTGGGTCATCTCCCTTTTATAAAATTTTCCAAAATCTATATATTAGGATTTGGAATAATAATAATAATAATATTATTATAATAAAATTAATAATATTATAATAATAAAAATCACATAAAATCTATAATAATAAAAATAATATAATTAATTTTAAGAAATTAATTTCAACGATAAACTGTATTTCCAGTGAGTATTTAGGCCATGAGATTTCAGGTTGAAATACAAAACAACACTAGAATTCAATCTCAATTCTGAATTCAAAACATCAGATGGCCACATAATGGTCATCAGATGTTCTATTCTGACTATCTGCAGTGTTGGAACCGTAACGATTCCCTCAATTAAAATTAATTTAAATTTAATTTATTTGGCTTAAAATCAACATGTGTTCACTCTGATAAAACTTGAAGGAACCAGGCGTTCAGCGGAAGCCCCAAAATTGGAATTTTAAATTTTTTTCCACCGACGATCGATGTAAACTTTTCGATGTTGGAAAATAACTACCCGATTAATTCCTCCGGATCATGCATGAAGGGTTTTAAGTGCAAAAATAAACCGCAAAATACCTGGTTTAAATTTTATGCCGCAAACGATGTCTTCTCATCATTGGTGATATCTACTCAAATAATCTGACATCTAACTCCTCTAGATCGTCCACACGTGGTTCAAGAAACTTTGGTAACACCGTTTGTTGTAGTCCAGGTGCTAGCGCAGAATTCTGACGATGTCTTCGACGCTCCAACAATCGCCGCATCACTCTTCTTGAAATGTCAGAGAGAGAGATAAATCCGAGCTCCTTGGATATAGAGCGTCTCTCTATAGAACATGGGATATAATAGAGGAGAGAGAGTTCATATGAATAGTCTTTGGAAAAATCCTCTCCTCTTTTATTTATAGTGTCATGTAATTACCTGGAAAGGCTAACCCGACCCCTGAATAATCAACGCACTATTAACGGAATTTTATGACTACTAATCTACATCATAAATATTATTATCACTAACCTATAATATATTAAAATATATTATGTGATAATAATAGATTCATTAAATCGACTCTTCCTTCCCACAAATATTAATTGAACCTTGAATATTTAATATTCATCAATTAATATTTCATTTGTATTTACATATTACTCATAAATACATTTAATAAATAAAATCAATTCTCATTATTCTAGACTTGAATAATATGAATTTACTTATTAAATTTGTAATCATATTTCTTGGAAAAACCCCGAAACTCAGTGGTGGGTCCCACCATGTCAAAAACTCCTATTGAACTGAATATGGAAGATTTTTGAATATGATATTATGTCTGACCCTCTAGGCCCTCATCTCGAAAGTAGTGAATAGTATTCATAGACCAAGATTGGGATCTAGCAATCCATCATGGCCCCTAAAGAGATAAGGATTGCCACAACAACAAATTCCAACCTAAGAACATGCACTGTGTAATATAATCTCTTTGTCTATAATATCTAATAAAGCAGGACGTACTCACGTGTCATCACCTTTTTTTTACTTTATTGTTTGTTGGTCTAACTAGTTGGATTTACCCTCAACTTCCATGGACATTGTTTTATAAAGTTACTACCATCCTTATCAACATGGCCTGAGATATATTACTTTAAAAATACAGAAGAAAAAATACTTTCTTAACCATTCATCTAATGCCATGCCACTAATGACACACCCTATACAAACTACCTTGCCACGAGTTCATTTCCATGGTTTTTTTCTTGCATCAAAGTACGTAATCAAATGAAATACATTGGTAATGATCTCAGTTTAGAATACCCTTACACATGATTATAGATAGAAACATCTAATGACACCCAAAACATGTGGGGTTCCTTTTGGCTGGTTAGTCCTCAGGATCTAACTATAAGAGATCACCAAGTGAAAACTTCATGAGAAGAAGTCTCAATGCTTATGAGCCCCCAATACCTGATAGTGAGACATCTACTATGTCCAATCAGTAAGACATATCTGGACCATAGAATATAAATTTAATTTTAATCCCCTAGTATCTTGAGGTTCTCATTATAGTCTGGGATCTGCTATAACCTTTCGATACAACCATTAATATTTGGACATTACAATTTCAATAATGGACACGAAAAATTTCACACTATAATGGTAAGGTGACATCCTGTATAGCTAACTGTATAAATAATATGGTAATCAAAAGCACTGAATAGTTTGGTCTAGGGAACCCACTATTTCAACACATTGTACATTCTGAATCAAGTATTGTTCATGTATGAAGAGAGATATAGAGAGAGAAAGTGATGAATATTTAGGAAGAGAGAATAGGTTTCTGGAAAAATTTTCCCTGAGAATAATATTCAGATAATGAAACGTAAGGAAGGATAATAATCAGAGCTTACTAGGTCAGACTGAGAAATTAGATGCAGATTTATGGGAATGTTTGAAGTGGTTCATAATTTTTTCCTAGGTATTATTTATTATATATTTTCTAGACTGAGGAATCATATTGTGGAATTAAGCTAATCCATCAAACTATGTTTTCATAACTAAGTAAAAAAGGATTGTTTCTACATGTTTTTGGGGAGGAAAGTGAAGAATTGTGCTTTGAAGGTTTTCTAATTGATGTTAAAATGGAAGCACGTTAAATTATTTTGAACTAACTAGTGAAGGTTTCATTATTCTTACACAATCTTGTGTTACATTATTCTTGATAGAATAAGAACATGAATTTTTGTATTGATCACAACACCACACAAGTGTAAGGGCATATCCTACTTATTATATCCACACTAAAGGATTGTTTTTAGTGGGTTATTTGGTATTTGATTGTTTCTAAACCATGCTCAGAACATAGATAATCTTGTTGAGTAGTGAACCTTTTAAATACTTATGTTCTTATGGATGTGTGATTGTACTATTTTAAAAAAAGTGATAAATCCTTAAAATGAGGAAACGACTGTTTCAAAATAATGTAAAATTAAAAGAAAAAATATATATTAATTTACTCTATCCCCCTTTCAGTGATATATTGATCCTGGATGGGAACTATTAATTTGTTTTAGAGTGAATGTTCCCTTCATATACTCTTAATTGAAGTTTTTTAGGTGAATTTATTATGAAGAATCTAAATTGTGTGAACAGTAAGGGGATTTCAATGTTTGATGGAAAAAACTATCATATCTAGAAAGAGAGAATTATTCCATATCTTATGACTGTAATATATGATGTTTTGAAGCTGCTACAGATGGATTTACTCCTCTTTATGAAAAATTTACTCTAACATATATGGATATGAATAATCTAGAGAATGATGGAAGATATATGAATTATTTAGTCTCATCAATTTTTAAATGCGAGTTTATAAGAGTTAAGGGAGTTACTACTACCAAATTTATCAGGGAAAAGCAAAAGAACATTTATTTATTCCATATAAAGGTGAAAAAAGAAAATTCACCAATCTAGAGGCTGAAGTATGAATATCTAAAAATGGGTTATTATGAATCTATTGGTGACTATTTTACAAGGGTGAATGTTATTTTTAACACTATAAGATGACTTAGTGAGAAGTTAGAAGACTGAACTATTGTTGAAAATATCTTGGGAGTTGTTCCAGATAAGTTTTATGCCATTGTTTTATCTTTGTAAGATAGAGATACTAAAACTCTATCTCTGGATGACTTTTATATTACTCTCACTACTTATGAAATGAGAAGGGGGAATGTTTTGAAAGGAACTACCAAAGTTGATAGAGAAATTTCCTGATATGATACTAAGAAAAGAAATTCTAATAACATTATTGAAGAAGAATTTGTTTTTGAATATGAATCTGTAAATGAGGCATGTAACAATCTTGATGAATTTTTATACTTACTTTCTAAAAATATTAAAAGAGGTATAAGAAAGTATAAAGGGAAAAATCTCTTGAATATTTTTGAATTTAGAGCCATTATACACTTTACTGATAATTTTCCTTGAAGAAATAATGAATAATATGGTGATGATGATGAAAGAGGATCAATTATATCTAAAAAGAAACAAGGTGATAAGACAAAATCATTTTGAAAGGGTAAGGATAAAAAGTTCTCCAAATCCAAAAGGTGATGTATTTTTCTAAATATGATGAATAAGAAGGCAGTGATGATGAGGCTAAAAAGTTAACTAAAGTTATTGTAGAAGGTAATCACATCATAATAATTAATTAGGAATATTTTGGAAGTATTAGTTAGAAAGATGAATAGAAGATGAAGAGACATAGTTATAATTCCATTTGAAGAGAGAACTGAATGAATATATGAGAAGGATTGTATGAATTGAAAGAGATATCAAGAAGATAAAGAAAGAAATTCTTACAAAAAATAATAAAGTGTCTTTCTGGAGTGAAATTCAAGTTACTTAAAGAGATTGATTATTAGAAGAATTATCTTAGGAATCAAAATAAGTAAAATGAAAATCTTATAGTAAAGTTGAAGAAAAAGGACAGAGAGATGGAACTTATTTGACAAAAGTTTTTGAGATTTGGGTAAGGAGTTACATGTCTCAGAAAAACTATATCAAAGGTTGGTCAAAGTTCTAGAAAATGTGAAACTAAAAAGGATCAAACGTTACCTTCAAATGTTGAGAAGAAATTTTATATTGTTCTTAATAGGAATAATGTTTAAAAAATTATGTATGTTTCCAAAACCATCAATGTTAGAAATTCAGATTTTTCTAAAATTTCTAGGTCTGAAACAAATGTTTCTACCATATCTGATTCTAATAAGGGAATGAAGAATTCTGAATTAAATAAGAATATTCTGAATGATGTGAAAAACTTTGGGATTCAACAATTTTCTAATGTGAAAGATAAGAAAGTTTCTAAGATTTATTATTACAATTTTGAACAATATGGAAGTTATAGAAAAAATTATTCATTATATAGGTATTTCTAGTATTCTGGTAAATTTTGGCATACTGAAAATATTTTTTTGTTCAAACAATAAAATTATAATTATCCCATGAATTATAGAGGGGAATTTTTTAGTGGGATTAAGTCCTCTAAAAATAAGAAATTTGAGAATAATATTTTTATTAAATATAAAAAGAATGTTCTGATAGTTGAAAATAGATTCCAATCTTTGGAAACAATTTGGGAAATATGTGAAAAACTGTACATCATGCAAAAGGTTGTCTTGTTTTCTTACTATCACAACAGGTAGTTTTTAATAGTTCTCAAAAGTAATATGTGAAGAAAGATAATGTAAAAGAAAATGATATTATTGTATAAACTACTCTCAAAGCTACACAAGGAGAACTTCTTTGGATTTTTGATATTGGGTGTTCTTCCCACCGGATGAGATATTTGAAATTAGCAAAGAATGTGAAATATTTAAAATATAGAACAATAATGTTGGTAAATTATGATTCTATTAGAATCAAAGGTGTTGTATCCACTATTATTGGGGAATAAAATTTGAAATCAAAGAAATATTTATATGTCGGTCTGTTGAAGCACAAATTTTTGACTATTTCATAACTTTATAATGAAGAAAATAACGTTTTTTTGAAAATATAGTTTTGTTGGGAGAAGAGAGGAAGATGAAAAAGTTGATAAAAGATTCCAACACACAAAATGAAACTTGATTCAAGTTTTTGAAGTTTATAATTCAATTTACTTAAGAATAAATAAATAAAATTATTTATGGAATAAATGTTTGATATATATGTGTTATAGAAACATGAGAAAGATATCAAATCATAATAGTGTATGAGATATTATTTTTGTGTTTAGAAGAAGAGATTAATGTTATTATATTTGTTAGAAGGGGAATATAACAAAATCTATTCATAATAATGTTTATATACATTCAACTCAACCTCTAGAACTTACTCATTCTGATATTTGTGGGATGATGAGAAAATAATAACCTCATGGAGATAATTAATTCATTTTTTTAATTGATGACTTTACTATCATTACTTGTGTTATATATTTCAAAATTAATTTTGATGATGTGAATATCTTTAAATGTTTTTGGAGAAGTGCTGAGAATGAGTCTGGGTATTATCAAAAGATGATGAGAACTGATAATGGTGGTGAGTACAAAAAATAAGAGTTCAAAATCTATCTAAAAAAATAGTATTTCATCTTGAGTTTCATACAGCATACAGACCATAATAAAATGGTTTTTTTGAGAGGAAAAATATAATTTTAGTTGAAATGGGATGTACTATGTTACTTAAACATGGTATTTCTCATTAATTTTGGATTCAAGATACAAAAACAATTGTTTATATCTGAAACATATGTTTCTATAGGACATGTTCTGATATAAATCCTTATGAAATGTTTCACAACAAGATTCTTAGTTTGAAACACTTAAGAATTTTTGGTATTTCGTTCATTATAATAAAAAAAGGTGGAAACCTATTTATGTTTGATCAAAGAGATGAAAATTGAATTTTTATTTGGTATACTCCAAATCCAAGAATATTTAAATTTTCCTATAAGGAGACAAGAAGATTAGTTAATTCAGTTGATGTAAAAATTCATAAAAAAATTGGGGAAGATGCTGAAAAAACATGTCTAGTTAAGAAACATAATGTGGGTGAAATAATTATTATTTAGAAACATGAGTGGGATTCCAAAAATTGTGATGGCATGAATATGGAAGAATCAAAATCAGATTTTTCTAGTGATGAGGAAGAATTTCATAAATCTCATCAAAGGATGAGGAATGAAGCAGAAAATTAAAATGTAATTGGTGATAAACATAAAAATTTTCAGACTAGAAGAACATCAAAATTCATTACAAATACTTCTTTGTATTAAAAAGTGAATCCAAAAATATGTTAATGATTCTTTTGATCATCCAAAATGGATTTATTATTTGAATGAAGAGTTGGATAAAATTGAGAAGAATGATACTTCAGAACTCATACCTAATCCAAATGAAAATAATGTTATTGGTACAAAGTGGGTGTTTCATAATAAGTTAAGTGAAGAATGTTAAGTGATAAGAAGAAAATAAAGGTTACTTCACAAAGGTTACTTAAAAATTAAAGTTTTTGATTTGGATGAAAAATTTTCTCTAGTGGAATGGTTAGAAACAATTAGTATCATTATTTATATTTCTTCACAAAAAAGTGATAATATATTTCAGATGGATTTGAATTCATAATGTCTGAATTGTGAACTTGATGAATAATTTTATATTGAACAACCATGAGGATTTATTTTTTGGAAGGATGAAAGTTATGTGTGAAATTTTAAGAAATACTTGAATGGGATAAAGCAATCACCAAGTGTATGGTATTCCAAATTGTATACTTTCCTAAGAATGGTAAACTTTAAAAAAAGAAGGATTGATATTAATCTATACATCAAATAAACTCATGAGATTTACCTCATTAAAATTGTATATGTCAATGATATTATCTTTGCTGGGAATGATGAAATAACATGTGAATGGATTTATGAAGAAATGAAAATGTTTTTTGAAATGTCCACACTGATAGAAATGAGATACTTTCTTGGATTACAAATATCACAAAAGAAGAATCACATATTTCTTTCTCAAGAAAAGTATTCTAAGGATCTTATTAATATATTTCAAATGAAAAATTCAGAACTATTTCCTCATAAATTTCAATGGAAACCAATTTGATTAATGATGGAGATGGTATATAAGTTGTCTCAAAAGAGATTCAAAATATTGTTAGAATTTTGTTATATTTGACATACTCAAGTCTAGAAATTGTTTATTCTATTACCTTATGTGCAAGATTCAAAAGTGATCCAAAAGAATTACATTTATAGGATGTAAAAATAATTATCATATATTTCAAAGGCACAATATATTTAAAAATTAGGTTTGGTAGATCAAAATGGATTGATTTTTTGGGTTACATAGATGTTGATTGGGTTGGAAGTGTTGGTGATAAAATATCCACATATGGTGGATTATTATTTCTGGGTAAAAGTTGTGTTAGTTCTCATACTAAGAAAAAAAATTCTGTAATTATTTTCGTGGATTAATTTGAGTATGTTTCTACTACTCAATATTCCACACAAATTATGCTGATGAAGTATTAGTTGTAAGAATTACTTATGGAAGTGAAGTTACCCTTGTTATTGGGTGGTGATAATCAGAGATCCATCAACCTTACAAGAATACCAGTACAACATTATCATTCAAAACACAATGATATAAAATATAATTTCATCAATGATAATGTGGATAAGAATGAATTGCAGCTAGATTATATTCCTACATCAGAACAAGTTACTGAAATTAAAAAAAACCATTACAAAAAGAATAATTTTTAAAATTAAGGTTGAACATGGGAGCCCGACCTCTTTATCTCTAAGGTTGAGGTATGTGTTTTTCCCCTATATCATATTTTATTTGGATAGTATTTTCAAGGGGGAGAAATGTTTCATAAATGCGTCCTTTTTATGTTCTAATCCTTTTAAGGAATCATTTATATAGGTGGAGTTGTGAGTATGTTGTGAACTCAACATATAAATGTGTGAATTGTTCTAACATTTTTTTGAGTGTATTATAAGAAACTTTTTTTAAAAAATAAAAAAAGTACTAAGAATCAAATAAATGAATTCTTGAATGTTTTTAGTGCTAGGAAATTTTGAAAGATGATGAAGCACTATAAGGCACAACTTTTTCACAGGATGGTTTTTCTATCAATGATTCTTATTTCCTACATTGAGTTATCTCATATAGGATTATGATTATTTATATGTAATCCATTTCTCTAGGATAAAATTTTTAGAGATTTAGGAACCTTATTTGAAAAAAAATCTAACCGGGTAGATCATTGGGAATAAGTTGTCTTAATGCATTTTTTAGATTTTGTAAGAAGTCTGTGATGAATGTTTTCTATTTTGTTGTCAAGAATAGAAAATCATATTTCTTTGTAATTTTTGGTGATCAGATCATAATAATGAAAGAGAGAATAGTAATCATAAAATCAGATGTAGTTTTGATAAGAAATATCATAATGTTCAATTTTTTTCTAATGATGTTTTGTGAATGAAGTTGTTTTTTTGAAATAACTTTGTGATTGGGAAGAATTTTTCAATCAGTAAGAGGAAATGTATTGAAGACTAAAGGTAGTCATACAAAATTTGAAAATTATTTACTGATTTTTATTTATCAAATATCATAAGCTTTTTTAGAAACTTTTTATTCAAGACTTATAAAATAAAGGGGGATAATATGGGTTTGGGACATTATGTCAGATAGTTCTATGCCAATCCAAATTCTCTAAAAGTCATTAATTATTTATAAAAAATAATAAATTCTATAAAGGAAGAAAACCTAGGGAGGTTGAAGTTGTTGAATTTGATGTTTTCTTGAAACACTAATTGTCCAATTCACTAGATTAACAATTCATATGTATCAATCATCAGTTTGGAAGTCTGGAATAAATTATCCACTTCTAACATCAGTCAATCAATCACAGTATACCACTGATCAATTAGAGGCAGGAAAGATTGTGAACATAAAAAACATGGATTTTTTTTTTGGTATTGATGGGTCTAAGAAAGTAAAATATCAATCAACCAATTGAAAATAAATAATGTAGTCAACCATTTTCAAAAAATAAAATTTGTTTTTGTCTTACAATTGGATCAATAAAAAAATAAAAAATACTAAAGTTTGTTTCCCAAGTGAGACAAGATTCATCTGATAAGAAGTGGTGTTGATTCATCAAACTAACATTGATACTAATTCATAAAAAATCATTTAAAATTATCTATTAGAATAAATTAGAGGCTAATTTATTATGCACATGATGATACTGATACTTCATATGATGTAGGATCATCAGTATAAAGAAAAGAAGAAAATGTGTTTTTTAAGAGTTTTTCAAAAGAGTTTACATGGGGGTAAAGGATATTTTTAATTTTTGATTATTTTTACAGATAAAATAAAATAAATAGAAGTATAACCTAGTTGAAACAATGTTTATGGAAGAATGATTTGAATGATTTTAGTAGATTTTTTAGTTGGTACAAAGCATCGGTATGAGGATGCATTAATTTTACCAGTGGTCATCATAATGATTAGTCTTCAGTCTAACATATGTTTTCATCATAATGACCTTAGTATCAGACTAAACAATGATTATAAATTTAAAAGAAGATAGTCATATATAGAATATTCTAGAAGGTTTGATAAGAATTGAGAAGAGTTTTTAAGGGAGGAAACAATAAAATATGAAGTCAAAATTGAAATGAAATTTATGTTTTGGAAATTTGGTTAAGAATTAATGAATTTTTATATTCCTTCCTAGAACACATTTGGTTATCTAATAAATAGATGAAATTACACTATAATTTTGGACACTGGTACCATTAATGGGTGAAGATAGATAGAGAAAGTGATGAAAGATTTAGAAGAGAGTATAACTTTCCAAAATGTTTTTTCCTAAGAAAACTCTCTAGACAGAATAAGAATAAGGAAGGATAGAAATCATAGGATACTGTATCAAATCAAGAAATTGGTCAAAAATTTCTATGAATGTTTCATGTGGTTAAGAATTCATTCCAGGGTATTATTTCTTATGTTTTTTCTAAACCGAGGAATCATATTAGGGGGTCAAATTGATCCATCATACTGAGTTTTCATAATAAATTCTAAAAAGGTTATTTATACCTGCTACTAGCTAGGAAAGTGAACAATTTTTTTTGGAATGTTTTCTAATGGATGTAGATAAGGCTATGTTTTAACTTGTTTTTAACAAACTAGTGATTGTTTCATTAATTTTTACATCGAATTTTGTTATATCATTGATTATAGAAGAATAATATGCATGGTTGTATTGATCCAAGTGCCACACAAGTTTAATGGTATATCCTAGTTGTTGAATCCCTAAAAAATTATTGTTTCATAGTATATTGTATCATACTATATTGTTTCCAAAACTTTCCTAGGATGTAACTAATCTTGCTGAGTAGTTATCCTTATAAATACTTGTATTCTTGTGGATGTGTGACTGTTCTGTTTTCATCAAATTTATAAATATTTAATTGGTGGAAAAGGTTGTTTAAAAATGAACGAGACATAAAATAAAAATATATGGATGATTCACCCCTACCCCTATCAGTGATACATTGATCCTGTCTAAGTATTATCACTCTCAAGATTTTAGAAGTAACCTCTATAGTAAGAGATTCCCTTTACAATCCTCTTTTTTTGAGTATATTCATTGGGTTAAGCCTTTTTTATTTCCAATTGTTCATTTTGATTATTTTAACACCCCCTATACTATCCTTATGAATTCCATTTAATGATACACCACCTTTTACACTCATTTATCCCTTACGTGAACCTTTATATACACTCATTATCATACCAAAATTATTCTATGATTTTTCATGACAATCGTTTGTGTTGTAAAAACCCATGACCATTTACACTCAAGGGTATTCAACTAATCATACCCATCATTTATTTTTTTTGGTAATTCTATATATAAACCCCACACTCCTTAATCACGGGATAAAGGTGATTAAAATCATTATTATGTTGTATAATCTATGTGGAACATAAATTCATATACATCATATTAATAAAGCTGGGGGATTATAATTATAGAGATACAATGCATTGGGAAATGTTTTAATCACATGGTATACCATGTATAGTCCACATGGGGATAACCTAAGCACACCATGTTCTTATATCTCGGTGGTTAGCCTAGACTTAAACTTTTGATGTCATTTTTTATGTAGTTTCCATATTCTTAGGATGTGTTGATGTTATCATCTTATATCATGCTTCGATGTTTAGGATTGTGATCATCAGCTTTCTATGACATAATGTTATAACTCTTAACTCACATGTACTTCTTTACATTGTTCTATGCTTTGATAATTCCCTTACTGAGATGTACAAATCACACCTTTCTTATGTATGTCCCCAAATTATCTTGTGTAGTTTTATAATATCAATTAAATTTTAGGGTAATGTTATAGATTTTTTAAATAATTTCATTATATCCATGATTCAATTTCTTGTTATATGTATTTAATGACCTAAATATACTTGGCCAGTCAATATTTCTGGATTCTATTATGTTTATCTTAGTGTAATAGATCATGAAATAAAGTGTATCAAAAATTATTGGTTATCTTAGCATTTTTCCCTAAAAATAAGGTTTTTGACCACCAAATCATAGTAAATCCTATAATAAATAAATAAATAAAACATAATAAAATATGCAGTAGTGACCCCATGGGTGTCACATATATGGTGTTTTCCTATATAGCTTCATGGTGGAATTATACTCAATTGAACCATATAACTATGGTTATGATCGACATGAGTCATCATATGAGAGTATCATTTTATGTTCATGCATATAATCATATCCTCAAAGGGGTACTTTATTAAGTATATTCTCATTGGGGATGGGATCTTGAGAGTGGGTGGTTGATTTAAAAAGTGATGCCTAGTGTGTATAAATTATAATCCTGGAGTTAGTGTTGGAGAATCTATTTGACAGTGAGATAAATTTTTATATATGGAAGTGACCTAAGAAAGGGGTTAACATAGTCATGTGAGTTCACATATAGACAAGAGGCATGGGTAAATGTGTTGTGTTTAAGATTGATGTATAGGAAGTACAATTAGATATATTGTACAGGAATATATATTACTTATATATCATGGACCATTATTCTATAGCATCAAATATAAGATGGATAGGGAATGGGTACGCGTTTTATTCTTTTTAACTACATCCATGTGGATGGTGATTGTTTACATAGCCATGTCATGAGTAGGATGACTCGACCTTTTCAGAAATAAAGAATTGAGGTGCTTTTTGATAGATGATTTTGAAATGTAGTGGGGATTAAGGATTGGTTTATGTATGTGTAATTCCCCAGCTGCAGTTACCCAGAGTCGGTGAATTATTACATAACATTGACATTATACAAGGAATCTTGTCCTGAAAGACCGATCAATTTAGTATCCTAGGAATTACTAGTTACATAAATAAGTTTTACATTACATCATGAAATAAAAAACAATAGTGTGTCCCCTTTGAACATTCTTATATCCCTTAGCCTATTCTTGCAGGTTAATCATAATATACTTCTTCACATCCTAGAAAAAATAAATCATAAGAAAGGGGTGAGATCAGATACTCAGTAAGGATAACAATATAGCGGAAACTATCATAAATAAGCACAAAAATTTAATACAATGTATAAGACTAAAACACAAGACTTTTAAACATAGAATTCAGTATAATATGGAAAAGATAAATCAAATAATTCAATTTATGTATTCCCATGGATATTATACGATTTGAATAATCACATGTAATATCTATATCCAATTTCATAATGATGGAATGCAAAATGCCGGACATCATAACCATATAGTCAAGGAATCAAGCCAAGACTACAAATAAGATTTTTTCAAGGCCTTATGCCAAGACACTAGTTTTTATCATGAGACCTACTGATGCATCGAGGAGCTATAATGGTCTCCACTCGTAACTTACTAAGTCCAATGCATTCCTCATATGAAAAGTTTGAAATATAACATAAACATTCATATTAAAACTATCTATGAAATGTTAACAATTTAACCATAAACCGTGAATGGAATAAAAATAACACATCCATTTTCAAACATATCACAAAAACACCAATACAATATGGAATATTGTATCATAATAAATCAACTTCAAATAAGTTTAAAATCCATCAAAGGATGTTGATATAGATGAAATCAAAACTATTTGAGAGAAATATATCTTTCTTTTTTGAAATCATTTAAAAGTAACATAGTTATAAAAGAAAACATTTATTTTGAAAATATAATTATAATATTGTAAGGGAAGCCTCAAAGGTATTATAATGGTGGAAAATAGATGCACCTACCGTATAAGTTAAAAAACATTCTTTCCTTAATTTGTCGAAAAGGTCAAAAAGTACCTTGTTTGGAAAGAAACTGAAAGACTCCTTTCAAACAATTTTATAAAAATTCAAAAAGGGGTTTAAATGACTTTAACCCATAGTCTATTAAATAGTAAAAATGTTTTGAAATACATTTTTAAAAAACATGGATGTGGATGATAAAAATGTCCCAGTAGATACTTACATATAAACAACCTCATATAATAAAGAGATTGTGAAATTAACCCTTACCTTGTACTTTTCATTGGCCAAGGGTACATTATAATCCTGTAAAATAGTTAAATAATTTTTATTAAATTATACAATAACCATATACATAAATATGATATTATATATGATCTTCTAATATTGTTTTCTTAATAATATTTCAGTAGTATCATTGTTTTGGGTGTTAACTAATTCGTTTTCCTTTATATGCTTTGTTACATAAGACATGTTTTATATGAATTGGATGTATTTTAATCATATCCAGAATGATATTGAGTTCTTAAACATTATTTTCAATCATAAAATGAAAATTATTCTTTAATGGTTATGATGGGGAATGAATCTCATCGCGTTCGTGGAGACGATAATCCGTACGTACGCACAAGCGACAAACATCATTATATTGATTGTGAAATAGTATTTAATTGGATGGTATATCATATATAAAGAATCATTAACATGTTATATTTAATATTTACATAAATTATACTCATTATTATACCCATCTAAATAAGGAAGTGTTGAATAACAAACTACACCACGATATGAAGGCGGTAAGCCGTATGTACACACATATGGTGACTTGTAATTCATAGGATGGGTAGAATAATGAATATAGTTGTAACATATTTATAATAACATCACAGTATGTATAAGGTATAGTATTTATTTTTTGTTATGGAAAAAACAAAGTAATAGGAAGTGGAAGGTGAAAAGAACTTTGAAAGAGGTGGTGATATTATTACCTCTTCTTCGGGTGCTTCCATTTGATTTGATCAAAAGGTATCTTTAAGTTGGATTATTATCATTTCAAGGACTCTAGGTTTATGTGAGGGTAGTTGGGAGGATATTTGAGTAGGTTTTGTACAAGTAAAAAAGGATTTGGAGGTGTGAAATTAAGATAAATGGAAGTTCCCTTTTATAAGAGTGGTGAGGGTCAATTTAAGAAAAGCTTGAAATATTATTTTATTATACAATCATATTCGGTTTATAATGTCTAAAAAAAGATTTATTTCTAGGATAAGGTGTGGATGGGTTGAAAACATCTCAAACAATAGGTTTTAGATTGTTTTAGGTCACCATATTAACCTTATCTTTTAGATTTAACTCTATTAAATAGTTTAACTTTTACCATGTATTCTTGTATTATTATAATAAATGGTTAATAAACATACTATAAAAATACAAGTGAACCTAAAATGGTTCTTTATTGATATATATAACCTTATATAAGTCCTTTGTATAATCCTTATATTTTTATTAATATTATATCCATTAATAATATAGTATTTGTTTTAAAAACTCATTTGTGTCATTTTTGACACTATTTAGTATTTGGTATTTGTGAAAGTCATAAAAACATTATCAATTCGTAAAAATTTATTTAATAAACCCTAACATGTCATATTAACCTTTAAAATTCTTTTAATACATTATAAATCTCAATTTACAATTATATTAATATTTATAATATCAATTATTTTACTCTTTCAATAATAAGGCAATTACTGCATCATCATTATTTCATAAATTAATTTAATTATTTTAGTTCTATAATTTATAAATAAAATACAATTATGTAGGAAATTTTTTTAGATTTATAATTAATGTTTACTATCTAATTTATTTTATGTATATCCCTATATTAAAAATGGTTTAGTTATTAAACATTGAATTTAACACTTTTAACTCTTCTTTAAATAAAATAATAATAAATGTATTAATCTAATCCAAGTGGACCAAAAGGATAATATTTTATTCCTAAGGATGAATTTGGTTGAAATAATCTTATCCAATATAAATAGGACATGTGTTTTGTTAATTATAATTTTATTTTTAACTTTAATTACCCTATTTACTTTTAACCATGTTAAATAAAATTCAAAAGTTACTATTTACCAAAAATTATTTTCGTCCTATCGAACCACATTTTACTTACTGATTTAAATTGAATCTCTTGTATTTTTGAAATTTAATTCACAGAAGCGGTAAAATTACATTTTATGCAAGTTTACAAATGTGCCTAGAAGGTGGGTAAAAGACGGTAAAAAGTTCAATAAAATTTTATATATCTAATATTAGTATAAAATGTCTCCAATGAATTACATTGAACATATATTTGTATTATATATCTATTTTTTCTAAAATAAATTTAAATAAAATAACTATTTATTTAAATAAAAAGTTGGTTTTAAACAATAACACAATGTTTTTCACTATTCATCAAAAATGGAATGTTTTCAGATAAATACAAAAAATTCACCCTAAGGTAATTTTGATATTCCAAATCCAAAAAAGAATTCCATTTTGATAAATAAAATTTATAAATTTTCAAAAAGTGAGTATTAATATTCATAATGGCTAGTTTGGTTGGTTTTGGTGTGTTAGAACTCGAAGTTGCGTACAACACAAGATATTGTATTATTCAAAGAGAAGTGTACCATGGAAGCATGGGGTGTTATATTCTTCCCTCCTTCAAATAATTTCATCCTCAAAATTTCTATAATATTACTGTATAAAAAGATTCAGGTGGTTCTTCATCATAAGTTCCTCAGGTTCCCATGTTACCTCTTCCATATTACGGGTTCTCCATAGAATATTTACCAGATGAGTCATCTGGTTTCTCAATAATTGTTCTTTGGTATCATGAATATTGATAGGATCTTCACAATAAGACAGATCGGGTTCCAGTTCTATTTCTTCACAAGTGAGTACATGTGTTGGGTCAGGCATGCATTTTCTCAACAGTGATATGTGGAACACATCATGAACTTTGGGGATACTTGGCCACATTTCCAAAAGGTAAGCTATGAATCTAATTCGTTCTAGAATTTCGGAAGGCCCGATGTACGTGAGACTCAATTTACCCTTCTTACCTAATCGTATAACACCCTTCCATAGAGATACCTTCAAGATAACATGATATAGTACTTAAAATTCCAAATCCTTCCTTCAGTTATTGGCATAGATCTTTTGCCTACTTTTAGATTCTTTGATGTGGGTATAGTTAACCTTCAAATATTCCATTGTTTCTTCAACATGTTCTTGGACTATGAGTTTTCTTTCACCAAAATCATCCCATAAAATTGGTGTGCGACATCTCCTTGCATATAATGCTTTATGTGGTGCCATTTGAATACTTGAATGGAAGCCATTGTTATAGGAAAATTCTACCAGTGGTAAATATTGATCCCACATAACTTGAAAGTCATGTGAGAAAGATCTCAACATGTCTTTTAAGGTTTGAATAGTTTATTCTGATTGTCCATCAGTTTGAGGGTGGTAGGTAGTGCTCAAATAATGTTTATTCTCCAAGGCCTTATGAAGAAATTTTCAGAATCCTAATGTAAAATGGGGATCAAGATCAGAAACAATTGGTAGGGGTACTACATGAAGTCTTAAAACTTTAATAATATATAGTATTGTTAAATGTTCAAGTGGTAAATCTTCTCTTATAGTAAGAAAATGTGCTGACTAGGTAAGACAATCAATAATGACTCATTTTTCACCATTAATTCTAGGAGTCTTTGGTATACCCATGAAAAAATCCTTCATAATATCATCCCATTTCACATAGGTATGGGAAGAGGTTGGATGACTCCTCTAGGATGCTGTCTTCCAGCCTTCACCTGTTGACAAGCCATACATCTTGACACATAATCAGCAATCTCCCTCTTCATGTTGTACCAAAAAAAATGTTCCTTGAAATATATATACATCATAGTGGTACTAGGGTGTATAGAGGAAATGAAGCTATTAGAATCATCAAAAAATTCCCTTTTTAGATTAGGTATGTCAAGAACACAAATTCTCTTCCCAAATTTCATAATTCCATCTTCATATACGAAGTCAATCAATCTCTTATCATTCAAATCTTTAATTTTCTTTTGAAACTCTTCATCATCATATGAGAACTTTTTATCTTTTATAGTAATGTTTTATTGGAAACTATTTGAAAAAGTATTGATGTTTCACCTTCTATGATTATTCCCATATCCATCTTTACTAGATCCATGAACATAGGGTCCCTTTCAACTCTCATCTTGTTCAAAACTCCATATTCCTTTCTGATCAAAGCATCTGCCACCTTAGTTGCCTTCCCTGAGTGGTAGTGTATAGTGAAATCATAATTTTTGAGTAGTTCAAGCCATCGTTTTTGCCTCATTTTGAGTTCTTTCTCTGAGAAAATATACTTCAAACTCTTGTGATAGGTATATATCTCACATTTTTCACCATATAGATAGTATCTCCATATATTCAAAGAAAATATTAAAAATGATAACTCAAGATCATGAGCAGGATAATTTTTTTCATGAATATTTAACTGTCGTAATGCATAGAAAATAACCCTATCATTCTACATAAGGACACAACTAAGTCCTTTCTTTGATACATCACTATAAATAAGAAACACAACATTCCCTGATGGTAGAGTCAAGATAGGAGCATTGACTAATATTTTATTCAATTCTTCAAAACATTATTCACACTATTTTTTAAAAACAAATTTAACCCCATTCCATATGAGCTTGTTTAACGGGTTAGCCAATCAGGAAAAATTTTGGATGAAGCACCAATAATAACCTGCAAAACCAATAAACCTGCGTACCTCAGTTATACTCGTCGGTGCTGGCCATTCTTGGAATGCATTGGTCTTTGAAGGATTGACATAGATTCCATACTTAGAGACAATATGGCCAAGAAAATATATCTCCTAAAGCCATAATTCACACTTGCTAAATTTCCCATATTATTCAATTCTTATGAGGGTTTCTGGAATAGCACACAAGTGATTTTCATGATCTTTGTAGCTTTTGGACTATACCAATATATCATCAATAAATACCACTAAAAAGTCATCATGATATCCCTTGAAAACTCTATTCATTAGATCCATGAATACAGAGGGTGAGTCAGTCAATCCAAAATGAATTACTATAAACTCTTAATGCCAATACTTGGTACAAAATGATGTCTTAGGAATGTCTTCCTTCTTCACACACAAATGATGATATCCAGATCGAAGTTCAATCTTTGAAAAATATTGAGCTCCATGAAGTTGATCGAATAAATCATCAATGTGAGGTAGGGGATAATTGTTCTTTATTATTATAGCATTTATCTCTCTGTAGTCAATGGAAAACCTCATAGATCCATCTTTCTTTTTAACAAAAAGAACAGGGGCTCCCCATGTAGAAACAGTAAGGCGAATAAATCCTTTAGTACTCAATTCCTATAGTTGTCTATTTAGTTATACTAATTCCACAATGTCCATTCTATAATGGGTCTTTGATATGGGCCTTTAACCAGGAATTAAATCAATAGAAAACTCAATTTCTCACTCTGGAGGATGTCCAGGTAAATCCTCTGGAAGCACATCAACATATTCATGAATAATAGGTACATCCTCTATTGTAAAAATCCTTTCCTCACCCACAGTTATTTCATTTTCTTCCTCCTCAATAATGGAATTTAGTAGAGCTACTGGGGGTGGATATAGATAAGAATCATATGGTGACGTTTCTACTCTAACGATAAGGTAATCCTTATCATCATTGAAAATTGCAACCTCCTTCTTCTTAAAATAAATTTTCTCATCATTGCCCAAAAGCCAATCCATACCGAGGATTATATCAAATTCAATCATGGTTATGATGATGATATCAGTAGATAAAGCATGTTTATATGCCCAAATGAAAAATGATTCAAAAAACTTTTTTGCAATGATACTTCCCTTAAGAGTTTTGAATGACAATTACCTTGTTAAATAAAATTGGAAATATCTAATTTTATTAGAAAACTGGGAAGATATGAAATAATGCGATGAGCCAGAATCAAATAAAGAATTGGATAAATTTGAGGAAACCATTAAATTACCTTCCACCACATCATTCAAATATTCAACCTCAGTAGTAGTGATCACATAAGATTATACATTCTCCCTTGTACTTTTCTAAGGTAAGTTTCCTTGTCTCTTAGGACATTAATTTGAATAATTCCCCATTTCTCTATAATTTTAGCATTCAACATTGACAACATCTTTCTTTACCTTGCAATCACGAGCTTGGTGGCCTTTCTCACCACACTTGTAATAGACACCCATTCCCTTAAAGAATGTACCAAGGTGTTTCTTACCATATTTAATATATGATAGAAATTAAACTTTTCCCTTCTTCCCCTTATTTCCATTTCCAGATTGTCCTGCAGATCTATTCTTCTCATGCTTTTCTTTAAAGTCATAAGACCTATAGAATTCCTTTTCTATCTTAATAACACATGAGACAATATCTTCGCACGATAAGAAGGATTATGAGACTAATGATTGAAGGAGAAATGGTTTTAACCAATCAAAGAATAATTCAATATTACTCATTGGGTTACGTATATAATTTTTTTCATGCCTTTCTAACCTTGTAAAGTTAGCCTCATACTTTGAGACATTCTCATCCTCCTTTGGCCTCAAACTCAGAAATTGTCTTTCCTTATCTATTTGATGGTCATGAGGAAATTATTTTTATATTAAAATATCTTTAAACTCCCTCCATTCCATATTTGATATTTATTCATCTTCCTTTGTGTTTTGAATTAATGTACACCATTGATCTACATCTCATGTGAGGTGATAAACTGCCATAACAACTTTTTCCCTTTCGCTACTCCCCAAAGCATGAAATATTTTCTCTAAGGAACATATCCATTACTTAGATACAAATGGATTTTTATTCCCATTGAATGTTGGTGGTTGTTTCCTCATGAAGCGGTCTAACATTTATCCTCCATGTTGTGGGTCAGGGTGCTCCATACGGGTAAGGTTGTTATTCATAACATGTGTGAGTTGTCCCAGTATGGTGATATGCTGATCAGCAATAGTTGCATCACCAGATCCACTATAATTATCTTTACTAGGAGGGAAATCCATACATAAATTATGTGGGTTGATACAATTTCCATTACTTCCACTAGGCACCATTTCTAAACAATGACATACAATATATTAGCTTATGAATCACATTACATAATTCCAAACTTGTAAAACACTTAACATAAATTGAACAGTGTATGGATATAATCCATAATCCTAAAAATATTTTCTTTTAAGAGGTATATTCTCAGAAATCCTATATAATGGTTTGTAAAGAAAATGTTGATTTTCCTAAGAATATCCCCCGGGAGTGTCATAATCAAGAGTGAAAGAAGGCCCATTGTTCTGTACCAGGATACCCCAGGTCAAGCCCGATACTCCTTGTTGAAGTTTTCACTCCTAGGTACATCTATGTCAGAGCCGCCTCTACCTACTTGTATCCAGAAAGGAGTTTATTTCCTGGAAAACTCACAAAATATCTACATTACCAAAATTATAGGAAGTTCTTTTATACTAATCCTCAAAGTCTATCTTAGGGTAATGTTATCTAATCAGAGTTTTTCTAAATCTAGTTTCTATGGTATGTAATAAACTTCCTATGATACCAAATATAACACTCTGACCCCAGTTACCTAGATTCGGTGCATTATTACATAACATTGGCATGATACAAGGAATCATGTCCTAAAAGACTAATCAGTTTAGTAGCCTTGAAAGTACTAGATACATACATACGTTTTACAATACATCATTAAATAAAAAATAACATTTTGTTCCCTTTGAACACTCTTATATCCCATATAATATTCCTATAGGTTAATCATAATATAAATCTTCACATCCTGGAAAAAATAAAACATAATAAAAGGGTGATCTCAGATGCTTAGTAAGGATAATAATATAGTGGAAAATATCATAAATAAGCATAAACATTTAAGGAAATGTATAAAACTAAAACACACGCCTTTTAAACTTAAAATTCATCATAATATATAAAATATAAATCAAATAATACCATTTACTTATTCACATTGATATTCTACTAGTTGAATAATCACATGTAATATTAATAGCCAATTTTATAATGATGGTATGTATAATGCCAGACATCATAACCACATTGTCAAGGCCTTGTTCCAAGACTACAAATAAGATTTTTTCAAGGCCTTGTTCCAAGACACTAGATTGTCTTATGAGACCTACCGATGCATCGAGGAGCTATATAGAGCTCCACCCATCACTTACTAAGTCCAATTCATTCCACACATGAAAAGGTTGAAACATAACATAAACATTCGTATTAAAACTAGCATATAAAATGTTAATATTTTAACTATAAACCATGAATGGTATAAAAATACCAAATACATAGTAAAAAATATCTCAAAATCTTAAATATAATAAGGAATATTGTAACATAATAAACCAACTTCAAACAAGTGTAAAATCTTTCAAAGGATGTTGACATAGATGAAATCAAAACTATTTGAGAGAAATATATCTTTATTTTTGAAATCATTTGAAATTCACATAATTATAAAAGAAAAAATTTATTTTTAAAATATTCTTATAATATTGTAAGGGAATATTTAAAGGTGCTATATTGGCAGAAAATAGCCAGACCCACCATATAAGTTAAAAAAACATTCTTTCCATAATTTGTCAAAAACGCCATAAAGTAGCTTTTTTGGAAAGCGATGGAAAGATTCCTTTCAAACCATTTTATAAAAAGTTAAAAAATGGTATAAATGAATTTAACCCATAGTCTAGTAAATTGTAAAAATGTTTTGAAATACATTTTTAAGAAACACGGATGTTGATGATAATGAAGTCCTAGTAGATACTTACGTATAAACAACCTCAGATAATAAAGAGATTGTAAAATTAACCATTACCTTGTACTTTTCCTTGGTTGATGGTACGTTAAAATCCATTATAATAGTTAGATAATTGTTATTAAATTATACAAGAACCATATACATAAATATGATATTATATATGATCTTCTAATATTGTTTTGTTAATAATATTTGAGTAGTATCGTTGTTTCGGGTGGTAACTAATTCGTTTTCCTTTATATTATTTGTTACATAAGACATGTTTGTTATGAATTGGATGTATTTTATTCATATACATAATGATATTAAGTTCTTAAACATTATTTTTAATCATAAAATGGAAATTATTCTTGAATGGTTATGATGGGGAATGAATCTCATCTCGTTCGTGGAGACGGTAATACGTACGTACGCACAAGCGACAAATATCATTCTATTAATTATGAAATAATATGTAATTGGATGGTATATCATATATAAATAATAATTAACATGTTATATTTATTATTTACATAATTTATACTAATTATTATATCCATCCAAATAATGAAGTGTTGAATAAAAAACTACACCACGACGTGGATACGGTAAGTTGTACGTATGCATGTATGGTGACTTTTCATTTATAGGATGGATAGAATAATGAAAATGGCTGTACCATATTTATAATAACGTCACAGTATGTATAGGGTATTTTAGTTATTATTTTGGTATGTAAACAACAAATAAATATGATTTGGAAGAAGAAAAGAACTTTGAAAGAGGTGGTGAAATTATTACCTCTTCTTAAGGTGCTTCCTTTTGATTTCATCAAAAGGGATCCTTAGATTGGATTATGATCAAAGTAATTACTCTTGGTTGAAGTGATAGTAGTTTTTAGGATACTTGATAATGTTTTGGACGAGCCAAATGGCTTTTGAGTTTTGAAATTAAGAGATCGGGAAGTTCCCTTTTATAAGAGAAGTGAGGGTCACTTTTGGAAAAACCTGAAATATTATTTTATTATACAATCATATTTTCTTTATAATGGATCCAAAAGAATTTATTTTGAGTATAATGTGGGTATTGGTATAAAAAATCTGAAAAAATAGGTTTTATGCAGGTTTATCTCACCATATTAACCTTATCTTTTAGATTTAACTCTTAGTTAAATAGTTTAACTTTTACCTCATATTCTTGTATTATTATAATTAATGGTTAATAGACATACTATAAAAATACAACAGAACCCAAAGTGGTAAATTATTGATATATATAACTTTATTTATGTCCTTTGGCTGAACATTATATTTTTAGGAATATTATATCAATTAATAATATAGTATTTGTTTTAAAAACTCATTTATGTCAATTTTGACACTATTTAGTATTTGGTTTTTGTGGAAGTCATAAAAACTTTATCACTTCGAAAAAAATTTATTTAATAAACCCTGAAAAGTAATATTAACCTAATAAAATTTTTTAATACATCAAAAGTCTCAATTTACAGTTATATTAATAGTTATAATATCAATTTCTTAAACTTTCAATAATAAGGTAATTACTGCATCATCATTGTGTCATAAATAAATTTAATTATTTTATGTACAAAAATTATAAATAAAATACCATTATGTAGGAAATATTATTATATTTCTAATTAATATTTATAGTCGAATTTATCTTATGTTTAACCCTAAATTAAAAATGGTTTAGTTTTTAAACTTTGAATTGAACACTTTTTACTCTTCTTTAAATAAAATAATAATAAATGTCTTAATCTAATCCAAGTGGACCAAAAGGATAATATTTTATTCATAAGGTTTATTTTGGTCAAAATACTTATATCCAATATAATTAGGACATGTGTTAGGGTAATTATAATATTATTTTTACATTTAATTACCCTATTTACTTTTAACCACGGTAAATAAAATTCAAAAGTTAATATTCACCAAAAATTATTTTCATCCTATTAAACCACATTTTACTTACTTATTTAAAAAATTTCCCTCGAAATTTTGAAATTAAATTCACATAAGCGGTAAAATTAAGTTTTATGAAAATTTGGAAATGCTCCTAGAAGGTGGGTAAAAGACGGTAAAAAGTTCAATAAAATTTTCTATATCTAATACTATTATAAAATGACTCTAATTAATTAAATTGAACATATATAGGTATTTCGTATCTATTTTTTCTTAAAATAAATATAAATAAAATAACTAATTATTTAAATAAAAATTTGGTTTTAAACAATAACGCAATGTTTTTCACTATTCATCAAAAATTGAAAGTTTTCAGAAATATACCAAAAAGTCACCTTAAGATAATTTTGATATTTTGAATCCAAAAATGAAATCCATTTTGATAAATAAAATTATAAAATTTCAAAAAGTGGGTATTACTATTCATAACGGCTAGTTTGGTTGGTTGTGGTGTGTTAAAACTCGAAGTTGCGTACAACACAAGCTATTGTATTATTAAAAGGGAAGTATACCATGGAAGATTGGAGTGTTATAGCATGTGAGCCTAGATTTTATTATGAATGAATCATGGGATCATTATTTAGTTTGTGATATTAGGTGGTTTGAGAGCATACTCCTATTGGAGTAAGATGTTATCATGGTGGATATAAATTAAGAACCTTTGAGAGGGTTTAATTAAATTATTATAGGCATGTCGGATCATAGATTTGATGAGGAAGGGGTGCATCACTTCTAAGGAAGAGAGTGATATCATGAATGGATCAATGTTTCATGGCATGATAAATCCAAGTATGGTAATTGATAGGGGTTTCCATTATAGGTTATCATTGACCAGGAAGAGTGAAATGCATATGATATTGGAATTTGTTCATTATTGTGTTTGAGGAGTGTTATAAGAGAAAGCATATATCAGGGAGTGAAAAATTTCCTTTTCGAGGGAATGACCTTCATTTTGAATGGAATTTTATAAGATTCCAAGATAACATTATTGGTTATTTATGAATGGGTAGAAATTGAATGTTTTCTTCAGTGAATCACTAGTAAGGATACCCCGTTGGTGGGAAGAATCATATTAGTTTTGGACATACAACCTTAAAATTGGATTGATCATGGGTGGGGTAAGATCAGTTGGAGGATAATCGATATGGTGTTATGGTTTTAGTGTCTAGGTGCATCAAATTTCAGATCATTTCATAAATAACATAATCTTTGGCTTTTATATTTGGTTTTATATAGAGTTTTTATAGTGTAATTTTTTTAAAAAAATTGATGAGATTTGGGGGGATTCAAATCATAGGTGAATTAGTTCTTAGGGAGAGATAATGTAAACTGGTGTGGGTGGTTGATGATCCAATCATGAAATGATACTGATATTTGGTTACAAAAATTGGATTGGTTTTTGGGATAATCTCAAGATTCCTTAGGGGATTGAGGAATTTTGATCAGGAGATGTGATAGAGAATTAGCAGCTTAGAATAATAGTTTTTGGGAGAAGTCATTTAGAGGATTCCTGACCGGTGTTTTTTAATAAATTGAGTATGGGGAGTTGGATATACACTTGAGAATATGAAAATTCCATAGAAAGTAAATTTCCAGTTTGTGGTTTCTATGATAGCGAGGACCATGTCTTAGAATCAAACTGTATGAGTAGAGTCTTATATTAGGGAGCCAAATAATCTTGGGGATGAATAAAATAATGACATGGTGGTGTCTAATGATATATAGGTTTATTTAAGAACTATCTCAATACTAATGATGGTGTATAATGGGTAGCTCCATATTTGGTGAATATTATGGAATGATGTTTACAGTTATATTGTGAAATATTATTCACTATTATATAATATAAAATAATATGTTAGTTCTGAATTGATAATCAATATGGCTTGGGATTTATGGATGAAATACAACTAATACATATCATATATAAGAAGTATTATAGTGGGGTTATTATAAAGATCTATATCTTTATGGGTTGTGATATTTAGAGGGAATTTGAATTTTCATTCCTGGAGAAGGGAATATTATTAGAAATAGGAATTTCAAGAGATGGAATATCTCAAAGTGATGTCATTAGACATGGTTAGGGGCCGTTTGAGTGTTTTGGGTACTAATATGGATGTTGGGGTAATATCTGGGTGACTTTATGTGTGAATTTGTCTATATATTAATTTCTACATTGTGGAAAATTCGGGTCACGTTGTGGTGGTTTGCCACAAAGAGGGTGAAACTCTCATTTTATAGGGAATAATAACATAGTGGGCATGGTTCCTATGGATTCTCCCCATGGAAAATGGGTAGAGTAAAAATGACAATTTTAGATGTTATGTGGTGGAGGAACACATTGGTGAAAATTCCTCCTCCTCATGGATCCTAGTCACAGATAAAAAAATATATATGGGAATACATACTCATGGTTATGGGTGCCATGACTATGTGATTTTGGGGTATGGTGGTTCTCTATATTGGAAATAGGGATGGTGAAATGAATATTTTGGAGGCCATGGTACTTATAAAATGGATATGGTAATTCCTTCTCGTTGAGGATTTAGTCATGTGGGGGGGGGGGGGGGGGTATCTCATAGAGGTAACCACATCATGGTTCCGAGAAACCAAATTGTGGTGAGTCACTTTCCAATGTTCAATAAATGGAGGTAAAATAAACTTATTAGTGTCAACCCAATTCACATTTTCAGTTATGACGAGTATCAAGAGAGTCCATTTTCAATCATCTCTCCCCTTTCTATCCCTACTCGATTCCCCTTATATGATGGTTTACCTAGGCGGTGTTTTCCAAAAAAGATATTTTTTCCTTCTTTTATCACAATTTTTGGTTTCACAATCATTGTCTATAATTTTGGATTTTTTGGTCTGGTTTTTGATGTTGATCTCATCAAAGCATGGAATAATTTGGAATATATGAATGGGATTTTGCATGAAATGGATAATGTATTCCCTAAGAGGTTGGTTTCATATTGTTTCTTGTCATTTCATTGAAGTTATTAAACCAACATTAACCTTTTAGTGGTTTAAATGAATGTTTATTTAATTTACCATCTACTTAGGAGAATAAATTGGATATTTTTAGTGTATATGTTTGAGTACATGTTGGATGTTGATAATACCCCATTTCTTATGGTTTTAACATCGTTATGTCACCTAGTAATTTTGAGGAAATTAATAATTATTAAATTTAATCAAATAAATGATTATAAGTATTATAAATCATTATTTGGATACTATGGATTAATATTGGAGATCAGGTGTCGATAGGATGTCATAAAAGTCATAGATAACAATGGATGATCTCAGGCCATGGTACCCAAGATTACATAAGGGGTATTCTAACTCTTCCTATAAGATATATAGTCCCTGACTCTATCAATATGTTCATGATTTTTTATGTACATGTGATATATGGGCTCACTACATATGGGTGATCAAACCCTGAACATCTAAAATAAATCATTTACCTTAAATTTTAGATTCCTTAAAATGAATGTGTCAAGGTCCACAATGGACCCTTAAACAGTAGTTGGTGCCTCAGTAATTGATGGCCAATTAATTGATTATAAATATTTTATATGTGATACACATGCCTTAGAGGGGAATGAATAAAATAAAATGAATAAAAATTATGGGGATAGATATAGGGTGGCCCTAAACCTCCTAGGTTAAGAGCGAGTACTCTATATATGATTATAGGAAATGAAATATCTCAATGACTATGTCAATAAGGGGGTAGAGATACAGGTTTTTTTTGTAATTAGACTAGGATAGGTCATTAGGATTGGGATGAGATTCACTTATTTAAAGATATTTTTCTCTATATATAATTGTGTTGGTAATAAAGGATTTGACCTTACTGTGAAGAGTGACACAATTGTGCATTCCATGCTTTATGATAACACACTCTTGAGGATGGATTGGATTCTTGGTGAATTATATGAGTGGGATAAGACCCTCTGGTCTAAATATGCTATGAAAATAGGGTTTTCCCTAGTCAAAGGCTTGGGGTATCTCCTATGGGAGATGTGAGATGAGACCTAGGTGTGGCTCATGGGTATTGTATGTATGACATGGCATAGGGATACCAAAGGGTTTAGTGTGAGTTATCCTAATATGATCCTTGTGAAGTAGGATTGAGTTAGGATAAAAGATTATAATGAGATTTTAAACCATTATCTTGCAGTAATTTTTGGATATAGATCATGGTATTACAAAACACTTAGGGTTGTGAGATATATCATTGTTATATTGTGTAGAGAATTAGACTAGTCTCAAGGATCCTAGTGGATTATTATGAGGGAGAGATGAGGGTGATAACAGGTTTAGCATGATGTTCCTGCATGAATGGGATGGTATTGAAGGGAATTATCATGCAATTCTACTTAAATTATGATATGTTCTTTTAGGTGAAATTTATTCCATGAGTGTTGAGGCTAGGATATGCACTTGAGATTCTAGCCTAAGAGATTTTTAATGGATTCATGAATTTGGGAAGAACATGTGAAGATGAGGTGATATTTGGTTTGAGTGTTGGGTGTTAAAACCTATATATAATTTAGATTTCCAAGGTGGAGAGTGTGTATGACTATGAGTTCCAAATGATATGACATATATTTATAGATGGGTAATAGATGTCCCCTAGTTCATCATGATTCATGATATGTTTCCTAATCTTGGATGTCATATTTCCATGGGTTATAGATGATATAATTTATGATTTCTCACATAAATATGAATTTTACTTGGTTCCTCATGATTAGTGATATTTTTCAAGGGTGAAAAGTGGAGATTCCTCTAGATTTTTGATGATTTATGATATGATTTCTGGGTGGAGAGAGTTTTACTATTGGGTTTGGATGATGTTTTATACATTTATAGGTTAGGGAGAGTCTTATATCAGGTTATTGTTGATGAGTTAAATGATTTTAGGGTTGGGAGATTGTACCCTGAGGTTCTTTATGACATATATTTTTCCAATGTAGGGATATGATATGTCTCTAGTGTTGTAGTTGTTGACCTAGAACCAACTATTTGTACTTTGAGTACATGAATATTTAATATATTTAAATATTAAACATTATATAACATATTGTTCTTTGTTCTTTTTTACTATAATGTAATAATGTCCAATAGTACTTTTCGCATTAATAAGGTCATAGAAGTTCCCCTCTATATTGAGAACATTTAAGTACTATGAAAATAATATTAAATATATTTATGTAGTTGGATGACATACTATGATGAGACCCATAGTATAGAGACCGTTAGGTGCGAGTACTCATAAGAATATGATACTTCTTCTCACGAAGTTCGCACTTAGTAATCTCCAAGATGGGAGATTATGAGAAAATACCACCCTGTATGAATTTCGAATGTTTTGGTTTCATCAAATATTCCTATCTGCAAGCACGTGTAATTTTCCTTAGTATTTAAGATTATCATTAATATGTGTCATGAATCACATACTTTGATTAAAATATTAAAACCATCACACCATATGTTGGCGGGAAGTAGGGTACGTTGGGTGTATCACAAGTGACATGTTATTAAGGATTAAGTCGAGTAAGGATCTATCCCTTCCATTTATGGGATTTGATGTCTCAACCCTTTGATTGAAATAGAATCATCACCCTAAATTTCATGTCCATGGTCTAATGACAGTTTTGTTTCAGGTAGTTAAAGAATGATATATCAAGCATAAAGGTTGATCAAACTATCATGAAACCTGCTTGATGAGATATTGTGACAAAGGGATTATATTACACAGTGAGAGTTTGTATGTGGATGTCATCGTTATGACTTTATGTTCTTTCTGTTGGGTGATTTGACCCATTGTTAGACAGTAATCTTTGACTTTAAGCAAGCCTTCCTAATTCCAACAAGAAATAATCTTATAGGGTCACACAATAAGTGTTTTTATTGGTCACGATTAAATTCTATTTGAATTTAATTAATGAAATAAATATTATTCTCAATACTGAGGAATACTTTTATTCAAGATAAAATGATCACATAAATTAAATAAGTAATTATTAACCGGATTGTGAATAAAATATATTAATTTATTTTATTGACCATTTAATAATGATTTATTTAATATTTTGTAAATAAAAGTACTTATTTAAATAAATAAAATATTTTATTCGGTTATTTAATAAATAGAAGAAGAGTTCGAATGGACCCATACCGTGTCAGCTAATAAATTAATTATTTACAAGTCGGTAAATAATGTTTATCTAGTTGTTGCAAGAAATAATAATAATACTATTATCATTATGTGGAACAAGATTTCATTTATGGTTATGTTTTGCGCAAGTTGGAAGACCACAAATAATGGTTCTTTTATTGTTATTATGTGGCACGAGTTTTCTCTAATAATTATATGTGAATTTAATTGTTGTTTCATAATTAAATATTGTAACTAAAACCCCATGTCCATTAATAGAGAGGTACGCATATTGTACCAAATCCCAGTTAATTGAGAATTGTTGACCCAAACATTTTCTCTCTTGACTCCTCTCATCTATCCCTATCAAGAATGAGAGAATTTCATCAATACCAAATAATGAGATATTAAGAAAGATAGACGCAAGATATTCACTTCGCCACACTAGTACAAAGAGAACGAGTGGCATTGTTCGGAGTCTAATGGAGTAGGTGTAGATAACAACTAGAGGAATTCTACTTTGGATCCTCATGAGTGCAGTAAAGGTAATATGAAAGAGTCATTTCAGACGATCAATAATCACCAATGAAGAAAGCACCAGTGAACCAAGTATTTAATTTCTTCATAAATTATTAAATTAATTATAAACATGATGTGCAATATCCTCTTTATTGGATATGGAACTTTTCTTCTCTTTATCTAAATCTTTGATTTTAATCCATGGATACCAGTATTCATCATTGTATTGATCCATAATTGGTCATATACTACAAAAAGATCAAATTTGGGAGCTCTCAACCAGCATGCTTTTGCTGTGTTTGGATCCTTGAAGTTGTATCAGAGTAACCTCATCATCATTTATAATTATTTAAATAAGTCTTTGTTGATTTACACTTTAATAATTTAGTTTTTCAATTCATGTTTAATTTTTATTATAATATGAATTTTGAGATATGTTCTTCCTATTTTCATTTCTCAGATATCTAATAGAAAAAAATAATTTTTTTGATTAAAATTAAATTGAGGATCTCATTTGGAGCCCTCAAAGATTTTTTTCATGTAACATGATAGTACATGACTTGTATTCGGAGTTACACGCCATGTAATATACCATACAAGCCATGTAATCTGGAGTATACACATTGTAGTTGTGTTCATTACATCGGGAGTAATTCAAAAATTACTCAAGATGTGTGCGTTAATGACACATGGTGTAGTTAATTCTTACACCACGTGTTGACCAGGAAAGGCTGGTGCACGGTCAGCCGAATTACATGCCATGTGGCCCACTAGTCAATGCATGTAGTCCCTTCAGTTCAAGGGGAAAGCCATATATACCATACATATCTAATCTGAATAGTAACCATGTAATAGAAAGACAACATGGTGTGTAGACCACTAGACACACTGTGTCCTTTGAGATTTCAGAAGTATCCCTCACAGGTCGAGTCCCTAGGTGTGTACTCTGAATAAGATGGTGAATGAAGTACACACCATGTATTCATAACTACATGTCATTTACATTACCAAATTATATATAATTAAAAATTTAATGTTTTTGTAATGTTTATAATTACATATAATGTAGTTTAGAACATGTGTTCACTATATTACCTCCACGGTTATAGATTATAATATCAGAGAAATTCAGAAAATGATTAAGATAAAAGGATTTATTATTTAAAGATAATAATTAATTGATTCAAGCATGATTTATCTTAATAATAATGATTAAATAATTTAATTCTAGTTTAATTAAATGCGTAATTGGTTGCATGTAGGTGGATGATCATGATCTAGACAAGTCCTTTATATGTGATTGGTTTCCTTTTAATTTATTTTAAATTAAATTGTTGGATCGCATTTCATCTCTCCTCAATAATATGTAGGGCCTATGTTCTAATAGTTTCTTTTATGTAAACCACCTTTTTACCCATCACCTTTATATGAGATAAATAGCATATGTAATGGATGGAGCTCCCAAGATTTTGGAGGTGGTTCAGATAAGTAGCTAAGGTTAAATAAATCCAAGGAGATACAAAGGTGGACAAGTTGAAAGATGTAGACATGAACCATAAATGGTTCATGGTATTTCTCCCCTAGGTCAGTAGTTAATTTATCAACCACTAGATAAACTAGCCATTAGAATATATCATGATCATGCCCTTTATTTTATTTTTGTTAGTTGCAAGGTTTTTCATTATGGATGTATTTTCGTGACTACTTAATTAATTAATTAATAAGAATGCAAGATGGAACTAAAATAAACTAGTCTTATGCATACATATTATCAATACATGGTTAATCACTCATGTAAGTTCCACATAATATTAATAAGAATTTGATAAAGAAAATAAGGTAATTTATTCATAACAGATAAAAATTCCTCAATAAAATTTCAAGTAAGACTAATCCTTCCATTACTTGATTAAGGGAAAGACTCAATAAAACTATGTGTTTGACCAACAATTTTTGGGACACTTACTTTTATACATGAATCTATTATGAATTTTTCGGGTTCAATTAACCATTTTACATCAAGGGGAGTATCCCTTGCTAGACATGGTGTAAATTTGGAGGCAAGTGTTGAAGAAATCCAAGTGAGGATTTCAAGATTGGGGATTCCACTAAATAGATCAAGGAGATGTAATACAACAGTTGGAAAATACCTTCCTATCTAAATACCATAAAATTGGTAGACCAACCCTTATTGGGGTTATGAGAAGGGGAATATAAATCCTATCCACTAGAATGTTCTAGCAACTAGACATTCTGTGTTCAATGGAGAGGGCCATTGGGACTTGATAAAATAATCGGATACTTAATAAAATTAATTTATTATTTATCAAAAAATGTTTTCAATAATGTAATAATTATATGATCTTTTAATTTTAGAATAAAAATTACTAACTCATCAAGAATATTATCCCTTAAATTAATACTAGATAAAGACAACATCCTCACTAAAAGTAACTTCCAGGAATGGTTTAGGAATCTTCAGGACATTCTACACCCTAAATGGAAAAATTATGTGCTGGAGTCCTTATTACCTAATCCACCTGCACAAGAGGTGAGCAATGAAGAGTTCTTGGTCTACAAGAAGCATAAAAACGACATGTTCAACATTTAATTCTTGATGTTATCATCAACATCTAGTGAACTCATGACGTCCCATGAAAATATGGATACTAATATCATGCTCGAGAACCTCCATGATCTTTACCAGGAGAGAGAAATATTGGAAAAGTTTGAGATCTCCAAGACACTCTTTCATAGTAATCTTAGAGAGGGTGCGCTAGTTGGGCCTCACATAGTCAAGATCAATGGATACATTTAGGGCCTAGAGGTTCTTGGGGTTAAACTTCCTGAAGAACTGGGTATCAATCTCATTATTTCATCACTCCCTCAAAGCTTCTATAGTTTTTTTGTGAATTTTGATATGAAAAACATTGAGAAGTCATTACAAGATCTTCTTATCCTCTTTCACCAAGTGGACAAAACTTGAAACACGAAATTACTTCTATCCTTATAGGAGATAAAAGGAATGGGAAAGAAAAGAGATTTAATCCCAAATATTATTCACACCATTCAATGAAAATTTCGATAAAATGGGAGGAAAGAGAGTAGGAAGCTATGTGTTTTCATGTGGCAAGAAGGGATTGCACCTAGCCAAAGAATCAAGGGGATGCTTAAAGTGCATTTTTAATCATGTAAAACTTATCTGTCTCTACCAATTTGGTATTAGATAGAGCTTGTGGTGCTCAAATATGTATTCAAATACATGAACCAAGTAGATTCATAAGAATTGACCAAGGGGAGGTTGATATATGAGAAGACAATAGAGATAGACTTACTTCTGTAGCTATCGGGGATGACCACCTCACATTTCCAGTCATGATGGTCTTGGTTTTAAAGGGTTGTTGTTATGCACCTTATGTATCCAGAAACATTATTTTTGTATCTAGACTAGATACAGATGGATTTAATTTCATGTTTTTAAATTAATTGTGCTTATTTTATAAACATAGAATTTTTTTTGGTAAGGCAAGTTTATATAATGGTATATATGTGTTGAATTATACAAACCATGTAATGACAATCGATAACAAATCTACTTCACATGAATCATACCACACACAACATTGGAATCACCATTTTGGTCATGTAAATGAGAAACAATTAACAAAGTTACATCAAGATAGATATTTATATTCTTTCGAACTAAAACCACTTAGTGTATGTCACACATGTTTAAAAGGAAAAATGTCAAAAGCCTATTTAAAGGGAAAGGAGAAAGGTCTAAAGAGATTTTTGAATTAGTTTATACCAATGTGTGTGGACCATTTATAGTTGAAGAAATGGGTGGTTAATCATAATTCATAACTTTTAATGATGATTTTAGTATATATGGATATATCTATTAAATGAGGTATAAGTCAGATTATTTTGATAAATTCAAGGAATACAAGAATGAAGTTGAGAACCATATTGGTAAGAAGACTAAGAAACTCCACTCAAACTGAGGTAGAGAATATATTAATCAATATTTCATTTATTACTTATGTTAGTTTGGGATCCTATCCTAACTCACCCCACCTTATACACCCCATTAAAATTGTGTACGTTAAAGGAGGAACCGAACCTTATTGGACATGGTGAGATAAATAATGATTCATGAAAATCATCCATTATCCTTTTGGGGATATGAATTTCAAACAACAACACAAATACTAAATAAATTACCAACTAAATCTATTAATGGTGTTTCACATGATATTTGGTGTGAAATAAAATCCATGTTATCGAATTTACATGTGTGGGGAAATGAAGCGTTTGTTAAGGCCTCTTCAGGTAACAAACTCGCACCTTAAGGCACAAAGTGTACCTTTATAGGATACCCCAAAGAAACAAGGGAAAAATACTTATACAACCCCTCAGACAAAAATTTTATAGTGTAAATACATTCCATATTCCTTTCGAGGGACAACAAATCCAAAAGTGATAGTGGGAGTGAGATAGAATTCGTTGAAGCCGAGGCTCAAGGTACACAAGAGTTGGTACAAGAGAAAATTCCACAAATCTACATGGAAGAAATTTCTGTTCCAGAGACACATGTACTACGTATAAGTAAAAGAGAGGTTAGAGAACTAGATTTGTATATTTTTCTAGTTACCAAGGATGATGATTTATTATTAGTTGATAATAATGATCCTCTAACCTATAATGATGCAGTAAGTGGAAAAGATGTTTCCAAGTGGAAATAAGACATGAATTACAAAATGGATTCCATGTACCAAAACCAATTATGGATTTTGGTAGATCCTCTAGTATATGTAAATCATATTGGTTTAAAATGGGTATTCAAGATGAAATTGGACATGGAAGGAAAATTTAGTACCTATTAGACATGACTGGTAACAAAATGGTTGATACAACATCAAGGAATTGAATACAATGAAACCTTATCACTAGTTGCAATGATGAAATCCGTCAGAATTCTACTATCCATTTCTTTTTACTATGACTATGATATTTGGAATATGGATGTCAAAACAACCTTCTTTAATGGGAATATTCTGGAAGATGTATATATGACACAACCTGATGGGTTTGAGACTCCAAATGATGCCAATAAGATATAAAAGTTGAAAAAAAATCCATTTATGGATTAAATAAAGCATATAGGTCATGGAATATTCATTTTTATGAATCCAAAATGGAATTTGGCTTTATAAATAATGAATCTGAGACTTGTGTCTACAAACAGTTTAGTGGGAGTGCAATAATTTTCTTAATAGTATATGTTGATGAAATATTACTTATTTGAAAAGAAATACCAGTCTTACAGTCTATTAAGGCATGGTTGAATAAATTATTCTCCATGAAGGTCTTAGGTGAGGTATCATATATTCTTGGGATTAAGATCCACCATGATAGATCCAAGAGATTACTATGCCTAAGTCTAAGTACATACATTGACAAGATACTGAAGAGATTTAGTATGGAACAATCCAATAGGGGATTGTTTCTAGCATCACATAGCATTCATCTTTCCAAAAAAAAATGTGTCCTCAGACATATGGGGAAAGAAATAGAATGGAAAGGATTCCATATGCATCAGTTATTGGGTCAGTCATGTATGGTAATCAATGTACTAGGCTAGATGTCACCTGCGCATTGGGTGTGATTGGAAGATATCAAGATGATCTAGGTGAACACTATTGGATGGAAGTCAAAAATATCCTTAAGCATCTGAGTCATAATAAGGATATGTTCCTAGTTTATAGAGGATATTAAGAACTAGTCATCAGTGGATATGCAGATGCTAGTTTCCCCACTGATCAAGATGACTTGAAGTCCCAAATGGGATATATCTTCACTTAGAATGGAGGTTCTTTGAGCTAGAAGAGCTAAAGGAAAGGTGTGGTTGCATATTATATAGCAGAGTCCGAGTATATCATAGCTTATGAGGTAGATAAAGAAGTAGTTTGGATGTGGTGCTTCTTCCAAGAACTGAATGTTATTACTAGCATTAAATATCCCATCACACTCTATTGTGATAATACTGTAGCAGTGGCTCTCATAAAAGATCCAAGATCACATCATCATACGAATCATATTCTTTGGAAGTATCATCTCTTGAGGGATTTTTCTTAGAGAGGTGAAGTTGTAGTGAGAAATATTACTATAGAAGATAACATGGAATACCCCTTGACTGAATCCTTGACTTAGAAGAAACATGATCATCATGTGATGTCTAGCGGACTAAAATTCATAGGTCATTGGGTTTAGTCCAAGTGGTAGTTTGTTAGAGTTGGTGTCCTAGAACCAACTATTTTTAATTTTATTACATGAATATTTAATGTATTTAAATATTAAACATCTTATTACATATTGTTCACTGTTCTACATGACTATAATGGAGTAATGTCATAGAGTAATTTTCACATTAATAAGGTCATAGCAGTTCCCTTATTTGATGAAAACTTTGAAGTGCTGTGAAAATATTCTTAAATATAGCTTTATGGTTGGATGACATACTATGATGGGACACATAGTATACAGAATGTAAGGTGTGAGTACTCATTAGAAGATGAGACTTCTTCTCATGAAGTTTTCACTTGGTAATCTCCAAGATGAGAGATTACGTAAACAGACCTACTAGTATAAATTTTTCATGATTTGGTGTCATCAGATATTCCCATCTGCAAGTGTGTGTAATGGTCCTTAGACTTTAAGATTATCATTAATATCTGTCACGAATTGTTCCCTTTGATTTACTGATGAAAACATTCATGCCTTATGTTATCGAGAAGTAGGGTACGTTGGGTGCATCATGAGTGATATGTGATTAATGGATAAGTCGGGAAAGGATTTGTCCCTCCCACTTATGGAAGTTGACATCTCATCCTTTTGATTGAAATAGAAACATCACCCTAAATTCCCTATCCATGGGGTAATGATGAGTTTATTTCAGGTAGTCAAAGAATGACATATCGATCATAAAGGTTTATGACACAATCATTAAAACTGCTTGATGAGATATTGTGAAAAAAGGGATTATATTACACAGTGAGTGTTCGTATGTGGATGTCGTCATTATGACTTTAAGTTCATTCTCTTGGGTTCCTTGACCCATTTCTAGATAGTAATCTTGGAATTTAGGCAAGACCGCATAATGCCAACAAGAAATAATCCTAGAGGGTCACACACTAAGTGTTTTTGGTGGTCTCAATTAAATTCTATTTTAATTTAATTAATAGATTAAATATTATTCCCCATACCGAGGAATTATTTTATTCAAGATAAAATAAGTGCATAAATTTAATAAATATTTATTCACCAGATTATGAATAAAATTTATTTATTTATTTTATTTAACATTTAATGAATATTTGTTTACTAGTTTTTAAATAAAAATATTTATTTAAGAGAATAAAATATTTTATTCGAGTGTTCAGTAAATGGAAGAGGAGTTCAAATGGATCAATACCATGTGCGTTGATAAATTAATTATTTACACGTAAATAAATAATGTTTATCCAGTTGGAGCAAGAAATAATATTAATACTATTATCATTATGTGGCATGCGATTTCATTTATGATTCAGTTTTGTGCAAGTTGGTGCACCACAAAAAATGGTGTTGTTATTGTTATTATGTGGCATGAGTTTTCTCAAATAGTTATAATTGCATTTAATTGATGTTTAAAAATTAAATACTATAACTAAAATCTCATGTCGATTAATAGAAAAGTAAATCTATTGTTCCAAACCTTGTTAAATTGAGAATTATTGAGCCGAACATTTTCTCTCTTTACTCCTCTCATCTCTCCCTATCAAGAATAAGAGTAGTGATTCAAGACTAATGAATGAGCGATCAAGAATGATTGACATAAGACATTCAATTCACAATTATAGCACCGAAATAATGAGTGGCATTGTTCATAAACCATTGGATCATGTTTGGATCACCGAAAGAGGGATTATACTTTGGATCCTTATGGGCACAATGAAGGAAATATAGAAGGATCATTCCGAACGATCAATGATCATAAAAAAAAGAAAGAACCAAATACCAAGGTATTTAATTTATTTATAAATTAATAAATTAATTATAAACATGATGTATAAGATCCACTTTCTTAAGTCTAGAACTTTACCTCTCTTTGTCTAAATATTTTACTTTAATCCATGGATATTGTCATTCAACATCGTATTGATCCCGAATTAGTCATCGATTACAACCAAAGCAAAGTTGGGATCTCTCAACCGTGATGCTTCTGCTACATCTGGATCCTTCACCTTGGTGCTTGATGATTATATGGTAGTCACAAAGACACTGTGACAATGATTGAAGTAGTTATAATAGATGCTAATTGTCACCTTAGAACCTGAGGGTCAATGATGATTATATTATTAAAGTTATGAAATTTTTAATTATTCTAATCATATCATGTGCACATATAATATATTTTCTGGTTATATTCAGGGAATTATTCTTGGTGTCCTAATTATATTTACTCACACCCTTCTTAGGTGGACATAAAACTTTGGTATCCAAGAAGTCCTCAGGATTTTAGGTTTAGCTATAGAAATGTACCAAGATCATATCATTTAGTAGGATTGTTTTGATGGAGATTTGGAGATTAGGATGTGATGAGGCTCGAGGATGGTAGTATACCCCACATGATTTTATTTTATTTTATTTATTTTGGGTGTTTTATTGGCTTAATGAGTGATTGGTTGGGATGTATAACTGTATGGTTCCATATTGAATTTATTATTTTTTTTATTAGTTATTTCATACTAAAATGATTATTTTTTCAAGGAATATTGGTTAATTAAAACATATTTTACTATAATATGACATTATATTCTCCCCAGGGAAACGAACTATAACCTTGATGGTAGTATACAACCACTATAATATGGGGAGGTGTTTCTATGGTCCCATGATAACCCCTGGTTAAAACACATTATTGATCCTATACCAATAGGGTGTGGCAACTCATATAATGATCAAATATGTTTTGGATAAGTTTTATGGAGTGTATGTTGGATTTGGCATGCTATAACCAACCTATATGTACATTATGATTAATTGCATTAATTTATTTGAGTATTAACAAGATTATTATGACATCAGGATTATTCTTCTAGGTAACATTTCATATGATATTTTAATAAGAGTAACTATCATAATATAATGTCAAAGAAGTTTCCCACTATGATGAGAACCTAGAAGTGTCATGAATATATTCTTAAATATATATTATATATTTATATGATATCATTTTATGGGAAATAAATGATATAGGATATCCAGGGTGTAGAATCATAGGACTTTGTGAAACTTTGTCATGGTGTACACCCATGGTAATTTCCAGTGTAAGAGATTATCAGAACATAACCCTCCAATTGTAAATCAACATTTATACGTGTTATTGGATGTTACAATCTATAGATGTGTGTATTTATCCTTAGACTATAATATTATTATTAATGGATATCATTCGCCACACACATTCACTTATTAATGAAAACTATTATGACATATGTTTATAGTATTGTAGGATACGTTGGGTGAATCAATAGTGATATTGCATTCAGAATAATGAGAGAATGTATTTTTCCCTTATGTTATTTAATAGAAGTTGATATCTTAAACCCTTTAAAGGGAATTTAAAATCCTTAATAAATCCATTCCCATAGTGTTCTGTGGGCAAGTTCAATTATGGAATGTTAAAGAAATATACATCAAACACATAGGTTTATTACATTACCATGTGGCCTGCTTGATTATATACATCATGATAAAGGGATTATATTACACATTGATAATTCATTAAAGGTTTTATTCCATTATGAAATTATGTTCTTTCTCTATGGGATCTTTGACATGTTATTAGATGATGACCTTGTACTTTATGAGGTTTCTTCTAATGACGCTGAGAAAGATGTTGATTGGGTCACACACTAAGTATATCTAGAATCTCAATTAAATTATGTATAAATTTAACAAGTTAAAATAAATATTATTCCCAGTTTTTTGTTTAATAATTATTCATGATTTGTAGAGCATCAATATTTAATCAGGAGTTATTCAAAAGAATAAGTATAAATGTTAAATAATAATAAATATTTATTAAAAATATTTTGTGAATAGAATAGTTATTATATTTATTCAAAAATAATGTAGTAATATTTACTTTTAAATAAGTAGTCATTATTTTATGCTTGGAAAATATTTTAGAGGGTTTTAAATTGAGTTTAATTTTCCAGTTGTCAATGATATATTAAATATAAGTTAAATAAATAATAAGTTAATTATTTAAAGACTGATATTTATTTATCCATTGGCATTTCACTTGTAAAGAAAATAATAATTTCATTTATATTATTATTATAAATGAGGTTTTCTAGGGGATGAGAGATTGGATAAGGGCCCATATGAAATTACCAATCCTAGACTAATTTTATAAATACCTGGTTATATCACTTTTTAGGGATATTCACTTGCTATGAACAAGAAACCTATTTAGAATTCTTTGAATTGCATGAGATAATTCTCTAAAGAACGCTCTCAAGAATTAGAGTCACCATCCTACTCCAAATAGTCAATCATTCTAGAGATACTAAATAATCATTCATTCATGAAGTGATTCTTCTAGTGATCAATAAAGAATGATACAAGTGATCAAGATTCAACCACACTATAACACAAAAATTCTTTGTAAATGTTTTGAGATTTTAAAGAACATGTGGATCACCGCTAGGGGAATTACTCCATTGGGTACTAATAAATAATGATAATATGAAAATGGAAACCGACCAAATCATCAATGAAGAAATAATTTCAAGATAAGGAAATTCTAAATCTATATATAAATTAATTATAAATTATATGTGATGATCCTACCTTATGGTTTCATCATGTACAAGTTAATTAATATTTAATTTAATTCCATTGGTCATGATGTTGTTTTTCAAGTAGATATTTAATTATTCATCTATTATGAAAAATAGTTGAGTTTTCGATGCCCAATAGGCACTTTCACTGAACCCATAACCAACAAGCGGTACCCAAGGATTCAAATAATTAATTTAATTTTTTTATTAATGATATTCATTTTTATAAATTTTCACTATGGATTAATCATTATTTAATTTATGACATTGATTTATTATCCTCCCTTATCTTTTTTCACTCATATAACCAAGAAAAGGTTGACTTAACATGAATAACATCCTAAGCATATATCATGATATATCAATGGTTCGAGAGGGATAATACAAGGGTACATGATGTATATCCTGAAGGTATATTCCATGCACCCATGTTGAACTCAGTAATATAACTCATCGTAAAATAGGTTTGTTGTGAATTGAGTATATATGGATTGAATTCAATGTACACCACATGTTGACCGAGAAATATGACACACAGTTTACCAAACTAAATGCATTTTATCTTATTTACAAAATATTTTGTCCATTTTTTATGGTGTAAAAAATTATGGGTCCAATATTTTTTTGTACTTACTACATGATACAAGGACTAAAAATAGTGTAACTTCAAGGTAACACATCATGTAGATAGTATACACGTTATGTACCTCATGCATGTCAATAGCTTTCAGCCACACCCATTCCCTAGGAATGTGTTGTGGTGAAGGGTAGAAGAGGTTACATGTCGTATAACTATAATACACATCATGTAACCTACATTAACTAATTAAATTAATTTAACACTGAGATAAAAAAATATTTATATAATTAAACCTATTTACATGTCTTGTGAGGGACATTTATTTTAAATTACATTCCATAGGATTTTATTATTAATTATATATTAAAAAAATTAAGGTGTTAAATTGTAAACTATAAATAATGTATGGTATTTACATATAGTGTACTCTATGTGTGTTAATATAATTAAGTGACACAGAATTTACATATAGTCATGTGTCATTTATTAAAAAAATCATGCCTTTTAATTACAGGCCTCCAAATGTACAATATATTCCAAGTGAATAAAAAGTACAAGGAATATGCAGAGTAGTTTGGATGGATATATGACGTTACCTCCAAGTACACTTGTATACTTTTTAAATTTTATTTTTTTTTTAAATTATGAATAATGGAATTTTTTGGAAAATTTTAATTGAATTAAAATAATTTAAAATAATAAATCAATTAGATAAATAGTTTTTTTAATTTTAGGTGTTTATCACAATTTAAGAATGAGTTGATGTGATTTATTTTGCGATTGTAGATGTTTATTTCGTTATTCTATGTGGGTGATCATGATTTAGAAAGGAACATTGTATATGATTTTTTTCTTTTAATTTATTATTATTATTATATTAAATTTATAGTCTATGTGCCATCCCCTCCTCACATTATATAAGGGAGTGTGTTCTCAAGGTTTCTTTTATATAAACCCCAAAAACAAACACTATTTTTCCCTCACTATATGTAAGAAAATTTTATATAATGGGTGGATATCCTAGGAGAGTGGAGGAGGTTCAAGTTAGTATTTGAGGAGAAACCAATCCAAGAGGTATACAAGATCATAGGTGGAATGTTGCAGCTAAAGCTAGTACATGTTCAAGGAGTTATTCCCCAGGGTTCATAGTTAGTTTATTATTTGTTAGGTTAACAAAATATAAGATAAAGCTAATGATCATACCACTTTATTTATTTATATTATTTTCATAGTATTATATTTATTTTAATAGATGTAATTCACCTTACATAAATGAGTTAACTAAGCATGTAAGATATAATTAAATAATTGGATTATGTTAAATTTTATCAGGGAATGGTTAATCACTTTAGTAAATCCACATAATATTTACAGGAATGAAATAAAGATAAAATTTATTATTTATGATTAAAAATAAAATCTCTCAAATTAAATATTATGTTATTATATCTTTCCACTACAAAAGTTAAAATCAAACTAATAGTTTAATGTTATTTATCGACCCAAGTCAGGGTGCTTTCAATTATTAGGGATATATATCGGGTTTTGGCTTAGCTTAAACTTAGTCCAAATAAAGGGCTGACTACCCAGGAGATACATGGTGTAACTATGATTAAAGGGTGGAGGAAATACTTATCTATGATTTTAGGAACGAGGAGTCAACATAATAGATCAATGAACATTGAGTTAGTGTTGTTGGTCAATTATTCCTACCTAAAACTGTTCAGCTAACTTACCATGCCCAAGATTGTGTTATGAGAAGTGGAATAGGATCCTTTCAACTTGAATATACATGTGACAAGATATTTAAAAACCAATGGAATGGTATATTAGGTTTTTGAAATAATGGGAGATTAATAAATTTAAAATATATTTATTTAATGTTTATAATCCAAATAATATACTGAAATTACACTCATAATTATTATAGAAATGGAAATTTAAATGAATTTGAATATATCAGTATGATCCATACTATAAAATGATAACCTTATTATTGGGTCAAAATTTCAAGAATAGTATAGGTGACGTCATGTTATACTACAACATGAACAAAAATTATACATACTGGAAACCACACTTCTTGATTCACTTTCTATTTTTTCTAGTGAGAAAGAAGTATATATCTACCCAAAACATGTGGAAAGTGACATGTATGTTCAATGTGTCATGTTATCCTCTATGTGTAGTGATATTTTAAAGAAACATATATATATAGTTTCATATAGAATCATATCTCACCATTAAGACCTTTACAAAGAGAAGGGAAGAAAAGGGAGATGACATTTTCAATGTATTATTCACATGAAATCATAGTTATTTGGAACTAGTTGGGCCTCATATAGTCATTATGATTTTCTATATAGTGCATTTAAATATATTGGGAATTATGTTACTTGTTAAGATATTCATATATTTCATTATATCCTCACTACCTAAATTATTTTCTAGTTTCATTTTGAATTATAACATTAAAATTAATGAAAAGAATCTTCAAAAAACTCTTACATTAATTCTACATGTTAAAAAGTTCATGGGTCATGAAATATCTATAGTCATAATGGTGAATAAGAAAATGAATTTAAATGAAAATATCCTCAAGACTCATCACAATTCTAAGGATCCTTATAATTTTACTCTAAGGAATAAGAAGAACTAGTAGTAGGAAAAGGAAAAAAAATATTCCATGTTTTCATGTAGCAAGTTAAAAAATGGAAGAATAATTTCACCAATTTAATGAAGCATGGGAAGCTTTATCTGAATTTATTACATACTGTAATTATTTTATATCTACTCATTGGGTGTTAGATACAGCTTTTTGTTCTCACATATATATAATAATGTAGGAACCATATAGATTCTTAAATATTTCTAGAGGAGATGTGGATCTTAAAGAACTTAATCGAGAATGACTTGTAGTTTTGGCTATAGGATATTACCCCTTACATTTAAAATCAGGATGATTTTGGATTAAAAATATTGTTATTATGAACCAACCATTACCAAGAACAAATTTTTTTATCTCGTTTAGATAAAAATGGTTTTATTTTCATATTTGGAAACAATATCTATTTATTTTAAATAGAAAATTTATGTAATGATATGTATCATTTTAATAATAGTATTTATGTGTTAAATTATTAGAAAAAAGTATTTTAAATTTATAATTAATTGAGTTCACATGACTCATTTAACACCCATTTATGGAATCACCTTCTTGGTCACGTAAATGAGACGCATCTAAAAAGCTCTATAAATATTTTTATTTATAATATATTGTGTTAAAACCACATTAAACACATCATAATTATTTATATGGAAAAATAAAGAAACAACCATGTCTTGTACATGGTTAAAGAGCCACAATTATTATATAATTATTACAGACTTATGTGGTTGATCCTTTCATGTAGAATATGAAGGTGGGAATTCGTACATCATAACTCTTACTGATGAAATGAGTATATAGGGTTATATTTAATTGATGAGGTATAATTCATATTCCTATGATAAATTTAATTAATTGAAGAAAAATATAGAGAATCCACTCGTAAAGAAAATAATGAAAATTTTATATGATCGAGGTGGTGAACATCTTCACCAAGATTTTATTAATTTTATATGGGAATATTCAATTATATCTAAAATCACTCAACCTATAAAACATAATGTAATAGTGCTAGTGAAAGGAAAAACTATACCATGAAATAAAAATTCAGGTTGATGATGAGTCACAAATATCTTCCATTATATTTTTTGGGATATAAATTACACACTGCATCATACATACTAAAATTAGTTATAAAAAACGATGAAATGATAATTCTCTTCAACATATGTAGTGAAAGGAATGTCGTTTTGTCACTTTCTCATACATGGGGAGGTGAGGAATTTGTTAAGGCCCACTCAGAAAAGAAATTATCCCCATGATCCATATAGTGTATCTTTATAGGGAATCCCATTGAAACAAGGGGTTACTATCTATTAAACCCCTCACACAAGAATGTGTCCATCATAAGCAAATCCATTTTTCTTGAGAGGGGGAATATCCTCAAAAAGTGTAGTGGGAGTGGGATCAACTTCAATGAATTTGATACTCAAATTATATAAGAGTTTTTACATGACCACAATCCATAGGTCTACATGGATGATTTTTTTCATAGTACTAACGAACTATATAAGTGCCTAATGGAGGTTGGAAAACTAGAATGTTATATTTTTCAATACACTGATGACGGTGAATCATTATTGATTTAAAATGATGATCCTATTTCACATAAAGATCAATAGAGAGGTAATAATCTATATACTAGAAAGAATCCATGAATTCTAAAAAAGATTCCACATATCATAAAAAAGTATGGGTTCTAGTTGATCAACTAGTTGATGTAAATCCCATTAGGTAAAAAGGGTATTTAATATAAAACTATAAATAAATGGTAATGTTAATACCTATAAATCATGACTAGTGGACAAATGGTTTAAACAATATAAATAAATTAACTATGATGAAACCTTTTCTCAAATAGACATATTTAAATCCATCAGAATACTATATTCTATTTTATCTTTCCTTGATGATGGGAATTGGTAGATATATATAAATACTATATTAAAAAAATGAGAAACTTCAACAAGTTTTCTATATGATTAAAATTAAAGGGTTTGTGATACTTTGTAATTCCCAAAGGGTATGAATTTTGTATAGATCCATTTATGGATTTAATTCAATATCCAGGTGAGAGAATATTCTATTCACTGAGGCTATAAATTTTTTTTCACATTAATAATGAATTTGATCCTTGTATTTATAAGGGGTTTAGTGGTAATGAAGTTGTTATACTATTCATATTTGTAGATAACATCTTAAATATTGTATACAACATTTCATGATTACAGTCAGCCAACGATTGGTTGAACAAGCGCTTCTCCTTGAAAGACATGGGGTGAAATAGCCTATTTTCTACGGATCAATATCATTCATTATAGATCCAAGAGGTTTTTGTACTAATCCAAATTATATACATTGACAAGATACTAAAGATATTTAGTTTAGAAACATACAAGAGGTGATTTGGTCTATTTTAACATGGTATACATATTTCTAACAAAATTTGTCTTCAATCATAATAGGAAAGTGATACAATGAGTAAGATCACATAAAACTATAGGATATGATAAATAATTTATGCAATATTATGTACTATTCTTGATATTTCCAATTCATTGAGAATAGTATAAAGATATCAAGTTAATCCTAGTGAACAAAATGGTTAGCTATTAAGGAAATTCTTAAGAATCCGAGGTGTACTAAGGACATGTTCAAGTATACAGAGATAAAAAAGATCTAGTCATTATGATTTATATTTATAATGGATTTAAAATGAATCATAATGACCTAAAGCCACAATTGGGATATGAATTGAATCTCTATATATGATTTATGGGATGGAAGAGTTCAATGAATCCATTTTCACTAATTAAATATCAGATTACAAGTATATGGAGACTTTTGATGCATCCAGTGAAGTAGTTTGGATATGTAAATTTTTCCAATAGATTGATGTGGTTCCTAGTAATAAAAACCTTATCACATTATATTGTGATAATAATTCAACAATGAATCTTAAAAAGGATCCAAGATAAAACCAACATACAAAGAACTAACATAAAAAGTATCACCTCTCAAGGGATTATACACAGAGAGGTGAAGTTTTGGTGAGAAAAATTTACATGGAAAAGAACATGGAAGACCCCTTGAATAAATAATTAACTTATCATAAGTATTAATATGATTAGAGAGATAGTGGAATTAATGTTGTTAGTTGGTGGGTTTTGTAAAATTTAGAGTCTTTTGGAATTAGTTCCCAAGATAAAACACTTATAGACTTTATTATTACGTGGTTTAATTTTTTTGAGTATACAGAAAATTATTATCACATAATGATTTTTCTTCTGTGTAGCATTTATTGTGATAATGTCCGAAGAGTTACTGTCACACTAAAAGGATATAGCAGTTCCTTGCTATGATGAAAACCTATAAATGTCATGAAAATATTATAAAATTTATGTTCTCTATTTTAATTTTATAATTTTATGGGACACAAATGATGAAGTCTATCATGGGTTGATACACAAAGGACTTTTACGAAATTTCTCGAAATATATAAACTTGGTAATTTCAAGTGAAAAAGATTATGATAACATGATTTTCCAATAATAAATCCACATCTATATGTATCATTGGATGTTCCTACCTTCTAATGTGTGTACTAATCCTTATAATTTTTAATTATTATAACTAGATATCATTATTCATGTGTTTTTATGTATTTATGAAAACCATGATGAAATATGTTTGTAGTGAAGTAGGATATGTTGGGTGCATCATGAGTAATAATGTTTTAATGAATAATATGAGAAACGATTTTCCCATTATTTTATTTAATGGAATTTGATATCTTAAGAAGATTTATATGAATGGAACCTCTTAAAAAAATCTATCTCCATGATGTTCTATGGGAAGGGTCAATTATAGAAAGTCAAAGAAAGAGACTTTGAGCACATCCTTTGATGAAAATAGTAAGAATCTTTCTTGATTATATATATTGAATATAAATAGATTATATTTCATAGTGAGTGAAAATATAAGGTTTTATTTCATTGTAAAATTAACTTATTTCTCTATGGATTTATGGAATACCACCATTTTATTACATTACTTATCATTACATTTTACAAAAAAAGGATCTTTTAAAGTTTAGTTTCTTGAAAAAAATACATAATACATGAAAAATGTTAAAAATTAATTTAATATAATAAAAAGGATTCATAATAGGTTAATAATATATACATTTACAATATCTCATAACCTAGGGACATACATCAAAGGAAATGGTGAGTATAAGTTCCAGTAAGGGAATGAAAGGGAAACAATTTACATGTGATCTTGAGAAATATTAATATGAAAAAAAGAATATATTAAAGGCATAATAAAAGAAAAAAAGGGTAATATCATAATAAAATTAACATGAATAATTACATGGTGATGTGGCCACAAAATTTAAATGATAAATTAATATATATACCACCAAGGTTTGCCACCAAGGTGTTGGAAAAATTACCAAGGTTATTCACCAGGGTATCATAAAACATGTCATATCTAGATATTTAATTATTTACCCAATACATTGGAGAATAATCAGTGTGCACCCTTAATATTTATTAATTAATATGAGCCATATATATCACAATAAAATATTTCATAAATAGCCCATGGAGAATAAAATAAACGGGTTTCATATCAAAATCATGGTGTTTAAAAAAAGTTCATAAAGACAAGATCTTTATGTCATTATTAACCCATGAAAAAGGAAGGAAGGTTTCATGTATATTAATACAAGAATAAACTAGATCATTTTTAAATCTATGTAAATACCCCTAGAAAAAAATAGGTTTTGGTATTCAGAAAAGAAAATAATAGGAAAAAGAGATAATTTTTCAGAAGAATATTTGGCCGCATAACAGGTATGAAACATTTTTTTAGAAAACATGAAAAATAAATGGGAAAAGGGTATCCCATTCATAAAATATTATTAATATATTAAAGTTATAGAATAAAATTGATATAATAAAATATTTTCAAAATTTGAAAGTCATACCTCATAAAAACGGAACTTGAAAGGAGAAGAGAAGTTGAGATTTCCCTTACATGGAAGAGTAACTCCTAAAACTCTAGGATTGGGACCTTGGGTGATTGAAGACACCATGGGAGGGCTCCTTGGGATGTATAAATATCATATCCTTATGGATTATTAATTTTGAGTTAATGGAAATGGAAAAATGGGTGGGTATTTTTATAAAATAGGAGGATTTTTTATTAATTTCCTTTGACACTTAGGTAGTGGGAAATGGAAAACCTTGGGCATGACCATGATATTTTCCAACGATATTGGAAACTTGGGAAACTTATTATGTGATTTCAATCCAAAAGAGTCAATCAGAGTTTTATATTACATATTACATTATTACGAAATTTTTATGAAGTCATTAAACATACCAAAAAAACCCAAATTGTATTTTTACTATTCATGAATAACTAAACAATTTTAGGAAATTATCATAAAATCACCGTAACCTAATTTCGATATTTTTATTTCAATAAGTATATTTATTTTATCTTTATAATAATCTAAATAAGAAAATTTTAAATTTTAAATATAAAAATCCTTATTTATTAAATATAATGGTGTATAGAAATTACATAGAGAAATAAATGACATTTGAAAAAAATAATTTGTTATCATTTATGTTTAAATAATAGTGTTTCAATCCAACTATTTTAGTAAAATAAAAATTATTCCTAATTCATTAGTTTATTATAATGATTATATCTTTTTTAAAAGTACAATTTATGTTTAAACAATAAATTTATCAAATTCTTCATATTTTTTAGAAAAAAGTACTCTCAAACCAAAATTGATAGAATAAAATTTTTATTTAAACCACGAGATTACACTTTAAGTAACTAATGTATCGACACATAACTACTTATAACACCCACATATAACCTAAGATTAAGGTGTGTGATGGTGATAGATTCATGGGGTGTCTTAGCTAACATCGTCTGAGTGTTAATTTCCACTAACTTGAACTTATCCTGTTCGTGATTTCGTTCAAGCTTCACTTGTTGAATATCAGTTTGGGCCTAGTCAAGAGCAAAGCCTTGTGACTATACCTTCCTCCAAAGTTCTAACAAATTATATTCATATGATATTACTCTAATGTTTGAGGCCATTGTTTCTTCTTTTTTCATCTATTATCATTTATCATTTATACATATAAATACTAATTATAACATTAAATATATTATAAAGAGTGTAGTTTCCAATGGTAATATTGGCTAACAGTCATATAATAGTTGAATACAAGTGGTAACATTTCCCTTTATATTCAATTCATTAAAAAGGAAATGGTTTTTTTAATAAAATAATATATCACACATTTTCTAGAAACAATTATCACTAAAAAAGTCTTGGTCGTTGCATTTATCACCCCTTAAGAAAATTCATCCCCAAAATTTGAACTCTATCTCTCAATTAAGTAAAGGTGTGGGTAATTCTACCTCATTATCTCCTATATTTTCCACATCTCTTTTTCATATTTATGGTTCCTCAACAACACTTTGACGAGGTGGGTAGTTTGGTTGTGTGGAACCTTGTCTCTACGGTCCAATATCTCCACCAGATTCTTCTCATAAAATAGGTCATGTTGAAGTTATGTCACCTCAAGATTCAATACATGTGAAGGTTCAGGTATGTATTTATCAAGATATTCACATGTAATACATCATAAACCTGAGATAGATTTGGTGGAAGCTCTAGTAGATAAACCACTTCTCCAATGAGATCAAGGATTTCATAGGGTCCAATGTACCTAGTTCTAAGCTCCCCTTTCTTCCCAAACCACATGAATCTATTCCATGGTGAAATTAGAAGGAATATTTTTTTCAACAACATCAAATTCTATGTCCCTTCAATGGTTTCCAGCATAGAACTTTTTTCGACTATGATCATACTTTATGTGTTGTTGGATTGCATGATCCTTTTCTATCATCTCTTGCACCAGATCAGACCTAAGAAGATTCCTGTCACCAACTTCATCCCAAAAAGTAGGATTTCTACAAAACATCCCATATAGATCTCTCTAGGGTGCCATTTGAAAAATCAAAAGGATGATTTTGTTGTTTGAGAACTGAACTAATGGGATATGTTGATCCCATCCACCTTTAAATTCAATTGAGCATGTTCTCATCATGTACTCATGTTTTTTAGTATTCCTTTCAGATTATCCATTAGTTTGGGGGTGATAGGCCATACTGAAATTCTATTTTGTACCCAGAGAATGTTGAATACTTCTCTATAATTTTTATGTGAAAATTTGATCATGATCATAAATTATAGAGGGTGGTACAACATGTAACTTCACCAATTCCTTTACAAAAATCTTTTGAAAGTTATTTGAGAGACAAATCTTCTCGAATAGCGATGAAGTGGGTAATCTTGGTGAGACGATGCACTATAATACAAATCACATTGTTTCTCTTGTAAATTCTCAAGAGACTTGAAAAAATACAATAGGGATATTTCACCACTTCCATGTTGGTATAGGTAGTGGTTGTAATACCCCTTTAGTAATTTTTTACTCTTTATTCACTTGTTGACACACCGGGAACATTATAATGTAGTTAGTAATATCCATTTTCATGTTATCCCACCAATAATGATCACAAAGGTCCCTATACATTTTAGTGTTTCTAGGATGTATAGAGAATTTAGAGATATGATCTTCATCCATCCACTCCTTCTTTATTTCTGGAAGATCTAGAACACATAGAATTTTACATAAATTTAGTACACCTTCCTGATCCACATTGAACTCAGTAAACTTCCCATCCTTCGTAGCCTCTAACTTATTCTATAACAAAGGACCGTCTCTAAAATATTTCTTGATCTTCTTTAGTAATGATGGTTGAGGAATAATTTGGTTAATGGTTAATTATTTCCCTTCCCTCGTGATTCCAATGTATAATATTACTTGGTCTTTGATCAATGTAACACCTTGAATCCTCATCATTTCAAAAACAACAAAGTTTTTTCTACTTAATGCCTCGAGAATTTTTTTTCCTATACTGGGATGATGATTAATTAAACAATCATACTCTTTAAGAAGTTCCAACCATCTACTATTTCTCATGTTCAATTACTTTTGTGTAAAAATATACTTCAAAATTTTATGTTCTCTGTATATATCACATTTCTACACATAAAGATAGTGCCTCAATATCTTCAGATAAAAAAAACTGATGCTAGTTCTAGATCATGTGTAGGATAATTCTACTCATGGTACATTAAATATCAAGATGTATAAGCAATCACATTAACATTTTTCATGAGGGTGGACCCATGCCCTTTAATAGATACATTTCTAAAAATAACGAATCCTTGAATGATAGAAGGTAATGTTAAAAATGGTGCAGTAACCAATATCTTATTCAGCTCTTCGAAACATTCTTCACCTCCTTTGTCTATATGATATTGGCCCCTTTTTGAGTTAAATTGTTTAGTGGATTTGAAATTAGTGAAAAGTTTTTCACAAACCTATAAGAATATCCTCATAAACCAAGGAAACTACAAATATTATTTACTTTTGTAGGATGAGGCCACTCCACCAGAACCTTTTTCATTGTAGGATTAATTGAGATTCTTTCATTGGTTAAAATGCTCCCTAAGAAAGAAACTTGTTGAAACCAAAATTCATATATGCTAAAAATTCCAAATGGATTCTCCTTCATCAGAGTTTGTAAAATAACCCTTTTATGATCCTCACTACATTTATAATATATTAGAATATCATCAATAAAAACTACCACAATGTTATCAAGGTATTCCTTAAAAAATCTATTAATCAAATCAATAAATATAATAGGAGCTTTAGTCAAGATGAATGGTATACAAACAAAATCATAATACACATATCTTGATCCAAAGGCAATATTTTTAATATCTTATTTCTTCACCCTCAATTGATTATAACTAGATCTAAGATCAATCTTGGAGAATAATTGAGCCCCATGAAGATGGATAAATAAATTATAAATCCTTGGAAGAGGGTAATTTTTCTTCACAGTGATCCCATTAAGTTCTCTATAATCAATGTATATCCACATTGATCTATATTTAATCTTTAAAAAGAGAAAAAGTTCTCCACAAGGAGACACACATAGTCAGATAAACACATTATCCAAAATATCTTGGAGTTGTTTCGTTAATTCCTCCAGCTCCACATATTATATTCTATATGGGGTATTTGATATCATCTTGGATCCTAACATGAGTTAATTGGTTAACTCTACCTCACTTCCTAGGGGGGGTATAGATAAATCCTTAATAAATACATCAATATATTCCTGAAAAATGGAGACATTTTATACATATATACTTTTATTTATTTCTTCATCTTCAATGATCAATTAATTAAATAAGGCTATGGGAGGTTCTTATTGAAAATGCTCAGGTCGAGATATCACTCCTTTCAAAACAAATGTTGGTTTTCCACTCAAGACTACTATTATTTCCTTGCTTCTCCAATTTTATCTCATTATTATACACTAAGAACAATTACATCACTATTATAATGTCAAATTATAACATGGTAATGAATACTTTATTTGTGATGTTATTATGCTTGAAAAATTAAATAATAAAGTTTCTATACATTTTTTATTCTTGATTAATCCCTTTATGAGTATTGACTGATAGTTCTACTTATAGAAGTATAAGGATTGATTCGATATTCTTTACAGACATGGAGAAAATAAATGAATGAATAGAACCAAAATCAGATAACATACTTGCTATCTTTGGTAGAATAATGATATTACCTATCAATAAATCATATGGAGCATCAACTTTAGATATTGTGATAGAAAATTCCTAAACATTCTCCCATGGACTATGCTGAAGTTGATGGCGATACCCCTTCATTAATTTCAAAATTGGACAGTGATCGAAAAAGTGCTCATGCTATCCACACTCAAAGCATTGGAATTCAGGATGGGTCTTCACCATATTCTGTTTTTTATTAGTGTTGATAGTTGAGGCTTTCCCTCACTATGATAGTTACAAGAAATATGGCCATATATTCAACACTTATAACATTTCCCAATCCTAAGAAGGTATTTCCCTGAAAAATTATTCCCACATTTTATTCTTGTGGAAAGTTTCACTTTCTTTCCACATCTTCCAAGATCAAAGTTACTCCCTAATCTTGGATCAATTGATCTATTATTTTCATTCGATCTATGGGACCATTTCATAACTACGACCTCTAGTTCAACCTTCATAGTAGTTCACACTATCTCCCTGTAGCTATTATTCTCTTGAATGGAAATATTCGTCTATATATGGGGTCTTATTCCACCAAATAAAAAAAATTGCATTAGGATCCATGAAAATGCTAGAGGTGTAGCGAGAAAGTCTTTTAATTTTCATCTCATAGATTCCAACATATTCATTTTCTATCAACTTCAGATCTAGAAATTCCTTCTCCATTTTCGTTCACATCAAATAGGGGATATAATTTTTAAAAAAGGTTCCTCTAAACCCTTACAACTCTATATATTAATTCTATTATATTGGATTTTTGTTTTTAATTAGTTTCTACCACTAATTATCTTCTCCCTCTATGTAATACATATCCAGGATAAAATTATCATGTTATGAACAATGGAGTATAGAATTGATCTTTTCCATAGAGCTTATCCATTGTTCAACAATCAATGGGTCGGTAGATCCACTGAAAGAAGGTGGTAGTTGATGCATAAAGGATACAATAGAAAGTTATTCACTTTAAGTTTAATCTATCCCCTCGTCTTGATTCAAGTTATTTCTCATAACATGAGTTAGTTGATTCATCATTCTGATGACATTTTCCATTCTAGCTTCATTGGGAGGTCCATCAATTCCTCGTCCATTATTCTCACTATTTAAATTGTTCCTCCTATTTCCCAACATTTTCTAAAATAATTAAACCATGGTGATAAATGTTTTTCTTTTAATTATATTGTTACTCTAAAATAATTTTATGTATTAAAACACCATGATTAAATTTTTTATTCTTTAACAATAATAACATTTTCTATAAATCCATCATAATGGTTCATAAAAATCTTGAGATTAACCAAAAATATTCCCCAGGAGTGTCAAACCAGTTGCGCCATAAGGCCTATTGTCAAGTAATTGGTTATGTCGAGTCAGTCTTGATACACCTTGTCATAGTTGTTACCCCTAGGTACATCTATGCCAAAACAACATCTACTTTTTTATATCCAGACATATATTTCTTTTCTTAGAAACCACTTACTTAATACTTTAGAAAAATAACATGACGTTTTTCTATATTTTATGTCCCCCCTATGGTTAATCCTAATGTTTTCAAATCCTAATTATCAAAAATAACTAAACTACCCTTTGATACCAACTAAGGCATCCTACCTTTCCATTACATAACTTACAATTTCATTATACAAACATAAGATCTTTTAATGTTTATTTTCTTAGAAAAAAGGTACATAATAGATGAAAAATATAAAAAATTCCTCTAATACACTTGATATGAATCATCATAGGTTCATCCTATGTATATTTAATATATATTATTACTCAAGGATATAAATCAAAGGAAAGGGTGAGTATAAGTCCCAGTAAGGGATAACAAAGGAAACTGTTTACATGTGATATTGAGAAATATAAATAAGAACATTTGGTGTATAATAAAGGCATGATAAAAGGAAAAAAGGGGAATATCATAATAAAAATAAGCTTAATAATAACATGGATATGTAGATACAATATTTAAATTATACATTCATAAACATATCACTAAGTTTTTTCACTAAGGTGTTGTAAAAATTACCAAGTTTATTCACCAAGGTATCATAAAACAAGTCATCTATAGAGATTAAATTATTTACTCAATGCATTGGAGATCTATCAGGGAACACCATTAATATGTAATAATTAATTTGATTCACTTATATCATAATAAAACATTTCATCAATAACCTTTTGATAATAAAATAAATGGGAATCATATCAAAATCTTGGCGTTTTAAAAAAAGTGATTAAAGAAAAGATCTTTATGTCATTATTAACCCACATAAAAGGAAGATAGGTTTCATGTATGTTTATACTAGAATAAAATATATTATATTTAAGTCAATTTGAATACCCCTATAAAATAATGTTTTTTATGTATTCACAAAAGAATATAAGATAAAAATTATAGAAATTTTGAGAACAAAATTCACCAGCATAACATGTATGAAACATGCTTTTAGAAAACATTAAAAAGAGATAGGGAAAGGGTATCCCATTAATAGAAGAATTATAATAATATAATGGATATAATAAAATGTATAGAATAACATATTTTGTAAATTTGAATTACATACCACATAAAAAGGTAACTTGAAAGGAAAATAGATATTGATATGCCCCTTACATTGAAGAGTAACTCCAAAAAACTCAATGATTGGGACCTTGGGGGATTAAGGAAAGCATGGGAGGACCCCATGGGAGGACTCTTTGGGAAGTAAAACTATCAAAGATTCATAGAGGATGAACTTTTTACATTGATAATAGGGTATGTTTATAGAAAGAGATGATGATTTGTTTATTGATTTCCTTAGACACCTAGGTAGTGGGAAATGACCAATCATGGGATTCCCATGGTATTTTCACATGGTATTGGACACTTGGGACACAAATTATGTTTCTTTAATACAAAATAGTCTAAAAAAACTTTATATTACTTATTAAATCATTATGACATAATTATGAAGTCATTAAACGTACTGAAATACCCAAACTATATTTTAACTATTCACAAAAACATAAAGTATTTTAGAAAATCTTCCTAAATTCACCATAACCTAATTTTGAAATACTGGTTAAAAAAATGATATTTATTTTATCATAATAATTATTTAAATAAGATAATTTTAACTTTTAAATATAAATATTTTTATGTATTAAAAATAATTGAGGATAAAAAATGCAGTGAAATTTCTAACAATTGAACAAAATTAAATTATTTTATAATTTATATTTAAATAGGATTTTTTTAATCATACTATTTATTTAAAATAATAAGTATTCATAATAACTTAGTTTATTATAATAATTAGATCTTTTCTAAAAAGTACATTTTTTGTTTGAAAAATCTATTTATCAAATTCATCATAATTATTTTTGAAAAAATATTCTCAAAACGGAATTGATAGAATAAAAATTTTATTTATAAAATGAGATTAAACATTATTTAAATAAGGTATCGAAACATAACCCCTTATAACACCCACATAAAACCTAAGGGTAAGGTGTGTGATGGTGGTAGATTCACGTGGCATCTTGGCTAACATTTCCCCAGTGAAAATTTCCAATAACTTGAACATCCCCCATAAAAGATTTAGTTCAATATTAACATATTGAAGCTCAGATTGTGATTCATAAATAGAAAAGCCTAGTGATGCTACCTCCCTCCCAATATCCAACAAATGGGCTCTATATGACACAACTCTACTAGTTGAGGCCATCATTTCCCCGTTTTGTATTAATTATTATTTTCATTTCTACTTATAAATACTATTTATAACATTAACAGTCTTATTAAGACTATTATTTAAAATATTCATATAGAACAATGATCATAATTTCTGAATGGTCCTTTAATGGTTGAATCCATATGGTCATATTTCCCTTTATTTTTACTTCGATAAAAAAATATTGGTTTTGTTGTGAATAAAATAATATAACACACATTTTTAGGATATAATTATCATTTAAAAATTATTGGACATTATAGGATTCCTTTCATTATTTCTAGAATATAGACTTGGTATTTAAGTGTTTCCACCTAATTCCGCTTAGAAAGAGGCCTAGAGGGTCACAAACTAAGTGTATCCAAAATCTCTGTTAAATTCTATTTTAATTTAACCAGTTAGAATAAGTATTATTCCCACTTTTTGGATTAATAATTACTCCGGAATGGTTGATCAACAAGATTTAACCATGATTTATTAAAAAGAATAAACATGTTATTTTAATAATAAATATTTATTCACTATATTTAGTGAATTTAATATTAAATATATTTATTAACAATTAATATAGGGATATTTATTTATTAACTAAATAGAAATTATTTGAGGCCTGATAAATATTGTGGAGGGTTTTGAATATATTTTAATGGCATAGTTGTAAATTATATATTATGTATAATTTAAATATATAGTAATATATTTATTTTAAAAATGCTAAATATTTTTTCGCAGGTGTTCCACATGTTAATAAAATAGTATCATTATTTATATTGTTAATAAAAATGGGATATAATAAAAAATATGGGATTTTTAAGGGCCTATGTGAAATTACCAAACACATCCTAATATTATAATTAACTTATTATATCTCTTTTTAGGTTTAGTTACTTGTTATGAAAAAAATCAGAGAGAATTATCTCAACCCCTAGATAAAATCCTCTCAAGAACAAGATCATGAAAAAAAGCACTGATCCTCCTCCAACCTCTCAATCCTTTGATAGATCCTTGAAAATACTTTATCCATGAAGTGATTCTTCTCACGATCAATGGAAAATGATGAAAGTTATATAAATAAACCAAGCTAACACATGGGAATTATACAGTGATGTTTTGAAATTTTAGATCATGTGTGGATTAAAACTATGGGTATTTTATCTATTGGTCATATGATGAAATGAAAATATGATGAACGAACTCAACCACATCATCAATAAATAAATAAATAAATAAAAACTGGGTAATTAAAAATTAATTTATTAATTAATTATATTTTTTCTTTTAGGATCCTGCCTTTTGGTTTCCATATTTTCTTGTAAATTAATGTTTGATTTAATTTATTTGGTCACAATATTCTTCATAGTGTACATATGGTATTATTCATCAATTATGAAAAAAATCTGATTTGGCCATGCCTAATAGGAACTTATAATGCACTCATAACCTTGAATTTAGAATTTTACCGAAAAACTTTTGTAAGGGAGATTAAAAAAAACAATGTTTTATCATATAAAATTATGGTTTATAGGAAAATATTCATGGTTCAGAAATTCCAGGGTGTTGTAAATGTTTTTTTCTCAAAAATAGTAATGCAAATTATTCTATGATTTATTCCCAGAAAAGAGGAATGATGTCATAGTTGATGTCATTTTGATGAATTTTTTTAAAATCTCAAGATTTTTAGTCCCTAGAGAAGAATATTATGTCATTATAGTGTTACAAAAAAGAATTTTCAGTTGAGGTTATCTTATATGAAATATAGAAGGATGGAGGAATGTGTTGTGGTATGCTAAAATATTTTATAGAGCATGAAGACCACACTATAGTGATATTAAAATGGCCATCTCGATTATATCTAGAAAAAATTTAAAAAATTTAAATTGAAATAAAATATAGGAATACATGATTCATAGTTTTTTTCAAATAAAATAGTTGAATAAAAGAAAAATAGCTATAATGAATGAAACTAAATCATTATTTTCCCTATAATAGATAGAAATATGGATTCTTCTTATAGATATATATGAAATTTATAGATATTTAATAGAATATTTCCACTAATTTATAATTCATAATATTTTAGGGTATTTTCTTATATTTTAATATGTAAAGAAAATAATAAATTCAAGGTGAGATAAGAATGAAGATTATATATCTCTATTTATAATTATACTAAATATATAAAGAAAAGTGAGAGACATAAAAATAAATAGAATAATATTTAGTGAGTATTATTTAAATGAAAAAGGGAAACCATGTAATGATTATTCTAAGGTCAAATGTGTTTTTAGAAAGATACATTGAATTCGGTCTTTCCCAAAGGCCAAAATATCTAAGAGTATATTATTTCAAAATTTATTAATATAGTGTAAAAGTTATATGTACATTGAAGAAAAAATTTCATTGATAGTGATCTAAATAATGGCGAATTTAGAAATACTTAATGGATCGTGAGACTACTAAAAACCACTTGTAATCAAGTATTAAATCAAATGATTTTAGTGAGAAAATAGTGGGAAAATTATCAATAGTAGAGAAAATATTTATAAAATCATATTTATCACATATATTATATATAACCAATGTGAATGTATGTGAATATTGATTTTCCATGTTGTTTTTCCATTAACGGATGTGGAAAATCCATTTTCAAATCAGTTATATAAAAACAGACATAAAAATGTATATTCTCTGCTCTTTCATGTCAGTTATACAATTTGAAAAATGGGAAAGGGATATTTTTTTAGATTGGTTATAATATAACCGATGTGAAAATACAGGTTCTCGTGTTGTTTATATTATAACCGATGTAATATATCCTTAAGAATTTTATTAATCGATGTAGGGATCAATTCGCAGTATTACATTATCATAATGCAGGTCTTATTTCTCTCTCACCCACACCCCAACTCTCTCATTTATTTGATTTGGTGGTCCAATATTACATTACTATCTTAATACTCCCTTAGGTTTCATAATCCCTATGTTACACATTGAAAATAGATATAAAGTAAACCTCACACATTGTCATTTATCTCTATTCAGTCATTCTTTGGCGTAGAATCTCTAACTGATGATTGTTCGATCAATTTGACATCATTATCACATTAACATCTTCATAAAATCTCATTTTTTTTAATATTCTCCATTTCATGTTTGATTCTAGATCACATCATATCCAACCATCTCACTTGAAGGTTTGAATATCTTTTATAATGTGTTATTTAGTTGCTCCTAATTTTATTTCTATTATCAATTAGATGTTCTCATTTAAGAGATTTTTTCTTATTTGGATTACTTTAAAATTATTTTATAGAATATTTCATGATAAGAAGTATTATTCATTAGATAAGATAGGTGGACCTTGTGTGTTCATTCATTATCTTTCAATGAGTCGGGTTTTAAATTAATTAGGTGTCGATATCACAGTGGGTTCATTTTAGTTATGATAAATTTGGTTCATGGGAGAGTTGAAAAACTCTTTTCCATCTAATTGAACATCTTTAAATGGTTTTTTATAATGGATGATTTGTTTAAGAGATGAAATGTGTGAATTGTGGAAAAGAATGGGAGTTTTTGTTAAAAACTAGTTGGGATGGACCGATCATGGGTGCAATAGATCTATGAAGAGTTTGAAATTGGTAATTAGTAGTGAAAAATTATCTAATGGATGATGAAGAGTATGGGGATCATGATATATTATTCTTATTGACGAGAATACCTATGGTGTGGAGTTTATTATGGGGTAAGTCATTATAGGTTAATCTTTTTAGTAGGAGATTGAATTCCTTATATAGAAGTAGGGGTGATTTGTTAAATGCGAATCATATTTGAATTTTTGAGACTATGAGCATCTTTAGGTGGCATTTTTATTCATGGTCATTTGATCTAATGGTACCCTATGTCATTTCAAAAGGGTTAAATGGGTGATGGGTCTACTTTTTAATGTATCATACCAACTAGGTACCCATTAAGGGAATAATATGTACCATATGAAGTAACATGAAAAAAGGTTTAATGTGAATTTTTTTAACTAATACTAAATTTATAATTTGAATATATTTTTAATTAAAAAATATAATAAATTATTTATTTTTTTATATAATAAACAATGAATTAGTTTTTCTCATTTTTTATATCGTTTTATGGATATTTTTTTATAGATTTCATTGTACATATTTTTTAATAATTTATTTTGGTTATATTCATTTATATTTTACTTTAGAAATTATTGAAATGAATATAATTTGTAATTACCTTCACAAGAATGAATTTTCTCAACAAAATTTTCTATTTCATTATAATATTTCCTTTCTTGGTTTTCTATATTTTTCAATGTCATTTCTAATATCAATATATTAGAAATCACCTCATTTGTTTTTTATATTTATTTTTATAGTGAATAATGAATCGAAGTTGGATTAATTCACCTCAAGTAGGTGATAAACTTGAATAATGTGTTGATTCTTTTTATAAATCTCTAAACAAAATGTTCCAAACAATGACTTGTTTTTTTTATATGCCTCAAATGTTTAAATTTCAATAATTTAGAAAGAAGAGAAATCAAATATCATTTATTTTTCATGGTTTCAAGTATAGTTATAGCCCTTGGATTTGAAATTGTGAAACTAAGAAGAATTTAAAATCTATTGATGATGGTGATTTTTAAGATGATAAATCTAATCAATATGATGAAATGATTCATGATATTAAAGTAGAGGCAATTGATAAAGAACAAAAAATTGGACTTTTATATGGTGATGCCAAAAAACCATTTTATCATGGTTTTATGGAATATATGTTTTTATTGATTGTTTTTTGGTTGATTAACCTGAAGGAAAAAACATGGATGAAGTGAAAAGAGTTTCAAAGTGCTACAAAAATTGTTTAAATACATTCATCTTAAAGGCAACGATCTTATAGATTGACATTATAAATCTAAGAGAATATTATGCCTGATGGGATTGCCGCATAAAAAAATACATATATTCCTGAATGAAAATGTTCATTATAGTAAAGAATAATTTTTTTGTATGAGTTTCATAAATGTGAGACATCATAGTACACGTTGAAAGAAAAATCAGAGACTGTTTTAGTAGTTAAAGAGACCATTGCAATGAATTTTGGTATCTTCCTACAATTACTCATTTAAAATGATTATTTTCATGTTCACATAATGAAAAATGGTTAATATGGCCTATAGATGAGTAGATATGTGATGAAAAATTTTGGCATCCAGATGATTGTCCACAATGTAAGAAAACTAATCTACAGTTTCCCATATTTAGAAATGAAGTTAGAAATATCATACATGGACTGTGCATGGGCAGAATGAATCTGTATCAAAGCCTTATTAGCACACATAGTTTGTGTCATGTTTTATTGGTAATTTACAATTTATCTCCTTAATATTTAATGAATCAAAAAATTTCCTATTGAGATTAATGATATATGGAAGAAAACATCCTAAAAATGATATTGATGTTTTCTTGTCCCTATTAGATGATGATTTGAAACTTTTATGGGTGGAATGTATTAAGGAGTATGATTCTTATAAAATGAAATATTTTCAACTTCATGTGATTATTATTTTCACTATAAATGAATTCCCATCATATGGTAATTTTTCTGGATATGGTGTTAAGGGGAATAAGTCTTGTCCAACTTGTGAACAATAGAATTCTTATTATCAACCACATCGTGGGAGAAAAACAATATAAACTAGTTATCAAAAGTTTTTTCTTTAGATCACTCTTATCGAAGACTAAAAAATAATTCAATGGATCACATGAGTTTTTTAGTGCTCTAAAACCTTTTTCCACTAATCCATATTTTCATAGGGTACAAAACATTGATGTGACATTCAGAAAGACACAAAAATATGGTAATGATAGAAATATTTGGAAGAAACAATAAATAATTCTTGAGCTACCATATTAGAGATATCATGAGTTCAAGCATAAAAATTATTTCATGCACCTGGAAAATAATATTTTTGAATGATTGATTGTAACATTAATAGATTTTAAAGGAAATACTAAATATGTGTTGAATCCAATATTGGACTTACTCTCAATGGGAATACATTGGGAGTTAGATCCCACTGCTGATGAAAGGTCAAAATTCCTACCCCTAACTTATTATAAATTATCTAATAGGAAGAAAATTATCTTTTTTCTGATAGCAATATACCGAGGTGTTATTATTAAAATGTAAAAAAAATTGTTTCTTTAAAGGACTTGAAGTTGAAATGTATGAAATATCATGATTTTCATTTCATGATGCAAAAACTCCTACCAATTTCATTTCTTGGAATATTTCACATCCTTGTTAGAATGACTATTTATAAAAATTTTATTATGGTGATCAATCTGGATGCTTTTAACAACTTTTATAACAAAAAATTTTATATACCTTTTAAATTGGAAATGAATTTTTTCTCCATCATTTTTTGATATCATGGTTCATTAAATGGTTCATTTAGTGCTAGAAATAATTATTTACAGACCTGTATATCTGTATTGGATGTATCCTTTTTAAAGTTATATTAATATATTAAAGGGATATGTTAAGAATTCCTATCAACCGAAAGCCTCCATTATTGATAAGTATATTTTTGAAGAGGTTGTGGAGTATTAAACAAGATGTTTTTCTATAATGGAGTACATCAGTTTGCCTACATATTTCCATGAATGAGTCAATTATGGGGGAAAGTGGATATGTGGATTGAAATAAAAATCAATGACAAGTGAAGAGATAAATAAGGTACATTTATACATCTTGAATAAAATATATGATACTAAACTAACTATAACATAACCTATTAATGTGTTGAAACAATGTTATCAAAAAAAGAATGATATGTGGTTTTTGAATGAGTATAACAAAACTATTTTTCCATGGTTTAAAGAGACTGTTATTGGTAGATTAGATGTATTTCAAACATTTAAATGGTTAGTGGGTGGTCCTAGTTTAAATTTGATAAAATGGTTCAGGTATGATGTTAATGCTTATACATTTCACATGAAATATGAGGACAATAGAAGTGATTTTCAGAACAATAGAGTATTGGTGTTCATAGAAGCAATGAATTTTTTTAGTTCTTAAGAAAAAATTCCAATATTCAGATCATGTTCATATTGTGGAGTCATTGATGAAATTTGGGAGGTTTATTACATTAAATTTTTGGGTCTAGTGTGAAAATGAGAATGGTTTATTGGTAGCAACAATGTTAAACATGATGAATTTTTAATGAAATTGGTTAATATAAAAAAATTAGAATATATAGTTGATCCATTTGTCATAGAGACACGTAAAAAAATTATTTGTTGTTGATCTATCTAATATTCAATGGTCTGTTGTTTTCCAAGGAAACAAATAGTATTCTGGTGATGATAAACATGATGAAGATGATGATTCATGTGAGATTGAAAATTCCATATAAATATTAATAGATAATGTATATGAACACATCAAAGACTTGGTTTTTGTCATACATAATGGCCATAACTAAGAAAATTGGGAAAAAATGATTTAGTATATTCAGAATTTTATAGGTAACATCTATATTTCATTTGGTTTTCTTTTTAAAATTTCACAAAATCTTAGATATTTTTTATGAATCTATTTATTAAAACACATATTAACACAACATTTTTTGATTTACCTATATTAATTCATGTAATTTCATCTCAAATTAATATTGTTAGTATTTTGGTTAACTATAAAAAATATGAATTAAATTGTGTTAATATTAGTTTACTTTACTTTTTTTTGATAATTTTCTATTTAAAATTTTAATTTTCAATTTTATTTTTAATGTAATAGTTGTATTTTTTAATTTTTTTATTAATTGTTTTTTCATTGATTTATTGGATAATGACATACCCATAAGATGATTCACCACATTCTTCTGGAGATGATCATTATCATGATACCTATAGGTAGGAACACATACATGCTCTTGTTGATGAGTCTCATCATCCTTCATTACAGGAGAAAAAAACATCCATGGGTGAAAAAAAGAGTTCTTTGGTAGGTAAACATGGAATCACATGCTTACTAAAATTATTTGTTGGCCTTAGTTAGGACCAAAGGATATCACTAGACTTTTATGATAATGATATTCCAAGAGGTCCACATGAAAAAAATGAAGACTTTTATATTAGTACATGATAAAAGTAAAGCTAGTATTTTGATTGATAATTAGAGAAGTGTTGACAAAGTTTCCATATCTCACATATGGGAGTATATTTTGGGAATATCCTTTGTTATTATTTTACTTATATTGAAATTTTTATCTTTATATATGTTTTCCATTCTTATCAGATGACATATGATTTAAAAGGTAATAAATGGGTCAGGTAGAAATGTATGTTATTTTATACTAGCAGATAGAGGGATTTTAAATATTCCCTCACATAAGAATTCATTTTTGGGAATAGAAAAAATGAAAATCCATGTCATATATATATATATATCTGTTTATATATGAAGATACATGGAAGTAATTTGTTGAAAGAAGACATGGAGAAGTGGTTTTTGTAAGTGCAATGTTACCTTATATATATTTTTTACATTAATGATCATATTAAATGTCATATTAATGGATTTTTAATTTCTAATTTACATCTATAAATGAGATCTCATCAGGATATCCATGGAAAAAACTTATATCCACATACTTTATCTATATGAGGGTATACAATACTAGAAGAAAAAATGATGGCTGAAAAATTTCAACAACTAAGGGATTCATCTTCAGGCTCAGTAGAGGTTGGACATCCTCCCACTCATAAGGTATAAAAAATCTAAGAGGACATAGATGATAAAAAAATGTAAATATTATATGGAAGAGTAGAGGGTTTTAATTGATAAGATTTTAATATTTTTACATTATTTACTTATTTAAGTTAAATCAACTGTTTATATATATTGTGATTCATTACAGGATTTTCAAATATTATATATAGGATTCTATTAACAAGAAGATCACATAAGTGGTATTTATATATGAGGGTATGAAGGATATTTTAGTTTAACCATTGGGAAATACCAATCACTCAGGGTCATGCATGAGGATACATAGATGGTGTATTAGTAAAAAAAGTGTTTCCCCATTCTAAATATTCATCAAGGGAGGATGTTTGTAAAGAAAATATATTCTTTGGAAGTTGAATTTTAGGATTTTTTTTGAATATAGAGGACATGATCAAAGCTTCTATACAAACAATGTTTCTAGACATGACAAAACATATTTTAGACTACCCATATGACTCCTCTACCTCTACCACCTCTGCCATCAGTTCCCACTCCTTTTTATCTTACTCATACATCTATTTTTGTAAACCCCACTCATTCTCATCATACTACAACACCCAATCCTCCATATCTTCCCAGTTATTGTGAGTTTTATGTTGATGATCCCCAATATATTGTTGCTTATGGGATGATATTTTATTTGGGTGATATTGTTCATCTTTAACATATTGAGATAGATCACCACATGGATAATGTACAAGATTTTATAGATAGATCAGCAATAATTACATTTTCTACAGATGAGGTGAATACAGTTGGACAAAGTATCAACCATTTTCTATCTTCTCCATCTAGATTTGTATGACATATTACTATAGAGATATGAGTATATTTTATCTTTATACTTCATTTTAATATTAATTTTTTTATCATTATAATGTCTATAAATTATTCAATTTTATACTGGAATACTTCAAAGGTAAATAAATATTGCATAGTCAATAACATATACAATGTGTTATGAATTCAGATTTAGTTTTTACTGATTTTGATAGATTGTTGATATATTGAAATATCTTATTGAATGTATATTAGATTCCAATGGTAGATTCTATTTATGGGTGTGAAATGAATGTAATAGTTTTGAAATATGATATCATGGAGCATTTAGCAAGAGATCATTTGGGCATCAACACGATGCTGATTTATTCCATGTTAGTCAATTATCAAAAAATTTCCAATCATTTATTTTATTGAAAATTAATACTTATTTTTCATTTGTATTAGGTATCTTTATAAATTTTTTATAGAGAATGAAAATATATATTTATATATATTTATGGATCCAAAATTTATTTCACTTGTAGATAGGACAATGATTTATACATAACAAACATTTTATATTATTGAAATATTTTAGAAGAATGAAATTATTCAATACTGGATGTTTCCTTATCTTCAAGAGTAAGAAACATATTTCTCACAAAGAGTTATAAATCACTTAAAATACTAACCACTCAAATTAAATTTTCTTATATATTATTATCCATTGGATGTTGGGTGTTTTTTTCTAAGAGAGAGGACAATGTACTGGCTATGCTCGATCCACGATGAAGTGAAAGTAAATTTTATGAATTTTTTGAACAAGTAATTTTGAGTATCATAATAGTTTATTTATATTAAAATGACTTAAATTTATTTTATTCATATTATTTTAAAATATTTTATGTGATTTATATAGATATAACACATGAAATAAGAACTCTAAGGTAAAATATGTAAAATAAAAGGTGAATCTTCATTTATAATTATAAAATTTTGGAAATATTACTTATAAATGTTTTATAAAATTGATAAATTATTTTAAATAGAAATTTAATAAACAATAATTATTTGAAGAATGTGGATAATATATTCTAGGATTTATGTATGAAATAATTGCAACCAGGACACTTTCTTAGTTCATTAAAGTTATATTTATTTATAAACATTTCATTGATATCTCATTAGTTTTATTCAACATATATACAAGTTAAATGGTTTATTTATAATTTTTAGCTTTTTTGTGACCCTCATATTTATAGTTAAATGGATTTTTGGCACTTAAAAAATTACTGGATGAATCATTTCATAGGTTTGATTCATTTTTAGTTTGTCTGTAATATATAGTGTAAACTAGCAAGTCAAAATTTCAAGTGTTATGGTATTTTGCTATTGTAATTTATTGTTTTATACTTTTTTACTTGTTTATACTTGTTTATTATAGGGAGGGAAGCAATGAAACTATGTATTTAAAAATTTTTAATTTTCATGTCGATTTTTTGGTAACCGATGTGAAAAACCTTCTTCCATGTCGGTTATTTTATAAAACCGATGTGGAATAAAATTTCTTGGTGGACATTTCATATCAGTTATTTTATAACCAATGATAAATACTAATTATTTATATCTTTAATATTTATTATTAAATAACTTAAATGAATAAGATTCACAAAAAATGTTTAAACATTGATTATTTATAAATTAAGTTATAAAATTATTTACAATGTCACCCGTAACTACATCGCCTATTAGTATACATTAAAATCAATATAACCCAATGTAAAAAAATAATCATTTTCACTAGTGTATATTCCTTGATTATCCTCCATGTTAGAGGTAAAAAAAGACACATTAACTTTTATTTATTTACTTAATTTATTTATAAATTATTGTTTATGAGATATTTTTAGATTTTTATTAAGAGTATGAACATGATTTAAAAAGGATAACTAAAGAATAAAAATAACTAATTCACATACCGTAATTTACCCCAATTTCTTCCATGAAAGATATGATATGGTATTTTTTTAATAATCAATAATGTCAATATGTGTTGAGATGAGAGTGTTGGTATAATATTGAATTAACTAAGAAAAAATGTCAACATGTACTATATTGATGAAGATTGAAGAAAAAATTATATCTTAGAGATTGTAGTAACCTCAATATTGATATATACTAAAGGAAGACTGTTAATAATGGTTAAGTGTTAAGATTATCCCTATGATAAAATTATATAGAGGTTATTCATCAGTTAAATATTAAAAAAAGAACATAAATACCATTTACTGGTTGGAGATCATTATATTATATCTTAGAGAATCTTGGTGTGATTTTTAATGAAAATAAGCTAAAGTTATTTCATGTTATAGTTTCTTAAAGTATTGATGTGAATAATCTGAGATGAATCCTATTCAAAAAAATAAGTTAAAGATTCTGGTTTGAAGGATCTTAATAAATCTAATGAGTTCCATAGAGTGTAATTTTTCTTAATAAACTTTCTCAATAAAGTTACATGGAATTTGGATGACGAGTTTCTGAATTTTCAGAACATAGTTATGATTTAAGAAGAAAAAAACTATCTTGATATTTCAAATACTATCATTGTGATTATCAAGTATAAATACTATTATTTAATATAGAAGTTCTACTGGGAGGAAGATGTGTTTATGAAACAAAGTTTGAAATGAAACATGTGTTGGTTTAATTGATAATTAATTAAATATTTATGAATATCTTGAAGAAATTTATGAATAAGAAAAGGATTTTAGTTAGTATAATTTTCATGTAAGTATTAAATTTTTATTTGAAAAAATACTAATAAATAAATTATTTAATTTTTAAAGAGCAATGGGATAATTCTAAAATAGTATAATATGTTTTAAAAATGTTAGGATTAAATTTTAATTTTTTGGAATATGATTCATATGATATGAAAATTGGGTTTATTAGTTTTATAGAGGCTTAATTAATTTATAAATTTATTTGAGGTGTTTTTAATCAAATTAATGTGGATATGATTTTTTGGAGATGTGTCATGAAAGATGGAGTTTAATTTTAGAATAATATAATTTTGGGTATTGTAATAATTGGAAAAGTATTGGATACATAGGTGTAAATTTTCCAATGTATGTGTAAACCAAATTTGAATAAGAATAAATCTATAGAAAAATTGGGATATATAATAGTAATAATGGATTCAATGAGGCTATGATAGAATAACATAGAGTTTTATAAGTGTAAACTATTTTTGTGTAAGAGTAACATAATGATTTTTAATGATATGTAAAATTAACTCAGACTGTATAGGAAAATAACTTAATGTTTCTGAAGGGTGCATATGAGTAATTGAGAAATATTCAAGAATAATCTAACTATGAACAGATCTATGTTAGAGTACATTGATATTATATTATTTTAACTATAAGAACCCCTTTTCTACATATAATTAATCTGTGGTCAGGAAAAATTATAATTATGATTCCATGTAAATCATAAAGTCAAATAAAATGACCCATAATTATTATTCATTAATTAAAGATCACACTAATTCTTGGTTATACTTTGATTCAATCTATGTTTTATAGATTTTATAAGGATGATAATGTGGAAAGAAATGATACTTCCCAAAATTATATTATATTGTTCATGTGATAATACACAATTGGAAATGAAGTTATGAATATTGTTTAGGATTAAATTAGAAATATATATGAAAAAATTAAATGTGAAAATAATGAAGAAGGTCGATGGGAAATTCATGATGCTAAAAGTACTATTTTAATGGATATTTGTCTATGTATAACTTCTATGATAATTTTATAAATATTATTTGACCATAAAAATTAAATTACATTTAAAAGAGGAAGGTAAAATGGAAATATTTTTGAAATCCATTGTATAATAATGAATGAGATTCAAAATACGAAGTTTGAATCCATTCTTAAAGATTAAATTTATAGTTTTATAATGTATTATTTTGTATAGTTTAAAAATATTAAAAAATGATCCTAAAATTCATGGAGTACCTAGTTTCTAATATTGGAATATATCTTCATGATTATTACATTTTTTTAATAAGAATAAGAGTTAAAGAACAATTTGATTTTGTGAGGATCTGACACTACTAAAACTAAATTTTTTTTTGGTGTTGAATATTATTGTAGAGAGAGTAAGTTGTGAATATTATATAAATAATATACAAAGATTTATAACACCTGTAATTTTTAATATCCTATGTTTTGAAGTTCCTAAATATAATGAAGTGAGATGATTGTGAAGAGATTATTGTGTAAGTTATAAGAGGCACATAATTGAAAATTAGTGCATGACTGAGGAAAGAGATCAGAATATGTTTATTCTTAAAGATACTAGTATTTACCTTATTAGATGTTATTTATTAATATTTTTTTTTTGCATTTTTCATTATCATATTTTGTTCTTTTTAATCATTATGCCTATTCTTGTAAAATTACAAGTTTGTGCTTTCTAAATATTATTGGTGTTTTATATAAAATTTGGATGGTTCTAGATATAAAGGGTTCAAGTTCACCCCCTTTACATTTTTTATTCTTGATATAAAAATATAATTCTTATGTGCATGAGATAACAAATACCAAAAATTGATGATTAACTCACACATTGTTAATAAACCTCATAAAAATATATGTTCCTTATTTTGTGTCATTTTGTTTATACTTATTGTATGAAAAAAAAATTGTGAGATGAGAGTGTGAGATTAACTAAATTTAATCAATGTAGTGTTAGAAAAGAAAATATTTTTTCATTTATTAAAATATAATCACACAATTTCACCCACCCTCCCCACTAAGTGTTGTTTCACTGATCTTGTGGAAACCAAAATTGGTATCAGAACTCTAGGTTCTGCCTATAATAAAGTTCTTAATGTTTAGTGAATTTATTATTTGAGTTCCACATCAAAATTAGAAAACAACATATAGACTTGAAGAATATGTGTCTATTTTGTATTTGAATAAAATATCTTAAAAGAATTTTAATAATAGAAGAAAGAAACTAATAATGAAATTGAAGAATGTGTTTTCCCAGAGAATGTCTAACTAAAAACCCTAGAGGGGGTGAATTGAGTTCCTATTTTTTTTAGATAAACCCCCCTATTATGGTATGATTGATCAAACCTTTTTCATTAATATAAATCTGAATCCAAAATATAGAAACATAAAGGAAAGATATTTAACACATGATATTTATAGTGGTTTAGGGAATATTAATCCCCTTTTCCACTTCACCAACACTCTACTCCATGAGTTTGGTGATTTTCACTATAACAACCATTTTACATAGGGCTCCCAGCTGAGTACACATAGTTTTCAATTAATAAAAAGGCATAAGATATTTCAACTATTCTCCCCTTTACAATACCTATCCTTGTTCTCAACACAAACTCTTATAATGAGGGTAAACAAAATAGAATGAATAAAAATTTAATGAAATATTTATATAACACATTTGAAAGAAGAAAATGATAATAGTGGGAGATGCATTCTGAGAAGATTATTATCTTTAAGGTATATATTATAATGATTTTCAGTACAAATGATAAAACTAGTAATTACAACATGAGTGTTTACATTTTATATTTTCCATATACATTCATTCAAGGTATTCACATGTATGTTCATTCTAATCATTATTCACATTCATCAATCTCATGTTCATCTCCCTTTTATGAAGTGACTGACTATTCATTTCATATATCATTTTGAAATTAGTTACAAGATAACTATACCATTCTAGTGATCTATTCATTGAGAATTTTATAAGAAATTATATTAAGTACATGTGTCTATTCATTCCAAATATAGATATTAATTTTAATGTAATTTTGTTAGAAATATTTTTATTCTTCAAATATTTCCATTCTTGTAAAATCCCATATAGATCATACTTGACTTAAATAGATAATAACTTTTATGAAATTCAATAAGATTATGAAATTAATTTTAAAGATATTATAAAAGAAATTATGATATTATTTATAACAGCTAAATTATTATAATATATTTAACTGATAGTATTTTTCATCATAAGACAACTTCCCAGGAGACTTCATAAGACAAATAAAGTCTCTAAATTGAACAGTTCATTAGATAAAATGACTTTATCATTACATAAGATAATTCTTCAGAGTAATATAAAATAATTTATTAGGATGTAACACTTAGCTTCTTAAACTCCTTTTGGATTTCATAAGACAATATTTTATGAATATTCTTTTATAAGATAACAACTTCTTATTGGATTCATTATTTACCAAATATATGAAATGAATATGTGAAAAATCAATCATTTTTTTCATAAGATAATGTTTTACTCTGAATAATAATATTTCAATACTGAGAATTCTGATTCTGAGTAGATAGATGAAAAATACTCCAAATATCGTAGAATAATCACTTAGAGAATCAGTGTATGATAAATTATTTTGATAAATATAATATGAAACACTTAACAAAAACTTTTTATAATAAAAATGGTGATTTTTTAAATCATCATGATGCATACAAATTGATAAATTTTATAACAAATTAAGTCTCTTAGACAATATTCCCCATTTTGATGATCAAGAAACCCATGAAATAGAAGAAAAAAATATCATAAGAGAAGCATTTATCAATAAAAATATTATCACCTTAGTATACTATTTTTATAATAAACTTTTCCTTGTTATTTTATATTATTCTTTTCTTATTCATAGAGTAAATATTGAAAAACCTTAGTTTTTTCATTCCCCCCCTTTAAAATAAATAATTTGAATAATATAACTATTTTAACACTTTAAATTATTATATTCTCAATTTATTCTCCCCCTTTAAAAAAGGTTGAATTTTTCATGTCCTCATAAAATAAAAATTTTCACACTTTAAAATTTCCCATTCTCCTTTTATTATCCCCCTTTTTGTGATATAAAAAATAATTAGAATAAGGAATACAATTAATGTTTCACAAAAACAATAGTAATTAGTTAATGTTACTTCCTAAGAGCAAAATTTGTCATAATTTTGTTATATGATTAATGAGTAAGGTATCATGTAAATCAGAAATGAAAATTAAACACTTGGAAATAAGTAAAAAACATACCAAAGATGTTAATAAATAGATTCAATATAACAACATATAATAAGTATATAAAATTATCATTTGGTAATAATAGTGAATAAATATAAAAGAAATAAAATCATATCCAAAACATATACTTTAATATTAAACATAAATGCATTGAAATAATGTAAACTGAGAATTAATATCACCATTGAAATGCTTAAAAATGAAACTTAAGCAAACATTATTTAGATTCAAAAAATGATTTCATTAATGAAATAATGATTCAAATGTTTCTAAACTACACATACCCCTAGAAACCATAATGTGAATATAGAACTGTGAATATTTGTTACTCCTTCAACTTGAAATGAGTTTTTGGGTGTAGATTTTTTATTAATATGGGTTGTATAGTGGTAGAGAGGATAGAGGAATATGTGCATCATTTGTCTCTCTAAAAACAGCATCCAATGTAATTAAGTATGTTCCATGACCTGGTCGATCATATCGAGTGTTCTATAAAGAGGTGGATTCGATGTTGGGAAAAACTTGTTGAGCTTGTTCCAAGTAAAAATTATCTGTAGGGAAAAAAGGATAGTTTCAAAAAGGTTCAAGTTCTAGGAAAGAATTTTTTTTAAAAAAAACATTGATTTTATATTTAGTCAAGATCAACAAGATCAAAAATTTCTTTCAATATTTGTGAAGATGATGCATAGTGATCGAGGATGGGAGGTCCTAAAAGTTATCTCCCGTTGATAAGAAACAATTCATTCGAAAAATAATTGATCATTTTCACCATGTAATGATTGAAAAAGCATAAAATAATTGTAAAACCATTCAATATCGTATGTGATAAATTTCCAAAAATGTTCTAAAAATATATTTTTTCCACTACTAATCACCAACTTCATTAAAGTTTCATACTGATTATCTGACATCCATGTTGAATTATCAACTAAAATAATCTAAATTCCTTTCATTGATACTAGAAATTCCAGAGGCTCAAAAAAATAATCATCATATTCTTATTCTTCATATCTAGATGATTCTGGATTTATACTATCTACAAAATTTTGATATATATCTTCAACTATCTTTTCTAAAACATTAAAGTCATTGTCTAGAGACCCAACCATATTTAGTAAATCGGTGATAATGTATTGTTCATCTTTTTGAACTTATGATGTTAACTATTAAACTATAACAATATTCTCATTTAATGGGGTGCTAATTTCCTTCTTAGACAGATCAATTAACATATGAGAATCTTGAGGAAAAACAACCATCCTTTTGATTTTAGCTATTAAGTCCCTTTGAAGATCCTAAATTACTTATTTTGGTAGTAAGTTACACTGCAGTAACATTCTATTACTATTTTTAGGTACTCTTAAACCCTTATTTTTTTGATTCTTTGTTTGGGGTTTGTCTTGTGTTACATAAAGTTAAATTTTTAAATTTTTGGAAATTTCTACATGGTGCATGGTTGGAACACATATTTCCTTGATCATGCGCCCACCTAATGAAAACCATGCAAACCCTGGTAGTGGGGGTTTACATGATTGGTTCATGGTTTGTTAAAAAAGGTTCCCATCTAGTAGAAACTGCGAAACCCATCTAAGGGGTGCATGGTTAGGGTGCACAATTTGTCTAACCATGGGGTCCTTCCTAGATAATTGTGCATGTTGGATTTTTTATTTTTTAAAAATTAATTAAAATTTTCCCAAAACCCTATTTCTTAACCCACTTGTCGCTAACTCAATATTTCTCAAAATCCAAGGCCTATGAGGCTCTCAAAAACTATTTTGGGACCCTTTGAACCCATTCATAGTAGGATTAAAGTTTGGTGATCCTTGTTTTATTCCTCTCTAATAAGTGATCTTCTCTCATTCCTTTTATTCCAGTATCTCCTTCATTCCTCCTTAGGGTGTATTAGACCATTACATTTTTGATCCATCTAAACTCTATTGAATTGAATCATTATTCTAGGTTGGTTTTTGATATCTCCATCTTTATCAGTCATTATTGGAAAATCCCATTGCGGGTGTTGGGTTATGTGATCCCTATGATCATGGTAAGCAGTTCCATATAACATTGGCCAATGTTGTAACCCTTAAATTGGTTGATTATTGAAATCTATTTGAATTATATTGTTAAAACTGAATTTAATGAAAATGGATATTTGGATTTGACTTGTTATAGGATTTTAGGAAAATGCCTAATTTCAAAAAAATTGGAAATTAAGGCATGATTTTAAATTGGTGAAACTAGTGAGTGTTGAGTCAGAATATTTATTTCAAACTTTTTCATTAAGTTTGTTGTGAAAATGAAAAAATATGCCTTAAAAATATTTTTACTAACTTTTTTTTGTCTGATGTTTTTTAGTATGTTTTTTGAAAACATTATATTTTACAATTATTAGAATACGTTATTAAGTATTTCGATATAAACTTTAAATTTTTTTCATTATGACTAATAGAATAAGGTCATGTCCGATAAACCCCAGAGTCACCTTTAATATAATTGTTGTTAGACTTTCTATCTTTTATTTCATACTGAAAAAGTCTTAAAAATCTTAATGATACTAGTATTAATAAACATCAGAATAACTCGCATGAATATTATCATAATGAAAATTGTAAGGAATCCCATTGTAGTTACATAATTTTATAATCGTTTTTAAAATACTTATTTCTAATGCAAGGAATGCATTTAATATTGTGATGGAGTAAACCATTACGACATCAGATATTATATTTTTTCTATATAGGTATGAGATTTCAATTAATAGGTTTCCATGTATATATTCCAAAATGGGAGAAAATATGACAATTATGAAGGAAATATGATGGTTGGGAAGTTTCATATAAATACCCAGTCATTTAATGAGTTTTGAGATTGAATTTTAGTAGATTGAGCACATTAACTCTCCAAATATTTTAATGTTTACATAGAATGAACAACTTGTTTCTAGGCTTTTTGAATTCATTATAGAGAGTCTTATTAAAGAAACCTAGTCATGTTTTCTCTTTAATATTTTCTACACTTTGTAATCATTTGTTCGATTGATGGTATTATGATCGAGGGATTCTGAGGATAGGAATATAGAGAATCAGATCATCCTAGTCGAGGTATCATACGGATAGTGAGGTAAGGAATCCAATCATCTTGATCAAGGTATCATGGGTATAATTAGATAGAGAATCTGATCCATCAGATTGTGGGATTTCATGGCTTGCAAGATAGATCTGATCTTTATATCAAGGGCTTTCCTTACTGAGGAGAGACAAACTTTCTTATAAGTACAAAACAAGGGATAAATTTAGCTAAGTTTATTAGCTACCTTAATCTTAAGAATAAAAGAGGCTTATCTTTTTAATAATAGTTGTAAGTTATTCTTATGTTATATTTCTATTATATTTCATATTTCTTTACAATTCACTATTCCACTGGATTTATATAAACGAAATTGAAAGCACCATATTAATTTTACTTATTGATTGTTTTATCTTTAGTAAACTGATTATGATAAACATACTTTGTTTAATCAGATCCAAATTGATTTCAATATTTTATACACTTTTATTTAATAATATTGATTCAAATTAAAATTCTATAACTCGAATATATCAAAACCAATCATGATTAGGATACATTGTTAATTGGACTAAGGAACAAGTCTAAATATGGTAGTTTTACTTAATGTGGTTTGTGAAATTGTCTAGTTTACAATCTTTTAATTTTTTTTTTAAAATTACAATTCACCCCCTGTTGTAATAGATCCACAAATAACATATTCATTCAATCTTAATATCAATATCACTAATATTTATATTCAAAAATTATTATCATTGTAGGATTCCACTGCTCATATTCTTGTTGATGTTTTTACTTTCCATACAATTTCAAGTTGTCAATGTTTTGTTATAAACATTTTTTATAAATCTTTTGTTACACTAATGTGTATTTTGGAAAAAAAATATCATTATATTAAATATTACAATAATAAATATTTGATCCATAGACAATATGAATCCAAACAAACCTCTTATATTCAATGGTGCAGAATATGTGTACTAGAGGGACAGGATGAAGAATTTTTTTATCAACACAGGGGTTGATAATTTTTTTATATTACTAGGAGATTATAAATATATATTAATGATGTTAGATATTTCAATCATCAAGAAAATAAGAATATTAGTTGAATTACCAAGTTATAAATACTAGGTTATGGTCTATGAGAGTAATTATTTATAGTCAAATATCATCTTGTGAAGATACCAACAGTATTTGGAAAAAGATATAAGTAACATAGTTTATAACATCAAAGGTTGTGAGACAGGAAGATACATGTTAAGAAATGACTATCAATCATTTTATTTCTTACAGGTTGAATCCATTTCAAATATTCATTAGTGGAGTATGAGCATTATAAGTAGTTTACAAGATGTTGCTGAGAAATTTTTATATGATGATATTATTGTTGAGAAGATAATTTATATAATTCCCAATGAGTGGGTGTAAAAGAGAACTGTTGTTGGTGATACTAAAAAGGTAAATAATCTTAATCATGATTATATTATGGTAACCTTCTTGAAATATTAGGTAATATTGAAATGATATATCGAGAAAACGAAAAAAATGGTGGTTTTTCCTTTGCTACAATATCTACTTTACATACCAACGATCAATCTACTTAAAATGATCTTAAATGTTCAGGAAAGAAGAAAGTTATTATCTTGAATATTATGATAATTAGTGATAAAATTTATAAAAAAGGATGAAAAAGATATTTGGAACGAAATATTTCTAAAATAGATATAGAAAAGGTTATAAGGACATAAGTTAAAATAAATATGAAGTTACTTGTTAGGAATGCAAGAAATCTAGACACATCAGGAAAAATTGTCCAAAAATAAAGAGGAATGATAAAAAATATATAAATTCAGAAATGAATGCCATGAAATTTTGACATATAAGAGAAATAAATTCTAAAATATGCTAACACATAGAGTGATATGGAGGAAATTATGGAAAAAATTCTTCAGATAATGAATGTTCTAGACATAGGAACACAAGCCTTTTTTCAAAATGTACCTAAAGATAATCATTGACTCATTACTAAGGTATTAAATTTAGTGAACCATAAAAATATGCCTTTAAGTTATAAATATCATGATGATATGGATTCAATATCTTCTAATGAAGAATTATCCTCATCTAGTGAAGATTATACATTACCCCCTTATAATGAAGTTTTGAATTTTTCAAAACATTTAGAAAATAAAAAATTAAAAACTTTTTAAAACATGATAATGATAAAGAAAAAATTTCCATGACTAATTCAAGAATAGAGGTCTTAAAAAATTAAATATCATATATTTCATAACATATTGATATGGATAATTCTGAAAAGGATAATTTTTCAAAAGACTTCGAAAAATTTGTTTTAAAGAAAAAATCATTACAAACTGGTTTTTTGAAACTTAATCCTAAAAATAAAACATGTGATGATAAATATTTATTTATAAAACTAAAATATGAAGTTTCAAGTTTGAGAAGACACTTTTCTAAATTTACAACTAAAAAGGAATGTTTTTATAAGTTGTATAAAAAAATTTTCCTCATGGTAATATTTATGGAATGGGTTATACTTATTAAAAACAAGTTGTTAGTAACAATTTAATTCTTCTTAAAATGCACCATTTTTTACTAAGAGTAAAAGAGGTGGTCATTGGAAAAAACAAATGTTCTTTAAATAAATTTCAATCTATAGGAGTTCATAAATTTTATATTTCAAAATAAATTAAATCTATCCCAAATAAAATCAAAGAAATGTGGTTACCACATATTTTATTTTCTAAAAATATCAGAACCATGAAGGATTGAGTGCTGAAAGCCTAATTATTTTTTCCTGGAAAACAAAGAAAGTATGAGAAATAAGAATACATGGTACATGGATAGTGTATTTTCTAAGAATATGAGTGGTAAAAAAAATTCCTACAAAATATAATAAATATGAAAGGTATACATGTAAATTTTAGAGATTATGCTCAACGAGAGATTATCAGTATAGGTAATATTGTTCTTCTCAATAAATATTTAATTTAAAATTATTTGTGTGGTAAAGGCATTAAGTAAAACCTTATAAGAATAATTTAATTATGTGATTAAGTTTACCTTATGAAATTTTGGAATGATAAGTGTTTATTACTTAGTTCTAAAAATGTATTTATTATTTCTACTAATTGGAATGAGAATGTTTAGACATTTAAATTAGATGTCCATAAGATACCAGATTTAACTTTCCTAAGTGTAATGGAAGATAAATATAGGTTATAGAATAGATGGTTCAGACACTTTAACCATAGAAAATAATCTATTTTGACTAAGAAAATACTTCTTAAGGATCTACTAGAACATCAGTTTGATAATTCAAAAGTATGTGACCATTATAAATATGGTAGAAACATAAGTCAGGTTTTAAATATATTATTGAAGTATAAACTTCTGATACATTATAGTTAGTGCATGTGGATTTATTTGGGAAGACACAAACTAGGATTATTGGGGGAAAATACTATGTATATGTTTTAGTTGATGATTACACTATATATACCTGGGTATAATTTTTCAAAAATAAATCCAAAGCCTTTTATTATTTTAAAAATTTTGTAGCCAATGTAAAAAATGAGAAAAAAATACCTTGATAACTATTAATAGTGATAATGGTTGATAATTTTTATATAATTATGTTAAAACATTTTTTTTATAAAAGGCATATAACAAAACTTTTCAGCTCATAAAATGTAATAACCTCAACCCTAGAAGTCTGAAATAGGTGCCTAAAACATGGTCTGAAATTTTTTTCATAGACACATGAATAAAAAAATAACACATCTTGTTCTAATACAGAAGATAGATTCGGTTTAAATTTTGGAAAACCAGATGCTACTGATACACTTCTTCCAAAAACATGACCAATTTAAGATTCATATTGATTCTATCAAATAAGAGTACTAAAATCATAGAATAATCTACTAAACCCTATGAAATAAATTCCAAACATAGGGTGAGAAGAAGTATTCCTTGTAAGGGGTTTTAAAACAATTGAAGCTATTACCTTTTTAAATCAACAACCTTTAAAATAATCATAAAAAGTTTTACTATGAGAAAAACATTACTTCTTGAGGCACACCATCAATATTTTTAAAGGTTACTTGATTTTTATTTTCATAAAGGCCTTTTAAAAAATATTCACATGTGTTTACTAAAAATAATATAGGAAAAACATAAATAAGAGTGTGCATACATGTATAGTAATTCATGAACAATGCCTGATTCATAAATTGATCAAACCAACTAAAAAGTGATATGAAAAATTGTAAATATAATTACATAAGTAATCAGGTAATGATTCATTAGAACTTAAAATGAAATTCATGTAACCTTAAATTTAGATACCCCTTCCTTATATAACATTTCATGTTAATACATAATTATTCTTTATGCATTCATAACCATTATCATAGATGATTCTTAGTCAAGGGATATTCTATTAGTCAAATAATCCATTGGTTGATTATTTACCAGTACATAATGAGGGAATGTATATTTCTATACATTGTCAAGGCCTTGCAACAAGACCATAAAACATGACTTAGTAAGAGTCAAGGCTAACCGCCAATTCTATTTCCTATAGAAGTATGGGTCAAGGCTAATTGAAAATCCAGTTTCCCATATCAGCACAAGCTAATGCTAATCGTCAAGACCATCGAACATAAAATCTCATGAGACTCAACTTTACCCAATGCATTAGAGTGCTATCTGGGAACACTCATATTATCGTTTAAGTCCAATACATTCCTTATATGTCTTGTATGGTCTTATATTCATAGTGTCCCATACAATACTGAATACTTACATTAGTATTTGATAACTCTTTTTTACATACATGTTCATAACTGAAATGGATTATTCCATAAATGTAAAAAGGCCTAGACTTGTTGGTTTCATATTTAACATTGGCGTGCATGAACAAAAACGACATACTCTTGAACATGTAGTAAGAACTAGTATACATAAAATAAATAGTTTTCATAAAATAACAACTCTTAAATTAAGCCCTTAAGAATGAGAACCTTTTCAAGCCATTTTTACATGTTTTTTACTTTGAGATACTCATTTAATCCATGCAATACTAATTGTTATATCTTAAAAGATTAAAACATAAAATTAAATAATCAGAGGCATTTCTTGTGAAAAATTGGAATACAATCATTATTTCATATGAAGTATTTTTTTGAAAGAAAAGGTAAATAATAAAATATGATTATTCATATACATATATATTTTGTGCTTTAATCATGAAAACATTTGTACAATTTACTAACATAGCTATCATTTTTTTAAACTTGAGAAAACAAAATTGAAATACATATATTTGTATATGTGGGTTTTGAAAATATACGACCCTAGATACACAAGGTGTATACCTGGGGTTTGTATAACCCGAAACAAGGTTTAATAAATTCTTGTAACCATTGTATTCATCATAAACATAATTTAATCAATAAAGATAGGTTTTGTGAAAACCCAATTCAGATTTGTTACATAATCAAACTTATATATACATCTATATAACAAGATATACATGAATTGTTAATAAGGGGTTTTCATATTAAAAATATGATGAAGTAAACCCCTAAATGTATTTCTTTTTTTAAGAAACATAACTTGAAAACAAATGGTCACCATTCAATGATCATAAACCCAAAATGGTTTGTTATATCAAGAAATCGTATATATATAAGTATACATATAATTTTTTTTTGAAATTCCAAAATGGGTAAGGATGAAATTATATATATATATACATATAATCATGAAACATAAAAATATATAAAAAGGGTTTTCATATAGAAATTAAAGCATAAAATCCCTTGCATGTGTTATATACTTCAAAAAAACATTTAGAAAACCAAACATAAGTTAAGATTTAGAAGTAGTATAAAGCTATATATATATATAAATACAAAGTTATAAGTGTTTTACAATAATGAAAATATAGAAAAAAGATATATTACCTAGATTCTAGAGAGAAACCAGGCCGGGTAGGGGTTGTTCACATGTTGAGGAGAATAATTCAGGTGAAATTACAGATGAAAATAGGTTTATATAAGTTATATATATATATATTATATACAATGTTTTATACACAAATTATAAACAAAAACTCAAAAAATTGACTAAAACAAAACAAGTCCAACATCTTTCTTGAAATAAACCCAAAATCAAACAGTGATTTTAATATTTATATATAAATTTATAAATCTCATGGAAACTAATACCAAAGATATAGAAAATAAAATAAAAATAAAGAATAAAAAATATTGAAGAAGAGATTACAGGTAGATGTTGAGGGCCGGTCCGAAGATAGGTGGGGAATCTCAAGGGAGAAGGAAAAAATAGAAGAATAATAAGAAGAAGGAAAAAATGGTGGGTGAGTTGATGGTTGGCACAAGGAAGAAGAAGGAATTAAGAGAAAAAAAAAACAGAAAAGAAATGGACCATCCAGATCAAATGGAATCTGATCGGATGGAAAGGGTGAATATGCAGTTTAAAAAAAATGAAGGAGGGTTGAGATTAAATCTCAGATATAACCAGATGGCTGAGGAATGACACTGGATTTAAAATGGATTAAACAGTGGAGATCAGTCAAGTCTGTGATAGGACAGTCCAAAGAAAACACGGTAATAATACCGTGGTAGTGGAGTTCTAAGGTAAGACAGATTAGACAGTCCAGATCCCACGTGGTGTGATCAGATAACCTAGATCACATTTCTCTTAAAAAATCACATCCCACATCGAAATAAGATGGGTTTTGAAGATCATTTATAACCCTTGAGCTCCCAGAAATATCTCATAAATCCCCTCCCCCTCCTCGATACCGCCCTGCACCGGGTCTCTGTGAGCGCACTTCTGCAACCACCCCTACTGGTGTGCCACCCCACACGGTGGTGGGCTCTAGAATACCCTTACACACACCTATTCATGATTAAGGCCTGAATATGGATGCATGGGAGCAATACTTGGCATGCACCATGCATGCACAGCCCTAGGCCATTGGCCAAGTGAATCTTAGTGAGATTACCACCAATTCCATGAGTTTCTTCGCCTTCTAGGATGCACTCAGTTAGATGGGGGACTCACCTAACTTTTTCATAGTAAAAAATATGTTCTTTAAAAATAAGAATATGTTTATATACATAAAGGATCCTTAAAAACAGGGAATAAAAATTATCTACTATGGTTAAAAAAAATCTTAAAATCAACATTTTCATTAGTTTATAAACATTTGAGATTCAAAACATCAAAGATAAAAATCTAAAATAAAATTTTAATATGTCATAAAGGAAATCCCATACTATTATTATATCTTAAATCCAAAACATATTTTTAATTAAACCATTGTTTTTATTCATCCAAGGATAAAAACATTTATAGGTATCTTTTTTTAAAACATTTGTAAAACTTAAATAATTAATTCTTTAAGTATAGATAGAATACTAAATATAATAGTAGTCATCAATTTCATTTTCCCAAGGTATGATTTCAAACTCAAAAACATATTCCTTTGTACCAAAAACCAAGGAGTAATAAGTGTGTACTTCTCTTTTTATTTTATTTAAACACAAGGGTTATGATTTCAAATCAATTTTAATCTTTAAAACATTATACTTAAAAAATTTAAAGAAGTGTTATTAACAACCATGTTTAAAAATAAAACATTAATGCATACTTAAAACACCTAGAAAGATCAATATACTTAAATACTTAAAATAAAATAACCAGAATACCTAATGGTTATATGGTATTATAGTCTTTATATATTCAACGGTCACATAAAAGAGGAAATGATCGAATTAACATTAAGGTCCTATAAAAACATGATTAGGGTGTTCCAACTTCAAGTCAACTTGGCGAATATAGTACCCATCATTCATCTGATTCTTATCATGGTTGTTGTGGTTCTGACTATAATGATATTCATCATGAAGGATCCAAAGGACCCCCACTATTTTCATGAGATTTTGGTTGTATATGGTGGTTTCTCTATGACATTAATAGGTCTCTTTATAGGTATCCTAGGGTAGTAAGGTTTCTTTGATCTTGATGCAATGTAATTGTTTTAGTATTTAATTAAATAAAACATGCCTTGCATTTATTTTGAAAACTTTGTTTGGATAACATGAAAATTAAATTAAGTAAAACCATACAAATTTATTATTACACATGAAAATGGTTTGGGGTGTCACATTGTCCCCTTCAAAAAATTTCACCCTCGTAATTCTAAAACTCTCATACACTTCCACCAAAAAAACCAAATAGAAATCACTCCCGACATCCCATCACGAAGTCGGCCATCATGGAGGATCCGCTATCATCCTCAGGTGTATCCCCAGATTAGTATCTAGTTCCTTGACTTCTTTGGTCCATATAAACCATGAGAAGTTCAGATTACTCCTATGCATAAAGAATTTGGGTTTCCAGAGGGAGGCTTGTGTGGTGTGGAGATCAAATATTTGATAGTGGACTAGTTCGCTATAAATCCCTCGAACTATTCCTTGATTGAAAACATTGAAGTTGTAGAGAATCCCACACATAGTAAAACTAAAGAATTGGAACAAATAGACTGCTTGAAGGTCACCCTAAAATGTATCTTTTCAAAACTTTCCCAAAGGTAGGTAGTTCTCAGACAAGGTGAAATATTGGAAGAGACCTTCATGGTACTTCCTTCTCTGCCTGTACTCTACTAATTGTGCAGTTTCCATGCAGAGATAAACACAATAGTCTCCCTGATAGGTCAAGAGGACATTTGGGCTAATGGGAACTTTATAGAGGCGTTTTCAAGACAAGCATACATTTTCCAAAATGTAGTAGTATTCTGAACATGTCTTGATGATTATGGACTGTAGTAATTTGGTAGGAAGTGATAAAAGGTTTGTTGGTAAACCTGCCTCTTCCATATGAAATTTTTAAGGGTCATGTTTTACTTAGTAAGGCATAACCATATTACTAAAGAGATGTTATTTTGTAAAATAATATTACAATAACAAAACATAAAATACAAAATTATCCATTTAAACAAGGTTATAAAAATCAAGGTGTTACATAACCATTCTCTCCCTCTCACAACTCACTGGTATAGATTTTCAAACATCTACTGTGATATATCTTCATAGGTACAATCAGTGTTAGTGATTTACCCAGTTCCCATTCAAATAGATCCCCAACACGGTTCCAAACTCTTCGATATCCTTGGTCTAGATGCAACATGGGAAACATGAATCAATGGGGTGTGGAAATCTAACGTTCCATGTCAGAAAGGAATGATGTGTATCAAGGTGAACGATATCATCATGAAGATGATGTTGAAAAAACAAATGGGAAGACTCGTCCCCAAAAACTTCTAAGTCCCTAACTTGACCGCTAAGATCATAGGTCAAGAGTTGAAAAAGATATGCTTCTTAGAGGTCACCCTTATGTGTAACCTCTTGGAAGTCCTCTAGGGATGAAACATTACCACCTAGGGTAAAGCAGTTAAATAGACCCCTAGGGTACTTTCCCTTACGTGCATAGAATGGAAATTGAGCATTCATAAAAAGAAAATAGTCGAAGCCTAATCCTTAGTGGAGTTGGAGTACATTAGGAGAATTGGATACAAAGTGGAGGTGTTTACATGATAGAAGAAGGTTTAAATGGTCTCATAGCCTTTTAAACATGATTTCCCACTATAGTCTCTAATATTTCCATTGGAAGAGACAAAATTCCTGATTTGTCTTCCATCTGAAAATTTTAATAATAATTCTACTTAGTAAGACACACTCAAGTTGTTAATGTCATTCTAATTTTATAGGGTTGTCTAAACCGATTCCTCTAATACCAACTGTAATGATCTCGACCCCATAAGTCTAGAATATGTTCCTGAAATATGGTGTGAAATGTTTTCATAGACACATGCATACAAAAATTAAACATCTTATTCCAATACATAGGATCGATCCAGTTTAGGTTCTGGAAAACCAGATGCTGCTGATACAATTCTTCCAAAAACTAGACAAAGTTAAGCTTCATATTGATTCCATTACAAAAGACTACTCAATTCTTGGAATAATCTACTAAAACCTATAAAATAAATTGAAAACGTAGGGTTTGAATAAGGTTTCTCAGCAAGGTGTTTGAAAATAATTGAAGAAGTTCCCCTTTTAAATCAAAAACCTTTTAAATAATCATAAAACGTTTTCTTAAGAGGAAAACATTACCTCTTGAGGAATGTCATAAGTATTTTAAATTTTTTCTTAAATTTTTTCTAGAAGTAACTTTTACTCAAGATACATAAGTGTATACTAAAAAAACTTCTGGTAAAACATAAATCAGAGTGCACATAAATGTACATGAATGCATGAATGATGTCTGATTCATAAATTGATCAAGGCAACTAAAAAGTGCTATTACAAATTGTAAATAGAATTACACAAGTAATCATGTCATGATTCATTATCCCTTAAAATGAAATTCATGTAACATTAACTTTAGATACCCATTCCTTGTATAAATTTCCATTTTCATACATTATTATGCCTTATGCATTCATCACCATTATCAAAGAAAATTCTTAGCTAAGGGATATTCTATTAGTTGAATAATCTCTTTATTGATCATTTACCAATACATAATGATTGAATGTATAATGCCAGACTTTGTCTAGGCCTTACGCCAATACCATAAAACATGACTTAGTACGAGTCAAGGATAACTACCAATCCCATTTCCCATAGTAGTAAAGGTCAAGTCTAACCGCTAATCCCATTTCCCATATCAGTACAATCCAAGGCTATCCGCCAAGACTATCACACAAAACATCTCATGAGACTCAACTTTACCCAATGCATTGGAGTGCTATCTAGGTGCACCCATCTTATCATTTAAGTCAAATACATTCCTTATATGTATTTTATGGTCTTATATTCATAGTGTCCCATACTACATTGAATACTTACATTATTATTCGATAACCCTTTTTTACATACATGTTCATAACTGAAATGGATTATGCCATAAATGTAAAAAGGACTAGACTTTTCAGTTTCAGATTTAATAGTGGCGTGCATGAACAAAAACGACATACTCTTGAACATGTAGTAAGAACTAGTACACATAAAATAACGAGTTGTCATAAAATAACAACTCTTGGATTAAACCCTTAAGAATGAGAAACTTTTCAAGACATTTTTACATGTTTTTTACTTTGAGATACTCATTTAATCCATGCAATATTAATTTTTATATCGTAAAATATTAAAACATCAAATTTAATAATCAGATTCATTTCTTGTGACAAATTGGAATGCAATCATTATTTCACTTGGAGTATTTATTTTTAAAAGAAAATTTAAATAATCACATGTGATTATGAATATAAATATATATTTTTTGCTTTAATCATGAAAACATTTGTACAATTTACTAACATCGCTAGAATTTTTTTTAAACATTAAAAAACAAAATTGAAATATATATATATTTATATATATATATGTATGTATGTATATGTGGGTTTTGAAAATATAAAACCCTAGATACACAAGGTGTATGCTTGGGGTTTTCACAACTCGAAACATGGTTTAATAAATTCTTGAAACTGTTGTATTCTTTATAAACATAATTTAATCAATAAGGATAGGTTTTTTAAAAACCCAATTCAGATTTGTTACATAATCAAACTTATATATATATATATATACTTTTATACCACCATATATACATGAATTATAAATAAGGGTTTTTCATATTAAAAATATGATAAACTAAACCCCCACATGAATTTCATGTTTTAAGAAACATCACTTAAAAAAATGACCACCATTCAAAGATCATAAACCCAAAATGGTTTCTTATATCAAGAAAGTGTATATATAAGTATAAATATAGTTTCTATTTGAAATTCCAAAACGGGTTAGGAAAAAATTATATACATATACATATAACTGTGAAACATAAAAATAGATAAAAAGGGTTTGCATATAAAAATTGAAGCATAAAATTCTGTTCATGTGTTATATACTTCAAAAACACATTTAGAAAATCTACCGTTAGTTAAGATTTAGAAGTAGTATAAAATTGTGTGTGTGTATATATATAGATCTATTTAGATAAATAGGTATAAGAGTTTTACAAAAATGAAAATGTAGAAAAAATATCCCTTAACTAGCTTCAAGAGAGAAACCAGGTCGGGTAGGGGTTGTTCTCATGTTGAGGAGAAGAATCCAGGTGAAATTACAAATGAAAATAGTGTTTATATAGGCTATATATATATATATATTATATACAATGATTTATAAACAAATTCACTACCACAAAACTAGATTTCAGCAGTGCCACCCTTTATCAGTGCTAAAAAAAGTGCTGATAAAGGGGGTGCCTTTATCAGTGCTAAAAAAAGAGCTGATAAAGGGAACTTTTAACAATGCTAAAAAAGAACTGTAAGAAGTGACCCTTTATCAGTGCTTTTTTTAGCACTGATAAAGGCTCCTCCTTTATCTAATATTTTTTTAGTGCTGTTAAAGAGGACCCTTTTATCAGTGCTTTTTTAGTAGTGCTGGTAAAGGGGAGGCTTTATTAGTGCTTTTTCCTAGCACTAATAAAGTGTATATTTAAAAAAATAATTTTTCATGAAAAATAATATATTGATATATAAGTATATTTATATTGATATAAATATAAAATATATTTTTAAATAAGTTTTAGATAAGTATAAATATGCAATTACATTTAATATATAAGTAATTTAGTGAAAATGGATTTAAAATATTTTAAAAAATATTATTAATTAATAATTTTATAATTATCATCAAATAGTAATAATTTAATAACAATTTAATAAAACAAATAATCAAAAAAATAAATAAAAAGATCTAAAATAAGTTGAAAATTTAACTCAAACTTCAAACAGCCGTAAATTTTGATTCAGATGTCTGTTTGAGCTCTACAACATATCAAATCAAATACTGCGACGAGATCTACACGATAATGACCCAAGAGAACCTTCTGTCCCATTTTCAAAGGCCAAAAGGCCCAAAAATCTTTAAAAACTGATTTTTTTAGTCGAGATACCCTAATATTTTAATATTCAAATAGTTATAACTTTTGATTCAGATGTTTGATAGGCATGTACCACATATCATATCAAATATAGATTCATTTTATTCTATTTTACTGGTTGTGGAGTTGAAACGGATTTCTATATTAGAAGTTATGGTCATTTTAAAATTTTATAGCTTTTCAGATACACACATATATATGCATATATTCGTAAATATATATATATGTGTGTGTGTGTGTGTGTGTGTGTTTGTCTCTATGTGTGTGTTTTGTATATATGTATGTATGTATTTATTTATAAACACACATAAAAAAATATTTTACAAATGTATTTAAAACTAATCTTATAAATATATATTAATATACAAATAAATATACGGATAAAAAATTATAACTAAATATATATATATATATATATAAATATATATAAATATATATTAATATATGAATATATATATATATATATATATATTAATATATGAATAAACATATATGTATTAATATAACTAAATATATTTATATTAATATGAATCTATATTAATATATGAATAAATATAACTATATATATATATATAAATAGATATATCATTAAATGGAGAAAAAAACTAAATGAATTAGTGGTAAAGGGGTATGCACAAAAAGGGGGAGGTCTTGCGTTTGAGTTCTGGAGGAAGCAAGGGTGCGTGTGCAAGTGGAAGGGGGTTGCGCGGGCAAGGGCAGCGTGCAATGAGAAGGAGGGGCCTCCACCTAGCGTTGATAAAATAGGGGGGGGGGGTCAAGCACTATTAAAATACCCCCCATATTATATATTATTTTAAAAAAAAATTATTTATTTTTGACTTTTATCAGCGCTAAAAAAAGTGATGATAAAGGACATTTTGTCAGTGCTTTTTTTAGAGCTGATAAAAGACACCTTTATAAGTTCTTTTTTTAACAATGATAAAAACGGTCTTTATCAGTGTTTTTTGGAGAGCTGATAAAATGGACCCCCTATCATTTCCTCGATTAATAGTGCTTTTCTAGTACTGTTAATTACCTTTTTATAGTGCGGATAAAGTCCATATTTGTAGTACTGATTATAAACAAAGACTCATAAAATTGAATGAAATAGAACAATTCCATAATCATCATTAAAATAAACCCAAAATCAATCGGTGATTTTAATATATATATATATATATATATAAAGCTAGTGGAAAATATAAACGAAGCCAACAAAAATAAAATAAAAAGAAGAATAAAGGAGACTGAAGAAGAGCTTACAGGTAGAAGTCGAGGGTCGATCAGAAGATAAGTGGGGAATATCGAGGGAGAAGAAAGAAGAAGAAGAAGAATAAGAGGAAGAAGAAGAAGAAGAAGAAGAAGAAAGAAAGAAAGAAAACTATAGGTGAGGAGCTGGTTGGCCCAAGGAAGAAGAAGGAACATGGAGAAGAAAAATGGAAAATAAATGGACGGTCCAGATCAAATGGGATCTGATCGGATGACTTGGGTGAATATGAGGTTTTAAAAGAAACGATGGAGGTTTAAGATTAATTCTCAGACATGATAGTATGACTGAGGCATGATGCGGGATTTAAAATTTATTGAATGGTGGAGATCAGTCGAGTCTGCAATCAGGCGGTCCAAAGAAAGCGCTGTATTAATACTGCGGTAGTGGAGTTCGAAGGGAAGACTGATCAGATTGTCCATATCCCGTGCGGCGAGATCGGATGGCATGGATCATGTTTCTCTTAAAAAACTGCATCCCAAATCAAAATTGGATGGGTTTTGTGGCTTCTTTATAACCCTGGAGCTCCGATAAATAGCTCAGAAATCCCCCTCCCCCTCCCCAGTACTGCCCCGTACCGAGTCTCTACGAGCGCGCTTCTCCACCCACCCCTCATGTTGTGCCGCCCTTCATAGTGGCATGCTATAGAAGACCCTTGAACATGCCCATGCACACTTAGGGCCTGAATATGCATTCCTGTGTGCACGGGTTGGCATGCACTATGCGTGCAAAACCCTAGGCCATTGGCCGAGGGGATATAAGTGAGACACCCACAAAGGCCTTGAGTGTCTTGGACTTCTAGGTCACCCTCGATAAGGTGGGGGACTCACCTAACTATTTCAATGTAAAAAAAATCATTTTTTTGTTAAACATAAGAATATATTTATATATATAAAGGTTCATTAAAAACAGGGAATACAAATTCTCTAATATGGTTTAAAAAATCATAAAACCAAAATTTTCATTAGTTTATAAACATTTGAGTTTGAAATCATCAAAGATAAAAATATAAAATCAATATTTAATATTTCATAAAGGAAATCCCATCATAGTATTATATTTAAAATACAAAACATATTTTTAATTAAAACCATGTTTTTATTCATCCATGTATGAAAACATTTTTAGGTATATTTTTTTAAAACATTTGAAATACTTAAATAATTAATTCACTAAGTATAGATAAAATACTAAATACAAAAATATTCATCAATTTCATTTTCCCAAGGTTTGATTTCAAACTCAAAAACATATTCCTTTGTAACAAAAACCAAGGATTAATAGGTGTGTACTTCTCTTGTTATTTTATTTAAACACAAGGGTTATGATTTCAAATCCATTTTAAACTTTAAAACAGCATCCTTCCAAAATTTAAGGAAGTTTTATTTACAACCATGTTTAAAAATATAACTTTAATGCATACTTAAAACACTTGGAAATCTCAGTATACTTAAATACATAAAATAAAATAACCAGAATACCCAATGACTAGAAGGTCTTATAGCCGTTATAGATTCCACGACCACCTAAAAATGGCAATGATCGAATTAGTTTTAAGGACCTATAAAAACATGATTTGTGTGTTCCAACATCAAGACTACTTAGAAAATATGGTGCTCATCATTCCTCTAATTCTTATAATGGTTATTTTGGTTTTTTCTATAATGATCTTCATCATGAAGAATCTGAAAGACCCCCACAATTTTCTTGGGCTTTTTGTTGTTTTTGGTGGTCTCCCTATGATTTTGATAGGTCTCATTGTAGGTATCCTAGGGTAGTAAGGTTTCTTTTTCCCTTGATTAAATTTAATCATTTTAGTGATTAATTAAATAAAATATGCCTTGATTTTATTTTGAAAACATTGTTTGGATAACATGAAAATTAAATGAAGTAAAACCATACCATTTTATCATTACACATGAAAAATATTCTGGGTGTCACATAAACCCCCTCAAAAAATGGTGTAGTTGAGAGAAGAAATTGAATTTTTTAATAAATAACTATATTCATGTTGAGTTAATACTCCAAATATATATATTTTTTTAGATGAAGTGGTTAGTACTAACTAATATACTATAAATCGAGTTTTAATTAGACCCATTCTTATTAAAACTTCATATGAGTTGTGGACTAGAAGAAAACCAATATTTTCTTACTTCAATGTTTTTATTTTAAATTATTCATCATTAATAAAACAAATAACTGACATAAATTTTCACCCAAATATTATGAAGGGATATTATTATCAAGACCCGTCCTAGTGGGCCCCACACCGCATATCCCCATGCCCTCCTCTAATATGCCAAGGGTTGGTGACTAGCATCGAGTAGGAAAATTACTAACATGGGAGGTATTACCTAGGTACCTGTACACATGAACGCATCTCCAATCCAACAAATGTTTAAATGTAAAAAACCACTAAGGAACAAATTCATTCATACACAATTACCCAACCAATAGAGTACATTACAAAGTAATGTGAGGAAAGTAAATTGGGATAAAATAAAATCCCAACAAAAGAAAGAATCTAAAAACAAAAAATTTCAACCTAAAAACATGAAATAGGTAGTGGCACTACTACTCATAGAGATAGGAACACCTCAGCCAGTAAGGAATCTCACAAATCACATTCCAGTCCTTGTCTTCCTTAGACTCTATCAAAAGGCCACTCATCTTCATAAGTCATGAAACATGATGAAAAAGCCCGTGTAGAGGTGAGTATAAAAATACACAATAGAGGACCCTGAAAAGAACAAATAAATACACAAACTAAAGGTACAATAATCTCTATGTAGTATATGTCTACAGAACATATAACAAGAGAAACATCTAGATATACTGAAAACCCATACCCATAGTCTAGAGGTAATTCAAAATGACTGAATACCTATGATAGTGATTCAGTTGGAAGATTCCACGAAGCACTCATCTAGGAAAACTTAGTCCATGTGTCTGACAGATCTGATGAAATCCATAAGATAAGTAATGTTCATTAGGAAGTTTCATGGGAGAGATAGATGCACTGATGGATCTGAAGAGATAATATATACACTCATCTTAGGATAAAACACTCTTGAGTTGAAAAATATCATGATACATGGATGAGGATCGCTGATAGGGCCTTGGAATATACCAAAACTCATCCAGATTCTCTTACTAAGTAGAGGATCAACATCCTGTAAGATTTTTCATGTCAATACTAGACTCCACCAAGGGACAATAATGGGTATAGTATCTCTCTTCAGTCCTCTCAGAGGGAGTCTAACTCTATCCAGAAAGTCCTGCAGATGGGATAATACTCCTGTGGATGGAAATAATTATTGTCCTTTAGGGGAATGAGAAAAGGTGGAACTAACCCAAACAAAACATTTCCAAGTTATATAGGAAAAGGAGATCAAGACATGTATAAGGGAGTACATGGAATGTAGGAGTGTCACAGACTATTTCCCTTGACCCCAGGTACTACTCATGTGCAATGACCCATGTCAGAAAACATGTAATGTAGAAAATCAATATACATGATGTGTGGAAGAGTAACATGCCATGTCCTACTATCTAGTAGTTGATCTGTGTATGCTGGTCATGTTCCCGTACAAGTCTTCAACCCATGTTTTACAACTCATGTACCTGTACATGGGGTGACCCGCATAATTGGACTGGTATGGCCATATATTGAAGTACATGCCTTGTACTCTACCCCATGTTAGTGCATCATCTGAGATACTTTTTGGGTCCTGTGTAGGGACCCATATTCCATGTTAAAGGGTTCACATGTCATGTCATCATCTCCTATAGCATGAAACCCTATCTGACGCTGAGTCATCCCCACACGCCATGTTCTTTATAGAACATGCCGCGTTTGTCGCGTTTTTACAGAAATGAAATTCTTCATCACTACACCATGAATTCTCTTATTATTATACATACCAATGTTCATTTTCATCAAAACTCAAACTCTAATTTTTCCCCATCGTACCATCAATGTTTCAGTAGGTTTTGGGTGTTCGACCGGCCCTGAAAACCCATTTTGATCATCCGCACGAAGAATGGTCGAAGTAATATTTCTCCTGAATCCTGATGACTCATCTACCGCCATCATTATAACACATTATCTAGGTCATCAAAATGTTGGATCTATGATTTGGGATCATTGTGTTGTGATATGGATGTACAATGATCCATTGATCACAACCCCATGAAGAACGTGAAGAACACACAGGGCCAAGAGAAGAGAATTCATAAACAAAAGGGGAACAAACCTCTGCATTTTTCGTTATGGAGTTGATATGATCTTGTTATAATGATCAATATAAAAACCAAGGATAATCATAACCATAAATGTAATCATCCCAAAATTCCCACAACTTGAAACTCTCCGTCATGAACGATCAAACTGCAAGTCAACTTGTTCGTAGGTTGATATGCGTTCATCATCAAATCAAAGGACATAGAAAAAAGGAATTTAAAATAACAAAACCTACCACAATAATTGACGAAGAGTAGGTTCACTGTAGTTGTCGATGATATCCTCTGATATTACTACACAATAGTCCTCATGTTGACCATTCATCACCATTCGTCGAGAGTTCTCCAAGGGGGTGGCTCCTCTCCACAGATCCAGAGGATTCTAGGGAGTTTTATAGGGTTATGATCCTAAACATGGGATCCTATTTATTTAAAACCATAAAATGTGTCACTTTTTTGTTAAAATGATAAAAATAAAACAAATCATTAATTTATTTTATTTATTTAAAAAGTTAAAAATTAACTTTTGTAGCTGACCCATGCCGGTCGATGTTTGGACTCCCCTTAGGTAAATCCACTACTCTGAATGAAAGGGTTCCATAGTATCTTTGATCTGGGAACCTATTTAAATGTTATTATACTATTTCACAAATACATTTTGTACGCGCTAAAAATATTAATTTATTTCAAACATTTATTCCCGGTGTTCTGGACCTTGGAATCGCATGCCGTCTCATAGACTTTTCTTGAATTAATTCCATATAATATTTAAAAATAACACAAGGACAATCCATGACATTACATTTTTCTGACCATAGGGATTTATGTCCCCAAAAATCCAAAGCAAAAGGCTTATCAAGAATATGTGCATACTGTGCACAAATATGAGCCTCCCACTCCCGCATGCTCACCTAAACATTCTTATTATTCCACCAGACATGCACTAGGGGAATCACTACCCAAAAAGGATCCTCTATTGACGATACACAATATCAATGGGGTACTCCCCAAATGTCGTTCCATCTTAAATGTCCAGCTTTCCCTAGTTGATGATGTGTGATGGATCGTGCACATACCTCATCCGCTGTCATACATAGAAAACATCAGGTACACGATGCAACTACGGTGGTAGATCTAGGTGGTATGCCACATCACCAACTCTGCACAGTATCTGTAAAGGGTTGATGAACCTCAGAGACAACTTTCCTCCCCATCCAAATCATTGAAACCCACGTCGAGGTGAGACCCAAAGGAAGACATGGTCTCCCTCTTCAAACTTCAGAGGTCTCCATCATCTTCCAACATAAGACTTATTCTATATTTGTGTAGTATTTATCCTCTCATGGATGATCTACATATTCTTTTTGGTAGCTCTTACCAACCCAAGACCCATGAGTACTAACTTTCTTGGTTCAGTCCAGCAAAGGAGTGACCGGTAGGTTCACCCTTAAAAATCCTTGAACGATGCCATACTGATGGTGGAGTGGTGGTTTTTGTTGAACAAAAACTCCACTAGTGGTAGGTGGTCCTATAAACTACAACCAAAGTAAAATATATAGGCCCACAACATATCCTCCAGAACCTAAATGGTTCTCTCCATCTGATAATCTGTCTAGGGATGGAATGCTATTCTCAAGAATAGATGAGTCCCAAATGCCTCATGCAATCCCTTCCACAATTGGGATGTGAAATGAGCATCACTATAGAGACTATCGTTGATGGGATTCCATGATTCCAAACTATGTCCCACACATAGAGGCGTCCCCTGTTTTCATCTTAACTCTACTCCCAAATAGTTAATAAGTGGGCTGACTTGGTGAGTCGGTCAACGATCACCCAAATAAAATCATGTCCCCTAAATGTTTGTGGTATTTTCGTCATGAATTCCATCAATATTCCACCCCACATCCATTATAGAACTTCTAGGGGGTGAGATAATCCCACTAGAATGTGGTGCTCAGACTTCACCTCCAGGCATGTAAGGCATCTAGAAACAAAATCTGCCACTGTGTTCTTCATCCCGGTACACCAGAACTAACAACGAAGGTCCTGGTACATTTCTAACACACCTGGATGTACCTCTAAATGGGATGTATGAAATTTACTCATAACCTCCTATTACAATTCCACTGGTACAACTGTGAATCCTATGAAAATAATGACGTGCTTACCACCTTGCAAATATCCATCAAGAGAATTTCCTATCGATAAATGATCATGTAAAGTCTCATAGTCAACATCCCTCAGCTGTACCGCCTTGACTCACTGTAATATTTTATGGGTAAAAACCATAGAATTAAGGTAATATGAATAATCTCTATCCATTAAGGATAATTGTAGTAAGGTCAACTACTCTAATTCCTCCCTTAGGAGCTGCGAACTCGACCTCCTTCTGAGAGCGTATGCCGCCACATTACCCTTACCATGAGTATAAATGATCTCAAAGTCAGAATTCTGGAGGAACTCTTGCCATCACCTCTACCTCAAATTCAGATCCATATACAGTAATATGTTCTTGAGGATATTGTGGTCCAAGTAGACGATAAACTACTCTCCCATTAGGGAGTGTCGCACCATCCTCAATGCGAAATCTACCACTGAAAACTCAAGATCATGGGTTACATAGTTCTGCTCATGTAGCCTCAGTTAGCATGATCCATAAGAAATCACCTCTTACACCTAAATTAGAACACATCCAAGACCAGTAATTGATGCACCATAGAAAATTATGTACTCGATACCCTCCTCTGAAAATATAAAGATCAGGTTGCTCTTGAAAATTTGACTAAACTTTTGGAAAGACCACTGGAACGTATCCTTCCAGAAAAAAGGATTCTCCTTTCGGGATAAATCTATCATCAGTGCTGATATTCAGAAGAAATTAAGAATGAATCTCATACAATATCATGTTGCCCAAAGAAGTTTCACACCTTTGTAACGCTCCTAGGTGGCTCCCACGCTAACATTGCCTCGACCTTGGTTTGGTCCACTACTATACCATCTACTGAGATGACATTTCCCAAGAAGTGGACCTATAATATCCATAACTAGCACTTCAGTAGCTTCAAAAAAAGCTAGTGCTCTAAAAGTACATCTAGAACCATCCACATGTATCTCACATGCTCCTCCTCTATCACTGAGTTCACACAGATTTTGTTCATGAAGAATACTACAAACCAGTCTATGTATGGATGGAAGATCTGGTTCATGAGTCCCATGAACACTTCAGGGGAATTTATTATACCGAAAGTAATCTCCAAGTACTTGTAGTGATCATAGAGGCATCTGAAATTCGTCTTTAGTACATCCTTATATCATACTCAAAGATGATAACTTGATCAATGTTTAACCTTTGAGAACCACCATTCCCATCTCAAATGATCAAAGAGGTCATCATACCATGGAAGTAGATACTTTTTCGTCACCATCACTTGGTTTAGGAACTAGTAATCCTTGCAAAACCTCAAACTCCCATATTATTTCTCAGAAAAATAAATTGGGGCCACCTAGGGTGAAACACTTGGTCTTACGAAGCCCTTCCAATGAAAATCCTCCAACTGCACCCTCATATCATGAATCTCTATGGGATCCATATGATATACCAGTGAGTATATCAGTGTTGTCCTGGGGTGAAAGTCGGTGAAAAAGTCGATTTACCGGTGGGGAGGTAGTCTTGGAACATATTCTTGAAAGACATCCTCATACTCCGCCACTATTACTAGGAACTGAATTCTCATAACATCTGCTAATCCAAGGGTAAGGCTAGACAACACATGAGTGATCAGATACACCCTCCTAAGAATGATAACATTCTGTGATGCATGGGTTTTCTATTAATCAACAAAGTAAAACCTCATCCCATCGCTATGGACACATCGTAATCTTCCCCTAAAGCAGTCAATATGGACATGGACCAAAGTTAACCAATATATAACAAGATTGACATCCTATGGAATAGACGCTTCCACCAAGAAGTTCCAACTTAAAATTATTCTTCCAAGAGTAAGATCACACTATCAAAAATGATGAATGATCATCGAGTCTCCTCTCACAGGTTTTTACAAGTATAATTTTCGAGTCCACCACTCTACCTAAATCTCAAGGATTCGCAGAAGACATGTGGAGAGGAAAGAATGACTGGAACCTGTGTATATAATTACAAAAGCTAAGGTAGAAAAGTCACAGATAGTACCTCAGATCAATCCTAGAGTGCCTAGGTTATATGACTCTATTGCATTTAACTACCCACACCAATGTCCACCAGCTCCCTGAGCTTGGTGAATACCTCCTTGCGGTGGTAGTGGAAGTATGTAAAAACATATTCCACCTCCCATAGCTCTCCCTTCTCCTCTTCCATGTCCAATTCTTGGCAGGTCTACCTGCTCCACTCTCTACCTCTACCTCGGTGATCAATCCATTGTATCCCTATGAGTAGCTCAATGGGTTGGATAGACTCTAGTGAGATGTCCTTTCCCATCACTTGAGTAACATCCCCCCTCCCTAGGCTAACTATATCTATCCCGAGAGCCCTGAACTACATATCCCCTATCCTGGATCCTCCTGTGATGTCTCTCATGTCTTGAACCCTATGCCTGATGTCGTCTCCCTACTACTGAGGTATCTACACATGTATACATGCTGCTAACTACCAGGGGTTTCCTCTACTCATCCATGAAGCTCGTGACCACTAATTCTCTCTCAAGAACTCCATCATAAGTTATAACTCATAGAGGCACAATGAAATCTTGGTTGTCTTATCGTAAACCTCTATCAAGGGACTGAGCTCTGAATTATTCATCCCTGAACACATCCGTCGAGTACCTAGAGAGTTTGGTGAACCTCAATGAATAGTCATCCACCATCATACTACCCTACTAGAGTGGAAGAAGCTCCTGGATATGCACTTCTCTAAATGTAACCAGAGAGAACTCCTCCCTAAAGAGTTGCTTGAACTCCATCCATAAAAGAGTCATCTCATCATGAGTATGTGTGGTAAATCTCCATCATCTCCCTACCGAACCATGAAGAAGGATCACTCCTAAGATCACCATATGGTCCCATGGTTTCCTCAAAAGATGAAAGAATCTAGTCACCAACTCAATCTAGTCCTCATTTTCTTGAGGGTCAGGCTCACCTCAGAACCAAAGGGGTATCTTTCTCTAAAACTCTGGGACTATGCTCAGCCTGAACTCCTAATCTACTGGTAGTGCAGGTAACAAAGGCTACTCCATGAGTGGTGGTATAACAGGTGTTCCACTTGGAGGAAACACTTGGGGAACTGTCCCCTAAATCAACGACTCTTCACCAAGGGGGTCATCCTCATGATTGAGCTGCTAAATCCTAGATGGTATGCATTTTAGAGGCATCTTGTAAGAAAACAAGATTTACCAAAGTCAATGAGTATATTTGGATAACTGATAAAAAAGGACATGGAAACCAAAACCAATTCCTATATGATGCATGTACCATTATTTCTGTTTCCATGGAACTATTATTCTCATGTATCGAGTCAAAAAGTAGGTTATCAGAGTCCTAGTGTATGGATACATCAGTCGCCCACACCAAAACTGGAGTCCCTGTCCTGAAATATGAAATCAATACACATAACACGGTTTCCAAAACCAATCTCAAATACTATTTTTCCAAAGGTAGAACAAACCGTCTCTTATACCACTCTATCATGACCTGCCACAATGGGTCCTGCGCCATGACTCCCAAACTTTCCTTAAATAGGCCAAGGGCTGGTGACTAGCACCTAGTATGAATATTACTAACATGGGAGGAATTTCCTAAGTACTTGTACACACATACATACATATCCAATCCCAAAAATTCTAAAATGTAAAAACACCACTAAGGAACAAGTGCATGCATACACTATAACCCAACCAATAGAGTACAACATAATGTAAAGTGAGAAAGTAAAGTGATCCATAATACAATCCCACCAAATGAAAGGGCCTTAAAACTATAATTCCCAACCCGAAAATAAGAAATAGGTACTGGGATTACTGCATATAGTTGTAGGAACACATTGGCCTATATGGAATCTCACAAATCTCGGTTTGGTCTCTGTCTGCCCTGGACTCTGTCAAAAGGCCACTCATCTGCAAAAGATATGACATGCATAGGAAAAGACCATGCATAGGTGAGTATAACAATCCTAAGTAGAGGACCCCAAAAAACACAATGAAATACACAAAGTAAAGGTAGAATCATCTCTAAATAGTATATGTCTACATATCATATAACAAGTTAAATATCAATATATACTCGAATCCCAGAACCGTAGTCTAGAGGGAAGTCTCAACGACCACATACCCATGCTAGGTATTCAGTTCAAAGATTCCAAAGATCGCTAATTTGGGATAAATAACTACCTATTTTAGATAGCTCAAGTTACATCTATCCAAGAAGTACTATTTTCTGGGAAGTTTTGCGAGAGAGATAGATGCACTGATGGATATGAAGAGAGAAAAGATACACTAATTCATTGAGAACACACTCCTGTGTGGGAAAAAATCACATTACAAGGATGAAGATCACTTATGGGGCCTTGGTGTATACCACAACCCATAGGAATTTACCTTCTATGTACAGGATCAATGTTCTATAGGATTGTTCACATCAATACATGACTCTAACTAGGGCCAAAAATGGGTAGAGGATCTCTCTCCAAACCTCTTAGAGGGACTTTGACTTAATCCAGAAAGTCTTACTAAAGGGATCATACTCTTGTGGATGGAAATGATACCTGACCTTTAGGGGAATGATCAAATGGGAAAAAACACAAACTAAAATTGTACAATGTATGATGGACAAGGAGATAAATCCATGTATAAGGGAGTACATATCTTGTTGGTGTGTCCTACACCGTGTCCCTTGACCCTGGGTATTTCCCATGTGAAACGACCCATTTCAGAAAGCATGTAATGTAGAAAATCAATATACATGGCATGCAGAAGAGTAAAACGCCATTTCCTACTACCTGGGGGCCTCTCCATGTACATTGTTCATGTTCCCGTACATGGATTCAACCTGTTCCGACAAATTTTATGTACTAGTACACAAGGTAACCTATATAACCAGCCTGGTCCAGCCATGTAGTGGATTATATGCCCTGTACTCCACCCCATGTTCATGTATCATCCAATATACATGCCTAGTTCCACATAGGGACCCTCACACCGTGTGATAGGGGTCAAAGTCCATGCCATCTCTTCCTGTAGCACAAAAACCTAGTTGTCGCTGAGTCGGCCCCACATGCTGTGTTCTTAAGAGAACACACCGTGTTCATCAAAATTTTCCATAAATGACGTTCTTCATCACCATGCCTTATATTCTCTTCTGATTATCGATCCAACCATTATTTTTCCTCAAAACACAATATCTGAGGTTTCCCTTCCATTCCATCAACATTGCAAGAGGTTTTAGGTGTTCGATCGACCCCAAAAACCTATTTCGATCATCCTCACAAAGAATGGTCAAAGATCGATTTATCTTGAATTCTGTCAATTTGTCTTCCTCCATTGTCATCACAAATCCACAAGGCCGTCACGATGTATGATCTATGATTTGGGATTATTGCATTGTGAGATGTATGTGTAACAATGTGTTGTTCATAACCTTATGAAGAACACATAGGGTCGGTAGAAGAAATTTCATAAACAAAAGAGGAAAAAAACCTTACCGATGTTTATTATGGAGTTGATCCTGTATCGTTAGAAGGATAAAGATAACAAAAATGGAGAATCATAACCATAAATGTAATCATCCCTAAATTATCGTAACTTGAAACCCTCTCAAATGAATGATCGAACCATGGGTCAACTTTTTCAAAGGTTGATCCGCATTCATCGTCAAATCAAATAACTGGGAAAATAGGGAATTTAAAATAACAACCCCTACATCAATCATAGATGAAGAGCGGGTTCACTGCAGTTGTCTATGATATCCTCTAACCCTATTGTGCAATGATCCTCAAGTTGACTGTTTGTCACTATTCGTCAAGAGTTCTCCAAGGGGACAGATCCTCTCTAAATGTCTAGAGGATTCTAGGGAGTTTTATTAGGTTATGAGCGTATCCCAGGGTTCCCGGTTATTTAAAACCATAAACCATGTCCCTAAATTATTAAAATATTAAAAATAAAATAAATTAGTAATTTATTTTATTTCCTTTAAAATGTCAAAAAAATTAAGTTTTGCAGCCGACCCATGCCGGTTGATGTTAGGCCTTGCCTAATGTAATTTCTCTTCTTTGAACACAATGGTTACCTAATATTTTTAATCTAGGCACCCATTTAAATGTTATTCCACAATTATAGGAAAACTACTCATCCACACTTATATAAAAGTTTTATTTATTTCAAACATTTATTCCAGGCACTTCGGGGCTTAGAATCTCACACCATTGCAAATCCTGGTTTTAAATTAATTAAATATAATATTTAAAAATAGTACATGGAAAATATGGGACATTACAATTATTATTTTATTCTATTAATTTTATGGCCTATAAATATTTTAATAAAAATTCTTTTACTTTTTAGGAAAAGGTTCATTTTAAATTTGTGAAACCGAACCTTTTGTTTTTAAACAACCTCAACCAACATTCAAATATTTTATTTCTAAAATAGATTTTTAACTTAATTTAGAAAAATATTCCCATAAATAAATAATTAAAGAAATTATTTCTGAAGTTATTTTTGAGGAATAATTTTTACCTTATATTAAAGAACATCGTTTTTAAAACCGAAGAAGTCAAATGTTTCATAGGAATCATACTAGTGATAGTATCTTTAGTGATGTTGATCAACGAGTTAGGAGTAGAAGTTCATTAATGAATATAATTGAACATATAGATTTACTTTCTCAAATTTAACCTAATAATCATGTTTAGGCTTTAGGTGATGAGGATTGGATTAAGGCTATACATGATGATGTAAATGAGTTCTAAAGGAACAAAGTATAAACTTTAGTTGAACAACCTAAAGAAACTTCTATAATTGGAGTAATATGGGTTTTTAGAAACAAATGTGATAAAAATTTCATTATTGTAAGAAATAGAGATATAATTGTTGTTAAGGTTTATAATCAACAATAAGGCATAAAATATGAAGAAACATATGTATTGGTAGTTAAAATTGAATCTATTCATATTCTATTAGTGTTTGCATCATTATTTAATTTGAAACATTTTCAAATGGATGTGAAGTGTTATTTTCTTAGAGGATATATTCAAGAGGAAGTTTATGTTGAAAAACACTTAGTTTTGTAAATAAAAAATATCATGAATACATTTATAAGTGTACTAAATCTTTATAGAGACTTAAACAACTGCTTAAATCCCGGTATGATAGGTTAACAAATTTTTTTGTTAAAAACCAACTTTGTTAAGGGAGATAAAAATCGAAAACTTTTTTTAAAATAAACGAATAGAAATTTAATTATTTTTTTAAATATATGATGATGACATTATATTTAGATCAAATCAAAAATATTTTACATATCCCTTTGTAGATCTTATGAAATCCATGTTTGAGATGAGAATGATGGGCGAGATAACATATTTTCTTAGTTTTCAAATATCACAAAAACTAGAAGGAAAATTTATATCTCAACATAATTATATAAAATATCTTTATAAAAATATTTGGATACAAATATATTAAGAGAAGTAGTACTCTTATTAGAACCTCCAATACACTTGATCTTGATGAGGTCAGGAAACTTGTTGAACAAAAGACTTTTAGAGGTATGATAAGAAGCTTACTTTACATAACTTCTATTCATCCATATTTAATTTTTTATATATAATTATGTAGATAATACAAATATAATCCAAAAAAATTACTTTTACTGTCAGTAATTTTTTTTTTCATTATATAATGGGAACTATGGATTTAAGACATTTATATTCTTCCAGAATTTTTTTCAACTAAAAATTCCTTCGGATGCTAAAATTGGTGGTCGTAGAATGGATCAAAAAAGTAATTTTGTATATTTTCAATTATTAGGTGATTAATTAGTTCTTTTTTCCTTTTAATAAACAGAACATAGTATCAATTTCCACTACTGAAGCTAAATATGTATTTGTTGTATGATTTTGTGAACAAGTGTTGTCGATGCAATACACACTCACAAATTATGGATTAGGTTTTACTAAAACAAAAAATATTATTTGATAATACTAGTGAAATTTCCTTAAGTAAAAACACAACACATCACTCAAATGCTAAAAAATAGATATAAGATACCACTTTCTTAGGGATCACACACTTAAATGAGATATCATTTTACTATTAATTTGAATACAATATCAACTTGTTGACATTTTTACAAAACCTCTTCCTTCTGATATATTTGAATAAATTAAATAGAAGTTATGAATGATAAATGTAAAATAATAATTCATATATACTCTTTGTTTAGAAATATCCTTATATAAAGATACCCATTTTTATAGGGGAGTTCATATGTTTTTTTGAAAATTTTTTATCTTTATAAAATTTGTAGTTTTCCAACAAAAATTTGTAATGAATTTATGGAATCATATATCTTTATAAAAAAATTTAGTATCCATAATCCTTAAAAGGGTTTCCTAACTATAAAAACATTATAATATTTTCCCAACTAATTTTTAGCTTTTTTTTAGATTTGAAAAACTACATATTAAGTGTTTCTAATTAAAATTAGTTCTCTTAATGAAATCATCATAATTAGTACTTCTAAAAAATTTTATTTTCTCTATTAAAAATGTTTTTATTCAATATTCTATAGTCAAAACTATTTTAATCTAGCTAGTTTTTAAAATCATGAAGAAAAAGTTATTCGTATCGATGAACTTCTTCAAACCATAATGTACTTCTCCTTTATTTTTACTTTTTACACTACGTCATTATGATTAATTGTTGTTTTTACTATGTAAGTTTTATAAAAACCTTAATTTATAATTTTTTTAAAATATTCTTTCTCCATATGATAAAAATATAAAAAACCGCAAGAGTTCAAAATATTTTAAATCTTTTTTCGGATGATTATCAATCATTAGAAAATAATTTATTTTAATCTCAACCATTTGAGATGTTATGGAATTTTAAGTCTCCCAAATTATTATATAATTATGGAAACCTCTCGTGTCCTTATCATATACATTTCCCCCAAATTTATACACCTTCAAAATGATCCAGTTTTAAAATTCCTTTACACCCGATACATCACTTTTAATTCCAGATCTGATAGATTTTGATAAATTTTACAATAAATGGTTTTTACTCAGGGAAAGGATAGTTGAAATTTATTTTTATGAGTTGTTTTTATTTAATTTGAATAATATTATAGAATTTAAATGTCATGAATAAAACTATGTAGAAAAACTATAAAATAATTTTGACTTGTTTTATCCTGATCATGTTCGTGATTTTTATGCTTCAGTGATGTTTATGAAGGAGGTTCAAAAAGAAAATATTTCTTTTTAAATATACTAAAAGGGATAAAATATTTACTATAAGAAATATAAAATCATAATAGGAATATAATCTAAAGGATAATATTATTGTCCATCACAGAAATTACCTAATGATCATGGATCCTTTAATAAGATAAAGAAGAGAATTAATTATTTAGACATTATGAAAATTTTAGGAAGGTTTCACACAAGACTACGAATAATTGGTTTTTAGCCCTTTAGATGTATGTATTTACAATACATAGGAAGGATATTGGGAACTGCTGAAGGTCTCAGATTATTTTTTATTGGATTTTCTCATCAGTGTGAGGAAGATAAATATTGTCAGATTCATCTTTGTTACAATTAAAAACATCAGGACTAGTTCTATAAAATATTTGACTATCATATTTTCAGATTTTATTAGAAAAATGATTATTGATTTCAGGATGTTTTTTAATATTTATAGTAAATAAAATCTAATGATGGATAATTTTTTTTATTAGTGATTATATGATGAATCGTGTGATACTTTTCTTTAATGAAAAGATAAATAAATTTGTTGAAAAATTTGGTGTTGTTTCTATAGAAGAAGATCCTTTAAAAAATATAAGTAGGGTGAAAATAAGAAAAATAAAAAAATGTTGAAAATTCCCACAAAAGAAGAAGAAGAAAATGAAGAATGTCCCTGATGAAATTTATGAATAGTGTATGAAGAAGAAATAAGAGAGAAAATCGGAAGAACCACATATTGTACTTGATCCTGCTAAAACAAAGAGCTTAAAGATTCATGCTGATGATATTTTATGGAAAGAAGAAAGTACAATAAAACAAAATAAAATGTTAGTATATGATCATATATGGGAAAATTTATTGAAGGGGGTTGAGAGATCCTTTGAGAATTTCGTTCAACATACTTCCCAAACCTATCAATTAAACCCTTATGTAGAGTTTTTTTTTCAAGAAACTACTATTGTGTATGTCGATATTCCATCTATTGTAGATAAAGTCAAAGGAAAATAGTTAATGAATATCATAACTAGTTATTCAATAAAAGGAATCAAAACTAGAACCCAAAAAATATCATTTCATAACAGTTAGTTAGTTACAAAAATAGTTTGAAATAGAACATTTTTAATAGGATAAAGTAATTGGTAAAGATGGTAAAGAAAAAAACCAAGTAAGTGAAAAAAGTGAATATGAAGTAGTTGAATAATTTATTAGAGAAGAAGAAGAAGTGGATGAGAATAAGAAAGATAATTAAAATTAAGATAATGTAGAGGATGAGAATTATGAGAAACTATAAAATGAGAAAACCCAATCCTAAAAATAATCAGACGCATCATCATTAGATTTACCCTCAAGATAAGATAAAGAAGAAAAAATGTGAAAGTTCCTAAAAATAATAATCAGAAGATGAAGATAATTCTTAATCAATTCAAGGAAGTGACTTATTTTAAAAACTAAAGTTGAAGAAAAAATTGAAATTGATAAGTATGTCGATATCATTATGAATAAATTAGAAAATGTTCTAAATAAGTTGAGAAATAATTTGAAAATAAAGATAAAGGAAATGGGTAATAAGTAGAAACTAAAACAAGCCAAATAAAACCTTCAAAAATTCAACTAGAAAAATCAAACTCAGTTAGGAAAATTTCATTAGAAGGATTTGATTATATTTTATGTGTTTTGAATAGGATTGAAGGGAAAATTAATTATTTTTCATATCTTGAATCCTATTGTCAGTTAATTCAAGATAACCTGATTGATAAATTCGATTCAATAAAGATGTTAGCTGAGAAATTTATTCAGCTCAAAGTTAAGTTTAATGTTTATCAATAATTTTCTCAGACTAATAAGAAGGATTGTGATAAAATGGTGAAATTATCATACAATGTTGATGTTGATATAATGTTTTATGATAAAAAATATAAAGATATCAAGAATCTTCTGAACGAATCTATCAAATAATATAACCAGTTTACAAAAGACATGGTTGATAGGGTAATATTTGTGAAAAAATTCATAGGAAAAATTGTTGTTTAATAAATAAATAAAATATATAAATGGAAATATTTGATTATTATAGTCGGAGTTATCAAGACATAAATATTCTCAAGAGTAAATAATTTTTTTTTGAAAAATAAGAACAAAGAACTGAATGAGAAGGTTTAGACTCAAGACGAAACAATAGAAAAGCTGATGTATGATTGGAAAGTGTTTAAGAAGATGAATTATTTCATGAAAACATTTATGATGAAAGATTTATTTCTATTTTAAACTCTAATTCTATTTTTTTTAAAACTTTTGAATTGTCATGACCGCCTTCACTAAAAGGAGGGAAGGGTCAGCAGATTGCCATGCCCTTCCTTCTTTAAGTTGAAGAAGAGATAATGACCCCCGAGACCCACCTTCAATAGGTCCTGAAGTGGCGACTAGCACCAAGGGTATAGAAATTTCTCACAAATGGAAGGCATTACCCCCCTTTTTGTTTTATAGGATCGGGAGATAAGATGATGAAACTCAACAATACCAAGGTAAAAGAAGAGTAAAGACAAAAGTAAACCATTCCCACATGCATGTTCCAAAAGTAAAAGCCACAAGTACAAAAGGTGACTACAAAGGTAAGTACCGAAGAAGAAAAGCAACAACTACAACCGCCACAAAGGTCCGAGCTAGTATGGTCCTGCGTGATCCCCGAAGTCCTCCTGGAAACCTGAAATCAATTTTATATATGTAGGGTGAGCAAAAAAGTATACTCAATAGGGAAAACCAAAGACTCTCATGCACAATTGGGGGAACGTACTAAAGTCCCATGAGAAAAGGCGTAAACCAAACACCTTTCAAGGTAAACTATCTACCCAAGCCTCACTAAGTCACACTCCCCAAATAACGCAAGTCAAGAAATATATATAATAAGAGCACATCGATGTTTGGGTACCCCACGCCACTTTCCCACTGGTTATTGAGACAACCTATGCATTGAACCAATCTCGCCATTCTGTCACCACAGTCCCACTACCACACCCACCCGCACACACCTGGGCCACAACCACACGCAGTCCAACTGCCGAATCCCACCCGCAAACACCTATGCCACCACTGTCACACGTAACCATGCCTGAAATCACCTAGGCCAGAACAACAACCACCACACCCGAAGACACCTAGGCTAGAAGATCCACTGCCACGGCCAAAGACACCTGGGCCTCATCCTGAAGACACTTGGGAAACCACCCACTGCACACACCTGGCCAACCACCAAAATACCCCGCACGAAGGTTCTTGGGATAATAATGGACCTCAGGCCATCACAGCCTGCCCGAAGATTATTGGGATATCTGGGAAAGGGAACAGAAAAGGAGCTAATAACCAGCCACTAAGAATAGCGTTGGAAAAAACACCCTCCCCCATGAAATGGGGGTGTTTGGCACTAAGTGCTCAACTTGGGTGGGGCACGAATAATAAACACAAAACTACAAGTATATACATAGGTAACAAGCACTCACCCAAAGATAGGTTTTTCTTCAGACAGCCTACAGATCACACAACACTCAAGTCCAGGACTCAATCTCACCAACAAAACCCTTTTTTTCCCATTCTTATTTTCGAGTTCAGAATTAATGTTCAATTAAGTCTATGCACTACTGGGCAACTAACACCATAAGCATAACCACGGAAAAGAAACCAGCCAAACGTAAATCTAAGTATCCACACCCGGTTCTCTTGTAACGTCACAATAACAAGGAAAGAAAGATCCCTCGAAGCACTGGAACCAAAGACAACCCTGAGACACTGCCTCGTGTCCTTTCCCCCAAAGAGGTTTTTCATCAGTAGAGGATCCCACCCCAATTCGTGATATAAACGAGGTAACCACCCAGCAGTAAATCTCACAACCGCCGAAAGCATAAAAATAGGGGATCCCATCCCATCCCACATCCCAGCAACAGTCTTGTGGAAGAAGAACAATCAAACCACTACCATCTAGAAAAACAGGACCATGCGGGTATTTTCAGATTTAAAAGATTTAACACACTCCATGATTTCAATTCCATGTGTTTTAACCGGGAGTTATCACAGAAGGGATGATCCTGGTGCTTTCAATTTATTCAGCCCCGTATACGTGATTATCCAATTTTACTTTTCACAGCAGGAGTTTAAAAATACAAAACAAGCCATTTAAAACACCGCGAGTTCATTAGTGCACAGACAACGACCACCAACGACCTCGATTTTCAGAATGCGTAAGCCAGCACAACTCAAAAGGATGATTATAAAAAAAATAATGACATCAATGATCACAACCCCCCCCCCCCTCATCCTTTATAAAATTCGTTCATTATCTTTAGTTAGGTCTGGTTTATCCAATTCTATAGAATCAAAAGAAATCCCACCCCGCATGATACACAAAAGAGAGAGACAAAGGAGAAATTCCCTACTTGTTGATAGACGATCGACGCTTAGGCCGGGCGCGAAACTTTACGCATAACGATGCAGCTCGCCCGATGCACCAAAAGCTATTCGTGAAATGTCATGATTGAGGAAAAAAGAAACCATGCCTAACCCTTTAGTTTATAAGGGTCGCGGTCGGTTGAGATAAGAATGCGAAACCACGTAAGGATCATGGGTCGTGGGTTGACCATGCGGCCCCACTCGTCATTAAAGGGGGTACGATGGTTTAAACCAACTCATTAATTCATTAATTATTTAATTAAAACTCTTATGGAATTACGGGTCTTTAAAACACGCTCAAACAGGTCAAAATAGGGTTTAAAACCCTAATTGTGCAAGAAGGAACGCCACTGGAAAGAACCCGCTGGGGTAGGCCAGAGCCACCGGTGGCTGAAGGCAACCGGTGGGTGACGGCTATCGGTAGGCCAAGGCTACCGGTAGGCCAAGGCTACCAGAAGGCTAAGGCTACCAGTAGACCGAGCTACCGGTAGGCATGCTACCGGTAGGCTAAGGCTACCGATAGGCCTACACCGCTGTGATTCCCAGACCAGAAAACCCAACACGAGATTTTCACAAAGTAAAGGATCCCCACAAAACTTGGACCATTACATCAGATACCTCTTAAAAGATTCTCGTCCCTGAGAATCAAAACAACCCATAAGGAAAGTGAGGGTCCGAGCAACCACCTCGAAAGATACCTCTTAAGAGTGAACCCACACACACTTCCAACATACCAAGCCAAGCTGCCCAGGTATGTGGGTTGGGGAGTCTCCTCCCCCATGTCAAGATATTATCCACTTTGGGCGGCACTGAATCGCCCTCACTGGTTTAATCGCATCCACCTTAATGCGTCTTTATTAGGGGTTGGGTTCTCTCCTCCCGCATAGCCAAGGCTTTTCACACACATTCAGAGGAAGAAAACCAGTACATTTCATAGTCAACAAGACAAAACGTTCTACCACAACAGGTACAACAAGTAACAAAACTCAAAACAACTATGGGTACTGGGCACAAATGTGTGCTTCTCTTTCCCATGTACTCTCCTCAAGCCCACCATGTCTCCACAACACACGAACCAAGGGAATGGTTTTCCCACGAAGAACCTTCTCCTTGCGATCCTCTATCATCACTGGTCTCTCCACAAAAGTCACGTCGTCCTCGATGTACAACTCACCCCAATCAAGGATGTGTGAATCATCGTGCTGGTACCGAAGAAGCTGGGACACATGGAAGACATCATGTATGCTCAGTAGCGGCGGTGGTAATGCTAGCTGATAAGCCACTTCGCCGACCTGCCGCAACACTTCGAAGGGTCCGATGAACTTGGGAGAAAGCTTACTCACCTTGCCGAACCTCTGCTGCCCATGCCGAGGGGAGACCTTAAAAAACACGTGGTCTCCAACCTCAAACTCCAAGGGCCTCCTCCTCGTATCAGTATACAACTTCTGTCTATCCTGGGCCGCCTTTATCCTTTCCCATGTGAGATGAACCTTCTCTGTTGTGCTCTGCACCACCTCCGGCCCAAGGATGCCTGCCTCTCCTACTTCAGTCCAACACACAGGCGAACGACATGGCCTCCCGTACAAAGCTTCAATCGGAGCCATACCTATGGTAGAGTGATAGCTATTATTGTAGGCGAACTCTACCAGGGGCAAGTATCGCACCCATGATCCCCCTAAGTCCAGAACACATGCCCGTAGCATATCCTCCAAGGTCTGGATGGTGCGATCTATTTGTCCATCTGTCTGGGGATGGAAAGCAGTTTTAAGGCATAATTGTGTGCCAAAAGCATGCTGCAATCCTTTCCAGACCCGTGAGGTAAACCGTGCATCCCTATCCGAGACTATAGACCTCGGAACTCCATGAAACTTCACCACCTCATCCACATAAGTTTGTGCCAAAGCATCTACAGTACTCGACTCCTTGATTGCCAGAAAGAGGGCCGATTTCATTAACCGGTCCACTACCACCCAGATGGCGTCGTATCCCCCTTGGACCTTAGGTAGTCCCATGACAAAATCCACCAAGATGTCGTCCCACTTCCACTCCGGGACATCTAGATATTGCAGTAGGCCACCTGGAACTCGGTGTTCAGCCTTCACTTGCTGACACACTAAGCACTTGGCCACAAACACTGCCACTACTCGCTTCACTCCGGGCCACCAAAACTGTCTCTTCAGTCCCTAGTACATCTTGGAAACTCCTGGGTGTACCGCCAGGGGTGAGTTGTGGATCTCACTAAGAACCTTTCCGCGCATCACTCCTGGAACAAAAAACCTTCCCTGGAAAAGCATCCGGTTCTAACCATCCTCTGTCCATCCTTCCGGAGCATTGCCCTGGTCAACTCGGTCACGCATCACTTCGCACTCTGGGTCTCCCCACTGAGACTCCTCCACTTGCTGCAACAGAGATGACTGTACTATCATCTGATATAGGCAACCCCTACCACCATCCTTCCTTGCATCTAGGTGTAAGGAAGATAACTCCTCCATCGCCTTCCAGGCGTCCGCCGACTCTTGGACCGCATCCTTCTACGTCCTCCTGCTCAATGCATCAGCCACCACATTGCCATTTCCCTCAGTATAAGAGATCTCAAAGTCATAATCCTGGAGGAACTCCACCCATATCCATTGTCGCAAGTTTAAGTCCCACTGGGAGAAGATATACCTCAAGATTATGTGATCTGTGAAGACCACAAAGCGCTATCCGATGAGGTAGTGTCGCCATAACTTTAGTGCAAAAACGACCGTTTCAAGCTCTAGGTCGTGGGTGGCGTAATTACGCTCATTGGGGCATAGCTTCCTGGACACATAAGAGATCACCCCTTGTCGCTGCATCAACACACATCCCAGGCCTTGTCCGGAAGCATCACAGAACACCTCATAAGCCGCCCCTTCTCCTGGTAATCTCAGCACTGGGGCACTGACCAACTTCTCCTTCAGATAGCTGAAGGCTGACTCGCACTGCTCACTCCACTCGAAAACCTGGTCTTTCTTGGTCAGGGCTGTCAAAGGGGCTGCAACCTGGGAGAAGTTGGGTATAAACCTCCGATAGTAACCCACCATCCCAAGGAAACTATGGATCTCTGCCACATTCTCGGGTGCTGCCCAAGAAACAACTGGCTCAACCTTTGATGGGCCCACCGCTACCCCCTGCTCGGACACCACGTGCCTGAGAAAGTACACTTCTCGTGTCCAGAACTTTCATTTCGACAACTTCCCATAGATATGGTGCTGTCGGAGGACCTCTAAAACCGTCCTTAGGTGCTCCGCATGGTCTTATTCTGATCTCGAATAGATCAGGATGTCGTCGATGAACACAACTACGAACTGATCCAGGTACTCCCGGAAGATGGAGTTTATAAGCCCCATGAACACAGCTGGGGCATTCGTAACACTGAAGGGAATGACTACGAACTCGAAGTGTCCATATCTGCACCTGAAGGCCATCTTCAGAATGTCACTCTCCTTCAATCTCAGCTGGTGGTACCCAGACCGTAGGCCGATCTTCGAGAACCATCCTGCCCCTTTCAGCTGGTCGAAAAGATCGTCTATCCTCGGAAGAGGGTAGCGTTTCTTGATCGTCACCTGATTTAGCCTCCTGTAGTCTATGCACAACCTGAGACCACCATCTGCCTTCTTTGCGAACAAGACTGGAGCACCCCACGGTGACGCACTCGGCCGAACATAACCCCTCTTCATCAGATCATCAATCTGGATCCGCAACTCCTGTAGCTTTGAAGGTGCCATCCGGTAAGGAGCCATAGAGATCAGACGAGCACCGGGTTGCAGGTCTATCCCGAACTCGATATCACGTTGAGGGGGTAGAGTTGTCACCTCCTCAGGAAAGATGTCCATAAACTCACGGACAACCTCTGGCACCCCCACCATATCAACATCTACTGACTTTACTAACAGCTTGGCTAACAAAGAGAGGAGGGGTTCATATCGCCTACTGCCCTTCTAACCACTCCGCTCGCCGGTGAAGGTAATACACCGGCCGCCCAAATCAGAGAACACGATCCTTCTTTGGAAACATTCGATGCCGGTGCACACAGAGAATAGCCAGTCGATGCCTAGGATGACATCGTATGGTTGTATCTGTAGCAGAAGAAGATCTCTAACCAACTGATGTGGCCCTATCATCAGTCTACATCCTCAAAAAACAAACAAAAAGTCGATCTGACCTCCGTCTAGTGTGCTCAACACCTGGGGAACTGAAAGTCTCTCGGCATCTAGACCCAAGGCACGGGCTAGACTGGGTGCAACAAAGGAGTGAGGAACTCCAGTATCGAACAAGGAATAAGCAAGAGTGATAAACAAACTGATCGTACCTTGAACAACCTCCGGCCCTGCTGGAACTACTGCCTCTACGGCGTGTAGCTGTCCACATCTGTCTCCTCTGCCCCTCGGCTGTCGGCCACCTCCCCGACCACGCCCTGGTCGAGGTCCCTGAGGAGCGCCCTGAGGTCGACCTCCTCCTCCTACGTCTGCCCTCAGAGGAACGGGATCTCGCTGTCCCTGCTGCTGCTGCTGGAAAGGCCTAGCTGGAAGCTGCTATTGGGGCAGGTGCGGGGGATGTCCGCCACCTCCGTACTGCACCCTGTCCGGGCACTCACTCCGGAGATGTGCATGGCTCCCACAGACGAAGCACCGCGGCCCTGGGCCCGAAGAAAAGGGGTGGGGACCAGGGGATCGAAACTAAAACTGTTGTGGCCTGCTCCCTGCAGGTCGGAACCTGGAGGGTCATGACACTGGAGGTCTGGTGCTGATAGCCTTCCCCTTCGATGGTCCCAGCTGGATCCCCTCTCGTGACACACCTCCTAGAGCATGCATTCTCTCCACCACTTCGGCCTTCTTCTGGACCTCCAAGTACGTTGGTAGGGTAAAGGGGGAAACAACGTACTGGAGGGAGGGTCGGAGCGCCTCCTCCAAACATCTTGCCTGAGACTCCTCGTTGGGAAAGAGGTCCGGAGAAAAACATAGGAGGTCCTTGAACTTGATCCCTAGCTCCCTCAGGGACATACTCCCCTGTTGGAGGGAGAGTAGCTCCTGCCTCTTTTCCGCCTTCATCGTCGAAGAGATGAATTCCGCCCAGAACTCCCTCTCAAAATCCTCCCAAGCCACCTCAGCCTCTCTCCTCTCCCCCAGGTAAAGAGTCCACCAATGACGCGCCACCCCCCACATATGGATGACAGCCAGAGGAACCCAATACTCGGTCGTGGCCCGAATCAGGCCGAAATCTATCACTAGATCCTCTAGCCAGCCTTCCATCTTCATGTCAGAGGTGCTGCCCTCATACTTCTCGAGGGTCTGTCGCTGGAAGGCCTAGAGAGTCCTCTTCCACTGGTCATCCTCCTCTTCTCGGTCAGCTCTCTGCCGATTGGCCAAGGTAGTCTGCGGGTCCTCGATCGTCTGTATCACACGCGGTCACCTTCCAGGTTCCATAGCTGCAAGGTAAACAAGGAATGCCTAAGCCTAGGTAGTGAAAATTATTGTCTTTAAAACTTCTTAAACTTTTCTTTTATTATTAATTCCCAAAACACCCCAGAAACACGAGAACACAAGTCATTATGATGCATGTACCTTTCCTAGGGTCTTTACCCTGCAATCAACATGGCATCACTTGGTCGTTCGGTAGGTCCAGATTCCTTGCGTCGGATCACGGGGGGCCCTAAAATCCCATGTCCTAGCCGGTCTTCCCTGGACTAATTCATGCACCAAGGTCACCCAACACTATTTCCTTACCATCCCATGAAATCCTCACTGTGACTAACTCCAGACTATATCCTATCTCTCAACCTCGCCTCTGATACCATTCTGTCAAGACTCGCCTTCACCAAAAGGAGGGAAGGGTTAACAGATTACCAGAACCTTCCTTCTTTAATTTGAAGGAGAGATAATGACCCCTGAGACCCACCTTTAATAGGTCTCGGAGTGGCGAATAGAACCAAGGGTATAGAAATTTCTCACAAATGGAAGACATTACCCCTTTTTGTTTTATAGGATCGGGATATAAGATGATGAAACTAAACAATACCAAGGTAAAAGAAGAGTAAAGCCAAAAGTAAACCATTCCCACATGCATGTTCCAAAAGTAAAAGCCACAAGTACAAAAGGTGACTACAAAGGTAAGTACCAAAGAAGAAAAGCAGCAACTTCAACCACCCCAAAGGTCCGAGCTAGTATGGTCCTGCGCGATCCCCGAAGTCCTCCTGGAAACTTGAAAGCAGTTTTTTATACGTAGGGTGAGCATACAAGTACACTCAGTAGGGAAAACCAAAGACTCTCGTGAAAAAGTGGGGGAATGTACTAAAGTTCCCTAAGAAAAGGCATAAACCAAACACCTTTCAAGGTAAACTATCCACCCAAGCCTCACCAAGTCACAATCCCCAAATAACGGAAGTAAATCAATATATATAATAAGATCACATCAATGTTTGGGTACCCTGCGCCACTTTCCCACTGGTTATTGAGACATCCTACGCATCGAACCAATCCCACCATTCTTTCACCGTAGTCCCACTGCCACACCCGCCAGCATACACCTGGGCCACAACCACACACAGTCCCACTGCCGAATCCTGCCCGCAAACACCTGGGCCACCACTGTCACACGTAACCATGCCTGAAATCACCTAGTCCAAAACAACCACCACCATGCCCGAAGACACCTGGGCTAGAAGATCCACTGCCACACCTGAAGACACCTAGGCCTCATCCCGAAGACACTTGGGAAACCACCTGCCGCACACACCTGGCCAACCACCACACTACCCCGCCTGAAGGTTCTTGGGCTAATAATGGACCTCAGGCCATCACAGCCTGCTTGAAGATACTTGGGATATTCGGGAAAGGGAGCATAAAATGAGCTAATAACCAGCCACTAAGAATAGCATTGTGAAAAACACCCTCCCCCATGAAATGGGGGTGTTCGGCACTAAGTGCTCAACTTAGGTGGGGCGCGAATAAAAAACACAAAACTACAAGTATATACATATGTAACAAGAACTCACCCAAATCTAGGTTTTTCTTCAGACAACCTACAGATCACACAACACTCAAGTCTGGGTCTCAATCTCGCCAACAAAACCCTTTTTGTCCCATTCTTTTTTTCGAGTTCAGAATTAATGTTCAATTAATTCTATGCACTACTGGGCAACTAACACCATAAGCATAACCAAGGAAAAGAAACCAGCCAAACGTCAATCTAAGTATCCACACCTGGTTCTCTTATAAAGTCACAACAACAAGGAAAGAAAGATCCCTCGAAGCACTGGAACCAAAGACAACTCCGAGACACTGCCTCATGTCCTTTCCCTCAAAGAGTTTTTTCATCAACATAGGTTTCCACCCTAATTCGTGATATAAACGAGGTAACCACCCGACAGTAAAACTCACAACCGCCGAAAGTGTAAAAATAGGGGATCCCATCCCCTCCCACATCCCAGCAATCGGCCCGCGGAAGAAGAACAATCAAACCACTACCATCAAGAAAAACAGGCCCATGAGGGTATTTTCAGATTTAAAAGATATAACACACTCCATGATTTCAATTCCGTGTGTTTTAACTGGGAGTTATCACAGAAGGGTTGATCCTGGTGCTTTCAATTTATTCATCCCCGTATATGCGATTGGCCAATTTTACTTTTCACAGCAGGAGTTTACAAATACAAAACAAGCCATTTAAAACACCGCGAGTTCATTAGTGCACAGACAACGACCACCAACGGCCTCAATTTTCAGAATGCGTAAGCCATCACAACTCAGAAGGATGATTATAAAAAAAATAACAACATCAACGATCATAGCCCTCCCCCCTTCATCCTTTATAGAATTCGTTCATTATCTTTAGTTAGGTCTGGTTTATCCAATTCTACATAATCAAAAGCACGCCCACCCCGCATGATACACAAAATAGAGAGACGAAGGAGAAATTTCCTACTTGTCGATAGACGATCGACGCTTAGGCCGGGCGCAGAACTTTACGCATAACTATGTGGCTCGCCTTATGCACCAAAATCTGTTCATGAAAAACCGCGATCGAGGAAAAATAAACCATGCCTAACCCTTTAGTTTATAAGGGCCGCAGCCAGTTGAGATAAGAACACGAAACCACGTAAGGAGCGGGGGTCGTGGGTTGACCATGCGGCACCACTCGTCATTAAAAGGGGTCCGGTGGTTTAAACTAACTCATTAATTCATTAATTATTTAATTAAAACTCTTATGGCATTACGGGTCTTTAAAACACGCTCAAACAGGTCAAAATAGGGTTTAAAACCCTAATTACGCAAGAAGGAACACCACTGGAAAGAACCCGCGGGGGTAGGCCAGAGCCACCGGTGGCTGAAGGCGACCGGTGGGTGATGGCTACTGGTAGGCCAAGGCTACCGGTAGGACAAGGTGACCGGTAGGCCAAGGCCACCGGTAGGCCAAGGCTACCGGTAGACCGAGCTACCGGTAGGGCTACTACTGGTAGGCTAAGGCTACCGGTAGACCGAGCTACCGTTAGGCCTGCTACCGGTAGGCTAAGGCTACCGATAGGCCTACACCGCCATGATTCCCCGACCAGAAAACCCAACACCAGATTTTCACAAAGTAAAGGATCCCCACAAAACCCAGGCTGTTACATGAATCATTTGTAATATTTGAATGAATTACATTTAATCCCACTATGATTTGTTGGAATGATTTCAAATTCTGATTGGTTGAATGTTTTTTCATATTTATAGTGGATGTTTAGTTAATCCATTGTATTATTTTATATATTTTCCCATTATCTAGCATTTCAGGAAACTCAAGACTTTCAACTTTATTTTTGTAAATCAAAAAGGGGGAGAAGATTTTAATAAGGGGTATAAATCATTATATGAGTGAGAAACTCTTAAAAAAATGACAAATTATTATCAATGGATACTATTTTTTATAAAGGGGGATAATATTTGTTTATGAGATAGAATACAATCCTTAGGCGATAATTTATCCTAAGAGGTAATTAATCATATTCAACTTCATATGTTCTATCATATTAAGATGATTTGTAAACTCAAGGGGAGTTTAGAATTAATGAATACTTATGAATATAAAGCACTTAAATGTAATGGTATGTATGTTTTTACATTTGTTATTCATTTGAGTTTTTGAGTTTGTGCTTTCCAAAAAGGGGGATATTGTTGAGTTAGATGTTTTAATTCTCACTTTTCCATTACTTTTTTTTGAAACCATAACCTCTTTATTAAAAACATGTTATAATAAATTTTTAATGTCCAAAGCATTTTTAGTATTTTTTTTGTAGAAAAAATGATAGTTGTGTCAGTTATACCTGAGACACACCATTATAAAAGTTATTGTTAGAATTTCTATATTATATTTCATACTAACAATGTCTTTATTATCTAAATAGAACTGGAACCAATAAATATCATACTAACTCTCATGGATATTATCGTAATGAAAATTGTAAGGAGGTCCATAAGATTGAATTATGTTTATAAATGGATTTAAAAGACTTATTTATAATTTAAGGAATACTTTTTACATTGATATGGTGAAAAAAAATATGATGTCAAAAATTTTATTATGCTAAGGAGGTATGATCGATCAAGTTCCATGTGTCCATGTCATTACAAAAAATACAAAAAAAGTTCCAATTTTTGTTAAGGAAATATGAACATTAGGAATATTCCTATAAATACCCGTTCACTATAAGAGTTTAGATAGTGTATTTTAATTGATTGATAACATTCACTCTTGGATTATTATAAATATTACATAGAGTGAATAACTTATTCCTAGTATTTTTAATTATTTATATAGATCATTCTTAAGGAATTCAAGCTAGGTTGTCCCCTTAAGATTTTTTTCTTTCACTACTTGAAAATGGACCTATCCCCACAGTTTTCCCCCAAACCGTGGGGATAGGTACCCATATACCCACGGTTTTTGAAAACCATGGGTATATATAACTTTTTAGGACCTATACCCATGGTTTTCCAAAACCATGGGTATGGGGGGGGGGGTGGGTCTATCCCCACGTTTTTTCAAAACAGTGGGCATAGGTCCTAAAAATTCAACTATACCCACGATTGTTAAAAACTGTGGGTATAGGTTTGGGTTAAAATACTTATACCCACGGTTATGAAAAACCGTGGGTATAGGTTTCCCATGTGCGCACGAGAAATTTTTTTCCCCCATGGGAAGGAATTTTTTTTGGTGGGAGTCTTATACCCACAGTTCTTCCCTCTATACCAACGGTTTATATAACTATATTTAACTAAATATATATTTATATACACATAGGTGATGCTAGGGTAGTGGTTAGACGCAGTGTTTACAGTGAAGAGGTTGGGGATCAAAACCCGCCACCTGCATTATTTTAAGATTTATACCCACAGTTTTGAAACCATGGGTAAAAGACTTTGACACCGTGGCAATTGGGTATGTTTCATTGACACAATGGTAGAACAGCTATACCCACGGTTTTGGAAAACCGTGGGTATAGGATGGGGACCTATACCGACACCTTTCTAGTCCACGGTTCCCAAAACCTTGTGTATAGGCTACACCAACGGTTTTGGGGGCTATACCCACAGTTTTGAACCATGGGTATAAGCCATTTTTCCAGTAGTGTTTGTAATCATGTGTCTGATTGTTGTAATTATGATCGGGGGCTTACAGGGGTAGGAAAATGGAGAATATAATTATCCTAATTAGGGGATCATGGGGATAGTGAGATAGAGAATCTAATTATCTTGATCAAGGGCTCACAAGGACAGTGATACAGAGAATCCAATCCATCAGATTGGGGGATTCTGTGGCTAAGAAGATTGAGTCAATCTTCATATCGAGGGATTTACTTGTTGATGAAATACATACTGTCTTGTAATTATAAAACAATAGACACATTTATGCATGGTTTTTTTCTACCTTACTCATAAGTATAAAAGAAGTTTATCTTTTTAGTAATAGTTATATTTCATTCTTACATTACATTGGTATTGCATTTCTTACTTCATTAAGAGTAACTATTCAAATATAGTTCTATAAAAGAAAGGTAAAACATCATATTCATCTTTCTTTACAAATTGTTTTATCTATAGAAAACTAACCATGGTAGTCAAACTCTATTTAATCAAACTCATAGTGATTCTGATATTGTTTGAACTCTTATTTAGACATAAATATTCCAATTATGATTCTAAAACTCTGATATATCAATGACAACAATGATTATGGTACTTTTGTTAATCAGCCTGAGGAATGAGTTTGAATCCAATTGTTTTACAAAAATAGGTTTGTGAAATTGTTTAGTTTAAACTCTTTGAAACAAATTTTTTTTAAACTACAATTCACCCCTATTGTAATAGGTTCATAAAGAACATATTCTTTCAATCTAAATATCAATATAACTAGTATTTATATCGAATAGTGATTTTTTTATGAAATTGATATTTGATAAAAATTGAATAAATTGATTTTATAATAACCAATGAATGGTTTGATATTGAAAATGCATGATTTTATTAAAAAATCATATTTGTGTTTGGGAATGAAATTGGTATAGTGAAACCAAGAATGGAGAAATTGTATTTTAAACAAATTTTAAATGATTATACCATTATTTATTGATTGATAGATCAAACATAAGCATATGTTATTAGTGGGTTATTTGGGACAAGCATGCTAGGACAATAATTCCCTAATAATGGATTGGTGATGAAAACTCTAAAAAAATTAGTTAGGAAAATTATATTCCTAATAAAAAGTTGATGATTCCTATTCGGTGTGAGTTCGAGGGATGTGTGTACACATATTCCATGATCAGTAATATGATAGGGTGAGGATTTTATAACTTGAAGCTATCATACCATAGATAAGATGGCCATGATTCTTATTATGATTAATTTGATTGTATATTCCATTTTTTTATAAATTTGTTTACTAATATGTAGTTATTTATATAAATTATTTTATATAAAATGTTTACTTAATCCATTATTTCAAATGTTTATATCATTTTGAATGAAAGGTAAGTTTTTATTAAATATGTAATTGTACTTCCAGGTCTATTTTATGAAAAAGATGGCGAGGACGTACTGATCTTTTATCTCACACAATATATTTTCCTTTTTTAATTTTTATATTTTATGTATCCATGTTCGAGTAAAGGGAAGGAGCCTCTTAGAGGTGGATGTTCTTGACCCTTTGGGAATGGAGTGTTGATAGATTCAGTACATTTCAGTTTGATCTCAGCTATTTTATGATACTTTGATGATTTATTGATTGGGGTTTGATATACCTATTTGACTTCTAGTATTGTATCCTTTGAGATTTTTCATTTACCATACTGATATGTATCAATTTTCCTCCACTGTGCCTGGGTAAAATTATTTCCCTCTTTATATTATTTAATTTCATGTGTTAATCTCCAACCCATGGATATCGGGGATTCCCTTCAGTCATTGTTAGTGTTGGACTGGTAATTAGGGTAAAAGGGTATCTGGGTTGGTTTATCAAAAAGTGTTATCATAGGTGTAGGTTAAGTATATTTCCTTGATGTCAGTATATAGTTCTGGGAATCTTGTTGGGACTTAGGAGATAGTTGTGAGTGAGTGAGTGACTGTATCTCATTGTAAGGATCATCAAGTCACCGTGGATGGTTTGGTAAAGTTGTATTTAATAATATTTCTATTTTACCTACTTTTTAATTATAAAGGTTTAAATCCAAATCAAATTTTCTTATCTGATAAAATTAGTTTCCATGAGTCTCTTCTTTTTGTGTTAAGATGAGTAATCTTATGATTTCTTTAGAGTTCTCTTTTCTTATGTTGTGTAGCAGCATGCCTCCTAGAATATGTGTGAATGTGATCTAATAGGAAGATACAAATAAACTAAAGAGAGAAAATCCTCCCATGGACCATAATATTGAGGAGTTTATTGTACGTGATGTACAAGCTCTAGGAAAGCTACATGTACCCATTCTCATCCAGGATCTAGTTGTCAAAAATCAGAGGGTTGAATTATAGAACTGTTCTTAGGAGTTAATTCACCAAAATCTACTAGCATTTTAAATATCTTATAATTCTTAATAGGTTGGGGATTTTTTGAATAAAATTGATCATTTCATTGAGTTTGTGATGACTCTTAATTAAATCAAGGTGAAATGTGCCACCATCAAGCTAGAGGGGCCTAGTAGGATATGTTGGGACACAATGGTGATGATATTGAAGAATGAGGTCTAGAGTGGAAGGAATTTAATGTTATTTTTCTGAACAGTTATATCGAAATTCTATTGAGCTTAATATGTTTTTAGTGTTTTCTAAAATTGAGTAGGCTGATAGGATCATGAAAAAATATGTGAACCAATTAAACGAGCTTGTGCAGTTTACACTTGAGAATGTTTACACTGATAAGATGAAGACTCAAAGGTTCATGATGGTACTTAGATATAATATTCATCCTCAGGTTTTCTTTCTAAAGACTTATTCTTATACTAACATGTTGTATAGGGTGTTGATGGTCAAGCTTGATCTAGCTAGTAAGACAGGGTTGATGGGAGTTCCTTTTTCTCAAAAATGATATTTCAATAATTTAATTTATTGGGAAGAGGAAGTGTTATGAGTGTCGTGGTGGTTCTCAATAGAATAGTTTTTCTAGACCTCCTTCAGTTACTAGAGGAAGCTCTTTTACTTGATTCCAATGTGGAAATACTAGGCATTTGAAGCAGATTTTCACTGAGGAACCCAAGATATGCAGCCCTTTGGGACATTCTAGACACTTACATAAGTTCTATTATATCTTATCTACTCTACATATCAGCATAGGATCATCAGTGGAAAAAATTAATGTTGTGAAATCAGATGCTTCACGACCTAAGGCATTCTAACCACATAAATCTGGAATAATGATTCTTCATGTAGTGGGAGAGTCTCCAGTGGAAGATGTTACGAGTCTAGTGACTGTGAGAGTTACCCTCACTATAGATTCATCTTTAGTGGATGCTTTATTTGATATTGGTGCATCTCATTTTTTCCTTTTGATACACATTTTGAATCTTCTTAATCTTCATTTAGAGCATTTATCTTATGTGATGGATGTTACTACACCCCTCAAAATCAAGATAGAGTAGGGTCTCCATTTTTGGACTATATATTATCTTTATCAAAGATTGATATTACTTGGATTTTCTAGTTCTTAACATGAAATGACTTGATGCCATATTTTGGATTGATTGGATCATTACTAATAAAGCCTGAATTGATTGCTATCGTCAATAGGTCACCTTTACCATGTCCAATGGGGTGTGCCATATCTTTCATAGAGAATGGGAACTAAGTTAGATTAGATCCAAAACTTCTTATCTAGAGATAGGGGAAGTAATATCAATTTTCATATTTGATATGGATTAATTATTGTTGAGTGATGATCTACCTCTAGTTTTCACCATGTTTACTGATGTTTTTCCTTCTTTCATATATGGTTTTCCAATAATAAGGGAGGTATAGTTTTCTATTTATTTTGTTTCTATTAATCAAACAATATCTATTTCTTCTTACCACATGGAACCAGCTAAAATGAAATATTTGAAGACTCAATTGGATGATCTTTTATTGAAATGATTTATACACAAGAGCTTTTCACCTTGGGCTGTGATTGTTCACTTTGAAAAGAAATATGATGGGATACTTAACATTTTGTTGATTATTGGAAACTCAATTGAGTTATGGTAAAGAACCAGTATCTATTTCTGCATATTAATGATTTTTTGACTAGTTGAAAGAGGATAAGTGTTTCTTGTAGATTGATCTTTTATCTGGTTATCACCAATTTAGAATAAAAGAATATGAAATTCTGAAACCCACATTTTGAAAGTAGGTATAGCCTTTATGGGTATCTTGTCATGACATTTTTTCTAAACAATTATTCATCAATATTCATGGCGTTAATGAAAATTATTTTCCACGATAATCTTGATATGTTTGTGGTTGTATTTATGTATGACATCCTGGTTTACTCTTTATATGAGTAGGACTATGTACGCCGATTGAGAGCAGTTCTAGAATTATTGAGAAATCACTGACATTATTCCAAGATATAGAAATATAATTTCTATATTTGATAATTGAAGTTATTGGGAAACATTTTTTCGAAAAATGTGATCTATTTTGATCTTGAGATGGTGGAAGCTATTTTGAAATGTGAGGAACCATAGAATGTTTTAGAGATTCATAGCCTCTTGGGTTTAGTTGGATATTACCACTGGTTTGTAATGGATTTCCTAAAGTTGGATTCTCTGATGACTACTCTAACTCATAATGGAGATAAGTTTTCTTAGAATGATAAATTTTAGAGTTATTTTTATTACTTGAAATGTCATTCTAAATTTACCCTAGTGTTGACTCTACTAGAGGCTAGGTAGGTCTATGTGGCCTTTTAGGAAGAATTAGGTTTGGGTTTGAGTTGTATTCTTATGTAGGGTGATCACGTCATTTCTTACGGCTCCCATCAACTTAGGCCACCTAAGAAGAATTACCTAACCCATGATCATGAACTCCTTGCTATGATGCATGCACTTAAGAGTTGTCTTTATTACCTTTTTAGAGAAAGGTTTAACTTGTATTCCAACCATAAGATCTTGAGTTATATCTTATCTCAAAAATATTTGAATCTTGACCAGAGGCATTCGGTGGAATACCAAAAATATTTTTTCATTGATATTACCTATACCCCAAGGAAATGGTATGTCCTTGCTAATTCTTTGAGAATGAAATATCCAGCAAAGGAAATTGAAGAATCACCAGAAGAGTAGAACATGATATATTTTTTACATAGTTTCATATTACATTTTGGGATATAGAGGATGAGGATGTGATCACATATGATCAGTTGAAATCTTCTCTTCTTGAGACGGTTCTTAAGGAAAAGTATCTTGATGATGAATTCCATAGAATTAGAGATTCTATTTATGGTGGGGGACTATCATTGGGTGTTTTTTCTTTATAGAGGGTATTCTATATTTTTGGAATCATATTGTTATACCATTGTCTTTGAGGAATGATGTGATAAGGAGTTTATATAATTCCCATTGGGCAGTACACCCATGACACAAAAATATGGTTTATTACACGCAGTGAGGATTTTGGTGGCAAGGTATGAGTTTATAAATTTTTTTCTTTGTTTCACACTGTTATACTAGCTAAAAGGTCAAGGAGGAGCATTTGAGACCGTTAGGTTTTCTCAGGCCATACCCAGTGCTGACTTGGTTGTGGGATGACATCTCTATGGATTTTTTTTTTGTTTTCTTTCCACATACCCAGAGAAAAAAATAATGAAATATGGATTGTGATGGATGGGATAAACAAATCGGCTTGCTTCATACCTCATACATGATACAAAAAAAGGTAAAGAATTGTCAAATAACTATATGAAAGAGATTGTTTATTTTTTGGAATGACATATATTATTGTCCCTGATAGGGGTCCCTATTTTACTTATTACTTTTGGAGAGGCATTCAAGAGGTAATGAGATCTTAGGTTTATTATATCATGCACTACAAAAAAATGGCTTATACCAACAAAAATTTATTGACAGATAATATATCTGTTGGTAAAAATGAGCAATTCCAATAGATATTATGTTTTATTGGTATTAATTATTAATACCAACACTTCTTTTGACCAACAAATATATCTGTTGATATTGATCATTCAATACCAACATATCATTTACCAATACTAGAATCTATTGCTTTATCATACTAATACCAACAATGTTTTACTAACACATGAATATGTTATTAATAATGTCATTTCCAACAAATATTTTTCCATCAATAAAAAAAATTACAATAAACCATTCAATAACAAAAAAAATATCTTATTGATATCCAATCAAGGGAAACACAGTTTATATGTACATATACATATACATATACATATACATATATACATATATATATATATATATATATATTATTTTTATGACCAAAGTAAATTTTTATTCATAGGAGTTTATTAAAAGCATTTCATAATTGATTTTAATTTTCAATTTTCTCAAAATATTTAATGTTTTTATATTTTTCAATAATGTTTATTCAATTTTATCAAAATATTAACTGTTTTTACATCTTTCAATATTATTTATTTAATAGACAATTATATATTTTTTATAAAAAAAATAACACCACTAAAACCCTAATTCCTGTGTTCGGCCTCGCCTCCCGCTGCCTCGACGCTCATCCCGCTCTCCCTCCTCACATTCCGCCCTACCCTGCTTCGGCCTTACCTACCGTCCCCCCAGCCCCAGTCGTTTCCCTCAACAGCGTGACTTGCGTCTTCAACGGCTCCATCGTCCTTAGCATTCCCGACCGACAACCCCGCGCGACCCCTTTCCTATGGTCGACCGACATCCCCCCACGACCCCTTCGTCCCCGACGTCCCAGCACCTCAGCATCCCCCAACGACCCCTCCATCCATGGAATCCCAACACCCCCCATCCCCAACATCCCTGTGAAACCCCGCCACAACCCACCTTCCACTACTGCCCCAGTCGTACTCTGTGTCGCCTTGCATCCCCATCAACTCTCATCCTAGATTCTCCGCCGCCCCCCATTCGCCTTCCTCTGGGCCATCTCCCACCTCCATCGCATTTGAACCTAAGCATATAGGAATTCGATTTCATATTTTTTATCTCATATCATATTTTATGGTTTCATAATGAACAAACATATTTGGTCAGTGCGATCAACTCCTGTTCAAATGAAAAAACAAGGATTTTGATTTTCCACATGAACCTGGGGAAAGCTGTTCAGGAATTACATATGAGAGTATATCAGACATCTGTGAAGAAGAAGAACATGACTCTGGAAGGAGTACTAGTGGTTATAATATGTTTGAGGATGCTCTTAGCCCTACTGAATAGGAAACCTGGTATATCACTTCGCACACTGATTCATAATACTGAAGATATTTCTAGTTATTATTTTCTGATCAAAGGAGATATAGATGGGGCTGCATTTGGAGGGCTGCTGGAATGTCCCTTGAAGCCTACTGCAAATAGAAAATATCAAGTTACAAATCAAACATTAGTATTTACAACATTTTATGGTGAACCGAGGGTATTTAGAAAGAATGGTGTGAACTGATACTTCTAATTGAGCTTGAATGATCTCCTAGAACTTGGTGGGGGCATAAATTTCACTCTATTTCAAAATGAGGATATGTAGAGTGGATGTAGTGGACCATGTGAAACCTTTGGTAATACGGGTCTGGCTTGTAAATTGGAGTTCGAGTTGAAGAATGTTGAGTTGTGGGGTTTCACACATTGGTCTAGGTATCCTTGATGACAAAAGTACTGACATGGTTCCTTGCTTCCATGTTAGTTCCAAATTCAATACCCCTTGAGCACCTGATTTCAAACATACCAGACATGAACTTTTACAAATGTTAATGTTGATTTTCTTTTCCTTTGTTATAATACCTAATGCAATCTTTTTTGGTATTCGATTTTCAATATTTTGACTCAAATAAGACATTGAAAAATGACGATGGATGTGATTTTGGGTTGAATTTTTATTCTCTGGATTAGAGGAATCTATTGATATCTTTCTTTTGAGGAAATTATTGGTACTGATCTGGTATCTAATCAGTTCAGAAGCAGGTGATGATCTTGTATGATGTATGGATGTTTTTTGTTATTTTTTATTTAAATTCCTTCGTGCATGCTAGAATTGGATTCATAGGATTATTACATTGAGAATAACTATGAGACACAATTAAAGGTTGGAGTTTCTCTGTGCAATGTATAAAAATTTAAAATCATTGTATAATAAGAAGCTTTTATAGGAGATTATAACTATATACAATCTATATTGGATTTAGTGAATTTCTCTCTTTAGATATAACATCTATTTGGATTCTAATAATTATTGATATTACATAAAATATAGAAATTGTCCTTTATTTATGCAGGAAAAAATTACATCTCAGTGCATTTAACACATTTGTTCTTTGCATATTAATGATGAACATTCTATGCATCACATAGATTCTTCACATTTCACTAACTTTATTAACTTTCTTTGTCAATTCAAGTTTTGGTTATTTATTGATGTTCATAGATATATTTTTCTCTACCTCATTGTATTCAGTATTTCAAATTAATTGGCTTATATATTTATTGCGGAGAAATTTACTGCAGATATCATACCTGATTAAGTGTATGTAATAAAAAATCTGCATATAATTATGCACTTTCATCCCAAATGCAGATTATGTCCCCTTGAATTTATATGTACTTTCAACATCCATTCAATCTGTACGATTCTGTATACTAGGCATTAAAAAATGTTGTTATAAAAGAACTTTGGTGGATGTAACTATTTTTTTCCATGATGGGTGCTGGAGGATTGCATTCAACAGACGACATGCCCTTTTTTCATTTGGGGAGGGGGGTGTGCGTCAGTGGTGGTTGTGTAGACAGATCCTGGGTTTTTGTTTTTTTGTGGTCTTTGTTTATCAATCAACTTCTACTTTGTATTGATTCATTTTGTATTAAATTTCATTATTAATATAATTAATCTTTTTTTATGTTTGAACATAAATCATCTTCGGTTTGAAAATTAAAACATGTGTATTATATATGATAAATTGATATATATAATATGAAATTTTACTATCAATAAAAATTAATAATTTTTATTTAAATGTAATTTATAAATATATATTATATATTGGAAATATTATTACCAACAAATATATTTGTCATATGAATATGTTGCTACACACTTTGACCAAGATATATATTATCTGTGGGTATTATTATAATTGTAAGAGAATTATTTTATCTGTCGCAATAACGTTTAGTGACAGAGTTTTTACCAACAGATTAGTGATAGGATAATTTTTGTAGGTAAAACGTTTTACCAACAGAAAATGCACTTTTACCAACAGATATACCCATGTTGGAAAAAGACAATTATTTTGTAGTGATATAATACCATACATAGATGGATTTTTGGATAGTGAGACTATATAGATTCTTGATGATATGATTCGGGCCTACATCATTGATTTTTGTGGACCTTAGGATGTCTATTTGGGGCTAGTTGACTTTTGATATAACAATATTTTCCAATTTGTGATTAGAATTGCTCCTTCTAAGGACTTGTATGGCTTACCTTCAAAACTTACATTGTGGTGGTCAGTGATTTCTGAATGTTCCTTGGCTAGACTGAGCATAGTGCAAGAGATGATGCATAAACATTATTTGATTATTTGGAGAGTGTAGAAAACCTAGAGCTAGTATAAATCTTATGTTGATCATCATTATAGACTGTAGGAGTTATCAGTTGGTGACCCAATGTTCATGAAATTTTCACATAATTTTGGCCGTCGATGAATTGGGAGGCAAGGGATGCTTTCTCCATGTTTTTGTGGGGCCCTTTATGGTTTTTGAGATAGTGCTGAAAGTGGAATACTGTATAGACCTTCTGCCACAGTTAACATCAATACATAATGTGTTCCACGTATAAAATCTATGAAAGTATCTTTCTAATCGATATTGTAACACCATGTGTTTTTATGGACCATTTTTTTCAAAATGAATTAAATTTAATTGATTTAAAATATTTCAACAAGTGAAACAATCCTTTCACACGTCACTAACTTGGCTTGCGCTACATGTAACACTAACTTGGCTTGCATAACAGGAAACACTGATTTGCTACGAAACATTATTTTAGTATTATTATTTAAATGATATAGTTATAACCCAGTAGATATACATAGTAATATGAATAGTGATAAATATTTCTAAAATATTTTTTATTATAGTTTTATATAAATAGAACATATTGATAATGAAAAAAAAATATTTTTTAGTAAAGTATTGATATGTTTTAAAATACTATTTTCTCAAATGAAACGCCTTTCCTAATATTTGGTGGAAAAAATAAAATAAATTATAGAAACTTTTATACATTTAATTTGATAAAATATAATTTATTTTTGAATTTATAATTTCAAAATTATTTTAGGGTGAATTTTTGGTACTTTTATGAGAAACACCATTTATGGATGAATAGTTTAAAATAATGAATTATAGTCAAAACTATTTTGAATATAATTTATTTATAAGGTTAAGTATTTTTAAATTTATTTAAATGTTTAATTAGATAATATTTTTATCAATTAATCCTATATATGTCATTTGATTCAATTTCACAATGAAATTGGGTATAAAAACATAACATATTTATGGACGTTTTAATTTTAAAAACCTGAATTACCGTCACATCTTTGAGATTAATTTTAAATTATTTTCTACCAATTATACTTTAGGTATTTTGAAAAATGGATTTAATATTTAGAATAATAATAATTTATAATTTATAATAAGTTCATCTTCATTTATGACCAAAAATATTGGTGAATACAGTTAATATTAATTACAGTTATTGAGGTAAAATTAAGCTTAACAATGGAAGAAACCTTAAATTTAAGGGCCCAAATAAACTAAAGACTTTTACCAACCCCATTTTACGGACATATTTCGTCCATAAACCATAAATTATTAATTATTTTGGTTTGGAATGGTTTTTTTAGATAAAAACATTTGTACACCAAACTTGTTTTAAAAAATGCCAAGCGTGTCCCCTCCCCTCCATATAAAATGCCACCAACTATACCCAGTATTCAAACCTATAAACCCACTTAAATTCAGAAAATATATTCCAAAATGCACTTATGACATCCCTCCTATCCTCCTTGAATCATCCCTTTGTCATAAAATTTTCCAATGCTTCCTTTTGGTGAAAACCAAAAGGAGTTACCCGATTACGAGGTAACGCCCATCCTAAAGATCCTTTATTTTATTTTCATTATACCCTCTTTAAATTGTAATTATTCCATGATTATTAAAAAAAATAAGTATACCAAATATACTAAGATTTTTTTATTCTAAGGGTTTTTACTACACTTACACACACTTCCATCTAATGGGTAACGAATATACTGTTTATGTGTACAACGAACTACCTCCTCACTAAACGATGATTACATGTCCTTTAGCACCTATATAATGGGAAATATGATTGAAAATATATTTATATATTATATATATTATATATATTATTTCTTTAAGCTTATATAATTATTTTACAACACATATATGTTTTACTTTCAGTTTTGTGTAAATACGATAATTTTGTTTGAGTAAGTGGGGACTACCACCCCTTCAAAGCTATGTGATTCATTCACACACTATAAGGAATGTATTAAGTATGGATTTAAGGTAATTTTATTATATATATGATATAAAAATTATATTATAATAATGATATATATACATATACATACATATATCTCATTAACTTTCTTTCAATACGATAATTAAATGGAAATAACGTTCAGGCCTATGTATGGTCGACCGTCTCCAAGAACGGTGTATTATATTTCACAATTATATATTATATGGATTATTATAATACATATATACTGAATATAAATGATATTTATATCATGTTTTACATTATTTAAAACATGATACAATTATAAGGACCAAATTTATAAAAAATTAAGACACATGTGAAGAACAAAGTAGATACTACCAGAAATGAAACCTTAACATAGAATTATTAAAAATAAGGAAATATAAAGTCATAATAAAACCTTATATGGTATTATAAATAATAATATGGTTATTATTTATATTTATAACAAACTTATATATATCATACTGGAGGATTGAACAAGTAAAGAGCGAGTCAAGATACAAGTTAAAGGAATTTCATTTCACTTTTAATATCTATGATATTCATGTTACGTTCACCACATTTCTCTTATGTGTGGTGTATATACTTCCACTAATCTATTATATGAATATTATGCTTAAATTTATGTGTATTTAAATATCCATTTTTTGATATCTCTTTCATGGGTTTTATGTTTCAATAGTTTCAAAATTGGTAAAATAGTTTGGTCTCGATTTTCCTAATTTTATATAAATGACATGAATATTAGGAACCATGTTTTCAAAGATTATATTTTAAGTTAATTTTCTTGGAAAATGTATATATTAAAAATTTTATACAGTTTCAAAATTTCCTTTATATTTTTTTAATTTATTTTCAATGAGATGGTATTCAAAATGTTTCGAAATTCTCTTTATATGTTTTCAAAGTGTTTTCAATGAAAAATGTTTTTAAAAATGCTTTTCAGGATTCTTTATAAGTTTTAAAAAAAATGGTTTTTCAAAAGTTTTTAAACCATTATTTATATTTTTTAAATGTTTTTTCAATGAAAACGTTTTTTGAAATTTTTTTCAAGATCCTTTTATATGTTTTCAAGGAAAATGGTTTTTGATAACTTTTTCAAAATCTATTTTCATGTTTTAAAAGAAAATTGTTTCCAAAATTTAATCAAAGCATTATTTATAAGTTTTCAATTTTATTTTGATGAAAATTATTTTCAAAAGGTTTTATTATTTGAAGATCCTTATTCAAATATGAAAGAATATTTTCTTCAAGAATTAATTTTAAAAATATCCTCAAAATTATTATTCATATAAGATTAAACCCATTGGTATTACTCATGAATTTATGGGAAGTGATCCAAAGGTTACATTCATATTCTATCATTGGATTGATCATGTTTTGATGGCATAATTTTTATGAAACCCTCTTCTTTTTATGGGATAGGATTTAATGAAATAATTATTAAACCTGAATATTTTTACACGGTTTAAGAAACAATTACATTTTTATGGCACCCATTTAATTTCATGGAATTGTGATAGGATGTTTATAAAACCTATATTTTTTTATGGGACATGATATGATGAAAGTTTTATTATCCCATGGTACACGTATTACTACAAAAAAATTAACATATACCAACGGTTTGTAACCTTTGGCATAGGCCCTAAAACCTTTGGTATAGCCTATACTAATGGTTTAGAGGACCATTTGATGATATGATGTCGGGATAGACCCATAACAATGGTTTGGGGAAAATAATTGGGATATAACAATACCAACAGTTTACAAACTGTTGGGATAGGTTATGTAAAATAAAATACACAGCTAGGGTTTGAACCCACGACCACTACATTATATACCAAAGACCTAACCACTATGATACAATTATCTATGTGAATATATATATAATTTATGTATTTATTATTTTATTCTATATTACAAAATAATTCCTAAAAAATAATGGTACCTATCCGAGTAGTTTTGAGAACCATTTGGAGAGGTACCCTTATTTTTATATCTATCATAATGTTTTTGAAGAACCGTTGGGACTAGGATTATTTTTTGGATCTATACTAGTGGTTTTAAAATAATTTTGGGATAAACTTACCCTATATCAATGGTTTTGAAGAATTGTTGGGTTAGTGATACATTTTTGGATATATCCCAACAATTTTACAAAACCATTAATATAGGGTGTTGGTATATGTAGGATTTCTTATAGTGTATGGATGATTTTATTATGAGATGGGTGAGACCCCTATCTCCCTCCAATGCATTAGGTAAATATTTATATATCATGAGATAATGATGGGAATCATGTCGATGGGATTGATGCACTACAGAAGGATTAGGAAACATGGTCCCTTACAAGGAATGGACTGCGACTAGGGATGGTGGTGTGTCCCACCTAGTAGGTGTAGTCACTATGAAAATGGAAGATGGGGAAACTCAATCCAATATGGGAAGATTGGGAAACCTAACACCTTTCATGGAAAGGACTATGACTGGGGAGGGTGGTGTGTCCCACCAAGTAGGTGTAGTTCCCATAAAGTGCCTTGATAAGTTCTAGAAATGCATCGTGACTTATAGGGAATGATATCACATACTTATATATTCAAAAATTTCACATCTGATTCCGATGATATGATTTCATGTCTATAGTTATTTATTTCCTTATGATTCATTTTTTATGAACACCATGATTTAATCCACGATTTAGGTTTCTAATATTATGATATAAATGTTATGATATTCTAATGTTAGGATAAATTTCTCATACCCCCATTCTTATTTTTATTCTTACATGTCTCCCTTATTTACCCTTATTGAGAATATGAGATCACCACTTTTTATGATTCCTTCCCTATGTTATGAAGATATGTATTATTCTTGTTGTGTGTAATAAGGGTACTATTCATGATGAACCTAGTGGGAGATAATGTAGCTAACTTATGTACCTGTGATTATGATTCCATGTTTCCAAAGGCACTAGAGTAGTACATTCTTTGGGAATATTTTTGTATAATGTTTTAAGTATTCTTCAAAATTCATTCAATGTTAATGTTTGAATTTTTTTTGTCACTATATTTGGTATCAGAGAAAATTTTTAGTTAACCATTGGAAGATATGATGAACAATAACTTAGTGAGAATCCTAAGGACATGTTTGAGTAAAAGGACAAGGAAAATTATAGGAAAATGTATTGGAATTTTGATAAAGGATAGAGTAAGTGGTTTCCTAGGGAAACATCTCTGTATAGATACTACAAGTGGTTATAGATCTGGAATATATGTACCTAGGGGTAACAACTCCGACAAGGTGTTCCTGGCCTAACTCAGTGTAGCCTATTAAATGACAATGAGACTTACTGCACACTTGTTTTTACACTCTCGGGGGATATGATTTTGGAATTCAGATACTCTTTACAAACCATTATGTTGGATTAAAATATTTGTTGTCTATGAATAAACTAGGATAAACATATGGTGTCATATAATAATTGTGGTTTCAAAACATGGACATCATATAAGTGACTTTTCATGATTATGTGGTTCCTCATTATGATAACTGTTTCTTAATTTATGATTTTTGTTTTTATCCAATGGATGAGACCTAAAGGAACCAAGTTAATGGTGGTTATAAGGGACACTGAAATTATTTTTTTCCTGATCATTCGAATTTTATGGGAGCGAGAATGAAAAACCTCATTGTTAAGATCATAAAGCTTTCTCAGGATATGAATCATACTGAGCTTCCAAAGAAGCATATGAGGGAACAATGTTTTGTTGAGACCTTCATGAGGTAACATCTACCGTTTTTAGTGGGTCCTTTGATCTAGTCGTTGCTGAAAACTGGATTAGTACCAATGAAAATGTATTCTCCATTATCTAGTGTTTGGATCATGAGAAATAAATTCCTTCTTTTTATCAGTTAGAAGGAGAAGAATGGTAGTGGTGGACTCCAATAAAGAATACAAGGAAACAAGATAAAATTGAACCCATGGATTGGGATGAGGTTAGAATCATATTCATTAATAAGTACTCTCCTCCTGTTCTTCATACAAAGATGGAAAATGAGTTCCTTGAGTTGAAGTATAAGTATAATGAATTATACGGCACCTACAAGGCTAATTTCACAAGACACACAATATATGTTTCTAGAATTATCATCCAAGATGATATTAAAGTTGATAGGCTATTTAGTGTATTAAATAAAATTCTTATAAAGGTATTTTCCCAAATATACATTATTATCTATAATGATATTGTGCATTGTGAAATAAAATTTGAAATAGAAGTTGGATTTACATATCAATTTCATGGTTTAAACAAGAAACATATGATAGAGTTCAAAGGAAAATCTAAAAACCATGAAGAGGAGAAGACAAGCCTTCCTTTATGCTCTAAATATTGAAATAAGGATGGAAGGAATTGTATTATAGCTTCTAATAAGTGGTTTATGTATGAAAGGAAAATACATCAGGTAATTGATTGCCGCACTAATGGGAATATTTTTTGCAATGATAAAAATTGATAAAAATATACATATAATACCCCTACCAAACTATAGTGATTCATGTGTAAGGAGAATGGGCATTAATCTAACCAGTTCCCAGGCCTGAGGGTTGGTGATGATGACTAACACCAACAAACTCTTAAAGTAATAGACAAGGGTAAAATCGTATTCCACCACTGTTTCTAATGAGGGGTGTGATAATGACGTGGTAAAAGGTATAATTATCATATACTATAGAAATGATAATGACTTATTTGATTTTGGATATACACACTCTTTCATTTATAATGAATTTTATATGGGTGTTAAGATTACACAAAAATTATTAGATGTGGAATTATTAGTGAAATCATAAAATTTTATAATGATTGCATCCAATGTCTATGATTTTTATCCGATTGATTTTTATGGGAATGTGCTCCCTAAAAATATTTTCTTTCTTCCTTTGGTAGAATTTGATGTCATCTTAGGTGTGGATTTTATTTCTCTACATAAATCCCACATCAATTGTCGAGGAAGGGAAGTTACATTTTATATTTCAAAACTTCCTGTGATCATAAATTAATGTGACGATAAGTATACAATTCATGTGGAGATTACTTCCAGTGTATGTGTCTCATTCCCATTTATAAGGTTTGTTTATCTCAAATGGTTGGGCGAGAAAATTGAAATTGATGATATAATTATTGGTTGTGAATTTTTGGATGTCCTTCTAGAAGAGTTTACTAGACTTCTACAAAAATGTGAAATTACATTGTTAATATAACTCATACATGTTTCCACATAAATTTCAATGCCTCCCTATAGAATTTACCCATTTATGTTGTATGAATTTAAGAATAAAATCCATTAAAACCATGATAAGGGGTTCATTCAGCCATGTATGTAACCTGTGGATTCCATTGTTCTTTTTGAGATACATAAATATGGATCAAGGTGGCTCTGCACTAATTATCGAGAGTCGAACAAGATCACAACCAATAAAAAGTATCCTCTACCTCATATTGATGACTTTATTGATCAATTACACAAAGCTAAATACCTTTCCAGGATTGAACTTAATTATGGATATAAAAAATTAAGGTTCAAGAAGGATGATATACCCAAGATAAAATTCCAAAAAAGTTATAAGCTCTATAAATATATAGTAATTCCACTTGGTCTTAAAAATTTCCCTTATATCTTCATGGATTTGAAATATAGAGTATTTATAGATTACCTCGATATGTTTGTGGAAGTATTTATAGATGATATTATTATGTATTCAGAGAAAAAGTGAGAGCATCAAGATCACTTCATAATTGTACTAATGACCCAAAAAAGGAGAATCTATAAAAAAATTACAAAGTGTGAATTTTGGATGAAAAGGCTTCATTTTTATGTCACATAATATAAATAGATGGTATATTAGTAGATCTATCAACGACAGAGGATATTGAATGTTGGCCTAGACCAACCATGGTGACTAAGATCCATAGATTTCATGCTTTATCTAGATATTATTGAATGTTTATGGAGAATTGTTTATGACTACAAAATCCTCTGACTAAGTTAACTCAAAAGGGTGTTATGCTCCTCTGGAAAGTTGAATATGAGGAAAAGTTTAGGGAATTGAAGTGATGGTTGGTCAGACCACCTGTTCTCATATTAACATGTAGTGGATAAGGGTTTTCAATATTTAATTATGCATTCATAAGGGGATTGGGATGTGTTATAATGAATAATAACATTTTTATCACTTATTCATTGCTCCAGCTAAAGATTCATGACAAAAATTTCCCAACTCATGATTTGGTGTTATTAGTGGAAATTTTTGAATTAAAGATATGAATGTATTATCTTTATGAAAAAATTGTGATATAAAAACAGATCATAAAATTCAAAAATATATATTCACCTAGATGGATATAAAAATGTTCCCCAGAAGATGTTTAGAGTTGATAAAGGATTATGAATTCTCAATACATTACCACTGTGGGAAAGCAAAAAGGTTTCTGATTATTTGAGGCAAAAAGATCATGATATCTTAGCCATGATGAGAATAAAACAAGATCCAATATTTCTAGACTTTCAAAGGATAGAAGTATAAATCCTAAAGAAATGGAAAAATCATATATTTCTAAAATGAATTTTTAACCCTCTATCCAAGTTAAGCTGAAAGAGGGGTAGAAGGAAGATGTAGAGATTATAAAGAAAGTTATAAAAGTTCATGAGTTTATCCTTGATTAGGATAGAATGAAAAGGTTCATGAACTGTGTATGTGTTCCTTCCATACCAGATTTGAAGAAAGAGATATTAAGGGAAGCTCTTATTACTTCATTTTCTATTCATCTTAGAAGTAATAATATGTGTAGGGATTTGATAGAATAATTATGGTGGGATGGAATGAAGAGAGATATCATAGAGTTTTTATCATAGTTCTTGGTATGCTAGCATGTGAATACTGAAATAAAAAATTCTAAAGGGATGTGACATCTATTACCCATACCATAATGAAAATGGGAGAACATCATTATAAATTTTCTTATTGGACTCCCCAAAACCTCTAAAGGGTTTAATGTTATATGGGTGGTAGTTGAATTCCTTACAAACTCAACAGTCTTCATTGCTATTAGAGAATACTTCTCTATGGATTAGATTTAATATATATATATATTAAGGAAGTTGTAAGGTTGAAAAGAGTACCACATTCCATTGTATCAGATAAGGATGCAATGTTTTCCTCTATGTTCTAGTGATGTTTTCAGTAAGCACTTGATATAGAATTGAGTTTCAACAGTGTTTATCATCCACATATATATTGATTGTTTGAAGGAAAAATTCAAACACTAGAGGTTATGTTGATATATTTTCTCTGGATTTCAATGTTGGTTGGGATCAGTACCTTCCTCTAGTAGAATTTTCATTCAACAATATCTTTCCCTAAAACCATTAGATGGAACCTTATGAATCCCTATATGGGAAGAAATTTAGATCTCCAAAATGCTGGGATGAAGTTATAAAAATAAATCTTTTCGAAATTGAGATCCCTAATGAAATAACAAAGAAGGTTATATCCATTCAACATTATATCATGTTATCTCAAAGTTTGAATAAAAGTAATGCACCATCGATGTGATCTAGAATTTGAATTTGGTGAAAAAGGTTTCTCTAAGAATCTCTCCCACAAATAAGGCTATGGGATTCAGGAAGAAATGGAAACTAATACCAAGTTATATTAATCCCTTTGAAATTCTTGATCGTATAGGGGTGGTATCCTGTCACATGGAACTTCCTTTAAATCCCTCTCATGTCGATGAGGTGTTCCACATATCTATACTAAAGAAGTACATACCTGACCCTTCATATGTACTGAACTCAAAGGTCATATAGCTTGAGTAGGATATTTCCTACAAGGAACAAAAATTAATATTTTGGATCATACAAGGAAGGTTCTACAAAACAAGACCACTCACCTAGTCAATGTTTTCTGGAAAAATAACCAATTAGATGAATCTATATGGTAACTTGAGGATATAATGTATAAGATATATCCTCATTTTTTTTTCAGAATAATGAATTTCGAGGGTGAATTTCATTTTAAGGGGGTAGAATGTAACATCCTGAGTTTTTATACACCTCTTTTTTAAAGAATTAATTTTCATTGAAGGATTACATGGTACTATGTTATTAATTCCATTAACATGGCACCAACATGGATTTCACTACAAGAAACTTTGACTTTGAGTGTATAAAAATAACATAATGTTTCTACGAAACATCATTTTATTGTTATAATTATTAAAGTGATGTAGTTATAACATACTCCTTAAAAATAGTAATGTGAATAGTAATAACTACTTTTAAAATATTTTTTCTAATATTTATATATAAATAGAACTTATTAATAATGGAAAATATAATTTTTGGTAGAGTCTTTATATGTTTAAAAATACAACTTTTTCAAATGAACTTCTTTTCGTGTTCTTTAGAGAAAAATGATAAAATGATTTTTTGGCACTATTATAAAATTAATTTGGAAAAATAAAATTTAATTTTGAATTTATAATTTATGAAATATCATAGGGTTATTTTTTGGAATTTTTCTAAGAAACTTTAATTTTTGTCGAATAGTGAAAAATACTGCACTGTATTAAAAACTATTTTTTCAGATAATTTTTTTAAAAGGTTGAATTATATAATAAATTGATTTAAAAGATTAATTAGATAATATTTTTACCAATTTATCCAATTTATTCCATTATAATAAATTTCACTTTGAAATTGTGTATAAAAACTTAAAAACATTTGGATATTTTAACGTTTAAAACCCACATTGTAATCCCGTATGCGAGATTAATTTTATATTATGTTCTGTCACATCTGGCTTTGGAATTTAAAAAAATGGATATCATTTTTTTAGTTAGAATAATTTATAATCTTTAATAAGATCAAATTTATTTTTGACAGAAAAGTTTAGTGAATGCAGTTAAAATTAATAATAGTTATTAGGGTAAAATGAAGCTTAACAATGGAATAAAACATAAAATTTAAGGGCCTAAATAACCTAACCACTTAGTAAAAATCAATTTAATAAAAAAAATTTGTACATAAGACTTTTATTATTTAGATTTTTGGTTAATTATGACTTTTTTAGGTAAAAACATGGGTACACCTATCTTGTTTTCAAAAATGCCAAGTGTGTCCCCTCCCTTCCCTATAAAAGGCCAACACCTCTACCCATTACTCACACCTATCAAACCAAATAAGTTCAAAAAATATCAACCAAATACACTACTCAAAATACCTCCCTTCCTTTATGAATCCTTACTTTTTTCATACATCCTTCCAATTAATACCTTTGGTGAAAACCAAAAGGAGTTACCCAATTAAGAGGTAACACCCTCCCTCATGCTCCTTTCTTTTATTTTCTTTCTATACTATTTAAATTCTCTTTATTACATGATTATTTAACAAAAATAGTATAGTTAATATACTATTCATTTTTTATAATATGTTTTTTACCTACACTAATACACAATTCCATATAATTGGTAGCAAACATACTGTTTATGTGTACGAAGAAGTACCTCCATGCAAAATGACAATTATTAATTTTTCCATTACCTCCCCTCTTAGTGGTAATTTTGATAGAAACTCATTTATATATGATATATATGATATATATTTTGTCTTTAATGTTATTTAATTCTTTTACAATGTATATCTTAATACCTTCCATTTTTGGTAAATATAATAATTGCGTTTGAGGAAGTGTGGACTACCAGCCTCTCAAATCGACGTGATACGTTCACACACTGCATGGAATATATTAAGGATTGTTTTATTGAAATTATATTATATATGTGACATAATAAGGATAATTTAATAACTATATATATACATATGAATACATATATGTCATTTACATTCTTTCTTTCAATTTGATAATTAAATAGAAACAACATTCATGTTTATGTATGACCTACCGTCTCCATGAACAGTGTATTACATTTTATACTTCAGAATTATATGGATTATTATAATTTAGATATATGTAATTTTAATTATATTTTTATCATGGTTTACTTTATGGAAATCATTATATAATTATAAGTATAAAAGTTATAAAAAATAAGACACATGTGAAGAAAAAGAAGATATTACATGGTGTAAAACCTCAACATAAAATTGTTAACAAGTGGGTAATATAAAGTAATAATAAAACCATATTTTTTATTATATGTAAGAATAGGGTTTTTATAAATTTATAATATACATATATTTATTATATAGGAGGTTTAAACAAGTACAATGAGAGTCAAGACACAAGGTAATGGATTTTCATCTCAATTTTTATATCTGTGAGAAACATTCCATGTTCACCACTATTATCTTTTGTGTGGTGTATATACTTCCTATAAATGTGTTCTATATATCTTATACTTAAATTTAATCATATTAAAATATCGATTTTATGATATTTCTTTCTCGGGGATTAAGTTTCAAGAGTTACCAAATTGCTAAAGTAGTTTTGTATAAATTTTCTTTCTTTGAGATACAATAAATGAACATTAGTAACTATATATTCATTAATGTTTTCGAAGATGATATTTATTTTCATTTTCAAGGAAAAGGTATTTATTAAATTTTTTATGGTTTTATATCTCCCTTTAAAATTTTCAAATTATTTTTATATAAATGGAATTAAAAACGTTTTTAAGATTTTATTATAATTTTTCAAAGTGTTTTCAATGGAAAAAGGTTTTCAAAATGTTTTTCAAGATCATTTTAAAAGTTTTCAATGAAAATGTGTTTTTAATTTTTTTGAATATATATTTATATATTTTAATTTTTTTAATGAAAAAGACTTTCAAATAGTTTTTTTTGCACTTTTTTTTTATTTTTTTAGGAAAATGGGTTTTTAAAAATTTTCTAAGCTCTATTTTTATGTTTTTGAATAAAAATGTTTTCAAAAGGATTTCCAAGATTTATTTTTAGGTATTAAACTTAATTTTCAAGAAAATAGTTTTATAAAGTATTTATGTTTTAAATGACATTTTTGAAATAAGAGATAATATTTTTTTAAGAAATAATTTTAAAATAGATCATCAAAATTATTCTCTATCTAAGATGAAATCCATTGGTGTTACTCATGACTTTCTAAGAAATAATATAAAGGCTAAATTCATATTATTTATCTAAATGGTTTATGTTTTGATGGAATGAAGTTTAAGAAACTCATTTATCTTCTATGAGTTTTATTATAGTGAAACATGATTGTTTTTAAGGGTTATTCTTTGATGAAATGATTATGAAACCTATATCTTTTTCCATAGGTTAAGATATTATCATATGTTTATGACTCCAATTTAATTTCATAAGATGATGATAAGTTTTTTTTTCTAAAACCCATATCTTTTTATAGGTCATGATATAGTGAATGTTTTGTTGTCCTATTTCATATGTATGAATTATTTTATTATGAGATGGGTGGGACCTATATATCCCTACAATGCATTGGGTAAAGATTTATATATCATGAGATAATTATGGGAATCAAGTCGACGATATTGTTAAACTATGGAAAGATGGGGAAATATAATCCTTTATATGGGAAGGACTATGAATGGGGATAGTGGTGCGTCCCACCTAGTAGGTTTAGTCAGCATAAATGTGGAAGATGGAAAAACTCAATCCACTATGGGAATATAGGGAAACCTGATCCCTTACAAGTAAGGTACTGTGACATGGGATGGTGGTGTGTCTTGCCCAGTAGGTGCAGTTCTCATAAAGTACCTTGATAAGTTATAGCAGTTCATATCGATTTATAGGGAATCATATCACAAGTTTATGTATTTCAGAATTATATTAATTATTCCAATTATTTTATTTCATGGATTCTTTTAAATATTTCATTATGATTCCTGTCTTATAAACTGCCAAGAATTATTCCGGGATTCATGTTTCTGATATTATAATATGAAAAGTATGATCTTATAATGTTATGATCACGTTTGTATACCCTTCTTATTATGTTTGTGATTAAATTTATCCCTTATTTACCCTTACTAAGCATCTCATCTCATGCCATTTTATGTTTCATTACCCATGTTATGGTGATATGTATTTTGTTTGATGTTTCTAAGAAGGTTTCTATTAATGAAGAAGCTAGTGGGAGATAATGCAGCTCACTTATGTACCAATGTTTATGTTTCCATGTTTTCAATGTAAATAAACTAGTAAGGTCTTTGGGTGTTTGTTTTCATAATATTTCAAGTATTATGTGAAAGTCATGTAATTTTAACATTTGAAAATTGTGGGTTGCTATACATCTCATGTTTTGAGTTGGAGTGATCTTAATGTTGAACCCGATTTATTCATGATAAAGAGTATAGATTGAATATTTTATTTTGAAACTATGATACTTTGTTGGGGAATGATACCATTGGTCCATGTTATATGGCATCATAGTTATAATATTCATGAGACATGAGAGAGAGATGCACTTATGATAGAGAAGTGGCCTTATATTTTTGACATGGAAATTTATTTATAGTATTTATGGAGAAATAAAATTTTTATGGTGGCGAGGTTATAACATCATGTTACTATTTTTAGGTACTCCTGAATCCTTTTTTTGTTTCTTATATGGCTGGGGTTCATTATTGGTTTATTTTGATGAAATTCAATTTTTTTTTGAAATTTATGGGATGTTCATGGTCGGTTAACGATTTTCCGAAATAATGCACCCACATAGTGAAAACTATGAAAATATAGAAAGTGGGGTTTTATTCGGTTAATTCATGGGTTGATAAACCATTCTCCCACCTATTAGAAACCTTACACCCCATTATAGGGATCAAAGTTAGGATGCATGGTTTTTCTAATCATGTTTCCCTACCCAACTAACCATGCATGCATGATTTTTTATTTCGATAAAGTTATTAAAAAATTTTGAACCACTATTTCTACACTTGCTCAACCCTAACTAAGGATTACTCCAAATCATAGGTCTTTGAGGCTCTCAAGAACCATTTTTCCCCTATAAACCCTTTTCTAGCTCGATTGAATCACAATAATCTTATTTGGATTCCTCTTTGTAAGTGATATTTTTTATTCCTTATATTCCTCTCTCTCTGTATTTACTCTTTATGGTGTGTTAGATATTCATGTTTTTGATGGATATAAACTCAATTTAATTTAATCTTGATTCTAGGATTGTTTTTTAGATCTATATTATCATCATTCGTCATTGTAATTATTTTTGTGGGTGTTGGGTTATGTGATCTCCATGATAAAGGTAGGTGGTTCCTTCTAAGACTGTCCAATGGTATAACCCTTTAATTGGTTTATTTCTAAAATTTATTTCAATTAATTTTTAAATACCCAATTTGATTCAAATTGTAATTTTGATTTTACTTATTATCAAATTTTGTGGAAAACCCCCAATTTCAATTGAACTTGAAATTGGGGCGTGATTTGAAATTTTTGTAAATTTTGAGATTGATTTGTGAAATTGATATTTGTGAAAAAATAGAATAAATTTATTTAATGAGAATATATTACTAGATTTATATTGAAATATTAAAAATTTCATTAAAACCATGTTTTTGTTTTGGAATGAAATTGGAATTTTAAACGAGAAATGGAGAAATTTTATTATAAACTTATTTGAGTTGATTTTCCCATAATTGATTGATTTATTGATCACATGAAATACTGGGTAGTTATTGGGTTAATTGGTGAAATCATGATAGAATAGTAATTCCATAGCAACAAATTGACAATTGAAACTCTAACAAAAATATAGTTAGATAGATTATATTTCTGATGGAATGTTGATGAGTGCTATTCGGCCTGATCCCGAGTTACATGTTTACAAATATTCCATGATCAGGGATATAAAAGAGTGAGGATCATAAACCATAATGTATCATACCATAGGGAAGATGAAATTTTTTCTTATTATGATTAGTTTGATTATATATTCCATTAATTTTTACATTTATTTACTCATTCTGAGAAATTTATATAAACTAATTTATATAAAATTTTTAACTACTCCATTGTTCAAATTGTTTCCATCATTTGAAATGAAAATAATGTTTTTTAAATATGAAATTCTACTTCCATACCTATCTTATTAAAAATTGAAATCATGACTGCGTTTTGTAAGGTATCTTAATATAGAACACCAGGTGAGACCCTACTGGTATTTTAGCTAACATCCTACCTTTTACTTCAAGACTCTATAGATTTTCTGCTTCTAGGTTTGAGTAAAGTGAAAGAACCTCTTGGTGGATGTGGATGTTCTTGAGCCTTTAGTCTTGGAGTGTTGATACCTTCATGAATTATTTTCTTTTATCTCATATTTTTTATTATTAGGATATATTTTTGTTTGGGATTTGATTTACCAATTAGACTCTTAGTAATGTATCATTTTGGATTTTTCTTTGAGCTTACTGATATGCATATTTTTTCTTTGACTGTTCTTGGGAAATATTATTTCCCTCATTATTTAGTATAATGATAGGTGATAGTTTCCAACCCATGGGGATCAAGAATTCTGTTCAGGCTATGTTGGTGTATGATCAAGTATCATGGTACTAGGGTATCCGAGATAGTTCATGACACCACATAGAGGAAATTTTAGAAGTCATTATATCTATCTATATAGAAACTCCTTCTAATATTGATCAAATATACTATTAATTCAAGGTTTACACACATGTTTCTACAGAAATTTTCTCAAACATAGTTTCAAATAACATCTTCACTTCTTTAGCATCATATCATGAAGCTAAATTATCTCAAAAATTCATGATTTCATTTCATGATTCATCTAAAAATGTTTTCAAAGTTTCCACCTCAAGTTATAAAATATAATTGATCCATTAAGATCTATTCACAGTAACTCTTCCATCTTTAGGTACTTCCAAATTTATATAGCCTTCATTTACATTAGATCATCTATCTTGTTTAACTTATATACTTTTAGCATAATCTAGTTAACTTTATACAACATGAGGTAACTCATCAAGGTGATAGGATTCGTGAGACTCAAACCTAATTGTTCTTGCATCCAATTTAACCAATTCCCCAAAATAAAAAACGATGATAATTGGTGTATTTATTGGTATTTTTGAGATGGTCCTATCTTGACTAACAATTTACTAATAGGTAAAAAAAGAGGCTAATCGTTATTTATTTATTGGAACAAAAATAGGAGCAGGAGTTGAAATATCTTGATGAGAAGTTCATTCTCCAGATTCAATAGAAACTTTAACTCTCCTTCTCCTTTCAGAAAGCGTCTCATTCTGTTCTAGAAATTCCTTTATATTATTATTATGAATTGTTATTTCTACTAAAAATGGTATTTCTTGTAGATCATATGACTCCAATGAGTTTAATCAGGATGACCTTCAGCTTATGAAGTTGTAGGTTCCAACTTGTCAAAGAGAAATTCTAACATACATAACTTTTTCTCAAAAAACATTCACTTAACGTGGTCAACCCATGAAAACTAGTGGTTTTATTTTAATACAAACAAACACCAACTTTTCAAAATTCTATGGTTAACATTCTTACAAAAAGAAAGAAATTCACATACTTGTTTTGTATAATCCAATATATCTCATAACATACCTTTATAGATTAATTGTATTTTAAATCATAAAAAAAATAAAAACATAATATATTGAAATAAGTTTTTTAAAAGTTATCATTTTGATGAGATATGGATGATTGGATAAACATGATGATTAATTTTGTTTCTAATTCAAGATCCTTAACTATATTCTTCTCTACATCAGCATATTCAAATAGATACTTTATAATCTTTGGAGGAATAAATTCATCTGTAGTGTGTAGAAAAGTACTGAAATTTACATAGCCTTCATATGGTTACATAAAAGATTCATCCATTACTAATTAGGTTAAATAAAATCATTTTGGTTCCTAGTTGTGAGGATGTGATCTTTATTATCACTGACAATAAATAATCAATTTTCATAAAACTATCACACTTCCCTTTATAACATGAACTCAATTTGTTTTTAATCAAAAAAATATTCCCATCCTTGATGATTGATGAATTTTTTGAGTAGCATATCGGTTCCATTGATCCAGGAAAAACTAATTACGCTTCCACTAAGAAATTTTCTTGATGTTATTTTATGATTAGATCTTCTTGAGGTAGATCCATCAATTCTTTTTGTCTTCTTCATTGTTGAAAATATGTTTAAATGTTTTGTACGATTTCATTAAGAAGGGTTCAGTTAGTTGGGAGAAGATATGAGGTATAGTTTGGAATGAGATTTCAAACATAGGATTGAGAAAAATTATTTTTTTCTATGGTAATCAAAGGGGCACACAATTATGTTTAGGGTAATCATTAAAAATTTAAGTAACATTTCCAATATTGACATACCCAATACATAAAATAAAGTGCACAAAAAATTGGAGAAATAAAGTAAATAATGTATTTTCTTGAATATAAATTTTTTCTATCTATATGTATTTGAAAAAAATAACAATAAAAATTAAACAAAACCAATTATGATTTATTAAAATCAAATATCTACGAAGGTAAGTGTTTAGTAAATATTTTTTCTAATTGAGTTTTTATTAAAAATAAATCTAAAGAGGGATCATTATTTTGTGCCTGATATCTTATGAAACGATTCCTTAAATCAATATGATTTATTCTGGAATGGTTTATCAGATTCCTTGATAGGTTTATATCACTTTTTGTATAAAAATTTATTAGGAAACATTTGAAATTAATTCCAAAATCTATTATGGTTTATTTCATCCACTACATTTGTGTACAACATCTTCCTGTTGCAATATATTCTTCTTTAACTATTGAAAACCCTACAGAGTGTTGTTTCTTACTCGACCAAGATACAAGTGATTTTAAAGGAAAATATTTGGTTCTTGAGGTACTATTCAAATCTAGTATACATCCATAAGAAGAAAAATCTGAACATGAAGTTAAATTAAAGTTAAAAGATTTGGTAAAAAAAGAAAAAGAGAAACAATAACTTTTAAATATATTAAAATTATTTTGTTATCATTTAAATGATATTATTTTTTATTGGATCAAAATATTGCACAATGAAATACTGAAATCATAATGTATAGTCTTCTTGCCGTAATATATATTATGATCCAAATGATTCAATTAAACAACTTGTTGGCAATTGGTTTTTGAGTTTTATCCATATCTATTTTAGTATTGGTGTTCATAAGAGTGGAGTAAGTATTATTATTTTTGAGTCCAAACTTCTTAAGTAAATAAAGTATATATTTTCTTTGGTTTAAATCATTTACAAGATACTATTTTTTTAAAATTTTAAATCCTATAAAATAGTTTAACTCAACCAACATACTCATTTAAAATTCCTTATGAATAAGTTTTAAAAAATCCTTATTTTTTTTATTTTTCTATCCAAAAATAACATCATCAACATATATTTTCAATAAAAAATATCTAAGGATACGATTTTCTTAAATAATTTAATGTTTTCTATTAATACTATTAATCCATTTGATAAAATAAAAGAAATAAATCTTTCATACCATGGTCTTGGTGCTTGTTTAAGTCTATATAGAGATTTGATGAGTTTAAAAACTAAATTTTGAAAGTGAGGGTCTTCAAAACTATGAGGTTTTTATACATAAACTTTCTAGATTAGAAATTTATTTCAAAATAAAAATTTATCACTCCTTTAATATAATTTAAAATTCATATAAGATTCATATACTAGAAGGATTATAATTTCTTATAACATAAAAATAAGATCAAAGGATTATTTATAATCTATTTCTTCTTTTTTGTTGTATCCTTTGGAATCTTATAGATATTTATTTCTAGTTATTACAACAAGATCATATTTCTTCTTTATATAAACCCATTTTGTTCTAATTTTTGGATAGTAAGTGGTTATTATAATTAATTATCATATTTTGTTTCTTTTGAATTAATTTAACTCTTATTTCATATCCAAGAACCAACATTCATCTGGTAAATCATCTTCTACATATTAAGGTTCTCATTGGAAAAAAGGTAGAGAATTATCCTAGGTTTCCAATATTTACTATAATTATAAATCCTTCTTCTAAGATTCTAATATCTATTTATATAGGATGGTATTTGAGGCTTTTAGGTTTTCTAGACAACACAATTTCTAGTTCTAAAGTATGAACCCTAACTGGATTTAGTTGAAAGTAATCATGTTACAAATGATCATTATTATTATTATTAAATAGGGATTCAGGTCTCATATCCTCGAGAGAATCACTTGTTTTATTAGTTTGAGTCATTCTGTGATTAAAAGGGTAGATTTCATCAAAATTCATATGATATGATTCTTTAAAAATCATTGACCTTTTGTTAAAATCTCTATAGGATTTCTATGTAGTAGATTATCCAAGAAAGATACTTTCATTATTCTTTGGATCAAATTTACCAATATTTCTTCATGTTCAAGATATAAAACATGAATCCAAATACATTTAAGTATCCAAGAATTAGTTTTCATTAATTACACAACTCATATGGTGTTTTATTTAATATATTTATTATTAGAACTCTATTAATGATATAAAATGTTGTTTTAACAAATTTTTCCCAGAAATTAGTTGGAATGTTGTATTCACATAAAATAGGCTACAAATTTTCTTACAATGGCCTATTCCTACTTTCAACAACACCATTTTGTTTAGAAATATTGGGGGTATATAATTAATGTTTAATTCCTTTCATTTATTAATATGAAATAAATTTATGATTATAAAATTCACCTCCATGATCACTTCCTAAAGTGAAAATTTTATAACCCTTTTTGTTTTTAACAAGATTCAAAAAATTCATAAAAATATAACATGATTTACTCCAAATTCTTAATAAGTAAACCCATTTAAATTTCTAAAAATCACTAACCATCATATAAAAATATGATTTTCCACAAGAAATGATGTTCTAGTAAGTACAAACAGATACATATGGATATATTCAAAAGTTCTAGATGTAGGAAACTATTCAACTAGTTTAAAAGATAAGTTGTATTGATTTCCCATTTTTCATGCATCACACAACTTTTTTTATCTAATTTGAGGTTAGATAAGTTAGAAATAAGGTGTACTATAGATAGATATTTTGGAGAATGAACATTATAATTTCCAAGACTTCTATGAAAAATCTATTATTTATAAATTTCATTTCTCAAACAATTTACATTTTTTCTAAACAATGAATTGATATCTAGTGCATAGATATTATTTTTTTATAGGTTATTTAAACTTGAGAGATTTATCCTAGTTAACAGAACCTGTATTGCTAGAAATATCAACTGAATTACCATCATCACAAAGTTGTGAGATAATAATCAGTTAATGCTTCAAACCTTCAACAAAAAGAAATTTTTGGTGAGAATTGATTGAGGATTTCTATCCAATATAATCCCAACTATTATCCATTTTTCATTGTCCCCAAATCTGACAAAACCTATATCAATCTTGGATAATGAATTTTTTTTTGAGAAAGCACCACTCATATTTCTTGAATGACCACTATACAAAAATAAATTTTCAATTAAATTAAGGTTGTTTTTACCTATAATGAAAAATAAATAAATATAATTTTTTGGTACCCAAACTCTTTTGGGTCTAGAAATTTTATCTATAAGCTATACATGGGTCCAATTTTTTTTTTTTGAGAAAACATAACAACCTGTTCTGAAAATTATTTTGCAAGGAAGTGATTATTGATTCCGTAAAATTTTGTATTTTCTAATGTATAGATATTAGAATAATATACATTTTCATTATAATGAATACAGGTAAATTTATAATGGTTTAATTTATTAGAAATGGGTAAAAAATAATTTTTATAGAATTTAGTTTTTTCACCCTGACTTCATCTTCCAAACATTTCTTTCTTAAGTTTATTTTGACCAATAATTTTATTGTGTTAATTATATCCTTATATAAATAAAATTGGGTTATATTTAATGTTTTTAATACCCTTTAGTAAATTTTCAATTCAATTTTATTGTTTTGTACATAATGTAACAATATTTTCTAATTAATTCTACAGTTTTAAAATTGATTTATTTATATCCTAATATTTATTAACAATATTATTGTAATAGTTTTGGAGGGCCTTATTCATTTTCAAAATATTTCACACTTCATTTGCAATATGGAACAATATTAATTTACTTCTTCATGTAAGATTTTTTCATTTTACAATTCATGATCAAGCTCTGAACAATAATAAAAATGTACCTCATCCAAAAATTTCCATAAATCATATGTTGGATTTTTAATTAAGATTTTAATCTTTTTATTATAATGATGTGCACTAGGTAAAATCTCTTTAAGTTCTCTAGGTGGAATTTATATCCTTATTTTCATTCTTCTTATAACTATATTTCTTGATGTATTTATTTTCTATATTTTTATCATCATTAATTTTCACAAAGTCAGCCTTAATATGTACATGATTCTTGAACTCATAGAATATTTATTCATTAGAATTGTCACCATGAATTTTGTATTGTTGAAAATAATTATAAATCCTCTTCTTCTGTTATATAAATTTTTGAACTTTTGATAAAACTCATAATCTTCATCATTTCATTCATAATTTGTTAAGGAGTCTTATTATTTAGATTTTTTATACATTTGTATTCTTTTTTTCTTATTTTAATCCTTATAAGTAGAAACCTTAGAGAAATAATTATTATTTTTTGATCATTCAAGGTTTTATAGCATTAGCTTCCATTTTAGCTTCGTACATCGTAGAAGTTCCAATGAGATCCTTTATCTTGAAAAATTTGACCTCTGTATATTGTATGATGGAAGCTGAGATTCCACTCAACTTTGAAGGTAATTCTCTATGAACAATCAATGATTGTTTGGGATCAGTGATAAGTTCTCATAGAGATGAAATATTATTAAAAATCTTAGTGATCCTTCAATTTAGTTTAGTAATACTTTTACCTTTATCCATTTTAAATGTATCAATCATTATATTAGAAATATCATATCAAAGAGATTTCACATTTTTATTAGCTTTATATGAAACTTCTATAGTGGTCCACATTTCATGTGATTTCCAACATTGAGAAACTCAGTTGAATTAATCTAATCCCAATACCTCGATTATATAATTCATATTTTTGGAATTCAGACTATATTCTACTACAAATATAACATCAACTTTTAGTCCAACATTCTTTAGATTGATAGTAATGTGTTCCTTCCAAGAACCATAATTTTTCCATTAAATTACAGATCTCTAGACATTTACATACCTTCTAGGTTATCATCTATGGAATCCATTTAAAAATAAATCATTGGAATTCATCCATTTAGAGTTGTGAAATTATGATTCACAAGATCTAATACCAATTTCTTCCCTAATAATGGAAGAACTAAGTCTAAATCATGGGGTATATTGAGTTTTTAAAATTTTCTTTACGGAAAACCTCTTTCTTCAGGTATGATTGATCAAATATTTTTCCTTAAAATTAAATGACATTATAAATATATAAAATTAAAGGAAAGATATTAAACCCATGATATTTATTGGGGTTTGATGAAAAAAATCCACTAGTGTACTCTACCAAAACTCTACTCTGTGAGTTTAGTGATTTTCATTATAAGGGCCCTTTTAACGGAGGATCCCATATGAGTACAAGAAACATTGAATCAATAAAATTGTCCAAGGGAATTCAATCAGGCTCCCATATTAAAATACCTATCCTTGGTCTCAATAAACACTCTTAAAATGAGTGTAAACAAAATAAAATGAATAAATCTTGGAGAAATAGTTTTATCACAGAGTTGAAAGGAGCAATTGATTTTTGTGGAAGATATGCTATGAGAAGATAATAGTATTATAGGTATAGATCAGAATTATCTTTAGTAAAGATGATAAAACTATTTAGAAGATCATCAGCCTTATTGTTTTTTCTTTTATATGTATACAAATTCAAGGTTTTCCAGTGTATGAGTGTTCTAATCATTCTTCACATCCATCAATCTCATGTTCATCTCCCAGTTATGAAGTGACTAACTGTTCCTTTCATATAAAATTTTTAAATTATAAATGAGTTAATTATAAGGGTCGTGTAATCCATACATCGAGAAGTAGATATAATAGGATATTAAGGATAGATATCCATTATTTTAAAATACATAAATTTCTTTTTATAGAATTACCAGAAATATTATTATTATTCAGATAATTCCATGCTTGGAAAATCTTATATAGATCATCCTATCCAAAAATATCCATTTAATTTTACATTATGCTCTAAAATAATGAAATAAAATATTAAGAGATTAGAAAAGTAATCCTGAAATTCTATATAATAGTAGGATCTGTATAAGTTATTAAACAGATAGTACTATATATATTAAAATAACTTTCCAGGAGACTTATTAAGGAAAAAGAATATATCATAATCAAACTAAACATGAGATAAAATGACTTCTGCACTGCATAAGATAATTCTTCAGTGTAAAATGAAATATGTTACTGTGATGTAACACATAGTCTCTTAAAATTCCTCTGGATTTCATAAGATAATATTTTATAAATATCCTTTTCATAAGTTAACAACTTCTTTTTAGCTTCATTTTGTCCCAAATATCTGACTTCAGTATACATAAACTCAATGATATTTTTTACGATAATTTCTTACAAGTAAGATAATCATTAAACATTTAGCTTTTTTATTCTGAGTGTATGGAAGATAAATACTCTATACTTTATAGAATAATCACATATATAATTAGTGTAAGAGAAATTATTTTGGTAAATATATTCTGAAAAACTAAATACCAATTAGTTAAAATAAAAATAATGATTTTGTGAATCATAAAAACACATAAAACAAAGATATGATAAAACATAACAAGTGTGTCCGACAGAAGTAATCCATCAAGATTAGAAGGGATGGAATACATTATTCCACAGGCTCCAAACATGGATAAATTAGACCAACCATGGAAGGAGTATATTTGAAAGAAAAATACACTATTGAGAAGAAGGGAAATAATTCTTCCTAAAAATATTCACAATCATTACATAAAGAATAGGTAACTGAGGTTTATTTCCAAGATTCTACTCTTGTTGAACCATATACAAGTGGGGAAGATAATCCTTCAATGAAATTATATGTTTGTTTATATATATTTTATACAAAATATATGTGGTTTTTTTAAAATAAGTTTTTTTACCTTTTTAGGTTCCTTTTTAATAACTATAGGAGGAGATCACCCAACTTGGAGATGATATAAAAAATTATGGAGTAAGAACTAACCCATAAGGTTTTCACATGTGTAAATCTTCACAAAACAACTGAGATCAAATGGTTTATGAACGTTGTTCATAGAGTGTAATATATGAGAGTCAAAAAATAATTTATTAAATAAATTGTGTCTAAATAAGGAGTAAAGATAGTTCTTGAGGATAAGATCTCTAAATTGTAATAAAAACCAAACACTATCACTAATGTTAAGAATCATCAGTGGGAAAAAAATGAAAAAAAAATGATCTTTATAATTATTTGAAAGAGAATAATAATATTAATTTATAGCATAAAAAATATACTAAGAGGATAAGAAAATATTGTAAATAAATAATTAATGCTACTGAAGATCATAAGAACACTCAAAATCGTATGTGTCTTTAGTTTTAAATTAAAATAAAAAAATCTAAAGGTTACACAGACGGAGTCTTCAAATACTATAAAGAAAAGTGTTATTTTCATAAAAAAATTTAATTAATATCTTTATATTATAATATATCTATCTAATATAAATATAATCTTAAAAAAATCTACTAATAAATGTATATTAGGCTAAAAGCGATGGTTGACCCTAGTTCTAGAAGAACTCATTTACAATAATTTTTTTTCATTAAAAACACATGTTATATTGAAAAATATAGATAAAATAGGATGGAGAAAATATGTAAGAAACCCAACACTAAATCAAGGGTAGATTATAGAAATAAAATGTTGGTTTCTCTATAAAATATTCTCAAAATTAAATTGTTTAAAAAAGTAATAACTCCAAGCTATCCTGATTATGTTTAAAAGAAATACATAAAAATTAACAGTATGTTATTGGAACTATGAAAGGTCTTAGAATCAGTATATTTATTCATAATGTAATATTTATTTTATTATAACAAAAATAATGACTATATCTAGTGTAAATAGTGTTGCATTAAAGAAAACTACCGAGAATAATTATAAAAATATGTTTGCCTCAAACATAATTGGGATATTGTATAGTCTCAGTGGAAAATGCTATCTAGGTGGAAATAGTAATAAAGAATGATATTTTAAATAAAATAAATATTTTTTGATAAGATAATAAAGAAGTAAGAGAACCAAATATTAGAAATATATAATGTATGAATTATGTTGAGTTAACCTTGGGTTTTAAGAAAAAAATTCTATACAAAATATTACCAAGAAATTTACGAAGGGTTTTACCACAAAGAGAAGAAACTAAATATATTATTTAAAATTGGGATACACTATAGAATATTTTAATAAATCCGTGATTGTTTTTATTATGTCAGGAATATTAGGGAAATAGATAAAATAATCTATCTAAGAAAGAAATAAGAAGACTGATTTGGTGGTATACACCTATTAGAAAAGAGGAGAATTCAAATTTCATGATAGGTTGTTACAAGATGATAATACAAGAATTCTTGAGAAGATATGTGAAAGGTGAAATATGTATGGACATGTTTTATAAGAATGTTTGGTAAAACTATCAGAATATGAAGATATGTTGAAGAATATACATCTAGAATAATGAATCTCATGTAATATGATAGTTGAGGTGAACAAGGAAATAACACACAATGAGATTTATTAGTGCAAAAAAGAAACCATTCTACTCAGGGAAGATTATATTCAAAATAAATAAATATTTAAGAGTAAATAATTACTTAAATATTATATTTTAATAGAAAATAGTTTATTTCTAGATAAATAACTCTCATATATCTGGCTCCCATTAATGAGTTTTGGAGGAACCACATTATTTAAATATCAATTTTTTATTTATAAGTCTATTGAATTAATGGGGATTCATATAAATTTAGATATTGATTGATTAGTACTATTTAATATTTATAGAATATTAAAATATTTATCATGATTTGATCAATAAAAATATTCATAAGTTTTTGAATGCTACATTTGAAAGAGGATGTTTGGGGATAATTTTGAATTTAATATTGAAGTGCTATGGTAAATGATGTTACACTGAGAGTGGTGGTTTAATCAATGTTACTATTTTCAATTTCAATCTTGAAATTAGCCTCTATTAATTTTTAGAGTTTGTATCCTCTCAATCATTAAATCTCAACCTCACTCATATGAAGTAGATATATATAATAACTCAATCCAGATAAGATTTTTTGAGGATACACCAATAATGTGGGTGACTTTTTCTTGTTGTGTTCAAGTCAATTATGAGATACATATCTAATATCTAGTGAATATAAATGAATATAATAGGTGGGAAGGTATCATCCTTAACCCATAATATACACTAAGTTAGAAGGTATCATCCTTAACCCAATACAATCTCCTGATAGTTTGTCTCTCAAAAAAGATTATAATGGATCCATCAAGATCGGGGGGGGGGGATGGAGACCTGCAGAGCTTTACCGAAGAACCCAGCGCGAGATGCAAACCCTAGGGTAGATTCCCGATCCTTCATGGATGTAGTAGTTAGGAAATCAAGAGATGAGCATCCTGCTCAAGATGATGCAATTCCGGAAAGCCAGATTTTCCCTAAACCCTTTGGACATCATGGGCAACCTGCAATTTCGTTCTCAACAAGGGAGGTAAATTTTCTTTCTTCTGATTTAAGATTTGTTTTGGTTGGGTGATTCATAAATCTAAGGCCATCTTTGAAGTACTTAGCTCATCCATTAAGGTGATAGGATTTATGGGTTTTCAGCTCGGTCTCTTGAACCCTTCTCACATTATTTTTCGGTTATCATCTTAGGAGGAATATTATAGGCTTTGGGTCAAGAGGTCATGGTCCTGGGAGGTTGTTCTTTTAAAATTCTCAAGTGGAATCCAGATTTTGATTCATATACTAAATCCCCCATTGTTCCAATCTGGGTGAGCTTCCCAGAGTTACTCCTTCACCTGTTTAAGCAGGACGCACTATTCCACATTGCTAATCTTATTGGAACTCCACTGAAATTGGATGTGGAAACAAAAATGCTTACAAGACCTTAAATTTCTAGGATTTTTATTGAGTTAGATGTTTCTCAACATTTTCCATCCATAATTTGGATTCAATCTGGAAATTTTGGGGTTTCTCAAGATATTATCTATGAAAGAATGTCGGACTACTACTCTAAGTGCTTCAGATTGGGGCACCCTTCAAGCAATTGTGGAAAAAAATGACCATCCTAAAAGCTTTAAACCTTTTGGATAGAAAAGTGTAAATATAATCAAGAAATCCTTGTTGGCCCTTCTAATTTAGTTAACAAAGAAGCTAATACTGTGGTTAAGGATATAGTAAAACCCTCTGATTATGTTATCAAGGAAAGTGATGAAGGGGAAAAGGGAGGTTTGAATTCTCAAGAAACTAGTTATCAACTTTCAGATTTTGTTAATGAAGTTCTTGCAGTCACCAAGCAGCAATAAAATCTTGAAGATGAAAAGAATGATCTCACACACCCTAATATGAAGGAAGTCTCAATATCTGAGGGTCATGTGATTAAAAAATCTGGGAATACAGATGAGTCTCTCCAGCCCATGGTTGGGGAGGCTTTTCATCTAAATGATCGAAAAGGTAAAAAATTCACCATGGACTCGGATGGTTTCATCACTCCAATCACCAATAAAATAAGAACACATAGAGGCAATGTCAATTATGAAAGAACTATCATCACAAGATCTTTTTCGGCCAGAAGTCCTAGCCTTGAGGTGCCTCCACAACCAGTCCCTCTTGATCCCCTGCCAGATTATTCTGACTGTTCTAACTCAGACACTTCTTGAGGCCCTGGTGGTTTCCTATCCAGGATTGTGGTTTATCTTTTGTCTGGATTCGGATTTTATGGGAAAGCTTTCACCTGGAGATTCCTGCTTGTTGGATTCTTGTTGTTTCATCTCTATGGATTTCTCTATCTATTATTTGTTCAAATTTTGGCATGATTATTCTACATTCTTATAGATTTTTTCCCCTTTGAGCTCCTATTTTATGTTTCTGCTTGACAAATTTGTTTCTTGCTGCTCGGATATGCTTGAATATTGGCTCTGGTCTTTTTGTAATGCATTCACCTGGACTCTACAAGGTCTCTTTGTTTATCATTATTGAGCCTATTTGAAGATTGTCTACTTGGTTCTTTAAAGTTTTTCTTTTTTTAGGTGCATCTTTTGTTTAAGTTGGTGTAAGCTCATTACACCTCGTGTGTTCCTTGTAAACTTTTATTTTAATAAATTCCTTTCGACATGGATTGGTAAACCAATCCTTGTCACTTTCTTCAAAAAAAAAGGATCCATCAAGATTCAAATGTTTCCCCATACAAAAATAAGGATTATATATTTATTATATAATACTTATTCATGAAATATTTATCTTCCTATAGAACATTAAAATTTATGAAATTATCATGTGCTCACTTCTTTAAGAACTTTAACCTCTAAAATCTCAACATCAAAAATCAATACTTTCATAATCTCAGTACTTGAAAGTTGGTCATGCTCTTTATACCTTTAGATCCTCAATTTCCATAATCTCCACTTCCTCTATGGCTCAATGGAGATATTCTGAATATGCAAGATGATATATCAAAGTCTCACTATTTATTTTGGTAACATATCACTAATCCTTTTATACTCACTATTACATTGAAATATTTCCTAAAATAATGTAGTCACATGATATAACATTAAAATTTAAAATTTGATCAACCATTTAGGATTCATTAAATATTATTTATCTCTTCTAAAAAAACATATATTTTACTATAAATTCATCTTATTCAACTATCATCCATTATCCTTCAATTCCCTCTAAATATTGATCTTAAATTATGAGTTAATATTTCTGATATTTTTTTCATGAATAATTTCTCAACATCATCACATTTATGTTTTTAACATATTTATATTTTTGATCATACATATGTATCTTTGACCATTACTCTCAATATTTATTTAACATAATTTTCTACATCATTCATTTTAGTTATAATTTTGATGATCTAAAATACTCCATAATTCTTCTCAATATACTTTTAATAAGACAATGATCTTTTGAACTTAGAAAAACTAAAAATTATTATGACATATACTCAATGATTCTTTTTCATTAATTTCTAACTTTGGTTTCAAAATTCGCAACAAATCAAATCATGTGGTTTTTAATACTCATTGTTATTTTGAACTTCTTCAGCATCTAGATCAATTGGTTTCCTATTGTTCTTCATCTTACAAACTAATATACCATAATATTATTCTTTAAGAGAATACTCAATATCCATTTCTTCTACATTTGGTTCATATGTGCCCAAATTCATTTGGATTTTATTTTTGGATCTACTGCCTTTATATTATGTTTTACTTATGGTGTCTTACAATTTTTTATTGAGACATAACTCTATCCTTATCCCTAGACCTATTCAACATGAAATATTCTAGAATTTTTTTTTTAAAACTACATCATCTAGTTATTATCTCCCATACCCCATTATTTAATCTTAGCTCAAATAATAATTCACATCAACCATCATAATTTTTATTACATGACAGTTATCATAAAATCCTATAACTTTTTTAAACATATAGAATTTTCTTATAAGAATAAATAACCATTAATAAATAGATTATTCATTAAAAAGTGATAGTTTACACTTTACATAGTCGTTGATAAATTTTAATAAATCTAACATACGATGGAACTTGTATAATACAAATACTTAATGATGTATCTTTTAGATTCAGATGTATATATATTTCATTATCTTATTTATCCAAGGTACATGCTAAGCTTTAAAATTTTAACTAGAAGAATATTATACTAACAATTATATTTTAATCTCTATTAAATAATATATAATGGTTTTAGAACTTATATATATTAATATTCTTAGAAAACATGATTTATATTTTGTTCATGTAACTTTTTTAACTCAACTTCTTAGTTAAATACAATATAATTCTTGAAACAAAATCAATTTTACAAACTCATTACTGATATCAAATACGAAATTGATAATTCATTAATTAAATTTGGTTCCCCAGTCCCCCTTTTGAATTATTTTACAAAAGTACCACAAAATCACACCAATTTTGGTAAAATCATATCATTTATCAAAGCGATGTTTCCTAGAACCACATTATAAGATAATTTAATGTTTCTAATAGAATTTAAACACACCATGACAAGAAATTTTCAGCCTATTATTTTGATATAATCCTCTTAATCAAATCAATTATTTCTCAAAATTTTAAAATAACATCATCTTTTTATTCAACAACACTTTTATTATCATAATAATTATAAATAGATTATCAAAATTTACATTTAGTCCTTCCAAATAATATTTCATTAAAATCATTTGTAGACATGCATGTGTAGTGAGTACATAAATTTCTTATGAAGTACTTAACTTTACATAAAAATGTTTTTACAATTATTTTTCATATAAATTTATCAAAAAATAATTTTTCTATAGATATTGAATTCCTATCATTAAAATCTATAACCCAACCAGTATCATTGAATACAATCAGTTTCAACACTTCATTGACTCTATAAATTAGACCATAAATGATGTTTACATTGATATATTTAGGAAATCAATTGGTAAACAGAAATTTTTATTCCATTGGATCACCTTAATATCTTGTACATAATGTTTCTACATAAAAAATATATAGTCTTGGTAGTATTATATAATAAAATCTCCTTATCAACCTACAAAATTTCTTTTAATTGACATTTTCCCTACCTCCTCCTTGATCATATTCACACCAAAATTCATGGGTGTTGATACTTACATGATTACTAGTTTATTTGGAAAATTAGTTGAATAAAATATTTATTTGAATGGTGAAAACAATTATTATTTAAAACTCATATAACATGCTCTTACAAATCCATTGTTTTTCTAAAACAACATGAGATAGCCTAGTGAAATAAATTAGGAAGGGATGATCTATAAAGAATAGTAAAGGAATAATAAAAGTATAACATGATTGATGTAATTAATTATTTTCAATAGTTATATAAAAAAGACATAAAATGGGTTTGAATTATAAACATGAATATTGAAGCATGATATAAGATGACAACATGAACGTGACATGGAACTATGGAAACAAAAAAAATGACATAAACATAATCCAAGGATAATTTAGAAAACAACATCACATGGTGGAAAATGTTCTATAATGGATTAGGTTAATATTTTAATATTATACATAATGTATCATGTGACAAAAAAATACACAATGCATTGGAGGGCTATATAATTCTAAGCCCACCTGTCACTTTCATAGCATGTACATGCATAAGTGTTTCAAATAGATCATACAAAATTAGGATGTATTTCATAACTTTTATTCTTATGATCATGGTGTGTTGATTAAATGAATTTAAGACCCTATTAAATGATGGATAGTTCTAACTTGGTGAATACCCTTGAGTTGAAATGGTGACAGGTATTCACTACACAACTATTGGTCATGAAAAATCATTTGATAAATTCAGTTACATAATGTGGTTACATAAGGATTCATGAAAGGTTTTAATGATAGTATAAGGTGGTATATAATTACATTTACATCTTAATGATAGTAAGTGGGATTATTAAAACATATTAAAAAAATGAAAAATTGGGAATCAAAATTTATAATATAAAGAAGGTGCTTGAATAAATTGGATAAGTAGATGATACCTTACCCTAATAGGGAACTTCTAAATGCCAGGGTGGGACTTCATAATAGAATTAGGGAACCTTATTAGGGATCTAGAGTGGTATGGGTGGAGTAAATTCTTACTCCCATTATTTTTATTGAATAGTTGTGGGAGGGTTGGGTGGGTTTATATATAAAAATAGAAGATAATTCTTATTAATTTCCAAACATAGGTTTTTGAATTTATATAATAATGTAATCAAAACCAAAAACCATCCTATGGTTTTTGAAAAAGTTGTATAAAAAATAGGCGTGTCTTTCATTATTTTATAATAATACGTACCTAAATCATTAAAATATCACCCATGGTAATGTGTAAGTGAGTCATTATAATAATGAATTGATTTTAATACAATAAAATATAATATAGGTTTTAAAAGATTCATTAAGTGTCTATAAATTTAATAAAATAAACTTCAATGCACATTATTTTAAAGTAGAAAAATTATTTTAATTATAAATACCCTTTAAAGTATTTATTACATAATTTTTGGGATTTTATGATATTTGAATACATACTATATAATTTTACCATATTTAATTTTTACCCCAAAGATCATCTATCTCATAAAATTGTGAAAAAATCACCATTGGATAAATTTCATGTAATGATTCAAAAAATAGAAATTATTTTATTAAAACAATTCTCTAAATATGAAAATTTACACTTTTAAATAAAAAATATCCATTTATTTAATTTTTTTTACAATAATAGATTTATGACCCTTATAAAAATTACATTTGACATCACAAAATTATATTATATTTTATATTTAATAAATTTCATTTAGTAATAACGTTTTATTAAAATATATTTTATTTCAAAAACTCATGAATTAAATCAAATTAGTGTCTTGATTGGAACTATATATTTTCTAAAAAAATAATTTGTGTTTCTTCGTATTAAAATATATTTCCTTTAAAACATATGGTTTAATAATTAAAATGTAATAACAGATAAATATAATCATTATTTTATTGAAAATAAAGTTATAAAAATTCATAATTTTAGTGTTTAGATACATTTTCTTTTAGTTGTAAAGTGAATTCCATAATGGTAAGGTGTGTGATTGTGATATTTTCTTTTGGTGGTTCGATGAATGTGGTTTGGGTCGTGATCTTGATGAGACTAAAATTCTCCAATAAATGGTTTAAATATTATTTTAGTTGTTAAATATAATATTGGTTTTTGTTAAGGGAACATCCCAATGATTTTATCACCCTTATAGTCTCTAATAAATGGGATTTTAAAGGTAAAATCCTACTTTTCGAGGCCATCACTTCACTTTTCTATTTTAATTGGATTTATAATAACCATTAATATATAATAATCATAATTTCACTATAAAATGGGTATATTATCAATATATATGATGTGTAAAGTTATTTTAAATCTTATAGAATATGACATATAATGTTTGAAAATAACTAAAGTAGTACATGGGTTTTCTATAATTTCATTATTTAATAAGGAATTTATTCATTTAAAAAATGAACTTAATTTATAAAACTTTGAGATGTTACATTCCACCATCTTCATTAATTTACTCATGGAAATTTTAATTTTATATATTAAAATAAATGATGTTATTTTTTCGTCACCTCTTCCATTACCTATATCGCTTCCTCAAACATGTAGTTTGGCTATAACTCTTTGACAAGGTGAGTTTTCTCACTTCATGGAAATTTTTCTCTATGATCTAATATCTTCACCATCTTCTCCTAATAAGAAATATAATTCTCCAATGGTACCACCTCTATATTGAGTACATTTGAGTGGTTTTGTATGTACTTCCTTAAGAGGGATACATGGAAAACATCATATACTTGAGATAGGTTTGGGGGAGTTCTAGTCAATATGCCCCCACTCTGATGCAATAAAGGATCCTTATGGGGACAATATATCTTGTACTATGGTTTCCCTTCTTCACAAACCTAATTAATTTCTTATGTGGTGATATAAGAAGGAATCCCTTATCTCCAACCTCAAACATCAAGTCTCATGACGATTTTCAACATAACGTTTTTGTTAACTTATTGATGATTTCATGTTATACTGAATGGTTTGAACCATATCAGTCATTTTATGAATAAGATCAGGTCCCAGCAGATTCCACTCTCCAACTTTATCCCAATATGTCATATTTTACCCCTCTTTCTATACAATTCCTCATAAGCTTCCATTTGAATGCTAGAATTGAATTTTTTTATATGATAACTCAACTTGGAAAAGGTGTCCCTCAAAAAATTCTTAGGAATCCATTAAATAACATCTCAATGTATCTTCTAGAGTTTGAATGATTATTTTAGACTAAAAACCCTTTTTAGGGTGATAAAAAGTGATAAAGCTTAGTTATATATCAAATTATTATTGAATTATTATCCAAAACCTCATAGGAAACCATGAATCTTGATCAGATAAAATATAGATTGGAACTACATGTATTCATACAATATACCTTATACATATCTTTGTTAGTAGGTAAAGAGATAAATCTTTTTTAATAAAAATTAAATGTTCCAAATTTTTAAGGAAATTAACTACCACCCAGATAGATTTATTCCCTTTAGTGGTCCTGGGGAGTCCTACGATAAAATAAATTATTATTCTTTACCATTCTATATTAGTAGGAGAAATGATGTCATCATACCCTTATAATTTTTTCATTCATCCTTGAATTATTGGACTACAAATAATAATAATAAAAATTCTATTATATCACCCTTCAAGTTATCCCACTGGATGTTTTTCATTAAATTTAAATACATATTAGTGATTCCTAGATGGATAGAGAAGGATGAGATGTGTGAATAATCTAAAATATCCCACTTCAGTTTTCGTTTTTATAAGACACATATCCTGGTTCCAAACTTTGTAAGTCCTTTCTTATCAGTGTTTTACTCTAGAATATTCACTACCTTTTTCTACAAAACATCCTCATTTTCATAGGACTATATGATCCACTCTTGAATTGATTGTCGAGGGGTTATTTAAGAAAAGTAAGATGAAGAACCTTTTATTATTCCCATTTTATCATCTTTATAGATAAGAATATTGGATCCCTTACTATCCTCATCATGGATAATGTTGTCAAATCCATTTGACTCAGAGCATCTTCCATTTTGTTTTCCTTTCTAGGATGGAAATGGATTGAACAATCACAATCCTTAATCAACACTAACTACATTTATTGGAACATATTGACCTCCTTTTGTGTGAATATATAATTGAGTATTTTATGATTCCTATATATATTACAATTATCCTAATATATATAAATTTTTTCAAATATTTAATATGAAGATCGTTGAAGTTAATTCTAGATCATGGGTTGGATAGTTCTACTCAAGAATATTTAATTGACAAGAGGAATAGGTTAACAATTTCTCACCTTTCATGAGTACAAAACCTAAATTGTTTTTGGGCACATCACTATAGATCATAAATCCTTCTCCATTGGTGGGTAATGTGAGCACAAATGTAGTTATTATCCTCTAATTCAACTATTTAATGCTCTCTTCACATTCATCTTTCCAGAAAAACATGACACCCTTTAGATTTAACTTGTTTTGTGGGATTCAAAATCATGATAAATTTATCAAAAATCATTTATAGTAACTAGTTAATATATAGAAACTATATATTTCTATTGTATATGTTGTTCTAGGACATCCTTAAATTGTGTTTATTTTTTAATGATCCATAGATATCACTTTTCTAGCGATAACATGCCCCTTGTAGGTTACTTTATCAATCCAAAACTCACATTTTCTCTACTTTTAATATAAAATTTACATTTAAAAAACCTTCATTATAACGTCAATATTATCCTTATGTTCCTACTTTATTTTAGAGTAGATAAAAATACCATCCATAAAGACTACCAAAAATTTATTCATGTAATCCCTAATGACTATATTCATCAGGTACATGTTGATTTTTCTAGCATTAGAAAGTATAAATGAAATCACTTTGAACCCATATTGCTTTTACTTTGTATTAAAAGCAGTCTTGGGGATATCCAACTTCTTCACCTATACTTGGTAATATCCCAACTGAAGATCCACCATGAAGAAGTATTAGGATCTACATATCTAATGAAACAAGTTATAAATATGTGGAATATGACACTTTTTCTTTATCGTTATCTTATTTATCTCATGATAATAAATATAGAGCCGCATAGGCCCATCTTTATTCTTAGAAAAAGACCATTTCACCTCTGGTAATGAAAATATCTTTATAAAAAATTTATCAAGATTATCCTATAATTGTTTCTTTAGATCCTAAAGTTAATAAATGACCATTATATATATATTTGTGGACATTTTAAAATATTAAAGTATAAGTTAAATAGATTACTCGATATCTTAGCTATAAAGAAGACTGAGAAACCTTCTAGAAACACATCAGCAAATTAACTTACAATTGTCATGTAATCCAGGATGATATTTTCTTTTATCTCAATAATTTTAGCTATATACAATTACTCATATAGAAATAAAATCCATGCTTTAGATGATGATACCAAATGATTTTCACCATTATCCTTTCACTTGTATAGAGTTAAAGGGTGATTTTCAATAAATAGGGTGATTTCCTTCTCCCTAAAATTCATTTCATCTCAATACAAAGAAATACAATACATGCCTATATTAAAATAAAATTATAAAAATTTTATTATAAAAAGGTTTTCAAGGATATTCAAACAAAAAATTTGGAAAGGGTATGGGTTATATGATTCAGATGCAACAATTGAACAATCTACCATCTTCATCGATAACTTGACTTCCATGTTTTGAGGTGATGTTTAAATTGTTCTACTAAACTTATGTGATATGAATTAATAAATAGAAAAGGAATAAAAGAGTCATTTTATATAATTAAATGAATAACCAGTGTAGCTATGTCAACTTTGTTCCCAAGACCCCCCTCAGTAGATGTGATAGTATAAGCTCACCTTTGTTCATTAAGATTAAGAGGTTATTGGCCTTAGTTATCATTGAAAACCCCTGGATTAATGCATTGATTCACATAGTGTCATAATTCTTTGAAATTCAACTAATGAAAAATTAGATATGGGTTAAAATGAGAGTTTCTTTATTCCATCACATTAGTGGGTTTCTACGATCAGTAATTTCTAACTACATTCTATTCCATCCTGCACTTAAATCTTTTTATTTCCCCTTTCATAAGTTTATAAGATTATTCTTCCCACACTTCTGACAAGTGGGATGTTTCACATTATTTCCCCAATGAGACCTTTCTATCAGAAAACTATAAATAAAATCCATTATCCACTTATTATCTCCAGACCCATGAGATCCTTTAGATTAACTATTCACTATTTCAACATAGAGGGAACATCATACAAATTTCTGATAGATGTAATAATCCCAAATTACCAAAGATTTTCATAGACTCAGTTGTATCACACAAAATAAGTTTTTTAATTTATGTTCTGAGGATATGGAAAATATTTTTTTTATATTATGAAAGTATTTTATATTTTTCCTTGTATGCAACAATAAATTCATTTTTTTCACAAGGACAATGAAATACATCTCTAATTTATGTTGGATAATGTGAGGGAAATATTTTTCAATTTTTTCCTTGAATTCATTAAACTCCATTACTTTGATCTCCACCCCAAGCTTCATGTCTTTTACCAACATCCATTATTGATCATCTTATCATTCAATATGATAGAAAAGAAGCACGGACTTCCCTTTCTCAAAAAATTGAAGGTAGGAAAATATCATTTCAATGGATTTAATCCATTTTTACATGATTAATGGATTATTATATACACTAAAAGTCCAATTACTTTTGTCATAAAGGTCTCAACTTTAATAAGATATTTATTAGGGGATTCAGTTGTTTCTCCAGATTCAAGTGTTGGTTAAAAACATGAGTTAATTGGGAAAGTATTATCATGAAGTTCCAAAATATTTTTCTTATTAGGTTCGGCATCCCACTTGGGCATCCATCACGTTTCATCTCACATTGGTTAGTGAATCATTTTCTCTTATTTCTAGCCATTTAATAAAAAAGGGGAAATTATAGATAATAATTATTAAACTATTGAATACATGAATGGTAGACCTTGAATATTTAAGAGATAAGTCATATATTCTGTAAACTATGAATCTGTAGGTTTCAATATGTGATCTATAAAATCATAGGGGTCTTTTTTCCATTAATAATGGATTGTAATGAGATTATAAATTTACCAAACAATATCCCATAGGAGTGTCAAAAGACTTGTGTAGATATGATCATTGTCATGCACCAGGTAATGATTTATTCTTGACCAATGCACCCTTCTCAGGGTTATTACCCTTAGGTACAACTACACCTGAGAAAAATTCACATGTATTATCTAGATAGGGATGTATTTTCTTAGAAACCACTTACTCTATAATTTAGAAAAAAATTAGGCATATTTTACTATGTTTATTATTATCACTAAGGCATTCACAAGGGGTTTCAAATCCTAATCCCAAAATAAGGACACTTATCTCGGTTACCAACTATTAAAACCCATGGTTTTATACACATTTATTCATGAATTATTAACTAATGGTACACATAATAAAATACCAGAAGATCAAAAGGCCTAGTTAATTTGATAAATTAGGTATGACATAATAAACTGAACAACTATATAATATTATTTTTTAAAACTTCTTTAACATTATCTTAAAAATCCATTTCTCTTTTAAAATTTCATGGGATTACCTATGAGAATATATAAAAAATTGGTAAGCTACAAACACAGTAAGGGAATAATGTAGTCACAAAATGGTGAAAGTAATAAATATTGGTAAACATGATTATAAATGAGACATAAATGGGGTGAGAATTATAAACATAAATATAGATGCATGATATAATATGATAATAAGAAGGAAATAAAATAATTTACTAAGAATATAAAACATGGAATAATTATAAGTCATGGAGATCTACCAAGAAAACATTACATGATTGAAAGAGTACCATCATAAATTAGGCTCACTCACTAATACCATACATTATGTATATTAACACAGAAAAATTACCCAATTAATTAGAGTGATATATTATTCTTAGACCAACCATCACATTCATAACATGTACATGCATAAGTGTGCCACATAGATCATACAACATAAGGATATATTTGATCACTTTAAATACCATGAATAAGTAGTATGGATTACACGAAAGGAATTCCACAATAAAATATAGGTAGGTACAAATAGGTTAATACCCTTAAGTTGTAATGGGTATGAGTATTCACAACAGAACTATTTGGCCTGAAAAGTTACATAATAATTTCAGCAGTATAATATGGGTATATAATGATTCATAGATGGATTTAATTAGAGATAAAGGGGTCTGTAATCAAATTTAAATCACAAGTAAAGTATGTGTTATGGATAAAAACATATCCAAACATTAATAATTTGGAGTCAAATGGCATAATATGAAGAAGGTGTTCGAATAAAGAGAAGAAGAATAAGATCACATACCTTGAGAGGAAAATTATAAAAGATTTAGAGGAGCTTCTTAAGATAATTACAAAATCATGTGAGGGATCTAAAGTGGTAAAGGAATAATAAAATCACGATTTATGTGTTTTTAGTGAAGAATAACGAGAGGTTGGGTTTTTTATATTTCAAAAGTAAGGAAAATTCATTATTAATTTACAAACATATGTTTTGTATTATATATGAAAAATTAATCCAAAACACAAACCATCCCATTTTTTCCCAAGGATTTTAATAAATAAGAGTGTATTTAATTATTTTATAATTATATTAATGAAAATCACTAAAATAATACCGTTAGTGAAGTATAAGTGAGTCATGATTATATATAATTGATTTTAAAACCTTAAAATATAATATTGGTTTTGAAGGATTCATTAAGGGTTTATAAATTAATCAAATCACATAATGACACATCATTTAAAGGATAAACATACTTTTGGTTAAAGATACTCTTCATTGTATTTATTACATCACTTTACGGAATTTATGATGTTATAATACATACTCTATAATTATAAAGTATATAATTTTTACCCAAAAATTTGGATGTCTTTGAAAGTTATAAAAAATTCATCATTGCATAATCTGAATGTGATGATTTCAAAAATAATAATTTTTTCTCAAAAAATAAATTCTATAAATATGAGAATATATATATATATTTTAAAAATACCTATTTATGGAAAAATATTGGGGTTTTTTGACAATAATAGTTTTCTGACCCATAAAAAAATTAAATTTAACTTTATATAATTATATTATCATTTATATTTAATAAATATTATTTAATAATAATATTTTATAAAAATATATTTTATTTCAAAATTCTTTAATTCACTAACATGTGTATCTTGACAAAAACTAGATATTTCCCAAAAACAGAATGTTTAGTTCATCATATCAAACTTTAATTTTTACAAAAAATAATTTAAAATCATTATAAATTAATAAAATATAATAATAGTCATTGTTTTATTAAAAATAAAAATATAAATTCATACCGTGAGGTTTTAAATACATAGATCATTATTACAATAGAAAATTATCTATGGTTAAGGTGTGTGATGGTGAGATTTTCATAGGGTGGTTTAGTAAATATGGTTTAATCCATGATCTCAATGAGCATAAAATTCACCCATGAATAATTTTTATTTTAATTTAGTTGTTGAATCTTGTATTGGTCTTGGTCATGGGAAAATCCTAGTCATGTTATCTCCCTTGGAAGATCTGATAAATGGGATTCATGTGGTATGATCCTACTATTCTAAGCCATCAATTATTTTTTTCTATATTAGTTTGATCTATCATAACCCTCAATATATAATAATCACAATGATAAATATACAATTTTTATATTATAAATGGTTATGATGTGTAAAAATAATTTAAATATGATAGTATATAACTAAAAATGGTACAAAATAACCAAATTAGTGAAATTGTTTTCTATATTTTCATTATTTAATAAGGTATTTTCTTAATTTTAAAATATAATTCCATTTATAATGATTTTTATTTCTATATATCTAGTTTGGATCACCCAGATCTAGGTTCCTTTCCTAATCTATATAATGCATTCTTCAATCTACACACCATGATTACATCATTATTAATCATTAACCCTTTAATTTTCTCAATTAATACATATTCATAAATAGATTTATTTAAAAATATAATTATTTAAATATATTTGAAAAAACTTATAGTGTCAGTGAGCTAAAATATCCCCAAGATTTAAATAGTTTTATCTCTTGAAACATTTGAAAAAGTTTTTATAAATTTTACACCTTTTGTCTGAGAATAACCTAGTCTTGTTCCTTGAAATCTCTCTTTTTTATTGCGTTTATTTCTGAACAGTCACTTGGTCCCTATAATATTATTTCTTTTTAGTCTATTATCAAGATCCCAAGTGACATTATTTTAAATTTAATCAATCTCTTCATTCATATAATTTATCCACTCCCTTTACTCAACATTCATTGTAAATAATTTTTGTTCACCATTTTAATCATGAGATATTTCCTTTTAAATTCCTCGTTTTCTTATTATTTACACTAAATATTCCCAATATCAAATAATAATTTTATTTTCAACATTCTTTTTTAATCTCTTAAACTTGTATTTTTTACTTCTGACAATATTCTTATCATTATTGGGATGGTCATAATTAATGTTATCATGATTAAGTTCATGATCATCATTCTTTTCATAGAATATTTTAGAATTCTACATGAAATATTAATTTGATTATTCAATGTCTTCTCAAATTGAATTTCTCAGACAACGTTTATATTTAATTATTTTTATATTGTATAAATAAAAAAATTTATGATTCATTTTTGAAAAGAACTTGCAGCCTTTTCCAATGGGTGAATAACACATTAAAAATCATTCATCATATTTCACATCAAACTTTCCCAAATTGGAATATTTTTCTTCATTAATATGTAAATAAAAAAATTAAGTAATTCTCTATAGTAATTTTTTATATTTGAAATATAAAAAAATTTATATTTTATATAGGCCTCAACATGATTCAACTATATATTGGATTTTCTTCCTTATAATATATATCTAGAATAATATCGAGTGTTTGAATTTTAAAAGCATATCTCTTTCCATTTAAACAAATATTTTATTACTCCTATATGAAACTTGATTATATTGAATATTGTAAGGATCACTATATTGATATATAATACCATTATAGAAGGATAATATTTAAATTTATTTATAATGAAAATACATTTATTACTAGTTATCAATTATTTAAAATAAATTCACACATATTTTTCAACTCCTCCTTGGAATATTCTGAACATCTAAGAAACTACATATTTGAGATTCGTGAACTTCATGTTCGTATTAATGGTGCAATAAAAATTAAAAATGATAGTGTAAGGACCACCTTTGGTAGATTAATTTCACACTGACCCATATAAATAAAACTATATTAGTTTAAGTGGTTTTATGGATTAAATTATCACTCTTCTATAAATTTCATATAAAATTTTACCCTTTTAAAATTATTCAAAAATAAAATCATGCTACCTATTATGTTTTGGTGGGTATACCACCATATCTCTCTTTAACATTTTTCTCAATATCTTTTAACTGATAAATTCATGTTTTGGTGATAAGGTTTCTTTTAAACTTCTACACCTAGATGAAAGGAGTTACTAGGATCAATGATTTGGAATAATTTACCGATTGTTCTTTATCCCTTGGTGAATTTTTTTATATTTTAATGAAAATGATGATATAATATTTTAATCTGAAGATAAATTTATTTCCATCATAAAAAGGTTTATTATGCATAATAAATTGTGTTTGATCCCATAAACAAACAAAGCATATTTAGATTTTAGTTTTGAGCTTGAATCCCATATATAATAATTCGCAATATTTTTAATTTAATTTCATGAACAAATGTAATTTCCCCACTATCTTGTTCTTAAATTTTAATTAATCATTTTTAACTCCTATTTTATGAGAGTAATAGTCATTATCTAGTATCCTTGACTTACTATCCTTGGTTTCTTTGAGATCTTGTTTGAAAATTAAATAATTTTTTTAACTTTTCATTTTATGAACATTATTTAATATTTAAAAAAGATGAAACTATCATAGAAGTGTATTGATTTATTATTTATCATAATGACAATATTATTCACATATTTCAAAAATTTATTTCAAAAAATAAAATTTATTTTGTGTTAATAGGAATGATTAACATTTATTTACATATTTCCTATTCTGAATATTCCTCCTCATATTTATAGTTTTATGTTCATTTCAAACATTATCCCCCAAAATTCATGGATAATCCATATAAGTGACATGTTGTACTAGGAAATCATATTTTCAACCAAATGTTACACCACCCTAATAATAACCTATAAATTTTGGTGTTCCAAAATAGTATGAATTCTATTATCAAAATTGCCATGATTTCTTTTTTACCTTATCTTTTGGATATTACTTATTAGTTTTAGCTCAAATTATATTGTTGTAGAAATAATTTCCTGTTGTATTTTCTTAGAGGATACTCTTATATTATTAGTTTTATAACATGAACTATTAGTAAAAATAGATTCACTATTGAGTTTAGTATGATCATATTTTATCTATATTTTTAGGTGAATATACATTGATGATTTGGTTGATTTCAACTGAACGTTAAAAAAATTATTATAATAATCTCTTATAATAAATAATGTACCTTTAGCTTCAAGACACCTTAACTATACCTTACTTATCTCTTCTTACATTACTTCAAAAAATTTCTCAAAAAATTTCAATATTTTATCTTACGATGGAACATCCAGCTTGAGACTTTTAATATATTTCATGAAACCATCTTCCCTTTTATGAGTTGGATCTTCACATTTTTTTCTCTATCTATAGTATTTTATCCAATTTGTTGAGTTTGGTGTTTTTCAGAAGACATGTTCCATATCTAGATTTCAACATGTGTTCAATGTAGGTTTCTTCACATTATCTATAACTACTTAAGGTTTCATTGAGTTTATCAATGTAATCCTTAATGTCAGCAAAAATTTCATGAAAATATTCCAATGATTAACTACTTGTAGTGGAGTAGTCCTCCTATTATTTTCTCAGTATAATTATTTCTTTTAATATTGGAATTATTTTCTTTCTATCAAAATATATCTTAACATAATTACAACTTATTCCCCATTTCATTCTCCATGGTCATCATCATCAAACTCTATATATTTATTCTTTGAATAATAAATTATAAAATGAACAATTACACTATTTAAAAACTTTATTGAGATTTTAAATTCATACTTACCCTTTCCATTACTATAATAATTTGAGATAAGTTCTATTATTCTCTTAAACTCGTTATCATTTTCATCATCATCTTCATATTCATAAGAGTACTTATCTTTCTCTCTATTGATTTTATGCATTTTCATAACGTGGAATTCCAACTCCTACCTGATATTTTTTAAACAAATAATATTTCATCATTATATAGTTAACAAGAATATTATGTAACTCATCAGGAGATAAGTCATCACTTTCTTCCAAATCAAAATCCTTTTCATCAAATCTGCTAGGAAAATTTATCATTTGTTTCTTTACAATGATTGAGTTTATAGAGTATTATAAAAACCTATTATGTTTTTTAAAATCTCATTCACCCTTATGAAGTAGTCCTAAATTTTTTCAGCATTATCCATTACAATATCTTCAAACTTATATATATATATATATCATATCTTCCATAATCATGACACTCCCATCAAAAATATTTTCATGTTTTTCAAAGACTTTATTACTAATTTTGAGTCTCATTAATTTTTTTAAACTTATTATATACATAATTCATTATAAAACATATTTATTTTTAAAACACATTTATATTTCCATTATCATCAAAATTCATTCGTACATATTTACCAATTACCGAAAAACCAATAGTCGAAGCATCAATGTACTCTATTTCAAGTAAAAAAAGATATAGAATCACCATAATACCCAATATATCACAGTAATTTCCATCAAATTTTGGTAAATTTATAATTTTAATATAATTTAGATGCTCTATAATATCTTTAACAGAGATAGAAACTTTTAGATAAAACCAAGATTCCCTCTAATACCAAATAATGTTTCTACCAATTTTATAAAACACTGAATGGGGGGGGGGGGTTAATCAGTGAAACTATATTAAAAATTAATTATAGAAATTAACATTTGTGAATAATTTTTGTCAAAATAATATCACTATTTAAATATCATCATCACCCATATTCAATGGAAATATAACGTAACACATGGAACAAACAAATTTTTCCAAGGTTCTCACCTAATGTGGGTGACTACATACTTTTCGTGTTTATGTCAAGTATCAGACATAGATTTTATCACTTTTTTACCGAACTGATTAAAATAAGTGAAAATTAATCATCTTTAACTTGATACATCCACTAAGTTGGAATTTATCATTTTTAATCCAACATTAACTTCTAATAGTTTATCTCACTGCAATAATAAAATTGGAGCCCTCTAATTTTTAGAATTTCCACAAGAAAAAACAATGAAATTTCCCTTAATCTATGACGATTCTACACCAAATGTTGATATTCTATAGATATTTAAATATTTATTAATTTATTACATTATTTCATCAAGAAAATCAACTTTTGAAATGTCAATGTCTAAAATAAATTTATTTGGAATACCAATATTTTAAAAAAATCTTTTTTTCTGAACTTATAGAATCTCTACATATTTCTTTTACTCAATGAATATTAAGAATATAATAATAATACTTTCATGGTTTCATTGGAACTTTTATTTATATATAAATACCTCTTTTATACTCGACAATTCATTGAAATAATCTAGGAAAAGAGATTGTATCATGGTCCATCATTTCAATTTCTAGATTTCTAAACCAATCAAACACTTCATTTAAATCTCAATAAAATACTCATTATCACTTATATGAAACTCGGTATTGAATAGGAAATATTATTATTCAACTCTTTTATATCATTATTCAGTCATACCTAAAATATGGATTTAAAAATAACTTATGATTCTTGAAATTATCTTCAAGAGGACTAGTTTAGTATCGTCAAATTTAGTTTTTTAAATTTTTAATCTTTTTTATCTTTTAGCTTTCTCTTATACTTTTTCTTCTAATATTTATTACTTTAATATAATTATCTAAATCATTCCTTATAGTTTTTCTTTTGAACAACTACAATTCTTAAAAATTATTCCCAATACTATTTGAATAGGAAGTCAATAGTTAGAACTTTTAAAACCTTGGGATTAATATAACATATAATTTATTTTTCTTCAAATTCCATGTTTTCCTCCAATACCATATATCATTATGAATTTGATCCTATATCTATCGCTAATTCTTATTATTTTAAACTTCCTTAACATATAGATTAATCAGATTCCATTTTTTCTCTTCATGAATCAAATAATATAGGAAGATTCTTCAATAAAATCATCAACATCCAATTCTTATAAATATAAATCATATAAACTATGATTTATTCAATTTCAATTTTTAGATCATCCCCTTTATTCTTCTATTCATCTTCTAGTATCATATATTATACTATTCTAGACTCAAATATTGCATTCTCAAAATCATTAAGAGGCTTGAAATATTCTAGACTCAACATTTTAGAAAATTATAATGTAGATATCAACTTCTATATTCACACATTCAAACATATGTTGATTCATGATTCACATAAACAATCATGGTATTTTGACATGGATATCATGAATGAATCATCGAAAATATTTCAACTTCTAGGATTTCTATCCAAGATTCATTAAATATTTATAATATTATCATTCATATAGATGTGATATGTTACAAATTTCATAGTCATTAACATCACTAAAATAATCTAATGTGCCTTAAAACATATAGACTCAATCTTTTGCAATTGTTAAACTATTCGAATCATAATCACTTACTTATACTGGTTATTTTCTTGAGGTTCCAGATCAATTTCCAAACCCCCACTAGTGGAATATCAGACTTACAATTATCTTTAAAACTTAATTAAACAAAATATAATGTTTTTAAAATATCAAGATATTCATATACTCATTAATCATGGTTCTTATTTGATTCATGTAAATTTAAAAAACCCGTACAACTCAAAATAATTATTTATACTTATCAAATATTCTTATTCATTAGTGAAATAAAATAAAAAATAAAGACCACAAAAAATAAAGTTTATTTTTTAATTATCATCCTTGATGAATAATTTTTTAGATTTAAAATTCAATGGGAGAGAAATTATGAAAAATCCATCTTAAAATATTATTATATATGAATTTTGGAATTCAAAAATATTCTTATAAAATGTTACTATTATGGTTTTTTCCAATTCTCTTAATAATATTTTAATTTAAATAATTATTAAATTTATTGGGAGAAATTTCTTTTCTAAATGGAAATAAATGTGTTAAAATATTATAGAATAAATGGTTATGGAAAATAGTTTTTTGAAGTTGATTATCCAATCTAGTTTTTTTATATAGAGCATTTATCAAGTAGACATAGATTTGATTAATTAAAAACTCCAAAATTATTTTAGTTTTTTTATATATTTTTATTAATATTTAAAAGAATAATTTTTTTTAGATCATAGTGACATATATTTTCATTATGTTTTTTACAAAAAATCCAAAGGGGGAGATTGTTGGTCCCTTAGATTATGTGATGTTATATTTTTTATTAATAATAAATGATGTCAATATGTGTTAAGATAAGTGTGTTGGAATAATATTTAATTACCCAAGAAAGGATTACAATATGTTATGGGTCGATGAATGTTGAAGAACACGTTGGATCTTAGATATTGAACTATCCTCAAATTAGATATATATTTAATGTAAACTTTCCATAATTGGGAATATTTTAGATGCTACCTATGATCATATTTCATGGTTATTATTCATATATTTTAGATTGGAAATGGAAATTATTTCACTGTTATTATTTATAGATCATTTAATTCTATCTTAGAAAAACATGGTGATATTGTAAAATATAATAATCTAAAATAATTTTAGGATATAACTACATTTTATATTTATGTACACAATTAGAGATGAAGCCTATTCAAATAAGGAAGATTATGATTCTAGGTTTAATCAGATTGAGGAATATGATGAGTCCCATGGAGAATAGATCTTGAAAAATAATATGTCTCTATGAAGAATCCTGGAATCTAGTTAAAGTGTTACAGAGTTGTTGAAAAGTTGAATGTGATTAAAGAAGAATAAAACACGCATAATATTGGGGAGAACATTGTTATGATATTTATTTTTGAAGATTAATTTTATATTTAAGTTACACCCAAATAATGATGTTTTAGTAAAATTAATTTATAGGTAGAACAAGAGCTCTATTAATTTATTATTAATTTATCACTACAAATAATCTGAATAAATTAATTAAAAGAGGGACTATTTGAGGTAGTTTAATTTTAATTGATTTATTTTTTTAGTTGAACCAAATATGAAAATTTAAATAATTAAACATCATAAGATCTTAAGGATAATTCAAAAAATGGTCAAATATGTTTTCAAAAGTTTTGAATAAATTTTATAATGTTGGAATATGTTACATGTGATTTGTAATTTTAGTTTGTGAGTTTCAATGATTTTTAATGAATCATTAATTTTATTTGATGTTTTTAATTGAATTGACAAGGATGTTGGTATTTAGTGATGAGTTAATAAAGATAATGCTAATTATTTGAGGAATTAATTTTTAGTTTTTCTAAAAATTGTAAAATTATTGGATATATAATAGGAAACTAATTTTATATAATTTTAAAGCTAATGTTTTTAATAATAAATCCATGTAAACACTAGGTTATATAATATTTAATAGCCTAAAATTTTCCAACATGTTATTTTCTATGATTCTGGTGTTGGAGGCGTCGATATAATTTTTGAGGAGGAGAGTGTTGTTGGGGTTTAGATTTCAGTTGGGTGATGTATGTCATAATGTTTTTATGTATTAATTATCCTTAAGAGGAAAATATAACATAGGGGAAGATCTATTGTTGGTGGGAAACATCGCAAGGGTTTGATTCTTGAATCATCATGCCATAGTGGTTAGCATTGTTTTATATGGAGTTTCTTCATGCCGTTGTACATTCCTGTCATGATTTTTAGTCTCAAGGATAAATTCTAGTTGGTTGTACATGGTGCAGATAATCTATTATAGCATGAGGAACTTGAGTCCATGTTTGGTATTTTTATGTTGGGTGATGTCATGTCATTGTGTATGGGTCAAAAAATACCCATATTCAATTAAATAATATTTTGAAGGTTGACAATGTTTAAAAGGGTTATATATAGTGGGATACACTAAATGTTTTACATAGGATCATTAGGGATAATTTTTTCATGGAATGATGATATCATTCCATGTTGTGATGCATTTTTTTCTAGCCTAGGTAAAAATTCAAAATCTTCCAAATGTGTCTTAATTTTGATACAATTTTCCACCTATTTTTGATGAAATCATGATTCTTTAACAAGGAAATGTTATTTAATTAATAATATTTTTATTTATCATCAATGTGAATTGAAAATGAGATTCTTTCATCTTATTAATGAAAATGAGTATTTTTATTATTAATAGGTCAAATGATGTCATATTTAATTTTTCATATATTTTTAGATCTATTTTTATTTAGGTGATACATTATTGGAAATGTTATTTTGGATGTTATTTTAATTTTTTTATATAATTTAAAATTAATTTATCTAACATTCCATGTTTTTTACATCACTTTGAATTTTTGGAACATATTTTAATCTAAACTATGATGTCTATAATTCATTTATTTTATGATTATTGGAAATTTAGAGTCACATAATATAATGTTTTGAAAAAAATTGAAAATTACCTATGATAATAAATGTATAAAATATTTATTGAAAAAATAGTTTATACATACCATATTTCCTCACCAGAAGATGATACATAGCATATTTTGATGGATAAATAGTTCATTCATGAAATGTTTTAGAACTGGAAGTTTGGTTTGAAATTGTTTTTATTAATAAATAGTTCATTCGCAATTGATATTTGAAAAGCATGGTGATTCCTAACATATCATGTATGTATCCTATTTTTTAGTGGAGAGAAATCATATAAAATTTTTGGTGGTTAGAAAAATTCAAAAAAGTGTCCTACATAACACTTGTTCTAAGAGGACTGATACATGGCATAATTCTTCCCATTTCATTGGATATAATATAATTTTCCATTTAAATTTTATAAATTGTATTATAATATTTCCAAATTATGAATATATTCATATATAAGACAATTTCATATGTTTTTATGATATATAACATAGATCGTATTTGTCAATTTTTAAGGGGAAAATGATGTTGTGAAGTATTAAAACACTGTTAAACATCAAAGGTTCCCTAAAAATCATATATATAAAAAAATATAGGAGGAATTTTATCTTAATAAATATATGTGAAGGGGAAGATACTAGAAACCCACTATAATTAATCAAGGAAGTATATTTAATGCTGGAACACACTAGGTTATGTATCTAGGTGATCATTAATTGGATATGATTCTAGGAACACATGGGTAAGTGACATTTTTGGAGGTTATTCTTCTCGAGTCGCCTGAATAAGTAAATAAATAGAGGGGGTTCCATGTAAAGATGAAAGATGTTTTCTAGGGAATTGTTAACTATGAGGTGATGCACTTGGTTATTATTTTTTATTCAAGGTATGGATTTAGACTATAGAATTACAAGATTCACAAGATTTAAACCAACTAAAACTAAAGAAAATTGTTACTTCATTCTATGTGGATGGTGTGGTTTATTAGTTAGTGTTGTAAATAATTTTTCATTTCATCATTAAATATCAGGGGTGAATGAATCCTTTGATGCCTGCCATTATGTATTACATAACACTTATTTGTATTTGTATTTTGAAAACAAAATAATTTTGTTTCTATTCCTTGATGATAATCCTTTACATTTAGAAATAGAGAGATAATTTATGAACTAGTTCTAAGAAGTTAAGCTTTATCAAAAATACTGATTCAAATACCAAGATTATTTTCACCCTCTTATTTCCTCTTAGCTGATAGTGATAGTTATGTGATGGGATATGATGATAAAAACAACTCTTTGAATCTATTAAATACTCTCTTAAATTAATTATTTACCCCAACTATCTCATATTTTACTCAATGATGTTTCATGGGAGAGTTTGTGTGTTTTTTTGATATCAAAAGATTACTTTTTCTTTAGATACATATTTTAGAGAGGTAGTTTGATTTAGTTTTTTTAACCAAATTCGGTAGAACACTTCATGCATTGTAAGACATCATTGCATGGGTATTTATTTCTTATGGTGAGAGTTGTGTTTGATTCAAAACATCACCCATGCATGGAGTGAGGTATTGTATTGATGGAAAAAATCTTTAGTAGATCTATGATATACAATAGGAAAGTAGAACAACCTAGGACTAGTCTCGATTCATGATAACAATCATTTCCATTTATTTAATTTAGTTTCATTTATTAATTTATTTTAGTTAATATCTATAATTTGTTTCATTGTTTCAAATTTTTTGGAATATATATATATATATATATATATATATATATATATATATATATATATATTTGAGTATCCACTATAGTGAGAACATTTCCTCCTTGACATGACTCCATGGATTTCCAGTGTGATATATCCTTGGAGTTTATAAATGAACTTTTTATTGGTTTTATAACAACACTAAATAAAAATCGGTGTCTTTATTAGAGAAGCAAGTTTTTATTAATTATTATTCAAATTTATTTTGACAATAATCATAAATAGTGATAGAATATCATGGTTTTGTATCATATTCACTATTAAAACTAGTTGAAAAACATATTTCCATTTCAATTTTTTTTACTTTCTAACATCTTTTTTTTAACCAAAATTTACTAGTATCATTATAAATAATAGTTTTGAAAATAGTTTTTAAAAAATTAATTTGTAAACATTAACTAAATTTGAATTTATTGTGCGTTTCAATATCATTTTTTTAATAAAACGATGGTTTAGATATATTTCAACATCCATTTTATAGTAAAACCGATGTGGAAAAGTTCACATATAAATTTCAATGTCATTTTTTGGTAAAACCAAGTCATATTATTTTCACATGGAATAATTCAAATATACATTAAATATAACTTTTCTTTAAAAAAAAATAACATAGTTAGTCCAATTATTTTTATTCATCATTAGTTTTGAATAAAAAACTAATATTGAATGTCCAAAGGGAAAAATTCTCTTAGGAATTTCAACGATAATTTTTTCTTAAAATAGAAGTTGTATTTATAATTATCTTGATTCCATTTTGATTTATATAAAAACCAATATGAAATGCTTATTTAAAAAAATAGAATAAATTACAAGCCCCAAAATAATTTGAGAACCTATAAAAAGAAATAGAATAAATAACAGATAAACATAATATATATCAGATAACAATCCTATAAAAACATACGTAATATAAAAACATAAAATAGAAAAATATATTTTATTACTGGTTTTTTAACAATAATAAAAATATAAATACGTGATAATTTAGAATTTAACTATCATTAATTTTAAAACAAACTTATATGATGGTTAAGGTCTTCATTTGTAGTCTTGGGACATTCAAGTCAATTGTTTACCCAAATAAATAATAAAAATAATACATTAATTTTAGAATTATTAATGGATGGGTTTTTGATATATTTTTATATATCTAATAAAATATTTTTTAACAGCAATGTTCTTAAAATTTAAACATATTATGTTGGAATTTAATAGTGAAAAATAGGTATTTATGAAATAATTAATGAGTAAAAAAATGATTATTCTTATCACATTTCCTCTATTCCTCAAAAAATCTAATTTGGAAACATACACTATATTATAATGTAAAACAATGTAACTTTTTTCATATTCAAAATTTATTGATATAATTATTAAGAACAATTTCAACCAAACAAAACAAAAACATAAAACCCCGACCATTGGATATATAATCAAAATAACATAGTATTTTTGAAAATAGAGAATAATATAAATAGATAAGGGGAAAAAGTAGTAATTATGTTTTGATTAATATGTATAAAAAACTATAAGAATTTATTTTGATTATAAATTTAAGGTTACTTTTAATGATATATTAAGCATGAAATTATAAAAAAATTGATTTGAATTTCTGTAATAAAAAAATAGCTTCTAATATATCTAGGCTATCTAGTGAATGATTGGAATTATTTTATAAACATGCATAAAGTTCTTAAAATATTAGAAAACCAGATGTTTCTACTATAATTTTTTTTAAAAAACTTTTATCAGATTTTTGTCATGTCAAATAATGATTCCAATATATCAAACCTAGAAATATAGACACTATGGTTTTGATGAAGTGTTGTATTATTCTTGTTCTAGATTTCACCAAGTCTTATTTGTAACTATTCTATTCAATCAATATATAGTTTTATCAAAAAAATACTGGGAGATAATAGAAACATTTTTAATCATCCGTACAACCATGCACTCTTTCACAACATAAAAAGGTTGAATAGTACATAAGATGACAAAATAGAAACTCAATCCACTAAGAGTCACTATAGGGAACACATTAAAGGAAACATAATCAAATTGGTCTAATTTTAAGTGTATAAGAAATTAATAAATAAAAAATAGTATATAAAAATTTATAAATTATCAAAAATGCAATCTCAAACAAAACATTATTTCCATGTAGTTGACCATTATAACAAGTGTAAAATTTCACCTCAATTTCATGTAATACCTCAACTTCATTTAAGTTTATACTCACAAATATATTTATAGATGAATTTTATGAATCCAATGTTAATATAAAAAAAGTGATAAAAATTTACATGGTAGAACCATGTGATGTAAGTTACTTTTACTATTCATCCATGTCCCATGTTGAGAAATTGTGACAAAATAGTGAAATTATTAAGAAACATAAATGAGAAGTATAAAAACATAAATTTGTATTCAATTTATAATTAGTACAGTATATTGATGATGAGGTGAGATGTTAGAGGAAATGTGATAAGTCTATGATATTCAATGGATGTTGATGGTGCAAATATGTGACCGATTAAAACTAAGGCAATGATGGAATAACCTGCATTCAACTTAGATCTAAATTAGAAAATAATTCAGAATTTATACATAATAGAAAATGAAATTCAACACCTTTAATATGTTATATTATAATAACCTATAGTGATCTTAACTATAAATTATAGAACATAACACTTGATTTTATATATCTCAATGTTTAATGACCCTCCATATTTAAAACTAATTAATTGGACCAAGTATTTATACATTCACAAAATCAGAATATTATTCATGAATAGTATTATTGGAAGTCGTTTATAAACATAATTACATAAAATATCAAGATGAGACTCTGAAATTCTTCATGACACTACATGCAATGTACCATATACCATCAAGACCTTAATATAATAAACAAAATGAAAATTAAATAAGCGAATACATAAAATAGATAGATAAATAAAATAAACATGGAAAAAATGAATCTAAGAAAATGATGAAACATTTGATTTTGAATTCGATGGACGCTACTGATATAAATTGATACATTCCTTAATTGATGTCAAAGTAACTAACTTTTATGACTTTCTAGTTAAAAACATTCCATTTTTACATCTTCAGTCCCTTCAGTTATGTAACCAAAATGAAATATCTGGCGTCTATAACTCAAATATTTCATATTATTGAATTTGAAATCTCCTAAATTCAAAATAGTGAAATAAATTAAAGGATGCATAGAAAATAGAATTTATAAGAATAAAATTTTCAATACTCCAATAAAAAAATATAAAAATCATATGCTAATAAATATAAATAGTTTTATCGCAAAATGATTTTAATAGAAAATATCCTCCAATAATTTAAATAGAAGAAAATTTGTAAATATACAGAGTAAAAAATGATATTTACTATAAGTTGATTATAATATTAATCAAATATATTAACATGAATACAACGTGAAATGTAATTTTTGAAAGGTAAGTACAAGTAAAAAAACTATAGATCCAAAAATAATATCAGAAATTTGAAACTATGGAAGAAAATAAAACGGTCCATGGAGGATATAATTTAAGTTTTCTATGAAATGGCATGAGTGATGCCATTTAAAACATGAAAATTATCTATAGATGGGTATAATATTCTTGGTTCATAGATTCCTATAGATCAAAGGAAAGAAATGAAACAATATTCTGTATTAAAATCCAAAAAATTTAATATGAGAGAAAAATAAATAAACTTAATACTACATCACCTTAGAATGTTTCATCATTTAAAAACAGTTTGATTCTTTAATTTCCTACTCATATCCATGAATCATATAAGTATTTTATAATTTTAATGGTATTATAAATCCATAATTATTTATATAAAAGATAAAAACTCTATAAAAAATAGAATATACCAACATAAAGCATAAATAGTTTTCTAAAAATTCATTTTCTAAATTTTAATTAAAAGAGACTTATATGATTTATATTTCTAAATTAATAGATTATGTTGTGTTTTAATTGTTTTATAAATGCAAAAAACATTGTACAGTATAGAAAAACCCTTAAAAACAAATAGAATATATTAACTTAAAGAAAAAAATTGTTTTAATACCCATTTTTTGAACTCTAATTAAAAGAGACATACCTGATGTATGATTTTAAATTAAAGTCTTGTGTAGTGCGTCAATTATATTTTAAATCCATAACACCTTATATCATAGAGAAAAATGCTATAAAAATTTACATAATATACCAACTTAAAGTAGAAAATGATTGTTTAAATACTCTTTTTTAACATCAATTATAAGATACATACTTTAAAATTTAAATTTTAGTTCTATATAACAACTAATTTGTCAAGAAACTTAGAATACGGGTTCAATATTCATTTTTATACAAGTTGATATCATTGAAAACCTAATATAATAATGAATTATTGAATATTAAAAAATAGAAAAAAAAATTTGAAGACAAAAAATAATCAACATAACTAAAATTATCAAATTCATTCATTATAATAGTTGTGATTAATGCAAACATGAATTTAAAACATAAAAACCACATTCCACAAATCCTTTTTAATGATGAAATTAAGGATATAAAACACTAAATTCAAAATAAAACAAGAAAAAAAATATATAATAAAAAAAATATTATCTAATTTAATATATATTTACCATTTATTTCATGTATTAGATTTTATTTTGATCTTTTATTGACAAGTGATATTTTTTAATATTTTTCCATGAACTATATTTTTATATATCAACTAAAAAATATGCATAAAAATAATAATTAAAATTACACTTAAAAAACAATACTTGTTTAATATTATGCTAAAACTATTATAAAGACCACCTAATAAATAGAAAATAGAATATAATGTGCATTCATTTGGAAAGGATACTTATAACATCCAATGGCCACAATAATATAAAAAGTTCAGAGTTAATGAAATTTTAATGAATATTAGTTCATAATAATCTTAGTCTTGTTTCCCATAAAGGAATAGAAAAAACAATCACCCAATCTATTTATTTTTTAATCTATCACATATATATGTAACACATGAATGTTTATTTATTTATTAAACATATGATGAAATGTATTTTTGATCTATAAGACTATAAATGCCAGTGGTCTCATTTTTGAATGAAATGCATGTATAGATACCTAATAAATTAAGTAATATATTAATTTACATGATGTTATCCTTATTTAAACAATGAAAAATTAAAACATAAATTTACTTACATATAATATAATAAAATCATGCTGAGATCATAAAAAATAAAAATATTCATGACATATTTTTGAAAATTCTTAATAGATATTCCCTTCCACATGCATCATCTATCATCCAATACATAGAAATATTATCCCAAGAATAAGAGACTTGGGATAATGTATGTAACCCATTAGAAATATAAAAATTATATGAAATTATTGGTTCCTAAGAATTTTCGTTAATATGTAAAAATTATTTTGATTTTATGTACTCCTATATAAAATAAATATTACAAAACGTTATAAGAAATTCTAAATCAAATTTATATAATATTTAAAAAAAATTAATACCTCATATGTCATATTATGAAGAAGTATATATATCTTATGTAAATAAATGACCCTTAAAATCTCTTAATCTGGTAACCTTATTTGTTGCAAATGTTAGTAGAATATTTGGATCAATAATATCATATAATGTTATTATTACCTGACCCAATAACAGAGGCTGATTATGTATACAATCCCCCAAAATATGTATGAATCTATATGATATAATACATATATTTGGATCCCTATCAAAAAACTCATAGTATAATGTTGGGTCTAAACGAGGAGATGGAGGATCTAAGTAAAAATTTTGTATAGGTTGTGCAAGATGAACATGCTATGATTATAGAACTATTATTCAAACATACCTAGTAAAAATGATTATATTTTACTTTACACATATTTTTTAGGTCTTTTAGATCATCTTGTAAGGAATCAATTTTTGGGCCTTTTGATTTTTTACTATGATGTCCAAAGATATTCAAAATATCGACACTTTCCTTTTATCATATAATAATGACAATGAGTTTAGTATTTCATAAATAAGTGGCTCAAATATTCATCGTACCCTCAATGATAACAGTAACCTACATATCTTTCTACTGAAGGTCCTCATATAATAATAAATTAAAATGGTATATTAGTGTTTTCAATTTAAATAATAAAAAAATTCAATGAAAATATTAATTAATTTCTTATAATTCTAACTACTACTCCTTATATTTCTCAATAAGATACTTTTCATTTTTTTAATTCTTGATAATTTCTATTTTTATGCTGAGTGGGGAGAGATGGATGACTAATCTAAACCTCTTTTAAACAACCACTTGATTTTTCTATTAATGCATATTTTTTTTCAATCATTTTCTCCTTTAATAAATTGTACCCTCTATGTGATAAAGTATGAGGGTATATATTTTTCACCTATATGTCTTGGTGAGATCATTGAGAGGTCTATTATATAAAAATAACCCAATATGTAATTAGGTATTATATAAGAAATTTTACAATATACAATAATTATCATGCAAAAAATGGTTTATCATGTCGGCCAATGTAAAATTTAGTCCATGTATCTGTATATAAATATCCATACTTGAGGCATGGGTTTTCATTCTATAATGGAACAAAAAATTAATTATTTTTCAAATTTCTTTTAAAACATATTCTTTGAACTACTATTAAAGGTAGATATATTTTCTTAATTCATTTGGATTATTGAAAGTTTAATTTCAACTACAATTGAATACATTAAATATTAGTTATATATAATATATAATATATAATATTTGAATAATGACTTAAAATAAAGTGATATATTTTACCACTACAAACTCCTACAACTACTCTTTTGCTATATTTTTGAATGACTTCTATTCAGGATATAAAATGCTAATCCTATAACATCTCTGAATGATGATATAACTCAAAAAATACATTGCATTTCATCCAGTTGGGTTGTTATTATCATCAAAATTATTATATATTCAACGGTATCCATGAGAAAGGGAATGTTTTAATAATCATTTAATATTAATTCCACCCATTTTAGAAATAATTTTATCTGGGGAAGAGGATGAAGACTCAGTCGTAGGTGGTGCACTAGAAGTCCTATAAAAATTTTCTCTAAGTTAAACATTTAATTTCAATAAATAATTTTATTGTTGAATAATTCATAAAATGAAAAAATAGATATATACCTCAGTAAATGCGCTTCTCCCACTATGGGTATCATTGAAATAGGGCAATGTATTGATATTATATGTACCTTAATATTACTAGAAAAGTGAATATTTTAAAACAATGATTATAAAAATATGTAATTAAAAAAATATTTTCATACACGTGTAAGTTTAAAAAAAATAATGATGTGAGTATTATTAACCAAAAAATAAGAAAGTTAAGTTATTAAATAAAAAAATTAATTCTAAAATGATAGAAATGATCATAATTTATAAAATAAATATCATAGTTAAAAAAATAGTTTTTATATGTATAAATTTAGCCAAGACATAATGATATAAGTCAGGTTTTCAATCAAATTATTTTTAACCATAACTATTTTATATAAAATTAAAAATTAAAAATATATAAATAATCAATATATATTGCATTAAAAAGTCAAATTAAACAAAAATTAAGTTTTTACACATGTTACTTTCTGAAAATAAATAAAATATAGATATTTAACAGAATAATTAGGATATTAATTTAGTAACTTTTATCATATAGAAATCACATAATAGATGAATAAAACTCACATAAATCCATAGCATCATCATCATCCTTATCAACCTAATGAACTCGTTTCCATTTTAAAATTATGGAACACTATTTATTTTATGGATGAATAAAATAAAATATTTCCATTGAATGTGTTTCCATGATAAAACATTCATATTTTCAACTAAATCCTTTTGAATCAACCTGTGTAAACTGAAAATAATCATTTTTAACACCACTATTACTATCAAACTCGTTATAATTAAACACTATTATTTTAAATTTTTTATAATAAATTTCCCATATAACTTTAAAAACTCCTAAAAATTATATTGATGAAGAAATTAGTTTTTTATCTTTTTCACTTAAAAAATAATGTGCTTCAATGATTACCATTACCCCGCTATTTTGAATATTTCTCATTCCATCCTGATTTTGTGTGTGTAAAATATGTACCTATTAATATAAAAACAAGATTATATGATCATATTTAGAGAAGGTCCCTTCTATAAAAATTTCAATGTTTTTTAATATATATATATACCTATGTTTAATTTATCTTTAAAAAATGAATCAAATGTATTTTTATGAACAATCATCAACCACTTATCATTTATTTTCCGATGTCATACCATTAATTTAGCAATAAGTGATGATATATATTTTTTAAACTCATCAAGGTTATTTAAAATGTATAAATGTACCTGCATCACTTGATCACATGGAATAAAATTTGTCTTCAAGCGTAAAATCCCTCAACCATCACTATCACCATTCAAATTTCATGATATAGGTATGCCAATATACTCTACTTTATACAATTAATCATTAGAAAATCAATCACCTCTTCTTATACATATCATTGAAAAATATAGTCTTCCAGTCAATGGGAATATTTAATATATCATTTAAAAATTTTCATACGATTTTCAAAAGGAAACATCCAAAATAAGTAAATATCCCCAAATATTCTTATCTCACACACCAAACAAATAACCAGATGAACTATTATATCAAAAAAGTTGGTTGGAAAAAATTTTCTAGTTGAAAAAGATTGAGTTTACCTTCATTATCCAATATATTTAACAAATCTTGATCAAAAACATTGTAACAAATGTATTTGAAAAAAATTATAATTTTATTATAGTATTTATGATAGATATAAACAATATACTATGAGGTGTGATAGTTTCTAGTTGTTTAATAAATATATAGAGCTCATGAGATTTCATACTTATTAATTTATAATCCTTAATGGAATAAAATAAATCTCATTTGAATAATATCAAATGGGTACATTAATAACATGAAAAAATTTAAAAAGATTCATCTTCTCACTCTTGATTAATGTGTGACAAGATAAAGGAAAATATGTTATATTTATTTTACTATTAAGAGCTAACTCCAAACAGATTCCCATGGATATCATGTCCAATTTGGAATTCAATCCAAATTTTGGATTTCCTTTTATATCAAACAATTTTCCCACAAAACTATGACATATGTTTTTTCCAACATGCATAACATCAATTTTATTATTTATCTATAAAATTCTCCACTAAGGTTGTTGAATAAGATAAAATATTTCTTAATGATATTTTTTGAAGAGAAAAACTTTCTTTCATTACAAATGTGGAATAAATATTTTTTACCTTGTCAAAAAAATCACTAGCTGAAAATGGTTATAGGGGAGAATATATTCTAATAAACTCTTAAATGTTTTTTTCAGTCTAGGATAAGAATGATTAATTATAAAAAATTTTCAATGTCCCATCTAAAATGTTTTTCTTCCATTATGTAATTGATTATATGAAGTCCCTTTTCCACATATTATATTTTATTAATGTCCCTTATAACTGTATCCTGATATGTTTCCTTATATAGGAAAGTGATTTACAAGGAACATTATCATATTAAACAAAAGAAAATACTCATTCTTTTATGAATAAAAAATTATAATCCCTATCCCCTGTAGAAGTTTTAAATCATTAATAAATGAATAAAGATACACATCAATATCATTTCCTATATATTTGGTCCCAAAATCATTAATCTCATAATAAAGTATTTTTTTCATAATATATATCTTTGGGGACTAGATATAAACAACTAATAAAATAGGATATTAACTATGTTGGACAATGAGGCTCAGATATGGATTTATTTTATTTGTGTATGTTCCCATTACGTGACATCTAACTTCACTTCCAAAATCATGATTATTTTTATCAAATATCATATACCATGGTGAATTGGTTGGGTGACATAAGTTACTATCATAGATGTTCTCATTGTTTTCCATATTAACCTGTAATAACCATTTTAACTTTCAAATAGATTTTTAAAATGAAGAATTATTGGAAGGTAACAAATTTATTTAAAAATAGGTTTAATTTTGCTACCTCAAAATGAATCATAGTTGATTTTTTCATTTATCTTGTATCACGATGTCCCACATTTAGTATATTTTGATAAAAATTCATAACATTTACTATGAAAAACATAATAATTGAGGAAATCATGTATCATTTTATACCCCAATCCCATCGAGAACAATATTTATTACCTTATAATTAGAATATGGAATCCCATTTCATTTTGGATGTAGCATTTTTTAAATTTTAATAAATTCATAAAAACTTTTATCACTTCACCTATTTCTTGATTTCAAGTTAAATAATCATATAATTATGGATAATACATTAAATTTAGTAAAACTTGAAAAGAATTGTTTCTCAGAATCATTGAACAATTATTTAATATTTGGTGTTTTCTCGATGGGTTTAATTCCTACACCATGAATTAATTCTTCAATACAATCCTCTGTCTCATTAATAATATCTTCATCAATAGTATATGTCGAATCTTTTATTCTTTCTCCATGATAGTGTCAGAACCATGGTCATCTATGCATGAATTGGCGTATGGTTTGTGTTTGTTGTCAATCCTCAAAGGAAGTTCAGAATGTGTGCCAGCAAAGTGCTCATATAGGTCAAGAAGATAACTATATTGATGGTGGCATTGTTTTCCAGTGTTTACCAAATTTCTAGACATCAAAATTGTTAAAAGGGGAAAACAATGTTTTTGGGAAAGGGACTTTCACGCAGGATATGTGTCGTGCAAGTGACTTGCGCACCGAGAAAGGACTTGCACGCCGGTTCCTAAGAGGATTGGAAAATTGCGCGCCTATTTTTCTTCATGATCAGAACTTAAAAATATTGAAAAGGAAATAGGGTCGTGCAAGTATTGGTTTGGTCGCGCATGTGAGTAGCGCGACATAGGCTTGGGTGGTTGGATTTGTGTGCAAGAACTTGCGCGCTGAGAGGAGGCTTGCGCGCCACCGCGCAAGTTGTCTAGTTTGCCTATAAATAGAGGACCACCCCTCCTCATTTAGTACGAAGTTAAAGACAAATATTTTTTCTCGAGATCCGATCGTGCAAGTGTGGGAGCCGCACAAGTGGTAGTTTGGTCGTGCAAGTAGAGGTTGCGCACCGGTTGTTGGCTACGCGCCCAAGGTGGTTTGGAATAAAAGACGGTGAGTCGTGCAAGTTTGGGGTTGAAGAAGGCAGTGTCGCGCAAGTGGGTTGGTGACACTTGCATGCCGAATTTGTGCTGTACAACTGACTTGTGCACCCGGCTTGGAGAAGCACTCCAGGTGAGGTTGAAGTATGCCGGTCTTTTGGAGCTTCACGAAAGATGGAAGATTTCCCGATACCTTCGGTGCAAAGTGAGTTTAGTCTGCTGGAGAGAGTTGGACTTCAACAGATCATCTACATACAAAAACAGATGCCTTCGTTTACAACGATGAAGTTACCTTCATGTCTATAAACTGAGTGGGACTTCACCAAAGGTAGTGAGCCAGGGGGAGTCAACGGGAGTGACTCGAGGGATGCAGTGAGCTATCCCGGAACTTTTATAAAGGCAGTGAGCCTGGGACAGAGTGACTGTGCCCAAAACATTGTAATCCACATCTAGTGAAGTTTAGTGGTATTTGGTACGATCGAAAACCTGTCGGTGTATGCTTTTTAGACATAGCCCTTAGTGGTGAACCAAGTAAAAAGTGTTGTGTCATCTCTCTGCAAGTGAATGTTTGCTTTCTGATCATTTTCATCATACAAGTTTAACAAGTTCCTACCAACGTGGGAACAAGATCCATCACATTAAAAGAAAAAGTGTTCACCATGATTCACCCCTCTCCTCTTAGGGTGTCCTAGGTTCCTACAAGTGGTATCAGAGGGTAAAGGTTGCTGGTGTTGAATCTGTCCTTTGTCGTTATGGAGAATACAGTCAATGTCAGGGGAGTCCCTCTCTTCTATGGAATTAATTTCCATATTTGGAAGAAAATAATGAGATCTCATATAATATCCCTTGGAATAGAAGTTCTGTTATCCACTGTGCAAGGTATTAATGTTTTTGATCCAACAGGGCTGGCTATGACTGATGTAGATAGGAAAATTCTTGATGCAGATGCTAAATCAGAAAATGCTCTCACCACAACACTTTCTGATCCGATCTATCTAAAAGTGATGAGTTTTACCTCAGTAAAGTCCATGTGGGATAAAATTGAAAATATTTATAAAGGAGATAACAAAGTGAAGGAGGCGAAACTACAAGTGCTACACAATAGGTTCGATGATCTGAAGATGCATCCTGATGAGAATGCAGACTCCTTCAATCGAATTACTGAAGTGGTTGGATCAATTAGGGGCCTAGGAGAATAAATCAAAGATGTTGAGATTATGAAGAAAAGACTGATAAGACTACCACCCCTGTACAATGCAAAGGTGTCAGCCCTTGAGGAAAGAGATCTTTCCAAAATTTCTTTGGATGATCTGTTGAGTATCTTGGTGGAATATAAAATGAGAGACAAACCAGAAGATTCTACTACATGAGTAAGAAAGGAAATGGTGTTAAAATACATGGATGAACTAAAAATCTCAAAATATATTAGTGGTGAAGATGATGAGGAAAAATAAATTCTTTCTCTCATTGACAAAAAGTTCCATAAGAGAAAAGGTAAATTTAAAGGGAAGTTAACTCTAGCTTGGTTTCGTTGTGGAAAAGTCAAGCACATTGCTTCTCAGTGCTTAAGAAAGATCGATGATGATGATAGGGATGCCAAAAACATTGAGAAGCCTCAGAAAAGGTTTTTCAAGAAAGGAGACTTCAAATATAGAAAGAATGTTCTGAAGAATATTTTTTTCTATGAAGAGGAAGAAGATGATAATAAATTCTATGATGAAGAAGAAACATGATTTAAAACTGGGAAACATGCTTCCATAATGGACACTGTAGAAAAATTAGAAGATACTGGTGGAGAAAATCAGTTAAAAAATAGTGTAGATCCTGAGTTACAACTTATGGATGCTGTTAGAAAGCTTAATATTAAATGTAAGAGTTGCAGTAAGTGAAAATAAATTGTAGAAGAATCAACTGAATATGTTGATCAACTTGAAGCTAAAATTGAATGATTGGAAGAATTGGTGAATGTACAATCTAAAATTCTTGAATGCAATAATGATGTAGTGGATATGAAGCTATGAATTGAAGAGCAGGAAAATGTGATCAATGAACTCACCTCCATACTATAAGAAAAATCCAAGACTGTTGAGGGTCTTGAGGAGGAAGTTGTTACTCTTAGGAGTAAACATGAGACTGAATAAATTTCAAAAGAATCAAGGAAGAAAATACAGTTTGGAAGATTCTCAGATGTGGAATTACTGGAAAGATCCAAGAGTGGTTTATATGGGGTTGGAAAAATATTGAGTGATCAAATACCCGCTGGCATGGGAAAGAGTGGAATTAACTGTGAAGCTGAGACATAAACTGCTAGAAGTAAAGATAGCTAAAAGAAAGACAAGATGAAAGTTAGAAATGCTGAAACATTTCCTGAATTACTGAAAAAGAAACCCTCAATCCAAACTAAAATGAGAACTGAAAATTATCCTCAAACATTCAGAAATTAAAGGCAACACAACTATTATCCCAAGGAAGAAAGTATGAGGATAAATTCAAGTGAAAATACATTTCCTCTCATGAAGTGTCAGTTATGTGGCTATCTGGGCCATACCATGTCATATTGCGAAGAGGAAAGGAGATACTTGAATGGGGAAGATCTGGTACATCAACAAAGGAGGATGACTTCATATCCTCCATTTTATAGAATAAATGGTTTCTATGGATACATTTTTCATTGCTCTAACTTCGGTCATAAGTCTGTTAATTGCAGGTAGAGAAGGGACATGGACACCTCATAACAGAATTCAAGACAAGTCAAATCTCATCGACAAGATAGTGTTTCTCTTTAAAAAAAGTTTTCTCCTCTTTAAGAAGACTTTAAATATAAATAACCAATGTTTATAGATGAGATAATTGAAAGTCCATCTGTGCTCTATACTCATTAAAGGTCTCATGGAAATAAAAGAAGAAAATTGATAAATCCAACCTTGCATAGGTGGCCCTCAAAGCTACAAAAACAACAGTACTTGGATTCTAGATAGCGGTTGTTCATCCCATATGACAGGTAATGTTGGCATGTTAACAAATATCAAAAGTAATTTTGATGGAACGGTTCGATTTGGTAATGATGGAGCTCTGAAAATCAAAGGCAGTAGAAGTACTGAATTATCTAATGGAGAGTTAAAGAAGACTGAAGTCCTTTACATATATGGCCTATGTCATAATCTAATCAGAGTGAGTCAACTCTGTGACTCAGGACATATTGTTACTTTTAATTAGAAAGGTTTCACTATCAAGAGAAAGATAGGAAATTCACTTATCAAGGGATGAAGAAGAGAAGGCAACCTGTATCAGGTTGACAGTAAAGAAAATGTTTGCTACATGACTGTTGATGAAGAAATAAATTTGGGGCACAGGAGACTGTGACACATCAATCAACAAGACATATAGAAAATATCAAAATTGAGTATTGTCATGGACATTCCAAACTTGAAGCGTGAGAATGAAAAATCTTGTGATGCTTGAATTCGTGGAAAGCTGGTCTACAGTTCATATCGGCCAAAGAAGAAAAGGGAAACTTATCTTCTTTATCTAATTCATACAGATGTATGCGGGCTGATAAATGTTTCCAGAACTCATAGAGAAAGGTACTTTGTCCTTTTCATTGATGATTATTGTAGAATGGCATGTGTTATGGTCATTCACATGAAACAACAAGTGCTTGACTACATAAAAACATATCAGCGAATTGCCGAGAATGATACTGGATGAACAATCAAAGTGTTGCGATCTGATAATTGAGGGGAATACATGTCCATTGAGTTTGAGAATTACTTATAAAAACATGGAATAAAGAATGAGGTACCTTCTGTGATAACTCCACAGCAAAATGGAGTTGTTGAGCACCAAAATCGACAGGTCAAAAACACATCCAGGACTGTGCTGATTGAGAGTAGTATCTCTTGCCATTACTGGAAGGAAGCTGTTGAAGCTGTAGTGCACATTCAAAATCGAGCAGGGCTTTATATGGGAGAGACGAAGAAACCATATGAATTGTGACATGGAAGGAAGCCTTGGTTGAAATACTTTCGTGTTTTTGGAAGAAAATGTTTCATTTGGAATAAAGATGTAAATCAAGGGAAGTTTGGTGATAATGCTGATGAAGAAATATTTCTTGGGTATCCAATGAACAGCAAAGCCTATAAGTGTTTCAACCAGCGATTAAGAAGGATTGTGGAAAGCAATGTTGTTAAGATAACTGAAGAGAAAACCACAAATGTTTCAAGGACATCATATAATGATGTGATATAAAGTGAGGAAGAAAGTGAACATGGAGAAAATACAAATACAGAAATAGAGGAAGTTGTACAAAACACTCAGCAGTCACATCATGATGTTGACTCAGAAGAAGAATATGAAGAAGAAACTGTGGGTGGAGAGAATGCAACTAAACCACACAGAGGAAATCGTAGAGCTGAGATTGATCAATCTAACATTATTGGGGACATGAGTTCACCCACTCAAACAAGGAGGATGAGGAATAACACACAATCTGCATTTCTTTCAGTTGTGGATCCATCCTCATTCGAAGAAGCTCTAAAGGATGAATCTTGGGTGAAAGCCATGAATGAAGAGTTAGATCAGATTGATAAGAATTAGACATGGGATCTTGTCCAGAGACCCGAAGGTCACAATGTGATTGGTACAAAATGGATCTTCAAGAACAAGTTTGATGATCATGGAAGTGTTATTAGAAACAAGGATCGACTGGTATGTAAGGGATATTCCTAGATTGAAGGTGTTGATGTTGAAGAAACCTTTGCTTTAGTATCTATACTGGAGTAAACCAGAATTTTCCTTTCCATGGAACTCCAAATAAGATATAATGTATATCAAATAGATGTCAAGACATCATTCATGAATGGTGTACTCGAAGAAGAATTATACATTGAACAACCAGTGGGTTTTGTTCTTGGTACTGATGAAAAAAAGTTCTGAAAACTAAAGAAAGCTCTATATGGTTTGAAGAAAGCACCACAAGAATGGTATTCCTGCCTGGACTCATATCTAAAGAAGCTATAATTAAAAGAGGAAGAGATGATCACAATACATATGTGAAGAACTCTTCAAAAGATCAATTCATGGTTCTCATCAACGTTTATGATATCATATTTGGTGGCAGTAGGCAAAAATCAGTGGGTGAATTTTCCAATCACATGAAATCAGAATTTGAAATTTCTATGGTTGGGGAGCTCACTAATTTCTTGGGGATACAGGTGATTCAAAAGAAGGATTACACAGTCATTTCTCAGAAAAAGTATACAAGAGAGCTGCTGAATATGTTTAATATGCAAGACTCCAAACCAATGTCAACTTCGATTGCAGTTCAAACTAAACATGGAAAGCATGAGGATGGGACCTCTATAGATCCCACCATGTACAGAATGATCATTGGGAACCTACTGTACCTGATAGTGACATGACCAGATATTGTCTTTGCCACATGTCTTGAAGCCCACTTTTAGAGTAATCCAATGGAGGAACATATGGCAGCAGTAAAAATAATCATGAGGTACATCCAAGGTACTAACAATTGTGTCTTATACTTTTCTGCAGGAAGGAATAGTGAATTATCTGCATTTTCAAATGCTGACTGGGCTGGTGATGTAGTGGACAGAAATTCCACCAGTGGTGGAGCATTCTATATTGAGAATAAATGTGATGGCTGGTTGAGAAAGAAACAAGAAAGTACTTCTCTTAGTACAGCTGAAGCTGAGTATATCTCCGCCACAAAGGCATGCACTCAACTGCTTTGGATGAAGCAATAATTAACAGATATTGGTGATGAGGTGAAGCAACCAATGGTGATTTACTGTAATAACAAAAGTGAAATTGATCTTACGAAGAATATAGTACATCATTATTGTACAAAACATATTGAAATCAGGTATCACTTTATCAAAGAGAAAGTTGAAAAAGGCGTGATTAGAATGCATCATGTGGGAACTGATGAGCAAATGGCTGATATCCTCACCAAAACACTGCCAGGGGCTGTGTTTGAGAAGCATCGGTTGACCCTTGGTGTTCAGCCACCTCCCAGGGCATAAGGAGGTTATGAAAATCCCCTACCCCCAGTTATGTTAATGGATGTGAAGCAGGTTTGTGGGGGAGATACTATCTAGGGGGACTATGGTTTGAGCTGAACAATGAACAAATTACCGGTCATGGGTTTTATTGTCAATGGGGGAGAAAGAAATAAATTTAGTCATGTTCTGGCATGTAATGCTTCTATTAATCGATGAGAATTCCAGAATGTAATGCTTTTGTGACACGATGAGAATTCAGTGTCAGTGATAGGATGAGAAGGATGAGAAGGAATACATTGGAAATGTAATGCTTCTTAGGCGTCATTGAGAATTCCAAAACACGGGAACCCAATTCAAGATTCATCTCTTGTTTTCTACACTGAGCATTGCTCACGTATACTTAGAGATTTGGCTGAGTTGATTCTTTCATTTTTGGTTTTCATGTGGATGGTGATCTATTGAATTTATTTTCTAATTACCAACAAACCCAAAGGGAGAGATTGTTGGAACCATGGTCATCTATGCATGAATTGGCGTATGGTTTGTGTTTGTTGTCAATACTCAAAGGAAGTTTTGAATGTGTGCCAGCAAAGTTCTCATATAGGTCAAGTAGATAACTATATTGATGGTGGCACAGTTTTCTAGCGTTTTCCAAATTTCTGGACCACAAAATTGTTAAAATGGGAAAATAGTGTTTTTGGGAAAGGTATTTGCGTGCTGGATATGTGTCGCACAAGTGACTTGCGCACTGATAAAGGAATTGCACACCGGTGCCTAGGAGGATTGGAAACTTGCGCGCCTATTGTTCTTCATGATCAGAACTTCAAAATATGGAAAAGGAAATAGGGTCGTGCAAGTATTGGTTGGGTCACACAAGTGAGTAGCACGACAGAGGCTTGGGTGGTTGGAGTTGCACGCCAGAACTTGCGCACCGAGAGGAGGCTTGCATGCCACCATGTAGGGTGTCCAGTTTTCCTATAAATAAAAGACCACCCCTCCTCATTCAGTATGAAGTTCAGGACTTAGAGTTTTTCTCGAGCTCCCATCGTGCAAGTGTTAGAGCCGCACAAGTGGTAGTTTAGCCGCACAAGTAGAGGCTCTGCGTGGGTTGTTGGATGTGGGCCCAAGGTGGTTTGGGAGTAAAATACAGTGAGTCGCGCAAGTTTGGGGTTGAAAAATGCGGTGTCGTGCAAGTGGGTTGGTTACACTTTCACGCTGAATTTGTGCTACGCAAGTGACTTGCACGCTGGGCTTGGAGAAGCACGCTAGGTGAAGTTGAAGTACTCTGGTCTTTTGGAGCTGCACAAAATCTAGAAGATTGCCCGATACCATCAGTGAAAAGTGAGTTTAGTCTACTGGTGAGAGTTGGACTTCAACTGAGCATCTACATACAATGAGGATGCATTCTTTTGAAATGATGAAGAGACCTTCACGTCTATAAACTGAGTGGGACTTCACCAAAGGCAGTGAGCCAGGGGGAGTCAATGGGAGTGACCCGAGGGACACAGTGAGCTATCCTTGAACTTTTGTAAAGGTATTGAGCTTGGGAAAGAGTGACTGTTCCCAAACCTTTGTAATCCACAACTAGTGAAGTTTAGTGGAATTTGGTACGACCGACAACCTGTAGGCGTATGCTCCTTGGACGTATCCCTTAATGGTGAACCAAGTAATAAGTGTTGTGTCGTCTCTCGACATGTGAATGTTTGCTTTATGATCATTTTCATCATACAGGTTTAACAAGTTCCTACCAACGTGGGAACAAGATCCATCACATTAAAATAAAAAGTGCTCACCCTGATTCACCCCTCCCCTCTCAGGGTGTCCCGGGGTCCTACCAATAGTTCAAATACATATAATTATGGATAAAACCATAAAAATGAGAAGATCCTTAATTTATATTGAATTTAAATTTCACATACTCAAAAACCCCACACATTTATCAAAAATCAAATATTGTTTTTGAATATTTTATTTAGAAAATTACAAAAAAGGATCAACTCCATTTTCATATTCATTAGTGGTTCTTCATTAATTTATCCAATTATGATCCATTTAATACCTAAGTTCACAATATAAAATCTGAATATATTAAAATAAATAAAAATTTAAAAATATATAAAAATAAATAAATGTTAAACATAAAAACATATAATTAAAACAATGAATTATTGATAACTATTTTATCATAAGAAATAATTATTCATAATGATCAAAAAATATTATAAATAATATATATTAATAATTAACAATTAATCATAAAAAAAATATCTTAAAAAATTTATATATACATTATTATCAAAAACAAAAAAGTAACTTAAAAATAGTTATAAATAATTTAATAAACAGAAAAAATATAAAATAACTGACAAAAAATTATCATAACCATAAACTATACATAATTTATCTTATAAAAAATTATCATAAAAAAATTAAACAAAAAAAATAATTTATAAATAATTATCATAATAAAATATTATATGAATAATTATAAGAAAAAATATACAAAAAATAAATTTACCATAACAAATAACTAAACATAAAAACATATAATAACGTAAAAACAATTATCATAAAAAATATACATAATTTATTTTCCAAAATAAAAAATCATACAAATTTTGGAGCTTTAAAGTGAAATTACATGCTGAATTTTGATAAACTCAATCAAATTACATGGAAATAAGGTGAAGACTATATAATTGATGAAAAATGAAGTCAAAAAATAAGTAAAATGATAACAGATGAAAATATTAAATCTCGGTTGTAGGTCAATCATAAGAGCTTAAGGATCATTAAATAAGAATGAAGGATAGAATATTCAAGATAAATAACATTAAAAGTGGATGAAAATCAATTGTATGTGATAATAAATGGTTATGGACGGTCATCGAAGATTTCAGATGCCATATTAAGTTGAGAGTTTATCAATAGAGTGGGTTTTGAGAAAAAAGAAAAATAGGGGTTGGGTTTTTTATATATTATTTAATTAAGTTTCAACATCTATTTAATTGAAAACCAACGTCAAAGGGTTTTTTAAATATGTTTTTTTATTTTTTTGGAAAACTGATGGAAAATATTTTGTATTTTAGTGTAGGTTTTGAGGAAAACCAATGTTAAAAAGTTTTTTGATGACCTTTAACATTGTTTTTCATTAATCCAACATTAATTTTCTTCATTAACTTTTATTGTTTGTTTTTATGAAAAGTAATATTAAAATTAATATCAAAAAGATTTAAATGTCAGTTTTGTAAAAAAATGTATATTAGAATCATCCCTGGTTACATGTAATACATGTTAATAAGAAACCAACATCAAAATACCAATGCCAAATCCTATATTTATAGTAGTTTTAATTACTCAGTATGGTAGAAACAACATGAGATTATGGAAGCTTTAAAATTTTCACTATAAGAAAAAAAAGATAGTGTGGTCCCAATTACATAAAGTGATTTTATTATTAAATGATGTATTAATTTTTCATTAACCATTGATCAGATAAAGAAGGACTAAAATAGTAAGTTAAAACTTCTGAAATAAGTCTTAGATGGTTAATTAAAGTAAGAGTATGTTATAACCACTTTTTAACAAGAACTTTCCATGGGTTTCAAGAAGGAATTTCCTATAAAACATTTAGATAGTCTTTTGGGGGATGAAAAGAGATGGGTCAAATGAATTAAAAGAATATGGAACTACTTTAAAATATTGAATAATTTTTATTAATAATTGAGATGCTTTAATTTTCATTGATATTCCTGGACATATTTCATTTTTTAAATATGTTATGATAGAAAATAAATCTTCTCATTTCCATAGAAGATATTATATCTGAGGTGATTTACATGAGAAAGATGTTGGAGGAGGCTGAATACCTTTCTTAAGTTCTAGAAATACACCCAAGATCACTAATATATAAAATAATCATAGAGTGTAATTTTATCATGGATATTGTTATTTTATAAGAGAGGATATATTTTTATTTTATTTTGAATATATTGAGGATGATCTTGATATTGATTATACCTTTATAGGTTTTCATGAGTCATTTGATCTTTTTCAGCTTCTAGAGAGATAATAAGAGTTTTCAAATTAACCAGTAAAGGAACTTATGGAACTACCAATTTTTATTAGAAATAAAATAATGGGATACACTAAATATAGAATTTCTAATTCAACAACTTAGGAGGAAATCATTAAGGATTATTTGATTATTTATAATATAATGAATAATTTTTTTGAGTCCAAGCCTCCTCACCCTGTTCTATCACACACTTTGGAATACTTAAATGAGATATAACTTAAATATGTAGTGAAGTAACTATCCTATTTTTATTAAGAGGACCTAAAAAATAATTTTAAAGCCAATTCTAGGAATTATTGTTCAATGAAACACACTAAAATAAAATTAATATGATGGATTACACTGTTGGACTGTATAAAAGTAGGACCCCTTAAGGGGATATCCCCTGATTATCTTGTTTTTAATTATGTTCTATTTTTTAATTTGTGTATTATCAATTTAATATTTATTTTATGTTTTATTCATTTAAAATAATGTAATATAATCTTTTCACTTTTTTCAAGATCAAAATCTACTCATTCTCACATGGAACAAACATTTACATTTGGTTTGATTTTTTTTATTTTCAATCTTGTGATTCTTTCATTGTTTTTATTTGTAAGAGAATAAAGAGGGCATGGATTCCAAAATATTATCTATAATTTTCATCCTATTTCCAGTAAAAAAAGTATAATAAGTTATATCCTTTAATAGTAAATATTTTCATTTCTTAAATTATTATTTTACTCTACAATATAAGTGTAGAGGGAAGAGTATTTTTTAATATCTTTGTGCTCTATTTTTTTATAGTCGAATAATTTTCTATCTTGTTGGATCCATAACATACATACATATTTTTCTTTATAATTTAATATTTTTTAGATGTTCAATTAATATAAATTGTGTTCAATATAGAATTGTATTATTTATATGATGAGTTGGTAATCTATATTGTAAATTAGGGGTGTTATGATTTCTTAATTGTATTTTATTTAAACCCATTATTATTAATAATTTAAATATTATTATAAATCTATAAAAATTTCTTTTAATTGTTATATTATTTTATATTTTTTTGGAATTAATTATTAACACGAATATTTTGAATCTTTTTTATGAATTTATTTGTTATTACTATTAAGAAAATGCATGTGCATTAAAATTTCTATTTCTGAAGAGTTTGGAATAATCGGTTACTCCACAGCTTGTCCTCCCTAGTGTTGGTAAATAAATTCAACCTATTGTATATTCTAAAATAAGAGAATAAATAAAAATCCTATTTATTATAACCACTATGGGTTTTCATGTAATATTGAAGCTAATTCTTGGAGTGACATTAATCAAATTTCCATAAAATCAAACTATGGTATAATTTTTTATAAGCATAAACTATTTAATTATTTTATTAATGTGTTTAATATTGTTATATCATGAATTAGACAACAAAATACTATTATTACAAGGAAAATAGGGTAATTAATTTAAATAAATTTTAAAAATTATAGATTCCAATGTTAGGGGGGTTTATATTAAAAATTTTAAACTATTTTTCTCTTTCATTTATAGAATAAAATTTACTTCACATTTTTCCATTTAAAAGTAATTTTTTTAATGTGATGATACATTCTAAAAAATTTGGTAAAATCTTACATTTTTTTGATAGTATTAATATGATTTTTTTTGTAGAATTAATGTTATTTCATGCCTTTTTTGTGCATTATTAATAATATTTTTGAACCTCAACATAAAAATGAAATATATTTTGAAAATAAATTATCTATGCAAATATTTTTTATGTCATATCAGGATGATAAAATATTTTAAAATATTTTACTTGTATTATAATTATGTTGTGGTGGAAAATATGTTTTTGAGTACATTGTGACCCTTTTTACATGTTTATGAGCTACTGAATTGAAAATCCATTTTGAAAAATAAAATTATTTTAATTTTCTTTTTCACCATGAAGCTCAACATTGTGTACAATTTTTGGTTTTATTTTTGGGGGAGTGGTCATAATTTGTGCTAATGTGTGTTTCATAATGAAATCATTAGAAATACCATAATTAGTATTTCAAAATTGATCTTTTTTAAGCATCATTTTTTAAAAACCAGTGGTTGAATATTTTTCTTATGTTTCTATATTGTCTTACTAAATTGGAAGGGATAAATTTTTCATTTATCCATATATTTATTGGGAATAAATTTCTAAATTTTTTCTCTTAAAATCACTTTTTTGGTAAAAGTTTAGGATAAAGTTTAAGAATTTTAATTCAATTAGAATATATTTCTTGGATTTAAAATAATAATATTATCATTCAAAGGGAATGATAATTAACTCTTAATATTTTTTAAAATTTTATGTTTATGTTAATTTTTTTTGATTAGTTAATTATTCTATCTTTCAAATTATTAAACTCACTCACAAATCCATGGTGTAACAACTCAAGATTGTGGATCCTTTAAAATACATAATATGTTCTATAACATGGTCATATGATTCAAAAAAATCAAACCAAAACATATTTAGGATAAATTATTAAAAAAGATATAAAAAATAAGAAGATGTTATCACATTAATAGCTTTTACCTTTAGCAGATAAATAATTAATGTGATATAATGATAAAAAATCTAATAATAAAAAAAAATTTATTTATATTGTACCTTCATTAAATAAATGATTTTAAAAATATTAAAAGTTGAAATTGATAAAATAAAATTCATTTTGTAACTTCTCTCCTGAAAATTTACTTTGCATTTTTTTTAATTTTTACTGAAAATATTTCTTTTTAAGTCAAAAATATATATTTTTAATTTTATGAGTATGTAAGTGTATCCTAGAAGTTAAAAAAACATTTTAAGTAATAAAATATAAGTTTAAGTATAAAAATTATCCATTTTGAAATATTATTTGGGATTATAAATACCAGGTCTAACATTTTTAGAATGAAATAAAATTGTTCTTTTAAAAAAATGTTTTTAATCTTTTCTTTGAAAGATGAATTTTCAAGGTGAGATTCAGTTATAGATTTTTTTGATATCCCAAATCCTTTAATTAAAGTAATTATAAATAAATTTAGTTAATTTAAATTTGTAATAATGATAATTTTATCTTATATATCAATTTAAATATGAAAACATCATTTTTTTTAAAAATTACACAAGTTACGATTTAAAAAAACATTTGACACATTGAGAAATTTGATATGAAAAAATGATTTTAAAATTAAAATTCATACGATTAAAATTTGGTAATAATTTCAATTATAATTTTATTTTTAAATATTAATTACTAAGTTTAAAAAATTGATACTCAAGTAAAAAATAAAAATTGGGAAAAAGAGTTTTACTTAGGGGAAATGCAAAAAACATTTTAAAAGTGTTTTAAAATAAGTATTTCAGATTAATTTTCACTTTATATTTTCTCAAACTACACTTTTTCTACTTTTGAGTCATTGAACCTTGAATAGTGTAACAAAGTTATTTAAAAATGATGAGTGTTTCAAAAATTTCCTTTTTCTACTGTTATAAAAGGATATCACTTCAACCCTTTCAAAGTTACAGTTCACCCTCAAATTACAACTTTTAAATCTACTATTTTACTCTCCATAGAACCCTATTCTACAAAAATAATCCCATGTTTATTCATAATGTAAATACATAGATCCAAGTAACTTGAAGCTAGTGTTTTTCTCATTACACTGGCATATGATATAAGGAATTGTATCCTTAAAGAATAAATAGTATTATTGTCATGGTAAAATAGATACAAAAATGATTCCCATATTATATTTGAATAAATAAAATTAACATATTTTTTCTTAAGAATATCATTATTCCCTCTAGAATATCTTTAATTTCAATATTAGTACATATCCATGATTCCTGGTATGGAAACAAAATATGGGTGAGATAAAATACTCAGTAAAGGTGAAGTACATTGGAATTAATCAGGAATCAAATAGAATAATAAAAATAAAAATTTAAATAACATAACAAAAAACCCATTTAAATAATTTCACTATCATGATTAGATAAGGGATAATAAATATGGCAGGGTAAATATCTGAAAGAAAATTCCATTTAATATATAAACATATATTTAAATACATCCAAAGATGATATCTATAAAGTGATTGTCTTAAACATTAAATATACTAATTTTTTGATCTAGGGATTACATTCAAGTATATTTTTAGTTTAGAGTTATAGATAATGAGGAAAAAATTTTCACGACCCGCCTTCACCAAAAGGAGGGAAGGGTCAGCAGATTGTCAGGCCCTTCCTTTTTTAAGTTGAAGGAGAGATAATGACCCCCGAGACCCGCCTTCAATAGGTCCCGAAGTGGCGACTAGCACCAAGGGTATAGAAATTTCTCACAAATGGAAGGAATTACCCCTTTTTTTTTATAAGATCGAGAGATGAAAAGATGAAACTCAACAACACCAAGGTAACCGAAAAGTAAAACCAAGAAAAAAAATAAACCATTCCCACATTCATGTTCTAAAATTAAAGCCACATGGTACAAAAGGTGACTACAAAGGTAAGTACCAAGGATGAAAAACAGCAACTGCAACTACCCCAAAGGTCCGAGCTAGTATGGTCTTGCACGATCCCCGAAGTACTCCTCGAAACCTGAAAGTAGTTTTATATACATAGGGTGAGCATACAAGTACACTCATTAGGGAAAACCAAAGACTCTCATGCACAAGTGGGGGATCGTGCTAAAGTCCCATGAGAAAAAAGAGTAAACCAAACACCTATCAAGGTAAACTATCCACCCTAGGCCTCACCAAGGAACACTCCCCAAATAACTCAAGTCAAGTAATATATATATATTAAGAGCACATCGATGTTTGGGTACCCCGCGCCACTTTCCTACTAGTTATTGAGACATCCTACACATCGGACCAATCCCGCCATTCTCACCGCAGTCCCACTGCCACACCCGCCCGCACACACCTGGGCCACAAATGTCACACATAACCATGCCAGCAAACACCTAGGCCATAACAACCACCATTGCGCCCGAAGACACCTGGCCCAGAAGATCCACTACCACGCCCGAAGACACCTGGGCCTCATCTCAAAGATGCTTGGGAAACCACCTGCTGCACACACCTAGCCAACCGTCACACTCCCCTGCCTGAAGGTTCTTGGGCTAATAATGGATCTCAGGCCATCACAGCCTGCCCGAAGATACTTGGGCTATCCGGGAAAGGGAGCAGAAAAGGAGCTAATAACCAGCCACTAAGAATAGTGTTGGGAAAAACACCCTCCCCCATGAAATGGGGGTGTTCGGAACTAAGTGCTCAACTTGGGTGGGGTGCGAATAAGAAACACAAATCTACAAGTATAGATATAGGTAAAAAAAACTCACCCAATGCTTAGGTTTTCCTAACCAGCCTACAGAACACAACACCACTGCGTCCAAGTCACAAGTCACGACTCTCGCCAACAAAACCCATTTGTCCCCTTCTTGTTTCATGTTCAGTAATAATGTTTAATTAAGTTTAAGCACTACTGGGCAACTAGTAGGCATAGACACAAGTCCAGGAAAGTAAACAGTCAAGCATCAACCGTAACGCCCACACCCGGTTCTCAACAACAGAGGATCCCACCCCAATTCATGATATAATCAAGTACCCACCTGGTCTAAAAACTCACAACCACTGAATCCATACCAACATGGGATCCCATCCCCAAATTCACACAACCACAAAGAGTATAAAGACAGGGGATCCCATCCCCTCCCACATCTCCAACAATTAGCCCGAAAAAGAAAACAACCAACTACCACCACCAACACAAGTCAGGGCTATGCCGGTATTTTCAGATTTAAACGACTTAACACACTCCATGATTTCAATTTTCGTGTGTTTTAACCGGGGTTATCACAGAAGGATTGATCCTAGTGCATTAATTTATTTGGCCAGATATACGTGATTAACCAATTTACTTTTCACAGCAGGAGTTTACAACCACAATAAGACATTTAAAACATCCACAGGGGTTCATTAGTGCACAAACAACGACCACCAACAACCTCGATTTTCAGAAGGCATAAGCCAGCACGACTCAACAAGATGGTCATAATATAAACAACATCAAAGATCATAGCCCCCCCCTCTTTCTTTATATAATACAGTTCATTATCTTCATTTAGGTCTGGTTTGTCCAATTCTACAGAACAGAAGCACGCCCACCCCACATGATACACAAAAGAGAGAGACGAAGGAGAAATTTCCTACTTGTTGATAGATGATCGACGTTTAGGCCGGGCGTGGAACATTACAGATAATGATGCAGCATGCCCGATGCACCAGAAGCTGTTTGTGAAAAGCCGAGATCGAGGAATGGAGAAACCATGGCTTAACCCTTAGTTTATAAGAGCCACGGACAGTTGAGGTGAGAACGCGAAACTGCGTAAGGCTTGGGGGTCGTGGGTTGATCACGCGGCTCCACATGTCATTAAATGGGTTCAGGTGGTTTAAAACGACTCATTAATTAATTAATTATTTAATTAAAACTCTTATGCGCATTACGGGTCTTTAAAACACGCTCAAAAAATTCAAAATAGGGTTTAAAACCCTCTTTGCGCAAAAAGGAGCGCTACTGGAAATAACCCGCGGGGTAGGCCAGAGCCACCGGTAGCTGAGAGCTACCGGTGGGTGACAGCTACCGGTAGGCTGCAGCGACCATTAGGCCGCAACTACCGATAGGCCGCAGCTACTGGTAGGCTGAACTACCGGTAGGCTGCAGCTACCGGTAGGCCGAGCTACCGGTAGGTTCCAACTACCTGTAGGCCGAGCTACCAGTAGGCTGCGGCTACCGGTAGGCCTACACCACCGTGATTCCCAGACCCGAAAAACCAAAATGATATTTTCACAAAGTAATGGACCCCAAAAACCCGGGCCATTACATCAGATACCTCTTAAACGATTCTTGTCCTCGAGAATCAAAACAAAACCAGAAGGGAAGAGAGGGTCCAAACAACCACCTTGAAAGATACCTCTTAGGAGCGAACCCATGATAACTAAAACATTTCCCTACCAAGAACCAAGAAACATACCATGCCAAACTGCCCGGGCATGTGGGTTGGGGAGTCTCCTCCCCCATGTCAAGATATTATCCTCTTTGGGCGGCACTGACTCACCCGCACGGGTTTGATCGCATCCACCTTAATGCGTCATGATTAGGGGTCGGGTTCTCTCCTCCCCATTGACAGGTCTTTTCACACACAAACAGAGGATAGAAAACCCGTACATTTCATAGCCAAAAGACAAAATGTTCTACCACAACAGGTACAATAAGGAACAAACTCAAAACAACTCTGGGTAATGGGTATGCATCTGTGCTTCCCTCTCCCACGTACTCTCCTCAATCCCACCATTTCTCTACAACACACGAACCAAGGGGATGGTTCACCCATGAAGCACCTTCTACTTGTGATCCTTGATCATCACTGGTCTCTCCACAAAGGTCACGTCGTCCTTGATGTCCAGCTCACCCCAATCAAGGATGTGTGAATCGTCGTGCAGATACCGACGGATCTGGGACACATGGAAGACACCATGTATCCTCAGTAGTGGCGGTGGCAACGCTAGCTGATAATCCACCTCGCTGACCCACCACGACACTTAGAAGGGTCCGATGAACCCGAGGGAAAGCTTACTCCCCTTGTCGAACCTCCCCTGCCCACGCCAAGGGGAGACCTTCAAGAACAGGTGGTCCCCAACCTCAAACTCCAAGGGCCTCCTCCTGGTATCAGCATACGACTTCTGTAGGTCCTGGGACGCCTTCATCCTTTCCCGTATGAGCTGAACCTTCTCTGTTGTGTTCTGTACCACCTCCGGGCCAAGGATGCCTACCTCTCCTGCTTCGGCCCAACACATAGGTGAATGACATGGCCTCCCGTACAAGGCTTCAAACGGGACCATACCGATGGTAGAGTGATAGCTATTATTGTAGGTGAACTCTACTAGGGGAAAGTGTCGCACCCATGATCCTCCGGAGTCCAGAACACATTCCCGTAGCATATCCTCCAAGGTCTGGATGGTGCGCTCTGTATGTCCATCTGTCAGGGGATGGAAAGCAGTGCTATGGTGTAACTGGGTGCCAAACGCATGCTTCAATCCTCTTCAGACTTGCGAGGTAAATCGTGTATCCCTATCCGAGACTATAGACCTCAGAACTCCATGCAACCACACCACCTCATCCACGTACTTTTGTGCCAAAGCATCCACAGTACTCGACTCCCTGATTGCCAGAAAGTGAGCCGATTTCATCAACCTTTCCACCACCACCCAGATGGCATCGTATCCCCCTTGGACCTTTGGTAGTCCTGTGACGAAATCCATCGAGATGTCATCCCACTTCCACTCGGGGAAATCTAGGGGCTGCAGTAGGCCACCTGGAACTCCGTGTTCATCCTTCACTTGTTGACACACTAAGCACTTGGCCACAAACTCTTCCACCGCTCACTTAACTCCGGGCTACTAGAACTGTCTCTTCAGTCCCTGGTACATCTTGGAAACTCCTGGGTGTACCCCCAGGGGTGAGTTGTGGAACTCACTGAGAACCCTGCCGCGCATCACTCCCGAAACAAACAACCTTTTCTAGAAAAGCATCCGGTTCTGGCCATCCTCTGTCCAACCTTCCGGAGGATTGCCCTGGTCAACTCGTTTACGCATCACTTCACACTCTGGGTCTCCCCACTGAGACTCCTCCACCTGTTGAAACAGAGATGACTGCACTATCATTTGATATAGGTAACCTCTGCCGCTATCCATCTTCGCATCCAGGTGTAAGGCAGCCAACTCCTCCATTGCCTTCCAGGCGTCTGCCGACTCTCGGACCGCATCCTTCTGCGTCCTCATGCTCAAGGAATCGGCCACCACATTGCCCTTGCCCTCAGTATAAGATATCTCAAAGTTGTAATCCTGTAGGAACTCCACCCATCTCCACTGTCTCAAGTTTAAGTCATGCTGGGAGAAGATATACCTCTAGCTTTTGTGATCCTTGAAGACCACAAAGAGTTCCTCGATGAGGTATTTCCGCCATAACTTTAGCACAAAAACGACCGCTGCAAGATCCAGGTCGTGGGTGGTGTAATCACGCTCATGGGGGAATAGCTTCCTGGACCCATAATAGATCACCCCTTGTCGCTTCATCAACACGCATCCCAGGCCCCGTCCTGAAGCATCACAGAACACCTCATAGGCCACCCCTTCTTCTGGTAATCTCAGCACTGGGGCACTAACCAACTTCTCTTTTAGATAGCTGAAGGATGACTCACACTACTCGCTCCACATGAAAACCTGGTCTTTCTTGGTCAGGGATGTCAAAGGGGCCACAACTCGGGAGAAGTTGGGTACAAACCTCCGATAATAACCTGCCAGCCCAAGGATACTACAGAAATATGCCACATTCTTGGGTGCAGCCCAAGAAACAACCACGTCAACTTTTTATGGGTCCACCGCTAGCTCCTGCTCGGACACTGCGTGCCTGAGGAAGTGCACTTACCATGTCCAGAACTTGCATTTTGACAGCTTCCCATAGAGCTGATGATGTTGGAGGACCTCCAAAACCGTCCTCAGGTGCTCCGCATGAACCTCCTATGATCTTGAGTAGACCAGGATGTCATCAATGAATACGACCACGAACCGATCCAAGTACTCCTAGAAGATGGAGTTCATAAGCCCCATGAACATAGTTGGGGCGTTCGTAATGCCGAAGGGCATGACTACGAACTCGAAGTGTCCATACCTGCATCTGAATGCCATCTTCGGGATGTCGCACTCCTTCACTCTTAGCTGGTGATACCCAGACCGTAGGTCGATCTTTGAGAACCACCCTACCCCTTTCAGTTGGTCGAAGAGATCGTCTATCCTCAGAAGAGGGTAGCGATTCTTGATCGTCACCTGATTCAGCATCCTGTAGTCGATGCACAACCTGAGACCACCATATGGCTTATTTGCGAACAAGACTGGAGTGCCCCACGGTGATGCACTTGGGAAAACATAACCCCTCTTCATCAGATCTTCAATCTGGATCCGCAACTCCCGTAGATCTTAAGGTGCCATCCGGTAAGGAGCCATCGAGATCGGACGAGCGCCGAGCTGCAGGTCTATCCCAAACTCGATATCACGCCGAGGGGGTAGAGTCGTCACCTCCTCAGGGAAGACGTCCATAAACTCACAGACGATCTCTCACACTTCCACCATTTCAGCATCTATGGATTCCACTGTCAGCTCGGCCAACAAGGAGGGGAGGGGTTCCTCTCGTCTGTTTCCCTTCTGACCGCCCCGCTCACCAGTGAAGGTAACACGCCGACCACCCCAGTCTGAGAACACGACCCTTCTTCATAAATAGTCGATGATGGAACACACAGAAAATAGCTAGTCGATGCCTAGGATGACATAGTATGGCTGTATCTGTAGTAGGAGAAGATCCCTAACCGACTGATGTGGCCCTATCATCAGTCTATATCCCCGACAAACAAACAACAAGTTGGTCTGACCTCCGACTGGTGTGCTCAACACTAGGGGCTCTGGAAGTCTCTCCGCATATAAACCCAAGGCACGGGCTAGACTTGGTGCAACAGAAGAGTGCGAAGCTCCGGTATCGAACAAGGCATAAACAAGAGTGATAAACAGACTGATCGTACCTCGAACAACCTCTGGCCCTGCTGGAACTGCTGCCTCTGCGGCGTGTAACTATCCACGCCCAGATCCCCTGCCCCTCGGCTGTTGGCCACCTCCCCGACCATGCCCCGGTTGAGGTCCCTGAGGTGCGCCCTGAGGTCGGCCTCCTCCTCCTACGTCTGCCCTCGGAGGAGCGGGAGCTCGCCATCCCTGCTGCTGTTGGAAAGGTCTGGATGGAAGCTGCTGCTAGGGCGGGTGCGGGAGGTGTGCGCCACCGCCGTACTGCACCCGGTCCGGGCACTGACTCTGGAGATGTCCAAGGCTCCCACAGACGAAGCATCGCGGTCCCGGACCCGAAGGGAAAGGGAGAGGGCTGGGGGATCGAAACTGAAACTGCTGCGGTCTGCTCCCTGCTGGTCGGAACCTGGAGGTTCTTGACACTGGAGGCCTGGTGCTGATGGCCTTTCCCTTCGATGGTCCCAGCTGGATCCCCTCTCGTGACACTCCTCCTAGATCATGCATCCTCTCCACCACTTCGGCCTTCTTCTGGACCTCCAAGTACGTCGGCAAGGTAAAGGGGGTAATAGCATACTGGAGGGAGGGTCGGAGCACCTCCTCTAAACGTCTTGCTCGAGACTCCTCTTCGGGAAAGGGGTTCGGAGAAAAACGTAGGAGGTCCTTGAACTTGATCCCTAGCTCCCTCACGGATATACTCCCCTACTGGAGGGAGAGTATCTCCTGTCTCTTTTCTGCATTCATCGTCGAGGAGAGGAATTCCGCCCAGAACTCCCTCTCGAAATCCGCCCAAGCCACCCCGGCCTCTCTCCTCTCCCCTAGGTAAAGCGTCCACCACTCACGCGTCGCTCCCCGCATTTGGCTGACGGCCAGAGAAACCCAGTACTCAACCAGGGCCCGAATCAGGCTGAAATCTATAACTAGCTCCTCTAGCCAGCCTTTCGTCTTCATGTTGGAGGTGTTGCCCTCATACTTCTCGAGGGCCTGTCGCTGGAAGGCCCGAAGAGTCTTCTGCAACTGGTCGTCCTCTTCCTCTCGATCAACTCTCTACCGATCGACTAAAGTAGTCTCTGGGGCCTCGATCGCCTGTACCACATGTGGTCTCCTTCCAGGTGCCATAGCTGCAAGGTAAACAAGGAATTCCTAAGCCCAAGTAGTGCATGATATTGTTCTTAAAACTTCTTAAAATTTTATTTTATTCTTAATTCCCAAGACATCCCAGAAACATAAGAACACAAGTCATTATGATGGATGTACCTTTCCTAGGGTCTCTACCCTGCAATCAATGTGGCCTCACTTAGTCGTTTGGTAGGTCCAGAGTCCTTGCATAGGATCACGGGGGCCCTAAACTCTCATGTCTTAGCCGGTCTTCCCTGGCCTAATTCACGCGCCAAGGTCACCCAACACTGTTTCCTTACCATCCCATGCAATCCTCACTGCGCCTAACTCCAGACTCCATTCTATCTCTCAACCATCACCTCTGATACAATTCTGTCACGACATGACTTCACCAAAAGGAGGGAAGGGTCAACAGATTGTCAGGCCCTTCCTTCTTTAAGTTGAAGGAGAGATAATGACCCCCGAGACCTGCCTTCAATAGGTCCTGGAGTGGCGACTAGCACCAAGGGTATAGAAATTTCTCACAAATGGAAGGCATTACCCCTTTTTGTTTTATAAGATCAAGAGATGAGATGATGAAACTTAACAACACCAAGGTAACCGAAAAGTAAAACCAAGAAAAAAATAATCCATTCCCATATGCATGTTCCAAAAGTAAAGCCACAAGGTACAAAATGTGACTACAAAGGTAAGTACCAAGGAAGAAAAACAACAACTGCAACTGCCCCAAATGTCCGAGCTAATATGGTCCTGCGCGATCCTCGAAGTCCTCCTGGAAACCTGAAAGCAGTTTTATATATGTAGGGTGAGCATAGAATTACACCCAGTAGGGAAAACCAAAGACTCTTGTGCACAAGTGGGGGATTGTGCTAATGTCCCATGAGAAAAAGGAGTAAACCAAACACCTATAAAGGTAAACTATCCACCCCAGGCCTCACCAAGGCACACTCCCCAAATAACGCAAGTCAAGTAATATATATATTAAGAGCACATCGATGTTTGGGTACCCCACGCCACTTTCCCACTGGTTATTAAGATATCCTACGCATCGGACCAATCCCGCCATTCTCACTGCAGTCCCACTGCCACACCCGCCCGCACACACTTGGGCCACAACCACACGCAGTCCCACTACCGAAATCCCCCCCGCACACACTTGGGCCACAACTGTTACACGTAACCACGCCTGCAAACACCTAGGCCATAACAACCACCACCACGGCCGAAGAAACCTAAGTCAGAAGATCCACTGCCACGCCCGAAGACACCTGGGCCTCATCCCGAAGACGCTTGGGAAACCACCTGCCGAACACAACTTGCCAACCATCACACTACCCCGCTCAAAGGTTCTTGGGCTAATAATGGACCTCAGGCCATCACCGCCTTCCCGAAGATATTTGGGATATCCGGGAAAGGGAGCAGAAAAGGAGATAATAACCATCCACTAAGAATAGTGTTGGTAAAAATACCCTCCCCCATGAAATGGGGGTGTTCAGCACTAAGTGCTCAACTTGGGTGGGGCGCGAATAAGAAACACAAAGCTACAAGTATATATATAGGTAACAAAAACTCACCCAAAGCTTAGGTTTTCCTAACCAGCCTACATAACACAACACCACTGCATCCAAGTCACAAGTCACAACTCTCACCAACAAAACCCATTTGTCCCATTCTTGTTTCATGTTCAGTAATAATGTTTAATTAAGTTTAAGCACTACTGGGAAACTAGCTGGAATAGGCACAAGTCCAGGAAAGTAAACAGTCAAGCATCAACCGTAACGCCCACACCCGGTTCTCAACAACAGAGGATCCCACCCAAATTCGTGATATAAACAAGTACCCACCCAGTATTAAAACTCACAACCACCGAATCCATACCAATAGGGGATCCCGTCCCCAAATTCACACAACCACCAAGAGTATAAAGACAGGGGATCCCATCCACTCCCACATCTCCAGCAATCATCCCGAAAAAGAAAAAAACCAACTACCACCACCAACACAAGTTAGGGCCATGCCAGTATTTTCAGATTTAAACGACTTAACACACTCCATGATTTCAATTTTTGTGTGTTTCAACCGGGGTTATCACAGAAGGATTGATCTTGGTGCCCCAATTTATTTACCGGGATATACGTGATTAACCAATTTACTTTTCACAGCAGAAGTTTACAACCACAACAAGCCATTTAAAACATCAGCAGGGGTTCATTAGTGCACAAACAACGACCACCAACGACCTCGATTTTCAGAAGGCATAAGCCAACACGACTCAACAAGATGGTCATAATATAAACAACATCAACGATCACACCCCCATCTTTATTTATAGAATCAATTTCATTATCTTAATTTTGGTCTGGTTTGTCCAATTCTACAGAACAGAAGCACGCCCACCCCTCATGATACACAAAAGAGAGAGGCGAAGGAGAAATTCCCAACTTGTTGATAGATGATTGACGTTTAGGCCGGGCGCGGAACTTTACCGATAATGATGCGGCACTCCCAATGAACCAGAAGATGTTTGTGAAAAGCCGCGATCGAGGAATGGAGAAACCACGGCTTAAACCTTATTTTATAAGAGCCACAGACGGTTTAGGTGAGAACGCGAAACCGCGTAAGGCGTGGGGGTCGTGGGTTGATCACGCGACTCCACGCGTCATTAATGGGGTTCAGGTGGTTTAAAATGACTCATTAATTAATTAAGTATTTAATTAAAAATCTTATGCGCATTACGGGTCTTTACAACACGCTCAAATAGGTCAAAATATGGTTTAAAACCATATTTGCGTAAAAAGGAGAGCTACTGGAAATAACCCGCGGGGTAGGCCAGAGCCACTGGTAGCTGAGAGCTACAGGTGGGTGACAGCTACCGGTAGGCTGCAGCGACCGGTAGGCCGCAGCTACGGGTAGGCTACAGCTACAAGTAGGCCAAACTACCGGTAGGTTGCAGCGGCTGGTAGACCGAGCTATCGGTAGGCTGCAGCTACCGGTAGGCCGAGCTATCGGTAGGTTGTAGCTACCTGTAGGCCGAGCTACCGGTAGGCTGTAGCTACTGGTAGGCCTGCTACCGGTAGGCTAAGGCTACTCGTAGGCCTACACCACCGTGATTCCCAGACCCTAAAACCCAAAACGAGATTTTCACAAAGTAATGGACCCCAAAAACCCGGGCCATTACAAAAATATTACAAAGTAAACCTATACATTTGAAGTGGATAATTATACTCAATATCCATTTTTTCACAATATAAAACTCTTTCAAATAAAAATTGATTTATCTTTAGGAAAAATATTCAAAATTATCCCATTAATATCATATTTGTCCCTAATATTCTTTAAAACCAATAAAAAACATTTCAAAACATGGTATAAGCACAAAAAGATAAGTAAAGGGCATAAATAAAGTAAATTATTAATCCATTGAAAACATGAAAACTAATTAATTTTTTTAATGACTTGTTAGAAAGTATTGTAAAGTCACATAGGTGCCTTGGGAAATAAATACCATATCACTCTTACATTCACCATTATAAATGGAATACCCACATGGTCGACTTCCATATCTCTAGTACCCAATGCAATGGAGATCTACAATATGGATCAAACTTCATATAATCTATATTTTTCACACCCATTTTTCATGAGCTATATTGGGGGTCAACCCTTCATATAAGCTATATCAGGATTACCCATGGTGATCAACCCTTCTTATATAATTTACAAGGAACAAATCAATAATAAAACCCCTGAAAACTCTTTTAAATCCATCTATAAAACACTTTTAGATATCAAAATACACTTTTCATGTAAAAACCACTTTATAAATCTAAAAATAGTGCACATAATAAAAAAACATTTAATTGAAAGAAACTATGAAATTTTATAAAGGAAACAATAATTAATTAAAGAGTCATGAAAGCTGGAAATTTCATTCATGCCATATATGTCAAAATAGATTCCATTAGTCTTTTGTAAAAATAGTTGGAAGAGTAACATTAAAATAGATTTTTTAAAAGAAAGTTCTGTACATAAAACCTTAAAAAGATTAATTTGTTATAATATTTGAGATAAATTAGAAAATTTATTTTAAAAAAAATTTATTTCAATATGAATACATTCATGAAAATAATTTTAAATACATTGACATTAAATAAAATTATTTAAAAAACTAAATCTTTAAAACATTTAAAATAATTTTTATATAGTTAAAAAGGTCATCACCTTGTGTATGACTCATCACGTATGTTCTTTATCTTCCTGAATAATAAAAATAGGTTAATTATTTTATTTCCTTTGAACTTTTTATAGTTTATTATTACTTTTATATCAATTATTAACATTTTATAATGATTAAATAATTATTTACCATCATGTTAGACATTTTGATGATATTCGGGACTTGAGTCCAAAATGAATTTGGTATGATGTCAAATCTCAAAGTTTCCATAATTTCATCATATCCAAAATATTATTAATTACATAATAATCACATTTATACATCAATTATAATTTTAAATACATCCATTACATATAGATATTAAATATGAACTATGTTACAATTATGGAGATAGTAAGTCATACACACATAGGAGTATCGTTTCCCTTTTTCAATGATATTTATAGAAATAAGGTAAATATTATTTTATTTTTAATTAATTATAATTATATCATTAATATATCATTAATAATTAAAATATAATTTTATATATCATCCATGTGTTATAGTGGTGAAAAAAGAATCTCATCGCTTCGTGGAGGTGATAGTTCACATAAACGCATGAACGACATTATCAATTTCACGATCTTGCTAAGGTAAGAATGTAAATAATATAATATTCTTAAATAATGATAAATATTTCATTAATATCATATATAAACATTAATTCTATCATTATAATCAGTCTTGAGATATGGTGATGGAAAATGAATTTTATCGGTTTGCGATGTGGTATTCCACTATACACACGAACGATTAATTATTTTCCAATTTGATAGAAGTGAAGATGGATTTAGGTGATGAAATAAACATCATAAAATATCAGTATATTGAGTATAATAGAGTTATTATTTTATCATAGTTGAATAATATTTTATGTAAGTGGAATAAGAAATAAAACAAAAATACTTGATTAAAACAATACCTCTTCTTAAGATGATCTCCATTTCTTAACAACTTAAGACCACTAAGGATGGTTTTACCCCTAAAATAAGAGATCTATAATGCATTAATAGATTATGGTAAGTGATTTGTGAAGATATTGTCCTAACATAAAAGGTTTTTAAGTGTTTTTAATAGAGAATAAGTGGTTCCCCTTTATAAGAAAAGAGAGGGGCACTCTTGGAATTCCTCAAAATATTAAATTATTATAAATTAATTTTATATTCCAAATTTATCCAAAACAATTTATTTACAACATAGGGTAATTTGGGTCATAATAACTTCAACCAATTAAAATTAGATAGGTTTTGATTATTTTTTATTCCTTATCTTTTTGTTTTAACCGTTATTTAACACCTTTAATTCTTACCATGACAACATGTATTTTTACTCCTTAAAGGCTAACAAAGTCACTATAAATTTCCCAAAGAACCAAAAAAGGAATGTTTTTATGAAATTTTAAACCTTATCCCTATCCTTTTTTCTAATTTTATATTTTAATTAATTTTACATCATTTAATAAAATATTATTTATTTTAAAATATCATTAATGTCAATTTTGACACTATTCATTACATGGATATTTAAAAATATCATAAAACTAAATATCATTGAAAAAACAATTATAATAATCACTCACAGGACAATGTAATTTATAAAATTTGTGTATGATATTAATTATCTAAAGTTGTATTTATTTTAATATTTTTTATATAATTTATTTTCAATTTCCATTAATTAAATAATTACTGCATCATCATTGTGTATGACATTAAGGTATATATTTATTTCTTAGAAATTAAAAATAAATTATCATGATGAATATAGAAATTTTATCTTTCACATGAATATTTATTGTCAAAGATATGTTCTATATAACCACATATATAAAATGTAATACTTTTTAAAAACATGAGTATGACATATATGATTTTTCTTAAAATAAAATACTATAAAAGGATAAAATTCATCCACGTGGATACAAGGGGTCATAAAATTGGACCAAGGATTATTTTGGTAAAAAAATCCCTGAAACAATAAAATTATGACAATTTATAGGCTAATTTTATAATATTTATGGTATATATTTATTTCTTAAAAATTAAAAATAAATTATCATAATGAATATAAAAATTTTATCTTTCAAATAAATATTTATAATTGAAGACATGTTCTTTATAAACACATATTTAAAATGTAATACTTATTAAAAACTTAAGTATGACATATTTTATTTTTCATAAAATAAAATACTATAAAAGGATTAAAGTCATCCTAGTGGATACTAGGGGCCGTAAAATTTGAATTGGGATTATTTGGGAAAAAATCACAGAAATAATAAAATTATGACAATTTATAGTGTAATTATTTAATATTTAACGTATATATTTTTTTCTTAAAAAATATAAATAAAATATCATAATGAATATAATGGTAATATAATATTATTTAGTTTTTTATTTAAGCTCCATGTACCATATCATGTTTGCTATAAAACATATTATTTTTTCTTGAAAAACTTGGGAGGTTATATACTCAACCCTCCTTTAGAAATTTAATCCTCTCAATTTTTAATTTTGGCTCGGGAACTATGGTTTGAATTTTCATAATAACTTTATTGAAATCCCACATTAGAAAAAGTTTTAATGAGACATCCACTTTAAAATAAAGGATGAGAGGTATGAAGGCCACCTAAGATAACACTTACTAGGGTTCCATGTAAGAAAAAAAGGAGATGGAAGAGAAAACAAACTATCATGTTATGATGAATAGTTATAGAGAACATGGTCATGATAAAGTTTACGATCATAATACCATATATATGTGTTGGGTTAAAAATTTATTGATTTATTACAGTGAAAATTAAGTTGATAATGTTATTATTTCAAAATTATTTTCATAGATTTAATTAATTATTTTACTACATAGAATAAAAATAGAAGTTAATATACTTACATGAAAAGTATAGTTTCATCATTTAATCAATTTCTTTCACAAACTCAGTTTTTTTTCCAAATGATTAGTATTCAAGAAGAACTGTTCACACTTGAAACACTAGAATCATCTTTTAGAGATTCACATAATCAATAAAATATTAACCATAAATTTACCATGTCATGAGAAATTAATTTTAATATCCATTATTTATCAAAGGTATAGAACGCTTAATTTTTAAGACCATTTACTTAAAGAGACCCATGGAACACACCCACACGGTCTGTTGTAGGTCCCGAAGATCAAATATTTTTTTTTCATGGTTGTTCAAGATTATGAAAAATAATCCACCTTGCCTCGACACAATGTTTTGAGATAAAATGTAATTAAAATTATTAAAATAAGTAAAACTAATTTAAATAAATAAAAATAAATGAAATGGGAATAAAAATAAATAATAAAATAAGAAAACTTATAAGAAAAGTGAAAATAATTATAAACAAGCTTAACCCGTTATTATTAGTATTATTATTTCTTTTCTCCTACCATTTTATTTATTTTTATTTTATTTCTCAATATTAATTTCTTTAATTTTATTTTTTCTCCACTATATTTATTTCCTTTATTTTTTATCCCCCTCTCTTCTTTCCCTCTCCTCTAGTGTATTGTGCCCCCTATCCTGGTGGTGCACCACCCCCAAATCCACTTATAATGACCAATGCACCTCTGATTCTTGTTTGATTTCAAGATTCTAAAAAGAATTGTGAACCTCTTAGTAAGGTTTATCATCTAGTCAAATTAATTTTGGGTTTCATCCTCTCTCCGTCGCTTAATCTACCAGAAAGGTTTTTTACCCAGAATTGGGGTTTTCGTTAAATCCTCTAATTTTTTACATTTTAGGTCAAATGAAATGTTTTTGCGGGACATGGAACATACTATGACTACAATGTAGGGTGTATATGTTGTTTTATGTCATATTTTTCCTTTGTTTAATTTTCATATTTGTGTTTATCGTTGGTGCTTGCCAACAAATCCCAAATAATATGCATTAATTTAATTAAAATGATTTTCCATGATCATTGTGACCATTGTTGATGGAAAAAACCTTCCTTAGTTATTGAAATTCCATTGGACACCCGTTTGGGTGTGACAACATAATAGGCTAATTTTCCTTTTCCCTTGAATCTTTAAATTACTATTTATGTGTGCATATGTGATAAATTTTGTTGATGTTTTAAATTGAATAAATTATTAAGGACTAATCATAAACCATGAAATTGGTTTTCCTTTTAATTTTTTTGCTTAAATAATTTTTTTATAAGTCTTTTCATTCTTTTATATTATTAAATGTCATTGCCTTTGTATACACTAATAAAGTGGATGTTTTTTTAATATTGTGTTATTATAATTAGTTGTGACTATTAGACTTGAATAATTAGTATGCTCAGGTGATTAAATTGTTAATTAAATGGATACAATTATGAATTCCTACTATATGATATATTTATTTCTCCCTTGTTGTTTTAAATGAAATTGGTTTGGGGAGAGAATGTAGGCCCCATATTAATAATTCACAGTTGGACTCTCTGTTCTTGATAGGTTACCACATAATGCACTGAGAAAGAGATATTTTAGGATCTCCAGGAATGGGATTTACCCAAGATTTTTTCTATACTATTGGGTGATATCAATTCCCTAAGGGGTAGTCAATGGTCAACTTGTCTAAAAAATGACTACGTCAAGCCTCAACTGATACTCGATCCCTTACATTTAGTACCCAAGACAGACTCACAGTTACCATACCATGACCAATACTTTTAATTTTGAAAGGATCACCTTGGATGGGATCACAGGTATTAAATATTATGAATGGAAATACTATAGTGATCCCTCATGAAAGGGATTATACTCCACCTTTGAAATTTATTATTTAAATATAAATTCTTGTGACACTTTGGTTGATACAAAATAGAGTTTCCTTATGATTTTTTAGACATCTCTTGTGCCTGTAGTGTTCCTAGTTTTGATATATGGATTAAGACCCAAGACAAAGCACAAGATTGAGGGTATTCCCTTTACATTGGTTTATCCTGTTACTTATTCCTTGCTATATATATTTTTCCTTACCAGGTATCTCATACAAATATATGGTTTAGGCTGATGTAGATGGTATGGGACGAGTTTCTTCTTTGGAACCCAAAGTGAGTTAATGTTTTTTTATTTATTTAAATCTCTTACATTTATTTTATATGGAACACATATATTTGTCTACATCACTAATTGGAAGGTTTTAGACACCATGGGTGTCGAGCTATTAAAATAATATATCACACCCTAATTGGGAAATTTTTGGTAGCTGAGTAGACTTTATGATCACATGTATGGATAATTGGAAGGTTTCTACATCCAATGTTGGATTGATTTGTTGTCCCGGATGGAGCATTGAGGGTAGAGAACCAAGGATTTCTTGAGATGCCATGCAGAAGTTTTTGTTTTTTGGAAGTTTTTGTTAGAAAATAGGCTATACTTAACCCCAAACCCCTAAATTTTTATTTAATTACATTTGACATCATACATTTGCATCATCATGGTATTAGTTATGACTATTCATCTTCTGCAATTATTATTTATTTTTTGGGTCATTTATCTATTTTTTATATTATCATCAATTTCTCTATGATTCTGATACTTGTTACCTAATTTATATACCATTTTGTAATAACATATCCAATGAGGTCATAGTCTCCCCATGGAATTACCCAAGGCCCTCACTAATAGTCATAATCCTTTGAATTTTGGGAGATGCGCTTGTTGTCTTGTGACCCACCGTCTCAGGGCCTAGTTTTTTGGTACTCAGGGGAAGACTCTAAAAAGTTGTATCATAGGAGTTATTTTTTATTTTTTCTTAACTATTGGGTTGGAAATGATACTAGGACATTGGAATTCAGAATTTTCCCAATGCTTGGATGTAGCTAACCCATGTATAGGGGTACCCCAAATTTCCTGGGTTGGGGATTTCTGTTATTTATTATACAATTTATTTTGGATCCAAATTCACTGTTGGGTGACATAATTTTTTCTACTGTTACTGGGATTGGTGTTATTTAGAGTATGATATCGACTAGTGCAAACTAATGAAATTAAGGAATTTAATTTTACATACATCATATTAGGAACCATATGGATTAAATGACATGCATATTAACATGCCATATCTACATTCAACGTACATCTTCCTTTTTTCATGTGTGTGGTTGTGTTTAGTTTTAATATCTTACAATACTTTTTAGTTATAAAAATAAAGTGTATATGTGTCTTAGTGATCCCTCTAAGACCAATTTTCTTTCTATATAGACTCGGATCTTGGAGTGGGATATCTATTTTGTAAAACTCAGAGACAAGTCGAGTACCTACCCTCTTTACATGCTTTCCTAACCTGATATGTCATGTTTAGGGAGACCTTGCACCTACCCTTTTCTTAATGCTCCTTTATATTTTTTCTTCATCTTCCATAAAATATTGTATAAGGTGTGGATTTGGAAATCGTAAAAAATTCTTCAATGATGTCTTCATTTTGTACAACTAGAGAGTAAAGATGATCACATTCTAGAGTTGGTGGGTCCAAAATCTCTTGTAGAACCTCCTTTAGTGCCTCCTGTGTGACCTCCTCCTAATCTTTCATTGGGTGCTAATTCCCAATTATGGTATAATCTTCTTAGGTTTATACATTCAGTTTAGAGTGGATTAAGACATTCCCCAACTATGAAAATGCTTACACGAGATTTTCTATGGCAGCATCCTCCCACATTATCTGGGGATGGGGGTCATAATAATGTAGATTCATGGATAGAAGATATTAAATCCATATTAGAGAATATTGAGAAGATTCTAGTGAATATTGTAAAACATGTTATCATTATTATTCGTGACTCCACCATGTGTTGGTATAATGTCATTTACCAGGAATAGCGACCCTGAGACATGGTTTTGGAATACTTCCATATAGCCTAATATGACCAGTTCATTTCATAGACTCTGAGAGTAGATCATTCCAAAGAGTTCTTACATCTTCAGTAGGGCTCTATGATAGTGTTAGAGTATTTTGATCGCTTCACCGAGATCCAACATTTTTCACCATCTCTAACCAGTTACACACATATGAATATGAGGATCTTTGAGGATGGACTTGGATATTCTATCTACTCATAGATAAATGTATTTAATTTGATGATCATTAAAAAGATCAGGAATAATTCCCTAATTATAGAACTAAATCTCAGATAAGATGATCCTATGATCCAAGGCAGTATAGTTCTGAGGCAGCGTAATTGTTCTTCAGGCAGTAAGAAGTGTTGTCTTGAGGGTGCACATGGGGTAAATTCCAGCCAAATGACATGTAATGATAGAACTGTCATATGTGATTGGTTCATAAATATCATCAATAAGAATCCCCAGTGCATGGGGAACCTGATAGAGTGTAGAACTTGTTGAAAGATGTGTTACCTTTCACATTTATTCCATTATTTTCCTTCAGCATCTAGTAGCAGGGGATCCATCACATAAACTCCATCAGGTATAGGATCTTTGGATCCAAATTAGGATTAGAGTTTTTTTCCACTGGAAAAACAAGCCGAGGTAGTGGAGGTCTTGGTCGAGACAATTATGTTCTAGAACACCAATATTATCAGAGTGGACCTGCTCAAGATAGTCTGGTTGCATCTTAGGGTTGGGGTTCATGCCATAAGTATGCAGTGGAGCTAGCACCAATAGAGCTAAGCCCATAGGCCTCTACTATTATTGGTACTATCCTTATAGCCTCTACTTTTGTTTCTACCATTTTTGATAGTCAGGCATCACACTCTTTCATATTTGATGCGATGATTGATAGTTTGTGTCTTTCCATTGATTACTTATATGTAATTATGTATCTCGAAACTACTTCGGGGGTCAAAAAAGAGGGCATACACTAGTTCCAAGAGTTCCCCCATGAGATAGGAAAGTACAGTTTCTTTTAGAATTTATAATTCCTCATGACGAAAAGATTTGATGTCATTCTTGTAATGGAATGTCATGTTATTTATAATGTTTATATGGATTTATATCACCGTATAGTTTCCTTCAAAACACCCAAGGTCATCACTTATATACATAAGGGAGAATGGGATATCTTGGAAGATCAAGCTAGAGCCAAGGATTACGGGTTGGGAAGAGTAAAAAATCATCTTGAAATATATTTATAAGAAATCAAAGAACATAGTTAGTTCAATTTACACCCATTTTAGATTGTTTGAGGGACATATTACCTAAATATTTCTTTGGATTACCTCATGTGAGGGAAGTTAAGTTCACTATCAAGCTAGTTCCAGGTGTCTTACAAGTTTCTATTACTCCTTATATAATGGAACCAATAGAGCTACCTGAACTCAAGAAGTAGCTTGAAGATATTGAGGTTAAGGGTTTTATCATACCTAGAACATCACTGTGGGGTTCACTATTTCTTTTCTCAAAAAGGTGAAAAAACCCTAATATTGTGCATGGATTACCATTTACTCAACCAGCTTATGGCAAAGAATCTATATCTGTTTCCTCATATAAATGACCTCTTCGACCAGCTTAGAGGGGAATTTATTTTCTATAAGATCTATTTGTGGTTGGGATATCATAAAGGGTGTGTTATAACAATATATATATATATATATATATATATATATATATATCATAAATAATTATAGATTAGTTATTGATTTTATGAGTTTTTGGTTATATCATCTGGTCTAACGAATGATCCTCCATTGTTTGGGGCCCTAATGAATTGTGTTTTCCACCCATACCTTGTTTACATTATGGTAGTCTTAGTAGATTACATATTGGTGTAATATCACTATAGAAATGATCATGCAACACATCTTGAGATCATGTTTAATAGACTAAGAAAGAACCATCTATATGAAAAGCTCAATAAATGCCACTTTTGGATCAATAAGGTTCACTTATTTGGTCATATAATATCAGAAGTAGGTCTATCAGTTAACACAAAGAAAGTGAGCACAATGGTTTCCTAGGAGAAGCCCATGATTTTTTTTATATACATAGTTTCTTAGGAATTAGGTGATATTATAGGAGATTAATCCATGATTTATCCCACTTAATGAGACCTATTACTTCCATAAATAAGAAGGGTATCAAATTATTCTAGTCAAAAGTTCATGAGAAATATTTTCAAGATTTAAAGGGAAGAGTCACATTGGCTCTGATTCTTATTCTGCTTGAGCATGGCCAAAGTTATACCGTTTACTATCATGATTCATGTTTTAGACTAGGTGATGTTCTGATATAGGGTGATAGAGATGCATCTTATTGATCCCTCCATTTGAGGAATCATGAGTGGAACTATCCTATACATGACCTTTAATTAGAATTTGTGGTTCATGCTTTGTGTTGTTGGAGACTCTACCGGTTGGGTGGGAGGTTCCTTGTTTACACGGATTATAAAAGAATGAAATATATCTCAACACCATGAGACATAAATTTGAGGTATAATAAGTGGTTCTAATATCTTAAGTCATTTTACATTGATCTTTCTTATACCCCTGGTAATGGTAATTCCATGATTAACTCTTTAAGCCACAAAACACAGACATAAGCTATCTATGCTGTCGGCAGGGAGTGGAAGATGATGACTTTGTTTTCTTGATATTCATATAGAGGTTTAGGAGAAACATGGATAAAAAATTCTAGAATATATTTTAGTGACATCCTCTCTTATGGAGTGAGTCCACATGAAACTATTTTCTAATATAGAGGGTCTCATTTTGTGGGAGATCATCATAGTAGAGAACCTGCCTCCTAGTTGGGTTGTTGATATCAGTGAAACTCTACTCTACTATGGCCATGTATGGGTCCCTTATGATATTTAAGAAGAGATGATGAGGGAATATCATGCCTCTATTTGGGTAGTTCATCCTATACATACAATGATATATATATATATATATATATTCATTGTTAATACTTGTGGACTGGTATGGAGAAGAAAATAGTGGGTTTAATTACCTGGTGCTCCACCTATCAATAGGTGAAGGTTGAGCAGTAGTGACCTACTAGATTCCAAAATCCTCTTTACATTCTTGACTATAAATGGAATGATATCCCCATGTATTCCACTATAGGATTTCCGATATCTCATCAAGGAAGCGATGTAGTGTGGGTGATCATTGATAGGTTGACTAAAGTCGTGCACTTCTTACCTACCCTGAATACCTTCTCTATTGATGAGTTAAGGAGGCTTTATACTTAAGAGATTGTTTAACTTTATGGTGTTCCCTATTATATCATTTCCAACAAAGAAACCTGTTTCACATCATGATTCTGGCATGGGTTGCTGAAGGTACTGGGTTTAGAGGTGATTTTGAGTACTTAATATCACCCCCAGACTAATAGGTAGTCCAAGAAGACTATACAAGTTTTAAAAAATATATTGTGGGCCTATATCCTAGATTTTGGTGGTTATTTGGATAAACATATTCATTTAGTTGATTATTAATATAATAACATCTTCCAAGAAACAATTAAAATGGATCCATATGAGGCACCCTATGGTTGATTGTGTCGTTCACCTATATGATGGCTCAAAGTAGGTGAGGGAGATCTTATAGGTCCTCATCTCATTTAGGAGAATTCAGAGCATGTACAACTAATTCATAAGAATATGGATATAGATCAATCGAGACAAAGGTCTAATACCGATCATTTTTATAAACCCCTAGAGTTTGAGATGGGACATCAGGTCTTTCTACGTGTTTTGATAAAGTTGGGTCATAAGAAAATCTGAAGACAAGGGATGTTATCACCGAGATGTGTTAGACTATTTGAGATAGTGGATAGTGTTAGATCAGTAGCATATCATTTTTTGTTACCTCAGATATATCATTCCATATATGATGTCTTAATTGTATCTCAGCTTTAATAGTATTATCCGGAACTGTCTCATTCATTTAATCATAAAGACAACAAGATTGAAAATAATTAAAAAGGAGCTTCACCCATTTTTATTATTATTTTATTTATTTTCTCTTTGCCTTTTATTTTAATTTACTTTCCCTTATTTTATTCTTTTATTTTAATTTTTTCTCTCTCCTCTATTTCTTTTTTTCCTTTTCTCTCCACCTTCATTCTCTCCCTCTCCTAATGTGCATCACCTCTATCTAGGTGTTTCACCAACCCCTTTATCCACTTTAGAAAGATATTGCACCTCCGATTCTTATCCATTTTAAACATTTTTGGATGTGATGCGAACCTCTTAGTATGTATTATCATCCAAACCAATTAATTTTGAGTTCCATTCTTTACCTATCGCCCAATATTCCATAGATATTTTTACCGAGAATTGAGTTTTTGAAAAAATCCTCTAATTTGTTCCTTTTTTGGTCAAATAAATAGTTTTTGAGGGATGTGGAATATATTACGACTAGGACTTAGGGTTTCTATGTTATTTCCCTTCATTTTATTGATTTATTATTTTAGAACCATTTTTCCGCTCATTAGTGCCTATAGAATAATCCTAAATAATGAGTATCAATTAAATTAATATGTTTTTTCTCTATCTTAGTGACCTTTGTTTAAGGTGAACCCTTTAAAGGTTGTTTTTATGTCATTAGACACCCATTTGAGTGTTCTGATATAATAGGATAATTTAACTTTGGCCTTAAATATTTAAATTATCATTTATGTGTGCATGTGAAATAACTTGGGTTGATGTTTTAAATTTAATTAATTATTTAGGATGAATTATAAACAATTAATTTGATTTTACTTTAAATTTGTTTTTCCCAAATAATTGTAGCTATAAGTTAGGTTGTTATTTTATATTATTAAAAGTCATTGTCTCTTATTATAATTATAAAGTGCCAATTTTGATAATATTATATTATTATTATTAGCTATGATTGTTGGGATTGAATAATTAGTAAGATTATGGAATTAAATGGTTAATTAAATGAATATAATCATTAATGTGTGCTCTATGAAATATGTATCCCTCCATTGTTGTTTTAAATGAAATAATGTTGAGGAGAGAATGTGGATCCTGTATTAAGAACCCATAATTGGACTCTCCGTGCATAATAGGTTACCACACAATGCACTGGGAAAACTATTTTTTAGGCTCGCCAGGAAAGGGATTTCCTCAGGATTTTTAGTATACTAATATGTGATATTGGTTCTATAAGGGGAAGTCAAGGATGGTCCCATTGAAATAATGGATATTCCAAGCCTGGGCTGATACTCGGTCCCTTACATACGATACCCAGGATATACTCATAGTTTCAACACCACGAGCGATACATGTACATTCAAAAGTATCACCTTGTATGAGCTCGATGGAAATGTATATTTTGAATGGATGTACCATAACGATACCTTAGGGATGGGCTCAAAATCCACCTATAAAATTGATGGTTTAAATATAAATTATTTTGATTCTTTTGTTGATACAACAAAGAGTTTCTTTATTCATTATGATACCTATATATTTTATTTAGTGCTCTTAGTTTTGACATATGGATTAGTACCGAAAAGCAAATCAAAATCTTGGGGGAATTCCCTTTACTTTGGTCTGTCATGTTACATAGGTCTTTCTATATATATTATTCTTTAACAAGTATCTCATTCAAAACATACAGATTAGTCCAAAGAAGGTGGTAAGGGATGAGTTTCCACTTAGGAACCTGAACCATGATATAATTATTTTTATTTAGTTAAATTTATTTCATATATTATACATGGAAAAATTTTATTAGTATACGAAATGAAACAGAAAGGTTTAGATGGATGTGGTGCCTACCTATTGAGATTATATCTCACACTCTTCCAGGTGTTTTCTTCTTCCAATGTTGAATTTATTCTCACTAGTATGGATATTGGGGAGCATAATTCTTCTAATATTTGATTTCTTTGCTATCTTGGATGGAGATTTGGGAGATGAGGACCGATCCTTGCTTGATATTCCATGTGGCTATTTTTGGTTATTTTCCAGTTTTTATTAGAATGATTCCTATTCTTGTACCATGTACCCATGGAAATTTATTTATTTATTTTTGGCATCATACAATGTCATCAACATGGTATCTATTATGACTATTTAGAATTCACAATTATTATTTACTCTTTTGGGTCATTTATCTACTTCTACTTCTTTCTTCTTTTTCTCTATGCTTCAACTACTTATTATATATTTTAATTACCCCTATTTAATACCTTATCTTGTGATATAATAGTATCCCCACGGACTTACCCAAGACATTCGTTCATAGTCGGTAGCCACTATAATTTGGGGAGATGTTCTTGAGTTCTTGTGGCCCACGATATTAGGGATCAGTTCTATGGTACTTGAGGCATTATGTTAAATTAACATAAAACCAAAATAGTTAAGATAATATAAAATATTTGACAAAAGATAATAAACCTTTATATGATAAAAACAAATAGAATCTCCAAATATCAACAAATACCATTTAATAAATAATTATCCTAAAAATTCCCCCAAAATATTCTAACTAAGATTAATACCCAAAAGGATTTAATCACAAAATCTTCCAAGAAAAGTTTTACAATTATGTTTGAATAACATCAATAACTCTTAATATCTCAAACAAAAAATTTAATTTCCTAAATCACATAATCTCTAAGTATTATTTTCTTTTTCCATAAATTACCTCAATAACCATAAAATCATATTTTCCTATAAATAATAATTGAACTTTATTAATAATATAAAATAACAAAATATTCTATTTAACCTAATCATATAAATATACCAAAATAGAAAACATCTTTCGAAATAACATTAATCACTTAGTCACCAAATCATTTTTTAATCCCATTAATATTTATTGAACAAAACAAATGTTCCCTAAATAAACTTATTCTTCATCCATAAAATCTTTATACAAAAAATAAACATATATACTAATTCCAGATTTCATTTGGTTTAGTGGAATGATATGAAACATTTTCACGCTTTGGTTGTGGGTGTGATTCTTGTAGCCTTGCTGGATACGGCGAGTTGTCACCCATTCAGTAATAACCCAAACTGTTATAAATAAAATCCCTTTTTTTATTTAATTAAATGTATCCTAATGAAATATGGTTATAGATAATGCATACCCATATTTTAATTTATTATATCTTATTGGATTAAATGGACTTTTAAGTATCATTACCTTTGACAATATAGCCATTGAAGAGTGATCACATGATTAGTATAAATATGGGGTTTTAACAAATCCAATTGACACAGAAAAAGGAATTGGTGGTCACAACCTGTAGGATTGTACCCTATAAATTCCATTTATCTAGGATTCTAAGGGAGATAACATTTATTAAGGGATTTTCCCATGACTAATCCCAAAATGTGATCGAACAACATAAGCATGAGTGAAACCGTTTATAGGAAAAGTTCAAGATCATTGAGATCACAACCCAAACCATGTTCACCGAACCACCCCATGAAAGGCAAACCATCACACACCTCACTCAGAGTGTGTTTGTTGGTTTATTAAATGGATATGTATAATGACCCTAGGAATAAAAATATGTACTTTTTTTATAAAATAATGAATATATTTTCATTTTATTATTTTTACTTAGTAAATGATTTTTATTCTGATATGATAAGACATAAATTTTATTTTTCGTTAATATTAAAATTACATTAATGAATTTATAAATTAATTTAATTTTTAAGTAAATAACAATTTAGATATTTTTGTTATCAAATATAAATTATTGGATAATTTTTATGAAGTAAAATTTAATTTCTTATAATGGTTCAAAATTTGTTATTGTCAAAAAGCTAGAATTTCATAATAAATATAGATTTTATTTAAAAAGCGAAGATTCATATATTTATAAAATTATTTTGATAAAATGAATATTATTTTTGGAATCAAATCATATAAATTATCCAAATGGTAAATTTTTCATAATTTTCTGAGATAGTCGAATTTTGGGTAAAAATTAAATATCGGGTAAATATAATTTTTGTTTCATGACATAATAATGACCCAAAAGTGATGTCAAAAATACTATAAATGAGGTTTAGGACCAAATAAAGGTTTTCCCTTTAAAATAATATGATTTTAAGTTTATTTTATATATTTTTTAATTCCATTATGAGTCCTCCAAAACCAATAATATATTTTAAGGTTATAAAATCATTTCATTAGGCATGTGGATCACCACCAATATAAAAGGGAATTATTTCAAGTTTTTTGGAATTTTTCCTTATAAAATAACACAAAACACTCCCATTTTTTATAAATAATATGAAAAAACGATGGGATGGTTTTTTGTTTTGGAAATTTTATTATGTAGAGTCCAAAACCAAAATAATAAAAATAATCCCCCTCATTTCCTATATAAACACACCCAAGATCCCATTTGATTTCAATAAAACTATATTAATCATGACCATTGTCTATAATCCACTCTCTAGAGTCCTCTCAATTAACCCCAAATCTCTCAATAATCCCTACCAATATTTTAGAGGCACGCACTCAAGTAAGGAATCCTCACCTTCCTCTCCTCCTTTCAAATTCATACACCTTTATTGAAATTAGTTATTTTAATATCACTTTTTAATATTTTAATTCATTTATAATCATTATCATACTATCCAACTGATTTTATTTTAATGAGGTATCATTAATACTCCATCATTTATACCCTTACCTTAGTTGTTATTTTTCCAAAATTCCACAATGGATCCTCACCTTATCCCCTTTATTCAATATTATTTATGAACTTATGCATTACATTTCCATTTACTAAAGATTAGACATTCCATTAAAAGTACCCATTAATACCTATTTTATTTCAAAAATATTATTGAACACTTTTTCTTTCATGAACCATTTTTATGAATTTTTATGTAATGTCGTTATACTTCCAAAATTTAATCATGATTTTCCATGCGAAACCAATTATGTAATGAATTCCATACTTATTTCTCTGTTAAAAGTATTCCCTATAAATATATAATAATTTATTGGATACTTACATGTATGCATACCACATTCCTTTATCGTGGAATAAACTATGATGATGAATGAATCCATGTTGTACGATTCATGTAAAACACTTAAGCATGAAAATGAAAAGAAATATGATGGGTTCACCAAGATAATGCTCCAATGCATTATCTAATTTTAGTATCATGATAAGTCACATTCAGATTATGAGTGAACCTGATTCCTTTATAGGACTTTTTACACTTATTTCTTGGATGGTTTATCCTTCAACTATGTTTATGGTTCAGTGTTTCATATTGTTTCCAAATTTCCAATGTTATGATTATCATGAAATATCATGGATTATTATTCATGTTACTTTTAATCCTAATTTATCTACCTATTTTCTAAAATTTATCTCTTATTCCATATTTATTCCCTTAATGGTTTTTTTAGTTCACCCTTTTCTTATGTATGTCACCAGGTTTTCCCATGCAATTTTATATTTCAAGGAGTATTTTGACCATTTTAATGAAATTTCAATAAAGATATTGAATTCCTTTTTTTCTGTTGTTATATAATGTAATTAATATCCAAATACACCATACTTCTTGATAATAAAGGTTTTATTAAGTGCATGCTTATATAATAAATCATTTATTAATGTTTAATAGAGAGCATGGTTTGTATAGTTGGTATTGAAAGAAATCATTAGTTATTTTTGGGTTTAGGATTAGAAAACTCTAGAGAAACTATTAGGATAAGCCTAAATATTGGAAAACATCACTAATTTTTTTTATTATATAATAATTGGTTTATCAAAAAGAATATATCCATGTTTGGATACAATAAGTATACATGCTTCTAGAACAAATGTACCTAGGAGTAATAACTCTGACAAGGTGTTTTAGGCCTGAATTGGGGTAACATGGCACATGAAAACAGGCATTACTTGGAAACTAGTTTGACACTTCCATGGGATATGCTTCATAAAATTCATAATATCGATACAAAAAATTATTAAGGGAACAAATATATGTTATTAAACCAATCATGGATAACATAGACAAAATCCTAGAAATTTGTAAGTTACTGAAATAAAGAAAATTTATAATCTATCCCTTTAATGTTATTGGGATATCCTCTATGTTTTTAATAGTTCAGAAACAACCATATTTAATTTTAATTTCTTTCTATAAAATGTATGTAAATAGGGGGAATCTGGTAAATAAACAATGTGAAAAACAATGTGATGACTTCCCCCAACGAGATGGGCAACTCGATGATAACATGAATCGCAAACATCATGATGATACTCTCTCTGCTGAATCAGGTTCTAAATAGAAACCTTGATCGGGAAGAGTGTCCAACCCCCCCCCCCCAAACATAGAAAAATATATAATCAAGGGATTCATGAGACAAAGGCCTCCAACTTTCAATTGATCATTAGATACCTTAATTGTGAAAAAATGGCTCAACTCTATTAAGAATATATTATCCATCCTTCAATGTTCTAATAAAGGGAAGGTTCTATTAGTTGTTTATCGTATTGAGGTAGAATCTGATAAGTGGTGGCCTTTGATCAATAATATGATGCCTGGGGAATATATTGAAGTGATAAAGTGGAAGTAATTTTAGAATTTTTTTGATAAATATATTCCTTACACTCTCCAACAAAAAATGGAAATCGATTTCTTTTACCTCGATAAAAAAGAAATAAAATCTATTTGGGTTTATGAGGAAAAATTCACAAGACTTGCAAGGTACACCATCAACATTTTATTAACCCCTGAATGTATGGTTTACCACTTCTTTGGTGGGATAAAACCTAACTGACAAAAATCACTAGCAATCCATGACTTTGATATCCATGTGGAAATTGTCTCATGTGCCTTCAAAATAAAAATAGAGATTAATGAATCTCAAGGGAATCATGGAGATAATAAGAATAAAGTGGAATTTAATTTTATCTGTCTAATGGAGAAATTTAACTATGTCAAGAAATTTCAACATCCAACTTTTCAATGGTGTGGGAATAATCACCCTATAAATTTTACGATGAAATTATTTGGGTGTGGGAAGTAAGGAAACCTAGTTAGTAATTTCTGAAAGGATAAACCCACTAATATGTTTGATGAAAGTAATTCTCTAATAAACATTCAACACAGTGTTCATTACTTCAAATACAAGGAACTAATTCTCATTACAAACCAATTATCTAATAAAAAGGTTTCCTAATACAACCAACAACTTCCAATACAAGATGGGAGAGATTTTTCTATCATAATTGCTGAGGTGGACCCCAAAAAAACAAGTGATGACAAGTATATTAGTAACTCATAAATGAATAGAAAAAATACTTTTTGTTTCTATTTATATGCATTCCAACATATCATGAAGGTTTAGTATAAATATTAAAACACATACACAAATCATGGAAGTAGATATATGAGTGAAAATGTAAAATGGTATAATTATTTAATCCCATGTATATAACTCCTCCCAAGTCAAAATTTTTGGGATAAAATTCCCACTGATCCTTGTTATACTTCCTTTGGTGGAATTTGATGAAATTTTGGGTATGTATTGGATTTCCCTATATAAATACAATATAAATTTCTATGAGAAAGAAATCAATATATGTATTGCGGATCATCCCCCCAATTCTATACAAGTGGATGGAGGTGGATGAATCCCCTTTAGAACCATCATCTCAAGCATGGATGTTATTTCCCAATGAGATAGAATATCTAGATAAATTTATTAAGTCTAAGTAAATAACCATCCCCAAATACATGCATATTTTGAGGAAATATTCTGATGTGTTTCTTGAGGAATTTCATGGTCTTCTTCCAAGTGGAGAGGCTGAATTTCCAATCGAGCTTATACTTGGGGCATTAACATTATCCAAGACTCCTTATAGAATGAATGTTTTAGAACTTGATAATATGAAGAAACTAATATAGTAGAATATATATAAAGGGTTCATATTCCAAAGTGATTCACTATAGGGTGAACCATTCATTCTCATTAAGAATAAGGATGGGTCAATGCATCTTTTCATCGATTGTATTGAGCTAAACAAGATCATGTTAATGAAAAGTATCCCCTTCCTCAGATTCTTTACTTGTTAGATCAACTATGTGGGGAAAAATAGTCCTCTAAGGCGGATCTTAGGTTGGGATATTATAAATTAAGTGTGAAGAATGAATATATCTCCAATACCAATATATCTCCAATACCACATTTCATACAAGGTACGAGAACTATCAGTTCATAGTGATGCCATTTAGACTCACTAGTACTCAGTAATATTCTGGTACTAGATGAATAGATAATTTATATATTACATAGAAAAATTTTGGTAGTCTTTATTGATGATATTATAATATATTACAAAATAAAGGAGCATGAGTAGAATTTGAGCACTATGCTAAAGACCCTATAAAAGGAGAAGCTTCATGCCAAGTACAATAAAGGTGAGTTCTGGTTGAAGGAAGTCTATTTATTAAATAATAACATCCTAATAAATGGGATATCAGTGGACCATTAAAATATGAATTCAATTGAAGTATGGATGAGAAAAAATCTATGATATATATTCATAGTTTCTTAGGTTATCATGGTATTATCATAGATTGGTGAAGAATTTCTTATGATTGTAAAACCCTCTTACCAAGCTAATTAAGTATGAATTCATGTTTACATGGAATGATGAATGTGGATAAGGATTCATGGAGTTGAAAAGGAGGCTCATTGATAATCCTATGATCAAAATACCTAAAAGTGGAGGACTCTGTAGTATTTGGTGTTTCTTCAAATAAGGGATTGGGATGTGTGTTAATGGAGAATGAAAAAGTCCTAGAATATGCTTCAAGGTAGTTGAAATTTCACAAACAAAACAACCCAATGCATAATCTCGAGTTATCTGTAGTGATATTTTCTTTGAAAATATGACGAAATTATCTATTTAGGTAGATGTATAAAATATATACAGATAAAAAAACCCTCATGTATATATTTACACAGAAAGAGTTGATTTTCTACCAAGGATGATGGTTAGATCTAATCAAGGACATTGACTACTCAATCCACTACCATCCTGGTAAAGTGAATAAAGAGAAAAATTTCCTATGTATAAATGATCCTACATCTTTATTAATGATGAGAATAGAGAAGTAAAAAATCTTCTTAGACCATAAAAGGATGTACATGGGAATCATAAGGGAAGGAAGATCATCAATCATTTCATAAAATCTTTCTCAATTGTCTCTTTTGGAAACGTTAATATATTCTCAAAGAAATGATGTGATAATATAGAAGAAGGTGAAATCCATGATAAATGGGAAGTAATTAGAGTTAAAAATTTATGAATAAGTAATTTTGATATTTTCATCAAGACTATATGTTCAATAAAATCATGAGTTAATGAAGGAACCCTTGGATGATGCACATAGTGTAACTTTCTCCATTCACCCAGGAATCATAATGATGTATCAAGATCTCCATGAACACTATTGGTGGGATAATATGAAGAAGAAAATCACTGAATATACATCAAAGTTCCTGGTATTCCAACATGTGTAGGTTAAAAGGAATAAGTATAAGAGGAGGATGTAACCATTACCCATACCAACATGAAAATGGGAGAACATCACCATGGAATTTTTCACTGTACTTCTAAAGAAATCTAGGGAAACAATGATATATGGGTTGTTTTGGATCTTCTTACAAAGGCAGATCACATTATTTCAATTTGATTGGACTTCTAATTAGATCAAATTTCATAGATATATATCAATGAATTGGTAATAATTCATAGAGTAACACTATCGATTGTATCTAATCAAGATATAAGATTAACCTCTAAGTTCTGTAAGGGTCTCTAACATAATCTAAATAATGATATGAACTTTAGTATGTACTATCATCCTCAAACTGATGGACAATATGAGTGGACTTTTTAGACACTAGAATACATGTTACGAGTATGTTATATGGACATTAAAGAAGGGTGGGACCAACATCTTCCTCTAGTTGATTTCTCAAACAAAAATAGTTTCCACCCAAGTATCCAAATGGATACCTATGAATAACTTTCTGAGAATAGGTGAATAACACTTATATGTTGGTATGATGTTGTGGAATGAAAACTATTAGGTCCTGAATTGGTCAAGAAAATGATGGAAAATTTTGAGGCATCTAGCCGCACATCAAGGCCACTTAGAGTCGATAAAAGAGCAATGATGACAATCATTGATGACACCTAGAGTTTGATGTTTGGGACATGGTATTCCTCCACATATCTCTATGGATGAAAGTGATGATATTTTATAATAAAGGAATTGTTACTCCAAGATACATAGTCTCTTTTTAGATCTATGATCACATAAGAGTATTGGAATATTGACTAGCACTCCAACCAATCTTATCTCATGTATATGATGTATTCCTTGTATCCCTCATGAGTATTTATATACGATACCCCTCATATGTACTAAATACATTGGTGTTACCTTTAGATAATGACCTTTCTTACGAGGAGCAGCTGATGAAGATCTTTGATCGTAGTAAATAAAGTTCTATGAAATAAGATAATGCACCATGTCAAAGTGCTATGGAGAATCAAAATGTTTGAAGAAACAATGTGGGAACCAAAGGAGGTGATGAAGAAAAGTTACCCTCTTCCATATTAGTGAGATAATTGAAAATTTCAAGGGAGAAATTCCTTAAGACAAAATATTTTAACTACCCAAATTGTTATAAATAAAATTTTCTTTTTTTTGACTTATTTAAATGTCTCATCATGAAATATGGTAATATAAAAACAAGGCCTAATTTTATTTTATTATATCCAATTTTATTTGAAAGACTGTTATGTATCATTACCATTGATTATATAGTTCTTGAACCGTGATCACGTGATTTGTATAAATATTGGGTTTTAACAAATCCTATAGACACATACAAAGTAAATGATTTCCTCAACTAGTAGTATCATACCCTATAAAGCTGATTTATTAGAAATTCCAAGGGAGATAACATTTCTATAATTTTCCCTTGACCAATACCAAGATGATATCCAACAACTTAAGCATGATAAAAACTGTTTATAGGTGAATTTCATGCTCATCGATATCGTATCCCAAACCAAGTTTGCTGAAACACCCCATGAAAGTCCCACCATCACCCACCATAATTGTAGGGAATTTTCTGGTGTATTAATGGGATATGTATCATGAACTTGGAAATATGAATATATGCTTTTTTATAGAATAATGACAATATTTTTATCATATTATAGTTACTTCAGAATTTTTTTTGTATCTTGATAAGATAAAGCACACATTGTTTGTTTACATAATATTAAAATCCAAATAATTAATTTAAGAATTAATGAATTACTGAAATAAATAATATTTTAAATAAATTTTATCAAATAAAAATGAACATATATTTTTTTGAAGTCAAATTTAATTTTTTAAAAGGGTTAGAAAATTATTATTATCAAAGAGACCCATAATTTATTAATAAATATAGATTTTATTTTAAAAGTTAAATTCAAATATTTTAAATATTATTTAGAAAAATTTAATATTATTTTTGTAATAAAAATTTTATAATTATCATATGGTGAATTTTTTATAATTTTCTAAGGTAATCAAATTTTTCTCTAAAAATTAATTATTGTATAAGTACACTATGTTTTATGACATCATAATGAACCAAAAGTGATCTAATAATCACTATAAATGGGACCCACTGGAAAATAAATTTTTTCCATTTCATATTATTTGATTTTAATTTTATTTGATTTATTTTTTAAATCCATTATGAATCCTCCAAAAACTATAATATATTTTAAGGTTTAAAATATAATTTATTTAACAGTGTGACTCACCTCCATATAAGAAAAGGAATTATTTTAATAATTTCATCCCTTAGACATATAAAAAATTAAAAACCACTCCCATTTGTAAAAAACATGGGATGGTTTGCAGTTTTGGATATTTTATTATGTACAATCCAAAACCTAAAATGTTTTGAAATCCCCCTCTTTTCCTTTATAAACACACCCATGATACAATTTCTCTTCACTAAAACTCCTTAGAGAATGGCCATACTCTTCCCTTCACTTTCTAGAGTCCTACCATGGTTCCCCCAATATCTCAGGTAGCCTCTCTTAATGTTTTGGAGTCGCACACTCAATTAAGGGATCCTCACATTCCTCTTCTCCTTTTAAATTCAAGAACTTTCTTTGAAATTAGTTCCTTTAATTTGAACTGGTTATATTTTCATTCATTTGTAACCATTATATTACTATCCAATTGATTTTATTTTAATGATTTATCATTTATCCTCCCCAATTTTACCCTTACCTAGGCTGTTACTATGCTGAAATTCCATAAGGGATCCTTATCCTCTCTTCTTTATTCAAATTTCTTTTTGGACTTATGATTCCTATATCCACTTCCTATAGTTGGGACATGTCTTTATAAGTACCTATTACCGACCATTTAATGTCCAAATTATGATAAACCCCTTTCTTTCTCATCAACCAGTTTATGAATTTTTAAGTGACATCATTATGCTTCCAAACATTCACCACAATTTTCCATGCCCAAAAAATTATGTGCTGAATACCATACCCATTTTTCTATCAAGGGTGTTCACCCTTTTACACATATACCTATTTTCTGGGGGCTATATTTTATGTATGCCACATTCCTTGATCATGGAATAAATTATGATGATGAATGGATCCATGTTGTATGATCTATGTGGAACACTTAAGCATGATAATGAAATGAATATAATGGGTGTGCCTGGATAATGCTCCAATGCATTTGATAATGTTTAGTATCATGATACATCATGTTGGGATAGGGATTTAACCTGATTTACTTGTGGTAAATTTTCCCTGAGGTTTTCGTGGTGGGATTAGCATTGACCTATGTTTATGATTTAGTGTTTCAAGTTATTGCATCATTTACCATGTTGTTGTTATCATTATTTATTATGCCTTATTATACGTATTGCTTTTATTGAATGAAAAATATTTTTTTATTAAGGAAAAAACTTTTGCGGGAAAAGTGAGAAACCATAGGGTCCAACAAAACACCCAAAAACACAAAAAATAAAAGAGATAGGATCTACCTCTTTCAAGCAACAATAACAACCACCATCCCCATGCATGACACTCGGCGATCCCATGCAAGAATGGTCCCTCCCGATGTTACCATACCTCAAAATCAGCCATATCCCAAATGGCCTACAAAGATGATGGCGGAGTGATCTAGCCCAACGAAGATGTCCTGCAAAGTACCACCAAATAGAACACAAACCGCACAACACAGAGAACCAAACATTCCAGACCGAAGACACCCCAACCCAGGTATGAAAACCACCCAATTAATTAGGATAATTTAAGATAAAACTAATCTTACCAAAGACTGTATCCCGAAACAATTTCCAAGATAAAGAAGAAACATGAATGTTTGAGGAATCTGACAGGATCTATTCAAATTCCGAGGCCAATTGGTCCCATGATTGTATATACTCCTCAATGTTGATCTTTTCTTTGTTGAAACCCCAAACAAGGATTGAGTCTTGCTTGTCAATGCAAGCATATTGTTCCTAATTAAAGGTTGCCCTTAAGGTTCTCCCCATCATGGAAGCAGCCTCCTACTCCGAAGCATTGAGCCATAGTACCTGTTTAGACACTTCCTCCTCACTACTAAGCAAAAACTTCAATGGATGCCCATCCTGTACACCTTCCATCCGAGTTCCCACCTCCTCCGAGGTCCCCCTTTTCCCATTTTTCTTCCTGGACGATCTGGTCTCCAAAGGGGGAGGCAAGGATGAATAGTACCTCCTTCACCTCCTCCTTGATTTAATTCCATTCTACTGAGATGGAGTTATAGCTTCTGAGTGAGAGTGTTCACCCCCATTGTATTCAATCTTATGCCCTCCCCCTGTGTCAAAAGGAATAACATGCGTGGAACCGGAAGCATCCTCAAGAAGGCCTTCAAATCTGTTGTTCAGGGGAATAGGATCCTGCCTTTGGTTGTCTTGGTTAACCTTTAATGAACATTGACCATGTCGCCCCCTCTTGGAATAACTTCTGCCAGACCCTACATCGACTAGCGATACCAACTCCTAGTCCACTGCTAACCAGGGTGTGGTTTCCCCTCTAGCTACTTCAAGTTGAACCGAACCTTCCTCCACCCCCTTGTCTATAAGATCCATCTGAACAGAAACTGCCTCTCCAACCACTTCTGTCATCGAGGAGATCTGTTTCGAAGCCTCCACACAAGCCTCCTTGGTGCAACCAGCCACCCATCCTTCTCCAATGTCCACACCCTACTGACAAAAACCATCCTCCCGAATGTTAGATTCTACCTCAATACCCACAACACCATTACCTGATGGAATACCTGCTATAACATCCTCCCTACATTTTTTATCAAGGGAAATTTCCTTCCCCTTTCTAGAAACCTTCATAGAAGATCCCGGAACCGCCCCTTCTGTCTCAACCAGTGATTCCCTATCCTTTCTCTATCTAGTTCCCCTTCTCAAGTTCTTTATTAAAAGCTCCTTACGACAAAAACTCAATGCATGAACCAGCCGTTTGCAACCTGAGCAGAACTCCGTCCATGACTCATAAATCACCCTCTGTTTACATCTATATTCTTCACCCATGGTAACCAACACATACTCAAACAGATCCTTGGACATGTCCATTTCCACACAAATATGTGGATTAACTAGATGACAAAGTTCCTCCGTGCCGATATCCAAGCACAGATATCAACCTATCAGGTTCCCTAGCATACGTATCACAGATGGATTTTGAAATGGAAGAGGGAGGCTGGGAAAACTAACCCAAATCTCCATCGTGGGGGAATCCCACATCATGTTCAAGTCAAAGGTCCACCGAAGAAGATAGAATTTGAAACCATTGAAGACTCTAGGAGCATTTTCCCATGCCTGTATAAGATCAGCTTCTTAAGCAAACCGCACCATTATCTTCCGATAGTCCAGAAGACCCACCGTCTCCCTATCCTGAAAACCCCAAGCATCAAAGACAAACCTGTCAAATGAATCAACCTATGGGTGGCGTCCCTGAAATCTAGCAACCAGGGTGTGTTTCAACAAGTCCGAGGAGGCCGAGAACTCCGCAAATGATAGCTGGAGGTTCTGCAGCCCATCAAGCAGCTCTGAGACCTTCAGATTCAGCAAGATAGAGGGAAAAAGAGGGTGAAAATCCAGATTTGAGAAAGGGTTGAAGGGATAAGGGACTCCTTTGGAGGACCCTGAAGGTCCCCCCACCCCCGAAGGGGGGGGGGGGGGGGGCGTCACCGGGGCCGACGATGCCACATGGAGCTAGGGTTTTCCCATTCGCCCGTTCGCTTGTTCGCATTCAAAAAACTACTTTTATTAATCATTTATATTACTATTATCTAACATGTATCACATATTCCATATTTATTCCCATACTGGTATTTATAACTCACCCCATTATAATATATGTCCCTAGTTTATCCCCAAAAGTTTTAAGTTTAAATGAGTATTTTGGGTGTGTTAAAGAATTTTTCAATAAATATTTTGTATTCCCTATTTTATGTTGCTATGTAATGTACCAAATTCCCAAATAAATTATACTCATTTATCATCTGAGTTGTTTTTAGGGTATTATTATTTAATAAATCGAGTATTAATGTGTAATAAAGAGTTGGGTTTTTATACATCCTATGGGATGTCATTTTTCTAAAACTATATAATTATTATAAAATTATATAAATGTGAGAAAAAAAAACAAAAAAATAACCTTAATATGATTTAACCTATCATAACTTTAATTTTTCATCCAAATATTTAATAACCTACAACTGTCTCAAAATTGAATGTCTCAAACAAAATACTGTTAGTCACTATAAAATTTCATAAAATAAAGCCTCAAAAGTGTTTCTAATACATTAATCATAGTATAATCCTTAAACTTATAATCCCATGATAATATCCATATCTCTTAAGAAAAAAAATCCTAATTTGAAATGTTTTCTAAACCTCCCTCTAATACCAAAAATAATTCCCTGACCTTAAAATTACATATCTTTGTGTTTCTGAAATAGGGTTAAAATTTTAGGATATTTTTAGTTTATAATTCTCTATAATTTTAAAAAACTATTTAAATGTAAACACTTGAATTAAAATTGGAAACATTTACTCAATATCCATTTTCCATATTTTAAAACTCTTTCAAACTTGAAATGATTTCTCTTTGTAAAAAATGTTCAAAATTGTCACCTTGATATCATCATTGCCCCAAATATTTATTAAAACCTATAAAAATTTAAAACTTGTTATGAGAAAAAAAGATCAGTAAGGGATATAAAGAAACTTAATTGTTAGTCCAGTGAAACATGAAAACCTGTTAATTTTGTTTTATAAAAAACTCATTATAAAGCGTAGAAAAATCACATAGGTTCCTTAGGACATTATTACCCTATGAATATTATGTTTACACTTAAAAATGGAAGAACCACATGGTTGAATTCCATCTCTGGAGTGCCAAATGCATTTTAGAACTATAATGTGGCTCACACTTCATATATGCTATATTAGGATCACCCATTTTTCATGATCTATATCGGTGCTTAACCCATCATATAATATATATTAGTCTCACCCATGAGCAATAATGAGGATGAAGCATTAATATATAATGTAAAAGGACCAAATCATTAAACCCCCCCCTTGAAAACTCATTTTAACCCATGTGTAAAAACACTTTCAGATATCAAAATACAATTTTCATATAAAAATCACTTTTAAAATCTATAAAACGCGCTAAAAATAAAGAAAACACATTATTTAGAATGAACTATGAAAACTTATAAAGGAAAAAGTTTTGGATTAAATAATCATGAAAGTGGGAAAATATGTTCATGTAATACATGTTAAAAAACATTCTTTTAGGATTTTGTGAAAATAATTGAAAGAGTAACATTAAAAGATATTTTTAAGATGAAGTCCTTTACATAAAACCATAAAAAGTTTCCTTTTTAATAAAATTTGAGAGAAATTATAAAACTAAAATTTTAAAACATTCATCCCCATATGAATATATTTATAAAAATAATTTTAAATACATGGAATTTGAATATAATTATTTTAAAAAAATAAATCTTTAAAAATTTAAAATGTTATTTATTTCTTTAAAATGACCCCTACCTTGAGTTAGACTCTCCATGTATGTTATTTATCTTCTAGAATAATAAAAATAAGATAATTATTTACTTTCTTAGAACCTTTTTCAATTTTATTATAACATTAATATCACCTATTAACATGTTATAATGATTACTTAATTATATAATTTCAAGTCGGATGTTTTGATGACAATTAGTAATTGAGTCCAAAAATAATTGGGTATGATGTCAAAATTCAAAGTGGTCGTATTTACATCATCTCCATAATAATATTCATGACATAAGAATAACTTTTATACTTCAATTTTACTTTTAAATCCATCCATTACTTATGTATATGAAAAATGGACAATGTTACAGTCATAGAGATGGTAAGTCATACGTATACATGAGTAATGTTTCCATTTTTCAATGATCGTTATGGAAATATGGTAAGAATTTTTTTTGACTTTATGGAATTAATATAATATTATTAATATAATATTATTAATATAAATATACTTGTATATATCATCTATGTGATTTGGTGATGAAAAATGAATTGCATCACTTCAGGGAGGTGATAGTTCACACGTACACATGAACGCCATCATCAATCTCATGTGCATGGAAATGTAAGAAATTTAATGATATATTATACATAAATAATAATAAATATGTCATTAATATCATATATAAACATTAATTACATCATTAAAACCCTTCTTCAGATATGGTGAGGGAAAACAAATTATATCAGTTCGTGAGGTGGTATTCCCCCATTCACACGAATGATTATTTCTTTCCACATTTGATTGAAGTTGAAATGGATTTATGTGATAATATTTACATAATAACATATCATTATATTTATTATATTATATTTCTTATTTCATCATGGTTGAATAAGACTTTAAGAATGTGGAAGAAGAAATAAAAAAATGATTGATTAAAAGAATACCTCTTCTTGGGAAAATCTCCTTTTCTTAACACATTAAGATCATTAAGGATAGTATTATGCCTAAAATAAGAGTTATAGAATGTTTGGAGGGACTACATTAAGTTATTTGTGTACATATTGGAAAAAATTAATATGTTTTTAAGTTTGAGGAATAGAGAATAAGAGGTTCCCTATGATAAGAAAGGGGATGAGCACTCTTGGAATTCCTCAAAATATTAAATTAATATAAATTAAGATTCTTTTCAAAATGAATCTAAACTTATTTACTTAGAGTATATGATTAATTTGGCCAGAAAAACATTCATCAAATAAAAATTTCATAAGTTATTATTAATGTTTAATCCTTATAATTTGGTTTTAACCCTTATTTAACATCTCTAATCTTTACCATGAGAACATGTATTTTATTTATTGAAGGTTAATATAGTTACTATAAAATAATAAAATTACCAAAAATGTATAATTTATTACATTTTAAACCTTATAAAATTATACTAGAATAATTTTTTGATTTTTATGAATTTTATATCATTTAATAAAATATTATTTATTTTAAAATATCATTAATGTCAATTTTGACAAAATTCATTACTTTACTTTTTAAAAATATAATAAAAAAACAATATCTAAAATAACTATTTTGAAAAGTCATTAAAATTTAAAACACATATATTAAATTTTTAATGACATTAATTATCACATATTATATTTATTTTAATATTTTTAATATAATTTCTTTGATATTTCCACTAATAAAACGATTACTACAACATTATCGTGTAAGCCATTAAAGTAATTATTTATTTAAAAAAAATTAAAATAAATTATCATGAGGAATATAAAAATTTTATATTTTAAATTAATATTTATAGTCAAATGTATGTTTTTTATAACCATATGTTAAAAACATAACACTTATTAAATAAACGAGTATGGCATATTTGAAATTTCTTAGAATAAAATACTATAAAAGGCTTAAAGTCTTCCAAGTGGATCCAATAAGAGATAAAATATCCCCAAGGATTATTTTGGTCTAAAATTAATCATCCAATAAAATTAATACAATTTTTAGGGTAATTTAATAATATTTATAATATTATTTTTACTCTTAATTACCCAATTTACCCTAACTGTGGTAATAAAAAATTACAAAACTTACAATTCATAATTCAAAAAAACAAAATGGGATGAAATACTGAATTTGGAATATATAATTACAAATATGGAATTTATTTTTCAAAATTGAAAATACATAAGTGAAAAAATTTAATTATAAATTAATATTGTTGGTGGAATGTGAAAATAGGTTTTTAAAGTAAAAACTTTCAAAAGATTGAAATGTTTTTATATCCAAATTCAATGTTAAATTTATTAAAATGACCTAAATTATACTAAATGATAAAAATTTGATCTAATTATACTTTAAAAACATAAAATATATAATTTAATTCTATAAATAAATTTTATGATAATGTAATTTTAAATTAAATTACACAATTTTTTATTATTCATAAAAAACATGAAACTTATCATAAAAATATCAAAAAATCAACCAGTGTAAATTTTCATATTTCTGTTTCAAAATTTTAGTTTTTTTTCATATATATTTTATATAAGTGTCAAAAACTAGATTTAAAAAAGTGCTCTATCAAAAGGTGGGAAAACTATCTTTTTATAAAAAAATTTATATGCAGAATTGGATTTCTTTTTATATCATGTCTACAAAACATATAATTTTAATTTTAAAAATTATAATTAATATATTATATATATTTTATTAATATAATATAACATGAGTTATTTGGTCATTTATTGGTATAAAACAAACTTGTTCACATTTAATTTTTTTCCCATAAATACATTAGCTATTATTTTAAAGGATGTTTTGTTATCATTTATAATTAATTGGTCACTAAATAATTAATTATATGTATGTATGTAAAAAATATATTCATAATTAATTTAATCATTTTTTCCTATGTTATATCATCTATGTTATATTTATAACATTATAATATTTAGTAGTTCATTTAAGCTCGATGTGGCATTTCATGAATGTCATCGAACATAGTATTTATTTTTTTAAAAATTGGGATATTATAATATCATTGAAAAAATATCATGGATAATAATAAATGAATTAACAATGAATTAAATTATTATTTATTGAATTACATGACCTCTACTGTAAAGTCCTTTGACATGATAGTTTAAAACAGATGGGTAGGTAGACATGAGAAACCCATTTAACTAAGTTTAGCCAAGTGATTCATCTCATGAGACAACCAATGCATCAAGGAGATATCGATAACTGGGACCAACGGTATCTATATTTAAATAACATTAATTATATATCATATAATCAATTTAATTCATGAAAAATATTCCTTATCAATATATTTTCAAATCGAGTAAGGTATACAAGTTAAAACTTATTTCCCCAGTCATATATAACATTCAAATTGTAATACTTTAAGTATAAATGATATAAGAATTAGGTAAGAAGTATATACCTAATCAATAATATGGCTATTTAGGGGAAATGTTATGTCCAATCATAACATGAAAGTGAAAATTTCAAGGTAAAGTTAATTATTACAATAATTAATTAAAAAAGAGAATAATAATAACATCCCTAATAAAACTGATCATAAACTATCCAAATAAATAATAAGGATGTTATCAATACAATATATCCCTAAGTTATTATAAGTTGAATAATTTTTAATGTTTTTTATTAATATAAATACCATAAAATATCATTAATAATGTTCTTAAAGAAAATAAACATTTCACTTTAAATATATATATATATTTTAGAACTAAAAGTTCAAAAAATATTTTGAAATTAGTTTTGTTTGAAAATAACCCCTTAAACATATAAAGTAATATTTTAAAAATTGAGTGTTTATGAAATTAGAATTTTTTAAACATGCTATACATGTTAAAATAATGATTTTTTCACATTTTTAGTAAAATAAAAATAAGCCTTGCTTAGAAAAATGACATGAATATTCCTCTAAAATTTTTCATGTACTAGACCAGATACCATATTACCTTGATAATAAATCCTAAACTGAAATGTACCAATGTATTTTCCTAATTCCTATGACTAGTAACTTGTATCATACATGGTAAAATATGAAACAAATTTACCATAAAACATCATAATATAAAGATAATAAGTTAGTATGCTCAACACTGCAAAGAGTGAAAGTACCAAAAAAAAATAGTTATTACAAAAACCAAAGCATTATATCTTCAAAGTACATGGAAACTAGAAATATAGAACTCAAAAATGTCAAAAGGAACATCATCCCATGATGAAAACTGATCGTCTAAACATAACCCTAGTAAATGCATTAATGTATCGGGAATATCCACCACATCCAAGTGGAAATTTTCCTTTTCTCAGATCTATAATAAAAGAATATATAAAATCATAAAGGAAAATTTAGGGTTTTAGCTATAAATCTCAGTAGCGTTATAGTGAACCTACTTTCTCTTACATTAATATTTCCTAATTTTAAATATAAACAATATAATAACATTAAAAATATAGGATCCAAAGGTATAGTGTCTTTGGAAAATTAGGCTTATACATAAATTTTACATAATAAAACATATTTTTTTAATTCCTTATTTTAAATTTTCTTATCATCCCTCGTGTTATCCTTATTAAAAGTAATCACCTGAAAATATACATCAATGAAAGGGGTGAGATAAAATCCCAGAAAGTGGATGAATAAATGATATAAATCAATATCACATGAGTGAGCATAATCATCATAACATAATCATAATATTATCATCAATATCATAAGGGAAAATGGATAATGGCATGGAATGAGACAATGCATAAAAATGAAACATCCTGTCTTATTGGTCAATTATTAGATATAGTTTTGAACAAATCTATATCATGTTCATGCATAACATATGTACATAATCATAACATCATAATTGTGAAAAATGATAGCATAATGTTCATGAATATTTCACATTTTCACAGTATATACATCACATTAACCAATTCATTGGAGGGATATAAAATCATTGGCCCACTAATCATATCATAACATTTACATAATCATCCATTACTCATAGAATGTTTTATAGTCACAGTCATAAAATAACCCATAAAAATTAATGGGTATAATAATAATTTAATAAATCATACATTCATGAATCATCATTGGGGTTCCAAAATAAAAAAGGGAAAAAAATCGTGGTATAATAATCATCAATCTTGATTGTAGAAGAAACAATCTTAATATGAGTCAAGATGTGTTTTGTAAATAATATTTCTTTTGATAAAACATTTATATTTTTCATAAAAACAAGTTATAAACATGTATTTATTAAAAAATAAGAGTTATGAACATTGAAATTATATTTAATAAACTTAACTTATTTTACTCACAAAAACATTTCTTGATATTGGTATAACCCAATGAAAGGGATTTGGGTTCAAGAATCCCCTTACCTTAATTCCCACTTTATTTTGTCGCTTTTTCACCTCATAAATAATATACCTATATTTCTTAGATAATTGATCCAAAAGTTAATTATAATCATTTATGAAAGTATTTTTGAATTATAATCATTTTATAAAATTTCCTAATTTCCTATGATGAAATTGAAGCATTTTGATATCATTTTTTATTAAATTTTTCTAAGAATCTGCTATTTTTTCAAGGTAATTATTAAATTTGTATAATATATTATATACACATAAAATAGATAAAATTATAAAATCATTTATAATAAATAATTAATTTTAACCATTCATAGGGTTATTGATATGAATGTAAATGGAAAAATCCTCATTGGTAGTTAACCGAAAATTATTGGGAACATCGTTCAAATATGGAGGAAAAGTGGTATAAGAGATAAATATGTTAAAAATAATCTTTTTACAGCATGTTAAATTAATTAATATAATATTAAAATTATTCCTAATTAAATAATTCAATGATTATTATTGAAAGAAATTTATATAAGTGATATTGGAAAAAGAAAATGTGTGAAGAGTTGAAAAAATACTCTTTCTTCGGGGTAGCTTCTTTGTTATGACTTTAGAACTCCCTTCATTTTTGGAGTTGTATTACACTAGAAAAACAAGATGGATTATTTGTGTATTAAGAGAAAATATTTGAAAAGTTATTTGTCTTTAGAATGGGTGAGAGGAGTGTTTTTGTAAGGGGAGGGAGAGGGGTTATTTTTACTAGAGGAGGGGAGTATTTTTAGAATAATATATTGAATAAAATAACATATAAAAGGTAAAACATGTCATATTGAATTTATGAAAATAAAAATCATATATAATTATAATATAATGGGTTTATTTTTTTAATTGACTTTTATAATTTTAATTCATTATTTTATTAAAAATAAAAGGGGAAAGAAACATAAATTGTTATTTTAGGGAATCACTTCTAACTTTAGGTTTTTGACTGTTATTTTTAGGTTTTGAAATTAAGTTTATTATAAATTAATGAATAATTTATGAAATAAAATATATATTTTCCACACCTTAGGTTTTACAAATAATTATGTAATTATTAATTTGTGAATGATACAATTTAAGATACACAGGTTATCTGAAAAATCGAATTTTTACTATTCACTTGGAAATTGAATTATTTTAAAAAATTAACAATACATCACCATTAAAAATTTTCAACATTATTATTTTAAAAATAATATTTATTTTATTATTTTTTTAAAATATTTAATATTAATTATTAATATAGAAAATAATTTTTTTATAAAATACTTTAAAGTACAATTTACTAAAAATGTGTTTATATTTTATTTGAGATTCTTAGTGAGGATATATATTTTGTAGAATTATAGAATTTATATTTACATAAATTTATCATGAGAAATATTATTTTTTTAAAATTTATTATTTGGAGGTAAAATTATTATTCCAATAGTCATGTTATTATTTCTAACAGTCTTGTTACTATTCCCAATGGTCATGTTACTATTCCTATGATCACATTACTATTACAATGGTCACTTTACCTCCTATATCTTAATTATTTCACCCAATATTAAACTCAATTCCCCTCAAGGTCCTACACTTCCATTTTCTATAATGTTTATGGGTTTACTAGTAGTTTTATTCTTCTATATAGTGTTTATAGTGGGGGAAATGATTCTAGAATATTGGGAAAATCCATATTTTCCCCTTTTAACTTTCCTATTTTATATTTTTTTTTTCTATTTTTAAATATTTTAATTTAAATTGGTTTGATTATTTATTAATATAATAGTATTTATTAATGAAAAAAATCACTTTCAGTTTATCTATATTTTGTATGTGTATAATATTATATAATACAATATAACACACATTTATTCAGGAAACAAATATTTCTAATAAACACTAGGTGATTATATTCTAACCCCCTTTAGAAATTTCATCCCTAAAATTTCAACTCATATTCTCAGTTGAACATAGTTGAGGGTACTTTTGTTTCCTTATTTCCTCTAGTTCCCATGTCACTTATTCATACTTATGGTTCCTCCATAACACATTGACAAGGTGATTTTTTATTACATATAATATTGTATCTATAATGCACCATCTTCAAAAGTTTTTCTTCATATGAGAGGTCATTATCTAGTTGTTCAACCTCCTAATATAGTACCTGTGATGGATTAGGTATGTACTTCTTCTAGAGTGAAACATGGAACATTCCATGATCTTGAAAAATACTAGGTTGAAGTGTAAGCAATAGGGAATTGCTCCTATATTATAAAGGATGTCGAAGGGGCCAATGTAAGTTGGTTTAAGCTTCCCTTTTTTTCACATTGTATGAATATCTTCCATGGTGATATTCAATGTAATTTTTTCTCCAACATCAAACTCAAAGTCCATTCAATTTTTGTTAGTAAAGAATTTTTTTTGAATCTAAGCATATTTTATATGTTTTTGGTTTGATTGAACATTCTATGTTAAATATTTAACTATGTTAGATCCAAGAAGCTTTCATTCACTAAATTCATATCAACAAGTTGGAGTTCTATATCAGCTACAATATAATGATTCACATTGATCCATTTGAATACTTGAGTGGAAGATGTTGTTATATAATAACTCAACAAGATGGATATTATGATACTATCAACCTTTGAATTCAACCGAGAAGGCTCTTAGAATGTGTTTGATCATCTTAATAGTTATTTCATATTAACCATCAATTTTGGGGTGATAGGAACTACTGAAATTCAATTAATTACTTAAATCATATTGATGTATTCTATAGAATTCAGATGTAATCCTTAGATCATGATCAGAGATGATCAATAGTGGTACCCCATGAAGCCTCACCACATCCTTCACATATATCTTGGAATGTTGTTCAAGAGATAAATATTCTTGAATAACAATAATGTGGGTAGTATTGGTGAGTCAATCCACCTCACCACATATCACATTATTTCCATTAGGTGTTTTTAGGTGACTAATGAAAAATTTCATAATGACATTACCCCATTTCCATGTGGATATAGGCAATGGTTGCATCATTCTTTTGTAATTATTTCACTCTTGTTTAACTTTATTACATACCAAACACCTTGATATAAACTCATAAATATCATTATTCATTTTGTTCCACTGGATGGTTTCTCAATGTTCGCAATTCATCTTTATAATTCTAGGTTGAATGAAAAAAGATGGGTTTTGTGCATTATCTAATAGCTCCTTATTTAACCTAGGAAATTAAGGAACACAAAGACTCATTCCAAACTGAGTAATACCACCATAATTGATATTTAACTCATGTAGATTACCTTATATTACTTCTTTCACCTTATTTTTTGCTATAGATCAACCATTTGTGCCTTATTAATCTTCTCTTGGAAGTATTCTTAGGTAACCATTTGGTCAAGGTAGGATGTATTCCATCCCATTATAAATTCCATATCCATCCTTTTCATTTTAATGAATTATAGTCTTACTTAATATGAATCATGGATAGAGTGGTAGGTTATTTTCTGTAAAGGGAATGAGCTACCTTGTTTTCCTTCCTTGGACGACAGTGAATAGAGAAATCGTAGTTCTTGATTTAATCTAACCATCACATTTGGTGCAAGTTAAGATCATTTTGTTTGAATATATTATTTATGATATTTTTATCAGTATATATGTCATGATTCTCACCATAGAGGTAGTTCCACTATATTTTCTAGGAATAATCACAGTTTCTTTCTTAGGATCATGCATCGGGTAGTCATTATGATGGATATTCAACTTCGTAAAGGCATAGGCTATCACAAAACCATTATTCATGCGTACACAACCAAAAACCGTATTTGAAAAATCACTTTATATAAAAAACCTTATCCACATGTTTGTATTTAGAGTAAAAGTACATTGATTATTCTTCTCTTTTGTTTCTTGAAGCTTTCCTCATATTTTTCTATCCATACGTACATTACTCATTTCTATGTTAACATAGTTAGCAAGAAATAGAATCATGAGAAATTCCTCATAAAACCTGAGAATTATCTATCCAATCTAAGAAAACTATGTATATTCCTGACATTAGTGGGTTAGGTCCATTCCGCAATTTCATTTGTTTTTAAGGATTTATAGAAATTCCACAAATTTTGATAATATTCCCAAGTAATGTGACTTACTACATCCAAAAGTCACACTTAATGAACATAGCGTACATTATCTTTTTCCTTAATTTCTCCAATACAATACATAGATAATATTCATGTTTCTCCATCATATTTGTGTAAATGAGAATATAATCAATAAACACCACCAAAAATCTATCGAGGTAGTCTCTAAATACTATTTATCAAATCTATGGATATTTTAGGGGAATTATTTAGTCCTAAGGGTATGAATATAAACTCATAGTGCTCATACCTTGTATGGAAACCTGTCATCAAAATATCTCCCTTCTTAGTTTTTAATTGATGATATCATGAATAAAGATCCACCTTTGATAAGTAATTATCCCTTTATAGTTGATTGAATAAGTCACCAATCCTTGGAAGAGGATACTTATTCGTTATGGTGATCTTGTTGGTCTCTCAGCAATCGATACATAGCCTCATAGATCAATCATTTTTATTGAAAAATATAACTGGGACACCCCAAGATGATACACTAGGTCACATGAACCCTTTTTCTAAATGCCCTTGAAGCTACTTGTTTTACTCTTTCAATTCAATCGGGACCATATTGTAAGGGAATTTTTAGATAGTAGTATCAATGGGTATAAGATCAATTGACAACTCTACATCTTGATCTGGGGAAAGTCACAGTATCTCTTTAGAAAAAAAATCATTTTATTCCCTAACAATGGTAATTTTCTTCTAGGTTGATACCTTCCATTGACTCAATCATTTGAGCAAGGTATTCTTATTCACATGGTATAAACACCCATACCATTGAAGTATTTTCCCATGGAGATTAATGATATTCCTTAAATTTTTAGATGATAATTGGATGGTTTGGAATATGAAAAGATATTTCCATTTCTAAAGAGTTGATGTGTGATATATTTAATGATATTTTATCCATGCCTAATATAGTGATGAATTCCACTAAGGGAAGAATTAAAATATATTGTGGAACTATATTCCCAGACACTTCAATAGGATAAGAGTCCATCATGTGGGTTGGAATGATTACAATACTAGGTGTCTGTATAGATATATATTCTTTACGGTATTGGAGAATCAATTATATAGTTTTATAAAACTTATAGTGTATACAATAATCTGTAATATAGTAATCAAATAAACCATTTTTCATTCTTGAGAGAATATGAAGTTTACCTTATATGACTTAATTTTCATGCTCCACTTTATAATTAGGGATGTAATAAGCTTTCCCTTACTACTTTTTCATTGGTGGTTTCTAAAACTAATTATCCTCAAAGAATCGAGGTTTACTAAACTATCTTTCATAGTTCTCTTTCTCCCTATAGTTCAAGAATCTAACCATATGTAATGAATTTAGAGGTTACCAAATTTCCCCCATCATTTTTCCAATATCTTTATGTCTCTTCAAAATTTATGAGCACGATGTCCTTATCTCATACACATGAATCATTTCTACTCCCCTTTGAGCAAATTACCTTAATGCTTCTTCCCACATTTTTGACAAGTGGGTAGTTGGATCCTCTTTACTCATTTTTTTATTGACCCACCGTCTTGAAACTTAATTTTTATATTCTTATATCTGTTACCATGGGCCCATTATCTTAACCCCATCTCTACATTGATATCACGTCAAACTACCTCTTCATAACTCATCGATACTCATATTTCTAGAGTCTTTTGAAGTTCATAGTTTAAACAACTAAATAATCTATCTATTTTTGCATAATTATTTATATAAAAACCCAAATCATTTCTTTAAATCCTTTTTATGTCTTCCATATGATCCATGATAGATTAAATTTAATTTTTATTCATCTTTATGAATTTTCTATACAAAATAATTTGAAGAGTTTGAGGGAAATAACTGGTAAGAAATATTTTATAAAATCTCCCGAATACATATCTTTCATTTCATCATTTGGTTATGTGTTCTTAATAAATTCCCAAAATTGTTCAACTAATCCATCTAAATGAGAAATGGTAGGGTTCCCTCCCCTTCCTAGAACAACGTATTATAGAAAATGTCTTCTCCATTGAGTTAATCCACTGTTCAATGACAAGTGGAATGAAAGTTTTAAGAAAAAATTATTGGTAATTAATGCATAAAGAAATAAATGGTTAGTTAATCCTTATTGGGGGAAGGTGATACTTACACATGATTTAGGTTATTATTAATAGATCAATATACCAGGGAAATCATCACCAAAATGTTTTTAACTCCACCTCCCATTGGAATTGGAGATGTCATACAGAAAATCATTGTATTTTACCTTACATGGGTTGTTATCCTAGTTTCATTCAATTCCCACCGTATTCTAGAATTTTTTTGAACAAAACATAAGTCAAAAAATAAATAAATAATTTATTCTCTAGTGTAATTAACGGTAAATTCATATCCTATGGGATCTCTAGGATTATCATTTCTATAAACAAATTATTGGATGATTACATATATTTTGTCTTACCCTAAGGGATTTTACTAATGTTTTCTAATCCTATTTACCAAATTAAATAAACATGGCTCTTATACTAACTATAGAGACAATATTTTTTCATTCATGACTATCACATCATTTTAAAGATAAACTATATATTATAATTGTAAATCTAGAATCCAATGGTTTTTTGTCTTGGTAAAATTAGTATTATACATAAATTTTACATAATAAAACATAAAAATTATTTAATTCTTTATTCTCTATCTTCTTAGAGGACCTCGTGTTCTCCTTAGTACAAGTAATCACCAGATGATATATATAAATGAATGGGGTGAGCTAAGATACCTATAAAAGGATGAATAAGGGACCCAAATCAATATAACATGAATGAGAATAATCATCATAAAATAAGAATAAAATTATCATCAACATCCTATGGGAAAGAGTGGATAAAGTGATAGAATTTTTCAATTCATAAAAATGATAAATCAAGCATTATTAGTCAAATACTGCACATAGTTGTGAACAAAACAATCATCATGAACACACATAACATATGTCCATAATCATAAAATCATCATTATGAATGAGGATAACATCATGTTCATGAATATAACACATTATCTCATGAGATACATCACATTACCCAATTCATTGGAATAATATACAATTATGGGAAGACCCATCACATCATAACATTTACATAATCATGCATGCCACCTAGAACACATAACAATCATAATCACAAAATAATCCATGTAAAGGAATGGGTTTCATAATAATTTCATGATGTATAAATAAATGAATATTTGTTTTGGGTTCAAAAATTAAATATATAAAAACATAATTTGTATAAGAATCATCAATCTTGAGTAAAGAAAAAATAATCAAAAAATGAGTTGCGATTTTTTTTAGAAAGAAGAGTTATTTAGAGAAAATATTTATATTTTTTAAAAAAAGAATAGAAACATGTATATACTAAAAAAATAATAGGGAGGAACAATGAAACTATATTTAATGAAAATTAATGTAATATACACAATTAAATGTTTCATGAATGAGGTATAACCCAACGAAAGGGAGTTGGGTTCGAGAATCCCCTTACATTTATTCTTCTTTATTTAGTCACTTTCATACCTCTTAAATAATAGAATTTTATTTATTAATATCTTGATCTATAAGTTAATTATAGTAATTTATTAAAATATTTATCAATTAAAATCATTGAATTATATTTATTAATTTCTGTTTATGAAATTGATGCATTTTGATATCCCATTTTCTAAAAATGTTCTCATATTTATTCGATATCACTATTTTGTTCAAGGTAATTATTAAATAAGTATATAAACTTCCATAAAATTAAAATACATATATTTATACATATATATATATATATAATAAATAATTTATTTTAACCATTCATAGGGTAGGTGATATGAAAGAAATTGGTAGCATCACTGTTGGCAGTTAATTAACCATTATCCGGAACGTCATTCAAATATAATGAAAATGAGGTATATAACATAAATACATTAAAAATATAATTTTTAAAAAATTATAAAATAATTATATAATAAAAAAATATTCATAATTAAACATTATAATATTAAATTTTGAATTTTTTTTAGAAAAGTGAGGGGAGAAAAAGAAAACGACTATAGAGTTGAAAAACACTCTTTTTTCGGTGTAACTTATCTTCTATGACACTATAACAACATTTATTTTTGGAGATTTATTATTCCAGAACATCCCTAAGGACTCAAAGAGTCTTGAAATGGAAAATTTAGATGATATGTTTCTTTAGAATTGGTTGGAGAATTTGTTTTCTTTGGGGAGGGATAGAGGTCATTAATACTTGAAGAGAGGGGTATTTTTAGAATAAAATATTGAAAAAAATAATATATCAAAGGTAAGAATTATAATAGAATTTTTATAATAAAAATAATATATTAATATAATAAAGTGGTTTTATGGCTTTAAATACACTTTAAAATATTAATTCATTAGTTTATTAAAAATGAATGTTGAAAGAAATAAAAAATATAATTATAAATAATCACTTTCAAATTTATGTTTTGGAATGTTATTTTTATGTTTAGAAGTTATGTTTATAATATTTTAATGAATAAATTATGAAACAAAATATATCAGGAATGAAACTCATGTTATATAAAGTATTACTTAATTATTACACCTTGAATGATGTAATTTAAGATACACAAGTTATGTGAAAAACTATAATATTACTATTCCCTTGAAAATTTAAATATTTTAGAAAAATAAAAAAAAATCACCCATGGATAGTTTTGAAATTATGATTTTGAAAATAATATTCATTTTATCTAATAAATCTATAATATAGGTAATTTTATTTTTAAGTATAAAAAATAAGGATTTTTATAAAATGATTTAAAATATAATTTATTAAAAATGTTCATATATTTTATTTGAGTTTCTTAGTCATGATATTTATTTTCTGGAATTATAAAAATTATATTTAAATAAATTAATAATGATAGATATTATTTTTATTATGATTTATTTTTTAGGTAAAATTACTATTCCAATAGTCATATTACTATTCTCAATAGACCTATTATTGTTCTTAATGGTCATGTTACTATTACAACAGTGACATTAATATTACAAAAATCACTTTACCTTTTATAAAAACTAAATTCACCATTTCACTCAATAGCCAACTCAATTCATATCTATATACTATATTAAAATTTTCTTTAATGTTGATTGGTTTAATAATATTTTTCTTCTTCTCTATAGTGTTTTCAGTGGGGGAAATGATTCTAGTAGATTGGAGAGATCCCTATTTTCTTATTTTAGATTTTGAATTTTATATTTTTATTCATTTTTAATGTTTGAAATTTTAATTGGTTTCATTGATGATTAATTTAACAATATTCAGTAATGAAATGAAGACTTTTTGGTTTCTCTATATTTTTTATGATTATAATATTATATTATTTAATATGGTTAATATTTATTATGGAAAAATATTACTAATAAACCTTGGTTCTTTACAGGGGTCTCACCCAATGTTCCATAATAAATTCCAAAAAACATTAAACTAGATATGCTATCAATTTAAATTAAACTGGGCATGATATTTATATATTTTAAAAAAACATTATTTCCAATCAAAATATGACAGGTATATATATATTTTTTTTCAAAAATCATCAATTAAAATTTTATATAAAAATAGTTTATATAAATCAATTGGAATGAGTAAAATCGTTCATAATAAGAGACATACATATCTAATCAAAGAGCACATAGAACCATAGTCAAATTCCCAACGGTATGTTAGTTACAAGATATAGGATCCTCACTCATCACATTGGTGATCACAAATAAATATTCACTCCCAATTAATGGAAAACTACAATTATCCACTACCACTTATGGGAAAATCACATCAACTCCCACTTAATGGGAAATTGATATCCGAACATGTTTTAATTAGTGTTTTCATCAAAAATATAGTTCTATGAGGTCAATATCCTAACATTCTTATCCTAAAACAATACTAACTACCCATTCTCCCATGTTCCTCAATGAATCAATCAATCATATTTTAAATTAATCAATTTAAAACATTTTATAATATATTTTCTCAATTTTAGTTTTCTACATTCCTTTTTTCATTCAAAACCAAAAAGTTTGTTTTCAGCATTTCATTCCATTTCAAATCTATTTTAAATTTGTGAATTATTATAAACATATATATAAAATAATTTTATCAAAATTACTTTTAAATAAAGCCACTATTTTTTCTTAAAACCACCCCACAATTTCAATTGCATTTATTTTGGGTTTTTCGCAATTACCATACCAAATTCAAATAAAGGATGAAATCATAATGTTTATATATTTTTAAGACAATGTTTTTCAATTTTATCATGTAATTCATGGTTTCAATTCGTGGGTAATGAAAAATAGAAAAACCCACCTTTAAATCGAAGATCTACAAATCAACACCCACAATGGGACTCATGAATGAAGAAGGAAGGTATGGGATATAAATGAACTTAACTTAGAATAAATATAAAATTAAATGGTGTTTAGTTCCATAAATTACATGATGATACATAAAAATATAAGGATAAAGGAAGGAGAAATTAGAATAAACTATTAGATTGTATACCCACTAATCTAAGAAGGATCATATCATCCACCGACACATTGATTCACCAATAGAGGAGGTTTGAGGAACCAAAATTGCTTCTATAGAGCCTTAAAAAATATGGATTAAATGTTAGGGTGTATTGGGGTAAATTAGACTCTTAATTCGGGGATTTTGAATATATAAAACAATTTTTAGATTAATTTAAACAGAATTCAGGTTTTCTTGGGGAGGATTGCACGGTTAGGCAAAATGCGTGCCTTAACTGTGCACCAACTCTGGACTGATTTTCTAAGAGAACATAGTTTCCCCTATGTGGGTGGAGGGTTTGTTAAACCATATGTCAACCATTCCTTCCCCCACTTTATAGGGATACATTGTTTTTAAAGGGGGGAAAATTTTTAGAAAACTATGTACTAACCATGGACAACCCAAAAAGCCTCCAAAATTTTCTAAATTTCACTTAATGCACCTATAAACATTCCCCAACCAAAGAAACATCAAAACAAGGGTCGATGAGTAGATTAAAAGGTAAGGGGATGTTATAAAAAAAATTTAAAAAGTAAAATATGGGTAAAAATTTCTTTAATAAATCTTTTATAGATTGTTAAAGTCATTTTTAATTTTTTTATAAAATTTGGGTTTCGAAGAAATATTATTTTTGATCGAAGAGAGAAATGAATTCATGTTTTATTAAAAAAAAGTAATCAATACTTTTAAGTATCAAATAGAGGAATAAGATACTATTACTTGAAAATATCATGAATAACTAGAGTATAAGAAAATTATAGGGGTTTATCAGATAACGATAAAATAATACCCTTTAATGGAAATCCAAGTATAAACAATCCCGATTAAAATGATATTGTGAAATAAACCCTTACAATGATCATTGAATTATAATGAGAAATAATAAATTAATTGATTATGTGTATAAAATGTTAAAAAATATAAAAAAATTTCAATTCCAACATAATATAGTCAAAAGTATTTACATGCATAATCTTATAAATTTTATGAAAATGAAAAAGTAATATTACCCAATGAAAAGAAATTGATTTACGAAATTCGTTACCACATTGAAATTTTCAATTCAAAACCCCTTGGACGAAATAATTCAAATTAAAACATAAAATATCATAAATTAGGTTTTATTCATCTTATTACATGAATAATTCTTATTATATAAAATATATAAAATAAATTAGGTGGTTAACATTACAATATACCTCAAAAAAGGTAAATTGAGATGAAGTCCATTACCTCACATATACTTTTACATTAAAATTATTTAATCAATTTTATAATGGTTTTAATAATGTTATTAATTTATAATATAACTATATTTAAATTTATAATATCATATATTTTCCTTTTAATATATCTTATCACCTATTCATTAATAATCATTCATTATTACTATTGTTTCGAGTGATAACTACCTTGTTTTCTCATGTATGATTTAACATGAAAGTTCCAATTATTGAGAAAATTATATAGATACATCATCTATATAATATTATTAATGTTATAAATATTTTTTTTTCATTAGATAAAACTTTATAATCATTCTTTAAATATGAACATGGAGAATGGAGCACATCACTTCATGGATATGGTAGGTTTTACGTACACAAGAATTATGTCATTATTTCCCTAATGAGTGAAATAGTATACGATTAGATGATATATTAAATTTAATGAATTAATATAATGTCATATATGTCACATATATTCATTAAATATATCTTTCTTACATTCCAGCTAATGCATAAATAAAAAATGAATCACATCACTTCATGTGGCGGGAGTCCCCTGTACACACAAGGGATGTTATCCTATTTTATATGACATAAAAATTAATAATATATTCAAGATATTTTAATTAAATAACTATAAAAATATCATAAATATTATATATATAAATTAAATCCATCATTATATACAATAATGAAATGTTTTGATGGGAAATGAGTTACATCAGTTCGCGAGGCAATAGTTCACTTTACATACAATCGATGATTTAATTTCCCATTTCATAGAGGATGATATTGATAAATGTTATTAAATTTAAATAATAATATATATGTATATGTTTTATACTAGTTTTTATTCTACCATTATTGAATAATATTTTGAATGACGTGGAAGAAAAAATAAAATAAATAGGACCATTTAAGAACAGAACATCTTCTAAAGATAACCTCTTTAGGTTTTCACAAAAAGCCTTGCTAGGATGGATTAATGATAAAAAAGGGATCCAAGTTATTTTTAGGTCTGTAAGAAATTTATTTGGAAATTATTTTTACAATACATATGGAATTGGGAGTGTGGAGAGGGGATTAGAGGGGGTTTTAATAATTGGGGGATAGGATACACATATGATTTTTTAAAAGAACAAATTAAACCCACATTTTTATCATGAATAAGCCAAAAAAATGGGTCATTATAGACCCTAATATATGATATGGTTGAAACAAGTATATAAAATTGGGTATGGACATATTTATAGGTCATTTAAGCCATTATATTTTTTCATTAACCATGTGGTAAGTCATTTTATACCTTAACCATAATAATTAATTTTTATGGATTTTACTATTCATAATGGTAAAAAATTAAAGTTAAAGTATTATATTACTAAAATTATTATAATTAAAAATATGAAATTCATTCTTAAAAAAACAATTCACAGAAGTGGAAGAATCCAGTTTAAAATTATACCTAGAGAAGTGATGGAAAAGAGGGCTTCCAAAGAGAAATTCTCATAACTCTAATGGTTTTAATATCAAAATTAAATATAAAATTGAATCCAATAATATAAATTTTAATTATTATAATATAATTTAAATAATATTAATATAAAACAAATTAAAAAAAATAAAATTGTAAATAATTTAAACAGAAATACCGTTTTCAACAACAATCAGAATTTTTTTCACTATTTATCAAAAAATTAAAATGTTCAGAAAAAAATAGAAGTTCACCCTAAGAAAATTTAGATATGATTATTTCAAAAAATAATCAAATTTTAATAATAAATTCTAAAAAATTGGTAAAAAATTATTTTTAAATTATATGTTAAAGGCATGACTAAACCAGCTTTTAAAAAAATACTATTTTTAGAAAACAATTCTTTTTAATTTTAAATGAATCTTATTTTATTTAAAATAAATAGATAACCATAATTTTAATAATTTAGATTTTGATATAAATTCCTTGTATCTTAATTATTAGGTTATATTTTTCACCTCTTAAATAATAATACTTTAATAGAATATTATGTTAGTTTAATCCTCGTGTTGCATGCATCACAAGCTACGAAGAGGTTGAATTTCTTTAAAAATAAATATATTTTATAGTATTGTGGTGATATATTCTCTTATAATATTGGTTTTTTTTGTGATATTAACTATATGACATGTTTCACCTCTTTCAAAATCTTGGTGGTGTTGCATAATGTTTTCCCATGACATTAAATTTCAGTGGAACTTCCAAGGAAAAATCAAGTCCCCAATATAGGTATTATCAATTTATTAAAATTTTAATAGTAATACTAATCTTACAAAAACAATATTAGTATAATAATATGACGAATTATGTATCATTAGTACACATATATGTTGTCATTTTCATGGTATAGCCCTTAGTTATTCATTTACATCCACTTATAATACAAAAATAACATCATTATCAAAATGTTTTTTAAATTTAAAATCATAAGGTTAAAATTAAACAATAAGGTCAATTTTAAATCAATTTTTTAAAATAATTTACAAAGGATATTAAATAGTTACCCTCGTAAAAATTAAAAATGGTAAAAATAGTTTTACTTGGTGAAAATGAAAAAAAAAATTAAAAATAATTTCAAATAATTTTTTGAGATGGTTTCCAACGTTATATTGTGATAAACTACAATTATATGCACTTTTTATCCATTTAAAAATTAATATTGTCATTAAATGATTGAAAAATTATGATTATTTACCAAAGTACCTTTTCTCATCCAATAAATGGATATCACTTCAAAAATTTTAATGATACACTTAACCATGAAATTCCTCTATAAAAATATGAAATTTTATTAACCTTATAACTTTATACAACAAAAATAATCCCTTGGTCACTCATGGTTATAAAAAAACCTTCAATTTAAAAAAAAATTCATGGAAATTTTTTGTCTCTAATATAAGTATTATCTTTTTCTCAAGAATTTATTCCAAATATTACTATTATATAAATCATATAAATATAATAATATGATTAATAAAGTATAAATAGTATCATTAATATTATTATAATAATTAATTTTTTCTATCCACTTAGGAAAAAATAACATTGTTAGTATATTGTGTGGACTACCAACTCATTGAAGTGACATTGTTTTTTATTCATTACCTAATTTATGGGATGATATTAATGGTTTTATTGATAAATAAATATGAAATATCTCATTTTATTATAATTCATGAATTTCAATTTAATATCCAACTTAACTATAATGACCCAATCCCAGAATCTTGGAGCTAGTGCATTGTTTTATTACATTGGTATGATTACAAGGAATTAAATCCTGAAGGAATAACTAGTTTTGTAGTTTTGGAAAACCAGATACATACATATGTTAAAATTTATAAATTCAAAGTAAAAAATATCATTTTCATTGGAAACACCCATAACTCCTGGGTTATCCCTATAGGTCATTCAAAATATTCATCTTCACAACCTAGGGGAAATAAAACATAAGAAATGGGTGATATCAGATTATCAATAAGGGTAAGTAATACAACATATGTAATCATAAAAATAAACACTAGGTTTGTTGAGAAGATAAAAAACATGCCTTTAAAGTTATAATTTAGCATAATATTGTAGGAATAATAGCTGAATGAATAATTCCATAATAAAACACAACCATAGATATTATACTAGTCAAATAATGACATGGAATACCAATTACTAGTTTAATAAAGAAAAAAATTCATAAAAATATATATCTAAAACTTACCTTCAAGTATTCATGCTGAGAATATATCATGGAATCATGCTAGAATCTTTTATTTTCATGGATACATGCTAAGAATATATCATTGTCAAGGCTTCATGCCATGATTCTATTAAAATGGCATGTCCTTGACCAAAACCATATCTATTTTGTCTATTGAGACCTAACGATGCATCAAGAGGATATAAAAGGTCCCACCCATCAGATAATAAGTCCAATACATTCCTCATATTAATGAGTATAACTATAAACAACATATACATTCATATTGAAACTAATTTATGAAATTTAATTAACTTTCCCTAATTATTAAACATATACACTAACAATTTAGAGTAACATGGTGAATGGTATCAAGAGAGAAAATAAACAATCAATCTAATAATAAACCATTAGATTAAATATTTTATACTATATCATAAAATATTGATCAAAATTAAACATAAGAATCAACAAGAGTGCTGAAATAGATGAAAATACTCATAGAGAATCATTGAGTAATTCTTGAGATAAATACTCTTTTACAATTAAAAGAACTGTTCTTTTGTAGAAATAATTGCCTAAAAATTTAAGTTAATTAATTTATATTTTTTATAATAAAATTATTTATTTTATAAAAGTAATGGTGGCTAAAAAAATATTATATAGTTCATTATAAAATATGATAGAATTTGTGTAGTTCCTTTGAAACGACCTTGTTTATCGGGAAGAATTTTTGAAATATTCTTTTAAAACATGTAACTACCAATAAAATAAAGAAGGATTATATTTTTTAGAATATATAGAACATTTAAAGATAATTCATAATAAGTACATATTAATTTCATTATGGTATGTATAGAATAAGAGTAACCCGAAAGAAAATGATGGTTTGGGTACGAAACCCTTACCACTTTGTAATCAATCAAATCATATGCCCAATAATTAACAATAATCCAATGAATAATTTCATATCATGAAGATAAATTGTTTCATTATATTATATATCATATTTTAATATATATACACCACATATAAGAAATAAGTTGTGAATAATGGAAATCTCATGGAAATAAAAGTGAGATGAGAAACTCTTTACCTTATGTCCAAATGTGTTCTGAACTTGACCTTAACATCTGGGATAATAACATTAAATATATAATTATTTAATTAATAACATTATATTTATGTATTTTATTTATTATAATTTTATTATGTCCATTTATGGCCTTTTTTGTGAGTTATAAGATACAAATGTATCGCTCAAGAGTGTTCTCTTCCTTGGTTTTCACGATGGATATACTTGTTTATGAGTATGGTAGTTCATGTGGAATGAATATAATTTTACAGAATTGAATTTATATATTATTGAATAACATAATTAATTTTAAAGGTTTATAAATATCATTTTTTACCTGGTATTAGGATTTATTGTTAGATCTAACATTAATTACAATCATTTATATTATTTTGGCGATATTTCGATTATTATGAACTATTTTTGTCGTATGGATTAATATTATGTATATATATACAATTTATAGAACATTTAATAGGTTATAATACATATATTATAGATTTTTTAAACTATAAAAATGATTTCATGACCATACATGAAGGATAAATTTAATAATAAAGGTTTGTCCTCCACAATGATTGTAAATTGGCACCTCCCGGATGATGATTTCATTTTTGAAATAAAAGAGAGATAGAGTAAATATACTGATGATAAATCATCCATTAACATTACATAATTATATTATATAGGTGATATGGGAGTTATAATTATAATTTGTAAATCTTAGGTGAGAGAAGATAATAAAATAAAACAAATTGAAAATTAAATTAAAAGAAAAAGGAAGAGGGTTTAAATCTTGAAATATCCTTCTTGAGGACCTCCTTATAGGAAGGGGTTTTGGTATTTTGGAAATCAAAGAGATCCTAGAAGTGGGGAGAGACAGAATAAGAGTATTTAGGAAGAAAATTGATAATATTCAAGTCTTATAGGAGTCATGAGGAGAGGGAGTGAGTGGTGGTTTTTATAGTGGAGGAGAAGAGTGATTTTTGAATATCTTATTCATTATTATATAAATTTTCTAAAGAAAAGAATAAGTGTTTGATTATTATGAAAAAATAGTAATAGGTTAATTTTAGTTCAAACCTAGTGTTATTTCATCATCCATGATTTTAGGAATTGTGTATTTAACCTATAATGTATATATTTGGCAAATCACCATATTACACTATTCACTAAAAATTCAAATATTTCAGAAAAATCCCAAAAATTACACAGAACCATTTTTTATGTATAGAATTCAAAATGGACTCCATTTAATCTAAATAAATTTCTAAATATGATAAATTTAATTTTTAATTAATATAGTCACTTAATCGAAAAAGATAGTATTTAAAATTAAAACTGATTTTATAACACCCAAAAATTAACTAAGGTCTCATTAAATTATCCAAAAATCATAGGAAAACAATTTATTTAGGAATACATTTATGAAAATAAATTTTCTTGTAAATAAATTTATTAATTAAAAAAATGTAATTAAATATCTGTTACTCACAAAAATACCAACACTTAATTATAAATTTTTAAAATATTCTATTTCAATTTAAAGGTGAATAAATTTTATATATACTTTCATGGTTGAGGTTACAATTCATAAGGGTCATATTATTATTCACAAGGGTATATTAATATTTAAAAGGGTAACATTACTATTAATATGGGTAAGTTACTGTACAAAAAAAATTACGATGATCCAATCAGACTCTAAATATCGTATTGAACGCAATTGTGTATGACCATTTTTTGAAATTATATACATAGAGGTGGAAAAATTATGTTTCACGTATAGGTTATAACTATCTTTATTATGTAATTTTAATAAAAAAGAGTTGTTTCTTAGAGACTCAGTTTTGTGTGCATCACATTTTCTATAAAATTTATTTGTAAATATTTACAGTTTTACATTCACCCCCTCTCATGCATTGAGAAAAAAGAATGTTAATCATGCATACATTCAGTATACATTCAAAATGATGATTTTTTTTATTTTTCATATATATTTTCAAAAATTATAAAAAGTATTATAATCTAGTTCACCATGATAAATAAATAAAAATAATATCATCATACTTATATTATAATGATATTATGTCAAACTAAATACATCTTTAGCCGTACCTACCAATTAAGTTAAAGTTCGTTCAAGTTTCAGTTGGTTTAACCATCTAATTGAATAATGCATTGAAATTAGATTACTAATGACTATGGAAAAATTAAAAAAATTACTATTATATATTCATAAAATCATTATTATTATATGGTTAATTAAATATTATATTATGTATCTTACTTATTATTAAAGTAACAATTTTATTCTCTAAGATTACCAAAATAAGCGGACACTGATTCATTTTTTACCATAGAAAAGGAATAATTATATAATAAATAAATAATATATGATAATAAATATTCTATATTAAATTAATTACAAAAGTATAAGGTTTTTAATAATGTAATTAATAAAATAAATTTGGTTATTCATGAATTTAAGTGCGTGCATGGAATGAATCTAGAACAAGGTATGATTTTAATCTCAATTTTTTCTCATTGAGAAATAGTTCATATTTATAAACCAATTCATATTTAAGTGGTCTGTATACTGAGAGCTTCATATAAAATTTCATGAATTATATTTTTTAATGGTATTTTAATTTTAATTCCATGATTTCCATTTTATGGGGGTTTTATTGAGTTTTTACCTTGGCTATATGGGTTTCATTGTCTCAAATTAGAATTCCTTAAGATATATGAAATTTATACCACATTTTTTCTATTAAATGGTGTAAATACTACCCTATTTTATTTTTTATAATGATCCTATTATATGCCATAATAAAATGTTATGTTTTTAATATTATACCTCTAATGGAGATTTCATGAAAAAGTTACAAAGGCATTAATGGATTTTCTTGACTCATATATTGTTCCTTGGTTATAACCACTCATATTAATCTATTTTATTTCATGATGGATCCATTATAACCTATGACTATTTTAATAAGTATTTAACCATCATAAGGAGGTAATTAATTTTTACAATAAATTATTCTTTCTCTATTATTTTAATGTTTCCTTAAAATGAATGTTGTTAAGAATAATTCCCGTTACCTATACTAGATCTTCCATCCCTATTAATGTTTATAATTTATACCAATGTTCTTATTCAGAGAGTGGAAACTAATTATTTTTAACTCCAATGACCATTTTCTCCCTTTTATTCATTTAAAAAAAATGGTTTCTTCATATTTTTAATGATGTGGGTTTTCAACAAGGGTATTTCAAAATATTCAAAAGGTATTTCCATATTTTCATAATAAAAGGTTTTGTCATCCACTCGAAAATTTTTTGATAAAATATATTTTTTAAATTATCCATTATTAAATATGCTTTTCAAATTAAAATTTCTAAAATTAATTTCACTTACCCTTTAGAAAACTTTTCATTTTCACATTTCAGTTATTAAAGATTATTTTTATAAGTAAAAGTTTTTAGAGTATTTTCACCAGTATTTTTGAATACTTTATGTCCTTTTCAAGTTTAAATTATGAATAAATATTTTTTAAAAGTAAATGTTTTGAAATTACATTCAGTTCCCTTTTTCTAAATAATTATGAATTTTTTAATTCCATATTATTAAATATTCTTGAAAATGTAAATATTTTCAAAAATTTTCTCTTCCCTTTTTTGGAATAAATTATATCTTTTTCAGCTATCCATTATTAAAGAATAATTTAAATATAATGTTTTTAAAATTAATTTCACTTCCTATTTTTTGAAAATTTATTTTCCTTTTCAAGAATCCATTATTAATGATTCTTTTAAAAGTAATTGTTTTCAATGTATTTTTACTTCCCTTTTTTCAAAATGTATTGTATTTTTCAAGTAAAAATTCTTAATGATTATTTTAAAAATATTATTTTCAAAATTATTTTCACATCCCATTTTTTAAAACATATGTATTTCTATGGAACAATTCTTTATATATATGTTTTTCCAATGTATTCTATTTACCTACACATTTTTTGGGAAATTAATTTTTTTACTTTAGTGTTTTAAAAGTTTTTTTAAAACAACATTAATACAAAACCTACCTATAATAGTATTGGAATTTATTAGAATTTGAAAAATTAAATGAAAATATTCATCTTTTTCAGTTTTAAAATAATCACTGGTAAAGGATTCCCTTTATAAATAATAAAAAATCACAAATAAATTGCACCCTTTATCAGTTCTTTTTGTTTAGCATTGATAAAAGTTAACCTTTATCGGTGATTTGTTTTAGCACTGATAAAGGAAACCTGTATCAGCACTTCATTTACAGTGCAGATAAAAGGTGTCCTTTATTAGCATGTTTTTATCACTGATAAAAATTTCCCTTCATTAGGGATTTTTAGAATTAATAATTGTCCAAAATAAAATGAAAAACAATGAGTTAATTAAGAAAAATATCAAAAATTATTATTAATTAATTAATTATTGATAAAAATGAATAAATTTAATATACATACACACATATATAAATATTTTATAAATATTAATAAATATTATATATTAAATATAGATATATAAAATGAATAAGTATAATATATATAAAATGATAATTAAAAACATATTAATGCCTTATTCATTTTCAATGTTGTTTGATTTTTCAATTTAACCAATATTAAACACCATGTTTTTTAATGAATTTATATACACAATGTACACACAGATATATCTACAAAATACAAAGAAACACATACACCTGATATTTATGTAATTTATTTAAAATTTAGTATTTTTTTGAATTTAGTTATTACATGATACATTTAATATATATTATGTTTTTAATCTATCGATTTTATTTATTCGTTTTTCAAACTAAAATTATAGTATTCATTTTTAATGTTTTTTAATTTTTTTTATTTTTGGATTTTAATCATTTTTTATTAATTATATATATATAATGTGTTTTAATATTTTCAATATGCATTCATACACTTCAATATATATGTATATCAATATTTTTTAATAAATCATATTAATTAATAAAACTTATCCATTTTTTCAATATTTTTAAATTGAACTCATTTTGAATTATTCAATTTCACTCAATTTTAAAATGCTTGTATTTAATATTTAATTTCCACTATTAATGTTAAAAATATGTATTATAACTAATTATTTAGAAGTAAATTATAAATTCATATTTATTATATTAATAATTATTATTAATAAACAATAACTATTTTTATATAAGTATTTAAGTAATTATATATATATATTTAAATAAGTATATAATTATAAAAATGTTATTTAAATAATTATAAAAAAAATTAGCAACACTTTTGTAGCACTAATAAATATCAATATTTATCAAAACTAATTAATTACTATAAAAAGATATATTTATTAGCTCTAAAACATTAGCCCTGATTAGTATGTCTTATATTAGTATTTTTTAGTATTAATAATGATCAATATTTGTAATTTCCCAACCCCAGAAGCCCAGAGTCGGTCCATTATTAAATAACATTGGCATGATAAAAAAATATCAAGTCTCAAATGACCTATTAGTTTAGTATCCTTCGAAGTACTAGATACATTTATAAGGTTTACATTACATCATAAAAATAAAAACTACGAAAACATTGTTTCTATAGACCCCACTCATATCCCCTCAGACTATCCCTACAATTAAGTCATAAAACACTTCTTCACATCTTGGGAAAAAATAAAACATACAAAGGGGTGAGCTCAGATGCTCAGTAAGGATAACAATATAGTGGAAACTTTCATAAATAAACATAAACATTTAAGGCAATATATAACAAAAACAAAAGACTTTTAGACATGAACTTCAATAGAATATGGCAAAAATAAAATGAAATAATGCCATTTACTTATTCACATGGATATTCTACTAGTCGAATAATCACATACAATATCAATAACCACTTTTATAATTATGGAATGCATAATTCCAGACTATCATAACCACATAGTCATGTCCTTGTGCCAAGACTACAAATAAGATTTATTCAAGGCCTTGTGCCAAGACACTAGTTTGCCTCATGAGACCTACCGATGCATCGAGGAGCTATAACAGGCTCCACTCATCAGTTACTAATTCCAATGCATTCCTCATATGAAAATTTGAAACATAACATAAAAATTTGTATTAAAACTAGCATACGAAATTTCAATACTTTACCCACAAAACATAAATGGTATAAAAATAGCACATCCACAGTCAAACATAACTAATTCAATACAATATGGAAGATTTTATTGTAACAGATTAACCTCAATTGAGAATAATTAAGGATATTGACATAGATTAAAATAATCATCAAAACTATTTGAGAGAAATATCACCCTTTTTCTGGAAAACATTTAAATGTCTCACTATTTATCAAGAAGACATTTAAAATAGATTTTTGAATCAAAGTGTCCCATACCACTTTGAAACTTTGAAAATGAATTTTAATTTTAAAATATTAATGTCCCCATAAATAAATCCTTAAAACCATTTTTAAAACATGGACATTAATGAGAAAGATTTAGAATAATAAATCATAAAACATTTTAAAATGATATTTTAGTTAGAGTTCCTAACCAAAATAGAGACACTTGAATAAAATTAATTGAGGTAATCAAAACATTTTAATATCATGAGAATAAATTGATTCATGATATACTATTTCAAAGTACATTATATACACCATATAAAAGTGATTTGGTGTATAACAACAAAGAAGTCTTAACGGAATGTAAATTGAGAAGAAATATCTTATAAAGACCGTATCCTTAGGATAAGGATAAATGAACAAAATAATAATTTTTGAAAAATATAAAGACACTCAATATGATTGGATATTAATTGTAAATAAATAAGAGGACATTCGCACATATTCTTGTAAAAACAACACCAATGAATTGGATTCTTAACTCAACAAATGGAGATTGAGTTAAAATTACTCTTATCAAGTTCATATAGATGCCTTGAGAATTTATAAATGGAGTGGTTATGTGTATAAAAAGTATATGCATATAAATGGGAGTGTAAATTATGACATAAGAAAATGAATATTGATTCCACACATAATCTTAGAGTAAAATAACCAATGAAGTATGCTAAAAGAAGAATAAGTGGAAATTGAAATTTCAAATTCCCTTATCGATTAGGTAACTTACGAAACATACACCCATGAAAGAAGGATCATACAATGATTATGTAAATATCCCTAAATTAATTTATATTACACAATTAATACAAACATGGTAAGTACACACACCACATGCAATAAATAAGTGGTGAATAATGGAAATCTCACAGAATTAAAAGTTAGATAAGAAACCCCTTACTTTGTACTTTTTCCTTGGTCTAGGGTAGTTTAAACTCCTGTATAATGGTTAAATAATTTTTATTTAATTATACATGAATAATATACATTAATATGATATCATATATGATCTTTTAACATTGATTTGTTAATAATATCTTAGTATTATCGTCGTTTCAGGTGTTAAAAGATTTGTTTTTCCTTTATATTATTTGTTATGTGAGCCATATTTGTTATGGATGGGAAGTATATTATTCATATACATAATGATATCATGTCTCTAAACATTATTTTAAATCATAAAATAAAATTTAGATTTGAATGGATACGATGGGGAATGAATCTCATCGTGTTCGTGGAGACGGTAGTCCGTACGTACGCATGAGTGACAATATCATTATTTTGATATTAAAAGAATATATAATTGGATGGTATATCATATATACAGAGTAATTATCATGTTATATTTATTATTTACATCAATTACACATCATTATCATACCCATCCAAAAAATAATGTATTGAATAACAATCACACCGCGACGTTGAGACGGTATGCCGTACGTACGCACGTATGGTGACATGTCATTCAAAGGATGCATAGAATACTGAATATGGTTGTACCATATTTATAATAACATCACAGTATATGGATGATACTAGAGTTATTATTTTAGAATGTAAATAACAATGAAAGAAGAAGTGGAAGAAGAATGGAACTTGAAAGAGGGTGGTGAAAACATTACCTCTTCTTTGGGTCATTTTTTTTATTTGATCAAAAAGGATCCTTAGGTTGGATTTATGACCAAAGGAGGGAATCTAAGATGAAGTGAGGGAAGTTTAGAGAATATTTGGGCCAGGTTGGCCGAGCCAAAAGGCTTTTTATAGTGTGAATTAGAGGGATGGGGGTGTGCCCTTTTATAAGAGGGGTGAGGGGTACCTTAGAAAAAGCTAGAAATATTACATTATAATAAAATCATTTTCGGATTCTAATGGCTCAAAAGTGGATTATTTAAAGGATAATGTGAGTATGGGTCTCCAAAACACTCAACCAATAGGTTTTAGACAGGTTTGAGCCACTATATTAACTTTATCTTTTTGATTTAACTCTTAGTTAAATAGTTTGACATTACCATGTCTCTTTGTATTTTTATATTATATATTAAATAATCATACTATATACTTCCATGAGACCACAAATTGGTCCATTAATGATAAAAATATCATTATATAAGTCCTTTGGCTGAACCTTAGATTTTTAGGAATAGAATATCAATTAATAATATAATATTTGTTTTAAAAACTCATTTATGTCAATTTTGACACTATTTAATAATTGATTTTTATTAAAGACTTAAAAACTTTATTAATTTGAAAATAATTCATTTCTGAAATCCTAACATGTCATATTAACCAATAAAATTCGTGTATGTCATCAAAAATTTCAAATTATTTTATGTTTAAAATTTACAATACCAATTATTTGATTCTTTCATTAATAAGGAAAATACTGCATTATTATTGTGTCATAAATAAATTTAATTATTAAATGTCTAAAAATTATAAATAAACTACCATTATGTATGAAATATTTTTATCTTTCTATTTAATATTTATAGTAAAAATATAACATATATAACCCTATTAATTTTTTTTTCTAAAAGATATATGCTTATGTCATTTTTGTATTTACTTTAACTTAATTAATATAAAGTGTCATTATCACTTACAAATGGCTCCATGGGGTCCCAAAATCAACCCAAAGATGAACATGGTCATAAATGTATCAACCAATAGTTTTATGACAAGTTTTAGGGTAATTTTATACTATTATAATATTGTTTTTACCCTTATTTACTGGATTTACCCTTTAACCATGGTAAATAAAATATTTACCGAAGTAATTATTCAAAATGTCTAAAAATAAAAGTTACCTATTTACATAATTTGGACCTCCTAATTATAAATATGGAATCCATTTTTTTATATTCAAAACATAGAATTAGAAATAATTAATTTGAAATTAATTCTCGTCGTCAAAACAAAAAGTTTGTTTTTAAGAAATAATAACTATCAAAAGATTGACACTTGCTTATGTCCAGTTTAAATGTGAAATTATGTACAATGACCAAAATGGGATTAAATAGTAAAAATATAATATAATTATACTTTAAAATTACTCAAATTCAAAATTTATCACTATTAATTATTTCGATTAAAAAAGTTGTTTTTAATTAAAATTTAGTAATTTTCACTATTCATCAAAATATGAAAGTTATCAGAAATGTACCAAAAATTCACCCTAAGATAATTTTGATATTCAGAATCCAAAAATGAAGTCCATTTTGTATGATAAAATGTATAAAATTTCAAAAAGTGGGTATTACTATTCACAACGGCTAGTTTGATTGGTTGTGGTGTGTTAGAATCACGAAGTCGCGTACAATGAAAGTTATAGCATTATTCAAATGGAAACATACCATGGAAGCTTGGGGAGTTACATTATACCCTACTTCAAAAAATTTCATCCTCGCAATTTTTAAAATTGGTCTTGAGAATATAATGGAAAGTCCCACATTAGAAAAAGAGTCAATAAAACTATCACTTTAAATGAAAGAAAGAGAAGTACAAAGGTGACCAAAGATAACCCATACTAGGATTCCATGTAGGAAAACATGGATATAGAAGATAAACTAAGTTTCATGTTCTGAAGGGGAGGGATATCAAACATGATCAGGAGAAAGTTAACAACAATAAAACCACAAACTTTTGATGTGACAAACGGTTATTAGTCTCCTAGTAGGAAAAGTAAACAGACAACATTTTTTTTGTTTTATGTTACATTACATAAAGATGAGGAATTAATTTATGATATTGACTAAGAAAATAAAGAGATATACTTACTTTTTAAGTAGAGTTTCATTGTTTAATAAATTTATACCACTAACTCATTTATTTAAACTATGTGTATTCAAGAAGACTTGGTCACACTGGAAGAGCTAGAATAAACTTCTATAGAATCACATGATCAATGAAGGATAAAATATATATTTACCTTGCCTTTAGAGATTAATCAAAAACAAAATGTTTAGTATAAGATCTGATGATCCCCTAAAAGGATATTCCAATAGAGAAAGAAACACTAATCTTAATTTCTAAAATTAAACCAACAATATCCCAAAGTTAAATAAATACCAATCAATAATCAATTGTCCTTAAAATCCTTCAATATAATCCAAAATAATATTGCAACCCAAAACTTAGAAGAATTTTGTAATGTAGTATTCCACATTAAATTGTATCTCCAAATTACATCAACTACTCCTAAAGTCTCATACTTAAAATTAATTAACCTAATCACATATTCTCTATTATATGTTAATCATTACCATAAATAACCCAAATCACTATAAATCCACAATAAAAACATAGATAAAAATCCACCATTACTCCTCACATGAAATCCTATAGTATTGTATTTTCCTTGGGCATATAGTGTTCCTAACAAAGTGAACATCTTCTAAAATAACATTTATCACTTAATCACCAAATCATTTTCTTATACTAATGGTATTCATTTGATAAGACATAAGATCTCAAATCAACTTATTATTGATCAGTAAAATCATTTAACTAAAAATAATTAATCACACTAACCAGGGACTTCACATAGTTTAGTGGTAGGTGATAAATCTAAATCTCACTTTGGTTGGGGGTTTGATTCTCACAGCTTTGTCTGACGTGACGGGTTGTCACACGGTCTGCGTGTTTTCCTTTTTAAAAAACTATATTTTATAAAATTACCAAAATGAGATAAATTCTAAAAAATAACCATAACATAATTTTAACCAGAAATGTTATCTCATACCTTGAATTTTCATCCCAAAATATAATAACTTGTAATTGCCTCAAACCCAATGATCATATAAAACCAAATGGTTATTTATAACTATATCCACAAGAGAAAAGATAAGTCTTCCTCAAATATTATTCTCACATGGAAAACTGTAGGGTTAAAAATACAAGAGAAAATTATTCCAAAGTAATCCCATCAACAAGGAGAACTAATACTTTTAAACATTTCTCCAACCATTTATTTCCACATATCTTCTTCATTGACCAAGAAAATATCCTATATAATAGGTAATTTACTCGGGTAATGACCAGGTCCCCTATATTTAGAGAAAATGACTGTAAATGGATTATTGGGACCATTTTTATTTTCTTCCATAGTACTCTTCCTTTTTTCTCAAAAATTCTTAACATTATGTCCTTCTTTCCCGCATGTAAAGCATTTCTTTGTTCCGTTGAGACACTTTCCTGGGTGTCTCCTTTCACATTTCCTGTATGATAGAAATTGAGGATTCTTTTCTCTATGGTCTCCACTGCTGTAGATCTTATCATTCATCACCTTTCTCTTCTTTGATGATTCCGTAAGTTGGTCAATATATATGTTGTTGATCATATTTTTGGAAAACTGAATTGGAATGAACACGATATATTTTACACCTATCAACATTCCATTTTTTCTCATTTCCACCATCGTTCCCACATTTTACATCATTATCAAAGTTTCTATGAATACTTTGGAATCCATCCATTGACTAAAACCAAAAAGCATTGTGTGAGTAACAGTAGTCATAATATCATTTAGAGAATATCATGACACCATATTCTCAATTTGAAACACCTTAGGATTAACCAAGGTCATTTATTATCATCTTATATTAAAATACTTCAAATTGGTTGGCAAAAAAATGTAAATTATCCTAAGCATATCCCTCGGAAGTTTCATAACCAAGAGTGCCGCAAGGCCCGTTGTTGTGCACTAGTTCTCGTTCGAGTCTAGCTTAAAGAGGTGTTTTCGAGTTTTACCTCTGGGTACATCTGTGCTAGAGCTGCCTCTACCTGATCGTATCCAGACAAGGTTGTATTTCTTGGAAAACTCACAAAATCTATACAATACAAAAATTCTATAAAGTTCTTATATACAAATACTCAAAGTATATCTTAGGGCTATGTTCTCTAATCAGAGTTTATCTAAATCTAGTTTCCAAGGTTTGTACTAAACTTCCTATAAAACCTACTGTAATTCCCTGACCCCTGAATCCCAGAGTCAGTGCATTATTACATAACATTAGCATGATCACAAAAGATCAAGTCTCGAATGACCAATTATTTTAGTAGCCTTGGAATTACAAGATACATTTATAAGGCTTACATTACATTATAAAATAAAAAACTATGTCAACATTGTTTCCATAGACCAAACTCATATCCCTTCAGACTATCCCTGCAGGTAAGTAATAAAATACTTATTCACATCCTGGGAAAAAATAAAACATAGAAAGGGGTGAGATCAGATTCTTAGTAAGGATAACAATATAGCAGAAACTTTCATAAATAAGTATAAACATTTAGGGAAATGTATAACTAAAACAAAAGCCATTTAAACTTGAACTTCGGCATAATATGGAAAAAATAAAATGAAATAATTCCATTTAATTATTCACATATATATTCTACTAGTTGAATAATCACATGAAATATCAATAACCACTTTCATAATGATGGAATTCATAATGCCAGACTATCATAACCATATAGTCAAGGCCTTGTGCCAAGACTACAAATAAGATTTTGTCAAGGCCTTGTGCCAAGACACTATTTTGTCTCATGAGACCTACCTATGAATCGAGGAGATATACTGGGCTCCACCCATCACTTACTAAGTCCAAAGCATTCGTTATATGAAAAGTTGAAACATAACATAAAAATTCGTATTAAAACTAGCATACAAAATGTCAATGATTTACCCACAAACCATGAATTTTATAAAAATAGAACATCCAATGTCAAACATAACTCATTCAATACAATATGGAAGATGTTATTGTAATAGATTAACCTCAATCGAGAATAATGAAGGATATTGACATAGATGAAAATAATCATAAAAAATATTTGAGAGAAATATCACCATTTTTCTTGAAAACATTTAAAAGTCTCACTATTTATTAAGAAGCCATTTAAAATAGATTTTTAAATCAAAGTGTCCCATACCAACTTGAAACTTTGAAATGAATTTTAATTTTAAAACATTAATTTCCATATAAATAAATCCTTAAAACCATTTTTAAAACATGGACATTAATGAGAAAGATTTAAAATAATAAATCATTAAAACATTTTAAAATGATTTTTTTAGTTAGAGTTCCTAACCAAAATAGAGAAACTTGAATAAAAATAATTGAGGTAATAAAAAAAATTTAATATCATGATAATAAAGGTATTTATGATATACTATTTCAAAGTACATTATACACACCATATTAATGTGATTTGGTGTATAACAACAAAGAAGTCTCAATAGAATGTAAATTGAGATGAAATATCTTATAAAGATCGTATACTTAGGATAAGGATAAATGAACAAAATATTAATGGGTGAAAAATATAAATACAGTCAATATTATTGAATATTCATTGTCAATCAATCAAAGTAAATTCACACATATTCTGGTAAAAACAACACTGAGGAATTGGTTGCTTAACTCAACAAATGCAGATTGAGTTAAAATTACTCTTATCAAGTTCATATCGATGAATTGAGAATTTATAAATTGAGTGATTATTTGTATAAAAAGTATATCCATATAAATGGGTGTGGAAATTATTACATAAGAAAATGAATACTGATTCCACACATAATCTTGGAGTAAAATAATCAATGAAGTAAGCATAAAGCCGAATGAGTGGAAATTGAAATTTCAAATTCCCTTATCGATTTGGTAACTTAAAAAACATACACCCATGAATGAAGGATAATAAAATTATGATTTAAATATCCATAAATTAAAGTATATTACACAATTAATACAAACATGGGAAGTACACACATGACATGCAACAAATAAGTGGTGAGCAATGGAAATATCAAGGAATTAAAAGTGAGATAAGAAACCCCTTACATTATACTTTTTCCTTGTTTGAGGGTACGTTAACCTCCTTTATAATGGTGAAATAATTTTTATTTAATTATACAAGAATAATATACATTAAAATGATATAATATATTATCTTTTAACATTGATTTGTTAATAATATCTTAGTATTATCGTCATTTCGGGTGTTAACAGATTCGTTTTCCTTTATATTATTTATTATGTGAGCCATATTTGTTACGAATGGGATGTATCTTATTCATATCCAGAATGATATCATGTCTCTAAAAATTATTTCTTATCATCAAATGAAATTTATACTTGAATGTATACGATGGGGAATGAATCTTATCGCGTTTGTGGAGACGACAGTCCGTACGTACGCACGAGCGACAATATCATTCTTTTGATATTAAAATAATATATAATTGGATGGTATATCATATATACATAATAATTATCATGTTATATTTATTATTTACATCAATTACACATCATTATCATAACTATACAAATAATAATGTATTGAATAACAATTACACCACGACGTGGAGACGTTAGGTCGTACGTACGCAGGTATGGTGACATGTCATTCAAAGGATGGATAGAATACTGAGTATGGTTGTCCTTTATTTATAATAACATCACAGTATATATAATATACTAGATTTATTATTTTATAATGGAAATAACAAAGAAAGTATAAGTGGAAGAAGAAAGGAACTTGAAAGAGGGTGGTGAAAACATTAGCTCTTCTTCGGGTTCTTCCTTTTGATTTGATCAAAAGGGCTCATTAGGTTGGCTCTCTGACCAAATTAGGGACTCTAAGATTAATTTAGGGAATTTGAGAGAATATTTGGGTAGGTGTGGCAGAGCCAAAAGTCTTTTATGGTGTGAATTAGAGGGAAGGGGGAGTTCCCTTTTATAAGAGGGGTGAGAGACACCTTAGGAAATGCAAGAAATATTATTTTATAATAAACTTTTTTTCCGTTTATAATGGATCCAAAGTGGATTATTTAAAGTATAATGTGGTATGGGTCTAAAAACACTCAACCAATAGGATTTGGAGAGGTTTGGGTCACTATATTAACTTTATCTTTTTTATTTAACTCTTATTCAAATAGTTTGACATTTACCATGTCTCTTTGAATTTTTATATTATATAGTAAATAAACATACTATATACTTCCAAGTGACCCAAAGTGGTCCATTAATGATACAAGTATCATTATATAAGTACTTTTTCTGAACCTTATTTTTTAGGAATAGAATATCAATTAATAATATAATATTTTAAAAAAAAACTCATTTATGTCAATCTTGACACTATTTAATAATTAATTTTTTTTAAAGTCTTAACCACTTTATTAATTCAAAAAAAATTAATTTACACAATAATAAAATGTAATATTAACCAATAAAATTCTTGTATGTCATAAAAACTATCAAATTATATTTATTTTAACATTTATAATACTAATTATTTGATTCTTTCATTAATAAGGAAAATACGACATCATTATTGTGTCATAAATAAATATAACTATTCAATGTCTAAAAATTATAAATAAAATACTATTATGCAGGAAATATTTTTATATTTATAATGAATATTTATATTCGAAAATATAATATATATATATCCCTATGTAAAAATTGTTTTTCTAAAAGATATATGCATATGTCATTTTTGTATTTACTTTAACTTAATTAATATAAAGTGTCATTATCACTTTCAAGTGGCTCCATGGGGTCCCAAAATCTACCCAAAGATGCCCATGGTTGTACAGGTATCAACCATTAGGGTTAGAAAACGTTTAAGGGTAATTTTATATTATTATAATATTATGTTTTACCCTTATTTACCGGATTTACCCTTTAGCCATGGTAAATAACATATTTACCGAAGTAATTATTCAAAATGTCTCAAAATAAAAGTTACCTATTTACAAAATTTTAACATCATAATTATAAATATTGAATCCATTTTTCTAAATTCTAAACACATAAGTGGCAGAAATTAATTTAAAATTAATTCATGTTGTCAAAACAAAAAGTATTTTTTAAGAAATAATAACTATCAAAAGATTGACACTTGATTATGTCCAGTTTAAATGTGAAATTATGTCCAATTACCAACATTGGATTAAATAGTAAAAATATAATCTAATTATACTTTAAAATCACTCAAAGGAATAATTTATCACTATTAATTATTTCGATTAAAAAGTTGTTTTTAATTAAAATTTAGTAATTTTCACTATTCATAAAAATATGAAAGTTATCAGAAAAGTACCAAAAATTCACCCTAAGGTAATTTAGATAATACCAATCTAAAAATGAAGCCCATTTTGAACAATAAAATGAATAAAATTACATAAATTGGGTATTACTATTCATAACGGCTAGTTTGATTGGTTGTGGTGTGTTAGAATCTCGAAGTTGTGTACAGTGAAAGCTATTGAATTATTCAAAGGGAAAAATACAATGGAATCTTTGGGTGTTACAAGATTAATCCGCACTAAAAAAGTGTATATAAATATGTCTTTTAACTTTCCTGATAAAAGGGACATTTTTCAGCACTTTTTTGAAAGAGATGTTAAAATTGACACCGTTTTATTTAAAAAAATTCAATCACGACTCAGTCACACATTATTCTCATGATCTCATGGAACTCCTCTTCTACTAAAAATTCTCCTATACATTCCCTTATATTAATCAATAATAAAATCTAGTGTATGTTATTTTATACTCATCCACTATCATTGTTTGATGTTTTTGGTTCTGATTTTTTGTGCTTCTCTTAAACATGAAAAACCCTACATTTCTTCACGTCACTACTAAAATACAATAAGTATGGTTCTAATTCATTATTTTTCTCATTTTACATGTATTTGACTGTCCACCCCATTTGTCCCTAGAGACACACAATGATGGTTTAATCTCCTCTCAACATTAAGAAGGAGACCTCTTATCCCCCAAGGTTTTCTCTTCATTTAAATAATATAGGGTTCCAAAATCTTTGTAGTTTCTCAAATTTAATTCATATTATATGCTATATTATAGATTCTAATGGTTTAATTATGAGTGTTTGTAAAGATCAGGGGATACCCATATGTGGCCCTTATTTATGGGTGATGAACATATAGGTACAAAGGTAACTGTAAAAATCATTAAAACATGTTTTGTGGATTTTTTATTCATGTAAATTGATAACCATGAAATGGGTTATTTAGATTTATGATTTTTGAATAATTTTTTAATGAATTCAAAAAAATATTTAAATAATTTTCCACATTCCAAAAATTATTTTAGTTATGATTGTTGTGGGTGTTTTTTTAATTAATTCAATATTTTTATTAAACCCTAAACATGGGTTCCAAAGAGTGATGTGGAGTATCATTGGTGAGAAAATAATGATCCACATTTTTTTTTAAAATTTACTATACAGGATAGAGCTAATAAATCATTGGGTAAATAATCTTATAAATACACAAAAACATATAAAGAGTGTATTTCCAAAAGGTAAGTGAGTTATCCATGGTTGGATAGTTGATAAAGATAACTATGAGATGTGATTTATTAATATATTTACTAATCAAAATAGAGAGATCATTAATTTATATGTTAAAAAATAATTTTGAAATCCATCTAACACGGTGAATAACCATATAGAGAACAAAAATTGATTAAAATATACTTCTGATGGTTTTTATCTTTATGTCCTATAAGTCATCATAATTTTTTATCCATGTCCAAAATTCAAATAATAAAGATATAATCCCCCAATTTTAATTAACCCTTTGTTTCCTTCCATAGAAAAACCTCTCTTATTATTTAATCATGGTTTATCACTAGGTTAAGGCACTAGCATTCCATCGGTGATCAGGGGCCCTCAAGAATATTTCTATGATTGAAGGCTTGTGTAATCTCTTCAAAGTATAGAATATTTTTTTCTACTTCAGTGTTATAAATCAAATATATTCCATTAAAGCTTAGAGTTGGATTCCACTGATACTATATTATAATTATTCTATAAGTTTGTTTCCTTTGTTTACCTTTAGATCAATACTTGAGATAAATCAAACATTTTTAGGTTTTTTACTCTAATGATCATAGGATGTTACTCTAAAACTCATAAGTTTTATCAGAGACCTGTTCATCTAGGACACAATGTATTAATCAATTCATTTTTCAAATAAATAAATTTCATATTGTATTATTTCAATATCATGTTCTATGATATGAAGTATTTATTTATTAACACATAGTATATGGATGATATATGTCAATTGAGGAGACTTTTTGAGTGATTCCATTAGTGTAGGTTCCTAGGAAACATTAATCCTTAGATGTCTAATTTTATTCTATCTCTTGATGATGGATTGGACACCCTATTTCAAACTATCCTTTCTCCCACCATTATGAGATGGAAGGAAATCAATCATCTAATGACTTATTAAATAATGGTATTAAATTTTAGTTATATATTAGTATTGAGGTATTATATATCTATTCATGATTTCATTCATGATGCATGCAATTGTGGACATTTATTCATGGAGTGTATTGAATTGTTTTTATTCAAGATGAATTAAATGTTTGACTACTCATGCAGACAATGGATTCTGAACAAGATGATATTTCTAATCCTCAACAAGAAACTAATTTTAATTATGAAACTATATAATTATTAGGTTATCAACAATATTTTTATGAAAAAAATATAAAAAATAAAAATGACCCAACATCACAGTTTTGGATTAAATTATCAAGTCAATAAGTCTGGGTATAAAACATGAGGCGGATTGAATCAACACGGCTAACCCATTGAACCCAAAAAGTTGAAATTCATTAGTTATCATAGTGTCACAATGAGGATAAATTTTTCAATTGACATTGACTCATGGAACCACATACAACTGGTAATGAAGGAAATCCTTTGAAAATATATTCCAATAATGTTACAATATAACTTTTATATTTTACAGAAAAATTATATAATAAAACATTGATTTTTTTTTCATTATTCATTATAGAAATCATTTATTTTATAATATTCCTATAAGAAATTTTTCAGATTTTAATTTGGAGAATCCTATAGAGGATTCAATACCCTTCAATGAAGTTACATCTTTGAGATGTTGAGGGGAAAATAAATCCCCTCCCACCACTTTGTTATGCACACATTATAAACCAAGAAACATTAGCTGCATTCATAAATCATCACAATGAGAAATCATTTCAGGTGCATTGTGATTGATAATATATAATTTTAAATTATTTATTTTATCCAACTTGATTCAAAATTGTTAATTTTTTAAATAGAAAAAGTGTGATGAAAATAAAAAACATGTATCAAAACTAGCATACCCCTATTGTAAAGGAAGGTTGGGGGTACTATTCATTAAAAAATAAATTGGTATTTATTTTAAATCAACAATAAAGGTTTAATAATGTTATATTAAACAACATATTCTCGATTGTTTATATGTAGATTGAAAAATCAAAATATGAAGCCACTTCTATCCCACGTCATGTTCTATGGAAAGAGCCTCATGTAAATAAGGATGGTATATTAGTTGATGAAAACAAAAAATCAGTATGGGAAGCAAGTGAGAGAATTTAATAATTTTAATTCATTATGATTTATTTAATATTACATAAAATAAATATTTACATAATTTTTATATGTTTTAGACACAAAAATTAGCAGTGGCAGTACTAGAACAAAAGTGACTTTTAGTATCTTTGAGGTGGCCCGAACAATATTCTTGCATTAGAGGATTAGGTATTGGAGCCTCTCCTAGAACATATTTCACTAAGATAATATAATGTGGGGATACATATAATATGATGAGTTGAATGTAAAAAAGAATATACTCAATACATGATATTATTTTGTGGTCTGGTTTGGCAGAACAATTTATCAGGGAATATCAAAGAGAACCAGTGTTAGAGAAAAGATCCACACATGATCCAAATGATCCCACTATCATTGAGGCTAGTCATTCCCCTCAAAACATACTCAGGGTAATCAATTTTATAATTACTCTTTCTCATAAATATAAATCAAACAACTTATGGTAACATTATATTACTAAAATTATGTAGAGTGTAATTATATGAGATTTTTTTATATCATCACCCACTTATTGCTATGTTGTGAATGGTTCAATGTATAATATCCTCAGAGACCAGCTACACAATCAACCCCTCAAAAAATATCACATGATAGTGGGGATTGAGGTAGCTTATGAGTTGACTATATAGTTTCCTTTTCCACTTGATGAACTGGATATTGCAACATTCAAAGATGCTATTGGATCATTCATATCATGTTTATATGATCTTATAAAGATACATGAGGTATGTATTTTAAAAATATTTTCATATGAAAAACATGTTATAGTTGATGATAAAAGGTCTTAAGTGATGTATGATATTACATATGGATAAAGAGATAGGGAAATGAAAGGTCAAATCAAGGAAATCTAGATAATCAACCATGAAAAAAATAAAGGCTTACAAGAGTACATTCTCTCTACCAGTTATAAAGAAACATTTATTAACAATACAACTTTATGTAGTGACCAAATTTAAAGATAAATCTACGTATTCCATTCACTATGAAGAAGAAATATTTGGAGCTTCCATTAAAGAAGGAATTGGTCTCGAGTCTCTAAATGAGATTCTCAAGCATGAATGGCTTAGTATCTCAATTATTAATACATAAATAAGGTACATTTTTATAATAATTCTATCAATATATTAAGATAAATATGTTTATTAAAGTTAAAAAATATTCATATTTTGTATAGAGTTTATATTACAACTATATAAAGGGAATATAGTGTGAAGCACAGTTTAGATTCATTAATTACAATATCATTTCTATGATAAAAACTACTTTGGAAAACAAAGAAATAGAGAAGAAAGTAGACAAGTTAATTGAATTTTTTTAAAAAGAATCAAACTACAAACTCTTTCTAATGCCTACAATTCAATGTAAAAAATCTACGATCTGGTCACATAAATTATATTTTCAATTTTTTCATTACATAATTGTTTTTAGGAAGAATTGGATGCTAATAACAGTAAAAATAGACACCTTGAATATTTATTTCACGGATTCAATACATGGATTTTCATCTAAATTACCACACATGATGTGTACTATAAATCAATAATACACTACAATCAAAATTTTATAGATAAAATTTCATTTATATGTTTAGTGTGTGTTTTAATGAGAAGTTTGTTACGATATGGTGGTATCTAAATATAGGATAAACCCTGGAATGAGGTCAGTATCTAACAAGCTAATTCCTATTGTTAAAAAATGGAAAAAATTAAGGTATATATTGAAATATTAAACTATCTAATTATTTCAACAATGTTATTATTCTAGTTAAAGTTTCTACAGTTTTTCAAATAATATAATGCAATCGATAGTGGATATTATGTTTGAAAATTTATGAGATAAATGATATAGAATGAAAAAACCAGAATACCCCAAAAGTTAATTTATGAAGGTAATTATAATTACATTAAAAATATTTCATAGTCATTTTTTTGTTTATATTTTCTCATTAATATCAAGATTTCTGAAAAAAGAGTTACTCAAAATAAGAAATTAATTTGTTTAGAGATGAGTGGGAAACATATATTTTTTCAGAATGTATGACCACAACAAATTTAGTTTATTAAATGAAATTTCTATGATCTAGTTTGATTTATTACCTTGGAAAGTTTTTTGGGGTGAAATTAATTAGTGTGAGAATGCTTATATATTATTTTTTTATCTCTTTATTAAGGAGAAAATTAATGTAGGAAATCAATTTATTTAAAAGTGTTGACCTGATAACTATAATTTTTTTAGAAAAACACTGAGGAAAAGGTAGAGTTGGAGGAGGATCTAGAGGAAGTGGCAGAGGAAGAGGAAAAGAAAGATCCATAGGATAAGGCATAGGTGAAGTTGGAGGAAGAGTTGGAGTCAGAGACAGATGTAGAGGAGGAGTCAGAGGAGAAGACTAAGGTAGAGACCAAGGAAAATGAAAAAAAGATGTTCTGACTTGAAAACAATAAAACTTTTGGTCAATTAAGTATAATAAAGATCATACTATGATTGTGTTTAATAATGATTGATTAAATGTTGACACAACACTTGTCACTTAAGATAACATCAAATTTTCAAATTTCTAGTTTAAAATTACATTTTAGTATTAAACGCACGTTGTATAATACAAAACAAGAAAACAGATTTAGATAGTTTTGGTACATTAGGAAAATGATCCATATGTCATTTTTTACATGTAGGGATTAGTCTCACCTCAATCTGATGGATGGTGAAACTGATGCGACTCCAAGTGCATCTTTTTTATTCAAAAGTGACATTAATTATAGTAAAAAAACAACTAACAAACTTAAAATTATTAAAACAAATTAGGATTGTTTTTATAATTTAGGAAAATGATTCATATATCATTTGTGACATTTAGGGATCATATGAACCACTATTTGATGTATGGTGTGACTGGTATGACTCCAATAATGACTTTTTTTATTGAAAAGTGGCATTAATGTTATTCAAAAAAACATTGACATACTAAAAACCAATAAAACAAATTCTATTATTTTGATAATTTATTAAAAAATACATAAATCATTTTGGATGTTAATATTTCAGTCATGCCTCAATTCGACACACAATGTTACTCTAAGTGAATCTTGTTTATTCAAAACTGACATTAATTTTAGTAAAAAAACATCTAAATACTCAAAAACCAATCAAATAAATTTATGTTGTTTTGATACTATATGAAAATGATCCTATCCTTATTTGTGATGTACATAGATCATCCAAACCTCTATTCAATGCATGATGTGACCTATATAACTCCAACAATGTCTTTTTTATTCAAAATTGACATTAATGTTAATAAAAAAACAACTGATATACTCAAAACTGAGAAAATGAATTCTGATTTTTTGATACTTTAGGAAATAGTTCCATGAGCCATTTAGTATGCATATCATTCATCCATTCCACAATCGGACACACTCTGTCACTCCAAGTGCATATTTTTTATTCAAAATCTACATTAATTTTAGTAAAAGCAACTGATATACTCAAAACTGAGAAAACACATTCATATTGACTCTTTACATTAATAAAATAATTCATATGTCATTTTCACTATCTGGGAAGGGAAAAATATTGATTTTACTTGTGCTTTTTTGTAGGTTTTTTTCCTTTGAACTTACAACCCCATTTTACCTTTGTATTTTTTTTCCTTAGGCATTTTCCCATCTCTATAATAGGTTCCCTCTTACCTTGTCATAAAATAGTTTCTTTTGTTTTTTGTTCAATAATGTGGGTTTTACCCTCAACCTTTAAATTTTTTTTGTGATGTGTAGGTATCATCTTCACATCTATCCGATTCATAGTGTGACCAGTATGACTCCAACTACAACATTTTTATTCAAAAGTGACATTAATTTTAATAAAAAAAACTACTGACATACTCAAACCTGAGAAAATAAATTTTTATTGTTTTTATACTTTAGGAAATTGATCCGTGAGTCATTTATGATGTGTATAATTTATTCTCACCTCAATCCAACACACAATGTGAATCCTATTATGTATTTTTTATTAAAAAATGACATTAATTATAGGAGAAAAACAACTGAAATACTCAAAACCTAGAATTTGGTTTTATATTGTTTTATTACTTTTGTAAAATGATCCGTAAATCATTTTTTATGGTTAGGGATCAGCCAAACCACAATCTGACCCTCAATGTGACCGGTATAACTCAAAGGGATTCTTTTTATTCAAAACGGACTTTATTTTAATAAAAAAATGACATACTAAAAACTAAGAAAACACATTCTGATTATTTTAATAGTTTAGAAAAATGATCCATGAGTCATTTGGGATGTGTATCATGCATCCTAACATCAATTCGATGTATAGTGTGTCTCCAATTGTGTCTTTTTTATTCAAAATTGATATTAATTTAGTAAAAAATGCAACTAGAATACTCAACACTGATAAAATTCATTTGTATTATTTTTTAACTTTAGGAAAATAATCCATACATCATTTGTGATGTGTAGGGATCAGACATACCTCTATCAGATGCACGTTTTGACTGGTATGACACCAACTGCGTCTTTTTTATTCAAAAGTGAAATTAATGTTAAAAAAAACAACTAACATACACAAAACCTTGAAAAAACATTTAGATCATTTGGATGAATTAAGTAAACAATACATGAATCATTTTATACATTTTATATTCATAAATTCATCAATTTTATGGATTATGTGATCGTTATGAATCCAAGTGCATCTTTGTATTCAAAATTGACATTAATTTTAGTATAAAAACAACTAATGTACTCAAAATTGAGAAAAAACATTCATATTGTTTTAGTAATTTATGAAAATGATCCATACATCATTTGTGACATATAGGGATCATCTGAACCTCAATATGATGCACAGTGTGACCGGTATGACTCCAAGTATATTTTTTTATTCAAAACTGACATTAATTTAAATAAAAAAACAACTGACAGACTCAAAATTGAGAAAATGCATTCCGATTGTTTTGATACTTTAGAAAAATGACCCATGAATCATTTGAGATGTGTAGAATTCACCCATACATCAATATGATGCACGGTGTGACAGGTGTGACTCTAGGTGCGTCTTTTTTATTCAAAACTGATATTAATTTTAATAAAAAACCAACATACTCGGTAATAGTGTTTGTTTTTTGTATTTATTTTAGAAATTTTATTTCATTTAAATTTTATATTTTTATCTTATTTTGGTAATTTTTGTTTCTATTAATACTAATTCAGTGTGTTATTGCAGCATGCTGCACCTATTGTTCGTGATGTAATGTGATACAGCATCATGCTACAGTTTTCACCATTATATGCATTACAAAATTTGTTGATAAATCATTCCTTTATTATAGGTTTAATATGTGATGATAAATGACTCCTTTGTCGGATCTTATACATGATCTAATAAAGACAATCTATATTAGTGTATTAAAAACTATTAACAAATCATAATTTTATCTGTGAAAATAAAAGTGCTGATAAATAATACTTTTATTTGTAGAGATAAAATCACTAATAAAGGATGCCATTTATCAGTTATTTTAAATGAAATGATAAAGTTACTATTTATCATTGATAAATAAACATGCTGATAAATGGGATCTTTTATCAGCTCATTTAAATGCACAGATAAAAGTATGATTTATAAGTGTTTTTATTTGTACTAATAAATATACCCTTTATCAGTTCTTTTTAGCTCTGATAAAAGTGACTGAAGTTTACTATGCTAAGGTTATTAGTGATTTTCTATCACAGATGAAGGTCGATTATAGCACTTTTATAGATGTTTTTTAGTAGTGCATGTGTATTTTCTCTTATATTTACCCTCCAATGATTAAATTTTATAAAGTAATGTTTTTATCACCCTATATATTTTATTATGATATGATTTATTTTGGAAAATTAGTTTTTTGGTATCATATTATTTCTTTTAATCATGCTATGTTCTTATTTTGGGTGATCAATTTTTTAGTTATAGATGATTTAGTTCATGTGGTTATTTTATACCATTTGGATGTTTTATTAAACCCATTTTATTTATATTTGTTTTTTTATTAAAAGTGACATAATTTCATTTGTATGTTTATGAAACCCATTTATTTTCAATGGTTCATTAAGATATGTTTATGATTGATTTTTTTATTGCACACATATGTTTGAATGATGACAAATGTCATCCTATATCACAATAATATGCATTGGTTTATGTTTATGTATCATAAGCCAAATGGTACATAAGAAAATTTATCCCAAGACAAGGTATATGAGAGGATTAATCTAAAGCCAACAATGTACACAATATGATTTATTCCCATCCAAATGTTGCACGACAGGATTTATTCCAATCCAAATGGTACATTGGAAGATTTATCCCAATCCAAAGGGTGTATGGGAGGATTTATCCCATGCCAAAGGGGTACATGAGAGGTTTTTCCATATCCCAATGGTATACAAGAGGATTATCCCAATCCCAAGAAGGAAAAAATATTTTTTTGTTATGATTTTATTATTGTTATGGTTGTTCCACATTTTAAAATATTTAATGAAATTTGTGCTAACATTTCAAGATGAATTTGATTTCCATGATATTCTTGGTTTTTTGAATATGACTTATTTTTAAATTATTACATGCTTTTATGTTTTGATAATTTTTTATGATTATTGATTTATTTTTTAATAAAGTACATATCTTTTATTTTAGTGATATCATTATGATGTCATATTTCCTTAAAATGTTTTATGATTATCAGCTAAGGTATTTTAATCTTTTATTATTACACTAAAGTCTTCCTCATGCTCTCCTTCATGTTTATAATCTAATACCTTATTATATTTTTTCCCATTCTGAAATATTGAGATCACCCCTTTATTATGTTTTCATTCCCTAGGTTATGAGGATGATTGAATCATGTTCTATTTCTAAAAAGGGTCTGGAGGATTATGATTGTGGATACCAGTTTTCAAGTGTTGTAAAATGTGTAATTTATATATCTAGTCAATAAGAAACTAATCCTATCATTAGGATATTTTTGAGTTATTTTATTTAAATCATGATATTGTTGAATTATTTATGTTATGTTTATCATTGTTTTCTATAGTTGGTATCAAAGGAAATTTATTGCTATTTTTGGAGAATAGTTCAGTTACTTTTGGATATTAGTTTAGAGAATTTTAGTGATAACCCCTGAAAAAAGGTGTAGATGATGAGTCTATGTGTTGTATGATATCTTACAATATTGGTAAAGTCATGATTATATGGTTTTACCATTAAATAAATTTCTATATGTATACTAAAACTGGTTGAATGATCTAGAATAGATGACCTTTGGTGTAATAACCCTGAAGAGTACAAGTTTGATATTAACACAATCATATAATGGTGTACAATAATGAAGTTGTACTGTGCACTTGGTTGGACATTGATGGGGGATATGTATTGGTTAATCATATTCACATTACAATCCATTAAAAATTACTTTATATGTCATGTAATCTGATATGAAGTATGAGAGAGCCAAAACAAAAGAAACTTATATTGGACCACGGGTGATTTTGGTTGAACTAAAATATAATGTTATAGTTTCAATGATTAACACATGTCAAGGTTGATATTTTCATAATCCTCTTATTATGGAAATATTTAAAACTTATAATTAAATACTTTTTTATTTATTAATTGATGAAAACTACAGGAATTAGGTTAATGAAGGATTCCATGGACAATGTGATGAATGAACCATGAGAAATGTAATGTGATAGGAACTGAAAAATGAAATCTTGTTGTTATGATTAATAACATGATCTTATCTAAGTTTTCTAACATTTTATATAAGATAGAAATTAATATTCTTGATAGATTAAGTAGTGTGGACCATGAAGGAAACATGATTTAATATTATATATTTGAATTATGTTGGAAGAATCTCCCAGGGAAATGTCTTAAAGGAAAATGAACATGTTTTATATGTAGAAAATGGAGGAATATAGTGACAAGATACGAAGGAAAATAGTTCAATTTGGGTAAAAAGGAAAAGGGAAATAAATTCCATATAATGGTACCACTAATGGTTATATGTTTTAAATGTGGGGATCTTTCAAATTATACAAATGAATGACCAAAATCATGGGATAACAAAGATAATAAGCATGTTAAACCTCCACAAAAAAGAAGATAATATAGAATATCTACTATGTAATTTTATATTCATAATTTAGGCATAATTATCACCCCCCATAATTATTGATGTGTTATCTGATTTTAGTTATAGCCACTCTTTTATATCTATATTGTTTTTATGGGAATCAAATCAATACTTTAATGATTTGAAATTACCATATATAATTACAATATCATAGTATTAAGTTCATTGTAATATTATTTATGTTAATATTATTAATTTTTTCCTTAGGGTAATTAAATGTGAATTTTCAGAATTTTAGTACTCTCCTTACATGGATTTAACATAAGTGGTGAAAATAAGGAACTCTGAATTCAGATTTTAAATACACATGTGGTCATTTATCGTTACAATAATGACTATGAGCCCTATTATAAAATTAATTCGATTATATGAGTTATGAAAACTAATCATGAAGGATGTTTAGGTAAAATATTTAGATGAAAAAAATATATTTTGATATGCACTATTAGAAAGGAATAAATTAGTTTCATAATCTCAAACGAATTGGTAAGGTTTATACCATATTATAAATTAACTCTCGAGTTTAATAAATCCTATGGATACCCTTAAAAATATTCATTAGTAAGTGATAATTAATGTTTTAGGGATGAAATTTGTTTAAGGGTGGTTGAATATAAAGAAGCAGCATATTGAATCCTTTTAACTACAAACTATGTTCTCTAACTTTTATCACATTACACAATGTAAAGAAATGATAAGATATTAATAATACATTATTAATAAATTTATAAAAATACTATTATAGTAGACCATTAAAATATAATACCTATAGTAGATAAATAAAAAATATTAGTTAATATTTAAAAAATTTATAATTAAAAAATTTTATTTATATTTTACCTTTTACTAAAAGGAAATTTTGAAAATATGATAATGTTAAATATAAAAATTTAAAATATAATTTTTTTTAAAAATATAATTCATTATTTAATTCCTCTCAAAACAAATTTACTTAGTATAAATTTTTTATTTTTAATGAATATGATGATTTTTAGTTGAAATATAGTTTTAAGGATTTGACCACTATGTAAGCATATATTATAATTTTACAAATAATTTTATCAGATAAAATATATATTTATAGAATTAAATTAAAATTTCTGAAATAATTTTTTATTTAAAAAATATGATGTTTATAATTTTTAGGACTAAATAAAAATTTTAGTTTAATAAAAATAATTTTAGTCTTCTCTTTGAATGAATATTTGTAATGGTGAGATTAATTGTTTGCCTTCCATAAAAGACTCATTAATTATATTTAATTTATAATAAATTAATGTATTGCATTAAAATTAGTAATAATGAAAATTTTATCTTATATATACAATAAATATTAGAAATATCATTTTTAAAAAAACATTTTTCATGTTATTAAGTGTGTATGTTTTAAAATTAAATTTTCAGATGGTTATAAATTTCAAAAAAAATGATTTTGAAATTTAAAATTTAAAGGTAAAAATTAATTAAAAATGTTTATATTATTTTTATTTATGAAAATTAATAACTAAGGTTAAAAAATAGTTACCCTGTTAAAAAATTAAAAATGTGTAAAAAGTGTTTTACTAAGGGGAAATGGGAAAAGGTTTTATAAAATGTTTATAAAGAAGTATTTGATATTATTATAGACCTCATATTATCCCTAAATACACTTATGTACACTTTTGACCAATTAATCCTTGAATAGTGTCATGACATTATTGAAAAATGTTGTTTGTTTCCAAAAGTGCCTTTTCTCCTCTTATATAAGGATACCCCATCTACACTTTCAAAGCTACACATATCCATAAAATTACACATTGAAACTATTTTATATTTAAATAAATAGAACCCTATTCAAAAAAATAATAATCCCATGTTCAGTCATAGTTAGTATAAGACCTTTAATTTTAATAGAAGTTATACAGGAAAATTAAGTTACCAATGTAAGCATTATCTCCTTCTAAATGTTTTCCTTAAAATTATAATATAATTATAATAATATCACCATAATAATTTGATGTACTAAGTATAATTAAAATATTATTATGTTTTAATATTAGTGGTGTAACCCTTATTTATTCATTTCTATCCACTTAGAAAAACATAAAAGAAAACTATTAGAGCATTGCTAGGACTACATCCTCTCCAAAAGTGACATCGTTTATTTTTGTGGTACATAATTTAATGGATTATATTAATAGTGGAAATGATAAATAAATATGATATATATCATATAAATATCATTATGAAATTTCAATTTATTATACACCTTCACCCCCTCTCATGAAGGGTTAACAAGAATTCTAATCATGCATACGTGCAGATTACATTCTCTAAGAGGAAACATTTTTTATATTCATACTTATTTTCATAAATTATATCAATAAATTAAAATATAGATTAACATGATAAATAAATGAAAATAATATCATTCTAATTTTTTTATATTGATATTATCTAAAAATAAATACATCGATAACCATAATATTCAATCGAGTTAAAGCATGTTAATGTTTGGGTTGATTTAACCACCTTCGTGAACAATGCTTTAAAATCCGATTATAGATGAATATGGAAATTTTAAAACTAATTTTATTATAACATACTAATAAAATCATGATTATTATATAGTTTTGTAAATTTTATATTAATTATTTAACTAATTATTATATTAACATTTTAATTTTCTAAGATTACCAAAATAAACTGACAATCATTCATTTTAACCCAAACACAGGGAGGAACATAATTAAAAATTAATATCATATGATAATTATTAGTTAAAATTAAATTAAATATATAAGGAAATATTTTCGGAGAATATATCTAATAAAATTAATTTGGTTATTCAGGAAGATAATCACATGTGCTGAATGAATTTGAGACAAGTTAAGGGATTTCATCTCAATTCCCCTTATTTTATATATAGTTTTTATTTATACATCAATTAATATTTATGTAGTGTGTATAAAACATAATTGATATAAAATTTAATTAATTATATTTTCTTCATATTATTTTAATTATAATTTCATTCTCTCAATTTTATGGGGGTTTGATTGAATTATTACCCAGGTCGAAAGAATTTCTTAGTCTTAAATTTCAATTCATTGAGACATGTTTAAGCTATATATAATGTTTTATTTTCAATCACATAAAAATGTAATATTACCTATTTTTACTCTAATAGAATCAAATTTCATTATATCTAGTGTTGTATATAATGTTATACCTCTCATGGAGTTTGATGAAAAAGTTAGAAAGGCTATAAGTCTGTTTCATGACTAAAATATTTTCATTGGTTGATAACCAATATTCTTAATCTATTGATTTTCATGATTGATATAATATAACATATGATGATATTAGGATTTATTATACTTTATTTTTTTAAATCATGTTTCACACCAAATTCTTTGTCCTAAATGATTTTAATATTTCATTTAAATGTACTTTTTTGGAATAATTTTCATTACTTTTAATGGGTTTTCTTTCTATATTTAAATTTTACCATCCCATGAATTGTCTCCTTCACATGTTGGAAAACTAAAAAAATTTCCCTAATTAATAATTTTAATCCTCTTTATTTATTTTAAAACATGGGTTTTGTAATCTTTTTAATGATGTGGGTTTTACACAATTTTATTTAAAAATGTTCAAAATGTTTTCCATCCTTTTAAAATAAAAATACATTAAATTTAATGAAAATTTTATTTTTATAATATTTAGGTATTTTTCAAGTCTCAATTATAAAATATTTTTTTACAAGTATTAATTTTTAATATATTTTCACCTAAATTTTGGACCCCTTTATGTATCTTTCATTTTTCCATTATTAAAGGTAATTTTTAAAAGTAAAAAATTTATTTTTTTTTATTTACCATTTATAAAACTTTATATATATTTCTAGTTTCCATTATTAATGAATATTTTTAAAAATAACAATTTTCATATTATTTCCACTTCCTTTTTCTGAAATCTTTATTTATTTTTATATTCTTTATAATTAACGATTCATTTAAAAGTAAAGGTTTTTAATGTATTTTCACTTCCCTTTTTTTGAAAATTTTATGTCTTTTTCAAGTTACCGTTATTAAAAACTATTTTAAAATAAATAGATTTCATGGGTTTTTCACATCGATTTCTTGGAAGAATTATGTATTTTTCAATGATCTATTATTAATGATGGTTTTCAAATTAAGGGTTTTCAATATATTTTAACTTTCTTTTCATTGAAAATGTTTTTTATTTTTCAAGTATAAATTAATAATTATTATTTTAAATGTTAATATTTTCAAAGAATTTCCACTTATCCTTTTTCAAAACTTATTTATTTTTATGGATCATTTATTTGAAAAATATGGTTAAAATATTCATCTCTTTAACTTTATAAAAAAATTAACTTAATTTTCACTTCAATTTTTAAATTTTTTTTTGAAAACTTTTTTATTATCACTTCAATTTACACATCAATTTTTATCTTTTGTGAATTTATATATTGATCACACTATATAAATTATGATGATATGATTTATTTTTTAAAATGATTGTTTTGATATGATATGATTTATTTATTTCCAATTATATGATTATTTTGGGTGATCATGTTTTCATTTTCAAACAATTTAATTCATGATGGTATTTTATACCTTTTGGTTATTTTATGAAACCGAATTTATTTTTGTGGGCCTTTTATGAAAATTGAATGATTTCTATTTGGATGTTTTAGAAACCCATTATTTTCCGATGGGTTCATAAATATTTTTTTATGGTTTATTATTTTTGTGGAACACATATGTACTGATGATTATAAGGGGTGTATTATATATACCTCTAATAAAATGGATAAATTTATTTATAATGATCCAAATGGTACACTAGAGAATTTATACCAAGAAAAATAGGTATACATAAGGACTTATATCAAGACAAAGAGGTGTATAGTTGTATTTTTCCCAAGATATAGGGTTCATGAGAGTATTTATTACAAGAAAAAGGACATACATGATGGGTTTTTTCCAAGAGAAAGCTTACATGTGATGATTTATCCCAAGCCAAAGGGGTCACGAGAAGTATTATCCCAAACCTAAGGGTATATGGGGTGATTATACCAAGGCTAATATAGTATACATATTTTTTATATAATTTTCATATGCTTATGGTTGTTCCATATTCCAATGTCATGTATCATGTTATGAAAAAAACTCAAGATGTATAATACTTCCATGAAAATCAATGTTTTCATGATTATGCCTAATTTTTAAAGTATTTATCCCTTTTATGTTGTGATCACATGTTTTATTATTATTGATATATTTTTTGATATATGTAATATCTTTTTTCCAAACGATTTATTTATGATTTAATATATCTCTAACTTGGTTTATGAATATAATATATGGTATTTTGATCTTTTATTGTTATATTTATATCTTCTTCACATTCTTTTTCATGTTATTGATCTAATAATTTATAATATATTTTCCTCTTACTGAGAATTTGACATGAAACATTTCTTATGTTTTCATTCCCTAAGTTATGGGGATAGTTGTATTCTGTAAGATGTTTAGAAAGGTTATAGAGGAGAATGATTATGGAAAAAAGTATTGAAGTGTTGAAAAATAAGTTATTTATGTAACTGGAATTTAAGATAATAAACTTATTATTCCTTGAGTTATGAGACCATTTCAAAGATATATTAATTAGTTCATGATACTATTGTATTATTTATGTTAAGTTTATATTGGTTCCTAATAGTTGGATTCAAAGGAAAGATAAAGTTATTTTTAGATATTAGTTTAGTTTCTTTTAGAGACTAAATCAGAGAACACTAGTGAAAACCCATGAAACAATTCTAAGGGATGAGTCCCAAAATAAGGTAATGTTCTGAAATATTGGTAAAATTTGATTAGAAATTTTTCCTTAAAAATAAATCCTTTTTTAGATACTACAAGTGGAATCAATCTATCGAAAAGATGTAGTTTAGTGTAATAAACATGAAAAGGGAATGTTGGGTATTAAATAAATATTAACCTCATTCCTAACAAAGATGCATAACTGCACAACAAGAATGACACTATCATGGGAAATTATTTAGTTAATCACATTCTTGTTAAAATCCACTAATAATGACTTATTATGTTAATGAATTTTGATATAATGCATGGCATAACCCAATATAAATAAAATTAGATTGAACGAAGAGTGATTTAAGTTAAACTAAAAGATAATATGGTGGTTTAAAATAGTTAAACATTTTTAGGTTGTGTTTTCCATAATTATATAATTATTGAAATATTTAACAATCATGATTAATATCATTCAGTTTTAATAATGGATGAAAACCAAATAATCCATGTGAACAAAGTATTCCATAGACAATGTAAAAATTTTAAAAATATGAAACCTAACAGGATATGAACTTGAGTATTAAATCTTATTGTTATAGATAACATCTTGAACAAAGTAGAGTTTTCAAACACTCTAAATAATAGAAATATTTAGTATCCTAAAAGACCAGGTAGTGAGGAAATTGAAGAAAATAAGATTCAGAATTCCATATGTGAAAGTTTTGTGAATAAGCACCCTATGAAATGTCTCAAATGAATAAGAATATGATTTATAAGTAGAAAATGGGGGAATATAGTGACCAATTATCAAGAAAAAATGAATAGTTTGGTTAAAGATATAATGGGAAATAAAATCCATTTAAAGGTACCACTAATGGGTCTATGAATTTAATGTGGGGATCCAGTACATTATACAAATTGATTCTCAAACTCAAGGGATAATGATCTAAATAATCATAATAAAAATAAATAATAAGAAATAACATATACAATGGATACCCTAGAAGTGGATATTTATAATTTAGGTACATTTATCATGCACCATATAATAATTAATGACTCATATGATTTTAGTTCTAGCCACTATCAACTATATAAGAAGTTTTCTATGATAAAAAAAATAAACACCTTAATGATTTTATATTATCTTTTATTAATATTCAATTAAAATATGAATTTTATGGGAATATTATACATGTGAATTTTTTTAATTCACCATTTATGATAATTTAATGTGATTTTGGACATTTAATAACTCTCTTCACACAGACTTCACATTAGTATTTAGAATAAGGAACTCACAATTAATATTTCAAATCAACTTATGATCACATATCATTACAAGGATTATTGTGATCCATCTTTGAAAGACGATTCAATTATATGAGTTATTATACATAATCATGAAATATGTTTAGCACAAATGGTTAGATATAATCTAAATATTTAGATAGGACTCTTAGGAAGGAATAAATGATTTTCATAATGCCACCTTTATTTTTATGTTTAATAACACATTGGAAATTATCTCTCGAGTCATATAATTCTTATGGAACCCCTTAAAATTAGTAATAATGATAATTTTATCTTATATATAAATTTAATTATTAAAAGATTCATTTTTTTAAAACTTTTATTATGAGATTAGGTGTGTTTGTTTTATTAATAACTTTTAAAAAAATTAGAAATTTTATTTGATAAAGTGATTTAAAAATTAAAATTCTAAATTTTGAAATTATGTAATTTTATCAAATTTTATTTTAATTGTGAAATTAATTACTATGGTTAAAAAATGTTTACCTTGTTAAAACATAAAATCGTTAAATGATTTTTCTTGATGGAAATGGAAAAAAATGTAAAATGATGTTTTCAAATAAGTGAATGAGATTATTTTTTTTACTTTGAACTACACCAGAATAAAATCATGTGCACTTTTTGTCCATTGTCCCTTAAATAGTGTCATGATATTATTGAAAAAATTTGTCTGTTTCCAAAAGTGTCATTTTATCCTATTATAAAATGACCCCACTTACACCCTTTCATAGATACAAATAACCTTAAAATTACTCCTCTAAACTCTTCCCACTTACATTCCATAGGACCCTATCCTAAAACAATAATTTCTTGTTCTCTCTTAGTTTTTCTAAGACCTTCAATAATAAATAAATAAATATATTATTATACATATATGATATTTTTAAGCATAAAAGTAAGAAAAATCAAGTCTCTAATGTATGTATTATCTCCTTATTTAGTTTTTTAATCTTATGATTAAAAATATCATATAACTATAATAATGTGATAAATTATTTATTATTAGTATATTGATATGTTTTTATATAAGTGGTATAAAACATATTAATATAACCCATCTTAATATAACCCATCTTAGTGGTATAAACCATCTTAATATAACCCATCTTAAATCATTTTCATCAACTTACAAATAATATTACTATTAGTGCATTCTGTGGACTACCACCTCTACAAAGTGACGTCATTTGTTTTTTATTTATTACATTAATGGAAGCTATTAATAGTATTAATGATTAATAAATATGATATATGTCATATAATTATTATTATTAAGTATAAATTTAATATCCACCACACATTGAAAAATGAGATTGCTAATCATGTTCTCATGGAAATTACTTCCTCTATGATGAAACATTTTTGTTTCTCATCTATATTTTCCTATATTGTCTACAAATATTGAAATATGATTCAATATGATATATAAATAAAAATATTAAAATTATATTTTTTTTATAATGATATTATATCAAAATATACAACTCTTTAACTATACTCAACTATCAAATTATAGCGTGTTCAAGTTCGTGTTGATTTAGCTACCTTGTAAAAAATGATATAAACTATGATTATGGATGACTATGGAAAACATAAAAGTAATTTTTTGATAATATATTATGAAAAAAATATTACTATATTTTTCTATAAATATCAAATTATTTATTCAAATTATTATTAAAGTATCATTTTTGTTCACTATGATTACCAAAATAAGCTTACAATGATTCAATTTTCATGAAAACCCAAGGAGGAACTAAATAAGAAATAAATGAAATATGTTAATAAATAGTCGATATTAAATTATATATATAAGTATAGTGTTCTGAAGAAGGAATCTAATAAAATCAATTTAGTTATTCATAATTTTATGTGCATTCAAAGAATAAATCTTGAACACGATACGAAATTTCTTCTCAGTTACCCTTTATTGGGACATAATTGTATTTTTGCACAAATTATTATTTAGTTATTTTTTAAACTTAATAATTATTGTAAAAATTAATTAATTATATTTTAGTATTTTTTTAATTTATATGCAATTCTCTAATTTTTAAAGGGTTTTTAATGTTATTTATCAATATTGCAAGGGTTTCATTGTCTCGAATATTAATTCATTGAGTAATGTTTAAGATATACACCATGTTTCTTCTCCAATGGTGTAAATACTTTACTATTTCATTTTGTATCATTATCCTATTATATTTTAGGATATTCATATATTTATCTAATTTTTTTTACCTCTCATGGGGCTTTGTTTCAAAATATACCAAGGATTTAAGTGAATTTCATGACTAAAATATTTTAGTTTGTTCATAACCACTCTTATTAAACTGTTAACATTCAAGATTTATGTATTATAAAAAATAATAATTTAAGGATTTATTCAACATTATTTTATGAGGAAATCATGTTTCACACGAAAAGATTCATCCTCTATGATTTTAATGTTTCATTAAAATGTTATTTTTATGTATAATTCACATTAATTATAATGTATTTTCTTTCACTATCCATATTTTTACTTCCCATAAATGATACCCTTTTCATAGTGGAAAAAATAGTTTTTTTTACAATAATCCCTTTTATTCCCCTTATTAATTTAAAAATAATTGTGTCATCCTCTTTTAATGACGTGGATTTTAAATAAGTTAATTTCAAAATGTTCAAAAAAAATTCTATCGTTTTTAAAATAAAAAGTTTTATCATCCACTCCATATTTTATTTTGATAGCATTTGTGTATTTTTTAATTTTCCAGTATTAAATATTGTTTTTAAAATTAAAAGTTTAAAAATTATTTTTAACTAACTTTTAGTACACTTTATGACTATTTCAATTTTTTATTATTAAATATTATTTTTAAAATTAAAAGGTTTCAAATTATTTTAAATTACCTTATGGAAAAAGTTATGCCTTTTTCAAGTTTCCATTGATTATTTTTAAAGACATAAATTTTAAAAGTATATTCACTTCATTTTTTTAAAAAAACATGATGTCTATTTAAAGTCTCTAATATTAAATATTCTATAAAAAGTAATGGTTTTTAAATAATTTTGACATCCCTTTTTTAATTTATTTGTATTTTTAAAGTCTCAAATATTATAGTTTCTTTTAAAAATAATTTTCTTTAATGTATTTTCACATCCTTTTTTGAAAAATTCATATCTTTTGCAGGGATCTATTATTACTGATTCTTTTAAAATTAAATGTTATTAAATTATTTTCACTTAACTTTTCAAGGAAAAAATTATTTTATTTTCTAGTTTCAATTATTATATATTAATTTAAATGTAAATTTATTCTATTTATTTTCACGTTTCCTTTTCAAACTATTATATTTTTAAGGATAATTCATTTTTAAATAATGTTTCAAAAGATTTCTCATTCCATTCATAATTTTTTTAAGTAATTTAATCCTTAATGTTCTGAAATATTTTTACTAAACTTTTTTAATTTTCCTTTATATTAATCCTAGAAGATATTTCTTTTATTAAGTGTTATTTTGATCACCCACTATTTGTTGTCATGATTTGGTTTATTTTGAAAAATTCTATCATTGATATTCTATGTTATATTTTTTCATGTGATGTGATTATTTTTGGTGATCCTTTTTTTCGTATCAAACAAATTAATTCATTATGTTATTTTATAGGATTTTAATTTATTTGAATTACGTTTTTTGGGTTATTTATGATAAGTGAAATATCACAATTTTTTTTCTTTTTAAGAATCCCATTATTTTTTACAAGGGTACATTATGATATATTTATGATTGTTTCTATGGAACACATATGTATAGATGATGATAGGAAGCATCCTATATCATCTTCAAATGAATTTTTTAATGTTTATATCTCATTATCCAAAGGGTACATGGGAGGATATATCCCAAGAGTAATATGTACATGAGAGGATTTATACAAACCCAAAGTGGTACATTAGAGTATTTATCCCAAGAAAAAGGGCACATGGGAGGATTTATGACAAGCTAAAGGGTGTTTGTGAGGATTTATCCTCAGATAAAGGGGTACACACGAGGTTTTATCCCAATCCTAGGGGTTCATGGGATTATTATCTCAAGACTAATAAGGTACATGGATTTTTTTTATAATTTTACTATTTGAATGGTTTTTCCACATTCCCATGATGTGGATTAAGAAATGCCCAAATTTCAAGATGCATTTTAGTTCCACAAAATGCCATGTTTTCAGTGTTTTGACATATTTTTAATGTATTCTGCACTTTTATGTTGTGTTCACTTGTTTTATTATTATTGTTGTGTATTATGAGATAGATAAAATCTTTTATGATAATTATATATTTACCATATCATGTTTCAATGACCTATTTTATAATTATAACCTAAGGTATTTGGATATTTTATTATGATATTTATATCATCCTCAAACTCTTCTTCATGTGTATAATATAATAATTTATGATATTTTTTCCCCATAATTATCATTTGAACTCACACATTTCATATATTTTCATTCCCTATGTTATGAGGATGAATTAATCATGTTATTTTTATACATAGGTTCAAGAGGAGAATTATTATGGGAAAAACTTGCAAGTGTTGTAAAATTATTTATTTATATAGTTATTATCTATGAATATAACCATATCTATCCTCAAGTTGTGTGACTATTTATGAGATATATTGAATAAATAAATTTACTGTTTATTATTTATGATATGTTTATCTTGTGTCAATATTGGTGGTGTCTAATTCTATTTTCATGATAAATTTTTCCTGTCTATGCACCAAGTAAAAAAAGAGATGCTTGAAATAAAAATTATATTATAAATTAAGTTGGATTAAATCCTTTCAAAAAATTAATTTTAATATATATTTTTAAAATATAAAACCATTATTATTCTAAAACATATTCTTTTCAAATGAGTATCCATCATTTTCTACTTTTTTGATTTAAGGGGTGGAAAATAATTTGGAAAATCACCTCTTTATTGACATTATAATTCCATAATTTTGGAGAATAACTATATGTTACTGAATATTTTTAAATGAATAACTGAGAAAAGGTAATTGATTATGTTCATGGGAATTTGATGTATATATATATTTTTACAAATTTTCCACATTTGTTTTTGGAAATCATGATTTTTATTAAGATTAAATGTTCTTTAATTAAAAATATTTTGGATTCATAGCATCTTATATGGAAAATGTGATTCATTTAATTTATGAATGAAAATGTGGGGTTTGATATTTAATTATTCATATAATATTTTTAGTAACTTTTTTATATTTTAATATCTAAATGTTTTACTTATTTTGATGATACATTGGTGGAAAATATTTTTTGAATTTTTATCTATTTTTTTGGATTTTGAAGTCAATTGATCCAATATTCCATGTTTTAAACTTCAATATAAATTTTTAGAAAAAATTTTAATCCATGTTTTGAATTTTGGAATCCATTTTCATAATTATATTTTCAAATTTAGTGATTTAAAATATAATTTTTTGTAATGTATGAAAATTAGATAACTCAAGTGAAGTGAATATATTTGTTAAAAAAGAGTTCATATGTGTCATATTTCCTTACTAGAAGATGATACATTGAATATTTTTAGAGTAAGGGGTTCATGCATAACAAGGTTTAGAATAAGAAGTTTGATTTGTATTATTTTTGTTAAAAATTATCTGATGCATAATATTTTTTGGAAATGTATATATATTCATAACATTCAAAATATGTAAAAATATTATTCAAAGGGTGAGAATCCTAATTAACAATTTTGAGATTAAAAAAATATAATTAAGTTTCATGCAAAAAAATTTGGTCAGAATTGATAAATACGTAAATTAATTCTCTATTGTGTATTAGATATATAATAAAAATTTCTATTGGAAATTGATATACAATATTATAAGATAACCAAAAAATGAAAAGATTCATATATAAGAGATTATTAATTTTTTTATCTAATACATTATATAAATAAATTTTATAAATTTATTAGAATTATTAAATCTATAAAAAATAATAATTTATTTTAAATACCACAGTTCCAAAGAAAATTACATCAATGAGATAAAGTAGGATGTTGAGCTCAAGAAAGTGGTGTTTTGGGAAATCTACTATAAAACCATTAGGATCTACCAAGATAGCCTATTAAGGGATTAATCGGGATGCGAAATGCATTAACTTTAAAAATTCTAGGACCATATTCTAGGAACACACTTGGTAGATAAATATTCATATGTTGTTCTATTAAAATCACCAAAAGAAGATAATAAACAGTGATAGGTTCCACATGAATTCAGGAGATGTTGGATTATATTTTTTTTTATGAGGAGAGTCACATGAAGTCCCTTTCTTATTCATGGTGTTTCAATATACCAATGTTATACTAAATTCAATAGAGTTGAACCATAATTAGTTAAAGAAAGTCATAGATTAATGTATAGTGGATTGTTCTACCGATTAATTAGTGTAACAAATTTTTCTAATTTTTTTTTTAAAATAGGAGGTTAATGGATCATTAAGAAGCATATCAAATAAAATTATATAACATTTATTTTTTATTTCTATTCTATAGATAAAATAATTTCATTTATATTCCTTAATTCTATTCTTCTACCATTAAAATTGATGTGTTAATTTACATAACAATTTGAGAAAGTGATGTTTGATGCTATTTGGAGATCTAAATACCAATATGACCATTAATATCTTATTTTCTATTATAAAATAGTCACACTGAGGTAGGTAAATGTGATTGACTTATAAATACATGATATATTTGTTACTCTCTTACATTTATTATTTCCACTTCTTCCCTTATTTTACTCAACGGGTTATTTTGGGATAGTTTTCATGATTTGATGATCTCAAAATGATAACTTATTCGTGAGAAAAAACCTTGAGAGAGGTGGTTTGATATTTTATTTTTTTATTTTAGGTATAACACTTCAATTATTATTAGATATATTTATATTAGAATGAATTATCTTTTAAGGGAGTTGTATTTTACCCAACACATTGATCATTCACTTATTGATGAATATAGTTGATGGTAAAATCCTTTAGTTGATCTATGATTGGAAATAGAAAAGTGGAACAACCTATTATTATTCTATTTTGTTTATAACAATATTTTTTTCAATTTTTTTTATTAATTTTTTTTATTGAATTAATTTTTTTTCATGATTTACCGTTTTTAAAAATAACTAAAAATGTAAAAAAAATTCAAGGATCCACTCTAGTGAGAAAACTGCCTCCTTTTGATGACCCTTTGGTAATAAATTGTGTTATATAAAGGTATTTTATAAATTATTTTTTTGACCATTATCACAATAAAACATCACTTCCGAAATTTTCGTTTTTTCCAATATTTCTCTAAACATTGAGAGTCCATAAATACGATTTTGGGATACCTTTTACTGAATTTTATTAGCCTCCAACCTTGGATCCCCTAAGTCGATCATTGGTGATTAGAAATGTTTTCACCTTCCTTCCTTAATGCATATCTCCAATTTATTATATCATGGGAATGTTGTGTAGCCGTTTTTATTAGTTTTGGTTTGAGTTATTGGTTAATATATATATATAATAGGATTTTAGGGGTTTCTATTGTGAGGATAAGGCATTGTGAATATTTCTTCTCTTATTTTTGTTGTGAAAAGGTTTTTAAATATTTAATAGTGGTAGGGAATTCAATAAATATCATTATTTAGGTGTGAATGGTGGAAGTTTCATGAACATTATTTCTTTGAGTGGGTGGATTGTATGGATTTGATTAGTAAAGATAATGAATTAGACTAAATAAAAATGATGTAAATTTTTTTGTCCCCTAATAAGGCTTACACCAATAGGAGTGAATTAGGGTGTGTTAATTAATAAATTACCTTATTAATGATATTGTTATATATTTATTAGTAACTCTTCTCTAACTTTTCGATGAAGTTATAAGGTATTAAAAATAAAGGACATCAGTGAATTTAATTCATTCAATCTTATAGGATAATATACGGATATTTCATGAAAATAAGAAATTTTACCAAAGACACTATCTCTTAATACTTTAATGATTACATGTTCTTGGGGGTTTCACTGACCCTCATAGTTTAAAACTATGCACCACCAAAAATATCACTAGTCTCCACATTGTAAGGAACATAATAATAATCCTATGTTATCTTTTTCTTCCTCAAAAATAGAAAATAACTACACAAGGAATGATTTATCAAATAAAAACCTCTTACAAAAATCCATTCAAGTGAGTAAACTCTTTTAGGACCTCTATATATTCATGTTCCTCTTTCTAGCACCAAAATTGGAATACCCATCACTCAAATTGATTCACTATCCAACAAATATTATTATGTTTTGATCTTCCCCCACCTTCCTCTATATATTTTTCATGAAGCAATCTCTAGTTATTTTGAAAGAGTATTTCCCTTCCTATTTTTAGGAAGACTATTTTCTCATATTCTAACTAACACAAAAACATACCATTTTTATACATCGTATCATTTTTGTTTAAAAAATGGGCTAATATTCCACTAAATTTTATACAATAACAAAATTCATTAAAAATTTAATAAAATAAGCTCTTCATGACAAAATATTCTTATAAAATAAAATTCAAAAACTTCTAAATATGTGTGTATTTAAATAAAATACTCACGTATTAAAATTTAAACACCCTCTAAATCAGCTCTAAAAACATCAATGACCTGAGTTAAAAGGCTATGTGTCGATCCACATGACCAATCTTAAACACATATTAGAACAATACACACATCATGGAAAAATATTTTCTTGAATCACACTTCTATTTTATCCTCAAAATTTTTTCTATAAAATAATCCAATTTAACACATATTAAAATCTATCACAACTAGTGCTACAAGATATTTTTTTGAAAATCCCTAATGGAATTCCCCTTAAACCCGTACATCCTCCTAGGGGACCCTTACATCAGTCCCTAATGTCAAAATAGCCATATATCGATTACTGTTTTATAGGAATCCTTTTATATGTGGAAATTCATTTACATTGGTAACTCTTACATAAAAATTTACATATCTAGGAAAACATTACAAATAAATCCACTAACATGGGAAAATCCCTTAACATAGAAATTTAATTTTCTATTATTCAATTCTGCACAAAACAAGAACTTCCAAAATTCATCCATTCTTATTACAAACTTAAAAATATGAACTATAAACACACAAATATAGTACATTGAATATTACGTCCCATTAATTATAAAAAAAAGACAATCTCAAACCCACATCAAAGGATTTTTTTTAAAAAAAACTTATGTGTCAGGTTTATTGAAAATACCAAAAATATTCATCACAAAAACCTATAAAAAGATTAAAAAAACATGATTTGATCCATAACTTAAATGAAGAAAATTTACTTTAAAATGTAACTAATTAATTCACTTTACATCAACTATAAGCCCACTTGAGTCAATATGTATATGATAAAAAAGAGTCATCTAGAAATATCCCCATTAAAACACATAAATTTTCAAATGTTGATATCACTTCATAAAACTCTTTTCCAAGATTATTTCCCTAATAAAAAAAGACATTAATCTCCATGATCATTAATACATGATTCAAAATCTATTGTTTTCATTTACAAATCATTCAATTATACCACCATACTAAATAATTCTCCCACTATGTGAATATATATTAATATTAAAATACTATGTAAATATTTTTATTGTCTATAAAAGCTATAGGTAGCACTCTCCCCTTTGTTAACAAACCCATAGATAACTTCTTTATATGTTCACAAAAAATCACTTGAAAAAATTATTCTGTAGAAGTGATAAACCATACCTTTCTTGAAAAGAAGTTCCTTGGGGATTTGGGTCCCATGTCTAACTCATCATATTAGTGGTATTTTTTTTGATAGTAAGATCAAACATATATCTTTAAAAATAATTCATTCATAGTTCCTTGATCATAATATAATCTACTTGATCTAGAGTATACACACACTCCAACATCACAATTTATTACATAACATTTTCCCTTATTAATTTATATTTGATATCAATGATATTTTTCATTAAATAATTAATGATATTTTTTATATGATTTATAGAACTTGTTTTGACACAATTGATGGGAATAGGATAGACCACTTCCTACCCAATGTAATCAAATTATTATATCATCCATTTAAATTAGGAATAAGATTGAGTGGAAACTATATATTTATCCTTCATCGTGATTAAAGATATGTAGTGTCTCTTCTTGAATATCTAATAGATGCAAAAACTTATAAGATAAAATACACTTAAATAAGTTTACCTTCATCCATCCATTGAAACTATCTAATTCACATTAATATAAAATAATAAATACTTCTATTAATTAATGTAATAAAATAAACTCCAATTGATTTATTTAATTTTTTCTTATGTTCATATATTACATACATATTTATTTAGGGTATCTAAGATATTGGGAAACAAGGAAAGTAGAAAAAATGATTTTTTGTCGAGTGTCCACCAAATACAGAAATCCACCAATGATTTTCTTATACTGGGACACATCTACATTTTTTCCATCCTCACATGTAATATCCCCCACTCTAGAACTCTCTCACATGGATAGAAAGGGTTGGTTATGAGACATTAATCATGCCTCCCTATTTTCAAATGGCTACTTAATAGCAATGGGGGTGTGATATGTATTGTGAGAAGAATATATCCCTTGGTATGAACTATCATAGCAGTATAACTATATAGAAATAACCAAATTATACCAATAAAAAAAGAAAACGATAATGGTTAACTGAATAATAAAATAAATAATAAAGGAATAATGCAATGATTTGCTTAAATTTAACTAAATGTAATCATAGAACCATACAATAAAAATACTATTAGCCTCAAATAAAATAATCAATGTACTGGGTCCTAAACCATACATCAAACCCATATCCAAACTCCAGCCTAATAGTAAACAAGACATCAATAGCATGGTCCTTTTACCATATCCATTCTTGAATCCATGAAATTTACTTGGTTGCTAAACTGTGGCCCAAACCATGTGTGAGTATAACTCAGTAGGTCAACAACACCGTATCTAAACAAAACTAGTTGGATAATAAATGTATTTTATAATTTGATAACCTTGTGAATTAATTAATTTAAAAATTAATTAAATACAACAATAACCTTCTTCAGCTCTATTAAGGAATATATCTGAACATTTCTTATGACCATATGAACTACAACCATATAACCAAGGTAAAATATCCTACTTTGGTACTACGTTGGAATATCTCTAAGCATTTCTTATGACCCTGCCAACCAAAAACATATAATCTAGATTAAATAAACTTCTTTGGTTCCATTCTAAAATATCTCTGAGCATGTATTTCAACCCTTTCAACCACCACCATATAACCATGTTATAGTCTCAATAATCCATGTCAAATCCCTATAAGCCTTAAAATATCCAGATCAAATTATTATATGCATTTCAACATAGGACAAGGCATATCCCTATATATATAATCATTATATCATGGTAATGGGCTGAGACCACTAAATATTAGCATTTCATCATATAAGTGTGCATGTTTCGAGGCCAAGTCTGGTATGTAAGAATTAAAACATGGAACACAATCCATGTCATACATCCTGGATATCATAATATCACATCACAATTGTGAATGGGTAATTATGAGAATTACCATTCTTCTTTCATATACCACTTACAATTAAATTCAAAAATGATAAATAATTATATTAATAAGAAATAAAGAAAAATTTACAAAATCTTTGACAAGAATTATCCATAGGTCACATGTCATGCTAAACATACTTTAAACCATTTTCCAATTAGATTACCCTCATTGTTTGCTCAACCCATGGGTATCCAAATCTTAGTTATAAGCCAATTGAAAAAAGGTATTTGAGGTATACTTCCATTCATTATTTAATCGAATTGGGCGAATAATATGTTGGAAAAATCTATATATTGCCTAAACATGGAAACCATAAAAATTTAGAGATAATATTTAGACCCCTTACCTTCAACTAGAAAACCAATAATGGTTTCAATGCACGAATCCCATGAGTAAGAAGGTGTAAATGATTTCAGAGAGGTTCTGAGGTAAAAACTAATCAATATCAAAATAAAAAAAATGAAATTTCCCAAAGGATTTAACCGCAATAGTTAGAGAACCAAAGGGAAGAAAGAATAAATATAACCAAAGTAACTTACAAGATATTGAAGATGCCAACATAACATCTGGAAGGGAGGTTGACACTCCAAATTTTCCAGGAGAATGATCCAATGTTGATAGGAGAAGAGTTGAAGTGAAATAGAATTAATTTCATCTTCATAACCTATTTTGAATAACAGGTTTAGAATTTACATCGCATGTAATGTGGATATAAATCATGTAAATGGTTTTAATGGAATTATACAAACAACCCATCAACTCATATTTGATTTATTAAAAACCTCAAACAATTACATGACATGCAATCCCTTTACATTATTTTTAAATGATCTACATTTTTTTTCATCCCATTGTCCTTTTTAAAAACCCAATCCCCCTTTAAATCTTCTAAATATTCCAAGATAACATATTTACACTTATTCCCAATTTATACCTGGATTCCATTAACTCATAAAATAGTAGATCCCTTAGAATTAGTTCATTTTCTCCAAAAAAGGATCTCTATCTCAGAACTAGACACAACCACCAATGATCAAATGAAAACTCATAGAGAAACATACCTAGAAAAAGATAAGGACTTAAAAACTCCCCAACTTATAACTGATCATCCCCAAGATGCTCCAAATGTCACTATGAGTTATTAAAGATCATTTATGGCCAATGTATTTATATATCAGTCTCCCTATACTAGGTATCCTCTTCATCTCACTCATTTTACCATTGCACTTAAACAAGTAGTATAGTGTGACCCAAATGATTTCTCTCACTATGATCTAAAAACTATATTAAATGTTCCTCAAATGATAAAACATAAAAAAGATCAATGTCTATTATATCTATGACATATGAAGGGTCTTGATGATATCTTCATAATTTCAAAAAGTAGAACACATCATGTGTGGCATTATAACATTGTGGAAGGGATCAATGGTACACTACAAGATCAACCCTTGTAACTATTTAAAACAGCCTAAAAAAATGTGTTCTATATTTTTATATTTCTTAACAAGGAACTGCCCCAACCTAGGAAACACCAGAAGGAAAACACGATGACCACCCTCAAATTATACAGGTCATCTCCGATGGTCAACATATGATTTCTTCTTGCTCTGCACGGTCCCCAACTATTTTATGATCACATAAACCTATTCAAATGTCTCATATACAATACAAGTCCCAAAAAGTATTTAATTACTTGCATCAATCCAAACAAGATGTGAAAATCACGACCTACCAAACAATTCATAAAAAGTTTCTATTTAATTTATGTGTGAAATCTATTATTATATATAAACTCCATGTGTTACATATGTTTCTTCTATAAACCACCATACTCAAAAACAAAGGTTGGTAACATATCCTACTATATCAAAATTGTATGCTCAGATTTATGATCATTCTATAGATGATAAATTGTTCTTAAAATAACTCATATTCCCAAGTCTTTATGAATACCCTTCCATAAAAGTGATGAGAAACAAGGATTCATATCTGAAATGATACTTATCAGAACACCGTGAAACCAAGACACCTTGCGCATATAGTGGTTTCCCATATCATAAATAGTAAATGTATCCCAAATAAGTAATAAGTGGTATTTATTAGTCAATCGATCCACAAAAACCCATAAAACATCATTATTATAGGTCTTATTGGGTATTGTTGTCATAAAATCCATCATGACATCATCCAATTTCCACTCCTGGATAGATAAAGTCTACAAAATCCCAACTGGCCTTGGATGCTTGACATTCACCTACTAACAAGTGAAGCAAATATCCATAATGATTGAAACCTCCTTCTTTATTCCTGACCATCAGTACTATCTACGATTAATGTGATACATATTTTTAAAACTAGGATGCCCCTCCCATCTAGAAGAATTAATCTCCCTCATCATCTCCTCATGAAAGCCCATTAGAACCCATACTCAGCCACAAAAAACAATATAAATTTCATTATTGAGTGACCGTCAAGATGGTTTCTCCCTACCATATAATTTGTATCTCAGAATTTTTCCCTCTAGATAAGAATTTTTTTTTGTCTTTTTCTTTTCCAAAATAACGAGTATAATAGATGTCGAAGTTAGAGCAACTCACCCATTAGATTAATGAACTTCTAGATGCATGTATAAAAAGTGGGACATTATCCACCACTCATCCCAAGACACTCGTACTACCCCTGTCTATTTATTTTGTCTTAAGGTGTTGGAAACAATGTTTTCCTTGATGGATGTAGAAGCCAATTCATAGTTGAAATACTATAGATATTTGACCCAACTTCTCCACTAAAGGTTAAGGTATCATTAAGAAAAGATTTAACTGAGGATCTTGAGATCCATGTATACAATTAAACTCTCACCCATAAGATTTTTTCTAAAACTTATCAGGGCATGTACGGATTCCATTAACTCTATATCATGAGTAATGTAATTCCTATCATGCGGTATTAGCTACCTAGAGTTATAAGTAACCACTTTACCCTCCTGTATTAGAACTTCACTAAGCCCAACTGCATATTAATCCCAATACACAATATACACGTTACCTGATACAGGTAAAACGTGGATAGGTGTTGATGTCATCCTATCATTAAACTCTTAAAAATTCATTTCACAAGAATTAAACTAAAAAAACTTCACTTCTTTCTTGGTCAACCCAAATATTGATTTTTCCAAATGGGAGAAATCATGGGTAAAACTTCTGTAATGTCCTATTAAACCTAGGAAACTTTGAATTTTGTACACTATATTCAGTTATTCCCACGATACCATGGATGCAAATTTCTCTAGGTCCACTGATACTCCTTCTTCTGAGATGACATGGCTCAAGAAGTGCACATTCTTATCCGGAAACAACATTTAGTTAGCTTGGCAGAAATCTGATGATATCTTAATGCACTAAGAATGATATCATGATGTTTTTCATGATCATATTCTAATTAGGAGTAAAATAAGATATCATTGATGAAAACCACCATAAACTGATTTATAAAGGGATGAAGGATCATATTAATTATGGAAATGAATATCACATGCAAAATTCTCAACCTAAATTTATTTACTATGAATTCATAAAAGCCATACCTGCTCCTAAAAGTAGACCAATGTATGTCTGATGGTATCACCGCTAACTAATGATATCTTGATCTCATGTATATCATGGAGATGATCTTGGAACCACTCAACTGATCGCAAATACCATCAATTTATGAAAGAGGATACGAGTTCTTGACTATCATTTGGTTAAACCTCTAATAATTCACACATTAGTACTTGGATCCATCAACATTTTTGGTGAAGATAATTGGATAACCCCAAAGAGATATGTTATTACATATGAAGCCTTTAGATTCTAGACCTTCCAAGTCAACTTTCAACTCTAAAATCTATGTTGGTGTCATTCAGTTTGATGGGATATAATCTAACTCTTTTCCCGGTACCAACACAATCATGAAATTGATCTCTCAATTTAGTGGTAAGCCACATAACTCATCAACAAAAATATCATGAAAAAATTCTACCATTATAAGAAAATAATCTTGCTGCATTCCACCATTATATAGAGTAAGACCCACTATTTGAATAATGAGACAATCCAATCTCCAATGAATTGGTCCTATATGACCAAACTAAAATCCCACTCACCCTGGTGATAATAGATGTTTCCTTCTAGTGATAGGAAAGAAATACCCTTGTAATAGTTGATATGATCCTCATATAGAATAAACCAATCCATACCAAGAATAATGTTTAAGCCAGTAATTAAATGCACGAACAATTCCCAAAAATAAACAGTAACCCCAAATATCTAGATAATATGCTCTGCAATATTTGAGATTCTTTGACCTTATTTCCAATGGTGTGTCAATGGATAAACACCATCAAATATTTCAACATCAAAACCCAACCTATTTCAAAAAAGAGGAGATAGAAAAGAATGTGATACTCATGTATCAAAAAAACACAAGCTATGTTAGATGATACCTGAATCAATCCTCTAATAGTAGATGGTCATGCATGCACGTTATCTGAAGTAGTTTGAATAATGTTCAACAAAAATGTCCCTATATCCAAGGATATAGTTTAATTTCCATGAGATATTTACATTTATTCGTACTGTTTCTCATGAACTAGGGTACCGCATCCCATGCCTCATCCTGAATGGCCTGTGGAACTCTAACTACCAACATATTGAGTGGTAGTTGAGACCCTTCCTGATTCCAGTGCATTTAATAATACTCTTACACTAGTTTTATACTGAAATTTCACAGATAACCTATGTAGATGGCCGAGTCTTCCACATAAATGACACTTTACTGCAGGGTAAAGACATAATAGGGAATATATGACTAAATATTCCCAATGACACCACTAGAGAAGAACACAATCTTGAGGTGGTATTCAACTACAATGAATTATCTTTCTACTATTACATTGGTGGAAACATTCATAAAAATGATTCTTACAACATAAAGAATAACTTCCTGATCACTCTTCAGAAAGAGCTTGACTGCTGCTCGTGACCTCTCTTATATTCCCTTCCGCGATGAGTGCTTGATTTATCACATCTTAATAAATTATTTATTGGAAAACATTTAACGTCTATATGATCTCATAATGAATACCTTCTTAGAAACATCTCTCCCTAGAAATATCATTAGATTCCAAATATGGCACAAAACACTACAGGTTAGTATAAATAATAGTATACTCCATTACTCAAAACCCTCTAATGTCAGATGAATGAACTCACAAGCTTGTTCATCCATCATGTTTTAGGGATAATAAATGATCTGTAACCTTATCTGAAAGACCATACAATATTGATAATCCAAATACCCATCTTCCTCTAGAATATCCTACCAATGCTTTCCAGGTCCAAGAAGCACATACACAGCAAGCTTCACCCGCTTATCTGAGGGTGCCTTGAGATTCTTAAATATTTTCTAGACTAACATGATCTAGAATTAGGCTACCTGGGCCCGCTTTTCCTAGTAACACATTAGGATTATGAAGCAAAAACTCTCTTTCTAACTCAGACAATAATGGATTTCTATGAACAATCTCCGTTTCCATAGATCACGTGACCCTCAGGAAGCTATCGTGAAGCTAAACATCCATATGCTCCTCAAGAACAATATAAATCTCTAATTTAGCTGTGTTAGGAGTGTGTTGATTTCAACTATTCTGTGGAACTATTAAAATATAATGATGAGGAATTTTATCAACAATAAAAGCACACACCTTTGAGAACTGACAAGCAATATGGTTAACCAACATGTGATTACAATAGAGAACTGTTGTCTCTTGGTCAATCTAGACATGGAATAAAAGTATTTTAGCATGAAAAGTAAACTCATTTCATTTAAATAGTGAAACAACTATCTCATATTACTATTAAAAAATAAAGTTAATTTCACATGTGAAAATATATAATTCCCCATTATGAACAATACATGCCAATATATCCCAATGTGCCTATTATGATGCATGTTTTCTCAACTCAGGACACACCGAACCATGAGTACAATCTCAAGAAACAATAAGATCATAAAACAATAACCTCACACAACATGTGAATCACCCAAGGTGAAATAACATCAATTGTAAAAAGTACACAACACAATAGTATCCCATCCCAGGGAACTCGGATTTTTCCTTGTACAAGGGTTAGCTACTCCCATGAACAAGCTTATTACCAAGTCTCAAAACATCATAGTCTCCTTATTAACATTACCAAGTAGTAAAGAAGAGTAAAATAAAACATTATCCATTGATACCACTTTGTAATGGCCCCTAATATGGAACTCTCTCACGTGGATGGAAGGGGTTAGTTACGAGACCTCAAACAAACCTCCTCGTATGCCAAAGGCTACTGATTAGTAGTTTTTGTGTGAAATATAGAGTGGAGTGACTATACCCATGGTAAAAAGTGTCATAACAGTGAAAAATAATAATAAAATGTAAATAATCAAAGTATACACATAGATAAAGACAACGGTAATGACTAACTAAAAAATCAAAGAAATAATAATGGAATAATTTAATGACATGCTGGAATATAAATGTTTTTTTCAAGACTTATAAAAGAAAAAGACTAGTTTAATAAAATAAAAAACTGAATTTCCTAGGTCTTGAACCCCACATTAGTCTCATATCCAAAATCCATCCTAATGGAAAATGAGAAATCAGAAACATGGTCCTTTTCCCTTGTCTAAACCGGAATCCATGAAATCTACTATGGTTTCAGACGGCAGATGGAATATGGTGTGAGTATAACAAAGTAGTTTGACACCAAAATGTCAATAAAAAACCTGTTTGATAATAAGTTTATTCAATAAAGTAGTAACTAGGTGTATTAATTAATTCAATAGTTAATAAAATACAAAAACAACATGTCTTAGCTCCATGTTGGAATATCTATGATCATGTCTTATGACCATCCAACCATAAAAACATTACCATGGTAAGATAACCTTATTTAGTGATGTACTAGAATATCTCTTAGAATGTCTTATGGACCTGTTAACTACAACCATATAACCAAGGTAAAATAACGTACTTCGATGCCATTCTGTAATATCTCTAATCATGTCATATGACCATGCCAACCACCAACATATAACAATGTAATAGTCACAAAAATCCAGGTCAAATCCTGTTAAGCATGAAAACATCTTGGTCAAAGCCCCATAAGAATTGTGATATGGGACTTGGAGTATCCCACACTCTATAAGTATTACAACATGGGATTGGGAAAGACCCACTCCATATCAGCATTATAGTATATAATTGTGCATGTGCCAGGTCTAAGCATGATATATATGCATTATAATATGGAACACAATCTATGTCATACAAAATTTATTTCATAATATCACATCACAATTCTCAATGGTTAATTATGAGAATTTATATTCTTTTATCCTATTCCACATATAGTGAAATTCACAGCTGATTAACAATTATATCAATAATAAATAAGCTTCAATTTAGGGATTATTTAATAAGAAATCACCCAAGGTCACATGTAATGATAAAATTACTTTAAAAAATTTTCAAATTAAACTATATTCATGGTTAAATCACTCCATGGGTATCCATAAGGCTGGTCAAAATCCAATTGCAAACAAAGGAATTCAAGGAATAATTCCATTCATTATAAAATTTACATGGGAGAATGCTACGTTGGTGCAATCAAAATACTTCATAAACATGAAATTATCAAACCATAGTGTTAAGATTTAGACCCCATACCATTAACTAAAAATACAAAAAATATTTCAATAGCCAAAACCCATGAGTAAAAAGGTTCATATGATTGCAAAAAGATTCCTACATCAATACAAATCAAAATCAAAACCAACAACACCATCAAAAAAAGGATTTCACCACAACAGTTGGATAAACAAAGGGAAGAAAGAAGAAACCTAACCAGAGGAAATTACCAAGGATTTAAGATGAAAAAGTAACATCCATAAGGGAGTTTGACACTCCAAAATCATCTAGAAAAAACCCTAGGGTCAAGAAAAGAAATTTTTTAGGGAAATATAATAAATTTTAGTCCTATATAATGTTTTAAATAGAAGGTCCACAATTTACATGGCGTGTAATTTGGTTACACACTGTGTAAAATCTATTAATGAAATTTTAAAAAACAATTGTCACCTGGGATTTAATTTATTGAAACTATCATACAATTACATGATGTGTAATCCCTTTACATGATGTGTAAATTTTTGGCAGTTGATTTATTATCCCATTTTCCTTTTAAACACCTCAAAACCCCTTTAAATCGTCTAAATTTATGAAGAACCCATATTAAAACTTACTACAATTTATATATGGACTATATTAACTAAAAAAGACATACATACCTAAAAATTAGGGTATTTTCTCCTATAAAGTATCTTTATATTTGAACAAGACACATCCACCAAGTCTAAATTAAAAAAGTCAAAGAGAAACATACTTGAAAATAGATAGGGTCTTACATCATCCTTTAAAAATTTCATATGGGTATCCAATGGTTTCATTATTAAACATGAATCATCCATGTAAACCCTTTTGAGAACCTATATTGCATATTTTTTTGAGAAATAAATGTCCCATTCTTCACATGAACCACCTATAATCCATTAAATACCATTATCTCACCAATCAAAGACATATCAAATTTCCACCTAATGTAATCTAAAAACAACTTTCATTTTTTTTCATTCGAGCCTCTAGTTATTATTACATCCACATAAATAGCCACCAAAATACTTTGATACTATTCCTTCTTAATTTATATGTTTTGATTAATCCCCAAATTTGAAATCTGAGATATCTCTGATATTGATGAATCTTTCAGTGTCAATCCTTTGTTTATTTCTTTAGCCCATAGAAGGATATCATCAACAAAAGAAATTATTCTCATATTCATTAATAAGATAACCATAGGGTCTCTAAATATACACCTCCTACTCAAATAATCCACATTGGAGTTCTGATTTTATATCTATTTGTTATACAGAGAAGCCTATTTGCACTTCTATATCAAAAAATAATCATATAGTTTCCAATATGACAACTGGTGAAAATTTTTCATCAATATCAATTATTTTTCATTTGGGAATATTAGGATCACACAAATTATTCCTTGTTCCATGTCACCTTTCCATATTAATTGAGTTTATTTTGGTAGTCCCATTTACCTCCAATAACATTTTTAGGCCGAACAAAAATCTCATGATGGTTTATTTTCAATTTATTGAAGATATTCAAGTATAAATTTGAACCCATTTCCATCACTATTATCCTATTAAATGTTTTTAGGTTCCACAAAAGAAAGAAAAAAGGTTCACAAATATTTAATTTTTTCAGTTTGAACTAATTTTATCTGGTACCCAAAAATATTGTTGTTATTGATATATAACCTAATGGTTTTTAGTTTAAAACTATTATAAATATTATTTTTTCCACATTATAACTTATCCCATATGAGGCTTCTATATATCCATGAACTCCACCTAAGCCACTACATTCATCATCACTTTCTTTCTAGATATATTTTATATTTTTTGGAAAATATACACTATTTATAGTAAATAATGCTATTTTTAACAACTCTTACATATTTCTTTCCCCAATTTTCTAAAACCATTTATTTTATAATTTATATTCCTTTATTTTGGATGAATATCCATAAAAAGTAACTTCATTACCACGATCTTCAAAATTACCATGCTTCTCTTTATTTGGACTAAAAAATTTTCTTTCAAATGCTCAAAAAGACATAAGTATTGGATATTTTATATACCAAATCTCTTGTAAGGTCTATTATGTATTTTAACATAATAAGGTTCTATTTTTTATTTATAATGTGGTGATCATTACTTATTTCTAGAAATTATCTGGTGGATTTTTTTTGAATAAGTATTATATGATCCCTGTTTTCAATTATATAATTACTTCTTTAAACTACTCCATATTCTATAGAGTCCTTAAAAATAAAAATTATTGTCACATTCTATACTTTTAAGTATACTCTCCCACCTTATTATTATTAAACTCTAAACTATTATCTGTCTGGAAATTTTAAATTTTTTTCCATAAAATTTCTCCACTAATCATTAGTAACATGTGACACAAAAAACACTTAATATTTGTATGAAATAGCTATCATCCATTTAACACTATTGTATTCATGAAACAAACATACCAAAATTTCTTTTTCTTTATGTGGTTTTTAATTTAATAGGTCCACATACATCTATAAGAACTAGAACAAACATCCTTGTTGATTTCCCATTCATTGTCTTGTATTTCTCCCACAGTATCTTTCCTTTTTGAAAATTATTACTCACATGAGTGAAATAATATGAGATTTTGGGAAAATCTCAAGATCCTTAATTATCTAAAAATTTATTCCAAAACCTTTATCTTAGATTACCCAATAATTTTTCAATAGTTTTTCTTCCTATTCTTTAGACATCATGCGCCTATCTTATATACTAATGACATAAATATTCCCACTGGTGCATATCCCTTGTGGAATAGTTGATCAATATCTTCATTTTAAATTCATTCATTATTACTGAATTCTACTAAATGTCTTGAATCACACAACTGAAATACGGTTATCATATTGCATCTAAGACCTTCAAGCAATATAAAATTATTCTATATAAAGTATTTTCCATCAAACATGGATTTTATAGAAAAAATATTGTCTATCCCCTCTTCGATGTTTAGTACAACAAATCCATTTTTTTGTATTTTACACTAGTGATTATATACTAATTTCTCATTTAATATGAAGTCAACATTATTTCTAAAATATATTTTTCAAACCTGTCCATTATGATTAATGATATTTTAGAAATTCTGGCCATATCAATTCATCCCTTTTTGATCCATGACATCTAGTCTAATTTATTTAATTCAGATAAAGGATGATCCAACTTTGGATCATCATTTTCTTCTTTATGTTTCAAAAAATAAAATAACATTTAATTTTTTATCATTCTTGATGAGGGTTCTATCTATTTTCTTACACTTATTTGAGACTCTCTGAGTAAGATTATTCATTATACTAATGAAAAATCCACAAATTTATTCCTAAAAAGCTAACATAAATTTAAATACCCAATAAAAGTATTAAAAAATTACAGAGAAGTACTCATTGGTTTTTGATATTTTTACTCCATTAAGTATCATATTGTGATGGGGTACATATATTGGGTGTTCCCCAACATTACACAGCAATTACACTTGATATTTGGTGTCTTATTTTGATACTTTTCATTAATAATAGTAAATATTTTTGTGTTTTATGACTCAATATTTATACTCAGTGTTGGTTTCTAAGAATAATAATCCATTAGAAAAGTATTTTTTTTACAATTACTGATTTGAATTTTTTTAAAAACCAAAAAAATAATGGAATATGAATATGTTTTTTATTGGAAACCAAATGAACTTCATTAGTGGTTGATTCCAATGTGATCCTCGATTCCATATCGAGATTGAGGAGTATTTCTTGATTGTTACACATTAATCACCACACAATTAATTATCCTTGATTTTTTTCAATTATTTTTATCCACACTTTCATAGAATCAGTAATTTCATCAATTATTCATGGTCATTCTTCAACCTCAATCATCAAATCATCAATTTTTGGAACTTATATAATTTCTAGAAATATGTTTTTCAATATCTCCCTTTAGTTATTATTTATAAACTTATTTTTTTTAATATAAATCTTGAATCCATGTAAAACACCATTTAATTTCTTTCTTTTCTCTCTCTACGTGTCTTTTTATTCATGGATTGATTCAAGTTCATATTCAATATCAATTATACCATTGATTACAACAGTTTTATCAACATTTTCCTCCTCCTAATCATATTAAAATAAACCATGGTGACTTATTTTCAATGGTATCTATAGTATTAATCCTCATGTACTTATATTTCATCTAATTGCTCGTCTTATTTAGATCGAAAATTCATTTTTAAAGAATTTATAATTTATTTTCACACAATTGTATGACTTTTTCTTTCGATTCTTATTCCTCTTCATTATCATAGGATATCTTGCAGCTGATAAATAAAAGACTCCATACTTTTACACATAGAAAATAATATTGTGGTAGATTACTCTTTAACTTTAATTTTCCCTCATGAGGTTAAAATAATGAATTGATATCATTTTATTAACTTCTTTATCCTTGTGTTCTTCTTTTACTGAGAGTCTCTTCATAGCCATTAATTCTTTATCACAAGACTCTTCTTTTAACACTATCTCATTATCATTATTCCTTGTTTTATATTCAATAAGTGTGACATGAAGGATATCCAACATTTCCTCTTTAAATACCTATATATGAACATTTTTTTTTAAACATAGATGTAATCTTTTCATGATCCTTTTAATAAATTTTACGCCAATGGTGACTTCTCTTATTCCACACTTGTATTATATAATAGCATTCAATCGATTGAAAAATGTATCAATTTTATCATTAATTATCATTATTATATCAACATATTTCTTCCAAAAAAACTCACAAATTTTTCACTCATACATTTTAATATTATCAAAAATATTTAGTATATTTTACCACATCAAATTTAAATTTTAATAAAACATAAAATTCATGTATATGGGGTTGGATAAAGATCCCCCAAGAAACTAATACTTTAGCATTTTAATCCAAATATTTTTGGTATTTTCTTATCAAATTTTCACTATCTATGCATGTATATATTCAATACATTTAAACTATATATAAATCCATTCATAGTGACTGAATGTAATACTTTAATATATTTTTCTATAGTAAAATGTTTCTTCCTTAGAAAAGGGATTCCCTTATGTTAAACACTACTACCATCATGCCTCAATGAGAGATAAATCCATAAATAACTTATATTTTATAAAAACTATTATTGATCAATAATTTTTACTCCATGAGGGAGGTGGGATGAATCAAATTTTTTTAATTAAAACATTCCCTTGTTAACAATCTTGTTCCTAATTTACTATGAACACTTCTCTCTCTTTTACTCACAACCATAATAAAGTAAAAAAATGAATTTATTATTCAAATTGGTTCCCAAAAATATTATAATATATGGAGTGTAAAAAATAACGTTACTATGTACTATAAACACTATATTGAAATTCTTTTATGATTATAATTTGGGAGTATTTTCACTAACCCACTATTTTACAACCATACACAACCCAAAAAATCACTATCCTTATTGTATCGAACAAACGACTCCACGTGTGTTTTATTTTACTTAAATGGATAAATATGAGAACTAAACCATGAATGGTGTATAAATAATCCCCAATTATTTCCATTTAAAGGAATTCATAGTATCCTTTCCATTGAGTGAACTCTCGAAAGAACCTTTAGTTCCTCCTCTGCCTATTTCTAGTATAAAAAACCCAAATGCCTCTTACACTTTATGTTTATCTATTCTACAACAATTATCATGTTCTAAACTCCATAAATCATACTCTATATATTTTTCAAAATGATATCTAAAATTACTTTCATAGAGGATTTAACTTCCAATTTTTTGGAAAAAAATTTCTAATATTTTAACCAAAATTTTCGCCCAATTATTTTTTAAAATATATTTTTTTGAAAAAGAAAAATTAATCCTCTAATTTAAATTATAATATAGAAAAAATTACAAAAGTATAAAAATAACATCTTTTATGAAACAATCTTCAGCAAAAATCATATTCACAACCTTCTTCCAACTTCTGTATTTAAAAAAATACACACATATCAACCCTACAACACCATAAATGTCAAATCTAGCATCTTCTATAATGTGAGGTTTGTTTCCATGATTAGACCAACATGATCACACATAAAAACATATTAAAATAATCTAAAAATCATGGTATAATATTACCATAAATAACTCCTAGATTTTTCTCATTTCAACTATCTGCATAAAACAATCATATCTAATATTTACAGAAAACCTTCATAATTAATATAACTATAATAACCCTAAAAATAATAAATTATATCCCGTATGTAATTTTAACTTCATAGGGAACCCTTATGTAAAAACCATACATCAAAATACCCACACATAGATGTCCATTAGGATGAAATATTATTATATAGGGAAATCCTTTTATTTGGGGAACTCTTACATAAACATTTTCTAACATTATGAACCGTTTTGTGTGGATCTATATACATGGGTAAATTCATTTATGTACAACTATAATTTTCAATTTTTTAATGATTCCAAACTCCAAAACATGCATTAAAATTATTCGATTGATTTCATTAAAGATTCATTCCAATTCATTTAAAAAAACTACACAAACACAAATTAATTGTAATTTTTGTATTTGAAGTGGTGATATATATTGGTTAACATGTTTCAATGTCTTTATTATGTAATTGTTAAATAAGAAATGTTATTTTTGAAAATATTCTAACACTGATTTTTTTTAAAATTATTTATGTAATTAAATTTATTATATTATATTTAATAAAAATATTACTACCAAAATATGGTAATGTTTTAGTTGTGTGAAATTTAGATTCTTATCTTATTACCCATGTATGAGAGGTTAAATGAGTGTAGTGTAATGTCTTCTAAAAGTGGTTGTGGAAGTTCTTGTTACAATAATTTTTTTATTATGTGGGTTGTTGTTATTTATGAGTTATTACTGTAGTGATTGTGTGGATGTGGTGGTGGAAGAGTAAGAAATATATTAAATATTATTTTTTATAATAAAATGTGGTAAATGGGTGTGGGATAGAAATAAATAAATTAGGGGTTGTAAATTGTATTGATAATACTTGAAAATAATGGTTAAAATCTAGATAAAATATGGGTGATGATTAATAATGGTTTGTCATTAAATATAAAATTTAATAGTATAAATAATCTAAAATTCATGGTAAGTAGTAAATATAGAAACAAATAAATTATTTGTTTAAAAAGTGAATTATAATTGGTTGTTGTGGCTATTTATGGGGAAATAATGGCTATTTTTTTGGAACATAGTTTTCAGTAAAGGTATTGTGTGGCGGTGTAGGTGTGGTGATGTTCTTGAGCTGTAGTAGAGAAATTTTTGTTTGAAATTTATAAATAGGGTTTTGTGTTCTTGTATTATTCCTATATATTATTTTTATGTCATTTTTACACCACTATATTAAGATATTGTAACCAATTCCCAAATGTTTTTAGATATGAGAATTTTCCAACATCCCTGGTGGAAGGGGAACAGGTGGTTGACTACACCCCCTACATGGTTATCCCTTATAGTTTTGGTGTAAATAATAGGTTATATAGATGTAGGTATGGTACATGGTGTTAGTCAAACATGGTTGGAGTAGGTCTCGAGGTTCATATCCTTTGTGTTCATGATACCCTTTTGAGATGGATATATTGTGAGGTTATGATGTGTGGTGTAGAAGTGGATAAATGATATATGGTTGTTGTTATTATTATGGTAGATTTGATACTAGTTTCAATGAGAGTTTTATATGCATTATGGTTTGGGGTTTGTATGGTGGGGGTTTGGACTGCATCTTATGTGACCTAAATTGTATGGTGTTCTATGGAATAGATGAGAAATGGATGAGAGCATATGATATTAGATGCTAGAAAATTAGAGTGATAAACCAGGTGGGAAGTGGTACATGGGAATCTTTATTCTATATTGTTTATATTAATTTATTACACATGGATGTGATACATAGTAATTGGGCCTTAGTGAGGCTAAGTGGTATATAACCTGATAGTTTCTTATTAGTTCTACTATATATTCACAAAATCATTAGTACAAATTTTTTCTATTTTCAATATAGGTATTTTGGTTTATCCCACAATGTATAAATGTATAATCACCCCAATATATAAAAATATATTTTAAAGGTTTCTAGAAAGTCATTGGTGATTGATCTAGAAAGTATTAACTTAGTATTTTGGGTTTCTAGTGGTGTTGTTGCTAAGAGTTTAATTGTAGAAACTTATTTGGTAGACTTTTATTTTTATAAAACAACATGAATTATGGTTTATTATGGGAAATTTTTTATTTTTATCATATTATTTTTTGGTAGTTTTTTTATTCTACAAGAATTTTTAAGGCAAATTCACCCATTTATTTGATTATATCCACAATGCTACTCACCAACCAAGATCCTATTGGGGATGGGCCTTAGGGGTCACTCTCATTCTCACAGAAAGAATATGATAAGTTACTAGTAGGGGAAGGTCATATAAAATTTGTTTCAGGTCTATGAAGGAGAGTTTGGATGGAGAATGGTGTTAGCTAATGGAGATAATTTATAGGGTTTAGTAGGGTAATATTTTAGTTAAACCTAGTGTGTGACTTATTATTGGTGGTCAAATAATAAAAATGAATCTATGACCTCCTATGATCTAATTCATGGACCATAATATTACTTAATAACTGAGGTTAGATAATATTTATTGAAATGTAGAGACCTAGGAGTGGTACATTAAACACACTTGTTTTTTGTTATGTTTTAATTGGGGTTATTTTGAAAAAAAAATAATTCTAATTAATTAAATCTTAAATTAATTCCCTATAATTAGTCTTGGGATTTTTTATTTTTTTATATTTTTTTATAATAAATATATCCATGTATTTTGGGTAATATTGGTACAGTAGGATGATCCAATTGATTGATGGATGATTGAACCTTTTGAGGAATATCATACTTGTAGGAAGAATCTTTGAGAGTTATAGCATTAGGTATTGGGTAATAATAAGAAGAGTGTCTCTAATTTGGAGAGAATTTACTAGATGGAGGATCTTCAAATTGCATTCAGTTTAATATAGGCTAGTTCATAGTATTAATTTCCATCGAGGAAAATTCATACATAAGGAGTATCTTATCAATGGTGTATTTTTTATATTATAGAGTGAAAGGAGTAAAATGCGTCGTGTATTCCTTTTAAAAGGTGATTTTTTGTCATGTTTCTTTCAAAAATGATAAATGTTGAAAAGGGATGGATGTTTCTCTCCCTTAAAAAGTGTATTGTAACAATGTGGGAGGTTGGGATTAGGTTTAAGGTCCTTCTTACATTACCTATTGAACTCATTTGGAAAGAGGAATCTAGATCATATCATTTATAGATATTTTTTTGTTATTCATTATACAATCACCCCAAATATATTTCCTATGTATTTGCAGATGTAGAAGAAGGATGTTGTTTTTGAAAGGATTCATGTATGGATAGGATCATCTCAATAGGGATCCATCAGTTCTTCTAATGGATAATGGTTATTGGTTTAGGATATTTGGTTCCAGGCCTATTGTGGTTTTGACTGATGTTGAGTTGATATTATTAGTTTTCTTAATTTTTTTGGATCTAGTGGATCCCATATATTAATTAAGAGCTCTATGCTAGTGTGTTTTGATTTCAAAGGTTATGGATATTCATTATATTAGTGCCCAACTATTCTCAATTATTAGTGTAGGGCAGGTGGTCAGTATCTATTCAATCCTTAGAAGTAATTATTATAGATTTTATACTTGTAGTAAGAACAATAATCTTATGTTCCTCAAAGAGGAGATAGATCTGAAATAGGAAAACCTCTTGATGTTCCCCATCCTCATGGTTGTTAATCTGAGTGAAACTATAGAGGTGGACTTCAGTAGGGAGGTGGAGGGGATTCATGTGGAAAATTTCAAGCTCAAGAGATTCTAATGCCCTATGGGCCAAAGATTACCTAAGGTATCATCTATTTATCTTTTATCCTATATTATGATTAATTTTCTTCTAGAGAATTATAGCCATTTATTTCCTAATCCTTGGTCCAAGATTTGGGACATATGGAAGAGAGGATTTCATTTCCCTCAGTATTGACTATTCTAGTTTGAGGTTAAAAATGTTTTCTTGATGTGTTATGCTGTTGTCAGGTATTGAAGGAAAAACATTGATCATCTAGGGATTTATTATTACTATATATAAAAGTCTATGATTTAATATTATGAATTTAATGGTTGTATATTATGCATTTAATCATCAATTGTTTCCAAGGTAGATTTTTATTATATGATGATAAGTGATAAAATATGGTATTCATTAGAAAGATTGATTATTAGATGGTTTATAGGCCTTTAGAGCATCTTATATTTTAGATAGAATCATTATTATTGAATTTGTGGAGGTATAAGTGGTGAAGATTCCCATAGTTTTTGTGGAATTTTGTATGGATTCCTTGAGAATGTTTGAACAATATCCCCTTAACTTGACATCATATTTGAGGTAGAGTTTCATCTTGGTGTCTCTTGGATTTTGATGAATTCTTCCTAGATGGTGCCTTCTAATAAAAAAAAGTTTGGGATATGGATCTAGGATTTTATTCTGAAGGGATTTATCAGCCCCAATGTATCATCATGGGGTGATCCCATGTTATTCACCATGAAGGAGGATGGTGGTGTAAGATTTTTTATAGACCATCGATAGATGAATCATGAAATGAACCAAAACTATTACCCCATCAAAGGATTAATTATCTATTCAACCAATTTGAGGGATCGAGAATTTTTTTTGATGATCTTTATATGGTCTAGATATCACTAAAATACTGTGGCGGAGGAGTATATCCCAAATACTACTTTTTGGTGTTACTAGGGGAACATCATGTCATATTTATGTATTTTCAGGTCATGAATGGTTTATATTTTTTTTTGTTCTCATAAACTCTATGTTTTGGATCTCCCAAATCTATTCATATAAGTTTTCATTGATGACATACTAATATACACAGAGTTGGAGGATTATCCAACCAAGAAAATTATATATTTTTTATAGCTCCTTAAGAACAATAAACTCTATGGGATTTTATCCATGTATAATTTTTGGACCTAGGAGGTGGATTCACTAGGGAATGTGGTGTCTTGGTGAATAGTTTGTAGTCAATCATATTAAGATCAATGGATTTGTTCCATCAGAAAAACACAAAAATATAATAAAGGACCATAGTTTTCTTAGAATAACACGATATAATTAGAGGTCTATAAAATAATTCACTTATAGAACTACCTCATTGATATACTTGACCATAAAGAATGATGAATTTGAATTGAATAATCATTGTTAAGAAGATTATGGGTACCTAATGGAGAGGTTGATCAGTACTCCCATTCTTTGGTTTCTAAAAGAATGAGTGATGTTTGGTGGGTTTCTATGATAATTTCCATCTAAATTTGGATTGAGTATTGATTTATCTAAGGCTAGTGATATCATATGGTTCTATTAAGTTTAATCCCCACTATTATAACCTCATTTCACTGTTATTTTATAGTTTATATTATTCAAGGGATATTTAAAAAAATTAGAATTTTTAGTCTAAAATATGATAAGTCTGGAAATTATTTAATATTAAATGGTTAGTGAAAATATTTTACGGGGAACCATTTTGATCACAAAGTGAATAGAAATTTCAAATTATTTCTACTATTTAATGGGTTAGTGTTCACAAGTACCGCACAATTATGACTAAACTGTGTGAGTTTCAAGGGAACCCACACAAGTCCTTTCAGGCTTAGGGTGTTTGTGCAAGACTTGTTCACATTTAAGTGAAATAATGTGAGTGATTAGGTATTGGTTCTGTAGTTTTAAATTTTTTTATTTTCATTATTAGAACATGAATTAGGAAAATATGCTACCAAACCATGAATGTGAGTGGTTCTTGTCCATTGGAAACACCATTATTTCCGTATTATTTTTAAAACCATGTGTAATAACAAAGAGGGATTCTTTTTTATTATAAAAATATGAAAATATTAATTTTACACTGTAGATTATTGTGTTTCGGGGCCTCCCACATCTCCCTTATCATTTATCTGACCCCTTTTCATGACATTAGGTTCTCTCATTCCATATTTTCATGATTTTGAGCCTCATCTACATTTATTTCAAGTAGAATCTTAGGGTAATTTCCCACTTATTAATTTTTCAACTCCTCTCCTCTCTCCAACATCCATTTCCTTTTGATTTGGTATTCTCCCAATAATCCTAAGGACTATTGGGATAATATTAAGGTCTCAGGGTGAAACAAAATTGAGGGTTTGGGGTGTTTAGGGGTTGTAGAGGACTCTAGTTGGACTGGTTGAGCTTCATTATAGAAAGTGGCTTGTTTGGACTTGGTTACACATCATTTGAAGAATTTTGTTTGTGTTTTTTTTGAAATTTTAATAAATTATTCGTGTATTCTAACCCCATTACTAATAAATTAAACCAATATTTTTACCCATATTGAACTATATGAATTTTTTATAGTAAATAATCACATAGAATAAAGGATATTTTATATACATTCTATTTTTATAAGAATATTTTGTATTGAACGTATTTTATAAATGTCCTATATGAAATTTTTCAACTAAAAAGAAATATTTAAGGGTATTAATACCTATTTAGGCGATAAATTATGTAAAATTTTGTTTTATAGAACTATTTAAAATTTGGGGTTTATTTTTATTTTTCAATTTTCTTCAATGAATATGTTGAATGTTTAAAATGGTTTTAAAAGTTGGTTATAATGATTGGTTTTTAAAAAAGTGTTTAAAATGGGTATTTTAAATAGTAGGCAATATTTTTTTCATTATGAGTCAGGTTTGAATGAAATGAATTTTGGAAGTTTATTTGTAAAACTAAGTGACCCTTGATTTATCTCCTTGTGATTGATTTAACCATTATAGATGATAACCCATTATGAAAAGTTTCACTATTATATAAAATTATCAATACAAATGAAAGATTACAAAATGAGTTTTTTCTTTTGATGGAGTTGGAGGTGAGGTGTTATTTATTTCAGATATTTTTTTCTTTATCCATGTGATAAATCTATGTTTGGTTTCTTTCTCACCTAATTGATTAATTGCATGGAAAACCTATGATTCAGAATTTTAAAAGGATGACTGCACCCCCCCTTTGTTTATATTATTCTCTTACTATAAGATTGTGGTCTATGGATATTGAGCACTCCTTGGATGGATTGCATCCCATGTATGTTGAGATCCTATGGGAGGGATTATATATCACAAATATTTTTATAGTATTATTGATATATTAACATATTTTTTAGTATTATCCTATGATTATAATTTCTAGTTTAGGCTTATATTCCTTGAGTCCTAAAGAGTTACCCATGTTGACTTATTCCTTTTGAGGGATATTTGGTGGATCTCATCCTATGAATTGTTTTTATCCCTAGAATCATTATTTTATTACATAGAACCATTACATTGATTATTTTTTTTCTTAGGATCCATTGATATATTGGTTCAAGTTGCATTTATTACAATTCATTTATACTTTTTGGTTTATTATCGAATAATTCAAATAAAGGTTTTGCGAAGTCTGTTTTTAATTGAAAGTGGTTTATAATTTATAAAAACGAGTTTGATAAATGTTTTGGGTAGATGAATGAGATTTGATCATGTTTTTATGAATATATTCATTGATCATATTTAGGAAGTTTTAAATTTTTTAACAAAATTGTAATGGTTCCTCCCTCTCTTACTCCAAAATAGGGGATATTCTATTGAAGTGTTTTAGAAATGTTATTTTTTTCAATATACTGCATGTGAAAACCTAATTTCAATTTTTATTTCAAACTATCACTATTGAAATTTATTTTTAAAGAAAATTTAGAAAACTCATTAGTGAAATACTACTTGGAGTGTTTAACTCACACCCTGAATACACCATTGGCTATATAAAAGTATTGTGTTTAATTTATGGTACCCATGCTCTAGTCACTTTTGGGATTTTTTCACGTTGGTCATTGACCAATGTTGTTAGATTTGGTGGGTAAGTTTTTGTTCATGTGGAGATGGTTGGTAGTTTTTTGAGCATGATTTTTTTCTTCAAGGATGGTTATAGAACGACCTTTTCAAAATGAATCTTTCTTTTGGTGTGTTTATAAAATTTTATTTTAGATTATGTTTAGTTTTTGTTTTATTTCTATTTTTTATTTAAATTATTATTTCTTTTACTTATCACTATGAATGGATATTTCATTTATGTTGTGGTTTCATATTGATGTATTGGTGTATGATAAAAGGATAAGTCATGTCATATTCTTGAGTGGGATTCATGATGGGGTTATTTGTATTAAAGGGGTGAAATAATTACAAAATAATAAGTTCTTATCACCTAGTAACTATTTTCCAGCAAGTGGGGTTTGGGAAAACCCTTCAAGGCTAGCCAAAGATCAGGTCATGTGATGTGTTGGTTCAACTGATGTTAGTTCATTATAAATGGTAAAATTATATATTTTTTTGAAAGGATTAGTTTCTTGGAGATCCCACTTAATAATTCATGTGATACATGGTTTAATATATATTAGGATCATAGTTTAATATAAATACATAGATCACGAGTAGCATCTTAATCATCAACTTTCTGGATGACACATTAATTACCACAAGTAGTTAGGATTTGAATCATGATATTTGTTTCAAGTTTGTTTAGATATTTCATTTTGACATGTAATTGGGTTATTTTTATCTCCATCGAGTATATAGGTGATTTATGGTCATTATTAGAGAAATTTAAAGATATAGAGGATTCAGATTAATATTTTTGGCTTAAATGGTCTGGAAACCATATATAACCCACGTTAATGGATTTGAAATCCATTATAGAGGCTGTTGAAATTTTTTGTCCCACTCAAATATTTTAGTGTGGATTTACCATTAAATAAACATTATTTTGAATATCTTACTTTATATGAAACCAAAAACCAAAAAATAAAGTGATACATTTTCTTAATATAAAATTATAATTAGTAAATATAACTATTATAATGTTATAACAATATGGACCACCAAACTTTACTCACCTTAATCACCAAAGATTTCTACAATTACATTATTAACCCTTTCTTACCATTAAATTCCATGGGAAATTAATTCTTTTTCACTTATAAAAAGAGAGAACTTCCACCCTCAACATGCCACACTTACACATTGAATAAATCTATAACCCATGATCATTTTAATTATCATAAAAGTACATTCTCTATTCATATGAATATAGTCACAATAATTTAGAAAAATTATTCCATTTCTAAGAATACTTTCATGAGAAGATTTTAACTCTCAATATGAGATTTATCTAGCCCTAGTATTTTCTTCTTTATATTTATCTACCATTATCATCAACAACTATTATAACCATTTTAATATAATTCCATAATTATCATTGGAATACTAAATTTTTATTATATTCACTATAAAATGATTATTTATCCATTATCATCCATTATAAATATAAAAATGTATCTCATCCATACATGCGGTCTTCAACCGCCAGAGACGACTTGTTTTATTTATCATCACATCCATACATAGATTGTTATAAGAATTTATTTAAGGAATATAAATCAAATATATGAAATAATTAGATAAATTTTTTTTATCTAATTTACTTGATATTTGATGAAAAAATAAAATTTGGCATATGTGTACGTGCGGACTACCACATTTGTGGATTCCATAATTCATTTTCATCATTAATTTACATGGATGGTCTTAAAAAATATTTTATGAATGTTATATTATTGATTAATATATTTCATCAATATTATTTTGAAATTATGACATAATAATTAGTGATCATTATAATGCGATCTTTTAATATTGGTAAATTACCCAAAACAAATTCATCATATATCCCATTCTCATGAACCATGCCCATAGATTCTAAAAAGTGAACATAAGACTAAATAAATCATTGAAAAAAAATTATTTAAATATATTTTATATTATTTTAATGATAAAAATATTATTAAATAATGGGTTTTATCCTTTATATTACAAAACATGCGCAAAACCACTTAAATTACTAACATCTGATTACAAAAATAATCATTAAATAACTAACAAATTTATAGATAATAATTATAACTAAAGGGTATAAAAGGTAATAGATATGAATAAGGTTCTAAAATAGATTATTAAGATGATTTTTGTTATTATATAGGAGGTTAAAGTTCATTCATGAAATTTGATAGAAAAAATAATGGTTTTCATATCAACATTATTTCATTGAGATATATCTCATATTCACCACATTTTCTTTTTATTTATTTTATATAAACCTTCATTAGTTCCTATTATCATAAATTTTCTAAAATTAAAGGTATTTATAAATTCATGACTTGATAAATTTTAATATATCTTTTGATTCAAGTGTAACTAATTCCAAAATGGTTTCCTTTCAATCTCATTTTCAAATCAAGACTATTATGACATAATTATAATTAATGGAAAATTGTGTTAAATTTATCCCTAAATCCTACATTGCCTTTTCCTCCAATTATTATTCCTTTTTATGTGTCTTTTTAAGTTCATTTACTTTGGTAAATAATTTAACTAAGGGGATATTTTTGAGAGAAACTGACCCCAAACATTCTTTTCAATTTGGAATTTTCCGCATCTAAGTCAATATTCATCGGATGATATAACGGTTTTCCTTATATATCATTAAACATGTAGAAAAAAATCATAGAAATATGGAAACAATAATTGTCTAAAAATCCAAATTTTGAACCTTAATCCATTAATATAATAAAACTATATAGGATAACCAAGGATAATATTTAAGGAAATGGGATAGATATATATCCTAGTAAGGGAATAAACACAACAATAATGCCTAACATGAGAGTCCATATGCATAACACGATATCAAAAATATAATGGTCACAATCATAGAAATATGGAATAAGGAAATGTATCCATAAGGTCATGGAATCCTGGAATATGTTGAAACAACCTAATATATGAAGTCAAAAACATAGTTCAAGGGACTATCATAAGACCATCATCATAAGGTGGTAAAAGTACAAAGGTGGATTAGGTTTACTCATTAATCCCTTACATAGAATCTCTTGATATATAATGGTTTACCCAATTAATCATAAGGATATATAATTAAAGTACAACCCTTCAAATAATTAAATCATACATATTCATGCTACATGAGACAAATAAACCATACACAAATCATACACATGTTCAAACCCATGAAAAGGAAGCAAGTTTCATAATATTGATTCAAGCCATAACCAATGGCTAAATCATAAGGACTCCAAAAAAGAAATATAAATTTACTGATTTTGATCTTTCATAATTTAAAAGGGTACATATGTATTGAGAATAGATTTAAAATGTATAAAATTAATGAGAAGGATCAAGGAGATGGGAAAATAAAAACAAACAACTTGGGTGATGCTTTATGAAATATGTAAAGTATATGGTTAAAGAATAAAATTTATTATAGTTTTACATAAGAAAATAATTGAACTAAGTAGGTTATAAAAAAAATAATTATTGTTTTTATAAGATAATAAATGTTTATAAATCTTTTTATAGGGGTGATTCTTTACCTGAGGCAATAAATAAGAATGTTCCCTTAAAATGGGTTTACATTAAAGTGGGAATTTCAAAGGGAAATAAAAAAATTTATAACCCAGAAAATTAAAAGGATATTAAACTAGGTATATAATTAAGGGACAAAAGTAAAAAAATATAGCAATATAATGAAATAAATATAGTTTAAATGTTTGAAAAATAAATGTAATTTGTAACTAACAAGTAATAAAGGTGGCACAGAAGTTCCCTAACCTCATGTCTAAACTCACTTTCACTTATTCTTAACTTCATGAATATTTATTTCAAGATCTTGAAATATATTACCAAGAACCTTATTCATATATATTTAATTTTATACAGTCTTTTTATTGTCTTTGGTTTTTTTAATATAGATTCTTCTTACATTGGTTACTCAGATATGTTTGGTTAATTTCTCTATAACAATTCTAATTTGTTGACCATGGTAAAAGGTGTTGTAAAATATCTTCGAGGATTCTATAATTTTATATATTTATATTCTTTATTACTACATTATAATACTACTTATATATTTTCAATGGATATAAAAAAATAGACCCAAATTATAAAAGGTGTCTTGATAAGTCCATTTACGGTGGTTAAAGTTACTATGATATCATCTAGTTAATCACAAATATAGAATTCACAATATTATTATTCCATAATATTATTGTTTAAATAATTTTTTTTTCCAAAATAAATATTTTTTAAAATTCATCAATGTTAGGTGACCACGAACAAAAAAACATGTCGTTTCATGGAGGTAGTTATCCGCACGTACACACAAATGAAAATTTAATATTCAATGTAATTGTAGGGTATAAGAAATGAAGTAATTATAATTAAATAATCATAATAAATTTATAAATATCATATTATTTAATTTAATAAACTTTTAAAACTTCTGTTTATGGTGGTGATGTAAAATTGGACACATCGTTCCGGGAGGTGGTAGTTCACTCATACACATGGCGATGTTTTCATTTTTCAAAATGATTTTGGAGGTTGGTATAAAATAGATATTTACATTGTATTATATCATATAAAAATACAATCAATTTTGTTTTTATCATACCCTCATTGATTTAGTGTACATCATCTGGTTAGGAGAAGATTATAAATAGAATATTTGGGTAGAGTGTATTCCCTCTCCCTTTGATAACTACTTAAGGCTCCTTCTCTTGTTTTTTGGTGAAACAAATTATTAACGCTAATGTAAAGGTTGTTGATGAGATACTAGGGTGGAATTTTGTTTGATATAAATCTTTAAAATGGGTGGATAAATGCAGATTTGGTGAGAAATTTTTATAATTAAAGATAGTTTCTTTTGTAAAATCTCTTTACTTTTTTATAATTTCATTACATTTTTCAAGAGAAAAGAATCCAAAAATTTCAGATGATGGTACGGGGAAAGAAAAATGTTTATATACACTCCACCATCCAATTTCATAGAGTTTTTTCATTATTTTTACCTTTTCACTATGTTAAACCACTTTTACCCTAATTTACCCTTAATGTGATACCTCCACATTCACACTTGGTAGTTAATTTTAATTGATAAAATTAAAGTTCAAATTATTTAATAATTTAAAAATTATTATTTAAAATATGTTTATAATTTTATAAAATATTTTGAAAATATTTTGTGATATTAATTTTAGTATTATCACACAAAACATGTAAAAATAATTTTTTAAAAAGGGTTTATTTATAGATTGGAATATTAATGTGGGATTATATTATAAATTTATTTTTTATTAAATAAAAAATTGGTTTATTATAAAAAATTAAAATTGTTTGGGTTTATAAAAAACTAAAAGAATTTTTTTAAAAACTAATATTTAATTTAATGTAAAGACCAAAACTATTTATATTAAAGTTAATATTATTTTTTATAAAAATTCTAAGCATATGATTTCTATGTTAAATATAATATTTTATAATTAATATGTTTTTTCTTTAAATAAATATCCATGTCAATATTACCGTATTAAAATATCATAAAAAATTTACAATTTTGGTAAAAAATAGTATTTTTTAATAATCATCCTAAAAATAAATTATTTTAGAAAATCATAAAAATTTATACTAAACAAAAATCCATTATTTTAGAAGAATCCTAAAAATTAATACTAAACACTTTTTCACATGATGAATCCCAAAATGAAATTAATTTTATTATATTCATATTATGTAATTGATACTAATTAGTTTTAAATATTCGTGTTTCAAATTCAATAAAAACATTTAAAAAAATTATTTTAAAGCATGAAATATATCTATAAAAATATAATTTTTAAAATTAAAAATAAGGTGATGTTATTTATGATCATATACATTAATTTATATGAAACACATATATATTTAGAAGGGAAATTTATATATATATTCTTTAGGTAATTACATTATTCCCCCTTATAAAATTGATCCATCACAATTTCATTTCAAACACATGGGTGGAAACGAATATGCTCACTTCAATTTAATTGCCTCTTCAGGGTCCCATTTTCCTCCTCATACTTATGATATAACTAATGTACCTTAACTAGGTGAGTTATCATATTAGGATAACTTTGTATCTATGGTCGATGATCCTCACCATTGGATCCTCATTAGAGAGATCATCCCCCAAGTATACCACCACTAGATTTAGTACATCTGAGGAATTTTGTATATAAAACATTAAGAGGGACATGTGTAATACATCATGGACTTTAAAACTATTTTGTGGAAGTGGGAGGTGATATTCCACTACTTTAATGTGGTCAAGAATCTAAAAGGGGACAATGTATCTAAGACTTACATTCCCCTAAATCCAAAATCTCATAACTCTATTCCATGAAGAAATATGGAGGGACACCTTTTCACCAACCTTAAAATCCAAGTCTCTTTGATATTAATCTAAATAACTTTTCTATCAACTTTGAGACATTATAATTTTTCTTTGTATAGTTTCAACATTTTATACAATTTCAACGACCATCTTAGGTCCTAGTACCTTAATTCACCATCCTTATCACAACACATAGTATTCCTACATATCTTCCTATATATAAATTCATATAGGGATATTTGAAATCTAAAGTTGAAATTATTATTCTATGTAAAATTGACCAATGTAATATGTTTGGCTCAAGCACCCTGGGAGTACATATTAAAATATCTCAAATTATCCTCAAGTTTCAAGATAATTCCTTCTGATTGGACATATTTTTTTGAGTGATAGGTCATTCTAAATTTCAACAGTATATTTAGAGTGTGTTGGTGGATCTTCCAGAATATTTAGTTTATCCTTTTATCTTAATCATATATAATATATTGTTGTGTTATATGCATCTTTACCACTTCACTAATATATAGCTATATTATTTCATCAAGTGAGAAGTTATCTCAAAGAGGAAATAAAGTTAATTGTATTTGTACGATGGACCCGCAAAACCCATATATCATTGTTCCATTTTGATTCCATTATAAGGACTATGAAAAAATCTATAGTGATGTTTTCTCTTTTCCATATATCTATTAGAAATGGATACATCATACTTTAAATTTTTACCTCATAGGATTTACCTATTGAAACACCATGCACATTGATTATATTCCACAATCTCCTTCTTTATTGTTGTCCGAAGAGTATACTCAAGAGGGGGTTGAATTGAGTTCCTATTAAAAATTTCTCTTTAAAATATTTATATTGAAATCCCCTAATTCATAAAACAAGTTAAACAGTAGTGAATTTATAAATATTGTAAGTGTTCAATTAGTTTCAAAACGATGGATTATTTCTCAGTTAACTCAATCTGAAGATTATGTTAGCTTTTGAAACTAACTTACTAGCTATCAATAATTACAAACACTTGCTAGTTCAAATATCAGAGTTACTTTAATACAGTTTTATATTTCAATGAAGTTAGCAGTGGAATATTGAAAATAGTTTAAACTAAAATAAGATGCACAATAGTTTTAACCAAGAGGTTCAGTCTGAAGCTAAGACTTAGTCCTCTCAAACAGTTTATATAAAACATTGATCCACACCCAGGATCGGGGTAAACAACAGAACTGAGACTGTTCAGGTACTAAGACCTCTACCACAGTTCTACATGGGAAAAACTATAACAATAACACACATGCTATCCAGGTCACACTTGACCTCTATCACAATTAACAGTGGGATACAAGAAGGTTTAGAAAATTTGAGTTAGTATTTTAGATATCCTCTTATTATGCATAGGAGGCAGTGTGTGTTTAAGTTATAAGAAGCACACACACTGCTCAAAATGCTAATAAAAAAATCACAATAGAGCTAATAAGATTCAGATGAGTTTGGAAAGCTGTATGTGATGGAAACACAGCTCTGGATTCCTTCTAGATTTAGAAGATGTTGTTTTGAGTCCTCTGGAATTTTTCTAGAAAACAGAGTATCGTGGTTCTATTTCTTGACTTCCTGGTATGATTGTTTTGCTGGAGATTACAATAGTCTGTGTAGCACAGAAATGTTCATCATCTTCCAGTAAAGTTATTCTTTGAAGGTCTCGTGTATCTATTCCTTTTTCTCCAACATACGTCTCTTTGTTCATCCTCTATATCACCCCTTTTATACATAGAATTAATCTTCCTTTTATAGTTCATGCGGTGGTTCTTCATAAGGCATGATTACTTCTGCAGGTACGAGGTATAGTTCCCTGACATGCAACAATCATCATTAATTAATTTTTGACATAAGGCGTGATTACTTCTGCAGGTATGAGGTACAGTTTCCTAACATCCAACAAACATCATTAATTAATATCAGTTGCATTAAAATCAAAAATATGACCATTTCTAATTAACAAACAGAGATAGAGTCTAGTGAAATAGTGACTGGTTTCCATCGGTAGCTCTTTGTATAAGTGAACTTGTAGCAGTGGACTTGTAATGGTAGGTATTTCATTGGTAGATGTTACTCTCTGTAATGGTAGCTTTATGTATCAATGAATCTGGGTAGTGGTAGCTCACTTGTATCAGTAGCTGCTTGTGTAGAGGTAACTCCTTCTATCTGTAACTGTTTATATAGTGGTAGCTTTGCATTGGTATCTGTCTGTCTGTAGACTATATATCAATGAATTTTTTTATAACAGAATACTTGTTCTATAAGTGACCTTTGTTTATTAGCATCTCTGTCTGTATCAGTGACCCTAAAACTTGAATTCTTATAAAGTATCTATTCTATGCATTTCATTTCAAGATTGAGTTATTATCAAGATTAATTAGTGTTAAACATTTATAATCATAAATAAACATTGAGCAACACATTCCATTGATATGCTATGATCATTTTGATATTCATTTTAACTTATTATCATGATGTTATAATTTTAATGTATAATTAATATATAGATAGGAATTATTTGGGATTATCAACGCATATCTAAATATAATTGAGATTATCAAAATAGGTGAGTCCAATAATCTCCCCTTTTTTGATAATCACATATTATGACATTATAATCTAGAGTAATCATTAATGAATCAATATAAAATACATTGGTTCTAACTTCTCGGTGTATTCAATGATATTTTCAAATGATGTCAAAATATCATTCTTTGTAACCAGAAATGAAATATTTCAAATGAAACAGAGAATATGGTATAAAAGGTAAATGTATCAGAGGTAGAATTATATATATATATAATAGACTCAGTATATAACTAAGACTCATTATCCATATCCTTAGTGATATTATTCTCCCCCACATTTCTCCATATCATTATTTCTCCCCCTTTGTGATTATCAAAAAGAAGGGGTAAAAAAAAATTGAACAGAGAAACAATATAAAGTAAAAGAGAATGAGACCGTGTAGGTATTACATCATGAAAAAATACATGGAAATACAGAAATTGTACAAAAAGAATAAAAGTGATCCATATCAAATGTCCTAGCCAGTAATCAATTCACCTACCCAATATTTAATTTGGATTTTCCATTGGGATCAGAAGAGGATTCAGGCTTGGTAGGCACATGTGAAGGATTGGGAACACCAGTGATGATAAAATCTGGTTGACCTACTGAAACACTGTTGGGCTTGTAATGGGTACTCCTTTGTGCGATCATAGGAGTAAGACTCCTTATATCTTGACCTGGAGTCAACTGTGTTGCCAAAGAAGACTGACCAGAGGCAGGCAGGGATGGAGGTACAATAATAGGGGTATTGTCCACATGCATAAAGGGCAGTAACAGGTTCCTAAAATCCATGATGATTCCTCCTCCTCTCTCCATATTAGAGATAAAATCATATTTATTCTCTATTAACTTGTCCAAGGTAGTAGTCAACTCCTTGAGCTTATTGACTTGATATCTGAAAGCTTGAGTGACTGAGGGCAGTTTCATGTTTTCTAACAGAAGCTTGAAATGATTGTTTAGAATATTCTTGGTATACACCTCCTGAAAATAAAGATCAATCTTGTCTTTAATTTCCTTCTGGGTAGTAGTGACATAACTCATATAGTCCTAAATTATATTTCTGATATCCCTTGTGGTATATATCACCTGGGAGTCTGATGAGCTACTGGCACTAACTTGACCAAGTTCTTCTTTCAGTGCAGATCTAAACTATTCAACATCAACTGAAACTCTGAAGGTACTAAGAGGTTTTACAGTAAAATCTACTATTTCTTTGAAGTATTGGGTCAAATTACTTATTATTTTATTCACAACTAAATATTGGTTAATGATATTCTCTTTTATGGTCTATTTAAAGATCTCAAAAACATCAAAAAACTATTGAACTACACTTTTGATGTAATTAATTTCATCATCAACTTGAGCTTTGGCACCAAAAAAGTAATTAAATGAAGCAAAAAATTACTTCAAAGAATCAATAGCCTCTGTCAAACTCCTAATATGACTTTGACACACTTTCAATTCATTCATCATATCTGTCACAAAACTTGACAAAACACTTCTCAAGGAAGATACCAAATAACTTTCCATCTTACTTAGCTCATAAAAAAAAACAGGTTTTTAATTCAGATTTCATTGCCTCAAGATCTCTTTTTCTCATAATGTCTTCAGGCAGAGCTAGAGGAGTTACTGGTTGAGCAGTCACTTCTTCTAAGAAAATATCATAAGACAAATGATGCCTTCTAATGAGTGTCAAATAATCATAATCAGTAGAGTCTATTCCCAATACAACAAATCCTAGATCCACAGACCAATATTCCACTTCATAGGTCACAGAAACTGATCCTATCTTTACAGGTTACTCCCCCTCAACCTGAGCTACCTCCTCTTCATCACCAGCTACAGCCATCTCCTCTACAGAGGATTCATCTATAACCATATTTATATCCAAGTTAGGTTGCATAATATGGGGTATGTTGGCAATAGGTACTTGTATTTCCACTTCAAAAACCTCCTCAACAGGCATAATAGAGCTCTCAATCAGAGGAATGAGACTCAAACATGTACTTCCATTCTCAGATACTTTTATTTCTTCATCATCACTACTACTATAATCTAGATCAGTCTCCTTATGATATGATCTAGGTAGGTCTTCCTCATTTACTAATATTTCTTAAACAATTTCTCCTCAAACATCATCCCTTATAGGTAGGGTCACATGTGGACTTTCCTTTCTATATGATACCTTTTCAGCAGCTAGACTTGGAGGAAAATTAGGATCCCCTCCATCCTCTATAGAGGTATCCTCCTCCTCCTCATCATCACTATATTGAGGTTCCTCCACATCAGGTACTAGACCTAGATCTCTTATATCTCTTGGCTGATTAGGATTCTCAACAGGGTTAAATTTATCATAAACTTTCTTATCATAATTTACCCATTCCCTTTTCCATTGGTTCCAGCCAATATTCATGTAATTAAAATTTTTTTTAATAAAAACTTTGTCTCTTACAACCACTATCTCATCCTGAGACTCAATATCACCTTTTACATTGATCATCAAATAAATAAGCTTTGAAAACAGTAGAGCATTTGTTTTCGATTTTGGCCTGGTCATATCTTCAATTTGAATCATCAAAAGCCTAAAAAAACTCTCTTTGAAACTATGACTTAGTAGATACAATAAGAATATATCTGGGATTACAAGGTTTGAAAAATCCCATCTTCTTGGACTTAACACATGCTGGATAAATTTGAACACCAACGAGTTTTCTATATCCATTTCTGAGGCAACAAATTTTCTTGGTGTTCCATCTCCAGTGATATCTTCCAAAGAAGTTTCATACTAAAAAATGTCACTAGTAGGAGGTACTAACTTTGAGGAATATCCAAACTCACCCTCATGTGGAAAATTCAAGCACTCATCCTATTTAATGGATGAAAAAGATATTATCTTGTCATTCACTACTAATACCATTCTCTTCTCACCTTCAAAATTTTCAAAACGAACAAACTCATAGAATTCCTTTACCAGTTTCGGATAATAAGGACCATTCTTATTCACAAAACATTCAATCCACCCTTGTTCCTCCAATATCTTTATAATCAAATATTTTCTAGGAAGGAGCCATTCTACACAGAGTTATTTCTCGATTACGATATTTCTATTCAGTAAGTGCGGGTTCACTGCAGTCTTCTCATGACTTGTTCCACTACCACTACCTTTAGATCCGTTTTTGGACTCTTTTCACTCAGCACATCACCTTCATCTCTGAATACCAACCTTTTTACTCTTTCCATTTCTGAATCGAAAAACTTAGTGTACGCACGAAATGTGGGGGTTCGAGAAGTAAGGTTTGAAGTAAAGAGAGTTCGCGGTGAATTGAAACACGACTTAGACATAATTTTTATCATTTAAAAATTGAGATGTAATAAAAAGAAATAAATTAAAAATAATAATGGTTTCCATTAAAAACACAAAATCCAGACAATGCAAAACATATTGGTGACAACTACCTGTGAGAATCATAACGGTGAGGTCTCTTTAAGGGTGAGGTTTATCTATCAGTGAGGTTTCACAAATGCTTAGGTTTCTCTAATGGTGAGGATTCACTATTAGTGATGTTTCTACTAATGGTGAGGTTTCTCTATCAGTGAGGTTTCTAATAACGGTGAGGTTTCTCTATCAGTGAGGTTTCTACTAATGGTGATGTTTCTATATTGGTGAGGTTTCTACTAATAGTGATGTTTCTTCTAACGACGTGGTTTATCTATCGGTGAGGTTTCTACTAACAGTGTGGTTTATCTATCGGTGAGGTTTCTACTAAATGTGAGGTTTATCTATCGGTGAGGTTTCTACTAATGGTGAGGTTTGTGGAAAGTTTATCATTCCTAACTCCTGTCTAATGTAACTTAACCTTTTTCAACTTAATGGTTTGGTGAATATGTTATCTAATTGAGGTTCAGTGCCTATAAATTCAAGATTAATATCACCCTTTTGATAATGATCCCTCAAAAAGTGATGCCTTACATCAATGTGTTTAGTCCTAGAGTGGGATAGAGGATTCTAAGGGATATTGATCGCACTAGTGTTATTACAGTTTATAGATACCTGCCTAAATTGGAATCCATAGTCCAATAAAGTATGTTTCATCCACAAAATTTGTGCACAACAACTACCAGCAGCAATATACTCTGCTTCAGTTGTAGACAATGCAACTGTATTCTTCTTTTTTACTACACTAAGATACTAAGGACTTACCTGGAATATGACATGTTCCAGAAGTTCTCTTCCTATCTAACTTACAACTAGCAAAGTCAGCATCTGAATAACTTATTAAATCAAATGATTGTCGTTTTCGATAAAATAATCCTATATTAGTTGCATGTTTAAGATATTTGAAAATATTTTCAACAGAAATCAAGTGTGACTATTTTGGATTAGATTGAAATCTTTCACACATACACACACTAAACATAATATCCAGTCGACTAGAAATAAGATAAAGTAAACTTCCAATCATACCTCTATAATTGGTTTGATCCACTCGTTTCCCAGTTTCATCTACATCCAATTTACAAGTGGTACTCATAGGTGTATCACTTTACTTATTATTATCCAAATGAAAATGTTTTAAAATATCATTTTTATATTTACTTTTATTTAAAATAATACCATTTTGATTTTTAAAAACTTGAAATCCAAGAAAATATTTGAGTTCTCCCATTAAACTCATTTCAAATTCACTTTTCATACTCTTTGAAAAATAAATACACAAATAATTTTTAGAAGATCCCAAAATAATATCATCAACATAGATTTATACTATCAAAACATCTTTGGAAATCCTTTTGATAAAAAGAGTTGGATCAAAAATCCCTTTAAGAAAATCTTTTGAAATAAGAAAATTACTAAGTCTATCATACCAAGCTCATGGAGCTTGTTTTAAACTATACAAAACTTTATAAAGTTTAAAAACACGATTTGGAAAATGTGGATTAGTAAATCTTGGTGGTTGTTCAACAGAAACAACTTCAATTATAAAAACATTTAGAAAAGAACTTTTATCATCCATTTGATATAACTTGAAATTATGATGAGCAGTATAAGAAAGTAGAATCTGAATAGATTCTAATTTAGCTACAGGTGCAAGGGTTTCCTCATAGTCTATTCCTTCTTCTTGACTATATCCTTGTGCAACTAACCTAGCATTGTTTATAACTATATTTCCGAACACATCAACTTTATTTCTAAAAACCCATTTAGTGCCTATGTTCAAGGTGTCCTTAGTGTTGTACATCTCGAACCTATCGTTGTTTGATTTTCATGATCACAATCACTTTCATTTTTATCTAACATTGTGTTTTAAGTGTTTGTGTTGATAGGAATTTGATTGCCAAGAAGTTGACCAAGGAAGAGGCAGAAATGGACTGAAATTCAGTCCACCGGCCGACCGGTGGCTTCACCACCGGCCAGCCGGTGGCACCCAGACTCAAGGGGTAGCTACTGCCTCCCCACCGGTCGACCGGTGGCTCTGCCACCGGTCGACCTGTGGCACCCAGCTCAAATAGTGTTTGCTACTGTCTTGCCACCGGCCAGCCGGTGGCTATGCACCGGTCGACCGGTAGAGCCTGGATCAATACTCTTCCTCTCTACCAAGGCACCGACCAGCCGGTGGAGATGTACCGGTCAACCGGTGGTGCCTGGAAAAGAAGACTCAGCCACTGTCAAGGCACCGGCCAGCCGGTGGCCCTGCACCGGCCAGCCGGTAGCACTGGTCAAACTAGCCGTTGGCTTTGACCAGTCAACTCCAAAAGCCTCCCAACGGCTCCGAGGCCTTTTCCAACGGCTCCAAAGCCCTCCAACGGATACTTGAAGGTTCCTAGCCTATAAATAAAGGCCTAGGAAGCCCCGGAACTCAATACAAGCCACCGGACACATTTTTACATCTTTGGCGAAGCTCCGGCGGATTGTTCCAAGGAATCCTCAAGTGCTCCAACCATCTTCCAATCCAAGGAGCACCTCAAGAAGCTTGGGAGAGCACGCAACATCAACTCCAATCAACCATTGGCGCCCAAGTCTTCCTCAATTACGGGTTTTATTGTTTTATTTATTTTGAGCTTAAAATTGGGTTTGTGCCTACAAACCCCAACCCTTTTCTCAACCTCCCTTTCTTTTGGGTTTCACACCACCACTAAGGTGTGAAGAGGTTGTCAAGCCTTACCTTGTAAAAGGGCTTGAGATCGGTGAGCTAGCCTTCACCCGTAAAAAGGCTAGTGGGTTATTGCTAAACCATTAAAAGCAATTGGGTTCTTGCTAAACCAATAAAAGCAAGCTGTAATAGGTCCTAGTGCTACCTCAAAGCCTAGTGGGTTTCTTGCTATAACCATTGAAAAGCAAGCGGTAGAATCTCTCAACGGTTGAGTTGGGAGCGGAGACGTAGGCCGGGTTTTGGCCGAACTCCGTTATCAATTTTGTGTGTCTTGCCTTCTTTATTTCCGCTGCATTTCTACTTTGATTTTTAATTTGTTAATCATTTTTTAAAAGGCAATTCACCCCCCCTCTTGCCATCATCCCTTGCTTTTTCCGACCCAACATTTGGTATCAGAGGACGTATTTGAATAATTCCTTAACCGGTTTCAAATTAAAGATCCTTTTTTTTATGGCTTCTACCGCTTCTTCCTCTCACGCCCCCGAAGGTTTTTCTTTGGATCGTGCTCCATTTTTTGATGGAACCGACTATTCTTTTTGGAAAACCCGCATGACTACATTTCTTAAAAGCATTGGTTTTTCTATTTTTAAAATTGTCATGCATGGTTATACTCTCTCTAGTCTAGATGAATCTCAATGGACCCCCGTTGACATTGCAAATTTCGAGCTTGATGGCAAAGCCATGAATGCTCTACATTGTGGGTTAGATCGTAATGTTTTTGATCATATTTCTTCTTGCACTACCTCTTATGCTATTTGGAAATTGTTAGAACTAACCTATGAAGGTACTAGCGAGGCTCCAAAGCAAGAATCCGATCAAAAGAGAGAACTCGTCAAAAAGCAAGAACCCGACGAAAAGTTCAAGCCCGTTTGCCCACTTCACAAGAAAAGGGACAAGAAAAAGAAGGGAAAGAAGAAGGCTTCAAAGGCAACATGGAGTGATAGCTCCACCTCTTCATTCTCCTCCTTTTCCTCGAGCGACCAAGGTAATAATTGCCTAATGGAAAAACATGAGGTATCTTCCTCCTCTTCCTCCTCTTCCTCTTCTAGTTCTTCTAATTCATTTAATCATCTTTCTTATGAAGAACTCCAACATGCTAGAGACCAACTTGAAAATGGTTTTCATGAAATTTCTTCAAAATTTGTCGCTTTAAAAAAGAATTTCAAAAAACTTTCCTCCGAAAAAGACCAACTTCTCAAAGAGAAGGAGGAACTGTCCCTCAAAATCCAAAATTTCCCAAATGTTGATTCCATGGAATCAACCATCAAGGATCTAAGAGAATCCCTAGCCAAGTTCACCCAAGGTGAACAAAATTTGAACAATCTCCTAGGTTCCCAACGAATTTCTAGGACCACTCAAGGACTTGGCTACACCAACCAAGCCTCCTCCTCTCATGCACCCACTGTTTTTGTAAGGGGGAGCTCCGAATTTAAATTTTGTAATTATTGTAAAAAACCCGGGCACCTTATTTATGAATGTAATTGTAAAAATGCCCGGTACGGCCAACCCAAGTCTTTTTTCTTTTCCGATGAATTCTATAGGAGAAGACCCGCCATGAAACAAATTTGGATTGAAAAATACCTTTTGGCAAGTCTCTCCGGGCCTAAATTTGTTTCGGTTTCAAAAACCACTCCCCAGTGATTCTTTGTTTTTATTTAGGGGGAGTTAGGATTGATTAAGCTTTTCATTTTCAAATTTTATTCAAACTTTCAATTTCAACTCTTGGTTTCAAATTTCAAAATTCAATTGGTTTTTTATTCAAAACTTTCAATTCAAACTGTTATTCAATTTTTGATTCAATTTTCAAAAATTCCAATTGATTTAAAAATCTAGATTTTCAATTGATTTTTCAAATCTCAAATCTTGTTTTTCAAATCTCTCTTTTCCCTCAATCAAGTTTTATGCCCCACTCTATTTTGATAATCACAAAGGGGGAGAATTTATTGATTGATTGGGGGAGAAACTTTTTTGATCATGCTTTGCTTTACATTTCATTTTATTTAAGCATTCCTTTCAATTCATGTTTTTACTTTAATTGTTTAAGTGATTGTGATCATCAAAATAGGGGGAGATTGTTGTACATCTCGAACCTCTCGTTGTTTGATTTTCATGATCACAATCACTTTCATTTTTATCTAACATTGTGTTTTAAGTGTTTGTGTTGATAGGCATTTGATTGCCAAGAAGTTGACCAAGGAAGAGGCAGAAATGGACTGAAATTCAGTCCACCGGCCGACCGGTGGCTTCACCACCGGCCAGCCGGTGGCACCCAGACTCAAGGGGTAGCTACTGCCTCCCCACCGGTCGACCGGTGGCTCTGCCACCGGTCGACCTGTGGCACCCAGCTCAAATAGTGTTTGCTACTGTCTTGCCACCGGCCAGCCGGTGGCTATGCACCGGTCGACCGGTAGAGCCTGGATCAATACTCTTCCTCTCTACCAAGGCACCGACCAGCCGGTGGAGATGTACCGGTCAACCGGTGGTGCCTGGAAAAGAAGACTCAGCCACTGTCAAGGCACCGGCCAGCCGGTGGCCCTGCACCGGCCAGCCGGTAGCACTGGTAAAACTAGCCGTTGGCTTTGACCAGTCAACTCCAAAAGCCTCCCAACGGCTCCGAGGCCTTTTCCAACGGCTCCAAAGCCCTCCAACGGATACTTGAAGGTTCCTAGCCTATAAATAAAGTCCTAGGAAGCCCCGGAACTCAATACAAGCCACCGGACACATTTTTACATCTTTGGCGAAGCTCCGGCGGATTGTTCCAAGGAATCCTCAAGTGCTCCAACCATCTTCCAATCCAAGGAGCACCTCAAGAAGCTTGGGAGAGCACGCAACATCAACTCCAATCAACCATTGGCGCCCAAGTCTTCCTCAATTACGGGTTTTATTGTTTTATTTATTTTGAGCTTAAAATTGGGTTTGTGCCTACAAACCCCAACCCTTTTCTCAACCTCCCTTTCTTTTGGGTTTCACACCACCACTAAGGTGTGAAGAGGTTGTCAAGCCTTACCTTGTAAAAGGGCTTGAGATCGGTGAGCTAGCCTTCACCCGTAAAAAGGCTAGTGGGTTATTGCTAAACCATTAAAAGCAATTGGGTTCTTGCTAAACCAATAAAAGCAAGTTGTAATAGGTCCTAGTGCTACCTCAAAGCCTAGTGGGTTTCTTGCTATAACCATTGAAAAGCAAGCGGTAGAATCTCTCAACGGTTGAGTTGGGAGCGGAGACGTAGGCCGGGTTTTGGCCGAACTCCGTTATCAATTTTGTGTGTCTTGCCTTCTTTATTTCCGCTGCATTTCTACTTTGATTTTTAATTTGTTAATCATTTTTTAAAAGGCAATTCACCCCCCCTCTTGCCATCATCCCTTGCTTTTTCCGACCCAACACTTAGGTCTTTCAACTAATTTCCAGACTTTTTTTATTTCAAATTGATTTAATTCTTCTTCCATAGACATTACCCAAAATTCATCATTGATATAATCATTGATATTTTTGGTTCTGAATGTGAAAGAAACGCTTGATGTTCATCTTGATTTCTTAGAGAAGCTCTAGTTTGTGTTCCTCTATCCAAATATCCTACAATAGCATCTAAAGGATGGTTCTTTAGAATCCTAGTTGGTCTAGTCAAGGTAGGACTAGAGAATTCAGGTTCTTCTGTAGGTTCGGTTCCAACAGAATCTGGTTCTGGAAAGTTTCCAGAATTACTTTTTTTTACAGTAGGTTCACTACATTTATCATTATGGTCCCGAATAGACAGGTCATCTTCAAGATTTTCAGGAGAAGACATAGGTTCATGCGGATTAGTTTCATCAAATTTTATATGTACTGATTCTTCCACACATTTGGTTATTTTGTTAAAGAGTCTATAGGATTTACTATTTATAGGGTAACCTAGGAAGATTCACTCATCACTTTTAGAATAAAATTTTTCAATATTATGTTTAGTATTGAGAATAAAGACTTTTCAACCAAAAACACTAAAGTAACTAACTTTAGGCTTCCTATTATTCCACATTTCAAAGGGGTATTTTTATGAACAGGTCTAATCAAGACTCTATTTATAATATAGCAAGCTGTATTTATATCTTCTTCCAAGAAGTAAATAGGTAAGTTATACTCATTGCACATAGTTCTTGTAATTTCTTGAAGGGTTCTATTCCTTCTTTCTACTACACCATTTTGTTGAGGTGTTCTGGTGGCAGAGAAATTGTGACTATAGCCATTATGTGAGCAATCAGTTTCAAACTCATGATTTTAAAACTCACGACCATGGTCACTTCTCAGGGTCTTAATCTTAAGTACACTTAGGTTTTCTACAGACTTGGAGTATTTATTGAAATACGAATAAGCTTCACTTTTGTGAGAAAGAAAGTATACCCAAGTGTATATAGAAAAGTCATCTAATAGATCATAGACATAGTGCTTCCCATTTAAACGAGAAATTCTAGATGGTCCAAAGAAATCCATGTAAACTAACTCTAGAGTTTGAGAATTTGAAACTTCTTTATTTAATTTGAACGAAACATTATGTTTCTTTCCCTTTTGACAGGGATTACAAACTTTGTCTGTTGGGAATTTTAGTTTGGGTAGGTCTCTAACTATTTTTTTTATTTAGTTTACTAAGTGAATGAACATTGAAGTGTCATAATCTTCTGTTCCATAGCCAAGATTCTTTATAAAAGGCATTTAAACAAGTAACCTTTTGTTTGGATAAAGAATTCAAATCTACAGCATATAAATTTCTATTTCTTAAAGTAGTAAATACCAAAATATTTTTAGAATCAAATAAATTGCAAGCATAATTTTCAAATTTAACATTGAAACCATCATCACACAACTGAGAAATTCTTAACAGGTTGTATTTTAGTCCATCAAAAAATAATACTTTCGAAATTAAAATTGAATCATTGTTACCAATATAGCCTAATCCGATGATCTTTCCTTTTGAATTATCACCAAAGGTGGCATGTCCTCCATCAAATTTGATTAAACTTTTAAAACATGAGTAGTATCCAGTCATATGCCATGAAAATACACTATCCATGTACCATATCTTCTTACATGAACTCTTCAATCATCTCCTACAAAACAAGTTTAAACAAAAAATGATTTTGGTACCCATATTTTCTTGGGTCCAGATAGGTTAGCAAGTAAAAATTTAGGCACCCATATTTGTCTAACATGTTTCCTATAGTTAATAGGTTCAAATTTTTTTGAATAATGTATTCTCTTTGGTTTAGTTGAATATGAATATATAGATGAATCTACATTATTTCTAGAACTGGAACTAGCAGCAAACTGTCCAGTTTTTGGAATGAATTTATTCTTAACAAACTATCTCTATCCAGGTAGTTATCCTAAACCAGTAGTATACTTTGGTGAAACTTGTTTTCCAAGCATTTCAGTTAGAGTATTCTTTCCATTTGTGAACTTCTCTAAGTATTTTCTAAGTTTCTTATTGGACAATTTAAGTTCAGTATTCTTCTTTAACAGTTGTTCAATATTTTCCTTTTCTATATTAAGATCAGATTTAATAGTAATAGTCATGGTATGTTATTTCTTTAATGATTTGTACTTATCTGTCAGATCATTAAAAATATCTTCTAACTTATTACTATATTCAAATAATTTAGCTTTAGTCATATTATCATCATTATTTGAATCACATTCATTCCCAAAATAATAATCATTCAGCATAGGGTAAATAGTTACCTCAGATGTTTCAGTCATGAAACACATGCTGGTATGATTCTTTTCATAATTAGAAGCCTCAGACTCACTTGTGATTTCTTCTGAAGCACTCCATGTTGCCTTCGTATCTTTCTTATATTTTTTGTACTTATAATCATATTTCTTCTTAAATTAAATTTTGGACAGTCAGCCTTAACATGTCCTTTCCTTTTACATTCATAACAGACTATCTCATCATCTTTATCAGCTTTCTTCCAATATTTCTTCAAATTAACTCGTTGGTCATACATACCCTTATAATTTGATTTTATAAAAATTTTCTTCTTCCTATATAATTTCTTGAATCTCCTGGATATATAATCCATCTCTTCATCACTATCTGAATATGAACCTTCACTTGATGAGATTTGGATAGGTTTGTGAACTTTCTCCTTGTCCTTAGTCTTTGAGGTAGTAGACTTAAATACCACTGACTTCTTCTTATGTTCATTATATTCCTCTTTGTTTACCTTAAACTCTTCATCATACATCATCAACTTACCAATCAGGTCTTTAACAGGTAGTGAACTTATATCACACAATTCTATTATTGAAACTGATGTGCCTCTCCAACTTTATGGCAGACATCTGAGTATTCTCATGATTTTCTCCTTTGCTGGAATAACTTTTCCCAACGAGCTCATAATGTTATCAATTTCATTGAACCTAAGATAAATTTCCTAAATAGGTTCATCAGACCTCATTTTAAAATTATCTTATTTAATAGTGTAAGTTTTTAATCTCATCACTTTCACATTAGTTGTTAGTTCATGAGAAATAGATATTGTATCTCAGATGTCATGTGTTGTTTTACAACTAGAAATTATGTTAAACTCTTCATCTCATAGAGAGAAATAAAGAGAATTCATTACTTTACAATTATTGTTGTAACCATATTTTTTAGAATCATCCCATGTAGTTCTAGTAGTCTTTGGAATCTCATTCCCAGACTCTATAGCAATCCAAATGTCAAATCCCATACTTTCTAAGTGAATTTTCATTTTGATTTTCCATTGGGAATAATTAACACCATTAAAGAAAGGTGTCTTGTTGGTAGCTACACCTTCTAATCTGTTATCCATAATTATATTTTAGAAAATTTATTTAAGGAGAAAAAATTTATAAATAATAGAAATTTAAGATCTTTAAGATACAACTAGAATCACAGTTGGAAAACATAGTATTTTGAAAATTTTTATCCACATTCCTCTGATACCAAATTTTGTATATAGAGGATACTCAATAGAGGGTTTAATTGAGTTCCTATAAAAAATTTTTGTTTAAAAAATTATATTGAAATCCCCTAATTCATAAAACAAGTTAAACTTTAGTGAATTTATAAAGATTCTAAGTATTAAACTCAAAGATTGATTATTTCTTAGTTAAATCAATCTTAAGATTAAGTTAGCTTTAGAAAATAACTTATTATATAGAAATAATTAGAAAGTCTTGCTAGTTCAACTATTAGAGTTACTTTAAAATAGTTTTAAATTTAAAAGAATTTAGCAACGGAATATTGAAAATAGTTTAAACTAAAATAAGATTCACAATAGTTTTAACCAAGAGGTTCAGTATCAAGCTGAGACTTAGTCCCCTCAAACAGTTTATATAAATCTTTTATCCACACCCTGTATTGGGGTAAACAATAGTACTGGGACTGTCCAGGTATTAAGACCTCTACCACAGTTCTACGTGGGAAAAACTATAACAATAACACACAGGCTATCCAGGTCACACATGACCTCTACCACAATTCACAGTGGGATACAACAAGGTTTATAATGTTTGAGTGAGGATTTTAGATATCCTCCAATTATTCTTAGGAGATGATGTGTGTTTAAGATAAACAGAAACACACACACTGATCTAAATATAAATAAACAAATCACAATAGAGACAATAAGATTGAGATGAGATTGGAAAGCACTATGTGATGGAAATGCAGCTCTGGACTCCTTTTGGATTGAGCATATGTTTTTTTAGTCCTTCTATGGAATTTGTCTGGAAAACAGAGTCTCGTGGTTCTGTTTATTGACTTCCAGGTATGACTATTTTGCTTGAGATTTCAGTAGTCTTTGTAGCACAACAATGTCCTTCAACTTCAAGTAATGTTCTTATTTGAATATCTCGTATATCTATTCCTTTTTCTCCAAAATATGTCTCTTTTTTCATCCTCTATATCACCCATTTTATTCACATCTTTGATCTTACATTTATATTTAATGCGGTGGTTCGACATAAGGCAAGATTACATCAGGTACAAGGTATGGTTACCTGACATCCAACAAACATCATTAATTAATTTCTACATAAGGCATGATTACTTATGCAGGTATGAGGTATGGTTTCCAAACATCCAACAAACATCATTAATTAATATCAATTGCATTAAAATCACCAAATATGACTTTTTCTAATAAACAAACAGAGATAGAGTTTAGTGAAATAGTGACTAGTTTCCACCGGTAGCTCTTTGTATCAGTGAACTTGTAGCAGTGTACTTGTAACGGTAGGTGTTGCATTGGTATCAGTTAATCTCTATAATATGTTCTTTATGTATCAGTAACTTTGTGTAGAAGTAGCTCGCTTGTATTGATAGCTGCTTGTGTAGTGGTAGCTCCTTATATCGGCAACTGCTTGTGTAGCGGTAGCTTTGCATCAGTAGCTGTCTGTCTGTAGACTATGTATCAGAGACTTTTTGTATAGTAGAAGACTTGGTATATCAGTGACCTTTGTTTATTGGTAGCTCTATCTATATCAGTGGCCCTAAAATTCGAATGCTTATAAAGTATCTGTTCTATGCATTTCATTTCCAGATTGAGTTAGTATTAATATTAACCATTGTTAAACATTTATTATCATAAATAAACATTGAGTAACATATTCCAATGATATGATATGATCATTTTGATATTCATATCAACTTATTAGCATGATGTCATAATTTTAAAGTATAATTAATATATAGATAGACATTATTTGGGATTATCAAAGCATATCTAAATATAATTGAGATTATCAAAACAGGTGAGTCCAACATTTTTATTTTCCCACCAATTGTGTTCTTAGAGATCACTATACAACTTAATATCTCATGCGTGGAAAGAGTATGTCATGCAATGAGAACCATTCGGTAGTGCCTTCTTTATATCTATATCTAATGGAATGAAAAGTTTTTTCAAAAAACTCACAACTCTTTTATCATTAGTTCTAAACTCTAATGTTTTTCTTTTTCTTATAGCATTAACCGTATCTAGTTTCTCCAAATCAGTCATTTTATATTTTTTAATATTATCTATAACGGATGGTTAATAAATAATTAATGAAAGGTAGGATAGTGTTTATTTGTTTATGACTATCATTTTTCTCATTATAATTTCCATGAAGATTGTACCCTTCATAATTATCATCATTTGTATGGATGAAGGATCTTTTCTACTCAGTAAATCTTTAACTATATTCAACTTCTCAGGATTTTAGTGGATTGAGAATTCATAATAATTTATTTCCTATCTCCATGTTAATTGTATAATATTGTGATCATTATTTAAGAATATATATATTAGTCTCTTATACTCTGTATATATATATATCAAACATTTCTCCATTGATACAATTAATCTATATCTTCCTTGAAAAGATTATCACAACCAACTCTAGTTTATACATCAAATAGTTTTTATTATACAACATCAACTATCTTGTGGTATAGGCTATCACATTATTTGTCTACATATGTAAATATAAAAAACCCATATTTTAAGAATCACTAGTAATAAACAATCCTTCCCCACTTATAGGAAGTGTGAATCCAGGTGTATTAGTTGGTATCTTATTTATCTCAACGAGTCTCTCTTCACATTAAACTTTTCATAAATACTTCACCCCATATCAAATTAACTTTTATATAATGTTTTAAAATATATATAATTTTCTTAGAATTATATAATAAGAACTAGTTAATCCAATGAAACTATTTATCTGCATAATATATATTGGTCTAGGCCATTCATCAATCCCTTCAGTCTTCCAATAGTCCACTGACAACCCTTTACTTCTGACAGTATTTCCCTATAATGATACTTACTCTGTCTAGAAATAACATTTACTATATATTTCATATAAATTATCCTTCTTATAAAAATTAAACATAGTATTCAAATTATTCACATGTTCACACTTTATTTTGGAGTATATAATAATATCATTTATAAATAATAACATAAATTTGATAAGGTAATATTTAAATTCTATATTCAATAAGTGTATAAAGACTTATATATTATTTGTGAGGCCAACTGGAATGAATATGAACTTGTAGTTCCCATAACTCATTTGGACGGAATTATTATATATATCTTCCTTCACCTTTAACTAATTAAATCCTGATATAAGGTCTACTTTAGAAAAGTATTTATCAATGTATAACTAATTAATCATTTCATCAATAAATGTCATGGAATAAATTTTCTCTATCACGAACTTATTGTGTTTATAATAATTAATACATAGATGAATTGAAATATATTTTTTCTTTGAAAAGAGAATAGAGGAACACCCTTGTAATGAACTAGGGTGAATGAAACCCTTGACCATATTCTATTGTGGTTTCTTCTTTAGTTATTATATTTCAATATGGAAATTTTATATAATGTCTTGAATATTAGTAGAGATCATAGTGTAAATTCCATCTATATCTCAACCTCTCAATCAAAGTGAATACTTGGTAAATCTCCAAGGATTACATCCACAAATCCCCCTATAATAGGCATGTCCTAATGTGTTTCTTTCTCCTTTATTTCAATCATTAAAACTAGATTTTTCTTATCATAATGAAACAATATCAATTATTATGAAAAAAAATTAAAATGAGGTTCATCCTCCTCCATGAAATTGTATAAAATCAGAGGGTAATTTGGGATATGGATAGTCATTTCCTATGCCTAGAATTTGATATATTCTATAGCCAGAGAAAAAATTTCTATTCTCAATAAGGTATAAAATCCCACTAAAGATATATGGAAAGGATCATTGAGAGATTAATCCCAAATATATTATATAAAGAAGAGTTATTTACTTGAGTTTAAATAATTTCTTCAATATCAGTTTTCAAAGATAACATAACATCCAAGTTTTGAGGTGGTATTTGAATAGTGTTACTAAAAATTCATGATATGAAATATTGTCTAGAACTACAACAATATAGGAAATTTAATGATCAAGAATGGATAATTATCACACCTTTTACTATTTTATTCTTGTTATAATCATTTAATATATCTAAGATAAACATATGGATGAGAATACATTGATTAATATGTTTGAAAATGATAAACTATAAACTTATGAGTAACTCATAAAAGTTGTATAAAACCTAAAATATGAATATAAAAGTCTAATTTTATGTTATCTATATAAATTTTAAGATTATGTTCCCTAACCTAATTGAGTTCCAAATATATGTTCAGATAATTCATAGTGGTTTGTAATGAACCTATGAATTTTATAAAGCATATCCCCCAAAAGTTTCAAACCATGTTTATAGTTGGGAATTTTTTCTGTGCACCATGTGATGATAAAGTTAATATCCAGTGCACCCTTTAGTAGATATTACTCATTAGTACATCTATGCTAGATAATATATCTACTTGTAGTATTCAAACATGGAAGTCATTGTTTGGAAAACCAGATACCCAATAATTTACCAATGTTTCTGGATCTTATCCTATTATTAATCATAATAATAACCATTATACTAAATAAAACTAATAATAATAGTTGAATATAACTATACAATGATATAATACCATATGAAGAAAACTAAATCTTAAACACACTTTATTTTATAAATTCTCACAAATATTTCCAACAAGTACAAACCAAGGAGCATGATTTCTACTGTCTTTATAATATTAGGAAAATAAATACATCATCTTAAATGTAAAAACAAAATTATTTTTTAAAACTCCCCATAGTACCGATAACTCTCAAAGTACTTATAAATCTAAATACGATATGTCTAGGAAAAAACATAATAAAAAGTGTGTGCTGGAATGTGTAATATGGAAATATACAAGGAAATAAATAAGAACTTGATATTCTAGAGGAATAACATGATATCATAAATAGAATGATCATACGAATGGAAACTTGGAATAAAGAAATGAAATTATAAGATCAAATAATCATGGAATATGTGGAAGCAATATAAGACATGACATCATAATCATAAATTAAGTGTCACCACTAAGACCCTAAACATAAATTGGAAAAATTCCTAAGGTGGATTAGGTTCACTACCTAATACCTTATATATAATTTCATGAAATATAAAGAACCAAATTATGACTTAGAGGGATATATAACTATAGTCACACTCAAAAAATAATGAAAATAAAACATTTGTGTTTAACAATAGAAAAATAATCCATACATAAATCATAATCTTGATCAAGACCAAGATAAGGAAGTGGGTTTCATAATTATGATTCAAGGAATAACCAAAGGATAAATCATAAGGATTCCCAAAATGAATAAGGAATTGAATCATTTTTAAAGTTTATAATTGAAAAATGGACATTTTTATGGAAAATAGTCATAATATAGAAAATTCCTGAGAATGATCTAGGATAAGAATGAATAAAGATGAACCACTTGGGTGATGCTTTGTGATACATTACATGATCACTTTAAAGAAGGAAAAATGTTATTATTTTACATAAAAATAAAATTTAACCAAGTGGGTTATAAATAAAATAATAATGTTTTTTTGAATTTATTCATGTATTAAAAACATTTTATGTGTGTGATTGTTTACAAGGGACAAAAAATAATAATGTTCCTTTAAATCTGGTCTACTTTAAAGGTGAAATTTAAAAAGAGAACTAAAAACATGTACAACCACAAAAATGAAAAGTATATTTCACTAATATTATATTTAAGGGAATGGTATATTAAAATAGAATAATTTCATGGGATAAAATAGAGAAATAAGAGAACATGTAAAAGAAAAGTAATGAGGGAGGTATAGAAGATCTAATCTTTCATCTCTGAAATCTCTCCGCACTTGCACTTACCTTTCTGAATAATTAAATTAATTTCATTAAATACACACCCAATATCATTATTCATATATATTTAATTTTCTAATGATTATTTTTTTAAGACCTAAACCAATGTGGCTCAAGCCATAACTACCCCAAGACCACCCCCATAGGCCAGGGGCTGGTGACTCGTATTGAATGAAATAACTAGTATGGGGGGACTTTTATAAATTTACATATAAACCCAGAACTAACCATCTCCATAAAAATTTGAAGAGGAAAAATGATGAAATATTTATATTATAAACCAACCTGGTCAAAACTTTTGGGAGAATAAGAGTATGACAGTGTAAACTCAAAAGTAAAAGGGAAAAATAAACTTCCAACTAGAAAGGTGTCCTAACCTGAAAAATTTGCAAAAATAAATGTTGAGAGAGGCCATATTTGAGTATCCATGATCTTGACACTATATTCATAGAAAATTCACTAGGGTAAGCCTATTCTCCCCTATAATTGCAGCATAGCTATTTGTTACCTATATAAGACATGACACATGTGGGAAAATACCATGCAGGAGTGAGTATATACATACCTAGTAGAACACCCCAAAAACTAAAGAGGGCAGTAAGATACATAATTGGAACAAAAATCTCAACCTATAGAAAGAGATAGACGAAATAAAATAACATGGATATATATATATATATACTGAAAAAATAATCCAAAATGACTGGGAAATAGAATATCCATCCTGTTGCCTAGCCCTGGAAAAAGTTCCAATAGTTCTAATGGTCTATCATTGATGCCAAGAATATCGTGTGCATTTACATAGGAGTAACCATGTGGATGAACCACACCTCACCACTATTATACATAGTGAATGATGAATTATCTTTGAGCAGATGACCCACCCCCTAGTTCATAATTGTGGTGACACTCATTGTACAAAGAACCCTCACTATATCTGATAGGGGATACCACTCAGTAGAGAGAGGACCCACACTTAATTCGATAGGGGAACCACTTAGTAGATAGAGGACCCTCACCCTAATTCCATATGGTGTACCACTCAGTATATAGAGGGCCTAAACCATAATTCCATAGTGGGTACCACTCTATAGATAGAGGACCCACACTATAATTCCATAGGGGCTCCAGTCAGTAGATAGAGGACTTCCAAATTAATTATATAGAGTGGTACCACTCATTAGATAAAGGACCCAAAACATAATTCCATAAAGTGTGTCACTTCGTAGATAGAGTATCCATGCCCTATTTCTATAGAGGTACCACTCAAGAGATAGAGGACTTGTTCCCCAATTCTATTGGGGTTACCACGTAGTAGATAGAGGACCCGCACCCTAATTCCATAGCGGGAACCACTCTCATGACCTTGCCCGATCACTACCATTGTCAAGCATTTCCAAAAAAAATTCACAATTGGAACACCTCACATCATATCTCAAAATCCACTATGAATGATACCAACACATTCTATGTAGAAAAATAGATATGATAGGCTACTCATGGGACAAAATTCAAGTCCAAATGAATGAGATATGATATGTAGAAGTTTCCTAAAAAATTAAACAGGGGTATATGATGTCTAAGGGGACCCACATGAGGTGTGGTCCCACTCTACTACCTGGTCGTGACCCTACCAGTACATGAATAACTCACCAAGTAGCACTAAACAATGTGCCTCAACCACTCAGGGTCCTGCCCGTGCTCCTGGTTGTGTTTGTGTGCTACTACACATGCCCATGTACTCCAATACAAATATACTCCACATAATTTTCTGCACATTTTCATCAGTCCAAGCCTATATACACTAGTCATATGATGATATAGAACATGTTCTTTTACATTCTCATGTCCATGTACTCACGAAGTACACAAAGGGTCACCAGCATCGGGTTTCATGTCGTATAAGTGTCCTATACGATGTGTGATATTTAACTCACTTGAACCCCTAAACACCACAACCAGGGGATATAAACCATGTGTTCTTTCGACTACATTGCGTGTAGAATGGTTTTTCATAGAAATTATTGATCTTATTATATGTTATAAATCCATTCCCAGTACATCGAATCTTGTATCCAGGATATACGAAATCAAAGTGGAAGCCGTCAATAATCATTTCCTGTTATACGATGGTTGGAAATCATATCTCAAATGGTTCATGAAATTCTTAAACACGCCTCAAATGCTTCTTGTGCTTCTCCAAATCCAATATTAGATCTTGGATTCATGAATAAATAATCTGAAACCCAAAAATCCTATGAATCTATCAATGATTCATCAAATCATTTGTCACACATGATTTTGTTGTGAATATGAGAATCCGATCAGGATCAGTCACACCCGACAATGTTGAACCAAGACCCCATAGGCTAATAATTGAAGCAAAAAAAGAAGGTATGGGTAAAGGCCCAAGAAAATTATTTGAACCAATCATTTTTCATTATTTCATCTCTAATTAATTTAAATTCAGATGACCAAGGTGAGAAAACTTATTTACCATTTTAAAACCTGTTCACGGGTTCATGTAAAGGCTCAATTTGAACATAGATCAATGAAACAGTATAATCATCCACAATTTTTTATTCGAGAGTGGATGAATCCAAAAATTTAAGAGTTATATTTCAATTTGGTTCATTTTTCAATGAACAACATACTCTATAATGAATTAGTGAATTCGTTACCTTCACTACACCTCAATTCTCTAGCATCAAGAGTTTCATCATCGTCTGAATCAAATTCCCCAATAGAGAAGGACGAAAAATACTCTCAAATATCATAGTGTTATGTGGATAACCCTAGATATCCACCATAATATGTATTAAATATAATGAATTAACTTTTTTATGGGTTTATTTTAAAAAAATAATTTAATTATTTATTAAAATAAACATAACTACCAATAACCGTTTTATCTGAACTCCCCACACTGACCCATTTTAGGTTGTGCCCTGGGTAAAAATCACAATTCAGATTAATAAATGGTATAATATTTTCAATATGAGACAAAATTTAATATTTATCCCATTTTCTTTAAGAAATCATACATGTATAGTAAAAAAAATTTAATATTTTTTATAATTTTTTTGGCACACCGGGCCTCAAAATCAAACACCATCTCAGCACCTGGCTCAAAAAATATTTATAGATATATTATCAATTTTTAAAATTGTTAAAAGGTCTCTACATTATTTCCCCCTTCAATATTTTTTTCCTTAAAAAGAAAAAACTAAACAAAAAGGTTAGTGTATTGTGTCGGCATCTAGATCTCATACTCCCATGAACTCTCCCACAAGCTCATGTGATGCCATAGGTCTTCAAAATGTGACACATTTATAGTATAATGCAATATATTATTTTATGAAATCTATACCAATGTAATGATATCCCCCTGGTTCTGTATGAATTATAACATGCATTCCCTCAACATATCCTCCAGCACCAGGATAGTGTACTCGGTATGCCCATTTATTTGGGGGTGGAAGACTGCACTCATCCTCATCTGGGTCCATAATTCCTCCTACATGACTCTAAAAACCCATGATATTAACAAAAAATCCTAACCTAAGACAATAGTAATGGGAATCCCCTGATGGAAAATGATCTCCCATACGTACAACTGCCACGAACACTCCACCTAAATTTACTCCCTTATAGCAAGGAAGTGTGCAAACTTCGTGAGTCATTAAACTATCACTGTGATGAATTCCTAGAACCTCTCTATATATGGAATCCTTATCACACATTCTATAGATATTCCATCCCATTTCCACTCTTGGATATCAATGGTATGAAACAATTATTCCAGAACCTGGTGCTCAGCTTTCACCTACTCATAGGTGATGCACCAAGAGATTAACTTAGTCATGCACTATCACATCCATACACAACAAAACTACTGATTAATGTCTCTATACATATTTCCCAAAATGTTATGTATAATAGAAGGATATTTTTAGGAATCTCTAGTCACCTCCTCCCATATCGTGAATGGGACCACCATCCATCCCTGGAAAAGGATGGCGTGATTCACTCCAAAAAAATCCATCTAGTTAATATCTTGAGTATATCTATTCATGAAAGACCTCATAGTCAATGTCTCCCAACCAGTACTCTCTCACATGATGGAGGACTAGAGTAGTCGACATCATAGACTGAATAAAAAAACAACCCTCTTTCACAAACAGGGATAGCTGCAAGGAGGAAAACTATCCTATAGCCTCCTGTATGAAAGGAGCCTAGGAATTCATGCTATGGACATCTACCAACACTATTCCATTCCTCAGAGTATAGACTATCTGAATTTCATATTCTTGCAGGTACTCAAACTTTAACCTATGTCCTTTGTTCAATTCTCTCTATGTGAAGACATAACTGAGACTCTGATGGTCTGAGTAAAAAATAAAGTGCTCCCCCAGAAGATAGTTCCTCCACATCCTTATAGTGAAGACTACAACTATCAGCACTAGGTAATGAGTCACATAGTTCTTCTCATGATGTATCATATTAATCGATCCATATATGATAAATACTTGTCTCTGCATCAACATGGTGTTGATCCCGGATCTAGAAGAATTTCAATATACTATATACTCCACAACATCCTCCAGTAGAATCAAAATATGATCACTCATCAGCCTCAGAATGAACTCCTTAAAGGCCCTCTCACATAGCTTAATAAAGGTAAACATCTTCTATTTCCCAATCAAGTTGGTCAAATGTGGTTCAATCCTAGATAATTTTACCACATACCTCTTATAGCACCCCTCCATGACAAGAAAACTCCACACAACTGACATTCTCTTTTGTGGATCCCAAGAAAGCACTTCATCAACCTTTACTAGGTCCATTGCTAATTCATCATTAGAAATTACATTCAAAATAAAGTGAACCTCATGGATCTAGAATTGGCAATTTGAGAGATTACCATAAAGCTGGTGCTCCTAAAAAGAATTTAGGACAATCCTAAAGTGCTCTTCATGCTTCTCCTCCAACACAGAGAATATGAGTTTGTTATCCATGAATACAATCATAAATCTATCTATTTATGGTAAAATTTTTGGGTTCATCAAAGCCATAAACATATAAGGTAATTCCTCACTCTGAAAGGAATCACCATAAACTTACAGTTTCCATGACGACATCAGAATCTCATCTTCTATATAGAATCCTTGAGAAACCTCAATTGGTGATAGCTAGGCCAGATTTTGATCTTCAAGAACAATTTGACACCTTACAACTAATAAAAGAGGTAGAAAATCTTTGTAAAGGGGTACTTTTATTTTATTTTGGTCTATTTTAGGTGATGATAATCCACATAAATTCTTAATATCCTCTCTTCCTTCTTCACAAAAAACATCAAAGCTGCCTAGGGGGACATGCTGGGTATGATAAAACCGTTCCCAAGATGGTCCTCCAACTAAAAATGTATCTCTAAGAGATTATTAGGGGAAATTTGATATACCATAGAAGATATCAAAGTGGTCCTATAATGAATGTCAATGGAAAAATCCATCTCAACCCTTAGAGTTAGTCCCAGAATTTCCTCAAGGAATATATAGATAAAATCCTTGATGACTAAAGAATCGAGATGCCTGAAGAGACTATTTAACCAAGGGACACACTCACCAATTTATTTTTAATGGATATTTTATCTATCTTCAATAACCATCTCATCATGCCATGATATCTCTCTCTCACATAAATACGAATCTCATCCCATTAGTGTTAAGGCGTATGACATGTCTATGCTGACGGTCAATCTGGGAACAGACCATGGAAAACCAATCCATACCCATGATGATGTCATAGGGTTCCATAATGATGTCTAAAAAGTACCATGAGAACCTCTCTCCACTAATTGATACCTCACACTTCCATAAGATAAAATATATAGAAGAATAATTCCCTGTGGGAAACTCAAAACAAAGATTCTTAGAAAAAAACTTGATGTGGAGTTATAGCTCTCACACTAGGAGTGAAGATATGAAAGAATGAATCTCACCTAGGTATAATAATACTAATGAAATAGTATAATAAACAACAATCATATCTCTAATACTCATATATATTGCTGGGTCATATGCATCCATATCTTACAACTATCTGCGGCCCCAACTGCTAGCTCCCCGAGAATGAAGTGGGATAATTTGTGGTGGTGGTTGAAGGATCTCACAGTATCTTAAACCAAACATATATCCTACTCTTATAGATCCACCTCCAATTTTTCTACATTCACCTAAATTGGGTCCATCCATTCCCTTTCCTAGTAGATTTATGATCAGACACAACCTCTATTATGGTGGTCTATCTTCTATATTCTTTTCTTGACTAGAACATATGGTTGGTAAATAATGTTTCATGTCACCTCACTCATCACATGAATAGAAAAACCCATCTCTAGGATTACATGTTCCATCATGTGGTCCCCTATACCACATGACCATGTGATTGAGTCTGGTCATGGGGTGGTCTTCTACAGGGAGATCCTACTAACTAGAATATTCTAGCCGAAATAGATGACTCCACCCTATAATACCCACTGCCAGCTCCAATTTCCTGGTGCCCCTCTGATAGGAATATCTCTATCACTATTTCCCACTCCAACACCTCATCTTAGGTGGGAAAAAAAGGTTTACACATAGGTATTGATATCTCTATGCACACCCTGAACAAAATATCATGCCCTGATGTAACCAGCTTGAATCATGTTGAGGAAGTACAACATAAGGTCTGTGAACCTCTCTGCATACTAATCCATTTTAATCCCTACCTACTATCGCTTCATAAGATCCTAAATCCAAACCAATCACAAAAAAGAAGGGTAGTACTCCACATGGAACAACTGCAAGAATTTGGTCAATGACAGTGTTGACTCATCTTGCATCTATGTAACTAGACTCCACCAGCTCCTAAATACTCCATGGAAATGGTTAGAAACCATCTGATCATTTGGTGTTTGGATAAGCCTGGTGTAAGAACCTGGATCAACCATTGGGTTACAGATCATTCCTTTTTTAGGTTTTACTTAATAAAATGGAGGAAAAAGATATCAAAGTCTGGATATAGGCATGTTACACAATATTACTGGGAGTTATGCATCGTGTAATTTAAAATACACATCATTAAATGAGGGTTTCATCCCAAATAATCATAGAACAAAAACATGTAATGACCAAGCCATGATTTATATAGACATAGATTTTAGTTTCTAGTACACGTTGTGTAATTTTCTTTTTTCCATTAAATTGGTCAGTAGCATCGTTTTTATAAAACTAACAAACACAAATCATTTTCGATGTATGAGGCACCCAAAAAATATGAACAATGGTTTGGATCCCGATTCATCACACAATCTCTAATTTGAACAACTTAAAATCCAATAGAATCCTCTCAGTGAGTTCTGGATTCCTTTTGAACCTTTATTGCTGATTTATTCTCTCATCCTAGTTATTGAGGGTTGATAATTTTTCTCATTTGTTAGATCTACTCTGATTTAATTCAATCTAAAATCCAACACTGGATGAGGAGATTCATATGAACATGAGGTTGGTGGTATCATGCCTTTAGCTAATTTTCATTTTAATTATATGTTTCGGAGTTCCACACACCCATTCTTCATTGTCACCTGAATTTAATATTGACCTATTTTTTTACCTAATGTTGAATAGGTAATTGATTAAATTATTATAAGGCATGTTTGATATTTTTATCCTTTATTGAGGGCTACACCATATGTGTGTTTTCCCTTGGTTGACCAATGTTTAGCCATTTGGACTAGGATTCCTTTGGGCATGCATTTGATTCCCTTTTTTCGTTATTTAAAATGGAATTGGTTAATTGAATGATTTTACCACATGAGATAATAAATTCTTATTCTTTTTGATAGTTTAATTTACATGTTAGGATTGTGATATGAGTTGCTCATGTGAGATTATAATTGTTAATCCCAGTAATGGTTGGATTACTTGAATGTTTTATAACATGTTTGATTCCCACATGAATTATTATTTTTTAACCATGTAATAGTGTTTGTTAAATTTTTTGTTTTTTATGATGAAATGCTTATATATTGGGTTTTCACACTGACACATGCATAAATTATAATATACATAGTTTTTACCCTAGCACATACTAAAATGATTATATACTGGGTCTTGACCCCGATAGACTAATGAAATGATTATATAGTGGGTTTTGATCTAGTTTGGTGTTATGTTATACCATGGTTATATAGTTTTGGTTAAATACACTATGAGTGATATTTGAATTCCAATTTAGGATGTCAAGACTGTACTAAATTAAAAATTCAATGATGGAATGAAATGATACATGATGTTTCCTCCAAGACAAATCACATTCTTGGATTCATTCTTCACTTATATTTTCTTAGATGGTCTCCTTATACATCTATTGAGATTAGTTTTACAACTATTTACTTTTGAGTATCTTTTATTTTACTACTTTCACTATTGTACACTATCTGTTATATATATTCACTGATTGATTGGAACATATCTTGGGTGGTTACCTTCTGGTATTTAGTCTCACATTATTTTTGGGTCATTCTTTTGGGAATGAATAGATTATGTGATTGTAGGTGTTGATCAGAAAAGGCACCCTTATACTGGTTCATGATATAATGTTTAGGATTAGGGGAGAATGGGACTGAGCTAAGGCTTGTGATGCTTCTTATATTTCTTTGTTTCTTTGGATCTTTTGGAATATATATTGTAGATTACTATTTTGTACATGTTTTGTCTTCTTTCTTAGAACAAAACATGTTGCATCCTCTTTTGTATGGAATGATGTTTGGTTACTTCTAATAACAATATTCCACTATTTACATTAGTTTTATACTATTTACTACATCTACAATTGTATTATTATTTATTCCATTGTGTTACACTCTACCAATTAGGGAATAGTTTTTCCACTATCACACCCTAGGCCCTCCGTGATAGTCAGAAGCCTCTGGAATTTGGAGAAATGTACTTAAGGCTATGTGGCCAACCATGTAAATTGAACTAATTGAGTGGCATCCATAACTAGAATATTACATGGTGGTGTCATAAAATTTATTTTCTAGTTTTTTTATTTTTTGGAGACAATAGGAAGAGATATAAATGCAATTGTATTTGTTATTAAGCTATGCTTGAGAGTAGCTACCCCACGTACAGGGAAAATTCAAATTGCCTGGAATTGAGTTGTCATTTTTGGATTTTGATCTTTTATAGTTGATTTGATTTCACCATTTGGTGAGACAATTTTATTTTTTATGTTATTTTTGATATCATTGTGGTGTTGTTTTGTAGGTTCCCAGTGGTATAAGGGTATTCCATCTCATGAATCATATAGGCACTTATTATAAATCTCATGTCACACACACTTTCTGTGCCATTTAGAGAGAATTAATGATTTTATATTGTTTTGATAAATGTTTACCTAGATATGAATGTAGTTTTGATAGTTATCATGATATATATGACTTATTTTGTGATTGATGTATAGGTATGTGTCATGGTTGAATTGGATGGAAGCCAAAAATTTGGTCCCTGAGGAGTATGGGCCCTCTTCGATTCAAATTTGGTTGACCATTCTTAGGTCATGAGGTAAACTTTTGTAGTTATGTGCTATATGTGGATGATAATATTTTATTCATGGGGTCTATGGTCCCCTAGATATTGGAATTTGGCACACTACCACTTTATATTGTTAAAACAGGGGGTTTGGGGACGTTTTCGAGTCTTACTATTTGGAAACCCAGACAACATGACATGTGGTCCTGTAAACACACATCATGTGTTCTTCTATTCAGGAATAAATAAATTTTATCATGTACACACCATGTACCCTATACACATGTTGTGTGGTAGCTGACTGTGTAATCGTCCATGTGAGAGAAAACACAGGGTGATGAGTTTTGATCAGAACACACTGTGTACCTTAAGTACACCCAGTGTATTTTTACATGGGATGACATCATGTGGCTCTGGACATGTAAAATTACATGGCCAAGAGGGAATACTTGAGTACACACCATGTGTCATATTGATACTTCATGTACCTAAGAGGATTACATGACCAAGGTAGGTGGAGTTACACGCCCATATGAATGTTTAGGGGGCCACATCGTGTTTAGGTTCTACACACCGTGTACCGAAATTTTGTGAAATTTTTAGGCTATTATTCTCCTATTTTGTTCTTGCGCTCTTTAACAATGTACATTGATGAATAAGCTTTTATTGAGGTGTATCTCCATGACTATATACAGAAATTCCACCATAATGACCTCCATTAGTACGTCATCATGGTTGAGATGAGAATACCATGGCGGTGGTAGGTCACGGGCTACCAATAGATCCTATAGTCATGCTAGCTGAGGCACCGGTGGTTGTTTCAGGCACAGGTGAAGAGGCACTATTCTATGACAACTTATCATCCTTTATGCAGACTTTCTAGGTAGCACCACAGCCTGCCACTTCTAGGGCTGAGCTGACTAGAGTATTCCAGCCACAACATTCTCCCACTTTATCACCGGATGGGGGACCATAGGCTACAAAGTCATGGATATAGAAAGTATTATCTATATTGGATCATTTATAGATACCTCCTACGAAGATGGTCAAGTTCACAACTTATATGCCATGTGATTCCACTAACAGATGGTGGGATGTGGTTACTCAGACAGGGAATCATCTGGATATGCCTTGAGAAGGCTTCCAAAGAGTCTTTTATGACTATTTCTATCCAGAGACGTTGAGGTATGACAAGGCCTCAGAGTTCATGAATCCAGAGTAGGGTTCTCTATCTGTTATGGATTAGTCATGTTGTTTAACTAAGATTTAGATCTTGTCACATGTTCTTATAAGTGCTGATATTTCACAGGATAGTCGATTCGAGGATGGTCTCAGGTATGACATCTGATCAAAGGTGACTATCTTTTTTTGGAATACACTATTGGTAATAGTGAACCAGACACTGATTATGAAGTGGAATCAGAGGGAATATTGAGGTGAGAGCCAGGGTTTTTTGACAATGAGATCTGGTACAATCTTGATAGGTATCAGAAAGCATCATCTAAAGCTTACTCTTAGTGAATCTAGTAGTTTGAAATTTTTTTCAGGTATCCAGGTGGGGTGTTAATGGTGCCTAAAAGTTGGGAATGCAAAACCTTATAGCCCGATGCACCCAGTTGAGTGCTGATCCTATTGCAAGATGGGCCATATACAAAGCTTATACATGTCATTTCCATCGATGACTAGTGACAGAGGATCTGAATATACTCCTCATTCCAGAGCAGTGCAAACAGCTTCTCACCAGTCATGGAATAGGAATATTTCAAACTACTCAAGCATAGGTGGTGTTCATTTACGTGGTAACTATACTCTTGGTTTTTATAGAGAGTAGAGTGGATCATATCCGGGTAGCCACATAGTGTTTCAGGGTCGTGTTATAGGCCAAAATTATACAGTGAAACATACCTAGCAAGAGTAGGATCCCATACTATCTAATGTTAGAGGTGATATTCTAGTCACATTTGTTTTTGCTTCTTCAAATTTTCATACATGGTCTTCACATAGTTTCTTATTTGTTCCTATTGTGGAGATCCGAAGGCTCTATGTTTTAACTTCCAATGATGTTATTAAACTAGACACTCTGTTAGGGATTAGAATAGTAGATGTGGGAAAGTCCAAGGAGTATGCATAGATATTGGTGGGTGTCACTTCATTTGGGATCTCTGTCTTAGAGATGACATGCTTTGATGTCATCCTTGGAATGGATTGTCTTGCATCCTTTCATTCAATTGTTGATTTCTATCACCACAGGGTGAGTTTTAAATAACCAGAGGGTGGATTTTTTTTACACCATTGAGAGTGGGATGTCTAGGGAAGCGAAGCTAGACCTGAGTATTGTGGGTTGAGTGGAATGGAAACACATATTTCTATCATATATCTGGATGACCAGATGACATGTTAGATGGATTTACATCCAATGGTGGACCATTTTATGAATGTATTCCTAGAATATTTTTCAGTTTTACCTCTGGAAAGTGAGGCAGAGTTCTCTTTTGAGATAGTTCTAGGAGTTTCATCGGTATCCATTCATCTTTATGGGATGGCTACAATAGACTTACAGGAGCTCAAGTGATATATAGAGGACTAAGATGAGAATGGGTTTATTAGACCCAATACTTATTTGTGGGGTCTGACCGTCCTTTTCACGAAAATTTCTTATGGTACCCTTAGGCTATATGTGGACTGTCATTAGATGAATCAATTAATGGTTAAAAACCAATATCCCTTTACATTGATAAATGACCTGTTTGATTATCATCGAGCAGATCGGGTGTTCTCGAAGATCAAATTGAGGTCATTATATCATCATATACATGTTTAACATGAAAAAAATACCTTGTACGATTTTTCTTAGTAGGTATAGGATATATGAGTATCTAGTTATTCCATTCAGTATCAGGAATTAACCAGTGGTATTTATGGAACTGATGAACCGAGTGATCCATCCTTATGTAGAATTTTTTTGTGGTTTTCATGGATGATATCTTGGTTTATTCTCATATTCAACACGACAATTCCACACATCATGAGATTGTTTTGAGTACACTGAGGGAGCATCAGTAATATGCTAAGCTCACAAGGTGCCACTTCTAGATGGATCAAATTCACTTCCTCAATCACATCATCTTGAATACAAGAGTATTTATGGATCCGGAGATGGTGAGGGAAATATTTACCTAGGAGTAACCCAATAATATCTTTGAGGTATGGAGTATTCTAGTGTTGGATGGTTACTACATGGATTTCATACTGCACTTCTCATGCTTAGAAGCTCCAATGAAGGGATGATAAATAAGAGTGTGAAGTATGTTTGGTTAGATTCTTGTAGGATTAACTTTCAGGAGATGAAAGGGAGATTAACTTCAGCACTGATGTTGATTTTTTGAGAACTTGAAAGAAGATACACTATGTACTATGATGCATCAGGTATCGGGTTGGGATTAGTACTTATACAGGTGGATCAAGTATTTTCATACGGGTCACAAAAGTTGAGTCCACATGAGAGGAATTACCCAATGCATGACATCGAGTTATCCACAATTGTTCATGCCATACATTATTGGAGAAGTTACTTATTCAGGGATAATTTGTTGGTGTACACAGACCACAATAGTTTCAAGTACATCTTTACTCAGCATGATCTAAATTTGAGGAAATCAATGTGTGTGTAATACCTTTAGTCTTTTGACTTAGAACATTCGTACACACCTAGGAAAGGCAATGTAGTGGCCAATGCACTGAGTAGGAGGACTCAGATAAAGGAATTGTAGCTAGACAGTAGCGAGCAGAATATTATGGATTTGTTCTCAGAGACTTATTTAGAGGTGCACAATAGGAAGATACAAACTTTTATTACATCCATAGCAATTACCACTACCTTAGTTGATAGAGAGAACATGAGGTAGTTATCGGATCTCGAAGGTCAAGTTCTTTAGGAGAGTATGTTAGGTGATGACCCTCCACCTAGTTGGACCATTGATGAGGATGAAGTCTAGCAGTTATAGGGTCATTTATGGTTTATGAAAGACATCCGTGAGGAGATGATGTTGGATTTTTATGCATTAGTTTGGGAAGTTCATCCTAGTGTCATCAAGATGTATTGGGGTTTCTATTTTCAGTATTGGTGGCCAGGTATAATGGGAGATCTATTTGGTTTTTTCAAGAGTTGTTCCACTAGTCAACAAGTGAAGGTGGGGCATCAACACCCAGTTTGACTTTTACAGTAGCTACCCATTTCTGGTTGGAAATAAAATGTCATGATGGATTTTGTGATAGGTTTACCGAGGTCACCTCAAAGTAATTATGTAGTATTGGTTGTTGTTTATAGGCTTACAAAGGTTTCAAATTTCCCGACAATCAAGGAACCCTTTGGTGTTGATGAGAATGGGAGGTTATACATCTATGATATTATACCAATTCTTGGGGTCCAACATCCTATCATTTTAGATTGGGATTTCCAGTTTACATCTCATTTCTAGAAAGGGCTACAAAGGGCCTTGGGTATATAGGTGCTTCTAAGAACGACTTACCACTCCCAGACAAATGTCCAGTTAGAGTGCACGATAAAGGTGTTGGAGGACATGTTGTGAGCATGTGTCCTAGATTTTGGGGGCTCTTGGGAGAACCACATTTCCCTGGGGAATTTTCATATAAAAATAATTATCATGTGAATATACACATGGAACCTTATGAGGAATTGTATGGTAGGACATTCCATTCTCCCCTATACTGGTTAAAAGTATGTGGGGATTATTTATTTGGATTTCTTCTCGTGCATGGGACTTTTGAATAGGTTTAATTGATTCAGAAGTAGATGGCTACTGCAAAGTCTTGTATGAAATCATACACCGATCACTGCATATGACCTTTGGAGTTCAAGTTCAGGGACTGAGTTTTCCTATGTGTTGCACCGAGGTTGGGACACAAGAGGATCATGAGACAGTGTATGCTTTCACCAAGATACGTCAGTCCATTTGAGATTCTATAGAAGGTTAGGAAGGTTTCCTTTATATTGTATTTACCTTTGAGGTATAGGTCTATCCATGAAGTGTTCCATGTTTCTCTGTTGTGATGTTACTTTTCAGACCTGTCTCACACCTTTCAGCTTGAGGAAGTGGAGTTGTAGGAAGATGCATCCTTTGAGGAGCATCTGATTCTATTGTGGATCATAGAATGAAGGTTCTCTAAGACTGATCTATTCTATTATTATGGGTTTTATGGAAGAACAAATGAGTACAAGATGATACCTTGTAGAGGGAGGCCAATATTTGATCATAATGTCCAGAGTTATTCTCTGATGTTCCTTTAACACCCTCAGAAGGGAAATTTATGGTTGAATTTCTTTAAGGGGGGAAGTTTTTAAGAACCAAATTCTTCTCTTAAGGTACAGATCATTCCTTTTCATTTTTTACTTAAGAAAATGGAGGAAAAAGAGATCAAAGTTTTGTTGTAGGCCTGTTACAAAACATGATTGGGAGTTACACACCATTTATTTCTAAAAAAACATCATGTAATTAGTGTTTCGTTCCATCTAGTCCAAGTACATGAATATTTAATGAACTAATAGGATTTTTCTGGACAAAAAATATAGTTTCTAGTACACTTAATGTACTTTTATTTTTTTTGTTAAAATGGGTAGTAGCTTCATTTTTGTTAGATGGATTGAAATGATTATTTTCAACGTACGACACTCCTAGAAAATACAAACAAGGGTTTGGTGTAAAATTCATTGTATAATCTTTGATTTGAACACCATCAAATCTATTGAAATCCTCTCGGTGAGTTCTTGATTTCTTTTGAGCCCTTTTCCTTGATTTCACCTCTCCACCTAATCGTCGAGGGTTGAGAGTTTTTATCTTTTTTCTGATCTACTATAAATTAAGTTGATCTGAAAGTCATCACTAGATGAGGAGAGTCATAAAAACATGAGGTAGGTGGTATCACTCCATTTTCTAATTATCAAGTAATTTATATGTGTCAGAGAGTCATAGAAAAAGTTTTAGCTATTGCCATAATTGAATGCTGACCTATGTTGTTACATAATTTTTATTAGGTAATTGAATAAATGATTATAAATAATGTTTGGTATTGTTATCCTTGAATGAGGGCCACCCCGTGGGTACATTTTTCCATGAATGACCAATGTTTATACATGTGTACAAGGATTCCAATGTGCATGCCTTTGATTCCCATTTTTGGTCGTTTATAATGGAATTGGTTAATTTAATGATTTTCCCATGTGAGATAATAAATAGTTAGGCTTTGTGATAGTTAAATTTACATGTTATGTTTGTGATATGAGTTTCCCATTTGTGTTTATAATTGTTATGACAACTATTGGTTGGATTACTTAAAAGGTTTGTGACTTGTTTGATGCCCATGTGAGTTATTATTTTGTAAACCATGAAATAGTGTATGTTTCATGGGATATTTTTTTATGTTGAAATGATCAAATATGAGGTTTTATCCCAAACACATGTTGAAATGATTATATATGAGGTTTGACCCTAAAACATGCTGAAATGATTATATACCTAGTTTCGACCCTGATTGACTACTGAGATGCTTATATAGTGGGGTTTGATCCATTTTTGTATTATATTATACAATGGTTGTATGGTTTTATTAAAATTCACTAGGTGTGATACATGAATTTCACTTTAGGATATCAAGACCAGACTCTGTTATAAATTGAATATTGAAATGAAATAATATATAACACGTCTTCTAAGACAAAGAACATGTTTGGATTTGGTCTTCACTTATATTTTCTCATATATTCTTCTGAAACAATTGTTGTGATCACTTGTAGAACTGTTTACTTTTGAGTATCTTCTAGTTTACTAATTTCACTATTGTACAATACCTATTATATATATTCACAAATAGATCGGCACATATCTTGGCTGGTTGCCAACTGGGATTAAGTCTCACACCCTATTTGGGTCATGCTTTTGCGCCCAAATAGATTATATGATTGTTGGTGTCAATCAGGGAAATAAACTTTCTGCTGGTTCTTGATATGCTTTTGAGATAAGGAGAGCATGCGACCAAGATGAGGTTTGTGATTCTTCTTATCATCCTTTTTTTAATTTATTCTTTTGGAACATATATTTTGGATTACTATAGTGTACCTATTTTGGATGTTTTCTTAGAACATAACATGCTGCATCATCTTTTGTATGGAATGGTTTTTGGTTTCATCTAATATCTGTCATCCACTATTTACTTCAGTTGTATTTTGTTGACTACTTTCACTATTGTATTATTATTTATTCTACTATGTTACACTCTTCCAATGAGTGAATAGTTTCCCCACTATCAACTAAATGGATGACTGATGTTTAGGTGGCGTAGAACATATCTGACATTAATAGGAAAAAGTATTTCTCATTGGTCACTTATGTAAATATGTCTAAGAGAAAGAAACCAAAAATGGAAACATCTAAACCCATAAAATGCATAATATTTTCACCCTACTAAAATAACCTAAATAGAAGATTGATGTTCAGGAGGCCAATAAATTATCTAACATTAATAGGAAAGAGTATTTCTCACTGGTCCCTTGTACAGATATAGATTTAATAAAGAAACCTAAAATGGAAACATATAAACCCATACAATGAAGAATATGTTCACCCCACTGGACTCTCAGGATATGCACTCCCCACTCCCCACCTACACATCCCCCCTCCCCACCTGCATAGCCCACACAATGCCACCTCACCCCTAGAAGCCTCCCCCTGTATAACCCTTGTCCCCCTTGAACACCCCCCACTTTCACACCCACTTGAACAACCTCCCACTCCCTACCTCACCACCAGTAGCCACCCCGTTCACAACCCCCTCCCCCTTTCACACCCCTCTCCCACTTGCACACCCACATTCACATCCCCACCTCCCCACCTCGGAATTTTAATTCTAATTTCAATTTTTTCATTCGTTTAACTTTTTTGTTGTTCTCTCCCAAATTTATTCATGTTTCATCAACCCCTTTGATGTCTTAAATATATCAATATCCATGGTTATATGGAGTTAACTCACTGTTGGTGGTAGAAGTGTAATCATAATATAATTATTTAATTTATGAGTTCCAATTTCTATATTTATTTTCTGGTTCTCTATGATAGTGAAGGTGAGGAGTGGGGTTTGTGATTTCATTCCCATTCTCTGTCATTACTTTTATATAAATCCATTTTTGAACTTAAAATTAATGAATTGGTGGTTTTATCCAAGGTATTAGATCATATTATTATTCTCAAAAATCATAAAATAGGGGATGAGTTGATATATGTGACAATATCTACTAATTGTCCTAGGTGGTATAGAACACATGTAAATTATTTCGAACATATTGAAACTTAACTAAAACTAAATTCCCATTGTTTTTGTGCCTCCGATTCAACACCTTTATTATAGTCCCTGGATGATGAAGATATATATGTAATAGAGGGGTTCTTCTATGAAGAAAATATGGAATATACACTATTAACAAATATTTTCTAGAATACTTCTGAGATCTATTACACTTAGAGAGTGAACTACATGATGAAATAGAATATGGGCATACCACTGAACTAGAATCATTTTATTCTAATTTTTTACATACTAAAAGAGTGAATTAAAATTGATTAAATTTAATTTCTTCACAGAATGTGGGCCTACCCCAAGACATATGGTAAATATCACTTTTTTAAATAATCAACCCACTATATCTTAGTATGTTAACAATGTATTAGGTTACATACTAAGTTTGATGATTTAATACATGTTTGGATCAATTATACAATGTAAAAAATTTACTATATACAAATATATCTCTCTAATTAATCATCATACAAATAAAGAATGATGTATGATAATGTGTAACCCTTGGGATTATTATCCACTGTATCATATCTTGGTTCCACCTTTGTTAGATCAATAAAAACATATTCACCCTAAAATTCATAGGAACAATGACCAATAGTATTACTCTTATCCTCCATCACTATATCAATTTATGTTACTTATATGGGTATCATTATCTCACATCATGTCTTCTCTTCCTCAACCATGATTAAAGGTAAATATCACATTCTTAACTAATTAACCCATTAGTTTTTACTATGTTAAAGATGTTTTATGTCAGTCATTCATGAACAATGAAATCATGGATTTTTTATAACATGAAACACTTAATTTATCATTATAAAAACATAAAGTAATAACATAAGATTTAAAATACATAAGACTCACTAATTAATTCACACCAAATCATCCAACATCAACTATCATAAATATCAGTAAAAAATGTAACAGATCAATCAGTGTCTCATCACCATCACTATCATCATTGTAATCATCACTGTCATCATTAGCCTCGACATTGTCCCCATATTCCACCTCATCCTCTACCTCATCCTCATCCATATACCCTTCCCCTTACCCTTCCCCATACTCTGCCTCTGCCCTGTCCCTACCCCCGTCCCCATCCACATCCTTGTCCTCAACAACATCCTCACCCTCATCATTTCCATTGTCATCTCCATGAATGTCATCATCTAAAGCACCACTACAACTACCACCCGATGTACTATATACTGAACGCATCGGTGATATATATTCATCACAAAGCCATAGTGGCCTCAGGTGGAAGTGATGTACATAAATATTTCATCAGTTTCATTAATTCAGTGTTTTCCCTTTCAGCCCGTTCTTCCACCTGTACAACCCTTTTTGGCCTTTTTACCTTCTCCTTAGCCTTTTATTCTTGTGCAATAGTCTTTTACAACACAGTGGTACTAAAAATGGTACCTGAACTTGAACAATACCATATTGGTACTATACTCTTCCCAGGCCGGGAACTTACTCTGTCATGGTGCTTATCTCCTAAAACATGACGTAGGTGATCACTTGGTCTAAAGTTTTCAGGTTCCTGGGAATCAATAGCCTCCAAATAATCATGTTAAATATATAAATAAACTATTAAAATACAAAAATAGATATTAATATTTGATATCAACAAAATAAAACTTACAATCTGTTGTTGCATCAGCTGATTAACACCAGTTCCATCTTTTTTCTTTCAGCTCGAACAAAACAGTTTCGCTCAAGGAACACATCCTTCAAAATTCAATACCTTCGTCTATAATGAAATTGAATGTATTAAACCATAATTGAATATTCCAGATCAAAATAAAAATTATAAATTATTGTCATACCTTCTTCCTCTCATGATCTAGCATCGTAGTCCATCTAAAGTGTGTAGGTATTTATTAGCATCAATGTTTTTTTATTTTTATTTTGATGATTCATAAAAAAACTAAATAATAAAAAATAATTTACTAATTCAAAACATGAATAATTTCATTTAAAAACCTCAAATTTTATTAATACCTTGAACGCGATACTTATTCAGTGAATAATTATATTTTGATAATGATCTATTGAACAATACTCTATCATAGGTGTCGCCTCTCAATATGTGTCTACTCTATAATTCCACCCCAGATACAGCTCATGCTTATATCCTCCCTACAGCTCACCCAATTCCATGAGTCGTATTGGCCTCACACCCTTACCATCAGGAAAATCCAAATGCATCTCACACCAAAATATTAATTCATATAAATATAATAATAATATAACTTTAAATTCAACTGATTTTATTACCCAAATATTTTACAAAAAATTTTCTTTTACCTAATTGGGAAGGTGTCTCTAGGAGAGTAGATGAACATGAATGATTTTGGAATATTTGGAAATCATCTCCAAAAAACACCTACATTTTAGTCCTATTTTTTCAACCATTTGGTGGTATTCATTATATTCCACCATCTACTACATGTGGAGGTTCCACACCCCACACAAGTGTATACATCCAAATTTATGAAAAAATGGATGTTTCCATACAATATTTCATTAAAATTCATGAATACAATAAGACACATTTTAGTGATAATAAGATTAATACATCATACACAAACAAGATTGTAATATTTTCCATGAGGAAGTTATACCATAACCCAAAAAATATCCTTTGTAATTATTATGTTTCAATTTCATGTGCCTATTTAAAACAATACTCTAGGAAAATATGGAGTTTAAATATTACTAAAAAACCTATTATATAATCAAGGGTGGATGTGAGAAGACACATGAATATCTCTTATCCAAGAATTTTCAAAAATATTGGTGGTTTCACTCATGACCAGAAAGGTATGCAACCAATGAAATTTGGATATATTTCACAAGAAAAGAAGAGAAGGAGGTTCATAATTTATTTTTTGTGATGATGGAAGTTTGGTCACAAATAATTGTAATGTTGTTATGACATGTAAATTAATGAAAATCCTAAAATTCCAAGTAAGGGGATAAAATATAAAGGAATAACAAAACATGGTGAGTAAATGTGAATAAAAACATAAAGAAAGGAAGAAATTATTAGACCAAAAACACAATAGTCTAACAAAAATTGATTTGTGTGTTTACAATAAATGTGTGATGGATGTAGATGTGATGGTAACATAGATAAAGATTTCATGATATGTCTACTAGCTGAGAATCTCGATATTTTAAAAGGGTACTAAATTTCTAAAGCTAAAATATTGGAGTAATGAAATATTGATAATTTCAAAAGGAAACAAGAAAAACCTAAAGAAGGTAAGAATGTTAAATGGGAAGGCTTATAGATTTTCCCAGAGAAGTTAGAGTTTTCCAAAAAACTAGAAAAAAAGAGATAGTTGAAATAGCTAATGGAAAACAAGTTATTACACATGAATAAATTGTCTCTCATGAGAAGCTATCAAACAAAAAATAGATTTTAATGTCTCATAAAATTAATATATTATCTAGTCTAGGTATGTGTAAATTTTTTTTGATAATCCTACTAGGCAATAAAATATTTTGGAGGAAGTATAAAAATGAATCAAGAAATGTGGTTTCCTTTACATATAAGTAACTTATTTCATATGAGGTGGTTATTTAATGAATGAAATATATGAAAAACATATTAAAACTATTAACAAGAAGTGAAATGTTAATTTTAGAAGGAAATTATAGCCTTGGGTGAGTGGAAACTATTAGCCTCAGTTTTTTCTTATGAGGAACAAAGAAGGAACCTTTATTCCTTATTATTCTTTTGTACCTATGCTAACATTCATATAATTGAATGATAAGTGTAAATATATAAACATTAATAAAAAATAAGGTTTTTTTAATTGGGTTTCAACTTCAATGAAATTGAGGTGTGAGTATATCCCTTGATGGGGAGAAAAAAATGAGAAGATGATTTCAAATAAAGAACAAGCTATGTGAATACCAATGTCTTACACAATCTCGTTATTCCCATGAAATATAGAGGATGAGGTGTGAGAATCAAATTAACATCCATTTAAAAGAGTTCTGAGAATGGAACTACATGGTTGGTTGTTTGTGGAAAACATTGATTTCTTTATTTTATACACTCTTTATTCATAAAAAGAGTTCTCCCCTATAGACATAGGGTTGATTAACTAAAGGATAATTTATATGATAGTTCTGTGGTATCATACTTATCTAAAGTGGCTCAATGTATGTTTTAAAAGAATAAAAGAATATGAGGTTGTCTTGATGGATATTGATGACATGAGAAGAGCCTAATTATCCTTTTTCAATTGATTTTCAAAAAGTAGGAGATATGAATTAGAATACACATTGACTATTAGAAATGTATGGGGATATTAACATTAATTACAAGGGGTGGAGATTGTTGTTACCAATGAGTTTTTTATACATGTTTTCAATATGTAAATATGTATTTGGATAGAATTTTGATGTCTTTTGGATAGATTAAAAATGTATTAATGTATTTGAGAAGTGTTTAAGAAGTCCTTGATTTATTTTTAGTTTATTTGGATACCTAATTAGAGGTAATCAAGGTATTTTACAAGTTAAATAAATGTAATATATAAATTTAACTAACTGTGAAAATGTAACTAAGGATATAAAGGATATAAGAAGAGGTATTGAGGAAAGTTGTTATACTATAGAAAGGAAACATATTATTTATATTGGTTATGAAAAGGTAAATTTATATTAGACTAATTTGATTTGAAGGTTGAACACATGGTCCATCCACTAACTATAACAAATTTCTATTATTGTTGATTTATCAAAGCCAATTGGATTTCTTATGTAGTTTATCTACATAGCCACTGTAGATAAAGACTTATGCATGGGGTTAATTATCCATGGTCACTTCCACATTTTCATCCACACAATGTTTATTTAGAGGTTATACATATGGTCGATCATATAGTTTTGGTCAATTTGAAACTTTGTGGAAATACAACTAGATATCTACCCAGTATAAGTATGAATCCTTATTTCAGTAAGTGACACAGTAGAATTTCATAATTTTCATGCTTCATTTTTTATAAATTTCAACTATCATTTTTCCAATTACGAGAGAATTTTAGATCGAATAAATTTAATATTTTAGCGGATTATTTGAGTGATATTCATAATATCAATTATGAATAAATGGAAAATATAATATGAAAATGATGATAAAAATTTACTCAGGGATTGAAACAGCTTGGTCGTATATGTGGAACATGATCCTAAAAATATTAAATGGAACTAATTAGAGTTTGATTTCATAAGATGAAGGTTCAACGAGGAAGAGAATCATGATTCCATGAATATAGAAAATTCTAATGAGATTAAATAATTGTATTTTTGATGATTAAAATAATGAAACACATGATTCTTTGGGTTATTTTAATGAAAATAAAGAACCAGGATTGAAGGAAGAATAAATCCTGAATATTTTTTGATGATTTAAAATATAAAATATTAGCTGGAACCGAAGATAAAAGAGAATAAATATTTTGACTATGGAATAATTTACTGAAATAATATTTTTTTCAATTTATTATGAATGTTGAAAATGATTAAAGTAGTGGATTTTGAAAGAACATTCATTAAATGTGTGAGAATTATGGGATATTAATGAATCATATATCAATAAAAGAGAAATATTTTAAAGTTGGGGGACATTGAAAGATGAAAAAAATGTTGTTTTGAGTATTAATTGATTTTAGGAAGAACTATACCACTTGGGATATAGAGAGAGTTTAAATACCAATAAGAATGTTCTAAGTAGTTGTTGATGTCTTGAAGAACTGTACATGATCATACCAGATCCTATACAATCATAGATGGGAATTATTCAGGTGCTTTTAGAGATCATTATATTACTAGATCAAACATGAAGAGAATAATATTTAGGGTGTATAACCAGTCAAGGAAGATAGATGTCTGTGGAATATAACCAATCATGGAAGAATATTTTGTTGTTGGGGAGTAGATCCATAAATAGTTAGATGATTAAACATAGGGTAGTATAACTAGTTGTTATTGAAGTCAGTTGATTGGGGGTATAACCAATATCCATCATGTGGAATCTATAGTGAACTATAATTGGTTGAAAAATTATTGTTTATAATCAATGTTGGGGGTTATAACAAACATGTCAAAAAGTAATCCATTCTGCCAAACATTTTAAATATACTAAGGATAAAATAACTCATGATCATATTGATGTTTTTAATATCAATAAAAATTATTCTAAAAAGATAAATCACAAAAAAAACACAACCTAAAATGATATATGGCTATTGTTCATAATGGGATCATAATACACAACTAATAAAACAAGAATATTACAACAAAATTGAATGAAAGAAGCTAAATTAAACTATGTAAGAATACATAAAGTAGTTACAATGTACCGATTTGAAGTGTAATATAAAAAATTACTTGAATAAAAGATAGTTTTCTCGTTGGGGAGTAGGTTTTGTAGCCTAGAGAAATCTGGTTTAGCATAAAATGTTAGATATGGGTTATAGAGGAAGTGTGCTCGAGAAGTAGGGTTGTTACGCTGGATAGATCAGTTCTGAAAGAAGTGTTCTTGGGAAGTAGGGTTGGTGCTCGATATGTAGGGTTCCCTAAAAATATCTCATAGGATGGAACTCGGGAATTATGTTTAGCATGAGATAGACACATGGGAAGTAGGGTTCGTAGGAGAGATCTCCCGGGTTGGTTCTTGGGAAGTAGGTTCACACAGAGATATCTCGTTTAGGGAAGATCTATTCTGGGTGGATTTTCTTAGGATGTAGGTTTTCAAGGAGAAATTTGGTTTAAGGGAGAAAATGTTCCAGATGTATTAAGGGATTTTATATCCCAAAGGTTATCAAAAATTCTTGAGAGAGATGGTATATCCCCACGGTTTCTACAAACTATTGGGATATAGAGTTGTGAATCATACTTTCCCAATTGTTTAATAAAACTGTTGGGAACTTCAATTCCTTTCTATGACATATCCCAATAGTGACACATAACCATTAGTATACCTTACTTTTCTGAATGGTTTTTTCAAACCATTGGGATACATGCATTGGTATAGGTGGTATTTCCACCAGTGTCTACTTGTATTCTAGTGCATTTCTTGTGCACGGTTGTGCCTATGTCTATGTACTCCTAGAGTACACCCCAGATCTCTATCACTGCATCTCATAGCTTGTAGGGGACCTACACCGTGTGTGATATTTAACTCAACCAAAACACTAGAAACCATAACCATGGGGATGCATGTTGTTTGTTCCACAGACTACCTAATCTGTTGTCAGGTTTTTTGTTGAATTTATAAATCTTCTTTGGGGTTTTTAATCCATGATATCCGCATCAAATATTACCTTCAAGCCATCTAAAATAAAAGGGGAAACCTTATTTCATCATTTATAGTCATCTATTGGCTGGGAATTAGATCTTTGATGGTTTTTCCAATTCTTGAGTGTTCCTCGCACGCTTCCCATGTTACTCCAAATCCAACTTGAATCATGGATCCAATAATAAATCATTTAAAACCCAAAAATACTCTATATCCATCCCTGATGTATTAAACTATTCATTGAACTTGAATCTACCATAAGTTTGTGGGTACGATAGGGCTCGATCACTCTTAGTAATGTCAAACCAAGACCCCATAAGACAATCATTGAAGAACATGAATAATGGAGGGGTAATAACACAAGAAACGGATGTGAAACATTCATTGGACATACATTCTTTCCCATCAAATATACATTGGGAATCTTGGGGGTGAGAAAACTGAAAAAACAATTTAAAACTGGTTCACAAGCTCATGAAACAGCTAAATTTTAATGCAGATCAAAGAAATAGTATTATCAAGCTCAATATTTTAATCAATTTGATCAGAAACTACTTCAACAATTACTAAAAAATAGGCCTTTAATGGTGATATATTTTTCCGTTCTTAGTGCCACAAAATCATTAACTATCGTAGCGTTGTTAAAGGGACAAGATTTTGTTAGCATGAGAAAAGTTATAATAAATGGTTACTTTATCAACATTTTTAGAAATAATGATAAAATAATCCAATTATCATCATTTTTATTTATTTATGATAAAGGGGATATTTATCAACACTTCTACAAGCACTGACAAAGGCATGTTTTCTTAGCACTATTAAATGTGTTGACTAAGGGGTAGACTACAGTGTGTTGTTACTACACAATGTAGCACCATAAAAAGGGAATATAGTAGTGTGATGTAATAGAACACTATAGCACCCAAAAAGTATTGGAAATTAGATAAATTATGTAGAAACATATAATTTAAATTAAATAAAATTTACAACACAAATTTAAGAAAAAACACTATTATTGAGAAAAATAATGTACCTGTATAAAAGAACAAACCACCCCTGATTGAGAAAAACAACAAAGATATATAAAAAAATCCTTATGTTAGTAATAATATAAAAAACAAAAATAAATTGTTAATTTTAAACAAAACATTGAGTCATAATAGGACCAATGTGTATTAGATTGAGTTACGGTTGATTCTTTCACCTAACACCATTTATTGTTCATCTTAAAGCATTATCTCGATAAAAATTAACTAAATAAGAATATGATAAAAATAATGAGGAAAATAATTAATTAATAGTATTTATAATTTTGAGAAAACAATATAGGATAGATTATTCAGTTTTGGCAATGTGATGTGCATTTAAAAGGAAAATGACACTTATATATTGAAAATACACACTTGGAGTCATATCAGTCTCATTATGCTTTTGATTTAGGTATTTTTTATTTATAAACATACCAAATGATATATTGATCATTTTTATAATGTACCAAAATGATCCAAATGTGATTCCTCTTTTTTGAGTATGCGACTAGTGTTTTTTAATAAATTATAATTTTAAACTAGAAGAACGCACTTTGAGTCATACAGGTCACATTATGTGTGTATTTGATGTTAGAATTATTCATACATTTCAAAAATTAATTTTAAATCATTATACTAAATTTTCAAGAAAATCATTGCTTGTTTTATTAGTTTTTAGTGAGTGACACTTTTTGAGCTAAAATATCCATTTTTAATTGATACTGAACACTTTCTGTCATGCTGGGAACATCATGTATCATATTGTGGTGAGAATGATTCCAAATTGTCACATATGACTTGTGGATCCTTTTACCAATGTATAAAAACAATATTAACGAATTTTATTGATTTAGAGTATCTTAGTGGTCTTTTTTAGTAAAATTAATGTCTATTTACAAAAAGATGCACTTAGAATCATACCAATCAAAATATGTGTCAGATTCAGTGGTTGATGATTGCTACATGTCTCTGATGACATATGTATCATTTTAATAAAGTATAAAAACATTCGTAATGCATTTTATTAGTTTTGAGTACATCAATTGTGTTTTTTTTTACAGAAATTTCATTTTAAAATAGAAAAATTCATATTGAGTCATACCAATCACATCATGTCTGGGTTTAATATGAGACTAATTAATAGACATCAAAAATTAAATATGAAACATTTTTCTAAATTATCCTGATAATATGGCCACATTTTCTCAGTTTTCTGTTAGTGACAATTTTTAAACTAAAATGTAAATTTTAAATTGATAACTAACACTTTGAGTCATACCCGGAACATAATATTCCATATTATGGTGAAGATAATTCCTACACATCAAAAATGAATTATGGATTGTTTTCCAAAAATTATCAAAAATAATTGAATTCATTTTCTCAGTTTCGAGTAGGTTAATTTTATTTTTTAATAAAATTATTGTGTTGTTTAAATTAAAAGATGCACTTGTATCTATACCGGTAACAACATGAATCATATCGAGGTGATGATGATTCATACTTGTCCCAAATTTATTATGGATAGTTTTACTAAATTATCAAGAAAATACGAATGTGTTTTCTTGTATCTAAGTATGCCACTCCTATTTTTTACTAAACTATCATTTTAAACATGAAATATGAACTTTGAGTCATATTTTTCATATCATGTGTTATTTTTAGATTATACTAATTATTACACATCAAAAATAAATTATGAATAATTTTATTAAATTATAATTACAATCTTAGTGTGTTTCTTCAGTATTAAATGAGTTATACGTTTGAGATAAAATGTCAATTTTAAATTAATAACAATCTATTTGATTCATAATTGGAATATCATGTATCATATCGAGGAATGGATGATTATTACATGTCTCAAATGTTTATCTTTCAATTTAATAAAGTATAAAAATAATTAGAATGTGTTTATTTGGTTTTAAGTATTTCAATTGTCTTTATTATTAAAATTTATATCAGTTTTAAATAAAAAGATGCACTTTGAGTCATACCAGTCGCACTGTGTGTTATATTGAGGTGAGATGAATTCATACACATCTCAAATGACTTATTGACCATTTAAATAAATTATTAAAACAATATGAATGTGTTTTATTTGTAATTAATATGCCATTAGTGTTTCTATCTAAAATATTATTTTAAAATGAAAACACACACTTTGAGTCTTACCAGTCACATCGTGTGTGGGTTTTATGTGAGGATTATTCCTACATGTCACAAATGAATTATATTTTTTTACTAAATTATAAATTAAATATGAATTTTTTTCTTATTTTTTATGGAGTGACACTTTATTTACTAAAATGTCAATTTAAAACTCATAACTGCTACTTTGATCCATAATGGTTACATCGTGCATTAGATTTAGGTTCAGATGATTCCTACAGATCAAACCATAATTATGAGTTGTTTTCCTAAAGTGTCAAAATAATAGGAATGAGTTTTCTTGGTTTTGAGTATGTTAGATATCTTTTATGTAAAATTAAAGTCAATTTTATATGGAAAGGTTCACTTGGAGTCATATAGATCACATCGTACAACATATTGAGGTGAGGATGATTCCTAAACATCCAATATGGCTTATGGATAGTTTTCTTAAATTATCAAAATAATACGAATTATTATTTTTTTTTAGTATGTATACTATGTTTTTTTACTAAAATGTCATTTTAAATTGAGAACATGCACCTTGAGTCATACCGGTCACATCGTGGTCCAGTTTGATGTGTGAATAATTCCTATACATCAAAAATGAAATATCAATCATTTTACTAAATTATAAAGAAAATCCAATCATGTTTGTTTGGATTTTATTGAGTGATGTTTGGTTAACTTAAATGTCAATTTTATTCTGATAATAGACACATTGAGTCATATCAGGCACATCATGTATCGTATTGAGGTGTGGTTGATTCCAACACATCACAAATGAATTAGGAATTATTTTCCAAAAGTATAAAAACAACATTAATTTGTTTTATTATTTATGATTTCATGATGTGTTTTTTGAACTAAAATGTAAATTATAAACTAAAATCATTTCATTTGAGTCATACATGTCACACTGTGCATCGTATTGAGGTGCGACTGATTCATTTTGTGATGTCTGTTTCAATTTCAACCATCTACAAATAGCCAAAAAAATTAATTGTTTCATTTTTATGGAATAAGAAACCCCTTGCGGCCTAAAACTCCTCAACCAAAGGCACCATGTTCTCTCTTTTTTGGCCTATTGTAGACGATTGAAGAAGAAAAATGAGTTCCCAAAATATATGTGAAATGAAATATCAGATACAATTGATACAGAAATTAACGGAAATATATTAGATTAAATGGTGAAGAAATAAACTAAATAAGTAGTATTAATTCACATTTTCATGATCATTGTATACATTTTTTACCCATTTAATTGTTTTTTGTTATCTAATTCATAGTCTTGAAGTCTAATAACACATAAGCAATATCATATTCAAACAATGCACCCTAAATCAAAAAAATAAACTTATATAATAAAATAATTATTATGTAAGTAACATTATAAATAAATAAAATTAAACATAAATATGAAATAATAAATTAATAAAATGTAGATTTTAAATTGAAGCCACCCAGTTTTAGTCATACCAGGTGCTCTATGTTTTACATTTATGTATGGTTGATTCCACTGTGTATTTTTATCCTATAGTCATTCAACACATTGTGTAATCTAACAGAATTGTAGTTTGATCACCCATAATGTTGAATGAATTAGAGAATAAAAATAAAATTTCCTAATCATGAGTGAATCATCCTTGTTTAGTGCATGATCATAATAGAGGAGTGAATCTTCGTTATTTAAGAAGTCAATTATTCTAAGAAAATTTTAACCATTAGTGTAAAAATATCATCATTAATTGATTGAACTAAAATAAATATTTATATATGAGTTTTTATGGAACATAAAAAAATTTATCTTACCCCTTATCCATCATAGAGAGTATATAATAAATGAAAAACCATTTACCTTCTTGGATGGAAAAAACATTAGTATGACCCATTATGTATTTTTAGAATACATTGAGCTCCATTTTAAAGTGATTATCCCTTTTTGATAGTATTAAACACTAGTATATCCCTCAATACCATCCAAATGAAACTAAAATCTATTGTATCTCTTAAGTCATCTTCGATTGTGCAATTAATTAGTATATCCATTTCAATATTTTGGATGATGATAATATCTAATATATAATCATAATTATTTGTTCATCAATGTGGGAATATCACTATTGTCATGTTTTTTTTATTGATAATGATGATGAGTTTTTTATTAATGACCTTGTAGACATGGATCATTTTACATAATGAATTTTACATTTATGGATTTCACAAAATGTTATGTTATTTTATCATTAATCTAATTGAAGATAAAATAAACCAAATAATTATACCTCCCACCAAAGTGAAACCAATGTATTTTTATTTTAGAAAAATTAATTATTTAGTCAATGGGATTTTGTATTTAATTATTTGTAGATGTTTTGGATCAAGATACTAGCTTCTTTTCTAATGGGTTCTTTTTTTGTATTTTCAATGCTTCACAATTTCCTTTGTTTTGGATTATTCATTTTTTGGTATTTATTCAAATGGTGGTTTCTTTTAATTATATTTCACATTTCCCTTTATACCATCCCTCCTCTATGGCCATTATCTCTCAGTGCTGATTGAACTCAAATAGGTCTCCCATTCACTTGCTTGATTTACTGGTTGATTACACACATATTTATTCAAACATTTCATTTTGATTATATACCTATTTGATTATAGGAGTGGTGTTGTTTTACTCTTGATTAACTATGTTCTTCACTACTAGGACACTTGTTTTACAGCTTATAGAATTCATGGGAATGAAACCATATCTATTTTGTTTTTGTTTTTGTTCAGTTTTTTCTAAGGGGTACTTTCATACATCAGTAATATTTTATTTTACTTGTAATGTTATTATAGAAATTGTAGACTATGATAATCAGTTTCAAAAAAGTATTGTTTTTTTTTAAAAAAAATAGTTCACATACATTCCAATATAAAATAACTTAAACAGGTGGTGAATTTTTTTTTCAATAATATTCCCAAAACCCCTGCACAATGACTCTTGTATTAAGTGAAAAGTGTTGTGTACAATTTTCATCAATTTTTCTAAAAAATTACCTCAGTGTGATCCTCATTGTACTTTAATGACAAAAAATTATGGTTTTCAATCTAGTGCTTCATATCCACCTATGCCTTAATATTCAAATCTTCCTCCTTTTCCACCCCAGTCTCCGACTCCTACTCCACCTCTACCTCAGCATCTGACTCTACCTACGCCTATGCCCCCTCCTCCACCTTCACCTATGCTATTTCCCAAAAATTTTACCGTTTTAATGTCACCACATTAAAAAAAATTATTTCCTCCATTATATATATCCTTGAGAAACAAATAATATATAATATATAATCATTCTAACACTAATTTTCTACACCCCAAATATATTTATAAGGTCATAACTTGTACTATATCAGAAACATAATAGGTGATCACCTAAATGTTTTGGTGTCAAACATTCTGAATATGTGTATACTTCCCACTCATCTCTACAAAAATATAATTTTTCTTTTGAGTATTAAGGTTTCTAGAAAACATTATTGTACAAAAAATATATAAAAAACAAATGATTAAGAAATATATTTAATGAAATTTTTATTACTTTCAGAAATTATATATTGGGGGATGATGGTCTCTTCATGCTTTATAATCTCTCTCATAAATTTTCAAAAATAATATCCATAATAATTTTCATTATCTTACATTGGATACTGTAGAAACATTGACCAAAATAAGTAAATTTCATTGAAATTTGTTTTGATAGATAAATGTTTCTATATATACAATAATCTATTTACATTTTTTGTAATCCACATGCATTATATGCATAAACATTGACTTCATTCCATGATTTATCTTATAATTAGAAACAATCCTATCATAAGAAAATTCTAGTTAAAACACATGTTAAAACATATAAATTTAATTTTATCTATCAAATATTGATTGTAGTGTTTTAAAAATTCACAATAGACATCTTGGGTTGTCGGTTTATTTGATATCCATGAATTTAATTCAAAAAAATAAATATTTAGGGTTTCCAAATTAACTGTAATCAAAATATAATGTTACCATGAAAATAATAAAAAAATAGTAATGCAATAAATTAAAAATATAATATATGTGATTAGATTGTAGTGTTTAATTATTCATTGTAGGAACCAAAAAGAGTTTGTTTGATGATATTTTCTACCCAAATTCTTCAAGTAGCTCATATTTTTCTTCTCAATTTCATTCTTATCCAAAGTATGTTTTTCTATTTAAATGATACAATTATTAACGAATCGAAATCATGATTATCAAAATTTTCCATTTATATAGTAGTAATATAAACTATTGAAGAAAATATGAATAGTTATTAACTCTAATAAACATATTATTCCAAATTTTGGACATGTGTATTATAGAAAATTATCTTTTGTAAGTATTCACAACTGAGACTTCAAACGGTTCATTCTTGATAATCTGACTTATAGTTTCAAGACCAATGATGTATGACCTGAAAGTTTCATATATTTCTTTTTAATATGGAATATATGACATAATTGCGTCTTTAAAAGTTGTCTCTGAATAATTAGTAATGTTAATAAATGTTTCTATGGAACTTTTTAGAGAAGGTAATCTCATAAGGTTGTTTTGATTTCATGGTAGATTCAATATATTGTCTTGATTTTACCTTCTATATCCCCATCACTTTATCTATCAGTTATATCATACCTCACTCCAGACATTTTTTCATGAGATTTTACAATTTTATCACATTATATTTTTAACAACATACCTCATTTATCTTTATAATATTATTTGGTCATTTTATGAAAGTTCCAATAATATCACTAACCGTTATAATATCTAGATCATCAAGTGGAACATGCAACTCAGAAGTTGGATCATGAGCTACCTCAATCCCCACTATAATGTGATATTTTGGGAGGTTTTTGTGGCATGTCTAGTCTCAAGAGATATTATACACCATTACCCTCACAACAAGGTGGTGTGTGAGAATTGTTAGATACAAATCACCTAAAACTATACCCTACTGAATTTTAAAAATATAATGTTGTCAAAAGTAATTTGACTTACATTTAAGAGAATGATTACTGGAAAATTTGAATACATCTAGTATTTTATGCTTTGGGGGGGGGGGGAGATGACTAACCTCAAATATAGTGGGATCATTTGGTTCATGTGTGTATATTTGTTCCACCACTGGTTCGCTTTGATCCTATCTCATACATTGGTCTTCCAAACTTGACCATATAATAATATCATATTTTGAGTCTATTTAGGTCTATAATAGTCTCACCATATTATATATATCTTCACGTGGATTAATAATATTTAAATATGATTGAGGAGACACTCTAAAAACTAATACTATGATGCAACCCTATTATTTTGGCCACTTTAAAGAAATTTAATGTAGTTTTCCTTCTGGTACAGTCGCTACTGATTATCATTTCTAAACCATTTATAAAATGAACATAAATAGATATTTTTATGTAGTATTATCATAAGGAATAAATAATTACTATAATTTTATTCTTACACATGTTTCCCATATATATTTTGTGCTTTTATCAACTAGTTTACCCTCTATATTAACATAAGCCTTATTCCTTGGCTCATAATGTGGGATGGAAGTGGGTTTAGATTTTGATTCATAAATATTAAAAAAACCAAAAGAACTTATGTTCTTTCAAATCACATAAAAATTTTAATTTTTATTTAAAATACATACCAATTTATTATCTTGGGAAGTGTACCCCATCATTGATTTTTGATAGGGGAACATTGGTTTTGATGCACTTTCTTTATATTCAGCATACTCTTTTTTATTTCATAAATTAAAATTTTCAAATCAAATTAGATAAAATAAAAAAATTCAAATAATATATTATCAACTGAAATTCCCCTAAAATGATTTCCCATTATGGAAATTGATGAAGGAAAACTATGTTTTTTGATTTATAATGTGTTCATAACTAAATGGTTGGTGGGGATTTACATTCCCCTCGACATCCCTATGATGTAACATCGTAATAAGAGTCTTGAAGCCTCTATGAAATTTTTTAGCAGCTGTGAAAAAAATTTCTTACAAAACTCTTCTAAAATAAATGAATTCTGTAATGAATAATGAAAATTACATCTATGTTTCATTTTATAATTTTTGATAAAATAGAGAATATATATTGTAATATTACTATGATATATTTTCAAAGGGTTTCCTTCATTAGAGGTTAGACATGGAGTCATAAATCAATATCAATTAGAAAATTCATCATACATGTGACACCAACATAAATAATGAACATTGAATTATTGGGGTCAATAGGTTGGCCTCTTTGATTCCAAAAATACTCAAATTTTATACCCTGAATTCTTTCCTTAATAATTTTTTTCAATACGATGGTGTAGCATCATTGTAGTATTTTTTCATCAACAAGATTTTGATCTCCCAATAATTCTACAATTTCATCATCAATAGTTCATTCTTTCTTCAGGATTGGTAACATAATCATGTGATGAATACATTATCATCATGAGTATTCAAAATATTTAATTTTACTTGAACAACAAAAATGTAAGAATAGACAGAGGATTTGAGAAGGTTTTGATGCATTCCCTATTAAAACATGAGGAAATATTTAACTCCATCTTTATATTCTTTTGTCAAATTATTAGCATGAATCCATTTTTAAGGAAATGGTTAATTGAATTGTAGATAAGAATTACTCCACTATGGTAGTTCATATTTTCTGAATTCATCCAAAGGTGAAAGTTATAGACAATTTTCACCCTAATCATCTTTAACTCCCAAACCATTATTATTGTATTTAGTTACTTGAGACTCATCATCTATATCTTATTGAAACAAAATTATGTTTGTTGAACTTGTATGAAAATTATATATCCTATATCGGGTACCAATGATCATTCTGGATGACTACTACTCAAAGTAGTTCAAGGAACATGGAATAAATGGGGGATGAGTCTCAAGAAACAAAATGTAATAATAACTGTTCAGGTTTTGAATTGAGTGTGGATGATAGTTTTCTACTTAAAAGTTTTTAAATTAACACATATTATTTTAAAATTTGGAATCCTATATCAAAATGCTCAAATGTCCCTAACACTACCATAAGAGCATCAACTCATCCCCACTGATCATCACCAAATCTAATCTGTGTTACTTGTCATTTACCTCACATGTATCTCAAATATAGGAGCTTTATATCCATTTATGTTCATGTGTAGGGTATGTAAAATTAAATAAGTAAATACTAATAGGGTCCCAAAAATATACAACATCATGTATATTTTAGTATATGTCTAAAGTAGTAACACAAAAAAACATAGGTAATCCAAGTTATTGTGTACTAACTAGGACACCATGATAATCCAATGTACTGAATTCCTTTCATACAAGTGAATTATATTAATCATAGCATAATTTTATAACATGATTGTTCTATGAAATTGAAATAATTTCACTAATAATATTTTTATATTTGAATAATAGGGGAAAAGATTACTCATCTCCCACTAGAAATAACCATATCATAGGTACCATGATATTTGACCTCATACCCATAGAATCCAAGACAATACATTAGGGATAACCATCAAATATACTTATTTCATGAAAATCATGAAATGGGTACAACATAGATATTTTTTTTAGTATGTGAATTTGAAAAATAAGAATGTCATAAAATCATAGGTTCCCATAGGAAAGAAAAACAAAATAGGTGCAACAATACATTAGTTAAATGTAACATTTGAAAAACCATAAAGGAGATCAAACAACCACAAAAATGTCACATCACCCTTACCCTATCCCTTGATTAATCACTAACATGTCAATTGTAACTCACATGATAACATAATATAAATATGAATCACATTATATTGATCATATTATAATATGTGATAAAAGTATCTTTATCACATGCACATGTATTTCTTGTAGAAAAATATTGTAATCTTACATTGAGATGTATACTAAAAATCATTTCAAATAATATCAATTGATTATGAAACGAAAATTTTATAAGGAATGATTTATGAAAATTAAACAGAACAATTAGTTACATATTACATTTAATGGAATAATTTAAAAAACATGAATCTAGAGAAGAAATTATTAGACAAGTAAACAAAAAATTTATAAAATTAGTAAAAAATGTATACAAAGATAAAAAAAAGAAATACTAAAAAAAGTGTAAGAATTATTCCTTTTCCTAAAATTCTAATGCCTAGAAAAAAACATGTTACATATTATAATAATTTAAATAGTTACCTTGGTCAAAAAATTATTTATAAATGTGTATTGATGCATTTTACAATATAAGGATTATCAAAACCATATTTGTGAATGATTATTGTAAAATAATTTGAAGAATATATTTATATTATCAATATATATATATTTTGAAACATTGCATCTAAAAAATAGAATATTAAATTCATATATAAGAACTATAACTAATTTGGTATCGTAAACATAAAATTCCTTAATTGAATAATAAAACATGATAATAACTTAAATATTTATATTATAGAAATTTTAATACATACTAATTGATCATGATTCTATAAAATCCATATTTTATAAAATCTAAGATAATTAGAATCAGTCATTCTCATTGATTATGATAAAAAAAATCTAAAACCCTTATCAAAGGAGTTATATAATTATTATTGAATTATTTAAATCATGAATAAGATATTTTAATAGTTAATAATGAGTAAATTATCTATTTTCAAAAAATAATCTAAAAGACATACATTATAAATTATTACATATCCTACATGATCTAAATATTTTAGAATGTCATAGGGTTCCAAAATGGACAATGGGTTTTAACCATGCTAGAGAGGATGGTGTTTTGAGCTAAAATATTACCTATGAAAAGAAATTAAGCATAAAATGGGAATAGTGGAAGGTATATAAAATGTACATAAATTCCCTAAAAGATGATCAAAACTAACTAAAAAATAAACTTGTATAATGGAGCTCAATGTATCTACTTGTAATTATACCTGTGAGAAATATAAATCCTAAAAATGGAACTTTGAAGACCATGGATAAAGACATGAAGTACATAGATGTCCCACATAAAGGTATGTTATGGTGTTGTGTAAAGGTAAATCAGACTACATAAAGGTCATGTGATGTCAAAATGGGAAGAAAGGTTGGACCATGTTGTATTAGTCATTGTGTAGGACATCCTATTAGGCTACAATAATTGGGATACCCTCTATGGGAAGGTTTGGTTCCCAATGATGAAATTATCAAAGTCAAGATGCATAAGAAATCATTGTTGTCTAGTGAAGAAGTAGGGTTCATCATGGTTGTGAATAGAATAGAAACACATACTGTGAAACCAAAACAAGAAATCAATGAGAGAGGAAAAAGGGAAAATAACATAACTTGGATTGTAGCCTTGATTCATCCAAGAGAATGTAGAGGAGGACCTCAAAAGTAGGGAAGTTCTACGAGAGCTTGATAATGCCAATTATTTTTTTCACAGTTACAGTTCTTTTAAATAGACTAGGAATACTTTTATCCTTGCTCTCAAAAAAACGTTGATAAAGATACCTTTCATGAGAGCTAAATTGAAATGAACAGATAAAAGGCATCTTGATCTTTACTTTTTTGGTGATGATAATGGATTTAAAATTATAAATATAAATAATTTTATAAAATATATTTATATATTTATTTATTATTGTTTTTTATTTACTTAAATATATAACTATCTATTTTTAGTTACATATTTTTTTTTTAAAAAAAATTATATTTTTTTATAATTATAAATGTATTATTTGATAAATATTATAGATATAAATTTATAAATAAATTTATAATCATTTATTTATAATTAAAAATATATTTATATCATTAAAAATATTTATATAACTATATATATTTTTAATAAATATATATAAATATAAATATTGTCAATCTATTCATTATTTAAATATATTTATTATAATTTTAAAATTATAAATATATTTATATCAGTATATATATTTATATACACACACATATATATAAATATATTTTAATATAGATATAAATATACATATCATAAATATATTCATTATTTAAATATATTTATTATAATTTTATAATTATTTAAATATAATGCTATTTATCTATAAATATATGAATACTTTAAGAAATATATTTTTATATTTTTATCATTAGATATATTTTTATAATTATGTATTTATATATAACCCACAGGGTGTGGCTCAATGGTAACTTCCCTTGTGGGTCACGGTGAGGTCTTAAGTTCGTGTCTTGCCGAGCGCATATTTGTATTGTTTGTTGGTTTCTTTTCGTTGTAATGAAGCCCCTTTCCTCAAATAAACCAAGGCTTCATCCTCAACTTATATATATATATAACAAATAATAAGATATAAATATAAATATAGTTTATTCATTATTTAAATAAATGTAATATAATTTTATAATTAACTAAATATATGTAATTAATTATTTATAACAATATAAAAATATTTTTAAAAAATAATGTTTATTTATTTATAATTACTATAAATATATAAATATATAAATATAGTAAATATAGATTTATAAAAATATTTATTTATAAATATAATTTTACAAATATATTTTTAACATTATTAATGAATATATAATCTTAAAAACATGCATCTTAAAAATGAGTGAAATTGAATAATTAAAAATGTATAAACTTTCAAAATATTGAGAAAGTGGATAAGTTTTATTAATTAAATTAAAATTATTAAAAAAATATTGATACATATTGAAGTAAAGATGAATACATAATAAAAATATTAAAACATAGTATGTATATATTAGGTGCTTGGGGGTACAATTACATTTAAACACACACGCCACACACACAAACTAGAAAGGTAGATCATATCCCCCCAAAGGGATAACCCACCAGACATGCGCCCCCACATGCTTGCATCATAATCTGTGTTACCACATTTATAATAATGTAATTGTATATACGCCCAATAGGGCTTGATCCTATTACCTCATAGATGCCAAGAAGGAGAGTTTAACACTCTGGTATAAGCTTGTTGGAAATAAATAAATATAAATAAATAATAGAAAATGATTAAATTCTAAAAAATTAAAAATTAAAAAATTAAAAATTAAAAAAATGAAAAATGAATAAATAATATCTAACTATGATAATATTAAAAATCAATAAAAAAACTGACATATTAAAAACATAATATATTAAATGTATCATCTTATAATGATTTTCTAAAATATACTCAAATTTAACTACATTACTTAAATAGTAGGTGTATGTGTTACTATATAATATTTCATTATTTACTTAAATAATTTTGTGTTTGTGTTGTATATAAAAATTAATTAGTTATGTATATGTATGTGAAATCAATTTAATAAGTGGTTTATATATTTTAAATTTTAAATTAAAAAAACATTAAAACTAAATAAGGAATTAATATGTTTTTAATTATTACATTTTATTCATTTTTTATATATTTATAATTATTATTTATTATTTAGATCTATTAATAACTCATATATATAAGTTTTCAAATTATTCATTTTTATTAATAATCTTTTCTTAGTATATTTCTTAATAATTTTTTTAATTTGTTAATTTTTAATTCTTTTATCCAATAATTAACAATTATTAAATTCTATTTTTTTAATTATGAATATTTATTCAATTTATATATCTTTATTTAATATAAGATAATTACTAATATTTATAATCTATATATTTTTATATTAAATTTATTTAATTTATCAATAATTATTTAATTAATAATAAAATGTCTTATATTTTTTCTCTATTTACCCATTTTTAATTTTTTTTGTTTAATTATTTCATATCATTCATTTTACATTTGTATATATATATATATATTTAACATATATATTTATAAATATTTATAATGTATATATATTTATATTCAATTTAATTATTTTTATCAATAATTATTTAATTAATAAATTTTTTAATATTTTCAAAAATAATTATTTTTATAATTATTTAATTTTATTTTGGGCTATTATTAGTGCTTTTTGCGAGCACAAATAAAGATCAGTGTAGTTAATGGACTGTTTTTTAGTAGTGTACCTCAATCTAGGTCGTTTTTCGATGAAGAATGTTCTCTCCAACAAATTAGAGAGGTCATTTCATTTTTTGTGCCTTGATTCACTGAGATATAGAGTATCATCATCACCTAAATCTGATTCTCCAAATAAGGTGGAAGAACATTCCTTTAATGAGCCCTGGGTTAGGGGGATAACCTTGAAGATCCACCATAATGTGACCTAAATAGAGAGAATTAGTTTTTTGGGAGTTTAATTAAAATAATTTAATAAATTATTTATTTACCTAAACAAACTTGTCAATGTGTTTTTTATACCAATGCCCCGCACTGACCCATTTAAGGTCGTTCCTAGGGTAAACCTCACATTTCAGATTCAAGCATAGTCTTGGATTTTCTATCTAAGGCTCAGTAAAAGAGTTGTCACATTTTCTTTAATAAAAATTGTGCGGGTGATAAAAAATATATTTAATATTTTTTTAAAATTAATTTTGGCACACCAGGCCTCAGAATCACACTGTTCATGGCTCCTGGATCCAAAAATATTTATGGGTATATTCCATTGTATTATATAGAAAAAATATAGTCTCTAAAAATCTATTAACTTTTTTTATTTATTTAATATAGTTAATTCTTACATTGAATACTTATGTTTGTTTGGTTAATTTATTTGTAAACGTACATATTTGATGACTATGGTAAAAAGTTTTGTAAAATAACCTCGTGATCTCCATAATTTTAGAGGTCTATATACTTTAAAATTCCATTATAAAAATAATAATATAGCTTTATATTTTATCCAAAAATTAATTTAATTTGAGATAGGTTTCTTCATAAGTCCATTTGAGGTATTTAAAGTTACAAAAACCATTTATTATTAATAAAACATATATAATTACAAATTTTATTCTTCTAGAATATTTATTTTGTTAAAAATATATATTTTTTACATAAAAAATACATTTTCAAAGTCACCCATGTTAGGTGATCATGTATTATAAAACATTTCATTTCGTAGGGGAGATAGTTCACATGTATGCATGGAAAACACGTTAAGTTTACATGGAATGGTAGGGGTATTAAATAAAATAATTAAAATTTTATAATTATAAAAATTTTATAAAAATAATATTCATGAATTAAATCACCTTTTTTAACCTTCTATTTAAGGTGGTGATGAAAAATTTCACACATCGTTCTTAGAGGTGGTAGTCAGCACATACACACGACGAATTATTCATTTTTCTCAATGATTTTAGAGGAAGTTATATAATTGATATTAAATTATTATAATAAAACTCCATAATAGAAAAAAAACTATCATTATCATACATTCATGGATATAGGGGACTCGATGGGTGTTGAAGAAGAAAATAACTAGAAAAGATGGGTTGATAGTATCACTTATACCTTGAAAGTTCTCCCTTGGGTAGCTTCCTAAGTCTCATTAGCATGGTATTTTGTTGAGATGAAGGATCCAAGGGCCTAGGTAGGGTGTTTTGGAGTGGATATGAATGTGTTTTTGATGAGCCAAATAATTATAATGGGTGCATAAATAAGGATTAAGTTATATCCTTTTATAAGTAAAAAGAGTATCATTTTGGTAAAATCTCTTTACATTTCAAAAAATGTATCCCATTATTTAAAGAAAAAGTCTTTAAAAATGAAACATAATGGTGTGTATGAATATTTAAAGTATATACTCTCTACACCATCGACTATCATATATGTTTTTCACATGTTTTAATCTTTTTTCACTATGCTAATCCATTATTACCCTAATTTACCCTTACTATGGTAACTCCACAATAAACCTATGTGACTAATTTTAATGGGAAAAATTAAAATTTATATTATATAATAATTTCAAAATTATTATTTTAAAAATGGAAATAATTTAATAAAATAAAATTTCTAAGAGTTTGAGAAATTGATTTTATTATTAGTTCACATAACTTATAAAACCCATTTCATATAAAAGGGTCATTTTAAGATAAAAATTTAATTGTGGGATAATTATTTCAATTTATTTTGTTTTGAGGATAAAAAATCACTTTTTATAAAACAATTAAATGCTTTTTGGGTTTTATAAAAAATTAAAACTGAATTTGAAAAAAAATATTTAATTTAATTTAAACACCAAAACAATTCATCTTTGTTAGAGATAAATATTACTTGATACAAAAATTTATAAGAATATAATTTCTAAGATTAACTCAATATTTTAGAATGAATTAATTCTATTTTATTAATATATCTACAAATTTAAAAAATTTCCAATTCAATATTAGCTTATAAAAATATCAAAAACAATTATAGTATTGTTTAAACGATAATTTTAACAATTCGCCAAAAAATCATCTAACTATAAAATAAAAAATTATTAATCCTAAGATAATTTATACATTAACAGTCCAAAAATAAATGTAATTGTATAATATTAAACTTATATATCCGATAAAAATTATATTTATATATAATTTATTAAAAAACAATAAAAACTATTTTTTTGAAATTTTATTTTAATGCTTGAAATACATCTATAAAAAATTATGTTACGAATTAATGATAAGGTGACATTTTTAATTTTATTCCATATTACCTTATATGAAACATTCATATATTAAGAATGGAAATTTCTATTCAAAAATTCTAGATCATTACAAATATTTTTATTATTATTTTACGCTCTTATGAATCATGGATTATATTATGTTGATGATTTATGCAATGACTGCAGTTTGAAGATTTGTTTATTCATGTATGACCATATTGGTAGTGATAATTTATAATGATATTTTTTGTGCATATTTTTGTTCCATAATATTATGTTTATTCACATTATCATGTTATGATAACTCATTACTTATGTTATGCTCAGATATTTATGCCTTGAATTATTATTGATGACCTGTTTTTATTTGGGTATGATTTTTTAATGTTACGTTCATGGACCATGAATTTTCTCTCACACTTATAGGATTATATTATTCTCATGTTTGATTATAAATTTCAATATCTTATGTTTACTCTTAGTGAGCATCTGATCTCATCCCATTCTTATTCTTCCCATTCAATAGGTTATGAAGATGAGTATAAACCATGAGAAGTCTAAAAGGATATCTAGAGAGGCATGATTATGTGGGATTATACACAATTATTATAAAATAATATGTTTATATATATAATATCCAAAATACAATAAACCTAATGGTTATTGAGATTGTGTGAGATAATTATGATATGTAATATTAATGTCAAAATATATGAAATTTTAGATTAGTTCTTCTCACTTGGTATTAAAGAATGTGTTTTCAGATATGTGTTTTAGAACCAAACTCTAGAGTATGAGCCTGAGGAACCTTTATTGGTATAAAAGTAGGGTTTAGTTATCTTTGGTATTTTTCAGTAATTTGTTGGATTATTAAAAGATAACATTAGTGAAAACCCAAATGGATAATCCATAATATTGTAAAAAATAATTGGTTTCTTAAGTATGGAGTGTGTATTTACAAAACAACTACATCACCATATAGATATAGATAAGTCGATGTGGTTTTATGTCACATATACACCTATGTGTAATTACCTTGAAATAGGTTGTTCTAATATTAACTCAACATTCACATGGTTCACAAAAAGTGGTCCTGATTGCACACCAGGTTTATCATTCCTAGGGGATATGATTTTGTTTAATCACATACACTTTTTTGAACCATTGTAATTGTTTTACATATAAGTTTATTGTTTAATATTTAACTAGTTTGATTTGAGAATTTAATATTTATTTTATCACTGATATCCTATTTTGAAATTTATAGATCCAGAAGGTAGGTTATACATTCCATTAATGAGTTAATTCATTGTTTATATTTACTATTTCATCATTTTTTAATTTATTTATTCTAATACATCATCTTTACTTTATTAATGTATTTGATGGTGTAAGGTTAAATTTATTTAACAAGGTACATGATGTGAAAATTGGTGATTTTTACATTAGTAACCAAATGGGTTGGAGGATGCTCTTGAAAATCTTATTGTTATGATCAGCAAGTTATCATGAGTTAAGACTAGAAACATTAACCGTAATAAATTATTAAACATACTAATGAAGGGAATGCAGATTTTTCATATAATTTTAGGTTAAAATGATAATAAATGAAATAAAATTTATCCTCTTAAATGTCTATAATGTGTTAAGAAGGGCCTAAGGGAATGTATCAAAGGAATAAAAAAATGTTCCAATTGTATAATATTGGCCATCAATTTTTTGATAATAGAAGTGAGATAAAAAGGATAGATATTACAATATAATGTATGATGTTTCCAAATAATTCTTCACCCACACACTTTAATGACATGATTGATTGAAAATTATATTTTTATTTGATTTTCGAAATCCTCTTTTTGGGTGAGCGGGAACCATAAAATTCTAGATAACTGATTCAAAACACCACAAAACACTACAACATTCAACAAAGACATGTTTTTGGTAAAACCAAATTCAAAATTCAGGGCCGCAAGCTAAGAGATTTCGGAGCCACGAGCAGCAGACCATGGCGCACAAAACCTAAATAGATTTTCCATTATATAAATAGATTTCCAAGGGATAATAGGGTTAATAGGTATGAGAATCCTACAAGGGAATAAATAAGATCCTATTAAATAACTACTGATAAAGTGAATCATAATAATTAACATATAAGTAAAGTCCACATAAATTATTTATATATATTATTTCATTTTTATTCTAGCCACTCTAGTATATATATATATACATATAATGTTTTATATTAGTATCAAATAACTACACAAATTATTTGACATTAAGTTATTTGATAAAAGTATATATTGTTTGATTATTGTATCCTAATTTGATGTTTTTTTGAATATCTATTGTTTAAATCATATTATTCTTACATTATATTAATTAAATTAAATTCTTGACATTTATTATCTATATATACAAACATCCCATATCACTTTTCATAATAATTAAATCAAATTTCATATAATAATCCAACATATGATCATATAGAAGTGAAAGGTGCTTTATGAACTTCTTATCAAGATTATGACCATTATATGGGTCATAATACTAAATAATGAGATGATTCTATGAGTATTATGCTTGTTTAGTTAAGTTTGTATTCCATTAAATATTATATCTTGAGTTATGACTATATTAATTATATTACAATCAATTATCATTAGTACGAGTTAATTAAAATTGAGAGGAAAAAATTAATTTAAGGGGATATAATTTAGTGACTGTATTTTTTAATATCAATTTACTATTAAATAAATATTTTTTTGAAGATATTTAATAAAATTAAATTTAAAAAATGAACCATGATACATTTTATTAACATAAAATTATAAGTAGTAAATATAATAGTTTTAATGTATCCATCGGGTTTGTGGGTATGAATAGAGGTAACCAAATTATGAAATATATGAAGAAAGAATCATAAAATTAATTTTTAATAAAAATTTATTTAAAAAGTAAAATTAGTGTATCCATGTAACTAATAAATTTTTTAGAACATAAAAATGTATTTTTGTAAACAATTTATTTTTAGATGATATGCATTTCTATTCTGAAAATAATTTTTATAGCCATTAGAAATTTAATATTTTAAAATTGTTTAAAAATTTCAATAATCCTTTTAGAGTTAGTTAATAAATAAAATCTCATTTTTATATTTAAAAATAATTTACCATTTTTAATGTTATATAAAAAAGTGATGAACTAGGGTTATTATCAAAGAAATTGTTTTTACAAGTGTTTTCTTAATTTATAACTAAGTAAATTAAGTTGATCTCATTTAAATAATTCTAATTTAGTGTTTTTATAAAAGAAATATGTCTTAAAATAATTTAATTATTCATTGATATGATATTAATCTAAGAGCAGTTGTTATTATAAAATACATTTTCTAAAAAATTAGTTTTTCTATATATTATATTTTTTAATTTATAATTTATTTTACATATATTTAAAAATTTAATTATATAAAATGGTGGAAATATTCAGAATCATCACATTATATTTTTTAATAAGGTTCATATTATAATTTTACTAAAAGAATAATTATTGTTGTTAAATTTTAATCAATGTTAATAAAGGGTAAAAATGAGTAACATATTGTGGCTTGAATTTTATTAATGTAAAATGATAAAAACTACGTAGAATACATTTAATAGGTTGGAAATTCATGGCTACAATTCATTCCAACATATTTAAACCGAACTCACCTAACTCCCTTGCAATTACATTATTTCCCCTTTACTGAACATTCAATTCACAGTAAAGGACCTTCTCTTTCACCTATAAAAATAACCCACAACCACCCTCTTCATGCCACACTTAGACATTGAATAATTATTTAACCCCTATATAGTTTACTTATCATATAATTATATTCCACACCCATAGGAATCTATCCATAATAACTTAGACCGTCCTTTTGTTTCCAAGAAATCTTTCAAGAGAAGGCTCAAACACTCAATGTGAGTATTATCCAACCCCTTGCATTTTATTCTTCATATTTATCATCCATCCTCCTAAAAAAATATTATAACCATATTTATTCAATGGAATCAGTACAGATGGTGTGCTGAAATATTTTAATATTCATTGTAAATCCATTATATATTCCCCTATATTATATTCGAAAAATGATAATATCAACCATGAATACATGCGGGCTACAACCTACATGGATGACATGTTCCTTTTTTCAGAACCACCATATGTGGATGGTTATAAGATATTATTTAATGAATAATAATTATATATATGAAATAATTATTATTCTTTAAATATAAATCATTATTTACCTTATTTAACTTCTCTTTATTGAAAAAAATGTCTTATGTGTAGACATGTGTTCTTCCACCTTTATTGAAGAGATGTTTCATTTTTCATTACTTATTTAAATGGATGTTATATAAAAAATTTAGAGATATTTAGGATATTAATAAGGAATATATATCATGAATAGGATTCTAAAAGGATGACACAAATATTAATTATCACTATAACATAATATGTTAATATCAGTAAAATACATGAAATAAGTTCTATTGGTATAGAGATAATATTGAAATATATCCAAGAGTGGTGGGGGTGAATTTTACTTTTAAAATTTTAATTAATGACTCTAAAAAATTTACAGGTTATATAAGATTTAATAAATTTAATAGAGTGAAAAATAAAAAAAATGAACACAAATATTTTTATAGTATTTCGAATATAAATTAGTATAGTCCACTCTTCACCCCTCTTATGAACTGTGAGAGACAGTACACATAATAAAAACTATAATGAAATATTATAATGATTTTTTCCCAATTGAAGTTACTAACGAATTACAAATAATTTTTCCCCTAGAGGTTTAAACACAATACTTCCCGCCATTTTAACCCTTGGAGGCACAACTCAAATGATCTTCTTTTTTCCCACCTAGAGGAACAACATAATGACTGAATTTTATTTAGGAGTCACAAACCACTATGATTCTTATTAAATGGTAGTATAACCCTTTATAATTCTACACATATAAAATAAATTGGATAAAGTAAAACCACATAACCATATTTAACACTTTATAGGCTGAGTGTTGAGGTAACCCTTAAATCTCTAGGAGAAAAGGATCAAATGATTTTATTTTTTATTAAAGATGTAATTGATCCAAAAAAATGAATCACATACATAGTTCAAATGTATCTTAAACCTTGTATATCATTTTATTTGTTCCATAAACTCTTTATATAGAGTTTATTTATACACAACAACATTTAAACTTTAAGACCGGTATGTCTCACTTGGTCCTAGAGTTGGAGTTTCACATGAATCATCAATAAACTTATTCAGAGTTTTCCATGCTTATTTATAAGAAATAATCCATCAATAAAAGATAAAATATATTTTCATAAGTATTTATTGATATCCTATTCAATTAATACAAACTATAATGTGAAACTCATGAAAACAATTAATACAATAATAAATAAAAAGATTTAATTTCTTCAGAAAAATCCATGATAATAATCAAGATCGATCCTTTTAATTTAAGTTTATTTGAAAATGGATAGTTTAAACCCTAAATTTCAAGGAAAATATCTTCCCATGCTAAATCTAATATGAATATAATTTATTTCACCTTAAAATAGTTTAAAACCTATTTTAATGAATTCTAAATAATTAATGAGTGACTATAGAAAACATAAAAAATAATTATATAGATAATAAACTTTTAGAAAATTTAAATGTGAAATATTATATAAAATAAAGCATATTTACTAGTTTTAGTATATCATTTTGAAATTAATAGAACCATGTCAGCAAGTCCATAGAGGGTATTTTTACGTATACATTTTTATTCATATAAGGGAATAAATGTACTTTAATCTAGATAGCCAATTTAGGTAAGGGAATTCACATATCCAAATATAAAATAGTCATTCACATAAGGTATTTCAGGTAACCATTTTACTTATCTGATTTTATATAGTCATTTCTGAATATTTGTAAATAGGTTAACTTATGAAATTTTAGACATAAAAAATATGTTTTAAATGGAAGAATCATATTTATCTCCAGTTAATTTATATTAAAATAATTTAATTTAACATTACAAATAATTAATAATAATAATAATTCTACTTATATATCTTAATGTATCCTAAAAATACTGTAACAAAAAAGTTATGAAAAACTGTAGAATTCATACTAATAAATTGTAGTGGATTTTAACTTAATTTTGAACATGATAGATATCAATTAAGATAATTATCCCATATAATTAAATTCACATTATTTTTTTATTTTACAAACTAATAAATAATCACAGTATATTTATTTTTTATCCCTTTTATGGTTTTAATATGGATGTTAACTAATTCTAGAAAATTGGTTACCTAGGAGAATTGGCTATGTGGATTCTGGCTTAGTGGGAGATTTGAAAATATCAAAAAAGTAATTTGGATTTGTAGAATATTTTTTTATTTGGTAAAAGTAATTTATCTATGTGATAATTGTAATAATAATTGACAAAAGATATATGAAATTCCCAAATTAATAATTAAAAGAGGATTAAGACATTTTAATATTATTAGATAAAATACTTATGTCGAAGGGAAAAAAATAAATTTTTGTAATTGTAAAAATATAAAGTGAATAAAAAATTTTAATTACCAAAACATAAACTAATTTAGGGATCCACCCAATATTCTCCCCCTTTTTTATAAATGAAAAACAAATTATAATTTAAAAAACTCTCCCCCCTTTTGAATATATAAAAATGATAACTTTGAAATAAAAAAATATATTATCATTGAAATAATAATGTTAGTTCCACTATTTTTTATAAATTATATTTTATAGTTATGAATATAAAATTTTAAAAAAACATTTATAAACATATATATATCAAAACATGTGTCTAGGAGACATTTTAATGTGATCATAATTTGAAAATATGTTTACTTAAAATAAGGAAACAAAATTCATAAAATATCATTTTATGAAAAATGTTTTATTAGATTGTATGCTAACTTCATAAACTATGTATGAGAGGTATTAAAATTTTAATATAATAATATATATATATACCTAAATAAAGTAATTGTAATCTATAAAATAGATTCCAGATTTCCAAGATTTAATGTAAATCTAAAATTTCGGCATATAAAAACACTTACACCCCTACTAAAATTTTGAAATATAAATATAAATTTAAACCTCCATCATACCTAGTTAAACCATTATTTTCTTAAACTTATTAAAACCCATGGTATTAGTAAAGATATCAGATAATTTATTTTCTATTGAAATAAATTCTGGTGATATATTTTATTTTTGTTGGTTATCTCAACAAATGTAAAATTTATCCTCAATGTGTTTAGTTATAGATTTATGTAAGGGGTTTTTGGAAATAGAAATTGAATAATTATAATCATATAATAAGTAATTTTTTTTAATTGAAACCAAAATCATAAATATTTTTCTTAATCTATAAATAATGATAATATCATGATGAAACAACTATATATTCAGATTTAGCACTTGAAAGTGCACATGAATTTTTTTCATTGAGGCCTAGACAACTAATGATTTAAATATAAAATGAAACACACCTAAAGTAATCATTATATATATATTTCATTCACAAAAAATAATAATCATAATAACATGTCAACTAAAACATTATTTTAATATAGTAAAATAAAAAAATATTTGAATATCCTTTAATATATCTAATAATCCTTTTAACTGATTTAATATAGATTTCTTTAGGATCACTTTGATATCCTACACTAATGAAAACTATAAACATAAAATCTAGCCTGAAATTTTTCAAATATAATAAATATATAATCACTCCTCTATATGTTTTAATGTCAATAGATTTTATATATTTATTTAAATATAATTTTAAAGTTGTAATTATGGGAGTATTTTCACTATTATAAGATTCTAAACCAAATATACTGAAAAAATCTATAGAATACTTATATATATTAATAAAAATACCATAATTTTGTTCAAATATTTTAAAACTATGAAAAAATTTCAATTCCCCCATCATGATTATATTGAATTTAGAAGTCATAAAATTTGAAAATTCATTAAATAGTTTTTTACCCAATGATCCAAAAATAATATAAAAAACTCATTATATAATAATCATTATATTTTTTCTTGAAAAAATTATTAGTATTAAGTTTTTATTTTTTAATTTTTTAAAAGAAAACATTTCAACCTTTCATAAGAAGATTGAGGTTACTTTTTGAAACCATTTAAAGTCTTAGGTAGTTTAAAAAAAGGTCATGATGGTTTTAATTTTAAAAACCTATGCTCTATCTAACATAAAATCTATCATAAATATAACCATTTATAAAGTATTTTTTACATCCATTTGATATAATTTAAATCCATGAAAAGTATTATAAGATAAAAATTTTCTTAGTAGCTTATACCCTATAAACATTTGAATACGATTCTTCAAAATCAATTACTTATTCTTGAGAATATACTTGAGAAACTAATCTAAATATTTTTAATTACATTTCCATAGCTTGTTTCTAGAAAACCATTCTGTTCAAATAATATGGTGTTATTTTAGTATAGAAACTAAAGTCTACACACTATTCAATGTAAAATAATTTAATTTTCATTTCCAAGATAAAATCAAATCATAATAATCTAATTCCTCATTAAAGTTCTTATGAACAATTTCAGAAATAAAATCATGATACACACAAACAATCATAAAATATTTTCTTGTAATAACTTCTATTTCAACATTACCCATCATATTATCTATTGTGATGATCTCTATAAGTCTTCCATGATCTTTCAATAATAGATTTATTTTGAGAATAAATATTCTCCACCTCAATATGAGCATTATTATCTTGATGTAATTCTTCTTCAGAATTAAAATCTAGAAATTCTCCCTCAAGTTGATCAATATCATTATCTCTTTTATATAAATACTTTTCATCAATATTATCATGAGTATATTCTTCAAAAACCATGTTTATTTTATTTTATTCTCTATATACCTCAAAATTATTTTAATACCCTAAGAAAATACCCTTATCATATTTTTCGTCAAATTTATCGAAATAATACTTATTAATAACGATAATTTTTTTTACTTAAACACCTTAAAATAAACAATTTTAAATCATCTACCATTCTAAATATCTTGAGATATCTTTTTCAATAAAGTTATAAAAATAATACTATTGCTAACATGAAAACACTACTAAAAAAGGATTTTAACTATGATAGAAATGGCTTTTATCAGTACCTGAAAAGTGATTATTGTGTGAGGGAAGATAAAAGTGTAGGAATTTTAGCAGTGCTAAAAAAGAACTAATAAAGGGGCCATTTATGAGTGCTTTGAAAAGATTTGGTAAATGTCCCATTTATCATCGCTTTTATTTGGCACTGATAAAGGAATCCTTTATCAATGCTTATAAAATCACTCATAAAGGACCCATTGATTAGTACTTTTAAAAGCACTTATTGTGGGCCATACTGTAGTATACTGTTACAACACATATCATCACCAGAAACACACCAGATATCAACAAAAACAAGTATCAATACAGAATTTAAATGAAAATAAATTTATAACAAAAATAACAAGAAAACAATATTATAGGCATTCAAACATTAGTTTATAAAATTACATTAATACAAATTATTACATAGATTAAAAAACAATATATATTGTCAAAGTTACCATAATTTCCCTTGACTTTATTTGTCGAACTTCCAATAATGAATGAGTAGTATTGATAAAACCACCTCAACTTGAAAATAATAATCCACTTGTATAAGAAAAAAATTATTTTGAGTAATACTAAAAAGAAAGAAATAAAATATAAATATGAAATAACACATTAATTCTATATATAATGATTTTACTGTGAAAATATCAAGATTAGCTCTATGATTGAGAAGTATAGGGAACTTAAAGGAATGTGATAAATGTAAAGACTATAGGAGTGAAAGGTTTTGTGGGAGAAGAAGTGTTTGGATGTTTTGGTGCAGAAAGGTATGAAAGATTTAAATTGAACCGCAAATAAAAAAAATTATCTACCTATATAAGAAAAAAAAATGTGATTAATACTAAAAATATTTTAAATAAACATATATAATATAATACATTAATTCGATGTACAATGATTATATTGTGAAAAAATCAATATTACCTATATAATTTAGCATAAGAGACATTGTTTCTCTTCCTGCAAAGGTAGGGAAGGTAACTTGAAAGAAAATGATAAATAAACCACTGTAGTGGTGAAAAGGTTTTAAGAGATAATAAGCATGAATGATGTATAAGGCACCCAACTCGAACAAAAAATTCCATCTGTATATGGAACCAATTATTATTTGAGTAATTATTAAAAAATAATTTAAATATAAATATGAAACAATACATTACTTTTATAGAATATGATTTTAATTTGAAAACATCATGTTTACCTCTTTGATTGTGAAGAGACAACGTAATTTACTTTATTATAAAGGCATGACACATGGATAAAAATGATCAAAAATAAACGATCTCTATAAGGAATAATAGAAATTAAATGAACCTTTAATTATATTTTTTTTTGGTAAAATAGAGAATTTATATCATAACATTACCTTTGAAACATTCCAAAGGGTTTATTTAATTATTGTTTGTTCTTATAATGGATTGGAAACATAATCATATACATAAGATATTTTTAGCATAATTAGTCAAACCTTTAATTTATATTATATTAAATCAATAGAGAACATATAATATTATGAGAAAAAACATAATATATTAAAAAACACTTTTACCTTCTCATTCAACTCTCTTACTTTTTTTAAAGGTTTCAAGGATTTTATTCCTCTTTGGAGAATCCAAATACCCTCTTTATGGTCCCGTTTAATGTACAAGACATTGTCAACATTGGGACTAGCATGACCTGATTGTGATGTCCTAATGAAATGGTTATCCTCGATTAAAATTTCATCTGATCCAACAATTTTTTAGTCACTGGTAGGACACTCAACCAATTATTTTTTTTGGATCAGAGGCATAAAATACATTCACTTCTTGTGATGCAATCATGAACAACTCCTCTTTTTCCCATTCTATACAGAAATTCACATACACAAATCCCATTTCATTAAAATTCACTCCATTTATATTTTCAAACCATTTTAAATCGAAAACAAATAATTGAAATATTTTATAATATAACTCATATATCTTTTAAATAATTCAAAAATATAACAAATTTTAATAAATTGGATTTCTATCCTTAGAACCAGATATGTGCATCACCTCAACCAAAAGCGTAACACCACTATTCTGCATCATACTGATGTAATTGTGTTCGTATAAAACTTATAACCTTTAATTACAAAACCAATGTAAGATATAACATTTTCAATTGTTCCTATGGCTGGCCATTTAAGTCATTCTTCAATAGAATTCATATTTTCAAGTAAATCCTTTTAAATTTGATCTTTGAACCATCCTATTAACTCTTTATTATGTGTATTTTATATCCATAATTCATCCCTTTATGGATTCATATCTATAAGAATTTATTTGATGGATTCAATGTATGGATCCACATCTTCACTCTTATGTATTATGTAATGATGTTCTTGCTCTCGCTCGGTCATGGTAGTTGTAACAACATCTATTATGGAAATACCTTCGCTCATATGTAATTCACTGTGACAAGACTTTGGGAGACTGATGCTTTCAATACTTGATAGGTAATCAATATATAATTCAATAACTTTTTCATGAATATTTCTCTCTGCAATACTACATTTTGGACGAATTTGATTATTGATATACCCTTTCAAAATATGTAGATACTGTTTAATGGGGTACAACCATATATAATGGATAAGAGTGCATAGTTGAACCTCTATAACTATGTGAACCAATAGGGGGACCATTATATTGATGAATGATGGTGGGAATACAATATCTAATTCACATTATATGAATGCAATCTCATTATTCATGATGAGAAACATCATCCGGTTTACAATTGTTCTGCATATGGATTTGAAAAAGAGGTAGGGTCTAGTTAATATATGATGTACATTTTAAGGAATAATTCAATTAAAAGTAAAAATAATTAAATATTGCATCAAAACATGACTGTTGTGTGATTTTAGTCCTTGTAACTTCAAATTATTCATTAAAATGACATTCTTTATTTTTCAAGAATATCCCTATAGAACATTTATACTAGTAATGAAAATGAAAAATTATAATTTTTCTTATCTGGATAGAGTGTAAGAAACTGGAAGAAGAAAATTACACCTTTTACCCTTCATCGATGCCAACTCTTACCTTATACCCATTTCATTCAAATCCATCCTATACTTGACCCTATCTTTCATTTTTCATGAACATTTAGTAATAGTCCATTAATACTATCAAATACATTTTTTCTTCATGCATGACATCAAGAAAATTCTTTACATACCAGCAATTACTGTACGGTAATTCTAATAAAATTTATCCCTTCTTACAACCTAATTTTTTATTGTTTTTCAAAAATGGTTTAAAAAAACTATCAATATGTTTTACATTTTTGTATAGTTGATTTCCCATTGTTGGAGACGGTGTTTTAAATTGTTTGATATTCCCATTGAATTCTGTCATCCAGGTTTGGTATTTTGTTCATTGAGGTAAAATTTCCTAATGTCCTAAAAAATAGTTTTCTATGAATGTTTCAACCAAACTGAGTATGTGTTTTTTCACAAATGGGACACCAAAACATTCCTTTAATGCTAAAACCTGATAAATTTCGATAAGTGGTGAAGTAGTTTATCATTCCATAAAACATGGACCTAAATGTGAATTATTTACTTCTATGTTCATTATATATTGTAACACATGTATCCCACATCAAATTCAGATAATCTATCAATGGATACAAAAAGATATCAACCCCATTACAGGGTTTATTTGGTCAATATATATGAAGAGACAACATAATGTATTTATGCTTCATTCATAACTGTGACGGAAAGTTATAATTTACCAACATGATGAGCCATGTACTGTGGGGACTACTCTATACACCAAAATTATATGGGTTTCTACCCATAGATTTGAACTATCTTATTAAAGGTCTAAATAGTATATTTTAGATGTGTGACATTCTGTATTCCCTCATTTTGAGGTCACTTATTGATTTCCATGTGATTATTTGGTTAGTAAGAATATCCATGCAAAAGTTTCAAGCCTATCTGAATATTTATATGGATTTATTTGATCATTATTTATTCCAACCATATTATGCACATTTTATATTTTAAATAAAATGTTTTTTTAGATATTTACCTTTCCATGTTGAATATTATTATTTATTCATGACATCATTCATTGTACTCATACCATTATTATGAATATGAGATTATCCTTTTTGTATGTTTTATTTTCTATAGGATACCAGGAAGTGTTTTGTGATTGATATGCATGGATATGCTAAGGGTAATAATGGAGTTTCAATCAAAACACTTTTTGTATTTTATTTTTAAAATATAATTTTAATTTCTATTATGTATCTAATTTACCATGATTATTAAACTATTCAGTCATTTGGGATAAAAATCCATGTATCTTATTATAAAATAAAAATGTAATCCCCAAATCAAGACTAATAGATTATGGATATTTATAGTTTGTATCAGAGGAATTTTAGTAGAAACATTGTGAAATATATTTCTGATAATATAATATTGGGAATATAATCCTTTGACCTTCCTTAAGGATATGTCTAAGAATAGGATAACATCATAATTTTTTTGTAAGGTAGTGATTATGTGATTTTCCTATATGTAAATCCTTGTCTATAATCATCAAGTAGATGTGGTTTTAACAAAAATGTACCAAGGGGTAATAACTCTAAAAAAGGAACATCATGCTTGACTCAAGAATTACCTAGTACAAAAAATGGTCCTTACTAATCTCATCATTTGACACTCCTGAAGGATATTATTTGGAAAATCTAAATTTTCTTTATAGTCCATTATGAATGATTTGAAAATATATTGTTAATTTAAAAACATTCCCAATTAAACAATGATTTGGATTATGTTATTAGATATGTATAAAATATCAATTTATGTTAAATAAGTCACTATTATTGGGATAATATGTTTTGTTTTATTATGTTATAATCAAATCTAGCGTATTCCATTATTTAGAAATTGAACGTAGTATAAGGAATGATAATTTTATCAATACATGTACCCCATATTGGGATTTAACTCCTAGGAAAAATAATGAAGCTGGATATGGATCTTTAGTTGTAAATGAAAATATTATAAATATATTGGGGTAGCTAACCCGAGATAAAAGTAATAACCATTCTCATATATAGCAACCCAATGATCTACCACATGATGTAATAATGTTGGTATTCTTCATGAATTAGTAATCCCATTATTTAATTTGAATGAAAAACCATTTGTAGATAAGTAATGTTTACGTTTATTAGAGAATATATTTCTTTCATTGTGATGAAATTAAAGGGGGAAAGTTTTCATGGATGTTTATCATCTCCCAAGAGATGTAGATCAATGGTTTTTATCTACTAATAACACTAATGATAAAGAATAAATAGAATACATGTAAGGGATTAATTTTAAGTTACTATTCTTGGAAATGTATTTTTTATCATGAGAATTGAGTGGTTATGGTGAGATAACTACTGAATCTGAGATAAAAGGAAGATGAAAATGAGGAGAAGTAGGAATCTGACTTCACATGTTTTACAAGATTTTCTACGAACTATGAACATAATCAAAAGAGAAATATTTTCAGTTTTCTTGATGGGATTAATCCAATTATTTGAAGGTTACTCGTTACCCAAGATTTCTCATTATGTGAGGAAATATTATCATGTGGTATAAAGACAGAAAAGAAAAATTTCCATGTATAATGGCTTTTAAGGGATGAAAGACAAGAGGAGGATGACATAAAAAAATGGATAAATGAAAGAAGGATTTTTGTCATTTGTGGAAATAAAAACTATAGTACTTGTTTAAAGGGAATTCCAATATACTATAAGTGTGGAGGGAATGAAAATTATACTCACGATTGAAATGGTATGAAATAATTTTGCATTGTTCAATGTTTCAACTGTAAGGAGATGTGGAACTATGAAAACAAATGCTTTAGGAGTCAAGGGAATAAACCTCATAAGAACTTAAGGGATCAAGGTCAAGATTATTTTATTACTACAATGAAGTGTAATTATTAATGTGCATGGGTTTGGAATAAAAAATTATGTTATAATAGTATTATTATCAATGAAATTATTGTTATATGACTGAGGAAATTCATAAGGATCATATTGTACTACTTTTTTATGGATTTGAGATAATATGTTAAAAGATACCAATGACAAAGAAAAGTGATTCAGTTTCAAGGTGGACTTCATAGAAAACTCATGATTTATAGAAGATAACCATTAATACAAGCTCTATATTGAGATAATTATCACCTTCATTTTACATTTTTTAGACTTTATATTGGTTTACACATGTTTTGGATGAGTTTATGTTTAAAAATTATGAAAATGATTAATTTAAATTTTGGGAGTTACTATTAAGGTATTAGAGATTAATTTTTTATATTGGAAAACATTTTATAACCATTTTAGTTTTAATAATGATACGAGGAAAAGAATGTTAATATATTATATATCTTAGGATCCATTAAATGTTAATTTTAGTGCTCCAAGAATAAAAAAATTCAACTTGGATACTTATTTCTTTGATTTAGAAATGAATTAAAACCTAAGGATGAAATTATATTTAAAAATATATAATTTAAAATTATTTTCTAGTGTTATCCTTTATCATTGGAAATAAATTCCTCAACTTTAGGAAAGGGATCCTGAAAAAAATTCCATATTAACTTCATATATAAAGAATCCAATAGCCTTTTAACTCATCACAGATTTATGGGTTTTTGGTTCTTAAAATTCAATTTATCACACACTTTCTATTGATCAATTATATATATCATTATATAATTATTTACTTATTTCATCCATGTCCATATCATCACTTCCAACTAATATTCTCTTACTCAAGACCTAGTTATGTGCTATTATAGATGAATATTATACTAACATTACTCTATTATTAATACGTTTTTATTATCTGATTTTAGGATGTGGGTTTCTATTAATGTTATTCTAAAAAATAAAACCCTTAATTTTTGAGATCAATATTAAATAGGGGGAAACAATTTATTTAAAGTGGGTAGAATGTAACACCCTAAGATTTTAAAAGAGGGAAATCAAGTTTAATATAGTGTATAACATGAAAAAACAAGTTGATAATAGAATATAAAACCTAGAAACATTACAATATATTTCATATTAAATAAATTTAACCTCTTAATATAAAGTAATTCATGAAAGACCATGATTAAACAAAACACAATACTCTATCAAATAATTATTATTTAGAAATGAACATAATAAACTATTCCGTATGTTTAGAGGTATGAATAGTAATAACTAAATTATAAAACTATATTTTTTAAATAGGTATAAAATAAATTAAATATTCATCTATTGATTATAAATAAAATTAAACCCATTTGAAAGAAAAATAATGGTTTTTAGAGAAACTATATTTTTCTAAAAGACAGATTAGTCGAATTTTGAACACATTATTCAGAATTATTTATTACTAATTATAGATTATTTATTTTAAAAATAATTTTTATATTTTAAATCCATATTAAAAAATTATCTTTTGGTGAATTTTTGACAATTTTCTGAAAAGATTAATTTTTTTGATGAAAAATACTGATTTTTATTGAAAGATAGATTTTTCTTAAATAAATTACAATGATATATATATTTTATATTTTTATTAAATTAAAATTAGTTAAATTATATTAAAATATAAATAATATATGTTATTTTAATAAATTTCATATTGAATTTTGATTTTTAAACAATATACACTTATGAGAATTTTATCTTTGGAAAATATCTCTATCATCGCACCTGTGGTTAAATATTAAATTGAATTATGACACATCTATGAGTGTAATTTTTAAAAATTAATTCAAAATTTTTATTCATAATAATTTATATTATCTAATAAGGACAAATTAATATTTTACCACAAATTATAGTGAAAATAGTAAAAATAAATTAATTTGATTAAGGTTAAAATGGAATTACCAGGGGAGGGGGTAAATAGAAATGATATGGGTTAAAAATGACCTAAAAATTTTATGAAACATATTGGAATCAAATATTTATACCATATAATATATATAATTTTGTAATGACCCATTTTGGAGGCTTTTGGTAGGATAAATGCTTAGATATCACTTTAACTTTTAAAAAATTACATGTCTAACAACTCTCCAAATTATAAATGGCCTTCACCTTTTCTCCATTTTGACACTTAAAAACCATTTGGTTCAAAACATAAATGACATATATTAGTTTAATCCCTTCCAATATTCTAGAGGGTTTATTTATATTATGAATCCCGCTTATGAAGTCTTTAGGAATAACCCTTGAGAGGCTCTCCGAAGAAGAGGTAATATTCTTAAATATTAGAATTTGTTTTATTTCTTCTTCCACATCGTTCAAACCATATTTAAATATTATAATATAATAAAAATTTATCCAATATATAATTATATTTTATTATGTCAATTTTATAACACATATCTATCTGCACTTCTATCAAATGGTAAACGAAACCATCGATCATGTTTACTACGGACTACGTTCATGTGAACCGATGTAATTCATTTTCCCCACCTTCCAAAGAAGTAAAAAATGATAGATTTAAATTTTCATATGAAATTTATGAAAATATTATATTTCATTAATTATAATATCATATATTTTCTTTTACATCCCATTGAGTGTGGGATATAATAACATCATTTGTTTGCAGAATGGGCTACAACCTCTCGAAACAATGTGATTTGATATTCATATACACTTTACATGAATGGTTGATAGGATGAATTTAGTGTATATTTAATAAAAAAATATCTAAGAATTATTTTTATCATATAATATCTCATCTAAACTATTACATTAAATCCTTTGAAAAATAATAATGTTCCTCATGTGCACACGTGGACTACCGCCTTTATATAGCATTGTGAAATATTTTTTATTTTATTTTAAGAAGGAAGGAAACAAGAATGTAATTGATTAATATAAATTCAATATATTAAATTATAATTAATTTTTAATGATCAATTTCTATTTATTTTCTTTTCTTTCCATCCATCTAAAAAATGGAAACAACATACATGCTTACGTACGACCTACAATCTTTATGAAAGGTGTAATCCATTTTCTATCTATAAAATTTATAGATTATAATAAAAACACATATAGTGAATATATATGATACTTCTATCATGATTAAAATTCTTGATTTTATTTAACCACATTAAAATTAAAAGGACCAAAATTACCAAACAAAAACATACATGAAAAATGAAGCAATTATAACATGAAACAATGATTTTAAAAAAAAATGTTAACAAATGGGTGATAAAAGACTATAAGTATGTAATATATGGTATGATATATATTATTATTTTTATTTAATATATTTATAATAAACCACTATTTATTATATATCAGTTTCATACACATTCGAATGAATTTTTCAAGTAATATTCTCATAATCACACTCTTTGGCACTTAAAATGAATGATAATATATTTTAAAGAAAATTCGACTTTATTCCCTCGTTGGTCGAAAGTCATTTTTTATAAAGATCAATTTTAATAAAAATATTTTAAAAAATTATTTAAAATGTTTTTGAATGATTTATTAAAGGAATTATAAACCACTTTTACATTTTTTTAAAATGAATGAAATCTTCATGTCTTTTCCAAAATAATGCCCATTTGGAGTTTACCAAAATTGTCAAAGAAATCTATGTTTTAATGTGTAAAATATGAACAAAATTTTCCACCATCATGAACAATAAATGTTTCAAATATTAATTTACATATTTTAATTTTTTATTTTAAAATAAAATTATTTCGAAAAAATTTTGGTTACTTTTTGTAATAATATTTTCAAAGTGAAATGGATATTTTACTCAAAAATGTTTTTAATGAAATTCAAATGGATTTTCTATTCATAAATAACAAAAACCCCTTATTTTACATATAATAAACTAGGGGAATATTTTATTGATATCATATTTATTATTTCTTTAGATTATTTATGATCAGTTTGAATGAGTATGTACAATTTTATTATTATTCACCATATTACATTAGAATATTAATGGTTATTTTTATTTGACTTGGGTAAGTATTAACATTTCATATGATATTTTTTAGTAATAATGTTTATGCTTATTATGTTTCACCGATTTTATTTTTAGGGAATAAATGGAATTATTATGTGATGGATGTGGACTAGTTATAGATAACCCCTCGATGTATTATTAGGCCTCATGAGACAAATTTGTTTGAAAATTTGGATAAGTTTCTTCCCATATATTTAAACTATCTTGTAAAAGGTCTGAATAGCTTGTTCTAGATTTCCATAATAATGAATTCCCTCATTATGAGATCAATTATTGATATCCACATGATTATTTTATTAGTTATAATATCCATGGATATATTTCAAGCTTATTTTATTTTTTTATGGATTTATTTGATCGTCATTTATTTCATCCATATTATTTTAATGTTTTTGTTTAAATAAATTGTGTTTCAGTTATTTTCCTTGACATATTTATTATTCTTATTTATTCATTTTTTCTTCCATTTTATGAATACCGTTACTAATAATATGATATCACCCTTTTATTATTTTTTATTTTCCTATTATATGAGTGAATGTTTTTTGATTGATATGAAGGGATATGCTAATGGGAATAATGTAATTTTTAAGAAAACACTCCATTTATTTTATTATTAAAATATAATATGAATATCAAGTGTGTATCTAGTTTACAAATACTACTAAACTATTAATTCCTTCCTGATGCAGTTCTGTGTATCTTATTCCAATGTAATAAAGTAACCATCAAATCTAGGATATTATGGTTAGGGTATTTACATATTGACTTTTTGGAAACACATGGATATAGCTTAGTCTGGGCATAAGACCTATATCTATTGTCACTAGCAACCTCTCGAGTTTGAGGTGGGACATAAGGCTTCTTGAGAGTTTCACATAGATTGATTTATATATGAATTTATATGTAGGGAATATTGTCACATTATTACATTAGGCCTTTCAAAATATTGGAATGTCTTAGGCTAATAGCTTATCAGTTTGTGTTACCTCATAGGTAAAGATCCATACATGATGTATTCCATGATTCATAGTTTCTCCATTACTATTCAAACCCATGTCATGTATTTTATCTTGATAAGCTTGAGTTATATTTAGATGAAATTTTTGAGGAATATATAATGTGTATTGTTGATTGGAGAATAATGGTCCGTTAAGACAGGTCAGTTCCTCTGGTTCAGGTGATATAGAAGCATGGTAGAATTCAAGATGAGACCTATGTGAGAGATCTAAATGTACATTCTTAGTGGTCAAAACTTTTCCTAGATGATTCTTTACCACCCTTATAATGGAAACTCTCAGATGAGTTTTTAAGGAGGGAATGTTATTACATACCAACTTTTCAGAGCAGTGTGATTTCTTTTATTTTTAGTCACACCATTTTTGGGTTTCGTTGATTTGTTTTAAACCATGTGAAAGGATCTTACATAGGCTGTTAGGGGTTCCCCTAAGAGTAAATTGTAGTATCACATAAGCTGTAAGAGTTTAGAAGTAGAAAACATATAGCGTAAATCAGTGGTTTATATAGTAAGATATTAATGTATTGAATACAAACTTCTTATTTCCTAAATGGATTTGGTAGACCCCATGATGATGGTGGATTTTCAGAATAAATCTATTTTTACACTGTAAATATGTATAGAAGCATAAAAATATGTAGAAATAACCTTTTCATCCCTAATACCTTATATCTTAATATTTTTTTATCCTTTCCCCCCATGCACAAAATCCCCTCCAATCGCTTGAACTCCCTCCTCTATATCAATCCAGTCTTTGAGTTAGCTTCTCTATCCATACTCCAATTCACTCTTGGTTATTCACATTGGATTATGAAATTGTATGGAATGAAAATTTTTTGGAGGATAATATTCCATATTTTCATAGAATCTATCTTTTTCAACATTTTCTTATGTTCTGGTTAGAATTATTTGTGGATACTATAAGAGGAGTTATATATTGCCATAAGAAAGGTGTTATAGTACCTTTTCCTTATGGACCTATTTTTTATGTCATGCATTGTGAGGCATCAAATTGTAACTTCCTCACATTTCCTGAAAAATATGAATTAGCCAAAATTTATTTTTTATCCATCTTAGAAATTCTCTCATTAACCATTATCCTCATTGGAGGATGTTCCCTTCATCAAATTTCCCCTATTGAGGTGTTCTTATGAAATTCACCATGACCTTATAAATTCTTATATGAATAAAAATGTTTTTTAATGGCATTGTATTTCCCCCTAAATTAAATTTAAAATAGCTATAAACCACCTCTTGTCCGATGTTAAAGAATTAATGTTAGTTTATTAATTTTATACATGATCCTCGAGCATATTGTCTCTTATAATACATGATTATCAATAATGGTGTACCTAAATATAAATGATTATCAAGCCTAGATAACCTAATTATATATTATTATAGGTCATGTAATCCTCAATTATATAAGTTTCTCGATCATGGCTTCCCTTATTATATATGATTCTTGAGAATGGATCCCCTTATTATACATGATCCTCGAGCATATAGTCCCTTATTATATATGATCCTTGTTTATGGTGTCCCTTATTATACATGATCCATAGGCCTATAATCCATTATTATACAATATCCTTGGGCATGGAGTCCCTTATTACTCTATGAAAGAGATGACCATGGTAGTCCTTTCATAAATTATGAGACTCTTATGATTATGAATGGATTTCTCAGTTACACATCAGGTCCTAGTTGGTATTATGTGTGTATATATATATGTGATTTTACATATACTATATATACATAAATATATACATGGAGAAACTTATTCAAAGACATTCATGCTTAGGTAGAAGCAAGTATAGTTAGAAGGGTGTCATATAGCAACCCGAGTTTACTTATTTGCATCTTGAATTTCTATATTATATTTGTTATACCAACAGAGTATTCATTTTTTATAAACTGGTCGGATCATTCTCCATTCCATTGGTGGTGACAAACTGAGTATATCTCACACACTTTTTGGGACACTGATTGGTTCCCAAACAGACTTCATGGGTGAAGGTAGGAAAAAATGAAAGAAACTACCTATGGATACCTAATTTTCTATTCTAGGATGGATTATGGGAGAAGAGTAATGAGATTATGATTGTGATTGAATTCGATATGTTTTTTTGTGTATTTAGATTATTCTATAAAACTTATTTGACATAGAATTCTTAGCAACTAGTGTTCTCAATTTTTTTTATTTTGACATGATCAAATTTTTTTAATTAATACTGGTTATGGATCGCTTTTTATGTATGATTTTACTTCAATATTTATTATTTTTATTATTTTGGATTTTATGGTTCTATTGGTATTTTTATGTTTCATCACTACTTTGTGCGACTCAGGTCATGAGGGTATAGTCTTCCCATTATACCATCATATAACCTTGATACTAGTTGAACGCCTCTAGTATATGGTAATGTTCATTTGAGGCCATGTGGCCAGTCACGTTTGATTATGTATGACTAAACCATTTCCATGATTCTATACTTGCCCATGAGGGTACATTAGTTGTTATCCTAAGTGTAATAAGGTATACGGGTGGTTATCCAAAGCCTACTATGGGATTAATTTCATGGTTGGTATCCTTAACATATAATTTCTATACTTATGTTTATTTCATGCTCTTATATCATATTATTATTCCTATGTTATTCTCTCATGGATCATGATTATTTTATATTCCACACTATTGTGGATCATTTCATCTTTTATGTGAATGATTTATGCCATGAACCCTGATTTTATATTTCTTTATTTTGGTATGAACATCCTTGAAATTATTATTAATAATTGAAATGATTATTGATGATTATGATTGTTTCATAATCATATGTTTTGCCACATTCCCATGTCATAATAACCCATTACTTATGTTATGATCATATCATTATTCCCTCATTTATTATTGATGAACCATGTCTACTTATATTTTAAGTTATAATGTTTTTCCATGTAAATTAACTATTATCTCATACCCACAAGATTATCTTATTCAAACTTTTGAAAAACAATTACTATCTCTTATATATACCGTTATTGAGAATTTAATCTCACCCTTATCTTATGGTTCCATTCCCAATGTTACAAAATATTAGTATAACTTATCATAATTTTTGAAGGAGGTATAGAGTGGTATGATTATGGATAAATGTTCACGAGTATTTTATAAGAAAACATTTATGTAGCTAATCTACAAATACACAAAACCTAATGGTTATTAGGACTTTGTGAAATTATTATAAGTGGTTAGATTAATGTGAAATATAATGAGGTTTATATTGGGTCATCAAACTTTGTATTAAATAAAGTGTTTTACGATATATATTTTAGCACTATCCTTGGGAGTTCAGGTTTGGTTTCCCTTAGTTAGCACATGGTTTTCCAACCCATCTGTCTAAACCATGCCCAATTCTTTATCCCCTTGTATTTTTTATGTTTTTGAAGGTTATAGGTGTAGAATAAGCACATATTGGGAAGTATCCAACTTATAATTTTGTTTTAATTACCAAATAATATGATTTACACATATCAATAATAATTCATTCCCAATTGATTTAATATGATGATTAATAGACATAAATTCCTGTACTACGAATACATGATGGTCACATTTAATTTATATTAATAATAATTTTTTCATGTCAGAATTCCTTCTTCATTGAAGATTTTTTAGACCATTTATTATAGTATCATATTTTTTATGAGAGGATTCATGTGTATAATTCCTCCAATGGATATCGACACATGAACCATAAACCTTCAAACATCGATGTAGAAATAAAAGTGTTATATCATGGAAAATTTTCATACATTCATTATTAATTTATGAACATTATAACCATTTCATTATGTTTGAGCATTTTCATCTTGTCCACACAGTCTTCATGATATTAGAGGATTATAATATATTCTTACTCTTGAGATAGTTCTGGAAGAATATATTTATTGGCATTGTGATAATTCTCTATATACATTCATTAACCTCAATGAAAATTTCGGTTGAGAATGATATAATCGGGTGTAAATAGTGGTAGGATTAGGGAATATTAGTTTCACATGGTCTGTAACACCCCAATATTCTATGATACATTTCTCATTGAACAATAAAATAGCATGCGATGTACACAACACCGAGTTCAAGTGCACCGCGACCTATCAAACTAACCGTTTTAAAAGTAGTTATGAAAAGTAATTCCCACTTTTTTAAATTTTAAAAAAATTATTTTTCAAATTGAGCTTAATTTTTGGATTCAGAATATTAAAATTATCATATGTTATGTTTTTAGTATTTTTATGATAACTTTCATATTTTGATGAATAATTAAAAATAATAAATTTTAATTAAAAACAACTATTTTAATCGAAATAATTTATAGTGTTAGATTATAAATTTGAGTAGTTTTAATTTATCATTATATTATATTTTTATCATTTAATATAATGTAGGTCATTGTATGTAATTTAACATTTAAATTGCACATAAACCCATGTCGATATTTTGATAGTTTTTATTTTTTAAAAACCCACATTTTGGTTATGACAAAGGGAATTAATTTTCAATTAATTTATAAAACTTATGTTTTTTGAATTTGGAAAAATGGATTCCATATTTGGAATCAGAAGGTTCAAAATTTTCAAATAGGTATTTTTTATTTTTAGTTATTATGAATAGTAACATCATTAAATATTTTATTTTCCATGATTAAAAGAAAATTCCGATAAATAAGGGTAAAAAATAATATTATAATAATATTAAATTACCCTAAAACGCATCTTAACCAACTTTTCTGATAAAAGTATAACCACAGGAATCCTTAGGTCTATTTTTAGACCCCATGAAGCCACTTATAACTGAACATGTCACATTATAAAAATTAATTGAAATTAAGGAAAATATAACATAAACATATATCTTTTCGTAAAAAAATTATAAGGGTTTATATAAGTGATATTTTAGACTATAAATATTCATAAGAGATTTAGAATTTTTTCCTATATCTTGGAATTTTATTTAAAAAATTTAGACGTAAAATAAATATATTTAATTATGACATAATAATGATGCATCATTTTCCTTATTAAAGAAATAATCAAATAAATGATATTATAAATTTTAAAATAAATATAATTAGAATGTTTTGATTCCATACACAAATTTTATAGGTAAATATATAATGTTAGGGTTGATTAGATATATTTTTTTTCGAAGTAATCAAGTTGTTATGAATTTCACAAAAACCAAATACAAAATAGTGTCAAAATGACATAAATGAGTATTTAAAACAAATACTATTTTACTAAATTATATAATAGTCCTAAAAAATATAAGGTTCACCTAAAGGACTTATATAAATATAAGTATGTCATTAATGAACTACTTTTGGTTCTATTGTTATTTTATAGTAAGTTTATTTACCATGTATTATATTAATACAAAAATACATGGTAAAAGTTAAACTATTTATCTAAGATTTAAATCTAAAAGACAAGTTTAATGTAATTTCTTAAACTTGTCTAAAACTAATTTTTTGTGGGGTTTTCTATGAATAACTACCTTATCCTAGAAATAAATTCATTTAGATACATTTTAATCCTAAAATTATTTTATAATAAAATAATATTTCAATATTTTCCTAAAATGACCCTCACCTCTCTTATAAAAGGGCACTTCCCATTCTCTTAATTTCACACCTACAAAGACTTTTGGCTTAGTGAAACTATACTCCAATATCCTAAAAACTACTGTATCTTCATCCTAGAAGCCTTTATTTGATCATAAAGACAACCTATTGATCTCATTTGTTCAAATCAAAAGGAATAACCCGAAGAAGATGTAATTACATCATCACCTCTTTCAAAGTTCTTTTCTTCTTCCACATCCTCTTTCTTTGTTGTTTCCTTAATAAAATAATAAATACAATATCTTCTATATACTGATTTGTTATTATAAATATGGTACAACCATATTCATTATTTTATCCATCTTATGAATGACAAAGTCACCATACATCCATACGTACGACTTACCGTCTCCACGTCGTGGTGTGGTTTTGTATTCAACACTTCATTATTTAGATGGGTATAATAATGAGTATAACTGATTTAAATAATAAAAATAACATATTAATGATTATGTATATATAATATACCATCTAATTACACAATATTTCACCTCTAATAGAATAATATTATTGCTCATGCATATGTACAACTTACCATCTCCACGACGTGAGGAGATTTCATTTCCCATCGTAACCATTCATGAAAAAAATTTATTTGATGATTAAAAATAAATTTTAAGAACTTAATATCATTCTGTATATGAATAAAATAGATACTATCAGTAATAAACATGACTTACATAAATAAACATATAAAGTAAAACTAATCAGTTAACACCCAAAATAATGATACTACAGAAATATCATTAATAATGAAATATTAGAAGATAATATATGATATCATATTTATGTATGTGGTACTTTTATAATTTAATAAAAATTATTTAATCATTATACAGTAGGTTAATGTATCCTATACTAAAGAAAAGTACAAGGTAAGGGTTAAATTTACAATCTCTCTATTATCCGAGGTTGTTTTCATGAAAGTATCTACTTGGACTTATTTATCATCCACATCTGTGTTACTTAAAATATTATTTCAATTTTTTTTAATATTTCATAGAATATGGGATAAAGTCATTTATACCATTTTCTTATTTTTTATAATTTTTTTCTAAATGAATCTTTCAGTCATTTTCAAAACTAGGTACCTTTTGACTTTTTCGACAAATTAAGGAAATAATGTTTTTTAACATATATGGTAGGTGCGGCTATTTTACATCGTTATAACACATTTGAAACATCCCTTAAAAGCTTTTATGAATATTTTCAAAATAAATGTTTTCTTTACATTTAAATTATTTCAAAATAGAAAGAGATGTTTAATGCAAATATTTTTTGGATTGATTTAATATATGTCAACATCCTTTGTTGGATTTTATGTTTGTTATAAGTTGATTTATTATGATACAATCTTCCATATTGTATTGAATATTTTGTGATATGTATGACTATGGATGTGATATTTTTATACCATTTGTGTTTCATAGATAAATTATTGACATTTAGTATGCTATTTTTAATATAAATTTTTATATTATGTTTCAACCTTTTTATATGAGGAATGAATTGGACTTAGTAAGTGACAGGCGAGGCCTGCTATATCCACTCTATGCATCAGTTGGTCTCCTGAGAAAAAATAGTGTCTTGGCACAACACCTTGACCAAATATTATTTGTAGTCCTGGCATGATTCCTTGACTATGTGGTTATGATGTCCGACATTATGAATTCCATCATTATGAAATTAGCCACTGATATTAAATGTGATTATTCATCCAGTAAAATATGCATGTGAATAAGTAAATGGAATTATTTGATTTATATTTTCTATATTATACTGAAGTTTAAAGTTCAAAAGTCTTGTGTTTTAGTCTTATACATTTCCTTAAATTTTTATGCTTATTTATAATAGCTTCTGTTATATTATTATCTTGACTGAGCATCTGAGATCACCCCTTTTGTATGTTTTATTTTTCCAAGATGCAAAAAAGTATATTATGATTGATATATAGGAATAGGATAAGGGATATGAGTGTGTTCAAAGGAGACACAATGTTATTGTTTTTCCATTTTATAATGTGATGTAAAACTTATGTATGTATCTAGTACTTCCAGGTCTACTAAACTGATTGGTATTTCAGGAATTGATCCCTTATGATCAGCTAATGTTACACAATAATGCACTGACTCTGGGTAACTGGGGTCAGGGAATTACATTTGATATCCGAGGAAGTTTAGTACTAACCTTAGATACTATATTTTGAAAAAATATGATTAGATAACATTATACAAAGATAGACTTTGAGGATTAGTATAGAAGCACTTCCTAGAATTTTGGTAATGTAGAGATTTTGTGAAATTTCCTAGCAATACAACCCTGTTTGGATACAATCTGGTAGAGGTTGCTCTGGCACAAATGTATCTTGGGGTAAAACTTGAAAACACCGCTTTGATCTAGATTATAATGGGAATTGTTGAATTATAATGGTCCTCGATGTAGTCTTTGTAGTGAAACTCATGGAGGATATGATTAGGATAATTCAAATTTTCATAACAAGCCATTATAATGGATTTAGGAGTAAATATTTCCAAAAAGAATTTTTTTAAAATTATGGATTATATGTATAAACTCTTCAATTTATGTTAGGTATATTAGTAGTTTGGAATAATTTATTGTGATTCATAAACTAATCTAGTGTATTCTATTGTTTAGAAATGGATCCTCATAGAAGGAATGAAAACTGTATCAACAAACGTAATCCATGTAGGAATTTCCATCCTACTCAAGATAATTATAGTGGAGTTGGTGATGCAACTGGTGCTTAACCACATATAACCGTACTAGGATAACTCACTCAGGTTATGAAAAATAAATTTAACTGTATGGAGAACCTTGACCCACAATGTGAAGGATCATTGTTAGATTACTTCATGAGGCAACTGCCACTAAAATTTAATGGGACTACAAATACATTTTTAGCTGAGCAATTGATAAGTTCCTTAGAAAAAATATTTCATGTTTTGGGGAGTAGAGAAAGAAAAAAAGTTTTCTTGACAGTCTATCACCTCATAGGATATACAGATCAATGGTGTTAATTAATTCAAAACACAAAGGTGGATGAAGAAGTGTCCAATATGAAATAGAGGGAGTTTAAAGATCTTTTCCTAGAAAAATACTCTCCTCATGATCATCAAGCTGATATGGAAAGGCCATTTCTGAGATTGAGACAAAAGGATGAGGAGAATATCACAAAGTATGAGGATAATTATATGAGGTTATCAAGGCATGTTGCAGATTATATACATAACACAAGAAGTATGATTGTTTGATTATTTTATGGTTTATAACCATTTATCCATCAAGCATTAAACTATCAATACTTCTCATCACACGAAGATATAGTCTCATGTGATATGAAGACAAAAAAGGAATTCTCTAAGTCTTACCAATTTAAAGCAAGTGAAGAGAAGAAGAGATCTGTTGAACAATCTTGAAATGGAAATAAGGGGATGATGGGAAAATTTTAATTTTTATCCTGTACTAAATGTGGGAAGAAACACCTCGGTACTTTCTTGAAGTGAATGAGATTCTATTAAAATTGTGGATAAAAAGGACACCAAGCATTAGATTGCAAGGGGAAGAAAGAGGCTGTCAATGTTGAATTCTACAGTTGTAAAGAAATGGGGCATTATGACAATGAATGTCATAGGCGTCAAGGAAAATTACCTTATAAAAGGCCAAGGGAGAAAGGCCAAGCTTATGAGATCAAAAATACAGAGGTTGAAGTTTTGAATGACATGGTGGAAGTTACATTAATCATTTCATCAAATTTATCCAATGATTTATTTGATTTATAATCATCACATTCTTTCATATCTTCCTAGTTTTCCAAGAAAATTAGATATTTTCAATTTGATTTAACAAGGGAGTTGTCAGTCAAAACTCTTAAGGGAAGTATTATTGCAATAACGTTTTGTGAATCAGGTACTGTTATGGTATATAAATGTGATTTATCTACTAATATCATCTTTATACCCATGATTGAATTTTATATAATCCTCAATATAGATTAACATTCAGACCATGATGCAAAAAATTATTGTAAGAAGAAGGAGTTTACAATTTTTGATGATGATAAAGAATCCATTATCTTGAGAGTAGAAACATCACCATCTGATTCTCATCTTGATCCACCCCAGTAGCTTTACTAAATTCATTTCTTGGGGAGGAAGAGAGTGAAATAACTATTGGTGAGGAAAGGAATGTTCAAATAGAGGATGTACCTATTTTTCAAGAATATTTTGATGAATTTTCATAGGATTTACCTGGACATCCTCCAGAATGAGAAATTATGTTTTCCATTGACTTAATTCCTGGATCAATGCCCATATCAAAGACTCCTTATTTATTGGTCACTATGGAATTATCGGAACTAAAGAAACAACTATAGAAATTGAGTAATAAAGTACTTATTCAGCCAAGTCTTTCTCCATGGGGATCCCCTATTATTTTTGTTAAGAAGAAAGATGGATCTATGAGGTTGTGAATTGACTATAATGAGATCAATGCTATAACAAAAAAGTAAAAGTATCTCGTACCTCGCATTGATGATTTATTTGATCAACTTTAGGGAGTTCAAAATTTTCAAATATTGACCTTCGATCTGGATATCATCAGTTGTGCATGAAGAAGGAAGATATTACAAAGAAAACATTTCGAACCAGGTATGGGCATTACAAGTTTACAATAATGCATTTTGGACATACTAATGCACCCTATGTATTCATGGATCTAATGAATAGAGTTTTCAATGAATATTTTGATGAATATTTAGTGGTATTTGTTGACGATATCTTTGTATACTAAAAAAGATACGAATATCATGAAAATAACTTTTTCACCATTCTAAAGACTCTTAGAAGAAATAAATTATATGGGAAGTTTAGAAAGTGTGAATTATGGATTTAAGAGATTTATTTTCTAGGCCATATTCTCTCAAAGGATAAAATCTCTTTTGATCCTTCTAAGACAAGAGAAATACAAAAATTGCTATAACTAAAGAAAATAAATGAGGTTTATAGTTTTATTGGTTTAGTAGGTTCTTATCGGCTTTTTATCCAAATTTTTTCCCAATTGGCTAACCCATTAACCAAGCTCACACATAAAGGGTTTTTTTGGAAAATAGTGTGTGAATAATGTTTTGAAGAATTAATGAAAAGATTAGTCAATGATTATATCTTCACTCTACCATCAGGGAATGATGGGTTTTTTTATTTATAGGGATGGTTAAAATAAAGGACATGGTTCTGTCCTTATGCAGAATTATAGAGTCATTGCATTTACATCACGAGAGCTAAAAATTCATTAAAAAAACTATACAACTCATGATCTTGAGTAAAATATTTAATCTTTAATTTGAATATATGGAGACACTATCTCTATGGTGAAAAATGATATATATATAACGATCACAAGAGTATGAAGTATATTTTCTCACATAAAGAACACAACATGATTCAAAGACATAAACTTGAACTACTCAAGGATTATGATTAAACTATACACCACCACCCATGGAAGGAAAATAAGGTGGAATATTCTTTGAGTAGAAAGGATCATGTATTTTTGAACAAGATGAGAGTTTATAGGGTTCTTATGTTCATGGATCTGGTAAATATGGATATGGGAATAATCATGGTAGTTGAAAAATCGATAATTTTTCAAAGGGTTGCCTAACCATCTTTACATGAAAGGATAAAAAATTCTTAGGATGATGAAGATGAGTTTCAAATGAAAATTAAATATGTGAATGATGGGAGATTTATTGACTTGGTATATAGAGACTGAATTTTAAAATATGGGAGGATGCTTTGTGTTCTCGATATACCTGATCTAAAAAGGGAATTGTCGGATGATGCCCATAGCTTCAATTTCTCTATACACCATGGTGGAACTAAGATGTATAGAGATTTGAAGGAACATTTTTTGTTGGACAACATGAAGAGGGAGATTGCTGATTATGTGTCAAGATGTATGGCTTGTCAATAGGTTAAGGCTGGAAGAAATCATCTTGGAGGATTCATGCAAACTGTTCCCATATCTGAGTGGAAATGGGATGATATTATGATGGAATATTTCATGGGGCTACCAAAGGCTCCTAGAAGGAATGATTCAATATTGGTCATTGTTTATTGTCTTACAAATTCAACACATTTGTTTTTATAAGAGGAGATTTTACACTTGAACATTTAGTGAGAATATATATTAATGAAGTTGTAAGACTTCATGGTGTACCCCTATTGATTGTTTCTGATCGTGATCCCCATTTTAAATCAAGATTACAGAAAAGTCATTATAAATCCCTAGATACTGAACTTTTTTAATCACTACCTACCACACTTAGACTGATGGAAAATCAAATCAAAATATTAAAACCATAGAAGACATGTTGAGATCTTTCTCACTTGACTATAAAAGAATGTAGGATCAATATTTACCTCTAGTAAAATTTTCCAATAAAAATAGATTACATTCAAGTATTTATATGTCACCATATGAAGCGTTATATGGAAAGAGATGATGCACACAAACATCTTGGGATGATGTTGGTGAATGGAAATTCATATGCCCATAACTTTTTGAGGAGATAATGGAAAAGGTAAATATTATCCAAACCCACTTAAAAGAAGTTTAAAGTAGGAAAAATATCTATGCCGATAAATAAAGGAAAGATTTGGAATTTCAAGTAGGAGATCATGTTTTCTTGAAGGCATCTCCATGGAAGAGCATTATACGATTTAGTAAGAATGGGTAAATTGAGTCCCAGGTACATCAGAACTTTAAGAATTCTTAAAAAAATTGGAGTTATAGATTATTGTTTGGAAATTCTGCCAAGTCTCTCCTATGTTCATGATGTGTTCCACATATCCCTGTTGAGAAAATACATTCCTGAACCAACACTTGTACTCACCTATGAAGAAATAGAACTGGAACATGATCTGTCAAATTGTGAAGAGCCTATCAGGATTCATGATATCAGAGAACAAGTTTTGATAAACCGAAAGACTCATTTGCTAAAAGTTTTATGGAGAAACCATAAAATGGAAGAGGCAACGTTGGAACCTGAGGAAAATATGATGAAGAACCACCTGAATCTTTTTATACAGTAGTAATATAGAAATTTCAAGGATGAAATTATTTGATGTAGGGAAGAATTTAATACCCCAATATTCCACGGTACATTTCTCTTTGAATAATAAAATAGTGTACGATGTACGCAACACCAAGTTCAAGAGCACCACAATCTATTAAACTAGACATTTTAAAAGTAGTTATGAATAGTAACACCCACTTTTTAAAGTTTTATAAATTTTATTTTTCAAATTGGGCTTCATTTTTTTATTTGGAATATCAAAATTATATTTGGGTAAATTTTTGATATTTTTATATCAACTTCTATATTTTGATGAATAGGGAAAAATACAAAATTTTAAATAAAAACAACTTTTTAAATCGAAATAATTTATAGTGTTAAATTTTACATTTGAGTAGTTTTAAATTATCATTAGATTATATATTTTTACCATTTAAAATAATGTAGGTAATTAGATGCAATTTCACATTTTAATTATAAATAAACACATGTCGATCTTTTGATGGGTTTGGCTTCTTAAAAACCCTCTTTTTGGTTTTGACAACGGGAATTAATTTTAAATTATTTTCAGAAACTTCTGTGTTTTGAATTTAAAAAGATGGATTCCATATTTGGAATCATAAATTCCAAAATGTATAAATATGTAACTTTTATTTTTTTTATTATGAAAGGTAACTTCAGTAAATATTTAATTTACAATGGTTAAAAGGTAAATCCAGTAAATAAGGGTAGAAAATAATATTATAATAACATTAAATTACCCTAATATGTGTCCTAAACCAATTAGATGATACATTTACAACCATGGTAATCCTTGGGTCAATTTTTTGACACCATGATGCCACTTTTATGTGAAAATGACACTTTATAAAAAATAATTTAAAGTTAAAGAAAATGTAACATAAACATATATCTTTTAGTAAAACAAATTTTATAAGGGTTAATAAAAGTGATATTTTAGACTATAAATAGTCATAATAAATTTGAAAACATTTTCCACATCATGGTAGTTTATTTATAATTTTTAGACATAAAATAAATATATTTAATTATGACACAATAATGATGCAATATTCTCCTTATTAATGAATGAATCAAATAAATGATATTTTAAATATTAAAATAAATATAATTATAAAGTTGTGACGACATCCACAAATTTTCTAGGTAAATATGAAATTTTAGGGTTGATTAAATATATTTATTTCTAGTTAATAAAGTTATTATACCTTTCACAAAAACCAAATACAAAATAGTTTCAAAATTGACATAAATGACTTTTTAAAACAAATACAATTTTATTTAATTATATAATAGTCCTAAAAATATATGGTTTGGCCAAATGACTTTTATAATTATAGGTATTTCATTAATATACCTCTTTATATTCTCATGGCATTTTATTGTAAGTTTATTTACCATGTATTATAATAATACAAGAAGACATGGTAAAAGTTAAACTATTAAACTAAGAGTTAAATCTAAAAGATAAGGTTAATATGGTGACTTAAACTTTTCTAAAACCTATTAGTTGGGATATTTTCGACATATAAAATCATTATGATCTATATAAATTCATTTTGAGCCATTAAAAACTGAAAATGATTTTATTATAAAATAATATATCATGCTTTTCCTTAAGTGACCCTCCCCTCTCTTATAAAAGGGTACTTCCCTGTATCTTAATTTAACAACCCCAAAGCCTTTTGGATTGACCAAAAAACGATAAAATATCCTAAAAACTACCCTAAATGAATCCTAGATGCATTGAAGTTATAAAAAAGACAATCTAAAGATCCATTTTGTTGAAATCAAAAGGAAGAACCTGAGGAAGAGGTTAATACTTCATCACCACTTTCAAAGTTCTTTTCTTCTTATGCTTCCTCTTTGATTATTGTTTACATACTGAAATAATAAATCCAGTACATTCTAAATAATTATATGTTATTATAACTATGGTACAATCATTTTCATTATTCTATACATCATATGAATGATAAATTCACCTTACATGTGTACCTACGACTTACCGTCTCCACGTCATGGGGTTCTTTGTTATTCAACACTTCATTATTTACTTGTGTATAATAGTGAGTATAAAAATTGTAAATAATAAATATAACATGTTAATTATTCATTATATATAATATACAAACCAATTACATACAATTTAACCACTAATAAAATGATATTGTTACTCGTGCATACGTACGGTTTACCATCTCCACAACATGCTGAGATTTTGTTTCCCATCATAACCGTTCAAGAATAATTTTCATTTAATAATTACAAATAATGTATAAGAACTTAATATAATTATGTATATGAATCAAATACATTCTATCCATAAAAAATATGACTTACATAATAAATCATATAAAGGAAAAATAATCATTTAACACCCAAAACAATGATACTACTAAAATATAATTAACAAAGAAATATTAGAAGATCATATATGATATAATATTTATGTTTGTGATTCTTCTAAAATTTAATAAAAATTATTTAAACATTATACATGAGGTTAAAGTACCCTAGACTAATGAAAATTACAAGGTTGGGGTTAAATTTACAATCTCTCTATTATCCGAGGTTTTTTTTACAAAAGTATCTACCATGATTTATTTATCATCCATATATATGTTTCATAAAAATGTATTTCAATTTTGTTTACCATTTCCTACAATATGGTTTAATATCATTTATAGCCTTGTTTTAATTTTTTTAAATTTTTTTGAAACTAATCATTCCATCATTTTCCAAAAAAGGTTCTTTATGACCTTCTCGATAAATTAAGGAAAGAATATTTTTTAACATATACGGTGGGTGCAACTATTTTCTGCTATTATAACCCCTTTAAATCATCCCTTACAACCTTATAATAATATTTTACAAATAAATTATTTATTTACATTTAAATTATTTCAAAATATAAAGATATATTTCACTCAAATAGTTTTTGTATTGATTTTATCTATGTTAGCATCCTTCATTAGATTTTACGTTTGTTTAAAGTTAATTTATTATGATACAATCTTCCATATTGTATTGATGGTTTTGTGATATGTTTGACTATGTATGTGCTATTTTTATAAAATTCATGGTTTGTGGTTAAAGTATGGACCTTTTTATGCTATTTTTTATATGGATGTTTATATTATGTTTCAACCTTTTTTATGAGGAATGCATTGGACTTAGTAAGTGATGGTCCGGGCCCAATATAGTCCCACAAAGCATCGGTAGGTCTCATGAGAAATACTAGTGTCTCGAAACAAGGCGTTGATGGAATCTTATTTGTAGTCTTGGCACAAGGCCTTGACTATGTGGTTATGATGTCCAACATTATTAATTTCATCATTATGAAATTAGCTATTGATATTACATGTGATTATTAAAATAGTAGAATATCAATGTGAGTAAGTAAATGGAATTATTTGATTTATATTTTCTATATTATGATGATGTTTTAAGTTTAAAAGGCTTGTGTTTTAGTCATATACATTTCCTTAATTATTAATTCTAATTTATGATATTTTTTGTTATATTTTTATTCTTAAATAGAATCTAAGATCACCACTTTCATGTGTTTTATTTTTCCCAGGATGCAAATAAGTATATTATGATTGACTTGTGGGAATAGGCTAGGGGAAATGAGTATGTTCAAAGGAGACAAAATTTGGTTTTTCTTTCACTTATTAATGTAATGTAAAACTTATTATGTATCTAGTACTTACAAGACTATTAAACTGATCGTTCTAGAGGGAATTGATCCCTTGTGATCATGCCAATGTTATACAATAATGGACCAAATCTGGGTAACTGGGGGTGAGGCATTACATGAACCCTTATCAATCACTTAATCCATGATAAAAAATATTACTAATTAATAATAAAAATATTTTAATTTTGGTCGGAGGTTCAAGATATGGAAATAAATACATATTTCTTCACAAATAAATTAATTAACATTTATTCAAAAAAGAATTAATATATTATCCCTCATTGGACCATTAGACTTGGTCTGTCAATCCTCATCTATATTTATTAAACCTTGGATAGTGAATATTTATTTAAATATATAAACATAATTTCATTTAATGATTATAAATGAAAAAATATTATATTCCATAAAAAATAGAGAAAACAATTATTTAATATTCACCTCATGTTTATTCTCTCAAATAACTGGTGGATAAATATTTATGATCAATACAAACATGGATAACTTTATACCATGTATTAAAATAATATTAATTCAACATGATAATTTTAAATAGAAATTTACTAATCTTTTAGATATTATTAGTGGGTGACCCTCTTGGACCCTTTATTTGTAGAATTAGGAGAAACTACCTAAATTCCATGTTTAACATATAAAAACATGGAAATGCACCCATAGAGAGATAAGTTAATGTTGGACTGACATAAAATCTCATATGAGCATACATTGTTCAATATAATCCCATTGTTAGGATATATCTATTCAATGATGTTTCATACTTAGGTTATCTGCCCATGCACTCAATTTCACTTTCATTATCATTTTGAAATTAAAAATTCTTATAGAATGTGAGGGCTGTAGATATAATCTTCTAGTTCTATTCTCATAAAAGGTCATGATATATAGTAATAAAATAAACTATAAAGGAACAGATCCTTTATTTAATATTCAATAATGCAACATCAGTCATGACATATCTAATAAATCCTACCTCACCATGTGAATTTGTTGTCATGGAATTTTTAAATACATCAAATTTGGAAACACATGATATCAATTAACAATTACCATAAAGTTCAAGGATCATTACACATATCCTTAGATTAAATCATAAAATGAAAAACATAAATATGTATTTTTAAATGGTGGTCCAAGTTCTCATAATCCCCTTCTCTTGGATATTACCAAGGAGGATCTTTATGAGAAGAATTCCCAATGCCTTATTAGGCCCCTATCCTTGATATATTGTTCCATTTTTGTCCTATAAAATTATATAATCCATCCATATAACATATATTTCAAAATAATATCGAAGAACATCTAAGTTCTCATCAAAAAGGGGAACTAATATGACCTTTAAGTTTGAGATGTACCCTTAAGACATTATCAAATAGATGGTCAAATAGAATAATAATCATGTTTTTATAATAACATTTTTAATATTCAAAAACATGTATATGGGTAATAAAAAAGTTCATGTATGTTGTTTCTAGGAAGAAAATCAAAAAAATCCCACTGGAATGAGAGATAACTTTAAAAAAAATTAATTATGTTAGCTCTAACTTGATATTACAACATCTTAATAGATTGGGATTTAGATAAGGGGTCCACCAAACTCTCATCTACATAAAAAATGATCATTGAAACCTTACCCCATTGAGAAAAAAACATCAAGAGGTGATACTTTTTATATTTATGCTTTATTTATTGATGTGAAAATATCTCTTTTTCATGGGCCACCACTATAGTATTGCAACATTATAATGTCGTAAATTCATTACTTTTTTAAAACAAATCATTATCTTGGAGGGGGAGGGACCTGTGCCACCTCAAGACACATTGATAACCTTCACGCCATTCTCTAACCCTAACTCCCTCCCTCTTTTTCCTCAGATCTCGCTCAGCCCAAAAGTGTCATAGCTATTTGAAGAATTCCCTATCCTTTCGATCTCTGATGTAGAGTTTTCTAAAGCCTCATCTCTTTTAAACCTTACTGTCATCACTTGGTTTTTCCAGCATCGGCCTTCGATGGATAGTTTCGATAGGCGTGTGTTCAACTCTTGGGGATTACTGGATCATGTAACGGTGGATTTATTGGATAGCAAAGTCATCATGGTTCGTTTTTTAACAGATGTTGAAAATATCTGAGCATGGTCCAGTGCTCCATGCTCCTGTAATGGTTATTGGTTCTCCCTTTTTCATGTAGTCCTTTGATTTCCATATGAAGTGTGACTCCCCATCAGCGGCTATTTGGGTATGTCTTCATGTACTTCCAATACTATTTCAAAATCCCTCAATTTTACAAATGGTGGGGAATATCGTAAGAATATACCAGTGTGATGAATGTAGAACCAATTCAGTTTGCCATCTTGTATCCCCTCGAATTTGTGTAGAGATAGATTGATCTAGAAGGCCGGTTGATCTTGTTTGGCTTACTGTTGGGAAGGAATTTCATTAGAAGCAACCTCTCATCTTTTAGTCTTGGATTGAATTCTATTCATAATGCAAGAAACTGGGTCACGATCTTTCTGTCTGTAGGCACATGAGGCAGATGGGCGTAGGTCCTTGAGGTAGTGGCAATAACCATGATGCTGGTTCTAGTGATGGACTGTTAGGTCATCCAAACCTGGGTACATTCAGGGAGCATTCCAAGGAAGACAGGGTTCAGGGGAAAAGTATATAGGGCAACCCGAAAGTGGAAGATGTTTTTATGCGACTGAGGCAAGACTTGGGAGGTCCTCGTTCTAATTAAAATGCTCTGATTGAAGCTGGTGTTTCCAATGACAAGGATGTTGTCTACAAATATTCGATGGTAGTGCGAGTAGGAAGCTATAACAAACCTGAAAGTGTACTTCAGACAGCTAGGGATGGATGTTCAAAGGATGGTTAGAAGTGGGAGGAGCCAAGGCAAGGAGGAAGCAGTCATAGGGAGTGGAGGGTTTTGTCATGTCTTAACCTTAACAACCGTTTTGACAGCCTAATTAATGATGAATGGGTAGACAATGCTATTATTCATTTAGAATCATAATGTGATGGATATCTAGGAGGTTAGGGTAAAGGCTTTCACAACCCATGAAGGAAGAAGGGGAACAAAGAAAATTGGGACCCAGAGAATTAATTTGTATCCAAGAAGCAGATTTTGAAGGGACAAAAGGACTACTCATATCTGCCGAGGCCAATGGAGACTCGGTCATCCAAAAAGGGTGGAAAATCCAACGAACAGGATCTTCAAACAGTGGAAGATGGTAAAGAGGTTCATCCTCTCGGAGATACTAGGTCCCCAGTGATTATCAAGGCAGAATATGCTGAGGATACTTCAGGTGATTTGGAAAGGCCTCAAGGGGATGATGAAGAGTTGTTCGAGGATCAGAATGGGGAGGGATTCCTTTAATTAGAGAGTGTGTAGTTGTAGGAGGCTTCACATCCTTATGCACTTCAGCGTGAGGAAGTCTCTCCCTCAGGCCCACAAAAACATGATGCTTTTGTTATGGGAAACATGAAATTTCTCATCCATTCAGGTGAATAAATGGTGGAGGACACCCTGGCGATTAAGGAAACAAAGGAAGAGGTTGACCAAATGATTGGAAGATTGCTGCAGGTAGACACCAATAAAGAACAAGTCGACTGGATTGACAAGAAAGATCTAATTTTTGATAGAGGATTCAACAAGGGGAATATTTTCAAGGATGAATGCATGCAATCATGGGACTACCTAGCGAATCACTATGAAGACGTCTTAATGGATGATCCTAACACTCAGGTAAATTCTCTACCCTAGAAGTTGTTTAATGATATTGATTCAAATCAGCTCATACTTTTCTTTAACAAGTCAGTTTTCACTTTTGGTGTTTGAACTAGTAATCTGTTTGGGTTCTCACTTGTCCCTTAAAAGTGTTTGAAAATAAAAAAGTTACATTGGAAGATGAAATATATTCATATTTCTTTATAAATCACTGAAAACCAGAACTTGGAATTCTTATATCTCATTTCTCCTCCATTGATGACAAAGACTTATTCTGACTGAGATTTTATATTATTTTGATCTATTTGGATACCAGCGTTAGTAAATACCATGATTTCAAGATCCTTACCTCCACCATATACGATGAAAATGTCCTTACTATGGCTTATATTCTTAAGGATACATTAATAAAAATCCTATATTTTTCTCCAAGACTAGTTTCATATATTCCTACCATGGTCAACATATAAGAAACATATTTTCTAGTACCAAACATGGAATACCTAAGAGATTCAATCATAAAAGAGTATGAGATCTTACCCATCCTATTTCTCTCCAATTATGTTTAAGGACTCATTTTCTAGTACATATTTATACCCTATGACATTTGAACCAATCCGCTCTTGTATTACTCTTTACTAAATCCTTTATGTATCTAATCATTTTAAGTACCATGAAATAATATATGTATCCACATGAAATTATAACAAATGATATTGATCCAAAAAAATGTGATTTGTTTCACCAATTTTCATTATGAATAAGAACGTGTTAAATAATTCGACAACTGTATGTAAGACCAGTATAATGTTTCTAATAAGTATGATTTCCTTGATATATGCTACTATTGAAATTCCAAAACTCCAAATAAGCCGATTGTAAAAATATACCTCATATTCATTCATTATGTAACCAAATTATTGTATGTCTTCATTGAACTAGATTTTTTGTGAATTATATAGTTTATTTAACACATAAATATATATTTTAATCATTCATAATTACTTATCTTCCTTGGGTGTCACAAAAACCTTCGTGTTAGATCATATTGTTATCTTCCTGAAGGTCCATTTATAGAATGTTGTCTTGATATCCATCTTCCAAATATCATGGTCATGGAAATAGGTTATAATAGGTATAATTATGAAATATTTAAACATGATAAATAGAGAATATTAATAATCATAGTCTATGCCTCAAGACCTTTTAAATCCTTTATCAACTAGAAATGATTTTAAAATACTCACTTTAAATTATATATCTAGTTTTATCATTAATAATCATTTTCAAAAAATAAGCTTTACATTATCCATAAGATCAAATAGAACCCATATACGGTTCTAATAAATGTAATTCAACAAAAAATCTTATATTTCATTCATCATGTAGTTTTTTATAGAAAACAAAACATTTACTAGATATATATTACTTATATGTATATTAGTATTTGTAACATATCATAATGATCCATGCTAGAATCATATAGGTTTATTATATATGGAAACATGGAAACATAAATAACAGGTTCATAATAGTTTTATATAGTCTACCACTTATATCTTCTTAAATATTACCCTTGTTATACATATCACAAATGAATCATTTCTTCAGGACTTCAGAAGGGGAACATATGAAAGGGTGATCCCTAATTTTTAGAAATGGTATTAAAGCTAGATATAAATGATCATATAAGAATAACATGAGAAAAATTATATGAGAACATGATATTAACAATTTAAAATCATACCCTTAATATCACAGATCATAATCTCGAGTCATGTTATAAATCTCGGCAGTTTGTGAGACATGAATCATAAAAGAATCAAAGAACATAAGACATGAGATCATAATATAGGAATAAGAGATGTATTTTTGGAATGCACATAAGAATAGAAAATCATTTACATATTATTCAAATCTTCTTTCCAATAATATCATAGTCGAATGGGTTCACTCCCCAATCCATCATAGTAGTAAAGGTTCACTTCCCAAACTATCATATTGGAAAATATCCATTACTGAACTTGGTTCAGACCCCATTCCAGTCAAATTTATCTTATGAAATTTTAATATTTACCTAGTGCATTATAGGGATATATAGGCCCCACCCAACATATAACAAAAATAATACATGTTTTTACAAAATATTATAAATCATTCATCATATCAAAACCCTTGAAAAAAATGGATTTCATAAAAATTTATTTATATCATAACACATGGAAAAGGAATGGGTTTCATAAACATCATGACACAATAAATATAAACCTTTTGTAGATAAAATGTAAATGGTATCCTTGGATAATATTCCAATTAAATCATAAGGAATGGTTATTTAGATTATTCTATATAACTTATTTTACACAGAATTCTTATTAACTAGTGTTCTCTATTTTTTTATTACGACATGATCACAAATTTTGAATTAATACTGGTCATGGATCCCTTTTTATCTATGATGTTGCATAAATATTTATTATTTTTATTATTTAGGATTTTATGGTTCTATTGGTATTTTTATGTTTCATCACTGCTTTGTGTCACTCAGATCATGAGGTTATGGTCTCCCCATTGTACCATCATATACCCTTGATACTAGTTGAACACCTCTAGTAAATGGTAATGTTCATTTGAGGACATGTGGCTAGTCAAGTTGGACTATATATGACAAAACCATTTCCATGATTCTATACATTCCCATGAGGGTACATTAGTTGTTATCCTAAGTGTAAGAATGTTTACGAGTGGTTATCCAAAGGCTACTATGGGATTAATTTCATGGTTGGTATCCTTAACATAAAATTTATATACTTATGTTTATTCCATGTTCTTATATCGTACTATTATTCCTATGTTATTCTCTCATGGATCATGATTATTTTATGTTCCACACTATTGAGGATCATTTCTTCTTTTATGGGAATGATTTATTCCATGACCCCTGATTTTATATTTCTTTATTTTGGTGTGAACATCCTTGAAATTATTCTTAATAATTAAAATTATTATTGATGATTATGATTGTTTCATATTCATATGTTTTGCAACATTCCCATGTCATAATAACCCATTACTTATGTTATGATCAAATCACTATTACCTCATTTATTATTGATGAACCATGTCTATTTAGCTTTTATGTTATAATGTTTTTTCAAAGTAAATTAACTATTATCTCATGCCGACATGATTTTCTTATTCACACTTTTGAAAAACAGTTATTATCTCTTATATATACCCATATTGAGAATTTAATCTCACCCTTATCTTATGGTTCCATACCAATGTTAAAAAATATTAGTATAACTTTTTATAATTTTAGAAGGATGTATAAAGTGGTATGATTATGGATAAATGATCACGAGAATTTTATAAGAAAAAATTTATGTAGCTAATCTCCAAATACTCAAACCTTATGGTTCTTAGGACTTTGTGAAATTATTATAAGTGGTTAGATTAATGTGAAATATAATGAGGTTTATATTGGGTCATCTCACTTTGTATTAAATAAAGTGTTTTATGATATATATTTCAGCACTATCCTTGGGAGTTCAGGTTTGGGTTCCCTTAGTTAGCACATGGTTTTCCAACCCATCAATCTAAACCATGCCCAATTCTTTATCCCCTTGTATTTTTTATGTTTTTGAAGGTTATAGGTGTAGAATAAGCACATATTTGGAAGTCTACAACTTATATTTTTTGTATTAATTACCAAATAATATAATTTACACATATCAATAATTAGTAATTCCCAATTGATTTAATATGATTATTAATAGACATAAATTCCTCAACTACAAATATATGATGGTCACATTTAATTTATAATAATAATAATTTTTTCGTGTCAAAATTACTTCTTCATTGAAGATTTTGTAGACCATTTATTATAGTATCGTATTTTTTATGAGAGGATTCATGTGTATAATTCCTCCAATGGTGATCCCCACATGAACCACAAACCTTTAAACATAGATGTAGAAATACAAGTGTTATATCATGTAAACATCTGATACATTCATTATTCATTGATGAACATTATAACAATTTCATTATGTTTGAGCATTTTCATCTTGTCCACACAGTGTTCATGATAGTAGAGGATGACAATCTATTCTTTCTCTTGAGATAGTTCTGGAAGAATATATTTATTGGCATTGTGATAATTCTCTCTATATATTCATTAACCTCAATGAAAATTTGGATTGAGAATGATATAATCGGGTCTAAATAGTGTTAGGAGTAGAGAATATTAGTTTCAAATGGTCTGTAACACCCCAATATTCCATGGTACGTTTATCATTGAATAATAAAATAACATTTGATGTACGCAACACCGAGTTCAAGTGCACCGTGACCTATCAAACTAGCCGTTTTAAAAGTAGATATGAAAATTAATACCCACTTTTTTAAATTTTAAAAAATTTATTTTTCAAATTGAGCTTAATTTTTGGATTCATAATATCAAAATTATCATATGGTAAATTTTTAGTATTTTTATGATAACTTTCATATTTTGATGAATAGTTAAAAATAGTAAATTTTAATTAAAAACAACTTTTTTAACCGAAATAATTTATAGTGTTAAATTATACATTTGAGTAGTTTTAATGTATAATTATATTGTATTTATATAAGTTAATATAATTTAGGTCATTGGATATAATTTCACATTTAAATTGCACATAAACACATGTCGATATTTTGATAGTTTTTATTTTTTAAAAACCCACATTTTGGTTATGACAATGAGAATTAATTTTCAATTAATTTATAAAACTTATGTGTTTTCAATTTGGGGAAATGGATTCCATATTTGGAATCAAAAGGTCCAAAATTTTCAAATCAGTATTTTTTATTTTTAGATGCTATGAATAGTAACTTTAGTTAATATTTTATTTTCCATGATTAAAAGGTTATTCTGATAAATAAAGGTAAAAAATAATATTATAATAATATTAAATTACCCAAAAACGCATCTTAAGAAAATTTTCTAATAGAAGTCTAACCATGAGCATCCTTGGGTCTATTTTTGTATCCCATGAAGCCACTTATAACTAAAAATGTCACATTATAAAAATTAATTTAAAGTTAAGGAAAATGTAACATAAACATATATATTTTAGTAAAAAAATTATAAGCGTTTATATAAATGATATTTTGGACTATAAATATTCATAATAAATTTAAAAAAAATTCCTATATCTTTGAATTTTATTTAAAAATTTTAGATTTAAAATAAATATATTTAATTATGACACAATAATGATGCAGCATTTTCCTTATTAAGGAAATAATCAAATAAATGATATTATAAATATTAAAATAAATATAATTAGAATGTTTTGATCCCATCCACGAATTTTATAGGTAAATATTTAATATTATGGTTCATTCAATATTTTTTTTCTAAGTAATCAAGTTGTTATGAATTTCACAAAAACCAAATACAAAATAGCGTCAAAAATGGTAGAAATGAGTTTTTAAAACAAATACTATTTTAATAAATTATATAATAGTCCTAAAAAATATAAGTTTCAGCTAAATCACTTATATAATTATAGATATGTCATTAATGAACTAATTTTGGATTTCTTTTAATTTTATAGTAAGTTTATTTACCATGTATTATAATAATACAAGAATACATGGTAAAAGTTAAACTATTTAACTAAGAGTTAAATCTAAAAGGCAAGTTTAATGTAATGACCTAAACTTGTCTAAAACTAATTGTTTGTGTGGTTTTCTACGCATCCCTACCTTATCCTAGAAATAAATCTATTTAGAGACATTTTAAACCTAAAATTATTTTATAATAAAATAATATTTCAAGTTATTCCTAAAATGACCCTCACCTCTCTTATAAAAGGGTACTTCCCATTATCTTAATTTGACACCTACAAAGCCTTTTGGCTTAGTGAAACCCTACTCAAATATCCTACCAAATACCGAAAATTCATCCTAGAGGACTTTATTTGATCATAAAGACAACTTATGGATATGTTTTGTTCAAATCAAAAGGAAGAACCCAAAGAAGATGTAATTACATCATCACCTCTTTCAAAGTTATTTTCTTCTTCCACTTCCTCTTTCTTTGTTGATTCCATAATAAAATAATTAATTCAATACCTTCTACATACTGATTTGTTATTATAAATATGGTACAACCATATTCATTATTCTATCCATCTTATTATTGACAAAGTCACCGTACTTGCATACTTACGAATTACCGTCTCCATGTCGTGGTGTGGTTTTTTATTCAACACGTCATTATTTAGATGGGTATAATAATGATTATATCTGATTTAAATAATAAATATAACATGTTAATGATTCATTATATATAATATACCATCTAATTACATAATGTTTCACCTCTAATATAATAATATTGTCGCTCGTGCGTATGTACAGCTTACCGTCTCAACGACGTGAGGAGATTTCATTTCCCATCGTATCCATTCATGAAATATTTTCATTTGATGATTAAAAATAATTTTTAAGAACTTAATATCATTCTATATATGAATCAAATACATCCTATCAATAACAAACATGACTTACATAACTATAAATATAAAGGAAAATGAATCAGTTAACACCCAAAACAATGATACTACAGAAATATCATTAACAAAGAAATATTATAAGATAATATATGATATCATATTTATGTATGTGGTAATTTTATAATTTAATAACAATTATTTAATCATTATATGTAGGTTAATCTATCTTATACTAATGAATAGTCGAAGGTAAGGGTTAATTTTACAATCTCTCTATTATATGAGGATGTTTTCATGAAAGTATATATTTGGAATTATTTCTCATCCACATCCGTGTTTCTTAAAATATTATTTCAAAAAAATTTAATATTTCCTAGAATATGGGTTAATGTCATTTATACCGTTTTTTTACTTTCTATAATTTTTTTAAATGAATTTTTCAGTCATTTTCAAAACTAGGTACTTTTTGAATTTTTTGAAAAATTAAGGAAATAATGTTTTTTAACATATAAGGAATGTGTGGCTATTTTCCATCATTATAACACATTTTAAACATCCCTTCAAAAATTTTAAGAATATTTTAAAAATAAATTTTTTCTTTACTTTAAAATGATTTCAAAATATAAAGAGATATTTAATGAAAATATTTTTTGGATTGATTTAATCTATGTCAACATACTTTGTTGGATTTTATGTTTGTTTTATTTTGATTTATTATGATACAATCTTCCATATTGTATTGAATGTTTTGTGATATGTTTGACTATGGATGTGCTATTTTTATACCATTTGTGTTTCATTGATAAAGTATTGACATTTAGTATGATAGTTTTAATATAACTATTTATATTATGTTTCAACCTTTTCATATGAGGAATGAATTGGACTTTGTAAGTGATGGGTGAGGCCCACTATATCCACTCGATGCATTAGTTGGTCTCTTGAGAAAAAATAGTGTCTTGGCACAATTCCTTTACAAAATCTTATCTGTAGTCTTGGCACGAGGCCTTGAATATGTGGTTATGATGTCTGACATTATGCATTCCATCATTATGAAATTAGACACTAATATTAAATGTGATTATTCAACCAGTAAAATATCCATGTGAATAAGTAAATGGAATTACTTGATTTATATTTTTTATCTTATACCGAATTTTAAAGTTCAAAAGGCTTGTGTTTTAGTCTTATACATTTCCTTAAATGTTTATGCTTTTTTATAATAGCTTTCACCATATTGTTATCCTTACTGAGCATCTGAGATCACCCCTTTTCTATGTTTTATTTTTCCAAGATGCAATGAAGTATATTATGATTGATTTTTAGGAATAGGATGAGGGATATGAGTGTGTTAAAAGGAGACACAATGTTATTTTTTTTCATTTTATAATGTGATGTAAAACTTATGTATATATCTAGTACTTCTAGGTCTACTAAACTAATTGGTATTTCAGGACTTGGTCCCTTATGATCAGCTAATGTTATGCAATAATGCGCTGACTCTGTGTAACTATGGTCGGGGAATTACATTTGGTATCAAAGGAAGTTTAGTACAAACCTTAGAAACTATATTTTGAAAAACTATGATTAGATAACATTATCCAAACATAGAATTTGAGGATTATTATAGAATAACTTCCTAGAATGTTGGTAATGTAGATATTTTGTGAAATTTCCTAGCAATACATCCCTGTCTAGATACAAACTGGTAGTGGTTTCTCTGGCACAGATGTATCTTGGGGTAAAACCCAAAAACACCGCTTTGATCTGGATTATAATAGAAATTGGTGAACGATAATGGTCCTTGATGCACTCTTGGTTAAGAAACTCATGGAGGATATTCTTAGGATAATTCACATTTTCTTAACAAGCCATTATGAAGGATTTATGAGTAAATATTTCCCCAGAGAATTTTTTTATGATTATGGATTATATGTATAAACTATTCAATTTATGTTAGGTATATTAGTTGTTTGGAATAATTTATTGTGATTCATAAATTAATCAAGTGTATTCCATTGTTTAGAAATGGATCCTAGTGGAAGGAATGGAAACTGTATCAACAAATGTAATCCATGTAGGGATTTCCCTCCTATTAAAGATAATTGTAATGGAGTTGGTGATGCAACTGGTGCTTAACCACTTATAACCATACTGGGATAACTCAATCAGGTTATGAATAATAACCTTACCTGTATGGAGAACCTTGACCCACAATGTGAAGGATAATTATTAGATTAATTCATGAGGCAACAACCACCAACATTTAATGGGACTAAAAATACATTTTTAGCAGAGCAATTGATAAATTTCTTAGAAAAAATATTTCATGTTTTGGGCAGTAGAGAACAGAAAAATATTTTCTTAAAAGTTTATCACCTCATAGGAGATGCAGGTCAATGGTGTTAATTAATTCAAAACACAAAGGTGGATGAAGAAGTGTCAAATATAAAATAGAGGGAGTTTCAATAACTTTTCTTAAAAAAATACTCTCCTTATGATCATCGAGCTGATATGGAAAGTCCATTTTTGAGATTGAAACAAAAGGATGATGAGAATATCGCAATGTATGAGGCTAATTTTATGAGGTTATCAAGGCATGTTGCAGATTATATACATAACCCAAGAAGTATGATTGATTGATTATTTTATGGTTTAAAACCATTTATCCATCAAGCATTAGACTATCAATACTTCTCATCACACGAAGATATAGTCCCATGTGATATCAAGACAAAAAAGGAATTATCTAAGTATTACCACTTTAAAGCAAGTAAAGAGAAGAAGATATCTGTTGAACAATCTAGAAATGGAAATAAGGGGATGATGGGAAAATTTTAATTTTTATCCTGTACTAAAAGTGGTAAAAAACACCTTGGTATTTTCCTGAAGTGAATGAGAGTCTATTATAAGTGTGGATAAAATGGCCACCAAGATTTTGATTGTAAGGGGAATAAAGAGGCTGTCAATGTTGAATTCTACAGTTGTAAAGAAATGGGGAATTATTATAATGAATGTCATAGGCGTCAAGGAAAATTACCTTAGAAAAGGCCAATGGAGAAAGGCCAATCTTATAAGATCCCAAATACAGAGGTTGAAGTTCTGAATGACATGGTGGAAGTTACATTAATCATTTAATAAAATTTATCCAATGATTTATTTGATTTAGCATCATCACATTCTTTCATATCTTCCTAGTTTTCCAAGAAAATTAGATATTTTAAATTTGATTTAACAAGGGGTTTGTCAGCAAAAACTCTTAAGGGAATTATCATTGAACAACGTTTTGTGAACCAGTTACCATTATGACATATAAATGTGCTTTATCTGTTGATCTCATATTTATACCCATGATTGAATTTTTTATAATCTTTAGTATGGATTGAAATTCAGACCATGATTCAAAAATTTATTGTATGAAAAATGAGGTTATAATTTTTGATGATGATAAAGAATCCATTATCTTGAGAGTAGAAACATCACCATCTAATTCTCATCTAGATCCACCCCAGTAGCTCTTCTAAATTAATTTATTGGGGAGGAATAGAGTGAAATAACTATTGGTGAGGAAAGGAATGTTCAAATATTGGATTTACCTAATGTTCAAGAATATTTTGATGAATTTTCATAGGATTTAACTGGACATATCTAGATTGAGAAATTGTGTTTTCCATTGACTTAATTCGTGGTTCAATGCCCATATCAAAGACCCCTTATTTAATGGTCACTATGGAATTAGTGGAACTAAAGAAACAACTATAGGAATTGAGTAATAAAGTACTTATTCATCCAATTGTTTCTCCATGGGGATCCCCTATTATTTTTGTTAAAAAGAATGATGGATCTATGAGGTGGTGCATTGACTATAAGGAGATCAATGCTATTACAATAAAGAACAAGTATCCCCAACCTCGCATTGATGATTTATTTGATCAACTTTAGGGAGTTAATTTTTTTTAAAATATTGACCTTTGATTTGGATATCATCAGTTGTGCATGAAGAAGGAAGACATTCCAAAGAAAACATTTCGAACCTGCTATAGGCATTACAAGTTTACAATAATGCATTTTGGACAAACTAATGCATCCTATGTATTAATGGATCTAATTAATAGAGTTTTCAATGAATATTTTGATGATTTTTAGTGGTGTTTGTTGACTATATCTTGGTATACTCCAAAATATAAGAATATCATGAAAATAAATTTCGCGCTATTCTATAGACTCTTAGAAGAAATAAATTATATGAGAAGTTTAGAAAGTGTGAATTATGGATTCCATAGATTTCTTTTCTAGGCCATATTGTCTCTAAGGATGGAATATCTTTTGATCCTTCGAAGACAAGAGAAATAAAAAAATGGCTAGAACTGAAGAATATAACTAAGGTTCATAGTTTTATTGGTTTAGTAGGTTCTTATCGGCTTTTTATCCACAATTTTTCCCGATTGGCTAACCCATTAACCAAGCTCACACGTAAAGGGGTTTTTTTGGAAAAAAGAGTGTGAATAATGTTTTTTAGAATTAATGAAAAGATTGGTCAATTATTTTATCTTGACTCTACCATCAGGGAATGATGGGTTTTTTTATTTATAGAGATGCTTAAAATAAAGGATATGGTTCTGTCCTTATACAGCATTATAGAGTTATTGCCTATACATCACGAGAGCTAAAATTCATTAAAACAACTATCCCACTCATGATATTGACTTAAATATTTCATATTTACTTTGAATATAAGGAGACACTATCTCTATGGTGAAAAAAGAGAGATATATTACGATCAAAAGAGTATTAAGTATATATTCTCATAGAAAGAACACAACATGAGTTAAAGAAAACGACTTCAACTACTCAGGGATTATGATTGAAATATACACCACCACCTAGGTAAGGAAAATAAGGTGGAAGATTCATTGAGTAGAAATGATAATGTATTTATGAACAAGATGAAAGTTGATAGGGTTCTTATGTTCATGGATCTAGTAAAGATGGATATTGGAATAATCAGGGTAGTTGAAAAATTAATAATTTTTCAAAGGGTTTCCAAACCATCTTTACAAGAAAGGATAAAAATTTCTTAGGATGATGAGGAGAAGTTTCAAAAGAAAATTAAATATGTCAATGATGGGAGATTGATTGACTTGGTATATGAAGAATGAATTTTAAAATATGGGAGGAGGATTTGTGTTCCCGGTATACCTGATCTAAAAAGGGAATTTTCGGATGATGCCCATAGCTTCAATTTCTATATGCACCATGGTGGCACTAAGATGTATAGAAATTTTAAGGAAAATTTTTAGTGGGACAACATGAAGATGGAGACTGCTGATTATGTGTCAAGATGTATGGTTTTTAAAGAGGTTAAGGTTGGAAGATATCATCTTTGAGGATTCATGCAACCTGTTCCCATATCTGAGTGGAAATGGGATGATATTACGATGGAATATTTCATGGGGCTACCAAACAATCCTAGAAGGAATGATGAAATATGGGTCATTATTGATTGTCTACCAAGTCAGCACATTTTTTTCTATAAGAGGATATTTTACACTTTAAAATTTAGTAATAATATATATTAATAATATTGTAAGACTTCATGGTGTACCCCTATTGATTATTTCTGATCGTGATCCCCATTTAAAATCAAGATTAGGAAAAAGTCATTAGAAATCTCTAGATACTGAAATATTTTTAAGCACTACCACCACACTCAGACTGATGGAAAATAAGAAAAAAAATATTAAAACCATAGAAGACATGTTTATATCTTTCTCACTTCACTTTAAAGAAATGTAGGATCAATATTTGCCTCTGGTAGAATTTTACAATAACAATAGCTTACATTCAAGTATTTATATGGCACCATATGAAGCGTTATATGGAAAGAGATGATGCACACAAACATGTTGGGATGATGTTGGTGAATGAAAACTCATAGGCCAAGAAATTTTTGAGGAAATAATGAAAAAGGTAAATATTATCCAAACCCACTTCAAAGTAGTTTAAATTAGGCAAAAGAGCTATTCCAATAACCGAAGGAAAGATTTTTAATTTCAAGTATGAGATCATGTTTTCTTGAAGGAATCTCCATGGAAGAGCATTGTACGATTCAGTAAGAATGGGTAAATTTAGTCCCAGGTACAACAGACCTTTCAAAATTATTGAACAAATTGGAGTTGTAGATTATCGTTTGGAAATGCTGCCAAGTCTCTCCTAAGTTCATGATGTGTTCCACATATCACTGTTGAGAAAATACATTCCTGAACCAACGCTTGTACTCACCTATGAAGAAATAGAACTGGAACCTGATCTGTCATATTGTGAAGATCCTATCAGGATTCTTGATATCAGAGAACAAGTTTTGATAAACCGAATGACTCGTTTGGTAAAAGTTTTATGGAGAAACCATAAAATGGAAGAGTCAACGTTGGAACCTAAGGAACATATGATGAAGAACCACCTGAATTTTTTTATGCAGGAGTAATATAGAAATTTCCATGATGAAATTATTTGATGGAGGGAAGAATTTAACACCCCAGTATTCCTCTGTACATTTCTCTTTGAATAATACAATAGCGTGCGATGTACGCAATACCAAGTTCAAGCACACCACGATCTGTTAAACTAGCCATTTTAAAAGTAGTTATGAATAGTAAGACCCACTTTTTAAAATTTTATAAATTTTATTATTCTAATTGGACTTCATTTTTTGTTTTGGAATATCAAAATTAGATTTGGGTAAATTTTTGATATTTTTATATTAACTTCCATATTTTGATGAATAGTGAAAATACAAAATTTTAATTAAAAACAACTTTATAAATCGAAATAATTTATAGTGGTAAATTTTACATTTGAGTAGTTTTAAATTATTATTAGATTATATATTTTTACCATTTAATATAATGTAGGTCATTAGATGTAATTTCACATTTAAATTGTAAATAAACACATGTCGATCTTTTGATGGGTTTTTCTTCTTAAAAACCCTCTTTTTGGTTTTGAAAACGGGAATTAATTTTACATTAATTTCAGAAAATTCAGTGTTTTGAATTCAAAACGATGGATTCCATATTTGGAATCACAAATTCCAAAATGTTTAAATAGGTAACTTTTATTTTTTTATTATGAAAATTAACTTTAGTAAATATTTAATTTACAATGGTTAAAGGGTAAATCCGGTAAATAAGGGTAAAAAATAATATTATAATTATATTAAATTACCCTAATATGTGTGCTAAACCTATTGGATGATACATTTACAACCATGGGAATCCTTGGGTCGATTTTAGGACCCCATGATGCCACTTTTATGTGAAAATGACACTATAAAAATTAATTTAAAGATAAGAAAAATGTAACATAAACATATATCTTTTAGTAAAACAACTTTTATAAGGGTTAATATAAGTGATATTTTAGACTATAAATAGTCATAACAAATTTAAAAACATTTCTTGCATCATGGTAGTTTATTAATAATTATTAGACATAAAATAAATATATTTAATTATGACACAATAATGATGCAATATTTTCCTTATTAATGAAAGATTCAAATAAATGATATTATAAATATTAAAATAAATATAATTATAAAGTTATTATGAAATCCATAAATTTTCTAGGTAAATATAAAATTTTAGGGTTGATTCAATATATTTATTTCTAGTTAATAATGTTATTATACATTTCACAAAAACCAAATACAAAATAGTTTCAAAATTGACATAAATGAGTTTTTAAAACAAATACAATTTTATTTGATTATATAATATTCTTAAAAATCTATGGTTTGGCTAAAGGACTTATATAATTATATATATTTCATTAATATACCTCTTTATATTCTCATGGCATTTTATTGTATGTTTATTTACCATGTATTATAATAATACAAGAAGACATGGTAAAAGTTAAACTATTTAACTAAGAGTTAAATCTAAAAGATAAGGTTAATATGGTGACCTAAACATTTATAAAACCTATTAGTTAGGATATTTTCAACCCATAACCACTTTATACTTGAAATAAATTCATTTTGAACCATTCAAAACTGAACATGATTTTATAATAAAATAATATTTCAATCTTTTCCTAAAGTGACCCTCCCCTCTCTTATAAAAGGGTACTTCCCCGTCCCTTAATTTCAAAACTCCAAAGCCATTGGGATTGAACAAAATATGATTAAATATCCTCAAAACTACCCTCAATGCAACCTAGATTCATTAAAGTTATCAAAGAGCCAACCTAAATATCCCTTTTGTTCAAATTAAAAGGAAGAACCTGAGGAAGAGGTTACTACTTCATAACCTCTTTCAAAGTTCTTTTCTTCTTATGCTTCCTCTTTCATTATTGTTTACATACTAAAATAATAACTCCAGCACATTTTAAATAATGATATGTTATTATAAATATGGTACAATAATTTTCATTATTCTATACATCATATGAATGACAAATTCACTATACGTGTGTACCTACGACTTTCCATCTCCACGTCGTGGTGTAATTTGTTATTCAACACTTCATTATTTACTTGGGTATAATAGTGAGTATAACAATTGTAAATAATAAATATAACATGTTAATTATTCATTATATATAATATACTATCCAATTACATACAATTTCACCACTAATATTATGATATTGTTACTCGTGCATACGTGTGGTTTACCATCTCCACAACATGATGATATTTTGTTTCCCATCATAACCATTCAAGTATAATTTTCATTTAATGATTAAAAATAATGTCTAGGAACTTAATATAATTCTTTATATGAATAAAATACATTCTATCCATAAACAACATGACTTACATAATAAATCATATAAAGGAAAAAAAACCAGTTAACACTCAAAATAATGATAATACTGAAATATCATTAACAAAGAAATATTAGAAGATCATATATGATATCATATTTATGTATGTAGTTATTTTAAAATTTAATAAAAATTATTTAACCATTATACATGAGGTTAATGTACCCTCGACTAAGGAAAACTACAAGGTTTGGGTTAATTTTACAATCTCTCTATTATCCGAGGTTTTTTTACAAAAGTATCTACCATGAATTATTTATCATCCATATCCATGTTTCATAAAAATTTATTTCATTTTTTTACCATTTCCTAAAATATGGTTTAATTTCATTTATAGCCTTGTTTTAATTTTTATAATTTTTTTTGAAATGAATCATTCCATCATTTTCAAAACAAGGTTCTTTATGACCTTTTCGACAAATTAAAGAAAGAATATGTTTTTAACATATACTGTGGGTGCATATATTTTCTGCTTTTATAACCCCTTCAAAGCTTCCCTTACAAGCTTATAATAATATTTTCCAAATAAATTATTTATTTAAATTTAACTGATTTCAAAATGGAAAGAGATATTTCACTCAAATAGTTTTTGGATTGATTTTATCTATGTCAACATCCTTCGTTAGATTTTACATTTGTTTGATGTTGATTTATTATGATACAATCTTCCATATTATATTGATGGTTTTGTGATATGTTTGACTATGGATGAGCTATTTTTATAAAATTCATGGTTTATAGTTAATGTATTGACATTTTTATGCTAGTTTTAAAATGAATGTTTATATTATGTTTCAACCCTTTCTTATGAGAAATGCATTGGACTTAGTAAGTGAAAGTCGGGGCCCACTATAGTCCCACAAAGCATCAGTAGGTCTCATGAGTAAAACTAGTGTCTCGGAATAAGGCGTTGATGAAATATTATTTGTAGTATTGGAACAAGGCCTTGACTGTGTTGTTATGATGTCAAACATTATGCATTACATCATTATGAAATTAGCTGTTGATATTACATGGGATTATTCAACTAGTAGAATATCAATTTGAATAGGTAAATGGAATTATTTGATTTATATTTTCCATATTATGCTGAATTTTTAAGTTTAAAGGCTTGTGTTTTAGTCTCATACATTTACTTAACTGTTAATGCTAATTTATGATATTTTCCACTATATTGTTATTCTTACTGAGCATCTAAGCTCACCCCTTTCATATGTTTTATTTTTCCCAGGATGAAAATATGTATATTAGGATTGACTTGTGGGAATAGGTTAAGGGAAATGAGTATTTTCAAAAAAGACACAATTTGGTTGTTTTTCACTTCTTAATGTAATGTAAAACTTATTATGTATATAGTACTTACAAGGCTACTAAACTGATCGGTCCATAGGGAATTGATCTCTTATGATCATGCCAATGTTATACAATAATAGACCGACTCTGGGTAACTGGGGGTGGGTAATTACATGGACCCTTATCAATCACTTAATCCTTGATAAAAAATATTACCAATTAATAATAAAAATATTTCAATTTAGTTTGGAGGTTCTAGATATTAAAACAAATATATATTTCTTCACAAATAAATTAATTAACATTTATTCAAAAAAGAATTAATATATTATCCCTCATTAGACCATTAAACTGGGTCTGTCAATCCTCATCGATATTTATTGAACCTTAGATAGTGAATACTTATTTAAATATATAAACATAATTGCATTTAATGATGATAAATGAAAAAAAATATTATATTCAATAAAAAATAGAGAAAAAAATTTATTTAATATTCACCTCATGTTTATTCTCTCAAATAACTGGTGGATAAATATTTGTGATCAATACAAACATGGATAACTTTATATCATGTATTAAAATAATATTAATTCAACATGTTAATTTTAAATAGAATTTTACGAAGCTTTTAGATATTATTAGTGGGTGACCCTCTTGGACCCTTTATTTGTGGAATTAGGAGAAACTACCAAAATTCTATGGTTAACAAATAACAACATGGAAATGCACCCATAGAGAGATATGTTAATTTTGGACTGACATAAAACCACATATGAACATATATTGTGCAATATAATCTCATTGTTTGGATATATCTATTCAAAGAGGTTTCATACTTAAGTTATCATCCTATGCACTCAATTTCACTTTTGTTATCAATTTGAAAATAAAAATTCCTATAGAATGTGATGGTCATAGATTTAATATTCTAGTTCTATTCTCATCAAAGGTCATGATATATAGTAATAAACTAAACTAGAAAGTACCATGACATAATATAAGTAGCCACTTGAAATTATAAGAAATGATATTGATCCAAAAAATGTGATATGTTTCAACAATTTTCATTATGAATAAGAACTTGTTAAATAATTCAACAACTGTATGTAAGACCAGTATAATGTTTCTAATAAGTAAGATTTCATTGATATATACTACTATTGAAATTCTAAAACTCCTAATAAAATGATTGTAAACATATACCTCATATTCATTAATTATTTAACCAAATTATTTTATTTCTTAATTGAACTAAATTTTTTGTGAATTATATAGTTTATTTAAAACATAAATATATATTTGAATCATTCATAATTACTTATATTCCTTGGGTGTCATAAACCCTTCGTGTTAGATCATATCGATATCTTCCTGAAGGTCCATTTATAGAATGTTGTCTTGATATCCATCTTCCAAATATCATGGTCCTATAAATATGTTATAATAGGTATAATTATGATGTATTTAAACTTGATAAATAGAGAATATTAATAATCATAGTCTATGAATCAAGACCTTTTAAATCCTTTATCAACTAGAAATGATTTTAAAATACTCACTTTACATTATATATCTTGTTTTATCATTAATAATAACTTTCAAAAAATAGGATTTACATTATCCATAAGATCAAATAGAACCCATATAAGGTTCAAATAAATGAAATTCAACAAAAAATCTTATATTTCATTCATCATGCAGTTTTTATAGAAAATAAAACATTTCCTAGATATATATTTCTTCTATGTATATTAATATTCTTAACATATCATAATGATCCATGCTAGAATCATATAGGTTTAGTATATTTGGAAACATGGAAACATAAAAAACTGGTTCATAATAGTTCTATATAGTCTACCACTTATATCTTCTTAAATATTACCCTTGTTAGGCTTATCATAAATAAATCATTTCATCAGGAATTCAAAAGGGGAACATAAGAAAGGGTGATCTCTAATGTTTAGAAATGGTAATAAAGCTAGATATACATGATCATATAAGAATAAAATGAGAAAAATGATATGAGAACATGATATTAACAATTTAAAATCATACCCTTAATATCATAGATCATAATCTTGAGTCATGTTATAAATCTTGGCTGTTTATGAGACATGGATCATAGAAGAATCAAAGAACATAAGATATGAGATCATAATATAGGAATAAGAGATGTATTTTTGGAATTCAAATAAATATAGAAAATAATTTACATATTATTAAAATCTTCTTTCCAATAATATCATAGTAGAATGGGTTCACTCCCCAATCCATCATAGTAGTCAAGGTTAACTTATAAAACTATCATAGTGGAAAATATCCATTACTAAAATTGGTTCACACCCCATTCCAGTCAAATTCATCTTATGAAATTTTAATATTTACCTAATGAATTATAGGGATATAGAGTCCCCAACCATCATATAAAAAAATCATACATGTTTTTGCAAAATATTATAAATCATTCATCATATCAAAACCCTTGAAAAGAAACGGATTTCATAAACATTTATTCATATCATAACACATGGAAAAGGAATGGGTTTCATAAGAATCATGACATAATAAATATAATCCTTCTATAGATAAAATGTGCATGGTATCCTTGGATCATATTCCTATTAAATAATAAGAAACTTTTCAAGTATTTTTTAATGATGAATCAAAATATCATTAAAAAATTCTTGAATAAAATAACATTCCATTTTGAAATATAATCTTTTAAAACATTAAATTTACAAAATATTATTGAAAAAATACGCATTAAAAAACCCCCAAGAACATTTAAAGGATTATTCAAAAAAAAAAAATTTCTTCATGTCATGATATTCTATTCATTTCATATAATTTATAAAAACATTCATTCTTTACTTTTTTTAAATATCACAAAGTACATGGTTTGGAAAACGAAATAAAGATTCCTCTAAACCCATTTTGTAAAAAAGTAAAACCTGAGTAAAAATAACTTTAATCAATCATATCATAATATTAAAATACTTCTTTAAAACATATTTTCAAATAATATATATATAATAAAATTGTTTTTCGACCAATGATAGTAATGGTGTTGAATTTACATAAAAAAATATTTTTTCTCTCTTGAGTAAAAAAGGTGATAAAAATGAATAGAAACATTAATTTTAACGAAATAACCATAGGAGAAATTAATTAACGAGTAAGATGATATTTTTATCATAATATTTCATCATTAGAACTTAATAAAAACAATCCCAATAAATAATGAGACTGTAACAGAAAACCCCTAACTTCAAATCCAACTTCCATCAAAAAATTTAAAAACTAATATATAATAAATAAATTTTATTATAAATATTATTATAAAATAATAATAATATATATAAAATAATATATTATTTACTTAAAACATTTAATGACATTTTTATTATAAATTCTTTATTAAAATATCCATTCTCGGGGATAATTGTAGCGTTTCTCATGTATTATTTGCTTTGGAATTTTTTGTCACTGTAATTTGATCATGAAAATAATGGAATAAGTATAAAATATATTCATTATATATATATATATATATATTTATATATATATTCATCTAGAAAAATTTGGGATAGAAAAATGAATTACACTGTTCATAGAGATGGTATGTTATATGTAAACATGAACATTGTTTTCATTTTTCAACAGATGGAAAGAAAGAGAGGTAAATATAAATTCACAATTAAAATATAATTATTATATCATATATATATATATTATATATTCATAAAATTAATCCTTATTACCATCCAAGTAATCTACAAATGAAAAACATATCACGTCGCTTCATAGTGGTGGGTGTCCACATGTACGCACGAGCGAAATAATCATTTCTAAATTGATTGGTGATAATATGGTATACATGATATTTTCATTACTAAATTATAATTGTGAAATATATTTATTATTTAAATATTAAACCCATCATAATATCAAACCATAAAATATGGTGTTGAAAAATGAATTGTATCGCTACGTGGAGACACTAAGTTGTACGTATGCACGAGCAATACTTTCACTTCCCATTTGATGGTGAAGAGGGTGTATAATGGTGTTCTAATAATAATAATAAAATTTAAGTTTATTTATGATACACAATTTATTATTTTATTGATAATATAATATACTTAATGGAGGTAAAAGAAAAAATTAAAAGAAAGTGATTGGTTAAAACCATTACAACTTCATTGAAACAACTCCATTAGATCACCCCTATATGGATCATGGGGTTGTTTTGGGAGGACATAAACCTCTATGATGTAGATATGGAAGTGTAGAAGATAAATGGTTATGTTTTGATCATGATATAAGGCTCTATGTGTCATGAATGAAGGAGAGTTGGTGCCCTTTTATAATTGAGGGGAGGGGTACTCATGGAATTTATTAAAATGGTAAGTTAATTTTAATTAATTAAAATAAAAAAAAAGATCAAAAGTGATATAATAAAAATATAATATTTGTATAAGTTTAAATAATATCATTATATAAATTTTTGTGAGGTTTTTAACATATTTGTAACCTAATATTTTAGTTTTAACCATCGTTAACCCTTTTGATAATTATAAGAATATTAATGTTTTATACCGTTTAACGGTTACAAATATTAATATAGAATTAAAAAAAACAAAAATGTACCATTTTTTATGTAAAAAACCATATCCCATTAATTTGTTCTAACATAATATCTTTCAAAAAATTATCTTATTTATTATTTTCTTGAAATATCATTGATGTCATTTTTAACATTATTCATTTAATTTAATAATAAATGCATTTATAAAAAATAATAATTAGAATATAATAATTTAAAACCTCACTAATATTTCATATTGATCTATTAAATTAATGAGATGTATTAACTCATTCAAATAATGTCACTTTTAATATTTTGAAAATAATTTATTATATTTTTTATTCAAGGGAGAAATAATTTATCATTATTGCATAAGAAATTAAGGTCATTATATAAATACTAAAAATTAAAATAAATATCATAAAACTAATTTCATGAAACAAAATATATATAATTATAATAATTTATATCATTTTATTATCGCTGTGTGGAAACATAAAATATTTTTACAAACAAAGAGAGTGATATTTAGTAACTACATTTGATTTAAATATTATCTACGTCATTTTAATGAAAAACGTACCTATTAGACTAATAAATTTAGATTCAATGGGGATTATTTATTAAATATATTAATATAATAATAATTATTCTAAGAAATTATGGCCTTAATACTATTTTTTAACCTATATTAACCTAATATACTCTTTAGCGAGCGGCTAAATTTTACCACAGTTACTATTTATATTAACTAAAAATAAAAGGGGAATATTTAACAAATTATAACATACTGAATCTAAATATATAATTAATTTCATCATATTTTTTAACTATAAATGGAAGATATTATTTTAAAATAAATTCACAAAATGTGATGAAAACTGCTTTTTAGAAAAATACATTTTAAACAATAAACTAGATTTATTATTATCTATACATAATCAAAAATACTAGATGAATGATAAATCATTTTATTGAATATATAACATATAAATTTCATATAAATTTTATTAATACTCCCCTTCACTATATCAATGTTTCAGAGAAAGAGATAAGTTGGAATAAGGATTTATTATATTTCGGAATGAAAATTCCTATGACTAGAAAAGATAACATCACCAAGGAGTTGGGAATCTGAGAGGGTGTTTAACCTTTCACTTATCTTGGTGTTCCCATGCTTTATGGAAATCACATGTTATAATTTTTTCTCACATTGTGAAGAAAATTAAAAACCAATTTCCTCTTATAAAGAAAATACAGTTTTGATGGTAGGTAGGATCAGTCTTGTGAAAGCATAGATTGTTTCATAATTTGTTTACTCATTTATGGTTTATAAATTGATAGATTACCTAATTAAAAGTATAAAAAATTCCATAATTTTATTTCTAGATTGGAATCATTCTTTTGAGAATACTTGTAACTACCTCTGTGAAACAATGTTGTCAACCAATTGAATAGTGTGGGCTTGGAATTATATATATCTTCAAATTCAATCAAAATTTATAGGATAATTTTATATGGAATCTCATAAATGAGAAATATGAGGATATTTATTTTACAATACATATATTTTAATGCGTGATCAATTTTATAAATCTTAATGACATTGACTCCACTATTTTACCTGCCATTAATGCCACTTTTCCTATGATTACAATAGATTAACACTGGATGGACAACATTAACTCAAACCTCAATGATTTGTTATAAAATAGGATTGGTTCACCTATTTTTAATTTTTTAACCTCTATGAACCCCTCACATTAAAAGAAATATTTCTATCAAAGAGAAAATAGAAATTTACTTAGGAATTTTTCCTACTGAAATCAATGATATGCTCATGAATTATAAATTTATTAATGGTGATGGAATTTTAGTCTAGGAACATTCACCCAATGGGAGGTCATCCTAAAATTTTTTCTACAAAATTACTATTGGTGGAAATTATAATTATTGTGTAATTTTTTTTGATCTCGAGATGGATACCACATTCATTATTTCCCCTTGCATGGAGAATAATGTTTTTTCAGTCTTCCAACTAACGATTTCTTATAGCTCATTAAAATAAACTAATGTTTGAGTTGCATGATATGCAACTAAAATAGGCATGACATCAAACCATAGTTCCTTAGCTATGGGAATGATATAATATTGCGGTATGTAGGTGCTGATCTTTTTGAGGTTGAAATCCCCTATATAGCTATTATATGTTACCATATTATTGCATGTACTATGTTTCCACTATATAATCAACTACAGAATCTCATCTTGGCTGCCCGTATTAAAATCATACATGTAATATGGACCAGTCATAACAAATAGGTCCATTAGAATGCTCCCTTATTTCTATAGTTGACACTGGTTTGAGTTCTATTTGGGGTTAAAAATAAAAATTCTACCCAAAATGGTTTTTTTTGTGAAAAATATATTCCTAATTTTACTATATATAACAATTTTGTCTTGATAGGTATTTTTTATCATCAAACACAAAACTTTTATGTTATGTGGATTCATCCAATTCATGGAAATATTAAATTCAACAGTGATGGTGATTCCTGAATAAATCTTGGTCCTTCTGGACATGGTGAAATCCTCAAAAATAATTTTGGTGATGTGATGGAATGACATTATGGTCTATTTGGAATCACCACTTCTCTTGATTGTAAAATTCATGGCATACAAAATTCAATTGAAATGGGAAAAATGAGGCTGGATCAACTTGTGACTTGAATTTGATTCCACTATTATTCTGCAAGCTATCAAAAATTGCTTCATTCATTTATCTTGGAGGCTGACTGCTAGGTGGAGTAATTTCATGGATTCCCTCTCATCCATTAATTATATAATCACTAATGCATACTATGATGAAAACTGATTTTCTGATGGGATTTCTAAAGAAGGGAAAATTTCACCCGAGTTTAATTTTCTCAATGAACTACCAGATGATCTTTCTTCTTACTTGTAAAGTGATTATTCTAAAAAACCCTATTGTCCCCTATTATAACTTTGTTCTCATTCAATAAAGGGTAATTATCCTTATTTATAATTTTATGATTCTTACCAAAACATTCCTTAAAATAATTCAAAAATCGTTATCAATTATTATTATTTAGATAAAAATAAATTACACACATAAAAAATCTTTTTTTGAAAAAAATATCCTTTATTCTAAAATGATTTTTTAATTAATTTCTAATTAATTCATAAATAATTAAATCATTTTATGCATGTGTAAACCATAAATTTTCATAATTTAGTTTTTCATATTCATACTAACAAACCCAATGACTTGGTGGTAAAAATATTTTAATATTATATTAATATCATTTTAAACTCACTATTTCATGTAATTCAAGATATCAATGAAATTAAACTTATTTGAAAAAAAATATTTCTTAAAATATTGGGGTGTTATATTTTGATATATCTACTACTTCATTATTGTATATGGGATAGTTATTGTCAAAAAATGATTATTCAACATCCTCAATTACTAGAAAACCATATTTTTATAGTTCTCTAACATCTCTAGTGATCTTATATATTATATGTATTTTAGGAACAACCTATTACATGGGGACCTACGAAGTATGTTCCTACACCAACTCTTGTGTATCATGAGAATCATCCTCATTGAAGTTATTCATTATCCCACTATCTATTCTATAAATTTACTCCCACTCAAGAAATAAAACTCTTCATAGCACAATGACTATATTTTAAAAGGGTTTTATTGATAATATTCTCTTATTTCCATGGAATACCCTATATGAGACACTTTATACCGCCATGGGGATTGTTTTAATCCATATTTATCTTTAAAAAACCTCACATTCCAAAAAAATTATGAGACATAGTAAATTTCTTTCTATATATTAATTCATAAGGTCTTATATTTTTTTCATTAGTTGGAACAAGGTTTTGAATTTGTGCTGAAATATTTAATGAATATCTAGAAAATTATAAAAGAATATCTGTATGACTCATCATCGACCTCATCATTTCAAAAAAGGTAAAATTTATCCTTTCACTAACACCATCAATATGTAGTTTATAAAGATGTGTGAGTTTATATATAATCATGAAATAAAATTTATAATTAATGAACTATTAGTTAAGATACTCGCAACCCCAATCAGATCAAATATTTTGTATCTTCTTTTTGTATTTATTATCTACTTTATTCTTGAATACATTGAATTTATCAAATTATTTTTACATATAAATCATTTATTATAGAAATACATGTATTATTTACTCACTAATAAATGTAATGAAGTATAAAATCCAATATCTCGCTTCTACTAGAAAAGGTCCACACAAATTTGTTTTTACCAATTAAAGAATACTTTAGGTGTCACGACCCGTCCTCGGGGCCCGTGCCGTGACTACCCCAAGCCCGCCTTCCATAGGCCAGGGGCTGGCGACTTGCACCGAAGGCGTAAATCCCGATAACTGGGAAGGCATTGCCTTTATAAAAGAAAACAAGAACCACAGAGTAAGAAAGCGAAAAAAGTAAACACTAAGTACAAGAGAAGTGCTGAAAAGTAAATGGCCCAGAATACAAACCCAAAAGAAATTACAACTACAACTGAACAATTACAACAGAAAATATAACAGCTGGCAGGATAGAAGCGGCTCCTGGGTCGTCCTCCTAAGATCCTACCTGAAGGGTAGGTACAAATGGCGCAGCTCCTGGTCGTCCACCACGGATCCTACCTGAAGGGTAGGTACAGATAGTCTCCTCCACGCTCTCGCCCTTCAGCCTCCTCTGTGTGTCATCTCATCGTGTAGTCCACCTCCGGGTACTGACTCATCGTGTAGTCTACCTCCGGGTACTGACTCGTTGTGTAGTCCACCTCCGGGTACCGTCCAGTCCTCGAACACTCGGCCTCCGTTAGCACTACCAGTCATCTGCAACCAACACAACGAGGTGCGGGCATAGCCATGCAGGGGTTAGTATAAAGATACTCAGAAGGGACCCCGAGACCCTCAAGGTCTCACTAAATCCAACAAGGATAACAACAAAGAAGATCTCAACAGATAACCTCTACTTAGGTATATGCCCATACATATACCTAAGTTATCAGGTAACACATCTCAATCATGAGAAACACAAGGATTATGAAATCAACGGATAACCACTACCTAGGTATATGCCCATACATATACCTAAGTTATCAAGTGACCCATCTCAATAAAGAGGTAAACACAAAGTTCATTGACTCAGCTCAAACCAGGATTTTCATTATCGAAACAGTAACTGCTGAAGAGCTCCGTCTCTGGAGTGTACAGTGGTCCTGTCACGACTCCAGGGTACTGCTCACTAACCTAAGACTGCTGAGGTACTCCTCCTGTCGAGTACCGCGGGTCTGCGGCCAACTACCGGGCGCTCCATCTGCTGTGGGTCTGTCACCAAATATCGGGCGCTCCCCCTAATAGCCTACAGAGGTACTGCTCCTGTCGAGTACCGCAGGTCTGCGGCCAACTACCGGGAGCTCCATCCGCCACGGGTCTGTCGCCAAATACCGGGCGCTCCGTCCACTGGGCTAGTCGACTCACTGCAAGTCGAGTCGGTCAAGCAGTCGTCAGGTCTCAGCCGGGTACACGGTCTCTGTACTCCACACGCTCATCTCCGGGAGGGTCCGCACCACAAGCTACTGGTCGATACTCCAAGTATCACAAAGTCCCACGAAGAAGTATCTCAAAGGACCGCCTCGTCATAGGGGTCTCAACGTAACAGACGGCGCGTCAATCGGACGCCCGGTCTGTGAGTTACTAGCCTTTTCGTCCCAGGGGCCCGGTTGGTTTCATGAGCGAACCAACCCGGCCATATCTCAATTGTACCCCGAAAACTCATAGGGTATACTCATAGGGACTGTTTCTCAACGAGATCAACAACTCCACTGACGGTTCGTCAAACTGACGTCCTGTCTGAAAGATATCAGCTTTCCCGATCCAGGGGCTCGGTTGGATTTCAGGTACAATCCAACCCGGCCATATTCTAAATGCATCCAAAACTCGGGCGATGTATTGTAACGCCCTGACCCCAGCTACCCAGAGTCGGTGCATTACTTCGTAACATTGGCATGATCACAAGAAAGATCAAATCTCGAAAGACCGATTGGTTTAGTAGCCTTGGAAACACTAGATATATTCATAAGTTTTACATTACATCATAAAATGAAAAACTAATACAACAACATAATGTTTCCACAATCCACACTATTAACCCCTCATAAAATCCCTGCAGGTCATTCATAACTTACTTCTTCACATCCTGGGAAAAATAAAAAATAGAAAAGGGGTGAGCTCAAATGCCAAGTAAGGATAACATTATAGCGGAAACTTTCATAAATAAGAATAAACATTTAAGGCAATGCATTACTAAAACAAAAGCCTTTTGAACTTTAACTTCAACATAGTATGGAAAAAGTAAAATGAAATAATGCCATTTACTTATTCACATGGATATTCTACTAATCGAATAATCACATGCAAAAATCAATAACCACTTTCATAATGTTGGAATGCATAATGCCAGACTATCATAACCACATAGCCAAGGCCTCGTGCCAAGACTACAAATAATATTTTGTCAAGGCCTTGTGCCAAGACACTAGTTTGTCTCATGAGACCTACCGATGCAATTTTTTAGAAGATACTTATGTTTAAAATTGATAAAATATACTCCAGTGTTTTTATGAAAACAATATGAAAGATTCTGAAAACAAAATAACTAATTCTGAGACTTCCCGATTAATTACAGGCCATGATGGGTCCACTCCCAATCCCTTCCTGTCTACCAAACACGAGAGTCAGGTTTTCTGAAAACATTTTTAATCTTGTGTTAAATACTTATACATTTGCACTGGATTTTCATATATTTGAGAGAAATATCTCTCTTTTGAAATCATTTAAAAATCAAATAATTATAAAAGAAAACCTTTTATTTGAAAATATTCTTATAAGCTTGTAAAGGAAGCTTTGAAGATTTTATAACGGCGGAAAATAGCCGCACTCGCCGTATAAGTAAAAAAAAATATTCTTACCTTAATTCTGTCGAAAAGGTTAAAAAGGACCTTGTTTTGAAAACGACCAAAAGATTCCTTTATAAATCACTTATAAAAGTCAAAAATGGTATAAATGACTTTAACTCATATTCTAGTAGATAGTAAAAATGTTTTGAAATACATTTTTAAGAAACATGGATGTGGATGATAAAGAAATCCCAGTAGATTATTACATATAAACAACCTCAGATAATGAAGAGATTGTGAAATAACCCTTACCAATTTGGTAAATTATGAAACATACAACCCATAAAAGAGGTATCATACAATTAATATGTAAATACACATAAATTAGAGTGTATTACACAATGAATATAATTATGGGAAGTACATACACTACACAAAAGGTGATGGTGGCAATATGACATGAATCTCACAGAAATAAGGAGTGAGAGGAAAACCCCTTACCTTGTACTTTTCCTTGGTTGGGGTAGGTTAACCTCCTGTATAATGGTGAAATAGTTGTTATTAAATTATACAAGAATCATATATAATAATATGATATCATATATGATCTTTTAACATTGATTTGTTAATAATATCTTAGAATTATCGTCGTTTCGGGAGTTAACTTACTCATTTTCTTTTATATGTTTTGTTACATAAGCCATGGTTGTTGTATCTTATTCATATCCAGAATGATATCTAGTCCTTAAACATCATTTTTAAATCATCAAATGATAATTATACTTGAATGGATACGATGGAGAATGAATCTCATCGCGTTCGTGGAGACGGTAGTCCGTACGTACGCACGAGCGACAATATAATTATTTTGATATTAAAATAATATATAAATGGATGGTATATCATATATAAAGAATCATTAACATGTTATATTTATTATTTACATGAGTTACACATCATTATTATACCCATCCAAATAATATTATATTGAATAACAATTACACCACGACGTGAAGACGGTAGTCCGTACGTACGCACGTATGGTGACATGTTATTCAAATGGTGGATAGAATACTGAATATGGTTGTACCATATTTATAATAACATCACAGTATATGTGAGATACTGGAGTTATTATTTTAGAATGGTAAGAACAAAGGAAGAATAAGTGGAAGAAGAAATGAACTTGGAGAAGTGTGATGAAATCATTACCTCTTCTTCGGGTTCTTCCTTTTGATTTGATCAAAAGGGATCTTTGGATGGCTTTATGATCAAACTAAGGCCTCTAGGTTTTAGTGAGGGATGTTGGGAGAGTATTTGGGCAGAGTTTGGCCGAACCAAAATGCTTTGAAGGTGTGAAGAAATGAGAAGGAGGAGTGCCCTTTTATAAGAGGGGTGAGGGGCACCTTTGGAAAAGCTAGAAATATTAATTTATAATAAATTCATATTCGGTTTCTAATGGCTCCAAAGCTGATTATTCAAAGGTTAAGGTTGGTATAGGTCGAAAACCACTCAACCAATAGAATTTAGACAGGTTTGGGTACTTATATTAACCTTATCTTTAAGTATTAACTCTAAGTTAATTAGTTTCACTTTTACAATGTCTCTTTGTATTTTTATATAATATGGTTAATAAACTTACTATATACATCCAAGAGACCCCCAAGTCGTCCATTAATGATGAACCTATCCTGATATAAGTCTCTTGGCCGAACCTTAGATTTTTAGGAATTTAATATCAATTAATAATATAATATTTGTTTTAAGAACTCTTTTATGTCAATTTTGACACTATTCAATAGTTGATTTTTGTGAAACTCATAACAGATTTATTACTTCGAACAAAGTCAATTAAATAAATCATAATATATCATATTATCCTATAAAATTAGTTTAATTCATTAAAAGTTTCATATTATATTTATTTGAGTATTTATAATATCAATTATTTTAATTTTTCACTATTATAGTAATTACTGCATCATCATTGTGTCATAAATAAAATAAATTATTTAATGTCTAAAAATTATAAATAAAATATCATTATGTAGGAAATCTTTTTATATTTCTAATGAATATTTATAATCTAAAATCCAACTTATATAACCCTATGTAACAATTTGTTTGCTAAAAGATATATGCTTGTGTCATTTTTGTATTCATTTTGACTTAATTAAAATAAAGTGTCATTATCACTTACAAGTGGATCCATGGGGTCCCAAAATCGACCCAAAGATTCCCATGGTCGACCATGTATCAACCAATAGGGTTAAGACACGTTTTAGGGTAATTTAGTATTATTATAATATTATTTGTTTAACCCTTATTTACCGGATTTACCCTTAACCATGGTAAATAAAATATTTACCGCAGTAATTATTCAAAATATCTAAAAATAAAAGTTACCTATTTACACAATTTGAACATCCTGATTCCAAATATGAAATCCATTTTCCTAAATTCAAAATACAGAAGTGGCAGAAATTAATTTAAAATTAATTCCCGCTGTCAAAACAAAAAGCGTGTTTTTAAGAGATAATAACTATCAAAAGATTGACACTTGTTTATGTTCGGTTTAATTGTAAAATTATGTCCAATGACAAACATTATATTAAATGGTAAAAATATATTCTAAATATACTTTAAAACCACTCAAATTCATAATTTATCACTATTAATTATTTTGATTAAAAAAGTTGTTTTTAATTAAAATTTAGTAATTTTCACTATTCATCAAAATATGAAAGTTATCCGAAATGTACCAAAATTTCACCTTAGGCTAAATTCAATATTCCGAATCCAAAAATGAAGTCCATTTTGAAATATAAAATATATATATTTTCAAAAAGTAGGTATTACTATTTATAATGGCTAGTTTGATTGGTTATGGTGTGTTAGAACTCGGTGTTGCGTACAACACATGCTATCACATTATTCAAAGGGAAACGTACCGTGGAAGCTTGGGGTGTTTCATTTTAAATTTTTTATGTTCCCATTTAGTCAAAAAGTTTAAAATATTGTATTTAAAAAGGTTTCACTATTAGAAGTTGATAAAAGTGAAATACTGAAAATGAATCTGTTCTTGCATTATGACTAAGAAACTCATAATAGGGATTCTAAAATTATAAGGATTATATAAAGTTCAAAATGTAGTTAATACTATTCATGACCTCTTTTAATGGTGTGATTGAACTCGGTGTTGCGTTTAGTGCAAGTTATTGAATTATTTTTAAGAAATAACACACTCTGAAATCCTGGGGTGTTACATTCTCCCCTCCTTCAATAAATTGCGTCCTCGCAATTTGAAATTGTTCTTAGAAAATAAAAGGTTGAAAGTAGAAAATATATTTGTGGGAAAACCCACATTGGAAATTGGGTTACTAAAATTTAGTCTTAATATGAGGAAAAGAGAAATTAAAGGGTCACCACCAAATTATGATCTCGATTAGGAGAACATTGGTGGCAATTAGAGACATATAATTGGAGGAAAAACGTAAATATTTATAGATAGTGATTGAGGTCATCAATCAAAAACAAGTATAAAATTGAGGTCCTTAAACTCATCAATCCATGATGATTTGAAGTACCATCGGTTCAACAAAATATATGGTATTGGGACAACACATTTTTGACATTTCAAAATATCTTAGTTGAAATCCCACATCGAAAAATGAATTAATGAGGCCTCTATTTAAAATAAAGAGTGGAAAGTATGAAGATTACCGAAAGTAACACATACTAGGGTTCCATGTAGGAAAATATGGATATGGAAGAGAAATCTAACCATCAATTATCTAATGGAGAGTGGTAGAGAACATGGCTATGAAAAGGCCAACAATCCCAAAGCCATAAATTTGTGATGATTTAAGGTACCATCTAGGACAACATTTTTGTTCTAAGTTTCTATTATTAATGTTGAGGAATTTATTTATGAGATTGGATAAGATAATAACGAGATATACTTACTTTATAATTAGAATTTTACCCATTAATAAATTTCTACCACAAACTCATCTTTCACTCTAAAAGATAATTGAACGTAAATTTTTTTTTCTATTTATACTATTCGTACAGGATTCCAAAATAAATGAATTATAATTCATCTACCAGATCTTTTAAAAAAAACTACATTATTTAATTCAGGACATCTCGTGGGACAGTGGTAGGTGATACACCCTTGTTGCCCTTCGGTTGCGGGTTCAAGTCTCGCAGCCTTGCCGGACGCGACGGGTTGCCGCCCGACCTCCGGGTTGTCCTTTTATGGCAATCCAAAATAATCCAAACTAGAATTATCCAAAATACTTCTGTCTAAACTCACAGTCCAACATTTATAAGGAAGGTAAACATAATATAGATCCTTTTTACCCCGTAATAGAATATGAATACCTTCATCATGTATTACCATATTCCTTATTGATTACATTCATGCTCCCTTATTCCATATAGAATGCTGGATATACTTCATTAATCCAAAAATGTTTTAAACCCCAATAATGATGGAATATACAAATCATTAATCAGTTCCAAGGTAGTCAAGAATATCCAATATAATTTATCCAAAACAATCACATATTATTCCAAAATCACTACCTCAGTATCAGAACTATATTATGATTTATCATTCTCTCAACCATATATTTTCCAAAAATTTATCCTGCTATTGAGTCACTTTTCTTTGTTCCACACAATCTCAAGTCCTTAATGAAATAGTACTGCAGTACAATCCTTATATACTCCATAATTATTATAACAAGTACATTGTTGATACAACACTCAATTGACATAATCAACATAAGAACTCTAATCATTCCTCTTCATCTGTGGTAGTATCATAACTTGATTATTATCCAATAGCATCATTTGCGGCATAGTCTGATGACTGGGACATAGGTTCGGGTAGTGTCCAAACTCCTTGCAAATGAAGCATTGTATATTTGAAACCATTTTCTTACCCTTGCAGTCACGTACTTTGTGCCCTTTTCCTCCACACTTATAACAAACTCCCATTCCTTTCAGGCAAGTTACAGGGTGTTTCTTTCCACAGTTACCACATATGGGAAAATTCTTCTTTTCCCTCTTCCCTTTATCCATCTTTCTCTCTTCTATCCTTTTCTTATCTTGCTTCCCTTCAAAGCCATAGGACTCAGTAAACTCTTTACTTATCTTATCAACACATGATATTATTTCTTCATATGATGATAATAAATGGGAGACTATTTCTCTTATCAATTCTAGCTTAAGACCATGAAAGATATGATCCTTCCTTCTCTTTGGATCATGTGCATTTCTGGAGTTCTCATTCCTTCTACTGGGCGCCATTTCTAAACAATGGCATAAACTAGATCAGTTTATGAATCAAAATACATAATCTCATACTTATAAAACACATAACATAAATTGAAATATTTATGGATATAATCCATAATCATAAAAATGTTTCCTTTGAGGATGTATATACTCATAAACCCTTCATAATGGTTTGTAAAGAAAATGAGAATTATCCTAAGCATATCCCCCGGGAGTGTCGTAACCAAGAGTGCAGCAAGGCCCGTTGTCGTGCACCAGTTCCCGTTCGAGTCTAGCTCAAAGCGGTGTTTTCGAGTTTTACCCCTAGGTACATCTGTGCTAGAGCCGCCTCTACCTGCTCGTATCCAGACAGGGATGTATTGCTCGGAAAACTCACAAAATCTCTACAATACCAAAATTCTAGGAAGTTGTTCTATACTAATCCTCAAAGTTCATCTTAGGTCCACGTGCTCTAATCAGAGTTTATCTAAATCTAGTTTCCAAGGTTTGTACTAAACTTCCTCTGATACCAACTGTAACGCCCCGACCCCAGCTACCCAGAGTCGGTGTATTACTTCGTAACATTGGCATGATCACAAGAAAGATCAAATCTCGAAAGACCGATTGGTTTAGTAGCCTTGGAAACACTAGATATATTCATAAGTTTTACATTACATCATAAAATGAAAAACTAATACAACAACATATTGTTTCCACAATCCACACTATTAACCCCTCATAAAATCCCTGCAGGTCATTCATAACTTACTTCTTCACATCCTGGGAAAAATAAAACATAGAAAAGGGGTGAGCTCAAATGCCCAGTAAGGATAACAATATAGCGGAAACTTTCATAAATAAGAATAAACATTTAAGGCAATGCATTACTAAAACAAAAGCCTTTTGAACTTTAACTTCAACATAGTATGGAAAAAGTAAAATGAAATAATGCCATTTACTTATTCACATGGATATTCTACTAATCGAATAATCACATGCAAAAATCAATAACCACTTTCATAATGTTGGAATGCATAATGCCAGACTATCATAAACACATAGCCAAGGCCTCGTGCCAAGACTACAAATAATATTTTGTCAAGGCCTTGTGCCAAGACACTAGTTTGTCTCATGAGACCTACCGATGCAATTTTTTAGAAGATACTTATGTTTAAAATTGATAAAATATACTCCAGTGTTTTTATGAAAACAATATGCAAGCTTCTGAAAACAAAATAACTAATTCTGAGACTTCCCGATTAATTACAGGCCATGATGGGTCCACTCCCAATCCCTTCCTGTCTACCAAACACGAGAGTCAGGTTTTCTGAAAACATTTTTAAGCTTGCGTTAAATACGTATACATTTGCACTGGATTTTCATATATTTGAGAGAAATATCTATCTTTTGAAATCATTTAAAAATCAAATAATTATAAAAGAAAACCTTTTCTTTGAAAATATTCTTATAATCTTGTAAGGGAAGCTTTGAAGATTTTATAATGGCGGAAAATAGCCGCACTCTCCGTATAAGTAAAAAAAACATTCTTACCTTAATTCTGTCAAAAAGGTTAAAAAGGACCTTGTTTTGAAAATGACCGAAAGATTCCTTTATAAATCACTTATAAAAGTCAAAAAGGGTATAAATGACTTTAACTCATATTCTAGTAGATAGTAAAAATGTTTTGAAATACATTTTTAAGAAACATGGATGTGGATGATAAAGAAATCCCAGTAGATTATTACGTATAAACAACCTCGGATAATGAAGAGATTGTGAAATAACCCTTACCAATTTGGTAAATTATGAAACATACAACCCATAAAAGAGGTATCATACAATTAATATGTAAATACACATAAATTAGAGTGTATTACACAAAGAATATAATTATGGGCAGTACATACACCACACAAAAGGTGATGGTGGCGATATGGCATGAATCTCACAGAAATAAGGAGTGAGATGAAAACCCCTTACCTTGTAATTTTCCTTGGTTGGGGTAGGTTAACCTCCTGTATAATGGTCAAATAGTTGTTATTAAATTATACAAGAATCATATATAATAATATGATATCATATATGATCTTTTAACATTGATTTGTTAATAATATCTTAGAATTATCGTCGTTTCGGGAGTTAACTTACTCATTTTCTTTTATATGTTTTGTTACATAAGCCATGGTTGTTGTATCTTATTCATATCCATAATGATATATAGTCCTTAAAAATCATTTTTAAATCATCAAATGATAATTATACTTGAATGGATACGATGGAGAATGAATCTCATCACGTTCGTGGAGACGGTAGTCCGTACGTACGCACGAGTGACAATATCATTCTTTTGATATTAAAATAATATATAAATGGATAGTATATCATATATAAAGAATCATTAACATGTTATATTTATTATTTACATGAGTTACACATCATTATTATACCCATCCAATAATATTATATTGAATAACAATTACACCACGACGTGGAGACGGTAGTCCGTACGTACGCACGTATGGTGACATGTTATTAAAAGGGTGGATAGAATACTGAATATTGTTGTACCATATTTATAATAACATCACAGTATATGTGAGATACTGGAGTTATTATTTTAGAATGGTAAGAACAAAGGAAGAAGAAGTGGAAGAAGAAATGAACTTGGAGAAGGGTGGTGAAATCATTACCTCTTCTTCGGGTTCTTCCTTTTGATTTGATCAAAATGGATCTTTGGATGGCTTTCTGATAAAAATAAGGCCTCTAGGTTGTAGTGAGGGATGTTGGGAGAGTATTTGGGCAGAGTTTGGCCGAACCAAAAGGCTTTGAAGGTGTGAAGAAATGAGAAGGAGGAGTGCCCTTTTATAAGAGGGGTGAGGGGCACCTTTGGAAAAGCTAGAAATATTAATTTATAATAAATTCATATTCGGTTTCTAATGGATACAAAGCTGATTATTCAAAGGTTAAGGTGGGGATAGGTCGAAAACCACTCAACCAATAGAATTTAGACAGGTTTGGGTACTTATATTAACCTTATCTTTAAGTATTAACTCTAAGTTAATTAGTTTCACTTTTACAATGTCTCTTTGTATTTTTATATAATATGGTTAATAAACTTACTATATACATCCAAGAGACCCCCAAGTCGTCCATTAATGATGAACCTATCCTGATATAAGTCTCTTGGCCGAACCTTAGATTTTTAGGAATTAATATCAATTAATAATATAATATTTGTTTTAAGAACTCTTTTATGTCAATTTTGACACTATTCAATAGTTGATTTTTTTAAAACTCATAACAGATTGATTACTTCGAACAAAGTCAATTAAATCAATCCTAATATATCATATTATCCTAGAAAATTAGTTTAATTCATTAAAAGTTTCATATTATATTTATTTGGGTATTTATAATATCAATTATTTTAATTTTTCACTATTATAGTAATTACTGCATCATCATTGTGTCATAAATAAAATAATTTATTTAATGTCTAAAAATTATAAATAAAATATCATTATGTAGGAAATTTTTTTATCTTTCTAATGAATATTTATAATCTAAAATCCAACATATATAACCCTATGTAACAATTGTTTTGCTAAAAGATATATGCTTGTGTCATTTTTGTATTCATTTTGACTTAATTAAAATAAAGTGTCATTATCACTTACAAGTGGATCCATGGGGTCCCAAAATCGACCCAAAGATGCCCATGGTCGACCATGTATCAACCAATAGGGTTAAGACACGTTTTAGGGTAATTTAGTATTATTATAATATTATTTTTTTAACCCTTATTTACCGGATTTACCCTTAACCATGGTAAATAAAATATTTACCGCAGTAATTATTCAAAATGTTTAAAAATAAAAGTTAACTATTTACACAATTTGAACATCCTGATTCCAAATATGGAATCCATTTTCCTAAATTCAAAATACAGAAGTGGCAGAAATTAATTTAAAATTAATTCCCGCTGTCAAAACAAAAAGCGTGTTTTTAAGAGATAATAACTATCAAAAGATTGACACTTGTTTATATTCGGTTTAATTGTAAAATTATGTCCAATGACAAACATTATATTAAATGGTAAAAATATATTCTAAATATACTTTAAAACCACTCAAATTCATAATTTATCACTATTAATTATTTTGATTAAAAAAGTTGTTTTTAATTAAAATTTAGTAATTTTCACTATTCATCAAAATATGAAAGTTATCCGAAATGTACCAAAATTTCACCTTAGGCTAAATTCGATATTCCGAATCCAAAAATGAAGTCCATTTTGAAATATAATATATATATATTTTCAAAAAGTAGGTATTACTATTTATAACGGCTAGTTTGATTGGTTATGGTGTGTTAGAACTCGGTGTTGCGTACAACACACGCTATCAAATTATTCAAAGGGAAACGTACCGTGGAAGTTTGGGGTGTTTCATTTTAAATTTTTGATGTTCCCATTTAGTCAAAAAGATTAAAATATTGTATTTAAAAAGGTTTCACTATTAGAAGTTGATAAAAGTGAAATACTGAAAATGAATCTGTTCTTGCATTATGACTAAGAAACTCATAATAGGGATTCTAAAATTATAAGGATTATATAAAGTTCAAAATGTAGTTAATACTATTCATGACCTCTTTTAATGGTGTGATTGAACTCGGTGTTGCGTGTAGTGCAAGTTATTGAATTATTTTTAAGAAATAACACACTCTGAAATCCTGGGGTGTTACATGTATACCAAAAGTTCTGTCTCATCAAGAGGAATTCAACGAAATAGACAGCGCGTCAATCGGACGCCCGGTCTGTGAATTATTGGCTTTTTCGTTCCAAGGGCCCGGTTGGTTTCATGAGCGAACCAACCCGAACGTACTCCGACGACATCCAAACCTCGAGCGGAGTGAGACAAAAGATCCGACTCATTTAGAGGAATTCAATAAAGTCGACGGTACGTCGTTCGGACATCCGGAACTCAAGTTACGAGCGTTTCCGCTCCGAGGGCCCGATTGGTTTCATGAGCGAACCAACCCGGCCGAACCCAAATTTCCCGAAACTTTAAGTGTAATATACTGAAAAGACTGTTTCGATCCAGGGATCGCGTTGCCGATGACGGCACGCCAATCAGAGGTCTACAGCTCAAGATATGGGCATTTGACCGAAAGTGGTCCGAAAACGGAGGATCTGGGCCCGGACCGACCCGGCTGGGCCCGGCCCGGACCGACCCGGCTGGGCCCGGCCCGGTTCGGCTCGGTCTGGTCCCGCCCAACCGGCCGGCCGCGGCCGAGCGGTTGTCGCGGAGCAGCGGGGGTGCGCGCGGCCTCCCCCACTTTGCCGCTGATTGACACAGGTGGCAACCGCCACCGCGCTGGCGTGGCGCGCCGCCACTACCTTCCGCGGACCACCGGACGCTCTCCGGTGGTCTGTTTCTCTTTCCATCTTCGCCTATGGTCCTCCCGGGACCCGATCTTCACTACGAAGGCCTCAAAACTACCTTGCGGCCTCGTTTCTCATCGATCGTCAATCCGCACGTCAAAAACGAAACGCGCCGTCTTCGTGGTTCTTCGGCGCGTCGGACTGGCACCGCGCCCCTTCGTCGTGGCCCGACTCCGACCACGGGTTTCTTTGGGTTCCTTTGACGTGGCGCCACGACGTCATGTTCATAGACTTCTTTCCACGGCGCGGCGCGACGGCGTCTCGTAATACTTGTCGTGTGATTTCCGCGTGGTGCGACAGCACCACGCCATTCCGTTCCATCCACAAAGAATCAAACATGAACATCGGAGGGGGGTTCAGCTGTGTTTGTGCTTTCCGACCCCCCTCTCATTAAATGATAACATCTAGTCGAATATCCACGATGATCGATAAACTACAATCATGAATGGAAATAATTAAATAAAATAATCCCCTACCTCGGTTTCAAGAACGGTGTTCGTCAACGAGCCGCGGAAGACGAGCGTCGCGGAGAATGAACGTCGACGTTGCGAAGCGATGATTCGAAGTCGTTGACGGAGATTTCAACGTGGAAAACCGTCGCAGAAGAGACGTCGCATCACGGGTCGATGTCCCGGAGAACGAACGTCGATTCCGTTGTCATCGAGGTGTGTTCGAAGGGAAGACGTCGTTGGAAGAAGAAGTCGCGTTCTTCGATGGAGGTGTTCTTCGCGTTCTTCGCGTTCTTCGCGAAGGAGGATGAAGGAACAAAGTTGTCAAAACCTTTCAACGAGCATTTTTCCAGAAGTCGCGCGTTGGTCTTATTTTATTATTATGCCAACGGATTGAAAACAGGTTAAGAAACGATTAAATTAATTCATCGAATTAATTCAACGAATAAAACCGCCCAATTAATTCAACGAATTAATTCAACGAATAAAACCACCCAATTAATTCAACGAATAAAAATGCCCAATTAATTGGCGCGTTAAGAAAATTAGAAAACGCATCAGTTGACTTTCATAATGACGGGTTTTTGAGGGTGCGTTACTTAGCGGAAAGAAACGGTGGGGATCGTGCGGGCCCCACCCCACAAATATCCTATCAAGAGGGTAGGATATTTCTGCATAGCACCCTATCCACATGGACTCAGCTTAAGCTACTTTAAGTGGCTTCAAGTGGCTTCCAAGCGGCTTAAGTGAAATAAAATAAAGTTTGTCGTATAATTTATTTTATTTCTTAACTTTAAGCCCAAAAATTAAAAACCACACCCGAGAAAACGCAACTCCGGAAGAGGCGTTTCTATGCAATTAGCGGCTCTGCGATTCCATCAGTGCCCTCAGAATTCGATTCCGAGCACCGGTTCAAAAGATAGAAAAACCCGCTCGTCTGTTCATTGAACGTACCCGAACCAAACTTCGGAAAATGATTCCGGGCACACCGGGCCTCGGAATCAGGTGCCGTCAAAAACTGCGTTCTTGTAAAATTCCAAAGAAAATTAATAAAAAAATTTCCTTAGAATTTACGGGTCTTTAAATTACTCCCACCACAGGGATTTACGTCCCCATAAAGCTTCACCACAAACTTAGGGATACAAAAACGGTACTGAGCTCGCATCTGAGCCTTCCGCTCCCGTGTGATCACCCGGAGGTTCCTGTACTGCTCGTGAAAGCGCACCCGAGGAATAGGCCATCCTTGAAGGATCCGCTCCTGTCGATCCTTGATTCCCACTGGAACCTCCGTAAAAGACACTCCATCGCCATCGCCCAGCTCCTCATGGTCGATGATATGTGAAGGGTCGATCACGTATCTCCTTAGTAGAGATACGTGGATGTCGTCGTGCACCTGGTGCAACTGAGGTGGATGGGTCAAGTGGTAAACCACCCCGCCTACCCAGCTGTGGACCTAGAAAGGTCCGTTGAACCTCGGAGATAACTTGCCGCCTTGGCCACATCTCCGTAAACCTCGTCGAGGTGAGACCCGTATAAGGATGTGATCATCATCCTCGAACTCCAGAGGTCTCCATTTCCTGTTAGAACTGGAACTCAAAACGACTGCTGCTACGAGGGTAAGGTTGACCGACTCAAGAGTGATCGGTCGCACCCTCCTATGCAAGAGTTACCCTGCGCTGCCTGGTGTTTCCTTTTTCGCCGACCAAGGAAAACCCATCCCGACGTCGTAGTTAAACTACAATCTTTTTTCCTAATACCATCAATTTGTGTATGAACTGTGATTGCCCAGTCCATACTCAAACCAACGTCATAAGGCCTCGACGCTGCCACCAAGAGATTCCAACTGAAACACACGCCTCGAGGATCTGGCCACACCGTCGGCATAAGTGTGATTATCGAGTCTCCTCCCAAGGTATCTCCAGATGTGAGGGTCCAGTCCACGGCTTACCGGAAACTCTAGGTCTGGAAGAAGATTTGTGAAAGCAAGGAATGATTCATATCGACGTCCGTTACTATAGCAGCTAGTAGTGGTCACAGACTGTCCCTTGAATCATTTCTAGAGCCATTGGGCCACACTCCTTGACCACAAGCAGCCACACTCTTCCACCGCCCTCCAGCTCCCTGAGCCTGGCGGGGATAACTAAGGCAGGTGGTTGTATCATGTCAAGATGTACACCACCTCATACTGCTATTCTATCTCTGCCTCCACGTCTACTTCTTCACAGACTCATCTATCCTTAAAGCTTCCACTTCTTGAAACATTTAACATGCCCGAGTCTCTACGACTGGCACCGGTTTCCTGTTTCTTACTGCACTGTGCAGTCTTCATCCTCTCTTGGATGACCTGGACCTTCTTTAGTCTCACAAGAGATTCTATGATTTCTTCTTTGCCGATAAGAGGAATACGGTCTCATCCCCTGGATGAACCACATTCGTTTCCTAATACAGTCAATCCTGACATGAATGATGCATTCATGCCATGGATGACATCATAAGGCCTCGACGTAACTACTAAGAGATCCAACTGTCACTCTCGCCTCCAAGGGTCGAGTCACACTGTCGGAATCAGTGTGAGGTCACTGGGTCTCCTCCAGTAGAAATATAGAAAGTGAGGGTCAAGTCAACAGTCTAAACCAGGACCACTCAGTATCAACCAAACAAAAAGGACAGGAAAGCAAACATCACAAGATAAGTGTCTTTTTATTATTGCAGCTCATAGTACAAAGACACGAATACAAAATCAACATGGAACTAGAAGTACAAAGGACGTATCCACTAGTTCCTCTCCTGTACACCTGCTTCAGGAGCTCCATGACCATAGGCCTCAACTGCCTGAAGCTGAGCTCTCCCATGTCCTTCTGTCCCCTGCGGTCGGGGTGGGCCTCCTGGTGGTGGTGAAAACATCCCGAAGCGTCTTCCACCTCCAACTGCACGGCCAGCTCCTCTTCCATGGCCGCCTGCTCCTTGCGGTCCGCCCTGATTGAACCTCTGCCTTTGCCTCGGAGGTTCCTCATTTAACTGCTAGTCATCTGCATGGCGGGTCGGACAGTCACGTGCCATGTGACCAATTCCACCGCAGGAGTAACATTGTCCACTCTTGGCACGTCTGGCTCTGACTCCACCCCGGTTTCCCCGCACAACTAAACCTGAGTCGTGCAGTCGGCCACCGGTAGGTCTGGTCCTCTTGGACCTCTGCGTCATCGGTCTACTGTCTGCTGTAGAAGACTCTGCCGCAAGCCGGCTAGTGGTGAGTCCTGCTGCTGGAGACTGCTCAGCAAGGAAACTCTCCACTAAGAGGGCTCTTTCCAACACCCCTGTCTGCGTCGGAATGCTGTGAGAAACAACAGATGCTCTAATCTCCCGCCTGAGCCCCTGCTCGAAGGTTCGGGCCCTGAAGAATGGGTCCCGTACCATATCTGTGGAGTAGCGCGAGAGGTCTGTGAATCTCGCTGAGTACTGTGCCACTAACATGTTGCCCTGCCGTAGCTGAAGTAGCTCTTGTATACGCACCGCTCGAAGGGTGGATGGTTCAAACTCTGCCCGGAACAGGCTCACGAAGTCTGCCTATAGAAGTGTCACCTCGTCATGCATCTGAAGCATCAGGCTCCACCATCTGCCTTCTGCTGCCTGAAGAAGACTGGCAGAAAGGATTACCATGAAATTTGTCGGCGTCCCCACATGCCTGAAGACTCTCACCACAGCCTCCAGCCAATCCTTAGCCACCTGCGGGTCCGTCCCTCCCTGGAACCTGGGTGGCCTCTGGCGCTGGAACTCATGCAGTGCGCTCAAGCGACGTGCATCCTCTGCTGTTGGGGATGGTGGCATCGGTGGCCCAATGGGTAGTAGTACCGCTGATGCCTCCTCTGGTGCCTCAACTGGGATAGGGCCCTGTACTGAGGCCTCTTCGCTGGGCGGGCTATCAGTACGTACCACTCTCGGGGCTCTAGCTGGTCGTCTACGGGAAGGCATCCTGAAAGAAATAACGTGACATGGTCAAACGTTTATACCTGGTGAGCTGACCTGGTTTGAGCTGACATTTAAAAACCTCTGGAAAGACACACGCAATCAGTGTTTTCGTGCACAAAGTCGGAAATCAGTTGTCAGGGTCCTGGTGTATGGATACGTCGGCTGCCCGCACCAACACTGGACTCCCTGAACTGAAAACCACACTCGGTACTCTTAACACTATTGCTTCACAGAAAGAAACATCAGAGTTATATGTTATGCGGTAGAACCAAACCTCCCTCTGATACCAATTTTTCATGACCCGTCCTCGGGGCCCGTGTCGTGACTACCCAAAGCCTGCCTTCGATAGGCCAAGGGCTGGCGACTAGCACCGAAGGCGTAAATCCCAATAACTGGGAAGGCATTGCCTTTATAAAAGAAAACAAGCACCATAGAGTAAGCAATCAAAAAAAAGTAAACACTAAGTACAAGAGAAGGGCTGAAAAGTAAATGGGCCAGAATACAAACCCAAAAGAAAGTACAACTACAACTGAACAATTAGAACAGAAAAGATAATAGATGGAAGGAGAGAAGCGGCTCCTGGGTCGTCCTCCTCGGATCCTACCTGAAGGGTAGGTACAGATAGCCTCCTCCACGCTCTCGCCCGTCAACCTCCTCTGTGTGTCGTCTCATCGTGTAGTCCACCTCCAGGTACTGACTCATCGTGTAGTCTACCTCCGGGTACTGACTCGTTGTGTAGTCCACCTTCGGGTATCGCCCAGTCCTCGAACACTCGGCCTCCGTCAACACTACCCGTCATCTGCAACCAACACAATGAGGTGCGGGCATAGCCCGTGCATGGGTGATTATAATGATACTCAGTAGGGACCCCGAGAGCCTCAAGTTCTCACTAAATCCAACAAGGATAACAACAAAGAAGATCTCAACAGATAACCTCTACTTAGGTATATGCCCATACATATACCTAAGTTATCAAGTAACCCATGTCCATCATGAGAAACACAAGGATTATGAAATCAACAGATAACCACTACCCAAGTATATTCCCATACATATACCTAAGTTATCAAGTGACCCATCTCAGTCAAGAGGTAAACACAAAGGTCATTGACTCAGCTCCAACCAGGATTTTCATTATCGAAACAGTAACTGCTGAAGAGCTCCGTCTCTGGAGTGTACAGTGGTCCTGTCACGACTCTGAGGTACTTCTCACTAACCTAAGACTACTGAGGTACTCCTCCTGTCGAGTACCGCGGGTCTGCGGAGAACTACCGGGCGCTCCGTCCGCTGTGGGTCTGTCGCCAAATACCGGGCACTCCCCCTAATAGCCTACAGAGGTACTCCTCCTGTCGAGTACCGCGGGTCTGCGGCCAACTACCGGGTGCTCCGTCCGCCATGGGTCTATCGCCAAATACCGGGCGCTCCGTCCACTGGGCTAGTCGACTCACTCCAAGTCGAGTCAGTCAAGCAGTCGTCAGGTCTCAGCTGGCTACACGGTCTCCGTACTCCGCACGCTCATCTCCGAGAGGGTCTGCTCCACGAGCTACTGGTTGATACTCCAAGTATCACAAAGTTCCATGAAGAAGTATCTCAAAGGACCGCCTCGTCATAGGGGTCTCAACGTAACAGACGACACGTCAATCGGACGCCCGGTCTGTGAGTTACTAGCCTTTTCTTCCCAGGGGCCCGGTTAGTTTCATGAGTGAACCAACCCAGCCGTATATCAACTGTACCCCGATCTCTCATAGGTTATACTCATAGGGACCGTTTCTCAACGAGATCAACAATGCCGCTGACGGTTCGTCAAACGGACGTCTTGTCTGAAAGATATCAGCTTTCCCGATCCAGGGACCCGGTTGGATTTTAGGTACAATCCTACCCGGCCATATTCCAACTGCGTCCAAAACTCGGGCGAAGTATACCAAAAGTTTTGTATCATCAGGAAGAATTCAACGAAACAGACGGCGCATCAATCGGACGCCCGGTCTGTGAATTATTGGCTTTTTCGTTCCAAGGGCCCGGTTGGTTTTGTGAGAGAACCAACCCGACCGTACTCCAACGGTATCAAAACCTCGAGCGGAGTGAGTCAAATGATCCGAATCACTTAGAGTAATTCAATAAAGTCGACAGCACGTCGTTCGGACGTCCGGAACTCAAGTTACGAGCGTTTCCGCTCCGAGGGCCCGGTTGGTTTCGTGAGCGAACCAAGCCGGCCGAACCCAAAGTTCTTCTAAACCTTGAGTGTAATATACCGAAACGACCGTCTCGATCCACGGATCGCATTTCCGCTGACGGTGCATCAATCGGAGTTCTACAGCTCAAGATATGGGCATTTGACCGAAAGTGGTCCAAAAACGGGGGGTCTGGGCCCGGACCGACCCGGCTGGGCTCGGCCCGGCCCGGCCCGGCCCGGTCCGGCTCGGTCCGGTCCGGACCGACCGGCCGTCCGCGGCCGAGCGGTTGTCGCGGAGCGGCGAGGGTGCACGCGACCGCCCCCACTTTTCCGCTGATTGACACCGGCGGCAACCGCCGCCGCCTTCCGCGGACCACCGGATGCGCTCCGGTGGTCCGTTTCTCTTGCCGTCTTCGCCTATGGTCCTCCTAGGACCCTATTTTCACTGTGAAGGCCTCAAAACTACCTTGCGTCCTCGTTTGTCATCACCCGTCAATCCGCACGTCAAAAACGAAACGCACCGTCTTCGCGGTTCTTCGGCGCGTCGCGCTGGCACCTCGCTCCTTCGCTGTGGCCCGACTCCGACCACGGGTGTCTTCAGGTTCCTTCGACGTGGCGTGACGGCATCGCGTTCATAGACTTATTTCCACGATGCGGCGCGACGACGTCGCGTAATAATTGCCGTGTGATTTCCACGTGGTGCGACGACACCACGCCATTCCATTCCATCCCCAAAGAATCAAACATGAACATATGAGGGGGGTTCGGCCGTGTTTGTGCGGTCCGGCCCCCCTCTTGTTAAATGATAACATCTAGTCGAATATCCACGATGATCGATAAACAAGAATCATGAACAGAAATAATTAAATAAAATAATCCCCTACCTCGGTTTCAAGAACGATGTTCGTCAACGAGCCGCGGAAGACGAGCGTCGCGGAGAATGAACATCGATGTCGCGAAGCGAGGATTCGAAGTCGTTGACGGAGATTTCGTCGTGGAAAACCGTCGTGGAAGAGACGTCGCGTCGAGGGTCGATGTCGCGGAGAACGAACATCGATTCCATTGTCGTCGAGGTGCGTTCGAAGGGAAGACGTTGTTGGAAGAAGACGTCGCGTTCTTCGACGGAGGTGTTCTTTGCATTCTTCGCGTTCTTCGCAATGGAGGATGAAGACACAAAGTTGTCAAAACCTTTCAACGAGCATTTTTTCAGAAGTCGCGCATTGGTCTTATTTTATTATTACGCCAATGGATTGAAAACAGGTTAAGAAATGATTAAATTAATTCATCGAATTAATTCAATGAATAAAACCGCCCAATTAATTCAAGGAATTAATTCATCTAATAAAACCGCCCAATTAATTCAATGAATAAAACTGCCCAATTAATTGGCGCGTTAAGAAAATTAGAAAATGAGTCAGTTGACTTTCATAATGACGGGTTTTCGCGGGTGCATTACTTAGCGGAAATAAACAGTGGGGCTCGTGCGGGCCCCACGTCACAAATATCCTACCAAGAGGGTAGGATATATCTGGATAGCACCCTATCCGCATCGACTCAGCTTAAGCTGCTTTAAGTGGCTTTAAGTGGCTTCCAAGCGGCATAAGTGAAATAAAATAAAGTTTTTCGTACAATTTATTTTATTTCATAACTTTAAGCCCAAAAATTAAAAACCACACCCGAGAAAACGCAACTCCGGAAGAGGAGTTTCTAAGAAATTAGCGGCGTTGCGATTCCATCGGTGCCCTCAGAAATCGATTCCGAGCACCGGTTCAAAAGTTAGAAAAACCCACTCGTCCGTTCACTGAACGTACCCGAGCCAAACTTTGGAAAATGATTCCGGGCACACCGGTCCTCGGAATCAGGTGCCGTCAAAAACTGCGTTCTTGTAAAATTCCAAAGAAAATTAATAAAAAAAAATTCATTGGAATTTATGGGTCTTTACATTAGGACCATTCACCTTTATAACCAAACAGTTTTTTCTCATATTTTCTTATAAATAAGTGATACATATATCATGTGGTTTTACCTCCAAAAAATCTAAATAGATATCTTGATAGAATTTTTTTATATGCTTCTCATTTTTATAATGAGGTTAGTGAGTCCACAAATGGGTACATAATAATTATTTTTTATCTAATTTATTATAAATTACCAATAATTTTTTTTTACAATCTATTATACAAAGACTTATATTTAAATGTTTCATTCTATAACATATGGTGTCCTTATAAAATAGACATGTTTTATTTTTAAATTTTAAAATCATTCCATATGAATTTAGAAAATATAATTTTTTTTAACATTGGATAAATAAAAAAATTCATATCCAAGTTCATCCCAATTGGAAACAGAAGGTGTTAATCTCTAATAGCCAAGGAAACAAGTCTTTATTAATTAGATGCCAAAAGATCCACCTATCCATTAGAAATATTATAAAATATACTTGGTCACATAATTTTAATACATATGTGTATACCAAAATATATATATAATACCAAACTAGTAGATATGGATAGATTTATCTTAATTTTGTATGCATGTAATTATTCCCCATACTCCTTTTTATAGGTGTATCTCTTCTTCTAGAGGACATATTTCCCACCTAAAATAGATATTTTTTCCTCCACATATATTTGTATATTCCTCTTATTATAAGGATGGTGGTTAGGATCCTTAGAATTAGAGGAATTATTGAGGATATTTTCCATATTTTTATCATTATTCATTATAATAAACACATTTTTTTCATTCCTCATTCCCTTATAAACTTTTAAAATGTAGGTATAGTTTTTTAGAAGAAACTTCTCACTATTTATCATTTTATAATTAAAATTAAAACCATAGAATCTCTTAGGTAGTGTGGATAAGATAAGTTCTATGTGAAACTAATTAAGGATATTGAATCCCAAGGTTCCCAAGTTATCTATATTGGCAATAAACATTACTACATGAGGCTTAGTCAGCACATACTCTCAAAGCTTCCATGAGAATAATTCCTTAGATATCTCAGATATCTCATTTCTCTCCTTCCCATGATAAAGATCATGAAGGTGAAAAATGATACTATACGCATCCATATCCTCGTGTTTCTTTATAAGATCACTGGATATGGATGATATCATTAAATATTAGCCATATGTGGCATCATCCAAATGTTTCATCTATAGAGATAGTTCTTCCTAACTAACATCTTTAATAGGTTCTTTTGGATTAGGGGTTTCCTAAATATATATTTTCTGATCATGTCGTTGTATAACAAGAAAGAACCTATACCATTCCTAAAAATTCATATGAGATATATGGTTATACTTCTCTAATATAGATCACAGTGATATAGTCCAATTCATATAGATTTAAATTTTATAATAAATAAAAAATTATTTTCACTACTTTATTTGGAATATAAAATGACATAATAAATTTTATTTATTAACCTCATTATATTTTATTGAAAGCCAATTTCCATCACAATTGTTTTCAAAATACACTATTGTATTATTATTCTAGTAGAAAGGATCCAAATGTTCATTATCAGGTCCCAAATAGAGGTATGGAAATCCATTTGAATGTATAAAGGTAGCCATAACATTCTAGCTATATTAACTAAAAACTGATTGATTTGTTCAGTGAACTCCCCAATCCTAAAATCCTAGACATGAATTTCCTCAAAAATTTTAAACTAGTTTCGTTAAGTCAAAGGTAGGTGATCAATCCATAAGGAAAAATACATTAATTTGACCAAAAAATTATAGAAATTTCCAAATAATTGAAATCAACACAACAGAGATTTCTTAAGAAATTTAAACTAATATTCGATTTTCACCACTAAAGTGGAAGGATTTGAAAAAATTATTTTTGAATTGAATTATTTTCATATTTCATATAAAAATTACCCATTTTATCTTATTACATTATTGTTAACATAAAGTGGATTTTACAGAAGTGATTAATGATGACTAGATAAAATTATCACGTTGACGAATTTAATTTTAATTCCTTATTTCATGCTTGTTAATTCATTTATTAATTGATCACAATAAATAATCAATAGTTAATTAACCATGAAACTTGAATAAATAAAATAATAAATTATTATGATCATGAGAATTTATAACGGTTGGTTTATCTAGTTGATGATAAACCAAACATTGATTCTAGGGAATAAATCCTAGAACTATTACATGGATTGAGTTGATGTATTCCACCAATGCTCCACATATGACCCGGGTTGGTTTATCATCAAATCCATGTTTGGGCCTCTTCCTCTTAAATTGGTGATCCATACTTTACATATGGTTTTACTCTAACAAATATGAGGGGAACCAAAAGATTGGTTTTGGGTTCTATATAAAAAAACTAGGGGTACACATGCCCTTAAAAAATAATGAGTTGGAATGGAACAAATTCTATCATGTTAATTTAATAATAAAAAATTTAATGAAATCAACCACATATATAGTACATTCTATGCTCACGATCATCGAAAAAAATCTAATGACTATGTATTTAATAAAATATTATTCATTTTAATAATTCTTAATTAAGTTAATGAATCCCCGAATTGATAAATTTCCCTTATTAATTAATCAATTCATTTATATTAATTTTGGTCTAATCTATCCTTTAGATTCCCATATTATGAAATTTCTAACAAATTTAAAAAAATTAATTTTACTTAGAATTAAAAAAAATATTTACTTTTAGGAAACATCAAAATTAACCATCTAAACGACTCGATGTGTGTTGTGATCATATACCATAAACTCATATGACATATAAAATAAATAAAATTCCATGTTACTACATATAATTTAGTATAACTAAATGACACACAGACATGTGTTAATTTAATTAGCGTATAATTATTTTAATTCGCATTGAGTAATCAGTGTATTACGACTATATGTGACAAGTAGTTACCAATATTACAAGGAAATTAATCAATAATTTACTGTATTCATATATATATATCCTATAAAACTGAATATACTATCAATAAATGGAAGATGAACACCAGTTAATGAGGTTTAAATGGAATAATTAATTAATTATAATTTTTTTCAAAATAGTTAGAGTACACCGTTTATACAGGCTAGTTACACAATGTGTATAATGCTTCGCCATTTTTCCATGACACAAAACTAGGGTCTAGGTGTGTATATCAGCTGAAAATATTTATTTAGTACACAATGTGTATAATAATTACACGTTTTTTGAACATAAACTTATAGGGTTTTTAGTCATGCATGTCATGTAATAAATGCAAGACATGTCTTTGACTACACATTTTACACTATAAAAATACATTGACTACATGACATGTAAGTGAGTAACACATCATGTAGACTGAAAAATCATTTGCATGGTTGTCTCTATAAACACACAGTACGTAATAATACATTCCATTTGTATTTACTACTTGATGACCTAAATATCTCATGGTTCATCCTAGTGGATTGTTCATGGACACATGATGTGTATCAATAGGCTACACACCAGGTAACCTTGGGTTGTATGGATAGAATTTCTAGCACCTCTAGATGAGTTATTTTGATATTCTTAAAATATTATTGAACAATTATTTAATATATCAATGATAATCATGAAGAATAAGAGAAGATATTATCAATCACATATTAAAGAATGATTTATAAAATTTAAAATATTACATTTTAATGCTTAAATGAATCTGAAATGAATAAATGTTTATAATTTAATATGTGACTACTTTGATAACACTTAATGGGTCTAAGCATAGTGGATTCTACCATTAGATAGAATCCAAATCATATTATTATCACAATCGATGAATAAATTGAGTTGTTTATATAAATGTATTTCTATAGATAATAGATTTAATTTTAATATTAATGTACGTAAACACCAGAACCATGATAGTAGAATCATCACATATAATTTATTATTAATTTATGTAAATTAATAATTACCTTTAATTGATGTTCTTTCTTTATTTTAGATTTGGAAAACCTCTTCTAATTGTACCATTGTTTCAAAAACATGATTTATGGGTATAATCCTTCTAGAGGTGATCCGCATGTACATCGTGATCCTCTAAAAGTCGTCATAGAAATCATTGGGGGTTAGTATGGATGATTCTGATGCTTAACTCATTAATTGATTATCATAATAAGAATAAGTTTATGTTTATAAAGATTATTTTTTTCTCCCTATATTCAAGATAATGTACAAGGAAAATATATCTGTATTCGTGATAATTTTCTAGAGTAAGAAATCTCTATGGATTTATAGAATTATCTGTACACTTTAATTATGCACAAGGGAAATTACGGTTGATAATTATACTGCCTTTTTTTAATAGATCTAATGCAGGTGAAAAATAATTTCACAAGGACCATGATCAATTTCTTGATCCCCAATAAATCCCATGTCTACATGATAATTATATTATTAATATTTACATTAATTCCAAAAGACTCATAAATATATAAATATTTTTTCTTAAATAAATTAATTTACATTTATTAAAGTAATATTAATTTTATTATTTCTCACCAGACCAATAAAATAATTTCTCCAATCCTCCTAAATATTTATCAAACCTTCAAAAATGAATATTTATTTTTATAAATAAATATCATTGCATTACTCATGGATATAAAAATAAATATTATATTCGCTAAAAAAGATATAATAAATATTTATTGAATATTCAACCCAAATTTATCCACTCAAATAACTAGTGACTTATTATTTTTGATAAAATTAAACATAAATTATTATTAAACCATGTATGATAAACATATTTACTCATCATGTTTATATTTTTTAGAATTTAACAATGTTTTTAGATTTAATTAGTGTGTGATATTCTAGGCCACCTTTTAATGTCATAAAGAGAAATATCCTAATGTCCATGATTAGTATCTATAATCACTCTATGTATTTAATAGAGAAAAAGTTAAGTATCAATGATGTACAACATCATTTGAATGAAAACTTTGTAATATACTCCCATTATCATGATATCTATAATCAAGGAGATTTCAAACTAGTGTCTTTAGCCTATGTGATCAATGTTTATATCTTTAACATTTTCAAAATGAACATTTTGATAGAACTCTACTGCCACATGCATAATAAGGCAGTTCCATTCTCATCAAATTTCATGAGATATAAACTTCCACAAGACTATGAAGGGAAAAATCCTTTCTCGCATTATTCATTAGTGAAATATCAATTGTGATGCACCCAATGTATCCTAACTCACTGTAAGAATATTTCATCATGGGTTTCATCATTACATAGATTTAAGAAACTCATGATATGGAATAATAATAATATTTAATTATAAGGATCATAACACATGAATGATAACAAGAACATCAAGTGATATATATAAATTTGAACTTTCGTCTAACGACTCATGTTATCATAACCTCCTTATCATATATATTATGAAGGGAAAATTTCACAAGAAAAAGTCTTAATTAATTAAGATCCCCATACCCTAGATATTATTTGTAATTTGTGTCTTATTAAATGATATCATCCAACTATAGAAAAAATACTATAGAATATTTCCATGACTCTTATAGGTTTTAGTCATAGTTGGGAACTGATATGACCTTTCAATTTCATATTTACCCTTTGGAAATTATAACAAAAATTTCTATGAATAAGAATAATAATTTTATGATAATAAATTTATTAATATAAAAAACCATATATATAGGTAATTATAACATAAAATGAAGTCATTTTTTGGGAAAAAACTCCAAAAATTTTAACTCCCTTGTATTTTTAATTGACATCAATGGTGATTTCCACTGACGTGAGTTTAAAAAAAGTAATTTTATAGAAAATTTATATTATCATATGTTTCATGGATTTATTTTTTGGCCAATATTGTTTACCCTTATAGTTAAAAATAATAATATGGTTTGGAAAAATGATTTATGGATGAGAATTGGATTATTTGTTTTAACATTATATTAAGATAGTTTTGTGATAGAATGAAATAAATTTTGGTTCTTATGAATTGATTTGAAAAGAGTTATGCATCTCCTACATTTAGAATTTGGAAGATTCATTATAAAAAAAATGGGTGAAATGTTTTATTTACATGATATTTTTTATCATAATGGAATGTTTTTAAATAGGTCAATTTCATTAAGAAATTTTGGAAAGGTTTCTCAAAAGTATGTAGAACTGATGAAGACACAATTAAATGAAAGTGTATTTTCAGGAAACTGTTTATATATAAAAGTGATATTTATTGATGATTTTCTATTATAGTGGGAACAATAAAGTTTTTATTGAATCAAATTGAACATTGATATGTTTTAGTGGGTTTTTATTTTACAAAAATTCATTTTTTTAAAGTATGTTGGTGCTTTTTTGAAATGAATATTTTCATTCTTTTAAAAATGTAGTAATTTTAAATAAAGTTGTTTTTTCATAATCAGTTTGAAATGTTTCTATGGGGGTTTTTTGTTTTAAAATAATTTGTTCCAATGATTTTTATTCACTCATTATAAAAACTTTGTTTGTTTTAAAGGAAATAAGAGTTTTAAAGTCGTTTTACCCAAGAGTTTACACTAGAATAATTATGTATTTGGGCGTTTCCCTTTGTAAATGATCAGAATTATCCTTATAAAATTACATAATTTTAAAAAAACCATATATATTTAATAATGAATATAATATTCATTATTTTATATTTTTTATAATTATGAAATATCATTTATAATAAATCACATAACTATCATATATGTAGACATTCCATCCCAATAAAATGTACCTTTCAAATGACACTTTTACAGTATTTAAGACCAACATCTCATATACAAAGGGTGAATTATTAAATATTATAACTTATAATTAATCCATATGGAAAATTATATAAAAATGAGGGATGATCATAATACATATAATGGAGTACAAAAATAATAATGAATATATTTAGTAATTGAATAAATATCTGAAAAATATTCAAAAAAAGTTTTAGCTTGAAAAAATTAATATTGTGTTCATATAAAACAACTTCCAAACAAACAATTTTATATGCTCAAAATGGATTAAAAATTATAAAATTCAATTTCAAAGGGTGAAGTTTTAAACCCTTAAAATATTGTGCACTTTACTTATAATTCATACATTACCATTGAAAAAAAGTAAAAAAATACCAATTTCTCCAAACTAACTTTATTTAATTAAAATAAAAAGATATAATTTTTTTGTATATCTATCTCTTATGATGTTTTAAATATCATAAACACAAAATTTTAATTCTAATATTTTTATTTAGTTGAATATACGTCTCCTTACTTGGACTTTTAAACCTGATATTGGTGGATTTAATAAAGATAAAAAATACATTACAAAAGAATTTTGATGAATATTCTTAATGTTTAAAACTGTAATTTATCATGTTTTTATATTATTGGATGAACTTGTAATAATATTAGATGGATTTAGAAGGATTATTTGGATGCCGTTTGTGAAATTAAATAATTAGAGGCCGCACTAGCTTGCTAATACATGGAACTGACCAACCAGTGGTAAGAAGGAATAACCTAAACCTTATTGGAATACCCATAGGTGTCCGATGATTCCCACTGGCCAAAAAGATCCAGTTGGGTTGATGGTTATAGCTACAAGTATCCCACTAATTAGTTAGTAAAGTCTACCATGCAACTAATGGTACTTGAACAACAAGTCAAAGGTGTTAGTTTTAATAGATCTTATAGCTCTTAATAACAGTTTGAAACAAATTAATGACCAATATTGAATCTATAATATTCATTAAGATATTTTAGATATAGATATTGGAACATATAATATTGTATGTAATCAATCTAATGATCAAATATTTTCCAAACCAATGATTAAGCTATATAATTTTCTATCCAATCTCAATGTTCTCTCAAGAGACATCTATAATTCTTAATCAATTTCATACACTCTCAACATCCTTCATCTCATTATCTATCATGTAAATATTACAAATCCATGTTATATATTAGTTTGTGGTCTTATAATTCATTTTTATTAAATTAAACCTTTATTTTCTCATATCCTTCTATAATGGGAACTCACTACTGAAAAAATAAGAGACACGTTCCTTGACTATCGATAAACTTCAAAAGGGTTATAAAAACCAAAATAGTGAGGGATGAGTTTATATTTAACTGGTAAGATAATGGTAGATATAAAAAAACCCTCATCCCAAGGAGAAGAGGTGAAAGGGATCATATCGATCAATTATTGAAATCCATTATCAAACCATGTTTTCTTCTTCCATTATTTTCTGTATCTATTATTTTTTTACAAATAAAATTTGAATTGTATAGTCACATAAATTATATACTTACATTTCTACTATGCATAAAATTAATATAATTTTAAATAATATTTATAATAAATGTCACATTTATCACTTTACCATATCATTTTTACATTTGTTTTATTTTTTTAATTGAAATCCCCCTTATCTTTCCATCTATACCTCGGAAAAAATTTGGTATCATAGACAATTTTTTTTAAATATTAACAGGTTTTATGTGAACATTTACCTATGATTGAATATAACTCTTATTCATGTGATCTGGTATTTTTTGGCACTTATTATACCTATGGGAAAACTTATATGTTAAATTTTCATAGTATCATAGGTTACCATGTCTCAAAAGAGTTTATGCATGAAATTAACAATACTAATGAAATAGAATAGAAGTGGAAACCTATTGATATTAAATAAATTCTTATTATTGGAAAATAAATGAATTATCTACATTTTTGTTCTTGAACCAAATGAATTTAATCGTGTTTCTAAAAGAAAATTTCCCATGAAATATGGAAATCACTATAAGTCACTCAAAAAAGTACCAAAAATGTTTAAGATACTAAATTAGACTTGTATAATCATGATTTTGAAATATTATCTATGCATCCAAATGAATGAATTACAAGAATATTTACATGACTTATTAACATATGAAATGGTCAAGAATTTTATTGCTGATGATTTTTTTATAGAAACCATAGTAAAAAATGATACACTTAGTCTTTCCAAGAATTTGATAACCCAATTTCCTATTTATACAAGAAGTGAATGACATAAAGAAAATTTAATTTGAGGACATATATTTAATGAAAATTTAGATTAAAATGAATCTACAAAATAAGAAATAATCATTTGAATCAATGATGTAAAGAAAAAAAATATCATATATATCTGCCAATGATGACTCATCCTACGGTGAAGTTCAAGAATATTATCAACTGCCCAAGAATAGGGAAAAAATTATTTGATAGAAACAAATCTTCCAATCAAACCATTAAGATGAATCAAAAATTTGGAACCATAAGATACATACTATGAATTCATGAAAATGGTTCACATGTAGCTGAACTTCATTGTCTACAAAATGAATATTAATTAAAATGAAATAGATAAGAAGGCTCTCAAAGTTAAAACATAGAAGGCAAGAGTTGATACCATGAACTCAAATTCTTTATACTCTTAAAGCGGATCAAGATATAATTACATTATTTAACATTTTAAATAAATAATTCATGTTAGTTATCTCTTAATATTTCATCCTCCTACTCATCTTCTTCTAATTATTCTCCATCTTCTTCTTATTCTTCATTGTGCTTCTTAATTAACATTAAATACAATGACCATAAATACTTCCATTACCCAACAAAAAATGGGTTTCATAAGTTAAATTCATTATAAAAATAAAATTATAAGAAATAAAGACACATTGTTAAAGAAAATGGAACACCTGAAAGTTCTAAAATAAGAAAATTGTATTCGATAACATGCATGACATGCAACACAAATCCTGTAAGGGAATATAATATTCCAAGACCATATAATATATTTACTATTTTAATAAAATTAACCCATGATATAGATTTAAATTCATGTGATATTGAGTTTGTGTGTGTCATAAACAATAATGAGTTTCTTTAGTGGTTTGTGTTACATGAAAGACCAACTTTTACCGAACCAAAATATATTAATAAAACTATATTATATAATATAATAATACTTAACCTAGTTATTAAATTATAGGATATGAATTTTATTAACTATATTATTAAAATATATGGTTTGAAAAAATATAAAATGAATTCATCAGTTTGAAATTAATTGTAAATGAATATAAGAACCAAATGAATATAAAGAAAATGTTTTTACAGAAAACTACTTTTATGCCCACATAACTAGTTTATAAAAAAAATTAAATTATTTATAATTAGTGGGTTTTATTAAGGTAATATATATATATATATATTCAATTATATATTTCTTATATTAACCCAAAATATTTTATATGCATAATATAAGAATAAATCATGTTTTCTGCTTAAAAATTATATTTTTCTAAAAATATAATTTTTACACCTTTTAATAGATAACTATTTTAAATCCAATTTTTGATCTTTTATAAAATTTACCATGACAAAATAAATTTAATTTTTGGATGATAGACATGAAAAATATCTTTGGGTGACTTTATTTTGATTATTTATGAGGATTGATTTTTGGACGAATAGTGAAAAATAATGACTTTTAATTCAATTAATTTTTTATAATTTATTTGTAATATTAAATTTTAATTTTAATTTTTTATAAAAATTAAATTATATAAATTGTAAAAAAATTAATTCAATTTTTGAAGTTCCAATAAATTTTACTTTGAAATTGTATATAAAAATGAAGTAAGCTTCTAAACATTTTTACTTTACAAACCTGCTTTGTCATCTCATCTGCGTGATTAATTTTAAATTAATTTTAAATTAATTATTGTAACTATTTTGATTAGAATTTTCTGAAATTGATTCCATATTTTGAATGATAATAATTTATAATTTATAATAAGATCAATTTTTTTTTTCAAAAATATTAGTGAATTTAATTAAAATTAATTACAATAATTAAGAGAAACATAAGCTTAACAAGGGACTAAATCTTAATCATAAGGGACAAAATGAGCTAAAAACTTGTCAGAAATACTTTTTATGTCCTATTTCGACCCTTTCCTCCCTTTTATAGAATTGATTCCATTATTAGAGACAATTTTCATAGTAAAAATGTTTGTGTAATTCTCTTTTAAAAAATTTACAAGAATGCCACTCATCCCCCACTATAAAAGGAACTCACCCCTCCTTCTTCCTCACACCTTTCAAGCCACTTTTCATCAAATATGATCTACCCAAATAGACACTAAACATAACTCCCATCATCCCTGAAGCATCCATTTTGGCATAAAACCATCCATGTAATCCCTTTGGAGCAAACCCAAAGGAGTTACCCAAAGAATAGGTTACATTATTCATCGAGATGTTTTATTTTATTTTCATTATAAACCCATTAACATATTGTTAGTAAATTATTATATAAAAATATAATTATCCTAAATATACTAATATTTTTTTCTATTGTTTTTAACAAAACATACATACACATCCATCTAATGGGAAAAACATTCCGTTTATGTGTATGACAAAGTAAACCTCACAAAACGATGTCGTTTATTTTTCCTTTACCAACTATCATGGTTTGGAATTATGATGGAAAATATATTTATATATTATATAGATAATTTTTTTAATTTATATTATATTCTTTAATTTATATATGACACATACCCTTATGCTTTCAATTTTTTTAAATACAATAACCTCATTTGTGGAAGTGTAGACTATGACCCCCTCAAATTGATGTGATTCATTAACATTATACAAAAATCATATAAATGGTGGTTTTATTAAACCTATGTGACATATATGACCTAAATATAATATAATAATAATATTAAACATATATATCATTTAATTTTAATTCTTTTAATATGAATTAGAAATGAATGTAGAATTAATGCGTATGTACGACCTACCATCTCCATGAAGAGAGCATTTCATTACTTATCTCGAAATATTATGGATTGTTATAAAGAAATATATACTGAATATATATGGTAGTTAAATAATGTTTTGAATTATTGAGAATATGATATCATGATATAAGTAATTGGAACACCATGTAACAAGTCAAAACATACTAAAAAACTAGGAAATTAACGCCCAAAATTGTGAAAATAATTAAAGGATACTAATAAACAAGAAGTAATATATTATAAGAATATCATATATGATATCATAAATATTAATATGGTTTTTTAATGAGTTAGTAACATGTTTAAAACCATTATAAATTAATTTAAAGGATATTCACCTAAAAAAGGAAACATATCGTATGAAATTTTCATCTCACTTGTTACAACTTTGAGATAAATGTCATATTCACAACATGATTATTTTGTGTGGTGTATCTACTTATAATTTTGATATATTATATCATGAATAATTTTATATTAATGTTATTTAAATATTAAATATAATTTTATTCCTTCATGAGGATTATGATTCAAATTTTTCAAAGTGTTATGTGATACATTGGAATGTATTAATATTATTTTACTTAATAATAATTTTAATGATATTTCAATGGTATTTCCATTATTTGAGACATAATTTATTGTTTCCAACATAATTTATTATATATGGTGTAAATATTACTGATTTTACAAATAATATTTGGAATCATTCCTTCTCTATGATATTTTGAGTTTCAATTTGAATTATTCCTTCTAAGGGGATTTGAATTAAGCGTTTCCAAGTGGAAAAGAGTTTCATAACCCAATTTCTTTCTCTGGGTTATATTACTTTCTTATTGTTGCTAATATTCAACGATTATGTGTTTAATCACCTTTTATAATAAATTTTTTATTTCCACTTGTATTATGTGGATTTACATTTGACATATATAATCTATTCATTATATGAGTCCAACATCAACATTATTGTCTTTTCAAGTGTTTAATTCATAATCTCATTTTATTCGAGGTTGTTTACACTTGAATTTCCTCTTGTGGAAATTATTATATCATTTCATACAATAAACATTAAATTTTTTCTCCTCTATATTTTAATTAACTTTCTAAATTTTTATTTCCATTTTCCCACTATTTGGTACACAAAATGTTTTACAATTATTTTTAGAAAACCCAACTATAATTCTCTCTATAATCGGAGAACCTATTTTCATCTAAAAAATATATTTTATAAAAACGTTTTCTATCTTTTTTAACCTTTCCAAACTAATTTATTAAATATTATTTTACCCCTTTTTATTTTTTACACATTTTTTCAATGGATTTTTTTTTTGCTATTTGGCCATGTCATTTTTCAAACCATTTATAATAAAAAATAAAGGTTATTTTTACCTTGTACGACATGTACAATTTACCATCCACCGTTTCATTGAATATTTATTAGAAAATTTAAAAGATTGATTTAAAAAAACCATTTTAAATTTTTTATGAAGGAAAAGTATTTTATTTTATTTTTCAAAATAAAAAAGTATATTTTCATCAAGAATGTCATTAACATATCATTTATAGTATTTTTATTAATCAATTATGAAAATACTTTATTTATAATAATATTGAGATATGTTTCATTGATACCAATATTATTATTCCTCTAGATATTTTAGGATTCATTTTGTCAAAAATCAACTCTTGTCGACCCCAAATAGATCACCTGAGTTGATATGCAATAAAGCCTGAGAGGTGTTCCTGATCCTACTAGGATGAAAAACAGTGACAACGAATCAATAGAGTAACCAAGGGAATGAATTTTTAATAATATACCTAAATAATATAGTATAAAATAGACTTGTCCAATTTTAATAGAGATACAAACTAGAAATCTTTTGTACAAGAATTGGAAATACAAAATATGACACAAAAAATACTCATGCTAAACCTAACAACCAAAAAGTCTCCATGTGACCCTGAGGTTAAATCTTTGATAATGAAAAAACTATCACCCATGGAGACCTAAACTATGATATAAACTACAAATTAGACAAAAAACATGATTGAAATATAGTTTTGAGTATTAAAACTCTGTAGGTGTGCCCGCAAAAATTTATTCCCAATGCACTTCATTTAAATAAATAAAACAAAACCTCAAGTTTGAAATACAGAATATGAAAGTAATATTTTCCACGAATTTACATTAAAAACCACAACACGTTCCACTTCCATTTTTATCATATAAATAATCTTTATCTTCCCATAAGGAGACATAATGATTTGAAAGAAGAATGATGACCTTATATTTGAAAAACAGAGAAATAGAGTAATGAATTTCCAAAACCATTTTCCATGAACTCAAGAAAAGCCAATAAAAAATTTTAAAATGTATTACACCATATATAAGATCAATAATAATGATAAAAAATAAGGGAAATGTGGAAAATAAGACATGTGAATTCAACCCACACAAGCATCTCAATCATCCACCGCATAAACATAGTGCCAAGTAAGATATGAAAAACCTAGGAGGATATGAATAATAAAACCATAATATACATCTTGAATCATACTAGAAATAATTCCTCACTCAATGACATAAAAGTTTTCCCACATGCTCTAAAACAAAACCATAAAAACCAGGCACTCAAGAGAATATAAATCTAGGTGTGAAAATTCTTCCCACCAAGACATTTTTCCCCCGGATAGCTACACCATCTCCAATTTATAGATAATAAACAAAAAATAACTAGAAACACATGAATCCGACCTCCCAAACCGAGAAAACCTTGAACAACACTAAAAAAATCATACCAATTTCCTAAAACAAACTAAAAAACCCAAACCATGTTTTTAGAAATAATAGAAAACTTAATATTAAACATGTACAAATCATCCATAGGCAAAACCAGTGGGTATACTCCAAAATCCCACATTCCCCCCAAAAAAGGGGATCTCAAAAATATGTAACTTAAAACGGAACCCCTCATTTCCAATAAAACACCAAAAACTAAATCAGATTATCAACATAAGAGGTTAGAATAGACTCCCCACTATAAGAAACCAACTAAAATCATCCAATATTAGAAGATCCCACAATGAGACCCATGGTGGGTCTCCCCACAATAAAAAACCGACTGACTCAAGAAACCTAACATGAGCTACACCAGAACAACACCCCACACTAATTAACCCAAACCATAGGGGTGGATGTAATGAAAGATACGAAAAACCAAGAGAGAAACAAAAAATGATGATCTATCATCTTTATGATAAACAAACATATCCAAAAGAGAACATTCCAAAACAAAAAACTAACTCACCGAGAATAACCACATAATAACAACTGATCAGATACCCCATCCAAAAATGTACACTACTAAAATTTCATGAAAAAAAACCACCATGACACTATACATTCATATAGGACCATTAAAACCACCTACATCCAAAAAATCAAAAAATGATCTCGGCCAAGGTTCTCCTCACCCTCGATGGTTCTTGACTATGTGAAGCACATATCTCTAGGACCTATGGCTGGAGACCTAATATATTGAAGCATCTACTACCCCATAGTCAGGAACTGATGATCCCCTATTCTAACACCCTCCCATCAGAACATGGATTTAGAAGATACATACTCATCCTAGTTCAAATCTAATGAGAAATAATAGTAACAAGATGAAAACTAAACACACATACATTTAAAAAGGAGAAAATCTAGAACATCTAAAAGGATACACTTCATTTAAACATGATTTCTATGGATATTCATAAAATCCACTTCCAAAATTGGAAGAAATTGAAACACCACAAAACACCCTTCTAAACTAACATTACAATAATATAATCATTACAGATAAAGATACATTATAATGATCCCAAAAGAGCACACTACCCCTGGAAATGTGATGGGGTGTTCTTTGAAGGGGTGGATCTGTCTCCACAACACTTCTTGGAAACACACCGTGTGACTGTTACAAGTGGCCTGGTAGTCTATAGGCACATTAGGTCTTCAGAATGATTTTACATGACAAATTATTTAGATTTGGCTTTCCACACAAATGAAACACTATAAGTATGTTCTTAGAAGAAGCAGAAAATGTTCTAGAGGCCTTTTAATCATGTGACCATTTCCAACGACATCAGGATTATTTCTGATATCTATACTATAATTCCCTTCACCACTCCCATGAAATGGAGGAAGGCTTGATAACTCAAAAATTTCCAATAGCATAGCTTCAACATGAATAAATTTACTCACCATGCCATCAAATGAAGTTAGGCCAATATTTGACACCTTCATTTACAAATCAGGACAAAAACTACTCTCAAATCATCAAGAATTTTAGGAATCATCCAGAGGCCACTCTAGAAGGTAATAGATTAGATCCACCAAATGAAAAAAATTAATCCAGCATCGAATCATCACCTTAATAAAGACAACACATATCCATTTCCTTTCTCACCTTCACTACCTCATATAAATACTTCCAGATGAATAAAATATTTGAAAAAATCCCACATACGATATTCATGAGGCTTGGTTTGAGAGACTGACTTCCAACACATTCGAGTTTGACCTTTAAGCACAATGGTAACAAAAATTACCTTTTATGGATTAGGAAACACAATGGGAACTAAAGATTCTTTTTAATTTCATCATCAACATTTCCACATCAAGAGGATCCTCTTGAACATAAAAGATAGGAGGATCCAACTTCTAAAACTCAAGAAGTAATTACACAGTTTTGATCAATTGGAGGGTCCATCGATGGAGAACCAACTGTGGTCACATATCAAATATTCATCAAATCATTGTGGGGTTTCATACACTACGCAAAAAGAGAACCATGAACTCAATAAAAACCTATACATTTACCAAAAGTCACCACAATAAACACCAAACTTGGAAAGGGACTCAAAGCATTCCCCAATTTCTTTTCTAATTAACCAAATGAATAAAATTTCGAAACCAATTCGTCCTAAATAATTATAAAAATAAAAACACTAGATAACCAAAATTACAAAATCAATGGAAAATTATCCAGACAACCACTGTTTGTCAAAAAATCACAATTTTTCCATTGAAAATACTTTTTTTGAAAAAAAATCATGATGTTTTTCACACTCACCAATGGTATTCCACATAGCCTTATACATGCATGTTCCTATGCCAAATTGGGAATCCATCAAGTCATGCAAATCCAGAAACTCATCCAACCAAGTCATTAATCATCCAATTTCTAAAACATTTCCATGCATTCGATCACTCATGAGAGTACGAAATTTCAAACAAAACTATTCCACAATAAAAAAAACACTCAACCCATGATTTCAACTTCTCAATCCACTTTCCATTTCAAAATTCACAAAAAATTTTAAAATCTCACTAAACACAATTCCAATTTTTTTTTTCAAACATACACCCAAAAAAATTAATCCCATTCAAAAAAAAACATATGGATTCTATCCAAAGGTCAAATTCAACTCATTCCAAACATTTTAATAAAGAAATATTTTATTAAAGACTCAATTATTCTCATTTTAAAATATTCTACAATAATAAACTTTAAAATAAATTTTCATTAAAAAACAACCAATTTTGATAAACCTGATGCTTTTATTATGAAAACTCAATCTTTATTAATTCATACCCATTAACCCAAATATCATTTTAACAAAAACCCATTTTCAAAATATTTCTTCGAGAAAAAATTGGAAAATAATTTTTCATCTTCCAAAAACCAAAAGAATTCCACATTAAAATTCATTTTCACAATTTAAAAACAAGGATTAAAAAAATTAGAACCACGAAGTCCCAAAATAGTTCAAAAGGAGAAACTATTGTTGTTGGGTGAATTGTCCATATGGTTGGCGGCCATATTCCAATCACGTCACCATCATAGACATTCGTTCATAACCATATCCCTAGATCCACATGGATTTACATGACATGTGAGATCATTTATTCCCTTGACCCAAAACTATTTTCATTTTTCTGAACACAAAACAAACCCCACGAACCCATGATACCAAATAAAACCAGGCTTCCAATGGAAACTCAAGGTTTAGTATAGAATTCGTTCAACCGACAGTTCCTCACACCTACACCCCAAGATCAAAATGTCATAATCTATCTAACATATATCCCCAAATAAAAAAGGGTTCTCTTAAAGATAGTTCCTAAAAGGTAACCACATTTGATACCATTTTTTCATGAACCGACCTGGGTTGAACCCGAACCAGTAACCATAACCGATTCACTACATTGCCTAGAAGATTCCACAATCCTCCCATTCTAGAAATTATTGTTAGGGAATCAATAGATTAACCAATGGAATTATTTCCCCCAATATAAATATATATTATAGAGGAAACAATAGAGAATCACAATATTATTAACTATATAAGATGAACATCTTTTGTACAATAACTAAAAATACAACAAATTGCACAACAAAATTCAAGCTGAATCTGATGACCGTAACTTCTCCATGTGATCCAAAGGGTCACTTTCTAATGTAAAACCAACTATCACCCACAAGAATCTAAACCAATATTAAACCAACATCACATGATAAAAATAAGAAAAAACAATAGGTGTGAGTATTAATACTCCATAGGTGTCCCCATACAAATCTATTCCCAATTCAATACCTTTAAATAAAGAAACAACAAGCTCATGTTTGAAATTCAGAATTTGAAAGCAATATTTTCCACAAATTTAGCATTAAAACCAAAATAATTTACATTTCCATTTTTAACATATAAACCACTTTTTCTTCCAATAAGGACACATAGTCATTTTAAGGAAGAATGAGGATATTCCATTTGAAAAGAGAGAGAATGTGTAATGCATTTTCAAAACCTTTTTACATTAAAACTTGTAAAAACAACACAACACTTTTAACAAGAATTATACCACATATAAGATCAAAAACCATAATCACATTACAGGGGAAATGGGAATAAGTACACAAGATTTGTCAACAAACACAAGCATCTCAATCATCTTCCATAGACAACGAAGTGACATGGAATATGGGAAAAACCTAGGAGCTCATGAATAATCCAGAACATACTATACATCTTGACTCATCCTAGAAAGCATGACTCACGTGATGTCATAAAATTTCTCCCACACTCTAGATCACACCATAAATGGTCTAATTCAGGGGCACAATCCCATACCACTTATAATAAAAAACATATCCAATTACCTTCTATGGTCCACTAGCTAGAGCGTAATCCAAAATAGTGAAAAAATCCTTTTTAGATAAATCATTAGCTATGCCAGGTTCCATATCAAGAGTAAAGAAAGGGGTGAGCTAACCGATAATAACTAAGAATCCAATCACATGAACTTGTTCCTTATATAATTAATTCATGCAACATGTGTCACTCTGAGTCAACCTAAGGATCAATCACTTTCCTAAAAACTAATAGATATTAATGGATTCCTCACCAAGGATATCCCATTCCACTCTAAGTAAATGGATCACAAGGATTCCACAATGAGGAAATCTCATACATTAAAATAAATGGATCATGAGGATTCAAAACTGAGGAAATCCCATCCATTCAATGCAAACAAGGTAAGATAATTATCCAATGAGAGTTTTCAGGATAACCACATTTATAAAAATTCCAACCAAACTTTAATGACCATTCAATAAATCATCCTTTTTCAAATAATATAATACAAATTTGAAAAAGTAAGAAACACTAGTTTACACTTCAAAATCATTTATAAAATATTATTTAGTCACTGAAGCAACATTTAAAAAACCGATCAACTTTTATTAAAATCCAAATGGTCCAAAACATCATCACCGGAGGTAAAACCATTTTTCAAGAACCAAACTCAAACTAATTCCAAGTAAAAACATATAAAAATTCATTTGATAAATCCAATATACATTAATATATGTCATAGAAACATTTAAATAGATGAATCATGCTTTATAAACTATTGATCACTCACAAAAGACAACTTGGATTTTTATCAAACACTTGGTGTGAATCACATAACTAGTAAAGGAAACATACTTAAAAAAATATAAAAGCCATATCATTTCACATAAAAAAATTATTCCAAGGATCAGACACCATTATTTTACATTTATGTAAGGTTGGAAAATCAAGAAACAAATTATTATTAAATTTAAAGGACATTTGTAAAGGGAAACCACCAAAAAAATCAAAGTGCTTCCAAAACCAAATCTTAAAACCACCTCACGATGGTCCAGGGGAGAAAGAAAAACCATACTTAACCTTAAACAGACCAAAACCCAAACTTAAATCAACAAAAACATGAATCCTATATTCATATGACCACATCATAAGAGGAACTCAAAATAAAATTGAAGGATAAGAAGGAAAAAAAGAGGAGTGGAGATTACATTGAGAAATTGTCCTTGAAACATAAAGAAAGCACTAGAACCAAGCTTGGTAGGAGGAATGGAGACTTATAAGAAGGAGGTAGAATCCACCATTGGGTTCCATGAACAGCAGAAGGACGATCATGGATGGTTTGGGGATAAATTATTGAGGGGGTAGAAGTGGAATTTCACATTTTTAATGACCTGGGCCATACACACTGTTTGGACACACGGTTTACCAAAACCATTCACCAACTATGCTCCCCTCACTAGAAAATTATAGAACCCACATGATTTGGTAATTCATGTTTCAACTATACAATTTGGATCTATCCAAAAATTAAATTGTCTTCATGGTTTCCTGGGAAATGTCGCATGATTTCCCCTAACCATGCACCAATTATGGTCCACCTGCTATGTATGCCAAAAAAACATTGTTTATGAAAAAATAAATGGGATGATAAATAATAAAAATGAGAACATAATTAAAAAATATGAGCCCCTAAAAATAAAACTATTAAACACCCAAAACTAAGGAGAATAAGAATTCTAGTGTGATAAATTTGACTAAGGATAGTATTGACGTTAACTTCTTTGATTCCTTTTAGTCCCCTTGAAATATTCAATTTTGTATGACCATTAAACATTTAATTTACCATAATTATGCATATCATTTATCATGGATATTTTTATGTCCTATACTATATATCATTTTTACATAAGTTATTTACTTCAATTATTATTTGATTATCTATGGAAATATTGATCAATCTATATTCATTATTAAATATGATTATTTGATAAGGAATATTTTCTATTAATAAAATTGATTACTTGATATGATTAATTCATTATAAAATAAGTGATGGGTGGGGCGTACACTTTAAAAATATCCTCGATGAATCGATTGGTTCTCATGAGACAAATTAGTTTCAGAAATTAAATAGGTTTCTACCTATAATTTTAAATTCTCTAGAGGATAGATATTGACCATATAGGTTTTTATGTTCCAAAGGCATGACATATAATAATTATGTATTTACATAATTTTGATTTATTATTGATTATACATGAGATTTTAACTATTACAAAGTCTATGGAAACATTTCATTTTTCGTTTATTGATTAAATGGAATTTTTCTCGGTTTCTTACCTTGTGATAGTAATTTTTACCTATCAATTTATTTGAATTAAATTTATTTATTTTATTTATTTTTCTATATTGTTTACACAATTCCTTCCCATTTTATGTATTATATGGTATGTGTCATTATTTATTAACTTAAAATTGTTACTATTCTATATGATTCATTATTTCTTATGTTGTACATTACCCATTCTGAGCATTTGAGCTCTCCCTTATTTTGTTTCCTTCGTCAGGGAATCCAAGAAGTATACTAAGAAGGATATGAAAGGATAATATAGATGGAATAAATTTATTATACAAAGAATTAAAAAACTTATGTTTTAATTAATGTATCTATGTGTAATACAATACCCATCTTTTTATCTAGTTTACCAAGAATATTAAAATATTATATCCTTTAGTATTTGATTCATTGTAATCATTCCAATGTAATGGTAGTAGACACTATCTCTAGAATTTTTGGGGTTGTTTTTCTATAGTTGGTATCAGAGGATGTAGTACCAACCATGGGAACTAGATTTAAGAAAACATTGCCCTAATGAAGACATTGAGGATAAATATAGAAAAACTTCCTCCTATTTTAATAAGTTAGTGATTATGTGGGTCTTCCAAGAAATATATCATTGTATGAATACTACAAGTGGACGTGGTTCTAGAATATATGTACTTAGGGGAAAAACTCCAACAAGTAGCATCCGGCCTGAATCTGTGTAACCTGGTACATGACAGCATGCCTTACTAGGCACCTAGTTTGACACTCTTTGGGGATACTCTTAGGATAATTCCCATTTTTATAACAAAATATTCAGAAGGATTTTATTTGAAAATTACAATGAATTACATAGGTTAAACCTAAGGTGTTTTATATGTAAAATAAGGTGTCATGATTTATATATCCTATAAATAATCATATGATTTTCCCATTATGATTATTATTACTCACACTATGGTATTTTGTTTCATTAAATTATCTCCTATGAAAGATTAACTCTATATCAATGAATGTCCAATGTGGAAATAAACTGGATGAAGTATATATGTATTGAGGTTGTGTTGAAAACATTTGATAACTGTTTGTTTAGTGATTAAACTTATTTAAAGAGTTTCCATCATACTTTTTGAAAATGTTATAGAAGTATATTAATTTGGTTTTATAAAAGAACAACATGTATATTGGATAAAAACATATGATATCCGGCAAGGCTATGGGACTTTGAACCCTTGACTGAAGGATCATAAGAGTTTCGGGCCTACCATTATCCTACACGATTCCCTAGTTAATATGTAATTGTTTTTAGTTAAATAATTTGATGAATAAATATTATTTATGAATCAATTGTGTTAATTATTAGGTTTATAGATGAATGTATTATCCATATTGGATTTAGATAATTTTTAGAAACAAATAGTTAGAATTTTTTACTATTTTATGAAACTTAAGATCTTTTAAAAGTGCATTTTATTACTTCAAGAATCAATGTTAATTTTTTGATATCCTTTTCTTGATATAATGGATGAATTTAAAATTGGTCAAAGAAAAAAATGTTGATTTTTTATATAAATATATTAAGTAAGTAAATTTCCTTATATCCTTAGGCATTAAATAAATTACCCAATAATAGGAAAATGATATAGAAATAAAATTTTATCCAAATACCATAATTTTTGTTGAATTGGTGGTCTTTTGAATCACCACATATTTGTGTATTTAAGGCCCATAACATTCCACTGATCATCACTTTTTTGTTATTAATGACCTAAATTACTCTTTATATAAAGATTTCTATTTTTCTTCCATGAATGTATCTCAAATTTCCACAAATGTTCTTCTATTTATTGATCTATTCATACGTTATTCCATGTGGCTTTATACTTTCCATTCACTACTTTCAAAAGGATGTTTTGGGAACCCTTCTCAAGATTTTGTTTTCCAACATAATAATTATCAAAAAATATATTACCATGATCATGTTTAAATTGTTAGTATGTGATTTAATTATAGTGGGGAAAATTTAATACCCTGAAATTGCAAAATAATAACACTTTATTCGATACCTTGTATGACACACAACACCAAGAATACAAGGGAATATAATATCTTGAGACATTATAATGTATATACAATTTTTATAAAATTAACCCTTGATATATATTGGAATTCATGAGATAAATAGCTTGCATTTTTCATATACAACAATGAGTTTCTTCAATGACCTATGTTACACAAATGACCAAGTTTTACCGAAATAAAATATATTAATAAATTATGATTATTTAATATAATAAGACTAAAACTAGATATAAAATTAGAGGTTATTAATATTATTGACTAACATATAAAACGTTTTGGTTTACACAAATATAAAATTAAATCATTGGTTAAAAATTAATTATAAATGAATATAAGAACTAATTAAAAAAATAGGGGAATGTTTTTATAGAAAACTATTTTAATGCCCATATATATTTTTATCCTTATAAATTAAATTAATAAAAATTATTTAGTGATAATAATTTAATATATATATATATATATATTATTCAATAAAATATTTTTTATATTAACCCAATATATTTTATAGAAATATGATAAGAATAAATCTGATTTTACACAAAAAAAAATATTTTTTCTAAAATGAGAATTTCCATGCCTTCTAATAGAGAACATATTTTAAATAAAAACTTTGGAAATTTTATAAATTTATGATGAAAAAATAAACTTACTTTTTGATATCAAAAGATAAAATTAATCTTAGGGTGAATTTATGGTATTTTTCTGTAAGGTTTCATTTTTTGAGGAATAGTGAAAAATACATAATTTAAATTCAAAAATATTTTTTTCATATAATTTATTTATAAGAATAAATTTTATTTTTAATTGGGTATAAAGTTAAATTATATCAGTTTTACAAAAATAAACCAATTTATGTATTTTTATGTAATTTCACATCAAAATTGGTTATTGAAACTTAGAAAACTTTTGAACATTTTTACTTTTCTTAACCGACGACATTTCAGGATTCGTTTTAGATTAGAGGAGGATCAGATCTGTGCTTGGTCCAGGGCCCCTTGAAGATGCAACAAGGCGTCTTTCTAACTGTTTCACTGGAGCTTTGAATTTCACATGCAACGTGACCCTTCAACGTTTTTAACCTGGGTAAGTCTTCTAGGGGTTCCTCTCTCATTTCAGAATCCTTATATATTGTGTGAAATTGGGAACATGATCGGGAGGTACCTATTCTCTGATTAGAGTACTGAGATAGTTTTTCATCCTATCTTCCTGATAATATGCATGGAAGTTGATGCTACAAGGTCGCTGGTCCGATGCATTTGGATTACAGATGAACAAGATTTTCATTGGAAGAAGGTAGGGATTTATGATTCGTGGATGCATTATTGTGTGTCTTTTAGCTGGTGTGCTCATTTGGTGTTGAACTGTCATAGCGGGAGGGTTAGTGGATACTCAAAAGTTATGGAGACGAGTCACAACAGCGGGTGTGCTACTACTGGTATGGATAAGGCCTTGAGAATGGGTTACTCTGAAGCTGGTTTGACAACATGAAGGGGTGAGGTGGGTGTTGGGTGTGTCGTATTTGGATATGATGCTCAGTAGGATGGTTAGATGGGAGAACCTCTAAATGACGTCGTGGTAGTGGAGGAGGTAGTGGCACCGACTCTCATGAAGGGGTGGTCTGAGAGTCATTAGCTGGCAGTGTAGTGGTAGATGTGACAATGCCAATAATTCGACTATAGGGGAAGACTTGGGATGGTGCTGATGTGGTTCCTATATGCTCTTCTGAAGAGATGTTGGGTATTCAGGTGGGAGACTCTATTTCTGATGTGTCTGAGGATGTTGAGCGTACTTGACTTCAGAACTCAGTGCATGATAAAATGGGAAATTCTCTGTCTCGCAGCTCCCTATGGTCAGATCTTGTGACTAATCATATTTTGGACCCAATTGTTCTTGTTCAATATGGGCAGGAAGTTGATGCTGGAGGAATGGTTATCATGGTCTAGACTAGAAATAGATTCCTAGAACTGGAAAATGAGGAGGAATTGCATGAAGAGGAGAATGATGCAAGGCAGGAAGGTGTCCTCTTACAGCTTTCTGTTTCTCCGATGGATGATGCAATCGGGGAATACATGTAGAGCTTGCGGATCAGCCACAATTCCTTTCTTTAGTGGATGCTAAAAGTCAGGTCTAGTAGGATTGTGGATTGGAGGAGGGTTATCAAGTGGTGAAAACCTTGGGAAAGTGGGCTGATATCTCAGATAGTGACAAAGAAATGGATACTTGCGTGGTCCCGCCCTCATATAGTGATTTTGTTCAAGGTGAAAGGATGAAGGCGCATGGGGATGAATTTGTTAAGACTATCCCACCACGACGAAGACCGAGGAAAGATTATTCTTATCTTCCCAGGATGGTTCCTACCAAATCTTCATTTGGGAAGGAAAGTTGGTCTATGCAGTCCTCGAAGGAGTTTCTAGCCTTAGGAATGCTGAATCTTAGAAGGAAGTATGCCATGGTTCTTAAGCACTATAAAATCTCTGAGTGAGAAATAGACACTTCAGAGGACATAATACCAAATGGGGGTGGTGATGGGTATGATTTCTATCATATGTAGTTGTTTTTTTGTTTTTTAACTAATTAATTCTTTTCTTTTATTAATAAATGGTCAAAGGATTGCCTCTTATTGAGCGTTTTTGATACTTAACTATTTTAATTCTAATGGTTTGACCAACACTTATGCCAACTTCCTTCTAATGGGTAACAAACATAGAGTTTATGTGTTTGGAGAACTGCCCCCCCCCACAAAACAATGTCATTCACTTTTCCATTACCACCTCCCATGGTTCAGAATTATGATGTAAAGTATGTTTATATATTATATATATAATATTTATATGGTATTTAAGCTTCCATAATTTTTTATATCGCACATATTCTTATGCTTTCCATTTTATGTAAATATAATAACATCGTTTGTGGAAATGTGAACTACCGCACTGTCAAAGCGATGTGATTCATTCACAATATATATGAAACATATAAGGGATGATTTTACTTAAACTATTTAAAATATATGACATAAATATAATAATAGAATTATAATATAAATATATATCATTTTATTTCACACTTTAATATGAAAAATAAATGAAAGTATCATTCATGCGTACGTACGACTTACCATCTCAATGAATAATTCATTTCATTTTTTATCTCCAAATATTATAGACTATTATAAATAAATATATATTAAATATATATGAAAATTATATCATGTTTTAAATTATTCTTTTAATTAAACCATGTATAATTAATGGGAACAATAAGTAACTAGTCAAAACATACTCGAAGTACTAGGAAAATAACCCCTAAAATATTGAAAATAATAGAATTTTAATAATTAATAGGTAGTAAGATATTATAATAAGATCATATATGATATCATTAATATTATTATGGTTTTGGAAAAATTTCGTAACAAGTTTAAAACCATTATACAATAATTTAATGGATGTTCAACTAAAGAGGAAGTAAAATGCAGGGGATTTTCATCCGATTATTTATATCTCCACAATAAATGTCATCTTCAGCCGTAAAAATTGTGGTGTGAGGACTCGTGTTTTTCTAGATAAAAGTTTTGATTAGAAATTTAATTTTTTTCTTTCAGATTCTGGTAAGTGGTGAAATGGTATTTTCCAATAATATATGGCCTCATATAATTTTTTGATTGCTCTATTGGCCTCAAAATAGGGTGTGTACTCAAGGAAAATTTTTTGGTGGAATTATGATCTGGAAGAATTTTAATGGAAAAAATAAAATTTTATATTTAATCAGTTAAATAGTAAATTAGTCATGAAATTTATATCGGTTTTATATTTTAAATGGAGTGTTATATTGAGATTTCATCTCATTCATTGAGTCCAGAATGGAATGTTTTTCCTAGGCGGGGAATAAATGTGAGTTGGGCACTATGGCTGGGCTGGGCCCCTTTTACTTTCCTTTTCATTTTTCTTCCTTTCTTTATTTTGTTTTTCTTTTAATTATTTTCCTTCCTTACTTATCATTTATTCATCTCCTATGGATCCTCCTTCATTAATAACCAAGAGTGATAGGGAGAGGGATAATGAAATTGGGATATGGGGGAAAGAGGTGTCGTTGAGAATCTCTTGATGCACTGGATCAACATGGAACAACTTTAGACCATGATTTTGGAAGAAGCTTTAGAAGTTCCCACCCAGGGGGGTTGTGATTTCTCCATATAAATCCATTTATTATTCATTTTAGAAATTTAATCCCCTATAATGTTTTCATATGGCCCTTTGAGGACTGATTTGTTGAATTGGTAGTGAAAATGGGGCTTAGGGTGTTTTGAATATTTTCTACTCTAGAAAACAAGGGTACATGGTGTCTTGTTCTAGGGAAAATATTGTGTGTTCATCCATTATGGGGAAGATGATGTTTTATAAGTACACACCATGTACTAGGGTGTAAATTCTATGTACTGGATCTCAGCCGTGTAGCTGTGTACTCGACCAAGGCTACTCGTGTAGGGGCACATGGTTGTGTAAAGTACACTGTCGGTCCCTGTGTGGGTTGTACACCCTATAGAAGTGAACAACCAGCCTAGGTAAATGGTCAGGTGTTTTTATGGACCTAGGAAGGTACCTTGTGTAGGGTACACGCTGTGTTCCCTCCTAACACACTGCTTACCTATGGTGTTTACATGCCATGTCTGGAATAATTACACACCCATTAGAAATTTCGGGAGTACAATCCACGTACTACCCCCTTGTAACCCTTCTTGGTATTTTCGTATCATTTCACCCAGGAATCTTAATTGGAGCGATGAGTGGTCCATTCTGGGTGTCTTTTCCCATAGATCACGATGGTAAACCTATGATGTGTTTTGGGAGATCCTACATTGTGTTTCTAGGATTTAATGAATGGAGAAGTTCGTCTTCTTATACTTGATTTAGTAGTCACCTATGAGTGATACCTATTTAGGGATGATCCATGAGTTATCTCTCTTGAATAATTCTTCCGTAGCTTTCCATTGGGGATGTATCTATTGTGTGATGTTATGTTCTAGCCTATGATGTCATGAGAACAATTCTTATCATAGATCCCTTGTATGATTCATTTGGTTATTTTTTGACGCAAAGGATATTGAGTAGGATTCCTCTATCTTCTTCTATTAGAAGGATCCCCGAGGGATTCTTTTATTTTCTAGTTGAACTAGAGAGTACCTTGTAGGATCCCTTTACCATTGTATCATTATGAGGATTTGATTTTGAATTCCTCTACCTTCTTATATGGTTATAGAGGGTCCCCTAGAGGATGACTTCTCCTGAGTGTTGTTTTGAGTATCCCAAGTTGGATGCCTCTACCATTATTACCATTAGAGGATCCCATGTAGGATTCCTCCATTACCATTTCAGCTATGGATCCTAGAGTATGATGACTTCTCGTATATGATTACCTTGGGGATCCCTTTTAGGATGCTTCTCTATGTTTGACATAAAGGACCAAGTAGGTGCCCATTGTTTGGCCAACCCAGAGTTTTATGTTGGGTTTCGATAGAGATGGAAATGGGTGTCATCTAAGAAACTATGAAAACCATGTAAGCTCATGGGGTTGTGGATATAGTGTTGGGTTTATGCATTTAGCTACCATCACCTGTTTTTTGGGCCTTCACATGTTTATTTCTAATACAGTGATGTTTACTAGACGTGATTACTAGTTGTTAGATATTGAGCCTAACACGAGGAGTATTTATTTCTATTTGGTAAGCCCAGATATTCTTCATGGGATCTGTATTATTTTTTGGGATTCCCAAATGTTCTTTCATAAGATCTGAATGATGATCCATGGTATTATTTATGTATACTATTATACTAATATCTACTGCGTGGGATTTTTCTATTTATCTTATATTTTTGGTTATTTTATTATTGTGATGTCTATAGGTATTTCTCAGAATTTGGCTGTTCAGACCTAACTGATGTATGTACGATGCATTGGATATTTCTAGATCCTTGGATTCTGATTACTTATATTCATTTAGTTATAATTGGATTCTCATTGAAGTAATTCCTTGGTCTGACTCAAAGTCCAGATTACTTGTATTCCTTGAGTGATACTTGGATTCCCATATATATGAATGCCTTGGATGGAAAAATCACCTAGTTTATTTTTTTAGTGCATTACTTGGATGAGTTTTCTCCATAGGTATTGATTCCATAGGATTAATTAGGCCTTTATACCCTTTAGATCCGGCTTGGGTGCGCTTTATTTTGACATGGTCTGTTGACATGATCCTTGGAACCCATCCAAGTCTTTACCATGTTTTAATTGAGATTATTATGGAACTTGAAAAGGATTCCTTGGTCTTATAAACCTTATATTTGGCTCTTCATGGTCTTACACTTGATTATACAGTATAGACTGATAAGGATTCCCTAGTCTTTACACCACGGATATGACCCTTGGGCCCTGACATATGATTACTTGGTGTTGTCTGTAGTTGGTTGCAATGACCTTTCTTATTATTGAATGTTGGTATAAGTTATCCATATTCACTGTGATTAGTGGTGAGTACGGGTGAACCCAGGTGTAGGATGGGTACCCCCCTATAGTGACGTAGATTGCTCAGAGATATTTTGGTATTTTCTAAAGTAGTTACTATTTTTATTGGTATTATGGACCCAATATATGACTTAATGATACATGGATTTAGTGGTACGAAATCAAATTTAATTCCATTTCATAGGATTTCGTGAAAAACAGGATTACAGACCCATGGATCGTCTGTAGTTTGGTTTCATGTAATTCGATTCAAATACTCCTTATTATTCATACTTATGTATATATGTATAGGTATGGTATTATACATGTATGAATATATAGATATGGACTTCCATGGTGGAACTTTCCTAGTTGGCTGGGATTATGGACACAGGTTTTGACTATTCTTTGACATTTGATTTTACTTATCTTTTTATCTATGTCTTAGATAGTTTGATAGGATTTTATTTCTCATAAACTTATAGAATCTTATTTTATAGGTACCTTCTCTGGGTGGCCTATTGATATTATTTCTCACCCTTTCCCATACACCTCAGTCTACATGTAGACCTTATGTTTGATTTCAAGTTTGACCATGAGTTCCATGGTGGATAGGGATGATGCCTAATGTTAAATGATTGAAAAGAACTAATCAGGTGGTTCCTGATTGGGCTGGTGTTGTTCGAATATGTGTAGATACCGGGTAGGTGGAATAGCTCAAAGTTAGTAAGATAGGTATGTAATTTTATTTTAGACTCTTTAGTACTGCTATATCAATATGGTCGAAAAGGTGGGTGACCGATGTTGTATGTATGATATAGATGATTTGGATTTTATATATTATTAATTTAATTATTATATCATGTTTTGTTTTGTTTTTTTACTGGTTCTTCAATCACTTTTTTTACTATTGTGTATGATACATAGATATTTCATTTTTTTTCTTACTCTAATATGGGGAAATAGTTTCCCTATTATCACACCCTAGGACCTCGCTATAATTTTGCAACATCTAGCGTATGGGGAGGCACGTTGAGGCCTAGTAACACACCAGGTCGGGGAACCATTTTAGTGGTATCCTAGCTTGTATGTTACAAAGTGGTATCAAAGCTTTTATATTTCCATGTATTTTCTATTTGGAATATCGTATATTGGCGTATTAGAAATGTGTCGTAACAAGTGATGGATATCAGACTACTACGTCATGAAAACTTGTTCTGGTAAGTGGTCCTAGTTACCAGGGTATGAGGTTATTGTTTTGATCTGTGATGTTATATTTGTTAGTGATTTTCAACTTGAGAGATGAACATGTTGTGTTGATGTTATGATTTAGTATGGATCTATCTAGATCTTGTCCATTGGCAAGAGTCTAGTTAAGGATTTTGATTCCTATATGGAAAAGGGGAGATTCGCCTAATACATCATATTAGGTACAAGGGATTCACATAATATTGGCCTAATAGGGTGTTTGTTTACTGACAACTTAGGCCTATTCTTTATGGAATGCATACATATACATATTTAATAATTATTGCTGGTTTTGTGGATCTATGTTGAGGTTTTGGTGTTTATAATGATGAATCTATCCTCATGCATAGGTGGTGTAGAGACCCTAGTATATTGTTTTGGAATGTTATTACCTCATGTTGAACCCTTATATGTGGTTATATGGTTAGATCACTGAGTACGATGCCAATGTATACTAATAATTTTCTAGTGAACTAGAACACTAGGGGAATTGTTGTATGAGGATGCCCGATGAGTGTTAGTTTGATATCCCTTCTATTTTTATATCATGACCTCCATGGTGCAGTTTCCTCTGATGATTCTTGGCGAGTATCAAACCCTTGGAGGATGTGTTTTTAATTTTAATGCTCATAAGTAATTTGTATTGTTATCTTATTTAGAGAGGATTGATATTTTGGGATATGTGGTTAAAAATTATGACCCATTTTTTAGCCTTGTACTGTAGGGCTAGGTGGGGAACCTATAGGTCCTGAGTTTGACTCAGACCCTTATAGGTCATTATTTTGTTATTTGAGGGTGGCTTTCATGAGAGGTTGGCATGTATTTCCAAATTCCTTTTTAAAAAATGAGATTGGTTTTATGTTTGTTTTTTGATCAAGGAATGGTAGGTGGTTGAGTTTTGTATTATAGTCATGTCAATCCCTTAAACTTCTGACTTGAACTTGGGGTTCTTTGGGATCAGTAATAGATTCTACGGGAAGGAATGTTTGGGTTCCTAGACTATTCACCTAGGGTTTATGATGGTTATAATGTAGTCATAACACAATTTTTTGATCGGGTCTCAAACAAAAATTGGTGATAGATGGTCGTGGAGTAAATCATGGAATATGTGAGGTGTTTATTTTGAATAGGTGTTCCAAGGGAGCATCTAGATTAATGAAACTAACATTATATGTAACACGATCATAATTTCCTTTTAATGGAAAAATCACTAGAATATGAGTCTGTTGGTAATGGTACATGATGGTTTCATGTGGTATCATTTAAATTGATAATCAGTGAGTGTCCAGGTGTGATATGAGGATGGATGGTTTCAAAACATAATGTGTTCTTGGTTACATAGAAGTTTTGGTTAAATAGATAATGTTCCTCCATGGTATAGGTTAAATCAGGGGTGAATCAGGTATCACAATATGGTTGAATCATGGCTGAATCATGGTCAAGTGTTGATAGAATGTGAGCATGGATCTGAGGGATTTGTACACATATTTTGGGGAATAATTGTGTACTCTTAGTTAGAATCAATATTTCCCTGTCTTGACTTCATCTTGAGTATGTAGAGAGATCATTTACCCTTTATAGATCTCATTTTCATTCCATTTATTCTTCCGGGAAGGAAACATATTGAAGTTCTGATCAAGGAGCAGTGTAAGGTAATAAATACTGTTAGGAGTTCACTATTGAACATTTGAGGGTGGTCACCCTCATTTTATTTGATGATCATCAATGTTTTCATGGGTTGTTGAGCTCAGAGTTGGGTGTTGAGACGATGATAAGGGTATTCCAATGGTATGGAGTAACTAATCGATCACAGTTGAATGTATTCCATGCATAAGACAGTTGATAAAGCTGTGAGATTGGTCATTGGTTAGTCAAGACTGATTTTTGTGTAGATGATCAGGTTGAGAGGATGGATTCTAGTCTTTTCACCAAGATTCTCATGAACTATATTGGGCATGGTAAGTAGATTGTAAGGACCTATGTTTTCTAGGACTGATGTTTTGAGGAAAAATTATAATTTTTACTTTTAGATGCCTGTAAGGGGTAAAATAGTATTTTTACCCTAGAATATTATCTTCGATGATTTTTATGAAAACTAAATTGGTCCCATAATATGTTTTTTTCCCAAGACAGGTGTTTGGTGGAATTTTGAGTCATTCTAATTTTAATAAAATAATTAATAATTGTTATTTAATCAATTAAATATTAAATTATTCGGGTGGATTAGTTAGGTGGTATATTTTAATTGGGGTATAAAATTGTGATTATTTTCCCACAATTGAGTTAATAATATGTATTTTTTTAGCTGGGGTAAAAAAAATGAGTTGAATACTAGGGCTAGGTTGGGCCCCCTTTTTCTTTTCTTTTTCTTTTTTTTTATTTTTTCTATATTTTCTCATTCTTTTCATGCTTTCCCATCCTACCTTTTCATTTATGCTCCTCCTGAGGCACCTCCTTCTACATGACTTAATATATAAAGAAATATGGATAGATAAAGATGGATTGGGAGAGAAATAGGTGTCTCCACAAAGCTCTCATCATGCTTGATCGATGTGTGATAAACATGGACCGTGGTTTTGGATAAAGATTTAGTAGTTTCCTCCAAAAGGTATTTCATTTATGTTTTCAATGTATAAACACATACATTTATAGTTTTATGATTTGAATCCCCAATTATTATTCATTATGGATCTTTGAGTCCTGATCTACTCATTAAGGTGAGAAAATGAGGGTTTATGGTGTTTTTAGTGTCTTCTATTCGGTAAAACTAGGCTATATGATGTGTGGTTCCCAGTGACTTGTCATGTGTTCTTCCCATTTAAAGAATATGGTGTTTTTGGAATAACACACTATATATGGTACACTTTGTGTACTATCCTTACATTCCCTTTACCTATGGTGTTTACATGCCCAAGTAGATTGGAGTACACACCATGTACCCATGGGGAAGATGTTGTGTACTACCACTTGTAACCCTTCGTGGGTTTTCGTATATTTTCACTAGTGAATATGAATTGGACCCCTTGAGTAGTAAATTAAAAGTATATTTTCATACAGATCAAAATGGTAAGACTTATGAGGCGTTTTTAGAACTCTTGAGTCTAATTTTTGTCTTTTCATGAATGGATAGGTTCTTCTTCTAGTCCATCATTTAGTAATGTCCAGAGAGTGATACATGTTAAGAGACGATCCATGAGATCTCTCTCTTGACCGATTATTCTATAGCTTTCCTTAGATGATATATCTATTGAGAGATGTTCCCTTCAAAACTATAGTGTCTTGAAACCAGTTTTTATCAAGGATCCCTTGCTGGATTACTCATCTTTTATTTCATCCTAGAGGACCCTGATTAAGATGCCTCCATCTTCTTCTATTCTAATGATCCCTTTAGGGATGACTTATATTTTGATTTTATCAAGGGATTCCCTTATTGGATCCCTTTATCTATGTATCATTCCAATTATTCCTTGTATAATTCGTCAGCTGTATTATATGGTTATAGAGGGTCACCTTTAGGATGCCTACACCTGAGTGTTGTTATGAGGATTCCATGTTGGAAGCCTCTATCTTACATTCCATTAGAGGATCTTGTATTGTATTCCTCTGTTACCATTTCAGTTATTGATAGTCAAGTAAAATTATTTATCCTATGTGTATACATAAAGGACCCCTTATAGGATGCCTCTTTGTGTTTAACATGAGGGACACAGTGGGTGCCCATTGTATGCCAAGTTTGGTTAGAGATGGTAAAATGTGTCACCTTAGAAATCTTTCCAAACATGTTATATCCTAGGGTCGTGGTTGTATTTTTAGGATTATACATTTGGCTACACTCCATTTTTTATTCTTTCACATGTTTATTGATGATGTAGTGATGTTTACTATAGGAGATTCCTTATTATGGGTTATTGAGCCTAACACAAAGAATCTTTCTTTCTCTTTCAAATTACCACAAATTAATCCAGGTATCCATATTATTCCTTAGGATGTCTGGACATGCATTCCTGGGATCTGACTTCTGATTCATGTTATTGTTTTTGTCTACTGGTATACCCAGAGGTAATACTTGGGATTTGGATATTGAGGCTGTTTTTTTATTATTTGATTATTGGTATGTCTAGAGGTGTTTCCTAGAATCCATCTATTGATCCTTACATAATTGATATAGGATGCCTTGGACCTTTACATCACCTTGGATCCTGATAACTTGTATGCCTTAAGTCATAATTTTATTATCATTGTTGGATTGTCTTGAATAGACTCAACCCTGTTGGTGAGGAATCAACAAGTGCATGCAAGAGACCCGAGATCAAAACCGGGTGGAGAAATATTTTTGAGGTACTATTGCAGTGTTGTAGAAGCACTATAGTAGTCACTATTGAAAACATTGTTTGGTATTGTAGTAGCTAAAACTCTTCATTCGTTTGGGATTTCGGGCCACCGGTTTGGGCTTTAAGTCCTTTAAGGCATTTTTCCACCTAATGCCTTTAGGCCAATAAGGATTTCAGGCCCCCTCAAGGCCTTCGGTCCACCTCAAGGACTTTGGTCCAGTTAAAGGGCTTCAGGACACCTGAAATTGTGCTTAATGCTCATACATAATCTACAAGGAGCAGACGCCATATGGGGATCAGATCAGGTGCATTTACCATAGGAGAAGCTAAGAGGATTTATTTGAAAGAGTGTGTGTGGCATTTCCATCAGGACCAGCCTGTTCTTTCATGGGAAGCCTAGCCAAAAATCCATGCAAAGGTGGAGAGATGATATCACGATGAAGAAGATGGGAGTAGAAGTTTCATGTATAGTCTATATAATTTCATAAGTCCTATAGGTCAGGTAATCTCTATGACTACGGGCCTTATAAGGGTTCCCCCTCATCCCTTGAAAGGGGGTTATCAAAAAATAAATTAAAAATAAGGCCTTCGGGCCATTCAGGCCATGGACAGACTCATTGGATATATGATTATGGTAGTGGATTCCTTGGATGAGTTATCTCCTTGGGTCATGATTCCATAAGATACCTGGGTTCTAGCTAGCCTTTAGATCTAGCTAACTTGGGATTACTTTGTACATGGCCTATTGACATGCTTCTTGGACCCCATATAAGTATTTACCAAGATTCAATTGGGATTCTCCTAGTACTCTATTAGGATAACATGGTCTTATATACCTTTTATTCGTCCCTTCGTGGTATAACACATGATTATGGGAATAGGTCAGTGAGGATGTCTTTCTCTTTACACCATAGATCATTCCATTGGGGTCCAACATTTGATTACTCTAAATAGTCCATAGTTGGATGTAGTGACCTTTTACTGGATTGAACATCGGTATACGGTATCCTTATTCATAGTGATTGGAGGTGAGTATTGGTGAAACTAGGTAAAGGATGGTTATCCCCCTGTTGTGATGTAACTAGCATTAATATATTTCCATCATTGGCTAAATTAGAAACAATTTATATTGGGATTATGAAACCGGAGACTGAATTAATGATACATGGCTTGAGTGGTATGAAATCAAACTCAATACCATTTCACATGATGACCAGGATATCAGGATTATAGAACCAAGGGTCTACTTTAGTTTGGTTTCATGTTATTTGATTTACATAGTCATGAATATTCATATATAAATATATGTGAGGGAATATACATCTATATGAATATAGATATGGAAATCCATGGTCATTCTTTCTCTACTGGATGAGATTACAGACCTGGGGTTCGATAATGGATTTACGTTTGATTTTACATATCTTTTCAATTGTGTCTTGGATAGGCCAATCACTTTATTTGTATACACTCGTAGAATCATCTTTTATAGGTTCCCCATAGGGGTGTCCAAGTAAGAGTCTTTCTCAACTCTATGCATGCATCTCGTTTAACCTGTAGACATTATGTTTAATTTTCATGTTGATCAAAAGTTTCATGGTGGATAGAAATTATGCCCAATTTTTTATGATTTAGAAAATATGATCATGTGGTTATTAATAGGGATGGTTCAGTTCGACAGTGTCTGGAGACAATGTATGTGGTCTGGCTCATAATTATTAGGATATCCTTATAATTTTATTTTAGTTTATTTTATACTTCTGTACCTGTATGGTCGGCCAAGTGGGTGACCAATTTTTTATGTATGACATAGTGTTTTTGGATTTTTTATATTTTTCGTTTATTATCACAACATGTTCTATTTCATTTTTTTTAATCTTACTCACTCTGTTTATTTACTACTAGTCATGATACTTAGTTATTTTCATTGTTTCCTTAATTTGATATGATGGAATAGTCTCCCCACTATCACTTTCTAGAAACTTACTTCTAGTCAGAACCCTATGGAATATGGGGAGGCGCACTTGAGGCCTTGAAACCAACTAGATCATGGAAACGTTTTAGTGGTATCTAGTCCAGGATGTTACAATTTTTACAGAGTATCTACTACCCATTTTGGATATATTATATCATGAATTATTTTATCTTCTAGGAATTTAAAACTTTAATTTAATGTTATTTCATCATTATGATTATTATTAAAGTGTTTAAAAGTGGTATGGGATGATTTGGAATGTTTAAATATAATTTTCCTCAATAATAATTTTTATTATTTTTCATTGGTATTTCCATTCTTTGATATATACATTATTATTTTGCACCTAATTTCTTCTATATGTTGTACATACAACCAATTAGACATATAATGTCATGATTCATTCATTATCCATGATATTTTGAGTTTCAATTTGAATTATTTCTTCTAAGGTTATTTTAATTATGCGTTGACAAGAGGAAAAGAATTTCATAACCCAATTTAATTCTTTGGGTTATATTAATTCCTCGTTGTTGGTAATATTATAAGATTATATTTGTGATCAACTTTTTATATCATTTATTTTATTTCAAATTATTTTATGTGGATTTACATTTTCCACGGATAATCTATTCATTGTATGAGTCTAACATCAATTTTGTGGTCTTTTAAAGGTTTTACATCACGATCTCATTTTATTTAGGGGGTGTTTACACTTGAATTTATATTAAAGGAAATTATATTATAATTATCTACAAAACCATATAATTTTAATTTCATATTGTTATTCATGACCTTTTCAAATAATAATACTATTTTCTTTTCTTTGGTACTCAAGATGTGTTAGAATGTTTTTTAGAAAACCCAACATTATTTCTTTCTTTAGTGATAGAACCCATTTTATTTTAAAAACCCTAACTTCTAAAAATGTTTTCAAAATGTTTTTAACCATTCAAAACTAATTTATTAAAGATGTTTCTACCCATTTTTTATTTTAATTTTTTTTATTGCAATCTTCATGTTTCTTTCAAAACTGAAAATTTCTCTGACCTTTTTACATGAAAAATGAATGTTCCTTTTACCTTGTATGACATATATGAATTTACCTATTGTCATTTCATAGAAGATGACTTAAATTTGAAATATTTATTTTTAAATAAAATTGTTCTATAATTTATTTTCAAATAAAAATATTTTCATAATGTTTTTCAAAATAAAACTGATATTTTTTCTCGAAAAGTTTTTTAAAATATTTTTTTTAGTAATTCTATTCCTCAACAACAACAAACATTTATTTATATTCCACATGGGATATTTTGTAATGATACCATACTTATTTTTACTTTGTATGGTTTATGATTTAGTTTTCTAACATCAGTAATGATTTTCACTCCCTTGATTACTTTATTCCCATTGAAATATTTAATTTCTTATTATCATTAAAAATTAAATTTTCCATAATTATACATTTCATTTGTATTTTATAATTTTATTTCCAAAAATTTATTTCATTTTTACGTATGGTGTTTACTTTTATATTTATTTTCTTATCCATGAAAATATGAAAAAATATATATTATTTATTATATATTGATATTTGATAAGGAATACTTTCTATTAATTAATCCAATTACTCAATATAAATAATGATTAGGACATGCAGGGATGTGTGGGTCTTGACTTTATATATCCCCTCAATGCATCAAAAGGTTCTCATGAGATAAATTTGTTTCTCAAATTAAATAGTTTTCTACTTGTTGTTTTGAACAATCACTAGGATAGATATTAACAGTATATTTTTTCATGTTCCTGAGACATGGGGTCTAATAATTAAGCATTTCATTAATTTTGATTCAATATTCACAATCCTTGATAATTTCACTATGAATAAATCTATATTTTCATTCATTTTCTATTTATAGATAAAATGGAATGTGTTCTCAATTTTTTACATTGCCATATTGATTTTTCCCTATCCAGTTATTTGAATGTCATGTTCTTCCATTAATTTACCTATTTATATTGTTTATGAACTTTATTATTAGTTTAATGATTATATGGATTGTGTCTTCAGTTATTACCTATCCATATTCACTTTTCTCTATGATTTAATATTTCTTCCACTATACTTTACCCTTAATGAGAATTTGAGCTCACCCTAATTTTGTTTCCTTTCCCTTGGAATCCAAGAAGTATAATGAGAAATAAATGAAATGATACACTAGATTGAATATAGTTATTATCCTATAAATAAAAAACATTATGTTTTAATTAGTGTATTTATTTCTAATATTAGGAACATGTATTTATATGGTTTACCACAACTACTAAACACTTCTATATTTCAGGATTTGATTACTTTTAATAATGATAATGTAATTATAGTAGACACCTGATCAGAGATTTTTTGGGTAGGATCTCTATCAAAAAGAAGAAAAATCTAAAAGATAAGGAACAAATCCTAAAGAAGAAGGAATATTTATCCCTGAAAATTAAGAATTAATTTTATTTTGATAAGACTAAATATATAATACAATAAAATAAGACCTCAATATCTCTCTCCAAATTCATATAAGGTGAAATAATATAATTAAAATATTCAGATCATAATGATCGATAAAAGTACTCTTTGTCCTTGGTTTCTTGAAACATGAAAACACCTAAAAATATTCATCACAAAATTGGTTTATTATTGTCTTATCAAAATATTAGTTTTGAAATTTTGGTAAAATAATTAGACATTTTATTTATTAATGTTATTGAAGTAATTCATGATATAAGAGAAGAAACAATACATCCTTCATCTAGTATTTCTAACAAAAATTACATACTAACAAATCTATATATCTAAAAAATTATTGGCTAACAGCAATGAAACCAAACCTGTTTAGGTACTAAAACCTTTTTTTTATTTTTTAGGAAGAGTGTCTTGATAAAATACCAAGAAGAAAAATTGTACCTTGATAGTGGTATCTTAATACACATGTGTGGAGAAATATCTTAATCTAATCAAATCATTAATGTTGGTGGAGCTCACTTCTTCTCTATTGATAACTCTAATGGTAAGAAAATTTCCGAGGGTATGATCGATTTTTCTAACTCAAATATTATATAAATTGATTTTCAGTGGATTGAAACAAAATTAGATAATAATTATCCAATCATGTGATAATTTTTTTTAAAATTACCTTAAAAATGTTTATGAAATTGTTTTAACTAAAAAAGAAAATCTTTTTTTAATTCTTCTCATTTTCAAAATGTTTATACAATGAAATTGAATTATTTTTCAATAAAAACTATAAAATGATTTTGTGAAAATATTATTGAGTTGTTTCATTGGAATAAACCACTTTTTCACTATAGCACATAGTTAATTGTGAAATGAATCTATTATTATCTATTATGAGATTTTCCAAAACATTATTTCAAATATGAAATGGTTTGTGAAAAATTAAAATATGGTAAGAAAAGAAATATTTTTCTTAAATATAAAACGGGATTTATTCTTAAAGAGTTCTATAATTAATTAATCTTGATTTATTTAGGCCTTCTCAAATTTAATGTCTCCAAGGTAAATCGTATTTGTTTTATTATTTATGTCCTTATATAATTCACTTAGACTTTGGAAAATTAAGAAACCTAAAGTTATATTTTTAATTTTTTTGGTAAAATATTTATTCTAAAAACCAAAATAATCTTGGAATTTGTTGTTTCAAAATATAATTAATGGTTATATCATGGGTACTCATACTAAATCAAGGAATTTCGAACCATTAACAAAAGAACTAAAACATTGGAAGAAACAATTAATGCTATTTTTTATGAAAATATTTCAAGATATCTTTCTCAAAATGTGTTTGAAAAATAATATTTTGAAATTAAATAAACCATTAAAATCAATATAATTTGACAATGGAAAAGAGTCAAATTTGAGTTCATGAAATAATGGATTTGAAAAAAATAGAATCCATATCGTTGAAAATTTATTTAGATATTTTAATTTGGGAACTTATACAAGAAGATTAGTTCTAAATGAAGTTGATAATATTTCATTCAACTCTCACTTTTAACCTCGAGATATTTAAAATTATCTTGTTGATGAAAATGGTTTTTTATTCAAGAGTAACTAATTAAACTCTCTAGAAATAGATTATGGAGTATCTTTGAAAGATCAAGTGATCATCCTATCATGGTAAGTAAATGGGTGTTCAAAAAAAATTTAGATGAACATGGTAATATCACTGGGAAAAAGAAGATATAATAACTAATTCTTATAACTAAGATGAAAAAATATATATAGGTGAATAATTTACACACATAATTCAATTATAATATTTTATAGTCCTGTTGAAATTCATATCTCACATAAATTTCAAACTCATTCAAAAAGATATTAGAATTAATGGACTTGAGAAATAGTGGAAGTGAGTCTGGGTCGTGCCCAATTTTTTTATTAAATTATTTTAATTTATCTTTAATACTATATATAATTGAATTCCTAGAATCCATGAAGTTATTATAATTTAACATTTAATTTATAAATAAATTATTTTTTTAATAATTACTATTCATTAAGTTTATTCTTCATTGATGAGTCGGTATACCACTCTTATTGTAATGTCATTATGTTAGAGGAATCATGTGTAGTTTCCATATAGTAGTGATTGAAATGTGATTTTAGAACCTTTTATCATTTCTGTAGAATTATCTGGGTGATAGAACACATGAATCTATCTCTTTAAAATGATTTATGTACAATCATAATTAAATTCTTCAAGAAATCAGAGATCTGTTCTTTTGGGGGGAAGAGTAATGTTTTGAGATATTTGGTGTGTTCTTGGAAGGGATCTCTCTATGGATTGAGATGTTATTTATAGATTTATTTCTGTACAATTAGGTAAAAGGGTGTCACCCCATATTGCATTGAATATTATAATCAGTTTTATATAGTACTAGGGTAAGAAAATAAATAATTTAACAAGGGACCTTATAGATTTTGTATTACTTGGAAAACCCCATACCTAAATAAAAATATTATTATTATTATTATAAATTACTTAAAATGAAATAAAAATAAAAATAAATTTGATATTTTTGTTCTTGAATAAATAAATTAATATTTATTAAAATAATATTTAATATGAAAATTTTCACCCGGCTAATATTCCTCAATATTTATTGGGCCTTGAATAATGAATATTTATTTAATAAAATAAATAACACTTCATCATTCACAATTAAATATTTATTAATATTATATTCATTGAATTAGTAAATAATTTTTTATTAAATATTCACATATCCAAAATAAATAATTATTTTTTCACATTCTAAATAAACCAGGTTACATAAATATTTTGTATTCACATAGTTAAATAAATAATTACCTGGTGAATAAATATTATTAAAAATTCAACTAATTTTTATATTCTCTTAAATAACAAGTGATTAAATATTTTTGGTCAATTTATCTTGAATAATTATTAAAATTCTTATTGGGAAAATTTTAATCCAATATGAAAACTTCATATAAAATTTTACTAAGGTTTTGAATACACTTATTATGTGAACCTATAGTCCCCTTAGTGGAATTAGAATACAATACCTAATGTTCAAGGATAGATTCTAAAAACATGTTATGTCTCCCATAAAGAAACAAGTCAATGTCCAAGAAACATGGAACCACCTAAAAATGAAAACATTATAATATAATACCTTAATCTTGATATCTATAATCAATAAGGTTACATGATAGTGTCATAAACCTATATTTTAGAAATCTATTTCCTTAACTTTCATTAAATTATCTTGAAGAAAACACATCCACAACCATTGAATTAATTATATAGTGAAATTTTTATCAAAGGTTCTATAATATCAATTTTTTTAACTAATAGAAGTGATAAATCCTTTCATTCATTATTCCTTAATAAAACATCACGCATGATGCACCCAACATATCCTACCTCGCCATGAGTAAATATCATCATAGTTTTCATCAATAAATCAATGAACATAATGTATTACATTTATTAATAATAATATTAAAAAAAACTTGGATCATTACACTCTCTTATAGATTGGAATATCAAATGACACATATAAATATAGTTTTCAAATTGGTGGGACATATTCTCATAATCACCTGCACTAAATATTACCAAGGTCATACACTATGATAATGTATTTTAAATTCATACTAGTCCTGATGCATGATTTATTGTATAATTTTTTTCCAATAAAATTATGTCACATATCTACAGAACTTATATTCAATGATAATTTCATGGAACATATAATTACACATCATAGGGAGGAACTTATATGACCTTTCAATATAACAAGTACACAAAGACATTATTGAATACTATATCACATAGAAGAATAATCATGGTATGATATAATTGTTTATAAGTATTCAAATATATGAATAAAACTAATAATAATGTAACTAGATATCAGTTTTAGGAAACCAACTCAAGAAGAATCCCACTTATATAGGAGATGACTACAAACATCCTTTAGTTCTATAACTCTCACATGATCTTCACACATTTTCGGATATAGGGAATTAGTCTTTGAGTCCACCACATTTTTTTTCTTTGGAAACTCTTCTCACAACAAATTCACTCCTTTGAGTAAAATCTCTCACTAGTGAATATTTATGGATTATGTAATTTATTTTTTTGATGTTACCATGTCTCATTTTTTGGATGAACTAATATTGAATTATCATAATACAATATTATAGGATCTCTAATTCTATTCACCACATAAAACTATTGGAAAATGCTCTGACTCTGAAAGGATTCATTGGATTCATAAAAATCACTATATATGTAGACTCCACTATAGAATTGGTGAAAACAAGTTACTTTCAACTATCTTAGCACACAAATCCCTCATTAAGATTGAGGAAATATACCAACTATGATTTCATATCACATTTTTCTATTTAGAAATTATAATACGTGTATCCTCAAATTAATAGTTCTCCACCTCTTTCATATACTAGGAGAAAATCCTTAGTACACCACAGGTACATTAGGATAACTATAATAGTATATAAATATTGTTATTGTAGATCATCATGATATTTCCCTACTATGCTTAAATCATAGGTAACATCAAACCAATTAAATAATATGGAAGACATGATAGATCCTATCATATATTCTTATGGGATAATACTTATTCTTTTTTTCTATTACTCTATCTGTGGGATAATTTTTTGGAGATAATTATAAAACATGACATTGGAACCAATCCTTTCTTTTATTGTTCCAAAAAATCTATATTAATTATATAGAAAATATATTTACAATTTCATATTCTAATAATCCTTTTTTATCAATCAGGAATTATCTTGATCCCAATGATATATTTTTTTTCACTTATTTCGTTCATATACGATCAATTAATTAACTAGTCCTTAATTAAATTTAATATTGTTATGGAATTACCAAAATGTAATATAACATCATCATATACTACCTAGATTATGACTACACTCCTACTAATTTTATTATAATATCATGGATGAATAGATACACACTACCATATAGCTTTAATTAATTGAATTATCGATAAACTATATTCTTTATTTAAACCATAAATGTATTTATGAAAATTTTATACATTGTTGAAGTTTCTTTGATGTAAAAACCCTAAAATTTGTGCCACATAGATAACTTTTTTAAGGTTCCCATTATGTAATGATTTTTTAAAATCCATTTTCCAAGTAAAATATTCATAGAATGGTACAATTTCAAGTATAAATCTCATAGATTTAAACATGGAAACTGTAGAAATGATTTTATCATAGTCAATTCTATGATGTTGTTTAAACCTTTTTTCATCTAACCATAATTTGTGAGTACTTACTTTACCTTCCATGTTATTTTTTCTCTTCAATAAAAATTTACCCCCAATGAGATTTACATAAATATGTGGATCGACCATAACCTATAATTTGTTCATATATGTGGAATTTATCTCATAATTCATTGTTATTTCCATCATGTTGATTTTGATCTATCTACTACCTCCTTGTTGTAAAGAGGTTAGCTATTATCCACAAAAAGTTAGTCAACATTTTGGTGACTATGAAACCATATCAATTTAGTTTTATAACCTCTATTTTTATACAATACAATACATTTTTTAGAACAACATCTTCAATGGGGACAATGAAACCAGTTCTTGTACCATCTCTAGTACATCTTGAGAATCAACTTACAAAAAAAAATTCCCCCTTTTTTCCATTTTAGGATGTGACCCACCTTATGAAAAATTGGTTTCCTTATAAAATTAACCATAATTTAGGAGGGTTTTTTTATGTAGCATCCCTGGGATTCCTTGGGATATCATATAAATATAAAATATTAACCTTGGTAAACTAATTTTTTTCACTATAGTTGGAAAAAAACAATCCATGAAACCCCCTGAACGAGTATGTAATAGAAAATATTTATTTTAAAAAAATAACACATATGGAATCTTATATTCTACCTTAGTTGGTAATTGGTTTATAATGTGTGCTTTAACATGTAATTCATATCCCCAAATGTATCCTCGAAGACTTGTGTGGATCATCATAAAACATACCATAACAAGTAAGGTATAGTTCCTCCATTCACCAACACCATTCCACTTAGGTGTATATGTTGGAGTGGGTGGGGAAGGGACCAAAAAATCCCAAATAATGTATATAAATTCATGGTTATGATATTCACCACCCTAATCAAAATGATGTTTATTCACATTCATTCCACGTTTATTCAATACTTAATTCATGAATTATTTTAATTTCTCAAAGATTTACTACTTAAAAATCATCATATATATATCCATATCTACTCAAGCTATCAGTGAATGTAATGAAGCAAGAATAATCACCTCAAACTTCAACTATAAATGGTTTGCACACATAATTAGGTAATAATTATAGGATTTCTCTAACTCTCTCACTTTTTCCACAAATAGTTAGTTAGGTCATTTTAAATTGAAAATAATTGTGAAATATTTCAAATGTGGTTTCCCCAAAATATTATAAGTAAATATATTGATAATTATTTTTCAATTTTTTCTCATTTACGTGACTAAAATAATGACACCATAGTTAGTTGTGAAATGATTTATGTGAACTTGATTCATTATCAATTTCTAAAACATAGTTTTCATAATTTAATACATAAAGATCATTATTTAAATATTCCAAATAGTAGCATATTTTTTCTATTTAAAAGAAAGAATTTTTTTCAGAACTTGAAAATAAACCATTTTTAACTTGAAAAGTTACAGAAATAATACTTTTGATAATTGTTGGTACATAATAACAAACATTTAAAACCAATACCATCAATGTTTTTAATGTAAGGTGGTAGTCTCTAATGGTTATAGTATCCATTCTCATACTATTGGAATCTTTTGAAAACACCTATCCTGTGAAATTATTTTGAAATACACATTGTTCCTACATTTGAATATAGATTTGAGCACTAAAACCTATATCTTTTACCCAATTTATAGATCTATAGTGATAAAAATCGATAATGAAAACACCTAAATCTTCCCCTAATACATTAATTGAGTTCATTTCTACTATCTATGACCCAATATACAACATGAAAAACATATTTTCTCATTTCCATTTTTCTATCTTTGGATTTTCCTTTACTTGAAGGGATAGTGCTTACGATAATTATTATATGTATGAGTATTCAGACACTTTTTCATGTTCTTTATTTCTTATTCACCATAAGGATCATATAATTTTCAAACTATATATCCTTATCAGCTTGGAGAATAAAAATATGGTGCTCCAAAATATTTTTCTCACTATCATTCATATTATAATTAATAATGATACTAGATAAACACTTAGGTAGTGATAACATATTGATATCTATGTAAAAGTCACCAGAGATATTAAAGACTTATATGTATAATCTCTAAATGTATCCAATCATATTGAATATATATGCCCCACCTAGCATTGACTCTCCAAGATTGTGAATGAGTACTGCATTGTAGATATCATATCTCTCTTGTTTTACCTTCTCTTGATAAAGATCCTAAAGGTGATACAAGATTATATACACAACCATATCCTCATGTTTCTTTAAAACTCATTGGATATAGAATATATAATAAAACATTGGACATTTGTGAAATTAATAAAATGTTACAAATAGAGATAATATTCTTTTTCACTAGTTTCTTTCCTATATACCTCAAGAATAGGATTTTATCACACATATAATTTCCTTCATGGAATATTATAACGCATAAAAAACTATAAAATTCCTATAAATCTGTGATAGTTATATGTTTATCCTTAAATATAATTGATAACACTAATGTAGTCAAATTAATTTGAGTTTCCATTTCTATAATAAATAAGTGAATAATTATAGTACAATATATATACTATAATTAAGATGATACATTTTATTTAATTTAAAAATATAACACAATTTTATTGAAAATAAATAGCAATAAACATCAATTTTGGTGTATCCCATTGTATATATATCCTAGAAACAAGGATCGATATATCCCTTTTCATAACCCTGATAGAGGTTTAATAAGATACATGAAGGTATTTAGGTAGGAATAATGTTCCAATTTAAATAAATTATAACTCTGCGATCCATTGAGTGGACTCCCCAATCCTAAAATCCAAGATTTAGATTTTAGAAACACTTTTGCTACTAGTTTCACTGAGTTTCGTGGAGGTGATCAACCCATAATGCAAGATAGGTTAAGTAAAACCAAAACAAAAGATATAGACTTATTGATAATTAAAATCACCCAAATAGATGTTGGTAAAACACATAATACTATGGTTCAATTTCAACCCATGTAGTGGAAGGATATAATGAGATAATTTTTTATTTGAGGGTGGTTTATATTTATATGTACACTAACCTTTTTATCTTACCACATGGTTGTTAAAATTATGTGTACTTTACTTAAGTGATTAAACATATCTAAACAAATTTTACACAAAAAATACTTGTTTCTTTGCATCAATTGAATATTTATTATTTAGATAAACATTCTTGAATTAATTTAACCAATCAATAAACCAATTAATTAATTCACTTTATCTTAATAAACATTATAAGTATAAGGAATCGGCCTTAAAGATTACTTAATCTAGAGATAATTCAATAATTTGACTTTAATTCGCATCGATGATCATTTTAGGTATAGAGTTTTATATAATTTAGTCATAAATTATACATAAAAACTTGAATATTACAAGTAGACACTTCTACTCACTATCCACTTCCTTCATATAGAAAATAGTCTTTAAAAATAATAATGACATCATTTAATGTTTTAAAAACATAACTTTTCCATGATTCCATCCAAGACCCTATTCTTATTTATGTCCTATGAAAAACATTTCAAAACAAGGGGTGAGCATAAAAAAGCTCAATAAGGGATACATAACGAATGAAAACTATAAGTCTTGGGATAACATGAAAACCATGAATAATTTTTCAAAAAGTAATAATTTTCACCTTTAGGAAGTTGTAAATATAATTCACTAAATATAAGCTCATTGCATACCCTATTGTAACCAAAATATTACAATAAAATCTATAGAAAAAAACATATATCATATAATGGTAACTTGGTACATAAACATTATTAAATGGAAAAACCATATGTTTGACTTCCAAATATATCACTAAATGGAATAGTCGTACGACCAACTTCCATACCCTATCCATTAGAGGTCATAACGTTATCAACCATCCTTGGTTTATCATGTAACCACCCATAATTTTGTTTTTCATGTAACGAACCGTCATTGTTTTATCATGTAAACACCTCTTAAATGTCCATGTACCATTACAAAATCATAACACGTAAAATATTTCAAATATCAAAATTTTGCTAATAACATTTCATTTAAATGAAATAATTTCTATATATTAAAAAAATCAATCCATTTCAAAAACCATTTTCAATACAAAAACATCCAAAAGGGTTTAATTTATTTCATTTCCCTTTAAAAACATTAAGGCTTATAGAGGAATGCAAATATCAAATAATGACTTTGGAGAGGTCGTTATTGCTGCATACGTTAAAAATATTTCTCTTACCATTTAGTAAAAATATTCATTGAAAAAATATTTCCTTTTAATGAAATTAAAATTCAAAGGGTTTTATTATATGCCATATAAAATAATGAGGTGTATATTATCAAAATATTCCTCAATGGAAGAAGATTGAGATGAAATCTTTTATCTTGAATCTAATTTGTCACTTATGTTCCTTTTTTCTTCCTAAATAATAAGAATAAGTTAATTTCTAATTGCTTTAGAACCCTTATCAAGTTTATTATTCCTCTTATATAACTTATTTCCTCTTTATATATATTATATAATTATTTAAGTTAATATTAGTCGTTTTGTCGATTTTTGGTAATGGGGTCAGAAATGAACTTTTTCTGAGGAAATTGTCCATGTAGGAAAAAGTACATCATCTCCAGAATGTTATTAAAGACTTAAATATCATATATATCCTGTATATATGTTTTATTAATATTCCATAACATTTGGAGATAATAAATTAAATACATCGTTTATGGAGACGGTAGGTCGTATGTACGCATTAATGCTACTTTCATTTCTTTTTCATATTAATGAAATGAAAACTAAATTTTAAATAGATATATCATAATTATAATATCATATAATATGTTATATATATTAAATAATTTCATTAACACCATACTTTGTATGTTACATGTATGGCCTGAATGAGTCATATAACATTGAGGGGGTTGTAGTCCGCACTTCCTCGAAAGAAATTATCATATTTACACATCATGAAAAGTATATAGGTATGTTTTTAAAAAACATTACAGAATCATTGAGATAATATAAATAAAATTTATATCATATATAAATAAATTTCCATTTTAATATCAACCATGATAGGTGGTAGGGGAAAATTGAACAATCATCTTTTCAAGAGGCAGTAGTTCACCGTACGCAGAAACAATATGTTCGTGTCCATTAGATTGAGGCGTGTGTAAGTGAAGTTATAAAAATCCTCATAAAGCATACTAATATATTTAGTATACAGTTTTTGTAATGTAAACAATTAATAAGAAGAGAATAGGGAGTGGAGATGTAAAGTAAAGGAATGGAACATGAGAGAAGACATTACCACTAAATCGTGTAAATTTCTTTGATTTGAGCCTAAAGGATTTCTTGAATTTCCTTCATCACAAGGTATGGATTATAGTAGGAAGGTATAGATTTTGAAAGCTTATTTGGGTAGAATTTGGGCCATACAAGGTGCTTGAGATGTGTTATTAAATGGGCAGAGTTGGTGGCTTTTTATACGAGGGAGGAGGGGAACTTTTGGAATATCTAGAAATATTATTTATTATCAAATTATTTTCCGTTTAAAATGGTTCCAGAGTCATTTTTTTTCAAATATAAGATTATTTTAGGTCTAAAAACACTCAATAAATAGGTTTTTGACAATTCTAGGCCATAAATGTCACCTTATATGTTTTTCTTTGACCCTTAGTTAGAAATAATAACTCTTACTACGTCTTCTTTCATTATCATAAAATATGGTAAATAAATTAATATAAAATTATAATAGAACCATAAGTGGATAATTAATGAAATTTTTAATATTATATGGGTCATTTGGACAACTATTATATATTTAGGACTATTATATCATTTAATAAAATAGTATTTTTTTTAAAAACTCATTTATGTCAATTTTGACACAATTTAGTAATTAAGTTTTGTTAAAGTAAGGAAAAATTGATTCCTTTGAAACACATGTATTAACTCAAATATAATATGTAAATATATTTCAAAATATTATTGTATGGCATAAAAATAATCAAATTCCATTTATTTTAATATTTATAATAACATTTATTTCAATCCTTTCTAAATGAACAAATCACTACATCATCATTGTGTCATAAAATAAATTTATTTATTTAATGTATAAAAATTATAAATGAAATATCATGATTTATGAAATATTTTTATATTTATAATTAATATTTATATTCTAAGAGATAAATTATATAACCCCATATATATTTTAAATAGTAAAAGATATATTTTTATGTTATATTTCTCTTTACATTAAATTAATTAATATAACTTGCCATTATCACTCCCAAGTGGATACATGGGGTCCCAACATCTACCCATGGAGGCCCACGGTCATATATATGCAATAAAATAGGATTATTACATTTGTTATGGAGTTTTGTTATTATTATATTATTACTGTTTACCCTTATTTACCAGATTTACCATTTAACGATGGTAAATAAAATAATTACCCAAGTTACTATCTATAAAGTCTAAATATAAAAGTTACCTATTTAAAAAATTTGAAAATTATTATTTTAAAACTGGAATAAATTTTTCCAAATTCAAAACATAGAATTTTGAGTAATTAATTTAAAATTAATTTCTGTTGTCAAAACTAAAAAGTGTTTTTTAAGAAGTAAAAACTACCAAAAGAATGACATGTGTTTATGTCTAATTTAAATGTAAAATTACTTACAATGAACAAAATGGGATTAAATTATAAAAATAAAATCTAATTATACATTTAAACAAAATAAATGTAATATCAAACTATTTAAATAAATTATATGAAAAAGTAGTTTTGAAATAAAATGATGTTTTCCACTATTCATTAAAAAATAAACTTTATTAGAAAAATACTAAAATTTTATCCAAAGTAAATTGAGATGTCGCATTTTTAAATAATAAGTTTAATTTTTCAAATATAACATATTAAGGTGAAAAAAACAAAATTTAAAAAGGGTTCTCCATCAAAAGGCAATAAAATGACCTTTTAAAAATATTAGAGTATTCCATGCTTAAAATCATTTTAATTCTTATTTTAAGCCTTAAAAATTTATTGGATAAATGTAAAGAAATCTAACCAACATGTATAATCATTAATTAGTTATTTACTCTCATTCATTCAAATACAAATACTAGATGTTAACTACCATTCAAAATAATAATAATATTATTTTATTTTTCAGTATAACTCATAATTGTCTGCAACATAAGATTTCAAAGAAATCTGTTGTTGCACGTTGAGTATGTTATCTGAAAAATAATCCCATTTAATGTAAAGAAATATCTTATTTATAAATATTAATAGAAATAAAAATAAGTATTATTCTATAAATACATGGGTTGTTACATCCTTCCCCCTTTTGAAAATTTCAACCATGCAATTTAAAAATTGGGCTTGGAGAGATCATTGAAATTCCAACATCGGAAAAAGTGTCAATAAAACTATCATTTTAAAAGGTTAAAAGATAAGTAAAAAAATGACACCCAAGATAATACATACTAGTATTACATGTAGGAAAACATTGACATGGAATTGAAACTAAGTGTCAAATTCTGATGGATAGTGATAGAAAACATGATCAGGAGAAAGGTAACTTCCAGAAAACCATAAACTTGTCATGGGTTAAAGAGTATTTGATTCCATAATAGGAAATGTTAATGGAATTTTTTTATGTTCCATTTTATAAATTTTAGGAATTTATTTATGATATTGACTATAAACATAAGGAAATATACTTACATTTCAAGTATACTTTCATCTTTTAATAAATTTCAACCAGAAACTCATCTTTTCTCCAGATGATGAGTACTCAAGATGACATTATCATACCTAAATCTCAAGAATGAACTTCTAAAGAATCATATATGCAAAAAAAGATGATCCATATATTTCTTTGGTCTTTATAAATTATCCAAAACCAATATGTTTAGTAAAAGATATGACAGTCGCCTAAAAATAATCTTTTAATCTTTAAAATTCAACAAACAATACCCAAAGTTCAACAAAGACTATTAAATAAATAATTATCCTTTAAATTATTTAAAATAATCCGAACTAATATGGAAAACCAAAACTATTAAGGATTTTATCACGTACTCTTCCATGATAAATCTTAACATTTATCTCCAAATAACATTGACTACTCTTAAAGTCTCATACTGATAAGTGATTAACCTAATCGCATATTCGTGATAGGTTAATAATTTCCATAAATAACCCAATTCTCCATATGGACACAAAAAAAATATATTCTTCCCAAAAAAATTCAGCCATTACTCATCAAATGAAATCCTATAGTATTCTATTTCCCTTAGGCATATATTTTTCTTAAAAGAGAAAACATCATCCAAAATAACCTTTATTACTTAATCACAAATTCCTTGTCTTATACTAAGGATATCTATTTGATAAAAAATAAGTTACAAAATAAAATTATTCTCAATCCATAAAATCATTTAACAAAGAAGAATAACTCTTAATACTTAGGGACTTCACGTAGGTCATTGGTAGGTGATAAATCTCAATCACACTTTGGTATTGGGTTCGAATCCCATAGCTTTGTCTGATGTGATGGGTTGTCACATGGTCTGCATGTTTTCATTTTTAAAAAAATATATAATTTTATAAAATTACGAAAAAAGGATATACATTACTCAAAAATAACAATAACATATTTTAACCACAAAGGTTATCTCATACCTTTCTCTTTGCATCCCAAAAAGGAATAACCTATAATTGCCTCAAATTCAAGGATCATATAAACCCTAACGGTTCTTTATAAAGATATCCACAAAAGAAAATATAATTATTCCTAACAAAAAAATTAAGGGTTAAAAATAATAAAATTCATCCAAAGTAATCCTATCATTAATACATTTAAACATATCATCATCCATAGATCCAACATAAATCTTCAATTCCTAAAATTTTTACATCTTAAACATAAAAAATTTTTCATGATCCTTTATCCATGTTTTTCCATATTATTATTGTATGCTTCTTTCCAAAAAACAAAAATCATGAATAATGTCATAATATTCAATAATGTCAAAATATGAGATAAGAAATAAACCATACATTTTATAGATCATTTTTAGTTTCCTAATATTCAATTGGAATGACATTAGGTATTGGTAAACATATATTTGTATGTTCATGCTAATCCCATTATTGAACCATATTTATAAGAGTTGTATTTTAATAATTAATATTCAAACCAAAATTAAAACATTCAATTGATCCCACAAAAATAAATTCATTCCCTTTCTCAGAGTCAACTGAACACTTCTTTTTTTCATGATAGATTGTTGCTTTATGATCATCATTACCACATCTATAATATCTTACCATCCCTTTGACGCACTTTCCTAAGTGTTTCATTCCATAAACATGACACATAGGTTTTTTTAATATAATTACCTTTATGATTATTTCCTGAACACCCATTGGGATTTGCTTCTCCCCTATACAATGCCTTATAAAAACTTTCATGCTTAATGATATCAATAATGACTCTTGATAGTTGGTTGAGAATAACCACAACAGTTCTCATTGAACCTCCCATTTCATTCGGTTTCTTATTCAGAATACCACCACAACTTCCCTCACATTCATTGTTACTCTGGTGCCTACTAGATCCATCCATTTTGTGAAACCATAAAGGATAGTGTGAGTATATCAATAAATTATCATACACTATCTTATGAGGAGGGTAAACACTAAGATATAATTATTCATGTTATCTTAATCTCATTCAATTTATGTAAAACAATTAAGACTCTTTATAATATGATAACCATTATGGTTATGTCACTTATGCTTAAATAACAACATAACCTCTAAATTTATTTAAACCAACCTCTGATAAAAAATCTAAGGCCCCAGCCCTAAACGTTAATTAATCATGAGATAACTCAAAAATTTGACTATAATTAACATAAAGTATATTTTCAGGTTTAGAGATTTAGATAATTAGGTCATAACTTATAAATAAAAACATGTATACTTCAAGTAGACACTTCTACTCAATATCCTTTTTTTCATAAAACAAAAACTCTTAAAAAAGAAATAAGACATCATTTCGTGTTTTAAACAAATAACGTTTACTTAATCCCATCCATGAATCTATTCATATTTATTTCTTATGAAAAAAAATTAAAAACATGGGATTACCTATAAATACCCGGAAATTTCAATGAAATTTTTTTCTTAAATTATTTGGAATTTCACGAGTGCGTAGTTTCTGACGGTGCCCAATTTTGAGGCCTAGTGTGCCCAGAATCAATTTCTGATGTTATGTTCAGGTATGTTCAGTAGACATATGAGCGGGATTTTCTATCATTTGAACTGGTGCTCGGAATGTAAATCCAAGGGCACTGATGAACTCACAATGCCGATATTCGCTTAAGGGGACCTTTAACACAGTTGCGTTTTATGCAGGTTGAAAGTTAATTTTTGGTAATTTTATTAAACTAAATAAAATTATGTGTTACATAGTTTTATTTAGGGTGGTTGTTATTTCCTCCAAAAGGTAGTTGGAGGTGGGTCCCACACCCAACATAACCTCCCTTGGGAGGATATAACTAAGGGTGGGGCCCACATGAGCCTAACTCTTCACCTCCCCTTAAACTCCCCTGATCCCCCCTTTTTAACTTTTGAACATCCAGTTAATGGAGGAGCATCTCCACCTCCCTCCATTAATTGTGCCAACCCCATCAATTTAATTAATTGGTTAATTTGAATTGATTTTAAAATCATGCCATTATTAAATTGGGAAGACATTTATTTTATTGGCTTTGGAAAATATTATATCGGGTATGATCTAGAGAATTAGAAGAAAAGTGTTTCTCTCTTGACTAAGAATGGTGACACCCACGAAGAACGGTGAAAACCACGAAGAACGGAAATTTCTACGAATAATTCCCATCTTCTTTCTTCTTCCTCCATGCCAAGAGAGAATACATAGCTCGCGAAGAACATCGCCAACGTCTCTTCCTCCAATGTTGAAGGAACGACACCATCTTCCGTGACACCATCTTCCGCGACGCCGTTTTCCACGACTACGACGAAAGAAACTTGAATCGAGGTAGAAGGATTTGTATAATTTTAAATGAATAAAATTATACCTTGTTCATGTTAAATTAATTGTAATATCTTCATCCATTTGATATCACGTAATGCGGAAGGGTGTGGGCCGAGCGAACACGTCCTGACGACCCTCTGTTGATCTTTGTTTTTATTCGCGATGGTGGCAGAGATGGAAGAGGTGGCAGTGACTGGAGTTGTCAACGATCAGGGGAGGTGATGACCGAGGGTGGTGGAGGCAACAGTAGCCGCGCACCGGCCCATTAGAGGACCACATCACCGGGTGCTGCACGGAGAGGGTAAGACCGCCTCTCAAAACCGGGCTGCTCGGCTGAAGAAGAACTGGCCCGTCTCACGACCGGCCGAGATGGAGAACCGCGGACCACTTCTGCAGGCCGCTTCGGTGGCCGAACCGGCTAGCTGGGTTGAAGGTCTCGGTGCTACCTGGCAATTCATGGGAGAGACAGTGGCCCACTATGCGGGCCTCTAGTGCTGGAAGAGCTGGCCGGCCTCGATTGGCCGAGCAGTAGAGGCGGCACCACCGTTTCACAAAACAATGGGGGACGTGCCCCCCGCTCTACTCAGCCAACTGGCCAAGTTGTGGCCAGCCACTAGGCTAGTCCGGGCCGCACCCCGCTAGGCTAGGCCGTCCCCCAGCCGGGTCGGACCCGCCAAACCAAGTCGGGCCGACCCGCCAGCCCACTGGGCTTGACGGGCTGGGCCCGTTACACTTAAAAATGAATATCTTCTAGACTGGGCATTTGATCAACGCGACGTCTATGGAACTAGGATCCTCATGATGAGACGGTCCTTTTTTGATAATCTAAGTTAGTTTTGGACAACTTTAAAAAATGGTCGGGTTTGGAATGAGCGTAATTCCAACCAGGCCCCTAGAACGGAAATGCCAATAACTCTCAGACCGAGTGTCCGATTGACGCGTTGTATGTCGCGTTGGGTTCATTTTGATCAGACGGATCTTCAGGATACATAAAATTTGGAATTTATGATAGTTTATGTATCAAACCCTTTTCTTGGGGAGCAGACCCTCTCGGAATCGAGCATGCTGTGTGCAGGAACCCTAAAGCTGGTTGCGACAGCGACGACTACTATACTAGGATCCTCTGTGGGTTCAACAGTGACGACTACTGAATTGGAATCTTTCTTGGATTCTACAACGATGAATAATGTTCTTGTATCCTGTGTGGGTCTGGTAGTTTCACCTCTTTACTTGTATCCTGTGTGGGTCCGACAGAGTAGCTGGTCTTGTATCCTGTGTGGGTCCGACAGCTTAGCTGGTCTTGTATCCTATGTGGGTCCGATAGCTTAGATGAATCAGTGACTACATATGATCATCTCTATCTCTATACAAAATATGTACACCTGTGTGACCTGAGTCTTGACATTGAATCATTATCATCGATGTGATTTACTTTACTTTCTATGCGGACTAGGTTGTGCTTTGGCTCGAGAGTTGGAGCCGAACTGAGATTGATAACTTAGGTATATTTATGGGCATATACCTAATTAAGGTTGGTTGATACTTTGTGGTTGTATTTTTTTTGTGCTTTATCCTTTTTGGATTCTGGGAGACCTTTGGGGGTCTCGGGGTCCCTTCTGAGTATCGTTATACTCACCCCTTCACGGGCTATGCCAGCAGCTCGTTCTGTTGGATGCAGACGACAGACAATGTTGACGGAGGTAGATAGTGAGCCAAGACCGGATGGTACCCGGAGGTGGAACACAAGGTGAGATGGTACAGAGATCGGACCGATAGACTTCGAGTGCTGAGGTGGACATCTGTACGTACCCTTCAGGTAGGATATTTGGTGGACATTCCAAGAGCTGCCATTTTTAGCTGTTTTCCATTTTTCCATTGTACTTGCTTTCTGTTGTACCTGTACTTTACTGTTGGGATTGTACTTCTGACCCCTTTACTTTCAGCACTACTTTTTTGTATACATTATTCACTTAGTTTTTACTTTATTTTGTGAACTGTCTTGTGTTTGTTTACTTTTATAAAGGCAATGCCTTCCCATCTTAGGGATTTACACCTTTGGTGCTAGTTGCCATCCCCTGGCCTATGGAAGGTAGGATTGGGGTAGTCAGGGCACGGGCCATGTGGACGGGTCATGACAAATTGGTTTCATAGGGAGGTTCTACCGCATAACTTAGAACTCTGATAATTCTTTCTGTGAAGAAATAGTGTTAAGAGTATTGAGTGTGGTTTTCATTCCTGGGAGTCCAGTGTTGGTGCAGTGGCCAACGTATCCATACACCAAGTCCCTGACCTCTGATTTCCGACTCAATGCATGAAAACATTGATTTTGTGTGTGTTACCATTGAAAACTATTCTTTTTGATTACTTTCTGTCAGATCACCCGGTATACTGTTTGACCATGGTGCACTTGTTTCTTTTCAGGATGAATCCACGAAGGCAGCCAGCTAGGGTTCCGAGTTACGTACGAGATGGTAGCCCACCGAGCGAAGAGGCCTCTGTGCAGGGCCCCATCACAGCGGAGGTACCAACGACACCTCTACCTACTGGACCACCGATACCACTAGCCCCAGCAGTGAAGAGTGCATGCCACCTGATTGTGTTGCACGTGTTCCAGCACCAGAGGCTGCCCAGGTTCCGGGGAGAGACGAACCCACAGGAAGATTAAGATTGGCTGAAGGCTATCGTTAGAGTTTTTAGATTGGTAGGGACACCAGCAAAACATATGGTAATCCTTTCCATGAGTCTCCTGCACGCAGCAGTAGGTAGATGGTGGAGCCTGATGCTCCAGGTGCATGACGAGGCATCTTTAATTTGGACAGACTTCGAGAGTCTCTTACACTCAGAGTTTGTTCCATCCACCGTTCGTGTGGTGTAGATTTAGGAGTTACTTCATCTGTAGCAGGGCAGCATGACAGTAGCTCAGTACTCCGTGAGGTTCACCGACCTCTCGCACTACTCCACAGATATGGTATGAGACCCGTTCTTCAGGGCCCATACCTTTGATCAGGTACTCAGGCAGGAGATCAGGGCTACGATGATTCCCCTCAGCATCCCGACATAGGAGGGGGTGCTGGAGAGAGCCCTTATAGTGGAGAGCTTTCTCTCTAAGCAGTCACCAGCAACAAGATCCACCGTAGGACTACACATAGCGGAGTATTCTTCAGCCGGCAGCAGACAGTTGACGCAGAGGTCCAAGCGGACCAGAACATCAGGTGGGCAACCTCTGGATACAGGTTCGGTTGTGCGGGGCACACGAAACAGAACCAACATTATGAGGAGAAGGCAGTGCTATGCATGCGGAGAGCAAGGCCATATGGCTCATGGATACCCGACCCACCATGCAGACGAGAATCAGACATTAAAGGGACCTCCTAGGAAGAGGCAGATGTTCGACCGTGGTTTTCTTTTGGGAGCAGGCAGATGTGTCAGAGGAGCTGGCCAAGCAGCGGGTGGTGGATGATGTTTCAAGGCTCTACCTCCACCACCACCAGGAGGTCCACCCTGACCACAGGGAGCAGGCGGAGAGAGGCAGGCTCAGCTCCATGCAGTCAAGGCCTATGACCACGGTGCACCTAAGATGATTCAAGGTACTATATATGTCTACTCCACCCTTATAGCAGTACTTTTAGACAAAGGTTCGAGTCATTATTTTATTTCCTCTTCCCTTGTTCAGAGATCAGAGATTCCGACAGAGCCGTTGGATCAATCCTTATGGATAGAGACTCTTACAGGAGAAGACTCGACAATTATGCACTGGTGCCGGCAGTGTGAGATTACTCTAGGAGGCGAGAGCTTCGGCTGGGATCTTCTTGTAGCGGCGTCGAGGCCTTACGACGTCATCTTGGGTATGGACTGGTTATCTATATTTCATCCTCATATTGACCTTATTAGGCGCAAAGTGATGTGTTTCCGCACAGATGGGACTAGTTTCACCTTCACTGGTGAGAAGGGAACCTCTGCCGCGCAGGATGGACTTATGCCAAGGAGGGGGCAGCTAATAACAAATCAGTTGGCTAGTCTCATCCTCGAAGCTGTTGATGTGCGGAGTCTGAGTTTTCCTATTGTGGTGGATCAGTATGCAGACGTTTTCCCAAATGACATTCCAGGAATACCACCTCACAGAGAGGTAGACTTCTACATTGACCTGTACCCCGGGACAACACCGATATCTACTCCAGCATATTGGATAGCTCCCACCGAGCTTCGCGTGCTGCGGGTATAGCTAGAGGACTTGCAGGGGAAGAGATTTATCCAACCCATTGTTTCACCCTGGGTATCTCCGATTTTGTTCACCAAGATGGTGGATAGGAGCTTGTGACTGTGTGTCGACTACCGTCACATGAATCAGGTGACTGTGAAGAACAAGTACCCACTCTTGGGGATTGATGACCTATTTGATAAGCTCAAGGGATCACGATGGTTCTCTAAGATAGAACTTAGGTCCAGCTATCACCAGCTCAGATTTCAAGATGAGGATGTGTAGAAGACAGCCTTCACGTGTCGGTATGGCCACTATGAGTTCTTGGTTATCCCTTTTGGAGTAACTAACACTCCAGCTATGTTCATGTGTCTCATGAATAGGATCTTCTAGCCTTACCTCGATCGATTTGTTGTAGTCTTCATTGACGATATACTAATTTACTTGAGTACTGAGGAGGATCACGCCTACCATTTGCAGGTAGTACTGGACACACTCTGAGGGAACCATCTTTATGGTAAGATCTCGAAGTGCCAGTTTTGGATTCGAGAGGTTCACTTCTTGGGAAACATCATCTAAGAGGCTGGAGTTGCAGTGGATCCAGCAAAGATCAAGGCAGTACTTGCTTGGGAGCCACCCAGGTGTGTGACAGAGGCTTGGAGTTTTCAAGGTCTGGATGGGTACTATCGGAGATTTGTGCCAGACTTCTCCAGATTTGCATCACCGATTTCAGCTTTGACAAAGAAGGGGAAACCCTTCGTGTGGTCAAAGAGATGCCAGTAGAGATTTCAGGAGCTGAGGCAGAGGTTGACCAGTGCATCCATCTTGAGGATACCAGAGGAGGGTGTAAGGTACGTAGTTTACTACGACACATTAGGGACTGGACTCGGGTGTGTCCTGATGCAGGAGAGAGAAATGATAGCATATGGTTCATGATAGTTGATACATCATGAGCAGAAAAATTCTACCCATGACCTGGAGTTAGCAGCATTGGTCTTCGCCTTGAAGATGTGGCGGCACTATCTGATGGGCGAGTGCTCTACAGTCTACTCCGACCACCAGAGTCTCAGGTACATCTTTTCTCAAAAGCACATGTACTTGAGATAGTGGTGTTGGCTCGAGTTCCTCTAGGTCTATGACTTCGAGCTAGTCTATACTTCTGGGAAGGGGAACGTTGTAGCAGATTCTCTAACCAGGATATCGGGCATTCAGCTGCTAGGAGAGGCGACAGAGAAGCTTGTCGCGTTGTAGATATCCTTTGTGGATAGAGATGAAGTATACTTTCTATAGTCTCTCACAGTCACTCCTCCACTCCTTCAGTGAGTCAGAGAAGTTCAGCCTGGGGATGTTGACTGTTAGACGCGACGTGCTCAGATATCCTTAGGGAAGGCACCTGATGGGTTTTCTGAAGGTGGGGAGCATGTCATCCATTTCAAAGGACGTACCATGGTACCAATTTCATTAAAGGAGGAGGTGATGAGGGAGTTCCACACTTCCCCTATAGCAGTACATCCAGGAGTGGTGAAGATGTATTAGGACCTCAGACGACAGCACTGGTGGCCAGGTATGAAAAAAGTTGTAGCAGAGTTTGTCTCTTGATGCCTCACTTTTCAGCAGGTGAAGGTGGAGCACCAGGTACCAGCAGGCTTGGTATATCCCTTAGAGGTCCCAGAGTGGAAGTGGGAGGGGATATCCATGGATTTAGTGACGGGAGTTCCATGTACATCAAGATGGCACGATTCTATCTGGGTGATCATTGACTGACTCACCAAGTCGGCCCACTTCATACCGATCAGAGAGAAGGGCTCAGTTGAGAGCTTGGGATGCCTCTATCTTCAGAAGATCATACGACTTCATGGTGCGAAATCGACTATCATCTCCGATCGAGATGCTCGTTTCACTTCCCGGCTATGGAAGGGGTTGCAAGAGGCTTTTGGGATGTAACTTCATTTGAGCATCACCTTCCATCCTCAGACAGATGGTCAGACCGAGAGGACCATTCAGACTCTCGAGGACATGCTCCGTGCATGCGTCATCGACTTTGGTTGCAGCTGGGAGGATCACCAACCCGTGGTGGAGTTTGCGTACAACAACAGAAACCACTCCACCATCGGGATGGCGCCATACGAGGCACCATATGGCTGACCTTGCAGATAACCTCTGTGCTGGACAGACCCAGGGGAGTCAGCACTTGTAAGGCCAAAGATGGTTCAGGCTATGACGGAGAAGGTGTAGATCATCTAGTAGAGGATGAAGTCTGCACAGAGCAAACAGAAGTCCTATGCTGATAGGAGATGGAGACCACTAGAGTTCGAGGATGATGACCACGTCTTCTTACAAGTCTCACCTCGACGGGGTCTACGGAGATTTGGCCGAGGCAGCAAGTTATCTCCACGCTTTATTAGGTTGTTCCAGGTCCTCATCAGAGTAGGCAAGGTGGCTTACCACTTGGCACTTCCACCTTAGTTTCACTGGGTGCACGATGTCTTCCACGTATCTCAGCTGAGGAGATATGTGAACGACCCATCCCACATCATCGACCATGGGGAGATGTACATCGATGATAGGGAAACATTTACGGAGGTTCTAGTGGAGATCGAGGATCGACAGGAGCTGGTCCTGTGTGGATGGTCGATTCCTCTAGTGCGCATTCACTAGAAGCAAGGGAACCTTTTGAAGAGTACATTGGAGATGGAGGCTCAGATGTGTGCTCAGTACCCTCATTTGTTTCCCTAGTGTGTGTTGTAGCTTTACGGGGACGTAAAGCCCGGAGGTGGGGGTAATATAAAGACCCATAAATTTATGGAATTTTTTTTTCGTAAATTGTATGGAATTTTACGAGTCCGCATTTTCTAACGACGCCTAATTCCGAGACCCGGTGTGCCCGAAATCAATTTCTGAAGTTTTTTTCTGGTAGGTTTAATAGACGTACAAGCAGGATTTTATATCTTTTGAACCAGTGATCAGAATTTAAATCTGAGGGCACTGATGAACTCAAAGCACCAGTATTCACTTAAGGGGACCTTTACCGCAGTTGCGTTTTATGCAGGTTGAAAGTCATTTTTTTTGGAATTTTAAATAAAATTATGTGTTACATAGTTTTATTTAGGGTGGTGGTTATTTACTCCAAAGGGGAGTTGGATGTGGGGCCTACACCCCACATAACCTCTTTTGGGAGGATATAACTAAGGGTCGGGCCCACAAGATCCTAACTCTACACCTCCCCTTAAACTCCCATGAACCCCCCTTTTTAACTTTTGAACTTCCACTTAATGGAGTAGCCTCTCTATCTCCCTCCATTAATTGTGCCAACCCCATAAATTTAAATAATTAAGTTCCCTTAATTACTTGGTAAATTTGAATTGATTTGAAATACATGGAATTATTAAATTGGGAAGCCATTTATTTTATTTGAATTGGAAAATATTCTATTGGGGAGGCTCTGGAGAATTAGATAAAAAGTGTTTCTCTCTCGATGAAGAATGGTGACACCCATGAAGAATGGTAATGCCCACAAAGAACAGCGATGCCTACGAAGATTTACCATCTTCTTTCTTATTACTCAATTCCAATAGAGAAGATGTCGCATATAAAGAACATCGCCAACGTCTCTTCCTCCGATGTAGACGGAACGACACCGTCTTCTGTGACACCATCTTCTGCGATGACGTCTTCCGTGACTACAATGAAAGAACCTTGAATTGAGGTAGGGGGATTTGTATAATTTTAAATGAATAAAATTATACCTCGTTCTTATTAAATGCTTTGGAAAGTCTTTGGACATTTGATATCACCTAATGAAGAGGGCACATGATGAATGAACATGACCCGATGACCCACCGTTGATCCTTGTTTTTATTCGTGATGGAGGTGGAGATGGAAGAGGTGGAGGCGACCAGAGTTGTCAAAGATCGGGGGTGGCGACAATCGAAGGCGGCAGTGGCAATGGCGGCCATGAACCTGCCCATTAGAGGACCGTGACACCGAGTGCTGCACGGAGAGGGGAAGACCGCAGCCCACAACCGGGCTGCATGACTGAAGAAGAACCGGCCGGTCTCACGACCAGTCGACTAAAGCTAGCCAGGCAGGAGAACCATAGTGACTCTTGGCGCTATGCTGTGGAGAACCGTGGACCGCTTCTGCAGGCGAACCTGTCGGCCGCCTGCTGGCCGGGTTGAAGGTCACGGTGCTGCCTGGTGCTGCGTGGGAGAGACAACAGCCTAATATGTGGGCCGCTTGTGCAGGAAGAGTCGGCCGGCCTCGGCCGGCCGGGCAGCAGAGGTGGTGCCGCTGTTTCACAAAACTGGGGGGTCGTGCCCCCTGCTCCACTCGTCCAACTGGTCGAGCCATGGCCGGCTGCCATGCCGGACCGCCAGCAGTGTGGGCCGGGCCACACCCCACTGGTCCAGGCCGACCCCCAGCTGGGTCGGAGCCGCCAAACCGGGGTGGACCCGCCAAACCGGGTCGAGCCGACGCGCCATCCCATTGAGCTTGATGGGCTGGGACTGTTACGCTTAAACGCGAATATCTTCTAGACCGTGGGTCTGATCGATGCACCATCTACGAAACTGAGATACTCATGATGAGATGGTCCTTTTGCAGTACTCTAGGTGAGTTTTGGACAAATTTTGAAAATAGCCGGGTTTGGAATGAATGTAATTCCAACCGGGCCCCTCGAATGGAAATGCCAATAACTCTCAGACTGGGTGTCCGATTGACGCGTCGTTGGTCGCATTCGGTTTTATTTGGTGAGACAGAACTTCGGGTTACATAAAATCTATACTTCATTATAGTTGATGTATTGAACCATTTTCTCGAGGAACAGACCCTCCCGGAATCGAGCGTGCTGTGTGTGGGAACCCTAGAGCTGGCTGCTACTGCGACGACTACTATACTGGGATCCTCCGTGGGTTCGAAAGCGAAGACTACTGTACTGGAATCCTTTATGGGTTCGACAGCAATGACTACTGTTCTTGTATCCTGTGTGGGTCTGGCATTTTAACCTCTATACTTGTATCCTGTGTGAGTCCGATAGAGTAGCTGGTCTTGTATCCTATGTGGGTCCAACAACTTAGCTGGTCTTGTATCCTGTGTGGGTCCGACAGCTTAGATGAATCAGTGACTACATCTGATCATCTCTATCGCTATACAAAATATGTACACCAGTGTGACCGGATTCTTGAATTTCAATCATTATCATCGATGTGATTGACTTTACTTCATATGCGGACTGGGTTGTGCTTTTCCTCGAGAGTTGGAGGCGAACTGAGATTGATAACTTAGGTATATGTATGGGAATATACCTAATTAGGGTTGGTTGATACTTTGTGGTTGTATTTTTCTTTTTTGGTTTATCCTTTGTGGATTCTGGGAGACGGTCGGGGGTCTCGGGGTCCCTACTGAGTATCGTTATACTCACCCCTACACGGGTTATGCCCGCACATCATTGTGTTGGATGCAGACGACTGACAGTGTTGATGAAGGCAGAGAGCGAACCAGGATTGGATGGTACTCGGAGGTTGACCACACAGCGAAATGGTACACGGAGTAGACCAATAGACATGGAGTGTTGAGGTGGACATCTATACCTACCTTTCAAGTAGGATACTCAGCGGACATTCCAGAAGCTTCCCTTTTTAGTTGTCTTCCTTTTTTCTGTTGTACATGCTTTCCGGTGTACCTGTACTTTACTATTGGGCTGTTATTTCCTTCCCCTTTAATTTCAACTCTACTTTTTTTGTATATAGTATTCACTTGGGGTTTACTTCCTATTTCGTACTCTGTTGTGTTTTTTTACTTTTATAAAGGCAATGCCTTCCAAGCTTAGGGATTTATGCCTTTAGTGCTTGTCGCCAGCCCCTGGCCTATGAAAGGTGGGCTTGGGGTAGTCACAACACGGGCCTCGAGGACGGGTCGTGACATGTCCAAAAAATCTTATTAAGGGATACATAATTAATTAAAACTGTTAGTCTATGGATAACATGAAAACCATGAATACTTTATCATAAAGTAATACTTTTCACCTTTAAGAAGTAGTAAATATACTTCACTGAATATAAACTCACTGCTTAGAATTTTGTAACCAAAATATTTCCATAAATCCCATAGAAAGAAACATATATCATATTAATGTAACTTGGGACATAAATATACTAAAATGGAATAACCATACAGTCATCTTCCACACATAACACTAAATGGAATAGATATGCGACTGACTTCCATACCCAATGTATTGGGGGTTATAACATAACCACCCTTGGTTTATCATAAAACCACCCATCATTTGGTTTATCATGTAACTGTCTGTCATTTTTTTATCACATAACCACCCATTGAATGTCCATGTACCATTACAAAATCATAACACATAAAATATTTCAAATATAAAAATTTCACTAATAACATTTCATTTACAAGAAATCAATTCAAGATATTGAAATACTCAATATATTTCAAAAACCATTTTCAATATGAAAACAACAAAAAGGGAATGATGGATTTTATTTCCTTTTAAAAACAAATAAGGCTTATAGAGGAAGCCAAATATCAAATAACAGCAACAGAGAGGTCATTGTCACCGCATTCATTACAAATATTACTTTTATCATTTTGTAAAATGATTCATAGAAAAAAATATTCCCTTTGAATGAAATTAAAATTCAAAGGATTTTATTATACGCTGTATAAAATAAAGAGGTATATGTTATCAAAATATTCCTTAATTTAATAATATTTTGAAGAAGTCCCTTATATTGAATTCAATTCGTCACGTATGTTCCTTTTTCTTAGTGAATAATAAACTTAAGTTAATTTATAATTGTTTCAGAACAATTTTCAGGTTTATTATTATTTTTATATAACATATTACTGTGTCATAAAAATTACATTATTATTTATGTTAATATCAGTTGTTTTGTTGTTTTTCGGTACCTGAGTCAAAAATGAACTTGTTTTGAGGGAATTCTCCATGTAGGAAAAAGTAAATCATCTCCAGAATGATATTAAAGATTTAAATATCATGTATATACAATATATATGTATTTATAATAGTCAATAACATTTGGATATAATAAATTTAATGGATCATACATAAAGATGGTAGGTCGTACGTACGCATGAACACTACATTTATTTATTATTCATATTAATTAAATGAAAACTAAATGATACTTATGTATATTATAAATAAATTATAATATAATATGTTATATATAGTTGGAAAGATCATTAAAACCATCCATTATATATTCCATGTATGACATGAATGAGATATATCACTTTGAGGGGGTGGTAGTCCGCACTTCCTCAAATGAAATTATGGTATTTACAAATCATGAAAAGTATAAAGGTATGTTTTTAAATAAAAATTATAGAATCATAGAGACAATATAAACAAAATATATATCATATATAAATATAGTTCCATCATAATGTTCACCACGAGATGTGGTAGGAGAAAATTGAACAATCATTGTTTTGTGAGGCAGTAGTTCCTTGTACACAGAGATAGTATGTTCGTATCCATTATATAGAGGTGTGTGTAACTGTAGTTTGAATCCTTCCCATAAATAAAATCCAATTATATTTAGGATACTAGTGTTTTTATGTTAAAATTCAACAATAATATCATATGAAGTGGAGAAATAAAATAATGGAAAGGAACTCGAGAGAAGACGTTACCTCTAAATCATATAACTTCTTTTGATTTGAGCCTAAATGATTTCATGAATTATCATCTGCACAAGTTAAGGATTATAGAATAAAAGTAAGGATTTTGGTATTTTATTTAGGAATAATTTTTAGGGGCCAAGGAGATTGATATATGTGATTAAATGGGTATATGTGGTGGCATTTTATAAATGGGAGGAGGTCCACTTTAGGAACATCATGACATATTTTTCATTATAAAATGATTTTTAGATTAAAATCGTCTGATAGTAATTTATTTTAAGTATAAGATGATTTTGGGTCAAATACATCTCAACCAATAGGTTTTAGACAATTCTAGGACATATATTTAAACTTATAGTTTTTTTCTTTAAACCTTAGTTTAAAACATTAACTCTTACAAAGTATTCTCGAATTTTCAAACAATATGGTAATTATATTTATAATAGAATTATAATAGAACCATAAGTAGAAAATTAATGATATTTTTAACATTATATGAGTCATTTTACCAAATATTATATTTTTAAGACTATTTTATCATGTAATAAAATAGTATTTCTTTTTAAAAACACTTTTATGTCAACTTTGACAATATTTAGTAATCGATTTTTTAAGTAATAAAAACATGGTTCATTCGAAAAAAAGAAATTAAATAAATTATAATATGTGTATATCATCCATAAAATTCATGTATTGAATGATAATAATCAAATTACAATTATTTTAGTATTTATAATATAATTTATTTGAATATTTTATTAATGAAGCAAAAATTTTATCATCATTGTGACATAAATAAATTTACTTATTTAATGTCTAAAAAATATACATAAAATATCATGATATATGAATTAATTTTATCTATATAATAAATATTTATAGTTGAAGAGATAAATTATATAACACCATATAAAAATTTGTTTTAGTAAAAGATACATTTTTATGTTATATTTCTATTTATTTTAATTAATTTCTATAACATGTCATTTTCACATCCAAGAGGATCCCTGGGAACCCAAAATCGACACAAGGATTTCCATGGATAGATATATCTAATTAAATAGGATTATTACATGCGTAGGGTAGTTTAATTTTGTTATAATATTATTTTTTACACCTATTTATAATATTCACCCTTTAACAATAAATAATAAAATAATTACTGAAGTAACTATTCATAATGTCTAAATATAAAAGGTAAATATTTACCCAATTTTATCCTTATTATTTCAAATATGGAATCTATTTTTCCAAATTCAAAACACAGAAGTTGTATTAATTAATTTAAAATTAATTTTCGTTGTCAAAACCAAAAAGCGTGTTTTTAAGAAGTAGAAACTACCAAAAGATTGACTTGTGTTTATGTTATATTTAAATATGAAATTAATTAAAATGAGAAAATGGGGTTAAATAATAAAAACATATTCTAATTATACTTTAAAACCAACTGAAAAGAAAATCTATCAATATAAATAAAGTAGATGAAAAATACATTTAGAATTAAAATGCAGTGTTTTTCACTATCCATTAAAAAAATAACTTTTTCTGAAAAATACCAAAATTTCATTTAAACTAAATTTTAAATTCCCTATTAGAAATAATAATTTTATTTTGTCAAATAGAACATATAAATATCAAAAAAACTACATTTAAGAAGGGTTCTCCATCAAAAGGTGGTAAAATGACCTTTTAAAAATATTAGAGTATTTAATCCTATAAATCAGATTAATTCTTATTTTTAGTATAAAATATTTATTGGATAAATGAGAAGGAATTTAAAAACATGTATAATAATACTTTAGTTAGTTCCATTAATTCCCTCCAATACAATGGCTCTGCGTTAACTATCATTTAAAATAACAATAAAATTATTTTATTTTTCGGTATAACTCAAAGTTGTGTACAATGTAAGATTTCCAAGAAACAAGTTGTTTCATGTTGAGTATGATTTAAAAAAAAATAACCTTTAATGTAGAAATAATATCTTATTCATAAATATTCCTAGAAATGAAAAAATCATTATTCTATAAATATATGTTTCATTACACAATGTATCTTGGACATACCCATCAAACCAGAATGATGAAAAATAAGTGGATTTACCAGTAACTTTAGATAATTACGTGGAATTAATTCATAATTCATATATTATTCAGAGTCTTATTACATAGTTAACATATTAAATTTGAATATGGTAATTAGGAATTTGATTAGGTAATTAATTATTCTTTATGTAATTTAATTTTTTTTATTTACTGTGAGACTTCACAGAATGTACTAATAAGCTACATCTCATGGTCCTTACTTATCATGTATCTAATAGAAATTCTTAGGGACTCGACATGGATATCAATCAGATTACACGGTGTGTACTAAAAAGATACATGTCACGTGTTTCGCTAACATATGTTTGTGTAACACATTGTTTAACATTTCACATTCCTTAGATGAGGGTATTAATGATTTATATGGAATATATTCCATATACACACCTAATATAACATTAAATTTAATTTTTTAGTCTCACGTGGTGTTGTGATTCATATTTGACCACGTAGATAGCGTGAATTTCACCGCCAATCCATTTATACTACATGGCTTGTACACCAATTGCACACTATGTAATATAACAAACCATGTTTCATGATTTATTAGATAACACATGATGTGTAATAAATAGAGTGCAAGTGAAAACATATTAAAATTTCTTGTATAACACAACATGTTCAGGTGTAGTGAACTTGGGTTCATGGTCTATACATGAGCCACACGATGTGTAACCCTGTCATCAAAATAATCCAAAAAACAACCTACTAATGGAATCTAAATTTTTTCTTCATATGATCTTAATATATTTTAGATTCTGTAAAACTTGAACAAATAGAGTTAATATATCGAGAAAATTTTAATTAAACTCTAAATTAAACAATGAATAAACAAGAATTGAAAACTAAAAACAAATTTAATATAATAAATCACTAAAAAATAAATAATTATAAAATATTACCTAACAATTATGATACCACTTGATGGTTTTTAGATGTATAAGAAGTAGGTCAGGCCCATTCCCAATAATATTTTTTATTAACTTCTTCATATTAATCTTTATAACTAGATTTAAATATATTCATGAAACCTATGAAAGGGGATATTTTGACATCTAATTTATAATTAGTTTATTTAATTTAGAATCACCTTTCATTGAATTAATTTTTCGTTAATGATTTAGTAGACCACTCTTTTCATACAATTATTTTGTCAGAGGAATCATGTATAGATTCTCTCTAGTGGAGATCCACACGTGTTGTCATAATATCTTATTTTCACCATTGAAATATCTAAAGGACATCATAGATGGATATATTACTAGTGATGATTGATTTAAAATCACAACCAAATAATTTATGAAAGAAGTGATTCTTTTTTGGGAGTTAAGGAATACTTAGTGATTGTGAAAATATTTTTGGGAGGGAGATATCTATGGTTTGAGAGATTCTCTCTATATTTCATTGTAGACAACGATGGAATAGGATGTCACCTATTATTATAAAAAAATCATGATCGAATTTATATAGTATTAGGGTTAGGTAATAAATAATTAAATAAGGGCCCTTATTAATTTCTAAATTTTTGATGAACCCCATTTCTAAATAACAAATTACTATATTATTATTTTCATTTACATGATATACACTAAACTTGAGAATAAAATCAATATTAATTTTCTTGAATAAAAAAATCATATTTATTTAAATAATATCTAATATAAAATTATCAAAAGACCATAAACTCTATCTTCCAATCCACCTCAATATTTACCATGCTTTGAATAGTGTCTGTTTATTTAATAAAATTAACATCGCCGTATTATTCACCAAAAATTATATTAAAATATCATAACCACTAAGTTAGTGAATAAATATATATTTAATTTCCACATAACCAAAATAGATATATATATTTTTTACCTTCTGAATAAAAAATATAAAATGAAATAATTAATATTCATGTAATTAAATAAATAATTATCTGATGAATAAATATTTTTTAAATATTTAAATGACATATATATTCCCTTGAATAACTACTTATTCAACATTTTTTATCAGAACAATATGAATAATTATTAAACCACATACAGGAAAAATATTTATCCAACATGTCAAATTCATATAGAATTTGACTACGTTTTTGGATACACTTAGTGTGTGGCCCTCTAGACCCTTTCTTAGTGGAATCAGGTTATACTTCCTAATGTAAAGGTTTATCATCTTACAATACACCAAGGATCCCATAGAGCAAGAAGTTATTATCACAACAACATTTAAACTCTTAAGAATGCACACCATTTAATATAATCTCATTATCTTGATATCTCTAATCAATTAGGTTGTATGTTAGTGTCATAAAACTATATGTTTGATGTATCTTTCTTTTAATTTATGGAAATAAACTTGAAGACAACAACACCATAACCATGGAATTAATCTGATACTTAAATTTATATCCATGGGTATTAGATATCTACTTCCATTTAAGAATACATGGGATAAATACATTCTCAAATTATTCATGAATATAATATCAATCATGATTCACTCAATATAACCTACCTCATTACAAGTATTTTTTTGAGGTTTTCACTAACTCATAAAATTAAACAACTCATGACATGTATTAATAATAATATTAATGTCTAGGGATCATTACCCATATCCATAAATATGAATATCCAATTAAACAAATAAATATGGATTTATTATTGAATCTTCTTATACTCATAATCGGTTACATTAAAGATTACCAAGGAAACAAACCATGAGAAAGTGTTTCATAGTATTATGAGTCTCCACCCCTAATAGCATTTATCATTTGTTTCTTGTAAAATTATATCATCTGACTATGTAAATTATATTCACGAATAATTTCATTGAACTTCTAGGTTCTCATCATCGAAGAGAACTAATTTGAACTTTCAATGGGAAAAGTATAGTTAGGAAATTATCAAATACTATGTCATGTAAATAGACAATCATTATGTGAAAAAATATTTATAAATATTAAAATAAATGAATAAAATAAATCATAAATTATAAATAAGTAGGTTCTAGTGAACCAACTATATCAAAAATATCACTTTTATATGGATTTATTAAAAAATTATTTGTTTTGAATAACAAATTCATTTTGATGATATTATTATTCAAAATCATGTTTTCAAATTGACTATAGTTCATTATGGTTTAAAACAATATCATAAATATTTTTATGACTATTTATCTAGTTTTATTTCAAAAAATGATTTGAATATGGTAAATGTCGGTTCAAATATTCTTAAAAAACATCTCAAATTATCTATTACTTGAAAAAATTTATGTTATTGATGTTGTTTTTATCTTCCCCAATTAATTTATTGGTTTTTAATTTTATTATTTAATGAAAAATTAATTTGAAATTAACTTTATGGGTGAACTCAAATACATTATTGGTTTTCAAATTTCTTAAAGTAATGATGATAGTTCTCTAAAATAAGGAAAATAAACTGATGAATATTATAAATTTTTTGTAATGGTTCATGATAAGAAAGTTATTGCACCAATGAGTATAACTTGCAAGCTAATTTATGTGTAAGCTAGTAATTTAGTGAATAATATGACTTTTTAAAGTATTATTGGGAGTCTAATTTATCTAACCATGACTTAGCCTAAAATCATTGTCAGGGTTTTGTCTTTTCACTCTTTTTTAATATAATTGAAAGTAATATAATCTAAAATTTATTAAAATTAATTTTCATAATTTAAAAGGAAATAAAAATCGTGGTTTTTTTTCAAAATAAAATTATTTTGAGTTAACTAATTTACAAATGCTAATTTTGGTAGATGTTTACAAGATATGAAATGTACAAGTGGAACTTCCCTCGTACATGGAAAATACCTATTCTCTTAGAGTAATGAAAAAAACTATATTTATATTTCAATGGAAAAAGTGGAATATATAGTCTCTAGGAGTTGGTGCTCCCAAATAACTAAGAATAAACCAAATCTCTTCGACTCAAGATTACATACACACTTATCTATATTAGATGTGTTAATAATACCAAAATAAGTATTTTAAAAAAAATAATATAAATCATTTATAGTTTAAACACATTAATCATTTGAAAAAAATCTTAATAGATAACTTTTGAAATGACCCAGACCCGAATAGCCACCCGAATAGTGCTAGATGGGTCAGGTGTTGCAACCTTAGGTGCACCTCCCTGAACACCAAAGGTTGTCGACTAGCAGGGAGGGCCTGATAGGTATATTGGAGAGGCTATACCCTCTCAGAGGATACTAAAGGCATTGGTCTGGGCATAATATGAAATTAGAAGACTCTACAGACATGAACTAGACCTGTATAGCAGATGCACAATAAATAGCAGTAAACTACAGAAATAATAAATATAAACAACAGTAGTGGAAGGTAAACACAACAGCTTACTGACCACTTGTAACTACAACTAAACAAAAAACATGCATCCAAGGAAGGTCATACATATCAATATGTAAAAGTGAGCCAATGGCTAACCAACTATAGCTAAAAAACCAGTAAGCATGATGATACATGACAAAAAGTGAAACAAAGTAAACTCCAGATAGGCAAGACATCAAGGTTCATACTATGTCCATGCAACAGCTAATACAACCCAACTCTAGAAGTTGGCCTCTTTCCTACATATAAATCCATAAAGTATGCACGCATCCCGAAGGGCCCATGTAGTGTGTGAGATGAATCTCGGTAGGACACCACCCAATTGTGCATACCTAATATAATTGTTTAATAAGGAATAAATTTATATGGAAAACAGTAAACAACACGATGCCCAAATAAACCCAAACTACACTGCTGCTTAGCAGCCATCATGGGGTGTCACCTACTTCATATAACGCTGGAATCTCTATCTTGTAACCCAACACCATGTTCCCCCTGACACCATGTGTCCCAAGTACCAATGTCCCGAAGGCATGCTGGAGAAATAGTATCTCGGAGGAATAGAAAAACCTGTCCTCAATAAGTTACTGGAGGGACAGAAATGTCTACCCTCAATATAATGTAACAAGAGGGACATCAATGTATTCCCATAAATAAACTAACAGGAGGGAGAACAATGTATGCCCTCAAATAATGTAACCGAAGGCACAACAATTTCTACTCTCAAATAATGGAGAGCCTCTGCCCCCAACCCGATAGCCTTAATGCTATCCCCTGAAGGCTCCTCACCTCCCACGTGGCTTCCTACGACATGAACCCCCAAACCAAAACAACGTATACCAAAACTAATGGGGGCCTCTACCCACATGAGTGGTCAAAACCACCTCATCAAAGAGTCTCTATGTGTGCACACATCTCATAGATCCGAGTGAGTGCTAATCACAAAAATTGTACCAAATCCAGAACATCTCTAACACCTCGTACCCATGTGACCATGTCGCTCAAGTCTGATGGCCCTGCCATCCATGTAACTCAGGCCATTCCCAACATGACAGACCCACTGCCCCAAACTGACGTCTATGATGCACAATACTGTGGTCAGAACCACCCAACTTAACCCAGGCCAAGCCCGACCTATTATCAACATCACTCAAGAATATACAGGTCATGCCCAATGCAACCTCAAGGTTCCAACACATGCAATTTAACAATTACATATATAACACATTTAAAAAAACACATAAATAAGAAATAAAATCAAAAAATCGGAATTTCACTTACCAAATGGTTATCAAACAACAGTAATGAGGTCTTGAATGCCTCAAAAAATTTATATCAAGTTTTAATAAACTAAACTCAACATTTTAATTAATCATAAATAATTATAACCATTTTGGCAATCTTTGACCCAAATGCAACATTGAGAAACAATCACTTGCCTAACCCCACTCAAGAAAAACAGCTAAAATGGAATACCCAAAGGAATTCCATAGGTCAAATAATAGTTAAATAGGTAATAACAAGTAAAACAAGGTCATGCTCAAAATACCTAAAAATGCGCCAAAGGTTGTGCCGCCCAAAAGTCTTCAAAATCACAAAAAGTGGTATGTACCACCTACATTATACTAGTACGATGATACTCCTCTGATAAAAGTATCCAATTTGGTCTAAAATGTAGTATATCTACAAAATAATCAAATTATCTCAAACCCCTATAACTCAACATAGAATAAAAATAAAGAATAATGAATCAAGAAGAATCAAGGCCTTACTGAGGGGGTTCTAACACATCTGATGGTGACTGAAACAGAGTTTGGACATTCGATCAGGAGAAAAAACAATCTCTGGATGTCTCTCCCCACTAAAACCCATCAATGGTTTGGGTTTCTGCCTAAAAACGAGGCTAATTCCTATTCTATTGAAAAAAAGAAAATAAACAGCGTATACTTTATGACTACAGGCCGTGTATCATTTTACTGTTTATAAGGAGGATAATATTTCACTGAGGACTTGTCGACTGACTACACTGCATGTACCTATGGTACACAGCATGCACCTCTTTACGCTGCCGACATCCCTACCACGCCTTGCATATCCCCATACATACCCCCCCTACACAGCGTGTACAAATAATACACGATGTGTACATGTTAAAATCATTTTACCCAGCCAACATGCCTACATGACATGTATGGACTCCACAAAGTCAAGCATACACAACATGTCTATAACTACATGCCGTTTAATAAGAAATTCATACACGACCATCACATGACATGAACTGAGGGAGCATGTGGCCGGTACTCGCCTAAACCATACACAAAGTGTACTATAGAGGACACAACGTGTAGTCAATAAATTTCCAAAACATCCCAGATCATACTAGTTTTCTCAGGAACAAGTCAAAAATTCAAATAGGGTAGATATTTTTACCAATTCCAAAAACTCAGGTTCTTACAATCTCCCCTCCTGAACATATCTCATCCCTGAGCTATCAAATGAAACCGGGAGATGGCACCGAACATACCACCCTGATTTAAGTAACCCAGACTCCCCCGGTCTCAAGGGTTCTGGATAAATTCCTCTAGGGGATACCCACCTTCGGAATTTCCTAACTCAGTATTAACCCTAAAAAATCAAAACAAGCAAAGGTTCACTAACCTTTTTTCTAGATGCATGGTCCTCTCATGATGCATTATCACCCCTACGCCTCATTGGTTCTCCTTTGTTGTTTTTGACACCCAAACACATCTTTCACCTGATCATTGTCTGCATCCATGAGGTCCTTCAACCCATGTAAACTCAAAATAAAACCTGATGCCATGCACATCAAGTGACATGCATCATCGATGCCCCGATTCCCAAGGAACCTCATGTAACCCGCATCCTCGATGCCCCAATTCCCACAACACCTCAAGTATCCCACATCCTCAATTCCCCTGATGCTATGCATATCCTACATATATATAAATATATCTCACACCCGATATAGTGGAAATACCACTGACCAACATCTAGTCAGTCCACATAGGTCTTGTGCATCACGTGCACTCAAAATGGACAAGCCTCTACAGGTCATGCCAAATCGAAAACATGGAAATCAAAGCCCCACCCATGGTGTACCTCTAACTGTCATCGACTCACCAGCCTGCTCAGCCTCTGGTAGTTCCATAACATGCACCTGGCTTGATGTACGATGGTTTGTGGCCTGACCTTCCTGCGGTACTGCTCCAGCCATCGTCCACTAACCCCTCAGCTATCTCCCGCTATCTCTGTCACTTCCTTGGCATGCTTCTAAACATCGATCACACTCTCCTAGTACTAAACCAGAACCAAATTCAAATGTCACCATCTGTATTGGTCCCTACTTTCCAGCTGTGTGAGAAGGCTTCCTACAAAACCTTTCATGATTCCTGACCTATCCACATGATTGTCACCTCTTTGGAGGCCTATCGTACTAAGTCTGAACATGCCCTGACTATCCACACTAAAAGAAAACCACTAAAAACAACTACTAGGTGATCAAGATGAGTCCTTGGACTGACTACCATGCTGGGACTCATCTTTTCATCGCTTCCTACTGTCTGAACCATCACCCGAAGCCATCATTCGACCAACTTGGGGCACATACCTCTTGTTTCCCTCTACTATAAGTGCCTGATTCACTCCCTATAAGAATGAAACCATCATTAAAATATTCACATGGATCCAAATGGAATGTCACAAGCCATCCTCGAAGCCCTTAACCCTTTTCGCATCATTTATTACCATACCTGGTTCAAAGTTATACAAGTCAGTGAAAGTAGCTACGTAGTCCTTGATGGACATGTCTCCCTACTGAAGACTGAAGAACTCTCGAGCTCTATCTGATCTCAGTGTTTCGGGGTAAAATTTCACAAAGAACCAATCCTCAAAGTCCTTCATTGCTATCCCTTCATGACTACAAGACTGAACTTGCATATCCCACTAATGCTTCGTTGGTCCTCTCAGCATGTACGTCGCCAGCTTGACCCCCCACCATGGAGGTATCTTGAGCTGCTCGAAGATCATATGCATGCTATATATCCAGTTCTCAACCGCCTGTGGATGACCCTTACCTAGAAAAAGTGGTGGGTACTATGACTAGAACATTAGTGTCTGAAATTCCATAGATGGATTTGTACCCTGTGTACCTCTGTCGATCCCCTGAAAGTCATGTACTAGGCTAGTTCAGAGCTTCTCATCGAGCCATAGTCTGAACGCTACCAGACCCGGCTACTGTCCTGCGTGCACTGGATCCTAATATTGTTCCTTTTTTAAGCCTCTACCTATGACTCCTCCTCTGCCTGCACTAGATCCTGAACCTGATCCTGCACCTATGTCACTGTATCATTACCCTCCATATGCTCTATCGAGACGTATATGAGGAACCCGCTGTATACCAAAAATGTTCAGACAACCCATATATATATATATATATATATATATATATATATAACGTAGATAAGGAATGCAGTAAAAGGAAGCACACAACTACCACCCTTACTCTCCCCCACTACAACCATGCCCCTAGCATCCCGACCTCCTAGCCTCCTTAACCACCCTCAACAGAGCCAAGTATCAAAAGTAACTCAGGCCATGAACGTCCAGAAAACCAACATTGCCTCAAACTGATGACCGAGTTTCCCAATCCTTGTGATCAAAATCACCTCAACCATAGCACATGCCTACTCATACAAGATCCATACCTAAATGACCTTCCACATACAATTCTAGAAATATATAATGAATGGCATAACATATTTCAATAAAACATCAATTCTATTAGGAATTTAACATATTCACATTTTCAATGTATACAAATCATGGAAATTTGATATTATTCACATGGAACTATCACTTAAAAAAGAATACATGTAGTTTTGAAATTGAAATACCCTAAAATGTGCCTATCAGAATCGAAACAATCACGCATTTCCATACCAGGCCAAGGTCAAATTTTCACTTACTGCACAGGATCAAGGGTCACATATCTCAGTCAATAACATCATACAACAAGTGAGACACTGAGGTGGAAATCATATAAACAATAATCTGAGAAAAAATAAAACAACAATTCCCACCCATGAAAACTTTGTTCTTCTCTCGTACAAGGGGCTACATGCACCCAAGAACAAGCTAGAAAGCCAGTTCTAGTCACAACCTATCTCCAATATACTATAACCCAAATAGTAAAACTAAGAGAAATATAAGAGAATCATCAATCTCATTAGTAGCCAGCAAAATACTACTACAAAATCCCGATTAGGAACCTCCCTCTGATACAACTTTGTAACAACCCGGACCCGAACAACCACCCGAACAGTGCTAAATGGGACAGGAGTTACTACATTAGGTGCAACTCCTCTAACGCCAAAGGTTGCCGACTAGCAGAGAGGGTCTGATTGGTACAATGTGGAGGCTATAATCTCTCGAAGGATACTAAAGGTACTGGTTCGAGAATAATTTGAAATTAGAAGACTCTACAGACTCAAACCAGACCCGCATAGTGAAATCACAATCAACAACAATAAACAGTGGAAAAAATAAATATAAACGACTGTATTCGAAAGTAAACACAATAGCATGCTGACCACTTGTAACTTCAAGTGAAAAAATAGCATCCAAGGAAGGTCATACATATTCATATGTAAAAGGGCGCCAATGGATAACCAAATGTAGTTACAAAACAAGTAAGCATGCTGCTATAGGATAGAAAGTGAAATAAAGTAAACTCCATCTAGGAAAGACGTCAAGGTCTATACCATCTCTATGAAATAACTAATGCAGCCCAGCTCTTAAGGCTGGACTTTTTCTTGCACGTAAATCCATAAAGTCTGCACACGCCCCAAAGGGACCATGTAGGGTGTGAGATGAATCTCAGTAGGACACCACCGAACGGTGCGTACCTAATATAAGTGTTTAAACAGGCATGAATTTATAAGGAAAATAGTAAACATTACGATGCAAAAATAAACAAAAACTCTACTAGGTCTTAGCAGCCACCACAGAGTTTCACCTACTTCAGCCAACTCTGATATCTATGTCAGGTAACACGACACCATGTGCCCACTGACACCGCATGTATCAAGTACTGACGCCCCGAAGGCACGCCTGAGAAAAAGTAACACATAGGAACAATGGTGTTTGTCCTCAATAAGTAACCAGTGGGACATCAATGTAAGCCCTCAAAATAATATAACTGAAGGGACAACAATGTCGGCCATCAAATGATGTAACTGGAGGGACAATGATGTATGCCCTCAAATAACGTAACTATAGGGACAACGATGTCTGTCCTCAAATAATGGTGAGCCACTGCCCCCAACTCGATAGCCACAATGATATCCCCTAAACGCTCCTCACCTCCCATGTGGCTCTCTATGAGAAGAACCCCCAAAACAATAGTACATAAACCGCAACTAACGGGGGCCTCTACCCACACAAGTGGTCAAAACAACCTCATAAAGGTTTCTCACTGTGTGAACAATACTCTTAGTTATGGGTGAGTGGCGATCACAAAATTTTAAACCAATCCAGAATATCTTTGACACCTCGGGCCCCTACAACCATGTCTCTCAAGTCTTATCACCTTGCCATCTAAGTAACCAGAGCCATGCCCAACCTGACAGCCTCGCTGCCTCAAAACGATGTACATGACGTCCAATCCCATGGTCAAAACCACCCAACATAACGTGGGCCAAGCCCAACCTATGATCAGCATCACTCAAGAATATCTGGGTCATGCCTATCACAACCCAAAGGATCAAGCACATTCAATTCAGATATTACATACATAACACATTTAAACAAAACAAATAAACTGGAAAAAATCTAAATAGCTGAATGTCACTGGTGCAATGGTTATCAAACAATAGTAATGAGGCCTTGAATGCCTCTAACAATTAATATAAAGGTTTTATAAACTAAAATCAATAGTTTAATCAAACATAAATAATTATAAACATTTTGTAATTCCCCAGCCAAAATACCCTGATGAGTAACAACCACTCGCCCGACCCCTCTCAAGAAAAAAAAGGTAACAAAGCATACCCAAAGGCATACCATAGGTAAAATAATATTTAAATAGGAAATTACACGTAAAACAGGGTCACACTCAAATAACCCAACAACATGCCAAAGGCCGCACTACCCAAAAGTCTGTGAAAACACAAAAAGAGGTATGCACCACCTATCTTGTACTAGTATGATGATACTTCATTGATAACAGCCTCCAATTTAGTCTAAAATGAATTAGATCTATAGAATAATCTGAACTTCTCAAACCCCTATAACTCGTCTTAGAACATAAATCAAGAAGAACAGATCCATGGGAATTAAGGCCTTATAGAGGGGGTTCTAACACATCTCAATGTGATCAAAATGAAGTTTGGATGGATGATCGATAGAAAAAATGAGCTCCGACCCGCTCTCCCCTCACAAACCCATCAAGGGTTTGGGTTTCTGCCTCAAAACGAGGCTACATCCAATTTTAGTGAAAAAGAGAAAATACACGGCGTGTTCTTTAGGACTACATGATGTGTATCATTTTATTGTTCATAAGGCGACAGATATTTTTACAAGGACTTGCTGACTAACTACTCGGCATGTAGCAATGGTACACGGCGTGTACCTCTTTACCCTACCGACATCCCCAACACGCCATGTATATCCCCATACACGTCCCTCCTACACGGAGTGTACAAATAGTACACAACATGTACATGCTAAAAACATTCTACCCAGCCAACAGACCTACATGCCATGTACGGCCTCCACACGGTCAAGGGCACACAACGTCTCTATAACTACAAACGGTGTTGTAAGAAATTCTTACACGACTATTAAACGACCATTACATGACCATTACACGGCATGTACACGGAGAGAACACAGACAGTACCTTCCTATCCCATACACGGTGTGTACTTTAGAGGACACGACGTGTAATCTAGAAATTTCCAGATCATCCTAGATTTTCCGAGTTTTCTCAGGAACATGTCAAAAATTCAAACAGGGTCTGGATTTTGACCCGTTCTAAAAACTAAGGTTCTTACAACTTCCAAACAAGTTATATATTATTTGAAATTATTAGGGTAGAATTAAAACTAGCTGATATTTTCCCTAATCCTATATTAGTTCATCATTTTGATTTTATTAAAGGAGAATTCAAAATGGTTTACTTGAGATAGTTTCTATTTAACCATGACTATATTGAGTATTCCTTTCATAATATATTTAAAACGTTATCTTATTCTATTTATTATTAAAAAAATGATATTCTTGTTTTATTGGGAGTTGTTTTAAATTACTTATCTCTTTCCTATGATATCATTATCTCACTTTTTTATTCATATGAGGGGGATCATATATATATATTTTGAAATTTTCCTTGAAGGAGATATTTTAATTATGTTTTGGTTCAAAAAATGTTTTCTCTTAGTTTTCAAACTAATATTTTTTAAAACAAGTAATTTTTGTGATAATTTTATAATTATAAAAAATTTAAAATAATTTTTTTTCATTATTTGAATACTATTAGTTGTTGTTTTTTATTTAAATCTCTTTAAATGTGACTTTATTAAAAAATTAATTGATGAATGTTTTGTTGTTATATCTCTTAAATAAAGATAAATGAGGAGTAAAAATCATTCATTTACCTGTCTCTATAAGGTTTCTTTTCCACTTTTTTTTTAAAAATGAAAATAGAAGGATGATTTCAAGTTATGTTTTCACAACCAAATGAAAATTTCCAAAATAATTCCTAGAAGGAATTATTCAATAGAAGAGATATCATTATTTGAGGGAATGAGTTTTTTGGAAAAGGTATGTACCAAATTTTCAATAGCATTTTGTCTTTCTATACCAATATCTCTTTTTATCTCTCCATTAAAATCTCCTTTATATGCAAAATTTTAATTATTTATTTTTTGTTCTTTTTATATTTTCTTTCTTTTCACTTCCTCTTTTCTAAATCACTTTTGCAATCTCTTATAACATCTTTTAAATTTCCACACTTTCTCTCTTTGAAATTTAGTTATCAATGGAGAATTTAAAATATAATAAATGTTTCAATTTATTAACTTATCTAATCATTTTACTTCTATTTTAAAATATATATTTTTTTCTCTTAAACATAATTTTTAATATCTTCAATTTCTACTTATTTTTCTAAATATCTTTTAAAATATCTCTTCATTTTTTCTTTATTTTTTTCTCGATACATTTTTATTTTTGATGATCAAAATGGGGTAGTATGTTTTTTAAATTTAAGATGAAAAAATTATTTTCTCAAAAAGGGAAATAAAATCTTTGAATCTTATTTATTGCGGGGGAGCTCAATTGACGTTATAATATCTTTTTAAATTATTTTAAAAATATGGAGATTATAATTTATTTTTTTGAAATAATTTCTTTAATCAAAGAATGTGAGTTAATTTTCTTCTTGAGTGTATTGATTTTATTTTTAAAGATATATTTATTATGATTTTATTACGTTAACTCTTGATTTTCATAAAAAACCTTTTTATTTCAAGTGTTTTTTTATCATTATAGAGGGGGAGATTATTTTACCTCTCTATCATTCATGATATTTTCATGATCAAAAGAAAAGAATTATTTTTTTAATGGTTTTATTTAGGTGATTTGTAATCTCATTCCATATAATTTTGTTCACGTCTTTGATGGATTTAATGAACATATCAAATAGATTACAAAGGAATCAAGATGAATCTTTCTGAAGGTTTAAACTGTCTTTTATAATGATTTTAAATAATTTGATGAATTTGGTTGATCAACCAAAGGCTTTAGAAGAGATCTTGATATGACATTTTTTTAATGTGATGTATTATAGTCTGCACCTTCTAGTCGATATAGGGAACCAACCAACATGTTTCATATGGATAGTAATTTGTTTTATATAAGGAGTCCCTCAACTAGTCAGTGGATAGCTAAAAGATGACCAATGGAAATAATAAATAAAACTTCCCGAATTATATTCATTATTCTCTCAATATCTTAACCCTCTATTTACAACATCAATCATAATGGAATAAAATAACTGGATAATTATAACCTCATTCATAATGGAATCACCAGTATATATAATTCTAATATCATATATTAATAGAATCACATAAATGGTTAATTCCGAAATTATTTATAATGGAATCACCTAACCAGAAAATTCCAACATCGTTAATAATGGAATCACCTAAAAAGATAATTCTAACACCAAATATATAGAGATTAAAATATTATACAATGCGTTTTAGGATTATATATTACCCACCCATCATCATAAACAAATCCTAAGTAACACCATTTTGAAAAAAAAATATTTTAATGTTTAAATTTTTGATGAAATTATTCTCATATATCTTTTCAATTCATAGAACATACATATATTTAAAATCATTCCAAAATATTTAATTATGGAAATAGTTTCATGGTACATTGATGAAATCATAAAAAGGAAAAGATTCAAAATGAAATGTTTTATGTCATTAAATAATTGTTTTAATGTAAAATATTTGAAATCCAATAAAACATCCAAAAAATCATTAAATTATCCTTTGAAAAGAAATTATTTTAATATAAAACATGATTTTTTAAGGATAACATTGGGAAAATAATATTCCATTAAATGGAAATATTTATTACATAAAATATTTATAAAAAATTAAAATAACCCCTTACATTATATTTCATAAAAAGATATTACCTCTCTTAAGACTTACCTCTTGGAAACACACCCTAAGAAATCCCCACATTCAAATTCCATAAAAGGATATTAAAATATATAAAAAAGATAATAAAACATAGAAATCACCTCTAGTTATTAGTAGAATCAGATTATGTTATATAGGCATGCGTAAATGATATCAAAAAATTTAATATTACTTAATAATTTCTAAATATAATAATATAAATAAAAATTGACATGAAATGAATTCTACACATATCTTTCTCCCATTTAGGTCTATAGAGAATATAAAATCTACATTATATTGATGATCATTAAATAAAACATCTCACTATCACTAAAAACTAGATCAGTTTTGCACTTCACTGATTAGAATCTAATCTTTAAATCAAAATAGCCTATTAGTTAACCCATACAACATTCCACAAACCAATAGGAAATAAAAATTTAGAAGGGAAGGTTCTGATCTCATTAACCACTTCATGCAGGATATCTAAAAGTGATAAACACAATATAATGACATATTTTTTACTTACATGATATATGATAGTATATTTCATTTATTTATATTTTTATATTCCCAAATAATATTCTACAAACCTCCAATAGTGTAGTACTCAGGGAAGATACGTTCCCATCGTTATATTATACAAGATTGAAATTATACTCCTATATGTGTGTTTAATAAATATTATTTCCAACTTTTTCTATTTCCTACTTCTATTATGATGTGAATCCTTCATGAATAATCCCACATGAAAATACATGGAATGTGATATAACAATGTGATATATATATATATATATATATATATTATAGTCACTGAAACTATTCAAAGCCTAGTGAGTATAAAGAAGACCTCTGTATCATCAAATATTAAGAGCGTGTGTATATTTTTATTAGATAAAACGGTTACCACATTGGGGAGATCCCATATCAATTTTTCCAATTGGAACATGGTACTTCATATACAAGGGTATGACATGACATACATAGTAAATATTGTAAGGGCAAACCATCCTTTTAGTTCATATACATACCTGAATGTTCCTCTGTCATTCCCTCTCCACTTTAACTATCCATGGTTGAGGCAGCTACTATTAAACTATGGAAAATTGGCCTCACATGGTTGGTTTAAGTGGTAATATATATATATATATATTAGTGTGTGTGTGTAAATGTATTACCCATCCTTGTTAACATATTTTTTTAAAAATATATATAAATATATCTATATACATTTCTATTTAATATATATATAACCAACATTTAAAATTTATTAATATTATGATAGAAAATCAGAAACTTTATGATTTCATTAAGATTATGAAATATGAAAAAAAGTGAAAATATAAATTCATTACCACTGAATTATATATTAAAAATATAACTATATAATATCTTCCACGATGAAATGAAAACTATAGTTAATATCTATTTTAATTTATCCATATCTTTGGATAAGATCTTAAAGAGATCCCCAAAATATACTACCCTAGATCTTACCACAATTGTCATATATATATTATTATTTTTAATGGGTACTAAGTAATATTAATATAGTAGATCACTTTTCCCAATACAAAAATGTTTTTAATACCTATTTATATTAATATTGTTCATTACATTCATTTATTATGTATTAATATATATTTTAATTATTCATATATATTTTTCCATTACCTTATATATATATATTGATTTCAAATTATTGTTTTATATACCAAATTTTATATTAAAATAATATTTATCATTCATTATTATTTATCACTATATATCAAATAATTACAAATTATAAATAATTAACATATAAACATTAAATTAAAAATCATTTAATCACATGATATCTTTTTTAATATAAAATATTATTTTTGATAAAGTATAAAATTTGTATTGTGAACATACTAAATATTGTTTTTTGTTTAAAAGCATTAATATACATATTATTTCTTATATAATAATAGTAAATTAAAATATTATTAAAGTGTTATTTTTTAAAGGAAATTTTAAAAATTGATTTATCCCTTATCTTAAAAGATTACATATTATTTCCCTAATATTTATATTCTCAATAGTACCAAATATAACTAGAATGATCATATTTATTTTCATTGAATACCCACACATCATATATTTCAATTTCCCTCTCCGAATGATTCTCATTTTTTTTAATTTTTTACATCTTCTCTATATTCATATTTGGAGGAGTTATCTTTTATGTCGATAATGGTGATACATTATACAAATACGGTGTTCTGTATTTGAAATTCATTTACTGTCCAATTATTCTTATTTCTATTATTTTTAATGTTATATTTTCATATCCATAGTAATAAAAAACATATAAATTTATGAAAAATGTAAAATATTAAAATTCAAGGAGTTCTAATCTTCCACCCTTATTGGAATTACACCATTTAAATACACTCCATCCCACCTATAGAAACCCTAAAAATCATTTTACAAGCTTCAATATCTTATAATACATGATTTCTATAAGTAAAAAATGTTATAAAAAATTTAATTTAGGAATAGTTTTAAAACAATTATATTCCTAAAATTATTCATACCATCATAAAAGCCTTCAATTCCCTTGGTTGTGTTAGTTTTAAAGAGAAATGGTCCATGAAGTTCTGTAATTTTTAGGTAATTTTTATAACCTCTCACTTATTTTATCCAAATACAGTTTTCATAATTTGGGTTAAACTGGTTAAAGAATCAATATGGGATCCTATAACTATTATTTTCAATATATAATTCCATAACATCTGAATGAACCTTATTTTGGTAAAATAATATGTTAGAATCATATTAAATGTTATAAAAATTTGTACTTCTTAAAATATTTTCAATATTCCCCTATTGAAAAAATATTTACAAGGATGCAATTAGGACATATGAAGTTCTATATATTTCACAACCACATTATAATCATTTAATTATTTATATTGTTATGATAACATAATTTTTTTTAATAAACACTAATAGTACCTTGTATATCAATAAAAGGTTAGAATTCTGGGATTTTAATGTTCATTCATAGAAAATCAATGATCCAACAAATGTTAGGTCATAAATGAGGTGTTTAATATTTTATATAGTTTCTTACAAGTGAATTTAATATTGGAAAACATTTAAAATTCGCCTAAGAATTACTTCATTATAATCATTTATATTATATCATCTTAGAGAGATAAGAAACTAGTGTGAGGTATACTTTAGTCTATCCTAGCAAAGGATACATAAATCAATTGAAATAATTTAATTGATTAAGTGAGTTATAAATCTATAATTACATAATTCATTCTTTAATTTTAGTATTCATAATACTGATCCGTAATATATATAATTTTTTTTGTGATTTTCATACTATTAACCAAAATAAAAAACCTAAAGTAATAACCAAAATTAACATTTATAGTGAAAAACATTGATTTCCATATTTAAAGCACCATAAGTTTAACCTGGGTATTTTAAAAGAAATCTAAAATTTACTTTTACAAAAATTAAAACCATAATACCATTATATACTAGATTATACGATCTCTAAAAAAATATTATTCTTCAATAATAATCAAATTATTTCTGAATATTACATAAACCCAATATAGTGAGACCCATAAAAGATAGAAAAACCAATGTTTATCAGTGGAAAATACCCTAATAACTATTAACCCTTATCCATAATTTCCTCAAAATAAAATCACAGTTCATTAAAAAATGGTATCTATACCCTCTATCATTATATACCAAAAATATAAGAACATTCTAGGCAATATACACAATAAATCATATAATAAACATAATAGTGCCTCAATTAGATTAAATTTTCACATCTCATTAATCATTTCCCAAAATTTCATTAGTCACCTTAAAATCTAGTCATATAAGAAACTAAAATAGTTTTCATGCCTCTGAATTTTATGATCACCATTAAATTTATCAACCCATTATGATATACATAACTCTTAAATTATTCCCTATATCTAATTTGGTTTATATTTTTAGAGAATTATGAAATCCCATACATAAAAGAAAATCACTAATTTATATTATATATAAATCTTTTCCACTAAACCATGTATTTTAAAAGATATACATAAGTCAATGAAGACTAGTAGCTCATATAAAAATTTATACTTCTTCATAATTATTATTCATCCTTATACCCCATGATTTTTTTTGAAAATTATGGATGACCAAAATGCATAATAATTGGTATAAAAATAATAGATAACCTCTGAAGTAATTTATTAAAAAACTAAAATCCTTTTAAAAAATTATTACCGTACAAAAAATACTTTTGAGTATTTATGAAACATATTTCATGAAAACCCCAAATTTTATTTGCTCAAATTTTTTGGAAAAAAATATTATATAATTCATTGAGGAAGCATGATGATTTTAAATCCTTAAAATATTATATGCTTTACTTCCAATGAAAATTTTAATATGGAAAATAATTTAAAAACTACCATTTTCTCAAAATCAACCTTCTTTTCAATAAATATGATGATTTAATATCACTATAATCATAGAAAAAAATAAAAAGTTAATATGGAGAATTATATTAAATATTCTATGAATAGTGTATACAACTATTTTCAACTTCATTTATAATAGAATCTACTAAGAATTTAATTCAAATATGATTTATAATGTAATCACCTAACCAAATATTTTCAGAATCATATATTAATGTAATCATAGAACTATATAATTATAACAATAATTATAATCGAGTCACCTAATAATTCCCACATCCTTCATAATGAAAACCCTAACTAGATAATTAAATCATTATAAATGTAAATAATTAACAATTTCCCAATGAATTTGAGAGTTATATTATACCCACTGGTCATTATAAATACATCTGAAGTACCAAAATTTTGAAAAGCAATATATGGAACATTGCATTTTGAAATAAATTGATTTAAATTTTATCTTTAATCCAAATATAACTGTATTTAAAATCATTCCACAAGAGAAAATAATTATAATAGTTGTATGGTATGTTGATGAAATATTAAAGAAGGTAAATTTTTAAAAAGTATATTATTTAGTTATAACATAATAATTTTTCAGAATAAAGTTAAAAACCCATAAACCGTTCATAACATTATTCATTAAATTAATACATGAAAATAAATTGTTTTCAAAGATAACTATTTTTATTGAGAAAAACACAAAAAAATAGGATTAATTTAAGGAGAAATTTTTTATATCTAAAAAAAGGATTAACATGTAAAATAACTACTTACCATATATTCTGTAGAAGATTGATTTATCCCTTGATACATAATTTTTTTCTAAAACATACTAATAAATAATTACATTCATAAACTATAGAATGTAGATTAAATCATAAAAGAAGGATGGTGTAATATAAGAATTAACCCCATCAATTTCTAGAACATGTCCCCATTATATTAGAACGTGTTAATGAATTATGTAATTAAGCCCTACTTAATAATTTATATGAATCATAATTTTTATAAATATGGAAATTAAATTATGGTTACAGATATATTTATCCTATTTAAATAATAAATTAGGCTAAAATGTAATGTACATTTACTCACATTAAATATAAGTTCCCACAATCATTGATACCTAGCATTGCACTGAACTACACCAATTAAAATCTTATGTTTACATACAAATATAACAATTTTCTATATTAATGGACACACATAGAAGATATTAGAATCCCACTATGAAATCTACCATTTAGAACCTCTCAGTTACCCAATATAATATTCCATAAATCTATTGGCATGTAGCTTTCATAAGTATGATTTAACAACTATTTGAGGGTTCACTGAAAGTGATACACAACCTAAATAATTTATTTATCCTTACCCATGTTCTGTTAGGATCTTTTCAAAGTTGATATATGGTTTTACCCAAATAATAAACTAAAAAACTATAAAAGTGTTGATTTCATGGAGGGAAAGTTCCCACAAGCTTACAGTAGATAATAAAAATGGTTCCAATATATGTGGATTTAATGAATATATTTTAATAAATGAAAGTGTCAATAATCATGTCATGTCATGAATCCTTCATCAAAAAACTAAATGAAAATACAAGTAATTAGATATACTAATGTAATATATATAATTTACATATAGATAATAGTCTTTGAAACTATTGTAAACCCATGGAGGAAGATATTAGATGTTGTTTAATACAATTCTTGTGTATCTTTTTTTAATTGCACGAACAGTTCTCACATTAAGCTAACCCCACATTAATTTTTTTGATGGAAATTTTGTATTTTATATATCAGGATGCCTCACGAAATCTAGATAAAATCATATTGGGAGAGATCCATCCATATAGGTTATATCCCTCCCCACATGTGCCTCTCACCACTGAACACCACCTCACACCCTCCAATTCCAATGAAAAATGCTTCTATATTTCCCTCTCCTATACCAAAGGTATAGATCATTAGATTTATAGTCTAGTGGCCACATTTCCTTGAGGGTCTCCACTCATCATGGTTTATATTGGTTTACACATAATATTATGATTTCTAATTGATTCATCAACACTTTTTAGGAGGTCCAACATGGTAGCGAGGTAGAGCATCAATTTGTAATGTCTTTTTAGATAGAATAAATCTATCTCATATTTCATTTATCACAACTTCAATAATTTCATTGTGAATATTATCATGTTATTTAAAATTGTAGTTGAATGTGTAGGATAAAATTTTATATGTGGAGTGTATATTTGAGATTCATTATTGTTGGGAGATAGTTTAAGATGGGAATATTATTTTTTGACTCAACATTCTATAGTGGAATGATGGACTAGATAAGATTCCATAGGAACATGATTTATAGATACATGATCAGTATTCTAATATGTTTTGAGAATTATTTTTCTATAATGTTTGGAGATATTATTTATTATGATTTTTTGTGGTTTTTTATTCTATGGTGATAGTTTTTTCATGTTTGAAAGCTATCTCATAGGGAGAATTTGGATTCAAGAATGTGGTTTTCAATTTTTTTGGTTTTGATTTTAAAGGATGATAATTGTTTCATAGGAATATCATTTAATGAAACATACCATTCCATCTTCTTACTCTACATGATTCAGCTATTGTACGCATCGATAGGATTTTTTTTGGAGGATAGGTTCTTTTAGAGATGATATTTCAGCTAGGTGATATATTTTATAGTGTTCGCATATAGGGAATCATATAAGGGATTGGATGTATTATATGGGTATATATTTTATTTTTGGGTCTTGAAATGAGGTTTTATGTTGTGGCATGATGTTTCTTGGAATTTTTTGATGATTTATAAAGATGGAATTCATTAAATAGTACATACCTAACAAAACATGAATTCTAGAGGCTGAATTAAAAGGTTTATCTGTTTAGTTAGTGGAGGTGCAATGGATCTTTCATGGCATGAGGACTGGGAGGTCGAGTTTAGTGATTCTATGCTGACTGTTGTTGGTATATGGTTCCTGGGCCATGGTTTGACCCTTCTTCGGATATATAAGATTTATATGATTGAATTATTTTAAGAGTTATAGATATCATGGAATACATAGAATTATTTTTTAGTGTATTTTGAGAGAGACCTGTCATGGAATGATGATAGAATTCCACACTACGATATAATGTTTTCTATTCCAAGTATATATTTAAAATATCCCTTGATTATAATTCATTTTCCATTATTTATCTCATACTTGGAAAAACATAAGTACATTTTTGGAGGACCTCTCTGGTAAATTTTTTAGGCTTAACCTATGGCTCTTAAAGATTGACCAGTGGTGATATAATGTGAGTTTAAATCCCTTCATTAATGGTTCTCTCCATGATCTTCCATCTTTGGAAGCATGTTCGATAAATTTTTTTATTTTGTTGAATGATTCATGTAGAATAATGTGATATGGATGTTTTTTTGGGTTTTATTTTCATGTTCAGGTTCTTTTTTCATCCCTTCTCTTCTACTTGTTTTGTAGAATCAGTTAATGATTTGATTGAGGTTGGGAATCTAAGAACTCTATTTATTTATGTGTAAAATGAAAAAAATTATTCTCTTTATTTCATTGGGTGGATGGTATAGATATAAATAGTAATTTTAATGGATGGATCTAAATAAAATTTATGGGGTGGTATGATTTTCATGGGTTTTGGGGATTATATATCTTTCTTATGATATTTTTGATTTCCTAGTGTAGTTGCTGAAATTATTTTACTATGGATATTTTTATTGTGTCATTAGTTTGATTTAAATTTTGAGATCACATTTTATAAAAGGTTAAATACTTATTTATTCTAATGAATTAGTTTTATGAAATTTTGATTAATTTTTTATCACTCATGCAAGATTGTAAAATGAATGTTATGGCATGTCCGGATAAATGGATTGTGGAAGTTCTAGTAAATTGAATTTGTTATCGTATGAATTGTTTCTATTTCAATATTTATATTTCTAGGATTTAGTGTTTTGTTATGTGGATGACTGTTCCCAGTTTTAGGATAGTGGTATGTGTTATGAAATGGGGATAAAACATAATTGTTATGTTTTGAAAGAGGGAATGGGATTATTGATGGGGAATGGTGGTAGTGTTGGTTGTGTTGAAAAGGAAGTGATGGGTGGATGTGGAGACAGATATTGACATGGGATGTATGGATGTTGTGTGATGGTTTATATATATATATATATATGGGGATATTTTATAGTTTTTTCAGAATCAATGAAATTTCATTGGTAGTAATAAAAATGGAAAATGGGTGTGGGTTTAAATTGAATACATTATGGATCATATAATGGAATTTTTAGTGCTTCAAAGGAATGGGTAATTGATTGATTAAATTTGGGTGATATGTGATAATAATTTATCATTAAATATGGTATTTAAATACATAAAGAAACATATATTTAAATATTTACATTTTTAAATGATCAAATTATTTGTTTCAAAGAGAAATTGGAATTTGTTAGTATGCCTGTTTTTTGTAGAAAGTATAGATGGTTTGGTGGTATGTAGTTAGAAGTGAGGTATGTTTGTGGAAATGTTGGTGTGGTGTTGATTATGGGTTATAATAGCTATTTTTTGGTGTTAAATCAATATAATAATATTTTACATGTACTTATTATATATTTATTTTCTTATGAATACTTTAAACACCCCACCTAATACAAATAATCTTACCTACTCAAAAATGTTTTCAGTTTGAGGTGTTTTACCCAAATCTATGTTGGTGAGGGAATAAATATGTGACTAATTCTTCTTCACTAATCTCCCTTCTATGTGAGGTGGAGAGGTACAATTATGATTACACAGTGATGATACTTGACAGACCCTATGCATGGTAGGAAGAGGGAACATGATTGATATCCTTTGGGTTCATGATACCTTAATGATATAGATATGTGCTGAGGTTGTGAGGTGAAATAGAGATGTGGATTTGAGATGTAGGTCATTGTTTATTATTATAGTATGTTTGGTACCAGCTCCCACAAGATTACTAGAACCTAGAAGTATTGCGGTAGTTAGGGATTAAGTTTTACCCACATCAGATGTTTTGATATTGGTATGATGTGATACTATATAGATATAATTGATATAAGAGCATAAGACAATTGATTTTTGGTTATAATGGAGATAAAATAGTTGGGGAAGTGGTGTGGGGTGCCCTTATTTTTTATGGATGAAATTCTCTATTACACATTGATATTATAATTGGCGAGTGATCCTTTTGTGGTTCGGTGGTAATTGACTAAATATGTGTGTGTTGGTTTTTTGTTTATTCATTAAAGAATTAGTATGATTCTTATACATTTTCAAAATACTTATTATGGTGTATCCTGCTATTTATTAACATATTCTCACCCATATATATGTATAAACCTATATTACATGTTTTTAGGTGGTCACTAGTGACCAAAAGAGATAGTACTAGCTTGGATATTTGGGTTTCTATTAGTGTTTTTGTTTCAATGTTTACTTTTGGTAACATATTTTAGTTTCTTATAATTTTATAACATGAAATTAATTATTGTTTATTATTCCATATTGGATTTATTTTATATTATGTTGTTTATTAGTGGATTTATTATTATCTTCCTTGGATTTATAAGGGTAATGCCTCCCATTTGTATGATTATACTCTCTGTTCTAGGAACCAACACAAGATGTATTGGCGGTATGCCTCAAGGATCACTCTCATTCTATTTATAGAACCTTGAGGGGTTCATAGTGGAAGATGTTTGTGAAATAATAGTAACAATAGATTCAATAAGTATATGTTATAATAATTCAGAGTATCAAATGAATAAACTGGTTATGCATAAGTGGTACTCTGTGTTTCTGAATGGTAATTAAATGTAACTCAGACACTATGTAAGAATAAATCAATGTTTCTTAAGGGTATATATAACTAGTTGATTTGTAAGAATAACCTAATTCCAATATTATTTTTTGTAAGATTAATCTAATTCCATATAAGACAAACATAAAGCTTCCAGAGGCTATGTATGATTAGTCTTTGGTTATGTATGATTAATATTACGTTTCAAGGAGAGTCATTATGTCATACTAGATGATGATTTAGTATTATTTGGTGAATAAATTTAAAAAAAATACTGGTTAATAAGTGATTAAATTTTTGATCATTTCTGTGTTTTAGTGGTGATTGAGAAATTAAATGATACTTTACACCAACATATTATAATTTTCATGTGATTATACACACATGGGAAAGAAATTATGGATGTTTTGGATGATTTCAATGAGTAATTTGAATGAATAATTAAATGGTTAAATGAAGAGGAATATTTTTTTGGTAATTAATGAGGATACATGAACTATTTTCATGTATATTTAATTACGTATAACCACTTTGATAATATTACAAATATTATTTTACTAGTAAAATTGAATGTCAATTAAAAGATAAAGGTTTAATGTAAATATTCATGTGGATATTTTCTTGATAATTTGGGAGATTCATAATATAATTTTTTACTCCATTTTTAAATATTTAAGCCCCAATTTTTATAGAGTATAATTTTGACTGACTTAAAAATAAAAAAAATATAATTGAAAAATTCATGTAGTTTATAGTTTGTAATATTAAGTAATATACTCAGGATTCTAGATAGTTTATCACGATAAGTGAGTCAAAAATATATTTATTTTTAGAGATATCAAACCAGGAACATTATAATATTATAAAATGCTAGAGACTATTGATGATAGAGTATATTGTGATAATTATAAGAAGAATAAGTGAATAATATGTGAAAGAACACTTCTTTTTAAAATCATATGTTCTGAATTTATTTAATAATATGAAGTGAGATATTCATGAAGAGATTTTTTGTAACTGAAAAGATGTAGTATTTTGATGATTTTTGAGAAATTGGGGAATAATATTATACATTAGTTAGTCTATAAGAGACTTAATCTTTCCTTATATATTTCTCTTAATAATTTTTTATGATATTTGTTGTCACATGTTAATACATATGAATCTACATGTTAGTATTTGTAAAATCCATTTGGTGTTGTGACACCCCCAATTCACTTGTATGTATTTTTTTATTATGTAATTTATTTATTTTATCTTTTTTAGTTTTTGGTGTTTTATTTTTTAGATAATAAAAAATGGGAAGGTAGGATGAGGTTCATGGTTATTTCAAACCATGCACCCATTCCCTATTAAAAGGGAGGAAACTTCAAGCGGAATATGTACAGTTAGTGAACAATATCCCAAACCATGTGGATATGAATTCTATATATGGTAAAGATACACTATTAGTTAATAGTTAAAATTAACAATGGATATTACTCTCTTAGAGTGGGTTTTACCCAATGATAACTTTATATTTTTGAAAACTACACAACCAAATCCAGTAACTTTCATTGAAATATAATTTTGATATTGATAATTTTTCATTTATCAATTTAACATCCCCTTTTATCTTATCCTTTCCCATTTAAACATACTCAAATCTCATTATAACTATAGATATCCTTCTATAAATTAACATGTTGAATCTCCTTGAGTTATAAAAATATTTTTCAGGGAAACTCTTAATTTATCTTGATTTTCTTATCCCTTTTTCTTCTAATATCTTCTAATTATTTATTTACATTATCTTTTGTCCCTATTTTTCTATTTTGGACAAGCCTATGTTTGAGGATTCTTCTAATATTCAATCTCTTGTATATTAGGGTTTGTGAGGATCCATTTCACTCCAATAATTTTATATATGAAGAAGGTGTTATGTTTTCAATGAATTTTTAGTTGTCTCTACATAATCACCTTTTCATTCATACAACATAGGTTATTTGCCTTTGTAATGGATTTTCATACTGTATTATGATAGAAATAAATTTTTAGGGGCTGATTTATACTTCATACATGTTTTTACTGATCTTGTGTTGGAAAAATTGAAGGTTCTTCCATGGTTTTCATATGATATTCATCCTAAAAACTATTTTTATACCAATAATGTGTTTGGGAATATGTTTCAAAGAGGATTTTGATTCTTAAATGGTTTTAAAAGGATGTTTTGAAAGGTAATTGTTATATAAATTAGGTTTCTATGATTTTTTAGACTTGGTTTCATGTAAAGTTAATATTGTTTATATGGTTATTTGAATTTAATATTTTAAATTCTGTTGAGAACAAGACCTAGTCAGTTTGATAAGATTCTAAATATATTTATGGTATTTAACTATGCCATGATATTTTTCTATTGATCCGTTTCACATGAGAAAAAAATAGTTACATGATTGGATAATTAGGATGAGTGATAATCTAGCTTAGAATACTAGATTTTCTAGTGAACATAGTGGATTTCATTCCCTGACTATCGAAATATCACTCACTGAGGCAAAGAGGTATGTCAATGTTGGGTTTCTGACAGTTTTACTATAGGCCTTTAATTATTATATGTTTTACAAAGGGAGTTCAAAGGTTACCCCATAATAGTATTTACATTACCCAAATTTTATATACAATGTTGTTTTTTGGTGAGGCATGTTTTCATTTAATGTTTCCATTTTATATTTATTTACATTACTTTGGTTTTTTATGATAGTTAAACTTCATTTATAATGGTTACATTTTAAATTTTCTATGTTATAAAAACATTTAATATTTGGTTTGTGTTTAAAAAAAGTATTATAAATTGATTTCCAAATTCCTATTCACAATACAAAATACAATTTTCCTAAAAAACATATTATCAAACTATTACAAAAAGTTTTTTTGCAGAAATTATTATGTAGATTCATGCGGGTACCCTATTTTGATTTTTCCTCGCATCCTATAGAAATCCATTTTTTATATAAAATTTTTATTATATTATGTCGTTAAAGGGAAAGGATTCATATTTTTTCTGGCATAACATGATGCCTTCATTGAAATTGTTGGTTCAGTGATTGCTGGAAACCATGGATCACAATGTGTTAGAACATTTGGAGTTTTTTGGGAACCGATTGTGTTTTCCCCAATTATTTATTCTTATGTATAAGAAAATATGTCCTAAAATTTAATTAATATTAATGTGTATATTATTCTTGGGAGTAACATTAATTTTAGTTTTTAAAGTGATGTTTTGATGTTTAGCTATTTTCATTGATTTTTTCCTATTTAGTTTAACCCCTATTTTTTGAAACTATTTATTCATAAACATGGTTATAAAACTTTTGGGTATATATTTTTGAATTCCAGAATGGGGTTTGTTATGTGTTTTTTATAAATTCAACAATGAAAACATTCCCAAATGTTTCATTTGATACCGTCGACACTTATCAACCACAAGTTTTGATCAGGAAAATGCTTTGAGATTTATAGTGGGATAACGTGGGTGACATGGAATGTTTCCCTGGGATGTTTCAATAAAAATTTATATCATATTACTCTTTATTTTTAGTTTTGATTGGTATATATGAGATAATACTATTGTAACTTCATAATTGTAATTGAGGGAGTGTCTAAATAACAATTCCTCATACTAAGTATTCTGTTACCATGTGTTTTCACATTGGGTCTGTAGCCATCTTCTAATTAAACCACATAAATATAATCCATTATAACATTATGTTTGGAAGAAAAATATCTATAATGAACCACATAAATTATTACTAGAATATGGAATATAGGGGAACCCTATTCACTATACCATAATGTACAACAATGAGAATAAGAATGATAGAACTATAAAATCAATGACCAAAATAAAACATAAAAGGAAATTTAAAAAATAATGGATTACATGGTTTGTGATTTTTCCATAATACATTATGGGATAAAAATATACACATATTACAATAATCAAGAGAATTATTACAATGATCTGGTCATCATAATGACTCTCATCATGTCAAAGAAAATTAGCCCATACTAATTTTAGCTTATATTCCATCTAATGCTTCCAGATTACATTTCTATTCTATATATGTATAATAAATTACTCATCCTATATGATTCATTATGTAACCCTTATTTTAGTAAAATAACTCCACTAAATTAGTATGAATAGTGGTTTGACTATACACCCAACCAGAAAACTCACATGATTGCCCTCATACTTCATCTTTTGTAATTGAACTTCCGTAGGGATATCTCTTAGAAAACAACCATGTATCTTCTAGTTAATCAACAATAAAATCTTTCCAATCCATCTCTATCTAGTATTTGAATATATGGCCATCCAACATTTCCCTTTTTAGTGGTATTTTTTTACTACATTAGGAAAAAATAATCTAACACCTCAATATGGTAGGAATTATGTCATAAATTGGATTATTTTCAGTATTTTTATGTAATGTGATTTCATTTTTGGTTATTATGTGTTTCAAGGGAATCACATGAGTAATGTTTGAAAATTTAATGTTTTAGGGTGGAAATAGGAAGAAGTAAAAATTTCAAAAAATAGGCACATGGTTTGGAGAACTATGTAGTAACCATGAAATCATATATAAAAACCTTCTTAGTGCACTTTCATGGTTGGTGCATGTTCAACAGAATTTTGACACCAAATCATGAATAATGATAAGTGATAAAATATTTTATGTTTTCACCCTTTTGGTAATTCTAAATTGTTATTGTTATTACTGTTACATATCCATGATCTATTTAGTGGTTTTTTATAAATTCTACTTAATGTTGGTATATGTGTTGATTGAAGTATTCATTTTGTATAATATAGAAAATTCCACTTAGGAAATTTTCAGTTAATATTAGAGAGGAATATTTGGTGAATGTTTCACAAGAAAACCCTCTTTTAAACCAGAATCTAATCTATTATGACATTAAAACTATTAAATATCTAGGTAAATAAGGAAATAATAATCTTAATCATGATATAGAACATGCTCAAAAGTTTACTATATACCTCCCACCTTTATTCTATGGTGACATAGGGTTTCAAAAACTCACATAATGGATAGGGAAAATTATTCGCATCTTTAGTTTTTTTTCAAACCCCTGAGATATCCTAAGTCACTTTTTCCATTTACACATTGGAGGAACTGAGATATAAATATTGGGAATCCATAGAGTAGTCCATTCTATATAAGAACGTCAAATGGACACATTACATTGGCCCTAAGAAAGATAAATACCCATTTAGTGTGGATGAATAAGGGTATGCAAATTTATTCAAAAAAACATTCCAATGATATTATTCCACTATTATTATGAACACATATCTCTTTTACAATAGATTAGAAGTGATAATGAATGTAAATATATACAAAAAAAATTTACTTGGTTCAACTGTAATTGGATAATCCGAGGAACATATTCCAATGATGATTCAACGTACCAAAATCACCAAGCACACTGCTTATTTTCAATGTTCATAGTATAAAAATTATCCCCCTTGTTCCCTAACAATCATATTTAGATAAATAAATGATCTCTCAATCAATAACACTCTTTCTTATAGTATTCAAATTATATTATCTATCCCCTGGTTCATTTCCAATATTGATTTTACAACTCACTATGATATTAACAAAAATATAAACATTGTTCCTTAAAATTATCTATCAATTTTGTTAATAAATTATGTTTATAGTATAATAATTGTTTCATGAAGATCCTATTTAATTAAAAAATTTATTCCAAATTGATATACAAATTATGAGAAATTTTCTTCAGGTTTGTGTAAAACCTCTAAAAAGTATTCTTATAGTTTTCACAAAAACCATTTTTGTGAACCTATTTTCCATGTAAAAAATGCTCAAAAAACTATAATTCCAAAAAAACAATTGTAAAAAAATATTGGTTGTATAAATTCTCTTATAAATGGAAAACATTTTTATACTACTTTTTGGAAATTAAATCTCTTAGATCTTCTCTAGGTCTCATCCCCCTCTTATAATAATTTTTTATTATCTCATTTATAGGAAAAACCAGTCCCAACAATAAGGTTATCTGCCCTTTGTGATACCAAAAAATGAATTACTCTATTTCATTAATATCACTACCTTCGTACATCATCAGTTCCTAGCACCATTTTCTTTGTGTGGGTGTGTTACTATCTTGCACAAAACCACATCATTTACACAAAATTAATACTCAATATTATTAAATAGAAACCAAAATCCTCCAAATAATTTGTTTCGTAAATACCTCATGTTTTTCTCCACTATAAATATATCAAATTTTTTTTCAATAAACACAACCCAAAATGTTCAAAGTGACAACATGTGTGATTTTTTTCAAACCATTTCAATTTGATGTTCAACCAACATTCTTTACTAGTGACCCTTGAGATAGAAAAATCAAAGGAGTTATTGAATTTGGAGTAATGGATTCATTAAATGATGAAATATTCCATTTGATTTAAATATTTTGTCTAATTTTATCCTAGAATCATCATGAATGATTACCTCATGCTTAATGATTTTAGATGGTTTTGAATCCATTGCTTCTAATTTTTATTATATATTGAGGTGGCCAATAAGACTATAATGGATGAGATGGATATGGTAGGATATATTTGTTTGAGTGGTTCATCTAATTATATAGGGGGAATACAGTGTTCCTCATCTAATTAAAAGAAAAAGTGAGAGGAATCCCATTGAGGTGATAGTTGGAGTTTACATTAACCCCATGAATTCATTCCCATGATTCCTTTGAGATTTAATTCGTCAGTGTGGTTGAAATTTAGGATGTTAAATAACATAAATATTATTTTCATGAATAATATAAAATTGTTTATCTATGTGGGTGATTAACTCATTTATGATACTTTTTCAAGTGACCTCCTTAGAGTAGTAAGTCTAAGTATTCTTATAAAAGAGAATCTAAGGTGTAATTATATACTTTTATGGGAGTAGGGTTACACACATAAAGTCTAGAAAAATATATTCATATTAAGGTATATTCTTATCATATAAAGAATCCTCAGAGTTCACCCAAATCTATGATCTAAAATGAACTTGTGATTACACCTGTTGAATCTGATTACTCTCTAGCGACTATTAGAGGTACAATGTATATTTATTCTTCTATGGTATCAAAATTATTTGACATAGGTGAATCAAATTTCTTAATATTACCTAAATTTATTGATGCATTGGGGATGTGATCTGAGTTACTTCCCAATGTAATGGATCTCTCTACTATTAAGGATTTTGTTACTGTTTGGTGTTTACTGTTTTTTGGTGTTGTTTTATATTCTTTTTGTTTTTTAATTTTTAAAATTTATGATGTTAAAACTACCTCAAATAGTAGTTAATTTTAATTTATCACAAAATCTTATAATTAATTCATTATTTTACTTTTATGATGATTTATACTTGTGGTATAAATAATTCTACAATAACTATTTGTCTCTTCATTTTTCTTGTTTTTATATCCCATAGTCACTTGAGAAACCACACACCATACAGTTACTTGATCTATCTTACATTCATATATCATAGATCCTTGAATTACAACATTTAATATATTTAATGAAGTTAGATTTATATTCACATGTTTAATCATATACTAATGTGGTCAATCATTTGTACTTTTGGACAATACTGTTCTCATGTAATAGTTATATACATTGTTTATGTGGTTGGTACCTCATGTTCATTTGAAATTCATGGTAAGTTTCTTACTTGTGTGTTAGATACTTCATAGTATGTTGAACCACCTTGATGACCAGATTGGTTGGTGAAATCTCATGGGAAATCTGGTAATTCAGCTTTTTTACTAAAATTTTGAAATTATCATTTTTCCCAAATTACTATGTATTCATATATTTTGATACTTTCACGTATATCATGTTTATTGAAGTTTTATTAATTGATTTAATGATTCTATAAATTCAATTATATTATATGGAAAATATGAGAAGTTTTTTTAAAATTTTAAATAGATTTAAATATTGATTTAAATTAGTCTATTATTCACGTATAAGATAACTACATGATGTTTTAATATTAAGAATTTATTTATAATGAGTAATTTATTTTTTTTAAATATTTAGAAATTAATTTTTAGTGATAACAGACATATGGAATCTTTTTCTATAGTAATGAATTTTGTTTTTAGTTTAGATTTCATCACATATAATCATATTACAGAATGTAATTCAAAATTCAAAATTTATTTTAAAATAATAAAATGATGAAATATCTATGAGACTTTATTTGATTTATTTCTATCTAGTTATTTTGAGCTACTTATCATTAAATTCAATTTGGTATGAAATTGTATTTAGTCTTTTGATATTTATGATTAATGTGGAACAATAATCTCCCTCCCTCTCTCCAATAATTTTGTTTTTTATTTTAAATTATCAAGTGTATTTATTGGTTATGTTATGTTCTTTATTATTTTTATTTAAAGGTATTGAGACTCATTAAATGGGTGTTAATAACACACCACTATAATAATCCTATTTTTATGTGAACCATAAGTCTGTAAAGTGTTGTATGATACTCTAAATCTCAACCTGATCTTGTAAGAACCAATTTTTATCTTTTGGATTATCTATCAAGGGGAACCAAAATTAATATGACTATTATAACTACCTTGATGAGACAAACTAAACATTCACTCAACTAAACAGAAGTTACTCCTCATATGTATTCATCATATTCTTTTTCTTGTTTTGTATGAGTCTATATGAATTATTTTTATCTATCTCACATATTTATAAAACATTGGTATATGAATTTAACAACAAAATGATTCGCTCTTTGGGTTGTGAATATTAGATTTTAATATCAGTATCATTCATTTTTGGACTCCAGATATCCAATATTTGTATTTTCATCGATTGTGACTATCCTTAAAAAATTTAGGTATCTTTGGCTATAATTTCACTAGAAAAAATATTTTTCAGTTGGGTTATGATTACCATTCAAATATATGTTAGAGAATAATGCATCTCTCAAAGAGAATATATGTATAAGAGTATACATGGGTACACATTTTATCAAACTGTTATAAAATTTTATTTGTTCATTCCTTACTTTTACATTGCATATTATTATATTTTTTACATGATAATTAACTTTGATAATATTTCATTAAATTTTTTTATTGGTCAATTCACCCCTCCCCCCTAAAAACCATCTTTTATAATATTATCGGACCTAAAACATTATATCAGATACTATTCCTCTTGGATATAGAGTCTTCTATTTATATTTTACTCTGATAACCTAATTATCCTAGACCTAAAAATATATGTAAAAATATATTTTAAGGATAGTATGAATGAATGTAAATAGTGTCCGCATTCCTAAAAAGCCACCAAATTTTAATGGAAAGGATTATATTGACTGTAAATTCTGAATAGATTCATATATCATGTTATTAAGTTTTGATCATGGCATTTTAATAATAAAAAAATATAAATTACCTAATTTTGACCCTAATTTACTCACAAGAAATGATGTTTCTTTGTTTGTTTTTATTTGAAAAATTATGAATAACTTATATTTAAATACTTAAATAAATATCTTTATTCATGTATGTACTTTTAAGAAAACTCATGAAATTTAGAACACACTAAAATTTACTCGCCTTAACAAAGACATGTTGATTTCTACTAATCTTAGAAAAATACAAGCTGCGTATCAAGAAATCATGATTCGCGAATATGAATGTGTTAACCAGATATTCCACAAATTCAGTAGTATTGTTAATGGAATGAGTTCCCTCAAAGAATCATTATAGAATATTTTACTTATTGATATAGTATTAATAAGTCAACCCAACAAATGGTATTCAAATAAAGTATAAATCAATGAAATTATGAAATTTATTGAATATAAATTGGATGAACTAATTTGTTCATTAATGAAGTACACACTAGAGATAAATAATTTTGATGAATAAAAGAATTCTAAGACTAAATTTCGTGAATTTAAATGAATATATATGTTTCCACTAAATCATCAAATTCTAAATCATAGGAAATTGAGAAATAATTAAAAAACCTTACTAAATGTGTTTAGAATATGATGAAAATAACATTATGATTCAAGAAATAATTTCATATGGATAATCACAATGATGGTCAAAAGAATAAAGGTAAACCAAATTATAATAAGTCTATAATTAACCAGTTTTTAGTAAAAAATTAAGGGACACATAAATCCTAACATTATGAAACTGATGTAAGAATCAAAATATAAGAAAGATAAGAAAATTTAGAGAAAAAAACATGGATGGATGGATATTGTTACAAAATATAATCTAATTCACATGATGAAAGTATATGTGAAATAGAAAAAATCCTATTCTTTATAGAGATAGGTGTGAATGAGGTTATTAGTTATTCTAATTTATTTCATATTATACCTAATCCTACTAACAGAAAATGTAATAATTAATTTAATAAAATGAAAAATTAAAAAAATTTTGTTTTAGGAATTATTGATTTGAATATAAAATTAAAAGGATAAAATTATGAACTTATGATACAAAATAAGAAATTAAATCAAGAAAATTATGTTTTTTAAAATAATTCTTCATGTTAAAATGAAACAAATTTAATTTTTTTTGATATATCATAAAAATAGAATGAAAATATGAAAAAAATATTTTTAAAGGAAAATATATCTAATTTTCTTCTTGGAAAATATAATTAGAATAAAAATATTACAATGATGAAACCACATATAGAAATAATTTTTTTTGGCCAAAATAAAACAACATAAGTTATATAAGAATTTATTTGTAAATAGTATTAAAATAATGTTATATAAACTTACAGACATTAGATTTGGAATGGAAGGAAATTATTTGAAATAATGTTCGTTGAAAATTTCTCATCCTTTAAGGAATATTAAAACATCAATTTCTAATAATTTATCTTATATATTACACATTAATACCTGTTTAAATTGTATTTTGGTACTAAAGATTTCATATATTAAACCGATTGGACCAATGATAGAATAGCTACAAAAAAATGTAAACATAATTAAAATGTTTAGGAAACATACCTTATTTATTTAAATTATACATGTTAAGTCTATAATGGTTTATCCAGACGCATGACTAGATATGCATCAATGTTTTAATCTTATAATAAATTTTATGGTTGATCTATGAAATTTGGTGATAATATAAAAAAGAAAGGTTAAGGGATTATGTGAAGTAGGTATATTTAATATTATTTTAATTTCTAAATTAATGTAAAATGACGTTTTAATGTATAACATAATTAGTATTTAAAAATTATGAGATGATAAAACTAGTGATAAATCTAAAGTTAATTAATTATTGTTTTCATTAATGAATATGTTTTATTTTATACTAATAGGAGAGAGAATATATGCTCTAATTATTTTTGTTAATTAACTACCCAAAATATTATGTGCCTTAACAAAATAGTGACTAATGATATTTTATGGAAACGAAGACTTGGACGTGTGATATTTTGGATATTACATAAACTATCTAAGAAGAGACATGTTCAAAAACTACATGATTTTAAATTCAGTAAGAATGTTATTTATGATTCCTGTCCAAAAGGTAAAATTCATAGAATAAGTTTTCAAACAATTAATGTAGTTTGAATTCCGCTACCATTACATCTTATTAAAATAGATTTATTTGGAATTATTATTTTTTATAGATTTGGTGGTAATAAATATGTTTTCTGTCATTGATTATTTTAGTATATTTACGTGTATTTATTTTTTGTCACATAAAAGTGATAATTTCTCTAAATTTATTTATTTTTGTATAATGGTTAAAAATAAAAAAAATATTATTTAATTGTTTCTATTAAAAGTGATAACAGAGTTTCATTTGATAATATTTATTTTGAAAAGTATTTTGATGAATATGGTTATTTTCATATTTTTTTTATTCCTATACCACTATAATAAAAAGGTGTTATGGAATGAAGAAAGGGAAGAATTGTTTTTGAAATGAGATGAAATATATTAAAGATCAATCAGTCCAAGCCTAAAAATCTATTCAAGGATAGAGTCCAGGCAATAATGATTACCCCATGTTTTCCAAAAACAATCCAAACAATGAGCTTCTAGATTACCCCTTGCTTTATGAAAGATAAGATGCATTCTCTGATGAATTCGGCCAAGGACCAAATATTTATAAGAATAAGGAAAAAATTCTCAGAGTCCTCCTCCTTCTTTGATAAAGCATTAATCGCTTCCAAGTAGTCAAATTCTACTAAAAAATTGGTCTAATTTTTTGAGGAGGCGAGAATATTCCCACTAAAAATAGAAGATGCTTCTGCCACTATAGGTTTCTAGAAGGCATGAATAGCCCTACAATGAGATTCCATGACTTTTCCATCACTTTTATGGGTAATTAATCCAATAACAACCCTGGAATTAACAGAGATGGCCTCATATGTATCGATTTTGATAAAACCCTCAGGAGGGGGAGACCAATAATGAGGTTCCTACCAATTACTACCCCCAGTGGTCACTGCATCATAAGCCTTCAAACAATTCACCCATTCCACAACCCTCTCGACCCAAATTCCATCATGGGTGACCTTATTATAGAAATTTTATTTATTTATTTGATTCAAAACCAACCAATAAATTGTGAAAATTAGCCCCACCACTCTTGGTTCGAGTAAAGACACCCATTTAATGATGTTTTGGATCAACCCAATAGACAGATAAAAATACTTTTGAAAATTTGGATTCCATTCCTCCCACACCCCTTCCTCCTTATGATATGATATAATTGCATGTAAAAGAGATTACATCCCTTGGAGACATAATGTAAAATTATCTTCATCCACAAGATGACATCTCACCAATAGGACACAGGTTGGAAGGACACCAGAACATACTTGCCACAAAAAAATTTAACCTTTGGAGGGGATATGAGTGACCATAGACACTTACATTGATTATTGGTGAGGTATTTGGTCATGTAATTCACCAACATTTTGTATCCGGATTGAACTAAATACCTCCCCAAGGATTCTGCAGTCCATCAAATCTGATCCTTCCCCTATACCTAGTCTGAGAGGAATACTTAGAATGAGAGTACGATCAACAGCATTAAACTAGTTTGAAATTCTCCCATCATACCAGTCATCAATTGAGTTATTGATCAGGTATCTCCCCCTTACATCTTCGAATCCCAGAATAGTAGTCAAAGAAACCTTATGGTTGATGCCATATAGAAGCCACAGATCATTCCAACCACTCTCATTATTTTCATTAGAAATTATCAAGATGTTTCCTTGATCAATAAGAAATTTGGTACCCCAAATTATTTTCCACATAAAACCCAACCTTATCCCCAGTTAGGTGTGCACAAAATTAGAATTGGGGAAATATTTGGCCTACAACACCATTGAGAAAATGGTATTTGGGTCTGTGAGGAGTTGATATCCTTGTTTTTCCAAAAGTTCCTCATTAAATAAATTGATATAATATACCTAAATAGTTTCTAGATAAATCTTATAAAACAAATTATTACATTTTAAATAGTGTTTTAATTAGACATATTTTTAGAGAAATCTACTTATGAATTTCTCAAAGGTATAGAACCTAATGTTATTTATTTTTATATTTATTGTTCTAATGTTTTTATTTTAAAACCGAAGGATAATTTATAAAAATTATTCTAAAATTGATTAAGGAATTTCTATATGGTTTTATAATAAATCTAAATCATTTAGATTTTATAATAAATTAACTATGATTATGAGTACTATGTTCATGTTATGTTTGTTGGAGAAAATTTGAAAAAGATTCTATTTTATAAAACATTCAATAATAATTTATTGACATTAATTTCAGTGAAGGAATACGTAAATATAATAATGTAATTATTAAGAGGGTATTAGTAATTCTTATATTGTTTGTAAATCATGGAACACTAATAAATAACATCATGGTGATAATATTATATTTAATATAATTTTTTATTTTAGAACGAGAAATATATTTTAAATTTTTATGAAAATTATACTTCTGTTTCTGAATGTGTTCGAAGTGATGTTTTTTATACATTGAATGATTATAGCTGTATTTTTTAAATTCAATATGAACTTAGTAAATTTATATAAATAATTTATTTTTGTTAGTTTAACTCAATATAGAGTAAAATGTTATTAGAACTAATGGATTTTTAGGAATAAAATGGATGGATCTAGTCGAATTTTTTAAAAATATAGCAAAACTTGTATCACAAGGTGACTATTAAGAATAAGGTATATAGTTTTATTAATATTTTATGCCTATTTTGTGGATTTAATGTATTATAATTTGTTATATTTTTTTCTTTTCATTGAACCCGTTATTTCAAATGGATATTTAAAACTTGTTTTTAAATGGATTTTTTTTCAAAAGAAATTCATGTTTCTCAACCACATAGTTTTGAAAATGATGAATTTCATAGTAATTTTAAGTCATAAAAGCTTTATATGGTCCTATGATAGCACCTCATTATTGGTATTATTTAATTAAATTGTATTTATTGAAAATTTATTTTTTAAAAGGTTATTTATATTCAACAATGTTTATTAAATTGATTTAAAATAATAATTTAACTATTGAAATTTTGGTTGATGATATTTTATTGGTTATTAAAATGAATTTATTAGTAAATAATTTTATAACTTGAGGGAAATTTATTTTGATATGAGTTTTTTAGAAGAAATTAAATAATTTTTTTGGCATTTAAATTAATAAAATTAAATAATTGAATTTTTTTGAATCAAAGTAAATACCTAATTGGTTTATATAAGTGGTTTGATTTAGATTCTTGTAAAAAAATTAAAGACAATGTGGGAAATAATTATTTTAATATTTGGATAAATATGAAAAATATATACTCTCAAATATTTATAGTAATTATTATTACTTTGTTATAATTTACAACTTCTATACTTGATATAATGTTACATGTCAATTTACGTTAATTATTTCAATATGGTCATAAGTAATCTCACTTTAAAGTTATTAAATTAATTATTTGATATGATAGAGGAACTATAAAATGTGTATTGTTATATTTTACATTGGAATATATATATTTTCTTAGTTATTCTAATTCAAATTTTAGGGGATATAGGCTTGATAGAAAAAATTCTTCAGCTATGTGTCATTTTCATAGAAAAAGTGTTTTACCTTTTAGTTAACAGAATTTTTTTTGTTTATTTATAAATAGCCGAGTGTGAATATATTTCGGTACCATCATGTTACTAACAATAATTATAGATTAAAAAATCTTATTATAGTATCAATTTTGAAAATATTTATATTTATTGTGATAATTCTACTAGTATTTCAAATTCAAATATCCATTACAATATTCTAGATCAAAAAATTTTGAAATTGGATTTCATAGTATTAGATATAATTTTATGAAATAACATATTATTTTTCAATATATTCCAACTCAAAAACAACTTACTGATATTTTTTCTAAACCTTTGAAATTTTCCTTGTTTTGGAAAATAAAATTTGAGTTTGTTATAGTGGAGATTTATTTTTTATTTTAATTGTGATCTTTTATTTCACATTATATTAAGTTATTGAGGATATTTTTTATAATATTTATATTTGATCTATTTTAAATCTCCTTGAATTCCAAATTATTTACAATAAAGAAAAATTTAAGGAGAAAATTTCCTCTACCATGTTTTTTTATTTTCTAAAAATGGGTAGTTGTTTGGGGTTTTTTTAGTTCTTGGTGTTTGTTATGATTTTGGGTGTTTTTTTTGTTTATTATTTTTTGGGTATTATAAAAACCTGTTATAATATTAAAAATGCCTCAAATAGTTGTTAATTATAAGTTATAACATCATCATATACTTATTTTGTTATTTTATCATTGTTTTGGATTTTATATAATAATTTTGTAAAGAATTTTAAAATCACTTAATGTCACTTTATTTTTCATGTTTTTATGTATCCCGATCAATTGACTGACCACTTTCATTATACTCACTTGACTGGTCACACATTCATATCTCACAGTATCTTCACTTACAATATGATAATCTATTCATTAAGCTAATTGGATATTCACACAATTACTATTTTCTTTATGTTGTCAAAAATTTGTACTTATGGTTGATAATTTTCTCATGTGGTCGATCAATACTTTGTTCATGTGGTTGGTACTCCATAGTCAGTCAAACCACATAGTAAGTTGTTTACTCATGTGGTTGATACCTCATGTTAGGCTAAACCACAAATTCAGTCTACATTGTAAGTTTACTCTCTCTACCAATCCAATTCATTAATTTTTTTACTAAAATACATAAATTGTCATATTTCCCATATTACTCTATTTACCATGTATGTTTATATTTTCACTAACCACATAATTATTATAGTTTTTTATTTTTTCATTAGTTTCCGAAATACATTTATATTATATGGAAAAAACTAGAGGTGATATTTCAAAGATAAAATAGATTTAAATATTGAATAATTTTATTATTATTCATATATAAAAATAAAAAAATTAATTTTAATAATTATAATTTATTTATTAATATTAGTTTATTTTTTAAACTGGTTCTCAATAAATTTTTATACATAATATAACTATTCCAACTTGATTTATAGTATTTAATGTAGTATTTTTTGAGTTTATATTTATTTTCATATATTATTATTATGGAATGTTTTTCAAAATTCAAATTTTAATTTCAAGGAAGATAATTATTGTATATATATTAAAATTTTTGGACTATTATTGGGAAGATATTTTCGACTCTTGGAATATGAATTCAATGTTTTTCAATTAATCATTTATTTTTGAATATTGGTTATTTTTATGTAATAAAAATATCTCTCGCTATGATAATTTTGAATGGTTATTTTAATTTTATTCATCTAATGCATTGTTTGGTTTCATTGGGTTATTGTTTATTCTTATTTAAAAGGATAAGAACTCATTCATAGGGTTATAATAACACTCTATTCAGATGACCCTCTTTTGAATTTATCCTTCAATTAATGAAGTGTTTTATGATACATTGGGTTATTAAGTGATTCTATTCAAACCATTTTTCAATATCTCGATGATCCCTCATGGGAGATAAAATCTACTATGACTACAACTTCTTCCATGATGATATGAGTTTATCTTTTACTCAATGAAAAAGTTTTTGTGCTTTATATGTCATTATTATATTTCTTTATTGGTTCTATCTGAGTCTATAATAATTTTTTTATCTCTCTCACCAATTCTTAAAACTTTGGTTTACCCTTATACCAAAAAATTTCAATCTCTTATCAAGTTGTGACTTTTGGATTTAAAACTCTAGACTATTGTTTCTTAGTCCTAGTATATTTTGTTGGAATTATAATGGGTTTGGAATCTCCATGAAAAATTTAGGTGTCTTTGGTTATACATCCACTAGACAAAGTTGTTTATAATTTTTTTATGATTCCCAATAAAAATATAGCAGTGAAAAACTAATCACATAAAGAGTATAGAGAAGTAATATTAGACATGGATCAACTTTATATTAGACTAAAATAACATTTTATGCATCCATTATTTATTTTTTTGACATATTATCATATGTTGTGAATTATACATAACTATAAAATATTTCCTTAAATTGATAATTATTCTATTAACCCCTATAGAACTTCTACCACCACCTTATTAGTCTTAACATATACACCTATATGAAAGAAAAAGGAGTGTGGTTTAAAGTGTACCATCTATCCTATGATGGTAGTTTATACCATAATTGTATATTTTTTTTCAATTCCTGATTTTGATATCTTCAATCCTATCTTTGGTAGGTACTAGATTATTAGATATGAGGATCAAATTAATTTTTATCATAGAAAGGTCCTATTTCATTATCCTAATGGAAACAATCACATATTCCAACGTAAGTGGGATATGAGATTAGGTATAATGAGACCTATCATTCCTTATATAGGGGATGATATGATTTTATATATCTAGTATGGTCATAGGTTTTATATTAAATTTTTTAGATGGTAAATAATCCTATGGTGGTGGATAGATATTCTGAGGGTTTCTAGATGATATTTATGGGTTGTCACCAAAGTGGAAGGTGTCAATCTATATTATTCATCTCCATGGTTATAACCACATTTCCATTCCATATTATCATAATTGATCTCACTTATCTAATGGAATTTAAAGATAATTTATAAGTTCATGAGAGTAAGGTTTTTATTCATATTACTATGCCTATATAGGCATCACTAGTTCTCTTTGTAAAGAAAGAAGATGTTAGTCTCTGACTTTAAACTAATTAATGGAATATTATCAATTGGCGTTAAATAATAAATAGAAGTTTCCTCGGATTGAAAGCCACTTTAATTAACTCAAGGGATAAAGAGGGTTTATAAATATTGATCCAAGATCAGGGTGATACCAGTTAAGAGAGAAGAATGTGGAAATTCCAAGCATCACTTTCAAGAGAAGGTATAAACATTATGAGTAACTTTTTATTCTATTTGACCTTAGAAATATTGTTGAGCATTTACTATATTTGATGACTTAATTTTACATAGGTATAATAAAAAATATTTCACGAAGTCCTTGGATGATATATTTTATTATTCCATGATATATTCACAACATGAAAATTAAGTCAACATTTTTGTGGTTGATTTTATAGAAAATAACTCATATGAAAATATGTCTAAGTTACAATTCTGGATGAAACCAGTGAAATTTTTGAGAAATGTGGTATTGTAGACAGGTATTTGTGAGGATATTGAGAAGATAAAAATGGTGATACATTTTACAAGATCAGAAAATATTTAAGATAAATTAGAAATCTAGGTTTAGATAGATTATATAAGTTGTTTATTCAAGAATTATACAAGTTACCTTCTAACGTATTGAATTTGACATGAAATATAAAGAAATTATAATGTGATGGAAAATGTTGTGGATATTTTATTGAATAGATTGAATGGTTGAAATTGGATTCCATTATAAATATTTATGATCCTAATGAGGTCTTTTCATTGTATTTTGATGCCAGTTATGTAGGATTTGTGTTTGTTCTGATGCATAATGACCATGTTAAGGAACAAGTTTCCCATTGATTGTTCCCCTGTGAGAATAACTACCCCATATATGAACTATTGTTAGTATCTGTGATTTATGAATTGAAAATATTACATTGATATCTCTTTGGTGAGAAAATCATAGAGTATATTTCTCATAATATTTTTAAGTACATATTCCTTTTAAAAGATCTAATTATCACATAAATTTACTAGTTTGACTATATAATGACCTTTTATTTTTATTTTTTATTTTATTTTAGAAAAAGGGAATGTGGTAACAGATTCTTTGAGTAAGAATTTGATGATTTATTTAGTGAAAGAATTTAGGGATGAGTATAATTTTATGAGATTTCTTGGCGAGAAAAATATTGATATGGAAGAGTAGGATGATCAAGTATTATTTTTTTGCATTAAATACACAAATTTATTGGATGATAAAATATAATAATAGTGATTATCGATCCCTTATTATCAATTCATTAAAATAATTCTTAATTGTGAGGATATATTCAGTGATTGGTCTCAATCCCTCAATAAAACAATTTGTTGTTGGATGTGGATTGTGGTTATTTTGACCTTGAGGTTGGATAGGATAAAAGGTGGGAACCATTGAAGCCCAAAAGTTCACCCCAAATCTTCCAATATGTTTTTTATCCTTAAAAATTTGTAAAGGTGTCATGAGATGAAGCATTGAATTTCTAAATTTGTTTACTGGTGCCTTACCTATAACAGATAAAATTCAAGTATCCAGATCCTATATGATTATTTCAATTACTTCACATTCTTATGTGGTGGTAGGATTAAAACATTATATTTTTTTATTGTATGGCCTAGGAATATAAGTCTAAATAATACCATATGCGTTATTATTGAATGGTTGATGAAATTGTCTCACATTAATCTTATAAAGGAGTCAACTAAAGTGAAATAACATAGAAACCTGGATGTCTAAAAATAAATTAGACTTCATGGAATTCCATAGACTAATATTTCATGTTGATACCCACATTTTAGATTTTGACTTTATAAGGTATTTTAATAAGAGTTGAACTTTTAAATGAAACTAATCATGACATATTACAAATGGATAGATGGAACAAACAGGTTGTGTAACACCCCGAGATTTTATGAAAAATATTTATTTTAAATTCATTGATGTCTTGTGTTGTACACTACACCAAAAGGATCTTTCACTACACACATCCCTGATTTGGATTGCATTACACTCAATCACGACCTTCCATGATAGCATGTGTTGTACGCAATACCGAGTTTCTCTAAACAGTGATATATTATATAAATTAGCCGTTATGAATAGTAATACTCACTTTTTGAAATTTTATAAATTTTATCATTCGAAATGGACTTCATTTTCGGATTCAGAATATCGAAGTTAGCCTAGGGTGAATTTTTGGTATTTTTCTAAAAACTTTCAATTTTTGATGAATAGTGAAAACACTAGGTTACTATTTAAAAACCGACTTTTTATATAAATCATTATTTATTTCATTTAAATTTATTTTAGGTCAAAATTGATACATAATACCTATATATGTTCAATGTAATTCATTGGAGTCATTTTATAATAATTTTAGACATATAAAAATTTTATTGAACTTTCCACCGTCTTTAACCCACCTCTTAGGAGAGTTTGAAAATTTATATAAAACATACTTTTACCGCTTCTTTGAGTGTAATTTCAAAAATCCAAGAGACACAGTTAATATTAGGGAGTAAAATGTGGTTAAATAAGATAAAAATATTTTTTTGTGAATAGTAACTTTTTACTTTTTTTTACCACGTTTAAAAGTAAATAGGGTAATTAAGGGTAAAAATGATATTATTATTATCACCTAACATATGTCCTAATTCTATTGTATAAGTGTAATTAGACCAAAAACAACCTTAGGAATAAAATATTACCCTTTAGGTCCACATGGATTAGATTAGGACACTTATTATTATTTTATTTAAAGAAGAGTTAAAATAGTTAAAATCAGAGTTTAATAACTAAAACATTTTATATATATAGTTATAAATAAGATAAATTCGACTATAAATATTCATTAGAAAGATAAAAAGATTTCCTACATAATGGTATTTTAGTTACAATTTTTAGACATTAAATAAGTTAATTTATTTATGACACCTTGATGATGCAGTAATTACCTTATTAATGAAATATTAACATAAGTGATGTTATAAATACCTAAATAAATGAAATTGAGACTTTTTATGAATTAAAATAATTTTATAGATTAATATGACATTATAGTATTCATTTAATTAAATATTTTCTAACTAATCATGCTGTTATGATTTTCACAAAAATCAATTACCAAATAGTGTCAAAATAGACATAAAATAGTTTTTTTAAAAAAATTTATATTATTATTTGATATTTTATTCCTAAAAACATAAGGATAGGAAAAATGACTTATATAAGGTTATATATATTAATAATTAACATCTTTTGGTTATTTTGGGTTGATATAGTATGTTTATTAAACATATAGTGTAAGAAAACAAGAAGACACGGTAAAAGTAAAATTATTTAACTTAACGTTAAATCTAAATGATAAGGTTAAAATAGTAACCTAAACTTGTATAAATTCTATTGGTTGAGAGTATTTCGACCCATCCCAACTTTAGCTTCTAAAGTAATCAATTTTCAGCTATTATAAAGCGAATATGACTTTATTATAAAATAATATTTTACGTTTTTCCAAAGGTGCCCCTCTCCTCCCTTATAAAAAGGGCACCCCTTCCTTATTCTCTTCACACCCTTTGAGCCTTTAAGCTCATATAAACCCTGACCATTTCCCTTATAATATTCCCTAGAAACATTATAGAGGTTATTTTCTCCTCAAAAGACCAACCCTAGTTCCTTAAGAGGCGGTTAAGAAGAGGCGCGTCAAAGAAGAGGTAATATCCTTTACCGATTCTTTCCAATTTCTTTCTTCTTCTACTTATTCTTATTTATTTGTTTCATAATAAATTAATAACATCAGTTTCACTCATATAATGATATGTTATTATAAATAATAAACAGCCCTATTTCATATTCTATTCATCCTATGGAAAACCAAATCATCGCACGTGCGTACGTACGGAATACCGTCTCCACGTCGTTGTGTAATCTGTTTTCCACCACCAGCTTACATGGATAGGTATAATGGTGTAAATAAATAACTATATATGGTTATTGAAAAGTGATATTGATTCTGAAATATTATACATACACTTCAATACAATTCCAAAATCATGGGAATGATATCATCACTCGTGCGTACATACGGACTACCATCTCCACGAACGCGATGAGATTCATTTTACATGATTAACCATTAAATAATGATTATAAAGTATATATAATGAATAATAATGAAATATATGAAATATTTAAGCTACTGTATTTATGTGTATATATATATATATATATATATGTCATCTACTTACTTACATTCAAGTCAATAATGAAAAGAAATCAGCGTTTATGCGTACATACGACCTACCGTCTACCATGAACGGTGTATTTCATTTCATTTATCTATTATATATATATATATATATACTGAATATATATGATACATAAATCATTATTTAAATTCTTTAAGTAATTAAATCATGATATAAGTAGTAATAATATCAAGAACAACAAGTCCAAACACATATGATAAATAAAACATTTTACCCAAAACGCTGCTTTGACATGAAATTTACAAAAGAACAGGTAATATAAAGTCATAAGTGAACCATATATGATATCATAAAAATTAATATGATTATTTAATTAGTCAATGACATTATTTAAATCATTATACTGTAGGTTCGGATACGTACGAAGCATATCAGACCTAAGGTAAGGGAAAATCTCACAATCTCATTTTTATCCGAGATTGTTTATACTTCAGAATTTACTAGGGAATATTTATCATCCAAGTCCATGTTTCGTCAATATGTAATAATATTTTTATCCTCCTACAATTTTTTAAATCCAATTTTACCCATTGGTTAGTTTTTAGTAAAATATATGAAAGGAATCTTTTGTCGTTTTTAGTACAAGGCACTTTTTGACTTTTCCGGCCAAAGTATGAGAAGAATGTTTTTTAAATTATATGGCTTGAATGGATTTTTATGATTTCATAGAACATTGTTTTCATGAAGCTTCATTTATAATTTTCCAAGTTTAATTTTAATCAACTTCTTTTAGTTTAAAATTTTATGACATGTTAAGAAAGAAAAAATGTTTTTGAAGTAGAAAGGATATTTTCCACAAGAATGGAGTTCAAGCATTTTATCAAAATTATTTTCCATCTAAGATAATATATGGTTTTGTTTCTATCCCTATTTTTACATTTATATTATTATGTTATGATAGAATTATTTTTATGATGTCCATTTATCTTATATAGACTATGTTATGATGACATGATGTTTAAGAATCCCATTTTTATTACATGGGTTATGCTATGATTTATGATTTTGTGTTACACATATGAATGGTTTCATTATGAGATGGGTGGGACCTATATCTTCCTCCAATTCATTGGGTAAAGATTTATATCTCATGAGATAGACATGGCTGGAAAGGTATGTTTATCGGGTTTAGTGTTACAGGACATAAATGAGGAGTGAACTCGATTCAGAAAGGGACTTTGTCCACTAACATGGTCTGGGCAGCAATGCCTTGGCTACTATGGAAATCATATCATGAGATTAATGGATTTCCACAATTACATGTTTCATTCACATGATATTTTATCATTATTTATGTTCCTTTATGATATATGCCTTACGTACTTCAAATATTTATGTCTTTGCTCAAGAGTTTGATGTTTAGATTTTATGTTCATGTTTTTGCATTCAAATGTTTATAGAATGTTTTATGTTCTCTATGTTTACCCTTACTGAGAATTTTAGCTCACCCTTTTTATGTTTTCTTTTCCAAAGGATATAAAGAAAGGTTTTAGGTAAGAAAACAAAAGGGGAAGATCTTTATGGGAGATGTTGAAGATCTTTCACCATGATTAGAAGATTTTTTTTCCAAGTTTCCAAAGACACTAAACTATTACGGTCCTTTGGTGTTTTTTAGTTAGGTTTTAAGTATTCCGCAAAAGTAATTTAATGTCCATGTACGTCAAGATTTGGGTCTCTACAGTTGGTATCAGAGGTTCGGTTTAGTCAACCTTTGGAAACTAGGATGCGATAACTTTAGTGAGATCCCTAGAGATATTTCTAAGGTATGTCTAAGGATGTTCCTAAGGTTAATTATAAGTATTGTTTATAGTCCTAGAATTAGGGTAATGATATTAGAATTAAACCTAAGATGTTCGATATTAAAGTTAATCCTCCTTGATTATGATTTTGGCCTCTCACACTATTCTTTTTGGGTTTTAGAAAATGGCTGGAAACATGAAGATTCACGATAATGGAGGATATGATGGACAATGGAATGATATTCTTCATGAGCAACCAAATGAAATTTGACATGGAATTCCACATATTGTTATTATGTATAATCAGGAATCTCATAATATGATCAATAATCTCAACTTTGGTAAGGTTACCAACTTAGCTAATAAGAGAAAGATGGAGTTTCATGATGATCATAGAGGAAAGAAAGTTCAATTTCCCTCATGTAAATCATGTGGGAAGAGGAATCAGAGAGAATGTTTCAAAGGAACTGGAAGATGCGTTGGGTGTGGAAAGGAAGGAAACGAAGCTAGTAATTTTAAAGGAAAAGGTTCAGTTAACACCATGGACAAGGATAATGGTATTTCTAAGACATTAACAATGGTTAAGTGTTTTAAATGTGGAATGTACATGCATTATGAAAACCAATGCCCTAAGGTAAAGTCTCACGAAGAGAATCATCATGGTCGTATGGGAAATATTTATATTGATGATGATGATGAAGAGACTACAAATGATATGTGAGATGAAATAATTTTTGAAGCTCAGTCAATGGTTTAAGAAGGTAGTGGAATGATTTATGTTTTTTCAGATTTATGTTGCATAGTTAATGGTACTATGGAATAAAGACACATCTAAGGATTTTTACACTATTGTCTTTTCTAAAGAATTTGAAAGATTATGTTGAATAGTACTGGTAACCATGAAAGGTTATTAAGATATTTTTGGAAAGCACCTAATATTCACATAAAGAAGGGATAATGAGATAAGGAAATGTTTTATAGTATTAATGAGCTCATACTAATATAAGAAAAAAGTGATATCATGGTTTGAGTGTATAAATTTTTTGGGATTGTGGTATATGGAAAGTGTTACCTTGTGACAACATTCATTTTTTCACTATGGTTCAAGAGAATACATGATTATAGTATTCACATATTTGGAATGTGACCAAAAAAATATATCGTATGATATATGGGGGATAAGTGATGGTATTCAAATGCTCGGTAGATGACATTTCTAGTAATTGTTTTCTTTATACTATGAGTATGAATAGAAGTATTTTAGATAAGCTTAAAGATTGGAATGGATTATATTAGACATAAGTTAGTATTGTTTAAGGAATGAACTTTTTTCGATATTATTGATGAGATGTTATAGTAATGTAGTTTTAGAAAAAGGAAAACCTGTAGGATGGGCGACAACCCATCGCGTCAGACAAGGCTGTGGGAATCGAACCCACAACTGAAGTGAAACATGCCATTATTCCCTACCACTGGCCTACAGGAAGTCCCTGGTTATTAGAAACTAGTTTTATTTTATAATACAGGATGATAGATGAGGAATAATTCCATTTTTGGAACCATATCTGATTAATCTCACCATAGATGGACTTATGTATATAACTTTTGAAAAATTATGTTTGAGACATATGGAATGACCTATCATTATATCACATGATCTGCTAAAACATTGAGAAAGACAAATTCAACTTCATTTATTTAAGAGATGAAGTGGAAATTGTTCAAGGCATGAACAATGTGAGATTATACCGAAATAAAGTAAGTATTTATTCTAATTCAAATTCTTCAACTTTAGGGAAATGATCTTGAAAACCAAAAATGTTGTCCTAGTTCCCTTATATCTGATGAATCAAGTGACACCTTAGATCATCCAAATTTATGTCTTTGTGATTGTTGTCTTTTTCATAGCCATGTTCTCTACCACTCTCCATCAGAACATGATGGTTAAATTTCTCTTCCATATCCATATTTTCACATATGATCTCCTATGTGAAAACCCAGTGATTAGTTAATTTGGGTAACCGTTATGTTTCATAATTTAGTTTTTAAAGGTAAGTTTTGGTATTCCTTTTTACGATGTGGGTTTCTATTAAAGAAACTTTTGATTATTAAACCATTTATAACCCCGAGGAATTTCGTGGGAGAAATTCATTTTAAGGGTGGTAGAATGTAACACCCTGAGATTTTTGGAAAAATAATCTTTTTAAATTCATTGATATCTTGTGTTGTACGCTACACCAAAAGGATATTGCACTATACACATCCCTGATTTGGATTCCATTACATGCAATCGCGACCTTCCATGATAGCGTGTGTCGTACGCAATACCGAGTTTCGCTAAACAATAATATGTTATATAAACTAGCCGTTATGAATAGTAATACCCACTTTTTTAAATTTTACAAATTTTATCTTTCGAAATGTACTTCATTTTTTGATTCGGAATATCAAAGTTATCCTAGGGTGAATTTTTGGTATTTTTCTGAAAACTTTCAATTTTTGATGAATAGTGAAAACACTGGGTTACTATTTAAGAAACGGCTTTTTATATAAATAATTATTTATTTTATTTAAATTTATTTGAGGTTAAAATTGATACATAATACATATATATTTTCAATTTAATTCATTGGAGTCATTTTATAATAATTTTAGACATATAAAAATTTTATTGAACTTTCCAACGTCTTTTACCCACCTCCTAGGAGAGTTTGAGAATTTATATAAAACCTAATTTTACTACTAGTGTGAGTGGAATTATGAAAATACAAGAGCCATGGTTAATATTAAGGAGTAAAATTTGGTTTAATAAGTTAAATATAATTTTTTGTGAATAGTAACTTTTTACTTTTTTACCACAGTTAAAAGTAAATAGGGTAATTAAGGGTAAAAATGATATTATTATTACCCTAACACATGTCTTAATTCTATTGGATAAGTTTAATTCGACCAAAAAAAACTTAGGAATAAAATATTACCCTTTAGGTCCACATGGAATAGATTAGGACACTTATTATTATTTTATTAAAAGAAGAGATAAAATAGTTAAAATCAATGTTTAAAAACTAAAATATTTTTAATATAGGGTTATATATAAGATAAATTCGACTATAAATATTCATTAGAAATATAAATAGATTTCCTACATAATGTTATTTTATTTACAATTTTTAGACATTAGAGAAGTTATTTTTTTTATGCCACATTGATGATGCTGTAATTACCTTATTAATGAAATATTAACATAAGTGATGTTATAAATACCTAAATAATTGTGCTTTGAGACTTTTTATGAATTAAACTAATTTTTTAGGTTAATATGACATGATAATATTAATTTAATTAACTTTTTTGGAACTAATCATGCTGTTATGATTCTCAAAAAAATCAATTACCAAATACTGTCAAAATTGACATAAAATAGTTTTTAAAACAAATATTATATTATTAATTGTTATTTAATTCCTAAAAATCTAAGGTTCAACCAAATGACTTATATAAGGTTATATATATTAATAATGAACAACTTTTGGTTATTTCGGCATGTTATGGTAAGTTTATTAACCATATAGTGTAAGAAAACAAGAAGACACGGTAAAAGTAAAATTATTTAACTTAAAGATAAATCTAAATGATAAGGTTAAAATAGTGAAAAAAACATGTATAAATTCTATTTGTTGAAAGGATTTCGACCAATCCCCACTTTATCTTCTAAATAAATCAATTTTGTGGTATTATAAACCTAATATGACTTTATTAGAAAATAATATTTTATGTTTTTCCAAAGGTGCCCCTCTCCTCCCTTATAAAAAGGGCACCCCTTCCCTCTTCTATTCACACCCTTTGTGCCTTTAAGTTAGTCCAAACCATCCCCATTTCCCTTCACATCTTCCCTACAAAAATTATAGAGGTTCTAGTCTCCTCAAAAGACCAACCCTAGTGCCTTAAGAGGAGGTTAAGAAGAGGCGCGTCAAAGAAGAGGTAATATCCTTTACCTATTCATTCCAATTTATTTCTTCTTCTACTACTTCTTCATTATTTGTATGATCATAAATTAAAAACATCAGTATCAATCATATACTTATATTTTATTATAAATATTAAACAACCCTATTTTATCTTCTATCTATCCTACAAAAAATGAAATCACCGCGCGTGCGTACGTACGGAATACCGTCTCCACACCTTGGTGTAATATATTTTCCATCACCACCTTACATGGATAGGTATAATGGTCTAAATAAATAACTATATATGGTAATTTTAAAGTGATATTGATTCTGAAATATTATACATACACTTTAATACACTTCCATTATCATGGGAATGATATCATCGCTCGTGCGTACGTACGGACTACCGTCTCCACCAATGCGATGAGATTCATTTTCCATGATTAACCATTCAAGAATGATTATAAAGTATATATAATGAATAATAATGAAATATATGACATAATTAAGATAATGGATTTATGTATACATATATATATATATAGACATGTATATACGTCATCTACTTACTTGCATTCAAGTCAATAAGGAAAAGAAAACATTGTTCATGCGTACATACGGCCTACCATCTCCATGAACAGTGTATTTCATTTCTTTTATCTATCTTTTATATATATATATATATATACTGAATATATATGATATATAAATCATTATTTACATTCTGTAATAATTAAATCATTATATAAGTAGTAATAATACCAAGAACAACAAGTCCAAACCCATACGATAAATAAAACGTTTTACCCAAAATGCTAATTTAACATGAAATTTACAAAAGAACGGGTAATATAGAGTCATAAGTGAACCATATATGATATCATAACAAGGAATATGATTCTGTAATAAGTAAATGACATTATTTAAATCATTATACAGGAGGTTCGGATACGTATGAAGCATATTGGACCGAAGGTAAGGGAAAATCTCACAATCTCATTTTTATCCGAGATTGTTTATACTTCAGAATTTACTGGGGAATATTTATCATCCACATCGATGTTTCATCAATATGTAATATTATTTCTATCCTCCTACAATTTTTTAAATCCAATTTTACTCATTGGTGAGTTTTTCATAAAAGATATGAAAGGAATCTTTTGTGGTTTTTAGTATGAGGTACTTTTTGACTTTTCCGGCCAAAGTAAGAGAAGAATGTTTTTTAACTTATACAACTTGAATGGATTTTTATGATTTCATAGAAAATTATTTCCATGAAGCTTCCTTTATAAGTTTCCATGTTTATTTTTAATTAACTTCTTTTAGTTTAAAATTTTATGACATGTTAAGAAAGGATAAATGTTTTTGAAGTAGAGATGGTATTTTTCTCAAGAATGGAGTTCAAGAATTTTATCAAAATTATTTAACATCTAAGATAATATAGGGTTCTGTTTCTATCCCTATTTTTACATTAATTTTATAATGTTATTATGGAATTATTTTTATTATGTCCTTTTATCTTATATGGATTATGTTATGATGGCATGATGTTTAAGAATCCCATTTTTATTACAAGGGTTATGATATGATTTATGATTTTGTGGAACACATAAGAATGGTTTCATTATGAGATAGGGGGACCAATATCTCCCTCCAATGCACAGGTTAAAGATTTATATCTCATGAGATAGACATGGATAGAAAGGTAATTTAATCTGGTTCAGTGTTACTGGACTAAAACGAGGAGTGAACTCAATTCAGAAAGGGACTTTGTCCACTAAGATAGTTTTGGCAGCAATGCCTTGGCTACTATGGAAATCATATCATTTTATTAATGGTTTTCCACAATTACATGTTTCATTACCATGATATTTTCTCATGATTGATGTTCCTTTATTATATATGCCTTACGTACTTCCAATATTTATGTCTTTCCTCAAGATTTTGATGTTTAGATTTTATGTTCAAGTTTTTGCATTAAAATGTTTATGGATTGTTTTATGTTCTTTATTTTTATGCTTAATAAGAATTTGAGCTCACCATTTTTATGTTTTGTTTTCCCCAAGATATAAATAATGGTTTTATGTAAGAAAACAAAAGGGGAAGATCTTTATGGGAGATGTTGAAGATCTTTTACCATGATTAAAAGATTTTGTTTCGAGTTTCCAAAGACACTAAACTATTACAGTCTTTCAGTGTTTGTTTTTTGTTATGTATTAAGTATTCTTAAAAAGTAATGTAATGTCCAAGTACGTCAAAATTTGGGTCTCTACAAGTTGTCTATTCTTATTGAGGAAGATAACCTCCATGTAATCATGGTCAAATTTGGGGTTAATGGGATATGTATCTATCATTAGATTAATTTTATTATAATGAAATTTATCAAGGATAATAAATATGTATCCCTTCAAAGTTCTTTATGGATAAAAATTCATGACCCCTCTTTTTAAGAAAGAATTGAGGGGGTATTTTTTCTGGAACTAATTATTTTTCAAGAGATGATGTTTAAGGTTTACCTAACTCAGAAAATATAGTAAATGGATCAATGTGTTCAAAAATATTATATTTATCAGTTTTATTTTCTATTAGAATTCATCATTGGGGATCAGGTTTTTCTCGTAATTTCATCTTTAATGGGATATCATCTATTTATTAAGTAAGGTTAATTTATAATAGGTATGTTATGCCTTTTGAGTTAATAAATCATCTTTAGGAAGGGTAATATTGATTTTCCTTGATTTCACAATTATTTTTTATCCATGATGTGTTTCACATATCTTAATAAAAGAGGTATTGTTGGAATCATGACACATGGTTGGGGGAAATTGGATTAAAAACCCAATACCATTATGCATAATCAACTTATTTGTATTATGGATCCCCAATTTAAAGTGTTTTTGGGTTAATTTATAAATTTTTTTCCTGAGTGGTGTATTTATAATAAAAATATCAAGGAGATATCAGATCATGAGGCTTTTATGAAAGATATATTCTTTTACTAATTCTTTAATGAAGATTTATAAATAATTATTTATCGTTGAAAGCTTTATTGTTTGAAGAATTATGACCCCTTAGATTACTAATAAATGTTTATTTTTATTACTTAATATATTTATTTTATCTTTAGTAGTTTTTGAATTTGGAGGATTAAAATTATGAAAAATTGGGAAGTATAACTGGGAGCATGATCATCAAAACATTAATGTTAACCATAAACCCAATACAGTGAAGTGGGGATGTTCTTTCTAGTGTAATATACAGGGTTAATTAGTGGTTCTCAAACCAGGTGTCCAAATATTGTATATAAGTTAAGGATTCATGGTTAGTTCATTGTTACTCCAAACCATATGGATTACTCTTCTAAATTGTGTGATTTATTTCGGTTACTATTCTATAGTTAGTGAATTATTTTATAAATAGTGTATCCAAACCATGTAACATTTGCAAAAAAATAATTTTGAAATTATTCTTTTACCATACTTTATTTATATTACCCTATTTATTCTGATAGAAAATTTAAACATCCTAAAAGATACTCCAAATCTTATAAATCCTCCTCTAATCTACCATAATTATCCTCTTTGAGTTCAAATGATTTTTCCAAGACAACTCATAATTTATATTGATTTTTTATTCTCTATTTTTATAATATTTTATTTAACTTCATTTACCTTATATCCATTACATATTTATATATAGAGGGGAATTATAAAACTAAGGATGGTTCTAAAATTCAATCCTTCAACACTTAAGGTTTTTCAAAACCCATTTCTATGAAATCATTTGATATTTTAAGAATATAAAAAAGGTTTCAATGAATGTATGGTTGGTTACTCAATGTAATCACAATTCCCTTGGAATAAAAAAGGTGTTTAATATTTATAATGGATATTTCTACCATATTATGATGGAAATAAATTATTTAGATATGATTCATATTTTATCTTATTGTTCCTCAATATTATGTTTTAAAAAGTAAATTATTTCCTTGGTTTTGATATGGAATTACTTCTAAAATTAGTTTTATTACTATATGCTCTTTTAAAAATTATTCAAATAGTCTTTGAAAGAAAAATATGTTTTGGAGAATTTTTTCAATGAGAATTTTTATATAATTTATTATTATTTTATATTTAATAATTTGTTTCACATAAAGGATTATTTTTTATCTAGATATTATAAGTTGATATTTTATATTTTTTATATCACGTTCCTTAATGAGCTTTATTTAGATCATTAAATTTTTACATATTGTAAGATATAATATATAATTTTTTATACATGATTTTAACATGGGAAACCTTGGGTATGTTCATAGATTATTCATAGAACTTCTATACTATCTTAACATAATACACTATCTAGTGATCTGGTGATGTTCATGCCATAACTTGGGGACTTTCACCTAACAAGGACAAAATGGTATGTTGAGGTTGGGTTTCTTTTAGGTTAACCATAAGTCGGATATGTTTAGATGTTTCATGATATTAGGGCCTATGATACCCCATATTTTTATTTATGTAACCCAAATATTAGATCCTTTTTTGTTTTTTTATTAATGAATGTTGTAATTTCATATTTATAATTCATATAACTTTTAATTACTTTAGTATTTTATGATGCTTATATTATATTTACCATTAATAAATTTTAAAATTTCCATATTATAATAATATTAAAAATCTGTGTTTTATTTATAAAACTTAATGAATAAGAATCTATATAAAAATTATTTTTCATAAAATAAAAAATTGATTTTTTTATAAAAAATGTATTTTTAGACAAGTTCATATAGGCTGAAATGTGAATGGTATTTTGTAGAATCATAGTGGTTCCCTAATGTGATTTTACCTCACACCCTTCCCGAATAATTTAGGTTTATATAGACATGGTATTATCTAATAAGGTAAAGGGAAATGATCTACATTCATAGGTGAAACACATTGATAACTTCGTTGAACTTAGTAGTATAGTGAGAAGTGGTGATCAAAGGTCATGAAAAGTTTGATTATATGAGGATTTTTGGGATCTAATCATGGTTTATTACATTTTAGATGATTATGTATCAACCATTTAGGCCTTCACATTATTTTAGTGTTCATTTATATAATATTATTGGGTATCACATTACAAAGAAAAATTAATAATGTTAGTTTTTTATAATTGGTAATTTTTATTACTTCATTCACTAATTGGTATTAACCTTATTCATTGAAACTATTTATGTATAGACATGGTTATAAAAAATGGGTCCATATCATGTATGATTTTTTAATGGGGAATGTTATGTGTTTTCTGTGATTTTTAGGGTGAAACCATTACCAAATTATGTTTTTTATATCTTTAGTTCTTATAACCATCTCAGGGATGTTGGGAACATATTTTTGGCCTTGTGGAAGGATAAATTGGTTAAAATGTAAGGTACCATAGGCTATTTCATTATGACTGTTATGTATATGATCTTATTGGTTATATATATAAGGGTTCATGTTGATCCACATTCCCTTGGTTGTTCTTGATAAAAAAATTTATTCATGTGTGTGTTGGATAACTACCACAAAAAACTATGTGTTATCTAACACATTGTGAATTAGCCACATAAACATTTATACATCCTATTTTTTGTTTTTTGTTATACTTCTTGTATGTGATATTACTATGAAATTAGAATTTGGGATCCATTCACTATAATCAGTGTAGAGAAAAAAAGGAAAATTGGTTTTAATTAGCTTAAATCCTTCAACACTAATTCACCTCTATCAATGTGGTTGAAATAATCACATGGTAACAATGACCCCCTCTTTGATAATTTTAGTTGTAAACTAATTATCGATATCTGATCTTTTGGGAATTATTACTAATGTATTTTATCTTATTGTGAAGATCATGAAAAACCATGCGAATTATAATGGTATTCTAATCATTTATGGAAAATAATTTAAATTACAGAATAATAATATACGATTCTATTTTTAATATCTTTTCATGGATATTTTGTAATTTGTGATATTTTTAATTATTTTTAAACAAATAATCGGTGTATATCACATTGAAAAATATCATAAGGAGTTGGATGAAAATACTAAATAGTTTAATGTTATAAGGAGGTAATTTCACAATAATAAATACCTAATGGTTATTCACAATAAATTTATAAAATCTAATTGTGAAAAACTAATAAAAATAATTAAATATGATTAAAATGTCAAATTAAAAAAACTATTACATTGATGAAACATGTATGATAACATGAATAAGTTACCCAAAGAGTTTGTTGATACAATTTTTTATCAGTTGATTGACATAACCAAATATATGAATGCACTTAGTGATTTCATTAAATATTTGTCAATTGTAAAATAGATTCATAAAAGTTTACCTATATACATAAATTTAAAATTTTATATTATTGAATATAGAGATTAGAAAACTATTCCCTTATATTCTATTTATTTAATAATCATTTCATATGAGATGATAAGGAATTAGGATAATTTTATAAAATATATGAAGCCAAAGTATATGAAAATAGAATAAATAAAAAACCTCGTAATGGATATTGTTTTTAAAATGAATAAATTTATTATGTATTTTACCTCTCCACTAATAATCTCAAAAAGAGTTAAAATAAGATTCAATGGAAAAATTATATTTTCATGTTTTTTATGTCTAAAAGTTTTGCATTTCACTACCGGGTATTAAATAGAATCCTAAGAGGAAAAGGTGGAAGTGTAATTTCCTAGGATATATTTGAAAAATAATGAGGATAGATGAAACCCTAAAATGATAATTCTAAAAATTTAAGCTTTATATCTAATGAAAATTCATCTTCTAGTGAGTTAAAAATTGGAATTATCATAAATTAAGAAGATGAGGATTTGGTTACTGTGATGGATCAACATAAATAATAGATGTTCAATTAGGAACCACATTATAAGAAAGTATTATTTCACTTTAATATCAATCTTGACATAATTTTGTACATGATTAATATTAATATAATTCATGAAAACAAGGACAATGGTATTGTTAAAGAATAAAAAACTATTTAAATGATAACAATGTGATGTTAATGGATTGAAAAAATAATTTAAAATATTCAAGATATGAAATTATGAAAATACATTGATGGTTATTGAGATGAAACAAAAAATTTAAGAACATGTTGGAATCATTTATAACTTAACAACCATGATGAAAATCAAATGAATGAAAATTTTTTATCTTTAAGATGAAGATACTAACATAAGAAATAAAATTGAATTATTATATGTGACTCTATTCTCTCAATACTTCTTCTAAAAAACCTAATAAAATTTGAAAGTATATCTAATGGGATAAAGAATGAAAAAGAAGAATAATCCTTAAGGATGTTAGAGTGTTTTCACAATCAATAAGATTTATATCTTTATTAAAAATCGGGTTTAGGTTATGATGAAAATAAAATAAATAAGGATCTAAAATCAATCAAGAAATATTTGTAACAAATTGAGATGATCAAATTGGGTAATCGAAAAGACCATGGAATTATAACAAATTAATATTAAAATAAATACAGTATAAATCAAAAGTATTATAACATCACAACCGATAATCCACTAGACAAGTTTCATGAGCTAGTTCACCACAAGGACTCATGTTCGCCTCCTCATACGGAAAAGGATGGAGACTATCTGTGAGAATTTAGGGTTAATTATTTGGGAGATTATACCCTCTATTAAAGTGTATAATAAAAAAATAACCATTTATGGTATACTAATGATAAAAATTAGAGTATGATGGAATAAATAAATACCAAAATATATAAATAAATTAGAAATCTTAAATAAATATAGCATGACTGAGAAACTAATGAAATATAGTAAGGTATAAATAGCCATAACATCTATATAACTTATTGCCCACTGGGCTAGTTATAATAGAATACCAAAATAAAATAAACAAATCCAAAGGTCTCCACTTCATCTATATGTTGAATCTCATCCAGTATCCTGATACCATCCAACCTATCATTCTAGATCATGAGAGACTCAACTTGGTCCTTTACCCAAACATGTGCCTATAATAAACATGTGAGATCAAAAAAGGTACACATTTATAATGGATGTCTGTGTAGCGTTTTAGTACAACTCAATAGGACACCATAAATAGTACATAAATAAATATCCAGATTGAGAACATGATTAAATATATACATAAAAATTAAATAAACATGAAATAGAATAAAATAGTTTTTTAACAGACATTCATTAATTAACATGGTGGTCCTCTAGTTCTAAAATGATCCCCAGTACATCCCAACTTGATTCAGTCCATGTCAGCCATCTATGTCATAGATCATAGGTTTATACATATTCAAAATAAAGAAAAGGGGTTCTAATTTACTATTGTGTTCTTGGAACCCAAATAAACCATTCTATAGTACCCATAATGTATTTTACTAATAGTAGTTCCCAAAGTATTTGTCCAAAATATAACTCATGTATTAAAACATGAATCCCTAGAGACTCATTTCTTCACATAACCCTTTTATTCCGAGAAATATGTCAAATACTATAAAGTAGGGATGTTGAGTTCCACGTACCATTATATAAACCAATTATGTAGAGTTATATGTCCCATACACTAAACCAATTATGTCTAACATCATGTCCAATATCCCAATCCATATAGCACGTTGTTAGTGCCTATAATGCAATTCCATCACCTAAACCATGGATGTAAAGTTCCATGTCTCATATTAATTCCCAAAATACCTCTTTTACAAAACATATCAATATAAAATCTAAACCATTCCATTATTTATTAAAATACCATGGGTTAAAATCTTTACCTTTCCAAGCATTCAAAAAAACAAATATAAAAACTTTTATACCTTCACCATTTATGAAGGTCTGAGTAGTCCTTTAATAGAAAACATGGCTTGGCTTGGAAAAACCATTTCATATATCAAAACACAATTCTAAACACTCCTTTTAATAGATTATGGATATTACACAACCATTTTAAAACCTTTTGAATCCACCCTTAAACACAAAACTTTCTCTTTATCATTCAAAATACGGAAAATAACATCATAAAATTTTCAAAATCCACATAAAGAATTTCTTAAAAAGTAAAATGCATAAAAAATCCCCATTTCAAGATTCATCACACCACATGGGTGACTGTAGTACTTTTCTCATAGTAACAAATGATACAACGGGATCTAAGGAAGAAATAATGAATGAATCAAAGTTCTCAAGCTACATTCTTAATCCAGTAAAGTAAACTCACTATAAAATAATTATATTACACATTATATATACAAATAAAAATAAATCATCAAGACTTTGGTAAAATATGTTAGACTATATAACTCATTAGTGAATCTAAACCAATGCTACTAAGTCCTGGCGGCTTTACCATGGACCATCCAAGCCTATTACAAACTCCTAAAATTCCAAACGAGCTATCCAAAACCACATAAACTCTAAAATAATGATAAAAAACCACAAATATTTAATCTTAGTATTTAATAAATAACTTAACCATTTAAATTATAATGGAATAAAAGTATCTAATCTCACTAAGAACTCATATCTTATAGAAACTTTGCACAACCACCATGTGTGGTCCATAACAGTCCCCCAACACCATTTCAACAAAAATACATAATATCTGACTCCATTATAAAAATTAATAAATTTAATTAACTTTAAAAAACATAAAAAAATTCACCATGAACAGATAAATTAGAAAAATGTCATACAATGGCGTGTGAAAGTCATGATTTTTTCTCCTCTACCCAATCCATACAAAATCCTTATTTGAAGTGATCAATTTCACCATTTCCCAATGAAATATCCATCAACAATCTAAACCAATGAAATCCTAGATTACATATGGGGATAAAATGAGGGGAATAATCAATTATAGGAGAATAAATCTCCAAAAAAACCGAATAAATAAGTCTATACAACCCAAAAATTGACGGTGGTTGAAGATGGGAAGAGGAGTTAGCCATAGTGGGTCATGTGCACAAGAGAGGGGTAAAGATGGTGAATATAGACATAAAATATATGGAATGTAAAATGTACATTTTCTATTTTTTAAAGGGTTAATGGATTTGATGCATTGTTTCTATAATATGGACTAATCATGTATCCAAAACTACTCAAAGTTATCCACCTTGTATATGTATGGAATATGGTTTTTAGGAACCCCACACATGGTTTAACAAACCATCCCCATTTAAAAACTAATCCACATGGGGAGGGAGTATGTTTATAACTAACCATGCACTAACCTCTCATCCTATTATATCTCCCTCTAAAAACTTATGAAACTTAACTGGAGAACCCTAAGGCTCACCTGAGCACTCAAGGTACCTCTTGGGACTCTATAAAAATATATAAACATCACTTTAAAAAATTCAAACAGTTAGAGTTGTCTTCACATGAACTTTAAATACCGAACCACCAAACATTTTAAAAATACAATATTTTCTAAAAAAAAGAAACTATATAGGAGGGGGGTTTTATAATATCCCCACTATAATACTTCTTCTCCATAAATTTTTTTGGTGGCCAACCATTTCCAACTCTAATTAAATTTTGATCTGATTCAAGGGATAATACCCTCATGCCATTCCAAAACATCCAAAACACATTCAATGTAGAAGCTCAAACTCAATGTGATAAAACTATAAAAACACTTTCCAAAATCCATTGTTAAAACTGAAATGCCAATATGGTTCTTATTCGATCCCATCTATCTAAAAACACTGATCTTTTCATCACCAGAACACCTAACAGAGCAATTGTGCTCCCTACCATATGTTTCATACCCCAACCAATAGCTTATAATTCTTAATAGTTCATCCATTAGAAATATCAACTGAAAAGTCAAACTCTAAGTCCCATAATGATCCTGGAATGATTCCCAACTTACCACAGTCAAAAATCTATGAGACATCCAATAAAATATTAGTACCCATTCTTTTCATCAAGAAACCTACTAAAAAGTAAAATACCCACTATCCATACATCAACTAATAACAAGACACCTTTTCCTCGAAATCCCTATTCAATTTCTAAATTGAACCCATCATATCCAAAATGACATGTCTAATGTGTTTTGAAACTTACCACATCCATCTCATATGCTAACCCAAGGAATACTATCCTTGGATGACTCCTCTTAAAAACATTGGACTCCCACTGTCACTACATCCCAAACCATTCATATCATGATGCATTCCCACTCAGAAGCTTCATGTGATCACAAAAAATAACCCATTTAAGTATTTACCTGAATTATGTTGATTTTACATGGTTGAAACACCAATGATCTATTTCCACCGTTGTTCCCCACTGTGAGCAAACAAACATCATAAAATCAATTAAGATATTATCACCCCAAACCATCCAAGCCTGAGTCTAACACTCGGGTCCCATCCCCAACCACACCCAATTCCATACCTGGTATTCAATGACCAATCCTTATGTTCTCATATCTATTTACCCACTACAATCATAACACCACAATGATAACCTGATGATCAATCTCAAAAATTTTCAATCCCTTTTAGAAGAGGGACGCATTAACCTGACTGACATATCACTCCCCAACCTAAGGTAATATTTTATGTCAAACTAATGACCCAGTTCCCTTTCTATATGACCCATTACTGATTTATTATAGGCAAGGATGACCCAAAGAGTCTAAGATCGCTCACCCCAGAGCGTCACTCTTAGGAATACAACTTCTATTCCTGGATCATAGAAACATCACCCACAATACCCATAAAGAAACCATAAACAATGAGTTACTCACTTTTAAACATCCAATTGTCTACTCTACACTCCCTTGTTCATCCCTTACCATTTCCTAAAGAGATGACCCTGACTGTTTCACCACCACCACCCTTGCATATTATCCCTCTCGAGCTACACCTACTCAACAAATAGGCCATCCTAAGTCATTCTCATTGAGGTTCATTACAAAAAGGTCATACCTTTACATGTGATCGTTCAATGTTCTCATTTACATTTATAAAACATCAAAATTATCACTTAAGAACCTCAATCCACTATTCCTATAAGCCTCTCATCACATCCACGATGTTTCTCAACCTTCTCATAGTTTCTTAATTAATTAATGTATCATAGAGAATGCTTAAATAGTTCAAAATACATAAGTCAAGTGACACAGTGTGTCACCACACATTCATGTCTCCAAGATCCTATTAAAAATTAGTAGTTACATTATATTGCATAACCCAAACAAAAAAACATATATCCAACTCTAATAAGTCACACCCAATGAACACTCAATTCACAATCTCTTTATGTTTCTCATTGACTTCATGAATACCAATATAACTACATACATTGAACCCTAGATGATTCCTAAAATAGAAAACTAATCCCTAATTGAAAACCACTTACATAACCACTCAATAACCATGCATCATTCATATCTCCCATCTGTTCATTTATTCTCCCACAGCATTCTTGAAGACGCATCTAATGTTGACAGGGCCAGGCACCCAAATCATCCTACCCATGAAAACTATCTATAATGACGAGAATTAGAATTCCAAGTGATTATCTCCTCATTAAAACTAGGAATTTCCACATTCTCCACACATAAACTATAGCATTATGATATTTTATGATATATTTCTTTCAAAATAAATTTAATCCACTCTATAGATTGTGATATACACAAACTTGAGTCTAAATGAATCATAATATAGTATTACATTATAACATTTCCATTAAATTAGATATATGAATTGTAATAATGAAATTTTATAAATATTTATATATTCTTTAGATAAATAAAATATATTTTTTAATTATTTTGATGATTCAATGATATAAATTTTCATTATAAAAATTATTTATTTGGTGAGAAAATAATATATTTATTATTTTCCACTCTTAAAAAATTAATTTCATAAAATAAATTAATTCTTGAAACAAAAATTTTAAAAATATCTTTGAGTCAATTTTTTAGAATTATCTAAGAAGATTAATTATTTGATTAATAATGAAAATAATGATTTTTATTCAAAAAATATTTATCATTTAATGAAATTATGAATTGAATTCTTTATTAATTTTTTAGATTTAAAATTATTTTAATAATGTTATTATAAACCCAATTTCCTTCATTGGAATCCATTTTATGTTGAATTTTGAAATAAAAAGTTTTCATACATAAGAAAACATTTTCTTTAGAAAACTGTTTTCTATCACATTTGCATGTTTAATTTTAAATTAAATTATAAAAATTATATGAATTGAATATTAAAAAATATATTCCATATTTGTAATCATAATAATTAATATTATACAATAATTTTGACTTAAGTTTTGGTAATAATGAATATTAAAAACAATAAAAATTTGTTACACCGATTACAGTTAAAACTGGTTTATTTGTGGGTAAACTAATTAGATAAGGTTTTAAATTAACACAAAACTTGATTAAATTTTATTTAGTATCCATATTTATACCCTATATCATATAATATTAAATTAATGTTCCATTTTGGATCTATTTTGTTTGAAGAATATGTTAATATATTTTATTCTTTTCAAAAATTTCATGTGTTTCATCTCCCCCTCTTATAAAAGGACACCCCCAATCCTCTCATATATACACATAAATAGATTTTTTTCAGAAAAATTACCCAAAATCTTCAATAAATACCTCCCCAATACCTACAGTTCCTTTTTTGATCATAAAACAATACTAGAATGAATTTAGGTATAAACCTAAAGTGGTTTTCTAGTGAAGAGGTAAAGTTTATAACCATGCATTTTCATTTTATATATTCTTATATATACTTAAAATATTCATAAATTATGATGAAATAATAAAAATATATATTTTATATAGTGAGTTTTTTCTGTTAATTTCGTAACTTATATCTGTATCATCTTCCATCAATTGGGAAATGGAACTATCAATTGAGTGTACAACGAACTACTGCCTCACGAACCAATGTAATTAATTTTCCATCACCGCCTCTCACAGAAGGATAAAATGATAGATTTATTGAATATATTTGATATTTATGACATAATTATACTTATGGAATTATAATATCACATATAATTTCATAACATACAATCTTTTTGAAAATGACAATGTCACTCACGCGTACGTGTAGACTACAACCTCAATGAAATGATGTGATTATTTTTTATTTAATTTTTACATGGATGCTAATAAGAATATATTTTATTAATATATATGATGTTTTTATCATTATTAAAATTTTGGATATGATGTCACCATGATCAAATTACAATGATAAAAAATACTAAACCAAAACATACATTAAAATGAAGTAGTTATTAACAAGAATAGTAATTTTAAAAAAGAATTATTGACTAACATGTGATAAAATACTAGATATATATCAAATATGGTATGATATATATGATTATTATAATAATATATAATTATAATAAATGAGTATTTTTAATAAATGAGGTTCATAAAAATTTTAAGTAAGTACAACCAAGGTAAGTGTTTATTTCACAATCCCATCAATATTTGGGATTTTCTATATTTAAGTCTCCACTAAGATTATAATTTTATGTTTTAATGTTGGAACAAATTAATTTTATTCATTGGTGGTTATTTATATAAATTACATTTTTTATATAATTTTACTATATTTTAAGTACGTGATATACTGAAATAATTTCCTTTAAGAAAACTAAAATTATATTTTCTACCCAGTCAGAAATAATTCTCATCTATATCAATATTTTCCATAAATATATTAAAGATTTTTTTTTAAAAAAAATCAATGTTTTTTTGAAATAAACTTTTTAAATGTTTTAATTGTTAAAAGAAGTATTCATGGAATCATCTTGTATCTTTCCAAATGATGTACCTTTTAACCTTTTTAAAAAATTGTGAAGGGAATGTTTTTCTAACTTATACAGAATGAACAGATTTTCATGCCATCATGGAAAATCATTTAATTGAAGTTTCCATCATAAATTTATAATTTTTATTCAAATTTAAGGATTTATTTATTATTTGGGAAATATTTTAGACATCAAATAATGGATTTTAATGTGAAAAGTGTATTTTCCAAGAAAAACCCACTGATATTTTTCAAGTATTTTCATCTATATCAATATATTTTGATGAAAAAAATATTCTGGATATACTCTAATGATACCACCCACCATATTTTCCTGGATTTATTATGGTTAGTTTTACTAGAGAATGTATTTATAATCGGTATACTAGTTCTTCTAATATGGATTTTTTTTTATTTTTAAGGCATATTGATTAAGCTATATTATTTATTCATATGATGAATGCATTTGACTTATTATGTAACAGATAGAGCTTAATTTTATATATCCCATTGATTAATTTGTGGATATCATGAGAAAAACTATATTGGGTAATGTTTCTAGGCCTTACCCATTTATATAAGATTTTATGGTATGATTCCTTGACAGTATGTTTCAGATGTTCATTATTTTTCATTCCATCATTATGAAATTTTTTATTGATGTATACATGATTATTTGAATAGTTGAAATATCTATTGAATCATTTTAATTTTAGTTTATTATGTATATAGAATTAATTTATTATCATTTATTTCATATATATTATTCATTTCTTATTAGCTTCGATTGTATGCATACCCTTATCAAAAATCTAAGGTCACCCATTTCTTATGTTTCCTATACCCATGATTATGAGAAGTGTGTTATGATTGATATGTAGGTATTTGATATAGGTAACAGGAGTGTTTTTTAAAAAATAAAATTTTATATTTTATGTTTAAAAATTTAATTTAATATTCATGTTTGTATCTAGTTTTCCAAGACTAGTAAACTATACATCTCTTCAGGATACAATTCCTTATATATAACGCCAATGTAATAAAATAACCAACATCTCTATGATACTATATTCAAGATATTTAAGGTTGAAATTAGATGAATTTTAGTAGAAACCATGGTAAAAAGATTTTAGAAAACATATATTAGGGAATATATCCCTATGAATGACTTTCAGTATAATTCCAAGTATAGGAAATCATCCTATAGTTTTTTAAGGTAGATATTATCTAGTTTTCATAGAAATACATTAATATATGGATACTATAAGTTTAAATGGTTTTAGAATAGGTTTATATAAGGGTAATAACCCCACAAAGAGTATGCTAATGTATATCTCATATATCATTCTAGTGCATAGTTAGTGTTCCCTTATTATGCACCTGCTTTGAAACACCAGAAGGATATTATTTAGTAAATTCACATTTTCTATACAAACAGTTCTGAATGTTTTGAAAATATTTTTTTGATTTTATAATATTCCCAAATAAACCATGTTTAATACTATGAAATTAAATATGCATAATATTATCAATTGGTTTTAATTTTTTCAATAGTTTTTAAATAATTAATTTTTTGTTAATAATTTTATAATATAATCCAGAGTATTAAATTAATTATAAATGGATCCTCTTAAAAGGAATGGAAATAATATTTATAAAAATAATACATGTATAGATTTATCTCCTAGGAATGATAATAAAGCTATACATGGAGTTACAACTAGAGATGAAAATATTATTACTATATTGGGTAAACTAAATCAGGTTATAAGCAACAAGCTTTCACATATAGAGTATCGCACTAATCTAAAATTTGGTGTACCAATTTTATAAAACCTCATGATTCAAAAACCTCCATCATTAAATGGGACAAAAAAATACATTAGTAGCTGATCAATATATATGTCCCATAGAGAAGGTATTTCTCACATTAAGAAGTAATGAAAGGGAGAAGGCTATTATGGTAGTTTATCACCAGTTATGGGATTTGTGATAATGGTGGATATTGATTAAAAACACCAAGGATGAGGATGAAAAAGTGATCATGTAATATAAATATTTTAAGGAAATTCTCTTTGAAAAATATTTACCTTCTGAAAATTGTGTGGATATGAACAAACAATTCTTGTGTTTAAAAAGAGGAATTGGAATGTTTTTCTATGTATAAATCCAACATTAAAAATTTTGAGAGGAATATTGTGGTCTATGTGTGTAATCCAAATAGAATGATTGAATATTTATTTGATGGGAATAATATAGTCATTTAAATTGCACTAGACTCCAAAACATTCACATCATATGAGGATATAGTATAATTTGTTATCAAGATAGAGAAATAATTCTCCACGTCATATGGATTTTAAGGAATTAGATAGAATAATTGGTTGATAGAGAAAACTAGATAAAGGGAATAAGGGAAAGGGTAACTTCCCAACATGTGTTTATTATGGAAAGAAGAATCCAGGTACATGCCTAAAAGGATATAGAGTTTGCAACAATTTTGGAGAAAAAAGGAAATCATGATCCTGAATGAAATCGTAAGGGAGAGGATATCAAAGTATAGTGATTAAAAAAAGGATATGGGGTACTATTCCAACAAATTTTCATACTTTCAAGGGAATATACTATAAAATATTATAAATGGAGTTGGATAATATTATATAATTACTAAATAAAATATTGATGTTCCTAGGGATGTGGTGAATGGAATACTTATCATCCACTCTATGATTGAAATTGTTTTATTTGATTATATTTTTACCAACACATTTATATCTAATGAATTTTCAATCAGTATCACACCACGACCTCAATGATTATATTTTTTTTCTAAAACTCTAAATGGTAGGATAACTATATCACAAGTATATAACTCTACTCTAATATTTGTATTTTAAAATTATTCCTGTGAATATTTTTATTTTTCATCTAATTGAATTTGACATGATTTTTGGTATTGATTTACCCTATTAGTATACATACCTTATCAATTATCAAGTAACGAAAGTTATATGTTATATTTTGAATCATACTTCAATATTCTATCAGAGTGAGGATGCACCTAAGCACTAAATGTAAATTATTTCTTTCTTATGGATTTTTTTCCCTATTATTGGGGGTTATTTAAAAAATATTATAGTGAAGAAACTCAATATTTAAAATTTTCCTATTATTATAGAATATTATGAGGTAATTTCTGAGGACTTTCCATTTATTACTATAAATTGTGTATTTGAGTTTCTAATATAACTCATAACTACTGTTGTGACAATCTCAAATAATCTTTATTGAATGGCCCCAATGGAGTTAATGGAGGTAAAAAAACAAATCCAAGATAATCTTGTTAATTGATTCATGTGGAAAATTTCTTCTCTATGGAGTGATCCAATTGATTTTTTCATTAAAAATATGGGTCAATGTGTCTTTTTATATCAATCAAATAACAAGCTCATTACTAAAAACATGTATTCGCTACCTCGTATTATTGATATATTTGATCAATTACAAGAAGATCTATATTTTTGAAATATTGAACAAAAATATGGATATCATAGACTAGGTAACAAAGAGGATCTACCTAATACTTCCTTCCGTTCGAGGTATAGTCTTCAATACTTTATTGTAATTCCATTTGTACATACCAATTCCCCAAAAATATATATATAATTAATGAATATTATTTAGTGATTACATTGATAAGTTTTTTATAGTCTTTATATAATATATTATTATATATTCAAGTATTAAGGGATAAAATGGAAAACATTTTAAGCTTACGCTAAATACCACGATGAAGGGGATGTTGTGTGTTAAATTTAAAAATTCTGAATTTTGGATTTTGAAAGTTTCATACTTGTCTCATATAATATCAAGTGAGGGTGTATTAGTGGACCCTTCAATGACAGAAGTTATTGAGAAATGTCATTGAATAACCATTGAAAATAAATCCATAGTTTTCATAGGCTAGTAGGATACAACCTACTCTTTGTGATATATTTCTCATGAATCTAACCTACTAACCATGTTGATGAGTAATCATATGAAAGGAAGCACGTAAAAATAGTTTTAATGAACTAAAAATAATTCTAGTCATAAAACCAATTCATACACTACCTTATAGTATATATGGGTTGGTGATATTTTTTTCTACATAAAATAAGGGACTGGGATTCGTAAACATTCATAATGATTAGGTTATAATATATGACTCTTGACAATTAAAAATTCATGAGAAAAATTATGTAAATCATAATTTTTAGTTGGAAGTGACAATTTTTTTTATTGAATAAATGATGGAATTATCTATATAGTTAATGGTGTGATATATACAATAATAATAATGTATTTAATTATTTATTTACACATAATTATTTGAATATGTTCCAAATAAAATCATTGGAGTTAATCAAATATTATGATTTATTGATACCTTACCACCCTAGGAATGTGAACAAGGTACTGGCGATCTATATTAAAAATACCAAGATTGTTTTCTCCTGATGAGGATTGAAAGAGATCCAATATTTATATATTGTTATAATATATATATATTAAAATCAAATGGAGATGATAAAGGTATTATATTTATCAAATTAATGTTGAAACATTCATCTATGAGAGGATTATGAAGGCATTAAAAGAAAATTTTGAATTATAGAATAAGGGGAAAATGTTATTGAGTTTAACCATAATAATTATAGAATAATAAGGTTTAGGAATCATTTTTGTGTCCCATATATAATTGACATTATAAATGAACTATTGGATGAATCTCATTGTTTTTCATTCTATATTAATCTTATAATTAGAACTATGTATAGAGATCAGAAAGGGAATTTTTGGGATAACATGAAGAGATATATTGTAGAGTATTTATCTTGGTTCCTGGTAAGTTGGTATGTTATTCCAAAGAGACTAAAATCTTAGGGGATGTTATAACCATTACCCATACCATAATAGAAATGAGAAAACATAATGGTTTATTTTTTCATAGGAATACCAAAAATGTAAAATGGTTATAATGTTATTTGGGTTTTATTTGATAACAATATAAAGTTAGTACACTTAATTGATACTAGATAATATTTCTCTCTTGATTATCTTTATAGAATATACATTAAGTAAGTGTTAATTTTTCATGGATTATGAAATTCTATTGTTTCTGATTGAGATATGAGGTTTACAATGAAGTTATCATAAGTTCTTCAACACTCTCATGAAATAATGTTATGTTTAAATGAATTTGATCATATTTAGATATATAGTTAGTCTAAGAGGACTATTGAAATGATATAATACATATTGAGATCTAGTTATATGAATTTTTATGGTTGTTGGCCAAAAAACCTTCCATTTTTGGAATTTATTTATAACAATATCTATCACTATAGATTTCAGATGGATCCTTATGCACCCATATATGGAAGGAAGTGTGCAACTACAATATGTTGAGATGTGGTCGTAGAATGAAAACTATTAAACTTGAGTGTATGGGGAATTGAAATAGAAGGTTATATCCATTCAATAACACATAAAAGAAACATAGAATTGAAAAAAAAGAAATGATGATAATCATTAATAAGATCAACAGTTTGAATTTAGTGATAAATTATTCCTATGAATTTATACTATGAATAAGGTATTTATATTCATAAAGAAGGTAAATTTTATCCCTATATATATATATATATATATTTTCCCCTTGATATTATTAATTATATCTAGATGGTATATTTCTCTTGGAAATTCCAACAAAATTATCTCAAGTTAATGATGTGTTCCATTTATCTCTCTCGAGGAAATATATACCTGATCCTTTCCATATAAAGAACATATAATTCAAACCACTAGAGTAATATTTATCTTATGAGGAACAACTGGTGTAGATTATTGATCATTGGGAGAAAGTTCTACAATATAATACCACTGATGTGTTTAAGGTTTTTTAGTGAAACCACAAATTTTTGGAAGCTTCATGGGAACCTGAGGATGTTATGTTGTAAAATTATCCATTTTTTATACCATAGTGTTCTAATTTTGAGGGTGAAATTAATTTTATAGCATATAGAATATAACACCCATAGATTTTATGATATATTTTTTTTAAATAAATTTAATCTCTTGGATATCTTGTGATGCACGCAACCCTAAGTATAAATGATCAGTAATATACTATATCATTATAACCAAGAAATTAAATTGGGAGTATGAATAAGAATATCCATATTTTGAAAAAAAATTATAATGGTTTTAGATAATGAAAATATACTTTTCGTAAAACATTTACATGTAACAAAAACATACTTTTTCCATAAAATGTTTTTTATTTATTTTTATGAGAAAATAATCTAATTAATTTCTTTACACCCATATAAAATGATTTTCAAAATTTTAAATTAATTTTGAAAATTATATTTTTAAAATTATCTTAGATAATTTGTTTTATAATTTTATGAAAAGATTAATTTTTTGTTAAATAGTTGAAATACTAGTTTTTATAAAAAAAATGTGTTTTTGTTTAAATAATTTAAAATTTTAAAATTTGTTAAAAAATGTTTTAAAAATAAAATTACATTAATTATATAATTATTAATCAAATTTAGTTCATTTGATTTAATTTTATGATTCATTTTTATATAAAAAACTTTTTATACTTTAGAATATATTTTCTTTGGAAAATAGTTTTTCATCGCATATTTTGGTTTAATTTTAAATTTAATTCCTAAAATTGTTTGAATTTAATTTATTAAAATGGATTTAATATTTTGGAATAATCATAATTATTTTAATTTAATAATTCCAATTTTTTTCACAATAATTGTAGATACAATAAAAATGTTTTTACCACGGTTAAGGTTGTAATAGGTTTACCAACATATTAAACCTAAGAGATATGGGTAAAAATACAATAAAACATGTATAAATTATATTATATGACCAAATATAGAAAAAATATAATTTAATATTATATATTGTTTCATTATAATCCATTTTTTGTGAATAATATTATATTGAAAATTATTCTTTTTGAAAATTCCAAGTATGTCTTATCCCCAACTTATAAAGGACACCCACTATCCTCTCATTTTAAAAATTTAAGAGCATTTTGGTTTATCCAATACCAACCAAAATCAATTCCTTAAAACCCTAAATTGGATATTTAATCCTTTTTGTATCAAAAAACTATTCTAGGAATTCATTATCTATATATCTAAATAAGATGTCTGAAGAAGAGGTTTTGTTCTTAACCATTCATTTCCAATTTATTTATTCTTCTTCCTTATTCAATATTTCTTCAAATATGATGAAATAATATCAAATATATCTTCCATATGTGGATTTTTTATTATTTTATTTTCACACCCTATATCTATCTCCTCTTCCATCAAATGGAAAATGAAATCGTCGATTTTGTGAATGGCAGATTACTGCCTTGCGAACCGATGTAATTGGGTTTCCACAACCACCAATCATGGATAGATATAATGATTTATTTAATGTATATATATTATAATAATGAAATAACTAAACTTATATAATTATAATATCACATCTAACATCATATGTTCGAATCTATTGGAAATAAATAACATTGCTCATGCATACGTGTGGACTTCCACCTCCAGTAAGTGATGTGCTTATTTTTTCATATTATTTTGACTTAGAATGTAATAAGGACTAATTTATGGAATATATATGATATTTATATAATTAATATCATTATATATATTATTTATCCATGATAAAATTATATGTCTTGAATGTACCGAACCAAAACATACATGAAAAGTGAACCTCTTTTTTCCTAGAATAATAACTTGAACAAAAAATATTAATAAATAGGTGATGAAAGAATTTAAATAAATAATATATGGTATGATATATATGATTATTATTAAATAATATATTTATAATAAGTATATATTTATTATGTAATAGGTTTGAGAACATATGAGTGAATTCGAACATGAGGTATGTGTTTATTTCACAATCTCATCATTATTCGGGATTGTTTATCTTTAAGTCTATAATGGGAGTATTGTTAGATATTTCTATCTAAAACAATATTTATTTTATTATCCTATATTTATTTTATAAAATTTATTTGTTCCATTAATTTTACTCTATTTAAGTATTTCAGATATAAAAATGATTCTTTAATGGAAAACTGACCTTGTATTTTATACTTAGGAATATGTCTCTTCCATGTCCATATTTTACATAATATTTCTAATTTTTTTTAATATTATAAAATTATCTATTAAATATTTTCTTCAAATTTATTATATTTTACAGAACATTTTAATTTAAATTATCTTGTCGTTTTCAGAATGAAGTACCTTTTGAATTTTTTACAAAAGTGTGAAAAGAATTTTTTTATGTTATATGGTATGATTGGAATTTTACACCACCATGAATACTTGTTTATCAATATCATCCTTTAAAATTTTAAATGCTTCCCTTCAAATAATTTTTTAATTAATATTTCCAAAAAAAATTATACTTTAAATAAGGTATTATAACTTGAAAAGGGTATTTTCTTAAAAAAAATAAAATGATATTTTTAACGTTTTTTTACCAATGTAAATATACATTGTTGAATATTATGACAAGATAATACTATAATAATAGTATCTATGATATTTCCATAGATTATTTATGATCATTTTTTACTTGGAAAAGAATTTATATTCTATATTTTAGTTAATTCAATACAGAAAATTATTGATTATTAAAGAATTTTCATTAAGTTATATTTTTTATTCATAGGATGAATGAATTGGACATATTAAGTGATTTTAGTGGCCTATAATTACATATACACCTGATTCATTATTAGGCCTCATGAGAAAAAATAGATTGGGTCTTTGGGTAAGTCCTTACCCATTCATATAAGATTTCTTAGCATGAGGCTTGAAGGTATGTTTCATATGGCTGGAATTATGAATTCTATCATTATGAAATCATTTATTGATGACAATGTGATTATTTTCTTTGTTTTGATATTAAAGGATATTTTTCAAGATCATATATGGAATAATTTGATTATCATTTATTTTTCCATATTATTTGTTCCTTATTAGATTCTATTGTATGCATACTATCACAAAGAATATGAGCTCATCCATTTATTATTTTCACTTTCCCCAGGATGAAAAAAGTGTATTATGAATGATATTTAGGGATACTATAATGTGAATAATGGTGTTCTGAAATAAAATACTATTATTTTTTTAAATTTTCAAATGTAATGTGAAATTCAATTATGTATCTAGTTTTCCAAGAATACCAAATATTATATCCTTCAGGACATGTTTCATTGTATCTAGTGACACTGTAAAAAAATAAACACTAGCTCCATATTACCAGGGTCAAGATCATTACAAAACCCTCCATGTGGGTATCCTTAAGGAATAACTTATGCACTCCTCCTCAAGGACACCATGTGTACCTCACATGCTTTGTCGATACCCAATGAAAAACCACATGCTTGAAACCACCTATCGTCAAGAACTTCCTATGATCATGATCTAACTCATAAATACCATTCATATCCTTCCTGCATAGATTTGACCTATGCTCTGCACCCCAATGAGCCTAACCCTCTAGAATCTAACCACATGGCTAAAGAACTAGCTCAAAAGTGATCCTTCCCAAAAAAAGGTATCCAATGTACCCAAACCCCACACATGGAAGAAACCATTATGAGCTTGTTTAAAAAACATAAAAATTCCATCTTTTCCTCACATATCCAATGGAAATCATAACGCAGTTGACCAGTCATGTAGGCTGCCCTCAAATGTCCCATGGAACCAATCTATAAATTGTAATCACATTAAGAATCTCATTGGATCTCCCACTAAGCCCTAATAATCAATTCTAACCCCTTGAAAGATGGATTATCAAAATAATCAAAAAAATCAAGGCTTTCGGGCCATTCCATCTTATTAAAACTTGAAATAGACCATAATTCATAGCTACATAAGTAAACTATTGTCCCCATGTCACCTGAAATCAAATGTCAAAACACCCATCTCTAGGGCCTCACAAATGAAGGATTTTATATTCAAAACCACCCACCCACAACTGTAACACTCTTCATAACTGAGTATTTTCATATCATACCGCACCTTGGAGGACAAATAACACAAATTAACCCAAAATGACAACTCACAAGGGTGGGTCCAATAGTTATTTACCTATGCCATATTGACCAACCAAGGTCATGTCACCTGTCATGCATGAGGATTGCATCACCATCATCCTCCTCACTAAGATTCTCAATGCAAATCCACACAGACATCCTTGATAAGGATATCCATATACATGATGACTTAATAGTGTATAATTCCTCCAAATACATATATGGGAAAACATCGAATGAGAATTATTTAAGAAATAAACAACGGAGATTATACCTTCAGAAAAATCATATAGTATAATGCATATAACATTTATATCATATGTTCTTGCTATGATTCTTAATACACCTCTTTACTCAATAATCTAAGAGTCAGAACCCAATCACTAGTCTCCTTCCAAATTTCCAAGAGCTAGTAATCCATCATAAGTTAACAAAAACCCAAACCAAATATACATTTACTTAGGGAAAAATCATATTCTACTATAACATCAAATAGTAAGAACATCAATCCTTGCCCATGGTAACCTGGAATTCCTACAAAAATAAGTTTTCTCAAAGCCCCATCCTGATATCTATTACATGATCCCACACATTCATAAACCTCTAATTTATTAGATTTTTGAAACATAAGATAAGATAAATGTAATTCTTAGATAAAACTTTGTAAAATCCTAGTGTGGGATCCATTGAATCGGTGCCCTGAGCCGATGTGCTACATAACCTCAGGCATTCCTCCCCACACACTGAAAGATTTAGACTAATAGCAAGGGTCTAGGGAAGTACTATTGAGAGAATATACCTTGTGATCATTGAGAGAAATAACAAATAAAATTAGAAAGTATTATATACTAAGGATAAACATTAAGTATATAGTAATAAAAAAATAAAAACATCTCAAAATAAACTAGTAATCAGAAAAGATAAATATAACATGATTAAAAACTAATTAAATGTATTAAGGACTAAAAATCCATAATATCAATACAATTATCTACACACTAGGCTAATTACAATAACATACCAAAATGCAATAAACTAATACAATGGGATCCCCTATATCTGTTAGAATAATCTCATCCAATCTTATAATATGATCCAAGCTATCATACCCTACCATGAAAAACTAAACAAGTTCCTCATCCCAATGTTTTACCTATAATAATGAATTTTGAGAAACTATAGTACCCATGTGTAGTGGAATCCAGAGTAGGGTGTGTCTATAACTCATTAGGCTACCACCAAGAATGTATAAAAGAATGTCTCGTCTAAGTATAGTGTATAAATATATACTAAGAAACAAAATAACCATGACATAAAGGAAATAGAATTTTTTTTAATAATCATTCATTAATTGACCTATTTCCCCTCATATTTTAAAATAATCCTCAGGCCAACCAAACCTAATCTAGCCCTAGCTGGTCATCTCGGTCACAGATCAAATGGATATACATAATAAAAATAATGGGAATTGGTTCTAATTTATTGTATCCTTATTTTTACAAAAAATCACCAGTACATGGTGATCATACCGTATTTAAGTGCTAACACTTCAGTGAGAATCAACCTAATATCTTATGCATGTTTCAAAATAAGACTTCCTAGACATTCAGTCCATCACCTAACCCAATAACACCAAGCATGATATCCATTACTCTAAACAATAGATTCATATCATCATGTCCCATACGCTGAACCAAGTATGTGGGGTTCCACATCCCCTGACCTAAATTAGTGGTGTGTAATTCCATTTACAATATCAAAGTCCATATAGCATGTTATTAGTGCCCAAGGTTCCAGTCCAACCCAAAAACCATAGATCCAGTGTGTCATGTCCCGTCCTAACCAACAGAAAATGACTCTAGTGCCTCAAACCTCAGTCCAAGATCTAAACCATTACATAATTAACTCATATATCATTTTTCAAAGTCATGACCTTTAAAAACATTCAAAAAACCAAAAACATAGAATTTTAAACCTTTATCATTTACCAAGGTCCCAAAAGTTCTTCAACAACCTAAACATGGATCAGAATGCCAAACGGTTTCAAATATCAAAAAACCATTCCAAACACACAGAGTAAAAAAATTAGGGATATCACACATCTACTTTAGAACATTTAAAATTCACCATTAAAATATAATTCCTCTAATTTAAAATAAAAAACATGGAGAAGGCCTTCAGTTCCATCAAATCCATTAAAATATCCCTTAATAAATTTTTACCGAAGAGGATTCCTTACACCCATTTAAAATTATTTTTTGAAATCCATTTAAAAATCCCTTTTAAATAAATTTAATTGTACACATACTTTTAAAACAATATTCACTTTAAAACATAGTTTTCACCTGTTGAAAATGAAAACTGAAATCAAAATCCAACTTATATGATTATAAAAATTTTAAAATCCTATTAGTAGTTTTATAAAAACATAAAGTACAAAAATATACCCAGTTTAATAATAATCACACACCATGTGTTACCATAAGACCGGTCTCATAATAATAGACATATATGACGAGATCCATGTAATGTTTAAGGTATCATTATATATTCCAGAACATTTTAATTAATCCATGGACGAAAATTACCATTAAATGTTATTATTAAACATACTATAGACACAAAAAATAAATCATCGAAATTATAGGAAAATATCTTAGATCACCAACCTCCTTAATAAAGAACTCTCAATATTCCCAAGGTTTGGAGTCTTTTCCAAGGCTTATCCAAGCCACATAAAAACTACTAATCATCTGAAAAATATCACCACAGTAACATAATTATTAACGTCAAACAAAAAAATCACAAAAATTTAATCTCATTATTTAATAATTTACATAAAAGTTTCCATTAATTTGGAATAAAGGTCTCCAATCTCACCGAGAACTCACATATTATCAATAAATTTTGAAACCACCGTGACTAGTCCACAACAGACCATTAATATAATTTTTGGAAAATCTATAAAAAAATGAAACAATTAAAACAATTAATTAATGTAATTTACTTTTAAAAACATAATAAAATTCCCCAAAAAATGTATAAGTTAATGAAACTCTAGTATGTGGAAGGTGGAAGTCATCTTAGGATATCGTCTTTACAAGACAATCAAAATCCCAATGAGAATTGGTAGATTCTACCATCCTTAGTGTAATTGATATCGAAACCCTAAAATAAGAGAACACAAAAATTAAAGAGTATTTATAAGAAGAGGATAAGAATATATTTGTGGAGAATAAATCACCGATAACAACAAAGAAATTATCTGGATCCACCTAAATTATAATGTAGTTAAAAGTGGGATGATGAGGGACATGATGGGGTTTGTTTGCTTATATAGGTCAACAAATAGGGGTTGGAGAATTATAATGTTGAGAGGGAAAATGGTTATCTCCACAATTTAGAGGATGTGTAGTTCGGCCATATGGTTTTCCAAACCATACACCATGTCTACACCTAACACTTCCTAAAGTTATCTACCTCAAACTGTAATTTTTCATGGTTTTTCAAACCATGCATCTACCATTAGATTACCTATACTATTCACTACATGTCCTTACATGGTTTTTTGTCCCCCATAAATTGATTTTAAAATAATTCACCTTTAAATAATGATCTTCATGGTTATGGTGCATGGTTATAAAAAATCATTCTCTAATTGTTCTCCATGTTCTGTATCACTCCAAAAACATCTAAAACAAATCCTAAAACACAAAATTCTCACATGAGAACGTGATATATCTCCTCGTCCTCAATAAAAGTCTAAATACATCACATTATGATGTTCCAACTCTATGATTTTTCTTATGATGTCTTATTTAAAGAAAAGCCCATCCAATATTTTGAAAATTAAATATTTACTCAAAATATAAGAACCTATATAGACAAAGGGTTATAAAATTATAAAATATATAAATATTTGATGCTAAATCAAATTAATTTGCATTTAAAAAAATATAAATATAGTTAAAGTTGATATATACTTCTAAATACAGTTTAATTCTATTAATTCTCATATGAATTTTATTCTCCATGTATATTATTATTATATGGTCATGAAGTTTTAAAATTTTCATCAATATAGAAAGGTATTGAATAAATTAAGGTTATAAATAGTTCTCTTATGAGGTTTCAATAGATAATTATAAATCAGGGTTTGAAATTTAAGAATAAATGTACTCCTTTTAATGAAGATAATATATTATACTACAGTATAAATGTTATTTTAACTAATGTTATTGGTTAGAGATGTTGAAGATAAATTTTTATAATGGTTGATATATTGTAAATAAGTAATGGAAATTTTTATATCATTAGTTTGAATGTGATGGAAATTAATAAAAGGATGGATATTTTATTTTCCTTCATTCGAGGGAAAAATTCAAAAGGATGAGGAAGCTATAAACCCATGGAAAGTTTACTATATGATCATTTAGAGTAGAGTATGTAACAACCATAGATACGTTTAAATATGGAAACATGGAAGACCAAAATTGAAACCATTAATGTGAATTTAGTGAATGAAAAAAAGGAAAAGTTGTATTTTTTTATAATTTCAAGGCTAATAAGTAGAATTTAGAAAATATAAATATTTATTTATGAATGATTTTTATCTAGTTTTTATGGGGTAATTATTAATATAATGTCATTTATTTTTACCTATTTTTTTATCAGAGGATGTATGGGAAATGTAGAGTAATATTAAAAAAGACTATAAGTTTTCTATTAAACGATATGTCCAACACTCTATTTTATGAAATATATTACATCATTGTCTAGTACAACATAAGGAGTTTATATAGTGATATTCATTTTGGTTATTTTGTTTCTATAATATATTTGGATAATTACCTATACACTATGTATACGTCCCAAAAACAATGGTCATGTCTATATATGATGGAAAAATAGATAGGCGATCATGGTCTACAGATGGGATTATTCATGGATTGATTTAATGATGGAGAATAAATATATTGGACATGGTCACACCATAATTGTAATGATGGTTCTAGAAATAAAAAATTTACAATAAATAACATAATATATCATGGTAAAATGAGTACTTTTATTAATGGTTAACATATAATAATAAAAAAATAGGGAAGTTAAGACCACCATATTATAATTCATGTCATATTCTCGATATTATTTTTTTAAAATATCTCTTTGAACAAAGATGAAATATATTTAATGTTAAGGAAATAATTTTGTTTGAAGTTAGATGAAAAAGAAATGATATGGAGTGTTTATATAATATGATATAATTCAAAGTGGAGTGGTGGGTTTTCACGAATTAATTCGAAATTAAAAACCCATCATTGTACATTTCATGGATCAAGGCATTTCATCTAGAGATGAGGAGGTATGAACTATGTCATTATTTAGAGATAAAAATGTCATAGTTTATAAATATTCTGAGATCTAAAATATATAAATAAGTGGATTTATGAGTATATGATGGTTTGAATATTATAGTTCAAAGATTCAAGGAACTTACATGAAAATAACTATCTATTGGTGGTTGGATGTTTATGTCATGGGGAATGTTAATATAAAAATTTTAAATATTAGTTTCAACTAAAATGGGAAATATATTGTATAAATTTTTGTATATTTAATCAACCTCTTAAAATAAGTTTTATTACACTTTTATATGTGTACAAAATTTAATGATCCACGATCTTTTAGAGAATATGAATTAATTTAAATCATTAATCTATGACCTTGTATATTGATGAGATTTAAAATTATACTATGAAATATTTTGGAAGACCAGTTATTCATTGATACATTCTTTTATAAATTTATAAGTCAGAATAGGAAATGATAAATCTAGGTATTAGATGATAAAAGTTGAAACCTTTATAAATATTATTGATGAATTTTACTCATTAGTATAAGGACAAAATTCAAGGAGTTGTAATTATTATATATAACTAATTTAGATAAGATATTATAGAATAAATGATAATCCCATTATAGAATTATATTATTCTAATAAATATTTTTTTCTATAATATAGATATCATTTTGAGTATATGGTTTTAACTCTTATATAAAAAATTTAATTATGTTTATATTTGAAGAAGAAGGTAGTAATGTGATGATCATCATTATATCAAATATCGAGTTATAGTAACATGGAGAATCTATTTCTTATAAGTATTTTGGATAAAACATTATATATATAAACTAAATAATAAATCTTTTATGTCCTGTGTGGATGAGAGAGATTTTTTAGTGATCATTGGGAGGTAGTACACCATCCATAAGCTTTTTTATGGACAGTGAGCCTTGGAATTGATTGACCAAAACATAAACATTGTATCCAATAAACAATGACTAATAGTGAATTTTTTTATATTGAAACAAATCCATGTGTATAATCCTTGGATATATATTAGTGTGGCGAAACAAAGTAAAATCATTGTATTCATTTATGATTTCTATTATCAGTATATATATATATAGGTTAATCAGTTTCAGAGGATCAAATGGATTGATAGACTAAACATTTTTTCATATATAATTGGAACAAGATCCATTAATGGGCATGGGATTAGTGAGTAAAAAAATTATTATTTCAACACCAAAATTCCACACTCATACCCCCTCTTAGTGTTCCTTGGGTCTCATACCATAACCCTATTATTCAAAAAAGTGGTTTCTAATCTTAAAGTTCCTTACAATTACATTAATCAATCAATTTTTTTAATATTTTTTTCAAATGGAATCATTTAAGGGGATTACTATTCTTAATAATTATTACATTGATAATTAGAATGAAGTTAATTTTTTTTAATTTATAGTATTGTGTTAATGGTTTTATAGTGTGAACGCATCATGATATTTATTTGAAGAATAAGAAAGATATATTTATTGATGGAAAAGTCCAAAGGATCTATGTTACTATTAAAAAATGAGTTATTCAATAAAACATGTCAATGTGATAATACATTTAAATTATATGAAAAATCATTAGTGATTTATGAAAAAATATTTAAAAATGATTATATAATGAATTTATTACTAAATCATAATAAAAATATTTTTATGTTGATTTTTAGGCATAAATTTGGATATAATTTCCCTAGTATATTTTCAAAAAGAGGATGGGTAATAGTAATAAATTTACTAAACAATTGGCACACTCATAGAGGTAAGTGAAAATTATTTTTTCAAAAAATTATAAATGTAATATTATCATATATGTTTTTTTACAAATATGGAAATTCAATGTTCTCTACTAAAAAGGGAAGAGGTTATGATTTCATTGAAAAAGAAGATTTTATGACTCCAACTTATTGATATAGCATATGTTTTTCCACCGATCAAGGATATTTACCATACTTATAATAGATGGTGGATCCAATATAAATTACGAATAGAGTAGAATATAGGTTCATAATAGTTTTTTTAGAAATTTTTTTGTATATATGTATAACATGAATATCAATTTAAAGAAATAAAAGGATAAGGAAATTAATGTTAATTTTCTCCCTATAAAATCATAGCATTAAGAGAGGATAAAATTAGTTAAAGTATATTGTCTAAGAATAGGGGATATGAATACCCCTTAAGTGAAAAAGTATTTCAAAATAATATAGATTTAAAAGATGTTTTCAATGATCCATGTCCTTATAGGTTGCGAGTTTGGTAGGAATTTGAATTTTATTTTAGTGAGGGGTTAATTTTGAGAACTGATAAATATATTTTTATTCTGAGTTCTTGGATATACATAAAAGGTTATTTTCAATGTGGATTGAAGAAAAATGATTACCTTTGGTTTTTAAGAGGATTTTGGAGAATATGTTAGGAGTTAAGGCTACTGAAATTTTTAGCACCATTCCATTCATGGTGTGAGTGGTGTCGATTATGTCATGAATGACCTTCAAAGGGGCCATTCAGGCTGTGAATGGGGTATCTATAACACACCGAGTATTCTGTGATTTTTTTTTCAAATAATTTTATTTTATTTTTTTTCATACATTGAACTATATACTAAGTCAAATAATATTTACACGCTATACCAAGATAAATTTGCACTTCACACAATACTGACTTGGCTTGCATTACACAGAACATCGAGTTTCTACAAAACACCATTTTATTATTTTAATTCTTTGAATGAGTTAGTTATAACATATACATAAAACATAGTAATATGAATAGTAATACAAAAATTTAAAATATTATTGATAATGTTATTATATAAATAAAATATATTAATAAAAAAATATGTAATACTGATAATGTCTTTATATATTTGAACGTCCTATATTCTCAAATGAACTATTGTTTACGTCATTACGTGAACAATACTAAAATTATTTTTTGACACATTTGGAGATTTAATTTGATAAAATAAACATCATTTTTATTTCAAAATGACACAATTTGGTAAGGGTTAATTATAGGGATTTTTCATATAAACTTCATTTTTTGGATGAATAGTGAATAAACCGAATTTAAATTAAAAAATTCTTTTTAATATAATTTACATATATTTTTAAATTAAATTTTAATTAGGTATTAAAGTTTAATGAGATTAATTTTATATAAATTAATCCAAATTATGTCACTAAGAACAATTTTGTAACATCCTAGCTAAGGATCCACTTAACCCGTGCTACAAGCCAGTGGGTCACATGGCCTCAAGAATGCATCCATGAATTCCAATGATTCCCAACTAGTAGTGAGTGTGTAAAGGTATAATAGTGGGGAGAATATAAACTCTTGTTAGACTAATAAAAGAGATACAACACATAAAAACTAATAGAGGAATCATAATATAAAAAGATAGAATAGATAAACTATAGAAGCGTATATAAACAGAATAAACAAGAAAGTATTGAAGCATAAATAACTAAGAAACTATGTAAACATAAAAATAGCCTCTAAAGAAGTGTCTAATACATGGATGTATGGAATGCTGATAAAAAAAGGGAATCATGGTTCATGTAGGTATAAGTATGCTATAAAAATACCAAAAGAAAAAAATCCCCTCCACAAAAATCTTGATCTTATTCCCAGTATTCTAATCCTATGCTCTATATATAAGAAAAATCATATCACGAACACGTAGAATGGAACTTTCCCTTATCCATACCAATAGGTAGATAATATTCTTTCATACCAAAGTAATCCTGAGTAGGATGTTAGATAAAAATCTCAGTAGTCCACCACTAAAAACGGCAACATATAATACATGAAGTTCTCATTAGTGAACCATGTACACGTAATTTTCTAATAGGAATGAAATATTATTATTATAAATTACCAAGCTACTCATTTTCCTAAATGAAACCTTATTGTTCTACCTTAGTCTACTCATTTCAGGAAAGAAGGTCTAAAAAATCATAGTATATATATATGTATTGTAATAATATATATATATAGTTTAATTATATACTGAATCCATCTATATGAACAATTTATTAGTGGATGTAATTGGACATATACCTGGAATACTAGTTTTTGGCTGCACTGGGTGTAACTCAGAAATATATGACTATTCTAATGATCCTTTATGCTCACAAAATAGGGTACATTCCCTACATCCTTATAAAAGTGTGATATGACATGCAACCACACTTGGTAATGTGAGTGATATTTCATGACATTCCTCTAATCATGTAATGTGTCACATAAAACCCAAATCCCATATGATGTAACTTGTGCAAGATTTCATAATCAACACCCCATGTAAGGGGGTTTGATTTTATACCATGCTCAATGCCTCTAACAATCATACTCTGGCTATGAAATGGTGTATTCATTGTTATAATTAGCATGGGGAATAACCTCCCATTCTTCTGTTTCATCCAAATCATATAAACATAAATGAGGCATAATCAAATTTATAACATAATACATGAGGCAAAACATCTCATGTATTACAAGGTCCATGTTTGTATATAGTAATCCATTACAATTCAAGGTTTACATTTTAGCAATGAATAACCAAAGGAGTGGCCTGACCATCCTCCATGAACCATTTCATTCCAATTAATCCAAATCATTTAAGGAGGGGAAACCAAAATTAATTAGAAACTACACTTGATTAAACCAATCATTATAATAAACCAATTTAATTTATTAATCCAAGGAATAACAAATCATATGGATCAAGGTGTAAATTTTAATGTATCATGGTATGGTAGGAAAATTACTAAATGGGAAAATTCAAAACATATGTTGATACAAACACATAGGATGTGCTTTAGGCCCTATAAAAATTCATATAATAATGGAATTACAATTTTATGTCTATGAAAAATGTTAAAGAGGAAATATAGAAATAAGTTCACTTATAAAAAAGGGGTAATTCCACTTATAATGGCCATAAGGTTCCCATAAGCAATGTCACAAACCTATAACTTTCCAAAAAAGAATCAATTGGAATTTTTAAAGGTGTATTGGTCAATTTTAAATGAAGTAACCAAATAAAATGATATTTTTGAAAAAATGTAGGCATTTGGAATAATAGATGAGTTAGAAAGAATCTAAACGTATGAGGGAATTGATGTGACCACCTACTAAAAGGCCATAGAAAAGTTATCACTCTATATTGAACTCAGATTCAAACTATGTTAGAAGATATCTGAGAAATAGTCCAATTCCCTAAAAATTTGGGAAATCAGATTGCACCAATATAGCACAAAAGATCCAAAGGAAAAATGAAATGTTAATGTGGATACTATAATAAATTACTGAGATATATCTTATGCTTTGGATGGATCAAAAATTGGACACCATATCAAATAGTGTCATTAATTCCTAAATTGAATGGATTTTTAGCTCAAACAAGGAGGAGAATATATTTCATCCACTTTAAGAAGAATGGGAAAATAGAAAAGGGTTATAAAATTTAAATAGGAGAAAATGTTCTTCACACCAAAATACATAGGCTCACGGTTTGGTCACATGGTTTGGCCAAACCATGATTAGATTACTTCTACATAAGGAAAAAACATATGGTTACACACACAGTTTGGGTAACCATGTAAAAACCATGAAAAATGGATTTGTCCCAAACTTGCATCCAAACACACAACCATGCACCCTAGGTTCCACTATTGCAGACAAACTATGCGTCCCAATCCCTTCTTCCAATTTCGGAGCTCCGGGCTCTGAATGAGCCTCGGATGCACCCGATACCTACTTAGAATGATTAAGATAAAATATTAAGGATTTTTAACCAATTTAAATTGAACTAATAATGATTTGTTCCTTCTTTAAAAATATGGTTCTTTACAAATTTCACATTGAAATGGGATATCAAAACCTTCCATACTTTTAAACTTTTTTTTCTAAAAAACTCGCTGTTGTGACATGTCTATATTATTAATTCTAAATTAATTTCTACTACATATGTGATTGAAATTTTTAAACATGGATTTAATATTTGGAATCAATATAATTTATAATTTCTATTATTTTCAAAAATATTTTTGACCAAAAATATTAATTAATGTAAATAAAATTAATTGTAGAAATTAAGAAAAAAATTGGATTAAAAAGGGTAAAAACATTAAACATAAGGCCCAAAATAACATAAAAATGTCCAAAATACATTTCATGTCCATATTTTAACCATGTTTTCCGTTTAATTGTATTGGTAACATTATTTATTCCTATTTTCATAGGAAAAACATGTCTCGAATTCCCTTTTTTAAAATTTACAAAAATACCACTCCTTCTCCACTATAAAAAGGCACTCTCTCTTAACACTAATTCACACAAATAAAGACATTTTTATTGACATAGCATTTGAAAAATATCCTTCCAACATCCCTACCTTAATCATATAATCCTTACTTTAGGACGAAATCTATCCAAGGAATCCCTTTTGTGAAAACCAGGAGGAGATACCTAAAGAAGCGGTAACATCCTTCCTCAAACTCATTTATTTTATTTTAATTCACCACCCACTAAAATATTCTTATTCCATTATTATATAATAACCTACATATCCTATATATAATTATTTTTTATTCTATTTTTATACCTACACATGCACACACTTTCATCTAATGGGTAACGAACATACCATTCTTGTGTACAATGAACTATTGCCTCAGGAAACGATGTTGTTAATTTTTTGCTTGACCTCATATAATGTTATGGAATTATGAAAAAAATATTATATATATGATATTTAGGATTTATTTAGGATTATTAAATCATTATATTACACATACCTTCATGTTATCCATTTTTTGTAAAATGATAATTTTGTTTGGGAATGTGTGGACTACCACCTCCTCAAAGTGATGTGATTTGTTTACACACCACATAGAATGTATTAAGAATGAGTTAAATAAAAATATATTATATATATTAAATATTAACTCTCTTGAAAATAGTATATATATATATATATCATCTAATTTCTTCCTTTATTTCTATAATATAATTAAATGGAAACAGTTTTCATGCATATATACGACCTACCGTCTCCCTGAACGGTGCATTTCATTTATTATTTATATATTTCATAGATTATTTTAAATAAATATAGAATAAATATACATGATATTTATATAATGGTTTACATTTTTAAGTCAAGATATAAGTATTCTAAAAAAATATATCAAATTAAGACACATGTGAAGAACAAATAAGAAATTACCAGAAACATAACCATAAAATGGAGGTGTTTATAAGTTGGTGATATAAATACATATTTGGAAGTTTATATAATAATATGGTTCTATAAAATATTTATAATTAAATTATATTTATTATATAGTATTTTTCTATGAGTATGATGAGATTCAAGACGTATGGTAAGGGGATTTCTTGTGTCACTTTTATTTCTGTGATATTTTCTCATTATTCACCACTCATTTATTTTTTGTATGGTATATACATCCCATGAATATATTCTATGATTATATTAATTAAATATATTTTTATTTATACATAAAATTTATTATCTCCCTTTCATGTGAATTATGTTTCAAAATTTACCAAATCAATAAAGTAGTTTTTTCCAAATTTTCATTCATTGAGACACATACCATGAATTTAGAAAACTATGATTTTACAAATGTTTTCAAAAATGTTTTTAAATATAATATTTTAATACCATTTTAAAGGAAATGATATTTTAAATTTGTTATGGTTTTCAAAGAATCATTTTTATGTTTTCAAAGTGTTTTTAACGAATATTTTTTCAAAACTTCTTCAATCATTATTTATTAGTTTTTAACAAGTTTTCAAAGGAATGTTTTTTAAAATTTTTCATGAAATATTTATATGTTTTAAAATTCTTTTCAAATAAATGGTTTCTATATTTTCTTTAATATTTCATTATTAGTTTTCAAAGGGTTTTTAGGGAAATGGTTAATCAAAATGTTTTCAATATTTCTTTATAAGTTTTCAAAGTGTTATCAATGAAATGATTTTAAAAACATTCTCAATCGTTCAATATCAGTTTTAAAGTTTATTTAAAAAAATTTATTTTCAAAATTTTTTATGATTAGAAATTATTTTTCAAATAAGAAATAATATATTACTCAAAGATTATTTTAAAAGATATTTTATAATTATTTTTCATCTATGAAGAATTTATTTGGTGTTACTCATGACTTTCTAGGAAATGATCCAATGCTTCCATTTATATTATTTCCCGGAATGGATTATGTATTTATATAATAGTGTTTATGAAACCTGACTCTCTTTAATGGGATACATGTTTATGAAACTCATTTTTTCTTCATGTTTTATATTTCCAAGAAACCCTCTTCTTTTCATAGGTTATTCTTTTGATGAAATGATTCTGAAACATGTATCTTCATTCACAGGTTATGACATGATTACATTCTTATGATACCCATTACATTTCATGGGTTATGATATGATTTTTTATTACCTTATGCATAACGTATGCATGATTTCATTATGAGATGTGTCGGACCAATATCCCCCTCCAATGCATTAGGTAAAGATTTATATCTCATGAGATAATTATGGGATTCAAGTCGATAGGCTTGATCCACTATAGAAGATAGGGAAACCCATTCCACTATGGTATATGGGAAAAATTTATCCAATGTGGGAAGATGGTGAAGCCAGATCCACTATGGGAAGATAAGGAAACTCGATCCACTCTAGATGATGGTGAAACTCAATCCAATATGGTAATATGGGGAAACCTGATCTACTATGGGAAGATGGGAAACCTTATCTACTATGGGAAAATGGTGAAACCTAGTCCACTATGGGAAGATAGGGAAACTTGATCCACTATCGAATATGGTGAAACCTGGTCCACTATGGGGAGATGGGGAAACCTGATCTACTATGGGATGATAGGGAAACATAATTAAGTATGGAAAGATGGGTAAACCTGATCCACTAAGGGAATATTGGGAAACACAATCCCTTACAAGTAAACAACAATTACTAAAGATGGTGGTTTGTCCCACCCAGTAGATGCAGTCCTGGTGAAGTTCCCAAATAAGTTTTGGCAATGCACCCTAACTTATAGGTAATGATATTACATGTTTATGTGTCTACCAAAATTATATTTCATATTACTATGTTATTATATCATGAATCATGATCTTGATTACCTTATGATTTATGTATTATGAGCTGCCAATATTCATGAAACAATTTACATTTAAGAACTTTGATATGCAGGGTATGATCTTATAATTTTATGATCACATTCTCATACCCTTATTCTCATGTTTATGCTTATATATCTCCCCTGTTTACCCTTAATGAGAATATAACATCACCTTATTTTATGTTTCCTTCCCCAGGATATGAATATATTTATTATATATAATGTGTCTAATAAGTGTGATAGTCTTGAATAAACTAGTTGGAGATAATGTAGCTCACTTGTGTTCTAGTATTTATGGTTCCATGATTCCAAATCAACTAGGATAATATTTTATTTGGGTATCTGTTTGTGTAATATTTTAAGTATTATACAAAAGTGATGTAAGGTTAATTTACAGAAACTGAGGGTTACTATAGCTGTAATCAGAGTAAAAGTTAAGTTAACAATTCGAAACTGGGATGAGAAAACCATAGTGTGAACTCTAACAACATGTCTAATTATAAATGTAAGGAATAGTTAATGTATAGGAAAATATCTTCGAATTGTGGTAAAGGATAGAGAAAGTGGTTTCCTAGAAATAAATCCATGTCTAGATACTACAAGTGGATGTGGTTATGGAATAGATGCATGTAAGAGTAAAAACTCTGAAATAGTGCATTGGGCTGGACAGAAGTGTTACCTGGTATATGAAAAAGGGCCTTACCATGCACTAGGTCTGACCCTCCTTGGGGATATGATTTGGGAATTTCAAACTCTTCACATACCATCTTGAAATATATAAAAATAAATTGGATATGGATAACCTTAGATAATCCACATTAATAAAGGTTTCAAAATTTAGAAATCCTATAAGTTGTTTTTCATGATTATGTGGTTCCTCACTATGAAAAATGTTTCTTACTCTATGATTTTGGGTTTTAGTAAATGGATGGAACCCTAAGTAACAACATTAGTAGTGATTTCAATGGAAAATGTGAGAATTTTACTCTGGATAATCTTAATGGTATGGGAGATGTCCAGAAAAATATTGTCTACATACTCACCTAACATTCTCATGTTATGAATCATGATGAGCTTCCAAACAAGACAAGGAGGGAACAACATTCTGTTTAGTCCTTCATGATGTAACATCCATCTTCTTTCAGTGGGCCTACTATTGAATTTTTTTACAATGGATTATTACCACTGAAAAGATATTCTCCTCTATCCAATTTTTGGAACATGACAAATTCGTGATGACTGTTTAGCTGTTAGAAGGTGAAGAATACTAGTGGTGGACTCAAATCAAGAATATGATGATGAAAATTGAAATTGAATCCATGTATTAGGAAGAGTTCAAGAACTTATGATACAATAACTAATTTCTTTGTGTTCTTATTACAGATATGAAAATTGAGTTCCTTTAGTTGAATCAAAAGGATGATGAATTCATCAGTACCTTAGAGTTTAATTTCACAATAATTTCATGGAAACTTCTAGAATTATCATCCAACTGAAATGTCAAGTTGATAAGTTATTCATAGGATTAAATCCAAGTCTAATATAGTTTTTTATGAGAAGAGACTTTATTAGTTATGAAGAGATTGTGCATTGGGAAATCAATGATTAAATAGAGGTTGGAGTTATATATTAATCTCATGGTTTTAACAAGAAATAGTACATGGAGTTAAAAGGAAAATCTAAAAACCATGTAGAGAAGATGATGAGACTTCATTTATTCTTTATGAATGGAATGATTGTTGGAGGGAATTTCCTTATGGGATCAAATAATAGTTTTAAGTGTCTATTGGATGTCCACTACGAAATTGATAGCCACACTGATGGGAAGAAGATAGAAAATAAATCAAATAGTGGAAAATCTACATATAATGACCCCCCCACACTTTAGTGATTCACATGTAAGTAGGATGGGAATTATTCTAACCAGTTCCCAAACCCATGTATTTCTGATGATGATCAGAGTCCTTAACCTCTTAAACTGAGGAACATGGGTAAATATTGTGTGCTCTCTATTTCTACTGGGGGTATGGTAATTATACAATGAAAGGTACACATACCATCAAATCTAGAACTGGTAATTCCTTATTTTATTAGGAATCTAGCCCTAATTTCATATATAAATATTTTTCTAGTGGTATTATGATTCCACCCAAATTACCATATGTTGAATTATTAGTACAGACCCCAAATTTTATAATGATTATATAATATCCTGGTTCTGAAAGCCGCCCCAAGCCGCCCCGTACCTGGTTGGTGACATGGCCACAAGTTCATTTCCCCTAACGCTATAGGTTGGCGACTAGTAGCGAGGGTCTTGGGTTTTATAGTGGAGAAACTATTCCTGCATTGGTAGAGTAACCCAGTGGAAGATAAATAGATAAAAATATCATAAAGAGTAATGATATCAAACAAAAAGAAACAACGAAAGTGTGAATAAATAAACAACTAGAGAACATATATAAAATGATATATGAAACATATGTCTATGAAAACAGACAACAAGTCACAATGATGAATACAGAACTAATCCAAAGTACAAAAGAAAATCAAGTAAACAACTCCTCAACATCGCAATCCATAGCTTGGTCCCATGCTCCTCAGCTCCTCAGCAAATCAAGTACCTGAAAAAGAAGGGTGTTTTCCCTTATCTATACCTACAACGATATAATATGTTTCGGCCCAAAAGAATGACCCAAACATGGTGTGAGTCTATTCTCAAAAGGAAACCACCAAAAGATCTGTGCCTAACAGTCGGTGAATATATATGGAATTAAATAATTAAAAAAATTAGTAAATAATGAAGTACTCAACAGTAAACATTTCCACAGTTTCAAAGAATTCAATTCCACATATCAAGAAAGAATCTAATAAAAAATAGGTAACCCTATGGGATGTACTCACAGCCTATCCCCTCTAGTCCTGCCAAGAAATGCAAGCAAGCAGATAACACAAGAGGTAACCCTCTGAGAAGTAATCACAACCTATCCCCTCTGGTCCTACCTATAAACACAAGAAACCCTCTTGGAAGTACACATAGTCTAACCCCTCTGGTTCAGCATTAGTATAAATTATATAGGGAATCAATCGCCGTCAATTCCCTCTATAGTCTTGTATCCGTAACTAAAGTCTCTCTGGGGAAGCACTTACATCACATTCCCCCTGTTGCCCACATTGAGGAACTATAGAAGCTTTATGGAAGCACTTATGTTAATTCCCCCTGTGGTCTCGCATCGTAAGTAGAAAAGACACTCTAGAGTAGCCCTTATTTACATCCTCCCTATAGTCTATACACTAGGTGCTCAAGGCCCTATGTAAGTCAAGCAAGCATGGAAATTCATATCATCCAAAGTAATCATCAAGGACTACTTGGATAACCATTCTACAACATAACAGCATGGCAGACAAACAAAACTCCATCCTACAATACTAGGCATGGGAAACAAACAAGGCAGCCTAATAGGCTAATAAAAACCAATCATTCACAAACCAACATATTGGGGAAAACACTTACAAGCATATAAATTAATCCTATTCTCATTAAATTAACCTCTACTCAAGCATACATGCATAGCAGGCAATTAACAGGGCTAAAACAATAATCATGCAATACCCCGTTCAAGGGTATTGGGAACCTTTTCACATATAACTTAATGAAATTAAACGAAAAGGAAAAAATCACCTACCTTGGTGTTGGAGGATCGATATAAGTGAACCTCAAGCCTTGAGTCTCCCAAGAACACGGTAGATCTACAAAAATGCTCAAAAAGTTCAACTGAGGATAACTTGAGAGAGAGAAGGAATTAGGAAATGAAGCTCTAGAAGAAGGAAGAACTCACCGAGGTGATCCAAATGAAATCAATAGCAGTCAAATAATATATCAGATTCTATGTAGGAGGATCAGAGGAAGATCATGGCCGTACGGGTTCTCTCGGATGAACTAGGTCGAGAAGAATGCCTTTCTGGTGATTATATGTGACCCCAGACTGTTTAATGAAAAAAAGAAAGTACATGGTGTGTACATTCCATTTCCGTACTCTGCTTTAGACAGTCTCTAGGTCACCTCCTCATGGCCATCTGTGCGGCCATTACAGGACAAGAACACAACGTCATGCGGAAACCGAGTACACAACGTGTACTCATAATGTATACGGTGTGTACTTCAAAAATATCAAAAAATACTCCATCTCTAAAAAAAGACCAGAAAATAAAAACATACCTAAAAAGAAGATATAGGTTCTTAAAAAATTCCCCCTTAAATAAATTCGTCCCCGAATTTCCCTAGAAATGCGACGTAGAAGAAGAATCCTCAAACATCTCCAGCCACTGTGATCGTACATCAATCTCCTTCTCTGAGGTCTCATTCTATAGTCTCTTGTGCTGCCATAGCAATCATACCATAGGAACAGACCGGCCACGGAGAACCTTCATACTTCCATCAACAATTCGGATAGGATGGTCCTCAAACGAGGAATCCAACTATAACTCAACATCTTCGAGATGAAAAACATGAGTTGAGTCTAAGAAGTAATGTCAGAGCTAAGAAACATGGAAGAAATCATGCATAGCCTGGTACCTCTGAGGTAACTGCAACTGATAGGCAACCAACCCAACCCTCTCCAAAACATCAAACATCCCAGCATACCTCAGAGAATGCTTATCTGGTCTACTAATCCTCCTATGTCCCAGCCTTAGTGTGACACGTAGGATAACCTGATCTCTGACCTTAAACTCTAGTGTTCATCTCTTCTGATCAGTATACGACTTTTGTCGAGACTGTGCAATATACATCCTCTTCCGAATCAACTCATTCTGTTCTATGGTCTCTTATACAAGACGAGGTCCTAGAAAATCTACCTCCCCTACCTCCATCCAATATACGGGTGATCAGAATGATCTACCATACAAATACTCATAAGGTGACATCTGAATAGTTTCTTGAAAAATATTATTGTAGGAAAAATCCACAAGAGGTATGTGTTTCTCTCAAGAACCTCCAAAATACAGGATACATGCTCGAAGCTTTCCCTCTAGCACTTGACTCGTATGCTTGGACTGGACATCTATTTGGTAGTGGTAAGCTGTACTCAGAAGTACTTGTATACCCAAAGCCTTCTGAATCCCTTTCCAAACCTAAGAAGTAAAATATGCATCCCTAACTAAAATAATGGAGTGTGGAACTCCATGTAGATGTATGATCCTGTAGATGTACAACTTTCCCAAATCATCAACAATGAAGGTCTCCTTGATTGGAATGAATTGAGAATCCTTTGTGAGTCATTCAATGACATCCCAAACAAAATCATTCCCTCGAGGAGACATTGGAAAAGCTGTCATGAAATCCATCACGACATTATTCCACTTCCACTCGAGAATGGGTAATTACTGCAAAAACACTGCAAGTCGCTGATGCTTCCCCTTCACCTACTGACAGGTGGAACACCTCATAATGAAACCATAAACATATCTCTTTATACTTGGCCACCAATACTGACGGTGAAGATCACAATACATCTTTGTGACACTAAGATGAACTGCCCATACTAAAGAGTGAAAGTCTTGCATTAGCTCCTTGAATATGTCTGCTGACACCCATATGTGCCCAAAAAAAATGCAAGATCTGTCCTCTCCTATGGTCCATATAGGAATAGGGTCATCTCTTGACACACTTTCCTATAAGAAAAGGCCTTCAGAATTTGAGAGCTTCCTTATTCACACTCAATCAGGAAGAGTAGACGTAACTGCTATAGAAGAAAGAAACTTATACCCATTCTTGTCTTGCTACTCCAAATGCATCTCAGAGAATAGAGACATAAGCTTCCACTCACTTCTAGCCTCTAGAACTTCATGTATCTGAGTCCCCCTTCTCAATGCATCTACCACTACATTGCCTTTCCCCAGAATATTGGCAAGCTCAAATTCAAAAGACTGAAGGTACTAAACCCACCTTCGTTGTCTCAAATTCAAGTCATGCTGAGTGAATATATACTTGAGACTATTGGGGTCTGTTAAAGCCACAAAATTCTCTCCCAAAAGTTAATGTCTCCAACATCTCAAGGCATGAACAACAACAGCCAACTCAAGATCGTCCGTCGGGTAATTCCTCTCATGTGGCCTCAACTGCCGATACTTGTACTCAAAGACTCCTTCTCCCTATATAATCACTACTCCAATCCTGATACCTTATGCATCACAGTACACATTATAGCTCTTGACCGACTATATAAAAACTAGTATCAGTGGCGCAGTCAACCTCCCTTTCAGATCCTAAAAGGATGACTCCCAAGAATCTGACCACTAGAACTTTGCACGCTTCTTAGTTATCCTGTCAGTGGTGCTTCTAATCATGAAAAGTCCTATATGAAACGTCTTTAGTATCCAGCCATCCCTAGAAAACTATGTACCTCAAACAATTCCTTCGGTTACTCCTAGGAAACTACTACTTTCACTTTCTCGGGGTCCATTAATAATCATGTCTCTAAGATAACATGACCCAAGAAGTGAATCTGATCCATCCAAAAGTACCATTGTGAGAGCTTATCATATAACTCATTCCCTCTCAGTGTAATCAGAATGATCTCAAGATGGGTAACATGGTCGTGTTGAGTGTGATAGTACACCATTATATCTTCTATGAAAACCACCACGAAAGAATACAAGTATGGATGGAACACTCGATTCATTAGTGCCATAAAAACATCAGGTGCGTTCGTGAGACCGAACGGCATGAACACAAACTTGTATAGAAAATACCTACTCTGGAAGACTGTAATAGGTATATTAGACGGTCTAACGTGCAACTGATGATAATCAGATCTCAATTCAATCATCATGAATACCCAGGCTCCTTGAAGTTGATAAAAGAGATCATCAATCCTTGGCAAGGGATATCGGTTCTTGACCGTCAACTGGTTTAGCTTCCGATAATCCACACAATGTCTGAGGGAACCATCCTCCTTCTTCACAAAAAAGACAGGTGAACCCCAAGGGGAAGTACTAGGTCAGATAAAACCCTTTTCCTACAACTCCTCCAACTGCTTCTTGAGCTCCGGTAACTCTAGTGTAGCCATCCTATAAGGAGGAATGGACACTAGTGCAACTACTGGAACTAGGTCAATAGAAAAGTCTACCTCTCACTCCAGAGGCAAACCTGAACAGTCCTCAGGAAATACATCCCTGAAACGATCCACCATTGGAGGAAAGTCCATCTAAGAAGTCCCCTGGTCGTTCAGATAAATACTAGAAATCTAGGCTTTAACTCCTCCTAACCCATGATGCTCAGGTCCCACTCTACCCACCTGGACATACCATTCACCCTTATGAAGAAACAATCTTCCCTTAGGTGATGTGAAACTCACCCTACGATGATATAAATCGACAACTTCTTGTAAGAAAACTAACCAGTCCATTCTGAGAATGACATCATAACTTGTCATCTCTAGGACATAAAGGTCCCATAAGAAGTGACACCCACCAACCGCAAGAGGGAACTCCTTGTATTGGCATACACTAGTCATTCTTGTCCCCAATGGTGTGTCTAACATCTATACATTAGTATAAGTAATGATACAGATACCATGGTTCTCCATAACAGTGGTAGATATAAAGCTATGGGATGCCCCTATGCGGAAAAGAGTAGAAGATAAAACTGAGGCAACTAATATCGTACCTCAAACTGTAGAGGTTATGGGATCCTGCTCCTGCTTGGTCTCTTCCACTGCAAAAGTCTGACCTACACCCCAACCCTATGACCCTTCCTGACCACCCTAAGCTAATCCACTCTACTTTCACTAAAATCCTTATCACTACCATGACTACGACCTCCACCTCAGCCTAAATGGCTGGAAGAAATCAAGTTCCCATACTAATGAGAAATAGGTGGCGCTTTTCCTGAAAGAAAAGTCATTGAAGAACCCATGTCACCAGCTTATGGTGAGAATATTTTACTGAAGTGTTGAATATGACCCATCTTACCGCAAGATCGGCACACCATCGAGTCTCTCTGGCAATGTGGCCTCATATTCCCAATATTCTCACATTGGTAACACACCACCAGGATACTAGAAGAAGTGCATCGCCTCCTTGGATCACCATGCGAAGACTCCCTGTGGTGCTTCCTACTGTCAATAGGAGGGATACTAACTCCAATTGTCAAACCACCCTAGCTCAAAACTCTAGAATCCCCCAAATGTCTCACTGTTATTAGTGCCTAGTTGACCATAGTAGTGATGGATGTCAACCAGAAGATTTTCACCTGATATAGGATGTCGTGCTTCATACCACCCTCAAACTTCCTTACCTGGAATAACTCATATCCTCCTGGAATAGGCGTGATGTGATGAATCTCTACGAAATGAGAGGATTACTCCTTGACTGAGAGGGTACTTTCTCTAGAATCATGAAATTTTTGGCTTGATCGGCCATCAAAGTCTTCAGATAGAATTAGTCAAAGATGGAATGCTGGAACTCATCTTAATCCATGACCTAATGGCATCTTGCCTGTGAGATCACATCCCAACTTCTCTTGGTGGAATCTTAAAGCATGTACTTAGATATATTGACCCTCCTCTCTGGAGGCTTCTCTAGATGCTCAAAGATAGATAGCATGGCTTCTAACCATGAATCTGCAGCCTGAGTTCCTCCTTCCCTGATAAAATTGGTTGGGTTGATGCTGCTGGAAAACCCGTGGCAACTATGCCATAGAAGGGGAAGGATGCAGTACTCCTCAGAAGGTCAGCATGAACCTCATGAAGCCCTATCAGAACTGTGCATCAACACCTCTATTTGGAATGATGTTTGGTGCCAAGACTGGCACAACTGGAGGATCTACTGGAATTCCTTGATCAGTCATGTCCAGTGTCAGATCGTTTCCCTATAACTAGTGTACAATAGGTAGACATCTTGGTGTCATGACTCTAAAAGTTCTAGAGCACACCATAGACCAATATTTTCAAGGAATGAAAACTATAAGAGTAAGAAGCGAATAGGATAAATAAATGATTCATGTTTTTCAAAACATGGATACACAACATGTATATTTGACTACACAGTGTGTTCCTTTAAACCATTCACATGGGCGTGTACTTATGCCACAACAGGTTTTGTAACACCCCATACACACGGCGTGTGGTCCTAACACACGGTGTGTAATTGTATCCTTTTCCCCTATAAAAGTTATTCTACATGTCTCTCATATAACACGACAACACAAAATGTTAGTACCAAACTTGGAGTGTACTAGACGAGCTTCACCAACCTGTGTTTTTAGTGACACGACCGGATACATGGCTCACACTACATGGCATGATTCAGATGGACACGGCGTGTAATAATTAGGTTTCAACTACCTGTGTTGTTAGATACACAGACGAAAATGCGATTGATTATACACGATGTGTTTATGCCAGACCCAGAGTGTACAATAAGTGACTTGACCGAACTGTTTTGTTAGTGACACAGCCGGTTACACAGTTCTACAACACAACATGTACATCTTGTACACGGCGTGTCCTAGAAATGATTTCCAAACCCCATGTCTTTGCCCACATAGTCCGAGACACAGTTAGATACTACAAGACATGTACATATGGTACACAGTGTGTACTTAAGAAAAAATTGTTTCTTTTTGAATAGAATAACACACAGTGTGTGTGTCCAACATTGCACGCTGTGTATTCTAGGTTTTTCCAGAGAGTAAGCCTCGGAAACTACTCCGGAACCTAGAAAACACTGAAACGAACAATAAAGTGCAAAATTCTGATTTTGGGGGGACCATACTTCCCATGAATTAATGATTGGAAACATATAAATTTCATAACAAGAATAACAAGGCAATGATCTACCAAATTCTGGCCCATGAGGGCCCATAACACCTCAAGAACCAAAGTTTGGCATTCATTCAAACAAAACCTTACACAATATATACCCTATAAAATAGCATGCATTTTTTATCAAGGAATATATCACAACAGTATGAATATATTACACAAAATCTATCAAAACAACAAGCAATCACTAATGTACACTAAATGGCATGTCAAGAATGCATGACAAGTGATTTCAAGCAAGTGCCTATATGATGAATGAGATATAAAACCCTCATCTCATCAGGTTGAAACAGAAATAGAACCTCAATAACATCAACAATAACAATACAAAACAGGTGAATCACTCAAGGTGAAATTGAATCAACTATAATAATTGCAAAACCTGAAAAATTGCAATAAACGAGGTAGATTGGAGGTCCCATGTACACGGGTTAGCTACTACTGGGCACAACTTATTACCAAGTACCTATTCCTTACTATACATATCTATAGGCTCAAAATAGTAAGTCAAGAGGAAATAATTCCTCTGATACCACTTTGTAACATCCCAGTTTCGAAAGCCTCCCCGAGGATCCCCATACCCGGTTGGTCACATGGCCTCAAGTGTATTTCCCCTAACACCAGAGGCTACCAACTAAGCACAAGGGCTTTAAAGGTAATAGTGGGGAAACTATGCCCTCATTGTTAGAGTAACACAGAGAAATATAAATATATAATAATAGTGGAATAATTAATGATATAAAATAACAAGAAATAGTGGAAGTCTGAAGAAATAAACAACTGGAGAAAAAATATAAAATGATGCATGATACATATATCCAGAAAAATAGCCAATAAGTCAAAATGATGAATGCGAAACTAATATAAAGTATAAAATAAAAGCATGTAATCTACTCCTTAGCATCGCAAGACTTAGGTTTGTTCCTTGCTCCTTAGTAAATCAAGTACCTGAAGTATAACGATGCTTTCCCTTATCTATACTTGCAACGATATAATCTGTTTGGGCCCAAAAGCATGACCCAAATAGGGTGTGAGACTAATCTAAATAGGAAACCCCCAAAATATTTCTTCCTAATAGTCTGTAAATATATATGGAAGACAATATGTAAAAAGATGTTGTAAACAAGGAAGTACTCAACAGTAATCATTTTCATAGTTTCAAAGCATTCAATTCCACATATCAATAAAGTAGCAAATCACAAATAGGTAACCCTTTGGAATGTACTCAAAGACTATCCCCTCTGGTCCTACCTAGAATCAAAAGAAATTAGATAACGCAATAGGTAACCCTTTGGGAAGAACTCACAACCTTTCCTCTCTGGTCCTACCAAGAAACACATGCAACCCTCTAGGCAGTATAATCAGTATAACCCCTCTGGTTCAGCTTTAGAATAGACTCACTGGGGAAGAAATCACCCTAAATTCCCCCTATAGTCTCACATCGATAACTAAAGGCCCTCTATGGAAGAACTTACATCACATTCCCCCTATATCCTGCATTGAGGAACTACAAACACTCTGAGAAAGCACTTACGTCAATTCCCCCGGTGGTCTCGCATCGTAAGTAGAAAAGACGGTCTGGAGAAGCCCTTCATTCCATTCTCTCTATGGTCTATACACCAAGTTATCATGGCCCTATGTTAGTCAATCAAGCATGGAAATGTCTATCGGCCTATGTAATACTCAAGAACTACTTGGTTAACCAGTCTACAGAATAATAGCATGGAAGATAAACAAAACTCCATCCTACAATAAAACGCATGGGAGATAACAAGGCAACCTAATAGGCTAAGAAAGAACAAATGGTCATAAAAATTGCATGGGAAAACACTTAAAATCATATAAATTAACCCTATTTTCATTAAATTAACATCAACTCAAGAATAGAATCATTATAGGCAATTAACAGGGCTAAAAAGCAAGCACACAATACCCCGTTCAAGGGTATTGGGAACTTTTTCACATATAACTCAAAGACTTTAAACGAAAAGGAACAAACCACATACCTCGGTGTTTTAAGATCCATATAAGTGAAAATCAAGCCTTGAATCTCCTAAGAACACAGTCTATCTATAAAAACTATCAAAATGTTCAACCGAGGATAACTTGAGCAAGAGAAGGAATCAGGAAATGACGCTCTAGAAGATGGAAGAGATTACCGAGGAGATCCCAACGCAATCAACGGTGATCGAATTAGATATCAGATGCTACATCAGGGTCTCAGAGGAATATCATAGTCGTATAAGTTCTCTCGGATGAACTAGGTTAAGAAGAAGAATTTTATAGTGATTAGATGCAACCCCGATATTTTTAATGAAAAAATAGAAAGTACACAGTGTGTACTTTGGAAGAACATAGTGTGTACTTTACGTTTATGTACTCCTATTTAGGCGGTCTCTTGGTCACCCCTGCATGACCATGTGTACAGCCATTATAAGGCCAGCACATGGCCTCATGCGGCAACCGAGTACACGAATTGTAGTCATAAAGTAAACAACGTGTACTTCAAAATTTTTAGAAATTACTATTTTTCTCAAAAACAACCATAAAAGAAAAACATACTTGAAAAGAAGATCCAGGTTCTTACAGATTATATCTCAAGTATATGATTCATCTTTGGTTGATGTTTATGGAAATTTACTTCATGAAAATATTTTCATTTTTCTCATGGTTAAATTTTATGTCATCATAAGCACAAATTGGATTTATCTACATAAACCCCATATCAATTGTGGAGGAAATAGATTCATGTTTGATATCTCAAACCAGCCTATGATCATCTATCAAGGTGGTGATATTTATAAAATTTTTATAGATATTACATCTATTGTATGGGTCTTAATTCCCATTTATATGAAATATTTTTTCCCAAATTGTTCGGGAGAAACTCAGCATCAATGATATGCCTATTTTTTTAGAATGTTAGGTGTATTCCTGGAATATTTCCCTAGACTTCTACCAAAACTTGAAGTTGAGGTTTTGATAAAAACTCATACCTAATTCCACACCAATTTCAATAACTCTCTATACAAAATACGTAATTGAGTTGTAGAAATTGAATAATAAACTCCAAGAAAACCATGATAAGGGATTCATTCGGCCATTTTTGTCACTTTGGGGTGAACCTATCATCTTGGTGAAAAATAAATATGGGTTATTATGACTTTGTATTGATTATCTAGAGTTTAACAAGATCATGATCAAGAAAACGTATAATCTTCTTTGTATTGATGACTTGTTTGATCAACTACACATAGATCAATGATTTTCTAAGATTGACCTTCATTTTAGATATCATTTATTGAAGGTCATGAAGAGAATATAAGGAATTTGGTATTCCGTATAAGGTGTGAATGCTATTAATATATAGAGATTCATTTTTATCATACTAATTCCCCTATATTTTCAAGGATTTTGTGAATAGAGTCTTTAGAGATAACCTCAATTAGTTTGTGGTTGTCTTTATAGATGATATTCTAATCTATTTAATGAATATGGAAGAGAATGAATACCACTTGAGAATAATACTAATGACCCTATGGACAAGGAAGCTGTATGAAAAAATTTTAATGTGTAAATTTTAGATGAAAGAGGATTCATTTTTTGAGTCAAATAATCTCAAGAGATGGTATTGCAGTAGATCCATCAAAGATAGAGGCTATTGAATGTTGGTCTAAACCAGCCACAATGACTGAGATCAATAGTTCTCTTGGTTTAACTTGATATTACCGATGTTTTGTGGATGATTTATCAGGAATATCTAACCATATAGACAAGTTAGATAAGAAGGGTGTTAATATCCTCTGGATAAATGATTGTGAGGAACATTTCAAGGAACTGAAGAGAAGGTTAGTCAGAACACCTATAATTACATTTCCCTATAGTGGATAATAATTTTTAATTTATATTAATTCATGAAATAAGGGGTTGTGATGCATTCTTATACTAAATAACATGGTTATAGCCTATGTCTCAAGATATTTGAAGATTACAAGAAAGATTACCCAACTTGTTATTTGGTGTTACCAGTGATAATTTTTCATTAAATATATAGAGGAATTATATATATAGAGATGTGTTAAATATATAACGATAATAAAAATAATATATATATATATATATATATTCACAAATTATTTGATCATGTTCCATTGAATATGGTTAGTGCTGATAAATGATTATGATTTCTCAATACCATACCACCCTAGTAAAGTGAATAAGTTTGATAATTATTTGAGTTGAAATAATCATGCTATATTATCTAAGATTAGGGTTGCAAAAAAACCCAATATTTTTGGATTTAAAAAGGATGGATCTTTAAATCTTGAAGGTAGAAAATTTTTGCCTTACTCAATTGAATTTTTTTCCCTCTATCCATGTAATGATCAAAGAGATGTATAATGAAGATATAGAGCTATAAAATATGGTTAGATTTGTTATAAAATTTAACGATTATTAGATGGAATAATAATTTTTAGGAACTATGTATGTTTTCTATCCATACTAGATTTGAAGAATGATTTGTTAGATGAATCTTATAGTTCTTCATTCTCTATTCATCTTAGATGTAAAAAAATGTATAGAGATATGAAACAATACTATTGGTGGGATGGAATGAAGTGGGATATTGCCATGCTTTTATCTCAGTGATTTGTATGATAGTATTTAAGGAGAAAAGATAGAAGTCTAAGAGGATGTTTTGTCCATTACCCATACCAGAATAAAAATTAGAGAACATCTCTATGGATTTTTTCATTGGACACCCAGAAACTCTAAAAGGTTAAATTCTATATGGGTGGTAGATGATCACCTTACCATGTCTTCACACTTCATCATTATCAAAAATTACTTCTCTCTAGATCTGTATTCTAGGATATACATTAAATAAGTGGTAAGGATTCATATGGTACCACATTATAGAGTATATGATAAGGATTCATGGTTTACCTCAATGTTCTGGTGAAGTAATCTGCAATAACTTGATACAGAATTGTGTTTATGCATGTCTTATCAACCTCATATGGATGGTTTATCTAAAATAACAATTCAATCCCTAAAGATATGTTGATATCACGTTCATTTATTTAGAAGGTGTTTGGGATCAATACCTTCCTCTAGTTAATTTTTCTTACAAAAACAACTCTCACTCAAGAATTGAAATGGATCCTTATGAGTCTCTATATGGGAGTAAATATTGTTCTCTAATGTGTTGGGATGAAGTTAGGGAAACAATGATATTGTGACCTGAGATAGATGAAGAAATGGATGAAAAGGTTAAAAAAATTCAACAACATATCGAAGGTAGCACAAATTTGACAGAAAAGTAATGATAATAACCTTAGACATGATCTATAATTTGAAGATGGTCAGAAGGTGTTTCCCCAAATATCTCTATAGAAGAAGGTTATGAGGTTCATAAATAAAGGAAAAATAATCCCTAGATATATTGGTCCCTTTGAGAATCTTGATCGTATCAAAATAGAATAATATCTCTTGGTACTTCCTAAAAATATCTCTCAATTCCATGATGTGTTCCATGTATCTCTAATGAGGTAGTACATACTTAACCCTTCACATGTATTGAACTCAAGGGTTATACCGCTATAGGAGGATCTTTCTTATGAAGAACAACAATTTTTAATTCTGGATCATAAGGAGAAATTTATATAAAATAATACCACTCACCTGGTTATACTTTTGTGGAGAAATCACCAGTTAGATGAATCTATGTTGTAACTTGAGGATATAATTATTTACAAATATCATCATTTTTTGTATCAAAATGACTAATTTCAAGTGTGAAATTCATTTTAAGAGGGTAGAATGTAACACCCAGAGTTTTTATGAACATTTTTTTCCGAATAAATTAATTTTTATTATGGTAGTGAATTTCATGCTACACTAATTCAAACATTAATTATAAGCTACTAAAATATAAGTATGTGCCACACACAACACTAACATGTCATGCATTACATGAAACACCGAGTCTCTATGAAATGTAATTTTATTATAATAATTATTTAAACAAGATAGTTATAACCTAGATGTTGAACATAGTAATAATAATATTAATTTATACATTAAATATTATTCATAATGGTTTTATATGAATAATACATAATTATAATAAGATATGTAATATTTATAAAATCATTACATGTTTGAAAATACTATTTTCTCAAACGAACTGATTTTTATTTCCTTATGTGAACAACAATAAAATTAATTTTTGAAAGTTATAGAAATTTAAATTTAAAAAATTAAAATATTTTTTAATTCATAATTTTAAAGTTATATTTGGATAAATTTTTAGGATTTTTCTGAAAAAACATCATTTTTGGATGAATAGTGAAAAATAATAATTTTTAATTGAGAACGACTTTTTCATCTTACTTATTTATATAGTGAAATTAAATATTAATTTTTTTTAAAAGTATAATGAGGTTAATTTTACATCCATTATTCCAATTTAGGCCATTGAAACCAATTTCACAATAAAATTAGATATCAAAATATTCTAATATTTTAAAGGTGTTTACTAAACAAACCAGTTGTCACAAAACAACTTCAAGATTAATGTTAAAATAATTTATTCCACATCTATGATTGGTATTTGTAAAAATTTATTCTATATTTAGAATAATAATAATTCCTAATTTATAATATTTTCAACATAACTTTTGAGCAAAAATATTAGTGAATGTTATGAAAAGTAATTATATTGATTAAGAGAAAAATTAACTTTACAATGGACTAAACCTTAATATTAAGGACCAAAAGGACCTATAAATTTTCTCAAAATACATTTATTATACATATTTATAACCTATAATCCCTTATATCATATTCATACCATTATTTGAGCCACTTTTCATAGAAAAAACAAGGGTGTAATTACCTTTTCAATGATTTACAATAATGCCACTCCAACTCCACTATAAAAAAGAACTCACCCCTCCTACATATTAATACATATAAAGATTATTGGATTAGAAAAAAGATACTTAAATATCCACCAAAAGTTCTTACCTTCATCCTAGAATTCTCCCTTTGGGTAGAAATCCACCCAAGGAATCCCTTTGGTGAGAACAAAAAGAGTTTCCCAAAGAAGAGGTAACATCCTTCCTCAATCTCTTTTATTTTATTTTAATTATGCACACACTAAAATATTATTATTCCAAGATTATATAACAAAATAATTATCCTAAATTTTCTATGATTTTTTTATTATAAGGTTTCATACTACACTTACACACACTTCCAAATATTGGGTAATGAAGTTACTATTTTTTATTACGGCAAACTGTCACCTCATGAAACGATATTGTTGAATTTTTATTTACCACATCTCATGGTTGGGAATTATTATGGAACATTTTTTAGATATATATATGAGTGTTTTTGATATTTAGGATTTGTTTATTCTTATAAAATCATTATATAACACATACCTTCATGCTTTCTATTTTTTGTAAAAATAATAATTTCATTTGGGGAAGTGTGGAATACCGTCTCCCCAAAGATATGTGATTAATTCACACTCTATATAGAATTTATTAAGGATGGGTTAATTAAATTTATATTATATATAAAAAATAATTTTTTTACTTGAATTATTATATATATATATATACATATATTTAATTTACATTCATTTTATCAATATGACATTTAAAAAGAAAAATCATTTATGAGTACATATACCTACCATCTCCATGAACGGTGTATTCCATTTCATATTTATATATTTAATAAATTATTAAAAATTCATATATACTGAATATTTTACATTCTGTAAATCATAATATAAGTATGTGAACAAAAAATATAACAAATTAAGACACATGTGATGAACAAAGAAGATATTACCCAAAACATAACATTAACATGGAAGAGTTAATAAGTGGGTGATATAAAGCCATATGTTTGATTATATATAAGAATATGGTTATATAAAAAAATTATAGTAAACATATATTTATTATACATGTTATTTTTATGATTATTATGAGATTCAAGACATATAGTAAGGGGATTTCTAATATAACTTTTATTTCTGTGAGATTTATGCCTCATTCACCACCAATTTCTTATATGTAGTGTATATACTTCATAAGAATATATTCAATGATTATTATCATTAAATGCATGTTTATTTACAAATACATTTATTATATCTCTTTCATGGGGTTTATGTTTTAAAAGCTACCAAATCGGTGAAGTATTTTTGTCTCAATTTTACAACGTTGAGACACATGCCATGAATTTCGAAAACCATGTTTAAAAATAATTTCCTAAATGTTTTTAAAGGAGTTATTTTGAGATTTTTTCATGGAAAATTAATTTAATTTTTTTTATGGTTTCTAAAGAAGACTTTATATGTTTTCAAATTGTTTTAAATAATATTTTTTTCAAAATCATTTCATTCCATCATTATAATTTTTCACAGTGTTCTCCAGGAAATGGTTTTAGAACCATTTTCAAACCTTATTTATAAATTTTAAAGTATTTTAAAATAAATATTTATAATATATTTAAAATTTCATTATAATTTTTCAAATTGTTTTCAAATAAATTGGTTTTTAAACGTTTTCAAGTTTTCATTATATGTTTTCAATGTGTTTTCAAAGAAAATGTTTCCAAAACATTTTCAATAATTCTTTATTAGTTTTCAAGTTTAATTTCAAAGAAAATAGTTTTTAAATGGTTTTTTTTATGAAATCATTTTTCAAAAGAATAAATTATATTCTCCTGAATAAATTTTTTTAAGAAATATTTCAAAATTATTTTCTATCTAAGATTACATCCTTTGGTGTTACTCATGCCTTTCTATTAAATGATCCAAATGTATTATTCATATTATTTCCCCAAATGGCTTATGTTTTTATTTCATGTTGTTTACAAAACATTTTTCTATTTTATAGGTTACGTGTTTTTGAAACCTATTTCTTCTTCATGATATATATGTGAATGAAACAATCTTCTTTTCATGAGTTATGCTTTTTAGGAAGTGATTATGAAATCTATCTCTTTTTCCATAGGCTATGATATTATTACATGTTTATGATACCAATTTTATTTTATGGGTCATGATATTATTATTTATGATGTTGTGGCACAAGTATGTATGATTTCATTATGAGATTGGGGGGACCTATATCTCCCTCCAATGAATTGGGTAATGATTTATATATCATTACATAATTACAGGATTAAAGATAGTTAGCTTGATCTACTATGGGATGATGGGGAAAACTGATCCACTATGAAAGATAGGCAAAGCTGATAAACTATGGGAAGAAAGGGAAACATGATACACTATGGGAAGAGGAATAAACTTGATCCACTGTAGAAGATTAGTAAACCTGATTCACTAAGGGAAGATGGGGAAACTCGGTCAAATATGGTAAAATGGTGAAACCTAATCCATTATAAGTAGAAGAATATGATTGGGGATTGTTATGTGTCATTACTAGTATGTGTAGTCTCCATAAAGTGTCCTAATATGATTTAGAAATTCATCACATCTTAGAGGAAAATATATTACAAGTTTATGTGTCTGATAGAACTCCTTGTCATATTCAAATCTCAACATTTCATGGATTATCCACTTGATTCACTTATGATTCATGTCTAATTAATTTCTAATCTTTATGCCATGATTTATGTTTATGATCTTTGATATAAATGGTATGACTTTCTAATATTATGATCATGTTCTCATACAATTATTCTATTCTATATGATTACATATATCCCTTATTTACCCTTACGAAGTATCAAATTGCACCTCATTTTATATATCCTTACCTAATTTATAAAGATATGTATTAATTATTATGTGTCTAAGAAGGGTGATAGTATTGAATTACCATGTGGGAGATAATGTAGCTCACATATGTTCCAGTTTTTATGTTTCTATATTTCCAAATGAACTAAGCTAATATTTTCTTTGTGCATCTATTCTAGTAATGTATTAAGTATTCTTCTAAAGTGATGTAATGTTAATGTAGGATGTTTTATGGTTTCTATAGTATCTAAGAAAATATATTTTTCTGAGTAACAATCATGGTGTTACCAAAGGTTAATGCCATTAAAATTTCTAGGAAGAGGGATTATCATCTACCCAAATGAGGATTCACACTATGAACCCCTTGTTCCCTTCATAACCAATTATTTGGTTCCCTCTTTACATTAGGATATTTTCATACTTTTTTCAGTGGTCTTATTAGTATCCACCTTAGTCTCCCCTTGAAATTTTCAATATAATCAAGGTAGAGGGGCCAATTTTTTTCTCATCCTCCCTCACTATAACTCCCTTTGATCTAGTTTTGTTATTGAATATTCATCATACTAATTCTTGGTCAGAACCCTCAATCATTTCCCCCATTTTTCTCTTTTTTGTTACTCCAAATTTTTTAATTTTATTGGATAGGTTTTAGGAGATGATTTCATTATATCATGGTGAAATATTATCACTAGAAGAGGATTCTAAGTTTATCTTGTATAGTACATCCATAGAAGATAAAATTAGTCTATCATTCAACATCTACCTACAGTTATGATTCCATATGATTTTATTTAGGTTGTTTTTTTATTTTTTCAAAAAATTGTCCATTTGTTTGGGTGTTTAATTTATGTAATTTGAGTCTTAGTGATGGGTGTGTATTGGGAGTATATTATAAACCATTTCTCATTGTTTTGGTATCACATGGTCACCCAATGTTTTTGGAATCAATTATTCTAATTTGGGTTTTTGGTTTCAATTTTTTTTATGTTTTTAGTTAACTAGTGTTTATTGATGAGTGGGTTATTATGGGATCGAGTGAGGTTGGAATGGGCTTGGGATGAATTTATGGATTTTCTATTTTGGTAGGTGTCCTTGAATTTATTAAATTATATTATTAAATTTTTTATTTTATATTCATGTCACATGATTACTATTACTATCTGCATTTTGTAATACCTTTTTATCTATCTATAAATTAGGATGGGCTCATCCTAGCCAAATAGTCAACATAAATCATATAGATTTCTATACGGTTAGAGGATTAAACCATTTTTTAATGGGTTTTAGTGAACTAATTTATAGATTATGTGGTGGCATGAGTGATATTAAAGGAATATGTGGCTTCTTTTAAAAATGTGTTATAAATGGTAGTATAAATATAAGGAAACATCTAAAGAAAATGGGTGATTTGAGAAATGGGTTCTGAAATTTTATTTCAAATTGGCCAAGGGGTTTTCCAAAGAATATTTTTAAAGAATTTTGTCCACATTCCAAGTGTGAGTAATAATACATGTGTTCCCATTTAAAAATTATTTCAAACACATTTGACCTCATGAGGGTGATTCCTAGTTTTTTAAATCTTGTGTGTTATTATGATTCCTATTTTATATTGCCAATGTATTTTGTTGTTACCTGATAATTTATGTTATGAGTGTTGGTCGATGAAGTGTTAATTTGGTATCAAGTGGTGGTTTAGTATAGGTGGATAAAACATACCCCTTTGAGGGTTGAGATGTGTATGAGGATTTTTTGGAGATGTGGGGCCAAGTCCTGAGAAAATCGGACCCAATGATTAGTTGGTGATATGTGAGATAGGTTTTGTGACATATATTTTTATGATTGTGTATAATAACTATGTGCATGTGGTAGGAAACTAACCTAGTGGGTGATAGAGATCTGGAGGCCTTACCATTCTTTGAGTGAGAAGTCTTATTTCATGATATTGGACCTTTTTATGGGTGAAAACACAAGTTTCATAGATCTTCCCCAGTAAGAATGTCAGGTCATGATGTGATGTGAGATAAATATGATAGATCCAACCGTGATTGATTGGTAGTGGGTCAGAATTTGGTTCAATGACCTTACCATATTCACTTGGGTGGTGGATTAAGATTGGAATATGTCCTCCTTTCAGTGAAAAGGAATGTTTTGAGGTTTTGGAATGACACCTTATCTTGAACCTTTGGGTATGGGATGAAGACTTTAGGTCACCAAACCATGAACCTTTAGGTAGTCGTCATGAATCATCATGACATAGTGACCTAAAGCATTGGGTCTGGCTCAGTGATTTGGATGAAACCCAACCCTACATAATCTTTTATGAATTTGGCTATGGTATGAGGTGACTTATTCCTTCCAACATAGATACAAAGAAAGTGGGTTTGGTTGTCATGGTGGAATGGGGATCTTAGGATGACCTGACTTGTATGCTTTTATTTAATTTGGTGTTATGTTTCCAAGTTGGTTTGTTAGAAATAATGAATAAATTCCATATATATTTACTCCATGCATATCCAATTGATTATTGTATCACTCAGTATTATTGAAGAATTGGAGATTCATAATGTTTAATTAGACTCACCCCCGACTAATATACACAAAATGGATTTCAATGTACATGGGTATGACTTCATGTTTTCTCTAAGGATATAAGTATCACTTGGAGCTAAATATGTTATTCATTTTTTAGGTTTTTTATGTCAAGGATATGTAGAATTATTATTTTAGTTGGTCTAGAGGCTAGGGTATTTTATTTTTGGTAAATTTTCAGCATGTACAAACTAGTGTGTCATTTTCTTATTCGATATATACATAATTGTTTATCATTATTTTCACTACTCTATTATGCTTAATGGATTATATAAATATATTTAATACTACCCATTCTATATTGTGCGAACTCATGGGGTTCCATATTTTATGTCAACATTTTTTTCGGAATTTCTATTATACGGATGGGTCATGCCAAATTTTAAGTAGATTTTGTTTTGTTCCGTGGCCCTTGTTTAAAGGGTATAGTCTGCCCATGATTATTTAGGACCTCAGCGCTAGTTTTCATCCTCTTTTATTTGAGGGGGTATGTATGATGTGAAGTGATGAACCCCTCTTAAATTTACTCTAGGTGATCATATTTTGGGAATAAAAATTGTTTTAGACTATATATTTGGAATGATTAATGTAGTTGGAGGTGGAGTTAGGTTTTTAGGACTTAGGAGGTAGATCATGCACTTTATTAGACAAATGACATTGGTTGTAACCCATATTGTCATGGGATATCTAGTTTCAATATTAGGCACTCTAGGATGAGTGAGGTGTCGGTTTGGATGGATAATCCTAACGTGGGATTAATGATACTTGGGATGTGTCATAGTGATTGGCTATGATCTAGTGATTTTTTTCATGCATCATATTTGTATAAATCTTATATTATGATGCACAATCCTATGGATGATTTTGTTTAACATGTTTCTTCATCAAAATCCATTATTATTTGAAGAAATTTATAATATAATTTATTTTTTATAAAATATATTATAATGTATGATTATATTTAAATTGATATTAGAAATTTTTTTAATGGAATCAGTTTCTTTTGTTCGGTCTATATAGGGTAGTGATTTTTGATGAGTGAGTTTTGAGAATAACTCTATTTTATGAAGAAAACATTCTTTTGAAAAGTACACTTGTTTGATGATGTGAGGCTTTCATGAGTGGTTTAATAAGACATTTTTACAAAAAATTGTTTGTGGAGATGGTGGTTTGAAATCATTTATGATTTTTTGTGTTTTGAGAAAAGTTAATGGAAATGGATTATGAAATTAAATTTTTAAATGTTTTTGAAATGATGAATCATTTCTCAGAAATAATATTATCTAGTCTGGGGATTTTAGTTATTTTTTAGTGTAAACCCTTGTATGTCCAGAGGTGTTTTAAAAACCTTGGAGAGTTTGTCATGTGTAAGATGATTTTAATGGGTTTCTGAAATAATAAATTGGTACCTGTATAAATTGTTTTATAAGTATTTTGTACTTAGTCAGGGGTAACACATATATTTTAATTGTGTGATCATATTATATGGAAACATATCTTAGAAACAACAAAGATAAGATAAAAAGTGTGAATTTTATTAGGTATAATGATGGAAAAAATAGAAACATTAATGGGATGGGTATGTTTGGTTTTCATTGATTGATCGATAGATACCATGGTTTCTTCTTATACATTCAATGGGTATATCATTATAGTTTTTAGAGAGCTTCTTATGGGGGGTTATTGGAAAGATGTTTCATGTTTTTCATGTGTAGCCATATGTAAGGGTTATATTCTAAGATTAGACCCTTTGATGTGAGTTTTTATGATTTCACATGCTTGAGAACTTGGTGTGTGTTATGTCTAGGAGATTTACGTAGTCATAAAAAATTAGGTCAAATCTTATATTGGTAGTGGATTATTATAATGGGGAGAACCATACAACTCAAGATTAATAGATATTTTACACTTCTATATTAGGATATCTGAAAAAGGTTAAACATTATCTTGGTGTTAGTGATCAGCGTTTCGTGTTTGGTGATCATGTGTGAGCTGTGTGGTCACATACAGTAATTTAACATTGTAACAGATGAGCCATGGGTGATATAGATTAGGTGATGGTATTTTTATATGAATATAAAGACATTATTATGATGTGGAGTGTAAAATAGGTCACAGATGTATGAAACTCAAGATGGTGGCAGTCATGGTAGTGGTGGAAATACAAGAGTGTGTACGATCAGTGGAGCATCGATGCTCATGGGAAGATTATAATGATTGGATGGTTATGTTGAGGATACAACCATGGAATTACACCAAGAATAATACCATTAAATGTTATGGCATCTTGATTAGGAGGTGCAGTGATACATGATGTATTGGAGTGTGTGGTTAGACATTTTTAAAGGAAGTAGTCCATACAAGAACAGACTGTAATGGTCTTGTGAAATGAATGTTTTGTGGAGAAAACATGATAATTATTTTTTAGGGAATTATAGAGTTGATTTGAGGATTGAACTTGGATTTTTGGTGTTTGGGATTAGGTTTTATATTTGTGTAGCAGAAATGCGTTAGGAATTCAGTGGTGGAATAGAATGAGTTTTCTATGAATTAACAATGAAGGTAAGTTGGGGTTCATGGTTAAAGGCCTACCATGAAATCTCAAGGATGATACGAGTTATGTTTGAGAGTTTATAACAACTTGTATCCTTAAGGGTTGTGCTCTTGGGAGGAAATTTGTTTTTTTGGGTGAGGTGTTTATTTTGAGATCCATGACTCATATAAGGATTTGAACAATTTGTAGATCCTTGAAAGTTGGTTTTATAAATTGAATGATCATAGTGTATAAGTCAAGTGTTTGGGTAGACATTGGTGAAATGGTTATATGGTCGGGCTGCTAAAATATTTAGCAGCAGGCTATTCATTATGTCATAGGTTTTGGTCACATCATGAACAACCATATCATAGACCATTAAAGTCATTAATTGGCTATTAGTGAGAAGGGATTTCTATATAAGAACATAATTTTCTGGACTCGAGGATTACATAATTAATGTTTCTGGGTATTAGGATTTCCCTCTTCCTAGAAGATGATTCATGGTGTAAACCCCCATTTCATGTCGAAAACCTGTATATGGTTCCCAATTTGTTTTAGGGAATTTTGGTAATTTCACTGGGGGTACCTTTTAGGACCCCATTCAAGTTCCCATATGTCTTAGAGGATATAATGGAGGGGTATATTCCTATATGTATTTCCTTCTCCCTCTCTTTTCCTGTATTTTATTTTAATGAAATATTAGAGTTCCATTATTTTGATTCTTGGTAAGATCCCTCCCTCTCTTACCCTTATTTATCTTCTTTTATTCTCTTCATTTTTGGTCTGATTTGATAGGTTATTGGGATAAAATTTTATTAGATCATGGTTAAATAATCCTTTTTTATGATTATTTCAATTATATGTTTTAAATGACGTCCTTAGTAGAATAAATAATTCTGAAATTCATCGTATATAGTCAGGTTTGTGTCCCAGTAGTTATATTTAGGTTTCATTGGTAATTTAGGAGAAAATTTACCAGTGGATTTTGTTTTTTATTTGTGGAATTAATGTGGATTGAGTTTGGTGAGTTTTATGAGTGAATTACACCCAATTTCTCATGGAATTTGTGTCGTGAGGTTACCTAATGAGTTTGGTATTGATTATTTCAATTTGGGAATATGGTTTCAAATATTTAATTTATAAATTACCAAGTATTTATTGATGAGATATGTTTTCTCAGACTTGGTAGAGGTTGTTATTATAACACCACAACATTTTATTAATTTTTTTAAAAAAATGAACATAATTTATTTTATAATTTTCATTACATGAAACATCGAGTTTTAACAAACTAAAAAATATTATTAATAATATTATGACCATTATAACTGAGTGATTAAACTTGGTGGTTTGAATAAGAATAACCATATTTTCTAAATTATTAATAATTTCTTTAGATAAATAAAATATACTTATAAATCAGTGCTTAATTTTTAGTAAAGTATTTACATGCTATGAAAATGAATTTTTTTTCAAAAAAATGATTTCTACTGATTTTTTTGAAAATAATAATAATAATAATTTTGAAATTTTTTGGAAATTTTTTAATTTAAAATTATAATAATTTTTCAAATAAAAATATGTAATTTATCTTTCGGCGATTTTTTGGGAATTTCTTTAAAATATTATCTTTTCGATGAATACTGGAAATAATATTTTTTATTAAAAAAGTTAATTTTAATTTAAACGTATAATTTGTTTAAATATGTAATTATTGAACTAATTTAGTTTATTTTAATCAAAAAAATATTGAATTTCTATTTGATAACACTCTATACTTATGAAAATTTTCTCTTTGGAAAACCTATTTTCATCGCGTTAATGTGTTTAATTTTAATTTATAATTTTCCACTTCTATTAATAGTATTAGGAAAAATTAATTACATATTTTTAATAAATATATTAATTATTATATAATAATTTCAACTTATTTTTTCAAAATGTATAGTAAAAAATAGTAAAAATTAATTCTCGTGGTTAAGGTTACAACTAGTTTACCTGGGTGTAAACTATGAGTGAAATGGTTAAATTGTTATAGAAACTTGTAAAATTCATATTTTATATCCATTTTTAGACTTTATAACATCATATGTTCGATAATTATCCATTTTGCAGCATGTGGAATTTTTAAAACTTGGGTATACCTTTTTCTATCCAAAATATACAAGTGTCATCTCTCCCCCACTTAAAAAGGGAACTCACTCTCCATTCCTATTTGAACTTTAAAAAACCTTTGTTTTAAGAAATACATGCCCAAATATCTTCTTTAATTCCCATCCCATAAACTATAAAACTTAGTATCATTACTAAAACCTCATAATAAGGCTTTATGTAAAAACATAAAGAGGTTCTCTGAAGAAGAGGTAAAATTCATAAACATGGGTTTTGTTTTTTATTCTTACAAATACTTAAAATATTATTCAATTATGATTATATAATAACAAAAATATCAAAAGAAACATTGATATATTATTATGTATATTTTCTAACCTACATCGTTTTCCTCTTTCATTTTCATTATTTAATTTTTGGGATAACTATAAATACATATAAAATGATTATATATGATAAAAATATCAGTGTTAAAATTTTATATATTATGGAACCATGATCAAAGTAAAATTACTGAAAATTATAAAACCAAACATATGGGGAAACAAAGAAATTGTTAACCGAAACATGATTTTAACATGTTATTACTAATGAAAGGATAATGAAAGGTTACAATAAAATCATATATAGTATGCAAAATATGAGTATTTTTCCTTAATATATGTCTAATAAACCAATATTTTTTATTCATGAGGTTAATTTTTTTTGAAATAAGTAGAAACTTAATGTAATATATTTTATCACAAATTGTCTTCTTTGGGACATATGTTATGTTATGCGCCTACCTTATTTTATGAGATTTATATACAGACCCTTTAAAATTTTAAATCATTACTTTAATTATCCTAATTATATTTAATGTTTCACTTAATATTAATTATTCAGGGGGATTACGATTCAAAATTTACAGAAGTATGTAAGGAATTTTTATCCCACTTTATTTTCTATGAGACACATGCCCTATAACAACTTGTTTCTTTTCTGTGGTGTATGTACTTCCTATGAATGTTTTTTTTGAAAATTTTCATTATAATTATGGGATATAAATATAAATCTAATTTTTTTTATTTCACGGGACTTATGATTCAAATGGTACGAAAGTAGTAAAGGTTTAATGTTACAATCTCATTATTTATTAGGATTGTTTATGATATACTTACAATGATGATATATTTTTATTTAAATCTTATTAAGATCATTTAATTTATTTTCCTCTAGTTATTTCTATAAAATACACATTTTTATTTTTCAGTCTTTATACACAAAATATTAAAAAGTATTGTCTTTATGAAATAATTTAATTTATTTCTCCCTTTGGTTGAAAACCCACTCTCCTCCATGTCAATATTTTATAGAAATGTTTGAAATAAATTTTTCACTATTATAAAAATATTTTTTAAATTATTTATTACCCAATTTTTATGTTTTTTTAAAATTAAATGAGTCTTATTTTTTTCAAACAAGGTAATTTTAACATTTAACTCAAAATGTAAAAGGAAATTTTTTTTATCACGTACTACATGAATGATATTCTCAACAATCATGAACCCTTAATGTTTTAAGGCTTCCTTTATGAGTTTCTATGGATTTTTTCAAAGAAAAATATTTCTAAAATATTATATTAAATTCTTGTTTTTATATTGTGATTTTCAAAATAGAATTGTTATTTTCCTTGTAATATTTTTCAAGTGACCATTCAACACATTTCTCCATCTATGATAACATCATTTCATGTTACATAATATTTACTAGGGATATTATCCAATGATACCATCATTATTCATTCTCTTAACAGTTTATGAATATAAGTACAATATTTTTATGAATTTCTTTCCTTTCCAATGGGTTTTTATATGACTAAATGTTTATGAAATACATTTAATTTCATAGGTTCTTCTATGATGAATGTTTTATAATTTCATGGAAAAAATATGTATAGTTTTTATTTTTTGATAGTTATTTTTTTTATATCCAAGTATGATGGTTATATTAAAACCATGTATAGTGGTTATGTTATATCTAAGTTTGGGCAGTACCTATATCTCTCTTCAATGCATTGGGTAATGATTCATATATATTGGGATAAATAGGATTTTAATGGGTAGTGAACCAAATTTAGTAAGGGAACATGTCCACTATGATAGTCTTGGGCGTGAAAATTGACTTCTACGATGTTTTGGGGAGTGCGTACATTCTAATATGATATTTTTGGCAGTGATCCATGACTACTAAATAAATGGTTTTCTATGTTCATATATTTTCCAAAAAATCTATTTATTATTCCAATATTATGCTCTCATAGCCTATTTTCTCTAATTAAATTATGATTCAAGTCTTATAAGGTACCAATATTTATACCATGACACATGTTTTTGATATATGATATGAAGAGTGAGGTTTTGAAATGTTTTTATCATTTTCTCTTACCCTTATGCATATGTTATGTGGTTGTATCCCTTGTTTACCCTTACTAATCATCTAAGATCACACTTTCTTAATTTTACTTTTCCTAGGTTATGAAGAAAGGTTTATGTAGGTTCTATCAATGAAGTGTAATAAATGGTGAAATATTTATCAGATATGTTAAAGATCATTCATGAACTAAAAAGTTTGTCTGAATAGTCACCAAAGACTCTAAACCTTTACAATCCTCGAGAATTTATTTTTGAAATATATTGAATATTAATCTAAATTGATGTAATATTTATGTATGAAAACCCTAGTTCATTATATTCTATTTTATGGAAAAGTATTATTTATCCTTTGGAAGCTGGGATGATAAAAAATTAGTGACAACCCTTATGATAATCCAACATATCGGATAATTTCATGAGTTATGGAAAATAAAGGAGTGTTTTTTCCTATAAAAAATAATTTTTAGGATAGTAAAAGTGGATGTGGCTCTAGAGATGTTGTACTTAGGAATAATAAGTATCAAAATGGTAAATTGAGTTAGACTTGTTCATCATCTAGTGATTGACAATGGGCCTTACTGCACAGTAGTTAGACACTCTCATGGGATATTCTCTTTATATTCACAAAATCTTTATGTACTATCACTAAGTATTTGAATAACAATAATAAATGAAAAAGGTTAAACATATAGTATCAAATATTGAAAATAATTTTTCATGATTTAGACATTATATAAGTTATTTTTCAAGATTATGTGGTTTCCCACTATGAATATTGTTTCTTACACTATAATTTTTGGATTAAGTAAATGGTTAGAACCTAAAAAAAATATGTTAATGATCAATGCAACATAAAATTAATTGATTTCTTCTAGATAAACCAAATTTTATTGGAGCTCGAATAAAAAACCATGTTTTTAACCTCACATGACTTTCTCAGGATATGAATCATTTTGAACACCGAAATGAGCAAATGAGGGAAACAAATTATGTTGAGTTCTTTATGAGAAAACATCCACCTTTTTTATGGTTCTATTAATCTATTATTTTCAAAGAAATAGATCATTATAATTGAAAATACAGTTTTCATTATCTAATGATCAAATCATGAAAAAATTCATATTAGATTTTTATTATTTGGAAGGTGAAGAAAATAAGTGGTGGACTATTATCAAGAACACTGGGGAACATGTAAAGATTGAATATATTAATTGGTATAAGTTTAAGGGATTATTTTATAATGATTACTTTCCTCATATTATTCATATGATATTAGAAAATTAATTCCTAAAGATAAATCAAAAGGTTGATGAATCTATTTGTACCTATGAAGAAAATTTTAAAATACTTGTGAGGTAGAGATCTAGTATTACCATCCACCTTGAAATTAAGGTTGATATATTCTTTATTAGAATAAAACCATGCCTCTAAATGGAATTATCACTAAGGTACATAAGTAGATATTAATAAATCATTCTATGTGCTATCAAGGTGGAAATTGATATAGGAGTTAACCATAAAACTCATGTTTTTTGACAAGAGAATAAATATAGAATTCAATGAAAACACTAAAAACCATAAAGAGAGGAATATTATAATTCCATAATTCTCAATGTGTGGAAGGAAACATAGATGAAGTTTTCTTAAGGGGACTACTAAATAAATTAATTGTGGAAAGGAAATTTATAAAGAAGGTAAAGGATGGAGTGATGGGAATAAGTTAGATAATTATGTGAACATAAATTAATCTCAACATGACACACGAACCACAATTCATTATTTTAGATATAAATTATTTTGGTTATTATGTGGATCAATGACCTAATCCAAGGTATAATGAGGATAATAAGTAAAAACAACCTTTGAAGACAAAGGAAAAAGGGAAATAAATTCAATTAATTGATGCTGAGGTGAAGTATGACAATTCATGAACACTTATTCTCCACTATAGTGTTGGGAATTTCATGTTTTAGTTTCCATGAATGATACCTATGAAAATATTATTGGTCGTAATTTAGTGAAATATTATGTGATTTTGTGAATTTATTTTCTCTCTATACATAGAATCTGGAATAATGAAATCAAATTTGATATTCTATCATTTCAAGGATGAACACAGTATTCCATTGATTTTTTTGTTAAATATAATAGTTTATTTAAGTAATAAATGGTAAATTATCTTTTATTGGTGTATATTTCTCCAAGATAGATTAATATAAGTGTTATGGATACCATCATGGGTTTCTGAGTATAAGGTTATTCATTTGTACAAATTCTTAAGCATCCTTTCTTAAATTTTATGTCATGGTATTATGTTAATATTGAGGATATTTTAGGAAACATTAAGGAAAATACAACCCTTTGGTTTTTTATATGTTTTAGTTAAAAACTTTTGATGTGGAATTCCATTACATTTTGTAATCATAAGTTTAAAGGTATTGGTTACCCTTAGGGTTTATCTTATTTTTTATATTGATGTAGTTATGGGTTATTTAAATTTGGGTAGATTATAAAGATTATATCAATATTGTTTTTGAAAATTATAACTCACATATCAAGTGACATCTTGTCATATCTGAAAATGTCGCAGTGCTTGAACCAACAATCAAAAGGTGATAAGTTTTATTGCATACCACTATCCTACACAAAATAGTATTTGGGGGGGGGGATTAAGTGAGATGTAAAACTCTTTGAACTAAATTTCATGGAATTTAATAATATTAAGAACCCAAGACAAAAAATACAAAGGGATGTTTCAACCATTACCCATACTAGAATAAAAATGGGAAAACATGACTATGGTTTTTTCATCAGACTCCCCAAAACATCATAAGGGAATAATACTACATGGGTTTTATTATATCCCCATAAAAAAATTAGAACACTTAATTTATATCAAATAATATTTATATATAGTTCAAATTACTATAATATATATTGAGGATGTGGTAAGGCTTCATGGGGTTCAATGGTCCATTGTATCGAATCTGGATCGAAGGATTACCTCGATGTTCTAGAGAATTATTCATCAAACCCATTATACAAAATTGAGTATAAAAACTATATATCATCCTATGAAAAATGGTTAGTCTTTGAGAAAAATTCATACCCTATAGGATATTTTTTTATCTTGTTCTAAAGATTTCAATAGTGGTTGGGATCAACACCTTCCTCTAGTTGAGTTTTAATAAAACAATAACATTCACAAAATAATTCAGATGGATACTTATGAAATTCTCTATTAAAATAAGTGTACAACTTCAATGAAATATATAAATAATGTTATTGGTTATTGATCCTATTGATGAAATGTCAAACAAGTTTATACCCATTCAGCAAGATATATGGGAAACATAATGTCAACATAAAAGTTATGCTGATGATCCTAGCGTAATCTAAAATTTGTTGTTTGTGGTAATATTTTTTAAAGAATTTTTCTAGCTAAGAAGGTAATCAGATTTAGAAAGTAGGTAACATTAAGTCCTAGTAATATTGGTCTATTTTAAATTCATGATCATATAGGGACAGTAGCTTATAGGTTTGTGCTTCCACAAAACCCCTATGAAGTCTATGATGTGTTCCATGTATCTCTCAAGAGGAAATAAATAAATAATGCATCACATATATTAAACTCACAGGTCATATCAATATATCTTGAAATTTATTATTTGTAAAAACCAGTGGAGATTCTAGATCATACAGTGAAGTTTCAATGAAATAAGAAAACTCACTTAGTCAAAGTTTTATGGTGAAACCACAACCTTGAGGATGGTACGTGGGATCCTTAGGATGTTGTGAGGAAGATTTATCCTCAATTTTTTCTATTAAAGATATATAATTTCAAGGAAAATGATAATTTTAAGTGGGTATAATGTAAAAACCTAATATTTTATGCAACATATTTTTTCACATAAACATAATTTCTTCGATATCTTACATTACATGCAACACCGAGTTTTATCAAAGTGAAATATACTATTAATATCATTATGATAATTATAACCTATCTATTTTAATTAGAGTTACTAATAGGAATAACAAAATATTATAAATTAATTATAAATCTTTTATATTAATAAAATATATTTATAAATTAGTACTTAATTTTTAATAATGTTTTTATATTCTTTGGAAATATTTTTTTTTTCAAAAAAGATTTTTTATTTAATTTTTGGAAAAAATAATAAAATTAACTTCCAAAATATTTATAAAATTATCTTGGGAAATTTAATAAATTTATTTTCAAATAAAATGTAAAAAATTTGTTAGTGTGATATTTATATTATTTTTTAAATAGAATAATTTTTTAGTTAATAGTGAAAACATTCTAATTTTTCTTAAAAATGCCTTTTCATTTAAATAACATAAAATGTTTCATATTGTTTATAAAAAATTTAAAGTAAAATTATTTTAATAAGTTTATTCAGAAAGAAACTTCTGTAATTAGATTAAAATTTATGTTGACTATTTATATTAAAACATTCTACATTTACGAAAATTTTCCCTTTGAAAGACCTCTTTTCATCGTGTCTCTAGGTTTAATTTTAAGTTATACTTTTCCACTTATATGAATTTAATTTTAAATAACATAATAAATATATGTAATAACAATAATTTATATTATATAATTAGGGTAAATTTTTTTTGTCTAAATTAATAGTAAAAATAATAAAAATTAATTACTACTGTTAGGGTTAAAATGGGTTTATCATGGGTTAAACTTAAAACAATAAGGGTTAAAATGACCTAAAATGTGTTTCATTACTATTTTAGGGACATTTTTATACCATATCACATATAAGTTTAGATAATTATTCATTATTTATCCTTCTTCATCTTTAAAATATGGGTACACATTTCCTTTTGAAAAATTATAGGTTTTCCCACTCCCCAAAATATAATAGGGTTCCCCCTATCCTCACCAGATCACACTTCCAGAACCCTTTGGTTTAGAAAATACATAACCAAATATCTTCCTTAATTCCATTACAACACACTATTGACTTTATTTTTAGTAATAATCCCTCAAAATAAGTCTTTAGGTATAAACCTAAAGAGGTTCACTGAAGAAGAGGTAAAATTCATAAACTTGTACTTTTATTTTATTTCTTATTAAAATCATTAAAATAATATTAAACTATTATTATTTAATAACACCAGTATCATAAATATACTTATATTTTTATATAACAATTTCATAAACTATATACATCTCTTCATCCATTAAATGGTAAATTAAACTATCTATCATGTGTACGACATATTACATCTTACGAACCAATGTAATTAATTTTCTATCTCCACCTCTCATGGAAGGATATAATGTTAATTTTAATGTTTATATATTATATTTATGAAATTATTATAATTATGAAATTATATTATCACTTATACCTTCTTACCTTCCTATCCAATGGAAAGTGATAATGTCTCTCGTGCGTATGTGTGGGCCACCATATCCCCAAAGCAATGAAAAATATTTTTCATTTTATTTATAAATAGATAGTAAAAAGGATATGTTTAATTAATATATTTATTATATAAAACAAAAAAATTATTCTCTTATATTGATATATTATTTACCATTTTCATTCAATGCATCAGGAAAATGGAAAAAAATCATGCGTCTGTATGGACTACCGTCTCTATGAATGGTGGGATTCATTTTCTATCTCTAAATTTTATAGAGTAAAATAAATAAATATATAATGAATTTTTTCAAAACAATATCATGGTTTAAATTTTATATAATATTAAACCATGTTCACTTTAAGAGGAAATAAAATACCAAACCAAAATATACTTCAAAAATAAAACATCATTAACCTAAAAGATGTTTTTAAAAAATAAATATTAATTAAAGGGTAATAAAAGGTTATTGTTAAATAATATATGGAATGATACATATGAGTATGTATATTTAATATATTTATAATAAACCTTAATTTATTTTAAATGATTTTTAAATATGTACAATTGATGTCAAGGATTAAGCTAAGGTATTTTGTCTCAAATTGTCTTCTTTGGGACCCATGTTATGTTATTAAACTATATTATTTTATGAGGAATATATATAACCCATTTGAAATATTATATCATGAAATTATTTATTATAATGAAATTTAATGTTTAATTTAATGTTATCCTTTCATGGTGACTATGATTCAAAGGTTACCAAGGAATGTATTTTATTTGGCCTCACTTTTATTTCAATAGGGCACATGCCCTATACACCACTTGTTTCTTTTAAGTGGTGTGTTTACTATCCATGAATGTATTTTATAATACATATAACTATAATTATAGGATATATATATCCATTTAATTTTATTTCTATCCAAGGGATTATGAATCAAAATATAACAAAGTGTTAAAGGTTTAATGTTAAAATCTCATTATTTATTCGGATTTTTTATGATAGGATTCTAATGATTAAATATTAAGATATACCTCACAAAAAAAACTCAATTTGTTTCTTATCCTCATGTTTTTTCTAGTGACTAATTGTTTTCTATTCATTTTATAATCATTATGTACTCATGATCCCAAAATATGGGTTTTAAGGAAATTCTGAATTTACTACTCTCTTCGATTGAATACCCCCTTTCTTTCATGTCCATGATATCTAAAAAAAATTTAAGAATGTATTCACTATTGTAAACTTATTTTTTAAAGACATTTTTACCCATGATTTATTTTCTTTAAATATTTTTTTGAAGGAATGTTTTTTTCTGAATAAAGTTCATTTTAATTTAAACCAAAAATATGAAAGGAATCCTTATTTTAACTAATATAGAATGAATAGTATATTCTTCCATTATGACCACTAAATGTTTAAAATATTTATTTTTTATGTTTAAAAATATATATTAAATTAAAAATTTTTTCTACATTTTTATAAGAAATTATAGTTTTTAAATGGTTATTTTCAAAGTAGAATGGTTATTTTCCTCAATAGATTTTCCATGTGATATTTTAAATTCATTTTTCATTTAGGATAACATATATTAATGTTACTTATTCTTTATTGGGTATATGATCTAATGACACCCTAATTATAATTTCTCTAGTTGGTTTATTTTTATTATGACATTTTTTTAAATCAAATCCTTTCTCAAGGGTTATTTTAAAAAAAATGTTTGGGAAACCTCTTTATTTTCATGGTTTCTTATATGAGGAATGGTTTATAATATGGTGGGACACTTATGTATTATTTTCATTATATGATGGTGGTTTTTTTTATAACCAAGGTTTGGGGTTACATTATAATAAAGGACAGTTGTTACACTAAAATCTAGGATGCGTGGAACCTATGTCTCCCTCCAATACATTGTGTAAAGATTAATATATAATGAGATAAACACGAGTCGAATATAGAGTGATCCAATTTTGGAAATTTAATTTTTCTATTATGATAATTTTGTGAGTGAACGTTGAAAACTATGATGGTTTTGGGAGAAAACCCATTCTTCTATGATATTTTTTATAATGTTCCATGACTACTATGAAAATAATTTTTTAGGTTTATGTTCATGCTAGAAATATATGTCTTATTTAAATATTATTCTCTCCTAGACTAGGTTCCATAATTCTATTATGATTCATGTCTTATGAACTACCAATATTTATTCCATGACTCAATTTTTTGTTACATGATATGTACGGTATAGTTTGGAATTATCATTCTTATATTATTATACACTTATATTGATGTTATATTGTTATCTTATTTGTTTACCCATACTGAGAATCTGAACTCACTCTTTCTTATGTTTTTTATCCACAATTTAAAAATAAATGTTTTTGTAGGGTATTTTTATAAAGATTAAAAAAAGTAAATATATTTATGGGATATATTAAAGATCATTCGTGAAATAAGAATATTTGGTAAGTAGTATCCAATGACACTAAACCTTTATAATCCTAAATCATGTATTTTGTAAAATTTATTGAATATTTATATAAAAAATTTAATATTTATAGTTGAAAATCACGATTCTTTACAGATATGATATTTATATGGATTTATAAAACATAGATTTTGGTAGGTGGGCTTGAATTTTTTAATTATCTAGTTTTATTAGGAATTTTATATCTGTGTGTCATTATTATTATTAGATTCTATATGCTATATAACATTCATGACCTCACCAGATATAAGAATGGTCTTGCTTCAGCCTAATAATCAAAATAGATCATATATATTGTTAAATTACTATATGGTGGTTCCTTGTTTTAATGATTATCGGTGGATATATTTATATATTATGTGGCGTCATAAGTGATTTATCATGTAATAAGATGTTTCCTGTTTTAAAATGGGTTTCAAAAATGTATTTGAAAAAATTGGAATCATCAAAATAAAATGGGTTATTTGAGAAATGGTTTTTTAAATGGTATTTCAAAATAGGAAATGTGTTTTCCAACGAATATTTTATTGTATTTTCTCTAATGGACTAGGGTGACTATGATAGTATGTGGTTAAATTTCACATTACATTAAAAATAGGATTATTAATTGGTTTCAAAAGAAATAAGTACGGTTTTATGTCATTTGTTTGGGTCTTTTTGACCTCATTTGGTTGATTCCCTGTTTTACAAAGCATGTGTGTTATTGTTCATCCCATTTTTTATTATTTTTAGATTTTTTTACATCATGATATTTCATGTTTTAAGTTTTTTTTGGTGTCTTTTCCCTTTTCTATCAAGAAGTGGATTGGTTTCTGTGGACAATATTGACCCGTTTGAGGGTTGATATGGGTATTGGGATGTTCTTTAGATATAGGGATAGGTCTGGAGTGACTAAAAAACTATGATTATTTGGTGAGCTATAAAATAGATTGTGTGCCCAATTTATTAATGACACTGTGTTATATTTATGTGTCAACAATATGTAAAGGGTTGTGTGGGTGAGAGGGATCTTGATCTATAATATTACTTTGAGGGAGAAGTATTGGGTTGAGATTAATGGACTTATTTTGGATGCCCAGGCTAAGGTCATGGATAACCCTGCGTGAGAGGGTCGATTCATGATGTGATTTGAGATATGGATGGTAGAACCTACCTAGATTTATTGGTAGTGGGACAAAATTTGGATATAGGACCTTACCATGTTCCCTTAGTTAGATGGATGTGGTTGGTATATATCTTATCTTTAGTAAGAAGGTATGGTTCAATGTTTTGGAATGAAACCCTACCATGAACCTTCATGTATGGGTTGAGTACCTATTGTCACCATAACCCACACCTTTGGGAAGTGGTTGAGATTTTTCAAGACATCGTATGATGCACCTTTTAGTATGCTTTAAGTATTTGGATGGTAGTGTACCTTTTATATTTTTGAATAGGCTGGATTGTGATGTTAGGTTATTTTGTCGATTTACTATATAACAAAAGAAGGTGGTAATAGGTATCACAATTTCTTGCTTACCACATGATGACACGAATTGTATACTTGTATGTGTATTGGGTTCTATGTTTCCATGTGGGAGTGTTGTGTAGGCATGAAATATATCCTTATATATGTACTATATTTATATCCACAAGACCACATAAATAGTAATTATTGTTGAGGCATTAGGTATTAATACTAGGTCATTGGATACATCTCTACCTAAAGTGCCCCAAGCCAAATAGACTACTGGGGGGTGAATTAGTGGTCTTATTTAGATTCATTTTTTACATTTTAATTCAACCTATCTAATTTTATTTTGATTTTATACCTACTTAATAATTAATCTCTATACTTACCTCATGTGTAGTAAATATATAAATGTTATTGGAAAAAAATATTAACAATTTTTTTTTCAGAATGCCTACTCCATTCCATGTTGTTAATACACCACCCACAACAACATGGAATCTCCACTATCTTCAATAATTATTTACAAACAAAGAAAATCTAATATGATCAACGTTTATTTCAATGTGTTCCCTTTAAAAAAAGTTTCCCCTTTACAAATAATACATTGTGTTTTCAAAGATTCCATAATAAACTTGAGGATTCATGAATCATTCAATGATGATCTAGAAAATAAATAATTTCACTTATTAATGAAATTACTTCTCTATGTCAATATGGATCAATAGCTTTATAAATTTAAATCCATCAACAATAATAGTAGAAAACAATCGAGTTTATCACTATTTGTCTCAAAACACACCCAGATCAAGAATGATCTGAGTCCTTCTTCATAATACTCATGTAGTAGTTACTTTTCTTTGGTTAATAATCTGTTTCCTTCAGACACTTCTCTCCATCTCTCTCTTTGGTAATGAAATTATCAGTTTCTCTTAAATCTCTCTCACAGTGTATAAAATTTATCTATATGTTCTTAGAAACCACATTAAATTCCTACAATGAATATAAATAGAGGAATGGAATAATCAAAAATTATTTTTCATTAGAATTATTTTGAATTAACATGATTTTAATCAATTAAAAATATTTTATGAGTCTTATCTTTTGAAGCCTTTAAAATCCTCACAAAAACATATTCAAGACTTATAATTTTTATATGAGATGATATTTTCTTAAAAATAGCTTGTAGAATCATGAATTTCAATATTTACAAACCATATTGATATATTTTTGTTCTAAAAATAATGTACAAAAAATATTCATGTCTCATTATACTTCCAACATAAATATTGTACATGGAATACATTATTATTCATGAAACAATTTTTTATGTGTCTTGTGTTCCTCATCATTCATCCACATAGGCATGGAATACTAACACATGCATTAACATTAAAATTTCCTTCTTTATATTTTCATAACTTCATGCAACAAAGTTTATTTGAAATTCCCTCTTATTCTTCATATAATAATGAACACACAATCTGAATGTATAATTCACATTTTAATATATCTATTTTTTAGTGCAGCAACATGTGTTTGGGAACTCCTTACATTCGACTAATAGGAATGAAATTAGAAATTCATGCTTATCTTATAATCTCATATTCATCCTCTTTTATATCAAAACCCTATTCATTTTATAGTGACCTCTAATGACTGATATTTATAATTCATGTAATTATTAATCACTCTCATGGTAGAATGTATAATTCCTAGTCACTTTTACTGCTCATGGAAGCTCTATGAACATGAAGTCGGTTAATCTTAATGTTAAGATCATAGAATGTCTATATCATGGTCTATTTTATGAATGTGTTCACATAGTTGATAGTAGATCTTGGTAGGTTGTAATCTCATCAAGTGGTCATTATATCAACTGTGAAGATAAATAATGTCATTGCTTCAACATAAAGGTCTGGTAAGTTCATTTGAAGGACATATTCTGTTTATCCACATTCTTATGGTTGCACTTTAGATTCAAAATAGCTTTAGATTTATTATTTTATCACTTCATTAACCATGTGGTCACTCAGTGTTCTTTTTATAGGTCTATTTTATTCTTCAAAAGGAAATATGATTTATTTTTTTATTCACTAAACATCCATTCTATTATCACAACACATGGATTTACTCTGTTTGATTCACCTAACCAAATGTTTTCTATCTTCATCCACTTGATCCACATTACCTAAATAGGGTCTTTAAAATTAATTTAGTTTGATTAAATTGTCTTATTTAACACTTCCAACACTTCAAATTATTCACTTATTCCTTGTTGTAAATAGTGTGAAATCGCCACTATTAGAATATGGTTATATATTTATGAACATATAAATAATCATTAGACATGAATGTCACAGTTTCTTGATGTTCTCCATTAAATTTCTACAAGATGTATCCTCATGATCCATTTATATTAATCATTGAAGCACCTCCACAACATATATAATTACATGGATTCTTTATAAAAAATCATATCGAATGCCTTTTCTCAAATCCATAATATTCATCCAACCGCCATCATCACCACACTAAACACATAGTTAACAATTGAAAAAAATGATATACTCATTTGGGATTAATAGTTTCCTCATTAGAATTTTCTGGAAATACCATAATTCATTATTTACAGTTTGTGTTCTTAAATTTATTATTAATTATCACCCTTATTGATAGTATATTGAATGGTTAATGTAACGGTCTACTCATCTCTTTTTTCCTATAAAGTCACTATCAACCTCTTCCCCCTATTTAGAATCTTAGAGATGGACGAAACCACATTTTTTTCATATCAATAAACCATTAGTTTTTATAATATAATTCTATGTGGGATAGATTGTTTTAGAAAAAAGTGAGATAAAACCAAGGTTGAAAAAGTTTTCCATAAACTCACTAATATGTGATACCATGCACAAAATCATTCTTACTTTTAGGGTTGAATAAAAAAACATTCTTAAGAGAAAAATTTAACATGTACAAATCTCAAAAGACAATGAAAAAATTCATGTACATTTCATGTAACTCCTCTTTTTACTCATTCGGTAATCAACCAACACTCTCCCTTAAAAACAGTAATGAGTAAAATCCTAACATATGGATAGAAGTTTTATTTTCAAACATATTTGTTCAATATTGTAAAATCAATCATGAAATTATAGATTTATTATATTTCATGTGATGGAAAATTCATTTCATGATTTTCTCTCCCTTAAAGGATGAACTCTTTTCCTTTACCATGGGTAGATTCTTAAGAGTACCCCATCAAGACCTCATCTTGCTTTTGTATAGTATTTAAATCCTTGAACCTTCATCACAAATTCCATAAAAGAGAGTTTAATTTTAAAACAATAATAGTGAATAAGTATAAACCTCTTTGTTCACCACGTGGAACATTTAGGTTGAGAGGTTACACACAACGTGATCCACGTTTTTCTTCCAATGTCATCATGGGAATATTTATTTGAACTCTTCATTTTGTTTTTAGTATCAAAATATCTATTTTCTCCTTTTCCCATAATATTCTTATTAGTGTATAAAATTTTCTCTCCACTTCATTTTTCTAGAAAACATCATTTCCTTCTTCGTGGTGTCAAAAATTTATATTTATTATTGGGAGAACAATATTTTTGTGAAATTATTTGATTCATGCATAATATTCTCACATCTCTCACATTTCTTTTTAATTTATTAGCCACAGTTATTATAAACCTTCTAAATTACCTTAAACTCACCTTCATGGGATTTTTATTTCCCTATTTCCTCAATAGTATTATTATATTCCTATAATTTTATTTCTCCAATTTCAATAGATTTGACCAAAAAACTAGTTACTCCATTTTAAAATTATTATCCTCATTAAAAAATTCACAAGACTTACAACTATTTTTATTTTGAAATATATTACCTTTCATAACATATGGGGCTTCTCCTTTTTACCATTTCATGCATACCTAAGCCTTATGACCTTCCCAACTATATATCTCAAATACTTCTTCCAAAAAATGAACTATTTTTCCCATTGATATATTTAGTGTAGATCTATTCATAGGTTGTATCCTTTAATTTGTTTAATCATATGTTCACCATAACATCCCTAAAGTTCTTGCATCTTTCCTAGTGGATACATATAGAACTAGTAAGAATATGATTTGTTTTATTTATTACCATAACACCATCAAAAGACATGAAAATTTTATTTTTCATGTTGGTTCCAGATATTTCATGATATATGTTAATTATTTCATATTATAATGTAATCCATATTTTTTTATTCGGGTTGTGGTTAACTTATCTCTTATATCCCTTCCTTTTGTATCAGATATTTCCTCCAATTCTACTTGATCTAAACATCCTCAGTTTTAATTTTTTCTCTTTTACTCTTAGAGTAAAAAAGATATTTTTTAACCTTATTAAGTGAATATTTAACTTATTATTTTGAGTCTTTCTTATAATATGTTTGAGAGGAATCTCCATTAAACTCAACTTATTAGTAAAATTATTCTCTCTCATTGTTTATATTATGCTAAATAATGATACATATGGGATGTGTCACAAATAGTTCTTATTCATTTACTACTAATTATTCTTCTAGGTGTCATATAATATTTATTTATTTAGTTGTATTTGATTTTTTATCTTGATCTCATCAATACACGATTCCCTATTTTTATCCAACTCCTTTCTATTTTCATCCATATTTTTTTAAAACTTTTCATTTTATGTAGATATATCTTTATTCTATTTCATTAACTTTTTAGTTTATTTAATGAGTTTTATAATTATCTCATGACCAGATTATATATTCCCTTTTATTTACCACTGAATCTCTATCTTGTATTCTCCATCATCATTGTGGATTGATGATTAAAATATTTTTTTCTACATGAGAAGAAAATATAATTTATCATTTAATGAATAACATGAGTTGTTTTGTACTTTATTTATCAATAAATTTCTTCTTATTCTAAGGAACTAATTATTTTTATTCTTATTCTTATAATTTTATTTTTTTCTCATCCTCATCATTTGACTTAGATTCCTTATCCTACATCATTGGATATATTATATTATATGATCAATACAATCACAATTATAACATCACAAAAATTTATTACCTTTTCCATTACATTTTACCTTTCTGAATCTCTTCAATAAAATATTAATTATTTATATATATATATATCTACTTCGTTATCATCTAAATTACTCAATTATATAAATTAATCTTCTTTGACATTAACTTTTCATGTGTCTTATAAGATCATTTCATCTTTAGGATCTCTTTTTGAAAGATGGATCCATCCTCATTTTATAGTCAATGGGGACGTTCTCAATTTCATCCAAGGATAAATATTCCCTATCTTTCAAAGATTAAACCTTTAGATTAAATATAATTGGGATATTTCTTATTAGAATATTCACAATTATTTAATCCTCTAGATTATCACTAAAACTAAGAATTTTATTGACTATTTGATTTACCCTATTGGAATAATTATTTATATTCTCATCATCAACCATTTTTATGTGTTAAAAACTACTTTCTTCCATAAATTTTATATTACAATCATAGATACACTTCAATTTTTCCCTTATTTATTTGGTATTTTGGTGACCTAGAACTTTTATATAATTTCTATTATAGAGATACCAGGTTCTAATTTTTTAATTTTTATCAATCTATATATTCCACTTTTCATAATGAATAATGAAAAATATTTATTATTAGGTGTAAAACCTATTGTAGAAGAATCCTTGACTTGTTCAAAGATTTATTGAATATAAGAATGAATCATATTCCTCAAACATTGGTATTTAAACCATTGCAATTTGGTTCTACTAAACTATTTATAGAATTCTAATTCTCTATTTTAGAATAAAAAATTATCCAATTAAATTAGAGGGAACCTCGCATTAATACGACTTGAATTTCCCCAGTTTAGATGGACAAATGAGAGGGGGTGAATTAGTGGAAATCATTTTATTAATTTTTTAAATTTTAAATCAAAATATCTTAAATGTAATAATTCATGATACACTCAATAATTTCTCATAGTCTTCAACTAGTTTTCAATAAATAAATGAAATATATCAGCACACCATATTTATAAGGTTATCCATGATGGATAACCCCTTTCCATATTGGATATAACCAACAACATGGATTCTCCACTATCTTAATCAGAATTTTATAACCATGGATAGTCTAGTACTACCAAATCAATTTCTAATATACTCCCTTTAAAAAATTCCCTTATAATATAGAATTTACTATATTTACAAAACTTCTAGAATCCACTAAAAGTGTCATCAATTATTTAATAATAATCCATAAAATAAATAATTTCACATATTGATGATTTTCATCCTCTATGTGTAGATAGAAAAGTGGGTCTAAAAATTCATAACCTTAAATAATATAAACAACAACCAATATTGATTAGTACTACTAGTCTAAATACTCACCTAGATCAAGAATGATCTAAGTCCTCTTTTTAATATTTATGCAATGGTTCTGCTTCTCTAGTGGATGATCTCCCATCTTTTGGAACTATTGTCTCTTAGAAAATGAAATTATTAGGTTCTAAAAAATAACTTACACAATGAATGTTAGTTCTATATTTTTTTCTCAACACCTCCTTTAATACCTAAATTAATATTAAGTTGAAGAATAGGAACATTGAAAATTCTTTTAATTTATCATTATTTTAAATTACTAACATTTTTAGTAATTTAGAATCATTCATTATTCTCCACATTCAATGATTTTTAAATCCTCAGAAAAAATCATAAAAGTTTTCTCATTTAAATAATATATAAGACCTTATTTTAAAAATTATTAAATACAATGTTATTTTATTATTTACAAATGATATTTATATATCTATGTTCAAAATTTAAATATCGAAATGTATCTGGTCCCATTATCCTTCCACTTTAATCACTATAAGTGTCATTGAATATTTTACATGATAAAATTTTAGATGTGGATTGTTCTCCTCATAATCCATCCATGTATTCATAGAATACTATAAAATTCATTAATCTTGGATTTTTTATTCAATATTCCCATGAGTTATTTTATCAAAGTTTAGGCGAAATACATGTTTCTTATTCATTTGATAGAGAGAATGCAAGTCTACCATATACATAATATTTTAAATACAATATTTTTCAGTGTAGAAAAAAGTGTGTAGGAAATCTATATTTCACTCTATTAATAATCATTCAAGTGGAATTACTTTCTCATTCTAGCATCTTGGACTCAACCACTATTTTATCAATCCAATCATTATTTTATAGAGACCACTAATGTTTGTTCATATAACCACATGTGATTAGTCATCACACTCATGATATCATGAAAATATCATGGTCATATTCTCTAATTATGGATGACTGGAGAATTTATAGTCATTACATGTGTTCTGTGAATCTCACAGTTAGTCAATATCACAGTCAGTTTTCTGGACATTTTCATATGGCTAGTAGCATCTCAAGGTAGGTTGAAATCAAATTTTGTATTCCTTATATATACCATGAAGATAAATCATGTGTTCAATTAACCTTGAACATGTGTTTAGTTATATTCAAGATACCGTTTGGTCCAACCACTTTCTTATATAATAACTTTAGATGCACGATAACTTCCCATTTTTTATGCAGTCACTTCATCTATCATGGGTCACTTAGTGTTATTATCATATATACCTTCTTTATTTCATTAAGAATCATGATTTATTCTTGTACTTGTATATTTTTTATATTATTAATAAGGAATAATGGATTTAATATATTTTAATGGCCTCATAGAAGATTCATTCTCTTCATCTGGTCAGTCCACTTTCCCAATGGAGTTTATATGCTTCTTTGGTTAGTTCTAATTTTCTTCTTCAACACACTCAAAAAATTTATTTTTCCACTTTTTCTTCATCATTAAAAATATTCACTCTTCACTATTATCATACGGTCTGATACTTATGAAAAATTCAATAATAATCTAATATGAATTCCACCATGTCTTGAACTTCTACAATCATGTTATTCATGTTTTAGACTCATGAACCATACCACTATTCATGGAATCACCTCAATCATATTTTATTTTACTTATATGGATTATTTATAAATAATGATATTAATTTAATTTTCATCAATCCATAAAATTACTAAATAACTCATTATCACCAAACTAAACACATAGTGAAATATTTAAAACAAATGCAATACCCACTTGGGAATAATACTTCCCATTTAAATGGTATGGGTTTTGATGTATTTGGTCAGATATTCATGATTTCACTTAACACTTAGATATATCATCGAGATAGACATGTGGTTGAGTTGTTAGGTTATATCAGTCTATTATTCATCATGATATTTATGTGGGTTGGTCTAGAAGAATTGGTATTTAATTTTCAAGTTTTATTCCACATGTACTGGACAGTGTTACAATTGTTTATATTATTTATTCTTTTCTATTTATTGTTTTTTACTTATCTTTTATAGTTTATGCATAATATAGATAGATTTATTTATATCTATTCTGGATTTTGGGAGACCATGGGGATCCCTTATTTTGTGGTTATTGGTTGTTAGGATGTATGTTATATGGATGGGTTATGCTAAATTATTGGTATATTTGGGCATGACCTCCAGTCTGTGATTTATAGTGTATAGTCTTCAAAAAACTAATTTAGGCCCTCAATACTAGTTGAGGCGTAAGGGGAGGTGTTACTTTGGTAAATTTATCACCCACACATGGATATCGTTTAGGTGATCCATGATAGAAAATTATAATGTTAAAATACTCTAATTAAAATATAGAGATCTTGATCATCGAAGATAGAACCAATGTATCTTATAAAGGAAAAAATATAAATTTAATTTATTAAATGAGTGTTATAGATAAATTAAGAAGGAATTATCCACAATATAATGTGTTATTGAAGTGGTATTATTGTTGAGATATTGTAAAATCTATGGATGTGTGTTTAGAAGCAATGTTCTCAATAATATAAGGAAACCTATAATAAAATTTAATCATATTAAACCATAAATGAAAAATGATTTCATCAAGAGAAGTGTTATGTGTACTAACCATTTAAATATGGTATGATACTTTAGGAAGATAAGTGGTAGATATACCAAGAGTAAATCCCCAATTCATATGTTAAGGGAGAGGCTAATACCAAAGGAAGATTAATCTATTTCCCAAAAAAATCATAGTGTGGGAGGATTGAATGGATGAAAAGTAGTACACATATTTCATTGGATATATTCATATAATATCCATCCTAGATAGAATGAAATAATATAGGGAGGATAAATAAAAAATGTTCATTTTTAAACAAAATAAATAAGTTTGACTGAAGAAATACCAACTAATTATTTATAAAACCAGGGTATTATTAATGAATATCAAATAGAAATTGTATGAAGTATTCATAAGAGTTTTCATCAAAACCAATATATTCTAAGATATAAATACTAATTTAATATACCTCATGTGGTAAAGTAATCCTGGTAAAGGCTGCATCAATTATACATATAAGGAATAAACTCACAATGGTGGGATTGATCAAACAATGGATATGGATGTTATACTAAGAATATGAATGATTACAAACCAAATTTCATAAAGGATTTTTTATAAATGGTTATACTCAAAATAAAACTACAAATAAGATATTTAAGGAAATTCTTTGAAAAGGATTCGTTTAAATGATAAATTAATATCCTTAACATAAGGATAATTGGGATGTACCCCACTCTATATGCTTTCAGTTTATATAAATTATATTAAATTGTTATTGGTTTAAGGCATGATATGATTTCTGGAGTATTGGAATTTCATAACTTGTATACATTATAAGTCATATTAAGACATGATATGAGTTTATAAATGGAATCTATTATTTTCATGTGGTATTAGGCCTCATCTAGAATTACAAGTGGTTCCAAACCCAATATATGAATTTTTAAGATTTTTCAAGCTATAAATGGTAATAAATAAATGGTATAAAGAAATATAATTTTATTTCAATCTATAAAGAAAAAATAATAAATTTCAATCTCAATGGATAGGTAGTAATATTTATAAATGTTTCCTTAATTTATTTTTCTCGATTTAATAAGTGGTACCATCTAATTGATTTTAGGATATTTAATGATTATCATAAAAAATATTCTCATTACGAATATCAAATTCAAATTTATTATAGATATTAAGGAATCCAGGGGGTTATGATTTTATGTTTTATTGCAAAAAATTATTATTTGATGTTCAAATTGGGGAATATACAAAAATTGAAAACATATAACTATATTAGAATAAAATAGTTCCAACTGTCATATATTATTGAAAAAAGGTTCCAATGAGTATAACAAATGCATGTTGTTCTATCATTATTATTTATTAAAGATATTATAAATGTGTGATTGAGATCACATTAAGAAACATAAATAAATTGAAATCTCAAGTGTCATATTCTCATGGAAGTAAGTGAGTACAATGGAAAATAATGAAATTATTAATAAATACCCATATTTAATATATCATATTTTGACTTAGTATGATTAGATTATTTATTAGCGACTCTCTATACTGTGATAAGTTCGCTCATAGAAAATATTTGATATGTGAATCTATAGTTTAAATAATTTTTTCCCTCTTAATGAAATCAAAAAAAATTCACAATTGGTATCAATCATAAATAAAACCTATTAATTATGTGTTGTGTATTTACCTAGTGGTAAATAGTTCTAGATATTTAATTTTACCAAAGGATAGATGACTATAGTGGGTATGGTATTACATTATAGGGGGTTAAAAATCCCTAAACATATAAATTTATATTCATAGAGAATAATTTATCTATTAAAATTTAATTTAATAATTTAATTTATAAAAGGAGATACTGAGGAGAAAATATAATGAACATGACCTTTATATTTTATTAACACAAGTGGAGAAATTAGAGTCCCTAGATAAAAATGTGTATGGAGTTTGAAGTTAATATGAATAGGGATAAAATATATCTACATGAAGAATATGAATGTATTCATAAAATAATATAGATAATGGATTTAAGGATGAATTATCAAGATATAAATTTGTAGAATATTGCAAATAAGAGGATGTGTTTAGGATTTCATGACATTATTGGTTATGGGGAAAATCAATAAGTAGTATGTTCATGTTGTAACCAATAGATTATTTATTCAAAATATTGGAAATGAATTATTAAAATATTGAATGTATTTTAAATAAATGGTCAGATGGTTTATATCACGAGATTAAATGTGTTGGAAAGGAATCAAAGGATGATTATTAGACATGATTTCAATTAAGGAAAAAATTTAAATTGAGGATAAAATTTCAACACAAAGGTAGTATGATTGGAAAGTCATGGATAGTTTATAATATTTCAACCATAGAGAAGTTTACATATAGAGGCCTAGAGGACTAGGATTAAAATCATTGATGTCATTATATTGTCTTGAAAATGAATATTTGAAGCACCTTAGCATATAAATTATATGTAAGAGAATTTAGATTAGATTAATATTGTTTGATGATTCATTATTAAATAAGGACTTTTTTCTTGTTTTTTATAAATGCATTTAATGGAAAAAATTATTTAATTTGGTATAATTTCGTATTTGGGGAATTATAGACATTTATGAAGAATATTTGATAAGTTTAAAAGTTTTGTTATCAAGGAAAATTCTACAACACAATAATGTGATGAAGAATATTCCATAGTCTAGAAATACATGAGTAATTACTCATGGAGAAAGTGATTTTAGTTCTCTTTATTCAATTATATATTTAGATAATCCCATATCTGCCAAAGGAAAGTCTAAAATTATATTTATTACTTCCTAGTGGATGTAAAAAAGATGAGTATCCCATTATTTAAATATAATATTAGTTGTGGTTCAACAGACTGAAAGAAAAATGGTATATTGAACATGACCACACTATAATAGAATTCATGATTATAGATATTAAAATTCTAATAAAAAATTAGTATTTTTTCATGTTTTAATGTTGAATGGTGGTTGGGGTTCACATATGAGATTAAAAAATAGGGAATTTAATATCATTATATTTTAATTCTTTTCATAATATTGATATGAATTTTATATAATCTCTCTAAGAAATGGGATGTTGGATTATAGAGGTAATTCTAATTGGTGTGTTAAAATATGTAAGAAAAAATAATGATCTTTAGTTTTTCAATTTTTTAATAAATAAAAAAGTGGAGTGTTGAGTTTTCTAAAATGGACTAGGAATGTTAAAATAATCATAGTTCATGTTGTAGAGCACGGTATTTTATCATGAGATAAAGAGATATGTACAATATTTTAGTTTAGAGACAAAATTGATATTGTGAATTGAGATCTAAAGATATGAAATATGGAAATAGAAAAATATATTGGGATATGATGGTTTCAATGTCATGGTTCACAAAATCTATTTATTGATATTTACATCACCACTTTTTAGTTGTTGGATTTGTTTTCATTGTGAATCTTTATTTGAAAAAATAAAAAATTTATTTTAAATTCATATAGAAGAGGTATGGTTAAAATGATTTGAAAATTATTCAATATAATTTTATTAATTTGACCTTGATAATTAATTAGGACAAATGTAATTATCTTAGTAGTTAAAGAGAACATAAATTATTCTAAACCATTAATCAAAGATAACAGATATTAAAAATATTTTTAAATTTTTTATGGACTATATTTTAAGCATCAAATATAATTGACACATTTAGTTAAAAATATAGAAATGGGAACGACATTAATGCATCACTTTTTTCGATAGAAAAAGATATATTCCATTAATAATATTAATTTATATATTGATTTTATTTTATAAGGAACCGTATTCATGTATTTCTATTAACTATATTATACATATTGGAAGAAAAGGGAGTGAAATGAAATATAATTATGTTATTAAATTACTCATATCTAATTGAGTTATTATTACTACTACAGAGATCATTTTGAGTGTAATTTTTTAAAACTATTATCATGTAGTTGATCATATATGTATTTAAAGAAGAAATAAAAAAAGTGTATAACATCACCATATAAAGTATAGAGTTAATTATATAATAAAAAATAGTTTCTTATACTAATGTTTCAGAGAATGAAAAGTATATAAAATATTGAATAATTTTCTATAGTAGTGGGTATAATAGGAATATTAGTGAGTAACCCTTAGGATTTATTTCATAATCCCAAAAAATATTATAAAATAAATGATCCTTGGTGTATTTCGACAACATCCTAACATTGTATCCATTGAACAATTTTTAGTAGTGGATCTTGGTAAACCAGTGTGTTACTTTGTTTTATACTTCTTGAATGTGTACTAGTGTGAATGAATCATGTAAAATTTTATGATTAATATTTTCCATAAACATTACATATATTCTAGTTTTTTGGGGTAAGAGAAGTATAGGGCATGATAAATTGATTGTTGTTCCTTATAAAATGTTAACAATATCTAATTATGGGTGATAGAGTGAGGAAAACAATATTGGCCCAACACCTTAATTCACCCCCGATGTTCCATAAAATCTTATAATAACATTTTTATCCTAAAAATATTGAATCAAATGCCACTATAATATCTTGTCATAGAACTCGAGTGAAAATGACTTATATTAAGAATGATAATATAGTAAAATTATTTCTCAAGGTAAGTGATGATGATGATATATAGACCCTAAATAATATATATTGTTCCCATATGATGTGAAATGAGTAAAAATTTAAAAAGATTAATTACAAAGATAATAATATTTTTCAATTTTTTAATGATGGTTCACTTAAAATTAAAGTAATTTTAGAATCCTAGATTAATGAAAAGAATTAAATGAATATTAATATGATTTATAATGATATATTGAAGCAAAATTAGATAAATGTAATTCAGTTTTGTGACTCCAAATATTCAATTCATTTCACCCAAAGGAGTTTCATAATAAAAGAAATATATTGATATTTTTAAATTTATAGATAAATAAAATGATTTAAAATCTATCAAATTAAGGGTTTTAAAATATTTTTTTTTATCTAAAATGAGAATTAAAATAGATTATGGTTTTAATTCACTGGAAATATCAACCTACAGTTACAAGGATAACTAACTAAGTATGTTTTTATCTAAGATGATACAATTATTTAATGATATTTAGGTAACACTCATGGATCCTTCCATATAATAAATAACATAATAATGATTATTATTAGAGTAATATGTTTAATGAATTTTTGGTGAAAGAATATTTGTATGTTTTTTGTCTTATTCACCCAAAATTTTATGGGGATAAAGATAACATGTATTACTTATTGAAGACTATAATACGATGTATTAGGTGTTTTTGAATATTAACTAAAAAGAAATATTTTATTTTTATAAAAAGTTATATAATAATAACAAAATAGATGTTTAAAAGGAGACTCAGCACCTTGAGATTTTATAATAGAATAAAATTATTTAATCAAATGGCGTAATATTTTCTCAATAAGTATGGATTATTTTATCAACAATCAGTTATGTGTAAAACAAAATAAAATGGTGTATTTTTGAGAATAAATATAATGATAAAAAACATGTAAAGAATGATTTTTATTAGAAGTGCTCACTTATAGATGTTATAGAAAAATATTATGTTACATGGTATTTATTATCTAGTTAGAAATTATTGAGACACAATGATAAGCAGACTTCATATATGAAATTGTACAATGAAAACCCAAGTCTTAGGTACTTTTTACCATTATAAGTAAATATATCATTTGGAATAGCAAAGAGAAAGAAATTATTTATTTATGTAAAATGAAGGCATATTTTGAAAACATTGAAGGAATGAATTTTATTAGAAGGTAATTTTTATAATTTATTTGAACAAAATAATAATTAATAGATATTTAAGAATATTTGTTATCCCCAATATAAATTATTTTAGAAAATAATATTTCTATTAATATAATAAAAATTTTAGTTTGAAAATATGGAATAAATTTCTCTTGAGATAAATTAATATTATATTAAATGAAATGTAGATTAATGTATTTTGAAGTAATATTACATAACCATAAAAAATAAAGTGTAAAATGTGATGAAAAAATAGCTCTATTGATATGTATTTTATATGAATAGAGTAAGCCTTAGAGGTCATCCATCTCCTTTCACTTAAAGGAAGGAATAAAACCCACTCTCCCTAAGGTATGTGTTTTCAATAAATAGTTTTGATATATAAAATTTTATTTCACATCATTCATACCATATAAAAAGGATACCTTGGGTTAATTATTATAGGGTATTAAATTTGGGAAATCAAAAGTAGAAGAAATATAAAAATAAAACAAAGTGGGGGAAAAATGAAGTCGGAATATATGGTTGTGATGTAATAATGAGGAGAGGAAATTTGATTTAGGTAAAAATGTATATGATTTGGAAAAATTTATTGTTCTAAATAAATATTATTACAAACATATAGTATGAATAAATAATACCAGAACTAGTGTTGAACATCAAAATATAATTTTTTGAGGTAAATACTAAAATAGTGTGTTTACACTTTTTTCACAAAAAGAGTTTAACTAGTATAAGCTTAGATTTGAATGGATATAATTTCATAGTACACTATTTTTTTGAAATCATAATAAATAAATTCTTGTAGAGTGTGAATATGGTGCTACCAAAAAACCAAAAGCGATAAATTTTTGATCCCAAAATCATGTTTGGGTTTCGTTTTTTTAAAATTAATATTAGGGAAAAAATAATATTATGATTAAAGATGATTTTGAGATGTTAGATAGATTTTTCATGTTGATAGAATATTCCATACAAGTGGGATCAATGGAACATCATGTTTTATAGTTTCAACCCATGTAATATATAAAACCTTTTTTTTGTTTGAAAATGAAACACTGTTTAAAAAAATGTATCAAAAAAATATGGTCATTTTTTATGCCTATAGGGGATAACTTCATCATGGAGAAATAAATTTTGATGAACAGATTCTATAAAGATCATATGTTTCATAATATTTTTGATATGGCCATATTATGGTGGTTTCTATAGAAAAACGTTCATTTGAGGTGTTCCAATATAATATGACCAGGTATTATGGATTAAAAATTATTCTTATAATCATTTATTGAGTGTAAAGAAAATTCCATGGTTAAATTTAAATTATCAAGGAAAATATATCTAAATAATATTCCATATAATTAAATTATTATATAATATAAGAATTTATAATTTATAGAATTATTAATATATTAAATATTTTACTAAAATGAAAGTATTCATGGGGGAAAAACCTATTCCATGTATTTTATAAACCATGATAAAAATATAGGTTCCAATCTAAGATCCATATAGAATGTTTATATATATGATGGGACTATTCAATAAGGTTTTAAATTACTAAATGTAAATGTATTTGATAATACTTTAAGGTAGAGAAAATTAAATAATTATGGGGTGTTTGGAAAGAATATTAGTGATATTCATTTACAAATATAATGAATGTTTTTAAAAAAAGAATAAATCATAAATAAGTGAATAATAAAGACATTTTTATCCAATAAATAAAAGTTTTCTATATTTAGATTACTTTGAGTGAGAAACTCAATTCATGAATATAAAAATGAGTTATCCAATATTAAATGATAAATAATACATGAGTATATAATTTCACCTTTTTATTGTAGTTATAATCTTTATATGTGTGTTAAGTTATATTTTACAATGGTATTGATCCATAATATGGTGAGGGAAGTTACCCTTGGAAAAAATAAAGTCCACTCAATACATTTTTTCATCATGTACTAATTCTAGTAATTCAATTGAGATGAAAGTGAGTTTATCTGACCCTTATATTTTCCTTTATATTGAATATGATTGATAAATTATCAAGTTATTTTAGATTTAAATTATTTACATTTGAAATGATTATTTAATAAATATCAACTTATTAATACTAATAATATAAATAAGATATTGAAATAAGACTAATGAATGAAAATATTTAATTTATATACCCCAAATTCACCCCCTATTAATGTATTTCCCATTTGATACTAACAATTATAAAATTTTTAGAAAGTGAATTTTTTTTGAATCATTTAAATATTCATTCCAACATTCGAGCATCCAATGATTATGTATAAATTTGATAAAAATTTGAAGAGGTGTGAATTATTTCTATTCAATCCATTATTTTTTTAAATACCTCATACTCTCTCCAATATATTTTTTATTAAAATTAAAATCACCTAGTAAGGTAGTAGGAAACCATTACAAAATAGTGGAAGAAATAAAAACAAAATTAGTTAGACAATTAATCTGTTAGTGGTATAATGATAGTTCCACTCACAAAATAATATCCCAAATCCTCCCCTATATTTTTAGTGATCAAAATCATATTATTATGTTCTAATGTGATTTAAAAATAATCCTTCTCTATAATTTATTTCTTCTTTTTAAATTTCCTCTTCTCCCAATATGTTGTCTTCAGTTTTTGATATTTCTTATCTTCAAGAGATTTAAAATGGTTTTGATTTCTAGTTTGGAATCATAATTCCTAGGATATGATAGAGGGGACCCTTTAAATATCACTACTTTATTTATCCTTTAATGCAATGTACTATGATATCATGGAGTTATGAGATATCTATACAAATAGGTGAGAAATTCACACAGCTGGAAAATTACTATAAAGATAAGATTATGTTAATAATGGTTTGTAGATATTCATTAAAAAAATTAGAGAAGGAGAATCAATAATAAAATTATTTTCTATATTTTGGATTATTCTTATAAAAAAATCAAGGGATATTTTACTTCATGGGGTTCTATATAATCTCCCACGACATTTGGCTAAGGTTTTTTTTGAAAATATAATAATGGTATCAGATACACTCAATGATGTTAAGAGTGAAATTATGATTTTTTTAAAATATTTCATTTTAATGAAAAACAATATAAAAAGAATTTCTATATTTATAAAAAATATATTATATTATTATAGTAAGAATAGAGTAATTTCACTTATTTATTAAGAACCACATGTAACACCCTGAAAATTCAAAAAAAAAACATTTTATCCGGTGGCACATGTGACACAAAAAACGAAGCTATCTTAAATTACATGAAATTATTATTTTATATTTTTTACCTAAAACATTTATTTTATCTTTTGTTGTGTGAAAAAATGAATTTCTTTGATATATTGTGTTGGAAACAAGAACAAATTTTACCCATCAATAATGTACTATTAATATTAATACTTAATATGATAGTTATTGTCTGACCACTACAATGAGAGGAATGAATAGGATCAATCAATTTATGAAAAATATATAGGTTATAGAAATTTATTGTAAATATATTGATTATAAATAATAATTATAATCATTTAAAACTAAACAAATGGAATAAAAAACAATAGTTTTCTAAAATACATTTTAATCTTATTTGGATAACATATTTTAAAATTAAAATTTACAACATTTATAAATTTTTTATAATAAAACAAACCCAATTTTTTATATTTCAATATAAAAATTATCTAAATTTTAATTTTTGTTATATATTGTGATGTTTTATTTTTTTTATGAATATGGAAAAATTTTGAATTCTAATTGAAAACTGGATTTTCATTTAAATATTTTATAATGGTAAATTATATTTTAATTGGTATTATAGCGTAAATAGTTTAACTATACATCTATTAATCGAAATTTGGTCATTGGAATAAATTTATTATTGAATTTAGATATAAACACTTCGGAAACCATTGAACATTTTATCTTTAAAACCCACCTTTTCATCATGTCTCCAAGATTAATTCTAAATTAAAATCTACCTATTATATGAGTGTAATTTGGACCAATGGAGTACATATTTGAAATTATAATATTTTATATTACCTAATAATTTTATCTTAATTTTTACCACAATGATTATTAAAAAGTAAAAATTAAGTATAGTGGTTAAGGTAAACACGAGTTTACCTGGTGGATAAACTTTGAATATAAGGTGTAATAATGACCCAAAAGATTTCCAATTCCAATTTTATTGAAATATATCAACCCTTATGAATTTTTTATTTTTTTGGGAATTTTTGGGACACATTTACATTAATGTGACTTATATAATTAACTTAAGTAAATAAAAAAGACAAAAAGGAAGACTTCCTTGATTTTAATATCTAAAAAGATTTGGGATATGGGAAAAAACTACATTGGTTCAGTTATAGATATTATTTTTAAATATAATTTAGTTTTAATTATCATAATAATTTATCTTAAATTTTTAGAGATTAATTATTTACATAAAATTCTTAAGAAACGCCAACATGTTAATTATTTTGTTAATAATTAACTAAAATAACTGATGCTAAAAATATTAAAAGTGATTTTAATTCAATTAATTAATATATACAATTAATTTTCTATTTGAATATATCATGTTAAATATTTTTTAGTTAATATATTAAAATTCTATCACATCGTTGACATTTTAAATTCAAATTTATTATTATCAAAATTGAAATTAATTTTATTTTATAATAAATGATTTAAAATTACTAAAAACCATATATTATACGAAGTGATTTTTAAATGATAATAAATATCAACTACATTTCATTCATGTACCAATTTTTCTTCTATAATGAAAATATTTACCAATAAATAGTAAAAACATTGTTAGCACAGTTGGGATTAAATTAGAATTGTATTTCTGTTACATGCAATTCTTTTAAAGATTAGTTTCCAAAACACATATGGTTTTTAATTGATAAATTTTATTTAATACTTAGAATAATTTGTTCCAAAATATACAACAATTCACACTCTAATTTATTCTTAAAGGATAAATTAAATTTGTTATAAAATAAATTAACATAATGAAAAAATCAACATTAAAAAATAAGGAAACATAGGATTTAAAGAAACAAATGTTTATAACTTGTGTTATATTGTGTGTAGGAGGTTTTTTTCAACTGTATCATCCTTAATAACCATAAATTATCAATATTGGATCCACTTGATATAAGGGCGGCCTCCCAAAAGTGAATACTTTTGAGTATTTACAAGAAAGCCACTCTTTCTCAACTATAAAAGATAAATCACTCCCCTAAGTTATTTGTACATATAAAGACATTTTTATAAAAAAATATCTTACCAAAACATTAAAACATTACCTAATATCTTACTTCAATCCTTATTTTTTGAATAAATCCAATTTTTTATGGTTTTAGTGCAAACCCAAGTAGGATAACTGAAGAAGAGTTAATGTTCTTCTTAAATCATTTTTAATTTATTTACATTTACAGCTCCTACAATTCATATTAAAACATGATTATATAATAAAAAAGTATCTTCCATATACTTATATGTTTTTATGTAATTTTTATAACCTTCAACATCAAACACTTCCATCAAATGGGTTATGAAATCAAGTTTGTGTGTATGGGGGACTACCGCCTCGTGAACTGTTACCCTGTTTTTCCACCACCACCTATCAAGGTTAGGAATAATGAGGAATATATAGTTTATATATAATATATATGATATTTATTATGTTATTATGATTCTATAATTATTATATCACTCATACATTCATGTTATCCATTTTTTGGGAATACGATATCGGCACTCATGTGTACTGTGGACTGTCACCTCTAGAAGCGATGTGATTCTTTCATAATTAAAATAGAATTTATTAAATATGGATTGAATAAAAATATTTGATATAAATGAAAAAAAATATCTTTAATGATAATATATACATATATATAATTTAACTTTATTTCTTTCAATTTGAAAAAAATGGAAACACTATTCATGCGTATGTACAAACTACCGTCTCCAAGAACGGTGTATTTCATTTCCTATCACACTATTTTATGGACTAATCTAAATACATATATAATTAATATATATGATATTTAAATAAGTATTTATATTATTAAATCATTATCTCATTAAGAGGAATAAAAAACTACATGTCAAAACATACTAAAAAACAAGGAAATTAATACTAGAAACAATGAAAATAATGGGAGATTATTAACGAAGAGGTGATAAGATGTTATAAAATAATATTATATGATGTTATAAATATTAATATGGTTATTTTGTATGTTAATAAAATTTTAAAATTAATATAATAAATTTTAAATCATGTACAACCAAATGGACTCATAAGGTAAGGGATTTTATCTCATATTTATTTCATTGAGGAATGTTTTAATGTTATGCACCCAATTTATTTTATATGGTTAATATACTAGCCCTTTAACATTTATTATCATTAAAAACCATTATTAATTGTATTTTAAGTTTCAATTTTAATTATTTTGTCTAATATTATTTGAATTAAAAGTTACCATGTGGTTAATAATTTCATAAATCAATTAAATTTCACTAGGTTATATTACTTCCTCATTATCAATTAAATTAAAATATTATCTGTATAATGGATTTTTATTATCATATGTTTTATTTACACATTATTTTTTGGATTTATATCTAAAACACATAATCAATTCATTGTTTGATTCTCACTTTAATGTTATGATCATTTGATTGTTTTATTTCCTAATCTCATTCTAATTGAGATTGTTTATTCTTGAATTTTAGTTGAAGGAATTAATTTTATCATTCTATAATAAAATCATTTATTTTTATTATCCTCTAGTTAATTAAGATATTTTCATGTAATATTAAAAAATTTACACTCTTTTGTACTTAAATTAATTGATAAAATGTTTTATGAAAATTCTACTTCATTACTCATTTCAGTTAAAAATAAATTTTCTTCCTAAAAATCCCATGTGGAAGGGTGATGAGTATGATTGTATTTATTTTCATTGTATATATTTGATGAAATCATATATATTTATTGATTAATCATATAAATAGTTTCATATATATTCAATAAAGATGATTGGTGATGATTCTTGGAGAATTTTTATAGATTTATCTAATGACATTGGAAGGAATGCTCAGAAAATTATCCTTGGAACTCTGATGAATTTTTATTTTGTTCATAAATGTAAAATGCACATGTTAATTTCGGAACACTGTTTACAAAATTATTGGGAATATTAAATAAGGTCATTCAATATAAATATCATATTATATGAATTGAAAAACAATTGAAGATGATTTAAATTAAAGGCCATTTAATAATAAATTGCATGATGTGAAGAAGGAAGGGTATTTTATACAAGGTATTTAAAGAGTTTGGCTTAGAATAATTACATTTCTATACTTTGATATATTTATATGCATTTTTAATGGTTTTTATTTAAAAATTTCACAATCGAAAGTCCAACCTCTTCTTAGATCAACCAAGGATCTTGTGGGACCCAAATGGGTTACCACACCCATGTGATGCCATCCATGGCCAGCTCAAGGGTGGCATGGGTGGGTGTAGGATCAATCCCATAGCATATCCCATGTATATGGCCCACACTAGAGAATATGATCCCATGGTTCACACTCAATAGGCCAATGGGCTAAAGGCTATGTTGACATGAAGTGAAATAGAGTGTATGTGTTTATCCCCTACAACCAGCTCAAATGGATAATGAAATAAATATTCTTAAAAAGAGGAGGGATTTCAATGTATTAATTCAATCTTAGACTCATTTATAGTAGAAACTTCTTGTCCTCTTTAAAAACCTATAGATATAAAACCATTCGTCAGAAGCAATCGATCAGAACCATCCATTCAATCCTACACTGCATGAATTTGAAGTAGAAACTACACAAATATCCCATTTATAAATTATTTCAAATATTTCAAATCATCTTCTTCCTATCAGAAATGCACTATATTCAAAATCTTAATAAAAGCATCCACTACAAGAGCTCAATTATAACACAATTACACCAAGAAAATTCATGAAATTGATGTATTGAGAACATGAGATTTCCCATGAAGTCATCTCGTGATGTCCACTAAAATATATAGTGGCTTCATAGGAAGACAGTTCATGATGATGATGAAAGAACATATAACATTACAAGAATCCATCTTGATAACCAATGACACAAGGGTAAAAAACATGGTGCCTTGCAGATAGTCATCTAATCCATCATAATATGAGGAATATATCTATGATAACATGATGATCCTAATTTTTTTTCAAATATTATTATCTGAATATTATGGAATTATCATGAAGATCATGTAAAGAACTATTTGGTCATGTTATCAAGAAAATAAATCAGTCGATTGCATGATCTCTTTGACCGTTCTAGAAATGAACCAGATGTTCTGTATTAAAAATCCAAAGATCATTGAGCATTATAACTAATCCTCAGCACGACATAAAAAATTATGAATTATACAATTTAAAAACTAAGGCTCATCTATGTGAAAATGCTACTGAAATTTTTATTCAATGAGATATAGACCACATGTATAAAATAATAAATTATATGTGTGATTCAATCTTGTGAAGGAGATCCCACAAAAACATATTCGTTACATGAAGGAAAGAAGAGGGGATATAAAGAAAAAAAAATTTCCCATAAATGTGATCCTTTGAACATATCAACTATCTCAAAAAGAAAATATCAACAAGTCATTTAGATCTTACAAGGAGCATAAGATAAACTCACACATGCATCCAATGCCAGGAAAAAGTTACCAATGAATCACTCTTTGTTACGCGAAGGACATGGGAGAAATTTTCGAACAATAAAATGCCTTATTTGAAGGAATTGTTATTAAAGAAGAACATATCATGTGAATCCTTTCTGGTCATAGGAATTATACAGTTACATCATTTGATCATTTCACATGTAGGCATATTAACACCTTGAAATAATTCTAGGAATTCAATAGAATAGTGTACTTATAGAATGAGAATGAAATTTATTCAGAACATGCGAAGGCTATGAACATATAATGAACTTTTCAAAAACATGGATAGGTCATTCACTTTTCAGAAATGAGTGAAGATTCTTCTGAAGTGGAAAAATTCATACAATACAAGAAATTGTGTGTGAAAAAATGAGTGGATGTTATTTTCATACTCACACCAATGTATGAATGATTTTCTTAGGATTATTCACATTTGAAATTAAAAGGTAGTGAGTGTATGTATTATCTAGTATATGAATGAACACATAAATCACATGCTTGTGATAATCAGTACACATGACCATGTGAAAAGATACCTAAAACATTATTGATAATTGAGTTATATAAAATAATTTTAATTCAATGTGATATGGCTTTAGATTCTATGAGAAAAATTCATGAAGTTCACTAGATTTGAGAGTGATGATAGAAAAAATATCAGAATATCTTATATCTAAGTTGATAGTTTTTGAAAATTCAAGAATAAAAACTAATATAGTTTTGAGAAATATCCTGCTTTCATATAATATTCTTGAATAAGTTGTTTGTTTCAAATTAACACATATAATTGAGGTGGAAGATTAATCTTTGGAAGAGGTATATGGCTGAGAATTTGATATAGTGATGAAGAAGACAACTTATAGTGTATTTATATATTATCCTATAGATCATTCTGAAAGGGAAAAATAGTGGGTCGACATGAAGGTAACCAATTTGTTTCAGTATAAATAGAAGACCTATAGTTAAGGAACATGTTAATTTAGTTGATTCATGGTTATCCAGTTAAGTATTGAGATATTTTTCAGTGTGTTTGTTGAATTTCACTTGAAGAACTGCTTGTTCTAGTATAAAAAACATAATTGAATAATAGTGTAACTAGTATAAAAAAACCACTAAATAAGTAATATTTTTATTTCCTATATAAATATTGTGTTACAATTATATGAATTTTTAATCACTACAATAGATAAGGATAGTAGAATCCATGAAAAAACAACAGTTTGATCATGAAAAGAAGTATATCTTAGTACTGAACATTGTTAAAAAATGTGTGTGTTGTTATCTATTTTATTATCGATATTTCATGTGTGCGTAATTTTTGAGATCACATAATGGATCCATTCATCTTATCCTAAGAAGAGGTTTGAGTGTAAGTTTGGATAATTGAAAAGAAATTAATTTTGGTAAAATTTGGGTACCCTTATTCACTCCCACTCTGAGTGTTCTTGAATAATCCATATATTATCTATAAGCGGTATCAATGTGTATCTCATCCTCTGATGGGATCACTGTTTTTGTCTTAGTTTTTTTAATCTTTAAATGAAGGTCATTTTTGATGCTGGTTCTAAATAACCTTAGACGAAGAATTTAATATCCACTCCTATCGAAAAAAACATGAAGTTTTCACTAATTAATCTAAAAAAAGGAAGAATATGGAAGAAAATATATTTAGAAAAATATCAAAGAATGGAGAAAAGGATCAATTCCCTCTGGTTAAATTAATTGATAATTATTATTATGAAGAATCTATTTCAATATATATATATAGTGTTAGGAATTTGAATCAATCAAAAAATTTGAAGGCTTCTACTTTGAATTTGAAATATATATAAGGAATATTCTTAATCAAAAGATTTAATATATACTTTTCTCCTTCATGTATATTTTTTATGAAATATCTCATCTTTTATAATAAATCATTAAATAAAACGATGCACATGTATTGAAATTTAAAAGGTGAAATGTTCTCACAGACCATGTTAAAGTAAGGGGAGAATCTATGACTATTTGAAACAAAACTATTTTAGTAATTAATGAATAATTTATTTCTATAGTTTTGAGAGAAATATGAGAATTTTGTATAAGTAATCCAAGAACATGAAACACTATTCAATGTCTCCATGAAAATATATGTTGCCCAACTTGAAGAAAAAATGTAAGGTCAAACAGCTTGATGTGTTAGTAAAATAAAATATAAAATTTTATGATTATTATATACATATTATCCATGCTCTAGAAGAATCACATAATGCTTATATCAGTGTAAAAAATCCCAATTGGAAGATAATTCCTTAAGAATCAAAATACCATGACATATCTCTGAATAAAGGTATAATGAAACACGATTATCATATTAATAGAAAGAAAATTTAATTGTCTATTAGGATGAAAATAGTTTAAAATGAAAAGTTTTCATTCAACATGATGTGTCTTGAACTTGATCTTGAATTGGTAAATTTGAAGGAGTTACAGGTTATAACCTCCCAAGTTACTGAGAAGATGAATTCGACCACTTAAAAAATGAATAGTGTAAATCTCCAAGAAGGGATATTTCTACACAAATTATTAATCACAATTACATCTATGGAACGAAGGGCTCATGAATGTATCTGGATCGACCTTATACAATCTCATTAAAGAAGGTAACCCATAACCTAGTTATTTCTTCATATTCTAAGATAGTCTCATCTGTTCATATATATTCAAAGATAAAGCCTATAAAAATATTATTTGATAAAAAAATATAATACATCCACTAATACACCAAGGGTGGATACTAAACATATCCATAAAAATTACTCCCAAAAGGATGTTCCAAAAGGGGAAAGACAATCCTAGAAAAAAACAATGTACTAATCTATCAATATTGGAACTACAACCAAGTGTAGGAGATTAATTGGCCACAGCTGGGGTTTCTTGAAGTTTTTACATCAGGATATGGATATATTGAATAATTTTTTGGCATATAAAAATTACATAAGTCATATATTAAGGGGTTTAGATGTAAATAAATGAAAAACCCTTCTAATCTGAATCATGTTACACAAATGAAGAAGAATCTATCTATCAATACAAAAAATAGGTGTCTTGAATACTTGAGTGATTATATCAACATAATTGGTCACAATTATTATGAGTTTTGGTATATAAAAACCAATAAATTTTCATATGATGATGATAACAAAAGGTCACAATAAATATATAAGAAAAGAAAAAAAGTTGACAAATCATTCATAGGGGATATAAAAAAGAAATTATTTAAGAAATATGTGAAAAAATCTATTACCAATAATAATGATAAGTTAAAATACAATGAATTTTAGAAAAACCAATAAAATACACTTTTACTTTGGAAATAGAGGTCATACCTTGGAACAATACAAACAAAACAAAGAATTGAATGAAATTAAGATAAAATAAAGAATAAAATTGATTCATGAGATAAACAAGAATTTAAAATTTGTTGAAGACATTATTAAATAAGTTTTTGAAAAGTTATCCATGAATGGTAAGTCCAAACAAAATTAAGAATCCATGTATATATTCTGAAATATAAAATGTTAAGAAGGATTTCTTAATTATTTTTCCAAAGAAATTTTTAGGTTCTGAAAAAATGTAAAATGATGAAGATTATGCACTACCTAGTTAAAAATAAAAAGGTAAACATATTGTTTTACATGAAGATCTCACATTTCATGAGATATTTTGAACACATGACAACTCATGTGTCTTAGAAAATGTTTTTCAATGTTCAACAAGGTTGTACATAATGAAAATAAGTGTGTATATACTCTACCAGGTCAAAGAGAGATTTTGAAGATATGAAAACAATCCCCAGGTAATTGTAATGCATTATTGTTAGAATTGAAGATATGAAATATGCACAATATATGTGTGAATGGAAGTAATTTTTCCATACTATCAAAGAAATATCAAATTTTTGAATGTAAACGAGACACTAGCAAGAAGAGTAACAAAAACATTAAAGTTATAAGAAATTGATTCCTTAGATTTTAAAGAAATTCTCATCCTTATTGACCTTATTAAGAAGCTTATAATTGTTCAATATTTTTCCCTTATTCTTATGTAGTATTTGTGTTTACATTGTAGATAATTGAAGGTGAGGTTTATTCTCAGTGTGAGAAATTAGTAAACCAAGTAGAAGATAACAAGTTGGAATGATTATTCAAGATCTGATAAAAATTTAACTTTTCACAATGGTGGATTATTGATTAGAATATCTTGAATTCTATTTGAAATGAAATTTTCCCCTAGGTCAAATGGAAGGGAGTGAACCCCTTCAAGGGGAACAGACATAAAGGTGATGATGCCAAGTATTATTTAATGAATATTTATATTCTTATTTCATCTCAAAAAAAATTAAAATTAAGGAATCCTAATTAATCTTTATTCCCAAATCTTTATTATATAAAATATGTTCATTAAGGGAGAGTGTTGGTTCATGAGTAAACTCATAAAAAGGGTAGTAAAATATTCCTTTAGATAAAATTTATAATGTTTTTAACTAAGGGTGTAAGAGAATATATTACTTGATAAACCTATTTTATATAACCCCCTCTTTGAGAAATAGATATGAGCATGATATCACGTGCATGATTGTTAATGGATATTATAGACTACTTTGGTTGTATCTATTTCTTTGTATACTAGGTTAGCTCATTTAGACTTAGAGTATACCAAATGAAGGATCTTAATCTAAGTAAACCATTTTGTACCATCATTATTTCATAAAAATGACATGTAATTTACAAATTTCTCAAACGGTAGAAGAAACCCCATTCATTAATGATTTGTATTTATTTTCAATAAGGGGGATAAGGAAAATTGTCTTTTAGAAAATGGAATTGATAATAAATCTAAAGGGGGATATTGAAAATACCATGTGGATGTATGATGTGTATGGTTGTATTTATTGTCTATATATAATATTGAAGAAAAAATAAATGTATGATTATGTCCTCTATTAGTATTGATTAATCATAGAATTATTTGGTTATATTCTCAAGAAGGTTTATTGATGATGATTCCTAGATAATTGTTATGGATTCATAAAATGGTATTGGATTCCACACTTATATAGTTATCCTTGGATGTTTGATGATTTTTTTGATGATATGAAATGTTCATATTATGTGTTAAGAAGGAAACATTTTTTACAATAATATTTGGATCATTAACTAAGGTCATGCAATATAAATTTCATATTGAATGAAATGAAAAAGAATTGAATATGATTTAAATTGAATTCCATGAAATAATAAATTTCATGACATAAAGAAGAATGAAGGGTATTGTATACAGGGGAGTTAAGGATTTTGTCTTAACATTGAATTACATTTCTATACTATGTTATTTTTCTATGTACTTTTTATAAAACTTACTTTAAAATTGGTAAACTAAAGGTCTAACCTCATCGAAGATCATTCGAGGCTCTTATGGGTCCCAAATGAGTCACAACGTCTAGGAGATCCATTCTAAGGATAGGTTTAGGGTCTCATGGGGGTGTAGAAGCATACCCATAGAAATCCCATTTATAAGGCCTATAAGAGAACAGTTAACAACATGTTACTCACCCGATACGCATATGGGATGAAGCCCATATTGGAATGCAGTGTAGTGGAGTAAGGTTTATGATCCCTTATGTCTATCTATAATGGAAAGAGATACAAATTTTTTATAAATAGAATGGAAAATGATGTGTGAATTTTTTGTGGGATTTATTTATAGAAGACAATATTCATCCTCTTTAAAACCAGGTAGATATAACATCGGTCATCTGATGTGATCGACATGTTCCAACCATTCAATCCAACACCATGGAATTCATAAAACTCACCATTTTGATATCCCACTTGTAAAGTATTTAAAATATTACCTATTTTCATTTACCTATTAATGAAACAATTCTCACACGATATTTATACTACCTCCCATCACAAGATCTTGATTAAAAGTTGGTTTCACTAAGCACATGCATTCAATCAATTTCTTACACTCATACAATTTTCCATGAATTCGACTCATTAAGTTTGTCATGAGACATAGTGGCGTCAAAACAAGATTTTCCATGATGTTATCATAAGAACTTACAATGTCACAATAACATTTCATGAGCACCAGTGAAAGAATGAAGACAAATATGACAGCATGCAGATAGTCATTGAAGCCATCAAAAGATGAGGAATCTATCGTCGAGAACATGATGATCCTACCATTTTCAAGTGTTATTGATTGAATATTTAAGTATTCTCAAGAATATTACATGATACACTGAGGATTCACAAGATCAACTAATGTGATCATGCATTCAGGTGATCCCGTCAACTATTCTTGAAGAAGATGAGATGTTGGGCATTAGAGATCAAGAGAACTTTGAGCATTTGAATAGATCCTCAAAATGAAATGAAATGCGGAGGAATTATCATTTATAAAAATCAAGTCTTTCCTGGGTAAAAATGATGTGGAAATTCTGATATATCAAGAGAGAGACCTCTCATATCTAATAACATAGTATCCATATCATTTGATCACACAAAGGATATCTCCTATAACCATATTGGTTATAGAAATGTAAGAAGAAGGAATTTGAGGCTAAAAAATTATCTCACAAAGGTGATATCAAGGACATATTTACTATATCATGAAGAATAAATATCTAAGATATTTAGATATTTAGCGGTGTTTTATATACACTCATGGATGGAACCTATGTCATGTAAAAGTAACTTGTGAAGTACACTTTATTAAGTTAAGGCCTTCAGATAAATACTTGGAAACTAAACTTCCTAGTGTGAGGGCTGTGTGATTCAATAATAACATATCGTTTCAAATTTTTGTAGTCACATGAAGGAAATAGTGACATGACATGATAATTTCATGGAAAAGTGGAGTAGAACATAAAATTAACTCTATAAATTCAATAAAACTTTTTTCTAGTATAAGGATCATGAGCCACACTCAGATCACATGAAGGTAATGAACATGTAATTCTATTCTCATAAAATTTGAATGTTCATGCACTTCACATGAATAAGTGACATATACTATTAAATGGAAAAATATTTTTCACAATATGATAAATTGAGTGTGAAAAGGAGTGGACATTATATTTAAACTCACAACCTTGTGTGAAATGTTTTCATGGGATCATGAAAATGTACAAATAAAAGGTTTTGAATGTATTTATTATCCCGTATATCAATTCAGAAATTAATAATGTTAATGTGAGCATCAATACACTACAACACATGAAAATAAACCTAAAACATAATGGAGAAGTAGATAATATAATTGATTTCATCATTGAAAGTTTTTTGGTTTCAAATTCCATGAAAACCATGCATGAAGTGTTCTTGATTTGAGACTAGAGAAAGAAAAAATATCAAAAGATTATATATTCAAGTTGATAGTGTTTTTAAATTAAAAAAGATATATATATATGATATTTTTAGAGATCCTTATTATATATAATATTCTTGAATAAGTTTCGAAGAACCCTTGCACTCATATAATTATGTCCAAGAACATCCCAATTAGAATGATAATTTTCTTGAGCATTTAATATAGCATGGAAGAAAACAACATATAGTGTATTTCTAGATTGTTCTATGGATCATTCTGAAAGGGAAAATCAGTGGGTTTACATAAATTTAATCTTATTGATTTATTATCAGTTGAAGATTTATATTTAAGAAAAAATACTATTCAGTTTAAGAAAGTTCATCCAGTGTAGTTGAGAGATATTGTTTAGTGTGTTGAATATTTCTTAAAGAACTTGTTGTATCAGTATAAACAACACGATTTAAGACTTGTGGAAGTAGTATAAATAACACCACTTACTTAGGGGTATTTTTTATTTCTTGTATAATTTTTTTTCCAATTATAGTCATTTATAATCACTACAAGATATTGTAATAATAGAAACTATTAAACAAACACTTGTTGATCACTGTAAGGATTAGGTCTTAGTACCAAACCTTCTCAAAATACTTATGTGTGGTAGTAAATTTTATTACAGGTATTACATGTGTATACAATTTTCAAGATCCCATATTACATCCAATGTCTTAACTGGGGTAGTGTTTTTACAGTAAGAGGGGATAATTAAAAAGAAAGTATATTAAGTAAAAAGTTAAATACACTGATTCACCCACCTCTTAGTGTCCCTACATCATCAATCTTGGCTCTATACTTCCAAAACTGTGTTTTATAAAAAATAAAAAATAAATCCTTTTGAAAATGATTTATGAAATTCATTTTCACCCATTTTACCCTTTTCAATTTTTTTAAAGGAATCTTATTTTTTTCTAAAACAATGCCCATTTGACTTTTACCAAAGATGTGAAACAAATATTATTATTGTTTTTTGAACAAGGAACATTTCTAACCATTTTATACTAAAAAATGAATTTTATTTTTACCTTTATGGATTGTATGGAATTACCCACCACCATGATTGTCATTTATTTGAATCTTAAATTTAATGTTTAAAGGGATATTTTTAAAAAATATGTTTTTAAATGTGATTTTTAAAGAAAAGTATTTTCAAGTTTTTTTCAAAATGAAAAGGATATTTTCCTCAATAATGTTTTTAAAGATATTTTATTGTATTTATATTAATCAATGACAACAACCCTTCATTATTAATCTAATGGGTATTTATATTGATTCCATCCATATTATTAATCAAGATGGTTTATGGTCATTTTGACTATAGAAAGAAATGAAAATTAACATCCTAGATTTTTTTGTAGTCAATTACTTTTCCTTAAAATTTTCACTTTCTTGTGATCATTTGAAATTAAATTTAATTAATTAATTATATTATTTTTCATAGATATTTTGATTTATAAAATTGAATCTAATTTCTAAATATGGTTTTTACATGTAAATTTATTTATTTTATTGGGGAAATATTGATAAATATGTATCTTTTAGTCAATATTGAATTTGATGTTAAGGACTATTGAATCATGAATTCAATAAATTATTCAATACATAAGGAATTATTTGGACAAAAAATAATAGGTATAGATCGGTATTATATAGGTTCTCCATACATCGTTATGTATCATGAGAAAAATTAGTTATGATATAATTAAATGGGTTTTTATTGTTAGTTTAAACTATTTTGTGAAATGATTTTACCGTAGTGGTGTCATGTTCCAGATAGATAATATCCAATAATTAATCATTTACTACATTAAGAATTTAGTTATTATAATCCATAAAGTTTTCACATTGAAAAAATCTTTTGATACATTTGATTCTCATTTTCAAGATTAAATGGATTATGTTTTCAATTATTTACATTTCCATATTGATTATTCCTTATCTAGTTATTTAAATGGATTATGGGATTAGTTATTTACAAATACATATTGATTATGATCATTAATTCATAATAGATTAGACTGTGCTTAACCCTTATTGAGAATTTGAGATCACCCTATTTTCTTCCATTCCCAAGGATTCCTTGAAGTTTATTATTATTGATATACAAAGATTTTATAGATTGAATAAAATAATTATTAAAAAAAAATTATGTTGTGATTTATGTATTCAAATGTGATACAATTCTCATGTATGTATCTAATTTTCCAATACTACTAATCAATTCAGTCCTTAGGGGTGTATTTCTTTATATCATATCCCAATGTAATGGAAGTAGGTAATGGATTTGGCCTATTGGGGTTAGGTCGTGATATCATAGAAAATGATATGAGATATTTCTATCCATGTTAGGTCTTGTTAACATATTTGAAAAATAGAGTATCATAATAAAATTGTTATATCATATATCACATTATACATTAAAATTTAAATTTCAGATAATAGCATAATAACACTAGTGATATAGTGATACCAGGGTCCAAAATTTAAAAATCTAACTAAATATATGGTGATTCTTTTATGATAGAAATTTATCTTGTGATGGATATATGACAATTAAAATTCATTATATCACAACAAGAAATATATGATATTGATATCAATGTTATAGAACATATGGAATCCAATGATATATAATGTCATTCATTTTTATACCTATGATAAGGTCTTTCCAATTTCACAAGCAATAATATAGGGTATATCACAATTTTTAGTTTAACTTTCTTGAAATGTATTTTTATAAATAAAATGGATTATAATTTTAATTTTTTTACCAAATTATACTTATAACTATTTATGTTATTTATTTAATTTATTAATGTTTTTAAATTTTAAATTTAAATTTTGAATTCTTAATAAATATTTTTTCAATATTTCTGAAATATTTAATAGATAAATTTTCAATATCAAATTTTAATATTAAGTGTCTTAATTTATATGATATTAATTTTATATTTTTTTTGTAAAATGATAATATTTAAATTGCATCATAGTTAATAAGGTGTAAATAAATTATAAATTTTTAAATTTATAAATTTTTTATGTAGATTTTAATAAAAAATTTTAAATTTATAATATTATGTATTCATATTAATGAAAAATAAATTTATATAAACCATACCAAAAATTACTTTTCTCATGGATTAAATTAAAATTTTAATGAATATAAAATATATGATATCAAAATAACAGAAAACATTCTTATAATTAATATGATTTTTAAATGGGTATTTCATATATTAATCAGGTAATCTATGAAATATTAAGTGTTAATGTTTAACATATTAATATAATTTATATATATATATATTCTATAAAAAACATATGTTCCTTTATAATGAATTTTGGCCTTTTTTAATCATACATTATAAAATTTCCACTGTAACTTATTCCTAATTATATATATATATTTTTCATTTATTCATTATTATAATTTCTTTATATTTTGTTTGTTAGTATGATTTTTTAAAAAAATTATTACTTATATATATGTCATAAAATTTAAAACATGAATTTACGAAGATTCATTATAAGGAATGTCATAAGATTTATATTTCAACCATGGTTATTGGTTAAAGGTTATGATTCCAATGTAAATATTTTATTATAATTACTCATATATATTTTAAGATCAAATCATGTTGGAATATACAATCACTTTTGATTAATGATATACATATTTTGACACTTTGGGTTTGACTTCCATTTGACTAGGAAATGATATTTGCTATATAAAGGCAAGATTCACTACTTATCATGTAATAAATTCTCTTGACTAGGATTTAAGATTATTATAATTTTAATATTTAAAATAAAAATGTCTCACAAACTATTTTCATTTGATTAATATAGATACATATTTAATATTATAATTGAATATATATTTTATCTGTATAATAAAATTTCTTATTAATATGAAAATTATTTCTCTTAACATTATTATAATGTGTTAATTTGGTTGTTTACGTATAAAACTAAATTAAGTACCATGATATATAGAGGTAAAGTATGAAATGTGATTAAATAATTCTTAATATAAATTCAACGACATTTTTAATGTGTTTTTTAAATAATTATAATATAAATTCTAAAAAATAGTGTTTTATATATATTTAGTGTATTTTGGGGAAATTGAAATTTAGAAATATTTTTTATGAATTTGATAAAAAAATTATGGCCTTTTATATTTTGGTAATTTTTAATAAATTATCATATTACATGTTTGACCATGAGACCCCTATAATGGACTATTTAGAGTAAAGAAAAGTGATCTAGAATTATATTTTTTAAAATAGATTTTAGATATATTTTTTAAATGGATTAACCATGAACCCCCATAGTTGATCGTGATGTTATATTGAAGATTCCACATAGAAATTACTGATTTATGTTATGATTTATATAAGGAGTCAAATGTGATGACCCTAGGAGTCAACCATGAAGTTTAAAATGGATCTTATCACAAGTTGATCTAATTTTGAAATTAAACAGCTTTAGGAAGGTGATTTGGGATCATATCCTAGAATAAGGTACTAAAAGGGTGATTGATGGGTAATTATCACATAGAAAGAGATGAATTTTTTTTTGGGGAACTATGATAAAAATACAAACATAATAATTCATAAAATTATAGATATTATCAAGAGATACAGCTGAATATCATAAAGCATATGTTTTTATTTGTAAAGGAAAAAATAGAAATATTATTTGATGATACGATCATATTAGTGATATAACCATAAATTTGATAAAGAGTAAGATAATATCACTGATTATGTCTACAAATATTGTAAAACATAATTTTTATTCATAATAAAATATTAATGTATTTCCACTCACAAAGTTACATTTTTAGTGAGGTCCAACAAGAATTCACATATAAGGGATGAATAAATGAATATATATATATATATAATGATTTTTTTTCAAAACTATCCTTCATCACATGTTAGGATGAATATATATCAACCTTATTCAATCCTTTCTTTTTTAAAAGTTAACTAGATGATGTTTTAAAATTCAATATAGTATTATTATTTAAATATCCATAAAAACACAGTGAATATAGAAATATTCAAGGATCAATTTAAAAAATGAATGTCTATATCTGTAGAGACCCAAGCTTGACGTACATGTAGATTACATTACTTTTTCAGAATAAATAATACATAACAAGAACCAACACTCAAGGACTATAATAGTTTAGTGTCTTTGGAAACACAGAACATAATCTTCTAATCATGGTGAAAGATCTTCAACATCTCTTATAAATAGCTTCCCCTTTTTTTCTTACCTAAAACATTTCTTTAAATCATGGGGAAAATAAAACATATAAAGGGTTTGGTGAAATTCTCAATAAGGGTATGCATGGAGAAAATAAAACAAATCATATACATTTGAACTTAACATAATGTTTAAACATCAAAATCTTGAGAAATAAATCTTAGTAGTACATAAGGAATAGATCATAAAGGAACATTAATAATGTTAAAATTTCATGGGAATAAAACATGTAATTTTGGAAAAACATTAGTTACATGATATAATTTCCATAGTAGCCAAGGAATTGCTGCCAAGACCATAATAGTGGACAAATTCCCTTTTTGAATCGAGTTCAATCCTCATTCCAGTCCTGCATCACTAATCTGGATTAACATGTCATTTGAGCCATGTATATCTCATGAGATATAAATCATTACCCATTTAATTGGAGAGAGATATAGGTCTCACCTATCTCATAATGAAATCATTCTTACTTGTGCCACAAAATAAACAAAAATCATTCATCATAACCCAAAGAATAAAATGGGTTTCATAAACATCATTCCATAATAACGTAATACATATTAAACAAATGGATATCATTTCATCATAATAAGAATCAAACCATGTAAATAATAGAGAAATTATACTTGAAACAAAATTATACTAAATAATGTCATCTTAGATGGAAAATAGTTTTGACATAACACTTGAAATGAATTCTTGAGGAAAATATCCTTTCATCTTCAAAATCATTTTCTTTTCAGAAAATGCTATTCAATTTTGAAAGAAAATTATTATTTTGAAAATAATCCTGAAATATTGTTGAGGAAGCTTCATAAAAATTAGGTGTTATGAAACTGTAAAAATCCATTCATTCCATATAAGTTAAAAAAATCATTCTCCTCGTACTTTTGCCGGAAAAGTCAAAAAGTTCCTCATATGGAAAACAAAAGAAATATTCCTTCCATAACACAATGTAAAAGTCAATGAGGGGTAAAAATTAATTTATAAATACAAGGAATAATATTAAAAACTTTATTAAAAACATTTTTATGGACATGGATGAAAAATATAACCCGAGTAAATACTTATGTATAAGTAATCTCAGATAAAAATGAGATTTGAAAAATTATCCCTTACCTTATGTCAAATTTATTCTATATGTGTCTCAGACCCTTGTATAGTGTGTTTAAACGTATTATTAACTTGTAACAGAACTGTAACATCACAGGTAAATAAAGAATAAAGAATTTTCATATTTATTAATATTTACGAATTAAATATTAATTTTATTTTAAAGGGGTTGCTATGTTCGATAGCGTACCCGATACGCAACGATGAGTTTCTTTGAAACTTACGTAGCACACTAGTAATAAAATAATATTATTTTAAATGTTAGTTAACAAGTAGCTGTTGTACTGGCGGGAATGGATAGAAATAACTAAAATATGATTAGATATGTTTTTAAATGTTTATACATTTACCCAATAAAAGATAAAGGCTTAAAATACGAAAAGAGTTCAATTTTACGGGCATATATACTCTAATTTTCACTAAAGGTTCACTTATCACCTTTTAATGGTGAACCGTCATTAAATATAGTTTTTATCACTCTTATAATTTATTTTGGACCAAATATAACTCTTCTTTAGAATCGGGACATCAAAATTTACTTTGTGTAAATTTTTGGTACCTTTCTGATAAAGTTCATTTTTTATGAATAGTGTAAAATGTTGTATTTTAATTCAAAACCTCTTTTTAATCTAATTTATTTATATGATTAGATTATTATATTAATTGGTTTTAAGGTGAAATTAGAAAATATTTTTACCAGTTAATCCAATGGTGGTCATTGGAATCAATTTCACTTTGAAATTGGACTTAAACTGGTGTCAATCTTTTGATACTTATTGTTTCACAAAAACACGCTATTTGTCATGACAGCGGGAATTAATTAATAAATTAATTAATTTGACTTATATGTTTTGAATTTTGTAAAATGGACTTCATTTTTGAATTCGGAATATCAAATATAGCTTAGGGTGAATTTTTGGTAATTTTCTGAAAAACTTCAATTTTTGATGAATAGTGAAACCACTAAGTGGTAATCAAGCAAACTGATTTTTCAGTTAAATGAAAGTTTACCACTAATGTGTATTGAATTTTGAAAATCCGACATACATGGTTGTCATTAAGAAGTAAAATGTGGTTCAATGAGATTAAAATAATTTTTTGGTGAATAGTAACTTTTTTTCATTAATCGCGATTAGAGGTAATTAGTGTAGTTTAAGGTAAAAATGGTATTATAAGAATGTGAAAACACCATGAAACTTGTACTACACCTATTGGGTGAGTCATGGACGACCAAGACAAGCCATGGGCCAACTTGGGGTCCCCATGGAGCCACTTTAGTTGGAAAATGACATTAATATATTTTTATTTAATGTTAAAGTGAAAATGACACTAACATAAATTTGTTTACTAAAATAATTTTTTAGTAGGGATATACAAGTCCAAATTTTGATTATAAATAGTCATTGGAAAGATAAAACGATTTCCTACATCATAGTATTTTTTTTATAATTTTTATACATTAAATAAATTAAATTATATATGACATAATAATGATGCAGCGATGACATCATTATTTGACGATTTAAATAAAATGGAAAGATAATGAAAACTCTAAAACCTACACATGTCCAAAACTAATTGGATGAGTGTAGTTCGAACCCTTATCACCTTATCCACGAATTATATAAATTTGGGACCTTTTAAAACCGAAACACATTTTCAAATAAAGTAATATTTCTTTACTTTCCAAAAGTGCCCCTCCTCTCCTCTTATAAAAGGCCCCCACCTCTACCTCATTTCACACACTTCTCAAGCCTTTGGCTCGGCCAAACCCTTCCCAATTACTCTCTCCACATCCCTCTCCTAATCCTAGAGGATTCCCTTTGGGCACAATCCTTTCAAAGTAAGCCTTTAGGCTCAAATCAAAAGGGAGTTACACTTTTAAAGGTAATTCATTCTCTCTTGTTCATTTGTTTTATTTTGCTTCTCCAACCCTCTAAACTCTTTTTATTTACTTCTTTTGTAACAACACCAGTATCTTAAATATACTAGGATGTTGTTATAATATTTATTTGAGCTACACTCTCACACAACCACATCAAATGGTTAAAGAACATACGGTTTCCATGGATGGTGAAATTCTGCCTCCCGAAACGATGATTGTTCAATACTCATTTAACACCTTCAAGGGTGGCCATTATGATGTCACTATTTTTTATATATGATATATAATATGTTTATGTTTTCTTTATTCTTCTGTATTTTTCATTTTTGGCATACCTTTATGGTTTCCATTATGGGTAAACACGATATCTTCATTTAAGGAAGTGCGGACTACCGCCCCCTAAAAGTGATGTGATTCGTTAATGCCATATGTGGGACGTGTAAAGGATGGATTTAAAGTTATTATATATGATGTTATACTGGAATTATAATATACCTCTATATCATTATTATTTCTTTCCATTAAAGTATGAGATAGAAATGAAAGTAGCGTTCATGCGTACGTACGGCTTACCGTCTCCATGAACGGTGCATTTCATTTCTTATCCCCAAATGTAATGTACTATTAAAATTACATGTATATAATGTATATATATAATTAATGATATATCTAAATGATGAATATAATTCTGGAATTAAAATATGCATACCTCTCATTTAGTTTTAATTCCACTAATATGACAAAGAAATGAAAGTAGCGTTCATGCATACGTACGGCTTACCGTCTCCATGAATGGTGCATTTCATTTCTTACCTCTAAATGATTATGTAATATTATAAATACATTTATATGCTGGATATATATGATATATATGATATAAAAATCAGGAATTTCATTCTGGATATAAATAACTTTTGACCACACGAACAACATGTAATTGTAAGAAGTCCACTTTCGACTTAAGAACCAAATGTTGAAAAAACAAACATTATTAACTCAAATGGTTACATAATGTTTATAACATGGCAATAAGTGATATAAAAGGAATAATTAACTTTAAAAAGGTTCTTAATCAAGTATAAATTAACTCACGTTTATTATTCAGGACGTTAAAGAACGATCGAGTCAAGTCGGACCCGAGGTAAGGGACTTCGTCTCAATCTCCTTTCATTGAGGCATATTTTGTTTTATACACAACTTTCTTTTATATGGTGTATAAACTCCTTTGACTTTTACTTTTATACAAAAGGAATCTTTTTCTACGAAGCGTTTTACTAAACGACAAAAAGGAATGTTTTTTTTAACGTACGCGGTGACAACGACCTTTTTCCGCCGCCGCGAGTATTATTTGATCTTTGGCTTCCTCAACAAGCCGTAATGTTTTTAAAATAAAAAAAATACCATATACTCTTTTATGTATTTTGGTATTGAAAATGGTTTTGATAAATGATTCTATTATGTCAATATATTTATGATATATTGTGATTGAATTGTGGAAATGTTATCATTCCTTTATATTGGTTTTATGTTTTATGATTTTATATTGGTACTTGGACATTTTAACGGGTGGTTATGTTATAAACCATATAATGGGTGGTTCCGTGAATACCAGGACGGGTGGTTACGTTATAACCTCCAATGCATTGGGTATGGAAGTCAGCCGTATGGTTATTCCATTAAGTATGTATGGAAATTGGCCGTATGGCTATTCCATTAAGTGATATGTGTGGAAGTCAACCGTATGGTTGTTCCACTTAAGTATGTTTATGTCCCAAGTTACCTTTATATATGTTATGTGTTATTTATATGGGTTTTATGGTAATCCTTTGGTTACAAAAGGGTAAGTAATGATACTTTATTCAGTGAAGAGTTTTTATTACTTCATAAAGGTGAAAAGTATTACTTTGATAAAGTATACATGGTTTACTTGATGTTTGAAAAGTTTTCATTCTTTTTTTATCCCTTACTGAGCTTTTTTATGCTCACCCCAAGTTTTTCGAAATGTTTTTCACAGGACTTAAAGTGGAATAAGGTCAATGATGGGATCAAGGGAATTTTATGCTATCTAAAACATGGAATCTAGACATCTTTCTTTTTAAGAGTTTTTATTTTATGGAGACTTAGTAGAAGTGTCTACTTTGTAATCTTTTAAGATGTAATAGTTATGTTCTAATTCTCTAAAACTCTAAACCTGAAAAGATCCTCAATGTGAATTATTCATTAAATTCAATATTAAGTAAGGTTTAAGGATGGGGCCTTATAGTTGGTATTAGAGGTCGGTTTAGACAACTTTAGGAGTTAGAAAAGTGTTAAATTATAATATGATTGAAATGATATAGCATTTACGGATTACCATGTTTCTTCGCCTAAGATATTTCGGTGTTCAGAATGGTTTTCCGCAGAGGAAACAAAGAAGCTATGTTGGGACGACATCAGGAGGAAGATAACCTTCCAAATCAGCAACCTGAGATGGTTGGAATCGGAACTGAACAGTTTGTTGCAGTGATGGCATAGTTGACTCAGGCTATAAATGGTGGTGGTATCCATGCACGAGATCAGCCAGATCAACCGCAGAGGAACATGTCAGTGGTGGAACATTTCATGAGGCAACATCCCCCATCATTCAGAGGATCATCTGACCCTGTGCAAGCTGAAGGGTGGATTAAATCACTGGAGAAGATTTTTGATGTCATGGGGTGTTCATAACATCAAAAGGTTAGTCTTGCTGTTTACCGTTTTGAAGGTGAAGCTGATCAGTGGTGGTCGATGGTGAAAAATATAAGGGATAGTGATGAGATTGGGGATCTTCACTGGGACGAATTCAAAGGTATATTTCTTGAGAAATATTTTCCTAAGGTGGTTCGTCTTAGGATGGAAAAACAGTTCCTAGAATTGAGGCAGGAGGATGATTCAGTGGCTACTTATGAAGAAAAGTTCACTCGATTGGCAAGGTATGCTCCAAACTTCATACGAGATCTTCATAGTAAAATAAACCGTTTTACTCAGGGTTAACGCCAAAGTATCGAAGGGCTTTAGCTTCTCGTGAATTCAAAAGTTATGAAAAACTTGTTCGATGTGCGGAGAAGGTAGAAATGGATTTTTCTAATGATCAGGTGTTCTATGACAAACAACAGAATAAGAGGTCTAGTTGGCAGGAAAATGGGAAGAATTCATCAAAGAAGAAATGAGGTAAGAAAACCAAATATCCATCCTGTGATAAGTGTGGTAAAATGCATCCTGGAGAATGTTTATCCAAGTCTGGTAAGTGCTTTCGGTGTGGTAAGTCTGGTCATATTGCTTGTAATTGTAAGGAAGATGATCAAGCAGGAAATGAAAAGCCAACAGTAAGATGTTTTAAGTGTAATGAAATGGGTCATTATGCAAACGAGTGTCCAACGAAGAACTCAACTGGGGGAATACAGCCAGACTACAAGCAGAAAGGGGTGGTGAAATCCTTTGCAACAACTTTAGCAGATGTTGGGCCATCGAATGAAGTGGTATCAGCTCCAGGGAGCTCAGTATTTTTCGAAGATTGGCTTGAGGTCGGGGTACCATTAGTTGAAAGTAAAATAAGCAGGCATTCCTAAGACTGTGTTCCGTACTAGATATGGCCATTATGAATTTGTAGTTATGCCTTTTGGGTTAACCAATGCAACTGCTGTGTTCATGGACCTTATGGATAAAATTTTCCATGAGTTCTTGGATAAGTTTGTGTTTGTGTTTTGAGATCTGGGAAGAGATTGTGTGTGCCTTGTGATTCACAGATGAAGAAAGATTTGTTATGTGAAGCTTATAGTTCTCCGTTTTCAGTTCATCCGGGCAGTACTAAGATGTATAGAGATCTGCGGGAGTATTACTGGTGGGATGGAATGAAAAGAGACATTGCTGATTTTACTGTGAAGTGTTTGACATGTCAACAGGTTAAAGCAGAGCGGCAGTTACCAAAAGGGATGCTTCAGCCTTTACCAGTGCCAGAGTGGAAATGGGAAAACATATCCATGGACTTTGTTGTGGGATTACCGAGGACATCTCGAGGTAATAATGCAATCTGGGTTATTGTTGATCGCTTGACCAAATCTGCTCATTTCTTTTCTATACGAGATACTTTCTCTCTTGATCAACTTTCCCGTTTGTATCTTAAAGAGATAGTTAGGTTACATGGAGTTCCTCTCTCCATTGTATCGGATCGTGATCCCAGGTTTACTTCTAACTTTTGGAAAGGCCTTCAGAAGTCGTTGGGTAATGAATTAAATTTTAGTACAGCTTTTAATCCTCAATCAGATGGGCAGTCAGAACGAACAATTCAGACATTGGAGGATATGCTACGAGCTTGTTCGATGGATTATTAGGGAATTTGGGACCAACATCTTTCTTTGGTTGAATTTTCATATAATAACAGTTTCCATTCCAGTATACAGATGGAACCATTTCAAGCATTATATGGGAATCAGTGTCGAACTCCAGCTTTCTGGGATGAAGTGGGTGAAATGAAGTTGATGGGACCAGAATTGGTAGAAGAGATGGCAGAAAAAGTTCAGTTGATTCAGAAGCACATGAGAACAGCTCAGAGCAGGCAGAAGAGTTATGCGGATAACCGGAGGAAGGATCTATCTTTTGAGGTAGGTGATCATGCTTTTCTCAAGGTTTATCCTTGGAAAAGTGTGATGAGATTTGGTAAGAAAGGAAAGCCGAGTCCAAGGTTTATTGAACCATATGAAATTCTGGAGAGAGTTGGATCAGTTGCATACCGGGTGGCTTTACCTCCGAGTTTATCTCAGGTACACAATGTTTTTCATGTTTCAATGTTGAGGAAGTATATGCCAGATCCATCTCATGTTTTGAGTCCAGAGGTAGTTTAGCTGGAAGAGAACCTATCTTATGAGGAACAACCGGTCCAGATTCTTGACCACAGGGAGCAAGTGTTACGGAATAAGGTGATTCATCAGGTAAAGGTTTTGTGGAAAACCCATGTGATTTAAGAGGCAACGTGGGAATCTGAAAATGCTATGAGGGATAAATACCCCCACTTATTTTGATAAGTGAATAAAATAGCGGGGATGCAATTCCCAAAAGGGGGGAAGGATGTAACATCCCAGGTAAATAAAGAAAAAAGAATTTTCATATTTATTAATATTTACGAATTAAATATTAATTTTATTTTAAAGGGGTTGCTATGTTCGATAGCGTACCCGATACGCAACGATGAGTTTCTTTGAAACTTACGTAGCACACTAGTAATAAAATAATATTATTTTAAATGTTAGTTAACAAGTAGCTATTGTACTGGCGGGAATGGATAGAAATAACTAAAATATGATTAGATATGTTTTTAAATGTTTATACATTTACCCAATAAAAGATAAAGGCTTAAAATACGGAAAGAGTTCAATTTTACGGGCATATATACTCTAATTTTCACTAAAGGTTCACTTATCACCTTTTAATGGTGAACCGTAATTAAATATAGTTTTGATCACTCTTATACTTTATTTTGGACCAAATATAACTCTTCTTTAGAATCAGTACATCAAAATTTACTTTGTGTAAATTTTTGGTACCTTTCTGATAAAGTTCATTTTTTATGAATAGTGTAAAATGTTGTATTTTAATTCAAAACCTCTTTTTAATCTAATTTATTTATATGATTAGATTATTATTTTAATTGGTTTTAAAGTGAAATTAGAAAATATTTTTACCAGTTAATCCAATGGTGGTCATTGGAATCAATTTCACTTTGAAATTGGACTTAAACTGGTGTCAATCTTTTGATACTTATTGTTTCACAAAAACACGCTATTTGTCATGACAGCGGGAATTAATTATTAAATTAATTCAGTTGACTTATATGTTTTGAATTTTGTAAAATGGACTTCATTTTTGAATTCGGAATATCAAATATAGCTTAGGGTGAATTTTTGGTAATTTTCTGAAAAACTTCAATTTTTGATGAATAGTGAAACCACTAAGTGGTAATCAAGCAAACTGATTTTTCAGTTAAATGAAAGTTTACCACTAATGTGTATTGAATTTTGAAAATCCGACATACATGGTTGTCATTAAGAAGTAAAATGTGGTTCAATGAGATTAAAATAATTTTTTGGTGAATAGTAACTTTTTTTCATTAATCGCGATTAGAGGTAATTAGTGTAGTTTAAGGTAAAAATGGTATTTTAAGAATGTGAAAACACCATGAAACTTGTCCTACACCTATTGGGTGAGTCATGGACGACCAAGACAAGCCATGGGCCAACTTGGGGACCCCATGGAGCCACTTTAGTTGGAAAATGACATTAATATATTTTTATTTAATGTTAAAGTGAAAATGACACTAACATAAATTGTTTTACTAAAATAATTTTTTAGTGGGGTTATACAAGTCCAACATTTAATTATAAATAGTCATTAGAAAGATAAAAATATTTCCTAAATCATAGTATTTTTTTATAATTTTTAGACATTAAATAAATTAAATTATATATGACATAGTAATGATGCAGCGATGACATCATTATTTGACGATTTAAATAAAATGGAAAGATAATGCAAAATATAAAACCTACACATGTACAAAACCAATTGGATGAGTGTATTTCGAAACCTTATCACCTTATCCACGAATTATATCAATGTGGGACCTTTTAAATCCTAAACACATTTTCAAATAAAGTAATATTTCTTTACTTTCCAAAAGTGCCCCTCCTCTCCTCTTATAAAAGGCCCCCACCTCTACCTCATTTCACACACTTCTCAAGCCTTTGGCTCGGCCAAACCCTGCCCAATTACTCTCTCCACATCCCTCTCCTCATCCTAGAGGATTACCTTTGGGAATAATCCTTTCAAAGGAAGCCTTTAGGCTCAAATCAAAAGGGAGTTACACTTTTAAAGGTAATTCATTCTCTCTTGTTCATTTGTTTTATTTTGCTTCTCCAACCCTCTAAACTCTTTTTATTTACATCTTTTGTAACAACACCAGTATCTTCAATATTCTAGGATGTTGTTATAATATTTATTTGAGCTACACTCTCACACAACCACATCAAATGGTTAAAGAACATACGGTTTCCGTGGATGGAGAAATTCTGCCTCCCGAAACGATGATTGTTCAATACTCATTTAACAACTTCAAGGGTGGCCATTATGATGTCACTATTTTTTATATATGATATATAATATGTTTATGTTTTCTTTAAGATTCTGTATTTTTCATTTTTGGCATACCTTTATGGTTTCCATTATGGGTAAACACGATATCTTCATTTAAGGAAGTGCGGACTACCGCCCCCTAAAAGTGATGTGATTCGTTAATGCCATATGTGGGACGTGTAAAGGATGGATTTAAAGTTATTATATATGATTTTATACTGGAATTATAATATACCTTTATATCATTATTATTTCTTTCCATTAAAGTATGAGATAGAAATGAAAGTAGCGTTCATGCGTACGTACGGCTTACCGTCTCCATGAACGGTGCATTTCATTTCTTATCCCCAAATGTAATGTACTATTAAAATTACATGTATATAATGTATATATATAATTAATGATATATCTAAATGATGAATATAATTCTGGAATTAAAATATACATACCTCTCATTTAGTTTTAATTCCACTAATATGACAAAGAAATGAAAGTAGCGTTCATGCGTACGTACGGCTTACCGTCTCCATGAACGGTGCATTTCATTTCTTACCTCTAAATGATTATGTAATATTATAAATACATGTATATGCTGGATATATATGATATATATGATATACAAATCAGGAATTTCATTCTGGATATAAAGAACTTTTGACCACATGAACAACATGTAATTGTAAGAAGTCCACTTTCGACTTAAGAACCAAATATTGACAAAACAAACATTATTAACTCAAATGGTTACATAATGTTTATAACATGGAAATAAGTGATATAAAAGGAATAATGAACTTTAAAAAGGTTCTTAATCAAGTATAAATTAACTCACGTTTATTATTCAGGACGTTAAAGAACGATCGAGTCAAGTCGGACCCGAGGTAAGGGACTTCGTCTCAATCTCCTTTCATTGAGGCATATTTCGTTTTATACACAACTTTCTTTTATACGGTGTATAAACTCCTTTGACTTTTACTTTTATACAAAAGGAATCTTTTTCTATGAAGCGTTTTACTAAACGACAAAAAGGAATGTTTTTTTTAACGTACGCGGTGACAACGACCTTTTTCCGCCGTCGCGAGTATTATTTGATCTTTGGCTTCCTCAACAAGCCGTAATGTTTTTAAAATAAAATAAATACCATATACTCTTTTATGTATTTTGGTATTGAAAATGGTTTTGATAAATGATTCTATTATGTCAATATATTTATGATATATTGTGATTGAATTGTGGAAATGTTATCATTCCTTTATATTGGTTTTATGTTTTATGATTTTATATTGGTACTTGGACATTTTAACGGGTGGTTACGTTATAAACCATATGATGGGTGGTGTCGTGAATACCAGGACGGGTGGTTACGTTATAACCGCCAATGCATTGGGTATGGAAGTCGGCCGTATGGCTATTCCATTAAGTATGTATGGAAATTGGCCGTATGGCTATTCCATTAAGTGATATGTGTGGAAGTCAACCGTATGGTTGTTCCACTTAAGTATGTTTATGTCCCAAGTTACCTTTATATATGTTATGTGTTCTTTATATGGGTTTTATGGTAATCCTTTGGTTACAAAAGGGTAAGTAATGATACTTTATTCAGTGAAGAGTTTTTATTACTTCATAAAGGTGAAAAGTATTACTTTGATAAAGTATACATGGTTTACTTGATGTTTGAAAAACTAACAGTTTTCATTCTTTTTGTATCCCTTACTGAGCTTTTTATACTCACCCCAAGTTTTTCGAAATGTTTTTCACAGGACTTAAAGTGGAATAAGGTCAAGGATGGGATCAAGGGAATTTTATGCTATCTAAAACATGGAATCTAGACATCTTTCTTTTTAAGAGTTTTTATTTTATGGAGACTTAGTAGAAGTGTCTACTTTGTAATCTTTTAAGATGTAATAGTTATGTTCTAATTCTCTAAAACTCTAAACCTGAAAAGATACTCAATGTGAATTATTCATTAAATTCAATATTAAGTATGGTTTAAGGCTGGGGCCTTATAAGAACCATAATAATATCTATGTTATCATATATGATTCACTTATGACTTTATATTACCCGTTCATTTGACAATTACAAGTTAAAGTAGTGTTTTGGGTAAAATAGTTTCATTTAACGTACGAGTTTTAACTTGTAATTATTCATATGACTACTTAGATCATAATTAATTAATTCCAGAATGTAAAAAATGATTTATATATTATATATATTCATAATATACATATATATAATAGATCGATAAATGGAATGAAATACATTGTTCATGGAGACGGTAGGCCGTACGTACGCATGAACATTGTATTAGTTTCCTTATTAAATTGAATGGAAGTAAGTAAATAACATATACATAATTACATTATAATTAATATTTCATTTATTTCATTATTATTTAATATATATAGTTCATAATAATTCTTGATTGGTTAACTTGGAGAATGAATCTCATCACATCTTTGAGACGGTAATCCATACGTACGCATGAGCGATGATATCATTCCCATAATCATTGGATAGAATTAGAGTTGATGATATAATATATCCGAATTAGTATCATGTTATAATAACCATATAAAATTATTCTTTACACCATTACACCCATCAATGTAAGGTGGTGGTGGAAAAACAGATTACACCACGGCGTGGAGACGGTATTCCGTACGTACGCACGTGCGATGATTTCATTTTTCGTAGTATGGGTAGAAGGTGAAATAGGGTTGTTTCATATTTATAATAGCATATCGGTATATTAGTTATATAGATGTTATTACTTTATAATGAAACAACTAATCAAGAGGAAGTATAAGAATAAAGAAACTTGAAAGAATTGGTAGAAGAGATTACCTCTTCTTCGACACGCCTCCTCATAAGCTTTAGTTAGGGAACTAACGATGGTCTTGAAAGAAGACCAGGACCTCTAGTAGGTTTCCAGGGAAGTGGAATAAGATAAATTGTCGGTGGTTGGACGAGCTTTAAGGATCAATGTGGTGTGATGAGGAGATAGAGGATGTGCCTTTTTATAGGAGAGGAGTGCGGCACTTTTGGAAACATTAAATATATTAATTAATAATAAAATGAAACCCCACCTAAAAAACCTCCAAAAATAACTCAATTATAAGATGAGATGAGATAGGGTTTTAATATCATGAACCTATAAAATTTATACATTTTTTATGTTTATTTTAAACCTTATTAACTTGATTTATCAATACTTAATCTATTTATTTTTATTTGTGGTAATAAATTTATAAATATTAAATTATTATAAATACATAATTAAATGTTGTCAATTTTCTATAATTGGATACTTTATAACCTTTTAGACCTTATAATTTCCAATTTGTAGTTTCAAATTTTTTTTGTGATTTTTAAATAATTTAATAATATGTTATTTTTATAAAATATCAATACTGTCAATTTTGACACTATTCATTATTTTAATTCAAATAAAAACCACACATAAGATTTTTTCGAACCAAAATATATAATATATTCTTAAAAAGTAATATTCATAAAAAAACATTCATGGGGAACATTAATTTGTTCGTATATTATTTATTTTAATATTTTCAAAAACATTTATTTGTTATATGTCTTAATAAAATAATTACTACATCATTATTGTATAATTATTTAATATAATTATTTGTTGTATAAAAACTAAAAATAAAATAATTTGATGGATATAAATTTAATACCTTTCATAATAATTTTTTTACTCGAATTTGTCATCTTAAAATCAAAACATTTAAATTGTTAAATTTAATAAATTATGAAGGCGACATCTTTGACATCATATAAAATAAAATAATATAAATGTCCTAATCAGTTTTATAAGGCTCAAAATGGTCCATAAGTCGTCCCTTGTATGATTAGGGTATATATTTACTCTATAAAAAAGGTTATGTAAGGTTTATGGTCCTTTTTATAGGTATGATTATTTTAATAAAAACTATATTATTAATTTTTTACTAAATAAAGAATTTCTGCATCATTAAAGTATAAGCTATTAAGGTAATTAAATATTTCTTAAAAATTACAAATAAATTACCATAATAAATGAAACTTTTTTATATTTCAAATGAGTATTTATAATCGAAATTATATTCTGTATAACCTAACATTAAAAATAATCTAATTACTAATGTTTGAGTGGGACATATTTCAATTTCATTAAAATAAAACAAATTAAAGGTCTTAATCACAACCAAGTGGGTTACAATGGATTCTATTTCGATCCAAATATTCATTAGGAGGAAATATAATCATCCAATTATATTAATAAAAGTGTTAGGGTAATTTTATTATATTATATTTACCGTTTATTACCTGATTTACCTTTAACCATGGTAAATAAAATTTATCGTAGTTACTATTCATAGTTCCCAAAAATAAAAAGTAGCCTATTAACATAATTTGGACCTAATGATTCCAAATATGGAATAAATTTTCCCAAATTCAAATCAAAAAATTTGCACAAATTAATTTAAAATTAATCCTGTTGTTATGAAAATGAGTTTCAAAAGTTAAAACATTGCAAAAGATAGAAATGATTTTACCTATGAATTGAATATAAAATAAATGCTAATGAAATACATTATATTAAATGGTAAAAATATATTATATTTATAATTTCAAACAATTTACTCTTATACCTTAACCTTATAAATTATCTCGCTGAAAAAAAGTTGTTTTGAAGTAAAATTTAGCGTGCTTTTACTATTCATCAAAATAAGAATGTTGTCAAAAAAATATCGAAACTTTATCCAATGTAAATTTTTATATCCTAATTAAAAAGAAGAAGTTTATTTTTTAAAATTGAACTTATTTATTTTTCAAAAATTATATTTAAAATGGGTGTGCCATCAAAAGGAGGCAAAACTGCATTTTTTGAAATATACTTATTTTACCCAAAAAAAAATTATATTGTTCTCATACCATGTTCTATAAAATGTGTAAGATGAATAATAATGTTATAAAATTAAAAATTTAGTTAATACTATTCATAATGGCTAGCTCATAATAATATTATAACCATATATCGTTGTTTAGTGAAACCTGGTATTGTGTACAACACATGCTATCGAGGAAGGCCGCGATTGTGTGTAATGCAAGCCAAGTTAGGGTTGCGTGTAGTGAAAGACTCCTTTGTTGTTGCGTATAAAAGAATCCAACCATATTTAATTTATACATTTAGTATATATATATATATACACTCAATGTTTTGTAGAATAACTACTATCAAATGAACTTGAAATTGTGTGTAACACGATCCAAGAATAGTGTTGTGTATACTGCAAGCTAATACGGTGTTGCGTATAACGCAAGATAATCTTAGTGTAGCTTACAATAGAAGATATGAAAGAAATTAAAAAGAATATATCTCATAAAATCTCATGGTGTTACAATATCCTTAGCCTACACTAGAGTAATCAATTTTCTTACATCCTACTAGTATCATCCAATAGTTATAATGGGCAATGTATGTCCTAGAAATTAGATTTATACAAATATAACCTAAAAACCAAAAAACATTCCCCAAAAAATAAAATATATATGTGTTAATATTGATAAAAAAGATAGTCTTCAATATCTAAAAAAACATCAAGATGTTTTTCGTAGAATACCAATTTTTTCCTTCTTCTAATATCACAAAAATTATAGAATTAAATGATAATACACTTCCATTTAGTCACCCAATATTTTTTAACATGTTAAATTATTTGATGATGTAATGAAAACTCTTTCACCCTCATATAACATGAATAAACTTAATATATCACTACATAAACATATTTATCCCCCATCCTCTTCAAATTTATCCTTTTATATTCATTTTCTAAGTATTCCTTCCTCATAAATTGTGTCGATGAAGAACTAAACCAAATACACTCCTATTTAGGTGATTTATTTTTATCACACTAGGATATTATGATATGTTTCTTTTTAAACATATTCAATATCTTTGATATATTACATTACATAGAACATCAAGCATAAATGAACTCCAAAACATTATTATTTTAACACAGCAATTGTAACCGGGTTATTAAATTTGAAGAATGAATTTTATTTTATAAATTATGAAATATATAATCTTTCAACTAATTGATAATGTTTTAATTAATTATTTGATAATATAATCATATTTTTAGTAAAGACATTTTGATCTTCAAATTGATGTTTTCTTTATAAAGTAGTTTTTAATGATTTCAATGAAAAAATAAATATAATTAATTTTTGAATATTTTAAAAAATTTATTTAAAAAATATGAATATAATTTCTGGATTCATAATTTCAAAATTATATTTGAATTAGTTTTTTTAGAATTTTCATAAATGTTAAATTTTTCAGTGAAGAGTAAAAAAACTCTCATTTTTATAATACCCTCATTTTCATTATATTTAAAAGTCATTTTATTATTTTAAATTTATCTCAAACTAATGTAAGTATTATTAAGTTTCATATAATTTAATTAATTAAATTTAAATTTACTTTATACCTTATTTAGGTATAAGTACATTTTTTGGCTTAAGAGTATATTTTTTTAAAAAACAATTTATTTTTGAATTTTAATTGTTTATTTTTAAATTTAATTTTGAAACTTCAATGTTTTCAATTTTTAAAAATATATTTAATATTCTGAATAAATAGGATGAAATTAGTTTGTAATTTTGTATTCATTTTTTGCTGTAAAATATTTATTGTGGTAAAAATTATTTACCACACTATAGGTAAAATAATGTAGTGTGTTAACGTTAAAAGGTAGAAGCTTAAAATACCTAAAAACTAAAACATTAAATGGGTGGTCAATGTGTTTCTAAAAATTAAGCAGCCTTCACAACATTAATTATCATTAAATTAGTTAGAATTAATTCATCCCAAATCTATTTGGCTTTAAATATAAAATATTATTTATTTAATAACTTAGACTACCCACATCCTCAAGTATAAACACCTCTCATCACCACCCCATTTCTCCCTACAAGCCTTAAAGATTTTCAAATATGTTCCAAACCCTCTCCTCGAATCTCTCCCCATGTTCAAGTGCTACTAGTTTCACCAAAAGACTAATTCCAAGTTTATTTAGGTTTCTGCAAAGGTGTTGATATTCAATATGAGGTTAATGTTTGAAAAACTAAAGGGAAGTATGAGGTAATGGTTTCTCATCTCACTTTTTATTTTGTGAGTTATATCCCTTGTTCACCGCTTATTTACCATGTGTGGTGTAAATACCTTCCTTTGATATAAAATTTCATTAGTCTCATTATATTAATGTTATTAAATGTTTCATTTGATAATTATTACTTCTATTGGGAATATGATTTGACTTACTACCAAGTGGTAAGGGATTTCTTGACTGAATTTCAATTCATTGGGTTTATCTTATATTTCATTGATTATTCCATTTTAGGATTATTTATTGGATAAATTTTAATTATCTTATGTTATATATGCACTATTTTATATGGGTTTATAGTTGATACATATAATCAATTAATTTTATTAATTATAACTTTAATTATATGATATTAATAAGGGACGTTCTTTTAAAAATTATCTTTTTAAGATTTTCCATTAAATATACCTTTTTTAAAAGTTTTAGTTTTTTGAAATTGTTTCTTAAAATATTTTCACTATTATATTATAATTTTTTAAATAAATTTTTATTCATGTTTGAGTTTTTATAAAATGGTTTTAAATGATTCTTTTTTTCTGTTTCAAAACATGGTTCTTTGTGACTTTTTTGTAAAAAAATACACAAGGACATTTTTAACATCAACAACATGAGTGTATTTTATATCCATCATGATGACTTAATTATTTTATTCTTACATTATAATATTACACATTAATTTTAAAATAAAATTATTTCCTTTATAATTGTGCATCTCTTTAAAAGGAAATTATTTAAAAACGGAAATGTGGTTTTTTTCATGATTTATTTGAAGTGATCTATTAATGTTACTTTCAATTTAAGACAACATTTTTTATGTTACTTATTTTTTATTGGGGGTATTATTCAAGGTTACAATAATTATTCTTATTATGGTTGTTTTATATTTATTATGGAATGATATTTATGAAATTGATTTTTTTCCATAGGATATGCTACGATGAAATAATTATAAAAACCATTTCTTTTCATGAGTTCCGATATGGTGAATGATTTTTTTTCTTTTCAAACACACACGCACACATCTTTCATTATGTGATGGGTGTGAGCTATAAATATTTATAACTCATTCATAAATTCTTTATATCTCATGAGATAAAATGGGAAAAAAGTCAATGGGTTTTATCTACTATAGGAAACAAGTTCATTCAGGTCCTCTATGTAAAACAAGTGTGTCCTGATCCACCATGTTGATGGTATTGGTAGTTAACCTTGACATATGAAATTTTCTTTTATACTTATGATATTTCCACACTTTTATGACATAATATTTTGGGTCAATATTGATTTATTATGAATTATTAATCTTATGGTCGATGTTTTCTGAAATGATATTTTTTATTCCATAATTATTTTTTATAATCTATAACAGGTTGTGTATAGAATTCATAAGTTTTCTTTAGTAACACATAACCTTATTCTTATTTTCTATTTTTATATGACCATGGATGGATATTTACTATTTAATCCTTAATGATAACCTATTATCACCCTTTTTCTTATATTTCTTTTCCCTAAGATATAAGAAGGGTATTATGTTTGATATGTCAAAAAGGGTTATAGTTGTGAAGGAATGAGTGGGATATGATGTAGATGTTTTATAAACCAATTTTTTATGTTTCCATGATTTCCAATAGACTAAAAACATATGGTTCTGGCATGTTTATTTTTTCAAGAAATTAATATTCATTTTTTTAGATGTAATATCTATGTATGAAAAAATGAATTTTTAGAGTTGTTTTTAAGAAATTTTTATTTAGCCTTTGCAAATTAGAATGAGAAAATAATAATAAAAACCCTTAGAGTATGTCTATGTTACTATCATATAGTTTTGGTAATGATCATGAATAACCTAGGATTAGAACTAAGGTGTCGGTGATTAAAATATTTTATGAAATTTATCTTGATTTTGTGGTTTCTCAAGGTGATTATTGTTACTTAAATTATGTTTTTCTTGGGTTTTTTAGAATGGATGGAACTCAGGGGGATTCATTTTAATGGTTAATGTTATGGAAAATGGAATGATATTACACATGAGGAACCAAATTAAATTTTATTCATAAGGAGAGATCTTTTTATTACGCCAAATAAATATTCTCATAATATGATCAATAATCTCAACTTCGGTGGTTTTACTGACCCATATAATAAGAGAAATATGGATTTTCATGGTGACCAAAGAGGATATAAAGTTCAATTTTACCCATATATATCATGTGGGAAAAGGTATCTTGGAGGATATTTCATAGGAACTGGAAGAATCATTGGTTTTGGAAAATAAGTATAAAAATCAAGTAAATCTAAAGGAAAAATGATAGTTATGTTAATGTAATGGAAAAGAATAATGGTATTCCTATTTCATCATTGATATTTAAATGGTTTAAATATATAATGTATGGGAATTATACAAATTGATTCCCTATGTAGAACGATCATGAAAATAATAATAAATTTTATATGTGTAATGTCTATGTTATTGATAATAAAGAGACTAAGAATGACATATGAGACGGAATTAGTGTTAAAGAATTAAAAAAATCATGGTTAACGGTTTAATAAGGTAGTGGAATTAATTAATTTTTAAATATTGGAATTCAAGAATAATGTTTTCAAATCTATTCAATGTTATTATAGAATAATCAAACATCCAAGGATTATTCCACCATAGTTTTTCCATGTGTATTTTAATGTATTTATTGAGTGTTTCTAGTAACCTTGAAAATTAGTTAATGTGATAAGGAAATATTTTTAGAGAAAACATTATTAACGGAAAGATAAAACATAATATTCACATGATGTTGTGGTAATAATGATATAAATAGATGTTTGATTATGATAAAATAAATGGGATAGAATTTATGACCTTGTAAATGATTATTAATATAATGACACGTTGGTTTATAGATCGAGTTTATATAATTTTATGATTTATGGTATCAGGAAAGAGTAAATTTTTTAAATAATACATTTTTTCTCTAATGTTTTGTGACAATTCATGTTATTATAATGATTTAGTAGAATACATGATATAGATCTTCACATTTTTGTTGTGTGAAAACTAAATGATACAACAAGTTGTTTGGGGGATTAACTATAATATTATTTTGAACATTTTGTGACCTTTCTAGATTTTTTTATTTAAATCCATTAGAAAGGTCATAAGTGCAACAATTTATTAAATTGTAAACATTTATCATTGGATGAGTTTGTAATGATTAATTTATTTCATTACTATATTTAGATTAATGTCTATTGGATTACCTGTGCTAACCATATTGATATGATTAAAACAAGAGATAGAAATAATGACTTATCATCCCATTATTGATCCTTTGACCCACTATTTCTTCAAGATTTATGATTTTATCTTTATTTAATAGAGTAATAAATAAATAATAAATTGATTCGGGCACAACCAAAAAGTTAGATTGTACTTATGAGATGAAATCAAGAAAGTATATCTACTCAAAGGGATTTCAAATAAAATGTTCTCATATTATCCCCATTTTTTGATATAAATGAACTTTTAAAAACGATTTGGTATTTTTTGGGGTTATACACCTTATCTTGACCATGTTACCTGTCATTCTCCATTATAACTTGATAGTTATAATTATCATCCATGTCCAGATTTTAATTATCCCGAAATGTTCTAATCTGAATCCCAATTTTGTGGCGACCTTTATATTTTTCTTTACCTATTCTTAATAGTATGTATTATTGATCATTTTTATTATTTGGGTTTCACATTAAGGTATTTTTAAATATCTAACTTTTATTTTCAAAGTAAAATTTAAAATTTTAGGAAATAAATTTTGTTGGATTTTTTTATCAAATTGGGATTGTGTTTTATCGATTAGTGATTCCACTAAGTCTCTCTAACTTTTATGATGTATTCCATATATATATATATGGTGGAATTGTAAACATGATCCTTAACATGTACAAAACATAGAGGAAATATTTCTCAAGAAATATATTTCTTTTGAGGGATAACTGTAAGTTATTTTCGACTAAATTATAAAAGTTATTTGAAACAAGAACAATTACATGATTATTGTTTTTTAGTGAGAGATATAGCTAAAGGAAACTATATAAGATCTTGAGAATGTGATGTGGAAGAGGAATCCTCATCTTTTTATGTCAAATTAATGAATTTTGAGGTTGAAATTCATTTCAATGTTGGTATATTGTGTCACCATAAGATTTTTCAGTATTTTTATTTTTAAATAAATTTTATCACTTTGATATATTATTTTTCATAGATTACCTAGCTTAAATGAACTCTAAAATATTATTATTTTAGTACGAACATTATAACCTAGTAGTTAAATAGGTGGGAATGAATAGTGTTATGTATATTATGAAACAAATAATTTTCTAAATCATTGTTAATGTATTAATTAATTCTTTGATAAAATGCACATAATTTTTAGTAATGTTATTTTACTCTTCAAATATATACTTTCTTTGAAAATAAATTTTTATTCCTTTTTATGAGAAAATAAATATAATTAATTTTTTACACTTTTATAAAATTTATTTGATAAAATAAACAAATTTTTCTAAATCAACTTGTCAAAATTATATTATGATTTTTTTATAATTTTCTATAAATTTAATTGTTTAGTGAATAATAAAAAATACTGATTTTTATGAAACCCTCATTTTATTATTATTTAAAAGTCCTTATATGATTTTAAATTGATCCCAAAGAAACTTAAATAATTTTTAGTTAAATATATTCTAATTAAATAAATTTAAAAAACTTTATACCTTACTTTTTTATAAGTATATTTTTTGGCTTAAAAACACATTTTTGCAAAAAACAAATTAATTGTGTTTTGATAGTTTAATTTTAAAAATAAATTTTAAACATCTATTTTTTGGATTTTTAAAAATGGATTCAATATTTGGAATTAATATATCCAAATTATTTTATGTGGTTATTTTCATTTTAATCTATAAAAAATTTACTATGGTAAAAAAATTGATACAGTTTAGGTAAAATAATGTAGCAGGTTAATGTTAAAAGTTAAAAAACATAAAATATCTACAAACCAAAACATTAAATGGGTGTTTGATTTATTTGTAGACCTTAACCATCTATTACAACAATAATTATCATATTTTTTGGAATTAAGTCCAGCAAAATTTTGATGCCTTTAAATATAAAATAATCATTATTTAATCACTAACCCCCCCCCCCCCCAAATGAATACCACTCCTTGCCACCCTATTTCTCATAAAAAGCCTTGAAGATTTTAACATATATTCCTAACACTCTCCTCCACACTCTCCCTATGACAAATTTTTATTTTTCTCAACCAAATACCAATTCTATACTACTTAAAGGTTTCTTCAATGAGGTGATATTAAAGAAGAAATTAAAGTACACAAAACTAAAGGAAATCATAATAAGGTAAGGGTTTCTCATCCCACTTTTACATCTATGATATATATACCTTATTCACTACTTATTTATTTAATGTGATGTATATAATTACCTTGGACTTGTAATATCATTAATCTCATTATATTTACCTTATTAAATGTTTTATTTGATAATTGATTCTTTTATAAGTAAAATGATTCAACTGATTACAAACCGGTAGGATATTTCTTCACTCAATTTCCATTCATTGTTTTAAACAATAAGTTCAGTGATTATTCCATGTTAGGTTATTTGTGGTATCGATTTTTATTATCTTATATTATATTTACACTTATTTTATGTGGATTTACATCTGATACACATAATAGATTCATTCTATTAATTATCATTTTAATGATATATTATTTATAAGGGAATTTAATTCAAAAATTATCATCTTGAATGTTTCCATTAAAACCTTATTTTCCATTAATTTCTTTTTTCTAAAATTGCTTTTGAATATATTTTAACAATTAATTTTTAATTTTTTAAATTCATTTTTACTCATGATTTACTTTTTATAAAATATATTGAAAGGATTGTTTTTTGTTATTTTCTTAATAAATTTCTTTATGAGTTTTCAGAATAAAACATGGAAGGAATTTTTTTTAACTTACATGTAATTAGAGGATTTTCCATCCATAATGATCATTTAATTATTTGATGATTCCATTACATTATTGTAGGGTTATTTTCAAAGAACTTTTTTTCTTTATAATTGTACATCTCTTTAAAAAGAAATTATTTGACAATAGAAATGTTATATTTTTAAAGAATTATTTTATATGATCCATCAAAATTATTTTCCGTCTAAGATAACGTTTTTTATGATACTTTTGTTTTATTGGTGGTATTGTTCAAGTATATTATCCTTATTCTTTTTATGGATGGGTTTTATTTATGATGGCATGTCATTTATGAAACATATTAATTTTCTACGAGGTATGCTATGATGAAGCATTTATGAAACCGATTTCTTTTCATGGGTTCTAATATGATTAATGATATATTTTCTTACATAACACGTTTTTATGGTTTTCATAATGTTATGGGTGGGACATATATCTACCTATAATTAATTGGGTAATGATATATATCTTCTAATATAACAATGGGAAATGAGTTTATGGGCTTAGTCCACTATGGGAAATTGGCACATCCTGATCCATTGTGGGAAAATGGTGTGTAATGATACACTATATTGATAGTCATGATATTTAACCTTTTAATATGAAATTTTTATGTATAATTATTATGGTTATGCACTTTTATTACATGAGATTATGTATCACGATTTATTTATGATGACTTCTCACTATTATGGTCCTTGTTTTTAGAAATGATATTGTTTATGCCATAAATTGTGTTTATAGTCTATGATGAGTAGGGTATGAACTTCATATTTTATGTTCATGATCACATTACTTTATTCTTATCTTATTATATTATATGAACATGGATTGATTTCTACTATGTTTATCTATACTGAAATTTTATCCTCACCCTTTTTCTTATGTTTCTTTTCCATAGGATATGAAAAATGGTATTAAGTATGATATGTCAAAAAGTGATCTTTTTATGAAGTAATAAGTGAGATATGATTTATATGTTTTATAAACCATATTTATATGTTTCCATGTTTCCAAATAAACTAAACCCATATGGTTTTGGCATGGTTTTGTTAGGTAATTTAATGAACATTCATATATTTTGATGTTATATTTATGTATGAAAATAATGGGTCATTATATTAGTATTCTTATATTATGTATTCCTATTATTTAAAATCATAAAATTTAATTCCTCACATAAATTATTATAATTATTCATATTTACATTTAATTTCATCTACCTCTTTGGATTTTGAAATTTAAATTTCTTAATAACTTCCATCAATATATATCGTTAATTATATTACAATTTAATAAATTATACCAATTTATTGATTCAAATAAAATTATATATAGTTTATAGATTTTTATAATTGTTTTAGAGTATTAATAGGCATCACCCATCATTGCATATAAAAAACACAGATAAAATGATTTTTTCTACTAAATCCCCTAGAAAGGATAGTATGCACCACTAAAACCTCAGTAGACAAAACTATTTATCAAAACCGTATCTTTAACTACTAGTATAACTCTATTTCAGTTCTATGAGATCTTTGGTCGATGAAATTCATTCTCTTTACATTAATATAGATAACCAAAATTTTGATGGAAATCCATTGAAACTCTAGTGGTCAAATAGTAAACTGTTCCTTCTCCATTAAACATAAATTATAATACTTCAAGAATAAAAAAAATAATAATGTTAATTAAATTCAAGAAAAACATTAATATTCATCAAATACTCTTCAATTATTAATAAACACTAGATTCAATGTTCAAAACAAAATAAAACACCCTGTTGAATATATACACCAGTTACAAATTCAATCACTTCCCCTTTAACTCCTTTAAACAAAATCACATAAAAATCTTCTTTAATTAAAAAAATATACTCATTTGAATTTTACTAAGATCCAATGAAATTAAATATCATTCACTCTAAACAACCTCAAAAATAGAATGAATCCTTACCCAATAAATTAAATTTTATGTGATCATGTTTTCATAAGTAAAAAATAATGAGTGATATTCATAATATTCTCTATAAGAGTAAGCCACATACTCTTTTAATATTCTTATCATAATAAAGCCCCTATATATATGTGATAAACTCTTTATCAATACACACATAAACTTAATAACGAAAAAAAATATTTTATAGAAATAATACACACACACACATTGAATTCATAGCTTCAACCTTTTGAAACTCCCCATAAATATATACCCCCTTGAAATAAAAGATTTGTTTATAATAATTGAATCTAAATATCCTTGAATTTATATTTCCATATACTCTATTACAAATAATATCCCAATGTATAAGTGTAATAGGGGGTGAAAACCCCATACCATATCCTTCAAAATATATATATTAAACTCTCATAATAAACCATGGTTTTTGAAAATTATCATTATGAAATGGTTCGTTACTAATAACCTCAACTTTATATTTTATATAAACCAAATCGATGTTCATGAATACTTATTCAACCTTCACCTTGAGAAAATGGAACTTGATATAAATTTTATTTGATCTATAATATTTAACTATATTATTTTTGAATTTACGTAACATTCATTATCAAATCCCAACAATGGAAGTAACATCACTTCCACTTTTTGATCCTCATGTTTTGTTTTTCTACACATCAATTAGGTTGTGTATTATATGGTAGAAATATATTTTTCTTCCATTATACCTAATTTAGTAAAATATTTTTCTTCAAATGAAAACATATAAACCCAAAAAATAGAAAAATACTCTACCTAAAGTAGAATTTTGGACCTAAAAACTTATTTCTAAATCTATATCATAATATACATAAAGATCAAAACTTAATTTATTTTTATAAACTAACCCATAATTGTTTTGTATTTAATGTACCATATTATACCATCCAATTATATGAAATTAGAATCCTTTGGTTCACATTAATATTTTATACACATTATAATAAAATAAAAGGTTCACTATATGTCATGGTCTATATAATTATGCTCACAATGTTAATATGGTTGTTCCTAAAAAATGATGTCGTTGGAGAGATTATTTCATCAGTTTATTTGTATGTGTACAAATCATCCTTGAAAAATCCTCTTAGGTCTATAATTATTCCTTATGAAGGGAATGAATCATATTTTTTTCATTTATATGTTTAGATCTTGTGTCATTACTTTTGGTGGGAGTGGATTGGTTATAGTGTAGTGGTGAGTAGGTTGTGCGGAGGGAAAAATCCTTGTTCTGGTATATGGTGTTCAGTGGTGGATGATGGTGGGGATGGTGGAGGGGAAGCGATATAAGGTGGGTTGTCGACAATCCTTGATAAAGTTAAAAATTGTAGGTGATGGGGTACTGATTGTGGGATATGCTGATTTTAGAGATGGTGGGCCTTTCAGTCGGGTGACGGTCGACAGTGTCGTCCATGGTTCAATGGTGTGACGGTTGGGAGAGACACTAGTGGTTCTCTCTGGTGTGAAGTTAGAGGCACAATACTTAGCATAGTGTATACGACTGTTGATGGAAAGGAAATTCATTGAAATAAATGGGGATGGAGATTTGTGATGTCATTATCAACATGCATTTCCCTCAGTATAAAATATCGAAATTGGGATGGAGTAGAGAGTGTTGGTCAGCGTCAGTCAGGGGATTCTAGTTCAGGAGGATGAATATCTAAGAGAGGAATACCTCAATATGTAGGATTGAATTTTGGATTTGTGATGGTAGCCTAGATATAGGCTGGATCATTCTAGTCTATATCGATAGGGTTTTTTTTGATCAAAGGATTTCCATAGGTGTGGACCAAGCTACAGGTGGTCTCCAAACAATGTTCTTGATGTGGGTTTTTTCGATTTTCCCCAAGCTCTATATTGAGTTTTGGGTGGGTTTTTTGGATTTAATGGGTAATTCAATTTTAGTTCTAGAATCTCTAATTTGGGTTATTTTTTGGCCTCTTCAATGTCTGGGGGAATTTTCTTACCTCATTGTTGTTTCTATATACTTTTTAGTTTTTAAAATAAAATTTGGGAACCATTAGTTAAAAATCATGGACTCTTCCGTTTTGAGTATAACATAATAAAAATAGTTAATCAAAATTATATGAATTATATTAAACCCCTGATGAGTTTTATGAATTCCTTTTGATAAACATATTATCCATATTCATCATTTGAGAGTTTATATTCAATTGAAATTAAATTATAAACCAGTTTTCCATCCACCACTCTGATATTCTTCAAAAATAGTCAAGAATATTTCTATTTAGAATTAATAATTTTATCTTTCTATGAGAAATTATAAGTCTCAAAAAGTATATAATTTATCTAAAAATCAATATATCATGTAATAACTTCATTTGGTAGAATAATTCTTTTAATACACATACAATATTTATGGGAAAGATAATATCATCGACATAGATGATAATAATGAGTGATTTAGTTGATAATTATTTAATATAGAGGTTTCTATAATCTATTACTTTTATAAAATAAAATGAAATAAATGATGAATTAATATTTCAATTATAAGTTCTTGGTGATTTGATTAACCTAAATAAATCCTTATTGAACTTGTAAATACAAGTGTAATTATTTCCAAGAAAAACACCATCCTGTTTTTCAATGTATACGTATTCTTCAGGTTAAACATTATGTAAGGATAATCAAACATATATTTAGAATATATTTTATATTATTTTAGAGAGATATAAAAATATTTCTTATTTTTTTATCCCTATAAACTAAAATAGATGTCTCATCAAAGTTAATTCCCTAAACATAAAAATATTAATTTCAAAAAATCCTCACTTTATTTATCATAACATATAACTTTTATTTCAATTTGATTCAAAAAATTTAAATTATTATAATAATATTATTGATTTTAATATTAAGAACCAACTACCAGGATTTATTCTTTTGAATATAGTCAAATTCTACATTCATGTAATGAAATGAATGTTTATTACATAATTATTTATTCAGAATCCCTAATTTAACTTGATAAATAAATCATGTATGAGATTCTTTCCTTAAATAAATAATTGTTTGAACCAATTTTTTATAATCTCAATTGTTTTTATAGACCTAAAACTCCTTCCATAACCATGAATAAAATAAATTTGTTTTGTTCTCCATCACTAGGTAATGATAAATCATCATCATATCCATGCTCATTACTCAAATCATCTAAAATTATATAAATTACATTAAATTACCCAATAATTGCTTCAACATCTACATCAATTCAATAATGCTTTTTTTACACCCATTAAATTAGTGTTATAACACTTTCACATTAGTATAATCAATTATTATTCCCAATTCCTTGTTATAATATTGATATACTCTTTTATATAACATATTTCATTGTAAAATTCTTTTGACTCCTCTTGGATCCAACATATTAACATTATTACACTTCACATTGATGAAATAAGGGAATAAAAACACCCTTGGATCCATCAATATTTGTGTTTTCCTATAATTAAACTCATAATAATACATGTTAATGTTTTTATAATATTATCAATGATTTTGAATATGGAATTTTTTTATGATTTCTTGCCTCTAAAAGACATAAGAAGTATTGTGTTCCACCAATATGGTTCAAACCATCTCAATAAACATTTATCTTTCCTCTCACATGAACAATTTTTAATGATTATACAATAAACTATACTCATGTAAAATACTATAGTTTTCTAAGTATTATTTAAACCTTTCACTCATATATTAATCCCCATAGTATTAGTGGAATATTTTCAAGGAATAACGACATATCTTTTTAGAACTTATCTTGAAAAAAAATAATCTCATTTAATTCATTTAAATTATGCCTCAAGAACATGATACATGTGATTTATGTAAAATAATCAATAAAAGATATAAATTATTTATCTTTACTCATTTATTTATACTCCATTAATCTAAAAATATCTGAATAAAAAACATTAAAGGGTTGAATTGTTTAATCATCTTCCTATTTTCATAACTAATTTAAATTTCTCCATTTTTATATAGATCACACCCAATTTATTAAAAATATTATAATATAACATCAGCAATATTACCTACTAGAGTCAACCTATTCATAATCTTTTGGAAAATTTGTCTATCCTTATATTCCACAACTCATTATCCTCCTTCATACCCAAGTAAAAAAGAATTTTTATCTTTTACTACATGAAATAAATTCACTATAGACTATTTTCCTCTAGTCATAATAGATCCATATTTTAATATTTTCCTAAAATATTCATATTTTTAAATGATTTTTTTATTTCCTTCATCACATAGTTTTCAAACACTATGTATATTGTGATTCAAAACATCAATAAAAAGGGTAATGTATGATTTATTATTTTTTATTCTAATCTCAATTAACTCAACACATTTTTTTGGTGACCCTTAATTACAAAACATATAAAATCCTTCCTTAAAAATAATAACAACTTGATTAGCCTCATATTACCTTTGGTGTGTGATTAACACCCACTATCAAGTATCCATTAATGATTCTTTTGAGATGCCTTCAAATCTATATAAACCATTATTTATTTCTCCCTTCCTGGATATTTATTTTTCAAAAAAAAATTAAATTTTTTCTTAATAAATTATTCTAGAAAAAAGTTTATGTAATTTCTATCCAAGTGACTCAGCTAATTACATCTTCTATAAACATAATTAAACACTTTAAACTGATAATTTGATTGTTCTCCGGAAGTTATTGATTTTATTTAACATTATTGTCTCTTATAAAATTATATCTCCCTCAAATTATCACATTTAATTATAATATAATTATTCTAATATCTATAATCAAACCATTTAATCCTTTCCATATTTATATAACCTCCAAAAAACCAATAATATATGAAAAATAAGAATGAATCAAGAAAGACATACATTTTCCTCAATTTTTACCATTTTTATCCTTTAATATTTTAACCATATATCAAGGATATTTTTTAACCAAAATTATGTGTTGTTTTAAAAATTTTAAACTATATGTTTTAAATTTTTCATTAATTTTTTTCCATTCCAATATTATCATATTTTATATTCATGTACCCATTTATAAAGTTTTTTTAATAATAGAATTATATTTTTGTGGAAAAAATGATACATATGTTTCAAAAGAATCATCAAACCTTTATTTGTTATAAATAATTCCTATAGTTAAAAAAGGATTAGAATTTTTTATTAATAGAATCATCACGGTTTTTATAATCTTTAATAATTTTTTCTTTTTTATTCAAACTCCCACCAACTTCATGAACTGAATTTTCATAAGAGAACTAGAACTTTTCAATAAAATTTTCCACATCCACCAATATATTTTATATATTATAATGTATTTTTCCATTCAAAAAATATCTTCATTGATAATAAATTTTATTCTCTTATCACATGAACGCATCACCTTAAAATTCCCAATATCCATTAATAACTTTATTTTTATAGTAAAGATAGAATCAATTTAATTACAAGTCTGTGGAAATTTCATTAATTTATTAGAATTTAACTATCCTTGATATCTTAAAAAGACACTAATTCAATTCAAATTTTTATATAAATTATATTTCAATCTTTTTACTTCTTAATTATCATGTTCATCACATAATAACTATTTATCATTTACTATTGGTTTCATTATTATTATAACCCATATTTTAATATTATAACTGGTCAATTATGAAAACACATACTATAACAATATTTAAGTCATTATTTATTAAATAATGATATAGTTAAGAAAACCCTAGAAGATCAAGATTCCTATGATATGTGTAATTATGTACATAAAATAATAAATTGAAACATTATTACAATGTAATTATTGGAAACTTCCTTAATATAATCTTAAAATTTTATCATTCTTCTAAAACAATACAGGATAACCTGTTGAAGTACATAATAAAGGGGTGAGATATAATGTCCTATGATTGAAAAAACAAATCACAGAATGCAGTAAAAAATTACATGCAATCCAATAATCATATCTAGGTAACATAAGATGGGTGAGAATCCAAATCTTGAACAATTAGGCATGATATAACATTATAGAATAAAGAAAAAAAAGTAACGTGGAAATAAAATAAAACATGAAATAATAAACATAATTCTAGTCTAAACACTAAATAAACATAAAATTGCATTCTAAAGATAACCTCTTGTGAATATGGCATGACATATCATGAGATTAAAATATTACTCAATACATTAGAGAGAAATATAATTTTAGGTCCACCCATCACATTCATACCACGAACATGCATAAGTGTGCCTCATATATCATACAACATAAGAATATATTTCATCACTTTTAATACCAAGATTAATGTAATATCTTGTTATTTTTATGAAATATTTCTCTTAAGATATTCTAATTTCTTTGGTAGCTTTTGTTTCATGCAACACCGAGTTTATAAGAGTTGTGATATACTATTAATATATTATTATTTTAACATGACCATTGTAAACTAGCCATTAAATAGGTGGGTATGAATAATAATAACAATATTATGAAATATATTTATTAAAAATAAATAAACAAATAATATTACTAGTAAATATATTTTATTATTCAAAAAAAATTCTTAAAAAAACATTTTATTACTTTCTGTGAGACAATAAATATAATTAATGTAGAAACTTTTAGAAAATTTATTTTAATAAAATAAACTTATTTTTTGAATTCATCATGTCAAAAAAATCTTAGGATAAATTTTTTAGAATTTTTTAAAAGGTTTTAAATTTTAATGAATAGTGAAAAAATACTCATTTACATAATAAATGGTATTCTCTTTCAAAGAATTCACAAACTCAAACTATACTAGTTTTAAAAATTCATTAGTTCTGTTTGTTTATAAATAATATATTTTATTATTTAATAATAAATTTATACATCAATTATGTATAATAAGTTTTATACTTTAAAAGGTCATTTTTCAAAAAATTATTTTACGTTGTGTTTTTCAGGATTAACATTAAATTAAATTCTACATCTTATATTATTTATATTTTTTAAAATGTATTTCATATTTTTAATTATAAGTTACAAATAAATTACATATATACCTATAATTTTTTTCAATATAAATATTAATCATAGTCATTTTTGTTACCAAAGTTAAGGGTAAATCTGGTAATTAAGGGTAAAAATAATATTACAAGAGTTAAAAAATGACTTAAACACTTGTAAAAATTATTTTTATGAGAACTTTTTCACCATATTAATCCATAGGACAAATTTAGGACCTTTTGGATACATATGGTTGACATTAAGTCCCTTATAGTATTTTATTTAAAGAGAAGTCAAACTTGTCACACTATTGTTTTTTAGAAGAATAATATTTATAATTTATGGTTTTCCATATGATATTTTAAACCCTAAATAATATTTTTTATTATAATTTATTTATATTAATCATGGGAATTTTATGGGTAGAAAAAATTATCCTAAATTCTTAAACAAAAATGAGGTTGTATTTATTAAATTAGCGGAAAAATAAAATAAATTATAGTAAAAATATTAAAATAAAAATAATTTTAGAAATTTAAGGTGGGAGAAAATTATTTTAATTTAACTGATATATAAAGGATATAAAAAAATTTTTTATTCTAATTTAAATTGTTCAATTTTTTTAATTTCATTAAAATGAATAGTATTCATTTTTAAATAATAGTACTTAATGAATATAATATTTTATTAAATTATTAGAAAAATGAAAAAATATATTATATAATAATAAAGGTTATAATATATGGTCTAAAATTTCATCCCTGCACATTTATGATCCATTTGGAAGTATTTTTCTCTAGAATAGTCTTTTTATATTTTAATATTTTGAGATATTCACAAAGCACCCATCTCCCCCCTTATAAATACCACCCCTCACAACCCCTTATCATCACACCATACAAGCCATAAAGAATTATAAATCTATACCAAAAACACTCCTCCCCACTCTCACCATTTCAAAGTACTATTGGTCTCACCAAAAAGACATATCCTGATCTCTTTAAGGGAAATTTCAAGGATATTATATTCAAGTTATAAATTTCTTAAAACAACTCTCTTAATTTCATTTCTTATTCTACCTTGTACTCACCTCATTCATCCATACAATCATAATAATTGCAGTATCACATATATAATTTAATTTTATATTTACAATGGAATATTTTTTATCAAGTCATTTTTCTCATCTCTTATTATTAAAATAAAGGTAACCATGGCCCAAATTATAATGATAAACGGTCTCTATGGATAATGAGTTTTTGTTTTTCATTACCACCTTCAAGGATATTTATAGGGATATTATTATAGTTAAATAATATTTTCATAGGTATCTTATACCTTATTTCATGATCTTTAACAAATATATAGACATAATATTAATTAAAATAAAACTAATGTGTGATGGTAAAAAAAACTTCCAAAATAAACTAAACATTTATCATTAATGTTTTCTCAAATGAATCATCCTCATTTTAGAAAAAATTATATATAAGTCCATTTAAAGTTATTTTATTTCATGAAATTCATAAAATCTCACTTCTAGTGTATTATTCACATTTTACATGAACATCCATAATTATATAAACGAAAACCAATGATTTACCCATGAAACAAACACTACTAGAATGACGAAATTGAACCATATAGCTCATAAAAATGGACATAAACGATCAAAATATAATTATAATAAATAAAATACATTTTTAATAGGGTATTAATTAGGAAATTAATTAATCTCATTTTATTATCCAAGATATTAAGTGAAAGTTTAGAACACGTTTGGACATAATGTAAGATATTTCTTTGAACCCCCATATTTCATTGGCCTATTTCTTTATTTCTCTTTGAATTGATTTATCTCTTAATTAATCATATATACCTCTTCTATATTATAAATAAATGTTTTAAACATATATATATATCTCAATTCATCTTTCTTTGATGTGGAAATATATATTTTTACCGCTTCCCTTCTCAATTCCTCTCGAAAAGAAAACTCGTTTAAATAGAACTTCTATATTTATTACCCATTTTCTAGTACACTCCATAAACTATTTTATGCCTCTAATTTTTTATAATATCACATAATTTATAATGAAAAAATATTTTAGTTTATTTTTTCTTTTATTGAAAAAAATCATGCCTTTATACTCTTTAGAGACTCTTTGTTCTTTCCCATAAAACCACACATTAATGGAACACTTATTATGTTACCTAACCACTAATTTTCATTTTTTTTAATTTATTTGGATATCATTATTCTTGATCTATTCTTATTTTTCCTTTATGAATGTCCAAGAATGATTTATGTCCCTTTTTTTATTGATACCATTGTTATACACCATTTGGTTGTGACTTATGACATGATTATAAAACAAATTTACTTCCATGGGTAACACTTATGTTTATTACATATGTTTGATTATTTATTTGGAATAGGTATGAATGAAAATATAATTATTGGTGATGTTTTTTTGAGCTCACTCTGAAAATATTTATAACTAAGTGTAGCACAGGGGCTGACCTAGGTCATTATTTTAAGGAGTTGTTGTGGTAAATCACTCAGTACTTAAAATTAATTTGTTATATATTTTTTTGTTTATGAAGTAAAACCAAAATAAATGGATTTTTATAATTCAATAAAAAATTATACATTAAAATGAAATGTAAACAAATTAATACATACATAAAATTGTTTGATAGAAAGGAGATCCTCCCAGAAGAACACCCAGGGTGAACCTTCATTTTCCCTTTTTAGTTTCAAATCTACTGAATGGTCATAATCCATCATATGCATGAACATACTATCCTAAACATATTGTGAATATATGATTCAATTAATTATTATCATGATAAATCACATCCACCACCTCGTTTGAGGGAGAATATTAGAGAAAGAAGAAGTTAAACTTTGTGTGGCAAGTGGTGACACAAATATTCACTTCCAAATAAGACCCCCCACAACCTAAAACTAAGAAAATAAGAAAAAATAATAATTAATGCATAAATATTTGGGTTCAAAACTGGATCAATATCCTAGGAACTTCCTCAGGTTAGTTCCTCATGATCATGAGTATTAGAGATCACAATAGAGAAGATCAGGGTGGAAACGCAAAAGAAATTAAATTGAGAGAATGCGATAAATAATAAGACTAACATATAATAAAAATGAATAATAATTTTAAATAATAAAATAAACTAAAAAACTACATAAAATTTTCACCTTTAGTGGCAACCATTTGAAAAGAAGAAGGGGCACTCTTTTATAGGGAGAGCGGTTGAAAAATTCGATACAAAAAATATCTTTCAATTGTTTACACATGGTAGACATATTTAATGGAAAGAATTTATAATGTGTTCTTATTAAAAAAACTTACCTACTTCTCATATATCTAACCAAAAAAATTCTACTTCATTCCCATGTTTTGAGAGATTTTTGTCCTATTTACTCAGTGAATTTATTCTTCTTAGTAAGACTCTTTTTATTCCACATAATTGATTTCAAACAAATTTATGGGCAAGAAACTGAAGGAATAATGTGTGTTCAAATTAATAGATATTTTCCCTTATATTTAATATTTATCCTTTTATAATTTTAGATCCATTGGACCACACATTAATGAGATATGTTCCCATCTTAAAAAATATTTTGATCAATTCACACTATTCGAGGCCCAAATTCTCAGCTATATCTGGGCCTCCAAATGGTGAATGGTGTTTTGGCCCATAATTTTAAAGAGAATACCATGATGTATTAAATCCAAAAAGTAAATTATTTAAATATTTTGATCTTTATATAAAAATATATGGTCATAAAATAGAAACAAATTAAAATATTTTAAATCCAAAAGAGACCATTTTGGTAATTAAGCTTAAAATACTTCATAAACCACAAAATATGATAATTTCACTTAAAATAACCCTTTAGTCAGATTAAAATATTAAAATTAAAATTAAAATTAAAATAATTTAAAGTATTTTCACTTTTAATTTACCCAAATATAAACATTTCACTCTTGTACAATCATCTAATATGAAAGTCAAAAATAACATTAGAAAGAATAAATGACAATATAGCTTAATTATCATACATAAGGAAACAATCATACCTCCTACATGGATCAAAATTTCATAACTACTCAAAAATCATAAAAATTCATTCAATATCATGTTAATCCTCACATGAAAATTATACCTACCTCCCAAAAAGAATATTTCACTCTTCACTCAAGGATTTCTTAAAGAGTTTTTCTCATTATCACGAACATGTATGATTTCCATAGGATTTATATAGTAATAATAACTCTACTTAAAAGAGTCACAACTATTTTAATCATGAGTCCTTTTACATGGGATTATTTATAATGATGTTTTGAATATTTAATATATAAAAACATTGAGGTTGAATGGGGATGGTTAATCATTAAACTAAAGTAAATGCATGATTTTTTTTTTCTCAAGAATGATGTCCTTCTTAATGAACTATTAAATGAATCATATATAAACATCACTTTCTATTATATTTAATTTAACACTTATAATTTCAATATAAAAGATAAATTAAGCCCTCTTTTCTCTAATTTGTAGTATTGTTTCATCTAGAATTCAGATATCGATTTCTCTTCAGAATCATGTTTTTTAAGAAAGGAGAGGCACCATTTGATCTTCAAATATTGGTGAACTATAAGCCTACATTTCTAATTATATATTTTTCCACACATCTATATTTCGATAAATAAATTTATTCTTTCAAAGATAAAATAATTTTGACAAAACATTCAATTCATCTTAAATAGATTATTCAATAATGAAAAAGATAAATCGGCTTCTCCCCCTACACATGAGTTGAACAATAATCATGAATTTAAATTCTATAATAGGTTAAAAATGGATGAATGGATTGTAAAGAGGATTATTAAAAAGTTATTTCATGGATACTAGGTGATTAATTAAGGTAAGATGATAATGTAGTTGAAAATTAGAGTTCAATTTCAAAATGGATGTCAAAGTGGTGTATCAATCATACATAACATATGTCATGAACTCTAACAACTTTGAAAAATATAAAACAACAAGGTCTAGATCACACAACATGTTCAACACCCACAATAAAAATATAAATTTAAATTTAATGTCAAAATGGTTTAAAAACCTCTTAGGTTGGGAAATATATTAAATTTTAATATCACTAGGGCACATGAGTTTCACAATCGATCAAAATTCATAAAATGAAAAGATTAGAAATCATGAAATAAATTCTATTAGACAATCATACCAATACTTAAAAATAAAATAAAAATTTAAAAAAATACCAATATTGTTTTAATTTTCTAATGTATTCTATTTATTTCAGATATATCAAAAATAATATAATAAAATAAGAATATAGGAAAAATCAGAATAAAGACATGAAAAATAAATTAGATGAAAACACCAAATTCCAAAAAACGTATTAACATCCATCTACCACACTTCAACCATTTTATTCTCTCTATTTTAGTTCAAATCATATCAATAAATATTTCCCCAAGAGGGTGTTGGGTTTTTACTTCCCCTAATCAAGCAGTTGTAGAGGATTATATCCAATCAGAAGGTGGATGTGGGTTTTTTTAGATGAACCACCACATGTGACTTTTCCTAGTGTCCATGAGTAGAAAAAAGTAATGGAGAGTCCTAAATAAGATTATATAATTATCATCCACCAAGAAATTATAAAGAGATAATTTAATGTCCAAAGTGGGAGGGAAACGAAAATATGGGTTCTCTTAGATGACTTTTGTGGTGTCCTCCCCCATATGGTATGAAAGTTATTATAGAGAGGTATTAATACCTATACCATATTCTCCAGATATTCTTAATCAATAAACAACACTTGGGAGGACTCTTATTTAACATCCAAGGTCTTCTCCATTTGTTCTATGTAAAAAATATAAAAAATATAGGATGTCAAAAGATAATTCATCTTGAATAATATTAAAGAATGGTGAATTAATAAATAAATAATCCTTTTTAAGTAAGTGATCTTCATAATTGATCACTTCTGGCAGGACCATTTCAAAATAAATCTCAGTATGTGTGTATTAATCATCATCTTAATATAGAAAGGAGATGTAAAGAGGTTAGAATTTTTTTGTTATCAAATATTGGAAGATAATGTGGCAGGTTATCTTCCTTAAAGTGATTCCAGGATTTATCTAAAAAATATTTATCTCCTATAATCACATTAGATTTCATTTCTTCTTTAGGCACTTCCTATATAAATGGTTCTATATAGAATGATGTGATTGATTCATTTAGTATCTACTTCTCAACCACCTTAGGTTTCATAATATAAAATACTATTGGTGAAATACCTTCCACTACTCATTGTTGGTTGTTGATTATGTTCTAATTATGGATGGTTCTCCTAGGATGCATGTACATATATAAAAATCCACCCTGTTTTTCTCTCCATGTTTTTAATGTATAACTATTCCTTTAAAACTGAGCTTCAATATCCTTTTGAACTTCTTCCTGTGCCTAAGATTTATCAGTCCTTATAGAACAATTTTAATTGAAATTCATCATGAATAAAGATATTTTTTTTAATTTTTGAAATTTATATATTTTTTTAGTTTTATTAAATGAATAAAATAAACTTATTTTATAATTGTAAAGAAAAATAGTTTGTTAATAACACTTTCCTCACTAATAATGGAACCAATTTGATGAATCCATGTCATGCATGCTCTTAAAATATTTATAACTTAGCGCATCACATGGGATGACCAAGGTCTCTCTCTAGAGGAGATTTTGTGGTCAATCACACAATACTTATAATTAAATATTTATATTTTATTTATTATTAAATATAACTAAAATAAATTGGGGTTTATAATGGAAAAAAATTATACATGAAAATTCAATCCAAACTGAATGACTACAGATAGAATAATGTTATATAGAAAAGAGATCCTTCCAGGAGAACACCAAGAGTAAACATTTATCATCTCTTTTTTAGTTTCAAATATATTTAATGAAAATTATCTATCATATTCATGAACATAAACTCCTTCCCATATTTAGAATATATGATGAACCCAATGATCATCGAGATACTACACATCCACCTCCTCGGTCGAGGGTGAGTATTGAAAAAATAAGAAGAATATCCTTTTGTTGAAAGTGGAGACACATAGGAACAATTATCACCATGATCTGACTCAACATAACACAAAAAAATAATAAACATTAATAAAAAATGATCAAATACATGGGTTCAACACTGAATCAATATTCCAGTATCATTCTCCGGTATGTTATGTTTAGACCAAGATGAAGAGGAAGGACTTTTTTTTAAGTAATTTTTTTTGTCAAGAAAGTATTTGAATAATTAAATCAAATCACTTTGTATTCGATGGAAATAATAATCCATATTTAGTTTCAATGTAATCATTATAGGGTTTTCTAAAAAAATAAAACTCACTATGAATGTCCATCATAATATAAAGAAGAATTTGTATGATTTTGATCAGACTCACCTCAGGTCTAGAATGAAAGGAAAAGTATCTTTCTCAAAGTGAAGGGTCATTCGATTCACCAAGTATTTTATGTGGAATATATTATCATAATTAGGGAATAAGAGTTTGTATGAGTATGATAAAATAATTGTGATGATGCTTTACTTATTTTTATTTCACATATACCATAATTTGATTGAGAACTTATGATGTAATATTGATGAAAGAAAATGGAAAAGTGGTATTCCAAATCATACACAGATTTATCATATCTAGGTGTTTGAGAAGAAAGAGATGATACTGATTGAAAAGGAATCGTACCCAGTATAATTATATCTATGAGGAAGATAAGAAAAAGGAACTTGAATATCGTGCTCAGAATGATCAGACCCAGAATGATCATACCAAGAATGAGTGTACCCATGATGATCGTATCCAAACCAATCGTATTAAGAAAATATCGTACTTGGGATAAGAATAAAATAAATAAAGTAGAATGGATAAAAATTTACAATACATTCCAAATGAAGTATTATAATGATGAAGTTGTTCGAAAATGAATTTAAACTCATGAAGGAAGTCATGATAAAAGCACATGTTGGTGAATAAAAGAAGTCACTAAAGATGAGCCAAGGATGATGAAAATTTTCATGAAAAAAATTATCAAAAATGTAGTCAACCATTAAAAAGGGGTTGACTTACTTTATTTTCTTTTCAAGTAATTTTTCAAGTGGGTCAAGAGAACTATTGAAGAAGTATAATAGGTTCATGAAAAGAGATAAAGGTGTTTGTTGAATGTGTTTTCTAGGGAGATCTTGACATTCAAAAGAATGATTAAATTAAATTAATATAAATAATCATATTCATCAAATTATAGAGGTATCCATTTCTTCATACACATTCATAAAATTTGTATATATCTTTGTTCTGAAAAAAATCGAATTGATAAAATCGTAATAATTAATTAAAAATTGGATAGGAAATTGAAATTAAGTTCTGATGAAGAAGTGAATATTTTATAATAATTGAGAAGCTTCGAAAAGAATTAAAGATGTCATAAATGAAACCAAGATTTTAGGGTAAATGGTGATTTGGGTGGATTTATGTGAGAGGGAATGATTTTTGGATTCCTGCCAAAACCTCTCATGGGTCACCTATAAAAGGTGAAAAGTACATTCTACTTTTATGATGACTGATGTATTGTTCTTCACAGAAGAGATAAAACCTCCATGTTTTTAGGGAGAATTAGATGTTTTTTTATTCAATTTTTATGAAGATGTTTTTATAGAGAATTTAAAGGAGAATATAAAATATCACAACATTGTATTCATTTATCATCATATGTAGTAATTTTCATACTCAGTTGATTACTATATTCATCTTGTCAATTGTATTTAGATGATTATCGTATCAGGCTACATTATTAGATTAGGATTTTCATAGTGGGATTTCTAGACTAAATAAGAAGTAGTTTTGAATTATATAAATCATACTCATATAGTGTTATATATTTTTGTATTTAGAAAGTGTACGGAGAATAATCAGACTCAGAATAATCAGGCTGAGAGAATCATTTTGAGAGGAATCTTGTAGAGGAGAATTGGACTTGTAGAAATCAGACTAGGAAAATGTAATGGGAAAATAGGGTTGGGTTTTCCTTAACAAATTCCAACAATTTTTCCATCTTCTAGGTAAGAAATTAAATAATTATTTTCAGTTTAATACATTTGTGTAATTAAAAATGTATCACAGGTAACCTGAGTTGTTACAGAAACACTATATTATCCTATTTTTTCTAACAGGATGCACATATACTTTTGGGTTATCTTTAAAGTACTACATGAGTGAAAGTGAATGTCCTACTTATTGTAATAAATGGGTTTTTTCTAGAGTATTTTGTGGTATTGTATTTTATCTAAACCATACCATGAATGTAGATATTCATATTAAATAGTGAACCTTGTAAATACTTGTGTTCATATGGATGTGTGTTTGATTTGTTTTCAGTATAGAATATAATGTTTAATAGAAGGCGAAGGTTATTTCAATTTCAAGGATACATAAAAAATAAAAATGTTTCATTGATTCATCTCCTCTCCCTCTTGGTGATAAAATTACACTGATTGGGCACGTACAAGAGTTATTAGAGGTGATGGTTTCCTTTACTTATTCTTCGTAGATGAAGAATTTGAATTATGTAAATAGTAATGGTATTCTGGTCTTTGATGGAAAGAAATAACATATCTATAAATAGATAATGTTTTCTCTTTTTATGTCTATTAGATATGATGTTCTTGAAGATGAAAAATATGGGTTTCCTCCTATTGATTTTAAATAACCTCTTATATCCATTGATAAGAAGAATCTAGAGAATTGTGTAAGGGAAAATAATGGTATATTATCATCACATTATGAATATCTATTCCTAAGGGTGAATGGAGTTTCCACAACTAAATGTATATTTGATATATTTAAAAACATATAAAAATAAAATATAAAAGTAAAGAAGAAAAATATTCTAATATGGATATGGAAGTATGAAGACCTGAATATGGGTGAGTATGAATCTGTTGGGGACTTCTTTACCATGGTAAATGATATGGTGAATATTATCAGATGTCTTTTTGAAAAGTTGCATGATTCTACAATTGTTGAAAAGATCTTGAGAATCCTTCTAGAAAAGTTTGATTCAAAATTTTCTTCACTAGAAGATAGATATCCTAAAACAATATATATTGATGATTTACATAGTACTGTCATCACTTATGAAATGATAAGGGATAAAGCTATGAAAATTAAAACAAAAGTTGATAAAGAAAATTATTTTGAGGCTAAAAAGAAATAAAATTCAAAGAATATTCTTATTGAAGATGAAGCTAGTGAATCCGATTATGATGATGTGGTATGTAAAAAACATGATAATATTTTATCTTTTTTTTATATAAATTTTAAAAGAGGTATAGGGAAATACAAAGGGAAACATCCCATTAATTTTTTTTGAATTTGGAGTTATTGGGAAATTTTCTTCAAATTTTCCTCATAAAAAGATAAAATAGGATAGTGTATAAGAAGAAATAAATATAATAAGATCATGGAAGAAACAAGGTGGAAAGATAAAATCATATTCCATAGGGAAATATAGGAAATTATTCATTTCCAAAAGAAGATGCTTCTTATATATATATGAATAAGAGGACATTAATGATTATAAATCCAAAAAATATATTGAGTATGGTATTGAGAATAATTTTATTGTAATAATGAATGGTGAAAATTTAGATGAAGTAGTTATGAAGAAGAATAAACTCAACTTGAAATGTGTTTTAATGAATAATTAAAAGAATTAATAAGAAATATTATAAGTTTTGAAAAGAAAAACCAAAAGTTAGAACATGAATATTCCTCAATAAGCAACAAGGAATGTTCTTATAATGAATAGGTGAAGCCGATGAATGATATTAATGATTTGAAGAAATCTCTCAAGGAATAAAATAATCGTAATTAGCATATAGAAGTGAAGCTGAAGGAAATCTAATAATTGACTGAACTAGTACAAAAAAGAGATCTCTAAAGCTAATAAGAAAGGTGAATGTTTCAAAAAAACTATCATTGAAGTTAGTGAAATTTCTCATAATAAGAAACCTGATAAGGTTTAACAAAAGTTTCCTTTAAAGGGTTAGAAGAAAGATGGAACTATCCCTAAAAAGTATAAATCTAGAAAAGTCATGTATGTATCCAAAAACAAGAAAGTTTGAAAATAAAATGTCTCAAAGATCCTTGAGTCAGAAAATGTTTTTAAACATTATTAATCTAAAAAGGTTTCCAATGCATTTGGTTCTGATAAACCTAAAATGAAAATAAATATTGTGCTTGATAATAGAATGGTCGGGGGCCGAGAATGGAAATAGAAGATGGTGGCTAAGAAAATTATTCATAATTCCAATCAATGTGGATGTTTTAGAGGAAAATGCTCTTCTTAGGGATATTTTTGGTATTTCGGTGGATTTAGAATTATAAAAAATATGTGTTCGGTAAACCAAAAACATTTATATTATCCCATAGGTTGTGAAATGAAATGTTTTAGGGCGATCCAATCTCCTCAATAAAATAATTTTGAGAAGGTTATTGTGAAGAAACATGAAAATGTTGGGGTAAAATTTGAGAATAGATTCAAACCCCTGGAAACTATTTGAGAAATATGTGAATGACCTAGTCACCTTGCAAAAGGATGCCTTGTTTTTATTCTGGCACAAAAAATATTCTTAACAATTATCAAAATACAAAGGTGAATAATGAAAGGGAAAAGGTAAAATATTATTTTATTGAAACTGCACTGAAATCTACAAAAAGATAATGACCATGGATCCTTGATAGTTGGTGTTCTTCTCATATGATAGGATATTTTATCTTATTGAATAATGTAAAAGATTTTAAGGAATGATCAATGACATTTGGAAATGAGTAATCCTTGAAAATCAAATGTGTTGGATCTACCATCGTTTGGAAATAAAATATGAAATCTAATAAAAGATTGTGTTTTTATAGACTAAAGCACAATTTTCTATGTTTTTCACAATTTTTTGATAATTGTAACAAGGTTATCTTCAGAAAATATACGTTTTTTGTGAAAAGTTAGGAATATGGAAATATTGTAACAAGAGGACAACATATAAAAGGAATCCTATTTCAGGTTTGTGAAATACAAAACTCTTATAACATGGGTATGGTGGAAGATAATCAATTGTGGCATAAAATGATGGGACACATAGAGAAGAGAAACATAATAAAATTATCTAATAGAAACATTGTCTGAGACAATCTTAATTTTACAAGAAGAAGTGATTGGTGTTGAACTATTTGTGACAAAGGAAAGATTAAAAATGTTGTGCATAAGAACGTTGATATTTGTTCAAGACAACACTTGGAGATGATTCATTATAAATCTTTGGAACAATGAGAAAACCATAAAAAATAGAGATAAGTTCATCATTCTTTTCATTGATGATTTTACTTACATTATGGGTGTTAAGTATATGAAACAAAAACCAGAAACATTGAAAATGTTTATATTTTTTAGAAGGGAAGAAATGAAGGATCGTGAGTATACAGTAAAGAATTTCAGAATTTAAAAGGTTTTCCAATATAGATGTGAATAATTTGATAGTTATATAGAGAAGAATAAAATTCATCATGAGTATATCTCCCCATAAACTCCACAAAAATGGGGTTTCTAAAAGAAATAATTTAAGTTTTTTGGAAATGGGTTGAACTATATTACTTGAACATGGCCTTTCTGAATACTTTTGGTGACAGTACATGAGTACTACTATTTGTATTCATAACCATTGTTTTTATAGGTCATATTAATATATGACTCCATATCAATTATTTTTATGGACTAAATATATGTTTGAAACATTTTAAAGTTGTCTATTATCCATGCATTATTAACAGCAAAGGTGGGAACTATAGAAAGTTCAAGAAGGAAGATAAAATGGAATCTTTCATATCTATGATCTAAAAGGAAGAAGATATAGATTATTCAACAAAGATAATAAAATAATTTTTTTTATTTTTTTGATGTGAAATTAATCAAAATATTTGAGAATAAAAAACATATTTAGGTAGAAAATTATGTTGAGGAAGTTAAAGAAAATAATTTTGATAATGATATAGACAATTTTATTCTTACTCAAGAAGAAGAATGAGACTCATTCATTTTAAATTATGATGAAGATACACAAAAATATTATACTAGTCTAAGGAAGCAAGTGTAATCTCAAAATATAATTGTTGATAAACATAATAAGGATCAAATAATAAGAAAAAAACTGTTATTACACATACTATTTTGTATTCAAAAGTGGAGTTGAATGATGTGAATGAAGATTTTAATTATCTGGAATGTGTTTAGGCTATGAATGAAGAGTTGGATCAGATTAAATAAAATGATACAAGGTAACTCATACCCATTCATGAAAATAACAAAAAATTATAGGAACAAAGTATATTCTCCTGGACAAGATGAATGACAAAGGTAAAGTGATAAAAAAACAAAGCAATATTAGTGTGCAAAGGGTATTCACAAATAGAATGTATTGATTTTGATGAAACCTTAGATCTGGTGGAATGGCTTGAAACAATCATAATTTTTCCTAATATTTCAAAATAATGAGGATACAAGATCATTCAAATGGGTGTTAAATCCACATTTTTTAATGGTGATCATGAAGAGAAATTTTATATTTAATAACCTTATGGATTTGTTGTTAAGAAAGATGAATGTTTTGTTTGAAGATTGGAAAAGTATTTGTATGGCTTAAAATAATCAATGAGGGAATGGTATTCCAATTTTTATACATTCTGAAGGAAGAGGAATTTCATGAATTGAATCATGGATAATAATATTTACATCAGATAGAGTTAGGAGTATTACCTAATTGTAATTTTTTTATATTGATGGAATTATCTATGTTGGGAATAATGAAAGATGTTATGAAAGATTATCTAAAGAGATGAAAAAGGTATTTTAAATGACCATTCTGGGGGAAAAGAAATACATTCTTGGGTAAAAATTACTATAAAGGGAAAAATAATTTTTTATTTCTCAATAAATAAATGATATGAAACTTCTTAAGAGGTTCAGTATGAAATATTCAAAGCCTATTTTCACACCTATTTCAGTGGGAACAATATTTTCCAAATATGGAGAAGGAAAAGAAGTTGAGAAGAAATAATTATGAAAATTTATTTGATGATTGTTTTCTTTGACTACCTCATGACCCAATATTTTTTATGATGTTACCTTAAATTCAATATTTTAGATTGTTCCAATAGAATCACATTTACTTGCTGGAAGAAAAGTTCTCAAAAACATCAATGGAACAAAAAAATATGAATCATATATATAAGCTCAAATAGTATTGATTTGTGTGGGTATTCATATGCTAATTGGGTAGGAAATATTGATGATAGAAGATAAAAATATGGTGGGTTATTTTTTATAATAAGGAATTCTATTAGTTGGAATTCAATGAACCCAAATTTAGTAACTCTCAATACAACTAGAGCTGAGTGTGTTTCAATCACTCAATACACTACTCAACTAATGTGGATGAAACATCAATTAACAGATTTAATTTTTGAAGTCAAGTTACCCTTGTGATAATCAGAGTAAAATCAATCTAACCAAGACTCCTATTCAATATTCTCATTAAAAACATAATGATATCCAATAATATTTCATCAAAGAGAATGTGGAGAAGAATGAATTGATGTTGTAGTATATTCCCACTTCGTAACAAGTTTCTGACATATTTTCAAAACATTTATTAAATGAATCATTTTCTAAATGTAGGTTAAACATGGGTGTTCAACCTCTTTCTCATTACGGTTGTGGAATGTGTTTGTTTCCCCTCTCTCATCTTATATTTGGATAATGTTTTCAAGGGGTAGAATGAATTGTTTCATAAATCTATCCATTTGATTCATGTAAAAAGAGGGAGTTATGGGTAACCTAGGAATTGAACATTTTTTTAGTGAACTATTCTTATTATTTGTTGGATTGGTTGTAGGAAAAGAATTTTTTTGTATTCAAGGAAGGATGAATAAAAAAGATAAGGATGAATAAGATATGGGGATGGAAAAATAAAAAGGTTTTCATAATCACTAATTTTGGATATAATGGTTTTTATATCAATGCTTCTTATTTCATACAATGACTAAACTTGTGTAGGTTTATAATTACTGATTATTAATCCATTTTTTGAGGATACCATGTTCAAATATTTATGAAACTTGGTGGAAAAAAACCAAAATGGGAGATTGTTGTGACAAATATAAACATGAAGGTTTTTATTTTTAACTGTTGTCTTTTTTAGACAAGAAATTCTTTGAAGAAAGAAAATCATAAAAATTTGTATTTTATGAAAATTGGACTTAGGATTTTGTTTTAAAATTATCAGAATCTTAATTTCTAAAAAATCAAACTCACTATGAAAGTACATCATAATAAGTAGACAAATCAATATGATTTAAATCTGACTATCTTTGGGTCTAGAATGAAAGAAAAAATATATTGTTAGAAGTAAATGATTATTGGATTCACTATAGACCTGATGTGGAATAATTTATTGAAATGAATGAATCAAAGTCTGTACGACTATGTTAAAATAAACTTGACGATGATTTGCTATTTTTTATTTCATATAAATCATATATTGATTGGGGAAATTATCATGCAAGATTGATGGAAGAAAATTAAAAAGAGGTATTCTAAATCTTACCCAAATTTATCATATCTAGGTGGAAGAGAAGAAATATATGTTGCAGATTGGAAATAAATTGTACCTAATATAATTTTATTTGGAAGGAAGAGAAGAAAATGGAAGCTGAAGATCATAATTAGAATGATCATACCCATAATGATCACACCTAGAATGAACATATCCAGGATGATCATATCCAAGACAATCATATTTTGAAAATATTGTACTCAGTCTAAGAAGAAAAGAAAGAAAATGTAATGAAATGAAAGTTATGATACATTACAATTAACGTATGATGATATTGAAGTTGTTCTCAAATTAATTTAAATTAATTAAAGAAGTCACAGTACAGGAAGAGTATTGTGAATGCTGGAATTTTTTGAAGGTGATCTTAGTCCGATGAAAATCATAATGATAAAAAATAATCAACAATGTAGTCATCCATACAAAAGGGGTTGAATTGATCTATTTTCTTTTCAAGTGAATTTTCAAGTGGGTTTAGAGAAATGGTGAATAAATAAAATAGGTTTGACAATAGATGGGGTTTTTTGAATGTTCTATCAAGGGAGAGATTGAAATATAAAGGAATGATTGTGTTAAATTGACATAAAGAATCATATTAAGAAAATTAGATTGGTATCCATTTAATTATACACTTTTATATAATTGAAATTGTGATTTGTTTTGAAAATATCAGAATAATAAAATCAGAAAAATTAATTAAAATCGTATTAGAAATTGAAATTAATGTCTGAAGAAGTATTTATGATTGTAGAAGAATCGAGAAGCTTCAAGAATCATTGACGAATTCATAAAAGCACTCACGATTTTAAGGAAAAAAAGTGGTTTTGGTGAAGTTATGTGAGTGAAAAATATTTTGAGATTTCCAAAAAAACCTATCGCAGGTCCCCAATAAAAGTTGAAAAGTCCATTTCACTTTTCAAATGACAAATGTACTATTCATCACAGAAGTGAGAGAAGATCTATGTTTTTAGAGAGAATAATAAGTTTTTGAATTCAATTGTGTAAAATAATTTTTGATAGAGAATTGAAATGAGAATTTGAAATATTGAAACTTTTTATTTAGATAATCATAATACTAAATAATTATCTTACTCAGCTGATTATTGTATTCAGCTTGTAAATTGTATTCGGTTGATCATCGTATCGGGCTGGATTATCATATTAGGATTTCTGTGCTGGCATTTCCAGATTGAGGAAGACATAATTTTTCAAATTCATCAATCGTACTCATCAAGTGTTATATCATTTGTATTGAGAAATCTTGTAGGGAACAATCAGACATAGAATAATTGGGCTAAGAGATTCATTCTTAGAAGAATCATATTAGGGAGAATCGGAGTAAGAGGAATAAAAAATGGAAAACATACTGGGAAGGGGGGACAACTCAATATAGTTCCAATTTCTGGGTCACAAATTTGAAAAGATAGGAGTCTCAAACAAGTCCAAGCAGGGCATGAGGACTAAAATCTCGTATGCTGAGAAGGTTAAATCTTGGGGATCAATTTTGAATTCTCAAAACTAGTTTATAGTGTTAGTAGAGGAAGATAATGACCACCATGCTAATGTGGAACTAGGAAGGGTAGAGGTCATCCATGGAGAGATCCCCTTTGTGGATGTATAATCTTCTCAAGAGGAAAAGGACGAGGATATGGAATCTGTTGTTTCCACATCCATGGTCGTTGTAGAGGACTATCTAAGATCCTCTCTGAGGAAGGGAAAGAACATTACCATGGACCCTGATGGCATCATTATGAAATCTCGGAGGGTTTGATACAAGAAGGATTACTCATGCCTTCATAGTCCTCCTGTTACGAGATCTGCAAGAAAGGGTAAGATGCCACTGAAGGCTTATACAAGTGCAGGATGTGAGCCTGCTATACCTGGAATAGGGGCCACGGGGTAGCAGCGTGAGTTAGGCTCGAAGGAATAATTTCAGCAACAGATATCCTTAGTGTTGGAACACATGGATCTCCTTTTAAACTCAGATGAAAAAAATGAAGGAGGAATATTTAGAAAATATGGCATAAAAGAAGTTGGGAAAATCGATTCGTGTGATCATCACAAAGGAGCAAGAAGAGTGGATTGATAAGTAGGGCCTTATTCTTCTTAGAGGCCTCAACAAGGGCATGATTAGTAAGGAGGAATTCAGACAACATTGGGATAACATTGTGAATCAGTATGAATACTTCTTGAAGAACTATCCGGACACTCAGGTAAATTACATTCCCTGGATACTATTTAGGGAGATTGGTTCCAATCAACTCAAGTTGTTCTTTAATGAATATATTATTTCTTTTGGTGTTGAAACTGGTAATTTGTGAGGTTCCTAACTTTCCCCATGAAAGTGTTTGGAAAATAAAAAAAAATTACGTTGGTGGATGAAATAAATTGATTAAATTTTTGTAATTGAAAAAGAAGCACAGGTAACATGTGTTGTTACACAAACACTTTATTACCCAGTTTTTGCTAAGAGGTTGCACACATACTTTTGGTTTTTCTTCAAAATACTACATAAGTTAAAGATAATATCCTAGTCAAAATAATCCAAGGATTTTTTTCTTGTGGATTTATTAGTAGTATATTTTTTCCAAACCATTCCAGGGACATATTTATTCGTATTGAATAGTGAACCTTATAAATACTTGTTTTCCTATGGATGTGGGTTTGATTTGTTTTGAGCAGGGAGTATAATCTATAACAGGAGTAAATTTTTTTTTCAATTACAAAGAATCTTAAATAAAAAATTATCATAGATTCAAACCCTCCCCCTCTCCGTGAAGCAATTAAACTCACTGGCCACATACAAGTTATTCATGAACATGTGTATTAGATATCATAGTGGAATTGATCGATCTATAAACACAAAAGGAACTAAAATGAGAAAATTAAATGAATAATGAGACTAAAAATATACTAAAAAAATAATAATTACATTAAATCATAGAAAAACTAAAAAACTACATAAATTTTTCAAAGTTGTTCCAATAGTTTTAAAATATGAAGGGACACTCTTTTATATGGAGAGGGGTGAAAATTGGCTCTGAAAAGATCCTCTGAAATTTTATGCATTGTAGAAATATTTAATATCCAAATTTAAAAATTCATTATTCTTGATGTTTTTATCCCACTTATTCTCAATAGAACAAAAATATAAACTTCATTCTCCATGTGTGGAGATTGTTAAGTCTAATTTAATAAGGTAATTTATTAGGCCCATGCATACTCTTTGTATTCCATATATCTGCACTATAATGCATTTATAGCCTTAAAAATGACCAAAAAAATGAGTTTACACATTAATAAATATTTTTATTCTAGATTTACTCTTTATCCACGTCAAATTTATAATCCCTTGTACAATCCATGTTTTAGATATGGGCCCAAAATGAAAAATATCTAGATCTATTCATGGTTTTCAAGGCCCAACCTATGAGAAATATTTGGGCCACCGAATGGTGGATGGAGCTTTGGGTATAGAAGAATAAAATGAATCCCATTAATTATGTAATCCTTAAATGGAAATAATTTCATAATTCTGATTAGTATAGGAAAATTTATGGCCATTACATTGACATAAATTAAAACATTTTAAATCCAAAATAGGCAACTTTTTCAATTAAGCTCAAAATACATCAAAACAAAAAAATGTGACAATTACATATAAAATAACACTTTTGTGCGATTAAAACATTAGAATTAAAAATAAAATATTTGAATTTTTTTTCTTTTAATGGTTGTTCTGAGATAGTTATCCAATGTATTAGGTAATGTTTTAGTCTTGTGTGATGTTATGTATGGGACTAGGGAGTAAACATAGTCCATTATGGGACTCTATAAACCATGTGATATAATCTTAGAAGTTATCCTTGAATCATGTTAATTTCATGATATATTATTCTTCCACTTTCCTATGGTTCCATGATCATATGATTTCATGTTCAATATGATAGGATTCTATATGTTTATTTATGATTCATACATTTTATATTATCATTTTATGCCTCCTAAATCACGTGTTGTGCTTCAATTCCATGTTTACTCAACTAATGGTCTTGTTAGATCATCCCTTTTGTCTATGTATACCAATGGTTGTCCAATTCATTTTTAAAATATCAAAGGGTTTTAAGATATCATTATGAAGATTAATAAAATGATGTTTTACTCTAGTTTTATATTCCCCAATTATGTACCATATCTCCCAAAACAACTCTACCTTTCGATCATTGGTTTGAATTTATGGGTCATTATTCCTAAAATAATATGTGTAAGTGGATTAGTTTTCTATATTTAGTGTATTATTTAGTTATTATTGGGAATTATGACAAAATAATATTAGTAATAACCCTAGGGATAATTCTATCACCATGGAGAACCAAGATTAAAACATAAGAAATCACAAGTTAAGATATACTTTTCATTTTTAAGATTATACTTCAATGTTATAGTTGAATTTTTATTTTTATTTACTAATTTTTAAAGTCATATAATATTATGTTTTTTTAGTTAATCGATGTAAATAGGATAACCCTTGAAAACAACCAATGTGATAGGAAATGTGACAATTTCCCTATTGAGATGACAAACCTGATGGAAATGTGAGCATAGAACATCATGACAATATTGCCTAAACTAGATCAATTTATGAATAATATATTAAATCACGTGGAACACGCTCCTTCTCCTATGAAAGGTCAAGTTTCAATCAAATCCTTTATACGAAAAGGCCTCTTATCATTAGTTTATCTTATGATCCCTAATCATAGAATAATGGACTAAATCCATTGGTAAGATATTATTAGTCCTACAATATTCAAAATAATAGAAAGTTGTGATTTAGGTTTATCATTTTGATGGGAAAGGTTATCATTAGTGGAAACTGATAAAAAACACTTGTCGAAAGAGTAAATGGATTCAATGGATTTGGAAGTATTCAAAAAAATATGTTTCAATAAATATTTTCCCCGAACTCTCAACCATAAGATAAAGAGGATATTCCTAAAACTAAATAAATAAGAAGTTTATTCTTTCAAATCACATGAATAAAACTTTAAAATGCTTAAATTTTACACCTACATCTTTTTAATTAACACTGAAATCAAGGTGGATCTCTTATTCAATGGATTAAAGCCAATTCTATATAAATATTTATAGATTTTGAGGCCTTGAAAGCATTTAGGACATTTTTTGTTGTAACCTTAAGTATGATATGGATATTGTATACTACCAGTGGTCCCATGGGCATATACATAAAAAAGATGAATTTTGAGGTTCACGTTGGAAGATCAGTAGATATATCCCATTAAGGAAATAAAACCCAACATATCATGTGTCAAAAGTGTAGGAAGAATCATCCTCAGGACATTATAAAGGGAACATGGAGATTCTTTAAATATGGAAGAGATATGAATCTGGATAATCATTAATTAAAGAATATGAAGAATCACACTAATATAGTAAAATAAAGGAAGGTTCAGATCAATATTCCGCTTATAGTACTGTATTTCAAATATAAGAAATAGAGACATTATACAAGACAATTCCCAAAGCCAAGGGATTTTAGAGAGAATTAATATTAACAACCTCCAAGGTGTAAATGAATAAAATATTCTATCACTACTACTAAGGTGGATCCTAGTAATGATTTGGTGAAAATTACATAGGTTATTCATTCAAGAATATAAAATGTACTATTTGATTCTGGTTCTATGCATTATTTCATATCTTCCTAGTTCAGCAGAAAAATTCAACCACCACCTCATAATACAAAATTTGAGTTATTTGTGAGAACAATAAAAGGGGAAATTATTGCATATAATGTATATACAACATCTCTGATCAAAGTTTGTAGATTTAACATCCCATAAAATCATGTATTAATTCATTTGGTGTAGTTTTATTCTATATTGTTAATGGATTTGATATATTTATAAACCTCTAACATCAATTTTTAGGATAGAGAGATCACTCTTCACATCCTGGGAATCCACGAATTCTGTACAAGTGTAAGGAGGAGGAATAATCTCCTTTAGAATCATCAACTCAAGTGTGGATATTATTTCCTTGTGATAAATTATATCTATCTAAAATGATTGAGACAAGTGATAGGATCATGTTTGAAGACATGCCCATTATAAGTGACTACATTGATGTGCTCTCTAAGGAATCAGATGGTCTTCCTCCTGACCGATAGGATGAGTTCTCAATTGAACTTATACTTGGGTCTCGGCCTACACTAAATACTCCTTACAGGATAACCACCATTGTGTTGGATGAAATGAATAAGTAATTAGAAGATGATTTAGATAATGTTTTCATATGATTGGGTTCTTTACCATGGTGTCCATCTGTCATCTTCATCATAGAGAAGAATTGATGAAAGAACTGATGCATTGATTATCACAAGCTAAATAATATCATTCTAAAGACCAATTATATCATTCCATATATAGAATACATGTTCAATCAACTTTTTGGATCCATGTATTTCTATAAGGTGGACCTTCGGCTAGGATTTCACTAATTAAAGTTAAAGAAGGAAGATATTCACAAGACTTCCTTTTGAATAAGGTATAGACACCATGAGTTCAGAGAGATACCCTAGGGACTCACTACTGCTCTTTCAATATTCATGGACTTAATTATAAGAGTCTTTAGATATTACATTAAAAATTTTCAAGTAGTATTTATAAATGATGTTATGATATACTCTATGATCAAGGAGAATCGTGGGGAGCATTTGAATACTATGCTAAAGACATTGTGAAGGGATAAACTATATGAAAAGTAAAGTAAATGTGACAGCTAGATGGAAGAAGTATCATTCATGTGGCTTGTTATCACCAAAAATGGTATATATATATATATGGACTTCATTAAGATAATGGAAATTGATGAGTGGCCCGGAAAAAAAATATATAATAGAGATTCATGGTTTATTTGGCCTCACTGTGTATTATCGATGAATTTTGAGGAACATATCATGACTATAAAACCAACTAACAAAGATGACTCAGTAGGGAGTTATGTTTTTCTAGACTGGTTAATGTGAATACTTATTCAAATAGTTGAAAAATATTTTTACTAATAGATCATTACTTACACTAACCACAATTAGGAAGATCTTTGTTATATGTTGTGTTTCTTCAACGAAGTTCTTATGATTTATATTGATTAAAAATGATAAATTAATATCCTACACCTCAAGATAGATGAAATTATATGATAAAACTATCCCACTTATGATTTGGAGTTTGGGATGTGATCTTCTCATTGAAAATATGGTTTAATTTTCTCTATATGGATAAGTGTGAGAAATATAAATATCACATGAGCCTCAAAAACATATTCACACGGAAGTAGATTAATATTTTCTAAAGAAGATAGTATGATCTCATCAATGATAATGACTGCTCATTACAGTATCATCCTGGAAATCAAATAAAGTGGTTTATTCTCTAAGTTGAAAGGATCCTTAAAATTAATGAACGATGAGAATTGATAAGGATTCAATCTTCTTATAATTAAAAATTCTAGGCATGGGAATCATAGGGGAAGAAAAATAATCATTCATTTCTCAAATAGTTTCTCAACCATCCCTTATAGATAAGACAAATAATTCTTAATGAAATGATGTGGAAATTCAGAAGAATGTGGAGTATATCAAAAAATTTAAATCCTTAGAGTTAAAAATTTAGGAGGAAGGAAACATAATATTTGGGTAAAGAATTTTTGTACTATAATATACTAGGTTTAAGGGGTGATTTTGAATAATGCACATAGCTCTACCTTCTCAATACACCTAGAGAGCACAAAGATGTATTCAAATCTTTGAGAGCACTATTGGAGGGAACATATGAATCCGGATATAGATAAATATGTATCAAAGTTCCTAGTATGTAATAAAGTTAAGGATAAAAGAATAAAATTATAAAGGGATGATGCAAAAATTACCTATACCAACATGGAAATTGGAAAACATCACTATGGATATTTTCACTGGACTTCAAAAAACTTCTACGGAAAATATTTCTATATGGGTTATTATAGATCATTTTATAAATAAAACATATTTTATTGAATTTTGATAGAAATTATAACTTGATAAAAATTCATGGATATACATCAGGTAAGTTGTAATTATGGATGTAGTACCATTATTGATTATATTTGATCGAGATCTGATATTTAACTATATTATCTAAAAAAGTATTTAAAGTGCTCTAAACACTAAACTGAAATTTAGTACAACTTATCACCCTCAAACTAATGGCTAGACTTAGCAGACCATTGAGACACTAGAATATATATTGAGAGAACTCCTAATATACTTTAAATAAGGAAAGAATCAACATAATCTAATGGTCATGTTATCTTATTATAATAATTTCTACTCAAGCATCAAAATTTTCCCATATGAAGAAATTTATGGGAAGTGATACAGAACACCTATATACTAGGATTAAGTCAATTAACAAAAGATACCGGGACCTAAAATGGTTGAGTAAATGGCATAAAAGGTAAAGATAATTCCAAAATACATTAGGGAAAACCCTAGTCGATATAATATCTATACAGTCAATCATCGACAAGAATTAGAGTTTGAAGATGGAGATAAGGAATTTTTCTACATATATCCATGGAAGAGAGTAATTAGATTTAAAAATAAGGGAAACATAAGTCACAGGTTCATCGTCCCCTTTGATATTCTTGATTTCTTAGGATTTTTGCCATATCCGCTAAAACATCCACCAACCATGTCTCATGTACATTATGTTTTCCACGTACCCCTCCGGAGGAAGAATATATTAGATCCCTCACATGTACTAAATTAAGAGTTTGTATAGTTGTAAAATGGTATATCTTATTAGTATCAACCGGTGAAGAACTTAGACCGTAGATATAATGTTCAACGCACCAAGACCACTCACCTGGTTGAATTACTATAGAGTAACCACAAATACGAATATGAGACATGGGAATAAGAGGAAGGGATGATGTGAAAGTGCCATTACTTGTTTTCACCTTAGTGTGTGACAAGAAATTTTAAGGGGGAAATTTTATAATGGGGGATAATGTAAAACCCTGATATTTGTATGAAATATATCTCCTTATATATTTTTATTTATTTGTTATCTTGTGTTGCACGCAACACCATGTTTAAAAAAACCATGATATACTATTACAAAATTATTATTGTAACACAACCATTATAACCTATATATTTAACTGTCACGTATAAATATTAATAACCATATTATGAAATATATTTATTAATATGAAATAAACATTTAAAAATTTTAGTGAAGACATTCTATTCTTCAAAAATATTTTTGATTCAAAAAAATGATTTCATTTATTTTACTAAGAAAATAAATATAACTACATATGAAACTTTTAGAAAATTTATTTGACGAATCAAACCTCATTTTTTAATTTATAATTTAAAAATTATCTTATTATGAATTTTTGAAATTTTATAAAAAGTTTGAAATTTTAATGAATAGTGAAAAAATACTCATTGACATTGAAAATTGTATTTTCATTTATAGAATTTAAAAAGTAAAATTATATTACATTTAAAACATAATTAGTTATCTATGTTTATATATAATCTAATTTTTGTCTTATAAATTAATTTTATCCTCTAATTTAGTATAAAAAAAATTTATACATAAAAGTTTATTTTTTAGAAAATTATTTTTTGTGTTTTTCCATTTAATATCAAATTAAATTATTCCACTTATTTCATTAAAATTTTAAATTTTAAATCTATATTTTTAGTTAAAAGGTCAAAATTAAGTAAATAATCCCCTTTAGTTTTTATCAATATGAATAGTAACCATAGTATTTTTTGTTATAATGGTAATGGGTAAATCAGATAATTAAGGGTAAAATAATAACATAAGGGTTAGATAATGACCCTAAAACATTCCCAAATTATATTTTATGATTAATTTTTTACCATAATAAACCACGGGTAGAATCTAAGCCCTTTCGGATCCACATGGTAGGCATTAAGTCCCTTATAGTATTTTATTTAAAGAGAACTCAAACATGTCACACTATTATTTTTAACAATTATAATATTTTTAATATATTTTTATCCATAAGATATATTTAACCATAAATTTTAAATTTAAATATAAAATATTTATCATCGTCATGGAAATTTTTTGGGAAGAAATCATTACCTTAAATGCATACACAATAATGATGCAATAGTTAATAAATAATTTGTGAAATCAAATAAATGATAGTAAAAATATTAAAATAAATATAATTTTAGATATTTAAGGTGATAAAAGAATCATATAAATGACCATGAAATTTATAGTATATAATAAAATTGTTTTTTGAAATTTTAATTATTTTATTAACGTTTTAAATTCATAGTAATGAATAGTATCAAATTTGACAATAATGATATTTCATGAATATAATATTTTTATAAATTATTTAAAAAATCTAAAAATAATATATAATATTAAATTAGGTAAAATATTTTATAAAATTTCATATAAGTTTCATTTATTATCCATTTTGTATCATTTTTATATTGAATTCTCTTTTTATATTATAATATTTTGAGAAATTCCAAAAACACCCCTATGCTCCTCTTATAAATATCACCGCTCAAAAACCCTTCTCTTCAAACCCTCCAAGAAATTAAAACTTCCAAATATCTATAAAACACTCTCCCCCCCACCATACCCAATTATAAGTGCTTATGGTCTCACCAAAATACCTATTTCACATTCCTTATGGGATCCTTCAAGGCGGTGATATTCAAGAGATAACTATCATAAACCGCCTCTATTAATTTTCTTTACTCTTATAACGTATCCTCACATCATTAATCCATAAAATAATAATAACTCTATTATAATTTATATAATGTAAATTTATATTTCAAATTTATATTTTATATATATCCCATTTTTCTCATATCCTTTTATTAAATGAAAAGAAACAGTTGTCAACATTATGGCAGTTAACCGTCTCCCTGGATAATAAGTTTTAATTTTTCATTACTACCTTAATGGTCTGTCATAAAACTATTATAATAGTTAAATAATATTTTAATACATATATTATAACTTATTTAATGTTTTTAAATTAATATATAGAAATAATATTATGTAAAATGAAACTAAGTCATGACGGTCAGAATGCCCGCAAAAATAAACTAAACATTTATCATTAATGTTTTATAAAATGAAAAATCCTAATATTATAAACTAAAATGATATATGATACCATTTAAACATATTTATGAGAAATAATACCATATAATTTCACTTATGGATTAAAATTACCCTTTTACAAGAGCATCAATAATTATATACAAGTAAACCAACCATGAAACCGTGAAACGAACACTATAAAAATGATGAAATTGAACCTTATAACACATAAATATGGAAATAAATGAACTTAATATAATTATAATAATTAAAAAATATATGGAAGAATATATTAATTAATAAATTTATGAATATAATTTAATTATCAAAGAAATTAAGTTCTAGTGCAGAACACATTCAAAGATAAGGTAATGGATCTCTCTTAACCTCCATATTTCATTTGGATAACAATTTATCTCACTTTTCCTCATTTTATCTCCTCATTATTCATATATTATTCTTATATAATCATAATATATGTTACAAAATTATATACCATGCTTAATTCACATTTCATTTGTGGGGAAATACATATTTTAAAAGGGTCATTTCTCAATTCCTCTTGAAAAGAAAACCTGATTAAATGTAACTTCTCTTTTTCTTAGCAATTTTAAAGTTCACTTTATAAAATATTTTATACCAAAAATATTTTTCTAATATCTTCTAATTTATCATAAAAAACTACATTAGTTAATTTCTGGTTTTATTCAAACAGTTATTCCTTTATCATCTTTAAATACTCTTCATTATTTTCCCTAAAACCAAACATTAGTGACAAAATTCTAATGTTACCTAACCACTACATTTCGTGTTTTTTTATTAATTTGGAAATCATTATTCTTGATATTTTATTATTTTTTCATTATTAATGATGAATAATTATTTAAATACCTTATTTTGAGGATATCATTTTTATATGTACTTTTGTTATTCCTTATGACCTGATTACGATTCCCATTTATTTCCATTGGTAACCCTTATGATAATTCCTTATGTTTTATTATTTATGTGGCACACATACGCATGAACATGTAATTATGGGTGAAACCATATATAAATCTAATTTTTTAGGTAATTTTTTAGTTTCATTATATGTAATTTCTAGGATTATGGAGTAAACCTAATCAATTAAGAGACTTTATCCACCACGTGATATAGTTTTGGAAGCTTTCCTTGACTCATGTAATTGTCATGATATATTATTATAACAATTTACAATTATTATATATATATATATATAATTCCATGTTATATATTTTATTCTTTCATATGTTTATTCATGATTCATTCCTTTTATGTTATTATTTTATGCCTTCTAATTCATGTGTTGTGCTTCAATCCCATATTTACTCCCTTATTGGGATTTTTAGATAATCCATTTTGTCTATGTATTCCCAAAGTTACCATTTGAAGATGTAGGATCTAAAAGTGATTTATGAAATCATTTTTAAGATTAATAAAATTATTTTTTTATTTTGGTATCATGTTTCCTAATTATGTACCTTGTCTTCCAAATACATTAAACTTTTCGATCATCAGTTTGTATTTTATAGATAATTATGTTTTAAATCATGTAATAATATGTATAAATGGATTGGAACACTAAATTTAAAGAGTTTGAGAGACATACATATAATTACAAAGTAAATGATGGATATTTACATCTTGGTTAATAACCTTGAGTGGAAATCGAGGTGGGTATTCACTAGAAAAATATTTGGCATAACAAATCACATGATAATTTTGGTAGCATAACAATGGTATGTAATAATTCATAGAAGGTTTTAATAAGAGTAAAAGTGGCATATCATCACAAGGAAATAATAAGTATAGTAATAGGGTTTTGTAAGAAAATTACCCAATATGATATGTTTCAAATAAAGGTTCATAACATAAAGAAAGTTCTTGAATAAATATGAGAAGGAGAGGATCCCTTACATTCAGAGAGTGCTTCTTAAATCATCGGAGGAGCTTCTTAAGATCATGGGGGAAACATAGGATGACTATATAGAGTGAATGGAATATTAAAATTATTCTCCAGGTGTTTTTATTTAAGTGGAATGGTAGGTTGGGTGGTTCTATACAACAAAAGGGAGGGTAATTCATTACGAATTTCTAAACATAGGTTTTGAACCCTATATTATAATTTAACACAAAACAGAAACTATCTCATGGTTTTTTCCATATTTTCATCCATATAAAAGATTATTTTATTATTTTATATGGTTAATAACTGAAATCATTAAAATAATTCCCTTGGTGATGTGGAACTGAGTAATTTATATAAACAATTAGCATTAAATACTTAAAATATAATATAGGGTTTGGAGGTTTCAATAAGTGTTTTTAAATGTAAAAAATAACCTAAAACATATTATTTTAAATGTAAAAAATAATTTTGATCTTTAATACTCTTTATTGTACTTATGATATCACTTTGGGGATTTTATAATGTCATAACACACAGCGTATATTTATTCCATATTTAATTTTGTCCCAAAAATTTGATTATCTCTGAAAATTATTAAAATATAACCATTGGATGATTTATACATTTTGATTTCCAAAATGATATTCACTTTATACAAATAATTATTTATTTATAAAAATTTACAATTTTAAATCAAAAATCCATTTTTATTAAAAAACACAATTTTTCAATAATAATTCTCTAACCCTTATAAAAATTATTTTTTTCTTCATAAAATGGAATTATCATTTAATTTATTAAAAATTATTTTATAATTTAATTTTATTAAAATATAATTTATTTTATAAAATCATGAACTTATTTAAATATATCTTGTTGATTAAAACTTTGGATTCCCAAAAAATACAAATTATGTTTCATCAAATCAAAATCTAATTCAAACTCACTATATATAGTAATATTAAAATGGATAAATATGATAATTATATTATTAAAAATAGTGTATATAAATTCATAGTATTAGGTTCTAGATACATTACCCTTTGTTAAACAATTTAATTCCCAAAGGGTAAGGTGATTCATGGTGTGATTTTTATGGTGTTGTTCAAAAATCATGGTTTGGGTCATAATCTTGACGAGTTTGAACTTATCCCATAGAAACTTTCACTCAACATTTCATTATTAAATATAATATTGGGATTGGTCAAGGAAAAATCTAATTATTTCTATATCCCTCATAAGTTCTAATAAATGGAATTCACAGGGTTTGATCCCACTGGTCTAGGTCATCACTTCCTTCATCTGTTTTAAATGGATTTATCATCACACATAATATACTAATCTTAATGGTCACTATAAAACAAATATATTATCAATAGTTATTCTTCATAAAAGTATTTTAAATTAAATAATATATAACTTGTAACATTCTAAAATAACCAAAGTATTTCATGTGTTTTATATAACTACATTACTTCACAACAGATTTATTCATTCAAAAAAGGTAATTTCATTTATAAATGTTTGTGACATTACATTATTCCCCCATTCAAAAATTTCACCCTTGAAATTTCAATTAATACACATAAAGATATGATATTACTTATTTTTTATTTCCTCTTCTGGTTCTCATGTATCTTTCTTAAACTTTTGGTTCCACCATAACACTTTCACCGGGTGATTTGTCTTGTTTCATAGATCCTAGTCTCTGTGATCTGATATCTTCATCAGCTACTCCTCATATGAAAGATAATTCTCTTGTGGTACCACTTCAATATTCATTACATGTGAGGGGTATGGTATGTACTTCCTCAAAAGGGATATATGTGAAATTTCATGTACTTGAGATAGGTTTAATTGGATTCCTAGTCAATAGGCCACTACTCTAATGCTATCAAGGATCTCAATGGCTCTAATGTATCTTGGACAAAGATTTCACATCTTCAAAAACCTCATGACTTTTTTCCTTGATGAAATATAAAGGAACATTTTATCTCTAACCACAAACTATTGGCATCATCAATAATTTTATTTATATATTTTAAATTTAAATTGTGTGAATTGAATATGTCATTGAATAGTTTTAACTTTCTCTATCATCTCATGTACAAGATCATTTTTGATCAGCTTCTTCTCCCCAAATTCATCCTAGAATGTGATAGTTAGACTCATATTCCCATAAATTTCCTCATATGGTCCCATTTTAATGCCATAATATGATACTTTTTTATATTAGGACTCTAATAGGGGAAGGTGTTAATCCCAATATCATTATAAATCCATTAAACATGATCTAAATATATTCTCTATATTTTGAATGGTTTTTTCAGACTGACCATCTATTTGAGGGTGATAGGCAGTGATGAAGCTCATATCCATATCTAATGCTTACCGAAGTCATCTATAGAACCTTAAGGCAAACCTCATATCTCAATCGGATGTAGTAGATAGTGTGACTTCAAGTAGTCTTTAAACATCCATTATGTATATCTTGGAGATTTGGTTAAAAAAGATATCTTCCTGGATAACAATGAAATGTGTTGTCTTGGTAAGGTGACCAACTACCACCCAAATAGAGTTGTTTCCATTAGGGGTCCTGGGGATTCTAATGATTAAATCCATGGTTATTATTTACCTATTTCTATAATTGTATGTTCAATGGTTGTATCATACCGTTATACTTTTTTCATTCCACCTTGACTTTTTGGTTACCAATAATCGAGATACAAACTCCACAATATCTCTCTTCATTCAATCCCAATATATGTTTTCTTCAATTTTATATTCATCTTATTTCTTCCTAGATGAATATAGAAGGATAATTTATATGAATCATTCAAATTTTCCCTCTTCAATTATGGTTTTTTATAGGGTACATATCCTTTTTCCAAACCATCTAACTCAATCATTAGCAAATATGAACTCTGGAATATACACTACCTTCTCTTGAACTAACTCATCATCTTTCTAGGACTGCATGGTACTCTAAATAATAAATGTTTGATCTATTATTTTATAAATTTAAGATGAATATACTTTTATTATTCCCATATTTATTATATTCATGTCTAGAAATATTGGATCCCTTTCAACCCTCTTCATGGATATGGTTTTTCTATCCTTCCTACTCAAGGAATCTTTTAATTTGTTTCCTTCCTAAGACGGTAATAGATTGAACAATAATGATCCTTGATCATCTATAACTACCTTCATTGGTGCATATTGAGCTCATTTTGGGTGAATATATATTTCATGATTTTATGGCCCGTATATATTCCACACTTCTCCATGTAGAGATAATATCTTAAAATATTTAATGTGAAGATCACTAATGCTAATTCTAGATCCTTAATTGGATATTTATTTTCATTTATCATTAATTGGAAGGAAGAAGAGGCTATCAATTTTTTATCTTGCATGAGTATACAACCCAATCCCTTTTATGAGGCATTGTTTTAGATAAAAATCCTTCTCTGTTGGTGGATAACGTGAGGGTACAATGATTAGCCTATTTATAGACTCTTTAAATCTCTATTCATATTCATAATTCTAGAAAAACTTGACACCATTAAAAATTATCTTGGTTAGATGTATTGAAAATCATGAGAAATTTCTCACAAATAGATGATACTAACCATACAACCAAAATAAACTCTGTAATTTCATCATAGATATTGGTCTTGGTTATACTTAGATTGCCTATATTTTTAAGAATCTATAGATATTACTATTATGGTGATAACATTTCCCAGGAATGATAATTTCCCAATCTAGAAATACCATTTATTTTGGATAAAAAATAGCATTTCTTTTAAAAAATTATTCAATTTAGAATTCATATTCTACTTATATTCCTCCTTTTATTTGGATTAGATAAGAATTTTTTCTTTAACTAATACCACAATTTTAATTATATAATCCTTAAAGACACTATTCATAAAATCTATGAAGATTTATGGAGTATTAGTGAGTCAAATAGAATCACTATGAACTCATAGTACCCATATCATGTGTAAAAAATAATCTTAGGGATATCCTTAGTATTTATATTTACTTGATAATATCCTAAATGAATATACACCATATCAAAGTATTGAGATCCATGAATTTGATCAAACTATTCCACAATCCATGGAATGGAATACATGTTATTTATCATGATCTTGTTAAGCTCATGATAATCGATTTATAGGAAAATTTACCCATCCTTCTTTGTGATGAAGAGGATTGGGGAACCTCAGGGTGAAACACTTGGGCATATGAACCCTTTATCAAAATGATCATGTATCTACTTATTTCACTTCTCATGTTAAATTGTAGAAACTCTATATGGAGTGTTAGATATTTAAAAAGATCTAGGTATAAGTTCTATTAATAATATAACCTATTGGATACTAGGAATACCAGGACGTTCTTGGGGAAACACATTAGTGAATTCCCTCATAGTGGGAATATATTCAAGGAAGATATTTTCCTTAGTCTCAATAATTTGATAAAGATATGAGTTCTCATATGTTAAAAATTTATAATACTAATATGATGATACCAACAGAGATTCATCATACTCCTTGAATATATATAGAGTCATTGGATGATTCGTGATATGGTGGTTTATTTCCTTCTCCAGAAAATTTATTTTAACTCTATATAAGGAAAGCTAATCCATACCTAGAATTACATCAAATTCAACTAAAGGGTGTGTCCCAAGGTTTTTTTAGATATTATTCCAACAATTTTGCATAGGGATGAGTTATATTCTAAGGATACAACAATTGAACAAATCTACACCTTCACTAATAACTCAAATTACATGTTTTGTGGTGGTGTTTGAATAGTTCTACTTGACATTCATGATATTAATGAATGAGTAAAACCATGGTAAAAAAGAAAATTTTCAACTCATGAATGAATAACTATCATACCTATCACCACTTCATTTTTTAGATCCAACTCACGAGTTATTATTTCATAATATAAACTTTTCTCTCTAAGCACTGGAGGTTTTTTTCATTAGTTTTCATCAACAACCCCTATCATCGAGAAATTATTCTCATAGTTTCCTTGTTCCTTTCATTTCAATCATTGAACAATAGAATGAGGTTTGGACAGAGTATTACTTTCTTCCTAGATATTGGTGGGTTTCTCCTATCAAAAATCGCAAACTATGTTCCCTTACTTTCTACACATAAATAATTTTCAAATCCCCTTTAAGAAATTTACAAGATACTTCTCCCATAAAATTAGATATGTGGGGTGTTAGAATTTCTTCCCCCATAATAATTCTACATTACACCACTAGAATTAAATTCCATTCTCTATAACCTATCTCCAAACATGTGAGACCCTTGATATTAACTTCTGGGGAACATCAAACAATTAAATAATAGATTTCAAAGTATCAAATGGTTAATTATTTTTGTAGACTCAAATTTAACTCGCTAAAGAAGTGGTCAACTTTACATTTGGGGGCAACGAAAAATCTACAGGCATATCAAAAAAGTATTATGATGTTTTATTTATATTACCTAATTTAATAATCATCCTTTTTCTTGAGGATAATAATGTACCTAATCATTTTTAGTCAGAGAGTGCAAGGAAGATATTTTTTGAAGAAAATTTTCTAGAATTCCTACCACTCCATCACTTCGATCTCATCCTCATGAATTGTATTTTGGACCAAATTCCACCATTGATAATTTTATCCTTCTATATCATAAATATTCATCATGATATTCTCTTGATCAAATAATTTAATAAGGGCGAATACATTTTCAATTAATTCTATCTATTGTTCCATGATTAAAGGATTATAATTTCTACTAAAATCTAGAGGCCTTTTCACAAAAAGGTATCAATTATGACTTGAAATTTATTTAGTGTATTGAAATATTCCTCCTAAATCAAACTTCTATTCAAAACTCAATTAAATTGAGAAAATATTTTCATGATGTTCATGATTCCTACCCCCATCAAGTTTGGAATCTTTTTTTGGGTAGTCATCACATTTCTTCTCATATTAATTGTTGACTCAGTTCCTCCTATTTCTAGCCATTAACTAGAATAAATAAAAAGTTAGAGATGAGTGTTTTTAATGTTTTAAAATCATAAATGGGAAACCATGATCATTAAATGGTTAAATTGTAAATTATATATATTCCTCAATATATATATTTCTAGGTTTCAATATTATTTTTTCCAATGACCTATTTCCTATTTAAAAATTTATTTGGGAATTCTTTCCCTTCATAATGGTTCATAAAGTGATTTTTAATTTTACAAATAATATCCCATTCTATATAGAAAATATTTTTTTTATAATGGACCAATTTCATGAACTATTTCTTGATACTTTCCAACTCAATTCATCCTTTTCGCGGTTATTACCACTAGGTTCAACTGTTCAAGAGCCACATCCACTTGTAGTATTTAGAAATTTATTTATTTTCTTGGAAACCACTTACACAATACATTACACAAATATAAATATATATATGTGTGTGTGTGTGTGTCTGTGTGTGTGTATTTATTTTTATTTTTATTTTCTTATCATTACAGTTTTCACTAGAGTTTTCTTATCCTAATCCCCAAAAATAACTTGCATTTTTTGTGATACCAACTATGAAAACCCATATTTTAATACCTAATAATTCGTCATTTATTAAATAAAGAGACACTTAATTAAACCCTATAAGATTATTAATCATAGTGTATTTGGGTAATTCGTTACATAACATAACAAATTTCAATAAAAATACAATGACATTATTGAAAACATCATTAACAGGATCTTAAAATTCTATTGTTCTTCTAAAACTACAAAGAATAACCATGGGATGTACATAAGAAATATGAGAGATATAAATCCCAGTAAGGTAATAAACAAAGAATAACATAAGTGAATGTAGTACATGTGATCCAAGAGTCATATTAAGGTATCATAAGAGGGAACAAAATCAGAATCTTTAACAATGAGGCATGATATAAAATGATAGCATAATGACAACATAAGGATGTAGAAACAAAGTAATACAAGAAATAAGAACATAAGTCAATTATATAGGACATAAAACATGGTATATTATTCTTAGAATGACCTCTCATGAACCATACATGGAATATCATTAGATAAAAATATTACCCAATGCATTGGATGGCTATATAATTTTGGGCCCACCCATCACTTTCATATCATGTACATGAATAAGTGTTCCACATAGATCATACAACATAATGATATATCATAACAATTTTAATACCATAATTATGGAACCTGATTTTTATATATGTAAATCCCCAATAAATTATGGACATGTACATCTAGGTGAATAAATTTGAGTTTAAATGGGGTTGGGTATTCAGTACAAAACTTTTTTTCATGAAAAATCATAGAAAAATTTCAGTAGCATAATGATAGTATGTAAAGACTCATAGAATAGATTAATGATAGATAAATGGGTCTCTCATCACCTATAAATTATAATTAATTTAATAGGGATATGTAATAACATAAAACAACATGAAAATACTAAATTAAAATGAATAATACAAATAATGTTCTTAAATAAATAGGAGAAGGAGAGGACCCCTTACCTTGAGAAGGAACTTCTTAAATATTTGAAAGAGGTTCTTAAGAGCACTAGGGAATCTTGGGAGGACTATATAGATGTAATATAATATTAAATTTATGATAGAATAGTTTTTAGTAATGTTTAATGGGAGGTTGGGTTGGTTTATGTAGCAAAAGAGAGTGGAATTATATATTAATTTCTAAAATCATATTTTGAACTCTATCTGATAAATTAATCCAAACCACAAACCATCCCATGTTTTTTAACATGGTTTCTTAAAAATATGGGTACTGTTACTTATTTTTTTAATTATAATATCTTAACTCAATTAAATAATTTCCTTGGTTATTTGGAAGTGATTCATGTTTATAAATAATTGATTTAAAAACCATAAAATACAATATAGGTTTTAGAGGATTCATTAAGGGTTTATAAAAATTATAAAATAACCTAAAAATGCATTATTTTGAATGTAGAACATAATTTTAGTCTTATATTTTTTTATGGTATTTATTAAATAACTTTTTACTTTTTTTATCTCATAATAGATTCCATAAATTTGTATCATATTTAATTTTGAACCAAAATCGTCTTTCTCTAAATATTACAAAGAATCACCAATTTTTAATTTCAATGTGATTTTTTAAAAAATAGTATATTTTATACAAATAATTATATTATTATTATAATTTAAACTTTTAAATCTAAAGACCACATTTATAGAAAACCTCTGGTTTTCTAACAATAGCATTTTTCTGGCCGTTATTAAAAATATTTTTGACTATGTAAAATTATATTCTCATTTGTATTTTATTCATTTCCAAAAAATACAATTTTTGTTTCATCATATAAAAATATAATACCAATTAATTCTCTAAATTAGCATTAAATAGTGATACATATAATAATTATTATATTAAAAATAAAACATAAAAAATCATACTGTTAGGGTCTAGATACATAACCCTTTTATTACACCATTAATTTCCCTAAGGGTAAGTTATGTGATGGTCAGATTTTCATGGTGTCGTTCAGTGAACATGGTTTGTGCTAAAATCATGATGAGATTAAAATTATACTACAAAATATTTTTCACATGATTTAGTTATTGAATCTTTTCATGGTCTAAGTCCAGCCCAAAACATAGGGATATTATCTCCCTCATATTTTCTAATTAATGGTATTCATAGGGTCAATCGTATTTATCAACCCTATCACTTCATTTGTCTTTGTAAAATAGAATTTATCTTAACACATAATATAACAATATTAATGGTCACTATGAAATAGAATTTTTATCAACAATTTTAATTCATAAAGGTATTTTAGATTTGATGGGATATAACTTATAACGTTCCAAAATAACCAATTTAGTGCATGTGTATTCTATAACTACATTAATTAACAATTCATTTATTCATTCTAAAATAGAATTTAATTTATAAATGTTTAGGTTGTTACATAATTCATATCACCATAAAAATCACAACGCAATCCTCTCAATATCACCCTAGTGATCACACAACCACCACATCACCATCTTGTTGAATCATGTTATAAGTTAGATCTATAAAATCCCAATACATGATATAAAATTAATCCATCACTTCTCATTGATATGTGTATGTTTCACAACCTTGATCAATTATAGCCAGTAAAGTAATGAAAATGTCTTAAAATTGAGTCATTATAGACCATTGAACTATATATATATATTAATGTAATCAATTATTTCTTATAGATATATATAAATTCATATTATAAATGTAAGAAATTCCATGATGTAATGTCTATACATGTGATAACCATGATCCACTACAACCCGTGTATATATGGACTATTCCATAAGCTATTATATCTCAAGAAATTATACACATTACTGAAATACATTATATATTTAATGTTCATTTTCATAATATCACATGTAAACAAATAGGTATACAATAAAAAATTAAACAACCAAATAGAAAAACAAACATAATGATAATATCTTATGTAGCATCATAAGGTTTCATAAGAAGTAACTCTGATATAGTAGATAATAAAACAACCATGTCATTATTGATGTAATAATAATAAATAATATATATATTATATCACTACTAAGTTTAACTATAAACACCCTGATAAATAATCTAACATACCCATAAATTATTCAGTCACTCCATTATAATTAATTATGTAATTAATTTAATTCAATTGTTAGGTCCACTAGGCTGAGTACCTTGAGAGGAGGGGGGAGGTGAATCAGGGTATGACTAATTCAAAATTAAAGCCCGTTCTGATCTTGTTTCGGTGTTAAGAAAAACACTCTTCTCTCACTTTCCTGTTTCACACTATAAACAGAAGGTAAATCATGCACATGACACAACAATTTTTACTTGGTTCACCGCTATGGGCTACGTCCAAAGAGCATATGCCGACAAGTTGTTGGTCATACCAAATTCCACTATTCGTCACTAGATGAGGATTACAAAGTTTGGGCATAGTCACTCTTTCCCAGGATCACTGCCTTTACAAGGTTTAGGGTCAGCTCACTACTTTCCCAAGGTTCACTCCCTGTTTCTCTCTCTCTGGCTCACTGCCGGTGGAGAGGATCACCTTCTTCCTCTTCATTCGCTCACCGCTCTAGAAAGGATCCACTCATAGTATATAGACCTTTAGGTATCTTCATTTACATGAAATAATGCATCTTCTTCTGTATGTAGATGCTCTGTTGAAGTTCAACTTTTCACCCGTAGATGAATCTCTCTTTGCACCGAAGGTATCAGGCAATCCCCCAGCTTCCAAACAGCCCTAAATCACTGCCGGAAATCAACCTTACTTGGCACCCTTCTCTAAGGAGGCGCACAAGTCTTGGTACGCAGGTCTCTTCCCCTACAAGTCACTTGCACGGCCTACTTCCAAACTTGACCGAACCTCTTTCCTTTGCCATATTTTGATCTTCTGATCTTAAAAAACCATAGGCGTGCAATTTCTCAAGCTTCCAAGGCATCAGCGCTCAAGTCTCTTCACGGTGTGCAAGTCACCTATGCGACACCACCAATACTTGTGTGACACTTTTCCCTTCGACTTATTTTGATGATCTAATATTGAAGAACATATGGAACGCAAGTTTCCAAGCCTTCATGTACACGACGCGAAAGTCCTTTTTCAAAAAACCACTTTTCTTCATTTGTCGATTTTCAGGCCCAAAAATTTGGTAAACACTGCAAAATGGTGCCCCCTTGTATCTGTTCTTTTTATGCTGCCTCCAGATCATCCATTCCTTTGTTGACGTTCTTGAATCAAACATGGATTGTTGACCATAGCTCTTAAACTCGACATTCCACAATCAAATCCTCATTGTCAACAAATTTGTATGTCATCGTTTTTCTTTGTCAACAATCAACACTCATATGTCAACTTTGTTAACAAACACAATCACCTCAAAAATTCTTCAATGACACCTTGAGGGATTTTTTCCCAACAATCTCCCCATTTAGGTTTGTTGAAAACTCTTCCATAAAAATATATATCGTTACTTCTCAATCCACCATTCTCCTATCGTGATTTTGATAGCGATTAAGGATTTACTCAACACATACTCTAAGCCCACATGAGCAATGCTCGGCGTGAGAAACAAGAGTAAATGAAAATTTCATCAATGAATCACTTCAAATTTGATATCCAATGTTGACACCAAACTGATACCAATTTCCAAATTGATACCAATTATTGATAATTCACTGATAACAATTTTTGGAAATATTCATACCACATTCAAACACCACTCTTCTCTTCTGTTTTTATCACAATCCTCAGCTGTCGTGATATCTATGCTTTGATCGATCACTTCTAGCATCATCAGATTTAAAAATATCCCCATTTCTCATTGTCTCCCCCTTGAAATATCACTATTTTCTCCCCCTTTTTCAATGAACCCAAAGGTCACTCCTTTGTAGTATGTAATATAGTAGATAACACATATTAGCAGATTAGGGAAAACATATCATACCTCGGGGAGATGGGGGGTTTTCACATCCACATGCTTTTAAGTGAAGGGAATCGACTGAACTCCTAGAGCCAGTCGATGCCTTTCAAATGCTTCCTTCGGTATGGCCTTTGTCAGAATATCTAAAACCTGTAACTTTGTAGGCACATACTCCAACTTCACAAGACATTGCTCCACTTTCTCCTTGATAAAATGATATTTGATCCCAATGTGCTTTGTCCTTGAGTGATGAACTGGATTTTTGCTAAGATTGATAGCACTTGAGTTATCACACTGGATTCTGATCGGAGACTTCACTTAAACTCCCATATCATCAAGCTTATGCCGCATCCATAATATTTGTGTGCAAGCTTGAGTGGCTGTAATATACTCAGGCTCTACAGTGCTCAATGAAATTAAATCATGCTTCTTGCTCAGCCAAGAAATACAATGTCCACCAAGATAGAACGCACCTCCTGACGTTGATTTTCTATCATCTACTTATCCAGCCCAATCTGCATCTGCGTAACCCAATAACTTGGTGTGAGATTTGTCATTATATGTAAAACCAAAATCCACAATGCCCTTGATATACCTAAGTATTCTTTTCGCTGCAAGAATTTGGCTTTACTTGGGATTAATTTGATATCTCACTGCTTGGAATGTGGAGAAAACAATATCTGGCCTTGTTGCAGTGAAGTACAACAGTCTTCTAATGATTTTCCTGTATTCTGTGATATTAACTGCCTTCCCATCATTATCTATTGATAATTTTATCTGGGTAGAAACTGGAGTCTTCATCTCCTTGGAATTATCCATTACAAACCTTATTAGGACATCCATGGCGTATTTGGATTGAGAAATGAATGTTCCATTACTTCCTTGTGTCACCTGTAAACCAAGGAAAAATGTTAGCTCTCTAATCATTGACATTTAGAACTCATTTTTCATGAATTAGGAGAATAGTCTACACTGAGCTTCATCTTATCCGCCAAATATTATGTCGTCAACATAAACCAGCACCATCATCCTTTGATTACTGTCGTTGCGGAAAGAAAGATTGTAATCATCTCCCCCACGCTGGAAACCAAGCTTCTTCAAGTACTGATCAATACTTGAGTACCATGCTCTTGGTGCTTGTTTCAGCCCATACAATGCCTTATTCAGCCTGAAAACATTGTTCTCATCCCCATGAATGAGAAAACCATCTGGCTGCTCAATGTAAACCTCCTCTTCTAGAACACCATTCAAGAATGCCGATTTGACATCCATCTGGAACACTTTTAACTTTCTTTGCACTGCTATGGCAAAAAATAATCTAATTGTCTCTAGCCTTGCAACCGGTGCGAATGTCTCATCAACGTCTATTCCCTCTATTTGGAAGTATCCCTTGCACACTATCCGTGATTTGTTCCAAATCATTATTCCATCTTCATTCATCTTATTGTGATAGTCCCATTTGGTTCCAATGATATACTTGTCTACTGGCCTTGAAACAATCTCCCATGTCTGGTTCTTCTCAATCTGATCAAGCTCTTCACTCATAGCCTGAACCCAGTTTTCATCTTCAGCTGCATCATAAAAACATTTCAGCTCCACCTGAGATAAAAATGATGTTTTCTATAATGACTTCATTTTTCGAGTCTGAATTCGAGCTATCTGATCACCAAGGATATTCTATCTATCAATTTCAGCTTGACTATTTGGATTCCTTACAGACACAGACTTGACACTTTCATGTTCATCATTATTATCTTCTTCTAAGTCAGCCTCTGCCACTTCTTCTCTACCTGTGTTGCTTACCTCATCATCACTTTCATCCAGGAACTGTTCACTGGGTCGTTGAGTATTCTGTTCATTTTCAACAATAGTGACATAATTGCTCTCAAAAATATTTCCCAACCTTTTGTTGAAACATTTATATTCTTTTATTTCCCTGAGTAGTGAAGGAATATCCCCTCATCTTCTCATGCCTCAAACTTCTTGTGATTTTCTTTGTTGAGAATGAAACACTTACTTCCAAAGATTCGAAAGTATTTCAGTGGTGGCTTCTTCCCATACCACAGTTCATACGGAGTCTTCCCTTTCTTTGGACACAACAGAGACCTGTTTGAAATATAGACCGATCTCAAAACTGCTTCCTTCTAAAATTTCTCTGGTAGGTCTTTATCAATAAGCATCATTCTGTCCATGTTGTTGATGATTCTATTTCTCCTTTTAACCTCTCCATTCTGTTGGGGAGTTCTTACTGATGAAACTTGATGCGTTATCCCATGTTTCTCGAGATAATTTTCAACTTGACTGTTTGTGAATTCTGTACCGTTATCAGTACAAAACATTAGAATTTTCTGCCCAAGCATCTTTTCTAATTCCCTCCTATACTGCTTTATGCAACTTAACACCTCTGTCTTATGGGTAATGATGAATACCTAGGCTATTCTTCTATATTCATCAATGAAAAGGACATAATACCTTTTCCCATTTATAGCTCATGGTGAGATAGGTCCACATACATCAGCATGAACCAATTGGAGCACTCTAGTTGATTTTTGTTCCATTGGCTTGTATGTCTTTCTGATGATATTCCCTTAGTGGCAAGCATCACACGTATGAGTGCGATCACGTGATAGTTTGGGATGGTCTCTAGCAGCATCACATTTTACCAGATCTTCCATAGATGGTTGACATAGGTGACCAAATCGCTTATTCCACAATTGGTTTCCTTCCTCTCTGGATAAAAGACACATATCTTCTTCCCCACTTACAAGGTAAATATTTCCCTTTTTCCTTTTTCCTTGTAGAACAACTGCTCCATCTTTTGCTTTCACAACAGAAATCTTCTTGGTAAATCGGATAGAGTGCCTAGAGTCACATAGTTGACTAACACTAAGTAAGTTATGACTAAGACACTCTACTACCAAGACATCAACACGTCTCATTTCTTTTCCCCCAAACATGGCTTTCCCTGAGACAACAATCTTCAGGCCTTCATCGTTTCCAAATTTGACAACTCCTTCTTTGTCATATTTTATTCCTCTAACAAGATCTTTATTACCCGTCATGTGGGATGTGCAACCACTATCAAGGATCCACACACCAGATCGATCTGATGCTTTAAGGGAAATCTCTAACACCACAAAATTCTCATTTTTCTTCTTCTTGGTCCATACTTTTTCCTTCACACTCAGCATTGGTTGAGACTCATGATCATTCTCAGAGTACGATGGACCGGCTTCATCTTGCAGAGCTGAAAATCTATTCTGAAATTTTAACTCACTTGTTGGTTTATTGATCTGCTACTTGTGAAAATTTTGATTCTGCTTTGGCACATTTCTCTGAATGATCGAAGTGAAGTACCTATACATGTGCCCAAATCCTCCGCACTAAATACAGTGTCCTTCAAAATATCTTCTGGAAAACCGTTCTCTATTTGGCTTCCACCTCTGTTCCTATTCCCTTATATATCTCTTGGATATGGAACACACATACTGTGAGTGTCCCATCTTCCCACAACAATAACACCTGATATAGGGTGAAATATTTCTTGTTACTTTAGCACTATGATTTTACCTTTGGGATCTCTGAATATTCTGATTCTATTTTGTGCCCAAATCAACCTTTAATTTCGGGACGGGTGTTTGCGGTCTGACATCAACTGCCATAGATTTTTGTTTCTTATCAAGACCTGAATCAACCTTAGCATTTGATCATTCTTGGTGCTTCACTCCTACTGAACTACGATCCGCCTCTTTCATCTTTTCTGTCTTATGAATGGCCTTCTTTTATAATATCACATTGGGGGTCAAGAGTTTGTCTTGATCCTTCATTTTTCATCACGGACTGACCACTTCTTCTTCAAGCTCTTTGATACGTCTGACATGATCCTTTCCTGTGTTAGTAAAACAATCAATTTCCTTCTTTTGTTCCTCAATTTTAAGCTTATGCTCAAAAATATTTTTTGATCTCTCTGGTGTTGAGGATTTTAGTCTTTCAATTTCTTTTAATAGCTCTAACTTTTATTCATCCGGATGTTGCATATAGAGTTTTTCATCATGAACCACTTTATTATATTTCTTCTTTTTGGCTCTCCAAACATCTATCTCCTCACGAGCTGCTTCCAATTCAGCTTCTATATCAACTCTCCCTTCAATTTATTCTTCTTCTTTAGTGTCAGCTTCTTCCTTTTTCTGAGAACTACCAACAATCACCACTAAGGAATTTACCCCACGATATCTACAATTTTCTATCTCCTCAACATCTTCATCCTCAGACTCATCTGAACTTTCAAATTCTTGTGAAAGAATATTCTTCTTTGTGAAGAAATTTCTCTTGAATTGTTTCTTCCCTTTCACAAATGCTGACGTCTTATCCTTGGGAATTTCAACTTCATCGTCATCATTATCATTATCTTGAAACTTCTTGGGGAATCTTTCCACGAGATGACCAACCTTTCTACATCGAAATCATGATAGTGGAAGTTTCCCTTTAAACTTTCCTCTTCCTCTTTGAAAATTTGAAGAAAATAATGACATCACCTCATCTGTCTCTTCTTCTTCTTGAGAATATTCAATGGTGAGATTCTTCATGGCCTTGAATGCCACTTCTTTGGATTTACCGTTTTCCACAGCCTCATTGTCATCATTCCTCATCTCATATGCAACCAAGGTACTGTGAAAGTAGTCCAGTGTCATCTCTTTGGGATCTTTATCTTCTAGTACAGAAAATTTCAGATTGAACCGAGGTGGAGGCTTTCTCAAGATGCACTTTACAATCTTTATATCTTCAATGACTTCACCAAGACGTCACATATCTTCTAATACAATATTTACCCTATCAAAAAATGCATGAACATACTCATTCGGGTTCATCTTCAGATCTTCATACTTATTCCACAACACTTGCAGCTTTGCCTCTCTGACCTTTGTATCTCCTTAATATATATTCAATAGCTTTGCCATCATGGAACGTGATGTTTTTCATGACATCACCTTTGTATATATAGGATTGGATAGGGATCCCCCTATGGAATTAATTACTTTGGAATCTGCATCCAACTCTCTACATTCAACTTATGATAATGCTCCACTATTAATATCAGTTGTTATGCCATGAATTTCTGTTGTGAATACATCCATTCCCAAAGATCAGAAGTAGTGTTGCATCCTATTCTTAAATAGAAGAAAGTTGTTCCCATAGAAGATCGGAATCCCTTTATGATTGGTGACCCCCATTTAGAGAAGAACTAATATCAACCTTTCCCTCTGATACCAATTGTTAGGTCCACTAGGATAAGTACCCTAAGTGGGGGGGTGAATCAGGGTATGACTAATTCAAAATTAAAGCCCGTTCTGATCTTGTTTCACTATTAAGAAAAACACTCTTCTCTCACATTCCTGTTGGACAATATAAACATAAGGTAAAGCATGCACATGACAACAATTTTTACTTGGTTCACCTCTAAGGGCTACGTTGAAGGAGCATATGCCGACAAGTTTCTGGTGGTACCAAATTCCACTATTTTTCACTAGATTTGGATTACAAAGTTCGGGCACAGTCACTCTGTCCCAGGCTCACTACCATTACAAGGTTTAGGGTCAGCTCACTGCTTTCCCAAGGGTTACTCCCTGTTTCTCTCTCTCTGGCTCACTGCCGGTAGAGATGATCACCTTCTTCCTCTTCCTTCACTCACTACTCTGGAAAGGATCCACTCTTAGTTTATAGACTGTAGGTCTCATTATTTGAATGAAATAATGCATCTTCTTCTGTATGTATATGCTCTGTTGAAGTTAAACTTTTCACCCGTAGATGAATATCTCTTTTCACCGAAGGTATCTGGAAATACCCCAGCTTCCATGCAGCCCTAAATCACTTCCAGAAATCAATCTTACTTGGTGCCCTTCTCTATGGCAGCGTGCAAGTCTCGGCGCACATGTCTCTTTCCCTACAAGTCACTTGCGCAACCTACTTCCAAACTTGGCTGAACCTCTTTCCTTTGCCATATTTTGATCTTCTCATCTTGAAAAACCATAGGCGCGCTATTTCTCAAGCTTCCAAGGCATTAGCGCGCAAGTCTCTTCATGGCGTGCATGTCACCTGTGCGACCCCACCAATACTTGCATGACACTTATCCCTTCGCCATATTTTTATGATATGATCTTGAAAAACATAAGGCGCGCAAGTTTCCAAGCCTTCATGTACACAGCGTTCAAGTCCTTTTTCCAAAAACCACTTTTCTTCATTTGTCGATTTTCAGGCCCAAAAATTTGGAAAACACTGGAAAACGGTGCCGCCTTATATCTGTTCTTTTTATGCCGCCTCTAGATCATCCATTCCTCTGTCAGCATTCTTGAATCAAACATGGATCATTGACCACAACTCTTGAACTAGACATTCCACCATCAAAACCTCATTGACAAAAAAAATTTATGTCATCATTTTTCTTTGTCAACAATCACCACTCAGATGACCACTTTTTCAACAAACACAATCACCTCAAAAATGCTTCAATGATACTTTGAGGGATTTGTTCCCAACAGTAATCACATAAATATTAATAAAAATGATGTAACTATAACATGAACATAAAAACAATCATCGAAAACTTATTTAAAAACACTAAACAACACCAAAATCTACCCAACACCTCAATCTTATCTTCTAAAACATCAAAAAACCTCCCATCACTCTCATTACCAGGTCTTACCCAACCCTTTAATCAATAAAACCACATAACCTTTTAACAAAATTGCATTCCTTAACCTCAAATACAACTAAGGGATCACCCAAGAAAATAATATTTCACCCCTCTACAAACCTCTAACTTCTCACTATTTAACCCAAAACCCAAAAACATCTTTCTATGGAAGGTTAAATACTATCAAGTTAGTGACTACAATCAAAATACTAATGGAAACACACCCTATCTCAACTAAATATAATAATCATTCATAGATAAACTAACCTTTAATAAATAAAAAGAACTAGTATTCTAGTCATAAACGACCCCTATATCTATCATAAGAATATAAACCTTGCCAAGTTGATAATACTATTCAACAAAATTTACACTCTTGAATCTAATAATACCCATGTTACACTACTTAAATAATTTACATGGTCATTGACCTTAAATTCCAATGATTCATTTTAATGTCATCATATTAAAATTCCTAAATAACATCCCAATTAAAAATATGATTCAACATAGCATCAAGAACATAATTAATAGAATATATTCAATACATGATCAATAATTTTATAATGAAGAATCTAGTTAAACATGTTCATATTCCCATATTCTTCATAATCATTATATATTAACCATTTTATCTCCATTTTAAAATTAATTTCCATTTCTCATGGGATGATACAAAATTTCAGCAATGTATATATATTATAATAGAATGAAATATTTAAGGAGGTTTACAATATGATTTAATTTCAATATTTAGTTCATTATCTAGTGTATAAATTATGTAAATTCAACTCCCTATATAAAATGATATCATAGTATACCATCACATTTCTAAATAAATAATTAGATGATGTATTAAAAGGAAATATTATGAATGATACATAATAAAACAAAAAATAGAATCAAAAAATAATAAGCATACAATATCTCCTTCCCCCAAACCAAAAATCACAACATTGAGTTTGAGAGAATATATTAATTCATAGAATAAAAGAATGTATACAATAACTCTTTTTCCTATGCTAAAATATCACACCAAGCTTGAGGGAATTGTATGACATACCATTTTTTTTGTGGTATTTATGAAGTTATCAAAATTTGAAGTTTATAATATATTTGAGTGTTAGAAAAAATTATTCATGGATTATAGAATTGAATGGGGTAAAAATTTCTATTTTATATCAAATTCAATGGAATGGTTCCAATAAAAGTAATATTGGTAAAAAAATAAAAAAAATATTAACTATGGTTTCCAATAGTTTTATTCAATGTTGATAACAATTGAAAATCATAAAGTCCAAAAATGGTTAATTTAAAGTTTACATAGTAAGATAATTAAAATATATTATTCTTGAACATGTTAGGAAATATTATAAACATTATATCTTAATGGATCAAAGAAACTATACATCCAAATGATTGAATCCAATAACTAAAAAATAAAAAATAACCTTCAATTAACTTGTTGCACATTAATATGTGTTAAACAATTAATTATCTCCAAACATATATTTTATTGAAACCTTTCTAGAAAAAGAAATTATGAAGCATGGAAGAAGAAAGTAAACTTAAATAAAAAATAATCAATCATATGAATCATAATTTTATAGATCATCCTTATACACCAGAAACCATTAAAAGATCTCCCAAGACCACCTAGAGTTTGAGATAAATAAAAAATTTCAAACTAAATGGATAGTAGCCTTGAATTTAATATACATGGAATTATGGAATTAGATGTAAAACCATAGTGAAGTAGTTTTGAGGATCATGAAGTGATACCCCTCAATGTTCCCCCTTTATAACTCATTCGTATTTCATAAATTTAAAACAACCATGTTAGGTCCTGGCATGATGAATATAACCACACCACAACACCCATATTGCTAAGAATCATGGTGAAGGATATCAACCATGGTTTATAGATCACTATGAAAAAAACAAAGGAATTTAAACAACCATGGATTTATAGTGTATTTACTATAATAATAGAATAATTGATCCCTATATGTGATTAAACAAAATATAATTTGACCTAAATACCATGAAAATAAAATCCACACCTCAATTTATATTTTAATTAGAAAAGGGATATAAAATCAAATATAATTTTCTTATAATTGATAATATACCTATCAATAATAACATATAATTCATGATATTAATAGATATTTTCACTTCTAAAAAAAGGAATACATTTACAAGAACATGTTTTACCTTATTGAATTATAGTAAAGACACTTAAATACTAAAAAAATTTGAAAATGAAAATTTTACATGGTGATATGAAATATTCCTCTTGACGATACATAATATTAAAATGATATGGAAGAAGTAGGTATGAAACTGAATTAAGACAAACCCATGAATTCACTAAGAAAATGTAATATATATATATATATATCATGAAATATAATATATGTTGTAGATTATATAAGATATTTTGTAATGGGGTGATACTTAAGAGTAATACATGCATCCTATGTAACATGTAAGGGTTAGTTATATAAGGGCTACTTTTTGAAAAATCAGTATATAATATATTCCCTTTGTAAAAATAAAAATATGATAGAGTAATTTATAATATCTTCTTCATATGTATGTTCTACCTAATATATAAGGATAAACATAGAATTTTCAAAAAATCCCCCTTCCAACAAACTCTTCACGGTGTTCCACTAATGGCCACACCATGATATAACTCTACATGATGCAACAAATTCACTGGAATATTGATCTTTCCACATCACACAAATCATTTAATAACTAACAAGGCCCCACTAAGCATAGAAATTATTAACTCTCGTAGCCTTAACACCGTGTTTCAAGACAAACCATATTCCATGATAAAATATTCATAGTGTGATAAAAAAATCAAGATGAAATATCAGATAAATCACAACCCTTATCCCTCAAAATATCCAAAAACAACCCCAGAAACCATTAATTTCAGAGAAATAAATAAATTAATGGTCTATAAAATTATGTTCCCTAAAATTAGATACCTCTTAAAAGATTTTCAACACCAAGCATCAAAATAAAATACAAAAAAATAGAAACCAACCTAATTAAGGGATAGGTAAACCTAAAATATCACATTAATTACCACTCAAATGATTCATATACTTGTGAATCCAAACTAAACCCCAAATAAGAAAAAAAAATAATCATAATAGTTATGGGGAGATACCTCTCTAACATTATATATGCACTACCAACACTCTCTAGAGAAGGGCTGGGTTATAACTCCAACTCACTTTTTTAGACATCTTCATGAAATCAAAAACCCATGGGAAATACCTCTCAAATAAGAACCTCATAACCAAGGGAATCCAAACATAGTAATGAATTATATCACAAACCACTATGATTAATAACTAACAACATGATAAATACTCCTTTCTCTGTAAATATATTTGTTTCAAAATAATCACCCATTTGAAATAATCCATAAATCATTTAAAACCATTTATGCTTCTTGAAAAAAACACATAAAAAATTATACAATCTTTATTACTAAATTATCTGAAGGGGAGAATTCATTTATTTTAGCACAAATCAACATCCCCTTTCTAAGAAATATTTCAGAATCGTTTTCTAATACAACTTGATGTTATTTAAATAAATTATTAAAGATAACAGCCTTTGAAAAACATCACTTAACAAGCCATAACTGACAACCCACTAAATAAACAGAGGGATACCAACATTAAAACATTATAATTGATGATTAACTATCATAAAATAAAAAAAATAACTAGCCTACCTCAGGACACAAATAATGTATCAAGGTTAAGGGTTATAGCCACAAAGTAAAATTATATAATCTCTAAAAACTTCTCTCTCATGGTCCATGAGATCAAAATCCCAGGGATTTATTTTTATCTTTACAGATCTTCTTTAATATTCTTCACATAGTCATCTATCTACATATGAAAAAATAAAATCATTCTTTAACATTTCAAGAAACATCGACTAAAGTACCTCATCTAGGTTTCCATGTTTCAACATCCAAAAACTTTACTACCACTCCCAAATAAAGAAATAAGATTAATACATATATCTGGAATATTATCAAGAATGAAAAAAAACATCACATAAAAATAGAGAATTTAATATTTAAATAATACAGTATAAACAAATATAAAAAAAACAACATTACTTTATCCAAATCATGAATGATTAAAGAAAACAAGTACTAAACACAATTAGTAAACTTTATGTCTTATTTATAAATTACTAAATTAGATAGAAATATCTATAAAATAATAAAATAGTCGATAATAAACAAGCCACCAAAAACTAACCAGCACCCCTATCTCAATCCATTAATCATACCATCATTCCCAACATATATCCATGTTAACTATACCTTTCCACTATATCATTTCCCATCCTAATTACCACTCCACCCCATTACCTATATACCTGACACAATATCATATCAAATACTACCAATGATATCAAAAACAATATTATAATATTTTATTCTAAATAATGTGAAATAGTAAATAAACTACCATAATAATAAAACTTGAGGATTTATGAAAAATATTACCAATTTCGAGTTCTAATATTTTACCATGATGAAAATGATCTATAATTAATATATAACATTAAACCATTATTAGAATAAATATTTAATGGGAGGTGCATTGGAAAGATTCATACCCAATGCTTGCATAATTACCACATTCTTATAATACAAACATCATAATACTTACACTGAACTAATTGTCTGTTAACATATTATCATGATTTTAATTCATCATATGATTTCAGAATTTTTATCATTCATGCTTATTAAGTTTTCAAAAATTCACATTATAAATCATTTAATAAATTTAAATCATGTCGAAACAAATTTAACTCATCAAGACCAACATTGAATAAATAGAACTTAACATGTCGTGTATTTTATCTTTCTTCACATAGAATTACCTATAGAATTTAATAATCTCAGGAATTATGTACATAACAACCAGTTCATGTATAACACATCACACCTCTATTTATATCATCCATCATTAATTCCTTTTATGTAAAATTTAAAATATTCATACATCATAATATTTCATTACGTGATACAAATTATGTAACAAGAATTTATACTCTATAATGATCATAAATTAAATGAACTAATTCTTAAAACATTCACTTAATTCTAAACAAAATTATAAATATTTAGTTTTTCTTAGGATATGGAAATACTTTATTATTAAAAAATGTTAGAATCTAAAACATATTACAAAAAAATTCCATAAAAATCATTTAATATAATCATTAATTAATAATCAAGGGAAATATTAATAATGAAATATTCTGTGAAGTTATACATGGAAATTAAAATCTCATAGGCATACTTCTCAAACAATGAAACCATAATATCATTCTACTGATATTAATTTAAAATAACACTTTCAGTTTTCAATATATTATTATATTTGTTCTAGTTGAAATTTATTAAACATTAAATTTTGAATCTAAACATGGAATGTTATGAAATGAAAATAAAATATCATATTATGTCATGAGTTTATAAGAAATCATATTTAAACTAACATGAATCAATTTATAAAAAATTAATGGATCTTAAGTATAAATATTACACCATATCAATATATTTTACCAAAATAAACACACAAAACATAATCATAAATAAGGATTTTGATATAAATGGAACCAATGATAATGATTCAAGCACACTTTTTAAAGTACCTACCCTAAAATCATTTCATTTTTAGCTAAAAATGATTAATTTGTTTCTATGGTCCTTGCATTGGATCATTGGAGGTCAAGATACATGTTACCTATCCAATGTATCTTTGACATTAATGTTTCTATAATTGATCTCTAGGGGACCAAAATATCTATGTTATATCTAGTCCCCTATATTTATCATATGTAATGTCAAATAACATTGTTATCCATCCAAACCCATTAAATATTCACATGGTTTGAACACAAATCTTTATCATATCTCGCAACCAAATGATCTAATTCCACTTTTTTATGACCCACCTATATTAAACTCATTCTCATGTTGGAAGTGAAGAAAATTGTATCCCTTGAAACACACCATCGATATTATAATGGTTAGAGACAATCTTCGATGGTACTATTCACATGTATGGAAGGAATTACCCTAATAATTACAATGAAAATAAAGAAATACCAATAAAAATTCAATATATTAATGGAATAGATAATAATTCCTAAATACATGAATTCCCTATATGTTAATGAATACAAAAAACTAGAAAAAATTCAAGAAAACCCTCATGTACCCCACTCCAGCCACATGAATAGCTTTATACCCAATCTCTATTGAACTATCCAAAAAAACACTAAGGAAAATGATAGAAGGTGGTCACTTTAAACTACATTGTAGATAAATATTTCTAACCAATTCAATATCCATCTGAAATAAATATATCATGATAGACATGAGTGAGGTCCACTAAACAAAGGGTATAAGAATTCAAGAGTAGATCTGGGAAATTTTCATAGTTTAAAGTAAAAAAATCATTATTATTATAGGATTCACATAAAACCACAACATTACTTTAATAATACACTTTTATAAAAAAATTAGGGTGATATTATATTTTTAAAAATCATTTAATATTAAAGGCAAAGATCCAAGATAAAATCACCAATCGCCCCACCATCTTAAGTGATGAATCATATCAACATTATAACTAATAAATCACATATCTATCATAATCACATCACAACCATCGCTACATCAACATAGTCATCACACTGCCACTACATCATCATCTAATGTACTTGTTAAATAATTGAGATACATCACAACCTATTATGTGACATAACTATAATCCATTTCCGCCAAGGTATATGTGTACATTCCATAACCTTGATCCATTATTTCCTTTAATGTAATGTATTGGTTATAAACTTGAACCATTATAGCCCATATAAGTATATATATATATATATATGTACACTATACGATAAACCATTATAGCCCATGCATATATATAAAATCAAATCCGAACCATAATCCATTATAACTCATAAAGTCAATATATGTGATAACCTTGAGCCACTACATCCCTTTATATATGCACAATACATAAATCCATTACATCCCATGAAACTATACACATTGTTGAAAGTCATTATGGACTTCATATATATTATCCTAAGGACACTTGTAAAAAAATAGAATGGCATCCCATAAACAATCAAATAACTAAACAGAATGCTAAAAAAATAAAAAAATTAAATTATAATAACTTATGATACATTATAAGGTTTCATAAATAAAAAAAATAAAGAAATTAGAAAATAAAATTACAATGTCAATTCAGGAACAAATAATCATCACTACAATAAACAGGATATCACTACTAAGAATTATTATAAAAACGATGATAAATTATTTTCCATACACATAAATTATTTAATTACTCTTTTTCGAGTAATTATGTAGTTAATTTAACATAGCCACATAAATATTAATAACTACAACACATCCAAAACCTTACCTTGTAACCTCACATGAAAATTCCTATGAAAACAAACCACTTTAAACAACTACCAAATATCCAAAACCCATATTCCAAATAAAAAATATAACCTCCCATTATTTTTATACATAGTAATTAAAATATCTTCTCATTAATAGACCCAAATATCCTCTAAATGAACTTATACTTATTATCCTAGAATTTAACTATAAAATCACCCCAATAAGGAACATGTGGCCCCTCTACATACCTCTAAGTTCACACTATCTACCCCAAAACCCAAAAAACAGCATTCTAGAGATGGTAAAATACTAAAAAGATAGTGACTATATTCAAGAGACTAACAACAACTCACCCCATATCACCTAAATATAATAACCATAATTAATCTAAAATATAATTCTAGAAATGAATGATAATAAATATTTTTCTTTTCATAACTATCCCCCAAATATATCTCAAGGTTATAAACATAATCAAGGTGATAATCCCATTCAACTAATTAAATAATCCTAAAACCACAAATACCTGAGCTAAAAAACATAAATCATTTCCATATTAATTAACCTCTAATTCCATGGATTTATTATCATTGTATTATTATCATTGAATCACTTACCATTTACAAAAATGATTCAATATAGGACCATCAAAACAACATAATAGTATATATTTAACACAAAATCAATTGTCCGTAATGAAAAATCTTTTTAAACATGTTTATATTCCTATATTCTTCATAGTTATATTATATTACCCAGTTAAATTATTTTTTCAAATTACATCACATTTATCATTGGATTAAAACTTATATTTTCAGTGCACATATATCATAATAGAATGGAATATTTAATTAATTTTCTAACATTATCAAATATCCACATTCATTTAATCATCAGTTATATAACATTATTAATGTCAATGCTCACTGCCCTAGGAAACCATAGCATATTAATACCTTCATAAATAATATAATAGAGAAATATTGAAAATGAACTATGATTAACAAGACATAATAAAATTAAATCAAAATTTCAACTCAATGGAAGAATTAAAAAATAATATTTCATTCCCTCACACTGAAAAAAACAACACCAATCCTGAGAAACAGGATTAATTCATGGAGTAATTGAAATCATACAATAACCCATTTCCATAAACAAAAACAATCAAACAAAGACAAAGGGTATATTATGAACATAAATTTACAAGAGTCATATCATAATTTATAAAAACAGGTATGTTATGAGGTGTTAGAGTGGTAAAAATAATATTCCATGCGTATAGAATTTTATGTAGGAGTTATAATCAAAATTAATGATGGTAAACAAGTATAATGGAACTAATAAAAAGGGTTTATAATAATTAAATTCCAATGGGTTGATAATCAAAAGTCCCAACCATCAAAAATTGTAACATAGAAGGTTGTAAAACATTACAAGAAAAAATATTATTCTAAAAATAGAAGTAATGATTAGAAATCCACTACTACAATACTGTTGAGAAATTCCACATATAGAGGACCAATTTCAATCACTAATGAATCTACAATAAGCTTGCATTAACTTTTTCAATATTAATTCACACCCAATGATCCAGTAACACCAAATGTAATTATTATTGTAACCCTCTTGGAGGAAAGAAAATAATAAAAAATATATTAAAGTAACCTCAAATCAATAAGGAATCAATCCTAAAAACCATATTTTCATATATCCTCATCAAAAACCAAAACATAAAAAAATATCTTCCAAGGCCACCTACAGTTTATGAGAATAAAGGAAGACTAAACCATTGGTAGGGGTACCCAAATTTATAAAAAAAATATAGATACATGGATGAAGTTCCTATAGTAGTTTTTTTAAAAAGATACTATATATATTTCCTAGTTCAATATAGTGTCTTACTAGTGTTATATCACCTGAGGATCTTTTTCAGTTCAAACACTAACTACTGTTGACTCATTAATTATTATTTTTTAAATATTTATTAAAATAATTAAATATTTTGGGTTTTAATTTATGTAATTGAAACTAAAACTAAATATTAAAAGAATATATAAACAGAATGAATTTAATTTAGAGAGAAATGGCATTATAATTAGATAATTTCCTAGATTGAACCTTTATTATATATTAATTAATCTAATATTTATAAAATATACTCCCATAATTGAATGTGAGCATATTTTTCTATACTATACATCCACTTCCTCGACAGAGGGATAAAATTATAGAAAAAATGATAAATCTTGGGTAGCAATAAAGATCCCCCTCAAGCTAAATATTAATAAATAAATAAAATTTAAACATTAATACAAAAAGAATTGTGTTGGAACATTGGACTACTCCCTCAATAAATTCATTTCATTAATTACTCATTATTATGAGAATAATATTTTACAGTGAACAAAGAATGGAATGAAAAAAGACAAAGAGAATGGAATAAGATAATTTTATTAAAAATATATCATCAAATTAAAGAATAAAATATGTAAAACTACATATAAATAAAATTAATATAAATTAAGGATGATTTATGTAGGTAATGTTCAATACCCTCACTTACCAACTCTCTCATTTATTTATAGTGTGAAGGGGAGGCTCGGGTTAAATATTAATACTTGAAAATTTTAAAAACCATGTCAAAATTAATCCCTATATTTTTCCACATGGATGGAATTCCAAGAGATAGAATCAAATATTCCTCCAATTGAATGAAATATTCAGCTTTGAGTCTTCTACCTTGTGTCAAAAAAATTACCCAATCAAAGAATATATGAAAATTTTATGACCTAATCATGGAGGTAAGGTCCAGATTGATGAATATAGACTAGCTTTGACATGTGGGTCCATGTTTTCCATCAACTATTTTAAACCAACTCATGTTCTTTGAAAATAATTTGTATAACAAAAAGTGAAAGATTCTATAAAAAAATTTCATATTAAAATTTAACACATAGAATATTTTATGATAAAATTACTTAAGTGGCATTAAAAGGGAAAATTTAGAACATTCATATAGTTCCAAATTCATTCAAAAATTACAAATTTCTATTAAATAATAACTTAAAATAATATGGATTAACCAATTAATTTCAAAAACTTATCAAATCAAAATAAAATCAACAATTAAACTATTATTTCAATTCAACCCTTATTATTCATTTAATACTAAGATAAAATAAGCACCCATAACATATCAAATTTGTGGGATTTAAAAAATTAAAATTAAATGTGAAATGTATGAAAGTAATGGATCTATAAATTCTAACACATCTATGAATTTAACAACTAGTAAATTCAATTAATTTTACTATCAATAATAATTATATTTCTATGGTTCAAACATAAAAACTATAAAATAAGAGAAATACATATTTATTTGTTATTGAAAATTTAATATCATCATATCAATCATCTCAGTTAAATTAAAGTAATATTTCAAGTTATATAATTTTAAAAAGAATATAATTTAGTGTGATTAATATTTTAAAAAGTGACACTATCATAAATGTCTCTTTTCTAGGTTTTTATACCAAATATTTATCTCCCACTTCCATTATAGAACCCAAATGATAGTCTTATAAGTAAATTTCTCCTTTTTCATCTGGTGTTCAAAATTCACCTCCTATAAATTCATTCCTATTTTATAAATTGGCAATTTATTTTTTTATTTTTTATTTTTAGTTTAATTTTCCCTTCTTTTTGTATTGTTTTGTTTTTTTTTATTTTTTTCATTTTTTTCAATACCTAAAATATTATAACTCAATATAAGATCTTAGATTCCCATTTTACTCTAGTTTGAAGGGACTTATTTGAACTTTTTTTTGGTTATCTTCTAATGATTTTTTTATTCACAATGGAAAATTTTACCAAGTTAGCATCCAAAATTCTATTTTCCCCTTTTTATAATTCTATTTCCACTTAATACTTTACGTTCGCAGTCCTTTCCCAATTCCAAAAAATAATAATTTCTATAAAGGTGATGAAAATGTTTCTAAATACTCATTTAAATTCATGTTTTTTCAAAATTATTGGAATCCTCAATACTGTATTAGAATTTTGAACTAGGAAGGATAACATTTATAACTCAAATTCCAAACCTAAAATAGTAAAAAATTTAAAAAAACATGAAATAAATCATGAAAATTAAAACAAATGGTACCACTCTGCCACTCTTAAACTCATACAAAGACCGTTTTTATTTAAACATGATTTTATCAACATTCCATGTATAATAAAAATTTATTAGAAAAAATAAGTATAAAATATAAATACAACCTAACATATTATAAATAACAACTTTTAGTTATTTTCCTAAGTTCTGTTCATTGAAACCAAATAAGAAAAAAATAGAAAATAAAACATTATTTTTTTTAAAGAAATATAAATATAAATAAAAAGATAAAAAAAGAAAAGATAGATATAAGTCTTAGTTTAACCCCCAAAGTTGGCCTTGGGTTTTGACAACCCATATAAGGCTTGTTTAATCTATCATATGAAGTATTATGGTGGGTAGAGTTTCTTTGATTTGAAACACCACACAAAATTCTATCCATATAACACTCTCTTATATTAGTGGAATAGAATCATATAGATAGTGTTTATTTGTTCCATCCCCATGGATATAAGGTATATCATTCAATGTATGAGTAGGATAAATAATGGATCTTAAACCTTTTGTTTGAACATAACATCATTGGCATATTCTTCTTCTTCTAGGGCATGCTTAAATTTTATCGCATCACCAGATTTTTCAAAGGAAAAACCATTGAATGATCTTATTTTAATAAAATTAGAGAAATTTGAATTTAAATATAAAAATCTCTCATTTGAATAATCCTAGTTTTTTTCAAAGATAGTCCATGAAAATTCATCTTATACACCTTTAAAAAATTGACCAATCAGTTAAGGGAGATCCATGAGTTCCTCATTAGGTAAATCATTATCTACTTGTTCACTCTCTGGGTAAACCAATTCCTTGGAATATTTTGAAAAATATAAACATGGTGGGTAAATGAAAAAGAAAATTTAGATAAATTTAAATAAATTTGAGTTTAATTGAGGGTTTACTTACTGAGTTTTTTTTTATTTCAAGTTCTTATTTATTGGAAAGTGAATCTTGGAGGAGGTTCATCATGGATGGAAGTAGTTAGTTACAATCCTCTATATTTTCTTCAAATTCCACCACATAGGTTGTTTCTTATTCCAATATTAGGGGGGTTATAGTGGTTTTTATTTCTCTTTTTTAAATAAGAAAATATCATATTTATTGTAAATACTTACAAATTCATTCAAAAATTAATATAAATCATGTTGGTCTTCCATATGCACATCAACAAGAATGTTTTATTTTTGAACCTCCTTTAGTTTCTCATGAATGTATATTATCAGGTTCTTGACACAGTAGGAGTATGGATGGTATTCAAGTAAGACCTCAACATCTCAAATTTATTTATAAAAATTTTAAGGTCATTAAAAAGACACTTGTTATACCTTACCCACTTACTGATTAAGCTCAGGTAGGTACTCTAGGAGTTCAGTAATTTCATAGGACAATACATACATTATCGTGTACTTGATGGCCACTATAAGGAAATATATGATCTCATTGTACTCCACCTCTATGAAAATTATTCTTTAAGATATCATATCCTATATAGAAAATAATTAAACACTTTCTTTCATAGGTGAGGATGAGTTAGAAAATGGTTGTAATTTTTAATATTTTTAAATTATATTTGAAAATCCATGAGATATTTACAGAGTTAAAAAATTGAAAGGTAAGGTCTATTTGGATCCCCAGAAATGGATATAAGTTCTTACATGCCTATGTTAAGGTGGTATAAAAGGAAAAAAAATCTTGGTGTCGCATAGTGGTTCACCAGGTTCATCCCACTAGAAGAGTGTTTTATGTTCAACCACTCACTTATCTGAATTGTCTTATTATCATTTTTATTCTATATTTATAAAAGTAATTGAATATTTAGGTTTTTTATTTATAAAATTAAACTAAAAATATATAAAATAAAATTAGAACGCAATGAATCTTGGTTAGATATAAATGATAATCTCTCAATAGAATAACATAGAGTGAAACTTCAGTGTAATTTAATTAATATCATATTTCTTTTAATAAACTCAATCAAATGAATGTAAACATAATTTTTGGAAAAAATATTGAATATATGTATTTGAACCATCATTTTTACTACACACCAACCTCCTTGACTGAGGGAGAAAATTTCATAAAAGAAAGCTAAATCTTTGGTGGAATTAGAGATCCATCAAAAGATACCACCTAACCTAACTCTAAGAAAAAACATATTAAACATGAATGAATGAATACTTGGGTTCATGGATGAGATTACTCTAATATAAAATTACTTGGGTTAGACACACATGATTATGATCATAAGAGATTACACTGATGAAATAACTGGAATAAATAAGATAGAGTGAGATGAATGTGGAAATTTTATCACAAATTTGTCATGAATTTAAAAAATTAAATAAATAAAAGTACATAAGTGAAAATAAATTAGTATAAATTCATTATGATATCTACATTTAGTGTAAAATACCCCCACTTCTTAATTCTCTACCATATTTATTGAGTGATGTGTTGGTTCAGGTCTATGATTATAATCTAGAATGTTCTAATATCAAGTCAAAAGTAATCCCAATTATTTTGTCACAAGATTGACCATTAAAATACTGAATAAAAATTTTCCCTAGTTGAACTAAATATTTTATTTTTATTATTCAATCTAGTGTAAAATTTTTATCCCAATCAAATAAAGGATAAAACATTTATGTCTCGATCATTGAAGTAAGTTCAAGATTGATGAATTCCATCTATCTATGAATTTTTGAGCCAATTTTCTCTATAAAATATTGTGATCTATCTCATTGTGTTCAAAAAAATTATTATACCAAAATGTGTTTAATTATGTATAAAACTTTTAAATTGACAATTGATACATATGATATTTTATTATGAAATACTAACATGAAATTTAAAAAAGAAGAACTGGAATATCTATGAAATTTCAAAAATAATTTTCTAATTCTAAATTTACATTAAATAATCACTTGAAAAAATATTCATTTACAAATTAATACCAAATATGAATAAAAACTCTTCATAATCAATAATTATCTATTTTTTCAATTCAACCAAAATTATTCATTTAATCGAAAAATGTAATAATTACCCATAAATAAATAAAATGGGATTTAAAACATTAATATTCAGAGTGAGATATATAAATATATTATCTCCATTCATGACATCATGTTATAATGTAATGAATTATAGTGAAATAACATTGGTCAAAATGAATTTTTTAGGATAATTATAATACCTCAAAACGATCCCTATTTTAAAACTCAATCAATATCTATAAATTCAATTAAAATGAGGAAGGTTCTGACATGGAGAATATAACCACTCTACAACACTCATCTTCCCATAGATCAGAATGTAGCCTATTCACTATAGTGCAATGATATATAATAAGATAGAACCATGGAATTTTAATGACTAGAGATTAATAGAGTAACACGAATATTCACATCCTAATCACTCATTGCATAACATTAAGACAAAACCAATCAAACCTATAGGTCATGACCAGACCCTCCGCAATGAAAAGAAATGGTGAAGTAGTAAAGGTTTATCATCAAATATAAATGGATTATGGATAATATTACCCCTTTCAATTGAAATTTATTATTCATTCCATTATGAAAAATGAATATCGATTATGTATCCAAGTTTTAATCTAACATATTATAGAAAAGACTATTATGAAACGAAAATTTAAAAATGGAAAAGTCCATATCATGATACATAATATGCTTCTTGAGGACACATGATATTTTGATGATAACGAATAAATCATTACAATACAAAAAGTGTAAAAACATTAATTCACTATGAAAACATAACATATGTATATAGAGATACATAATACATGTTGGTGTTTACTTAAAATATTGTGTAAAAGGGTTGATACATAAGGTTTTCATACATAGGGATTACTCAATAAAAATCTAATTTATAGGAGTATATTCTCATCCCCTATTCATACAAAAGGGTTACTAGATAAGTAAGGGTAAATCCAAACAACCAAAAATATTTTTTCCAGTCAACTCTTCATAGCATGACACATATATCACCACACTAAAACCTAACTATACTTGTAACAACATATTCACTAGACTACTAATCATGCCACATCACAACACATCACACAAAAACCAAAAAATACCCTCTAAATAGAGAAATTCCTTACAATATTTTCATTAACTCCACACCATAAGACAACACCAATACCATAATACAATATTCAATGGATGACAAAAAAACCATTCTATAATTTCAACTAAAACATAACCCATATCCCACCACACTACCATCAACACCCCCAATACAGATTCAAAAAACAATAAAACAACAAAGGGTCTATGAAATTATGAACCCCTATGTTTTATACCTCTAAAATGAATATTTTATTCAAGAATAAAAATAAAACCTAGAATAAAGGAGAAACCAACCCAAGATGTATATAGGGAAACTAAGGCCTTCAAATTGAGAATAAAAAAATTTATAGATTTTCTTTAAAAATAATTATGTGTCTTATATTTTTGTTCACTATTGTAAATAAATCATATATTGTTTCTCATTAAATAATATAATTATATTTTAATTGGGAATATAAAATTTGATTTTCTTATTACTTCATTATAAAATATCCTTTATGATTATCTCAAATCCTATCCCAAATATCTTATGTTTTCTTATTCCCCATAAATTTTATATATTCATTTTTTCAAAATTGATTTTAAGAAAGACATTATTTTTGGACTATTGGTATCATTGATCTTTCTAACAACTAAAGTCATTAAAATACCTTTTATAAAATGGTTGATACCATCAATTATGATATCTACCACATCCATAACCAATGATAGTATCTATGGTAGAATTATCTTCTTCCTGGAATTTTATTTTTTTATTCAAATGTGGGAACACTTTTTTTACAAAATTTATATGATGTATAATTAATATAAAACACAAAACTCATTTTTATCATCAAAAATAGAAAAATAATGAGGCTTATAGGTTCAAATATTATTATTCTATTCAATGGAAAACTTGAACACCTATATAATACCAATTATTGTGAGGTCTCATAAGTATTCTCAAAGATGGGGTGAATTAATGATTTGATATAAATTATGATTTTACATAACAAGGACCTTTATAACCTCTTTGGATAAACCACTATAAATATATTTATAATAATTCTTATCAAATATTTAATTTTACAAATACATCTAATTTAATTATGTGTCATTTTTTTAATATCCAAAAAACTATAATTAACACAAATATAAACATGGTTTTCCATTCAAAATGATATCGATGTACATATCTTTACATGGAAAAATCCATTATCATACGGTCCATTAATAGAATAAAATTCTTATAATGATTAGAATATATCCTTAAACTGAAGTACGTACACATTTATCCTAATGAAAATAATGTGACCCCACATAATTAAAAATAAATATTTTTAAATTAAAATAAAATAGATTTTTTAACATCAAGGAAATAAGTATAAATATTTTAAGTAGAATAAAAATTTTGTTCTTCTTTTTCCACCATTGAAATTGTGAAAATTAGTAAACAATTACTTCCCTATAATAACCTAAAATACTTCTTTAACTGCTAATAATATATCTTAATGTGAAGATGAGTCTTTAACCATAAAATGTCAAGATAAAACAAAATAAATCACTATGAAAAAATAAAACGCTCATCCTTTATAATGTAATACATCAATATTCACTTTCCAAGAATTACTACTTTAGGAAATGTATTGATGAAGAACCAAATTAATATGCCCTTATTTGGGTGTCATATTCTTCCTCTCTACTATATTACTCCCCTTTTTCTCGTTTAATCTTCTTATTCACACTAATTCATAAAATACTCCATAATAGCATCTAAATTCATTTATCTCTTCTAATTTTGAAATTCAAATGAAAAAAAATCTATCAATAACCACGATCAAATCCAACATATATATGACATATTAGATAAATATGGTCTTTAAATCACCATGTGTATTTTTTAGGGACATTAAGGGGTTGATTTAGGGTATTTAAAAATGTCATCAATCAATATATATCATCAAACCCATATAAAATGACATTTTCTATTAAACGCCGCTAAAATGAAGCTAGGAATCACCCAAATGACACTAGTAAAAAACTATATATCGAACTTATATGTATAATTTACCCCAAAAAATTATGTTTCTCCACGATATGAATATAGTAGTATATAAACATTATCTTCAAACTAAAATATGACACTAAAACTATAGTAGTAAAATAGTAAACTATCTCTCATTTTTTATCTTTATTTCTTATTCTTCCATCTTCATACACCTATCCAATGTTCATCAGTCAATTGAAAAATCACGTGATAATCTTTAAAATAGTATTCATCTTGTATGAAACACTTTATGTATCTATTTAAAAAAATTCCTTGATAAATATGTACTCAAGTTACACCACCAATAATCCCAACTTATACTTTATAATATTTGTATTACTAATCAAAAACTCAAACTCAAAATTTATTGAATTTAAAAACTTTAAACTACATTTTATTTTCTTAATTTTTTTAAAATATTTTATAGATAACATAAAAAAAATAAAAACATAAATTCTATTACATGAAACAAACCACATAACCCCATACCTTATTTTTAATTCTATTTATATAAGTTAATAATTCAATTAACCAATACATTTTTCAATGGAATAATGAATTAAAAATAATTAGATAGTTTTTTAAAATTAACCCTATATACATGTATGATATATTGAATATACATTTAGGAATATCAAATATTATTGTGATGTATATAGAAGGTAAATGTCATGACCAACCCTGCTTACACTATATCGGTGCCCCAGGTCGGTGAACCACATGGCCTCAGGCATGCCACCCTGTATACTAAAGGATGTTGACTAGTAGTGAGGTCATTTGATATATACATTAGGAGAATATAACATTGTTATTATAGTTTGAAACATAGATGTAATAAAAGAAAATTGACATAACAACCCCACTATACATATAAAATGTCAGAACAAACTACAATGTCACATCCCATGAAATATCAGAATGATTCTACAAATATATAAGAAAGAACATATATCCATAAAGTCAAAGTAAAACCATCCCAAAAGTAAATAGATGGAAATTAATGAAATAAAATATAACACTATAATTCTTGAGTTCCATCTCAAATCCATGATTCCAAGCTCTAAGATATCCAAATAGTCTAGAATTACATTATAACATGACCTGAACCTATAACCTATGATGATGTAACATCTACTCGAGTACCTGAGTGACATGGTGGCCCAAGTAGGGTGTTATTATTACTAATTTGGCCTCCACCAATGTTTTTCAATGAAACTTTATTCATTAAAAATATATAATAAAGGATAAACACATATAAATGAAGTAGCAATAATACTTATCTATATAAATAAATAGAACCCGACCATGTTCACGAGCCTCGAGAGAAAAACCTAGTATTACACTAGCTGCTCATCTAACAATGGTCTCTGAACATGTTGGAAGAATCTTGTCACAATTCAGTTCTATAGTGCATAAATTTTTTTAACCATAACCAAGTATCCCAAGAGGAAGCCTTATAGATAAAAAAGGAATTCACTCCTAATAATTCACAAGAAACCACTAGTCAGGTCTGGACTCAAGGAAATGCCCTAGGAATTTAGAAGCACGGATCGATTCGAATCTAATTCTCAGAACCAAGGCATTCCATACCATTAATAATAAATCAAAATATAATGGTATCATACTGAGGAATTCAATAATGTAGACACTTAATAATCCAAAAAATTAAAATTTGGAAATAAATTATTGAAGAAATTAACTAAATTAAATGGGTGACTCCCCATGGAATTCATAGATGTGAATATAAGTATAATCCACACCTTCAATAAAGTAATTCCAAATAATTGGACTTTATTGAATCCATGGATGTATTTATTCCTTGTATTCGCATGATTCCACATATAGAAACTAAGGATCATCTATGGAATTCAATAATATTAAAAAAATAAGGAATCTAAGTAATACCTATAAGGAATTCCACACCATTCCATTTTATAAGGAATCCAAAAGAATTACCAATGAATTCCAATTATCACAATCAATTCCAATAATATCAAATAAATAATTATTCAAAAATTAACATTAAAAAATAACAACTCCATCCAAGATTCACCATATTGGTCTATATTACATATTGTCTAATTTAAAAATTTAAGGAAAATTATATATACAATTCATTTAATAATTCTATTTAACAATTTCAAATTCTATGATCATGATTTAATTAAATTAACAATTTCCTTTATGATTTTTAATGCAATAAGAATTACTGTTTCCGAAGGGCCATCCTTAGAAACTGAAATTCCCAATTAAAAAATTTAATTATAAGGGTATCCCTAAACCATTAAATTTAGTTACATAATTATAAGAAATAGGCTAAACTAACCGCTCTAAGGGTTTCAAAAATATTATACACAATGATAACATGATTATATAAACCTAATGAAATTTCCAAGACACCAATAAGAAAAATAGAAATTTAGTATGATTATTAGGTTTTGATTCCAATTAGTTAGTGGGACCACACAACCCAAAATGTTTCATATTGATGATACATTGAGGTAAAATAATATAGACCACCTAAATTAACCATGGAGAGTGTCACTCACCTGGTTTGTGAAAAACTAAGAGAGATCAACGAACTAGAAAAAGACCATCAAAATAAGACACATTATACTTAGATGATGACAACCAGAATGGAACTGAAGAACATAAATGAAGGAAGAATAAAAACTCTTAGTCTTACCACAAGAATTTAATCACATCCAAAAAAAAGAAGAATCAAACATAAAATTGAGGAGATACATCGTGTCCCATGAGAAGAAGATGAGAGATCCCACATTACTATAAATAGCCCTTGACTAGGAAAAATCAGTAAAGAAGGAGGAGAGTGAGGAGGGTGAAATAAAAGTTTTATACCATTAAAAAAAGGAGCCCAGAACCCACATAATAGTAAATGGGTCTCACCAAATAGCTATTGAACCAATAACTAGATAGTTCAGAGATTACCGTCCAACAGATGATCCCAACAACAACCATAGGCTCTCTACAAGGTCACTAGCTCTCTAGTAAAACTAAAACCCATTTGGATTTATGACAACCCATATCATTTTTACACATTATATCCTGATTTATTAAATAATGATACAAATAATACAATCCTTGAAGATAATGAGGTATATTATATTTGGTAAATTTATTATATATCTTATTAACTAGAAATATTGGTACAAACACATTATTTAGAAACTCTAAAACATGCCCTTTTATTTCATCGATCTTCTAATACTACATGGGATAACATGGGGAATAAATAAGGAAGGGAAGTGTTTTAAATCCAATAAGGATATAATAAAAACAAAACATTATGAATGTAAGAAATGTTAGTCAAGAGGTAAATCAAGATGACATAAATGGAGTGAGAATCATAATCATGAGCTTCAAATCATTATATTAAATGATAACATCATGGAAACCTAAGGAATGTGACAACAACATAAAACATGACATCATAGGCATAATTAAAGTCTAACTAAAGATACATCATAACATATTGTTATTAGTTTAATGTCCCACTCACCATACATGGAATCTTGTTAGACAGAAACATTATACAATGCATTATAAAACTATATAATTCTAGCCCCACCCATCACATTCATATTATGTACACGCATTTGTTATCCTCATAGAACATACAACATAAGAACGTATTTCATCACTTTTAATCCCATGAGTATAGAGTGTGGGATATATACATGGATGTCAATAATCATTTTAGGATAGGTAAATCTAGGGTAATATAATTGAAGGTAAATGGTGATAGGTATACACAACACAAATAAGTGTCATAAAAAATCATGGGATAATTTCAAAATCATAATGGGTATAAAAATGGTTTATGTAAGGGTTTAATGAGAGTTAAAGGAAGTATTTATTTACTTGTAAATCTAAAGGAAAATAAAGGTATGTTTGAAAGTATATTCCAATAAGAAAAATTGGATATCAAAAGGCATAACTAAATGAAATTTCTTGAATAAAGAGAAGGAGAGAATTCCTTAACATGAGTGGGTGCTTCTAAAAGGATATAAAAAGATTCTTGAGAACATGGGAACAAATTGGTATGTATTTATAGAGGGATGTGAAGATAAAAATCAGTCTCAATGGGTTTTTAGAGAGTAGGAATGGATGTTTTGGTGGGTTTTTGTAGCAAAAGATAGGGGAATTCTTTTTTAATTTATAAACATGGGTATTGGACTCTATATGATAAAATAATAAAAATAACAAACCTTACCATAGGCTTTTAACATGGTTTAAACAGAAATAATTGTGGTTTTAAATATTTTATGTTGATAATAACTGAACATATTAAATTTATATTATTGACTATGTGGAAGTGAGTCATGTTTATATAGAATTTATTTTAAAACCATAAAAATATATATATGTTTGGATGATTCATTAATGGTTTATAAAATTATTAAAATAACATCAAAAAAAGATTATTTAAATTCTTACATGTAAATTTGGTCATCTATTCCCTTTATATAATTTATTACATCAATTTTGTGTTGTTACGATGTCATAATAAATACCATATATTTATAAAGTATTTAATTTTTACCCAAAAATTTGGTTCTCTCAAAAAATTATGAAAAACTCACTAGTGGATAATTTTGAAATGCCAGTTTCAAAAATGATATTTAGTTTAACAAAATATTTTTCTATATATGAAAATTTACTCTTTTACATGAAAATTCTTATTTATTTTAAAATACTTGTTTTTATGACACTAACCACATTCCGAACATTATAAATATTATATTGGAGTACATAAAATTATATGATCATTTATATTTAAATAAATATTATTTAATAACAAAATTTGATGAAGATATAATTTATATTAATAATTTAGGAATTTATCAAAAAGAGTGTTTCAATAAAATCTATATATTTTCTAAAAATTTGATTTTAGTTTCTTTGTATCAGAATCTAATTTTTATTAAACATATTTTTCATCTGTTCATATATAGTAATAATATAAAAGGATAAATATATTAATTTTTATATTTAGAATAAAATATAAAAATTCATATTTCTAGTGTCTAGATACATAACCCCTTATTAAACCAATGTACGCTCTAAGGGTAGGTTGTGTGATGGTGGAACTTTAATAGGTTGGTTCAGTGAACATGGTTTGGGTTTTGATCTAGATAAGTTGGAACTTATCCCATAAATGGTTCAATTGATATTTAATTTTTTGAAATTCATCTCGGTATTGCTCAAGGGAAAATTCCTCTTTCACTATATCCCTTGGAAGATTTGATAATTGGGGTTTATAGGGTTTGATCATACTGGTCAAGGTCATCACTTCTTCCATTTGTGTAAATTAGATCTTATTATAACCCTTATTATATATTAATGTTAATTGTACCAAAAATATATATATATTATCAATAGTTATGATTATTAATGGTATTTTAAATCTTATTTGAAATATTTTATAATTGTCCAAAATGAGAAAACTATTCTATAAACCCAAGATATTTTAAAAGAATAATATTGGAATTGATAGCATATATGAAAAAGGACACCAAAAACAGACTAGAATATTACACACTAAGAATTTATGATCTCATTCTTTTAAATATGTTAAATCTCTGTAATATCTTAAGATGCATGCAAAATCTGTTTTTAATAAAATTCAATACTCTATTAAAATATTATTTAAAATATGACCTTTATAACCTAGGTGTTGTGTTGGAAGGTATGAATAGTTATAAATAAATTATGAAAAGTATATGGTTTAATCATTTATATAAAAAATTAATTGTTTAAATATTGATTATAAATAAAATAAGAATCATTTTAAATAAAAATAAATGTTTTCTAAATAACTGTATTTTTCTAAGAGGTGGTTTAGTCACGCTTTTTACATATACATTAAAATCAGTGCATACCACTTTTAGAATATATATTTAACAAAATTTAATTAATTTTTAAAATATTAATTTTAAATTTATCACTATGTTAATTTTTTAAAATTTTCTAAAAATATAATTTTTTTAAAGAATAGTAAAAAATAATTTCTTTTATAAAAAACCGCATTTTCATTTAATGAAATTACATGTTACATTTTATTTTGATATAGATTTTGTAAGAACCCAAATTTTTTCTAGAGACTCCTTGGTCTTGTTTTCAGGTAAAAATTTTTCTATTTTTGAGTACCTTTTGATTGGTAATGTTCTTATAGAGTTTTTTTAATGAATCTGTAGAATTTATGAATAAATAAGGGTATTGCATAGTTAGCATACAGTTTTTCAAAACTGTTCCCCATAACCCAACTAACCCTATCAACCCATGCAGAGGGGATTCACATGGTTGGAACATGGTTTGGAAAACCATTCACCCTAAAATAAGAAATAATGCACCCCCTCCCCCACTAGAATAGGCGCATGGTTAAGTGAAACCATGCACCCCAAGCAACAATATCTGAACGCAATTTTAATTATCCTAAAAATTTGATTTCAATTTCCCAAACCCATTATTTTAACCGTTATTTGGCCCCAACTCACCCCAAATCAAATCCTATTGATTTTGTAGTCTCACGAATGGATTTTAAGCCCTCCAAACCTCTGTTCTTAGAGAATTAAAGGGAGGATATAATATTTTCACCTCCTAGGTATGTGTATTCTTCTTGTTTAGATCTGTCTCTCTTATGCTGCTCTTCCTAGATAAAAGGAGATTTTTATCTAATGTTGGGTCTATATTTTGATCTAGGTTTTTTAGTACTTTATTCATTAAAATCTTGTATCTCGGAATTGAATCAATGTCTCATTCTAAGATATTATTCAACAGGAATTGATGATTTTTGTTGGCGATCATTCTTCATCAAACATTAGGTAGCTGGTCAATAATAAAAAATAGAAATTATTGATTTTGATTATGTGTATGTAATTGTAGAATTTATATTAGATGTATAGAAATTGAGATCTCAATTAAATTAATTAATTCGGTGAAATAATTAATTTAGCGAATTTTGAAATTGGATATATTAGATTTATTGATTTTTTGGATAATTATTTGTTGAAATAATTATGGCGAGATATATATTGTTGAAATTGAATAATTAATTTAAAAATTAATTGGTGATATATTGAAGTTTTTTAATAGTAATAATAAATTGTAGAATTAATTATTAAATATTATTATTATAATTAAATTAGTTGAGATGGAAAAATTAATTAATAAATTAATTAGTATTTTTGAATTGATTGAGTTGAAATAATTAATTTAAAAAATAGTTAATGTTAGTAATGAGATTATTTAATTGTTGAATTAAATAATAAGATTAATTATTAGATGAATTAATTAATGTGAGTAATGATATTATTTTATTTTCAAATTAAATAAGTACATTAATAAATGAATGAATCAATTCATGTGTATGATGTGATTATTTAACTATTGAATTAAATAATTGGATTAATTAATTGATAAATTAATCAATGTGAGTAATGAAATTATTTAATTGTTGAATTAAATAATGGGATTAATTAATTGATGAAATAATTAATATGAGTAATGTGGTTATTTAATTATCAAATTATATAATGGGGATAATTAATTGATGAATTAATTAAGTTGAGTCATGGGATTATTTAATTTTTTAATAAAATAATAGGATTAATTAATTTATGAATTATTTAATGTGAGTAATGTGATATTTTAATTATTGAATTAAATAATGGGATTAATTAATTTACGAATTAATTAATGTAAGTAATTTGATTGTTTAATTGTCAAATTATATAATGGGATTAATTAATTTATATGAGTAATGAGATTATTTAATTGTTGAATTAAATATTGGATTAATTATTTTAAGAATTAATTAATGTGAGTATTGTGATTATTTAATTGTTTAATTAAATAATGGGATTGATTAATTGAGTAATTAATCAATGTTAGTACTATGAATCTTTAATTATTCAGTTAAATAATGGTATTAAATAATTGATGAATTAATTAATGTGAGTGAAGTTATTAATTAATTGTTGAATTAATGAATGAGATTGACGTAGACAATTAATTGGATAATTATTTCAAGAGATTGAATGTGATTACTTAATTTTGGAATTAATTAATGTAATTAAAGTGAAAATTAATTTGTAAATTAGTTTAATGTATTTATAAGATTAGTCAATGGTTTAATTAATTAATGAGATTTAAGGGATTAATTTTTTTTGAATTAATTAATGAGATTTACATGATTAATTAATTTTTGAATTAATTAATGTAGATTGGATTTTTATAAAATCATTGATTTTATATAATTAGTTGATGAATTAACTATGAGATATTGGGAATTTTCATTTGATATAATTAATTTTTAAATTAATAATGATATATTGGAATATATTATTTGAGATATTTAATTAATGAACTAATTATGAAATTTTGAGATTTTAAATTTTGATAGTTGATTGTTGAATTAATTATGGGTTAGTGATTAATTATTTATATATTTAATTACTAGGATTGATGTGCTTAATTAATTGGGGAGTTAATTAAAGGGAAGTATGTGATAACTAATTGTTTAAATAGTAATGAGATTTAGATTATTAATTAATTTTTTAATTAATTATTGGTATGGGTATGATTAAAAAATTATTGAATTTGAAATTGAATTAATCGATACAGTTAATTATTGAATTTATTATGTGTCGATTAATGGTAACATGGTCATTCCTTTATTAGAATTAAAGAATGGTAACATAGTCATTCAACTATGAGAATTCATGAATGGTATCATGGTCCATCATTTGTGTGAATTAAATAATTGTAACATGGTCATTCAATTGTTTGAATTGATGAATAGTAACATGGTTATTAATTTTATTGATTTAATGAATGGTAACATGGTCATTAAATTATTTAAATTGTTGAAGGGTAACATGGCCATTAATTTATGTGAAATTATGAATGGTAACATGGTCATTAAATTGTGTGAATTAATGAATGGTAACATGGTCATTCATTTTTGAAAAATAATAATAGTATAATAGACATTCATACAAGTAATATCTCTTAGGGAAAATTTAGATTTCGGCACAGGTTGAAGAAGTTATTGAGATATGGGGGTCTATGAGAACCTGGGGTTTTGTGGTAAAATAAAGATCAATTGACAATGTGATAAATGTTTACTTATTCATTGTAATTATTTCATCATACAATAGTATACACAATTACTTGACTTGATATTGTTTTAGACGTCATTGGTGGTGGCCTACTGAGTATTACTCACACCCCTCACAGGTTTCTCGATTAGCTCCCAAATAGATTACATGATTATAAGATATGTTAAGGGAAAAATTCTTGGGTTATATGGAAGTTTGGTATGGATCATCGATGAGGGAACCATACATGGTTCAAGACCCAATTGGGAGTTATTAGTGTCTTTACTTTTGAGTTGAATTTTACACTTGGTATGTACATTAGCATTACATATTTAAAGTTTAGTTTTGATATTGTATCTCAAGTTTCGGTCGTCTTAGGATCTTTGTACTGCTCTGTTTCTGGTTATATGTTATTTAGTTATTGTTTCATTATTTTCTACTAGTTTATTACTCTAATAAAGAAAAAAAGGTGTATATTCTTCCCATGATAGATATTAGACCCTTGCTAATGGTAGTAGACCTCCGGTTTATGTGGATCCATTCTTGAGGTCATGTGACCGACCTACTCGGGGCAATGGTGTGTGTCCCCCGTAATGATACATTACAAAGTGTCATTAGAGGCAGATTTATTTTATTTTTCTTGTGTATTATTTTTTTATAAAGGTTTAAAGAAGACTAGTAAGATTCAGGAATTGGATATGAACTTGTTTATGGGAGTATCTAACCCATGTACAGGGGATAAACCAATAATTTGGGGTGGGAATTGTTTGTATTTCTATTTTGTTGTTACAGTTGAAAATTATTTCACCTTCGGTGAAGCACTTGTGGTCTGATTTGATAATTGTTTTAGGATTTTGTTATGATGTGACTTATGGACCAATATATCCCAAAAGTTTAGATTTCATGAATTGTTTATATAAATCAGGGTTACTGTGTGACATAAATCATTTTAGGCCTGCACAGGGAAATGAGATTTGTGTAAGTTGTTGAACATGAACTATTTTTCCATACCAGTGAAAATGAATTGAAATGTGCCTAACATGAAATTAATTGTAAAATTATGTATGATGATAATAAATGGGTGTATAATGAGGAACATGAATAGAGATAATGAGTTAAAAAAATTTACCATGACCTAGGTGTATAAAGGTTAAGGGCAGTGATTGTGCCTCTGTTTGGCCGCATGGCAGGATAAAGGGGGGAAGGAATTAGTATGGTCTTTTGTATATCCCTCTTGATTACTAATTTAATTTTGTGAAATGAAAATGATTTTTGTTTTTTATTTTACCCTTTATGTGGGTGGTTTGGGTAGTGTGAATTACCTAGTTTGAAATCCTGGTTATAGGTTGTGTGAGGGACCATCTGGTTTTGGACCAGTGGGGTGAGATTTTAGTGGGAAGGGAAGCATAAGAATTTTGATAGATTAAGGTTTTTATGTAGTGAGAGGTAATAGAAGTGATGGATGATTTGAGGTGATGTTCACAGATGAATTCTTAGCATACTCTTAATTAGTGATGATCATGTCCCTTACCTTGGGATTGTCCCATGTGTGATGAGAAAGGTCTGGATTTATGCCTAGCTACCTAAATTTATTTTGTTTGGATATAGGGGTCCTTAGATTTTTCACTTATAATGTAATATATGTGGATCTATATGGTGGGATATATTCCATTGATAGTTTTTTAATGGGGAACCAATAAGTAGTATATTTAAATTCCTTAAAGAAAGGACAGGTGGGCCTTGGAGGTGGTGGAAATACATTCTTTCTAGGTATTTTTGATAGAATTGTTGAGTGCCAATGTTGGATGGTGTCCTTGTGGTTTTTGGGAATAGTGAGTTGGGAAACCTGTCAAGTATGTTGTGAAAGTTTAGATTTAGATAAGTGTGTCCCTTGAGAAGCATTAGATATGTGTGTTGGATTGTAGTTAGAAGGGTTTTTAGGGAAAGATTGTGTTTCTAGTTCATATATTGTGGAAACATAGACATGTGTAGGAATAAAATTGAGAGATAGAGAAATTTATTGTGAGGGATAAATAGACCAATCTTTTTGACTCATAATGTTAGAGATGATTGGGACTATAGCTCAAGAAAGAGCTGTTATAAGGTGAGGAGATTGTAAGAAACCAAATTTTTTCTTGAAAATGCATGGTATTGTTTTCATGTAACATTTTTTCTAGTTTTGAGTACCAATTTATTAGGAATGTTCTTTGGGAGTTATCTTTTGATTTTTTAAAATTTTGTAATAAATAAGGTTAATGCATGGTCGGTGCACGATTTTCCCAAACTGTACACCATAGAAAATTTTACCATATGAACCCAGGTAGAGGGGTTTCACATGAATGGAAGATAGTTGGGTAAACCAAGTTCCCAAAAAGGTTAAAGTGTGCCCCCTCCCCTAGAAGAGGTGTTTGGTTAAGGTACACGGTTAGGGGAAACTATTCACCTTGAGAAAACAATTATGTGTGTGGTTTCAATTAACCCATAAATTAGATTCTAATTTCCAAAACCCCTTATTTTAACCCATATTTGACCCTTACTCGCCCCAAATGAAATCCTCTTGATTTTTGAGGCTTACAGATGGATTCCAAGACCTCCTGATATCCGTTCTTGGAAAATAAAAGGTGAATTAAAGATGTGCTTCTCTCGGGTACGTGTATTTTCCTCATTTATATCAATCTATATCTTTTCCTTCTCTCCCTGAATAAAATAGCATACCTATCCACCATTGTTTCTAGATTTCGATCTAGTTTTTTTAGATCTTGATTCATTAAAATCTATGGTTTAGGAATTGAATTAAGATCTCATTCTAAATTATTATTCCACTGAAGTTGAGGATTTGTGTAGGAGAGTGGTCTTTTTCAAACATGAGGTAGGTGGTTTCTAATTCAAATCCCAAAGTCTTGATTTCAATTATGTGCTTGTGATTGTAGAATTGGTATTAGATATTTAGCAATTGAGTTCTTGATTAAAGTAATTAATTTGGTAAATTAATTAATTTATGGAATTATGATATTGGAAATATTAGAATTGAATATTTTTTGGATAATTAGTTGTAAAATTAATTATAGTGAGATAGAGATTGTTGAAATTGAATAATTAATTGATGAATTAATTAATGAAATATTGATTTTTTTAAATAGGAATATTTAATTTTAGAATTAATTTTTTGATATTGTTATGATTATTGAATTGATTGAGATGGAACAATTAATTGATGAATTAATTGGGGTTATTGAATTCATTAAGTTGAAATAATTAAAATATGGATTAATTAATGCGAGTAATGTTATTATTTAATTTTTGAATTAAAAAATATGATTATTTAATTTATGAATTTGTTAATGTGAGTAATTAGATTATTAAATTTTCAAATTAAAAAATAAAATTATTTAATTGATAAATTAATTAATGTTAGTAATGTGATTATTTTATTGCCAAATTAAATAATAATATTAATTAATTGCTAAATTAATCATTATGAGTAATAAAATTATATTATTGTTGAATTATATAATGGTATTAATTAATTGATTTATTAATTAATGTAATTAATGTGATTATTTAATTATAGAAGTAAATAACGGTATAAATTAATTGATGAATTAATTAATTCAAGTAATGGGATTATTTAATTTTTGAATTAAATAACGAGATTAATTAACAAAATAGTTAACTCATATGAGTAATGAGATTATTTAATTATTGAATAAAATAATTGTATTAATTAATTAACAAATTGATTAATGTGAGTAATTTTATTATTTTATTTTCAAGTTAAATAACGCGATTCATTATTTAATGAATTAATTAATGCGAGGAATGAGATTATTTAATTTTAGAATTATATAATAGATTAATTAATTAACGAATTAATTAATGTGAGTAATGTGATTATTTTATTTTTGAATTAAATAATGGGATTAATTAGTTAAAGAAATAATTAATGTCACTAATCTAATTCTTTAACTGTAAAACTAAATAATGGAATTAATTAATTGTTGAATTAATTAATTATTATTATGTGCTTAATTAATTTTGGAATTAATTAATGGTACTGACATAGAAAATAATTGAAAAATTAATTTAAGTGTTTGAATGTGACTAATTAATTGAGGAATTAATTAATAAAAGTGATTTGAACAATTATTTGGTGAATTAATTAAAAGGATTGAAGAGATTAATTAATTATTGAATTAATTAATTAAATTAATAGAATTATTGAAAAAATTAATTAATTAATTAATGAGATTAAAAGGATTACTTAGTTATTGTATTAATTAATGTAGATTGTTTTTAAACAATCATTTATTTGAGGTAATTAATTGATGAATTAATAATGAGATATTGAGAATTTTCATTTTAGATAAGGAATTCATGAATTAATTATGAGATATTGATATATTTTTTTTTGAGATAATTAATTGGTAAATTAGTTATGAGATATTGAGATTATAAATTGATATAGTTAATTATTGAATTAATTATGGGTTACTGATTAATTAATTGTTCAATTAGTTAAAAGGATTGTTGAGCTTAATTAATTGGGGAATTAATTAAAGTGAAGTATGTGATGAAAAATGGTTGAATTGGTAATGAGATTGAGATGATTAATTAATTTGGTAATTAATTAATAGGATTGGTGTGATTAACAATATTTTGAATTTGTAATGGAATTGATGCAGACAAGTAATTATTGAATTAATTATGTATTCATGAATGGTTACATGGTTATTCATTTGTGTGAACAAAAGAATGGTAAAATGGTCATTCAATTGTCAGAATTCATGAATGGTAACATGGTCATTCATTTGTGTGAAATGAATATTGGTAACACGGTCATTCATTTATTTGAATTGATGAATGGTAATATGGTCCTTCATTTGTGTTAATTAAATAATGATAACATGGTCATTCAACTGTGTTAATTGTTGAATGGTAACATGGTCCTTCATTTGTGTGAAATTAAGAATAATAAAATGGTCATTAAATTGTGTGAATTAATGAATGGTAACATGATCATTAATTTGTAAAAAATAAGAATAGTAACATAGACATTCATACTTTTAATATCCCTTGGGGATAGTTCATATTCCAATGCAGCTTTAAGTAGGTATTGAGATATGGGTGTCTACGGGGACTCAAGGTTTAAGTGGTTAAATAATGTTTAATTTATAATATGATAATTTTTTACTTATGAATTGTAGTTATTTCTTTATACAACAACATACACTATTATTTTACTGGATATTGTTCTAGATACCATTTTTTTGTGGATCACTAAGTTGTACTCACACCCTAATCGAACTACCTGATCGGTACGTGAATAGATTACATTCATATAGGATAGGTTAAAATAAAATGCCTTATGTTAGATGGATGTTTGGGATAGATCCTAGATGAGGGAAACATACATTGTTTGGGACACTCATGGGAGTTGTTAGTGTCTTGATTTTTGAGTTTTATTTGAAACATGGAACATACATTAGCATGACATCTTTAAAGTTCAGTTTGGATAGTGTATCTCCATTTTTGGCCATATTGTGATCTTGGTACTATTATATATCTATCTATATGTTATTAAATTATTTTTTAATTGTTTACCATAGGTTTATTACCTTGATAAATAAAAAAATGTATAGTATCCTCATGAATGATATGAGCCCCTCACAGCAAGCCGGAAGCCTCTGGCATATGGTGATACGTGCTTGAGGTCATGTGACAAACCACCTTGGGGAACCGGTGTGTATCCCCTAGGAATTGATTTTAGATTTTTAAAATTAATATTAGTCAAATAATATATCTTTTAATCCAGTTTATGTAATTAAAATCAATTTCATACTGAATTTTGATATAAAAACCTTTTAAACTTTTCAACATTTTATCTTCTAAAAAACTATTTTTGTCATGTCTATGGGTTTAATTTTAAATTAAATTACACAACTTCAATTAATTGAACTTGTAAAAATGTATTCAATATTATAAACAAGAAAATTTATATTATCTAATATGGTCAACTTTATTTTGGACCGTAATGAATAGTAAAAAATTAAAAATTAATTTCAATGGTTAAGGTAAAATGAGTTTATCAGGGGTTAAACTAAGAAGATAAGGGTTTAAATGACCTGCCAACAATTCTAAATCGTATTTAATGGCCATATTTCCATATTATCTTTCCTAATTTCAAATCAATGGCAATTTGAATTTTTTAAGCATGTAAATTAATTTATCATTTTGGATTCATTTTTGAAATTTCCAAGTAATTTCGAAGAAGGTCACCTTTCCAAACATTGAAAAGGCCACTCGGAACCATCATATATTAAAACCTATTAAACCATTTTTCTACACTGAACCCTAAAAAAATACCCCCCCCCCCAAATATCCTTAGACACATTCTAGCACTTTTGTTCTTCCCAAAATACCAAGCCAAGGGTACTTAAGAATAGATCTAATGGAGTTTTCTCTAAGATAAGGTAATTTTATTCACTGGTATCATTATTTTTTCATTATTATTTTACAAACATCAATAATTTATTATATAACACTCTGAAATTCTAATGTATTAACATTGTATTTGACAGCATATATAATAATCAATGCTAAGAATGAAAGGGAATATAATATCCAAAGAATTTACAATATATATAATATTTTAAATAAATTCTATATATTTTATAGCTTAAAATTCATAGGATACTGGGTTATCATGCGTCACATGAAACAATGAATTTCTTAGATGACTAGCGTTACATGTAAGACTAAGTTTTATCCACCAACAATAAATTATCAAAACACTATTATTTAATATAATAATTTATAATGTAGCTCTTAAATTAGCGGTTATGAATATTATTAATTAAATTAAGAAAATATATTTTTTAAGAAACAATAAAATAAATTTATAGGTTACTAATTAATTATAAATGAAATTAATAACCAATTGAATATATAGGAAATGTTTTTTTGATACCAAAAGTGTTTTATAATAATGAATAAAATTAGTTACCATTTTGAATGATATTAAATAATAATATATATTATTTATTCATCAAATATTTTTTATATTTATCCAATAGGTTTGATAATTATAATATAAGAACAACTCCAGTTTTATTCTTAAAAATTGTATTTTTTTAAAAAGGCAATATTACTACCTTTTAATAAAGAACCGATTTTAAATCTAATATTTCGTCACTTTAATGATTTTTGTATGTAAAAAAATTATTTTTTAAATATTAACATAAATTTTATCTTAGGCAGAATTTGTTTTATTTTTCATGTGATGTTTCATGTTTTGATGATTAGTGAGGATACTGAATTTTAATTAAAAAATACTTTTTTGTCTAATTTATTTATAAGGATAAATTAATTTTTTATAGTTTTAATGTTTAATTATATCAATTATAAATAAATTAATTTGATTTATCTCATTTAAATGAATTTCACAATGAAATTGGATATAAAACCATTTTAAAATTTTGACCATTTTTACTTTAAAACTTGTTTTGTTGCCCCATCTGTGGGATTAATTTTACATTAAATTATTAAAATTACGTGATTTTAATTTTGGGAAATAGATTTAATATCTATAATAATAATAATTTATAATTTATAATAATGTAAACTATGTTTAAAAAATATTATCAAATCTAATTAAAATTAATTAAAACATTTAAAAAAATAGCTTAACATGGGACTAAACCTTAACCTTAAGGGCCAAAATAACTAAGAAACTTGTAAAGAATCCATTTTATAGAAATAGATTTCACCTGTATATCCATTTAACTAATAATTTTCATTATTGGAGACACATTACAAAGAAAAAACTTGGGTTGAATTCCTATTTCAAAAAACTACAAGAATGCCACTCCTCCTCCAATATAAAAAGGAACTCAACGTCCCACTTATTCACAACTCTAAAGCCTTTTGTCTCATAAAAAAACTTAAAAAATAATCTCCCAAATTCCATACCCTCATCTTATAATCCGCAATTTTGGTAAAAATCCAAACATGGAAGTATTTTTTTATAAATCGAAAGGAGTTACCCAAATAAGAGGTAACATTTTTCAACGACCACATTTGTTTTATTTATTTCTTCACTACATAAATTATCCACATTGCATTATTGTATAATAACATAAGTATCATAATTATACTAATATTTAATTATTTTATGGTTTTGAACTACACATATACACACTTACAAAAAATGGGTAACAAACATACATTTTCCGTGTATTGTGAACTACCACCTCATGAAATGATGTCGCTCATTTTTTCTTTTCCACCTCTCATGGTTAGGAATTATTTTAAAAACCCTGTCTATATATGATATTTATGATATTTATGTTTTCTTAATACTTATTTAGTTGTAATATAAAACATATATTAAAACTTTTCAATTTTTGTTAATACGATAACATCGTTTGTGGACGTGTGGACTACAGCTTCCTCAAATCGATGTGATGTGTTCACACATTACATGGAATGTATTAAGGATGAGTTTAATTTAAAATATTTAACATAAAATACATATATATGATATAAATGATATAATTACATTTTTGTAAATTCAATATATCATTTTCATTGTTACCTTTTGAAAAACTGAAAAAGTGATAGCGTCGTTCGTGGAAGTGTGGACTACCACCTCCTTGGAGCTATGTGACTCCTTTTAAGTCACAATAATTATTTATATAAGTATATATTATTAATTAAATTGTTATATATGACATAATTATATGTTTGAAAAGATAAATGTTACTAACCTTTTTTCCATAACGATTATTGAAAAATTGGAACGTTGCTCATGTGTACGTACAACCAACCATCTCTATGAATATAAAAAAGGTTCATTTTGTATACCATCATTCATGATTGGTTTTAAAATAATAATTTATGTATAAATATTATAATTATTTCAGGATTATTGTTATGGGTATGTTTATATAATGACCCATTTGACCTTATTTGACCTTCCAAATTCATTTTCTACACATGAACCAAATTTGGTCAAAACATCCAACATAAATTTAATTTTTTAAGTAGTTCTATAAAAAATTTTAGTATGTTAATTAAATGTATAAAAATTTATTAAAATATTCTATAAAAATTATATAATTTACATAAGTTTATTATTCATGAATATAAAGACTCATATCAAGTTGTACTCAAGGTAAGGTATTTTCAACTCACTTTTTACATATGTGAGATAAATGTCATATTCACCACTTAATTATTTTTTGGTGTATCAACGGCTTATTTTGATATATTATATAAATAAATATTTTATACTCATGGTAATTTGAGTTTTAAATTAAATTATTTCTTCTATGGATATTTAAATTAAATGTTTCCAAGATGTATAAATTTAATTACCTAATTCCTTTTCATTGGGTTATATTAATTTTTTGTTATAGTTAATATTCTATGATCATGTGTGTAATAAATTTTTTCTATAAATTTTTTTATTTAAAAAATATATGTATATAATTTCACACACATAATATATTCATTGATTTATTTTCACATCAATGTTGTTGTCTTTTCATGGGTTTACTTCACAATCTCATTTTATGAAAGATTATTTACACATAAATTTCCATTAGGGTAATTTTTAGATAATTAGTTAATAAATCAATTAATTGTCTCTATCCTCAATATAATCTTGAAAAATTTTAGGTAATAGTACCATTTTCAATTATTTAGTACTCAAATATTTTATAACATATTTTCAAGAAAACCCAACTTTATTTTTTATTTAATCGGAGAACTTATTTTCTACAAAAAAAACTTTTTTCTAAAAAAGATTTCAGAAATGTTTTTATACTTTCAAAATTTGATAATTAAATAATTTTTTTTTATTTTTTATTTTATAAATACCTTAAAATTAATCGTTTTCTCTATTTCCAAACTAGACACTTTTCAATAATTTCTACTATGAAACAGAATGTTCTTTTTACCTTGTATTTCATGTATGGAATTACCCACCTTCATTTTTTTAAAGAATCCATTTCAAAATTAAAAGGTATATTTTTTGTTAATTTTTCCTAATGTGCTTTTCAAATAAATCGATTTAAAAATATTTTTCAAAATGAAACTCATATTTTCCTCAAGGGATTTTCTAAATAATATTTTATAGTATTTCCATTCATTAATGACAAAAACCTTTATTTTTAATCCTAATTGGATAAATTGTGTTGATAGAATACTTATTCTTCTTTTTGATGGTTTTTGATTTATTTGAAAGAGGATAGTTTTGAAATTCACTTCCTTGGTTATTTTTTAGTCCCCTTGAAATATTTAATTTCCTATGATCATTGAACATTTAATTCCCTCTAATTATTCACAGTATTTATCATGGATATTTTCATTAACTTAAAAAATACAATTTTTACATATTTTGTTTATGTTAATAGTCATTTAATTATCAAGGGAAATATTGATAAATCTGGATCCTTTAATCAATACAGATATTTGATAAGGCACTTTATTAATGAATTTAAATCAATTATTTTATATATGAGTAATAATTTGGATATACAGGACATCAGTTGGGAACTATCTAATGAAATGCCTAAGGGTTAAGGATAGGTTAATGTAAGCCCAATGATGCATCAGTATTCTCATGAGCTGAAATCAGTTGGCTAACCTAAGATAATGTGGTCTCTTCCAGTATGTTTTAAACCATATATAGGATATATATTTTAGTAAAGGTATCATGATCCTAGTAAACATTACTTTCAATAATTAATCATTTTATTTATTGATAATTAATTTTTTTTATTATACACGAGATTATTATGTCGACATTATCTATGGATACACATTCATTATCAATTTATTGAATATATGGAATGTTTGTTCAGTTATTTACCTTTACACAATATTTATGAATTTCATTACTAGTTTATTGATTATATAGAATGTGTGTTTATTTATTACCTTTCCATATTGATTTCTCTATACATTTCCCTTACTAAACGTTTGAGTTCACCCTTGTTTTACCTTTCCACATGTTATGAAGAGGAATCCTTTCAATGAGTTTCAGGGATACAGTTTGTTATTTTTGTTATGTATTGTGTTTTATTTTATATTTCCCAATGTAAAATGGGTCTCATATATGCAATATATTTTTCCAACATATATAAACATTCAGTCCTTCGATATTTGATTCCTTATAGTCATGCTAATGTAATGGTAGTAGACACCGGCTACGGGCTTACTGCAGTTGGATCCCTATCCTAACACATTAAATATAATAAAAAAATCTACAATATACTAATATTTTATTATATTGAACAAATTATATTTATCTATTTCCTTCTTTATCAAATGGGAAATGAAATTGGTGATCATGTGTACATAAGACTACTACTTCATGAACCAATGTAACTTGTTTTCTGAAAACACATTTGATGATTCAATATTATAATTGATTTAATGTATACTTATAATACATATGATATAATTTTACTTATTTAATTATAATATCACATTTACCTTCTTACTTATCATTCTTTTTAAAATACAATAACGTCACTCATTTGTATGGTGGACTACAGCCTCATGAAGCGATGTGATTATCTTTCTTACTTTTGATTTAAATATAAAGTAATAAGGATATATTTAATGAATATAATTGATATATATGAGATGGTTTTGATTATTGAAAATTAATATATCATCCACTTCCTTACCCTTTCACTTATTAATGGAATGATATCATCGCTCGTACGTACGTACGACCTACCATCTCCATGAAGCAATGTGAATCATTTTATATGTACAATATTCATGAATGATTATAAAAATTTATCTACTAAGTAAATATTATATTAATAAAAATATTATCATTGAGTAGATGATGGATCTATATACTCTTCACGACAACTAAAACCTTCATCACAAATCATTCCTGAGAAAAAATGAAATTAACACCAAAAAAATGAATATAATGAAATATTATTAACAAACTAGTGGTAAAAGGTTATAAAAAGATCATATATGATATTATAAATATACATATGTATATGTTATAAACTAATAAAAAAATCAACCATTATAAAAGATTTTAAATCATGTTCAACCAAAAGGAAACATGTGGTAAGGGGAATTGCCTCAATTTCCCTTCATTGAGTCATATTGTAATGTTATATGTATAATTTATTTAATATTATATATATATATATCCCTTTTGAATTAAAATATCATTATTCCTTAATAAGTAATGGTATATTAAGTTTCAATGTTAATTATATAATTATTTCTGATGCTTTCTTCTAGGGTGCATGTCGTCTGTGGGGATGTGCATCTGTTGCCTTGCATTCCCATTTTCCAAAGGTGGGAAACATTCATCACCTCTTTGGAGATGTTTTATACTTGATCAAAATGGGGTAATGGGATTCATGTCTCTCCATTGATGTATTAATCCTCATAATTTTCCACATATCTCAGGTATCCCTCATAGATTAAGATGTTGCTCATGAAACTTCTCCAAGTGGAATTTCATTTTGACACTGGTTAATTATGATTATTATGTATATAAATTCCAAATTTATTAATTTGTTAAGTAACCTTTAGTCATTTTAGTGGCTACATTGGTCATCATTATCATGTGTGGAGGCTTGAACCTTGGCACACCTAAATTCTCCCTTATTAAAGGCTTTCTCGAGGGAAAGGAATCCCAAGGAATCCCTTGCCAAATGTGGGGAATATTATTTCAGAGGATTTCATCAGAGTTTTTCCTTTGATTTCCATGTTTAAAATAGGTTATTCCATGAGTTTAACATTTTACAGAAACATATTGGATAGATTATAAAAATAAAAAAATTGGGTTAGACGGGTACGTCCATAGGAGGGTGCTTCTGGAAGGTTTACCAGATGGATGAATCAAAATTCCCAAAGATGAAAGACCCAGAATATCATGTCCTAAAAAATTAATATTTCACACCATGATGGATGATCTGAACACCACACAGGGTGGATCATAGAATGGTGAGCCCCAAAAAAGGGGACCCCAAGGTTTACCATTGGCTAGGATTGAACCTCAGGAAAAATTCATATGTACCCTGTGTATAAAACTTGGATAAAAAACCACATAGATCCTAAGGGTGATTTATGGATTACATGTGGTTATCATCTTAGTTGTTTCTAGGAGTAGAGAGGAAGTGGATGGCATGACATCACCAGGATGTGGCATACAACATTAGAATATGGTTGGATGATAGAGGTGGTGTTGAAGGGTAAGGAATGATGATATGGAACTGGTGTGAAGATGATTTTACTAGGCTTGAACCTCTAGGAGGCTTCCTATGTATCCAAGAGGCTGGGAATCCAGGTCACATAGTTCAATGGTATGATGAGACACATGAGGAGGGGGTTTGTGAAAATGGAGTGCATGGATAGGGACTTGAAAGAAGTGGAACCTATAGGTTGGTGAATGATCTTCCTAAGACATAAAGTCTCAAGGGGGAGACTAGGATAGGAAATGATTATGGGATTAAACCTTTGAATGGGATTAATACATACCTGAAAGGGATCAAAGTCCATGTATTTCATGAAAGGGTCATATAATCAGGGAATACACAAAGGACAACAATTGGGAGACATGCTAGGGATTACACATGGTTAGCAGCCCATCCCAAGAGGGACACTCTGGGATAGAAGAGTATGGATGGAGTGTGGGGATTATGGATGGTTAGTATCCTCGATGGATGGATCAGAACACATTAGGGAGGTGGACCAAGGAGACACATCCCAAAAAAGGGAAATAATTTCATTACAAGGGTACATTCCTTGGAGGGTGCACTAAAGTTTTCTATTTGGGGGTATTGAGCCTCATGGGGGTGTCCTACGTACCTAAAAGGGATCAAAACCCATGTCGTTTGGTATGGGGGAATGAAGTTTAGCATCATGCAGGATGTAGTTGATCTGATGTCAAACACATTGACTGGATTGATTTTTGAGAGTGAGGGGCTTGAACCTAAGAGAGGCTTCATACGTACCCGAAAGGGATCAAAGTCCACGTAGTTCAGTGGTTCATATAGTTTAACATCTTTCAATAATAGGTGCATTAGTTTTACACATGGTTAGCTTCCCCAAGATATATTTGTGCTTACGCAAGGTTAGTGGGCCAAAGATATTTTTGGGTTTACACATGGTTAGCAACACAAAGAGGATGTCATGGTCTCTGCTTACTATAATCCTACACGAGTCATTATTGGTTTCAGAAACAAGAGGTAATAGCAGACCTGAAAGTATTGTCACTAATGGTGTGACCACGATGAATGGGGTAGGGATTATGCATGGCTAGCGGCCAAAGGAGATGGAGATTGAGACTTACTCTGAGAGGGAATCCTGAGGGAATGGTTTGGAGATTACATGAATATTGTTTGAGGTTCACATGGTGAAAAATCCCAATGGGATAGGGAGATTCGGAGAGGGAGAGTGGGAGATCATTAATGATCATTTCCCTTTAGGTCCTCCCAAAATTTTTGTGCATGTGGAAACTCACATTTTAACATTGTGTGTTGGCTACGAAGCTTATTGGAAGATTAACATCATGCATCTCAAATGATGAGTACCATTTCTTCATCCCTTATAATTACATAACTTGTACCAACACAGACTTGGGGAAGGGAAGGCACAAGAAACACCTAGTGGTAGTGAGCTCGAGGAGCGGTAAATTGAGGAACCATGTGAGCATGGTGAAAAATAGGAAACTGAAGGAATTAGAACCCTCATGTTGGGGAATGATCTTCCTAAGACATAAAGGATCTAGGGGGAGACTAGGATGGGAATAAATATTGGTATTCAACCTTTGAAAAGGTTTCCTACATACCCAAAAGGGATCCAAGTCCATGTAGTTTAATAATAGAATGTAGAATCGGAGTGTACACAAAGGACAATGACCCAGAGACACATTGGGGATTACGCATGGTTAGTGTCCCATAACAAGAGGGGAACACTTGGTTGGAAGAGTGTGGATGGATTTTGGGGATTTGTTATGGTTAGAATCCTATATGTATGGATTAGAACACAATAGGGAAGTGGACCTGGGATATGTGTCCCAAATAGGGAAAGTATCGCTTTATAAGGGTATATCCCTAGGATAGAGCACCAGTGTTTGACATTTGGTGGGACTGATCCTCATTGACGTATCCTATATGACAAAAAGGGATCAAAACCTTTGTAGTACGGTATCAGGGAATATAGTTTAATGTCATGCAGGATAAAGGTGAACTGACATGAAACACAAAAAACATATGGATTGAGGGGAGTGAGGGGATTGAATCTCAGAAAGGATTCCTACATACTCTAAAGGGATCAATGTCCACATAGTTCGGTGGTGGATATAGTTTAACATCATGTGGGGTGATGGGAATGGGTCTTATGAATGGTTATTATCCCAATGAGATACTAGGTCTCACACATGGTTAGAGACCCAATGAGATGTGGGGCTTATGCATGGTTAGCAGCCCAAAGAGGATGTCATGGTTTTTTCTCACTCTATGACCAAGTGGGTCATTCTCGATGTGAGAAACGAGAAGTAATAAAAAAATTATGATTTTTTTGTGAAAGTTGTGACCACAATGGATGGTGTGGGGATTACTCATGGTTAATGGCCTAGATAGATGGATATTGGGACTTACTCCAAGGGGAATCCTCAGGGAATTGTTTGGGGCTTATGTGAATACTGATCAAGGTACACATGGTGATATGGAATAATTGGAGAGTGAGAGTGAGAGATCATTGATGCTCATTCCCCTACAGGTCCTCTTACACTTGTCATACAAGCATACACTCATATCTTAACATCATGTTTTAAGGATGAAGGTTCTTATCATAAAAACATCTTGTAACTTGGATAATGAGGATTGTTTCCTCATCCTTTGGACTTACATAACTAGTACCAACCCACACATAGGGATGGGAATGCACAACCAATGCTCAAAGGAGTGAGGTGGATGATTGGTCAATTTAGGGGCCCAAGTTATCATGGTTTTGAAATGAAAAAATAGTTGGTAGCATAACTATGAGAATAAGAATAAGTTAGGAAAATGAAACATGAACCACCACTCAAGGTACTATAAAATCACTTCCTAAATACTTGGAGGCCCACATGGGAGAGGGATTCGAGAAGAATAAGGTCATTCTAAAAGGGGATTTGTGAAGATCTAATGCCTCTCAAAGAGGGGAATCTTTATAAATTAAGGTTCTTTGGTAATAATAGAGAAAATTGTCTCTATGATGGGAGGATATCCATAAATAATAGTGACCCAGCTGATTCATGGAGTCTATATGTGCTTGGAGGGTGCTTCATGAAGGCTGAATTCACCCAGAATCTCTGACTTCCCCAAAGGGACTCCTTCCATGGTGGTGGACATGGGGATTTTTTAAGAGGATCCACACTTAATGTGGAGGTAAATTAGAATTAAGGGAAAGCAGGTTCTCAATTCTCACATACCTTGGGAGATTAATTTTCTAGATAGTTCTCACATCAAAAGGATCTTCATGAAATGAGAGCTTAGAAGGAAAAATGTTAGGGCAGCAATCCATTGGGATGGGGTTGAGATTCAAATTTATAGGCAATGGGTATCACGATGCTTGGAAGGAACTCCACAAAGAAAATGGTTCTTTTTTATTGGAGGTGGATCCCTCAGACTCATAGAGCCTTCTATCACTACTTCGCAGTAGTCTTGGTGCTCATTGCAATCATATAGTATTTGTTGACTACTATTTAGAACTCAATATGCTCATTTCACTCATAGAGGCTACCGTCACTACTTCGCGGTGGTCGTGGAGCTCATCATAATCATAGAGGTGAGGTTATTTTCTATAGAACTTTGTAAAGTATGCACTTTGGTGATTTTTGTGACTTGTTCAGGTTAAATTATATCTCAAATGGTTTCAGTTTCCCTCGATCCATGTTGGGAAAGCATCTTAGCGCCAAAACAATTCCCCACTGAGAATGGGATTCAAAGTGAAAGAGGGTAAAATTCGAAGGGTAGATCACTGAAACATATAGATGATGAAGTTGTCTCATGATGAGTGTGCGTAGAGGGTGGGGTGAGCTCACCACTAATCCTGGGGTAGCCAAAGGCTCTGTGAATCTAATAAGGCTGCCACCTATAAATTTAGTGTAATAGGTCCCCCTTTTTCCACATTTTTTCTCCATGAACCTATGCTTGATCTCTCAAATTCCAAAAATCCAACTCCCCCATGAATTCTCTTTGTGATTAGAGTTCTTTGGATCAATGTTCCAAGAACTCTACATAGCAAAATGGTGCACGAAAATCCTTTGTTTCTCTATAAAGTTCATCAATTCTATCAATGATCTGTAAAAATTTTCTCCAAGAACTCTCTTTGAAAACAATATAAGAAAAAACATCAAATTATTGTAACAAAAGGCCCATCAAGATGTTTCTCAAAAGGTCCTTGTGGAATCTAGTTAAAGGGAGGACATGATAAACAATGCCCAGCTTAGGTAATGTGTGTGGACTCATTCTGAACATGAGTCCTTGGTGGATATTATAACAATAGGAAAAAAGGACAACCCCCTATTCAATAGATTATCATTGTATGGATTTCGTCTATAGGATGATATTTTTTCCTTGAAGTGAGGAGGGATGAAACATCTTACTGGTTCAAGAAAATTCCATGTCAATATCAGTGGTTTAGAGTTGTCGATGGCCATACCTAGAAAGAATTTATGCCTATCACTACTGACTACCTTTAAAACCATGTGAATGGTATTGATGGGAAATAATTTCAACCTTAAGAATCTCCACAAAAATATCACACCATTCTCAAGGTGGGATTAAAGAACACAGGAAAAGGGAGGACCAATAATTGGGACCTGCACCAGGGTAGAAATTTCACTGATGAATGGGCCTCTGCCTACTAGGTGTGCATGTTCTGCAAGGAATTTAGAGTATAAAAAAGGCGGATAGTCATGTATGAGGCTATGTTAGCTTCTCAATTCAATATCTACCTACCCAAACACATAATGTAGGAACTACTGAGTAGGTGGTCTTTGGGGACCAATAATTTATATTTCCACCATGGGGAGGTAGGCATCATCCTTGGGGACCTCCACCATATTTCAAGGATTACAATTATGGGGGAAATGTACAATAAGTTCCTCCATATGGAGAATAAATTGGATTATTTGAAGAAGATTCCATGGTTGGAGAAGATACTGATGGAATTGGTGTTGGGAAAAGACAAATAGTCATTAAGGGATGTCCACTTCAAGGAGTAGTTAAAAAAATTATTGAATGTTCCATTAGATCATCATGTAGAGAGAGAATAGGAACCTATGAAACTACTAAAGAGTCCCACTACCTATTCAAGGAGAGAAAAGTGAGGTAGGTATGGTTATTACTAGCGAAACCTACAAGACAGACAATGGAAGCTAAGAGGTACAACGTTAACACCGAGAATCAACCAGTGGTAAGATTGGATGGGTTAATCTCCAAATTTATTTTTGGATGGATGCTACCATTTAGGCATGCACAAATGGGAGTGTGACTAAGAAAATTTATTATGGACGCCATGTTGTAGATGGGGAAGTGCATCAACCATGGGGTTCTAGTGTTGGTAAAGCAATACAATGTGCATCAGAAAATTAGTGAGCAGAATAAGAAACAATGTTTATTATGGACGCCATGTTGTAGATGGGGAAGTGCATAAACCATGGGGTTCTAGTGTTGGTAAAGCAATACAATGTGCATCAGAAAATTAGTGAGCAGAAGAAGAAACAATGTTTATGTGGGCAGATACATTTTCTATACGGCTAGATAGCATAACATATGAGAGAATAGAATATCTGAACCCTATTTCCTCTCCTGAGATAAACATTCAACCAACCATTTTGAATGTAATGGGACGTCTCTCAATCAAAATGAATTCACTGGAGGTGCTGAACAATATTTGTATGGTGGAAGAATTCTATTTTAACCTATATCAACTACTAAAGGGAGTATTCACCATTGATGGAATGAGAACCAAGGAGCATCTATCGCATCTTCTGGCCTTTTTAAGTGGAGTTCAAGTGTCATGGGAATATCACAATCTTATCTTTGATTCATATTTCCCACATCGTTTTTTGATGATTTTTTGGTGCCTGCAGAGGTTAACCCCAAATGTTTACCTGAGGGTACGCCAGGATGATCACCTATGTTTGATGAGGTAGCTCTAACTCATATTCACATGGGAGGATAGGAAAATGTATAATGGGATTCCTCTACCTACCTCCACTTAGGTTATGGTTGTGGAGTATGAAAAAAGCTTAGAGGTAGCCTACTTTGGACAAATGCTGAAGCAACAAACTACCCAAGTTGATGATGGGTTGCCTCTTTAACCCCAAGGTTGGGATAATACAATGGAAAGAGCATGTTATTGAGGTAGGGATGATGCACGTCATGGTGATGAAGCTATATTAGTGATATGGACAATAATTTTGAGGCCTAAACCTATCAAAAATGAAACAGGAGTGGCAGTAATAGATCCAACGGCTCTAACTGGGTAAAATCCAGAGGAAAGGTGGCCATCTATAGGGTTACAAAGAATACCTACCCATTCTCCTTATAAGATACTATGATTTGTGGACATAACCAATGATGTTGTTTACCAATAGGCGTGGGAATCCTTGGACATTAATAATAAATTCCTTAGTCCATTTGAAATATGATAACATGTTAATCATTTAAAAAGGGAACTTTTGAGAATTGGTCACATCATGGTCATCTTTCTGGTGTCTTAGATAGAGGTGAGTGTTATGTTACTGAGATGGATAATTTAGTACACTCACAGGGCACCCCCTATCCAATGATAGATTGTGTGGAAGTACTACTTAACCAAACATCTCAACCACAACTATCTTCTACTGAGATGGAGGAGTGATTCCATCTGTCTGAGGGATCAGATGAGTCCTAGGGAGAAGATTCCAATAGAGGAAGACCTCTGGAGGATGGTGAGGTTGTGGCCTCAGAGATGAGATAATTCACTGAAACTCTTTAGGTAAGCTCTAAGTCGTGCATTTTTGTTATAATATTACTCATGTTGTCCAGGTTTCTCAACTAACATTTTTTCTTTATAGGAGATCTTCAATCAAAATTCCCCTTCCTGTGTGACAATGAATATAGGGGTATACGCTTTGGGGATTGTGTCAAGAATGATGGGGGTGCAGTTTCTAATAGGGTTGAGGAAACTAATGTAGCTCTTTTGAAATAATTGGAGCTCCCAACCATATATGAGGGTCATGTCATTGGATCCTGATTATTACAACTCAAGGGTGTGATCAACTATTGGGTCTTTGTAAGTCCTATTCCCACACAGTCATAACTATTTTCCACCCAACCAAGCCAAATGAAATTGTCTTGTTATGAAGAGTCCTTCATGTTGTCGGTGTAATATTAGTGAAGATAAAAGGGGGTCCTAGAGCTCCTTTCCTAATAAGAATACTAATTGATATGGAATCAGATACCCGAGATGACCAAACCATAGAAAACCTGAGTGTGGGTAGATCCACTAGTGAGGCGGAACAATATCTTATCAAGGTGGAATCCAATTATGAATATCAAGCACATGACATGAAACCTGGTCCATATGATAGAATACTATAGGAGGATCCCACTGCTGAACTCATAGATGCATTCCCAGAATACAAATCCACTAACTTGGAGGATCTAGATGAAGTTAAATCTGATGTGGAGGAAATTCGGGATGTCCATCGCTGGTCATGGAAGATAATCAGAAAATTTATTGACAACATCATGAAATCAGATTGAATAATAAAATGGGATAACTCTTCCCTTTTCTACGTGACCTATGCATTGTATGGGTAGATGCATGAGGTCCAGATATGCTCATTCAGGATTTCCTTACTAAGAAAGTATGGGAGAGAGACCATAGCTTCAATATTTTTGTCTATCAAAGGAATTATATCAACATTAAAAACCATTAAGAGGATAAGTAGGATATCTAGAACTTAGAAACATAGATGAATGCGTGTTATTCTTTCACCAACTCCCAATAAGAACTCATATCATTAATACAGTTTCAGTTTGTAGAAGCTAAAGAGCACAAGAGGTGGTAATCTCATGATGTGGCTAATATCCAAGCTAAGAATAATTGAGTATGGATTAGGAATAATGAACTTTAACCCATTTTCAATGAGGAAGTGATCTCAAGAAATGACAAAAAAAATCTTGTATGACATATGCCAAAGAGTAGTGGAGGTGAAATGATCCATTCAAGGGGCCAATCCAGAAGGACTTTCTTTTCCGAACTCAAAATAATATTTTCATCCTTATTTGTTTATTTAGACTACATGCATGGAAATATTACTACTTTATTTGATTACAGAATCTTGATCATATCTGTGAAATAATTAATGATCAATCCATAAGCTTACATGGGTAATTCCATGTGTGAGAAACATGGGATGTCGCATAATTTCTCACCTTGGATATTAGAGAGACAGCAAATCGTTGAACATTTGGGGCCTGAAAGACAACTCAAAACATTCAGGGTGAGAGAGGGGGTTGTGACTAGATAATAGAGTCTTCATAATAGCCAATATTCCTGTCTCAACATGATCTTGTGCATGAGTGGGATAACGCTAGGGGTGTTGGTACAATTCCGAACAAGGGCAATGGGATGTGTGAATCACAACACCCAAAATTCAGAAAACAACACTGAAGGCATGATGATAGAGGTTAACTTATGAACTTGTTAAAAACACATTATCCATATCATGTTAACTAGAAATGTGGACAAACAAATGGGTTCAACCTCTGACTGAGTTCCAAAACATGTCCTATCTCGAAATGACATCTGATGTCTTCCAGAATGTTGGCCCAAGTCAGTAGTTATGCCCAAATGGAATAGGAATAGGTTTTTAGGGGGTTCTTTTAGATGTTAAAAGGGGGTGAGGATATAATTAAAGGGAACAAAAAGTGTGGAGATGGAGTGATGACATGTTCAAAGGGACTAAAACACTCTTGAAATTATGCTACTATGACGAAATCACATTGGGTGAACATATTGGTCTAAATAAAGATAAAACCACTTGAAAACAGGACTTATCAGGTGTGGAACTATGGTACCTTATAGTTTTACATTATGCGAAGGAATACGGTAAGCACAAAGTTTAGCATCGTATGGTAAGGAAGAATACACATGAGGTTGTTTAACATTATATGACTAGGAAATTTCATATAGTTTAATGTCATACTACATATACCCTAGATGATAGTATAATTTCATGTTACTTAGACTAGGGTCTCCTAGTTTAAGGTTATAGTGTTTATAGAAGAATTGGGGACAATGGTCCCGGAATGAAGTGAACCTAGGTCTAGGCCTATGGAGAAATTCTCGGGCATTACTATGTATCCCATAATTATAGGTATCAATACAAACATATTTCTTGAAGGTCATACAGTTTAACATCACACAATGGGGATAGAGATTTGATGTAGTTTATTATTTTATGACTAGGACAAGCACGCCCTAGAGAAGAAATGTGTGGTGTGGTACATAACCCAACATGAATGGGAAAAAAGAAGTACACACCACACCACACACTCCCATAAGGGAAACAAGGCCAAAATAGACACAATGGGGAGTTTATAATCCTTTGGTTGGACCCTGGGATAAGATGTTTGAGTGTCCCTATGTATCGTACAAGGGAAGGAATCAAGCTGCAAGTATCTATTGAATCCCATGTAGTTTAACATCATGTGGTAAGGACGAAGATGATTTGACATGGAAAGGGAAAATAATTTTGTGTATGGACCCAAGATCGATGATCTGTGAATCACTATGTATATCATAGGGATGGCAATCAAGCCATGTGTAGTTATTGGATGCTTCCACCTTGCAGGTCCAACACATGAATATAGGAAAAGAGTCATTTGATAAATCTAGTTTGTTATTTTTCTATTGGTGAGATTTTTTTTTCAAATTGACTAGCCTAGGATTAAATGTTCATTTGTCACTATAGGAATCAAGTTGTGTGTTGGTCTTGATAAATAGCATGGTAAATGACCAGTGCCAATGGTGATGCCCTCTTGAGTGAGTACCCCATAATGTTGTGCCATTTTTCATCATGATTCAAGGAAGATGGTGCCACCGTTTAAGGTCATATGATAATAATGGTCCATTTATGTTAACGCCATATGGTAAGGACGTAACAATTTAATGTTATGTGGGACGAAGTGTTATAGTTTAAAATAATATGTATTAGATTGAAGAGATCTTATTTTATGGTCCTATAATTTAGATCGTGGGGTTGCACAGTCCTATATGTGGGTATTAACCTGGAAAAATATCTAATACTACATGATTTTCAATCAGTGTATGAAACATGGAGTTATTTCGGGCTTTCCCTATCACAAGAGAGTGCACAAAAATAAAAGGGGAAATGTTGGTTGAAAAATTACCAACCAATCTAATATTCATACTAGACTTGAATGGTTGAAAATTGTGACATTAAACATTCACAAAAATAGAAGAGATAAAAAAAGTGAATCACAACATCTGATATTTGTGATGCAATGGGGGTGGTGTAATGATGGATAACAACTATTGACCATGTTTGAGACATATTATCCATATCCTATCACCTTGGATAAGAATAGACAAGTGAGGCTCAGTTGTTTACCATATTCGCAATGTGGGACAAATCTCAAAATATAATTTAGAATCTTCCAAGATGTTTTCCCAAAATGGTAGGAGATCCATAAAGATGATAATCCACAACATTTGGGGGTCCTTTCATATGTGTAAAGTGATGGAAACCCAAATAAAGGGATGTGTGATGTGTGAATATTCTAGTGTAGTTTAACGTCATGCATTAAGGTTGAAAAAAAGGAAATGTTCACTCAAGGGAGGCACATGTAGTGTATATTGTAAACCTAATGTGAATAATGACTAAAGAGGTCCTTGTAACACCACAAACCTCTACTAAAAACCGGGCCAAGAGACCAAAAAGGACAATAGGGTGCGGCTGGACCATAGACAGAAAGTACAGAAATTACTACGTATCCCATGAGGATTGGAATCAATCCACGCATAGTTCTAGGATTTGGAATTTCATATGGCCAACAGCAAAGGGGGTGAAATCCTCTCAGATAAAAAAATCGAGGTTGTTATGTAGTTTAATTTCATGAAAACTTAGACACTTAAAATCATTGTTTAAGGCCATAGAGCATAGACCATAAGATTCGTAGTTTAATGTTTTGTATCTGCGACACACCTGAGCATTTTTACATCATGCGGTAAGGAAGAATACAATGAGGGTCTTATGTTAGTTATATAGTGTAGTTTATTAAAAACACAATTTGAAATGAGGACCAAAGATTTCCAATAACACACCACATACTTCTGAAAGAAACCAAATCCAATAAAGGGGTGAAAATGTATTTGGTTCATTGGCTAGACCGAGGGAAAAAATGTTCTGGGTTAACTATGTATCCCACTAATGTTAGAATCAAGCCACATGTTATTCTTGAAGAGGCAACAACAGATAGCCAATACCAAAAGGAAAGGTCTTCTTAGATGAATAAATTATAGTGCATGGTATTTTATCATCATATAGATTTGATGCAGAAGGTGTAGTTTAACATTGTGTGATAATGATGTTGGGGATCTTAGTTTATGGTTATAGAGCTCAGACACAAGGTGAGGCTTTCGAAATTAAAATGTGTAGTGCGACGCTATAAAGAAACCCAATTTGAATGAGGTCCCAAAAGAAGTCAAAACTGCACTAAAAATTCCTAATGGAATGTGCATATGGTTTAAGGCCATGACTCTTAGACCCTAAGATGTAAACACCTTGCTCAAGTTCATATGGTTCAAACTGCAAGGTGTAACAATTCTTCCAGGAGGGTAGAAACCTTACTAAGTACCATAAGCCCTCGTGATCCATGATTAATGTTGGAAACAAGGGGAGGTGAAGGTATTATGGAACATTGAAGCACATGATAGGGGGAATGGTGGTGAAGAGTCAAGAATGATCCCATGACACTAATCCTACCACTCAATGTTCAATGTTTCATGAAGGTGTATAATCAAGAGTGTCAAAAAAATTGGACATAAGAAGGAAAATAGGGATGTGAATCATGGTGTACAGTATTTTGGCACAATAAGAGTGGTGTAACGATGGAGGATAACATATGACCATGTTTGAAGAAAAATATCCATATCACGTATCCTAATATAAGAATAGAAAAATGAGGGTCGGCTGCTGACCATATTCAAAATGTTGAACATGGCTCAAAATTTTGTCCAGGATCCTATGGGTTGTTGTCCCAAGATATTTGGAGAGCCATGAGGTCGAGCATCCATACTATTTGGGGGTCCCTTCAGATGTGAAATTTGACGAAGACCCAAATAAATGGAATGTGAAGAATTGAAATGGAATTATAGAATGTCTATGGAAGATCCAACACTCTAAGAACTACATTATATCACATATTAGCATTTTGAGGAGGAATAATAAAGATCAAGGTATCCAATTAAGGGAAGATGAATCAAGAAGATGAGCGGAGGAAAGAGGAAAAGTGGGTTGATGAACCCAGGGCTGGACCCAAAGATGAAATGTATGGGCATCCATATGTATCCTACGAGGGTTGGAATCAATCTCCACATAGTTATGGAATTCCATGTTTTTTAACTTCATGTGGTAAGGAGAAAGTGGTGATAAGTATCCCAAATGAGGGATGTGTATGGAATGATGAAAAAACCACACGTGAATGGGGATTGAAGAAGTCCACACCACACAATTCACAATCCAAAGAGAGAACTTGGGCCAAGGGGACAAAAGAGGAATTGAATAACCTAGGGATATACCTAAATACATAATCTATAACCATTCCTATTTATCCCATAAGGATGAGAATCAGGCCATACGTAGTTTTAAAATTTCATTCAATTTATCATCGTGCGGTATGGATGAAGTATAAAGGTGAAGATTCTTGAAGGTGATATTTGATGCGTTCATTGTAAAATCAATGTAAATGGTTACTAAATAAGGTCTCACACCACACAATATGATCCTAGTATACTCATGTCAAGAGGCCAGAAAGAAGAGGACTTTTGGTATATGAGGTTGGACTTGGGGACAAAATTTCTGGTCATTCCTACATATCTCATAATGATGGGAATCAATCCAAATGTTGTTATGTAATGGAATGAGGATTAATTTTTTATGGTAAGGAAGAAGGAGGAGAGGTATCCCAAAGAGGTATGTGTATGGTGTGGTGAAATAACCTGACATGAATGATGATAGAAGAAGATCCCACCACACTACTCAAAATCCCAAGAGAGAACTTGGGAAAAGGGGCCAGAAGAGGAATTGAATAACCTAGGGCCAGACCCAAAGACAAAATGTCTAGTCATTCCAATATATCCCATAAGGATGGGAATCAAGGCACACATAGTTTTAAAATTTTGTACAGTTTAATATCGTTAGGTAAAGATAAAGGATAAAGTGGAATATACATGAAGGGGATACATGATGAGGTAGTTGTAAACCCGATGTGAATAAGGACCAAATAAGGTATCAAACCACACCATGTGATCTCAGGATACATAGGTAGAGAGGCCTGAAAGAAGAATGGCCTTTCGTTACATAGGGTTGGACCCATGGACAAAATGTTCAGGTATTACTATATATCCCATAAAGAGTGAATCAAGCCAAATGTAGTTCTAGAATATATCCTACTGTTTAACATCATGTGGTAAGGATGAAGAGGATCCCAGGGTAGTCACATGGTATAGCTGTTATAGACCCAACATGAATGAGGTTTGAGTCCATACCACATCAAACACTACTAGGAGAAACCATGGGACGTAAGATCAAAAATGGGGAAACTTGGGGATGGATCTGAAGATGAAATGTTTGGGCGTTACTATGTATCCTATGAGTTCAAGAATCAATACATACATAGTTCTAGAATGATGTTCAGTTTAACAACATTCAGTAAGGGTGTAGGGTAGTTTAACATCGTCTAGGACAAGATAAATGAAAATGGAGCTTATAGTTTAATGTCATGTGGGATGAAAAAGAGTTTTGTTATTTAATTTCATGCAGGATTTTTAGTATTATGCAGTTCAACATCATGAAGTATGAGGAATGAAAAATATGAAGTTCTCATGCAATTTACTGCATGGGTAATTTGGCATTTCTATGAGGATTAATCTTCTTTATATCCATAGTGACCAAGTAATATGCACCGTTAAGGGTAAACCATGGGAATAATATAGGTTCCTTCCCATTTGGGATCCAATTTTAGTGGTTTCCTATCGGGTATCATTGGATTCCTTAGGGACAACACCATGTCACCTTAAAGGAAAGATAGGAGATTAACTATATTGCTAAAAGTAATGGATATCATTTTCGGGTGCCTCTTCAGATCATGCCTGGCCCAAAGCTTGTTCTCATTGATGGATTCTAGCTCATCCATACTAAATTTTTCTAATATGTATAATTTCTTCTAATTTTAGATATTGGTATAGAGTGATGGTAAATATATCATGATGTGTAGGACTACCTCTATTCCATACACCCATGAATATTGGGTAACATGGGAAGAATTATGAGTCATTGTCCAGGAATCCCAGAGACAGTTTTGAAGATTTTCCAGCCAAATTTTCTTGTTCTAACCAACCGTCTTTTTCAATATGTTATAGAGGGTCTTATTGAATGCCTCAATATATCCATTTTACATCTCATAATAGAGAAAAGTATGTTTGGAATGGATATTATAGATGGTGTACAATTTCTTTAGCTCTTCTTCTCGAATTTTGGTGCGGTTATGAGTGAGGATGGTGTAGGGAGCTCTGAATCGATGGATGATGTTGGAACTCATGAAAAAAATTGTTATAACATGCATTTAATTCCTTGATTGGAGTCACTTCTACCCATTTGGAGAAGAAATTCATGGTGATATTAATGGATCAACACGGGAAAGCTATTACTGGTGGATATGGTCCCATGATATCAAGTCCCTATATCCTGAAGGGTAAATAGTACATGGTAGTGTAAATAGGAACCAACAGTCGATGCAATAAATTGGCATGGATCTGACATGTGTGACACCTCTTGGAGAACTCTATGCAATCATAGACCTTGGTGGTCCAGAAGTACCCAAATATTCAGATCTAGTGGGAGAGTTTTAACCATACCTGATTGGATCCGAAAGAACCATCATGGACATAGTACATAACCTGGGATTTCTGACCTCCTTTTTTTAAAGGTAGTGCTTCAGTCAAAGACTGAGGCACAATTTTTTGAAGATAAAAGAAGATTTTATAAGAGTCTAAAGGATGGTAGTTTCCTAAGGTCCTTGTCATAAAGCTAAAAAATATCAAGAGGGAGTGCATCAAGCGAGGTCATCTCCTGGTTAACTCCCACATTTGCAAGTGCATCAAAAACCTTGTTTGCTTATCTAAAATCATGAGTGGTGATAAAGTTGATCTGCATAAGAGTGTCGAGGCACCTCATCCAGCAAGTAGTGAGTGGCCAAGCTAGATGAGTCGTCCCCTTTCAGATTTCTTGAACGATGTTTTTCAAATGACTTTCAATCCAAATCTTCCTCCATCCTTTTTGAAGTGAATAGTTGACAGCGTGGATCACACCCATCATTTCAGCTTCTAGTGATGAGACAGTGCCACAACTAGTGAAAAAGCATCCATGGAATATACCAAGATAGTATATGAAGATAGCTCCGCAACTAGTAGGGCCTAGGTTTCCTTTGGAGGCACCATCAACGTTCACCTTGATCCATCCTGGAAGAGGGACCTGCCAAAATACTTCAATGGTGTGTTTGGGTTGTCTGAAGATTACTTCAATGAGAAGTCTCCAAAGAATCTCAATGTCCCTAATATTATTATTGCAGGGAGCCTTTTGAATTCAGGAAGCCTCACGTGTCACAAGGAGGATTTGGGCTTTACCTGCATTAAGATTTTGTGAAGAATTATTATGAATCATATTGTTTCTATCATACCAGGTCACATGAAGAAGCTCTGAAATGGAAGAGAGGAAGATATTCTTGAATTGATGAGATTACTCTTGCTGGACAAATATATTTAATTGTCATCTGATAGTATCATATAGGATCCATCTACATCCAAATATGTCAAAAATATAATTCAAAAGAGTAGAAGCTGTAGCACAAGACAAAAAGAGATGATTCGCATCTTCCCTGTGTTGGTTACAAAAGTGTCATTTTAAGCATATCTGAATACCATGAGATTGTATGCAAAAATCATTAGGAATTCTAAAATGATAAATTCTCCAAATAAGAGTAAATATTGAGGGCTTTATCCATGGTTTATTAAATTGGGCCAACCACTCAAAGTTGGATTCAGTGTTTATGGAATTATGATCATAGTAATTTTTTGAGTCAAGGATGCCATTATTAACAGGTCCCCAGATAAGAAAATCATTAGTATTGGAGAAATTATAACTATCAATGACTTGCATAATTTAATCAGTACAATAAGGGAATCAGGCCATTAGCTGGCAAGAATTCTCTAACAAGGGTATGAGCTCTAGCTTTCTAATTATGTAGTCACTCTTGATTTGGTTGATGACTAGAATAAATTCTCCCTTCACATGTAGGTGGGGAAACGAAATCGTGAGAGATAGCTCAAGACTAGTTATAAGATCCTGATACTCCACCACATTATGGGTGGAACCTATGGAAAATACAAATGAATAGGGAAAGAGATCTTGTGTGGGAGTGATGAGGATGATACCTAGGTCTACTCTGTTGAGTCTAAGATTGTTGATACTTATTTCAGTGGGGCTCGATTAGGAACCATAAAATTTAAATTTTCAATACAATATGGCTTGATCCTCTAAGATGATGGCCTCATCTAGGATTTTAAGATCAATAGACACCTCTACAGGGGCTATATAGGTGGCCATAAAATATTCCATCACCTAATCCTTGAAAAATTTCTGTGCAATGAACCTAACTTCAAACTTCTCTCACTTCCCACCGATCTAGATAGACTTTCAATATAGGTAATTTCGAAATGTACTTTAGAGGATCCAAATAGGACCCCAGTTGTATCTCATTATGCTAAAAATAATGCCGTATATTCTACACTATGAAAACCAGTGTCAAGAAGCTCTTCTTGATAGAGGAATATATGTTCTCCTTATTGAGTGGAATACAGCTATGATAGTATGAACTATTATTTATCTCATAATTGTTTTTTTGGGCGATAAGTGTGCCATGGGATCATTCTGGGGCTATCACATAGAAGACCAACAACTTTCCAGAGATGGGTGGAATCAAAAACTGAGGTTGTAGTTGGTACTGTTTGATCTCCTCAAAATCATTCTGACACTCTTCATCCCACTGGAATATGATTCCATTCTTCATGAGTTAGGAAATTTTATTACACTTTCTAGCCAGGTTCATGATGAATTGGTGTATATAGGCTAAGTCACCTTCAAATCCTTGGAGATCTCAAAGATTTCTTGAAGTATGCATCTACCTCATAGCCATGATCTTTTCTAGATTGATCATGATACCATTGTATCTGATGACAAAGATGATAAAATTTTTCTAGGTAACACCAAAGGCACACAACATATGGTTCATCTTTATATAGAGAGAGTGGATGAAACCAAACACTTTCTCAAGATCTATGAGATTGTCTTGATGCTCTTGGTATTTAACCAACAAATCATCCACATAGAATTCCACCAAAATCCTAAGGATCTATTTGAATATGTGGTTCATAGCTTGCTAATAGGTGGATCTTAAATTATTTTGGATGGAAGGAATTAACTGGTAACAGAAATTACCTTGTGGTTCTTGGAATGTGGTGGATTCCCCACACTTATGAGCCATCTAGATTTGGTTATACTGGAATTTCCATCCATCAATGCGAGGTACTGGAACACAGTAGTAGCATCGATCAATAGATATGTCATAGGAAGGGGGAAATCATCCTTTGGATAGTGAAAGTTTATATCTTGGAAGTCAATGTAGACTCCGATCTATCTATTCTTCTTCCTAACAGGGATATTATTTTCCAACCATTTGGGGTACTATAATTCCTTGATGAATTTTTCTTTGATGAGATAATCAACTTTTTCCTCAACCATGGAACTGTGAGTGGGGTGCATCTTTCTAGGAGGCTGTTTGAACCCATGATGTATTACAGGGAGGACAAGGTGGTGGATGATGATCTAAGGGTCCAATCTTGAAATCTCATCATAACTCTAGTCAAAAACATCATTATTTTCCTATAATAAATCCACATACTATTGCTGCTCTTCTAAAGGCATAGCTGCATTGATCAGTTTTGGATTCAATTATGACTTAGTACTGATAATTACTTATATCAACTGATTGAAAATGGTCTATATGCCTTCTTAAAGTGTGGGGGATTGTCTTATAAATCCTCTTCATCGTCTGTAGTGAGAGGATAATAGGGAGGGAAAATTCTTATAAGTTGGCTAACCCTAAAGGGATAATGGTTCCTACCTGAGTGGTAGTTAAATCTTTATTTGGGGACACCAGAACTACCAAAACCATGGAGAAAAAATCATTCGACCCAATCTCATCAGGCCTTAGACCCAAGGGGATATTCTTGATAATATTAAAGTGGTAGTGGAACGTCGGATTCAGTCGGTTCATCACATATTAGCAGAACATGAATGTATGGAGTATTTCTAATAACATGGGGAAGACATCTAGATAACTTACATGGGTTAGGGGATCTGTAATTACTCCAGCCAGATATTTATAGGAATACGACGTGACCTTCTTGTTCTAATTTTACCTGGGAGTATGATTCTAAATCCTTCTTAAGACAACAAAGTAATGTCATTGTTTTGTGGTTGTGGATTCGAACCAGTGAATCGATAGGATGAATTCATCATCATAATCAGTCCATGGGTTGGCCAATGGAGTAGTATGCTCAACCTAATTGGTATGAAACAACTTTTCCTTTCTCTTGTAATAGTTGGCAACCAAGTAACAGGCTTCACCAGAGGAAAATGGAGATGCGTCAACCCTATAGTATGCTCATTCGATAGTTGATGGATTAATTGTGGCATTGATTATATGATGAAGGAAATTATAAATGCATATAGAGCTAGGGTCTACCCATCATTTTGTTGTCTGTGGTGTCCTGTGAGATGAACATGAATTAATTTCTAGAAATCCTACAACCAAAATGGGTTTTCATGTGTATCTTTCCACATGAAATTTTTTCAATCCTATCATATCCCTGAATTTTTAGGTCATAGGGACACAGATTTTCTTCAAATTGTCCTAAATTGTGCAGCATCCAGATCAAGATAAGGTTGATCCTATAACATGTGTCGATGAGGAAATGGTGTACTTCTACACCATTAAACTATTATGTGATCTAATGTTCTTTAATATAGGGGATTCTTCATCTTCTCACGAGAATGAGATAATTTCTGGACATTTTACATCCTCAGCTTCTTCAACATGGAAATCTTATGCAGCTGCTACCTCTGTTTTGAATTGGGTGGGGGGGCTTATGGTTGTGTCCAAATTTACCCAAGTTTTTTGGTGTAAGCCGTCATTGTAGTACGGCTTGGGTTATCGATCCTTAGATACCTAAGAAGAAACCTAAGAAACATGCATTCTAAGAAGATGATTTGATGGTGTTGATTTGGCTATAAAGTGGCCAAAATTGGTTTGAATTGATTGGATTATTTGATATTTTAAAGACTTAAGTTAATTTAATTTAAAATCATGAGTTTATCCTTGGTTATCGTATGGGGTTTATTGGATGAATTTCCTTTTAAATTATTTCCATGTCTTAAATTCGAGTGTTTCCTTTAACGAAATACAACCATCCCAAATCACTCACCAATTTTGAGTTTTCACTATCCTAAGGCTAATAACCTATACACTTGGAAGATAATATTGATGATAAATCCAATATAGAGGATCGTTTTAGCACTCAGGATGTGTATCCTTAAAATTAGTGAGTTTAAAGGATAATGTACATCATAGAATTAAAATATCAAAAATAGAATTGATTAAGATTTATTAAATTAAGAAATAACATCCAATTCACCCCTTTCTACTCCCTTGCATCAAACCATTAAAGGATTATCCCTCCATTGATGCAATTCTATCAATGAAATCGGTAGTATATTTATGATGGTATAATTGGAGAAGAAGAAAAAATAAATAACAATCACTCCACCGTTGTGTGAAGAGTTTCACAAAAGAAAATGTGAATAAACTCACTCTCTAAGGAAATGGTATCAACATGATATGGAAAAAAAAATTAAGAAGAAGATTATGATGATGATGTTTTATTAATTAAATGAAGGTGAGCGAAAAAACTTATGTTGGAGAAATTGACAAAGTGATTACAAAATGAAAGCATGACAATACAATTGAAAGAAAATAAAAACTTCCATTCCAAAGAAAAATATTCTATGATAATTACCTTCCAAACTAGCTCCTTATATAGGAATATTATAAACCTTAGAGACACCCCACAACAATAAATTCCATCCCCATTATTTTATAGAGTCAAAAGGAGGGTGAAAAAATCAAGGGAATTGGGCGTTTTGAAGTTGACCCAGAAAACTGTCCAGATTCATCCTCCATTTAGACGTTCGAATTTGACATTAAATATGGCCAATTAATCAGGGGTCGTTGAAGACAAATATCTTCTTCCATGTGTCCTTTATCAGCTGTCCAAATTTCATGTCCTTTGGTGCATCCGTTTGAATATTATTCCCGAAATGGTGGAAATAATTTATGGACGTTCATATCAGTCCCACCATTTAAATGTAATGTTCGGAACCATATATCTCCATGACAAATTTTGAATTATCTCTTTCAATAGTTGAATAAAATGATCCCCATTTTTATCTTTTTCTACTATAAAAATTGGAGCTTCATTGGTCTTGGTTTGTGGGACCCACTTCTATTTGATGGGCCTTAGGCCCATTATGCTTTGTCCACAAAATTTCTGCATTCATGCTGAAAAATTTCCATTATTTCATAGGATTCATCCATTAATCCTAAAAGATTATATTCCAAACAAAGTTATAAACCATATAAAAAAATATCAAATTTAAAAAATTGAATATAATTTTCTCCATAAAAAGATGATTTATTGGTCCCAAATTTTCATTTTAAACATGAATTGCATTTGAGATGAGAAATGAAGTTCTATTTATATAATGCACTAAAAATGATGTTTATGGACTTCGGAACAATGAATATAAAGATATTAAAAATGAAAATTAGCCACTTCCAGTGGCTAATCACACCCCCCAACTTGAGTTTTGTTAGTCTCGAGCAAAATATATATCAAATATGAAATTCAAATTTCCTTTTTCCAAAAACAATTTAACACACATTGCTCACCCAAAGACCTCATAACAAAAAAAATATGAAACCCATCAAAATAATTTAAAACAAACTAGGTCCATAAGCATATTTCAAGACCATGCTCATTCCTTTGTTCAAATTCATCGCCACATTTCATCAAATTTCAATTAAGCATGATAATGTGTTGTGCATCACAAAAGGCATGGGGCCCATTTTATTGTTCAAGGGAAAAAATGGAAGCGCTAGGTGGGAATCACATTAAACATTTTGATGAGTATCCAATTTTTTTTTATTTTGTTTTATTTTGTTTTTTCTTTCATTTTTTTAACCACAATAGATATGAAAAGACTAACTCTGGGCAAGACAACTATGGAGTCACGATCCCCAAGTGTTGGATTTCATGCATATTGTCAATTACATGCACTACAATAGAGATATAAAGACTAACTCTGTGCAAGAAAACTATGGGGTCAAGATCCCCATGTGTTGGATGCCACACATTTGGACAAAACATTGCTCTATGTGGTCATTATTTCTTTTTTCAAAGAAATTTTTTATTTTGTTTTTGTTTTTGTTTTTTATGGATACTCAAATTAAACCAAAAGTGACCAAAGAACCCTATGTTATAATGAATGGGACCCAAGACCTCAAATTTACACCCAAGATCCAGAAGACGTGCAATGTGACATTTTTATTAAGAGGATGAAAATGTAAGATTTGAAAATTCACATTGGACAACTACACTTTCCAAAAACTAAGATCAAGGACATAAACATGAATTTAAATCAAGATCAAGGAATGAAAAATTATTTGTTATCCAATTTCAGAGTTGGAAATGTGTGTCATCATGTTCAAGGGTAATGGAATTTTTCTTTTCATGCATGTTTTTATTCACAAAAAAATCATTTCTTATCTCCCCCCAACATAGAATAACATTGTCCCCAGTGTTTAAAGAAAACATAGAAGGGGGTATGGGAAAGGTGTTCAAAGAAAAAATTTAAAATTATAATAATGTAATGAAGTCACCTGGTGGTTGATGGTGAAAGCATGTGCCACAGTCTCCCTTTAATCCTGGGTTTGAGTCTCAGTGGCTTGGACGGTTGTGACAGGATTTTCCCCATGACCTACGATGTGTCCTTTAAATTTTTTAATATATATATATATATATATTATTTTTTTACCAAAAAAATTAAAATAAAATAAAATAAACTGATGATACATTGTCTTCTTTTTATATTTCTGGGTAAGGTATTACTCTAATATCACGCCATGTGACACGGATGAATATGGAGCTCCCCTTCCATACCCATCCATACTCATAATAGAAGAACACGTCAACAATCTAAGATACTATAATATTCATATTTTTTTTAAACCTACAAAAACATAAAAAATAAAATACAATGATGATACATTGCCTTCCTTTTAAATTTATAGGTACGGTATTACTCCGGGATCATGCCACGTGACATGGATGAATATGGTTCTCCCCTTTCATACCCATCCATACTCATAAAATAATAACATGTCAACAACCTATGGTAATTTTATAAATGAAAAAAAATGATTCACAATTATTAGAACTATGAAAACCATGGGTTTCATCCCTTATAGTGCTTTTGTTTAAAGTCATTAGCTCGACTAGGACACTTCATTGTTTATTTTTTTCCCTCATCAATGCATGGTTCACATAAGTCTTCCTAAAATTTTTGTTTTTGGAATGTTTCAATTAATTTTTTGACTCTATGATCATTAACTTTAAATGTTTGACCATTGGTGGGATCTTGAATTTCTACAGCCCCATGGGGGTATACCTTATGCACTATGTATGGACCTGTCCATCTAGATCTCAACTTTCCTGGGTGTAAATGAAGTTTATAACTATACAAAAGAATAGTTTTACCTGGTACAATGTTTTTGGCTTTAAGATTTAGACATTGGTAGGCTTGTACTTAGCTTTATTGATCCATGAATTTTCATAAGCCTCCATCCTAAGTTCCTCAAGTTCATTGAGATCTAGTTTCCTTTTTTGTTTCGACCAATGATAGGTCATAATTCATTTTCTTAATTACACAAAAGGATTTATGTTCTATCTCCACTGGAAAATGACATGATTTCCCATAAACCAACCTATATGAGGACATTCCTAAAATGGTTTTATATGCAGTTCGATAGGCCCAAATAGAATCTAAGAGCTTGCCCGACCAATCATTCCTAGATGGATTAACTGTTTTCTTAAGAATTTGTTTGATTTATCGATTGTCTAACTCAGCTTAACCATTGGTCTATGGGTGGTAAGCAGTGGACACTTTGTGAGAAATTGAATATCTTTCTATGAGTACTAAGAATGGACGATTGCAAAAATGGGATCCACGATCACTAATGATAGCCCTAGGAATTCCAAATCTAGATAGGATGTTTTCCTTGAGAAATATAATTACTATTTGATGATAATTGGATTTTTCAAGAATTTCCTCAACCCATTTTGAGACATAATCGACAGCTAAGAGAATGTACATATATCCCCTAGAGATTGGGAAGGGTCCCATGAAATCTATTCCCTAGCAGTCAAAAATTTCAATTACTAAGATGGGAGTGAGTGGCATTTGATTATTTTTTGTGATGGACCATAATTGTTGACACCTATGGAATCTTTGAAAAAATGTGTAGGAATCCTTTAAGAGGGTGGTCCATAAGAGACCACTCTGAAGAACCTTAGCAGATGTTTTCTTAGAGGAAAAGTGACCTTCATATGCCTCATTATGACATAATTTAAGGATTGATTCTTGTTCAGATTGTGGGACACACCTCCTAATGACTTGGTCAAGGTAGACCTAATAGAGGTATGGATCATAAAAAACATCGTGTCTGACATCAGATAGGAATTTACTTCTAGCTTGAGTCCGTAAGAATTTTGGAATGACTCTTGTAACTAAGAAGTTGGATATGTCGGCATACCAAGGGTAGTCACTCACAGAGAATAGGTGTTCATCAGGGAATGAATCAGTCACATAATGGTGGGATAATTTTTCATTAAATTCTATCCTAGAGAGATGATAAACTACAGCATTTTCAACACCCTTTTTGTCCTTGATTGTGAGGTAAAATTATTGTAATAGAAGGACTCACCTAATCAGTCTAGCCTTAGCATCTTGCTTCTGGAAGAGGTATTTCAATACATAATGGTCACTGTACATAGGGATGGGGGATCCTAAGAGGTAGGACCTAAAATTTTATAAGGCAAACACAACAGAAAGTAACTCCTTCTCAGTGGTGGAGTAGTTTATTTGGGAATCATTTAAGGATTCACTTGCATAAGAAATCACATAATAAGTTTTATCAAAACGTTATCCTAACACAACTCCTAATGAAAATTCACTTGCATCACACATGAGTTCAAAAGTAAGGTTCCAATTTGGGGATTTAATTATGGGAGAAGAGGTGAGAGATGATTTGATGTTTGAGAGTAAACCCTCACAGCTTTCAGTCCAAAAAAATGGAGAATCCTTTACTAGAAGACCACAAAGGGGATGAGCGATCGAACTAAAGTTCCAAACTAATCTTCTATAGAAACCATCATGCCCTAAGAAAGACCTGACTTCCTTGACAATTTTTGGTGATGGAAGGTGATGAATGATGTCAACATTGGATTTATCTACTTCAATCCTCCTACCTGAGACTAGAGGGACAAGGAATAGTCCCTTTTTAACCATGAAAATGAATTTTTCCCAGTTTAAGACCATATTCTTTTCTTCAAATCTTGATAAAACTCTATCCACATTCCTCAAACATCCCTCAAATGTATCCCCAAACATAGATAAGTCATCCATGAAGACCTCTTGAAAATACCCTACCATGTCGGAGAAGATTCCCATCATGCACCGCTGGAAGGTTCTAGGGGCATTACATAACCCAAAGGGAATGCATTTAAAGTCCAAGGTTTCAAATGGAAAGGTGAATGTAGTCTTCCCTTGATCCTATAAGGATACATCAATCTGATTATACCCTGAGTACCCATCTAGGAAACAGTAGAATGCATGACCTGCCACTCTCTCAATGATTTGGTCAATGAATAGTAAGGGGAAATGGTCCATCTTGGTAAGTACATTTAGATTCCTATAGTCGATTCAGACTCTGTATCAACTACTCACACTAGTTGGAAGAATATCTCCATCCTTATTGGTTATCACTTTGATTCCAGCCTTCTTTGGAACCACGTGGATCAAGCTGACCCACTCACTCTCAGCTATAGGATAGATGATACTAGATTTTAAAATTTTCATAATTTCATTACTCACTACTTCCATCAGATTAGGATTGAGTCACCATTGAGGTTGAAAACATGGATTTGAATTAGATTCTAGAACAATCCTATGACTCTTGATAAGTGGGATAATCCAAGGAATATCAGATATGGTCCATCGAATGGCTTTCTTGTGTCTCTTAAGGACATCTAGAATAATCCATTAATGATTATCTTGAAGAGAAGAAGAAATGACAATAATTTGTTCTCTATTTACTCCTAGGAAGGCATAATTAAGTGCAGTAGGAAGTTCATTCAATTCATGATCAGGTTGGTTCAGAATTTCTGTAGAATATTGAGACATTGGATCATGATAAATTTATTTTTTTAGACTTTCGGATAATATTTATTCCACATGTATAGAAGTTTCAGCTACTAGATTTGTTTTATCAGTGTTAGTTATGGGAGTGGTCTCCATGAATGTGGTTTCTTGAAATATTTCACTTATTGTTGGTGTTATGATTTCATCATCGGAGTAATCTGAAAGTGATTCTAGTCATGCAGATAAACTTCCTTCATGTGAACAATGGAAATTAATCACATCCTCACTTAAACATTCCTCGAATATTCCTTGATGTTCAATGGATTCATTATCAATGCATCCAATCATGTTTACTTGATGAATATCCTCATTATCTCCTATTTTTGAAATTGCATTATAGATGTTCATGTATAGACTATTGTTTCCAAAGGTGATGGTCATGTTCCAATTTCAGACTCGGATAACAGAGTTGCTTGTTTCAAGGAAGGGATGACCACGGATGATTGGGTTTTGTTCTTTATTGCCTATGGTTGGATTGTTAATAAGGAAAGTGAAGTCAGCAGGGTAGATGATGTTTTCTGCTTTTACAAAAAAATCCTTTAGTATTCTCTTTGGAACCCTACTTCTATGATAAGTAAGATGAAGTGTGATAGATGTACGTTTGAGCTCTTCCAGGCCTAACTGGTAGTACACAAAATAGGGAATGAGATTGACACTGGAACCTAGGTCACAAAAGGCTTTGACAAAATTGTTCTCTCCTATTTCAATATTGATGTAAGGGTATCCTGGGTCTTTCATCTTTGGTAGAAGGGTTTCTCGGATTATTGTGCTAACATTTGCTGCTAGAAGGACTTGGTTCTTATGTGAGAATTTTATTTTAAATGTGTAGAGGTCCTTTAGATATTTTGAGTATACAAGAATGGTTTGAATAGCATCGAGGAGTGGAATGTTCATCTTGACTTGTGAGAATATTTCCCTCAATGTTTCACTTAATTCAGGCCTGGGTTTCCCCCTCATGTGTTGAGGAAATGGTGCAGGTTGTGGGATTGTTTGTTGAAGAGTTGTTTCTTTCACATTCACATCAGTTTTCTTATTTTGATCATGTGGTTCATTTGAATTTTTATTAGAGTTTGAAGATTCAGATATTTTATTAATTATTTGCTCCATTTTCTCAATTGATTTTCCACTTCTCAAAACTGTCGCAGTCTTTAGTTGTTCATGAGTTGTTTGAGTGAAACTTGTCTCTCCCCTTGATGTTTGTAGTGGAATTGCTTGTGTGGGCCTGGGTGCCTTTCCAGTTTTGATGGTTTGAAGTTCTTGTTTATTGGATTAGAATTCTATGTTCATTTTTTCCATTTGTTTGCATAGTTTTTCTAGTAGGATTTGTGGAACAATTTGGGTTGGTGCTTGAGCTTGTCGATTTATCTCAAGAGGATACATTGGTTGTTGGATTGGTTGTTGAATGAGTTTTTGGATAGGTTGTTGATATTGTAAATGAGGATGTTGGAATTGTACTTTTTGTGGTTGGAACTGATTATGTGGTTGAAGGTAATGTTGATGGTATGGGTTGATACATTGTTGTTGTGTTGATTATTGATTATCCTTCCAACAAAATCCTGGATGGTAATTATACCTTGGATAGAAGGTGTTTTGGAATTGTGGCTTTTGAAAGTTCATTCAATTTACTTCTTCTAGTGGTCCTCCAAAAATAACATCCTTGATAGAAGGAATGGTTGGGAAATTATCAGCCTTTTGGTCATGTATTTCACAAATTGTACAAAAAAGCTCAACAGTTTGGGTTTTGTGGAGCTTCCTAAGATAAATCTCCTAAACTTTCCTCCTGAGTGCAGCAAGTTTTTCTCTAAGGTTTTCTTCTTCTCCAAGATTGTACATTCAACCAGATTTTGGTGGCTTCTTATAGTATGGTGATGTTCCCCATGTTTGGTTTTGTTTAGAAATATTTTCAAGATACTCGTAAGCATCATTTGGGGCATTGTTTTTGAAAGTTCTATTGCACATCATATCAATGAATTGTTTGTTTCTGGGACCTAACCCTTCATAGAAAATTATCACTTGTTCTGGGATTAAGAAATAATGGTGTCATACCTTGTTTAATGTGTCCTTGAGTCTTTCCCAGGTTTCATAGAATGTTTCTCCCTCTCTTTCAAATTTTTTTTGTATTCTCTTTTTAAGTGAAATTGTTTTGTGATGGGGGAAGTATTTTTTATAGAATTCTCATTGAAGATCGTCCCAAGAGTAAATGGATGCTGGTCTCAAATTTTTTAACCAATTATTTTCTTGGTCCTTTAGAGAAAAAGGAAAAAGTCTCATTTTAGCAGATTCAATTTAATTTGGAGGGCACATGGTTTCAACATTGTCATTAAATTCTTTAACATGAAGGTAAGGCATCTCAGAATCCATCCTATGAAAGGTTGGAAGGTGGTTTAGGACATGGGGTTTGAAAACATATTGGGAATATCCTATGTTATCATACCTAATGCAGGAGGGTTCATTGTTCAAGGTAGGTATGAGGTAGTCATCCATGGTTAGTTCTACAATAATTCCAATGTTAGGGTCATGATCATTATTTTGGTTCCCTCTCGGGTTTATGATTTGGTTTTGTGGGAGATTCTCCACGGTATCGAACTCAACTTCTGAATCCGGAGTATTAGGAATATTTGTATCTAATGGAAAGAGACCTCTATGATTTCTTGCCTACATAGCCTTAGGACTATCCACCCTAACTAGATGATTTTAATTATCACGGGTGTAGGCGTACATGCGCTAAGAAAAGAGAAGAAAAAAAAGAAAGGGGAAAATATAAGAGAAATGGGATGAGAAAAGAGAAATGGGGGAGAATGGAAAGAGGTTCTAAGGTGACTTACTTGGTCCCCGACAACAGTGCCAAAATTTGGTTGCGCCCAAATTTACCCAAGTTGTATGGTGTTAGTGGTCATTGTAGTACGACTTGGGTTATCGATCCTCAAATAACTAATAAGAGACCTAAGAAACATGCTTTCTAAGAAGGTGATTTAATGGTGATGATTTGGATATGAAGTGGACAAATTTTATTTGAATTTATTGGATTATTTGATATTTTAAAGACATAAGTGAATTAAATTTAAAAGCATGAGTTGATCCTTGTTTATCGAATTGGGTGTATTGGATGAATTTCTTTTTAAATTATTTCAATGTCTTAAATTCGAGTGTTTCCTTTAACGAAATACAACCACCCTAAATCACTCACCAATTTTGAGTTTTGACTATCCTAAGGCTAATCACCTATACACTTGGAGGATCATATTTACGAACAATCCAAGGTAGAGGATTTTTTTAGCACTCGGGATGTGTATCCTTAAAATTGGTGAGTTTAAAGGATAACGTACATCATTGAATTAAAATATCAAAAATAGAATTGATTAAGAATAATTAAATTAAGAAATTACACCCAATTCACCCCTTGATACTCCCTTGGATCAAACCATTATAGGATTATCCCTCCTTTGATGTTATTCTATCAATGAAAGCTGGTATTAGACTTATGATGGTACAATTGGAGAAGAAGAAAAAATAAATAACAATCACTCCAACATTTTGTGAAGAGTTTCACAAAAGAAAATGTGAATAACCTCACTCCTTAAGGCAACGATATCAACATGATATGGAAAAATAAATAAGAAATTAAGAATAAGAATATGATGATGATATTTTATTAATTAAATGAAGTTGAGAAAAAAACTTACATGGGAGAAAGTGAAAAGGCAATTACAAAATGAAAGCATGACAATACAATTGAAAGAAAATAAAAACTTCCATTCCAAAGAAAAATACTCGATGATAATTCCCTTCCCCACTATCTCCTTTTATAGGAATATTTGGAGCCTTAGAGACACCCCAAAACAATAAATTCAATCCTCATTAATTTAGAGAGTCCTAAGGAGGGTGAAAAAATCAAGGGATTTGGGTGTTTCGAAGTTGGCCCAGAAAACTATCTAGATTCATCATCCTTTTAGACGTTCAAATTTCACAGTAAATAAGGCCGAATAATCCGGGGTCTTAGAATACAAATATCTTCGTCAATGTGTCCTCTATCATCTGTCCAATGTTCAGGTCATTTGGTGCATCTGTTTGAATGTTATGTCTGAAATGCTGGAAAGCATTTATGGGCATTCATATCGGTCCCACCATTTAAATGTAAACTTCAGATCCATATATCTCCATGAAAAATTCGGAATTAGCTCTGGACACAGTTGAATAAAATTATTCACATATTTTTCTCTTTCTACTCTATACATTTGAGCTTAATTGGTATTGGTTTGTGGGCCCCACTTCTATTTTATGTGCCTTAGGCCCAGTATTCTTTTTCCGTAAAATTTCAGCATTCATGCTGAAAAATCTCCATCATATCTTGGGAGTCATCCATAAACCCTAAAAGATATAATATTCCAAACAAAGTGATCAATAATATACAAAAAATATCAAATTTAAAAAACGAATAAAATTTTCTCCACAAAAATATGATTGATTGGGCCCAAATTTACCTTTTAAACATGAATTGAATTTGAGATGAGAAATGAAGTTCTATTTATATAATGCACTCAAGATGATGTTTATGGACATTGGAACAATGAATATAAAGATATTAAAAATTAATAACAGCCACTTATAGTAGCTAATCAGCATATTAAAGACTCTATGAGGGATTCATTCATATCATCCAACATGCAGAGGGCCTCTAGTATTAAGGGATTTGTATGGATGCTAGAAAGGTGCTTAAGCACAAAATACTTCCATTCTAGGTGCACATTTTTGTTGATAGGATATTTATTTATAGCTTGGGGTATGGAAAGAATTTTTGGTCAAATCATAGGATTATGTCTAATGTTGGTAATATCTTATTACTCTCTAGATAAACAATGAAAAATGACTATCAGATAACAATAAGATTACTGAGCTCTATTTATGCATAAACACATCAAATAATGGTATGGTCATTGTAGAGACCCGAATCTTATCGTACATGGACATTACATTAATTTTGCGGAATACTTAGTACATAACAAAAACACACACACAAGGATCGTAATAGTTTAGTGTCTTTGGAAACTCGGATCGTAATCTTCTAAACGTGGTGAAAGATCTTCAATATCTCCCATAAAGTTCTTCCCCTTTTTTTTACCTAAAACCTTTCTTTATATCCTGGGGAAAAGAAAACATAAAAGGGTGAGCTCAAATGCTCAGTAAGGGTAAACAAAGGAAATATCAATCACATAATTTTCATAAGAACATAACATTTTTGGAAATCTTAACCTGCAAAAGAGAGCATAATTTCATAACATGGGATAAATCATAGTAGTGAAATGAAATCATAACTTAAAACATTACTCATTGTGGAATACACACATAATCATAGAGAATCATTTCTTGTTAGTCAAGACTCATTGCCAAGACTATCTTAGTGGACAAAGTCCCTTTCTGAATCGAGTAATCCTCGTTTCAGTCCTGTTTCACTGAACCGGTATAACCTACCATTCCAGCCATGTCTATCTCATGAGATATAAAATCATTACCCAATGCATTGGAGGGAGATATAGGTCCCACCCATCTTATAATGAATCCTTTCTTATGTGTGCCACATAATCATAAAACATACATCATCGCATAACACATGTAACAAAAATGGGATTCTTGAAACATCATGACATCATAAATCAATTCATATAAGATAAAGGAATTCATAAACATAATTCCATCAAAACATAGTCAAATCAATGTAAAAATATGGATAGAAACAGAATTATTTATTATCTTAGATGGAAAATAATTTTGATAAAACACTTGAATTGAATTCTTGAGGAAAATATCCTTTCTTCTTCAAAATCAATTTCTTTTCACAAAACTTCATGCAACATTAAAAGAAAGAGATTCTATTGAAAATAGTCATGAAATCTTTTAGAGGAAGCTTCATGAAAATAAGGCTTTATAAAATAGTAGAAATCCGTTCGTGCTGTATAAGTTAAAAAAAACATTCTTCGTACTTTTGTCGGAAAAGTCAAAAAGTACCTCGTACGAAAAACGACAAAAGATTCCTTTCATACGTATTACTAAAAACTCACCGAAGGGTAAAAATGGATTTAAACAATTTTAGGTGGATGGAAATAATATTACATATTGATAAAACATGGATGTGGATGATAAAATGCACCCCAGTAAATACTTAGGAATAAACAATCTCGGATAAAAATGAGATTGTGATATTTCCCTTACCTTAGGTCCGATTTGCTTTGTTCGTGTCCGAAGCTCCTGTATAATGGTTTAAATAATGTTATTTACTTATTCCAGAATCATACATATTGATATGATATCATATATGGTTCACTTATGACATTATATTACCCGTTCTTTTGTAAATTCCATGTTAAAGAAGCGTTTTGGGTAAAATCGTTTCATTTATCTTAGGTGTTTTGACTTGTTGTTCTTGACATCACTATTACTTATATCATGATTTACTTACTTCAAGAATATAAAATATTATTTATATATCATATATATTCAGTATATATATATATATATATAATAGATAGATAAATAAAATGAAAAACACCGTTCATGGAGACGGTAGTCCGTACGTACGCATGAACGCTGTTTTACTTTCCTTATTGTCTTGAAATGGAAGTAAGTAGATGACATACATATATATATACATAAATCCAGTAGCTTTATAATGTCATATATTTCATTATTATTTCTTATATATATACTTTATAATCATTCTTAAATGGTTAACATGGAGAATGAATCTCATCGCGTCGTGGAGACGGTATTCCGTACGTACGCACGAGCGATGATATCATTTCCATAAATATTGAATTTAATTGGAGTGGATTATACAATATATCAGAATCAATATGATGTTTTAATAACTATGTATAGTTATTCTTTACACCATTATACCCATCCTTGTAAGGTGGTGGTGGAAAATAGATTACACCACGGCGTGGAGACGGTATTCCGTACGTACGCACGCGCGGTGATTTCTTTTTACGTAGGATGGATAGATGGTGAAATAGGGTTGTTTCATACTTATAATAACATATCAGTATATGAGTGATACTGATGTTATTACTTCATACTGAAACAACCTAAGAAGAAGAAGTGGAAGAAAAAATAAAGATGAAAGAATTGGTAACGGTAATTACCTCTTCTTTGAAGTGCCTCTTTGAGACCTCCTCTTAGGGCACTAAAATTGGTCTTTGAGGAAGACCAGAACCTCTAGGATGTTGCTAGGGAAGTGGAGAGGATAAATTGGTAGGGGTTGGCCGAGCTTGAGTGCTCAAATTGGTGTGAGGAGGAGGGGGAGGAGGTGTCCTTTTATAAGGGAGGAGAGGGGCACCTTAGGAATATCTCAAAATATTATTTTATTATAATGTCAAGTTCGGTTTTAATTAGCTCCAAATTGATTTATTTCAAGGCTAAGGTGGGGATGGGTCTAAATCCTCTCATCCAATAGAATTTAGACAAGTTTAGGTTCCTATTTTAACCTTATCATTTAGATTTAACATTAAGTTAAATAATTTTACTTTTACCGTGTCATTTTGTTTTCTTTCACTATATGGTTAATAAACTTACTATAACATGCCAAACGAACCCCAAATTGTATATTATTAATACATATATCCTTATCTAAGTCATTTGGCCGAACCTTAGTTTTTTAGGAATAAAATAACAATTAATAATATAATATTTTATTTAAAAACTATTTTGTGTCAATTTTGACACTATTTGATATATGATTTTTGTGAAAGTCATAACAGAATTATATGTTCGAAACAAGTTGATTAAATCAACAATAATATATCATAGTAACCTAGAAAATTAGTGGAATTCATAAAAAGTCTTAAATTACATTTAGTTTGGTATTTATATTATCAATTATGTCAATATTTCATTAATAAGATAATTACTGCATCATCTTTGTGTCATAAATAAATTATATTATATGATGTCTAAAAATTACAAATAAAATACCATCATGTAGGAAATCTTTTTAGATTTATAATGAATATTTATAGTCGAATTTATCTTATGTATAACCCCATATTAAAAATGATTTACTTATTAAACTTTGATTTTAACTATTTTAACCCTTCTTTAAATAAATTAATAATAAATGTCCTAATCTAATCCAAGTGGGCCAAAATGGTCATATTTTATTCCTAAGTTTGTTTTTGGTCGAATTACACTTGTCCAATAGAATTAGGACATGTTTTAGGGTAATATTAATATCATATTTACCCTTAGTTACCCTATTTACTATTAACCGCGGTAAAAAAAAGTAAAAAGTTACTATTCACCAAAAATTATTTTCATCTCATTGAACCACATTTTAGTCCTTGATATTAACTGTGTCTCTCGGATTTTCGAAATTCCATTCACAGAAGCGGTAAAATTATGTTTTATGCAAAATTCCATTTTTAACCTACCACTTAGTGGTTTCACTATTCATCAAAAATTGAAAGTTTTTAGAAAAATGCCAAAATTTCATCCTAAGCTATATTTCATATTCCGAATTCAAAAATGAAGACTATTTTACCAAATTCATAACATAGAAGTTTCATTAATTAATTTTATAATTAAATCCCGCTGTTAAAACAAATAGCGTGTTTTTTTAAGAAACAAAATCTATCAAAAGATTGACACTTGATTATGTCTGGTTTAAATGTGAAATTACAACCAATGACCAACATTGTATTAAATTGTAAAAATTTATTCTAAATATACTTTAAAACCACTCAAATTAATAATTTATCACTATTAATTATTTCGATTAAAAAATTTGTTTTTAATTATAATTTAGTAATTTTCACTATTCATTAGAATATGAAAGTTATCCGAAAAGTACCAAAATTTCACCTTAGGCTAAATTCGATACTCAGAATCCAAAAATGAATTCCATTTTGAAAAATAAAATTTACAAAATTTCAAAAAGTGGTTATTACTATTCATAACGGCTAGTTTTAATAATATTTTAATAGCATATCGTTGTTTCATGAAACTCAGTATTGCGTACTACACACGCTATCGAGGAAGGTTGTGATTGCGTGTAATGCAAGGCAAGTCAAGGATGCGTGTTGTGCAAGCTCCTTTTGGTGTAGCGTACAACACAAGACATTAATAAAATAAAAAAGAATATTTTTCATAAAATCTCGGGCTGTTACATTCTACCCCCCTTAAAATGAATTTCGCCCTCGAAATTCGTCGGGTTTATAAATGGTTTACTATTCGAAAGTTTCTTTAATAGAAACCCACATCGTAAAAAGGAATTTCAAAACCAATCTTTAAAAACAAAAGTATGAAACATAACAGTTACCCAAATAAACTAATCACTGGGTTTCCACATAGGTGAAAATATGGGTATGGAAGAGAAATCTAACCATCATGTTCTGATAGAGAGTGGTAGAGAACATGGCTATGGAAAACCTAGCAATAACAAAGCCATAAATTTGTGATGATCTAGGGTACCATCTGATTCATCGGATATAAGGGCACTAGGACAACATTTTTGGTTTTCAAGATCATTTCCCTAAAGTTGAAGAATTTGAATTAGAATAAATACTTACTTTATTTTCGTACAATCTCACTATTGTTCGTGCCTTGAACAATTTCCACTTCATCTCTTATATAAATGAAGTTGAATTTGTTATTCGTGAAGTGTTAGCAGATCATGTGATAGAATGACGGGTCATTCCATCTGTCTCAAACAAAAGGATTGAAAAAGTTATTAAATATACATAAGTCATTCTATAGTGAGATTAATCATATATGGTTCCTAAAATTAACTTATACCTCATATATCATACTGCTTAATATAATAAAACTAGTTTATACTAAACAGGGACTTCCTGTAGGCCAGTGGTAGGTGATAAAGGCCAGTCGCACTTCGGTTGTGGATTCGATTCCCATAGCCTTGTCCGACGCGATGGGCTGTCGCCCGTCCTGCAGGTTGTCCTTTTTCTAAAACTATATTACTATAACATCCCATCAATAATATCGAAAATCTTCTATCCTTAAACAATACTAACTTATGTCCAACATAATCCAGTCTAATCTTTAGGCTTATACATAATACTGCAGTCCACTCTCATAATATAGTGAAAACGATTACCAGAGATTTAATACTGTCGTTGATCCCCACATATCATAAGATATGTCTTGTTGGTCACATTCCAAACATTCAAAGTCCTTAATCGTGTATTCTCTTGAATACCTTAGTGAAAACATGAGTGCAGTTAAAAGTTAACACTTTCCACATACCAAAATCCTCAAAATTCTATATACTCAAACCATGATATCACTTAGTCCTTATATCAATCATGAGCTCATGAATACTATCAAACATTTAATTTTCTCCTTATCCCTTCATTATGCGCATATCATCTACATTCCAAAAATATCTGAATAACCTTTCATGGATACTGGTAACATTAATCATACACTTTCAAAACACAAGGAAAGACAACAGTGTAACAATCCATAGATGTCTCTTTATTCCAAAATTACACATGATAAACATGTAATCATTCCACTACATTCTCAAACCATTGACCGAGCTGCAAAAATTCTTTCATCTCACATATCATTTGTAGTCTCTTCATCATCATCCACATAAATACTACCCATATGACCATACTGATTCTCTTCATGAGTCTTTCCCTTAGGGAATTTGTTTGCATAATGGCCATACATTCCACATTTAAAACACTTAACCATTTTTGATGTCGTAGCAATACCATTATCCTCATCCATGGTGTTAACCGACCCTTTTCCTTTGCACTTACTTGCTTTGTGTCCTTCTTTTCCACACCCAAAGCATCTTCCAGTTCCCTTGAAACATTCTCCTTGATGCCTCTTCCCACATGATTTACATAGGGGAAATTGAACTTTCTTTCCTCTATGATCATCATGGAACTCCATCTTTCTCTTATTAGTCGAGTCAGGAAACTTACCAAATTTTACTTTATTGATCATGTTGTGAGATTGCTGATTCGGCATAATAATGATGTTTGGACATCCAAATCCCATTTCATTTGGTTTCTCATGAAGAATATCATTCCATTGTCTATCATATCCTCCATTATTGTGAATCATCTTGTTTCCAGCCATTTTCTAAAACCCAAACAGAATAGTGTTAGATGCAAAAATCGTAATAAAGGGGGAGTAACTTAAATATATATCATCTTTGGTTTAATCTAATATCGTTACCATAGTTCTAGAACTATATCCTATACGTATACTTATCCTTAGGGGCATCCCTAGACATACCTTAGAAATATCTCTAGGGATCTCACTAACGTTTTCGCATCCTAGTTTCCAAAGGTTGACTAAACCTTTCCTCTGATACCAACTGTAGAGACCCGAAGCTTATCGTACATGGACATTACATTACTTTTGCGGAATACTTAGTACATAACAAAAACACACACACAAGGATCGTAATAGTTTAGTGTCTTTCGAAACTCGGATCGTAATCTTCTAAACGTGGTGAAAGATCTTCAATATCTCCCATAAAGATCTTCCCCTTTTTTTTACCTAAAACTTTTCTTTATATCCTGGGGAAAAGAAAACATAAAAGGGTGAGCTCAAATGCTCAGTAAGGGTAAACAAAGGAAATATCAATCACATAATTTTCATAAGAACATACCATTTTTGGAAATCTTAACCTGCAAAAGAGAGCATAATTTCATAACATGGGATAAATCATAGTAGTGAAATGAAATCATAACATAAAACATTACTCATTGTGGAATACACACATAATCATAGAGAATCATTTATTGTTAGTCAAGACTCATTGCCAAGACTATCTTAGTGGACAAAGTCCCTTTCTGAATCGAGTAATCCTCGTTTCAGTCCTGTTTCACTGAACCGGTATAACCTACCATTCCAGCCATGTCTATCTCATGAGATATAAAATCATTACCCAATGCATTGGAGGGAGATATAGGTCCCACCCATCTTATAATGAATCCTTTCTTATGTGTGCCACATAATCATAAAACATACATCATCGCATAACACATGTAACAAAAATGGGATTCTTGAAACATCATGACATCATAAATCAATTCATATAAGATAAAGGAATTCATAAACATAATTCCATCACAACATAGTCAAATCAATGTAAAAATATGGATAGAAACAGAATTCTTTATTATCTTAGATGGAAAATAATTTTGATAAAACACTTGAATTGAATTCTTGAGGAAAATATCCTTTCTTCTTCAAAATCAATTTCTTTTCACAAAACATCATGCAACTTTAAAAGAAAGAGATTTTATTGAAAATAGTCATGAAATCTTTTAGAGGGAGCTTCATGAAAATAAGGCTTTATAAAACAGTAGAAATCCGTTCGTGCCGTATAAGTTAAAAAAAACATTCATCGTACTTTTGTCGGAAAAGTCAAAAAGTACCTCGTACGAAAAACGACAAAAGATTCCTTTCATACGTATTACTAAAAACTCACCGAAGGGTAAAAATGGATTTAAACAATTTTAGGTGGATGGAAATAATATTACATATTGATAAAACATGGATGTGGATGATAAAATGCACCCCACTAAATACTTACGAATAAACAATCTCGGATAAAAATGAGATTGTGATATTTCCCTTACCTTAGGTCCGATTTGCTTTGTTCATGTCCGAAGCTCCTGTATAATGGTTTAAATAATTTTATTGACTTATTCCAGAATCATAAATATTGATATGATATCATATATGGTTCACTTATGACATTATATTACCCGTTCTTTTGTAAATTCCATGTTAAAGAAGCGTTTTGGGTAAAATCGTTTCATTTATCTTAGGTGTTTTGACTTGTTGTTCTTGACATCACTATTACTTATATCATGATTTACTTACTTCCAGAATATAAAATATGATTTATATATCATATATATTCAGTATATATATATATATAATAGATAGATAAATAAAATGAAAAACACCGTTCATGGAGACGGTAGTCCGTACGTACGCATGAACGCTGTTTTACTTTCCTTATTGTCTTGAAATGGAAGTAAGTAGATGACATACATATATATATATACATAAATCCAGTAGCTTTATAATGTCATATATTTCATTATTATTTCTTATATATATACTTTATAATCATTCTTAAATGGTTAACATGGAGAATGAATCTCATCGCGTCGTGGAGACGGTATTCCGTACGTACGCACGAGCGATGATATCATTTCCATAAATATTGAATTGAATTGGAGTGGATTATACAATATATCAGAATCAATATGATGTTTTAATAACTATGTATAGTTATTCTTTACACCATTATACCCATCCTTGTAAGGTGGTGGTGGAAAATAGATTACACCACGGCGTGGAGACGGTATTCCGTACGTACGCACGCGCGGTGATTTCTTTTTCCGTAGGATGGATAGATGGTGAAATAGGGTTGTTTCATACTTATAATAACATATCAGTATATGAGTGATACTTATGTTATTACTTCATAATGAAACAACCTAAGAAGAAGAAGTGGAAGAAGAAATAAATATGAAAGAATTGGTAACGGTAATTACCTCTTCTTTGAAGTGCCTCTTTGAGACCTCCTCTTAGGGAACTAAAATTGGTCTTTGAGGAAGACCAGAACCTCTAGGATGTTTCTAGGGAAGTGGAGAGGAGAAATTGTCAGGGGTTGGCTGAGCTTGAGTGCTCAAATTGGTGTGAGGAGGAGGGGGAGGAGGTGTCCTTTTATAAGGGAGGAGAGGGGCACCTTAGGAATATCTCAACATATTATTTTATTATAATGTCAAGTTCGGTTTTAATTAGCTCCAAATTGATTTATTTCAAGGATAAGGTGGGGATGGGTCGAAATCCTCTCATCCAATAGAATTTAGACAAGTTTAGGTTCCTATTTTAACCTTATCATTTAGATTTAACATTAAGTTAAATAATTTTACTTTTACCGTGTCATTTTGTTTTCTTTCACTATATGATTAATAAACTTACTATAACATGCCAAACGAACCCCAAATTGTATATTATTAATACATATATCATTATCTAAGTCATTTGGCCTAACCTTAGATTTTTAGGAATAAAATAACAATTAATAATATAATATTTGATTTAAAAACTATTTTGTGTCAATTTTGACACTATTTGATATATGATTTTTGTGAAAGTCATAACAGAATTATATGTTCTAACCAAGTTGATTAAATCAACACTAACATATCATAGTAACCTAGAAAATTAGTGGAATTCATAAAAAGTCTTAAATTACATTTATTTTGGTATTTATATTATCAATTATGTCAATATTTCATTAATAAGATAATTACCGCATCATCTTTGTGTCATAAATAAATTATATTATATGATGTCTAAAAATTGCAAATAAAATACCATCATGTAGGAAATCTTTTTAGCTTTCTAATGAATATTTATAGTCGAATTTATCTTATGTATAACCCCATATTAAAAATTATTTACTTATTAAACTTTGATTTTAACTATTTTAAACCTTCTTTAAATAAATTAATAATAAATGTCCTAATCTAATCCAAGTGGGCCTAAATGGTCATATTTTATTCCTAAGTTTGTTTTTGGTCGAATTACACTTGTCCAATAGAATTAGGACATGTGTTAGGGTAATATTAATATCATATTTACCCTTAGTTACCCTATTTACTATTAACCGCGGTAAAAAAAAGTAAAAAGTTACTATTCACCAAAAATTATTTTCATCTCATTGAACCACATTTTAGTCCTTGATATTAACCGTGTCTCTCGGATTTTCGAAATTCCATTCACAGAAGCGGTAAAATTAAGTTTTATGCAAAATTCCATTTTTAACCTACCACTTAGTGGTTTCACTATTCATCAAAAATTGAAAGTTTTCAGAAAAATGCCAAAATTTCATCCTAAGCTATATTTCATATTCCGAATTCAAAAATGAAGTCTATTTTACCAAATTCATAACATAGAAGTTGCATTAATTAATTTTATAATTAAATCCCGCTGTTAAAACAAATAGCGTGTTTTTTTAAGAAACAAAATCTATCAAAAGATTGACACTTGATTATGTCTGGTTTAAATGTGAAATTACAACCAATGACCAACATTGTATTAAATTGTAAAAATATATTCTAAATATACTTTAAAACCACTCAAATTAATAATTTATCACTATTAATTATTTCGATTAAAAAATTTGTTTTTAATTATAATTTAGTAATTTTCACTATTCATTAGAATATGAAAGTTATCCGAAAAGTACCAAAATTTCACCTTAGGCTAAATTCGATACTCCGAATCCAAAAATGAATTCCATTTTGAAAAATAAAATTTACAAAATTTCAAAAAGCGGTTATTACTATTCATAACGGCTAGTTTTAATAATATTTTAATAGCATATCGTTGTTTCATGAAACTCAGTATTGCGTACTACACACGCTATCGAGGAAGGTTGCGATTGCGTGTAATGCAAGGCAAGTCAAGGATGCGTGTTGTGCAAGATCCTTTTGGTGTAGCGTACAACACAAGACATTAATAAAATAAAAAATAATATTTTTCATAAAATCTCGGGCTGTTACAGTCATGGAGAAACTACTTGGTTGAGTAACATAAACTATGGGGGTTGTGAATCTGATGAATTGGAATGAGAGTACTACAAATGTTGAGATCTGTGCTAAACCTACTTTCTAGTATTAGTGGAATGCATGACCTAGTCAGAAGCATTGACCTGAGCATTCTGACAATTCATGTATCCACAGTTACATCAACATTGGCACTGACCGAGAATGTTTGGAGGATCTTCCTAACACTCTTCATCACTAGGGACCATGTAATGTTCCTCTAAATCAATAATATTTACTAAGGTGTACATTTTATCATCATGTGATGAATCCTCCAATAATGTTTGGATTCCTGGATTTATTCCCATCATTGGGGGCATGAAGTCTCTATGGGTGTGAGATGGGTTAAACCCCTATGCGGTGATTTTATTTCCATTTCATTGTCAGTTCCTACCCTTATAAGAGGTAGAAGGATAATATTTGGATACAAAATTGGAAGTGGGAGGAGGAGTGGAAACCTTGGAGGGATTAGTAAGGTTCAAACGAGAACCAATGCTACCATGATTGTGATTTATTACCTTGCATTCCATCCAGTTATTATACATATGAGACCCACAACTAGAGACCTATTATAATTCCCCCTCGTTGACATTATCTATAATTGTAGAAACACAGGCTACCTGTGGTAGGGTAGGACCCAGCCTAAATATTTTGTTTTCCAGTTGGACCCAGATCCAATCCTTAAATACATATAACTACTTAAGAGCATGTCAAAGGAACCGATGATAGGGGTAGTAATTTGGGTGATCAATGAGATTAGACTCCTTTAGTCTCTTGTATTCCAGCAACTTCATGATTCCATGATCAATGGAACTTCTAAAATATCTAGAGACCTGATATTATTAAAACTAATAGGTTTAGTTTCTATTGTGCGAGAATGGTATACATGAATCATTTCCCTAACAAGGAGATGGATCCAAATGAGGAGGTGGAACCTAACAAGGGGGTAGAACCTCATGAGGAGTTGGAACCTAATTGTCTCACCTAGGTAGTGCTGGTGCCTTACATGGACGCACCTATCAATTCTAAGAGGTTTGATTCTGATCTTAAGGTTGGAACTAAGGCTATGTCCCATAGAGATGATATGGATGATTCTTTATCGGCAACAACTCTAGTGTCCTAGGGGACTCTACCTATGAAATGTTAGTGATCTCATCCTTGGACTCTCTTATTCCAAGATATGTGGTAGGAAATGAGTGTTCCAAATTGGATTACTACAAGGCATACTCTAGGAACTGATAATGGTCATAAAAAATACAAAAATCCACCTTATAGGTTGTTAATGATAAGAGATGGGATCTATTCAATATTTATGTTTCCCACACACATTAGCAGCAGCTACTCTTGAGTTAGAGGCATATAGAGTGAATATATGAGGCCCTTTCATTAGGAAAAAAATTATACAACACACTCATCAGGCTTCTAAATTCACTTAAAGAGGTCATAAATACTATTCTTCTATATGGTGGAGTTGAACTGATAAATAAACTACCTACGACAATCCTCCCAACTAGCTGCAAAACCAATGGATAGTTGACTGTACCAGATGAACGTGAGCCATTCTAGTGTCTCTAAAAAGAACTGGAACTTGGAAGATGCTTTCTATGCTGTAGTTCCTATCATGGGTCCATGCCTTGAGATAAAGTCAGCTAGATGCTATTAGGGGTCTCCCATCCCATTGAATAATGGGAAAGTCAGATTTCCAAAGCTTGTGGGTGCTAACATATCATCCACCCATGTTGGATATGGCTTTCCATTAGGTGGGATCACCACATGTTATGTTTCAAGGGTCTCAAGGTGAGTGATGAGATGGTCCATCAAATCATCCTGAAAAGGGTTAAAATATTGATGAGGGTCCCTAACCACAAGTGTGTTGGCGGGTTCTTCAACATGATAGGCAGGCCCAGCGGATTGTGGAGCGGTTGATGGAAGGACCCAGGGAGCTATTGGAGGGATGGAATGTAAAGTTTCTAGGGGAATGACTTGAAGAGAAACCTGAGGGACCTCTAGAGGAATGGCTAGTAAAACTGTGTCTCGGAGAAAATTCTCACATAGCTTGGGAGGAGTTGGGGATGCATATTATTGTCTTTTATCAGATGCTACAGCCATTATACTATCAGGATATATAGTTTTGTCATGTTTAATGTAGGGAAACTATCCTAGGGGAACCTGTACCTACCCTAGCTTCCTCGGTGGAGTATGGTTGGGATCATATTAGGAGTCACCATAATCTAGGTGCTTTACCACAAGGAATTTGGCGAGGATCTCATCAATGAGCTTGTTCTTCTACATAGGATATTAGAGCAATGTGGTATTTCTAGGATCATACTCCATCTTTTGGGATGATCCAGATGATTCAAAGGGTTTGATGATCCTAGTGTTTTCTTTACCCTTTATGGGGTCTCATCCGAGAGGTAATGACTTGAAAGTGTCTCCAAGGCCAAAAAATTACCTATTCTGATGAGTGTGGACACCTGTAGGGTTTGTTGTATGTTGTGTGACCCTAGGGGACATGTCATACTCTCTATACCCTCCACAAATTACTCCTTCTCAGTATATCTTGTGGATGATCAGGTTTACTATTATGATTCCTAGATGGATATCCTCAATATTGTCGGGTAAGACTAGTTGTCGCATGATTGGGATAAAATGAGGGGTTACATACAGTCCCCATACATGGATTTTGACGTTTGAATATGCCACCTAAATAACTTGACACAACATAGTGAAGCTTTGAATGCATCATTTATAATGATTCAAGTGATTATCGGGTGATACATAGTGTTAATCCATTGGAATCATGGCTAACTCGACTAGGTGGAATTGTTGGCCCATGGCATTATAATGTTCCTCGGTTTTTAGATAATCCAAAAAATGATGACGGAGATGGAATTACTTCATCCCAAGGGTTTTTAAGAAACACATGACATTATATTGGGGTAGTGGATCAAGAATTATGAAGTCTTATGTAGAGATTGGTTAAAACAACTCGGTATGATGGTTCACTATGAGAATATTCCACATGCTCCGTCTTTCTGAAGTGATATCCAGACCCTGGTTTCCCCATTATTCTATAGTGGGTGGTTTTGGATGTAGTAACCATAATGATATAGACCGTTGTGGTGGAGGACTAGCTAGTGGAGAGAACACTGCATGGGCTGACAAGCCTTTAAATAATGATTTATCTCTTAGAGGCGGTACTAACTGCATCATCACATACCTATAATACAGAGTGTGTGGGAATTTGGTGGATGGTGGTGATGAATCTGGGTGGTTATCTTCTTCTACCGAACCCAAAAACAATTCTATTAAATCTCATGTTGAGCTAAATAATGATCCTTGTGATGATAGAGAGGACTGCATGGCAAGACCCTAAAAAGGATCCAAATATTTCTCATCATGTACGTACCTACGGAGGGCCTCGGGGATCATGTGCAATTCACTTTCCAGAATGAAAACTCTCACACACCTGGTTCCTACCCTGGACTCTAATGGGGATGTTCAGGGTGAAGGATCCATCATCAAATCACATTCTTCTTTTGATTCTTAAAAATAGATTATATTGATAGTGGTTTGGAACTATATAGGATTCTTCATTCGGTGGTGATGGTTCACCCTCTTACCTTGGGATGGTTCCTCGAGGAAGGATAAATATTTGATAAAAGGAGGACCTCCATATGGTATGGTGATGGAGTGGGGAGGGCCTCTTCTATAGTTTGTAGGAACATGTGGAGGACCTCCATGTTGAGTATGAAAGAGGGGAGGATCTCTTCTTGGGTGAGTTGTAGTGCGAGGATCACCTAGGTAGATGTCAAACAAAACACGAGGAGAAAATGCATGTTGTAGAGCTTGGGAATGAGGATGGCCTCTACATTGGTTGTTCGACATGTGGGGAGGTCCTTTGTGTCTAGGAGTGATGGATTAGGGGGTACTCCACTACAGCTAGAGAGGACATGGGGAGGGTCTTCATGTCGTTTTCCAACAACATCGGATGGACCTTCGTGTTGTTTAGAAGCGGTATAATGGGCAGGACCCCTTTGTTGACCATCGATAAATTGGGTAGGGACTCTACTTTGATGTTGTTGGATTTGATAGAACCTCCACTAAAGCTAGTGAGAACATGGGGAGGACCTCCATGCTTATGAGTGACAAGCCAAGGAGGACCATTTCATTGATATCCTAAAATATGGGGAAAATCTCCATTCATGGGATCATGAACAGGGGGAGGGCCTCCATACTGTGTTTCCAAAATATGGGGAGGACCTCCACATGGATTGATGCTGGTATCATGGAGAGGAATTCCATATTGGGTGTGAGAGTAGGGATTACCTCCACTTTAGCTTCTGATGGTACGTGGAGGGACACCATATTGAATCTTGACGTCATGGGTTGGCCCATGACAACTTTTTTTCACATCGGCGATCAGAAGAGTCAACCCATCCTTAAGATAGAGTTTATAGTGTTTCAATCTTGATAATGCATAGGAGTTATCCTAACTTGTAATTATAAGGAGATGATAGTTTTTCTCAGTGGTGGTATGAGTCACTGAATCTATAGAAGATGATTCCCCTAGATGGGCATCAATCTGAGCATGCACCCAACATTGGCATCGGGTCATCCGAATTAGGTCTGATAGTGTAGGGGTGTAAGCCACCTATTCCTTAACCTATGGGACTAGATGACTACATTGATGTGACATGATGGATCCCTCCTTGGTAGATCCCAGGTGATGGTTGTAGCTGGGATGACTTGGATGTTCCTCACCTTCTCGGTGAAGGGGAACGAGTTGTAGGAACATTCCAGGGATATGCTCCTCAAATGTTTGGATGTTGGTGTGGGGAGAAACAGCTCCCTACACAGCCCTTGGGGGCGGTGGTTACAGTAGGGCATAAAAGCCTCTAAATCCTAGTGGGCCATATCCCTGGTTTGGGCGACCCCCTATTGTTCATACCATTGAATAAGAGTATCAATCACCCTCCTCTAGAATAATTTGTATGGTCAAATGGGGTGTGGTTTCCCGATATCCTTGGTTTTTGATGTTGTCATGGTAGAGTTGGAACCGTGTGAGATTATTTCATTGGTGTTTCCCCTGACACTACCCATGCATCTATGAGTGGCAGGTGATTGATTTCCTATAGCTTGGGTCCTGAAAAGATGGAATATTCCCCAATCAGTACATATAGTAGGAAAGAAGTGCCTCATTTCCATTCAGTCTTCCATGGATGGATAGAGTTATCCACGATGATGATGTCATAGAATAGAATGCCCAATGATTAACTAAACAATATTCTAGCGAGTTCCACACTAGGCCCACTATATTAATGGCAAGACCTAGTGTCAGATAGATGGATCTGGTGACACACTTATCTACTTATGTCTCGAACACCACTAATCCCCTTGGTTAAAGGAGGGAATATTCATATTGGGTTCACCATTTTTTAAGACACTTTCTGTCGAGGTGCACACCATTAGTGGGGATGCGTATCTATTGCCCCACATTATCACTTTACAAAGTCTTGAGATATTAATCCCCTCTTAGGCAATGTTTTATCCTTAATCAAAATGATATGATTTAATGTTGGTCTCTCCTTCCATGGATTCCTCAGAATTTGTCTCCTAGTCTAGGTCTCCCTCAAATATTAAGGCATTGTTCATGAAACATCTCCGAGCACCATTTCTTCATCAATACATGTTAGTTGCACTAATTATATTATACATTCCAAAGGGTTATGTTGGGGAGACAACCACAAATTTGGAAAGTACTTACGTTGGGAATTGCTAGCATGTATGGATGTTGGATCCTTGGTACACCTGAATTATCCCTTATCTAAGGGATTCGTGAGGGCCTGGAAGCCTAAGGCATCCCACATCGAATACAGGTAATATTATGCTAGATGCATGTCACCGAGGTTTTTCCTATATTCCCTTGTTTAACACAAGGTACACCGTGATATTAGCATATTGTGGAGACAGATCAGACAGATTAAAACACTAACAATAGTGGGTCATATGGGTACATCCCTAGGAGGGTGAACCTGGAAAGTTTACCATATGGATGGACCAGAATGCCTGATGAGGATAAACCTGTAATGGAATGCTCCAAAATGGGAATATTTCACAGTGTGAAGGCTAATCTAAACACCAAAAAGGTATGATCAACGAACGTGGGGCCCAATAAAGGGGACATCAAGTTTTAACATTGGATGGGATTCAACCTTACAGAGACTTCCTACATACCCTATGTAGAAGACATGGATCAAATCATAGGTATTTCTAAAGGTTGATTTGGGGATTTCAAATGGTTATCTACCTAGGTGCTGCTAGGATCAGTGAGGAAGTTTAAGGCATGGCCTCATTTGGATGTAGCGGCTTAGGTAATAAATAGTATGGATGATGGATGTGGTGTCGAAGGATGAGGATGGATGAGATGGAACCAATGCGAAGACGATGTTTCTAGGATTGAAACTCATAGAGGCTTCCAACATGTCCCAGTTGTTGGGAATCAATGTCTATATAGTTCAATGGGGTGATGAGACACGTGAGGAGTCAGCTTGTGAGAATGGAGCACACAGATAAGGACTCGGAGGAAGTAGAACTTCCTAGTTGAGGCATGATCTTCCTGAGACATGAAGGATCAACAGGGAGACCATGATGTGAATGAATGATGGTCTTGAACCTTTGAAGAGTCTTCCTACATACTCGATTGGGATCAAATTCAACGTAGTTTATGAATGGTTCATAGAATCAGGGTGTACATAAAGGACAATGACACAAAGACATTCTGGGTATTGCACATGGTTAGTGGCCCATCGTAAGAGGGACAATCTTGGTTGGAAGAGTATGGATGGATTGTGGGGATTATGTATGTTTAACAACCTGGATGGATGGATCAGAACACCTTAGGGAGGAGGACCTGGGGGATGTATCCCAAAAAGGAAAAAGTATCGCATCAGAAGGGTACATCCTTATGAGGGAACATCAAATTTTACCAATTTGTGGGATTTATCCTCATGGAGGTGTCTTATGTACCCAAAAGGGATCAAAACCCATTTATATTAGTATGTGGGATATAGTTTAACGTCATGAGGGATGAAAGTGAACCATAGTGAATTGCACGAAACAATTGGATTATTGGAGTTAGGGTCTTGAACCTCAGATAGGCTTCCTAGATTCCTAAAAGAGATCAAAGTCCAAGTAGTTCGGTGGTGCATTTAGTTTAACATCATGTTGGAAGAGGGGAATGGGTATTATGCTTGGTTAGTGGCCCAATGAGATACTAGGGATTATGCATGGTTAGTATCCCAAAGGGATGCTAGGTATTATGCATGGTTAGCAGCCCAAAGAGGATTTTATGTTTGATGCTTACTCTAAGCCCACGTGAGTCATTCTCGGTGTGAGAAACAAGAGGTAACAGTAGACCTGATGGTCGTGCCATGAAAGTTATGTCCATTATGGATGGTGTGGGGATTACACAAGGTTAGTGTCCCAAGGAAAGGTATACTAGGACTTACTCCAAGAGGAAATTCTGAGGGAATAGTTTGAGGATAATGTGAATACTTCCTGAGGCACACAAGGTGATAGATCCCAATGGGTGAGGGAGAGAGGGAGAGGGATGATGCTCATTTCCCTTCAGGTCCTCCAAAACATGTCATGCATGTAGCTACTCACATTTTAACATCGTGTGTTGTTGATAAAGTTTTGTGGAATTTTAACGTCCTATATCTTAGACGATGAAGACAATTTTCTCATCCCAGGTACTTACATAAATTTTACCAACTCGCACATAGGGAAAGGAAGTCACAAAAAATTCCCTTTGTGGGTGAGGTGGAGGAGTGTTCAATTGAGGGGGTTATGTTAGCGTGGAGAAAAATAGGGACCCAATGGAAGTAGAAACTCTGAGTTGGGGAATGATATTCTAGAGACACAAAGGCTTTAGGGGAAGAACAAGATGGGAATGGATGATGGGCTTGGACCTTCTAATAGGATTACTACATACCCAAACAGGATCAATGTCCATGTAGTTCTTAATTGGGGTGTATAATTAGAGTGTACACAATGGATAAAGACCTAAAGAAATGTTGGGACATATGTATGGTTAGAGGACCATCGCAAGATGGAAACTCTTAGTTAGAGGAGTATGGATTGTTTATGGGGCCTATACATGGTTAGCAGCTAGGATGTATTGACAAGAACACCTCCGAGAGGTAGACTCAAGATATGCATCCAAAAAAGGGAAAGTATCACCTCATATGTGTACATCCCTAGGAGAGAGAACCAAATTTTACCATTTAGTGGGATTGAGCCCCATGGAGGCATCCTATATACCATAAAGGGATCAAAATCCATGTAGATCGGTATGGGGGAATATAGTTTAATGCCATGAGGGATGAAGGTGAACTAACTTGAAATGCATGGAATAGATAGATTGTGGGGAGTGAGGACTTGAACCTCTAAGAGGCTTCCAACATACCCTAAAGGGATCAAATTTCAAATTTTTTAGTGGTGCATATAGTTTAACATCATGTAGGATGACGGTAATGGGGATTATGCATGGTTGGTGGAATTAATAGATACTATGGATTACACATGGTTATTGGCCTAAAGATATTATGGGGATTATGGATGGTTATAGGCCCAAAGAAAATTTCATGGTTTTTTCTTACTTTAAGACCACACAAGTCATGATTTTTGTGAGAAAAAAGATGTAATAAAAGACCTATTGGTCGTGTCATGAAATGTGTGACCACAAGGGATGGTTTGGGGATTATGAATTGTTAGTGTCCTAGAGAGATGGAGATTGGGACTTACTCTAGGTGGGAAGCTTGAGGGAATGGTTAAGGTCTTTTCTGAATACTGCCTGAGGTTCACATGGTGACCGAGCAAAACTGGAGTGGGGGAGCGGGAGAGCATTGATGCTCATTCCCCATCAAGTCTTCTTGAACATGTCACATATGCATCAACACACAATTTCACGTCATGTGTTGGTATGAAGGTTCTTGATAGTTTAACACCTTGTAGCTCAGATTATGAGGACAATTTCTTCATCCCTTGGACTTACATAACTTGTACCAACCTGCACCTATGGAATGAAAGGCACAAGCAATGCCCGATGGGAGTGAGGTGGAAGAGTGGTCAACTAAGGAGCCCACATTAGTGTAGATATGAGAAGAATAAATAATCATTAGTGTAACTATGAAAAAAAAAAGAATAAGGAAGGACAATAAAATATGAAACACCACTTGAGGGACCATGAAATCACTTTATATGAGCCTGAAGGGCCAAAAAGAGAGGGATTCGTAAAGCATAAGGCCCTACTAAAAGGGGATTCGAGAAGCTATAATGCTTTTTAAATATGGTAAGATTCAAGAATGAATGTTATTTGTGAATCATGGAGAAAAAGGGATTCATAAATCGAGGATCTTTACGACACATATCAACCCAGATGAGGCATAGAGTCTATTGTTCTTGGAGGGTTCTTCATGAAGGCTAAATTCTCTATGAATTAGTGAGTTCTTGAAAGGGACATCTATATTTTCTTGGGTTGTGGGTCTTGGAAAAGCAGTCCCCACTTAAATAAGAGTGAAATTGGAATAAAGGGAATGTCAGTTCATAATTCTCACATACCTTGGGTGATGCATTTTTTGGCTAGCTCACAGAGCAAAGGGGGCTTCATGAAATGAGGGCACAGAAGGTGAATGGTCAGGGTATAAATCCTTTGGGATGGGGATGAGATGAATATTTATATGCATAGGGTATCACTATTCTTGGAAGGAATGCCACAATGAAAATGGTGCTTTACGATCAACGGCGGCGTCATCAGACTCACAGACCTTTATGTCACTACTCTACGGAGGTCACGTTGGTTGTGAAACTTGTAGAGTCTTCAATCTATACTCGGTGGTGGTCGTGGTGCTCTATTCACTCATAGAGGCTTTCATCATTACATTGCATCAGTCATAGTGTTTTTCATACTCATAAAAAAGAGGGTCTTTGTAATGGATCTTCATGAAGCTCGCCCTTTTTTGATTTTTGTGACATGTTTGGGTTGAATGTTGTCCCAAATGGTTTTTTACGTTGATCCATCATTGTCATGGTTTTCAAAAAAAAATCATCTAAGTTAATTCGACTAAAATTTACCAAGTGGTAAAGAATTTCATAACTCAATTTCGTTTCATAGATTTATATTATATTTTCATTGTATTTGATATTATAAGATTATGTGTGTGGTTAATTTTGACTATATTATGTTGTATATCCACTTTTTATATGTGGATTAAAATTTGATACAAATATTTAATTCATTGACTAATTATCACTTCAATATTATGTCCATTTTAAGGATATATTTCACAATTTCATTTTAATTGGTCTTATTTTTTTCTTGAATTATCATTGAAGTAAATTATTTTATAATTGGATGATAAACAAATTTAATATTATTATCTTATATTTATTCATGATTTTTTCAAGTAATAGTACCATTTTTCCACTCATTGGTACTTAAAATTATTGGTAAAATGTTTTGAATAAAATACCATATCATTTCTATCTTAAGTGGAATATCCTTTTTCATCCAAAATCATGTTTTCTAAAAATGTTTTCAAAAATGTATTTAAAATTATAAAACTAATTTATTCGAGACATTTAAACCATTTTTTATTATTTATGAAATGTTTTGAATGGAATATTCATGTCTTTTTTTAAAAGATTCCCTTTACCAAAAATTTGAATGGGTCTATAATTTTACTTGTATGACAAGTATGAAATTTCCTACTTTCATGACCAATAAATTTTTTCAAGATTCCATTATATGATTCCATTATTATTTTCAAGGAAAATTATTACAATTTTTTTAACCTTATGTTTAAAAAATATTTTCAATGGAAAAAATGATATTTTCCTCAAGAATATTTTTAATGAAATTGTATGGATTTTATAATGATCATTGAAAACAATCCATGTTTTAGTTATACTACATTAGGGATAAGTTTTATTGATACGATAGTTATTCTTTCTATGGATGGTTTTATATCATTTTTACCAAGGAAAGTATTAAATTTTACTTTCTTAATTCATTTTGTAGTCATTAACTTTTCTTAGAAGTATTAACTTCCTTAATATCATGGGAAATTAAATTTCCCCTAAATATCTGTATTATTTATCATGGATATATTTATTTCCTAAATCGTATAACATTTATATATATGGTGTTCTACCTTGAATATTACATGATTGTCTAGGAAAATATTGATAAATATATATTCCTTACTCAATATGTATATTTGATGATAAGAAAAATTATTCATAAATTAAATCAATTATTAGATATATGAGTAATGCTTTAGAAATATAGCGATGGGTGGGGTTTGGAATTATATATCCCCCCTGATGCATCAGTAGTATCATGAGGAAAATTAATAATATTTTATTAAATGTATTTTTACCCATATTTCTAAAATGTGTTGTGAAAGGTCATGATAGTACAGGTATCATGATGCATTAGATCATGGCATCCAATAATTGAGCATTTCCTTAATAGATAATTTAATTATTATTATGATCCATGAGATTTTCACATTGATATTATCTATAGATTCATTTAATTCTAAAAATATTGATTAAATGGAATGTGTGATTAGTTATTTACCTTTCTTTACTGATAATGCATTATCTATTCATAATATTCATGTTTTTGATTAAATGGAATGTGTATTCGGTTATAAACCTTTCCGTGTTGATTATTACTTATTGAATTATGATTGTCATGTTATTTACTAAAATTAATGTGTATTAATTTATTTTCAATTCTATATTGATTATGCATATCTAATCATGATAGTAAAATTGTTTAAATGGAATGTATGTTCTGTTATTTACCTTTCCATATTGATTTTTTTTTATTGATTCATGATAAATTCATCCATATGTAACTCTTACTAAGAATTTAAGCTCGCACTTATTTTGTTTCTTTTCTTAAGAATTCAATAAGTATTCTTTGAATGATATGAGAAGAAATTATTGAGGGAATAATTATATTCTCAAAAAAACATGTTTTAAATTATGTATTAAAATTTAATATAGGAATCATTTAGTTATCTAGTTAACTAAGAATAATTAACCATTCTATCATCTGGGATATGATCATGGGTATCATATTCCAAAGTATTAATGTAACCATCATATTTTGGCTGCATGGGTCAGGGTCTTTAATGTTCTTATTAGAATAATTTTAGTAGAAACCATGGAAATAAGATTAAGAAAAAAATTTATTAGGGAACAAAACCCTATGATAAACATTGGGAATAATTATAGAAGAACATTTTAATGTTTTGGAAAGAAAGATATTATGTGGTTTTTCTGTGAAATACATGTATTTATGGATATAAGAATTTGATGTGGTTATGGTATATATATACCTAGGAGTAATAAATACAAAAAAGGGACATCGTGTGTGACTGAATTGTTAGCTACTACACGATAATGAGTCTTACCATGTACAAATTTTGAAACTATTAGGGGATATGCATTAAATAATTAAATTTTTGAAAAAAATTATAAATGATTTGAATAAATAATGAAAATGATTAGTCTAGGATAAACCTAAGGTGTGTTAGACTAAAAATTGGGTTTCATGATTTAGAAATCCTATAAATTATTATATGGCTTTCCCACTATGATTTTTATTGATAAAATTATTATTATTGTTTTTAGTAAATCGATGGAACCCAAAGGAATCATGTTAACAATCAACATGAATGAAGATGTGGTGACTATTAGAAACCAAATGGAAATATGATAGGGGTGAAATATATCATGATTTTTGGGAATTTTTTATCCTTGAATATGACTAAAAACCTATACCTTAACCAACTCTCATACTCACTAAAGAATAATAGGATGGAGTTTTATAATATATTGAGTGGTGGATACCAAGTAGGAAAGAAGGATTAATTTACTTCATGTTAGAAATGTGGAAAGAGACTCCCATAAAGGTTTCTCGATGGAATGGGAAAATTTTCCATGTGTGTTAAAGAAGCTAATAAATCAATGAATTGATGAGGAAAATGAATAGTATGATGAAAGGAAATAAATTTCATCCTAGGGAATATTTTATAGTTTTTTGTCTTAAATTTGCGTAACCTGGAAATTATCCATATCAATTGCCACTTCTAAAGGTTAACCCCTAGAACATGGAAGAAGCTGTGTTTAAATTAAATTGTTGAAGTGTTTATGTATTTGGATTCCATTATTATATTATAGAAATATTTTTACCAATGGTATTTTGGTTATAAGAATCATAAAACATATAATTATTGTGTTTAATTTTAGAAGATTATTTGAATTTAATAATTAACATAAGAGTTTTGGATAACATCATGGGTTTATGAGATTAATATTGATCATCAGATCAAATTATTAACAAACCATCTTTAGGTTTTATGTGATGGGAGGATACCATGATTACAGATATTTTGGAAAAAAATTATGAGAATAAAACCAATCAGATTCATATATGTTTTCGTGGAAACTTTATTTAAGTAATAATTTATTTAATTGTTTTGGGAATAAGTTTAAATTTATTGGTAAACTTTAAGTTTTATTTTACAATTTATGTTGAGGTGATTGTGTGTTATTACACTTTAGAGATGTTATAATAATTATATTGACATGGTCTTAGAAAAAGTACAACACACATGACGAGTAATAGCCCATTGCATCAAAAAAGGTCATGGGCCTTGAACACATAACTGAAGGATTATAAGGTTTTAACATCCACCACTGGACTACATGATGGTCTGGTTAATATATCATATTTTACATTAATTTTTTTATTAGTATATATCAATTTTTAACTAGTGGTGTTAATATTGAGGTTTAGATATTAATATATTACATTTGATAACTAATTATAGACATATCAGTTTTGGAAAGTATTTAGTAACAGGAAGAAGTACTTTTCACTCTTTTATAGATTTTATGATATGTTAAGAGTTAACTATAGTGCTTTAATCATAAAAAATTATTTTTTGGATATTTATTTCTTGGAGTAAATAAGGGAGTGGAAATTGAATGAATCACAATGAAAGGATAAATTTTTCCTTTAAAATAAAAAATATCAAGTGAGTATATTTCCTTATGTTCAAATTCAGGATGGTAATGGAATTATTCAACTTTAGGTAAAATAATATTGAAACAAATGTGATCTTATTACTATAATATCTAATGAAACAATTGGAATTTTAAATAATAAGAGATTTATGGTTTTTATATCCTTAAATTTTCATTGATCATTTAATTTATTCTGATCAATTATCTCCATCACTCTCTATATTTATTTATTTTTTCTTCCATGTTCAAATATTCACTTACCACCACTGTTCTCTTATTTGGAAACCTTATATATATTATTCCAGAATACCTTTATACATACCATTATTTATTATTTTGAGGGTGTTTTACTAAACCTTTTTATGATGCGTGTTTACAGTAATGGTATTTTCAAATGTCAAATCCATGATTACCAAGATTAATATTAAATTTTCAAGATATAATTTATTTAAGAGGGTTAAAATGTAACAGATTGATATTTTAAAAGAATAAAATCTGGCTAAATTTTTTTAAGACATTCGAAAATAGTATTATAAGAGAATAAAGCACAACAAGGCTTTATAATATTCTTTTTTAAATATGTTAAATCTCTTTGATAGCTTGTAATGTATGTATCTCTAGTGTTAAACAAAACACAATGCTTCATTAAAATGCTATTATTTAAAATGTGAACATCATAACCTAACTATTAATTTGATGGGTATGAACAATAATAACTAAATTATAAAAATTATATGCATTAAACATGTATAAAAAAAATCATTGGTCATTTATTTATCAAAAATAAAATAATAAACATTTGAAACAAAAACAAAATGATTTTTTAAAAATTATATTTTTCTAAAAAAGATGTTTAGTTATTATTTTCGCATATTATTTAAAATTAATTTATAACAAATTTTAAAAAATATATTTGGAATAATTAAAATTATTTTTTAAATCATAATTTAAAAATTATCCTTGGGTAAACATTTGATAATTTTATGAAAAGATAAAATTTTCAGTGAATAGTGAAAAATAAAGGTTTTTTTAAAAAAAATTGACTTTTAATTCAAAGAATTTATGAGATACTTTTTACATAAATTTAGTTTTACATGTAAAATTAGTAAAATTATATATATATTAATACAATTTTTTTAATTGGAATCAATAATATAATGAATTATTATATAAACACTTTTTATACTTTGGAACATTTTCCTTTTGGAAAACCGCTTTTTCATCGTGCCTCCAAGATTAATTTTAAATTAAATTATGAAACTTATATGAATTTAATTTTTTAAAATAGATTCCATATTCGGAATAATTATAATTTATATTATATAATAAGGTCAAAATATTTTTTGACCATAGTGAATAGTTAAAATAATAAAAAATTATTATCATGATTAAGGTAAAAATTGGTGTACTAGGGGTTAAACTAAGAAGATAATAGTGAAAATGACCTTCAAAATTTTATAAATTCTATTTTATGGAAAGAGTTTAATTTTATACTACCCAAGTTCTTGAAGGTTTTTTAATTTAAATTAATTTTTCATTTTGGATTCTTTTTTGGAAATTTCCATGTAATTTCCAAGAAGGCCCCCTTTTCCCACTTATAAAAGAAAAGTCACTACCTTAACTTATTCACACTTCTAAAAACGTTTTCCTTGACCAGGCCCCACCAAAATACCTCCCAAAAATATTTATACACATTATTGATCTATTTTTATTCCCAAAAGAATAACCCTTGGGTCCTTAGGAAGAGATTTAAATAAGTTTTCTCTTAGAGACAATATTTTTCTACACTAAAATCATTGTATCTATTTTTTCTTTTACAACCTTAAATTATGTTTTACAAAATTAAATATAAAAAATATATTATCTATAATAAACATAGAAGTTATTATATTTATTTCATAATATTTATCCATCTCCTCCTCTATTAAATGGGAAATAGAATCATTGATCTTGTGTATGGACTATCGCCTCGCAAACAAATGTATCTTTTTTTCCAACAACACATATCATTATTTTATATAGTGATGGATTTAATTTATTTATATATATATAATAATTATGATATTATTATACATCATGAATTATAATATCACTTATACCTCCTTACTTTCCATGCTCTTTAAAATATGATAATGTTGCTCGTGTGTACAGTGGACTACCTATAAGGACTCGTCCTAAAACATTACATAATATTGAATTAAATGGAAAATTCACATTGAGGATCTTTTCTGGTTTAGAGTATTAGATAATTAGTCCATAACTATTACATTAAAACTTGAATATTACATTTATACACTACTACTCAGTATACATTATTTTCATAAAATAAAAACACTTAAAAAGAAACATGTCTAGTTCCATGTTTTAGATAGCATGACTATTCCTTGATCCCATACATGAACCTATTAATCTTTAAGTCCTTTGGAAAACATTTCAAAAACTTGGGGTGATCATAAAAATATCAGTAAGTGTTATAAAATAAGGAAGGAAAACATTAGCCCATCAATAAATACAAATCAATGAAACCGTACTTTTCAATCATAACATACCTTATGAAATCATTAGATTTATGAATAACACACACAAATCATAAATCATAAAGGTTACTTATGGCATCCATATCAAAATTACATTATATCTATCATAACTACATAGGGAGTCACAGTTGGAATACCCATCACAGTATATTCCATAAATCACTTAGGAGAAACATCACATTTACCTCTGTCACGTTACCGAATGCATTGGAGAGCTATCTCAGGCTCACCTGCCATAGGTTTATCACAGAACCACCCATATACGTAAACAATGTCCAATAACCATAACATAATCATAACACATAACACAAGTATAAAGGGAAGAAAAAATTTCCACATTCCACTATATCAAATCAAGATATTGAAGTAAACAATGCTTTATCAAACAATTTTCAAAAACCATTTAAAAAGATATTTTTTAATCAAAGTGTCCCATACCACATTGAAGATTTTAAAGAAATTATCATTTGAAAACATTAATGTCCATATAAATAATTTCTAAAACCCATTTTGAAAACATGGGCATTAATGATAAATATTTAGAAGAATAAATCTTTAAAACATTTAAAATGATATTTTAGTTAAAGGGTTTTTTAACAAAAAGAGAGACACTTGAATAAAAATAATTGAGGAATAACATTAAATCAGAACTTTATAATATCATGAGAATAAATGGATTCATGATATAATATTTCAAAGTATAGTATATACACCATATTAGAGTGAATTGGTGCATAACAACAATGAAGTCTCAATGTAAATGTAAATTGAGATGAAATCCCTTATAAAGATGGTATCCTTAAATTAAGGATAAATCAATAAAATAATTCTGTGTGACAAATATAAATACACCCAATATAATTTTATATTAAGTGTAAAACAATCAGAGGTCATTCACACATATTCATTGGATGTCATATTCAATATGTATAAGTTGAACCCAAAGAATTTAAATTGGGTTAAGAGGTTCCCTTGTAAAAATTAGATAACCTAACGGCGTCACATTAAAATTCAGAAAATGAGTTGATGAGATAAAAAAGGTAATCTCATCACTTGGATACAAATTTTACATCAATAAGGATATATAAGAACATATCCCAACATAATAATATGTAAATTAAAAAACACCACAAAAATAAATCTTTTATAAAGAGGAGGGTGAATAGTTCCCTTACCGATTTGGTAACATACAAAACATATGCCACATGAAATAAGGATCATAAAATGAAGATTTAAATACTAATAAATGAAATTATATTACATAAATAGTACAATAATGGTCAGTACATACACCACACAGAAGGAAATAGTGTCAAATATAGCATGAATCTCACGGGAATAAAAAGTGAGACGAAACCCTTTACCACGTTGTAATCAACTGAGTCGTATGACCAAAAGTTAATAACCACCAAATGAATCACAGAATAAAATGAATATAATGAAAATCATGATAATATATATCAAATGGTAGTACACAATATACCACATGTAATGAATAAGAGGCGAACAATGGAAATCACAAGGAATTAAATGTGAGATAAGAAAATCCCTTACAAAAATTCGGCAGCCTAACGACACCGCATAAAAATTTGTAAAATTAATTGATAAGAGTAATAGAGGGTATCTCATCATATGAAAATACAAATTAAAGTATGTTGAATATAAAATAACATCCTCCAACATAAGAACATGGAGCATACATGAAATGACATAAAAGAGAGTACTTGAAAAGAAAGAGAGAGGTCAGATCCCTTACCTCGTGTCCAAATTGACTCGATCATTCTTTAAGATCCTGAATAATAAACTAAAGTTAATTTATACTTGCATAAGAACCTTTTTCAAGTTTATTATTCCTTTTATATCACTTATTACCATGTTATAAACATTATGTTATCATTTAAGTTAGTAACTTTCATTTTGTCGATATTTGGTACTTGAGTAAAAATGAACACCTTATATTTACAAGTTGTCCATGTGGTCAATGGTTAATTAAATATATAATTATATTAATTATTTGGATATCATATATATAATATATATCCATTATATACATGTTTTTATAATAGTACATAACATTTAGAGGTAAGAAATGAAATACACCGTGCATGGAGAAGATAAGTCATACGAACACATGAACGCTACTTTCATTTCTATTTCTTATTTTAATGGAAATAAAACATAATGATATATAGGTATATTATAATTCTAGTATAATATCATATATAATATCATTAAATCCAACCATTATACATCACACATAAGGCATTAACGAATCTAATCACTTTGAGGGGGCGGTAGTCCGCACTTTCTCAAATGAGATTATCGTATTTACCCACTATGGAAACCATAAAGGAATTCTATAAATGGGAAGTAAATAAGAATAAATAAATCATAAACGTAATATATATCATATATAAATACAGTGTCATCATAATGGCCACCATGAGAGGCGGTAAGATGTAATTGAATAATCATCGTTTAGTGAGGCCTTAGTTTGCCATCCACAGAAACATTATGTTATTCATCCATTAGATGGATGTATTTGTGAGTGTAGTTCTAATTATTATAATAAAAAAATCCTATTATATTTATGATACTAGTGTTGTTACAAAAGAAAGGAATAAAAAGAGTTTAGGGGTTGGAGAAGTAAAATAAAAGAAAACAATTTAAGAGAAACTGTTACCTTTAATTTGGGTAACTCCCTTTGGTTTGAACCAAATCACTTATTTAAGTGCCTTATGAATAAGTTAAGGCTTATAAGGGGAGTATAGGTATGTTTAGATCTTAATTGGGAAGACTTTGGATGATCCAAATGGCTTGAGAGGTGTGTGGAATTGGTTAGAAGTGGTCTCCTTTTATAAGAGAGAGGAGGGGCTCTTTAAGAAAGTGTGAAAACATTATTTTATAATATAATTATATTAGGTTTATAATGGTCAAAAAATCATTATATTAAAAGATTAGATGAGTCATGGTCGAAATAAAATAATCCAATAATAATTGGACATGTTTTGGATAATATATTAATCATTATAATCTTATTTATTTAAATCTGTTATTAATGAGGTAAATACTGCATCATTATTGTGTCATAAATAATTTAATTTATGCGATGTCTAAAAATTATAAAAAATACTATCATGTAGGAAATATTTTTATATTTCCAATTAATATTTATAGTCTAAGATATGACTTATATAACGCTATATAAACATTAATTTACTGAAAGATTTTTGTTATTTTCAATTTTGTCTTTACATTAAATTAATTAATCTAAAGTGTCATTATCTTTCGTAAGTGGATCCATGGGGTCCCAAAATCTACACAATGATCCATAATGTTAGTACAAGTATTAAGGTAATTTTTAATTATTATAATATTCTTTTAACCTTGAATTACCCTATTTATCTTTAACTGCGGTAAATAAATGTTAAAAGTTACAATTCACCAAATATTATTTTCATCTTAATGAACCACATTTTACTTCTTGATAACAACCATGTATGTTGTATTTTTGAAATTCAATTCACAGAAGTTGTAAAATTTCATTTAAATGAAAACATCAGTTTTTTAACTACATCTAAGTGGTGTCACTATTCATCAAAAATTGAATCTTTTCAGAAAAATACCAAATATTCAGCCTAAGCTATATTTGATATTCCGAATTCAAAACATAGAAGTGGAATTAATTAATTTTAAAATTAATTCCAGTTATCAAAACAAATAGGATGTTTTTAAGAAACAATAACTATTAAAAGATTGATACTTGTTTATGTCCAATTTTAAAGTGAAATTAATACCAATGACCAACATTGGATTAAATGGTAAAAATATATTTCAATTTCACTTTAAAAAAAAAATAAAATGATAATCTATCCATATAAATAAATTATATTAAAAGGCTCTTTTGAATTAAAATAAAGTATTTTTCACTATTCATTAAAAAATGATCTTTATCATAAAAATGCCAAAATATTACCCAAAGTAAAATTTGATGTCCCCACTATAAAGAAGGATTATATTTGGTCAATTAGAATTTATTAAAGTTACCAAAACTATATTTAAAGAGGGATAGCCATTAAAAGGCGGTAAATCGGCCTTTTAATGAAAATTATGCTTAAAATTAGATTCATTCATATTTTAGGCCTCTAACTTTTTATTGGATAAATGTAAATACATTTAAAAATCATTTATAATCATATTGTAGTTTGTTTTGTTCATTCCCGCCAATACAATGGAAATGAGTTAACTAACATTTAAAATAATAATATTATATTTTTAGTCTGCAATGTAAGATTTCAAAGAAATCCATTGTTGTGTATCAGGTATGATATTGAACATAGAAACCCCTTTAAAGTAAAATTAATATTTAATTCAAAAATATTAATAAATAAGAAAATTTCATATTCTTTATTTTCCTGGGATGTTACATCCTTCCCCCCTTTTGGGAATTGCATCCTCACAATTTTAAAAATTGGGCTTGGAAACATCATTGAAAGCCCCACATCAAAAAAAGAGTCAGTAAAATTATCACTTCAAAATAAAGTAAGAGAAGTACAGAGGTTACCCAAGAGAACAGATACTAGTATTCCATGAAAACATGGATATGGAGGAGAAAACAAACCTTCAAGTTCTGATGTAGAGTGATAGAAAACATGTTTAGGAGAAAGTTAACCACTATAAATTCACAATCTTGTGATGGGTTAAGCAGTATTTGATTCCCCGGTAGGAAAAGTTAACGGACTAGGTTTTTGTTTAAATATACTTTTCATTGTGGAATTTATTTATGAGCTTAACCAAAAACATAAGGAAATATACTTACCTGTCATGTAGACATTCATCTTTTACTAGATTTCTAACACACAATAATATTTTCTCCAAATGATGAGTATTCATGATGAATTTTTTTCATAATAAGAGCGCTATAATCAACTATGAGAGAATCACATAATCCATAAAAGATGAACTATATATTTCCCATGCCTTTAGATATTAACTAAAACCAAAACATTTAGTATAATATTAGTTAATCCCACAAAAGGTTAAACTTTTACATAATGAAAAACTACTCTTAATATTGAAAAATTTTCTAACAAAACCCAAAGTTCAACAAAGACCATTCAATAAACAATTATCCCTAAAATTATTCAAAAGTAATCCAAACTGTGATTGTAACCCAAACCGCGTCAGGATTTAATTACATAGACTTCCAATATACATCTTAACATTTATCTCCCAGTAACACCAGTTACTCATAAAGTCTCATATTGAAAAGTAATTAACCTAATCACATATTCTCCATGATAGGTTAATCATTTTCATAAATAAATCAAATCATCATGTGTCCATAATAAAAACATAGATTCTTCCAAACTAAAATTTCAACCATTATTCCACAATTGAAATCCCATAGTATTCTATCTTACTTAGGCATATAGTGTTTCCTCAAAATAGAGAACGTTTTCCTCCACAACGTTTATCACTTAATCACTAAATCATTTTTCTATACAATGTATATCCATTTGATAAAACATAAGTTCCATAAATCAACTTATTCTTATTCTATTAAATCATTTTACTAAAATAATAAGTCATACTAACCAGGGAATTCAAGTAGGCTAGTGGTAGGTGATGCGCCCTTGTCACCCTTCGGTTGTGGGTTCAATTCTGGCAGCCTTTCCAGATGCGACTGGTTTTCACCCATCCTATAGGTTGTCCTTTTTATAAAACTCAAAAATAACCCTAACATGTTTTAACCTCAATGGTTTCCTTATACCTATCATTTTCATCCAAATTCATTATGATCTCAACATCTTAATTCTTGATGTCTTATTTCACCACCATATGATAAAATAAAATGATCCCCAAAATGAAGAACATTTACCTTGATCATGGCGTCCACTTGGTTTCATCGTCATCTAGTTCACGTAGGTAGAAGGTCCATGCATTACAACAATGATTTACAGATCCTTCAAAGTCATTTGCTTCCTCCATCCAAATACACCTTGTAAAACATGGGTCATATGGGTGTTCACAGAAAAATAATTTAGGAAAATAATCATGTACGTCATATAATTTCAAAACATCTGATAAAACATGATTTCTATAAAACAGTTGGACAGAATTTGAGTTGAAAATTTCAATTAACAGTCCTTTAAAAATACCATATGTATGTGCTGAGAGACTATATTTTAAAATCAAATATAAATATGTTGCACAAGGGTCTCCTTCTTCAGCATATTTTTTAAAATCATAATATTCTTCAAAATCCTGGGATAAGGTAAAATATTTGAAAATGCCTTGATAATATTTACCTTTCTCGAAAATATGTGAATATTGTGAAAATAGGATTTTTCTAAATACAACCCATGATCCATGATCATAAAGAGGTATAGTGGAGGTGTTTGGTATCTCAAACAACTACTTTCAAGTGAGTTGTATTCTATAAAAAGTTTCACAATCATCCGAACATGACTTTGCAATAAGTATTGCAAGCATGTCATCAGGAAGACATAGGAATGTCGTTTGAGATCCTCCTCCTTCCATTTATAACTGACTTTACTGGATCTGAAAAAGTTATAAAAAAAGGATTTAACTAAAATAATAGATAGGGGCTAACCATATGTCTAACAGAAATTCCTAATCCCTAAAGTTCTCAAAACTGACCTCTGATACCAATTATAAGGACCTCACCTTAAATATTACATAATATTGAATTAAATGGATAATTCACATTGAGGATATTTTCAGGTTTAGAGTTTTATATAATTAGGCCATAAATATTACATTTCAATTTGAATATTACATTTAGACACTACTACTCTGTATCCATTTTTTTATAAAATAAAAACACTTAAGAAGAAACATGTCTTGTTCCATGTTTTAGATAGCATGACTATTCATTGATCTCATCCTTGAACCTATTAATCTTTAAGTCCTATGGGAAAAATTTCAAAAACTTGGGTTGATCATAAAAAGCTCAGTAAGGGTTATAAAATATGGAAGGAAAACATTATCCCATCAATAAATACAAATCAATGAAACCATACTTTTCAATCATAACATGCCTTATGAAATCATGAGATTTATGAATAACACACACAAATCATAAATCATAAAGGTTACATATGTAATCCATATCAAACTTACATTATAGATATCACAATTACATAGGGAGTCACAATTGGAATACCCATCATAGTATATTCCCTAAATCTCTTAGGAGAAGCATCACATTTACCTCTGTCACATTACCCAATGCATTGGAGAGCTATCATGGGCTCACCCACCCTAGGTTTATCACGAAACCACCCATATACGTAAACAATTCCCAATAACCCTAACATAATCATAACACATAACACAGGTATAAAGCAAAGATAAAATTTCCACATTCCACTATATCAAATCAAGATATTGAAGTAAACAATGCTTTATCAAACCATTTTCAAAAACAATTTAAAAAGAGATTTTTGAATGAAAGTGTACCATACCACATTGAAGCTTTTAAAGGAATTATCATTGGAAAACATTAATGTACATATAAATAAATACTAAAAACTATTTTGAAAACATGGACATTAATGATAAATATTTATAATAATAAATCTTTAAAACATTTAAAATGATATTTTAGTTAAAGAGTTTCTTAACAAAAAGAGAGACACTTAAATACAAATAATTAAGGAATAACATTTAATCAGAACTTTATAATATCATGAGAATAAATGAAATCATGATATAATATGTAATAGTACAGTATATACACCATATTAGAGTGAATTGGTGCATGACAACAATGAAGTCTCAATGGAAATGTAAACTGAGATGAAATCCCTTATAAAGATCGTATCTTTAAATTAAGGATAAATAAATCAAATAATTATGTGTGACAAAAATAAATATACCAAATATAAGTGGATATTATGTGTAAAACAATCAGAATTCATTAACACATATTCATTGGATGACATATTCAATAAGTACAAGTTGACCCCAAAGAATTGAAATTGGGTTCAGAGGTTCCCTTGTAAAAATTAGACAGCCTAAGGGCGTCACATTAAAATTCATAAAATGAGTTGATGAGATAAAAAAGTGAATCTAATCACTTGTATATAAAGTTTACATAAATAAGTATATTAATAACATATCCCAACATAATAATATCTAAATTAAAAGACATAACAAAAAGAAGTCTTTTATAAAGAGGAGGGTGAATAGTTCCCTTACCGGTTTGGTAACTTACAAAACAAATGCCACATGAAATAAGGATCATAAAAATAAGATTTAAATACTCATAAATGAAAGTATATTACATAAATAGTACAATCATGGGAAGTAAATACACCACACAAAAGGAAATAGTGGCAAATATAGCATGAATCTCATGGGATTAAAAAGTGAGACAAAGCCGTTTACCAAGTTGTAATCAACTGATTCATATGACCAAAAGTTAATAACCATAAAATGAATCATATAATACCATGAATATAATGATAATCATGATAATATTTATCAAATGGAAGTACACACTACACCACATTCACTGAATAAGTGGCGAACAATGGAAATATCACGGAAATAAATGTGAGATAAGAAAATCCCTTACAAAAAATTCGGCAGCCTAACGACTCCGATTAAAAATTATGAAAATGAATTGATAAGAGTAATAGAGGGTATCTCATCATATTAAAATACAAATTAAAGTATGGTGAATATAAAATAACATCCTCCAACATAATAACATGGAGCATACATGAAATGACATAAAAGAGAGTACTTGAAAAGAAAGAGAGAGGTCATATCCCTTACCTCTTGTCCGACTTGACTCGATCGTTCTTTAATCTCATGAAAAATAAAATAAAGCTAATTTATACTTTCTTAAGAACCTTTTTCGAGTTTATTATTCCTTTTATATCACTTATTACCATGTTATAAATATTATGCAATCATTTAAGTTAATAACGTTCATGTTGTCGATATTTGGTACTTGAGTAAAAATGAACACCTTATATTTAAAAGTTGTCAATGTGGTAAATGGTTCATTATATCCAGAATTATATTCATGATTTTGATATCATATATATCATATATATCCATTATATACATGTTTTTATAATAGTACATAGCATTTAGAGGTAAGAAATGAAATGCACCGTTCATAGAGACGGTAAGTCGTACGTACGCATGAATGCTACTTTCATTTCTATTTCTTATTTTAATGGAAATAAAACATAATGATACATAGGTATATTATAATTCCATTATAATATCATATATAATATCTTTAACACCATCCTTTATACATCCCACATAAGGCATTAATGAATCAAATCACTTTGATGGGGCGGTAGTCCGCACTTCCTCAAATGAGATTATTGTGTTTAACCACTATGGAAACCATAAAGGCATGCTATAAATGGGAATTAAAGAAGCATAATGAAATAATAAACATAATATATATCATATATAAATACATTTCCATCATAATGGACACCATGAGAGGTGGTAAGATGTAATTGAACAATCATCGTTTCGTGAGGCCTTAGGTTTCCATCCACAGAAACATTGTGTTCTTCATCCATTAGATGGAGGTGTGTGTGAGTGTAGTTCTAAATATTCTCATAAAAACATACTATTATATTGAAGATACTATTTTTACTACAAAATAAAGGAATAAAATGAGTTTAGGGGTTGGAGATGTAAAATAAAAGAAAACAATTTAAGAGAAACTGTTACCTTTAATTTGGGTAACTCCCTTTGGTTTGAACCAAAGGACTTCTTGAAGTGACTTCTACCTAAGTTAAGTCTTCTAAGGGGAGGATAGGTATGTTTAGAACTTAATTGGGAAGATTTTGAATGATCCAAATGGCTTTATAGGTGTGTGTAATTGGTTAGAAGTGGCCACCTTTTATAAGGGAGAGGAGGGTCTCTTTAGGAAAGTGTCAAAACATTATTTAATTATATAATGATATTCGGTTTCTAAAGGACCAAAAATCATTATAGTCAAATATAAGATGACTCATGGTCAAAATAGAATCATCCAATAATAATTGGACATGTTTTGGATAATATTTTAATCATTATAAACTTATTTATTTAAATCATTAATTAATGAGGTAAATACTGCATCATTATTGTGTCATAAATAATTTAATATATTCGATGTATAAAAATTATTAAAAAAATACTATCATGTAGGAAATTGTTTTATCTTTCCAATTAATATTTAACGTTGAAGATATGACTTATATAACACCATATAAAAATTAATTTACTCAAATATTTTTGTTATTGTCAATTTTGTCTTTACATTAAATTAATTAATCTAAAGTGTCATTATCTTTCATAAGTGGCTCCATGGGGTCCCAAAATCAACCCAAGGATGATCATGGTCGGCAACTACTCAACCAATAATGCTAGGACTAGTGTTAAGGTAATTTTAATTATTATAATATTCTTTTAACCTTGAATTACCCTATTTATCTTTAACTGCTGTAAATGAAAGTCAAAAGTTACTATTCACCAAAAATTATTTTCATCTTAATGAACCAAATTTTACTTCTTTATAACAACCATGTATGTTGGATTACTAAAATTAAATTCATAGAAGTGGTAAAATTTCATTTAAATGAAAAAGTCGGTTTTTTTAACTACCACTAAGTGGTGTCACTATTCATCAAAAATTGAAGTTTTTCAGAAAAATACCAAAAATTCAGCCTACGCTATATTTGATATTACGAATTCAAAAATTATGTCTATTTTTCCAGATTCAAAAAATATAAGTGGAATTAATTAATTTTAAAATTAATACCCGTTATCAAAACAAATTGCGTGTTTTTAAGAAACAATAACTATCAAAAGATTGATACTTGTTTATGTCCAATTTCAAAGTGAAATTAATTTCAATGACCAACATTGGATTAAATGTTAGAAATATATTTCTATTTCACTTTAAAACCATCTAAAAAGATAATCTAACCATATAAATAAATTATATTAAAAGTCACTTTTGAATTAAAATAAAGTATTTTTCACAATTCATTAAAAAATGAACTTTATCAGAAAAATACCAAAAAAATTACCCAAAGTAAAATTTGATTTCCCCATTATAAATAAGGGTTATATTTGGTCAATTAGAATGTATTAAAGTGTCCAAAACCAAATTTAAAGAGGGTTCTCCATTAAAAGGCGATAAATTGGCCTTTTAATGTAAATTATGCTTAAAATTATATTCATTCATATTTTAAGCCTCTAACTTCTTATTGGATAAATGTAAATACATTTAACGATCATGTATAATCATATTGTAGTTATTTTTGTTCATTCCTACCAATACAACGGCTTGGAGTTAACTACCATTTAAAATAATAATATTATATTATTAGTGTGCAACGTACGATTTCAAAGAAATCCATTGTTGCGTATCGGGTACACTATCGAACATAGAAACTCCTTTAAAGTAAAATTAATATTTAATTCAAAAATATTAATAAATAGGAGAATTTCATATTCTTTATTTTCCTTGGATGTTACACTACCACCTCACAGGGTGATGTGATTCATTTTTCAGTTATGATTTTCATGGAAAGTTAAAAAGATAAATTTAATTAATATATGTAATATATATGAAATTATGTTTATTCTAAAAAAATAATATATCATCCTATTACTTACCCTTTCACTCTTTAATGTAATGATATCAATACACATGCGTACATAGGACCTATAATCTCTAGGAATCAATGAATTCATTTTCCATGTACAAACATCAAGAATGATTTTAAAGATACATATAATGATTAAATATGATAAAAATAAAAATATTTTATTATATATATTATTTATATATATATATATTCTATATAAAATAACCTTAACTTTCATGAAAAAATGCGGATGAGAAAACAATTCAATTAACACCTGAAATAATGAATATAATGAAATATTATAAAAAACTAATCATAAAATTTTATTACAATATAATATATAGTATTATAATAATGAATATTTTTTATTATAATTTAATAACATTCATAAAAATGTTATATAAGAGTTTAGATCATGTTCTACTAAAAGAAAGCGTGAGATAAGGAACTTCATCTCAATTTTCATTCCTTAAGGCATATTCTAATGTTATATACCAAATTTTATTTATATGGTGTACATACAAAATCTTTGAAATGTAATATCATTAATCCCTAATAATTCATGGTATTTTAAGTTTCAATTTCAATTATTTAATCCATGTTGATTTGACTAAAAAGTTACCATGTTGTGAAAAATTTCATAACTCCGTTTCTTTTCATTTAGTTATATTATTTCATCGTTGTCTTTGACATTATAAGATTATGTCTTTAATGATTTTTTCTCTATTATATTTTATATACAATTTTTTATTTGGATTTAAATTTTATACACATAAAAAATTCATTAGTTAATTCTCACATCAAGTTCATGGTCTTGGTAAGGGTTTATTTCAAAATATCATTTTAATCCGGAATATTTATGATTGAATTTTCATTAAAAAAATTATTTAATTATTAGATAATAAAACCCTTTAGTTTTATTATACTATCGTCATTCATGAATATTTCAGGTAAAATTACCATTTTTCTACATATTTGTACCAAAAATTACTGAGAAAATGTTTCTAATAAAATCTGAATTTATTTATCTCTTTGTTCGAAAATCCTATTTCTTCTAAATACCTATTTTCAAAAACTATTTTCAACTTTTTTTAAATTTAAAAAATTATTTCTTAAATTCATTTTTACCCATATTTTAATTTTCTATAAATTTTTTTGAATTGAATATTTTTGTCATCTTCAAATCAAGTCCCATTGGGATTTTACCAAAATTTTGAAAGGAATTTTTATTTCAACATGTATGACATGTATGGACTTTCCCACTATCATGACCAATCAATTTTTTAAATATTTCTTTATATGTTTCAAATTTTATTTTCGAAGTATTTTTGGAACTTTTGTTTTAAAAAAGTCAAATGTGAAATGGATATTTTCCTAAATAATTTTTAATGATATCTTTATTGTATTTATATTCTTTAATGAAAAAAAACATTTTTTACTTATACTACACTAGGGATATGTTGTATTGATACAATCCATATTTTTTATCTGGAAGGTTTATGATCATTTTTACCATGGAAAGTATTCACATTCGCTTTCATGATTTATTTTTTTATTTATTAAATTTCCCATGAAATATTTACCACATTGTGATAAATGGATATTAATTTTCCCCTAAATATCCATATTATCTATCATGGATATATTTATTTCATAAATAATATATCATTTATATATACATTGTTCTACACATAATTTTTATTATTATATGGGGTATTGTTGATAAACTAGTATTCTTTACTCAATATGGATATTTGAGGATAAGTCACATTATTCATTAATTAAATAAATTATTTAATATATGAATAATTATATGGATATGTAGTGATGGTTGGGGTCTATAATTTTATATCCCCTTGATGAATCAACTTTATCATGAGAAAAATCAGTATTCGTTCTTTAAATGGGGTTTTACCCATGGTGTTAAACAATCTTGTAAAAGGTCTTGATAATAGAGGTATCATGATGCCAGATATAATAATTTCCAATAATTAAGAATTTAATTAATTGAGAATTATATTATTATTATTATTATCCATGATATTTTCATAATGATATTATTTATGGAATCATTTCATTATCAAATTATTAATTAAATGGAATGTATTCTCAGTTATTTACCTTTCTATATTTAGTACTCTTTATCTAATGATAATAGTCAAGTTATTAATTAAATAACACATGTGTATAGTTATTTAAAATTCCATGTTGATTATTTCTTATCCAATTATGGTAGTCTTGTTATTGATTAAATGGAATGTGTGTTTATTTTTTTACCTTTTCATATTTATTATGCCAATCTAATCAAGATAGTTAAATTATTTAAATGAAATGTGTGTTCTGTTATTTTAAATAACATATTGATTATTTCTATGGATTCATGATAGATTCATCTCTATATAACTCTTACTGAGAATTTGAGATCACCATTATTTTTTTTCTTCCATAATAAACCAGGATGTTTTCTATGAATGATATGCAAGGATGTTCTAGAGGGAATAATGGTATTCCCAAAATATAATATGTTATAATTTGTGTCTTCAAATGTTTTGTGGGAATCATGTATATATGTAGATTACTAAGAATACTAAATTTATCAGTCATTCCTTGAGAGGAATTTCTTGTTTACTGCATTGTGATATGTTGGGAATGACACGGTTAGCTGTTTAGCCTGAGGGTGTTGTTGTGATTAGCCTGAGGGCGTGAAGGCATTAGCCCGAGGGAGTGACTGTTTTAGCCCGAGGGCTGTCGTTATTCCGCCTGAGGGAAACCTTTCATGCCTAAGGGCTGGACTTCTGTGCCTTAGAGCGACACTTTGTATGCCTGAGGGTGAGAATGTCTGTTACGCCTGAGGGCAATACCTGCGGGTGGGATTCTGTATGGGCTGAGGGCAAGCCTGAGGGCATGGTTACTATTTTAGCCTGAGGGCACGGTTCTAGATGGCATGAGGGCTTGGTGCTGTTGAGCAAAAAAATGTTACTAAATTAAAGGAATTAAATAAATAATAAAATGTAAATTTAACAGTTAAGTTAGTTACTTTTGAGTACTGCTTAGTTATTGCATTTTACTACTGCACACGTGTTGCAAGTTTTACACATAGTTGAGCACGGGCCTTTGGTGGGTTCCTACTGAGATACATTTCTCACACACTGTTTGGGTCACGCTTTTCGGCCCAAACAGATTACGTTACTGCAGGTGCAGATAGGGGAAAGAGTCCCTATACAGGTACTTGACTGTTGCTGAGGAGTAGGAGAGCATGGGACCGAGCCTAGGCTCGTGATGCCGCTGCTAGCTGTTTGGCTTGCTTTGTTGTACTCTGTTTTCTGCTGTACTGTATTGATGTATAACATGTTCTAGCTGTTTTCTTAGAACTTGAAACATGTAGCATCATCACTTATATACTGTTGGTTATATCCACTACTGTAGTTATTCCAGTTGTGTATGTTTACTGCTTCCGCTGTTTTTGTATGTTTATTTTGGTATTCTGATGCGCTACACATTGACAAATGAGGTCATAGTTTCCCCACTATCAAACCTAGGCCCTCGCTGCTAGTCGGTAGCCACTGGCGTTTGGGGGAAATGTGCTTGAGGTCACGTGGCGAACCGGGATCGGGGCACCCGTTGCATGGCACCCGGGTCTGGGACGTTACATATAACATAGTATGTATTTTAAAGGATCCAGAATCTGAGGTTGTTACATTCTATCAACCTTAAATAAATTTAGTGATTGAAATTTAATTATCATTCACTAAAGGTATAAGCTAAGATATCCATTGGAAACATAACATATATATTTTTATGAGATATACACCTCTTTATACTTGATAAGACGAGGGAACTACTTATCCTTAATAATATTCTTAGGAGTTCTTAGGTCCATACCTTTCACAACATCATTTACATGATCTTGATTAAACCAAATACAAAACACAAAAAGTTTATGATGATATCCAGAAGAATTTAAGTAATTTAATATGAATTTTTATTCCAAATATGTTTCCTTCAATGAAATCTTCATTTCAACTTATGATATAATCATTTAAATTTTTCATATTTTGATAATCCTATATCTTTCTTGGTTCTACATAGGTTACTTATGTTGGGATATCTTACACTTCCCATCCTCATTCCTTAAAGTAAATAGTAAATCCATCATTCATGGTGATTCATATAGATCATATGATCAACAAAATCATATCCCCAAGAGTTTCAAACATGGTGTATATTTATGCCTCTCTTTCATGCACTAGGTGATGACTAAGTTAATACCCAATATTTTCTTTTTGACATTATTTCCCTTAGGTAACACTATGATAGAGAATGTTTCCACTTATAGTATCCAGAAGGAGATATATTTCTGAGTAAAACAATTTATTCAATACTTTAAAAATATTATAGGATATTATCATATACTTATACTTATCTCAAGGATTTTCTACTAAGGTTATCTAGACTAATCCCTAAAATAACTATACTAATATCCAAAAATAACTAAACTAATCTTGAAAATAACTAAACTAATCTCCAAAATACCTAATACATGATATGATACCAACTAAATATACCCAATATAATCATGACATAAATAATAAATTATTCTCATGATATAATTAATACATCTCACAAATAATCAAAAAAATAAAAGACTGAAAGTTTTGGTGTCATATAGATTATCTATATAAGAATCTTATATAACTACACTTGTGAACATTCTTCAATAATCATTCCCCTCTAGAACCTTTCTAGAAATATCACATGATACAACCATCTTAATAACATGGGCATTTGAAATATATGTAATGGGCAATCTAAAACACTAAATAAAGGATAATATAACAAACTCTATAATTAATAGATGATAAATATATGAAAAATAATTAGTAAGAAACATATCTGATTTAAAAGATCATAAATCAATAATTATTTACCATAAGCATTAAAAAGATACATAACATTTCAAATGATAAATGTTTTAACATGACATGAGAAAATAAATCATGAATCATATAACATGAGCCATAAATGTAGGAAATAAAGTAGAATTATTATAAACATAACATTTCTTGTCTTTATAAACCTCACAATCAGCAAATCCATTCACTCATAATTGTGTGATTAGTGATAAAAACCATCATAATACTCCCTAGTGAACCTAGATACTTTTTAACCTCTTCACATGTAAAATTGTGATTAGATAATAACTCTATCACACTCACATTTTTTTGAACCTATATAGCCTCTAACCTTTTCATACATAAAATTTTGAGTAGATATTAATTTCATCACACTCACACTTTTTGAACCTAGTTTTACAAATAATTGTGGGGTGATATTGGTCCCACCTATCCCATAATCCATAAATTTGTGTACCACTTGAAAATTAACCATTATTTATCTCATAAAGAACCCATGTAAAAAAATACTTTTTTTTCTTAAAAAATTAAAAAGAATATCATAACAAGAAATTAGTAATTCATATAATAAAAAAAATCACATTTTACAAACTAAAATCATTTCATAATAACATATTAGGGTGATTGAAATATCAATTCATGAAAGATAAACCATATAGGGTAAATACAATAAAAATAGAAAAGTTTTCAAAAAACCTTTTAAAACATTGAATTTAAATTTACTTTCACAAAAAAAAATTGATGGTATAGAGAATAATTTATAAATACTTAATATAAATTTTTACAAATAAAAATCCATGAATATACATTATGTTTATAAAAATGATAATTGAAAATACATTAAAAACATGTACTCCTAATGTAATCATTAATATATGAGACTTTAAAAATACATAAATAATTCAAGAAAAGGAAGTGAATATAATTTAAAAACATTTAATTTTAAAAAACTATTTAAAAATGAAGAATTTAAAAAGTCTTATAGTTTTCAAAAATATTAAGTGATAATAAATTAAAAACTATTACATATAAAAAATCATTAATAATAGTGAATTTAAGAAGACATAAATTTTTCAAAAATGGAAGTGAAACTACTTTGAAAACATTTTTCATAAAAATAATCTTTTATCATGAATAAATGAAAAATAAATAATATTTTCAATAAGGGTAATTAAAATACCTTGAAAGTGCTTAATTTTTAAAAATAATATTTAATAATGTATCCTTGAAAAATAAATTAATTTTTTCAAAAGAAAATATGTATTGGACAGTAAAACATTTTATATTTAAAGGATGAAAATACCTTTTGAAAATTTTATAATTACCTTGTTGAAAATCAATATCATTTTAAAATATAAAGAAATATTTTCATTAAAATTAAATAATGGGAATAAAGGGATCATTGGAAATAATTTTTTCTTTATATTCCACTAGGAAATTTAGAATATTTATAAATGATTTAATTTGTACATGATAGAAAAATCCATCAAAAGTAATGGGAATTATTCTTTAAAAAAAATTATGAAACATTAAAATAACTAAGAAATAATACTTTTGTGTGAAATATTATTTCCTAATAAAATAATTTTGAAATCCATCCCAAAATAATCATAGTTTATAATAGATCAATCGTGAATGATAATAGATTAAGAAGAGTGATTATGACCCAAGGAAAATATTTGTGGCGTAAAACCTCCTTACACATTTGTAACTTTTGAATCAAAATCCCATGAGAGGCATAAATATTAAACAGAATATTAAATTTCAGAAATTATATAATAATAATGATACAACATTTTAATATGGAACTATTTACACCATTGAAAATGAAATATCGTGTTTAACCTACACATTTCTTAAGGGATTTCGATTTGAGGCAGAGAAACTGTTGCAGATTATGTAACAGTCTAATAAAAAATGATCAAAAGAGAGAGACCTTGAAGTTGAATTTAAAATATGTGAATAAGTATAACAAATTATATCAAATATCTTATTGGAATTTAATACAAAGTTTAAAATAAATTATGTACATAAATGAACATGTGTATCCAACAAGGAAGCGTTTGATATGAAACCCTTACAACCTAGGTAAAAATTCTATAAACCCCTATAAAATGGATTGAATTGAATTAAAATTAAAATAATAATAATATAATATAATTAATTAAATTTTATACCAATTAGGAAATATAAAAACCAATTAGATAAGAATTGGTCCATATAATATGAACTATGTCTCAATGAATTGAAATTGAGATTAAATCCCCTACCATATTTTCTTTTTTAAGGGATCACACTATAAATTTCTTCGAAAAAAATAGATAACTTAATAACATATTTAATAAGATTACATATAAATATTACCCTTTTATAGTACTTATTATAATTATTTATAATTGTTTCATTTATTATTTATAGAGGATTACGACCATCACGTGCTAATAATTTTAACAATTTTTCACATGTTTAATAATTTTTATATCATTTCCCATCATTTGGTATAAAATTAATTATTGGTATATCCTTTTTATTCTTTAATATATAAATTATCCGAATTTAAAATTTTCTTTTTTAATTCCTTTTGTGTTTTGGTTATATTATGTCAAATCTGTGTTCATAATAGCTTATTTCAGTAATTTTAGTGAAAAAATTGTACATTAATAATAAGTTAAATACTAAATTTAATATTTATATAATAATATATTAATCATGTATTGATTAATATATAAAAATAATTTTATTTTCATTTTCTTATACCCCTCCATAATCTAATTTTAAATAAATTTTCATATAGGTGGTCAAACCAACCCAAACATGAACACACTTTAACTCGATTGGTGTGTATGGTTAAGGAAGTTTTTATTTTTTGAAATAGAATCATTATAAAAGGAAAATAATGATATTATTAAGATTTTTTTATTATGGAAAAATAAATTTATGATTTTTTTATATATATTCAAAATTAGATGAAAAAAATAAAATATGATTCTTCATAGAGGTGGTAGTCCACGCGCAAGCACGATTAAAATTCCTGTGTTTTTATAAGAAGATAGAAATGAAAAAATAAGGTTTATACAATTGATATAAAAAAATATAAGTATACTAATTATACTAAAGTCATAATATTATTATAGTTATAAAATATTTTAAAGAGAGAGATTAATAATATAAACCTAAGTAAGAGATAATAATTATGTTGGAGACATGTTCATTCCTTGAAATTACCATTGAAATTAAAGGAAGTGGTATCCTATTATAAGTAATGAAAAGGTATCTTTTTGAAACACTCATCATTTTTCAATAATACTAGGAAACTATTCAAGGTTTGATGTCAGAAAAGTAGAAAAAAGTGTAGTGTGGGAAAATATGAATTCAAGCTCATCTCAAACACTTATTCGAAAAAAATAATAGGTTTTGACCATTTCCCTACAATAGGAGACTTTTTACCTATTTTACATATTATTTGGGTAAATATTTTTTTAAACTTAGTCCTTAATTTTGATAATTAAAATTAAAATTGAACTTATTACCTAATTTTGAACCTTTTATTTTTATAATTGAATACCATTTTATCATTTATTTTTTTTAAATTTGTGAAATGTTAAATTTTAAAATAGACACAATTGTTTTCATAATTCTTTTTTAGAAAATTGGTGTTTTTTAGATTTAAATTTATATTTAAGATTAAAATATCTTTATTACTAATATTAAGTACCCAAAACTATTTGTTATAAATAAAATTAGAATTATAATTATTTCAAGGAAATAAAAAACCAAATCCCACTTTTAAAATAAATGATTTAAATTGAAGACCAAATCATTTTCTTATATTTAAGTAAAATTTTAATTTATTTATAAAAAATTTTAAAATGGGTTTTCTATGTAAAAAAATATACAAAATTTCATTTTTTTTAAATTTTATATGTTATTTCCATAGTATTTTTGAAATTTTATAGGTTATTCATACATAGTGATAAAATCATAAAAAATGTAATTTTTAAAAAAACATATTTTCATCTAAAAATAAATCTTTTGAGAAAAATTAAAAAATTTATACTAAGTATATTTTAAATATAAGTGTTAATGAATGTATTTTATTTGATCACATTTACATTTTTTATTTTTTGTGATTTTTTTTTCTAAATAATGTAAAATATAAAGAAAATAGATTTTATTGTACTATTTTTCAATATTAACTCATATTAATTATTTATCTACTAAAGGTAATAGGAATTAATAGTCTACCATCAGAGTGTTTATTTTATATTTATTTATAATGTCTTCTTAATATGTTGTGGTTTGTTTACATTGGGTGTAGTGTGTGGAACATGATATAGAACATAATATGTATTTTAAGGGATCCCAAATCTTGAGTCATTACACAAACCCTCTCAGAGCACCAAATTCCATGAACAAATTGAACTTTTAAGGGTTTTCAGCACATGGAATTAAAATTTTAAAGATGGTATAAAATATTATTCCTCTATTAATTGAAAACTCAATATTTCCTTAAAAACATAACACCTGTATAGACACAGGGTTTTGCAATAAATCCAACATTCAATAGCTCATAGATATGTTTTATTCCCCAGAATTATTATACCTTAACTAACTAAAAAACAACAAAAATTTTTATTACAATATATGGTAATAAAAAATTGATTTAACCAGCTTCACAATGGAAAACCCCTTCAGCATGTGTACCATGATACCAATCTAGCAATCTACTCAAACACGAAGCCTCACTACCATCTCTAACCATATACTCTCAATTCACCATAATCACACCTCACATGTTGGTTTCATTGGTTGGTTTATCCCAAATTTACCCTATGTTATAAGCAGCCTCTTGAAGTAGATAAGGGGTTTTTGAATCCTCAGAGACCTAAAAAAAGCTATAGACACTCATTCTAATGATTGTTTTGGTTATGAAGTGTAAAACATTGATGTTTATTTTAGATAGATTACTAGAGAAATAAAATATATATGTTTATTAAATTCAGGAGAATGGATATAACCTTGGATTTTGCAAAGGGTTCATTGGATGAATTTTATTTTAAACTATTTTGATTTCATTTACATGAGAATGAACCATTAATTGAAATCAATCATGACTCATCAATTACTAGTTTAAAACCTTCAAAAACACTTTATAATCACCTATAATATTAAATGATATTTTTCTTGAGAAGTATATATTAAATAAACATATAGTCACATGAAAAGTTTGGCAATAAAATTTAATAAAGAATAGGTTCAAATATAACCATTGAATGAAAAACTCAAATAAAATAAATTATTAGACATTTATAGAATGAAAAATAATATCTAATACATCCCATTTCTAATTCCATGGATCAAACCAGAAGAGTTTTATCCCTCCATTGATTTGATTATCTCAATGGAAGCGGGAAGTTGACCCATGAGGGTGGAATTGAAGTAGAAAAAATGAAATAAGGAACACTCCACCATTTTGTAAAGGATTTCTCTTTTCACTTTGCGAATAAATTCATACCTTAAAGGAATAATGTCAAATTGTTAATAAAAATAACTAAAAATGAGTATAATAATATTTTTTTTAAATAAAATAATGTGATTTGAACAACTTAAAAGTGAAATAAAAATGTTACAAAGACAAATAGGCAACATAACATTACAATTGAATTAAACAAAAACCTCTCTAAAATACTTCCCAAAAACTACCTCAAATATAAATTTTAGAAGTACTGGATTTATCCCCTAATATTACAACTCTTTCTAATTTATTATGGTATGCATAGGGCGGTCTAATAATTGTGTAATGTGGACTTTTCAACCCTTTCCCCAAATGGAATCCATCTTGCATGCCTCTGATATATGTGTCCAAACAAGAATAAATATGTCCTAATTTTAGTTGTACATATAATAATAAATTTAATACAAGGATTTAACCTTATATCCTATAAAATTTCATCCAAATTGGATTTTTTTTAATATATGATTGAAATGGTGGGTTGTTTTTCTAGACAACAAAATCTGGTATAGAATTTCATCTTCAACTTAGGTCACCTATAAATCCATTAAAAATCATTATTATCTATAGGAACTGTATGGTTAAATTTTATTTATTATTTCCTCTATATCTAGATAAAATTTTACCTTTATTTGTCTTGTATTCTAGACACTATAGTATTTTTATTTGGATGATGTCATGTTCACTTCGCTTCGAATGTTCTTGGTTAATGGACCACTTTATTCAACTTCCCATTTGAAAATTAAATTGATACAAAGGATAGAATTTTCCTTGTATCATGGGAGACCTAAAAATGAAATATTAAAAAAAAATAAGGACCATTGGGTGTTTTATGAGGTGTTAAAAATGTGCAATGTAATAGTATTTTTTTAGAACGAATTACAAAAAATTTATGAAAATAAGTTCAAATTATAAAATTAATTAAGAAAAATGTTTATGAACATAGAATCACATTAATATTATAATATAAGAAATTAATATTATCATATTCTTGTGTCTAATCACACTACCCATATTGAATCTTTCTTGTCCTCGGAAAAAAATTATCTTAAAAATATGAAATTTAATCCCCTTTTCCCAAAAAAAATAACCAAAAATAATCCATCAAATATATCATACCAAAAAATTATGAAACCCATAAAATCATTTAACATAATATTGGTTCATAAGTGTATTCCAATTCTAATCTCATTACTTTTTTCAAATTTATCACAACATTTCATTTAATTTCAATTAAGTATGACGATGAGTTTTGAACCACAATAGACATGGGGGGTTCATTTTTATTCATGGGTTAAAAGATTGAAGAAATATGTGGAATCACATTTTATTATTAAAAAGAGTATTCATTTTTATTATTTTTATTTTTTTAGGGTAATTTAAATTAGACTCAATCAAGTCAACCCCTATATCAATACTTTTCTGATGACTCCTTGGATCGATGACCTTTGGGCACTAAGTGAAGCTCACTAACTCAGGAAACAACCCAAGATTAATCAATAAAAAAATTTAAATTACCAAAAATAGATATAAGATGACTATTTCTGGGCTATAAAACAATGGATTCATGGTCCCCAAGTTTTCAAAGCTGCATATTAGGTCATTTCATTTCTATACATAAAAATATGTAGTTGTTTTTTAAATACTCATGTTAAAATTAAAAAAAATAACCAAACCTATTCCATTTATTATGGGACCCCATGAACTCAAACTAATTCCCTACAATCTAAATGAAGTGCATTGTGATTTTTTTGATAAAAATGGAAATGGTGAAAAATCACATTATAAAACAACATGTTCTAAAATTTATGCTAATGAACTTAAACATAGATTAAAATTATAATCAACGAATATAAAATTATTTGATATTAAAAATCTACAATTTTCATTATCATGTTGATGGGTAAAGATATTATTTTCATCCATTTATGAACCTAAAATTTTATTTTACATATAAAAAAATTTATTTCTTTTCACCCCCAACATAGAATAATGGTATCCCTAGTTTTTAATGAAAAGGAAATTCATAAGGGGGTATTAGAAGAGAAGAGGAGTTCTAAAAGGCAATTGAAATAATAAACATGTTGAAAATTCACATGGTAGTTGAAGATGATGTTAATGAGTCTCCTTATTACTCTTTTGATATCCATGTCACTCAGAAACACATCATCAATTATGGAAGATTGTGTTTGAACTCTTGGAAGAATTATGATTTTCCAAAAAAAATACATCAATATCAACATCATCTATATATTATAATCCAACACAATTAGAATAAAATCTAAACTCATTGAGTTTCCCTTAAATAAAATAAAAAAATATAAAAAAAAGAGAGGATGGAAAACATACCTTTTAATTTTTTTAACTCAAAAAATGAGTCAATTTATAGGTAAAATCAAGGTTTCCTCCTAGAATGTTCTTTTTTTAATATTTTTAGCTCAACATAGACCCCAAATCTATTAACATTTTTCTGGTTCATAGGTTGGATTAATTAAATCCTCCTCTGTATCTTGTTTATTAAATGAATTAATGAATTATTTGACCTATGACCATTGACTTTGAATACATGAACACTAGTGGAATCCTAAATCTCTACTATCTAAGGGGGTATACATGATACACAATGTATAACATTGACAATATAGAACTTAATTTTCCTAGGTGTAAATAAATTTTGAAACTACACAAGAGCATGAAATATCCCAGTTCGAAGTGTCTGACATTGAGATTCTTATATTTATAGGCTTATCCTCTAGATTTATTGATCCTTTAATTTTCATAATCCCCCATCTTACGTTCCATATGTTCATTAAGGTTAAATTTTGTCTTTGTTTCATCCAAATAAATTTGAAAGTTCATTTTTTTTATATCCAAAGAGGCCTTATTTTCAATTTCAATAGGTGAATTACATGATTTTCCATAAAACAAGCTATATGGTGACAAGACTAAAATGATTCTAAATATTGTATTATTTTCCCAAATGGAATCCAAGAGTTTTTATAACTAATATTTCTTAGAGGTAATGATAGTTTTTAATGAATTTTTTTAATTTAACTATTTTCCAACTCATCTTAACCATTGGTTTCAGAATGGTAGGTAGTGTAATATTTGGGAGAATTCCCATAAATATACATGAGTGATGATAAGTGATGGTTACAGAAATGGGTTCCACAATCACTGAATATATCCCAATGAATCTAAAATCAATAAAAGATGTGTTCTTTAAAAATCAGATCACACAATGATGGCAATTGGATTTGTTGGGAATAGTCATTACCCATTATGAGATATAATCAATCTCTAACCGTATATAGAGATATATCCTAGATTTTGGGAAGGGTATAATGAAATCAATTCCCCAATAATCAAATATTTCATTTAATAGAATGGTAGTATGTAGAATTTGATTCCTTTTTGTTATGGATCCTAATTGTTAACACCTTGGAAACAATTGAAATAATCCTCAGGTATTATTAGTGAGTTTAGGACAATGTAAACCACACTGGAGGACCGTTTAAATGGTTTTCTTTTTGGTAATGTGGCCTCCACATGCCTCTCTATGACATAATTTAATAATAGACTCTTACACAAGCTCAGGAACATATCTCCTAATGAATTGATCTGGACATAACGTTAAGAGGTTTGGATCATAAAAAACATAGTGTTTAAAATTATAATGTAATTTCCTCTTATCTAGGGTCCTAAAGGTTTTTTGCAATGATACTCATAACCAAGTGGTTTTCTATGTTAGAATACCATAGGCAATCACTCATATAATAAATGTGCTCATCTATAAATGAACTAGTCACAAAAAGGTCATGTGAGTTGTCATTGAATTCCATCCTAAAGAGGTGATCAACAACAAAATTTTCTAAACCATTCTAATCCTTAATGGTTAGATAAAACTCTTTAATAAGAAGGACCCCCTAATCAATACATCATTGGTATTTTTTTTTGAAAAATTTATTTTATGGGAGAATGATCTGTGAAAGAAATGATGGGGGATCCTAAGAGAAACGACCTGGATTTTTTCTAAGGAAAATATAGTAGAATGAATCTCTTTATCATTGTTTGTTTATTTTATTTTTGAATCATTTAAAGTTTTAATTTCAAATAAATTACACACAACATTTTGTCACAATGTTTTCCAAAAAAACATTCTATAGAAAAGTCACGCACGTCACACATGAGTTCAAATGGAAGTTTCTAATTGGGATATTTCACGATAGTTGGAGAGATAATAGACTACTTGAGTCTTGTGAATTATTACACACAATTTTTTTTCATGTAAATAAATCATATTTCACGAGCAGAGCACAATGTAGTTGGAAACTATATCTAAAATTCCAAATTAACCTTCTATAGAAACAAAATGTTCTTAACAACGACCTCACTTACATGATTGTTTTTTGGATATTTAATGTTGTGAATTATATAAATATATATTTTTCAAATTCAATCCCTCTACCAGAAACTATATATCCAATAAATAGTCATTCCTTTAGCATGAAATGAAGTTTTTTCCAATTTAGGATGAGATTATTTTCCTCACATCTAGAAAAAACCTTTCAATATTTACAAGAAATACCTAAAATATGTCATCTAAGATGAATATAAAACCATAAATACCTATAAAAAATCCCCCACCATGTTATAGAATATTCCTATTATGCACCACTAGAAGGTACCAAGAGAATTACATAACCCAATGTGTATGCAATTAAAGGGAAAATGTGAAATGGATGGGTGAAGGTTTTTTACCTTGATCATCTAAGGAGACCTAAATTTGATTGTACCCTTAATATCCATCTATGAAACAATATAACTAATGAACCATCACTTGTTCGAGGACCTAATCAATTATGGGTAAAGGAAAATGATCTTTCTTGGTTCATGAGTTTAACATCCTATAGTTAATTTGAACAATCCACCCACTACTGAACATTGTGGGGAGAAGATCTCCATTATTGTTGGTGATCACAGTGATTCCATACATCTTCAAAACAACATGCATTGGGATTACCCACACACTCTCAAAAATAGGTTTTATGATGACCACATTCAAAAAAAATATAATTCCATTCTTTACCACATCTATAATATTGTTATTGAGTTTCCACTGAGTTTGAAGACATAGTTTGGAGTCAGATTCTTGAAGAATGTTATGAGTAAAAATGATTGGTATAATATGATGAATTTCATAAAGGGTCCATCAAATTAATTTTTTATGCTTTCCTAGAACATTGAGAGGCATCTTCTGTTGATTGGATTTAATATAAGAATAAAGGATATAAGGGATGGTTCGATTATCCCCTAAGATTTCATACATGAGTGATGAAGGAAGGATCATAAATTTGAGATCAATTTGGTTAAAACATTTAAATGAATTATGGGTCTTTTCACTTAACATGGTGTCTTTTTCCAAATTTATCAAAATAATTAGTTCCATTTGAAGATAAGTTTCATCCACTACATTGGCCTAATCAATGTAAGGAATTGGTATGAAATAAATTTTTTTTATTTATCCAATGGTATCATTGATTTTTTACACTGAAAAATCATCAAATGAGTCATTTGAAAGATATTCAAGCCAAGGAGGCAAATTTCACTCATGTGAGAAATGTAAATCATTCTTATATGGACTTAAACACACTTCCAAAATTCATTGGTATTTCTTTGGATCACTATCCAAACTACCTATCCAATTTACCTCATGGATATATTCATCATTCCAAATTTTAGAGTCTTAATTATAAATGTTTAGAGAGAGACTCATGTTTCCAAAGTTTATTTTCATGTTCATATTCCTAACTTGGGTTACTGAGTTGATTGTTTATAAGAATGGATGACCAATTATAATGGGTATTTTCTCCCAAGGACCTAATAATGTGTGATTTTCAAGGAAATTGAGGTCATTAGGGTATGTTAAATTCTCAATATTTACCAAAACATCATTTAAGATCCCATTTGGAACCCTAACACTACGATCAGTGAGTTGAAGTGTGATTGAAGTTGGTTGGATCTCTTCAATCACTAATTGAAAATACACTGTTTATAGAATGAGGTTAACACTAGATATTAGATCACAAAGGTATTTGATAACTATTTTATCTCTTTGTTTGACATTTATGTAAGGAAAACTAGGGTCTTTCAACTAAGGAGGAGTGTTTTTTTGAATGGTGGAACAAACATTTATAGAAAAAGGAATTGTTTTATTTGTGAGAACACCATTTTGAATGCAAATAGGTTATATAGGAACTTGGAGCATACAGTTAAGGTTTTTATTTCATCGAGAAGGGTAATGATCAACTTAACCTAATATAATATTTCCCTAAAAGATTCATTCAATTTAGGTTTAGATTTTCCTCCCAAGAGTTGAGGTAAGGGAGCAAGATGTTTGATTGGTTGGTGTAATTGTTGTTCCTTCACATTATCTTTGGATTTTTTTAGATTCTACGGGTGGTGCGTTGACATTTTCACGTGATATTGAATCTTATAATAGTTCAAGAGTGTTTTTTAGGGTTTTCACTAGACTTCCCACTTCTTAAGACAATCACTATTTTATTTGGTCATGATTGGTTTCTGTGTAATTGGATTGCCCTCTTGTGATTGGGGATGTGGCAACCTGAGTATTCATGGGTTCCTTTCTTGTATTTATGGTTTGGAATTCATATTTAAGGGATGATACTTATGAGTTTATTTTATCCATTTTTTTGAAAAACTATTCACGGATTGTGAGAGGGATAGATTTTAACAACCCACCTATTTATACAATAATTTTTTTTCATTTTGGAATTAAATATTTAAAATTCATTTTAAATTTATAAAGAAATAAATTATATTATAGAAATTAAGGAATTTATTCTAATGAAATAGAAACTTGACCATACGAATTGTACCTTGTCTATTTGGAACAATACTTTGAACAATATAATAGTAACCACACCTATGAAACTATAAATAAAATTCTTATATCTTAAAACTGAAAATATGATATATTTATATCAGGGAATAAGTGAATAAATGTTTTGAAACTGATAAATTAAGTGTTGGTATTTCTGTGAAAAAAAAGTTTATTTATAATTTTATAATTAATTTAATGATTTAAAATAAAATTTATTTTCAAAAAATATATTCATAAATTATTATTTTATTTTCATATGATTATAAAATAATTTTATGAGACATTTATTAAATTTTCGTGGTGTTGTAAAATCAGTTACAGATTTCAAATTGGTATTTTTCAAATAAATTATGATTTTTATTAGAAATTAAATTTCTCATATTTAGAAAATTATTTTAAAAAAATTGAGATCATTTTTTAATTATATATGTGGAAAAAGGTTTAGGGTTGTTTTTTGGTATTTATCTAAAATATTTTATTTTTTGGTGAATATTAAAATAAGATAATTTGTGATAAATGCTAAATATATGAATTATTGAGTCATGGATGATGTATGGATGATGTAAGCCTAAAATATCAAACAATACTTAATTATTTTAATATATTTAGTGATCATTCCCAAACTATTAATATTCTTCAGCCACAAATAATTAACTAATAAATATAATAATTAGAAAACACCCCTCTCCTCCACTATAAATACCACCCCTCATCACCTACTCTCCTCACAACTCAAATCCTTGTAGCTTGTTAAATTTCTTCCATATTCCCTTAATAAGACTCTTCTCAAAGTCCAAGGCCTATTCATCTCACAAACGTTCAAAACCAAGGGCCTTAAGAAGGTTCTCAAGGAGGAGAATTCAAGAGGTAGAATCCTCTTTCTTTTACTTTTATTTTATTTTCAATTTCATTTATTTTATTAGTCTCTCCTTACCTCCCCATATACAAATGGAATAAATACTAAATCACCTTACATACAATGGAATATCACCATTTTTATGGAAAAATTCATCATCAAACCCATTCTCCTCTCCCATTTATTCTAAAAACAAAAACATTGTTTGTGATGTATTGATTTTCTGACATCATGGATGATGTGTTTCCATTTTACATTAACACATTCAAGTCAAGACATAAATCCATTTTTATGGTTAAATAAAACTTTAAAATACTATTTATATATTATATTATTTTTTAGTACTAGTGTTTATACATAATATTAATTAATAAAACAAAAGTAGTTCGTAATGATCCAAATTCACCAAAAATAAACTAACATTCATCACTAATGGTATATATAACAATTCATCCTCATATAATATTAACAAAATGATATATAAGACCATTTAATATTCATGATGTTCATTAATAACATTTAATTTCAATTCTATAAAACTAATTACATTTTACATGATTTTACATACATGTATACAGGTAAACCAATCATGAAAATCAAGGGAACGAACACTCTAAGGTGATAAAATTATATATTATAATTCATCAGGCCATAAATGAACTTAATAAAATTATACTAAATAAAATAAATTTTTAAAAGTTTCTAAACTAATTAATTAATGATTTTAACATGATTATCTAGGATATTTCGTTCAAGTACATAACACTTTTAGACATTAGTTAAGTGATTCTACCCAAACCTCCATTTTTCCTTCGGGTTACACATTCTTTCTCTTTACTCCAGTGCAATGCTTCTTTATTTTTGTTTAATTCTTATAAATTATTTTAAAATTTTCCAAAATCTTGTATGAATATCTTTTCATCCTTCTTTTTTAGGGATATACATGTTTTTAAAAGGTTCCCTTCTCAATTATTCCTTATAAGAAAGCCTGATTAAGGGGAACTTCTTGATTTCTTACAAATTCTCAAGAGCACTCCATAATATTTTTGAAAACTCCATTATTTTTATAAAAAAACACATTTTAAAGTGAAAAATTAACATGTTTCGATTATGTAATTTTTATTCCTTTTTAAAAGAAAATCACATTTGAACCAACCATGGAAACCGTGAAAGGAACACACAAGAGACAATGAAAATAACAACATATTATTAATAAATGGGTGGAATTTGGTTCTAACACTACTAAAATAATGGGATCTAGATACTACAAAAAAATGGCCACAAAAGGCTTTTAGTTGCTGCTCAGTGACCGATTTTGGCTATAATAATTGGTCTGTTAGTAAAGACCAATAACAACTGCAATTTGGGGGCCACTAAAGGTCCCATAAAAATTGATGTATTCATGTGTAGGGGAGATATACAGATAGGGTAATAGCGAGAAGAGGGAAATGGGGTTCAAAGGTGGGGTCGTTGGAGCTTTGGTCCCCATCCATGATAGATACACAACTAATAGATGTAACTATAGCACACTGATGGTGGTTAATGGGAGGTTTTTGCATGTTGGGTTGTTGGAGGCAGTTCTGAGAGTGTATATCACAAAAGTGAGTGACATGGGTGGTGACAGGGGTGACCAGTAGAGGCATGGTGGCGGACGGGGCAACGACGTGTGGTTGAATCCTGTTGTAGTGGAAAACCCATTAAGAAGACAACAGAAGCCGAAAAAATCCCACTCATTTTTTGGTAGTATTAGTGGATTCCATTGGCAGTCGCTACTACCGCCTTTATCAATAGCAATCGGCGACTGCTAATAGTCACATGTGAAAAATATAATATTTCAAGTAGTGTAATAAGAAAATACAAGTAATTATAAATACAAATATGGTTTTTAATATATTAATACATGACTATAAACTATTTTATATGAGGTGTAAAGACATTTTTAGTAAGACAAACCTGAGGTAAGGGTCTTTTTCTTTAAAAATCATCTTTTTAATTTAAATTTTTAAAAAATTCAAAAGGAATGTTTTTATGAAATTATTATTATTTTATGATTATGTTATGGTTCATGGAATTTTTTTATAATTAAGGTTGGGACCTATATATCCCTCTAATTTATTTGGTATATTTATCTTGGAGGTTGACTATATTATTAATCCAAGTGTGAATGCAATGGTTACACCATAAGGTAGTTGTGAGGGTCACATCATAAGGTAGTCATGAGAGTTAAATTGTAAGGTAGCTGTGAGGGCTACAAATAATATGGTAGTTGTGAGGGTTATAAATCATAATTAATTAATTCCCTAAGAAACCTTTATGTTTTTAATTATGTTTTCTATTTTTTATGGAAATATCTTATTTTCACAAAGTAAGTATATGACACTTTATGGGTGATAAGTATGTCATTGTGAAAATTATTTTGTATGTTTATATAAATTCATGTACGAATTGTTTATTTACTTTATTATGTTCTTTTTTTAGATGTTGTGCTCATCTAATGTTTTAAAAATTTTTTATAGGGTTTAAGTATAGGTAAGATAAAATAATATCTCAAGATGAATGTTATAAAGATAATTCATGAAAATAATATATTTTTTATTAAAAACATTAGTATTATGAAAATAATAGACATTATTTTTGTAGTAACCACATTGTATGCTTGTAGGTTTATATGTATGTATTATTTATCAATTCTCTAAAACTATAAACTGAAATTATATTTGGGAATGTAATAAATTTTATTCTAATAGAATTTACTATATTATGTAATGTTTATGGTTAGGTCCTTATAGTTGGTATCAAAGCATGGTTTAGATAATTTTTGGGGTTAGTATAATGTTGATCGAATAGCACAAATGATTTCTAACCTTATGGTAATTTAATATAGAATTTAAATATGACCATGTTTCTTCTTCTAAGATATGTCTATTTAGAATGGTTTTCTATAAAAGAAAATAGGAAAGCTAGAGTTGGAAGGAACTAAGAGGATGATATATTTTTGAATCTACAACTTGGAATGGTGGAGACTGGAATCTAGTAGTTTGTGATAGTAATGGCTCATCTGACTCATGTATTAAATGGTGATGGAATCCATGCAAGATAATAATAAGAACTACCACAATGGAATATGATGATAGTGGGATACTTTATGAGAGAAAACCCTACTACTTTTAGTGAATCTTCTGACCTAGTGATGGATGAAGCATGCATCAAATCCCATGAAAATATATTCAATGTCTGTGGTTGTTCATATAATCAAAAGTTTAGTCTTTATGTTTTCTATTTTTGAAGGTGAAGATGACCAGTTGTGGTAAATGGTCAAGAATATTAGAGATAGAGAGGAGATTCATTCCTTTGAATTGGATGAATTTAAGAATCTTTTCATATAAAAATATTTTCCTAAGGTGGATTGACTTAATATAGAAAATAAATTCCTTGAATTTAAATAAAATTAAGAAGATTTAGTGGATGATTATAAATAATACTCACCTTATTATAAATGTATGCTCCAAATCTTATTCAGGATCCTGATAGTAAAATAAATAATTTTTACTTAGGATTTAATCCAATATATTAAATGGAATTAGCCTCTTGAGATTTCAAAAGTTATGATAAACTTGTTTGATATGCTGAGAGGGTAGAAAGGGAGTTTTTTGAAAATAACATGTACTTTGAAAACAAGTAGAATAAAATATCCATATGGAAATCAATGGGTAAGAATCAACCAAATAAATCTGAAGGTAGGAAAGTTAAATTTCTAGTTTGTGGGTAGTGTGGTAAAAAAACCCTAGAGAATATGTTAAAAAATACAGCAAATGTTATATATGTGGTAAGTTTGGACATATGGACCAATATTATAATGAAAATGATCTTAATATAAATTCCCATAATAAAACTATAAAGTGTTTCAGATTTGGTGAGATGAGTCATTATTAACCCCCCCCCCCAAGAAATATTTAAATGTTGGCAAGTATCTATATTATAAGTAGAAATTTGTAGTGAGATCCTTTGCAATTACGTCAGAAGATGTTGGGCAATCCAATAAAGAGGTATGAGGTACTTTGTTATCTTACTCATATTTTTCAAATATTTTGTTTGATACGGGGTCTATACACACATTTATTTCTGAGAAATTTTCTTGTAGAATGGAAATTCAAACTCAATAAATGAATCAAGATCTTATGGTTAAAACATTAAGGGGAAATATGGAGGCAAAATGATATTATAAGAATCTTCCTTTTTTAGTCTATGAGAAGAAATTACCTACAAACCTTATAGTTTTTCCCTTATTAGAGTTTGATACTATTATGGGTATGGATTGGATTCTATTTATCATTATATGAATGATTTTATAGCTAAAGAATTTGTTTTTTATAAAGAACTTCTATTTTTATACAAGAATGAACCCATGTAATTGATAAAATATCAGGAAGCTAAGATACTATTAAAATATGTAAATGAATGTTACCTTATACATATTGTTGAAAAAATGTAACTATTCATATTAATGATGTAGCAGTGGTAAATTAATACCTTGATGTTTTTCCTCATGTGTTACCTAATGTTATTATTGATTAAGAAGTTGAATTTACTATTGAAAAAGTTCTTGATTCTAATCCAATTTCAATACCCCCTCATCAAATGAATCAGTTGGAACTACATGAATTTAAAAATTAGTTATATGAGTTTCTTGATAAAGGTTTCATTCAACCCAAAACTTCACTATGGGGTTCTTATATTTTTTGTTAAAAAGAAACATGGTTCTATGAGAAATTTTATTGATTATTGATATTTGAATAACTTTAATATCAAGAATAAGTATCTGCTACCTCGTATCAATTACTAGTTTGATCACCTCTAGGGAGATCATTATTTTTCAAAGATTGAATTGAGATCTGGGTACCATTAGCTAAAGGTGAAGGAGGATTACATTCCAACAACAACTTTATGAACTACATATGAGCATTATGAGTTTGTTGTTATACCCTTTGGATTGAAAATGTCTCTTTTGTATTCATGAATCTTATGAATATAATATTATGTGATTACTTGGATATGTTTTTTAAATTTTATTGATGATATTTTAGTATTTTCCAAAATTTATGAAGATCATGAAAAACATTAAATGATTATCCTGAAAAATCTCAAATAAAATAAGGTATATGGGAAATTTAACAAATGTGATTCTTGGTTAATTTTTTTTTCTTGGGAACATTCTAAATATGGATGGCATAACAATTTATCTTTCCAAAACAAAAGTGATTGATTTATGGAAAAAGACAAAAAATGTATCTGAGATTCATATTTTTTCTTGAATTAGTAGGTTATTGTTGATGGTCTGTTAAAATAATGTCATGGTTATCTAACTTGATAGCTATGATAACACAATAAGGGGTTAAATTTATTTGAATAGAAGACTGTGATTTTTTTTAGGAACTGAAAAGAAGATTGTTCAATCCATTTGTTTTGGACCTTCATTCTTCAAACAGAAATTTTTTCTTCTATAATGACGCTTCGTTAAAGGGACTTGGTTATGTTCTAATGCATAATGATCAAGTAATTTTTTATGCTTTTGGAAAACTGAAACCTCAGGAGTTAAATTATCCCACACATGATATGGAATTATTAGTTGTGGTTTTTCATTTAACAATATTGAGATATCATTTATATAGAGAAAAATGTAAAATATATACTAACCTTAAAAGTTTTAAATATAAATTTACATATAAATAATTGAACATGAGGTAGAGAAAATGGATTGAACTGAAAATGGATAATGATTAAATGATCAATTACCATACTAGAAAAGAAAATAAAGTGGTAGATTCCTTGATCTAAAAACATCATGCTATATTAACCATGTTACATTTGGAACATGAACCCTTGATTAATGATTTGATAAATTTCAGATTGGATTTTATTGGTGTAGGAAATTAATTTTTTTTATTTCATGTTTTAGTTTAGTCTCCACTGTCAGAAAAAATTAATAACAAGTAGAAAGAATATAGTGAGTTGTAGAAAAGTGTATAATTGGTTCAAAAGCTATGTTTCCTGAATATGACTTTGATAAAGATTTTGTTTTGAGATTTGGAAAGACATTATGTGTGCATTGTGATCCCCAGATAAAGAAAGAATTGTTGTGTGAAGCTTAAGGTTATTTGTTTTCAGTTAATCTTTGAAGGACTAAGATGTAGAAGGACCATCATGATTATAAATGGTGGGATGGAATGAAAAGATGTATTACTGATTTTACCATGAAATGATTAACTTGTCAACACGTTAATGTATAGAGAAAATAACTAAATGGTATTATTAAACCTTTTCCATTGCTGGAGCGAAAATTGGAAAATGAATGCATGGACTTTAGGGTGGGACTACTGAGGACTATCATGGTAACAATGCAATTTGGGTTATTATTGATTAGCTGACTAAATTTTCATGTTACCTTAATATTCAAGACACGCTTTATCTAGATCATCTTTCTCAACTTTAACTTAAAGATATTTTCTAGTTGCATGGAGTTTCTGTATAATTTGTATCTGAACATGATCCCAAGTTCACTTATAACTTTTGAAAAGGCCTTTATAATTCAATGGGAATAGAATTAAATTTTAGCATATCCTTTTATCCTCAATTTGGTGGATAGTCGAAATGAACAATTCAAACCTTGGAGGATATGCTTCGATTTTATTAAATGGATTACCAGGGAAGTTGTGACCAATATTTTATTTAGTTAGGTTTTATTTTAATAATAGACTTCATTCTAGTATACATATGGAACCTTTTGAGGCATTATATGGAAATCAGTGTGGAACTCCAGCATTTTTGGATGAAGTTGGGGAAATAATGTTGATGGGACCGGAATTCGTTGAGGAAGTGGATGAGAAAGTGAAGATGATCTAGTAGCAAGTGAGGAAATATCAGAACAAGAAGAAAAGTTATACAGATTATAGAATGGAAGGATTTTATTTTGAGGTAGGGGATCATGTTTTCCACAAAATCCCACCTTGGAAAAGAATTTTGCATTTTGGTAAAAAAGAAAAACTACTTCCATGGTTCATTGGGACTTATGTAATATTGGATGAATTTATACAAGTTTACTACCAAGTAGCTTTGCCTCTGATTTTATCTTAGGTACATAATGCATTTCATGTTTCAATATTGAGAAATTATGTTCCAATTTCATCTCTCATTTGGATCCAAGAAGTAGTTCATATTGAGGAGACCCTATCTTCTAAAGAGAAACCTATTTAGATTCATGATCGTAGAGAGAAGGTATTGTGGAATAAGTTAATCCCCCAGGTTATGGTTTTGTGGAGAAACCAAACGGTTAAAGAAGTAACATGGGAAACTGAAAATGATATGAGGTACAAGTATCCTCACTTATTTAATAAGTGAATCAAAATTTCAAGGATGAAAATTAGAGAAGGTGTGGAGAATGTAACAACCTAGGTTCTTATAAAATATTTTTTTTCATTCTATAATTAATTAATTAAATTAATTATCTATTTATAATGAAATAATTTATATTATAAAAATTAAGGAATTTATACTTCTCGCAGATTAACTTGACCTTAAAAATAATAACATGACCCTTAGGAATATTAATTTGGCCAATAAAATAGTAACCTCACCTATGAAACTATAAATAAAATTATTGTATCTTAAAAGTTAAAATATGATATATTTAGGAACCTTAGGAATAATAATTTGGCCAATAAAATGGTAACCTTACCTCTGAAACTATAAATAAACTTCATATGTCTTAAAAGTGAAAATATGATATATTTATATTATGGAATAAGTAAATAAATGTTTTGAAATTGAAAAATTAAGTGTTGGTATTTTTTGTGAACTATTAATGTTTATTTATAATTTATAATTAATTTAATGAATTAATATAAAATTTATTTTCATAAAATATATTCATAAATTAAAATTTTATTTTTTTATGATTATAAAATAATTTTATGAGACCTTTATTAAATTTTCAAGCTATTATAAAATGGGTTATAGTTTTAAAATTGGTATTTTTTGAATAAATTTTGATTTTAATTAAAAATAATATTTCTCATATTTGGAAAATTATTTTCAAAAATTGTCTTTCATTTTTTTATTCTACACATTTAATAATGTTTAGGGTGGTTTTTTACAATTTTTATGAAATAGTTGATTTTTTGGTGAATAGTAAAATATGATAATTACGATAAATGTCAAATACATGAATTATTGAGTCATGGATTATGTGTGGTAGATGTAAGCCCAAAATATCATAATCTACTTAATTATTTTAATATAATTACTGATAATTATCAATCTATTCATATTATTGTGACAAAATAATAAACTATTGAATATAATAATGAGAAACACATCTCTCCCCCACTATAAATACCATCTCTTCTCCTCACAACACAAAGTCTTGTAGATTGTTAATTTTATACCTAATTCCCTTCCCAAACCTCTTCTCCATGTCCAAGACCTATTGGTCTCACCAAAAGGCCCAAACTAAGGGCCTTAAAAAAGTTCTCAAGGAGGAATATTCAAGATGTGAAATCCTCCTTAAACTATTGGAATTTCAGCTATTGGAGATGGGATTTCGTCACAAAAACCCTTTTTCTACAAGGGACCATCTCAAATATCCCATTTCATAAAATGAAATTACAACTAGTATTTTTTGCGATGAGTCTATTTCAAAAAATATTTCATGTGATGGGAAGCGTTCTCGTCAAAAATAGCTCTCTGATTAAATACATTATATATATACAAGAAACTATTGCGACGAGCCCATCGCAAAAACTATTTGTGATGGGATAAGGCCCCATTGAAAATACCTTTATGTTATAACTCTATTGTGACAGACCTTTCGTAAAAACGTTTTTGCAATGGTAAAGTCACTTATCACAAAAACATTTAAAAAATATATATATAATCTATTTGTGATGGGGTACCATTCCAAAAGGTCATGTCCCAAATACTTAATAAAAAAATAATTATTATAATTAATGAAAAAATTATATTAATATTATAAAAATAAAAAAACTAAAAAATATTAAAATTCCCATTATTGCAAAAAAATAAAAATAAAAATATTATTATTATTATTATCAGTAAAATATACAAACATTAAAAAATATAATACTAATAATAAATAAAAAATCTTAAAATAATAAAAAAATGCAATATTCGCACCAATATAAAAGACAAAACTATAAATAATTCATATTATAACAAATGTTCAATTAAAATGTTTTTAACAGGAAAAAAATCACTGGGGGGTAGTCTTCTGGAGGAGCTGGAGGAGATGGTGGAGGAAACTCCATACATAAACTACAAGACAAATGGTGCATGTACTCCATCTACTCGTGATGCTGCTATTACCATTGATGCATTTCCTCCTCATGCTGCTGACGCATCTCTTCTTGCTGCTTCTGAAAACTCTCTATAAGCTCAATTTGAGCTCAAAACTGCTCTGGATACTGTGATCTAGAAGATGATGCCTCGCCCCAAGATCCTCTTGAGCTGGATTCCAACATCTCAGTAGTAGCATAATAAGTCCCAGGAGTCAAATGAGATTCAACACCAACTACTATTTCCTTCTCGAAGGCATATTGGGTTACCAACTTCTATGTGGCCTCATCAAAATGGTGGGCACTTGTCTGATTAGTTGTATTAGCATGACTCTCAGCCCGTGTTTGAGAGGTCTTATCCTTATATGACTCCTTCAGTTTCAATTTGAAATTAAAATTTTTAAAATATTATATGCAGTTAATTTTCAAACTGAAAAATAAATAATACTGACCATGATCTGACGTTGATGATCACCTCTAATCTCTCCAGTGGCTAGATCACTGTACATCCTCAGATAAATGTCGTACTCCGTAATATCAGTATTCTCGACTGCCAATATGAGTATAAAATAAACTATTTATATTTAATGTCATATAAAATATTTAAAAAAGATACTTACCAGATGCTCTCTATGCGTACTGAATATACGGCTACCAGCTTGATGTGTCACCTCTTGTCTTCTCTGGTTTTGCTGGACCAATGATGGTCTCCTCGTACATTCACCACTCGACTAGTGTGAACATAATCCATCCCAAGGGTGAGATGAAATGTACTCTGGTCTGTGGTCTCTACAGGACTCATCAAATATTTTCACTCTTTCTTTCTTAATGTTTTTCCTTCTCAAATTGTGCCAAAACTAACAAAAATGCTCACGCATAGACACCTCCCTTGCCTCATGGATAGAGTCACTCATGCTATCATCGATGGGATATCATAAACCCTACAAATAATTTATAATATCAAGTTATTAATGAGATAAATTTCTAAATAAATATTATTTATTTATGTACCAGCCATTGATTGAACATTTCAAGCTTCACATCAATAGGAATCTATTCTAATGTGATCCATGGATGAGAAAAATAATTATGCAAGATAGAGCTTCCTTTTCCAACAACTATATGCACAAAACATTGAAAAAAAGAACAAATAATCAAAAAATTAGTATATAAATAAATTAATGAAAACTAACTAAAATACATAGGATACCATACCTCTGTGTGCGTGGATCGAAACCAAGAAGTGTATGTCGCCTAGGAATATGGTCAGGAATCATCAGTCGCGCAAGATTGTTCCCCCTCCGCGTACCCCCTAAACTGACAATAGGCTGAGGGTTAGATGATCCCAAATTCTCCTCATCCAAAGGTAGCTCAGCCTCCTCCAACTCACAAAATAAATCACGGTCCATATGAAACACAAAATTATTTTTGTTAGCAGATAGTTGAAAATAACCATTATATATAGTTACATATTAGTTATGACTATAACCAGCATTTAATTGTGTCAATGTTCACATTCATCACCATCTTCATATATGACGATGTCGATGTCTTCATATTCATCATCGACATCATCAATATCCATATGAGTTTCAGTTTCATCATCTCTTGTCATTTCAAATTCATTTGTAATATTAATAACATCATCGTCACCGGTGACACTTAATTATGGGGTTTCATCATCGATATTAATGTCTCTGGGTGAAAATATGGATTTTGAGTAGTCTCTTGAAAAATTTCAATTCCTTGTAATTTATATGAACCACAATGAGTTTGAGTAAACTAATTTTCCTGAGAATTCATTTTTATTATGCTCTACTAATCACTCAAGTCTCTTGTAGTATCATAGTACTTTGCGTAATATATTTGATGTTTATGTTGAGCTAGTAAAAATGGTTCATTTATAGCAAGAGGAATTTTATATTTAATATCAATGATTCCATAAATCGGATGAACACGCAAGAATCTCTCAGTATCCAACCACTGATATTTAAACATTGTTATGTAATTTTTTCCTATATAACATATTTCAAAAATTTCATCCAGCTTTCCATAAAAGTCAACTTCAGTTTCTCTATGATGCGATCCTCTCTCGAAAACAAAACTATTCATTGTTTTTTTATTCCCCATATGCACAAGTATAAAATCAAAAAATATTCACCACATATGAATTATAATATTTTACTATTTTGGATGGTGGGTTATTCAATATACACAGTTTCTTATCCATTTTATCAACACGTTGAGACACCTAAAAATTTATAAAACAATTATCAAGAGCAGTTGCTGTAATTTGAAACCATTGAGAAATTTTTGAAACCATAAATGTTTTTTTTGTCAGAATTCTTCAAGAGCAGTTTCTGTAGTTTGTGGAAGCTATTTATTAATATAATTATCATATAACCTACAAATAAAATAAATTTACTTACTGTAACATAAATTCTAGAATAAGTGGTAGAAGTACTCATAGTAAAAATGATGTCATTACTTCATAGTTGGAAAGAACATATGTATAAGCTCTGTCATGTTCATCATCTGAAATCCATCATTCATGAACTCCACTGAAGCCAAGCTCTGGATGATTAAAAATTGATAATTTATTGTCTATTTCATCATCAAAATTCCCCCCATTCTGTCCCATTTAGTTTTGTTTTGATGGATATTCAAATTTAAAATAATGAGAGTAGAGAAAAGAAATTTCCTCTTGAAAATAAGATTCATCAATTGAGCCATCAGCTGATTCTTTGTTATGTACTTTTTTCTTCAATTTCTGCATGCATCTCTCAAATGGGTACATCCATCGAAACTGTATCGGACTTCCACATTTAGCATCTTGTGGAAAATGTAATATTAGATGTTCTATTGATTCAATGAAATCTAGTGGGAATATTTTTTCCAGTTTACATATAATTACAATAATATATTATTCCATTTTACTTAGTGCATCATAGTCTATTGTCACCACACAAATGTCTCAAAAAAATATGACATCATTATTATTGAATCCCATATAATATAATTTATCAAGCCTCTAAATCCAATTATCATAAGTCTTTCGATTATACCATGACAATCATGACTTTTTAATCAGGTAATATGACCATTCTTACAAATCATCCCAAATTGGAACCATAACCATCTAGAAGTCTCAAATCTAAAATATACTGAAAAAAAATAATAATAGAATCCCCTTGGAAAGTTTATAAGATTCTTTTGGCTTTAATAACATCTGTGATATAACATTTTGAAACAGTTGAAGTTCCAGTCGTCTGCAAATTTGGGCAAGATCTAATTGTGCCTTTACATTATCTTTGGTCATACCTGGTGTATCCAAAAATGTATGAAATAAATTATCAAAAAAATTCTTCTCGATGTACTAGATATTTAACATGTATCAGACCAACAAATCAAACCAATATGAAATATCCCAAAAATGCTCCATTTTAATCAATTATGTTCTTCCCCAAAGCCATTAATTTTTTGTTGGTTTACTATTGGCCAAAATGTGGTGGGTGGTAATGAAAATACAACAGATTTTAAATCTGTATCTCAGATCATTTTTTGAGGATCATCCCTTTCAATTATGTCTTTTATAAAATGATATTTTTTCCTCTGAAAAGGATAATCTGTTGGGAGAAATCTATGATGACATTAAAAATAGAATGTTTTTTTCCGTTGAAGAGCATAAATACTTTTTTGTCTTTCATACAGTAAGGATATGATTTCGGATCATGTGTACTCCAGGCAGATAACATGACATATGCCAAGAAGTCACTAATCATCCACATAAATTTAGCTTTTAATAAGAAATTTTGTTTTGCAGAAACATCATATATACTAACACCATTACTCAATAGTGAATTTAACTCATCAATCAATGGTTTCAAATAAACATAAATATTCTTTTTCAGATGTCCTGGGATTAATAAGGTCCAAAATATATAGGTCTCATTCATCAATATCTGTGGGGGTAAATTGTACGAAGTTATAAAGATAGTCCAACATGAATATTGACTACCATTAGAACCAAACAGACAGAAACCATCAGTAGAAAGACCCAATCACAGGTTTTGGGCTTCAAAAGCATAAGATGGATGTAGTCGGTCAAAATGTTTCCATGAATCACCATCAGATGGGTGATTCAAGATTTTATTGGTTGAATATTGGTTTTGTGTCATGACAACATTGACACTGTATTCAAAGGCATAAATAAAGGCTGAAAACTATTTGTAAGGGGGAAATATCTCAACTATTTTACATAAATCAATCCAGACTTACCCAGTTGAGCTTCTTTATACCTCAATTGTCCACATGTGGGACAACTATCCAACGACTCATTTTCACCAAAATATAATATGCAATCATTTGCAAATGGATGAAACTTCTGAAAACTATGGCCCAGATTATGAATCTGCCTCTTGATCTCATAGTAATTTGTAGGAAACACATTTCCTTCAAGTAACAGTGTTTTAAACAAAGAAAATATCTAATCAAAATAGTTGTTTGACATTTCATTATCTGATTTAATAGCCATAATTTTTTAAACTATTTCTAATTATCATATATTGCAACCAGGATATAATAAATCCTCACCAGACCTCAATAACTCATAAAATTCAAATGGTTCCAACTCAGGAGTTAAATCAATATCATCTTGAGTTTCAGTTTGTTAAATAGATAAACCTACAACATCATGTACTAAATTTTGAAACCGTGATGGATACGAAATCAAGTTATTATTATATTCTATGGAACTTCATTCACTATGTTGATACTAAAAAACGTAATCTCATTGAAAACCAAACCAGAATAGATGTCCCATAACCTTGTTAAATGCGTTAAACGTTCTCAGAGCCTATTTTTTACATAGATACAAATTATTCCTTCTGAAACAAATTTTTATTTTGATGATGAAAATAATAATAAATCTTCAAAACCCTCATTATATGGAGGATTTAAACTAGAACCATTTAGATTTTTTTCACTGATTTATCCAAGCACGATCATCTAAAAATGACTATTATCGACTTCCTTGATCCATATTTTTCTGAAAAATATAAAATCATTAATTTTTTTGAATAATTTGAAATTAGAAAAACACTATCCAAAAAAAGGAGAAAAATAATTACAACTACTTCTTAATAATTACTATTCATTACGGGCGACACAATTTCCAGTGGATTGACGACTACTCTTTTTTCCGATGACTCATTTACTTGCAACTTTATCACACTGAAATCACAATAAAGAATCTGCTCGGATCCATTCTTATTCATTCTTGTGCGTATGATAATGTATAAGCGTACCTCTAAGAAGACTCTTCATTATGATTTCAGTGTGAGAAAGATGCAAATAAATGATTCCTTGAACAAAAGAGCCCCCTTTTGGTCGATAAATCTTCTTCTTGCAACTGTCATCGCCTGAAAACATTATGAAAAATATGGTCCTACAAATTCATATTCACACTCATGCATATGAGATTGGATATGCATACCTAGAAGCATACTTTTCATAATTTTTTGAGTCGGTGATAGTTGAAAGGAGAAGAGTCATCGAGAAAAAAGAGTGTCGTCAATCCAATGGAAATTGTGCCAAGTTATTACAATTTATTACAATTAATTTTTTTATTTATTCCTAATTATTACTTATTATTACTAATTATTACTAAAAATATAAAATTATTTCTAATTATTACTAATTATGACTAATTATTAATATTCATTAATAATTTTTTACTATTTATTACTATTTATTACCATTTATTACTATTTATTACTATTTATTAGAATTTCTTAATATTTATTTCTATTTATAACTATTTATTACTATTTATTACTATTTATTACTATTTATTACTATATATTACTATTTATTACTATATATTACTAATTATTACTAATTATTATTAATTATTACTAATTATTACTAATTATTAGTATTTATTAATATTTATTACTATTTATTACTATTTGTTACTAATTATTACTATTTGTTACTATTTATTACTATTTATTACTATTTATTACTATTTACTACTATTTATTACTATTTATTTCAATTTATTTCAATTTATTACTATCTATTACTATTTTTTACTATTTTTTACCAATTATAACTAATTATTACTAATTATTACTAAGTATTACTATTTTTTACTATTTGTTTACCAATTATAACTAATTATTACTGATTATAACTATTTATTAATATATATTACTATTTATTACTAATTATTACTATTTATTGCTATTTATTACTAATTATTACTTATTATTACTCGTTATTATTAATTATTACTAATTAATCCTAATTATTCCTAATTATTCCTAATTATTTGTAATTATTCCTATTTATTTCTAATTATAACTAATTGTTACTAATTAATACTAATTACTACTAATTATTACTAATTATTTCTAATTATTACTAATTATTACGAATTATTAGGATTTATTAATATTTATTAATATGTATTACTAATTATTACTAATTACTACTAATTATTACTCATTATTAGTAATTATTACTATTTATTACAATTTATTGCTATTTATTAATATTTATTACTATTTATTAGTATTTATTAATATTTATTACAATTTATTACAATTTATTACAATTTATTACTAATTATTACTAATTATTACTAATTATTTCTAATTATTACAATTTATTACTATTTATTACTATTTCTTACTATTTGTTACAATTTATTACTATTTATTAGTATTTATTAGTATATATTACTATTTATTTGTATTTATTACTATTTTTAGTATTTATTGGTATTTATTACTATTTATTACTATTTATTATTAGTTTTTACTATTTATTAGTGTTTATTACTACTTAATAGTATTTATTACTATTTATTACTATTTATTAGTATTTATTACTAATTATTGCAATTTATTAGTATGTATTACTAATTATTACAATTTATCAGTATTTATTACTAATTCTTACTATTTATTAGTATTTATTACTATTTATTACTATTTATTACTATTTATTACTATTTATTACTATTTATTTGTATTTATTACTATTTAATGGTATTTATTATTATTTATTAGTATTTATTACTAATTATCAGAATTTATTACTAATTATTAGTATTTATTACTAATTAATACTAATTAAAACTATTTATTACTATTTGTAAATATTTATTACTATTTTTCTAATTATTAGTATTTACTTCTAATTATTACTAATTAGTGTTAATTACTATTAATTGCTTCAAAATACGGCTACTAATTACTAATTACCGCTAATTATTTATATACATTACTAATTATCATTAATAATTATTAATTATTACTAATTAAGAAGAATCCGTACAAATAATTTAATTTAATTCTTACAAATAAATACTGATGACAAAACAATTAAAGTCTAACTTAATTACAACTAATCAACAATAATTAAAATTAATTTAATGAAATGAAATAAATACTAAATTAAATTAAACATGAATACCGTTAAACTTGATCTCTTATAATTGTAGAAAGTTTCACAACTACTTTGTAAAAAAACTAACTCTCAAAATTTTGCACTCTAAAATTAGAGTTTAGAGAAGGAGAGAAAGAAGGAATTCATGAGGAGAGAAGAAAAAATGGATAGGGGTTATATATATGTTAGATTAGTTGTGATGGGTCTATTTTCATGGGGATTCCCGTCGCAAATAGTACATTTTGCGACGGGGCCCGTCGCAAATAACTTCGACCGCATTAATTACGGTCGGTAGTTGAAAGATTATTTGTGACCGAGCCCATCACAAAAGGTAACCTACTAACACACTATTTACGATGGGACAACATCCTATCACAAATAGTCTTTTAGCGCCATCGGTTATTTACGATGGGTCCCGGCACAAATACCCTCTAGGGGTCGAACTAGTTGTGACGGGGAATCCCCCGTCGCAACTAGTTCTTTCTGTCTCCCAGTATTTGCGACGGGTGGTTCTTACACATCACAAATACCCTTTCTCACAAATTAGCACCGTTTGCATTCCAAACCGCGTGAAATATATTGAGACGGGGCGCCTATTCTCAAAGCAATTAACCCATCGTAAAAAATGGTTTTTTCCTATAGTGTTATTTTTCTTTCATTTTCTTTTCAATTTAATTTATTTTTTTTATATCTTTACCACCCCATATCCAAATAGAATTAAAACTCAAGTGTCTTACATATACTATAATTTGTTCATTTTATGTAAAAATTCATCATCACACTCTTTCTCCTCTCCATTTTATTCTAAAAATAAAAACATCCTTTGTGATGTGTCAATTTTGTGACATCATGAATGATGTGTTTTCATTTTCCACTACCACCTTCAGGGCTGGTCATAAAAACATTATTTTGGTTAAATAATATTTTATTATTCTAATTATATGATAAATTATGTTCTAGAACTATTTTTTATACATAATATTAATTTATAAAACAAAAGTGTTTCATAATGATAAAAAAACCAAAAATAAACTAACGTTCATCACTAATTTTTTATCTAAGGATTCATCCTCATATGATATAATAAAAATGATATATAAGAACATTTAATATTTTATAATTTCATTAATAACATGTAATTTCATTTTGGTAAAATTATTCTCTCCTTAACTGATTTTTCATACATGTATACAAGTAAACTGATCGTGAAAACCAAGGAAACAAACACTCCTAAGTGATATAATTATGTCTTATAACTCTTCAGAAAGGCCATAAATTAAATTAATAAAAACATACCAAATAAAATACATGCAGAAATAGTTTTTAGTTTATTAATTAGTTAATTTATCTTGATTATCCATGATATTTAGTTCAAGTGCAGAACACTTTTGAACATAAGTTATGGTATTCTACCAAAACAACGATTTTTTCTTTCGGGTTACTCTTTATATCTATTTAATCCAAAATAATTCTTATTTATTTTTGTGTAATTACTATAAATTATCTTTATAAGTTCAAAACTAATGTATCCATATCTTTTCATTCTTATTTTTTAGGGATATACATGTTTTTAAAAGGTTCCCTACTTAATTCTTCCCAATAAGCAAGTCCTCTTAAAGGGAACTTGCTGATTTCTTACCAATTTTCAGATGCACTCCATAATCAATTTTTAGACACAATTTTTTTTATAAATTAACTCATTTTAATTAGAAAAACTATTTTGTTTCTATTCTAGATTTTTTTCTTTCTTTTGAAAACAAAATCAAAATTGAACCAACCATGGAAACCATGAATGGAATACACCCAAAACGATGAAAATAACATTATATTATTAATAAATGGGTGGAATGTATTTAGAATAAGATCAAATATGTAGTTATAAATATTAATACATTTATATAATAGATTAATAACACTCATTAAATAATTATACATAAGGTTTTAAGATATATCAATTAAGAGAACTCTAGGAAAGGAAATTTTTCTGTATACATTCTCTTTTAAAATTCTATTTTTACAAAATTCAAATGGAATGTATTTATGAAAGTATTGTTTTTTATGTTCTAGCTCTTTGGAATTTTTTATGATTATTGGTGGGACCTATATCTTGCTCTAATATAATGGGAATGTTTAAGTTGGAGGTCAACCATATGGTAACTCCAAGTGTGATTGTGATGGTTACACCACAAGGTATCCATAAGGGTTACATTATAAGGTTTCATGAGGGTTACATTGTAAGGTAAATGTGGGGGTTACAAATCATATGGTACTCTGTTGGGTGAAAAATCATTAGTAAGTAATTCCTCAATATAGCTTTATGGTTTTATTTATGATTTCAATGTTTTATGGAAATATCTTGTTTTCACATAGTACATGTACAATACTTTATGAGTGAGAAGTATGTATTTTTGAATATTATTTCATTTTTTATAAGTATTTGTGGACTAATGTTTTATTTCCCTTTTTATGTTACTTACTATGATTTTGTTCCCATCCCCAGTTTTAAAATTTTTTTCACAGGTTTTATGAATGGTTAAGAGAAAAAAAGAAGTCAGGCTAAATGTTGTCAAAATTATTCATGAAAAGAGTACATATTTTATTAAAAACATTAGTATTACAGAATAAATGGATAATTTTTTAGTTATACTAGTTTTTAATTGTGTGGGTTGTTATGTATTAATTATTCTCTAATTCTATTAAACTCTAAATTAAAAAAATATTTTGGTATGTAAGAAAGGGAATTATAAAATAATTTACTAGATTATGTAATGATTAAGGTCTCGTCCTTAAACAGATTTGGTTGGGGCTTGTGTAGATTGGTTTATCCTAGGATTAAACATTAGTTGTTTTATTAGATGATTAATGGGTTGTAGTGCGTGTTATTGGTATTGGACTATAGGATGTTTTTATTGGGAAAATTTGGTTTGGAACTATTTATGAGTTAGACTATTATTTTTAGGGTATGGGTTTCGTCCTTGTGGATGATTGAGTTTTTTGGATGGCTTGTAGGTTATCTTTTCAATGGAATTATGGATTTTCATTGTACCTTGGATTTAAAGTGTTTTCATACTTAGGATTTTGAAAGATCAACGAATTAACCATTACTAGTGGTCCACCTAAAATGACATTCTTTATATGAGGAATGGTTGGGCCGTTTTCAATCTTATGGTCACATTTTTCACCAATTATGAAAACAGGGTCAATAAATTGGATTTAATAGAACATATAGAGATTAATCTCCTTGAACTTCTCAGTGAGTGTGGAATGTTTTTTCCTAATACTATATTATTTACTAATAGTTTTCATTCCACCAAATTTCGGTGGATTCTCTTATTAAGTTGAATTTCCTTATGTTTTTTTATCTAGTCCTTTTAGATACTCATAACCATCATTCGTGGATTTTGTCTTTGAAAGTTCCATTACACAGTATTTCAATGAATTGTTTGTTTCCTAGACCTAACCCTTCATAAAATATTCAAACTTGTTCTATAATTTAAAATCCATGGTGATGTACCTTGTTGGGTGTGTCATTGATCCTTTCCAATTATCCATAAAATGACTCCCCCTTATTGTCAAAAAAATTGGATAATATTTTTAAGTGAAATATTATGTGATGGGGGATGTATTTTTTATAGATTTATCTTTGAAATTGTTCCCAAGAGTGGATTTATGTTGGTATCATATTTTTTAACTAATTATGTCCTCAATCCCTTAGTGATTAAGGAAAGAGGATCATCTTAGCAGACAAAATTTATGTGGGGGTATATTGATTCCACAATTTCATTTGATTCCTTGACATGAAGGTACTACATTTCCAACCTTATCCCGTGAAAGGTTAGAAGGTGGTTTAGGACATGAGGTTTTAAGACATAGTATGATTTTCCTAGGGAATCATTCCTAATGAAATATGGTGAATTGGTCCAGGAAGGTGCGAGGTAGTCATTCATGGTTTCATTGACTACATTCCTCATATTAGGGACTACTTTATTTTGATTTCCATTTTGGTTCACACCCAGGTTTATGATTTGGTTTCTTTTAATACCCTCATTTATAATGTGATCAATTTTTAAATATATATTATTAGGAATATTAGGATCTAATGGTAAGAGACCTCTTGTTGTGCTTGACTCCCCAACCCCAGGACTATCAACCCTAACATTTCGGTTTGATTTTCCATGGGTATAGGTTGACATGCGCCAAGAAATGGAAAATATAAAGGGGAAATATGAGTGAAATTGAGGCGACAAAAGAGAAATTAGGGAGAATAGAATGAAATATACTCACGAGAGACCATTCAATAGTGTGCGGTCGAGAGTTTCTCCATTGCACACCTTTGCTCGACTGGGAGCTTTTCTCAGGATCTCTCAGATGGTCTCCCCTTGCCATTATGTGTTGTTTCTTCTCCTTTTCTCAATTCTTCTATGTTTTATGGCTTTCATGTTGATTAGTATTGTACTGTTCATTTTTCAAAGGGGGTGTGGTGACGATCCATAGATTGGCTTCCATGAAGAAGGGATCTCCCCTCAGAAATTCATTCCCAATGGTCTTTGATGGTTAAAAGGTTAATTATTATACCATTGATGATGTGGTCATACAATTATGGTAGAATTATTCATGGATTGGTGTTTATTTCTCAATGAGAAATGGTTTTCTCTATAGTTTGGTTAGCCGGTGTTTATTCTTTTCGGGTCCCAAGGAGGTGATGTCTTCAGTTTCATTTTCTCTTGAAGGTATTTTTTAAGGATGGTGTTGGTCTCCTCATGAAGTTCTAGTTGGTTGTTGAGTGATTAGTTTTCATTTAACTATGATCTTACTTTATGATTCTACCACTCATCTTAGTCAGTGTGGTGTGATATTATTATATGAGTTTTTTTTATTTTTTTAGAATAATGGTGATCCAAGGGGCATGATGGTCATAGTTCACTGATGAGATTCTCTTCAGCTATAAAATCTTCTTGTGATTCATGATTCTACTTCTCACCCAGTTTGGCACAGTGTGGTGGATTTATTAGATGTTTTTTATGTGTTTTTTGTGTGGGCATAGATGTTATTGGATGCATGTACTTTGCATTATCCTTTCTATAGAGATGTTTTCTAAGATGGTTTTGATTATTGTTCATCAACAACATGGTATTTTCATTTTTCTAATGGGCGATGATTCATAGGGATGCTATTAGAGTGAAAAGTTTCTAAGATCAAGGTGTAATGTGGTCAGTCAATGGTTATGGCTTGGTGGTTCATCTTTTCTTCCATTTGATATTGACTTTTGAAATTTTAAATGTGGAGTCATAGTGGCTAGGGGCATCGTGGATATTTTAATGTTTGGTGGAGATTTTGAAGTCTTAATTTTTTTTTAATTATTTTCGGATGGTTTATCATTTATATACTATTATATGATTTGACTTTATCTATTTTTTAATTTTTAATTGATTCCCAGTAAAACTCAAATTAGTTTTTTTGTAAAATAACCAAAAAATTGATTTTGAGGAGGGGAGAATAAATTGAGTTTATAATACTAATTACTTGGTTCCTTGTAAATGGTTTCAAAATTTGGCCTCTCTCAAGTTTACCATAAGGTAAAAGAAGTCTCTTTCCACACAAAATGGGTTTACGAATCCTCATAGGCCTAAGAAGAACCTACAGACACTCATTCTAAGGATTTTTTGGAAAATAATTGGAAAATTTAGTGTTTATTTTAGTTGTATTACCAGAGAACTGAAATACCTATGTGAATTAAATTTATGAAAATAGTTTGATCCTTGGATATTTCAAAGTGTTTATAGGATGAATTTAATTTTAAATTATTTCAATTTAATTTACTCGATAAATATTCAATCAGTGAAATCAATCCAGCCTTATCACTTACTAGTTTAACACCATATAAAACACTTTATAATCACTAATACACTTACTTGATCATTTTTAGGATTACTGAAAAGTAAAGGATCTTGTTATCACTTGAAATGTGTGGCAATAAAATTAATAAGGAATAGGAATAAATAAAATAATTGAATGAAAATCACAAATAAAATAAATTTTTAAACATTTTTAGAATGATAAATAACATCCAATAAGACCCCTTTCTACTCATTTGGACCAAACCATAAAAGTTTTATCCATCAATTTATTCTATTCTCTCAATAGAAGTGGTAAGTAGACTCGTGAGGGTGAAATTGAAGAATAAAAAAACAAAAAATAATGAAAACATCACCATTTTTTGAATGATTTATCACTTAATTATATGTATAAATTCCAACCATAATGAAAAGTTATGAACAAGTTAACAAAAATAATTGAAAATTTGAAGATAAATATATTTTATAATGAATATAAGGTAATTATAAAAAATTATATGTGAAAGAAAAACATTAAAAATAAAAATTGTCATCATTAAATTACAGTTGAAATAAAACAAAACCTCCCTAAACTCATTCACCACCATTAACATAAATAGGTATTTTAGAATAATTGGGTCTATCCCACAATAGTACAAGTCTTCAAATTGATTATAGTAGACCTAGGGTCATGTAATGTTTTTGGAATGTGGAATTTTCCACCCTAGACCCTAAATGGAAGCCATATTTAATTTATCTGATAGATGTGTCATAATAAGCATCTAGATGGAAGAAATTGAGTGGGACATTTAATAAGGCATTGAATAACCAAATATACACTAATATCCTATTAAACTTTATAGAAATTTAATATATTTTTTAGAGATATAATTATAATTTTGGGTTGTTTTTATGCTCCCTAGAATTTGGCCCACAATTTCATCTTCAAATTGGGATTCCTAGAACTCCATATAAAACAAATAATTAGATATAGTCTATATTGTATGAAATTTTTCACCTAAATTAGTCAATATCTAGTTACAATTTTAGAAATATTGTTCATGTATCTTGGCTGCTATATACTTTTTTTGGGCTTTTATCCACTTCACATTGCCCAGATTATTATTGGATCAAAGCCACTATAGTCATATTCCCAATTGAATATTCAATTATTCCATAAGGATAAAATTTTCCTCATAGAATGGGAGACCTAAAAACTAATTATGAAAATAAAATCAATACCATTGGGTTTTTTTATGAGGTGTTAAAAAAATTTACCATGTAATGGTACAATTTAAGATGGAATTTCAAACATTTTAAAAAAAGAAGTTAAAATTCTAAAATTAAATAGTACAAATATTTATGAACATTTAACCACATGAATATTGTAATATAAAAAAATGAATTTAATCCTATTTAAATGGATAATCATTAGTTTACACTAGACTTATATCACATAAAACTGAAATAAAGTCATTATATCTCTTCCAAGATTATTTATCTCTCAAAGAACCATCTTAACATTGAGACTGAAATGCCAACTAAAACAACAAAGTCTCATAGACCCAGTCACTAAACTATCTTTCCTATTTATATTTACATTTTTTTAGTATGTGGATTCCATCCCACAACTATGGGTCACCAACTTCAAATCATATGATTCTATCTAATTATAATCAACTGACACTTTCACTTGGATGTTAACATAAAACCAAACCCTAGCCTATTGGGTTTTTTAAAACATCATCCCCAATGTTTACCAAAAACTACACTAAATGATATTCAAACACTCAACCAATCCATGGTGTTCTCCCCACCATATGTAATACTTATTACTACTCTACTAGTACAACTTATATGACACCCACTACTAAAAAACATAGGTGTTCTGTATCCACACTCATGTTACTTGATAAAGCCACCAACCCTAACCTTACTTCAGGTTAAAATAATACAAATATGCACCATGAAACTAATTTTGGAACTATGATAAACCACCCCTAGACACTCAGTCCATAAATGTAAAAAACAAGGTTCTAATATGCAACACCCAAATCTTATATAGGGAACTGGTCGAAATCTGCTATAACTCCTCACTCTAAATCAAAAACTAAACCAACAAGTTTTACCACCCCCATTCTATAGGTCTAAAAAAACTTGTATTCCTTGTAATACTAATATAAAACTTATCCAGTCCCTTTTTATTGACTTTGATGCATGATAAGTGACTTCCAACCAGCCATGCCCATTTATAATCGAAGACAACAATTATACCTTTTATGGGTGACTACTCAAAATTATTGTATTTACCTATAAATGGGCCACAAAGGTTCCCAATATTGATTTATTATACTCTAGATGCATTCCATGACCATCTAAAACATTATTATCAAAGTCCAACCTGGAGTTTTAGTACAATTTCATAGTGTAATTACCAATCAACTGATCTCTTCATCATGATCTATCATGATCATTGATTCCCCATCAATAAATTCATCCTCAGACCATCACTAGTATTTATCATCTTCATGTAGATTTTATGATATAATTAAAAAAATAACCTCTTAATTTTCTATTGGAATCCCCCCAGGGATCTAAATAATTTGGATATGTTGTCTTAATGGCTAGTCTCACCACTCAGATGACATCTTAACATGAGGGTCAAAACATCTATGACTGGTTTGATGGTATTATAAATCAATGTTTCATTTTCATCACCTAATAAAAAACACAATCCCCCAAGAATACGTTTTTTTCTTCACCAACAATGATAATAAAATATGGCCTCCCAACTCAAACCTAAGAAACAATCTTGATCCAACAATCACTGGTCATCTCTAACTTACAAGAAAAGAATCCACAATATCCATAGATACCTCATTCACAATGAGATTATGACCCTGAAAATGCCTTATGGTTCACTCTCCACCATGATAATTCCCCAATACCAAACTATGTAGAAAAATTAATATGAATAACCAAAAACATATGTATACATATGTTGGTTCTTCCAATCCATGCTCCCCCATATCATCTTCCTCTATCACATCGATTACGGTCAACTAAGATCAATGGTGATAGCCCACCCTGATCATTCATGATGACATAAACATCTTAAATAAGTTAAAACATCAATAATTCCTTGAGAACCTCACTATATGAGGAACATTTTGATTGAAACTACTATTGTTCATTGAATCTCAAAAAAGCTACCATAACCTATGCACATCATGAAAGTATCACTAACATATCTCTTGATCTCTTCTAAAACCCAAAAAATTTACCAAAGAACCAAATGTGACCTTTTTTTCTAATCTAAACAAAAATTAACCCAAGAATATCCAAGGCACTATAATTTTACCATAAGTAATATAGTGGGAACTCACTCCTGAGCAATCTGGTCTCATCACTTAAAGAGCACTATCCCCACAACTGGATCTTTCCACCTTGATTTTACTAAAACCTGGTGTTCTAATCTTCCCTAGTTATCGTTTATATCTTTATTATCATAACATATTGATCCTTATATTACTAAGCCCCTAAAATATGGCAGGTCAAGAATCAGATGAAACCAAAACTCACCACATGACCTCCCATCACCCATGAATCATTTTCTATCCAAGAGGATCTATATTCACTCACTACACACCAAAAAAAATATAAAAACCATAGTGCCAAGAATAAGTATAATACCACCCTCACAACATATCCTAGAAATCACTAGAACTAATCAAGACCTTCTCATGGATTCCTCATGGCATATTATACATAAACTACAAGATTTCATCCACTTCTCATTTTGTGGTTTTATGCCAAAGAATTTAACTATATATAAATAATCCTATATGCTCTCATCTAGGATCCTCAGTGACAATTTCATTGATACTCCACCTGAAAATAACTGGCTAGGAATCAAAAAGACCATTCCTTAAAAAAGTTATTTACGATAAGGAAACTAGAATGCTAATCACTTTCCCTCATAAAACTCAAGGTATTAAAAGTGTCAAAACAACACAATAAAAATCACATCTTGTTAACCACTATGATAAGTTCATGCAACCTTTCATGTTTCATGTATCCAATCATACACCATAACTGGTTATCCACCCCTATTTTCACCATCAAAAACCACTAAGCATTAGCTGACTGAGAACTAGGGTCACATCTAAGGGTTACTAAGTCCTTCCAGCCAGCCCAAACACTAGAAAAGATCAATCCATATCCCTTAAGAAAAACCTTTTTACATATCTTAGGATCATTCTATGCCTATAAAGAAAACCCTAACCATAGGTCTAAAGGATCTCACACATAAAAACACCCACACCATAAGGGATCACAACCCGATCTCTATCTCTAGTTTATCCTACCCATAAATTGGGGCATTTTTAACCACACAAGGGAAAAAAACCGGTATACCCTAACCCCCACATACCACTTAAGGCCAATCATCCCTAGTACATAAGTATTTACCTTTATCATCTATTCAATAATATTATCATTTCATAGGTTTTAAATTTTTAATATCTTTTATCTATCCTCACAATACTAAATCAGTTAAATAAAATTCCATTCACAAGTTATGAGGGAAAACTCTTGATAAGTTCCTTATAGGAATTTTATTTTACAAAATCCATTATTTAGTTTGATATTAGTCTCACATATCATTTAATATAGATATTTACCAATTCTAATTTCCCTTAATAATTCAAATTAAATCCCCAAGGTGTCATTATATGAAGTAAAAAATCATAATTTATAAAGTAATCCACTTGTAAATTTATGAATTACATCCCATTTAACTGATGCCAATTATTATTCAAAATTAAGTAGTCATGATTTAAGTGTAACCTCATGTGACATCAATCTCATATTTTTATAACCCAAGTGATCTACTAATCCCCATTCACTATCCAAATCCTTATACCATAATTCCCAAGGATTCATATTTTAATTATTTGTCACTATACAATAATATTACATCCTTTATACTTTAATAATTTATTTAGATATCACATACATTTTTAGGTTATATAGGATTTTTTTAATAACTTATAGAAGAAAACGCATTATATGTGTCTTATCAGAACAGAATTTTATTAAAACCATCCCTTTAATAACTAATTTATAACTTCCCAATGTGTATATGGGGTTAATCAAGGGGTTGGATAAGTGTAATTATGTCATACACTTATATGTGAAATAAAATATATAAATGGTAGTGGAAACATTAAAAAATAATTCCCTCTAAATTATTAAAAACCCATAGGAATATATATGTATCTAGAATATATAAACCATAAAAAGAAAATAAACCATTAATATATGTGAATCCAAGGAAACTCTCAATCATAAGAAGAATTTGGATGAAATATAAATAATATATTTCTAACATGATGGATGAAACTAGGAACTCCATTTTTGCACTAGTCAAGAGTAAAAAACCCATGAACTAATTATGTCATACCAAAGTGCACCACTCATGGTGAAAATAAATTAATTGTAAATGTTCAAAGAAAGAATAAAAATTTCAGTCCCTAAAAAGTTTTATATTCCCCTATATATGGGCTTGTAAATTCTAGTAGTGACCTCTTTACCAAGACTCGACAATATCCAGGTCTCCTTTATACCATGTCCAAATAGTAAGAAAAAGGAATTATAGATCACAGTCAACTTTTCCATGCCCTGGCCTAGATTACATTATAATGGTGCCCCAACTCGGTGGACCATGTCACCTCAAGAATGCACCCTCATGCACTAGATATTTTCTACTAGAAGAGATTTACTATAAACTGACTTTGGGGAGATAGTTCCCGCATTATAAAAGTTTTAAAATTTGAAAAAATAAGGGAAACATCCTATAAAAACAAAATCGTACAAATAAAATTCTGGTAAAAAACCTAATTCCGATCACAAAGTATATCATGGTAATTATATAAATATATAGGTTGAAATACATATCATTCATGTATTATACAACCATCCTAAAATTAAATATAAGTAAAAAAGAAAATGGACAACATAACCCCAAAAGTAATGAGATCTGAAATAGATCTCATCTCCAAAGTTCAAACAAAGCCAAAAAAATCAATGTTCACATTAGGCCTTTCCTCGAACCTATAATATGGGGCCAAGTATCACATTCTTTCGTATCCATGGGTAATAACCCAGGTACATATAGAATAATTTCGTTTCATTATAAAATTAAATAATTAAATTCATTATAAATATGTTATGTACTTCCTAAAATCAAAGAGGAACTACTTTTATTAATCAGGTTTCTTATTTTTAAGTTATATAATTTTAATTTGACAAAATTAATTCTATTATTTATTTTAGAAAGTAAAAATAATCATATAATTAATTTTTTATAATTTTATGAAAATATTTATTTTTTAGTGAATAGTGAAAAAATAAACAGTATTTTATTTTAATTGTACAGTTATGTATTGATTAGTTTTAAAGTTTAATTAGTTCAATTTAAATTATAATAAAATAATGATGGTTTTTAAATGTATTTTATAATATAATTTCGTATTAAAACATTTTTTATTTAAAAGAAAACATTTTTTTGAAAAAAATATTTTTTCTTTGCATTTTGAATGTTTAATTTTAAATTAAATTCTAAAACTTTTTTTTATATAAAATAAATTACACATTTAGAAATAGGATGTTAAAATATGGTAATTAATCTCATTTTTTTAATATGAATAGTGACTATTGTAAAATATATTACCTTAGTAAAGGGTAAAATGGGTTAATCTGAATTTAAAATTTGTGATTAGACCATAATTTTTCATCTTATTACTTATTAGATGAAGTTAATTCAAAACTTAACCACTTATTTTTTTAATTTATTTTTAATTGAAAGTTTTAGCCAAAAATAAATTATATATTTTTAAAATTAACAAAACTGAAAAAATATCACACTCTTAGTAAGTATTATATTTTTAATATTGGGTTAACCAGAGGATATGATCAACTGTAAATATTATTTGGAAATATAGAATATTTATATTCATCATGGTAAATTATTTATATTTTTAAGAAATTAAATAATTACCCTAAATTATTACACAATGTTGATGCATTAATTATTCAATCAACATAAAAAATAAAATAAATGATGTTAAAAATATTAAATGTAAAATAATTTGAGATGTTTAAGAAGATACATGAAATTTATAGATGAACATGATATTTTAGGGATAATTTTTAAAATTTTAAATGATTCCTTGATGCTTTTAAAATTCAAAGTAGTGAATTGTATTAAAATTGACAATAATCATGTTTTTTGGGATTAATATGTTATTAAATTATTTAATTATCAAAAAAATAATTAAAAAAATAAAAAAAAAATATTATGATACGGTCTAAAATTTCATAAATTGGTCATTTTTTTCAATTGAAACCATATCAGTAAAATTTACAGCCATTTCATATTATTTTTTTGGTTATCATAGTTAAAATTAAATTGGTTAACTAAGGGTTAATCAATATGATAAGGTTTAAATTATGACCAAAATATTCCTAAAATATATGGGTTGATTAGATTGAAAAATTAAATTAAATTATATTTTAATACATTTAAATTTCGGGGAATTTTGATAGAAAATAAAATTATTATAATATATTCTTTTGAGAAATTCCTAAAGTAACCCTCACCTCAATTGTAAAAGGGAACTACTCCTTCCCATTTATTCACACTTAAAAACCCATTTTTTCTGCCAATAACTAACCAAATACTTTAATATAATCTATCCCCACATTATTTGGGTCATTTTTTTTGGAAAAATACCATCCTTAGTAGGCTTAAGGTGTTAAAAAAATGTAGATTTCCAAAGAAGTTGTATAGTTTTTTTGCTTGTTTACTTTTTTTTCTTATTACTAAATCGTAAAACCTTCTTCAACCATGATAAAATAATAACTAAAGTTTCCTCCATATACTTATATGTTTTAATTTTAATTTCATGATCTATATCCATTTTCAATTCTTTAAAATGTGAAAATAATTAATCATTTGTGTGTACGGTGGACTACTGCCTCAGAAACCGATGTAATTCATTTTACATCAACAGAACTCAATAATAGTTATAGTGATGCAATTGAAATTTGTATATGATATTAAATAAATATATATCATTATTTAATTATAAAATATCATTTATGTTCTTACCTTTCCATGCACAAAAAAACTATTACGTCATTCCAGTGTATATGTGGATTACCTTCTCTAAAGAGCAATCAAATTCATTTTTCATAACCATATTTAATGGATGGATATTAAATTATAATTTATTTATAAAAATTATAATTAGTACATGATTATTATTCTAGATATGTTGTAATAATGTCCTCTCTGACCATATTCCACAAACCTATGTAATTTTGGACATATCAGCTGAATATCGTCAAAATGACTGACATTAAATTAAATAATTGTGTAATTGTTATAACAGGGAAATAAGTGATATAAAAGGAATAATAAACATATAAAAAAATCTCAAGAAAGTAAATAAATAAAATAAATTTATCTTTTCAGAATATTGATGGAATACCTGACAAATCAGACTCGAGGTTCGGGAATTCTTAAATCAATTTTCTTTCTTTGTGTTTTACTTATACTTCATTAATTGTGTCATGATAAGATTATATGTGAAATGAATTTTTATTATGTTATGTTTTCAAATTTTACGTGGATTTATATCTGATACACATAACTTATTATTTTATTAACACTCACTTCAATGATATGATATTTATAAAAAATTATCTTTTAAAAGTCCATTTTTAAATATTTATTTTTAAAAAAGAAAAAAATAAATTCTTTTTAAACTTATATGGAATGAGTATATTTTTTCACTTTCATAAACCCTTAATGTTTTAAAGCTTCTTTTATAAGATTAAATAGTTATTTTTAAATAAAAATATTTCATTTTTATGTGTGCATTATTATTTTAAAATAAGTTATTTTCGTCAAGGAATGTTTTTATGATGAAATAATTCATATTTTATGATTATGGTATGGTTCATAGGAATTGTTTATGATGACAGGTGGTTTCATTATGAATCAAATATAGGTGGATCTATTATTTCACTCTAATGTGTTGGGTATGTTGGAGGTTGACCATGATGTTTATTCCAAGTGTAATTACAATGGTTACATTACTGTATAATCGTGACGGTTATTTTATGTTATCCCTGACAATTACATCATATAGTATTCATGTGGATTAAAAAATAAGTATACAGGTTAATAAAATGATTCCTCAAGTTACCTATATGATTTACATATTATTTCTATGTTTTTAAATGAATCTCCTGTTTTCACAAGGTAGGTTATTGGTTTTTTGTTCAAATGAAATTATATGAAACGTCTTAATGGTTAAAATTATAAGTTTCTGAAACAAATATCATGATTTTTTCATGTTTTCAGTGAAACCATTATGAATTTTATTTTTATTTTGAGATTTTTAAGGTAATTTTTTGGATACTTTTGGTAGAAAAGGTAATTTGTTAAGTAATAAAATATTTATTTTCAGCCCAAATATTATTTTCAAAAGAATTTTTTTAAGATTTCTCATGGACTAATGGTTTTTTTCATTATTTTTTTGTCCCTTATTGAGATTTTTGTTCTCAAATAGAGATTAAATTTTTTTTCACAATTTGTTTGGATGAGTACAGGAAAGGAGGAGGTCTATATGAAAGCTGTTAATATTTATCATGAAATGAAACCATGTTTTGTTAAGATTATTTGATGTAAAAAATAGATACTGATTGGCAGTGTCCATCTTATATTATATAGTTTTGTTATTTATTTTTTATGACCTATTTATCTAAAAATCAGGACCTAAAAAGATCATCTAATATATTATAATGAATTATTGACCTAAATATAAATATTATATAATATTTATGGTTTTTCCTCATATTTTGTATTATAGGATTCTTTAGATAACATTATTGTTTAGGATAATGATAATAGAATACCCTTAAAAGGTTTAAATTTATGTTAATATTGAAATAAAATGTGAATATTTCCTTGTTTATTCATCTAAATTATATCTATTCATAATGTTTTTCCATAGAGGAAATATAGAAGCTATTTTTGGAAGGAATAAAGAAGAAAAAATCCTTCCAAATCAGCATCCCGAGAGGGTTGGAATCAGAATAAAACATTTTTTCATAGTAATGGTTTGAGTGAAACAATAAATAAATGGTGGTTTTATCCATGTTAGAGTGAATAATGATCTACCATAAAGTAACATGATGATAGTGGAACATTTTAGGAGGAAACACCCTCCCACATTTAGTGAATCTTTTGACCTAGTGGTAGCTAAGGGGTGGATTAAATCCCTAGAAAATATTTTCGATATCATGGGGAATTCATATCATCAAAATTTTAGTCATGAAATTTATTATTTTTAAGGTTAATCTAACTAGTGGTGGTCAATGGTCAAGAATTTTAGGTAAAGGGAAGATATTAATGACTTTTAATATGATGAATTAAAGAATTTTTTTCTTGATATATATTTTTTTAAGTATGTTCAACTCAGGATGGAAAATAAATTCATTGAATTGAAACAAAGTGAGGATGATTCAATGGTCACATATAAATAAAACTTCACATTATTTAAATGTTATTCTCCCAATTTTATTTGGGGTTTTGATAGTAAAATCAATGATTTTTACTCATTATTGAATCATAAATATTGAAGGGCATTGGCTTCTCATAAATTCAAATATGATGAAAAACTTCTTCAATATTCTAAGAGGTTGTAAAAGGATTGTACTTATAATCATTTATTTTATTAAAACAAGTAGAATAAATGTTCGAGATGGTAGGAAATGGGTAAGAACCAATCAAAGGTAATAAAATAATTTTTCTAGTTTACAAAAGGTGTGGTAAAAATAACCCTAGGGAATGCCTTTTCAAATATGGGATGTTTTTTTGATGTGGTATGTCTGCATATTTGTGCCATGATTTTAATGAAAAATATATTAATACCATTATGTTTATTTTTGATAAGAAGACTGTAAATTGTTTTAAATACAGTGAGATAATTAATTATGCATATATGTTCCCAATGAAGGACCTGATTGATGGGATAAAGATTGAATATAATAGGAAAGGTTTTTTAATATAATTTGGAACAGTTTTAGAAGATTTTATAACATAAAAAAGAAGGGGTATCATATATATATATTGATTTTTTATTTAGTGTATTCTAATGTCTAGTTTGAACTAAGGTCTACACATTCTTTAATATCTATTAAATTTCTAGTAAATTGGAAATTTCACAAAAAGAAATAGAAAAAGAACAAAATTTAAAAACATCGAGGGGATGTATTAATGGAAAAACTTATAAAAATATTCATGTTATTATTTATGGAATGGATTTACCTATAAATCTTTTTGTATTACCCAAGTTAGATTTTGTGTTATTCTAGAAATGTATTAGATTTCTATTTACCATGATAATATTAAATATAGTGATAAATATTTTTTTTTCATAAAAGTCTCATTATTTTACAAGAATTAACCCATACCATTGATTACATATCATAAAGTTGATAAATTGTTAAAATATGAAAATGAATGTTATCTGGCATGTAATTTAAAAAATGAGGGAACTTTTTTGATTAATGATGTGTGAGTGGTAAATAAATACATGGATGTATTTCTAGGTGATTTTCCTAGTGTCATTTCTAATTAAGGGGTTGATTTTACTATTTATTTAGTCTTTGATAATAATCCTATTTTAAAAAACATATATATAATTTCTCAAGTAGAACTTTTAGGACTAAAAAAATTCATGAGTTTCTAGATAAAGGATTCATTTGTATGAGTAAATCATCTTAGGGTTCCCCTATTTTTATTGTTAAAGACAATGATGGTTCTATGAGGATTTTAATTGATTATAGAGAATTAAATAAAACCACTACTAATAACATGTATAATTTTACTCATATTGATGATTTTTTTTTATTATCTATAAGAATTGAAGTACTTTTGAAAGATTTATTTGAGGTTGTGGTATCATCATATGAATGTGAAGGAGGATGAAATTCCAAAAATAACATTATGGACTTGATATGGTCATTATGAGTCTTTAGTTATTCCATTTGGTTTGAAAAATGATCATGTTGTATTTACGGATCTTGTGAATATGGTATTTTCTGGATATGTTGATAGATTTTTTTGTTTTTGTTAATGACATTCCGGTGCATCCAAAAATTTATGAGGATTATGAAAAAAATTAAGGATTGTTCTATAAAACCTTACAGAAAATAAGTTAGATGGTAAAATTAGAAAATGTTATTTTTGGTTATAAAAAATTTATTTCCTTGGGAACATTGTAATTAAATATTGAATTACAGTTGATCTTACTGATATAAAAGTGGTTATGGAATGGCCACGACCAAAAACATTTACTGATATTTGAAGTGTTCTTGTATTAGATGTCTATTAATGATGATTTTTTTGAAAACTTTTCATGGTTACCTACCCCATTAACTATTTTAACACAAAAAATGGTTAAATTCATCAAGAAAAAATAATTTTTTTTTCAATAATTAAAAAGGATATTGGTGAATGCTATAGGTTTTCATTAACATCAAGAAATAAAGATTTTATTATCTACAATGATTCTTCCTTGAAGGGACTTACTTTCATTATAAAATAGAATTATTGGGTAATTTCTTGTTTTTTAAGGAAACTGGAACCACATGGGTCAAATTATCCTACACATTATTGGGAATTATCTTTTCTAGTTTTTGGTACAAAAATTTAGAGGCAAAATTTATATGGAGAAAAGTGTGTAACATATAATGATCATAAATGTTTGAATTATATATTCTCTTAGAAGGAATTGAACATGAAGATAAGAAGATGAATGGAACTCATAAATTATTATGATTACATGATCAATTACCATCCTATAAAATCAAAAAAGTGGTTGATTCCTTAAGTCAAAAACATAATGCATCATTAACCATGTTATATATAAAACATGAGCCTTTGAATAATTTTTAGAAAAATTGTTTCCTCGAAGTTGTGGGTGCAAGAAATTCATTTGTTTTTTTTTTCAAGTCTCAATGTAATCACCTTTTTGGATAGAATTAACCAAGCTCATAAGAAATATTGTAAGTTATAGAAAAACCTAGAATTGGTTAAGAATGGTAAATTTCCTAAATTTAAAGTTTTAAAGAATGTTTCTATAAATTTGAAAAATATTATATTTTCCTAGTGATTCTTATATTAAGAGGGAATTATTACGTGAAGACTATAGTTCTCCATTTGTTGATACATCATGGTTATAAAAATATGTCCAAATATCTTCAGGGTTTTACTGATGGGATGGAATAAAAAGATATATTTCTTACTTCTCTATGAAATATTTAGCTTTTCAACAGATTAAAGAAGAATGGAAATTACTAAATGGATGCTTTATCATTTACTAGTTCCCAAATGGATATGATAAAATATATTCTTCGATTTAATAGTGGGACTACCAAATACTTATTAAGGTAACCATGAGATTTGCGTTATTGTTGATCGACTTACTAAATCTTCATATTTCATTACTATCTGAGATAATATGTTTTTAGATCAACTTTCTCAAAAAATACCTCAATGAAATAGTTAGGTTACATGGAGTTACTATCTCTATTATATCATATCATGATCTCAAATTCACTTTTAATTTATAAAAAGGGATTTAGATGTTATTGTATACTAAATTAAATTTCATCACTAATTTTCATCCTCAATTTCATGTACAGACCGAGAAAACAACTCAAACATTTTAGGATATGCTTTGAGAATGCTTAATGGGTCACCAGGGAAGTTGGGATCAACATATTTCTTTATTTCGGATTTCTTATAATAATAGTATTCATTAGAGTATATAGATTGAACCTTTTGAGGCATTATATGAAAAGTGGCATCAAAGTACATCATTTTAGGATAGAGTATGTGAAAGGAAGTTTATGAGACCATAATTAGTATAGGATGTAATTAAGAAAGTTAAGATGACCCAACAACATCTAAGGACAACTCATATCATACATAAAAGTGGTGTAGATAACATGAGGAAAGACATTTCATTCGAGGTAGGTGATCATGTTTTCCTTAAACTATCTCCATGGAAAATTGTTATGAATTATTTTAATAACGTAAAGTGAATTCCATGGTTCATTAGACCATATGAAATCATTGATAATGTTGGATCAGTTTCATACCTAATGGTTCTTCCTTCGAGTTTATCTCAGGTACATAATGTATTTTCTGTTTTGATGCTAAAGAATTATGTTCCATATTCATTTCATGCTTTTATAACGTAATTAGTTTATTTTCAATATAAAAATTCTTTTAAAGAGAATCCTACTAAGATTCATGACCAAATAGAGCAATTATTTTGGAATAAGGTAAACCACAATGCTAAGGTTTTTTAGAGAAATTATATATTTAGAGAAGAAACATTAGAATCTGAAAATTAAATGAGGGAAAATTATCCCCATATGTTCAATTAGATAATTAAATAGTGAGGAATAAATTTCCAAAATTGGGGAGGAAGATTAATAACCTAGGTTCTTATTGAATACTTTTTTTTTCATTGTATAAAAATAGTTAAATTCATTATAAATATGTTAAGAAATTCTTAAAATAAAAAATAAACTAGTTTTATTAAACTATTTTATTACTTTATGTTAATATAAATTCAATTTGAGAAAATTAATTCCATTATTTAATTCATAATGTAACAAAAATTAGAATAAATCCTAGAAAATTTCTAAAAATATTGATTTTTCAGTAAATAGTTAAAAATACCATTTTATTAAAAAACTGTATTTTATTTTAATGGAAAACTATGTTTTGTATTAGTTTTAAATTTTATTTAGTTCAATTTAAATTATAATAATTCTATTATTATTTTTGAAATGGATTCTATACTTGAATATAGTATAAAACATTTTATATTTAAAAGTGGACTTTTTTTTGAAAGACTTATTTTCATTGTATTTTTATAATTTAATATATAAATTAAATTATTCAACTTATATATTTCAAATTAGATTAAAAAATGAAATATTTGTAACTAGAAGGCTCAAATTTGTTAATTAATCCTATTTTATTTATTTCAGTATAAATAGTGATTGGATACAAATTTATTACCTTGGTAAATGGTAAAATGGGTTACTCTAGATTGAAAATAAGCGATAAGACAATAATTATTCATCATATTTCTTATTGGATGAATTTATTTTTACCCTTAACTCATTTTTTGGATATTTTTTATTAATGGACACTTATCCATAAAAATGACTAATATATTCTTAAAACCAATGAAAGTGATAGAATGATACACTCTTAATAAGTATAATATTTTTAATATGGGGTTAACTTGAAGATATGATAGACTATAAATATTATTTGGAAATATAAATTATTTTTCTTCATCATGGAAATTTATTTATAATTTTTATAAATTAAATAATTACCTTAAATTATTACACAACGATGATGAAATAATTATTAAATCATTAGAAAAGTCAATTAAATGATATTAAAAATATTAACTGTAAGATAATTTGAGATATTTGAGGAGATACTTGAATTTTATAGAATACCATGATATTTTAGGGATATTATTAAATATTTGTGTCAAATTTTACATGATTTTTTGATTTTTTTAAATGTCAATGTATTTAATCGAATAAAAAATGATATTGATATTTTATGGAATTAATATTTTATTAAATTAATTAAAAAAATTATTTAAAAAATAAAAATAGATTATTATTTGGTCTAAAATATCACAAATTAGTCATTTATGATCAAATTTAAATCATATAATAAAAAACTACAACATTTTAATATTAAATTTTTTTTTATCATATCTAAAATTAAATAGATTAACTAAGGGTTATTAAAAATGTTAATGATTAAAATAAAACCAAAAATGAAAAAATATATATTTTTGATCACATTAATATTTTATGTTATATTATATTCAAATCCATGTCCATTTGGTGGAATTATGATAGAAAATGAATTTATTATATTTTATTTTTTTGAGAAATTACAAAAGTGACCCTCTCCTCAATTATAAAAGGGAACTCCTTCCAATTTATTCACACTTGAAACACATTTGTTTTATCCAATTTCTAAATAAATAATTTCCTAGAATCCTTCCCCACATTTTCTATGTAATTTTTAGGCATAATACAATCCTTAGTAGTCTTCAGCTGTAAAGAACAGGAGGATTTCTAAAAAATAGGTATAGTGTTTATTTTCATACATAGTTTTATTTCTTCTTCAAAATCCCACAAACCTTATTAAAACATGATAAAATAATAAATATGGTATCTTATATATGTTTATATTTTTATTAAATTAGTTTCATAACCTATATTCATCTCCACTTACATCAAATAGAAAAAATTAATCGTTCACTTGTACGGCATGCTACCGCGTGAACCGGTGTAATTATGTTTTCATCATTGTTACTAAAGACTGGTTATAATGATGCAATTAAAAATTTTATATGATATTAATTATATTTTTATCATTATTTAAGGATAATATATAATTTACATTCTTACCATTCCATGCATATAAAAATAATAACGGCATTCGTGCGTACGTATTGACTACCACTTCCACGAAGCGATGAGATGAGATTAATTTTTCTTAACCATATTTAATGGATGTATTTAAAATTATAATTGATGTATAAAATTGATAATAATATCATGATTAGTTTTTTAGAAATGGGGGAATAATGTCCATTTTGATCATATTCCACATAACTATATAATTTTGGACATATAAATCAAATACCATCAAAACATCTGATGTGAACTTAAATAATTACATTATTGTTATAGAATGGTAATAAGTGATATAAAATTAATAATAAACATAAAAAAGCTCCTAATAAAGTAAATAATTTACATTGGTTTACTATTTAGAAAGATGAAGGACATACGTGATAAATACAACTCAAGGTAGTTGAATTCTTAACTCACATTACATTCTTTGAGTTAAAATTATTCTTCATTGACTATGTCTTGAAAATATTATATGTGATCGAATGGACTGAATTCCTTATTATTTTTATTTTATTATGGATAATCCCCATATTAAGGGTTTAAGGGGAACACGTACATCACCTTTAGGCCCAAGGAACAAGGCCCGACATGACTTGCAATACATGACCTGAAGTCCCAGAGGCATACCATGCCCAATACATGACCCATTGGCCCAACCCACTAGAACTGCCCCTCCCCAGCTTCTGCATCATTGATTTCAAATCTCACCACCTTGCATTGCTGATTGGCTAGAATTTCCCTATACAAAGCTGCATAGTGCCTAGTCCCGATGTTGGTTGCCATGCCCTCTCATTCTACTAATAATGTTAGCTATGCTTCTGGTGACTTTTATTCTTGTTTCTCTGATACCCTTATAGGTCCTTCTTTGTGTGAATTGTCCTACTCTATTGTCTCAACAGCCCGAAGGCTTTTAGATGGCCCGAAGGCCCTTGAGACCCACAGTCCAAAACTGGTGGCCCAAAGGCCCAAATTAGGTGAATAGTTCCGACTACTACTGTAACTGCTATAGTAATTGATACAGTAACTACTACAGTAACCCTAGAAATTCACCTCCACCCTTTTTTGAACCTCGGTCACTTGGATGCCAATCAGGAACCCTTACCACTCAGGTATGGGATCATTTGCATAATATTATATGTGAAATAAATTTTTATTATATTTTGTTTCTAGTTTATTTATTCAGATTTATAGATGATGAACATAATTGATTCTTTTCTCAATGCTCACATAAATTATATGATATTTATAAAGTAATTTATTTTTAAAATAATCTTTTAAATGTTGTTTTTTAAAATAGTCAAGAGGAATGTTTATTAAACCTATATGGAATGATAATATTTTCTCACTTTAATGATGAATTGATGTTTTAAATATTTCATTACAAGATTACATTGTTATTTTCAAATAAAATTCTTTTAATTTTATTTTCATAATATTATTTTAAAATATGTTATTTTCCTCAAGGAATGTTTTTATGATGAAAGTATTCATTTTTTATGATTATTATATCATTTATATGAATTTTTTATAACTATGGGTGGTCCTATTATAAACAAAATAAAATTTTTTCCATGATATCCATCCAATACATTGGTTATATTTGAAGTTGACCATGATGATTATTGAAAGTGTAAATATTGTGGTTACATCTAAGTAAAACTTTAAGGGTTGTTTTATGGTATCCATGACTATTACATCATATGGTAGGCATTATGGTTACAACATAAGTAAGTATGATAATAAAATTATTCCTCTACTTACCTATTTTATTTATTTATGATTTCTATATTTTTATATGAATCTATTATTTTCCCAAGGAAAGTTACTGGTTTTTTGTTCAAAGGAAGGTGTAAGTTATATCTTAACGGTGAAAAGTATTACTTTGTGAAAATGTTTTCATCGGTTTATCATGAATTTAATGAAAACCTTGTGTGTTTTGTTTTCCATTAATATTTCTTATGAAATTTGTTATGTATACTTTTGGGTATAAAAAGTGATTTATTGAGTAATAAAATATTTATTTTGAGCCTCAAGATTATTTTAAAAAGGGAAATTTTTTATAAGTATCATAGACTAACAATTTTATTCATTGTTTTATATCCTTTACTACGATTTTTGTGCTCGTCCCAAATTTTAAAATATTTTTATAGGTTTTAAGGATGGTTAATGGAAATTAGGTGGTCAATTTGAATTTTGTGAATATTTATTATGAAAATAAATCATGTCTTATTTAATTTTTTTATTGTATTTTTAGTGGGAAAAATTGATACTGATTAAAAGTTCCATTATTTTATTATATAGTTTTTTATGTATGAGTTATGACATATTTCTCTAAAACTATAAACCTTAAAATATACTCAAATATATGTAAATTAATTATTGTCTTAAATCTCAGGATAATTTAATTTTTATGGTTGGGTACCTATACCAAGTGTCATGTAATCCAAATCATGGTGTAAGTACAACTCGATAGTCCAAAAAATGGTGTGTAATTTAAAATATTCTATTATATTAAACTATAATGGTGTTTCATATATAACTTATGCAGAAATAATACTAAGATGCAGAAATAAACTGAACCTGGTAGTGTCTCGAGTCTCAAGAGGACAACCTATACCATCATTACCTTCTCATCTAATACCAGTCTCTTCACATAGTGGAATAATAGTGTCTTAATTACATTGTAAGTTTCATCACCAAGGTAACCATAAAAATTAGATCAAAAGGAATCCATATGGATCATATGGGAATTACATCCTAAAAATTCACAGGAACACATAAATTGTGTCAAAAATTGAGGTCCCACCCTTAAAATTTATAATAATTGATCAATTACTATCCATAGATAGCACACTAGGAATTCTGTACTAATAATGATCGAGAAAAATCTGGGTAGCTCGTACCATTATATTCAACAATGGAACCCTTTAATAATCCACAACATTAATCTTTGGCATTAAACTAATGAATACATTACCCGAATCTAAGGGGGATCTTCCCCATAGCATTCAATAAAATTAATCTAAGTATAATACACTAGTTAACTTGAGGAAATCTATAGCATTGGACTTAATTTACTAAAATTAATAATTCACACCTAGAATTCAAATGAGTCCCCTATTTTAATCCTAGGATCACCCATGGATTTCTACACTAATATAAATCATAAGGAATATAAGGAATCTCTCCATTTATTCCCACACTCATCCTTTTGATAAAGAATCAAATGTAATTCCCATGTTATTCAAATTCAGACAATCAATTCCAATAATATCAAACAATTTTTTATTCCAAAATTATTAAGACCCATGTAACATATCAAGCCATGATTTTTTACTTTTGTAAATTTCACATATCAACTAATTTAACATTTTAGACCATGATTTTCAGAAAATTAAATTAATATTCCTATTTAATAATTTCAATGTCCAAGATCACGATCTAAATCAATTCACAATATTAATTATAATTTACAGGGAAACAAGATTTATCATTTTTTAAGGTTTATCCTTGGAAACCAATATCCCAAATTAAACCATTAATTTCTAAGGTTATCCCTAAAAATTAAATTTAATAATACAATTATAAGGAACAAGATAAACTCAACACTTTAATGGTTTCAAAAAAGGTATACCCAAATCCAACATTATTTTCCAGGCCCAAGGGAGTTTTCAAGAGATTAATAAGGTAAGTAAAATGTATTTTTATTATTATGACATGTGTACAATGATCTGGTGCAACCACATGATCCAAAATGATATAAAGTGGTGAGAGATTAATGAAAAATTACATATATCCCCCAACTTAACCTTAGGGAGATTTGCTGACCTGATATCATCCATAGGTATGAATATAAATGTGGGAAATTAATAACAAGATAAACGAGCTGAAAAAATGCATATTAGCGTTAAACGACAAGATCCATCATTGAAGTGAAGAACCTAAATAATTTAAGGATATAAAATCTTATACATTGCTTAGGCCTTTGATTACATCCAATCAAAGATTAATCAACCAAGAAATGAAGGACACCCACCATGGCTAAGGGTGGGATTAAGAGGGATCCAAGACTACTGTAAATGGACCTCAATTGGGAAAAAATAGGTTAAAGAGGAAGGGGTGAAGTATAAAATGAAACATTTCCCCCATTTAAAAAAACTAACCTGGAAACCCATGATTGGATAATGGATCTCATCAATTAGTCAATTGACCCTCAGTTGGATGGTTCAAGGATCATCATATAGCGAGTGAGTTCAGGTATAAGATCATCCCCATAGAACACCATCAACAATCCAGTGGCCTCTAGATGGCCATTCACTAAAACTTCATCCATTTAATACATGTCTTGTCACCTCCTATACATGTCTTGCACCTCAAAGACCCCCTGAACCCTCATAATAAAGTACATTTCATGTCCAAAATGGATATTTTTAGGGTTCCCACCAATCATAATTTTAACTAGGAAGCTAGAATAAAATTATAAACCTCCACTAATAGAAAACACAAGATTTACTCAAAAACAGAACACTTATACATACATGAGGTTTTATAGTAACATATTATCAAACCTATCAAAATGACATGGTTTTAGTCTCTTTCCAAAGTAAACACTCATCAAGACATTTATCATTAAGTTTAATTGGACCTAAAATTTAGGTGTCTATAAATTTTCATATATATGTAACACACGCCTTTCATGGGGAATGGAAAAAGAAAATTTCTAAGTTTCTCTAATGCAGCATAGTGGCTCACTTGGGTCGTCTCAATTGAAGAGTGTTACAGTTGGTTCAATCAATAATTTTAATTCACCTAATCTAATTCTTTTTGGTTTTTTAATATTTTTTTAAAACAACATTTTTGAGGGTTTTTTAAAATATGCAATTAAAATAATTCAATGTAGAATAAAAATCTAATAACTGACGTAGATGAAATGGAGATTAAAAAGAAAGGTATTAGACTGGGGTTTGATAACACAAGTTTATAAATAATTTATTTTTCATTTAAATTTAATTTGATAATTAATTTATTGAAACCTAATTAATTAAATACTATCTATTGATTTATTTATAGTGTGATTTTAAAATGCGTTTGTCACACCAAACCACACATCCTCCAGTAGTCATGTGGTGTAACACCTCTACTGAGAATGTTATTCCTATAAGACTCAGTTCCACCATATGTTGTTTCATTCCTTATAGCATCCCCAAATCCATCGTATGAAATTTTTTTCCTAATATAAAAGAGTTAAAATGATTAATTATGGAAAAGAAATGGATTTGGAAATAGTGTCGTGATGGACGACTGCCCCACCCATGCAATATTCCCACCTCCAACACAAATAGATTTAAAACATTTTCAATTTGAAAGGAAATAATTAATAACATCATGAGATCTCCCCTGGGTCCAATCCCCGAGTTAGTCACTTTACATGGTGAAGTGCATAGATTTCATGATGAAAAGATTGAAGAGAGAGAATGAGATTGATATTGGAAGAGAAAAGGGGTGGAAGAAGAAATGAAGACACTTTAATATAAAAAATATGAATTCATTACATGAGAAAAGAAAACTAAAAGAAAAAGAAAATAACGAAACAAAAAAATCTAAATGGCCCTTGTCCTCATCTCCTTGGTTCCTGAGATGGAATAGGGATGGGAAGGAATGATTTGAGAGGTAGGAGCTCCTCTCCTTTTATAAGAAGATTTCATACTCCAAAAGTTGTCACGTTTTTGACCAATTAATTTACCGATTCACATGTGGGCCCCTTCATGATTGTTGTTCATAAATGTTTTGGTCATACACACTCCAAATTTTAGCTTAATTATCCATGTATATATGAGTTATTATTTTTTTGTTGGCGGTTTCTTTTTCTGGATACACGTTCTAGGAAGCTTCCTTTTAAATTATAACATCCAAAAGAAACCTTAATGACTTCAAAACTTCTTATAATTTATTATAGATGTGAACCTATGTGTAATGATTCTATCCCAGAAAGAATCATATCAATTAGAGGTTTTTAGGCTCAGATATACTTCCATTATGGTGGTGGGGTACACGATGTCTTCCTAGAAAAGTCTTCAACTTCATTGATTTTTTAAGGCCTCTAGATGATCAATTAAGCCCATAGTACAGAAGGAAAATATTGAGGAAATGAAATAAATATTATATAAAAAATAATCACACAATTTTGAAGTATATTTTCAAGAAATGACCAAAATACCCTTGATGTTAAAATCTGTCAAAATCCATAATTAATCACTATTCACAATTTAGCTCATTTTCATTCTATAATATAAATTTTGAATTATTTTAATAAAACATTTAAATAAATGGGTTTTATAATTTAAAAACATAAAAAAATCATTATTATTGGATTACAAATATGGACATAAATTTTCTCTATCAATATGTTATGTTTAAAATGGGTACCCTAACAGTTTAGTGCTAATATTTGAAATAAACATAGGGATGCACTTCATTAGATTACCCTAAAATTTAAGTAACCATAATAATGGAGTTTGGATAATTCATATGATATATCTGGAAATGTTTTTTCTCCTCCACTATCCAATCATTATATATAAATAATCAACATTATAGTCTACCTAATTAAATATATTTTAAGATTATCAATAAATTGGGATCAAATTATACTGAAATATGATTCTTAACCAACTAATTAATATACTATTAAATAGGAACATTATTTCAGTTGAATTATATTAAATAAAAGTTCACATTCAGTATTTTTAAAACATAATAATCATTAAAAAAATTATAATGTAGAGTAAATGTAAATGAATAAAACCTAAAAATTTTATTTTTTATAAATACTAGAAAAATAAAATAAAAATTATATAAATTTTAGTGAATGGTATCAGAATGTGATAGTTGTTCTAAAATAAGAAGGATTTTTTATTTTAAAGAAACCAATTCTAGAGGAATTGATTAAAGAATATATTCAAGAGGAAGAATATATTTATAATAAGTATAAAAATATTTTATTGATATCTCTATACATACTTATATCCATGGATATTAAATGGAAGTAGTAACATTGAAATATGGATTCTTATAAAATGATAAAAAACCTGAGAAGGATATATAAGGAATAGTCTTGGCATGATTGTATAATGTTTATAAAGTATTATTTCTATTATATATGGATAAGGGTACTTTTGTATCCACTAATATGATAAATAGGATTATGTATTTTGATGATGAATAAGTATTGATGCGACAGTTTGTGTTTTTTAGTGATTACTTAATTTATAATAAGGAAATATTTTTTTAGATGAAAATCATTTGAGAAGTATGTAATATAGAAATTTGTGAATTATTTATTTTTTAATTTATTTATTTTTGTAGTTTTGGAGAAAAAATTAAAATATGAAAATTTTCTTTTAAAGAGAAATTCGATGTGACAAGTAAAACATTATATATTGATCAGGTAATATGTAATGGTTAAATTAAGAAGGTGATGAATAATTTTAAGTGTTTGTATATTAGAAAAGATGGATATTGATATAACTACAAGTTTACATGACTTAGTAAATATATCATGGTAACTTTATACAAATCACGATATAGTTGAAAAACATCATGGATCTTGGTCATGTATTTTTTTAGGTATAAAAATTTGGGGAAAAATAAAAATAATGTGTTGATGGTAGTTTTTCATAAGATGTTGGGGAATAACCTATTTTTTATAGGGAATATAGCAAGTAAATGTTTCATTTCATTGATATCAAATAATCAAATAAACATGTCAATGTTTATTTTATTTTTTCCTACTATTTCATATGGATACAAATTTAATTTGGTAAATGGTTAAGAATTTTATAGATAATATATAACATATTTAATTGTTTTTATGCTGTTAGTTTTTTGGTGAAAACTTGTTGTCTTCAAAATGGAAACACCATGGTTTTTGGGTAGTCTGATTAAAAATATTAGAAAATATTTGATCTTTTATTATTGTAGAAATAAATGGAATAAGTATTTTATGTAGATTTTATATCAGGGAGATTAAGATAAGACAAATTGTAGTTTAATATAGATTTTCCACCCTATCAGCTATAGTGTTCTCCCCTATTATTTTATTCATAATGATATTAGTGACCTAAGAGACTATTAGTGTTGGGAGGTGGTGTTAATAGAGTTCTAATAGGAAATTTTTCTTAACCCCTGTAAATGTTGATTGATTAGAGATGAGGTACTAGAATTAATGTAATATATCATGGTATAGGATTTGATCATGGATATCATTATAAAGTGTAATTCGATGATCATTGAGGAAAAAAATTAGTATTATGTATAGTCATGTATATTATCAACTCTTACCTTTTATTTATTTTATTCAATTATTTTTCATTAATTTATTACACATTATTTTGTGAGATAATTTGAACTTCCCATAGAGCATATTTTCAAAAACCTTGATTTGTTTACTTCAGTGTGAGATTAATTGAGGATAGTTGTGCCAATTCAAGGATGTGAGTTATGAAATAGGAGTCATAACATGAGGTGGGATATATGAATATTGGATATGTATCCTTATAGTATCACACTTTTCATTTATTAGTTTCATTCTATGAAATACTTTATTAATTTATACCATGAGATGGAGATATATTCTAATGATAATATATATTACATGTTATTTATTGGATAAAGATATTAAATAAATGGATTCAAATGTTTTAAAACTCAAATAATTATACCTCAACTTATTTTTTTTATAATTTTTGAATTTGATATGGAATTAAAGGAATTATTCAAATTGGTAGGGGATTATGTTAATGTTTTCTGAGAGAAGATTAATAGTTTTCCCCTATAGCGTGAGATAGTGTTTCTTATTGAGTTATACCTAGATACATATCCTATATTATTATTTTATCAAATAGAACATGATGAGATTGAGGAGATAATAAATCAATTTCATGACATATAATAAAGTATTTTTATCCACCCTATTGTATCACTATAGAGTTCCCCAATATTACTCAGTATGATAGAATATGGTAGTTTTATTTACTAGTGGTTTAATTAGGTAATTATGAGGAAATAATATCATATATTTAGGATTGATGAATTAATAGATTACTTTAAGGGATATAATTCATTTTCAATGATATGTTTTTAGTATAAGTATCCCCATATAAGATTATAAGAGGAATATATTCATAATACTATATTATAATTTCTTTAACGGTGTTTCTAAGATAACAGTAAAGCCATTTGGGGTTATCAGTGCACCAGTAATGGTTATATTATTGTTTCATTGGCCTTTAAACCTTTATCTTGATTTATTATTAAGGCTTGTATCACTAATCTCTTGGTTTACTAGAGAATTACAGAGTATATTTAATATATTTGAAAAAATTTGGGACTTCTTGATCAACATATTTTGTATGAAAATATGAAGATGTTTAAATTTTATTCATGATATGTTCACTTCCCTGGACTTATTTTTTCTTAGAATGGTGTTGTTGGTTATTTATCTAATATTGGGGTTATTTTTTCGTGATAATCAATCAAGAATTTATTTATGTTATATATCTATCAAGTTTTCATTATATATTATCAAATAATTATTTATGATTTATCTTATATTTCATTACCCATATTAGTTTTTTCTAGGTATGGTTCATTCTTTAATTCTGATTTTGTTGTTGCAATAAAAATTTAAATACCAAAAGGAGAAGTTGACTTGCACCTCTATTATTCAGTTTCCTTAGGCAATGACTATATTTGTTGTTTATTATAATGATTCACATCATGGTTTGGGGTTCATGTTAATAGAGGAAATAATATTTCTCCTTTTATGTCATGAATCACCCCTATTGGTACCAACCATAGGTGAGCTGTGAAGATAAATTTTATCCCCAAATTCCACCTCCAATAAACCTTGGTTTTGATACTAGCACCAAGGGTATATGGAACACTCATATGAGAGGAATTACCCTAAAATATTTATTAAATATAAAGAAAAACCAATAAGCAGTTTAATAATGAATAAATAAACCAAATCCCAATACATGATAAGACATAAAATGAATAAATACAAATGAAAATATACCAAAGCAACTACTATTGTAGAAACATGATCATGCACAACTCACAACAAATATTCATGGGATATTAATTCCATGATAGATCCATAACTCCCTCCCATGGACCTGAAATTCAAATATATATATATATATATATATTGATGATCATCAAATTAAATTTTGTAGTATGCTCACTAAAAATATACTAAAAATATGGAAGAATCATACTAAATCCCTTGTGAATAAATAGATAATCCAACTCATTACCCAAATCAAGTAAAATAAATTCTCATCATTATTAAGGATCACTCACCAAATGAAACATATAAATAGGTAACATAATAGAAAAAATATATGTATAATAAGGCTACCATAATCCCAATTTTCTATTGAATAAATATCCTCAATCTCAAATTAATTATTTCATGGTTCTCTCATCCCCCTATAATTCATGTTTAAGATATATTAAAATATATTACAACCAAATCCATAATAATCGTAGCCACATTACTACCACATGACATAGTAATACTGAGACATGTCACATCAAATGTAAATATACACTAAACAGTGATCCATTATTGAACATATGTGAACATATCCAATAATATTAATGCCACAACCCTGAAAAATTTATATGTATTACTTTGAAATAAACTTAATATATTTAGTAGCTTGATTTACATGAAACCCTAAGTATAAATGATCCACATTATATTATAGCATTTAAAAAATAGAAATTATCTTAAAGGGTATGAATTTGATTAAAAAATTATGAAATATATATATAATTTTTTTCAATAATTCAAATGAATTTATTAATTTCAAATAAATAATAATTATGTTTTTTGATAGTAATTTATAGATTAAAAGATCTTTTTTTCGAAGAAATGTATTGTTTGAGGTGTTATAAACTTTTAAAAAAAATATATTTATTACTATTAAAAAGTTATTAAAAACAAATATATTGGTAATTTATAAATAATCATTCTTAAATTATTTTATATAATGGTTAAGATTGAAGATAAAATTATTTGAAGGTAAAAAGAGTTATTTTTTTGAAAACTATATTTATGTGTGTAATGTTTTTTTATCTTAAAAAATTAAATAAATTAAATTTGATTAATGATAATAATTAAATATTTATATTCTATTTCAATCAAATATTTTAAAATTCATTTCATATTGTTTACAAGTAATGTGATGAAATTAAACATGATTTTATGTTTAAAAAAGCTTTTTTCTAAAAAATAGTTTCTATTTAATTTTGAACATGAATATTATTGTTAAATTCTACCAATTATAGAAATTTAATTTTATAAAATGGATTAAATATTTTTAATATAATTTCAAAATTTATTAATGATTCTACATTCATTATTTTCACAATTAATAGTAAAAATAGTAAAAAAAATAACACAGTTAAGGTAAAAAAATATGGGGGTTAAACTAATAGATTAGGGTAAATATGCCACATAAAATGTATAAATATTATTTATTGAATATATATACACATTTTATTATATTAAATTATAATTAATTTCCATTTTGTGACACATTCATAGGAAAATGACTTTATATTATTTAAATAATTTAGGAAATTTCTTTTGTGTCCCTACCCTCATTAATAAATGGGAAACACATCTACTCTATTATTAAAAAACCTTTATCCCTATATATCATAAAATACCTAAACAAAAATAATATTAACTTATGTACCTTATTTCTTGAGCTCCTATTTTTACCATAGTATCGTCCTAGGAGGGATTAAGGTGTAAGCTAATAGTTGTTTTTCAAAGAAGAGGTAATCATCTTACCTAACTCTTTCAATGTTTGTATCTTTTTCTGCATCCTCTAAATCCATTATACCCATACTAAAATAATGAATTCAGTATCATAAATACACTGAAATTATTATTATTATTATTATTTTTATGTTAAAACAATTTTCCACCTCCTTTCAATCAAATATGAAATTAAAATACTGCTCGTGCGTACGTGTGAACTACCACCTCCTCGTAGCGATATGATTTGTTTTCCATCACCACCATACATTGATGGATATTATTATAGATTTAATATATATATATATATCTATATGTGTGTGTGTGATATTTATAATATAATTTTGATTTTATGAGGATGAAATATTATTTATATTTCTTTCCATAATTTTTAATAGGAACTGAAAATAACTTTCATATGTAAGGATTGTCATCTCCATGAATAGTGTAATTAATTTTTCTATATTTATATTTTATGAACAGATATAAATATTTTTTTAATTAATATATATGATATCTATATCATGATTAAAATTATGGAGATTATGAAACCATATTCAATTTTCAAGGACCATAATTTCCAATTTGAAACATATATGAAAAAAAGTAGTTGACACCCCCAAATAACGATGAAAATGAAAGATTGAATATAAATATAGAAAAATTAATTACACTATTCACGGAGATGACAATCCTTACATATGAAAGTTATTTTCAGTTCCTATTAAAATTATGGAAAGAAATATAAAAAATGAGATTATATATTTTCTTATCCTATACAAGATCATGAGATTATATATTTTCTTATCCTATACTTTTTTATTGAAATTAAAATTTTTCATTTAATTTTCCTCCCTCAAAGTATTAAAAAGTCTCAGAGAATGTTTTTAAGGAAAACTGACGTTGATTCTCTATTCAATCCAGAATCGGTTTTCCCCATGGTTATATTTTCTTTAAAATTCCATCCAAAATGTTTTAACTATAAAAAATTATTTATTAATGTATTTTTTACTCATGTTTTACATTATATGAAAAGTTTTAAAATGGATTCTTCTTGTCATTTTTTGAATAAGGTACTTTTTACCAATTGTGTGAATGGAATTTTTATTTTAAAATATACATTGTGAATGGATTTTGAAACTATTAGGACATTTATTTCTTTAAAAATTTCTTTAAAAGTCTCAATGATTCATTTAAAAGAAAAATATTCATAATATTATGGAAATTTTTAGATATCAAATAATTGATTTCAAAATGAAAAAATAGTTTTTTCTCAAAAAATGTTCTAATGATTTTTTGAAGGTATTTTTATCTATGTCAGCATTCATTTATGTGATGTATGCTTCACTGGGGAGATGGTACAATGATAATTTATATATTCACATCTTTAGATGGTTTATTATTATGATGGTGAGATATTTGTGAGACATATTTTCTTTTTTATGGGTTAAGTTATGATGAAATGATAAATTTGTTCATGATCTTGTAGAATACGTATGAATGGATTATGATTATGTGATAGGTGGGTCCATTATATCCCTATAATTTATTAGGTAGTGATCAATGTTTTATGAGATCAAAGGGTAGATGGGAAATTTTCCCAATCCCAAAATAAGGTACACTGGTGGTAATCCCAAGAAAAAAATAGGGTACACAGGTGGTTAGCACAAGCCTGAAGTAAGTACACAAGTGGTTAACTTAATCCTTACATGTTATGAATGACTTAGTGGGTATCATTGACATACGATTTTTAAGATTATGATTATTCGACACTTTTATGCCACTCTATGTGAAATGGTCTTATAATTCTTATATAATCTCATGATCTTGTATAATTATGTGATTCATGTATTATAATATATCAAATAATTATTCCATGATTATTAGCTATGAATTTTTGGAAATTATATTTAAATGTTAAGATCATATTCGCATTCACTTATGCTCATGTAATGAATAAATATTATCTTTAAATGATACCCCCCATTTTTACCTTTCCATTCATCTGAGCTCAATCTTTATTATTTTTCCTTTCCTCATGTTATAATGAAATGATTTAAATATGGTATGACTAATAAGTGTATTATTGTTTGGGATCATAAGTTTTCTATGAACTACAAAAGTATTAATAAAATTTTAGTAGATAACAATGACATCAACAAAATGAAAATAAAAGAATATTTACCAGTACATGAAACCAAACAGTAATCAGCATATTTCACATATCATATAAAGACCCTACATGGTACCAACTCATTCCCATACCACCTCCACCACAAATGAAATTCATTTAAATTGTGAGTAATTTCTTATGCACAAAAACCCCTACAAAAAAATCAATTGTGGAGTGAGGTGGTTCCTCTACACCCCATGAATATAAAATTATTTTATAGAGTGAGGAAACGCCTCTAACCCCCCCCCCCCCCCCCACCACCCCCACACACCCACATACAAAATCACCATCAACATAGTGTCGCATTTTCTATCCAGACATACATTTTGGGAAACGAGTTTCCTTGCATCTTCTAAAAACACCCAATTATCTCAAAAAATAGGGAAGAGTGAGTATAGATAGAGATATATAGAGGTTAATGATAAATAACCATATTGAAATCAACAAATTTCTATTTTGGGAAGCTCGAGACTTTGATATCACCACAATCCATAGGTAAACTGCTCATCACAGAGAGAAAACTCTCTAAAAGGATTCCATTATCAAAATGCCTTATCTAAAAAGAATATCATTTATGAAATAGGATTATTTCCTAGTTTTTTATAAAGTAGATACACTCTTTTGGGAACTAATCCCTTCATTAAGGAATATCCTTTATAGAGGATCCCTTTTACAATATCCAACATCTCACATAGCAAGACCACTATATGAAATGGGGTATACCTATGATATTTTTCATTCTACTATAAAAATTTTACTTCTGTATACCATTTGGATTCATCTTAACTACTCCAAAAAATATCCATTTGGTTCTCTCACATCAATTACAAAACCAAAAACCATTGGACCTCCTTGATGAGCATATTAGACACAACAGTGTTCCCCATTTTAATTATGCATTCCATTGATAAAAGTAGCCTTCCTCCCATTCTCCCCAAATGTTGGAATCCTTAGGGTGTTTTCATTCATGCATCCTTATGGTAATGAAGGTCCTGATCCTAAGAATATTTGTGGGAGTCATCCTAGTTCAAGAAGTTACACAAACCTCATGTGGGCTGCTTGACAGGCAAAGCGAGTGGGGAAGCATCCACACCTTCTATTTTCAAATTATTTGTTAAATTAGACCAATCCCTAGGGTTCATAAATTAGTGTAAAAGTTATCCTACATATATTAATATTCAAGACTATATTTTAAGATTTTATCTGCCTACTTCCCTCTATATATCCTCCCTCATTCCTGAGAATATGGAGAGTGGACCTACCTTAGGTATCATCAATGTATCATCCCCATTCAAATCCTAATCAAATTCTGAATTTATACAATGTGATAGATTTTTTAATGATACTTATTTCTCACACCAAGAATTATTGATGTGGGATTTGGGACTCTCATTGATCATGTCACCAACATAATCAAAATCCATCCTCTTGGGATTATTTCCTATGTATAATCCCTAAAAATATTTCATTATCAAAGGGCCCCATTTAATGTAAGATATTTATTTCAAAGGGTTACTTTCCGTATGAATCCCTACTCAATCCTTTGTATTCTCACCTTTTACTGCATAGACATCCTATTATCTTGAATTTAAACATTAAGAAATCATCCATGCCACATTACATTAAACTGTATGTTATGTCCCTATTATATGACCATATACTATGTCATTATAAATATGGGGGATTTGATTTATTTTTCAATGGGGAAGATAAGAAACAACCTCGAGGTTCATCCCCAATATAAATAACATTTCATCACTATCTTCCATTAATTCGTATACCATAATAGAATTATTCTCCCCCCATATTCATAAGGACACATGACTTGTGAAATCAACCCACTCTCATAAGGTCATATTCCTTATTGGATCAACTAGAAAGGGATGCTCATGTATAATCCCCACATTATCCTTTTCTAGAAACCTTTTACCTTGGAAGACATTCCACGTGATTTAAAACTGCATGCTCGGTCCCTTTTCATATAACCATAAAAGGTATGATGTGGCCCATTAAGTGGAATAAAACTATGTGGGTTATTATTCATTTCACAAGGATACATAGGAATCCTCATCAAGTTCATGATCCCAACCTTTAAAAAAATTGTCTCCATAGATGATGATAAATTGCATAGTTCTTGGCAACGTGGATTAAAACTAGCATAATTAAATAATAACAAAACAAGATGGAGAACGTATTATACATAAAGCTGGTGTCATTGACAGAGAAAATAAAATACAAACACATGGTAACATCAGTGGGTAACCTTTTATAAACACACACACACACACACACATATATATATATTCACATATGCATATGTTGATAACTAATTTCTAATATGGGGGTGACCAATAACATATTATGATTTGGGAAGGATTAATGAATATATATTAAATCTATAATATAGTATTAGACTATGAAATAATTTCTCCCAATAGGGTGTGATGAAACCAACCTCTCATCCTCTCAACCAATTTGAGTTATCATGAATCATTGGTAAGACACCCAAATGAATGCCTACATTTTGAAAGTAGTACTATAGTTCATTATGAATACCATTTGGTGTTTCTAGTTACATGAATAAACCCCATTCCAAACAATTAAAAGTGTGAGTATTTCCAAAAACATAAATAAACATAATAATTTAGGTCATAAAAAATAGTGATACATATGTGAATCATTCATTAACCAAAATAATCGAGTCACCAAGATGTCAGGACATTTTTTATTAGGTATATTAATGAAACAGAAATGGTACCAACATGGATTCTTTAAAGAAATCATTAATGCATTATTTTTTTTACTTGTGACCCTACTTTGAAGGGTTTCCTTGATTTAATTTATTATTTATAAATAGTTAATCCACTGGTAATCATTTCGATAAAAATTATATATGACCAATCATGAATAAATTAGGAATCTTTATTCATATATTATGGGTCATCATTGAACTAAATGACACCATCTCCTACTTAGTGCCTTTAATGCCCAGTAAAAAATGAAATTATCAAGGAGTTCTAGCTAAATGTTGTTGTCACGTAATTAGACCATTCATGAAATTTCGTACATTTCCTAAATCCCCTCTAACCACATACCAACAAATGAGTTATGGTTTGAAAGAAAATGACACTCTTTTCTATTTTCAAACATTTTAGGTGCCTCTATATGGTACACCTAAAAATATTTCTCATATCTCAGGAAGGTGGATTGGGAGGTCGATAAAAACCTCACCATTGCACATGATTCACCCTAAAATCCTATTACCAAATACAATTTCCACCAATTTTGTTTGGAACTAAATACTTATCCCATTAAGTGAGATATGACATAGTTTCCAGTTCAGTTAACCTAGACCAGAGTGCCAAGGAAAAACCATCAATGGTGGAAAACTAGCAACACTTGGGAGAAGTACCATATTATTATTACCACTAAGGAAGCCTCCCAATATGATACTGGTAAATATTCTTTTATTTTCATTTTGTTGATGTCATTGTTATCTACTAAAATTTTATTAATACTTTTGTAGTTCATAGAAAACTTATGATCCCAAACAATAATACACTTATTAGTCATACCATATTTAAATCATTTCATTATAACATGAGGAAAGGAAAAATAATAAAGATTGAGCTCAGATAAATGGAAAGGTAAAAATGGGGGGTATCATTTAAAGATAATATTTATTCATTACATGAGCAAAAGTGAATGCGAATATGATCTTAACATTTAAATATAATTTCCAAAAATTCATAGCTAATAATCATGGAATAATTATTTGATATATTATAATACATGAATCACATAATTATACAAGATCATGATATTATATAAGAATTATAAGACCATTTCACATAGAGTGGCATAAAAGTGTCGAATAATCATAATCTTAAAAATCGTATGTCAAGGATACCCACTAAGTCATTCATAACATGTAAGGATTAAGTTAACCACTTGTGTACTTACTTCAGGCTTGTGCTAACCACCTGTGTACCCTATTTTTTTCTTGGGATAACCACCAGTGTACCTTATTTTGGGATTGGGAAAATTTCCCATCTACCCTTTGATCTCATAAAACATTGATCACTACCCAATAAATTATAGGGATATAATGGACCCACCTATCACATAATCATAATCCATTCATACGTATTCTACAAGATCATGAACATATTTATCATTTCATCATAACTTAACCCATAAAAAAGAAAATATGTCTCACAAATATCTCACCATCATAATAATAAACCATCTAGAGATTGAATAAATAAATTATCATTGTACCATCTCCCCAGTGAAGCATACATCACATAAATGGATGCTGACATAGAAAAAAATACCTTCAAAAAATCATTAGAACATTTTTTGAGAAAAACTATTTTTTCATTTTGAAATCAATTATTTGATATCTAAAAATTTCCATAATATTATGAATATTTTTCTTTTAAATGAATCATTGAGACTTTTAAAGAAATTTTTAAAGAAATAAATGTCCTAATAGTTTCAGAATCCATTCACAATGTATATTTTAAAATAACAATTCCATTCACACAATTGGTAAAAAGTACCTTATTCAAAAAATGACAAGAAGAATCCATTTTAAAACTTTTTATATAATGTAAAACATGAGTAAAAAATACATTAATAAATAATTTTTTATAGTTAAAACATTTTGGATGGAATTTTAAAGAAAATATAACCATGGGGAAAACCGATTCTTGATTGAATAGAGAATCAACGTCAGTTTTCCTTAAAAACATTCTCTGAGAATTTTTAATACTTTGAGGGAGAAAATTAAAAGAAAAATTTTAATTTCAATAAAAAAGTATAGGATAAGAAAATATATAATCTCATGATCTTGTATAATTATGTGATTCATGTATTATAATATATCAAATAATTATTCCATGATTATTAGCTATGAATTTTTGGAAATTATATTTAAATGTTAAGATCATATTCGCATTCACTTATGCTCATGTAATGAATAAATATTATCTTTAAATGATACCCCCCATTTTTACCTTTCCATTCATCTGAGCTCAATCTTTATTATTTTTCCTTTCATCATGTTATAATGAAATGATTTAAATATGGTATGACTAATAAGTGTATTATTGTTTGGGATCATAAGTTTTCTATGAACTACAAAAGTATTAATAAAATTTTAGTAGATAACAATGACATCAACAAAATGAAAATAAAAGAATATTTACCAGTACATGAAACCAAACAGTAATCAGCATATTTCACATATCATATAAAGACCCTACATGGTACCAACTCATTCCCATACCACCTCCACCACAAATGAAATTCATTTAAATTGTGAGTAATTTCTTATGCACAAAAACCCCTACAAAAAATCAATTGTGGAGTGAGGTGGTTCCTCTACACCCCATGAATATAAAATTATTTTATAGAGTGAGGAAACGCCTCTAACCCCCCCCCCCCCCCCCCCCACCCCACACATCCACATACAAAATCACCACCAACATAGTGTCGCATTTTCTATCCAGACATACATTTTGGGAAACGAGTTTCCTTGCATCTTCTAAAAACACCCAATTATCTCAAAAAATAGGGAAGAGTGAGTATAGATAGAGATATATAGAGGTTAATGATAAATAACCATATTGAAATCAATAAATTTCTATTTTGGGAAGCTCGAGACTTTGATATCACCACAATCCATAGGTAAACTGCTCATCACAGAGAGAAAACTCTCTAAAAGGATTCCATTATAAAAATGCCTTATCTAAAAAGAATATCATTTATGAAATAGGATTATTTCCTAGTTTTTTATAAAGTAGATAAACTCTTTTTGGAAGTAATCCCTTCATTAAGGAATATCCTTTATATAGGATCCCCTTTTACAATATCCAACATCTCACATAGCAAGACCACTATATGAAATGGGGTATACCTATGATATTTTTCATTCTACTATAAAAATTTTACTTCTGTATACCATTTGGATTCATCTTAACTACTCCAAAAAATATCCATTTGGTTCTCTCACATCAATTACAAAACCAAAAACCATTGGACCTCTTTGATGAGCATATTAGACACAACAGTGTTCCCCATTTTAATTATGCATTCCATTGATAAAAGTAGCCTTCCTCCCATTCTCCCCAAATGTTGGAATCCTTAGGGTGTTTTCATTCAGGCATCCTTATGGTAATGAAGGTCCTGATCCTAAGAATATTTGTGGGAGTCTTCCTAGTTCAAGAAGTTACACTAACCTCATGTGGGCTGCTTGACAGGCAAAGCGAGTGGGGAAGCATCCACACCTTCTATTTTCAAATTATTTGTTAAATTAGACCAATCCCTAGGGTTCATAAATTAGTGTAAAAGTTATCCTACATATATTAATATTCAAGACTATATTTTAAGATTTTATCTGCCTACTTCCCTCTATATATCCTCCCTCATTCCTGAGAATATGGAGAGTGGACCTACCTTAGGTATCATCAATGTATCATCCCCATTCAAATCCTAATCAAATTCTGAATTTATACAATGTGACAGATTTTTTAATGATACTTATTTATCACACCAAGAATTATTAATGTGGGATTTGGGACTCTCATTGATCATGTCACCAACATAATCAAAATCCATCCTCTTGGGATTATTTCCTATGTATAATCCCTAAAAATATTTCTTTATCAAAGGGCCCCATTTAATGTAAGATATTTATTTCAAAGGGTTACTTTCCGTATGAATCCCTACTCAATCCTTTGTATTCTCACCTTTTACTGCATAGACATCCTATTATCTTGAATTTAAACATTAAGAAATCATCCATGCCACATTACATTAAATTGTATGTTATGTCCCTATTATATGACCATATACTATGTCATTATAAATATGGGGGATTTGATTTATTTTTCAATGGGGAAGATAAGAAACAACCTCGAGGTTCACCCCCAATATAACTAACATTTCATCACTATCTTCCATTAATTCGTATACCATAATAGAATTATTCTCCCCCCATATTCATAAGGACACATGACTTGTGAAATCAACCCACTCTCATAAGGTCATATTCCTTATTGGATCGACTAGAAAGGGATGCTCATGTATAATCCCCACATTATCCTTTTCTAGAAACCTTTTACCTTGGAAGACATTCCACGTGATTTAAAACTGCATGCTCGGTCCCTTTTCATATGACCATAAAAGGTATGATGTGGCCCATTAAGTGGAATAAAACTATGTGGGTTATTATTCATTTCACAAGGATACATAGGAATCCTCATCAAGTTCATGATCCCAACCTTTAAAAAAATTGTCTCCATAGATGATGATAAATTGCATAGTTCTTGGCAACATGGATTAAAACTAGCATAATTAAATAATAACAAAACAAGATGGAGAATGTAGTATACATAAAGCTGGTGTCATTGACAGAGAAAATAAAATACAAACACATGGTAACATCAGTGGGTAACCTTTTATAAACACACACACACACACAAACACATATATATATTCACATATGCATATGTTGATAACTAATTTCTAATATGGGTGTGACCAATAACATATTATGATTTGGGAAGGATTAATGAATACATATTAAATCTATAATATAGTATTAGACTATGAAATAATTTCTCCCAATAGGGTGTGATGAAACCAACCTCTCATCCTCTCAACCAATTTGAGTTATCATGAATCATTGGTAAGACACCCAGATGAATGCCTACATTTTGAAAGTAGTACTATAGTTCATTATGAATACCATTTGGTGTTTCTAGTTACATGAATAAACCCCATTCCAAACAATTAAAAGTGTGAGTATTTCCAAAAACATAAATAAACATAATAATTTAGGTCATAAAAAAATAGTGATACATATGTGAATCATTCATTAACCAAAATAATCGAGTCACCAAGATGTCAGGACATTTTTTATTAGGTATATTAATGAAACAGAAATGGTACCAACATGGATTCTTTAAAGAAATCATTAATGCATGATTTTTTTTACTTGTGACCCTACTTTGAAGGGTTTCCTTGATTTAATTTATTATTTATAAATAGTTAATCCACTAGTAATCATTTCGATAAAAATTATATATGACCAATCATGAATAAATTAGGAATCTTTATTCATATATTATGGGTCATCATTGAACTAAAAGACACCATCTCCTACTTAGTGCCTTTAATGCCCAGTAAAAAATGAAATTATCAAGGAGTTCTAGCTAAATGTTGTTGTCACGTAATTAGACCATTCATGAAATTTCGTACATTTCCTAAATCCCCTCTAACCACATACCAACAAATGAGTTATGGTTTGAAAGAAAATGACACTCTTTTCTATTTTCAAACATTTTAGGTGCCTCTATATGGTACACCTAAAATATTTCTCATATCTCAGGAAGGTGGATTGGGAGGTCGATAAAAACCTCACCATTGCACATGATTCACCCTAAAATCCTATTACCAAGGACAATTTCCACCAATTTTGTTTGGAACTAAATACTTATCCCACTAAGTGAGATACGACATAGTTTCCAGTTTAGTTAACCTAGACCAGAGTGCCAAGGAAAAACCATCAATGGTGGAAAACTAGCAACACTTGGGAGAAGTACCATATTATTATTACCACTAAGGAAGCCTCCCAATATGATACTGGTAAATATTCTTTTATTTTCATTTTGTTGATGTCATTGTTATCTACTAAAATTTTATTAATACTTTTGTAGTTCATAGAAAACTTTTGATCCCAAACAATAATACACTTATTAGTCAAACCATATTTAAATCCTTTCATTATAACATGAGGAAAGGAAAAATAATAAAGATTGAGCTCAGATGAATGGAAAGGTAAAAATGGGGGGTATCATTTAAAGATAATATTTATTCATTACATGAGCATAAGTGAATGCGAATATGATCTTAACATTTAAATATAATTTCCAAAAATTCATAGCTAATAATCATGGAATAATTATTTGATATATTATAATACATGAATCACATAATTATACAAGATCATGAGATTATATAAGAATTATAAGACCATTTCACATAGAGTGGCATAAAAGTGTCGAATAATCATAATCTTAAAAATCGTATGTCAAGGATACCCACTAAGTCATTCATAACATGTAAGGATTAAGTTAACCACTTGTGTACTTACTTCAGGCTTGTGTTAACCACCTGTGTACCCTATTTTTTTCTTGGGATAACCACCAGTGTACCTTATTTTGGGATTGGGAAAATTTCCCATCTACCCTTTGATCTCATAAAACATTGATCACTACCCAATAAATTATAGGGATATAATGTACCCACCTATCACATAATCATAATCCATTCATACGTATTCTACAAGATCATGAACAAATTTATCATTTCATCATAACTTAACCCATAAAAAAGAAAATATGTCTCACAAATATCTCACCATCATAATAATAAACCATCTAAAGATTGAATAAATAAATTATCATTGTACCATCTCCCCAGTGAAGCATACATCACATAAATGGATGCTGACATAGATAAAAATACCTTCAAAAAATCATTAGAACATTTTTTGAGAAAAACTATTTTTTCATTTTGAAATCAATTATTTGATATCTAAAAATTTCCATAATATTATGAATATTTTTCTTTTAAATGAATCATTGAGACTTTTAAAGAAATTTTTAAAGAAATAAATGTCCTAATAGTTTCAAAATCCATTCACAATGTATATTTTAAAATAACAATTCCATTCACACAATTGGTAAAAAGTACCTTATTCAAAAAATGACAAGAAGAATCCATTTTAAAACTTTTTATATAATGTAAAACATGAGTAAAAAATACATTAATAAATAATTTTTTATAGTTAAAACATTTTGGATGGAATTTTAAAGAAAATATAACCATGGGGAAAACCGATTCTGGATTGAATAGAGAATCAACGTCAGTTTTCCTTAAAAACATTCTCTGAGACTTTTTAATACTTTGAGGGAGGAAAATTAAATGAAAAATTTTAATTTCAATAAAAAGTATAGGATAAGAAAATATATAATCTCATGATCTTGTATAATTATGTGATTCATGTATTATAATATATCAAATAATTATTCCATGATTATTAGCTATGAATTTTTGGAAATTATATTTAAATGTTAAGATCATATTCGCATTCACTCATGCTCATGTAATGAATAAATATTATCTTTAAATGATACCCCCCATTTTTACCTTTCCATTCATCTGAGCTCAATCTTTATTATTTTTCCTTTCCTCATGTTATAATGAAATGATTTAAATATGGTATGACTAATAAGTGTATTATTGTTTGGGATCATAAGTTTTCTATGAACTACAAAAGTATTAATAAAATTTTAGTAGATAACAATGACATCAACAAAATGAAAATAAAAGAATATTTACCAGTACATGAAACCAAACAGTAATCAGCATATTTCACATATCATATAAAGACCCTACATGGTACCAACTCATTCCCATACCACCTCCACCACAAATGAAATTCATTTAAATTGTGAGTAATTTTTTATGCACAAAAACCCCTACAAAAAAATCAATTGTGGAGTGAGGTGGTTCCTCTACACCCCATGAATATAAAATTATTTTATAGAGTGAGGAAACGCCTCTAACCCCCCCCCCCACCACCCCACACACCCACATACAAAATCACCATCAATATAGTGTCACATTTTCTATCCAGACATACATTTTGGGAAACGAGTTTCCTTGCATCTTCCAAAAACACCCAATTATCTCAAAAAATAGGGAAGAGTGAGTATAGATAGAGATATATAGAGGTTAATGATAAATAACCATATTGAAATCAACAAATTTCTATTTTGGGAAGCTCTAGACTTTGATATCACCACAATCCATAGGTAAACTGCTCATCACAGAGAGAAAACTCTCTAAAAGGATTCCATTATAAAAATGCCTTATCTAAAAAGAATATCATTTATGAAATAGGATTATTTCCTAGTTTTTTATAAAGTAGATACACTCTTTTGGGAACTAATCCCTTCATTAAGGAATATCCTTTATAGAGGATCCCTTTTACAATATCCAACATCTCACATAGCAAGACCACTATATGAAATGGGGTATACCTATGATATTTTTCATTCTACTATAAAAATTTTACTTCTGTATACCATTTGGATTCATCTTAACTACTCCAAAAAATATCCATTTGGTTCTCTCACATCAATTACAAAACCAAAAACCATTGGACCTCTTTGATGAGCATATTAGACACAACAGTGTTCCCCATTTTAATTATGCATTCCATTGATAAAAGTAGCCGTCCTCCCATTCTCCCCAAATGTTGGAATCCTTAGGGTGTTTTCATTCATTCAGCCTTATGGTAATGAAGGTCCTGATCCTAAGAATATTTTTGGGAGTCTTCCTAGTTCAAGAAGTTACACTAACCTCATGTGGGCTGCTTGATAGGCAAAGCGAGTGGGGAAGCATCCACACCTTCTATTTTCAAATTATTTGTTAAATTAGACCAATCCCTAGGGTTCATAAATTAGTGTAAAAGTTATCCTACATATATTAATATTCAAGACTATATTTTAATATTTTATCTGCCTACTTCCCTCTATATATCCTCCCTCATTCCTGAGAATATGGAGAGTGGACCTACCTTAGGTATCATCAATGTATCATCCCCATTCAAATCCTAATCAAATTCTGAATTTATACAATGTGACAGATTTTTTAATGATACTTATTTCTCACACCAAGAATTATTGATGTGGGATTTGGGACTCTCATTGATCATGTCACCAACATAATCAAAATCCATCCTCTTGGGATTATTTCCTATGTATAATCCCTAAAAATATTTCATTATCAAAGGGCCCCATTTAATGTAAGATATTTATTTCAAAGGGTTACTTTCCGTATGAATCCCTACTCAATCCTTTGTATTCTCACCTTTTACTGCATAGACATCCTATTATCTTGAATTTAAACATTAAGAAATCATCCATGCCACATTACATTAAACTGTATGTTATGTCCCTATTATATGACCATATACTATGTCATTATAAATATGGGGGATTTGATTTATTTTTCAATGGGGAAGATAAGAAAAAACCTCGAGGTTCACCCCCAATATAACTAACATTTCATCACTATCTTCCATTAATTCGTATACCATAATAGAATTATTCTCCCCCCATATTCATAAGGACACCTGACTTGTGAAATCAACCCACTCTCATAAGGTCATATTCCTTATTGGATCAACTAAAAAGGGATGCTCATGTATAATCCCCACATTATCCTTTTCTAGAAACCTTTTACCTTGGAAGACATTCCACGTGATTTAAAACTGCATGCTCGGTCCCTTTTCATATGACCATAAAAGGTATGATGTGGCCCATTAAGTGGAATAAAACTATGTGGGTTATTATTCATTTCACAAGGATACATAGTAATCCTCATCAAGTTCATGATCCCAACCTTTAAAAAAAATTTCTCCATAGATGATGATAAATTGCATAGTTCTTGGCAACGTGGATTAAAACTAGCATAATTAAATAATAACAAAACAAGATGGAGAACGTATTATACATAAAGCTGGTGACATTGACAGATAAAATAAAATACAAACACATGGTAACATCAGTGGGTAACCTTTTATAAACACACACACACACACATATATATATATATATATATATTCACATATGCATATGTTGATAACTAATTTCTAATATGGGGGTGACCAATAACATATTATGATTTGGGAAGGATTAATGAATATATATTAAATCTATAATATAGTATTAGACTATGAAATAATTTCTCCCAATAGGGTGTGATGAAACCAACCTCTCATCCTCTCAACCAATTTGAGTTATCATGAATCATTGGTAAGACACCCAGATGAATGCCTACATTTTGAAAGTAGTACTATAGTTCATTATGAATACCATTTGGTGTTTCTAGTTACATGAATAAACCCCATTCCAAACAATTATAAGTGTGAGTATTTCCAAAAACATAAATAAACATAATAATTTAGGTCATAAAAAAATAGTGATACGTATGTGAATCATTCATTAACCAAAATAATTGAGTCACCAAGATGTCAGGACATTTTTTATTAGGTATATTAATGAAACAGAAATGGTACCAACATGGATTCTTTAAAGAAATCATTAATGCATAATTTTTTTTACTTGTGACCCTACTTTGATGGGTTTCCTTGATTTAATTTATTATTTATAAATTGTTAATCCACTGGTAATCATTTCGATAAAAATTATATATGACCAATCATGAATAAATTAGGAATCTTTATTCATATATTATGGGTCATCATTGAACTAAAAGACACCACCTCATACTTAGTGCCTTTAATGCCCAGTAAAAAATGAAATTATCAAGGAGTTCTAGCTAAATGTTGTTGTCACGTAATTAGACCATTCATGAAATTTCATACATTTCCTAAATCCCCTCTAACCACATACCAACAAATGAGTTATGGTTTGAAAGAAAATGACACTCTTTTCTATTTTCAAACATTTTAGGTGCCTCTATATGGTACACCTAAAAATATTTCTCATATCTCAGGAAGGTGGATTGGGAGGTCGATAAAAACCTCACCATTGCACATGATTCACCCTAAAATCGTATTACCAAGGAAAATTTCCACCAATTTTGTTTGGAACTAAATACTTATCCCACTAAGTGAGATACGACATAGTTTCCAGTTCAGTTAACCTAGACCAGAGTGCCAAGGAAAAACCATCAATGGTGGAAAACTAGCAACACTTGGGAGAAGTACCATATTATTATTACCACTAAGGAAGCCTCCCAATATGATATGGGGAAACTAGTGAAAAATAACATGTTCCTTCTCACACCCATAAATCTTGGAAGCACAATATAACATCACCCCTAGAAGCATGTCGGCACATACTAATAACTAATAGGCGATAACCAAACATTATTTCCACCACACATGAAACCCTCTAGTATATTCTAATTGGAACTGGAGGATAGGAGTATAAATGAATCCCTGCTCCAACCAAGTAATGGTTACACATTCTCATTCCATTTATAGAATCCTATCGTCATATCCTGGCAGAAATATATGGGGAAACATACATCCCTACCCACATTCTACAAAGTTTTCAATATATCATGGTGGCAGTAGTGGTTAGGTGGAAGACACACATTAATTTATCCACTAATATACTATATCATCAACATGATTCAAGGGATACTTAGGAGAAGTCACACATTCTTTCCCCCATCAAATAGGGTTATCAAAAACACTCACATGATAAATACATAATAGGATCGTAAAATAATTCTCATTCCAACAGGATATTATTGACTCATTCTAATAGCTACTTCATTTTAGGAAATCATTACTACCAAAACAAAATAAATATTTTGATATATCTTAGAAATAGCATGAGGTTATCCCTGGTATACTCCCATACATGAAAGTTGTTATTTATAAAATGTGACTCCAACTACTTTATGGAGAAAATCTAAAAATAAATCTCTCCTAAGGAAATCTAAAATCCAAAAGCAAGCCCAAATCACTACTCTGATTAATTATGGAATTCTTGGGGGCCTATAAAATTTATCTATGTAATTTCATGATCTTGATGAATAATTTTCATATCAAGTAATAATTAGTATCAATTGAAAAGGACCTCCCCATAATTTCTCTACCAGCTTCTGTGGATTTCTTCCATAGAGTGTTTACTACAAATTCATACTTTGTGTCCATATTAATATTGATCATATGAAATATTCTCAGGATGAATACCATGGAATTCCTCCAAACATCCAGGATATCAATTAGATATAATTTCCTCCCCTTTACACTATCTACATTGGAGTTCCACCCCAGTGAATATGTTGTAGGGATCCTCCTTGTGGTTATATGTTGATCCATAATGGAAGTCATATCCATAATGGTCTTTATTATGAAGGTACTACCTACAATGATGTTTCATTTCAAGAAGAAGTCCCCAACCCCTTTCCAAATCAACTTTGATAATTCCATATTACTGTGAGGTACTTGATAATATGAGTCTATCCACACATGATGTCTTGTCCTTAATAAGATACACTATTTTTCAGCAATAATATATCCTGAGGGAACGGTAATTCTTAGAATCACCCTTCGGTTGTTTAACTTCCACTAAAATATAGTAGATTCTTATCAATCCTACTCTATACATTAAGGAAGTCAGAAACAACATCTTTGGTAAGAACAAATAATATAATCTCTCATAGAAGATGAAGAGGGTACATTGACAATGAGGAATCAACTGGATAAAGACAATATACCATCCATGTTTTCCATCCATTAATATAGTATTCCAAAAAAAAATTCAGTGGAATGAAAACGTTATATTCCTCAACATATATGGATTAATATTCTCCAGTTAAATTCTAAATACATTCTTTATGATTTTTTTACAAATCACATCAAGATGATAGGTGAAATTCACTGATATATTAACTTGGATTCCCTTTTTACTATATAATAACCAAAATTGGGAAATCCACATGAAAGTTTCTCTATTCCATAAATGATTCCCCATATTGTCTGCATATAATAGGAATAGTTGAAAATTGAGCATTGAATTTTACTTTTATCCCCAACCAATAAAGCCTACCAAAAGTGACATCATATAATGTCATCTCTTTGGGGAAACTACCAAAATTGGACCCTATACACCATACATGTTATACTCCGTGGGGATTCATAATGAAATAATCTTAGAATAATTGAATAAAAAAATACAAATCCGTCAAAAGGAGCTTACATCAAGCAACTAAAAAGATTGATAAAGATTAATATTTGAGAAAATCCAAACCTCAATGGAATACATTTCCTTTAGAACTAAGCAGATCATGTTCAAAACTCTCATTACACGCAAATCGTGATCTAGAAAATATCTATAAGTTCAAGAGTGTATCTATGATAGATGCAAAAGTACTAATCTAGGAATATTCATGGCCCCAAAATAAATTGGAATTTTACCACAACCACCTCCTTCAATGTTATCAAATCTAGTCGTAAATGTTTTATAAGGATCAAGTGTATCAACATTATGTATAGATGGGTGATTTTTACCTCAGTGTCCTCCCCTATAGAGATTGGTATTTTCCTATTTAGGAGGTGTGTCCTATAATGATTCTCTTTTTTTTTCTCTTCTTGTGATATGACTTTATCTTGGGAAACACATATAATAAATTTTTATGGAGACTCTCTCTATATTACCCTATGAAAAAAACCCTTAGGAGAATCCTACAAAGAAAAGGTGAATCCCCATTGATGTCACAATCTAATGACACTTTCCAAGAGGTAAACCTATATCAAGGATTGAGACTTTTTTCTCAATAGATATCCCAATGGTGACCAATCCCCTAATCTTTTCAGTGATGATTTTATTCCTACATTATTCATCAGTAAACACGAACCCTAAAAATGTTATATAACATGAATCATGGGAAAGTGAACAAGAGGATAATGTTACTATTCAAAACATATTCCACACTAAAATGGATGAATAATGGGTTTGTACCAAAAATAAATGGTGGGATAAAATTGTCAAGACTCCTGGGAATATTCAACTACCACCTCATCAACGGTCTTCAAAAAATTGTAAAGGGGTTTCTATGTCCTATCCATTACTTACAGAATTTGAAACCATTACATTTGAGGAAAAATTAACTCAAAATAAAGAAAAAAATAAATAAAGTTAAAAATAATCAATGTTGAATTGCTAAAAAATAATATCCTTGTTCTTTATGTTCCCTAGGAAGAACCTCACATTACTCTTTAAACATAACCCCCTCAATAAAAATATTTTTCATACTAATGAAAATAGATATGGGTCATCAGATCAATGTGGGATCTAGAAAACCAATTTATTTTTACTTAGTGAGGGATGTATATCTAGATTTCCATATATTCAGGTAGAATATAGGTCTATGTCAGGAAAATTGTCCAAGGATTTCCCATACTAAAAATCATCCATGAATACAGGAAGGCCCACCATGTTAGGATCTTCATTTCACTACCCCTATTTGTGTTCATTCCCAATTAATTTTACCATTAGATCTCATTGATTCCATTGAGTCACTGATATTATAATGGGAAATTATAAAATAGTGACGTGCATTGTTGTAGATTGTGAGATAGCCTTGCCACGAGAGGGGAGATGCAACTCTTTCCCCACCAATTTTTGGGAATATTATGTTCCTAAAATTCAATGGGGTAGGGGATCATGAATAGTCCATAACACATTTCATGGATCAATGTGGTTCAAATATGGGAACCCTTGGGTAACAAGAAGCATCCAAACATAGAATATTCATACAAACTCTAAAGGGATAAGCATTGGTTTTATATACTAGTTTACATTTCAGGTCGATTAAAGGATTGTAATACCTCACTTGGTAATTTATTTATCAATTAAACTCCACATTATGAAAGAAAATATTCTTATACCTCTAAAATTGAAAACATAATAAGAATGATATTGTCATAAATTTCATTTCAAGGTAGAAGGGTTTGACCTACTCCTGGAACCTGCAACTTCCTTTTGAAAAGTTGTTAGGACTATGATTAAAGAACCTCTATTACAAGTTACAAACACCACCCATTCTTGTAAAATATATAGAAATGTTTTGTGAACGTTATATAGATGTTAAAAGATAAAAATATTCCATTTCAAGAACAAAATACATGTCTCAATCAACATCAGTAACTTAAGAGAAGAGAATAGGTAAAGTGGAAACTATAACCATCACATTTAATACATGTCATACACTAACACTAACTCCCATGACCATATAAAATTGTATAAATCCTCATCCAAAATGGAAAAAATAAAACCAATATTCAAATTAGGAAGGGATAAAATATCATAATCATCCATCATATGATGATTGGTAGAACAAATTTTAATCCTTACATGATGAGTAGGTTCCTAGATACTTCCTTGCACCAATAGAGAATAATTTTTTGAGGTTTCCATAGACTATAAGTCCTGATAATTTTTATATTATATATTTCATGAATTAATTCCCCTTTAAATGAACATTGGGTCACACCATCTATAAGAAATTTTTTTAAATACATCCTCTGGAAGATGGTTGATTCTTGACTGGTGAAATTGGAAATCAACCAACAGAAGTGGCATGTGTTTACACCACTTTAGAGAATGAAACTGGATGGAAAGATGTTATAAGTAAATGTTCATAGAAGTTTGATAACTATATAATTAAAAATATAATCAATAAAACTCATGTTGTCCTAAAGTAATAGTTGAACCAACCAGTTCTGACCCCTATTTCTTCTGCTATAGTGAAACTATCATCATCAAAATCGCAATATTCTACGATTCATACTTCTAAAAGTTAATGTAACCAGCATAGAAAGGGAAAAATATAGGAAGATTGACCTATTTCTATTCCCAAGTTGGTCCTGGATTTCTAAAACTTCATGGATTATGTACTAAAAGGACAAGCACTACCACGCTAAATGGAACCCACATTTTATAAAGAATTACTCTTAAGTTATTTTAATGTAATTCATTTAGTGAACCCCTTATTTAATGATGAGTGTGTATATGAAATTGAGTTCCTAATACCAAAATGGTTTTTTTATGGTAGGATCCACTTAAGATAAAGGAATGGGGGAAGACACCATCATGAATGAGAACAATATCCTTTCTATATTCCCTCCATAACAATATACGTGGTTGAGACCCATGGGAAATCAATTCAGTGAGCCCATAAGAATAGTGGAGATGCCCTAAAATCTATCAAGAGTCATTATAACCCATTTTTTTGGAATAATTACTATTGAATGTGAAACTTTCCAACCATCCTTCAAAAGTGAGCATGCTAGTTTGACCCAAACCACCAGTGACAGGTGTGACTTCACCTTTTATTCGATCTTTTGATCTATATTCTTTGAACACTTCACCCCCTAAAGTGCATTCTAATAAATGACCCCACATTATTAAATGAATTATTATTGAATATAAATATGAAATATTTGAATATTTGGTTATACTTACAATAAATATTTTAGTCATGGACACCCTTAATTAATCAAAATAGCTCTAAGAAGAGATTTTTGTGTACTAATTAATCCTTCAAGAGTTTAAATTTATGATAATATCTTCTAAATTGTACCATGTAGAGAATAATTCCATATAATTTCATGTAGTATTATCCTTCATATAGGATGATAGGGAAACCATCTCACATGGAAAAATAAGACCCTTGTATGTATCTGGAAAGTTGAATAACATTCAAATATAATGAGATTTCATTGATAATGGATCATGAATTAACCTCATTCTAATTTAGATGCTCCATCAATTAGGTTATAGTGATATTGATTTGTATCCTTATTCATTAAACCATAAAGGTCATAGAAAGAGTGACAAAACCTGCTTGGTTTAATCAAGAACAGCGCCCAATTTTTGAGAGATCATCTCTAACTTTGAATTCTTGATTATTTGATGGGATATGGATTTCAGTTCCTATTATAGAGTACTTATTGAATTAGAATATATTAGTTACCCCATCGTACCATTAATGTCTCAAATACTATGTTGATGAACAAATGATGAAATTTCATGGTGTTTGGGCTATATTTGAATCATGTGAGTCCTAATAAAATGATGTAGGTATATAACAATGAGAATTCAAACAACCTAATATTGATGATGCCATTTTATTTACAACACCAAATAGTTTATAAATAACTCCAAGAAACCCATTAAAATAGATTGGTGATGAATATGTATTTCTCATCAATAAAATTATAGACATGAGTTCATTTTTGGGTATGTTTTCATATTCTATCATGATATTAGCCACATAATCCAAAGTTGATAACATAGAAGAAGTGTCTTATCTCCATAATAGTGGTAGAAAACTAGTTGAAAATTCCCTATCTTTGTCCCCATAGTCTCATAAGAACCCTATGCCATCGTCTAAATTATAATATTCTCTTATATCACCAATTTAGAGTGACAATTCCCCTATTTAATCTTTTTAATATTGAGATACTGATTAATCTAGCTCAAAATATGTCCCTTAATCACAAATTCCTCCAAAGATTTGTGATGAAAGAGATAAATAAGTTGACCTTGGATACACCCCTCCAACACATAAGGAGGTTGTATCCACCACTATTGATAAGATTCAACAAATAAATATGGGCACAATGAAATATTTTCATCCCATGATGATCAGTGAGTACATGTATTTCAATGTAAAATACGTGTACACTTCTTCTATAAATAATTAATGATATTTGTTCACCTAGAATTAGATATAAATTATATTGCCTCATATTTTCCAGAATATAATTTTATAAATTGTTTGTGAAATTTTTTGAAACCAAGAGATAAGATAGCGTGCAATTTTGAGGCCCAATGTTTCCGGGACGATTCATTGAAAAATGATAGGTTTTTAATATCATGCACATGCAGTTTTCTCAAAAAAAGTGAAATAACTTTTAAATGGGTTCCCAGATTAGAAATCTTAGGGAACCATGGTTTTAGAGAAGCTACTTTACCTTAGGCGAGGCCTAACATCATTCGATGTGGGACAACTATGAATGATAGTTTTTGGATGTAACCATAAATAAAATAAAATAAAAATTATTTTCAAACACTAATAACACTAGAACGGTGACTCAGATTGAAAATTTTAGACCATCATTGAGTTCATAATGTGGTTTTTCCCTAGGCCTGACTTAACTTTAGTCGATGTGGGTCTTCTATTTAAAAACATGAAAAGGACATAATCATCATTAAATAATTTAAAGATAAATTATTTTTTTGATGTAGTGAAGATTGAATTTTAAAACATCATTATGAAAAAATCCTAGGTATAGATGAATAACCCTATGAACATTAGAAAATCTATTAGGAGATATTAGAGAAATAATCCTATCAATTAAATGACAACAGATCATAGGTCAGATCATAGATCATCATGCCAATGGAGTTGGAGGGTCCCATCAATGATGAAAATGCAACTATTACTCATCAATAATTAATTCAAACTCAAGGTAGGATGTGGATAATCTTTTGTATCTCCTTTCCCACTTTTAGATTCAAATTATGAATCTAGACCTGCCCACGAACAGGTTGATCCATGGTTCACCCATTCTTGAGGGATCTCTAACTAGTTGTAGGTTTTTGAATGGGGATTTAGATCTGTGTCTTGATTTTTCTTGGTTAAACCTTCTAACATGAACAGATCAAGGCCAACATGAACAAAGAAAAGATTCATTCATTGAGAATTCATGTTCTTTATCTATCCCTATTAAATCTTTTGTGTCATTCATGAATTCTTATCCCTTGAAACCCCTATGTGAATGATCAGCCATTGCACCACTGATCTGTGGTGTAATGGTCTGAGATCAAAGGTTTGACCCCGTCATGACATAGAAAAATGTGAGATGGGAGTGCAGTGTGGCTCGGGTGAGGAGGTGGATTATGATGGTGCAAGGAAGACCGCTAGTGGGGTGGTTGATGGTGAGGGTAGGATTCAGCTGGTGGTGCTAGTCTAGGGGGGCATGAGGTGAGACAGGTCGTCGGTAGGGAAACCTATGGTTGAGGTAGCACCCGTTTGGTGGGGGCGGGGTTGGGAAGAGCATGGAGTAGGATGGGCCACCGATAGGGAAACCGACAGAGAAGGTCGCACGTGCCCTGTGCGGGCTGGTCCAAGAGGAGAACAGAGTAGGATGGGCCATGGGAAGGGAAGCCAATGGCTTAACAGGGACTGTATGGGAGCTTGTGGCAGTGGTGGCCATGGGTGGTGACCAGGGGGTCACGGTAGGAGGTCGCGACAGTAGATCACAGTGATGGAAGCCACATGAATGAGGCTCGACCTTGTTGAAGGTCCATAATAGTATCATGCCACATCTAAATAGGTTGTGGATGTGGAGGCCACATGGTTGAGGTCATCCTCATGGACCAATAGGGGATGCGGCTAGGATGGGAGGTGTCGGGTGCATAGGCCGACATGTAGTGCGAGACGGACCATATAAGTCAGGCTGCTCCAACGGCCCAGTAGTCCAGGTACCACCAACCCATTGAGCTAAGCCCTACAACATGATTCAGTTCAGACTAGGCCGAACCATGTCAGTCTGGATCAGGTCAGTCGAACCTAGTCGGGTCAGATCTGACCGGAACCGAACCTAGGTTAGAACTCTTTATAAAAACAGCCATAAATTTCAAATCATGCATCTATTTGATGATTATTTTACACTTTTGGGACTTTTTCAATGAGGAGGTACTTTTGAAATACTGGAAGTGAGTTTTTATGGAACTTGGTTTACAACCTATAGGATTTAGGAGTAGATTTTTCTAGAACAAGTGCACTATGAGAGGAATCTCACAGCTCATTGTGACATAATGACTATGTGACTTGGGGAATTCATTAACCATTGATGCTCCTTATTCCATCAATGATCATTGTTCCATCGGCACTCCATGAACCATCTATACTCTATGTTCCATCAATATACTTTATGCCATCGACGCTTCATGCACCATCGACATTATGTGCACTATTTATGTTGCATGTTCTATTGACAATATATTCTCCACCAATGATATTTGCACCACAGACTCACCATTCCCCATCAAAACTCTGTGATTCATAGAAACTGGGCGATCTATGGACTACAACTGAAAATCCTTCTATTCATACTTTATAATTATATCTATGTGAGTTGACCATATTGATTGTACTTTGTGGTGTACCATTATGGTGTTATTTAGTGGTGTTCCTTCATGGTGTTCCTTAGTGGTGTTCCTTAATGGTGTTACTTCATGGTGTTCCTTAGTGGTGTTCCTTTTTGGTGTTACACAGTGGTGTTCCTTTGTGATGTTCCTTAGTGGTGTTCCTTCGTTGTGTTCCTTAGTGGTGTTCCTTCATGGTGTTCTTTACTGATGTTCTTTAGTGGTGTTCCTTCATGGTTTTCTTTAATGGTGTACATTAGTGGTGTTCCATTGTGATGTTCCTTCATGTTGTTCCTTCATGAGGTTCCATTAGTCTGTTCCTTGGAGTTATTTCTTCATGGTGTTCGATAGTGGTGTTCCTTCATGGTGTTCCTTAGTGGTGTTCCTTCTTCGTATTCCGTTATAGTGGTCCTTCATGGTTTTCCTTTGTGGTGTTACTCCATGGTGTTCCATAGTGGTGTTTCTTTGTGGTGTTCCTTCACATTGTTCCTTCATGGGGTTCCTTAATGGAATTCCTTAGTGGTGTTCCTTTATGGTATTCCTTTGTGGTGTTTATTAGTGTTGTTACTTCAAGGTTTTCATTCATGTTTTTCCTTAGTGGTGGTCCTTATTGGTGTTCCTTCATGGTTCTACTTCTTGGTGTTCCTTCATGGTGTTCCTTAGTGGTGGTCCTTCATGTTGTTCTATAGTAGTGTTCCTTCTTGGTGTTCCTTCATGGTGTTCCTTCTTGGTGTTCCTTTGTGTATTTATTTGTGTTATGATTCATGTATTTCATTGTGGTGTAATTTTTCTATTTTCTTAGTGGTATTTCCTTTGTGGTTTGGGGGTGTCCAAATTAGTATTTTTTTTACTCACCCCTACATGATCTTTTCCTACATGTGTTGTGTCTTGTATAGATGATTGACACTTTGATGGAGTTATAGTTAGACTAGTACTATGTGGTTCTTAGAGGGATTAGATGGAAATGTAGTGATCTTATGACTTCAGGATGTTATCCTACACCTACCCTTCATGTAGTATTTCTGATTACGAGTTTCAAGAACTTTTGAATTCACTTGATAGACTCTTAATTTTGGTAGGATTGTATTATTTCCCAATTTACTTTATAGATTTCCAATAATTGTAATATGTGGTTGGTATCATAGTGAATGAATGCATTGTTTACTTAGTTCTTTTACATTTCAAAATTTCAGGATTGGAGATGTGTACATGTGTACAGGTACTTAGGAAAATGTCTCCCATTAGTGGTATATTCCTACTCGGTGCTAGTCGCTAGCCTAGGGCCTATCATAGGCATTCTTGGGGTAGTCACAACATGGGCCCCTCTGGGATGGGTCGTGATTAATTTGTATCAGAGAATGTTGGTTCTACCTAAAGAACCATGTGTCTATAACATTGGTTTGGGGAAATAGTTTTATGTTTTTCAACTTCATATTTCAGACTAGGGACTTTAGTGTTGGTGTGGCGGCCAACATATCCATACACCAGAACTCTAAATTTTAATTTTTGACTCGGTATAGGGAAAAATTAGTTTCAGGTAAAATAAATGGTACATGCATCATAAAGGATTTTGAGTGTGTTCTGATGTCCTTATTCAGTCAACTCACCAAGTATAGTCTATTGATTGTGGTACATCTTGATATATTTTTGGATGTCGCTGCACAGATAGCCATCCAAGATTCTGATGTGTGACCATGAAGATGACCCTCCAAGTGATGAAGCATCTGTATAAGGACTAATACTAGATATAGAACATTCAGGTGGTGTACCAGTGATACCACCACTTGGAGAGCATCATTTACTACCAGTGCTACTGGTAGAGTATGCACGAAGACTGATTGTGTTGCATGAGTTCCAAACACAGTGACCTCCCAAGTTTAGGGGTGATCCATACCTCCTGGTATCTATGAATTGGTTGGATTTATTTACACATATCTTCCACCTTGTAAGGATTCCATCAGACTATATGGAATTTCTATCAGCAATCCTTTTTCAAGGATCAATGGGGTGATGGTGGAGCTTAGTGATCAAGTTGCATGATGGGACGACTCTATCTTAGGTAGAATTTGAGCACCTATTTGGGGAGGAGTTATTTTCAGTGAAATTATTATTAGTTTGAATACAGAATATCCTATATCTATAATAGGGTAGTTAGACAGTAGCAGAGTATAGTGAGATTTACGAATATTTCTTTTTACCCTATGGATATAGTGCAGGGCCCATTCTTCTGGGCTTGAACATTTGAGCATGGTCTACTCCAAGAGATCGGGTCATCCATGATATCCCTTATCATACCTACATATAATGGGATTCTAGAGTGAAACTATGTGGTTATCTTTCCCTTGGATGAACATATACATCTAGTGATAGTAATCCGAAGGAAAGTAGGATCGGACAGATCTGCAAGGCGGCGGATGTGGAAGTGGAGCTGGGAGAGCAGCATGAGGTGTTAGACATTTCATCATATTACCCACCACCTTCGAGTGGTCTAAACTAGGCTTAGGGAGTTGGAGGATATGCGATGGGAAAACATCATGCAGTCGAGGATTAGGATCCAGAGGCTCCAGAAATGATTCAGCATATGATCTGTGCCTATTATACTTTAGCCACAGTATTGATAGACACGAGTACTAGTCATTATTTTCTTTTCATGAATATTTTTCTAGACTCGGAGATTCCAGTGGGACCATTGAATCAGCCCTTACTATTAGTGACTCCTACAGTAGGGTATTCGAGGATCCCACGCACTAGTTCCAATAGTATGGATTAACTCTTAGAGGAAATAGCTTCAGTTAGGATCCCTTGGTAGCGGCGTCAAGGCCTTATGACGTCAATCTTGGTATGGATTGGTTACCTACACTTCATTCTCATATTGACTATTTTAGGTGAAAAATGTGGTGTGTCCATAGTGTGGGAATGAGGTTTTTCTTGTTGGTGAAAAGGAAACCCAATAAGCACAGAATGGGCTCACATAAATGGGGATGCAACTGATTTCTCATCAATTGTATAGCCTAACCCTCAATTCAATGAAAATTATGATTCCTCAATTTTTGGTAGTGTTAGTGAAGTTTTAGTGAATCCATTAAAGGTTGAGATAGATATGTTGGCTAGAGTTCCTCAAAGTCTTTATCTTTGAGATTTTCTATACTCTTAGGATGGGGAAAGTGGTGACAGATGCTCTTAGCCAGAGATCTGGCTTACATTTTCTGAATGAGGAATTAATGAAGTTTACATCATTGTAGTTATCCTTTGTGTATGAATACAGAATATCATCCCAACATTCGATGGTTTTCACCCCCCCCCCCCCTTCTTATAGTGAGTCAGGGAGGCACATCTTGGAGATACCCGCTATGAGACTCTATGTGCTTAGTACCCTCATCTATTTGGGTATCCCTTTGTTTGTATTTTGGGGATGTAAATCCCTAATATTGGGAGAATTTAATGACTCAGATTTCTTGAATTAATATTTAGAAATTATTTGGGAAAATTTATAGACTTGGTGGAAAGATGACATGCAATTTCGATGCCCAGTGTGTTCAGAACAATTTGCTGAAAAATTTTATTTTTTAAATAGCACATGCATAGTTTCTTTAAAAAGTAGAATAACTCTTAAATGGGTGACCAAATAAAAAATTTGAGGGAACGTTTCTGTTTAGAGTATCATATTAACCTTAAGCGAGGTCTAACATTAGTAGGCGTGGTCGGATTATGAAAGATAGTTGTTGAACGTAACCGTAAATAAAATAACAAAAAAAAAATTCAAATTCTAATAAGTCATTAACTAAGACTCATATTGGATATGTAAGACCACCATTGAGTTCCAAATGTGGTTTTCCCCTAAAAGTGACTTAATTTTAGTCATCATGGGACTTCTGTGGATAAACCTGAAAATGACATAATTTTCCATAAATAATTTAAAGCAAAATTATTTTATTGATGCAGTGATGATTTCCTTTAAAAATATCCTTATAAAAGAAATCCAAGGGTTAACTTCATAAACATGGGAATGTTGGAGAATCACTAGGGAGTGCTTGGAGAAATAATCCTCTGAGAAAATGATGAAGAATTAGAGATCGGATCGAAGATCATCATGCCAACTAAGTTGGAAGGTCTTATAATTGAGGACAACGCAATCGTTCCCAATTAGAAACTGATCCTAACTAAAGTTATGGTATTCCTTCATAGTTTTCCATAGTGGTATTCCTTCATGATTTTCCTTAGTAGTGTTCCTTAGTGTTGTTACTTAGTGGTGTTCCTTCATGGTGTTCTTTCATAATGTTCTTTCATGGTTTTCCTTAGTGATGTTCCTTCATAGTGTTCCTAAGTGGTGTTCCTTCATGGTGTTTCTTCATGGTGTTTCTTTTGTTGTGTTCCATAGTGGTGTTCCTTCATGGTGTTTCTTAATGGCGTTCCTTCGTGGTGTTACTTCATGGTGTTCCTTCACAGTGTTCATTAGTTGTGTCCCTTCATGGTGTTCCTTCGTGGTATTCCATCATGGTGTTCCTTAGCGGTATTCCTTCATGGTGTTCTTTTTTGGTGTTCTTTCATGGTGTTTTTCAGTGGTGTTCCTTCATGGTATTCCTTAGTGGTGTTCATTCATGGTGTTCTTTTATGGTTTCCCTTCATGGTTTTCCTTCATGTATTTATTTGTGTCGTACTTTGTGTATTTCTTTATGGTGTACTTTGTGTATTTTCTTAGTGGTATTTTCTTTGTGGTTTTGTGGTGTCCTACTGAGTATTTTTTTACTAACCTCTGCATGATATTTTCTCACACATGTTAGGTCTTCTGTAGATGATCCATGCTGTGATGAATTTCTATGTGGACTATGACTAGGTGGTTCTTAAATGGATTAGACAGACATGTTGTGCTCCTACAAATTCATGCAGTTGTCCAACACCTACCCTTAATGTAGGGATTTCTACAGACAGGTTTCAGGAACTTGTGTATTCACTTGATAGACTATTTTTTGTGGTCTTTTATTCTGGCCCTATTTAGTTTCTTCTTTTTTGACTGTCGTACTCTTTGTTAGGTATCTTAGTGTATTAATTCATTTTTTTTACTTAGTGTTTCTACATTTCATCATTTCGGGCTTAGTGATGTGTGTGTGTGTACATGTACTTGGGAAAACGCCTCCCATTTGTTGGATATTCCTATTCTGTGCTAGTCTTCGGCTCCTAGCCTATCAGAGGAAATCATGGGTTAATCATGACATGGTCCCCTCTGGGATGGGTTTTGACATAAATTCAATGCCTCAATCAGGAGGTAACCACCTAACACACGGTCATACCATAATATCCCCATGGTTATAAGAATGAATCTACAATAATTCATCCAGAACATGCTACTAAAGTTAAATCTAGGATTGATAAGCTTATCAAATCCAACTTCATTCATAAGGTTCAAGATCTAATGTTCCTTGCTAACATAATCCCAGTAAAAAATAATAATGGGTATATCATAATTTTTAATAAGTTTAGAAATCTCAACTAGAATTTTCTAAATGATGATTTCCCAACCCCAATCTTGGAACTTATAATCAATGAAACTACTAACTATAAACAATTTTCTATTAAGGATGGATATTCAGGATACAACTAAATTGAAAATATTCCTAAAGAAAAAGAAGATACCACATTCTGAGAACCCCAAAGAATGTAATACTATTGAGTGACTTATTTTCACTAAAAAAATTGGTGCTAATTATCACTGCCCCATGCATCTAAATTTCAAACCCTTCCTGGGGTGGATCATTGAATGTTACATTGACAATCTGGTGTTCAAATACAAGTATTTTTCTAATCATATGAGGGAAATTAAGATATTTTTCAATAATATATGACAACATATCTTGAAGATAAACCCTTTAGAATGTTCTTTTTGAATTACCTCATGAAATTTCCTAAGTTACATAGTACACTACCATGAAATTAAAGTCAATAATGAGAAACCATTTCCATCCTTGACACATCACCTCTTAAAAACCAAAAAGAGTTGAGAGGGATTCGTGGATGCCTCCCCTACATACAATGATCCATAGAAAACCTAGTAGTAGAATGTGTACCCTTCACTAAAATGATAAAGAAGGGAGTTACCAGTTAGTGGACTGATAATTGTTGGGTAGTTTTTGATAGTCTTAAGAAATACCTTTTCTGTTTACCAGTATTAATTACTCATATTTATGGAAATGAACTTATTTAATATATGATGACTTTATAGAATTCACAAGGTTGTTTGTTTCATATAAGAATGGTGCAAGGAATTAGAATTGTCTATATTATCTCATCAGAACTATGCTTACTATAGTGACTCGATATTCAAATATTTAGAAAAATATTCTTGAATTGATATTTTTTGTTTAAAACTGGGGCATTACCTTTAGCACCATGAGATCTAATTTGTATCTCACAGTGACCCACTAAAATATATCATTAATAATCTCATGTTAATTGGATGTTTTCCATAGTGGGAGATCATTTTATAGTAGTTTAATATTCATTTTATACCAAAAAATAAAATAAAGGGTCATATATTAACATATTTTTTCATAGGTATTCCTTCTTTAGAAAATGCACCATTAGACATTGAGGTTCCTAATGAATAAATATTTTATATCTTGGACTACCCAAAAACATTTTATATTACTTTGACAGGGCATCTAGAATCCAAATTATAAAAATAATTGAAGAATCCAAACTCAAAATAGTTAGTTTGATAGTCATACTTATCTCTCTAGCCAAGGATATTCTACCTTACTTATATTTATTTTCTAAAGGTTGCATCGAAAATGAGGTAGAATACGAAACCCTAATTTTATTTTTGGAACTGGCACTATAAATACTAGTATACCACCTGAAATTCAAATAGATATTCAGAGATATTAATCATAAAGTTCAATAGAAACAATTTCAACATAAATTAACATGTTATTTCAGTAATCGATTATTTATGGGGGTGGTGGTGGAATTAACCATAAGTATAACACTAACTCACATACCACGTTCTTCGAATTCCTAGGTAGATGCTTTATCTAATGTTACTATAACATTGGTGGATGTAGACATTCAGCATTTTATACCATATAATGGTGTCACTATTCATTGGTAATATCATGGAAGAGATCTCTAAGGTCAACTAATTCCCCAAACAAAATAATTTTTTGAATGGATGGATATCTTAGATATTGGAAAACCTCTAAAGAGGGATTATTTCATCATTAAGAGTAGAAAAAAATAAAATTCAATTATGGGTAGTCAACATTAAATTTTATGAAGGATCAAACTCTCAAAAATTATTTTATAAATGAGGATTTGAAAGATTCTTCCTTAGAATCATTGAGGGGAGGGGGAACTATAATTGTCATCTAGGAAATCCAATAAGGTACATTTGGTGCTCATCAGTTATGGATCAATATTTCTCATAAAATAATAATAATTGAGTATTTATTACCTTTAATGATGAAATATTCTACAAAATTCACCATGGAATTCAATTCATATCAAATAAAATCCAAATTCATTCATCAACCCCCTAGATTATTACATATCACCAAATATTCATGGCCATTTGGTTTTTTAGGAATAGATTTCATGGGGCCATGTCCCCCAGAAGTGGATAGGTAGTTCAAATAAATCCTTACTACCACTAATTTCTTTTTAAAATGTGATGAGGATTTACATCTCAAAGAATTTGGAATGAAGGCTATCGCCAGTTTTGTAAAGATAAATATTATTTCTATATTTGGTGTCTCTTATACAATACTAATGGATAATTAACCCATGTTCTTTTTTTACAAGGTGAAAAGGTTATATAATAAATATGTAATTCATTCCAACCACTCATCCTGCTACCAATCGGTGAAAATTGGAAAGATATAGGGTTTCAAAAAGACACAATCTAACATACTCTAGAATATTTTGTATAAAGACATGAAATATTGGCCTAAAAACATATGTATTCTTTTTGGGATTATCAAACTAAAACTCATATGGATACACAAGATACACCATATTTTCTTGTAAAATGGACAGAACAACTTATACCTATTGAGGTCTAATTAAATTTTCTCCACAATACCATTTGATATCAGCTATCTATAGATGATTAGTCTTTGATGTTATTGGATTTTTTTTTAATAGCTTGATGATAAATTTTTCTGTACCCTAAAATATTTTTCAGTTTACCAAAAATGAGTAGTGAAATCTTTTAATAATAAATATCACCTTTATTGACTCTTCCATGGATAATTGATATTACATCCTAGAAACCCAATGATACATAGAAAGAAGCCTCTAAAAATGGAACAAAAATGGGAGGGACCTTATGTCCTAACAAAGGTATACTCAAATAGATCCTATTACATGATTAAAATGGATGGGGAGTTCATAAAACCCCAAACCAATTCTACTTATCACAATAAATAAATTTTTTAATCTACAAGATATACCAATATCCCAATAACATGATGCTAAACTATGTGGCCAACATCTCTAGATCATGATGTTAAACTACATTCCCAACGTGCCAGCAACATGAAATTAAACTATGCAGACATCATCTTGATCACATTATATTTCATTTTATGAAATCAGGGCCTAGGAATCATGATTTTAAATAGTCTATCACACATCTTAGTCGAACAGTGTTAAACGGTATAACAACATCTTTACCATACAATGTTAAACTATATTTTTATGGTATCTGTTATATGAAAATAAACTACAAAGTGAATTTTTATCCTATATGGATCTAAATTTTTTTGGATGGACCATTTATTATTTTCTTTTTATACTTTTCATATGTGTTTAATAAATTTATAATTATATGTTACATAATTCATACCTTCCTTAGAACATTAATGTCTTTTCCCCACACACAAGGTAAATATCTGCAGGGGACTTTTTCTTTCCAAGAACTATGTGAGTCATGATTCTCACTCTAACAAGATACATAATGATTCAAATAATTTTTATCCTTGTCTTCACCACAAAAAAATCAACCTCCCTTGTGTACAACCAAATCTATTCAGGATATTTTAACATGGGTTCTCTCATTTATAGACCTGTGCCTGAAATAAAATTCCCCTTTCCCCTACTAATGAGTCAAAGTAGTTCAGGGGACGTTTTCATTCCATGAACTATGTGTGACTTGATTCTCATTCCAATGATATACCTAGTGATGCTCAAATTCCATATCTTAGGAAAAATTATGAAGTCTAAAAATTTATTCCTCCCTATATATAAGTCAGATCTACGTGGAGAGTTACTTATATAAAACTATATGTTCCTTGATTCTCTTTACTAAGAAATACATAGTGATTTATATATCCAATTTTTTATTACCATCCATTAAAAATTCCTTCCCCTGGTGTAAATCCAAATTTATTCAAGGTACTTATTTAAAAGAACTTTATGTGTCTTGATTCTTATTTCAATGAGATATATTGTGATTCATGGATCCCTTATTCTAAGACAATATATTAAAATATTTATTTCCTTTTATATGAGATATATATATGTATAGAAATACATATAGAATCCATAGAGAATTCAATTCCTACCTCTTAATAAGATCACAATCACCCAATCATGGAAATCTCAAGTCTACATTCTTAAATCATGCTTTATGGACATCTTATTTTTATAAACCACAATACATGTATCTAGAAACTCAGATCACCTAAGACCTTTTTTTTAAATAGGTTAAAATAATGTTTTAATCCATGGGCCACCACTATTTTTACTAGGTATAATACACAACAAACATGGATCTACAAATTTACCCTCAACTATAGCCCATCATCCAAAGGAATCTACATATTGAGGAGAAAAGCCTATTGTCTTCTTATTCCCTGAAATAATCACAATAAAATTCATCTTTCAAATTTGTTCCATAAATATCCATTGCATACATGTTCCATTTCATCACATCTGATCTTATATCCTCTTGTTAAGAGTGTAAAATCTTCTCCCCTTGTTCAAAATGCGTTGGATCATTTATAGTGTGAAATCCTTATTAGGTTCATTAAACCCACTACATTAGTCTAGTCCCCAATACCTTAAACTATGTGCATGATTTCATGGAATATCCCTAATAAATATCTACCAACCTTGAATACATGTTCCATACATAATTATGCAATTAACATGTTGTTTAAATTTTTCTTGAATAATCCTTTCACAAAAAACCATTCTACATTAGACAAGTGTTTAACTCCTCACATAAAAATTATGGATTTAAATGAAAAGAGTGTATGAATACAAGGGACACATATTTTATGACTATACATACAACACACTTAACTTGGATATATATATGAGTCCCCTATATGGCCCATAGACCATAGCAATATACATCATGAATATAATGTCATCTTATCATTTCATGACATGAAAATCTTATATTGGAATCCATAATTAAGATATATTCCATGGTCATCCCAATTATACATGTCCCACATTGTCACTCCAAAGTTAAGATTCTTGGGTTTCAATTTACATGACTTATAGTCCAACAACTTTATTAGATTTAGCGCCCTTAATCTTACACACTTGTGTATTGTACCCATTTCCAAGATATAAATCTGATGTCATACATGTTTGATCTTTATTTTTTGAACTTGAACCATATGTCACATGGTCCAAGAATCATGAACATAAATAAAATGTCCCTTTCTCTTCAATTAATATGTACTAGATCATGTATGTCATTGAGATCATACAACAATCTCTATAACACACATAGATAATGCAAGTTTATATTCACTAATAATTGTGTTCAGTAATATTATGTTAGTGAGAACAATAACTATATACACCTATTTGGGAGGTTTACCTAATCATAACATTGGGGTTAACTATTCACATTAGGTCCACCCCACCCGTGTCCTAGAGTATGTTACCAAAATACCCTATTCAAAGATATAAAACCTTAAAATCTAGCCAATTTTTGTTTTACTTTCATGACATTAAACCACATTAGAAAAAAAGGAACAAGAATTTATAGAACTAAAAACCATAATGGGAATTATAGGAAAAATCTGAGTCTTCACTCACTAGACACATGATTTGCATGATTTAGGAAAAATTGGGTGGTTGAAATAGAAATGGTACAAAACATGTAAGGTCAAAACCCCATAAAGGAATGCCTAAGAAAAAGTAAAATTTTTATTATTAATATGACCCTCATACTAGGAAAAAATTAGATAATTCTTATGTTCCTGAAACTTTTTCGGATATTTCCATAAAATCATTCAAAAGTGTGATACTAGATCATTCGTCCTAAAGGACTGAATCTAGTGTTATGGTGATGTAAATTTCTACCTATACCCATATTTTATCCACACCCATGAACATATCATTTCAAATCAAGTATTCAATATTATGATCGAAAAAATTATTTATTAATTAAATGATTTGAAATGTTGTGATATTAATTTTCAATGCATTAAAAGTTGTTATAAAATGGAAGTAAGGATGAGACCAGAGATAGATAACTAAGAACAAGTGATTTATCATTTATTCATTAATATAATTCTAAGGTGAAGGTCGATAACTTTGAGTCTCTCTATATAAGAAACTATTATAGTTAAATAGCATGATCAGATGATTGTTGAAGTTGAATTGTTTCTTGAATAGAATATTCTATGGATTGGTGTAGCTAAGTTAGTGTTGTGATTTCTGTTTCTACATCAAACAATAGTGCTTCCTCCCTCTCATTTTTATCCAAACCTCCCTTCTTTACCACCTTTAATAGTCTTTCTACATCATTAGTTTTCACTTTAATATTTGAAAATACTTTTTTAAGTTGATCCATCTCCATGAAAATCAAGTATGACTCTTGATGATGTTGTTCCATAAAGGCTTGATTTTCCATAACTCAACCCTGATACACTATATCGACTCCATATTATTTAGAGTACTCAATAAAAAATATATTTTTGTTAATAATAAATTTTTTGATAGAATCTGTAGTCAAAATTCTTTATTGATGCAATTTCACATTCCCTTAAGTGAAAATAACTTAATTTACTTTAGAATTTATGGCATGGTAGTCAAATATGATATATCCAATAATGGAGAAAATTCCATGTAACATAATAAATTTCATATTTAATATTGGATGGTGAGTTAGAGGGATAAGTTTCTATTTATCTCTTCTTATGTTTCATCTAGAAATATGAAATTTATTAAAAGTTTCTTGACCTACTTCAGAATCTCTCTCATAAGGGAGAACATATTTAGGGAATATCTTGGATAGATAAGATCTATTCTAAATAACTTTTAAATGAGCTAGTTCTATAGCAGTTGGTTTCTATAAATCCTTAGAAAATTATGATGCTAAAATAATATCTTTAACTTAAAATTTTTTTTCTAGTGTTCCTAAAAATGAACATTGAGTGAAATTAGTTTGAGACATGGAAATAACAAGATAACTAGAACAGTAGATAATGCAGTTTCACCAATAAATTTCGAGTTAATGAATCTATCACTTCCATATTTATTTAATATTTTATTATATTTTTTACCATTAAGAGTTCACTTATCAACATTGAACCTTCAAGGATTACGACCAGTGAATGTTTATTGACAACTGAGCTCAACTCTCCCTACACTTTGGTCATTTCTTCCTTTATAGTTGTGATTTATGGGAGGATGTGGTTATTTATACATAAGGATGTTTTTATTTGAAAATCTTGATCCCATAAAATGATACCCACCAATACCGGTTTTATAAGAGTAATATTTGGCTCATTTGAATTTGTTTTCTCCTTACCTTAATTGGTATCAAACCTCTTAGAACCCCCTTCTAGAAGAATTTCTAGGTCCTTTATGATATCATTCACTAATTTCTACTCATTCAAATAATTATGGTTAAAATTTTCATTTACAACCTTTGGGAATACCATACCATTATTTATAAATATATTTATTTAGGAAGGAAAAACATGAGGATTCCATGGGGAGAAAATATCTCAAGAATATCCATTTTCATTGTACCAGTCACTAGCCTTGTATCCATATGAAAAATGATCGATGTAATCAGATATCATTCAATCAAAATATCTACATAATTTATATAGTTTTCCTATCCTTTTCTAAAATATAAGGATTTGTATATTCTTGATCAGTTTATGATCTTGGTAAAATAGAATTCATTCCGACATATGCAAAATCTAACTCATCTGGAAGATACCATTAAAACAGTTTCATGGTTAAGTGAGAAATTATAATAATAACCTAATATTTTTTATCAGATGTGTATCTTGCACCTTTAAACCTACCATCACTTCATGGTTTCCCATGAATATTTTCTCATCTGAGAATGAATTGGTGGTGGAGGAGGTGGGAACACTCCCATCATATTAGTAATCATTTCCCATATATGATCTATTTTTTCAGGAGAACCTTCTTCCAAATCCATTTCAATATAAAGATTGTATACTTCAATGGTCATTCCCCCTTAACAATATTATTGAGTATGAATAGGGGATTTCTTACCTAAAACCTCCTAAAAATACGGGGTTTAATAATATCAATTGTGTTGAAAGATATAATTGGAATGAGAACCAGTTATACATATTTCTCAATGATAATTTCTCCTTCTCTTATTTTTAGCATATCTCATACTTGATAAGAGTTGTAAATTTTACCTTTCAAAGAATTAATTAAAGAATATACCTCTTTAATAATAGTGATAAATTCATTAGGTTGTTCCTAAAAAGAAATATTATTGGGGGTTGTGGTAATATAGATGCTGGGTAAATCAATTTTCTAAACTTGAAGTACTCCCTAGAATTATATTAAAGATACATTCCTTCTCTAGGTGTCTTTTTCCTTCCATGTATTTGGAAATTCCATCGAGATAGGAATTGATAATGATGATGTTGTCACTTTCATTAACAAATAAGAATATAAATGCCTCACATGCTACCTTGGCATCTCTAATACCATATTTTTCCTCAGGGTGGGACATTTTTGTGGTCCTAGTTTTGTAGGACAAGGTATATCCCCAGGTTCATCTATAATTTGTGATTCAACCTCATTGGTCTCCTATAAAAAAATTAAGGGTCATTAAATTATGAAAATTGATAATATATTATGTGTATGTAAATAAATAAATCACCTCACCTCCCCTTCTTGAGAAGTGCTTCCACTAACTTCTTCCACTTTACTATCACCACATAATGAATTAAAATTTCAATTACTAGACCTGAATTTATTTTTTAATCATGAATTTATTGGATGGATGACTATAGGTCCCAAATATAGAATTCCACTATCTCATGATGGTATGTATACGAATTATTCAAGTTATCTGATTAATATGATATCTTTCATTTAGATAAAATACTATATACCCTTGATGAGAATAGATCTTTTCCAAGTATCACACTCCCTTCAATACATTCCATGTATAGTATTTGTAGGGATATATAAATTGGGTGGTTGTTCATTTATGGTGAATTAATCCAATACATTGGTGATCTAAACATTGAATCCTTAACCTCTTTCATTGAATCTAAAAAATTACAGTTTTCTTAGTTTAATTTATTTTCTAGAACTGAATCACTTAGTGGTCTTATCACCCTTCTCCTCCTATCTAGTAATTATAGGACCCTTGATTATAGGTAACAATTTATCCAGGTTTCATTAATATATGAATGGATCCAAGTCCCCCCATAATACATTACATGTCTTGTAATGGATCTAGCGGATGGAAGATTGATATTAAAAACCATCTCCTCCCCTATAAACATCACCCCAAATTGATGGGTTTTCATTATGTTTTTTTCCTTTCAGAAACAATTTAAAGATGAGGAAAATCTTTTTTTAAACACAAAGTAATTACCTGCCAAACATAAAAGATAAGTATACTTCACAAATTAACTCCCCATGATCTTTACAACCAAAACACCTTTTATCAAAGAACTAAGATACCCCCATATTGCATGTCCACCTGTTTCATCATTCACCAAGGTACTAGTTAGAGTAATGTAAAGAGAATAGAAAATATGATCATAATGGTTGATAACACCCTTAATATAAGATGTCTCTAGCATCAATTGGTTAACCCAGCTAATTAATTGTAAATATGAATTAAATCAAGCCTCTAAGATTGGATTATCATTGAAAAGTTCATACCCTCCCCCCAATGAGAAATTAACCAACCTCAGAGAACCTAAAATGGGCTAATTATTATTTAATGGGACTTCCCATTATTCATTCTTCCAAGTAGATAATATAGTTTTACTAGTACTATGACTGAGAGATTAATATGCATCTTGGTTTCCAATTGGGATTTCGTAGAAAATCGGTGACCCTTAACCTAGTACTCAACTCACATTCTGGTAATAACCATCCACTTAAATACCTAGACAAGAATTTTATTAGATATACTAGCCAATCAACCCTAGGTGTAACTTCCCAAACCCACTAAGTAAAGTTTATCTTCTCCAATGTTGTCCAATAATCACTAAAGAGCCTCTAAGTTCTATGAGTCAGGAAAGTCCTCAGTCTCCTTGCATGTGTCTTATAGTTTCTGGATGTCACAAATACCTTGATCCAATCAAGAAATGGGAAATATATCTTTGGAAGAGGATCGATTACCAAAATACAATACTCCATAGTAAGAATATCTTTCAAGATTAGAGAATCCTCTCCACCTCATCTCTTATAGTGGAATGAGTTAGGAATCCATCATACATATCCGCCGTGATTGGAACCCTTTATGATCATTCATACATCCCAAATTCTTATCTCAACCTATCCATGTACCAAATGAGATGAATTAGTATATAGAATACATCTTCTAAGAAAATATTAAATAATAAACTTGTTACAATGGGGGAATTATCTGATAACTATATGAATTCTAAAATCACTATAACTATCATCTCCTATTTGAATTCATAACAACTTTGACAGGACAAAAAGGGATAACCCCAATCCCATATGAATGAACTTATAGGATGATGATTCAATTTTGGGGAACACCCTAGATTTTAATTAATTGTGACACTTTTTATTATGGAATGGTAGCAATTTATGAGTAACATTAGGTCCCACAGTTCTTCCTCTAATGAAAAGGGAATATATCCCAAAACAAATCCTTCACACTAGTCTTATTTGATATATGTCATGTAATATGATATTTTTTCCGAAATCACATGATTTTAGTTTTTTATCAATGTATGGGGTTGATTTATATAGACATTTATAGGAGTGGGAACTTCAAACAACAGTGTAAATCAATAAATAATTAGCATGTCTAAGATAGGATAATCTTGGAATATGGTACGCATGATCCTTGATGAAAATTAATGGTTTGGATGAAACATTTTATTTTCCTCATCCTCAACACTCTAAATAATATATTTTATCTTCTATTTATCAATAAATATAACTTGTGTGTGGTGACTTTTTCCCTTATTAATGGAAAAGTGTTTTATTCAAAAAAACATGGATTTAAATTTGAAAAACATAGATATTTTTTGAATCATATTAAGAACTGTGTGGACTACATAGCATCTTTAGTGGAATATATAGAATCTAAATTACTATGAAAATTATGTAATTCCTTTGTGGGAATAGTTTCACCACAAATTATGGAATATAGTTTGTAGAAATATGATTTTTTGAATTATAATAATTCAGTATAAGGAAAATATCGATTATAATGTGATCTTTCTATGAGAACCGGGATGAAGGACCACAAGCTAAGAGTCTTACACACAATTCTTATTATTTCTAGATTCTAAATACATAAACCTGACAACTTTATATAGTTGTGGTCCCTCCTCCTAGTACATTACAACACCATAAAGATCATATATGTGAGCAAAGTTTATTCCTTGGAATAAAATCATTTTTATAATGATTGGACACCATTTTGAGGGGGGATTTTTTTTGAATCCCACATGTTTGAAATAACCCTAGAAAATCATTGACAAAATTTCTAGATCCAACAATGAGATCAACAAAATGAAAATATTAGTATATTTGACAATGAATATTTAATCTCAATGTTATTTTAATATTATTTATAGAATATCAAAATTCTATAGAGAACCCTCACATTCTCATAGAAACTCCCCTACAATTCAAATTCGTTTACATAGATAATAGGTACATATATACCCCTTGAGAATAATTTTTGTGTGTGGAGAAATGTAGTGCCTCTATCCCCCCTCAATAAATGAAATTCATTTTTTGAGCAAGGTAGTGTATTTTCTTCCCCTAAAAAAATTATCCCAGTGTATAGTGTCTGATATGATATGTGGCTTTCCATTTCAAGAAAATTATTTTCCAAACACTAATTATAAATACCTGATTATCCACCAAATAAGGTGGTATAGAGAGAACAAAAAGAGAGAAGGGTGAAGTAGAATGATCGAGAGTGTAATCAAAAAATTTCCATTTTGGGAAGCTCAAGACATTGATACCACCACAAACCACTTGTAACCCAGTAACCATAAAGGGAAAACTCCATGAAAATGAATCCTTCAAAAAAAGGCCTTGTCCACAAAGGAAATAGATTTTCAACGGCTATGCCTGCCTAGTTTTCTAAAAAGTAGATACTCTATTTCATGAAGGAATATCCTTTACAAAGGATGCCCTTTTGTGATATTTATCATCTCAGATAGCGAGATCACTATAAAAAATGGAGTGTACCTAGGGTATTTTTTTCCTACTCTCAACACCCTCCTTCTTCATTGAATTTGGCTTCATATTATCCCCTCCATTAAATATCCAAATGGTTCACTAACATCGACACCAAACCATAAGGAAGTCCAAATTATGACCTCCCTTAAAGCCACCAGACCTATATGATCTAGGTATAAGCAACACAAGTGTGACCCCATTAAGAAAAAATTCCCTTGGTAAAAGTTCCCTTTCTCCAATCCTCTGTAAATCTTAGGATCCTTAGGTTGTTTTAAATCATAAATCCCCTTGGTAATGATACCCTTGATGCTAGGAATAGGGATGGGAGTCTTCCTGTTTTTGGTAGAGGAACTAAACTCTTGTGTGCTACCTCAAAGGTTAAGTATGTTGGTCTATATATGTTCCTTTTATTTTATTAAAAATTGGTGCACAATCCTAAAACCTTGGGTTTAGAAATAGGTTTACATGGTATCCCCCATGGATTAACTCCTAGAATTTTCTTGAGGGATTTTATCTTCCTCTTTCCCTCTATAGGTCCTCCCTTGTACTACAGTGGATGGGGAGAGGACCTACCTTGTGAAGATTCAATGTGTAATCCCCAGTCAAACCCAATAATGTATTTATGCAATGTGACTAATTTTACTTTGTCTTTTTTCTCACACTTAGAAACACCCTGGTGGTCTTAGATACTTCATTAAATCATGTCACCATCATAATAAAAATTCTTTCTCTTGGGCCTCATTCCTTGGTATAAGATGCAATGGCCTTTAAATCTAAAAGTTTTATATTACCTATGAGATATTTATTTTAATGTATTTCTTTCCCAATAAATCCCTATTAAATCATCTATCATTGCACCTTTTACAACATAGAACTTCTAGTCAAATGATGTTCAACTGTATGATAATCTCTTTATCACATGACATTAAACTGCATAATATGGTACTTTTATACGTCCTTAACATATCTAAATCAAAATATACGGTCTTTAACGACCTTTTAAATAGAATACGAAAAATTCATATATGTGTTTCAAACCCAACATCATTAACATTTCATCATTATCCTATATCAATTAATATCACCTAATATAATTATATCCCTGACCCATATTCATAAGGAAACATTCTTTGTGATATCAAACCACTATCATAAATTCATATCCCCTATGCGATCAACCTGAAAGGGATTCTCATGCATAATCCCCACACCAGCCTTTACTAGGAACCTATCTCCTAGAATTATTTAATGTATTACATATATTGTATGGTCTATTATTTATCACATGATATTAACAAGGTATCAAGTATCCTATTAAGTGGAACTAAACTATATAGGTTTGGTTTCCTTCATGGTCATATATAGTATGCCTCATCAGGATCACAATCCCAATATCTGTACAACAATCGTCTCAATAGATGATGATAAATTGTAGAGTTCCCAATAACGTGTCTTAAAATCCTCATCATTAAATAATAACAAAATAAGATGATGAACCTCAAATATATATAGATGGAAACATTGATCGAAAACCTATAATACATACATATGGTGCCATTTATGGAGAACCTTTGATACAAATAAATATTCACATATGCACATGTTGATAATTGATTGTTATCATGAGGGTGACCAATGCAATAATGGGATTTGGATAGGTTCAAAGACCATGTCTTAAATATATAATTGATTCACATAGTCCTCAATAATTTCCACCAATATTTTTTGTGATAATCTCAACCTCCCATCCACTCAACCAATGTGAGTTCCAAAGCATTATTGGTATGACACCCTGATGTCTGTTTTCCTTAAGAAATCATTCACATAGTTTTTTATGGATATGGGAACCATTATTTGTTTTTGATTACCCAAATAAAACCCATTAAAAACCATCTGAAGTGCGAGTAGTTCCCTAACCATGAATAAATTCAATCCTTTGGTTCAAAAACAGCTATTTAAGAACAAAATTTTGGGATATGTTGATGATATTTCATTATATAAAATGATTATATATCTAGTATTCAAATACACTAAATATTTACATTTTTTAAAAGTGTATTATTATGATATTTATTGAACCATAATTTAAAATAACATGATGTTTTTATATGTGATGTTTGGGTCACCTCAATTAGTATAAGAATAATGTTTTTTATTTTTTGATATTAGGATTATAGAACTTTGCTGAAAACCCAAGGGATAAATATAAGTATACGAAAACATATTAACGCTTTGGTAAAGTATATATTGTGTGGTTTTATAGAAAATAAAACCTTTTATATATATTGGAAAGTAGATTAATTTATGGAATAGATGAACCTAGGGGTAACAAATTTGAATGTGTGGATTAAGTTTTAAATTAATCATCACTAGTGCATGATGAGTGGGCCTAAGATTAGATAACTATATAGACTCCCCTTTCAGATAGGATTGTATTAATTATCATTTTCATTATAAACCATTATAAAGGATCTGAATGTATAATTCTCATGGGTGACCTGGGTTAATCATAATGCGTCATCTATTGAAAAAAAATGTCATTATTTAGAAACCATATGATTTTAATGATTATATGATTTATCAATGTGATAATTTTTCTCCACAATATGTTTTTTTGTTTAAGTGAATGGATGGAACCCTAAGGAATCATGTTAAAACTATATTTAATATAAAATTAAATGATTATAATCATGACAAACCAAATGAAATGGGATCTAAAATTTGAATGCCTGTGATTATACATATCCATCTATCTTTATTTATGATCAAAAATCTCAACTTGGGAGAGTTTCCTCACACACCTAATAAGAGAACAATGGAGTGTCATGGGATTTCAATTGATGAATATTATATAGGAATGATGATTCATCTTCCTACATTTTGATAATATGGGAAGAAAACCCCAGGTAAATGTCTCATAAGAATAGGAATAAATTATCTATTTTGAAAAGAATAGAATAAATCAAGTAATTTAGATGTTAAAATGAAGAGATTGATGGAGGTAAACAATTTATATCCTAACATACCATTTATATTTCAATGTATTATGTGTGGGTAACTTGGTAATTATCCAATTCAATGAATTAATCTAAGGGATAAAATCTATAATAAGAAAGGTTATATGATTTTTAAATCATTGAATTGGATCATGATGGTTATGTAACACTTATACTATACCCCATAGTTAGGGATTTCAAGTTGAAGTTTTTATGAAAATGACCTATTATAATATTATTGATATTCAATTAGTGGAATATTATCTGATTTTAAACATTTATTATCTCTCTATATATATATTCCAAATAAATTTTAAGAATAATAAAATCATATTTGATATTCGGAATCAACCAATGATCATCTATCAGTGTGAGGATGGATATAAACATACAATAGAAATTATATGGGTCTTTATTACTACTAATAAAGGTTTTTTATATATTATGGTTGAGGAGAAACTAAACATTGATGATATTCCTATTTTATGGGAGTTTTTTTATGTCTTTTCAGAAGAGTTTCATAGTCTTCATCTAAATCACGAAGTAGATTTTTCAACAGATCTCATGCCTGGTTATATATCAATTTCAATTAATCCATATATAATATACCAAATTCAGTAATAGGAATTAAAGTATTTAATCTAGTATACTAGTAGTAACGGATTAATTTAGCTAAGTGTATCACCATGGGGGTCACATGTTCTTTTTGTAAAGAATAAAGATAGATAAATGAAAATATATATTGATTATTAGAAAATTTACATGATCATGATCAATAATAAGTATCCTCTTATATATATTGATGATATTATTGACAAATTGTGAGGATATAAATACTTATCAAAGATCTTACAATATTATAGATAATATAAATTGAGGGTCAAAAGTGAATATATACCTATGAAAACCTTTTGTGTGAGGTATGGATACTATGAATTTATATTTATTCCATTTGGACTTATTAATCCCCACTATATCATAATGGATTCAATTAATAATGTCTTTAGATATTACCTTTATCAATTTGTGGTAGTATTTATATGTGATATTATTATATAATCTAATATAATGGAAGAGCATGAATATTACTTGATAATTGTGTTGAAGACCCTGAGTAAGGAGAAACTGTATTCCTAATTTAGTAACTATGAATTCTAGTTACATAATGTATAATTCTTAGGGAATGTGATCACTAGTTAGAGTAAATCATTGGATATATATAAGATAGAAGTCACTGAACATTAGTCCAGACCAACCACTATGACTGAGATCAATATTTTTCTTATATTGGATAGATATTATTGATTCTTTATGATGAATGTATCACATATGTCTAATCAACTCACCAATTTAACATGTAAGGGATTCATGTTCCTTTGGACTGATTAATGTGAATAAAATTTCAAGGAGCTAAAGATAAGGTTACTCAGTACCCATGTACGCACATTACCCTGTAGTGGATAAGGGTTTTTGATTTTATGTGGTGAATATAATAATGTAACAAGATGGTTTATTACTATTAATGTCATGGTAATAGCTTATTCCTCATTTCAATTAATTGTTTCTGATAATAATGACTCGACCCATGACTTGGACTTATCACTACTAATCTTTTCGTTAATGATATGGAGGAATTATCCTTATTGATAAATGTGTAACATATATAATGATCATAAACGTATAAATTATATATTCATATATAAATAGTTCAATATTCACCAAATAATATGTTTATAATTGTTTAAATATTATGAATGATCAATACAGTATCACCTTGGGAAGGTGAACAAGGTGGATGATTCTTTTAGTAGAAATGATCTTGCTAGCTTATTTAGGATGAGTATTACAAAAGATATAATATTTATAGATTTTAAAAGGATAGAAATTTAAATATTTATGTTATTATATAAATATTATCATTCTCAAATGATTTTTCATCCATTTATCCACGTGAATATTAAATAGTCATATAAGGAATTTTTAGAGGTGAAAAGGAAGATGAGAAATTTTCATGAGTTCAAAATTTATTGTGATTGAATGATAAGGTTTAGGAATAGATTTTGAATCAATTATATACCATAATTTATGGACTTTTAGGAAAAATCTCCAATATCATCATTTTCTATTCATCATGGAAGTACAAAGATATATAGAGGCCTTAAGAAGAATATATAGTGGGATAACATAAATAAAGACATTTAAGAGTATGTATCTCAGTTCTTAGTATGCTAACAAGTTAAGGCATATTGGAAGAAACATAATGGGTTAGTATAACTATTACCCATTCTTATAAGGAAATGAGAAAATATCATCATGAATTTCATAGTAGGACTCCTAAAGACATCTAAGGGGAATAATGTCATTTCAATTGTAGTTGATCACCTTATGAAGACATCATTTTTAATTTATATTATAGAATATTTATCTATTGATATATTTTATTAGATACACATTAAGAAAGTGGTAAGGTTTCATATAGTACCATATTATATTGTGTTTGATCAAGATTCAAGGTTTACATCAATGTTTTGGAGAATTATTTAACAAGATATGGATATATAGTTGTGTTTCAGTACTTCCATTCATCCATAGAAACATGGTTATTCAATTAGAATCATTCAAAAACTATAGGACATTATAAGAACATTTTATCTTTATTTAAATAATCTTTTGGATAAATACCATCATATTTTCTAATTATTTTATAAAAATATCTTTCAATTTAGTATTCATATGGATCCTCATGAATATCTCTATGGAAAGAAGTAAATAAATTTAACGTGATACTATATCATGCTGGGATATAGTTGCACAAAAATATATTGGGACATAATCTAGCTATCGAAATAGAATGGAAGGTTAGAGACATTTAGTATAATATTATGGAAGCTTATTTCCAACATAAGAGTTATATTGACAATCCTCGATGAGATTTGGAATTCAATGTTGGTGGGAATTTATTATTGTAAATTTCTCTATGGAATAAGGTTATGAGATTTTGAAATAATAGAATGATAAAAATCAGGTATATTGGACCCTTCAAGATTATTTATTGAGTAGGATATTAGCTTATCCCTTTTCACTTCCACCAAACCTCTATCAAGTTCATGATGTGTTCCATGTATATCTTTTGAGGAAGTACATACATTATACTTAACATGTACTAAACTAAAATATTATAATATAAAAGAATTATCATTATTATAAAGAAAAACTAGTAGAAATATTGGATTGTACATATAAAGTTCAATAGAATAATATTACTCCCCTGGTTAATGTTTTTTTGAAGAATTTGAAATATGAGGAAGCTACTTGAGAACCCGAGGATGTGATGAAGAAAAATATTCTCATTTTTTGTATCAAACAGATATAATTTTTCCTTAAAAATTTATTTTAATGGGGTTAGAATGTATCACCTTGATATTTTCTATGTATTTCTCTGAAATAAATTTTATTTATTTGATAACGTTTTATATGGAACCTCGCGTCTAAAGGAACCAAAATATATTATAAAATTTAAAATTTTGTCATTATATTTTTGGGTATTAACATGATTAAAAATATTATATATATATATATATACATCCATTAATCAAAATTTATTAAGTAATTCCTAATAAACAATCATTAAAATTTTTAGAAATTCATTTAATGATTAAAATAATCATTTTTATGAAGAAATGTATTTTTCTTGTTATTATGAATTTTTATATGAAAAGGATATTGTTCACTAAAGAAAAGTTCTTTTAATTAATAAAATTAGTAATGTATGAATAATTATTCATTAATTAGTTATCTTATAGTTATAAATTAAGATAAAATCATTTTAAGTTAAAAGAACTTATTTTTTATAAAATTGTTTTTTATAAACAATGTATTTTTATCTTAAAAAATTAAATAAACAACTATTTATTAACGATGATAATGAAATATATATATTTCATATTCAATAAATTATTTTAATATTCATTTAATAGTTTTTATAAATAAATTAAATAAATTAAACTTTTTTTTAATCCTAAAAATATATTTTTCTAAAAATGGTTTTCATTGTGTTTTGACAACTTATTTTAAATGTAATTTCTTCCACAAATAGATATTAAATTTTTTTAAATGGATCAATATTTTAAATCATTATGTATAATTTTTTTAATTAGACCACTTTTATTTTTTGGTCTTAATGAATAATAAAATAAGTAAATTTTTTTTATCGTGGTTCAGGATAAAGGGGTTTACTAGGGGATAAAGTAAGACATAAGGGTAAGAATGGAACTTAAACCTATATAAATATCATTGTTTGAAAATATTTATAACTTATATAATCTTACCTTACCATACATGTCCACTTGGTTCCACTTTCACAAAAAATGGATTTATTTTATTTACATGTTTTGAATAATTCCATATGTGTCACTCCCATCACTTATAAAAGGAATCCTATAATACATATTCACACAAATTGATCCCTGAAGCTTATAAAATCCCAAAAAAAAACAATACTATATTCCTTACCTTTTTTCTTAATATCCTTTTTATACCATAATACCATCCTATGAAGGATTAAGTTTTAATCCAACAGAGGTATCTCAAAGAAAATGTAATTGTCTTACCCAACTCTTACAAAGTTTATTTATTTTTATACTTCAGATAAATATATTGTATTAATACTATCATAATGACTCCAATATCATAAATATACCAATATGTTATTAAATCATGGTAAAACCATTAATTCATCATTTCTATCAAATATGATATAAAATTATTACTCATGTGTACTTGTGGAGTACCACCTATGCGTAGTAATTTGATTCATTTATATTAATTTCCTCTTATTTATGAATATAATAATAGATTTAATAAATATATATTATATTGATGTAATGTCCCATACAATGACTCGTTATGGAGTTTTCTAAAAACTCGACTCCCTCAAACGGTTCCTCTGAAACAGTGGCACCGGTCACGGTCACACACCGAAACGATGGCACCACTTATGGTGTTCCACCATGATGGTAACACCATGAAGGTTGCACTGTAGCAGTCACACTATCATGGTCACACACCAAAATGGTGGCACCTCTAACAGTGGCACCGTGACAGTGGAACTGTAACGGTCGCACCGTCACAGTTGCACATCAAAATGGTGGCACTGCTTGTAGTGGCACCGTGATAGTGGCATCATGAGGGTGGCACTGGGATGGTGGCACGATCATGATCGCACCGTCATAGTTGCACACTAAAATGGTGGCATCACTCATAGTGGCACCATGATGGTGGAACTATGACTGTGGTACCGCATATGGTGTCTCACCCAATAGTGTCTCACCCTTTTTTCTTTTTCCAGTTCCGCTCCCACAATGTATCTTTTGATGTAAAAGTGTTTTAATACCCCATTCTAAGCCATTAAAAGCCTATAAATGATATCTAAAATCCCCAGAGATCCGGGAGACCATTGACTTACCAAAACATGTGTCATTTTCCTTGGTATCAAACCCTTTTCCCGTACTTTCCAATTCCTCCCCTATTACGTGATTCCCTATAATTAAAGGAAACCCTTTAAGACACCGCTTTTATGGACACATCTCCAATGAGAATTATTAAATAACAATTAATTTCATTGCATGTAACCATCCAACTATGTGGTGAAACCACGATTCGCCTTTTAATCTGTTCAAAATTCATATCATGTAACTCCAGGATCTCACCTTTTACCACACAAGATTCATTCTTCTTCTTATGGGAAAGTATATTTTTATTTACTTGATGTGTTTGCAGTCCCCCATCCCGAGGCTAGTTGTTCACCTATGCTGGAGGCTTTCCTGCTCAGTCTTGGAGTCCTCACAGTTCCTCCCCTTCAAGTCATGCATCCCCAGTTCTTGGAATGAGGGGAAAAAATTCGATCATTTATCATCTAGGTAGGGTTATTCTATCATCTCTCGCTACTAAGTATCATGCAGGGTGGGTACGATGATGTTCCTTCAACGGTGGATGTAACCAAACCATAATTGAGATAAAAAAATGTATTTCAAAGAATGATGGGGTTTATTCGATGATGTTGTTGTACTATTTTATAAATTCTTATATGTTATGAATTGTATGGGACTATGTCCACTAAAAATCATGGATGTTGGTGGTCCTTTATTTTTCACTAATGAACCCCTATTTTCTGGTTAATTCTGCGATGATTAAATGGCTTTAACATGGAAATTAGTTAATCATATAAACTAATATGATTAAATGAATTTGCAGTGACCAAAAATACTTGTTTTATCACCCTAGTTAACCAAACGAAAGGATATAACTAAAGGAATGGTGAGTTAGAATCTGGAAACTCCCTTACTCTGTCTTGGTAACATGTGTGGTTGTTCTTCTTGTTGCATGTGGGGTGATGTGGATGGGGATGGGTTCCCCTTTTGTTGTGCAGTTGTTGGTTTGTGTATATAAGGCCATCCGGGGTTGTATGTTGAAGCTTGGTTTTGTTCTAGTACTTCAAGGGATCTCATAGATCCCTTTTGCTGTTGTGACTTTACAAGAGAACCAGATGTGATTGCTTAAATTCTCCCATGGCTATTTTTCTTTTTCTTGTGGCTATACCTGTTAGTTTCTGAGTAGTGATGAATTACTTAAATGGAATAACTTGAATATGATAACAAGAACGGGTTCAATGGTGAATTGTTTTCTGGGAGTGAGTGGTGCCTTGGTTGTGTGTGTTTTGCTTTTTATGAATGAATAGTGACAAGGGTGTTTGTGTATAGAATGATTTTGTAACCCCTAGGTTTGGATGAGTTCTTTTTTACCTATATGTGTAATTTAGTTCTTATGTTTCCTATTCGCACCCCACTCAAGTTGAGCACTTCTTGCCGAACATCCCCATTTCATGGGGGAGGGTTTTTTTTCCAACACTCTTATGAGTGGATGGTTATTAGATCTTTTTATACTCCCTTTCCTGAGTATCTAATAACTCTTTAGGCAGGTTGTAATGGCATGACGTCCATTATAGCAAATGATTCTTCGGGTAGGGTAGTTGTAGTGGTTGGCCCAGGTGTGTGTGGGCAGATTGTTTCCCAAGTGTCTTCGAGATGAGGCCCAGGTGTCTTCGGGCATAGCAGTAGTTGTTTGGGCCCATGTTTCATCGGGAGTGGTTATGTGTTGTTGTTGTGGCCCAAATGATTTCGGCCGGGATGTGTGGTTTTGGTAGCCCAGGTGTGTGTAGGCGATGTATGGTAGTGGGACTGTGGGAAAAATTGCGGGAGAGGTCTGACGTGTAGGATGTCTTCAAAAAACAGTGGTAAAGTGGTGTGGGGTACCCAATATCGATGTGATATTACTATTACTTTACTCAACTTGCGTTATTTGAGGAGTTTTTCTTGGCGAGGTTGGGTGGATAGTTTCCTTGCTAGGTGCTTTGGCTATCTCCTTTTTCTCACAGGGAAATAGAATGCCTCCCCACATGGGCACAAGAGATTTTGGTTTTCCTTACTGAGTATACCTGTATACTCGCCCTACGTGTATAAAAATTATTTAAGGTTTCCAGGATGACATTGAGGACCATGTTGGACTCTATCATCTCGGACGTCAGGACCATTGACGTCCTTGGTTTTTATTTATTTTGGTATTTCCCTTTGGAGTTTTTTTCATTTTTTGGTAGCACTTATTATTGGAACATGCATATGGGAATGGAATGTTTTGGTTACTTTTACTTCAAATTTTTGGTGTTCTTGGGATTTATAATCTTATTTCTCAAGCCTAATAAATAAAAGTGTAATTCCTTCAATTTTACATTCTATTCTATACCCTTGGTATATAGTCGCCACTCAGGGGCCTGTTGAAGGTGGGTCTCAAGGGTTATTATCTCTCCTTAAACTTGAGAATGTAAGGGTTTGGGAATCTATTTTCCCTTCCCTCATCTTGGTGATGGAAGGTTGTGACCAAATGGTATTAGAGTAAAAATGTTGAGAGATAAGATGGAGTTTCAAGTTAGTAATAGTAAGGATTTCATGGGATGGTAGGGAAATGGTTTTAGGAAATCTTAGAGCATGAAATAGGCCAGGGACAGTGAGCTAGGACACAGGATTTTAGGGCCCCCATGATCTGATGCAAGGACTCTGGACCTACTAAACAACCAAGTGAGGCTACACTGATTGTAGGGTAGAGACGTTAATAAAGGTACATGCATAATATTGACTTGTTTCCTTATGTTTCTTGGGTATTTTTTGGATTTTAAATAAATAATAAGTCTACGAAAAATTTAAAAGAAATCTTTTACATACTCAAACTTAGGCATTCTTTGTTTACCTTGCATCTATAGAACCCAGACAACGACCATGGGTAGTGCAAGTGATCGAGGCCTAGGAAACTGATTTGACGGATCTATAGAGGGATGATTGAGAGGAGGATGATGATCAGTGGCAGAGTATGCTTCGTGCCTTTCAGCATCAGACCCTTAGAAAGTATGAGGGAAGCATCTCAGACATGGAGACAGAGAGCTGGCTCAAGGAGATGATGATATCTTTCATCTTTATTTGAGATCCAATGGAGTATTGGGTTCCGTTGGCTATAATATAGATACAGGGATTGGTGCATTAGTGTTGGATGCTCTATCTTGGGGAGAAGAGGGAGGATGAGGTTTGGTGGACTGACTTCGAGAGGGTGTTCTGGGCAGAATTCCTCTCTTCCACGATGAAGGCGGAGAAGTGGCAGGAGCTACTCTCCCTTCATCAGGGGAGTATTTCAGTTTGGGAGTTAAGGATCAAGTTCAATTATATCCTTTGTTTTTATAAATAACTCTTTTCAGATGAGTAGTCTTAGGAGGGACGTTTAGAGTAGGAAATCTGACCTTGTCTCCAGTATGCTGTTACTCCCTTCACCCTATCGACATACATGGATGTCTAGAAGAAGGATGAAGTGGTAGAGGGGATGAACACACTGGGAGGTGTTCCCTGAGAAGGGATCATGTTGGGATAATCAAAATGGAAGGTCGTAAGTAGCATACCTCCAATGATAGGGCCTTCTAGGTTTCGAACCGTGGGGAGCAGGCCCCATCAGTTCTAGTTTCGATCTCTCAGTCATTGCCCTTTCCTTGTGGACCTGGGACTGAGATGATTCATCTATGGTAGTTGTGGTAACCTTCTAAATCAGTTCCTAGACCGAGTGTAGTACATTGGGGGTGGGCAGTTTCAACACCCACCTCAACAGCAGTAGTTTCCATCAAGGCCCTTTCAGCAGCAATAGTAGGGACAGTGAGCTCATGCTCCTCCAAGAGCATATATTTTAGGAGGAGGTCGACCTAAAGGCACTCATCAGGTACCTCAACTAGGGCATGGTTAGGGTGGCGGCCAACAGTTGAGGGGAAGAGGAGCTAGGCATGGGCAGTTTCACGCCGCAGAGGTAGCAGTTCCAATAGAGCCATAAGTTGTTCAAGGAACGATCCACTTGTTTAGTACTCTTTCATGTTCCTTGTTTGATTTAAGAGCTTCACACTTTTTTATTGCACCCAGTATACCCTATGCTTTGGGTATAGATAAAGATATACTTTTTTGTACCCCTGGTTTTGAGTTTGCTAGTCATAGGTCAAACCAACTTTTCTCATATTTTTCGATGATGTAGACTGATGTCGGGACCACATCAGTCCAGTGAAGACCTTATTTAACTACAGATGCATCCATATGATGTCATTTTAGGCATCGAATGGTTGTTCTCTATGTGTTCCATTATCAAATGCTTCTAGATAAGGGTTTTGTTTTCATATATAGGCAGGTGACATGTGACTTTCATCCGTTAGTGGGGTTTTAAGGAGGGCAGCCGATGAGTGGATCCCTTTCATTCCTTATTAGCTGAGCCTCCAGTGGATCCAGTGGACTCAAAGATGGTGGATTCTTCAGGGATTTTTAGTGATTTTATGGACATATTCCCTAAAGAGGAGGTTACACTACCTCCTCGATGTGATGTTTAGTTTGGGATAGACTTGCAACCCGGTGCCCATCCAATTTCGATGGCTCCCTATCAGATGGAACCTTCTGAGTTACAGGAGTTACGGGTTCAGATTAAAGATATAATGAAGAAGGGTTTTGTCTGACCAAGCGCATCCCCATGGGGTACTCTGGTCTTGTTTTTGAAGAAGGTATATGGTGGTCTCAGAATGTGCATAGACTACCGGATACTGAATTAGGTAACATTCCAAAATTATTACCCTCTCCTGAGGATAGATGGACTTTTTGATTAGTTGAAGGGGAGTAGGATGGTTCTCCAATCTTGACCTATAGTTAGGAGATCACCAGTTGAGGGTGAAGGAGGATGACATCTTGAAGCCTGCCTTTAGGTGAAGGTATTGTCACTTTGAGTTCATGGTCATGATGTTCAGAATTACGAATGCACTAGTCATATTCATGGAGATCATGAACTCTGTATTTCAAGAATATCTAGACTGGTTCGTAGTCGTGTTTATTGAAGACATCTTGATCTACTCAAAATCATAGGAGGACCACACTGAGAATCTGAGGATGGTTTTATTGGTCCTTCGATAGAACCAGCTCTACGGAAATTCATCCTAGTGTAAGTTTTGGACATGATAGGTGCACTTCCTTGGACATGTGGTTTCCAAATAGGGGATAGAAGTGGACCCATCAAAGGTCGAGGCAGTTATTTCTTGGGAGGCACCCAATAATGTGGCAGAGTTTTATAGTTTATTGGGTTTATCAAGTTACTACTGTAGATTCATGCCCAAATTTTCTCTATTTGTAGAGCCCTCGATAGCCTTGACCAAGAAAGACCAGGATTTTATATGGAGTTAGCAGTTACAGGAAGCCATTTTTTATCTGAAGGGGAAGCAGGTTAGTGCCCCAATACTAAGGTTTCTAGAAGAAGGAGTGACTTTTTAGGTGTTCTGTGATTCTTCATTCCAAGGCTAGGGGTGTGTGCTGATGTAATGGTAGGGGTGTTCTCTTATGTGTCTAGGTAGTTACATACCCATGATCATAACTATTTCACCCATGATCTAGTGGTTGTAGAAGTCTTGTTCACGCAAAAGATGTGGTGACATTACCTCATCGAGAAGTGTTTTCTGGTCCTCATGGATCACAAGAGCTTAAGGTATATCTTCTCCCAACGAGATCTCAACTTGTGTAAGTGGAGGTGGATGGAGTTTCATCAGGACTATGACTTTGAATTCTCTTAAAATGAAGGTAAGGGTTATGTGGTGGTCATTTACTTGAGTAGTAATTCCTAGAAGGATGCGGTTTAAGAGTCAAAAGATTCTTGGAAAAAAAATGCAGGGGTTGGCTTCCCTACACCTGGATGTAAGGGTCGAGGATGGCTGAGGTTGTCTATTCCAGATGATAGTTCAGTCTTCTATGTTGCAGCAGGTGGAGGAGTCTCAGTGGGGGGACTTAGATGCTGAAGTAATGTGTGATCGTGTTAGCCATAGTGATGCTCCTGGAGGATGGTCAGAAGACAGGCAGAATTGGATGCAGTTTCATGGAAATTTGTTCATCCTGGTGGGAATGTGCGAGATAGTTCTTGGTGAGTTTCACAACTCACCCCTAGAGGTACACCCAGGAGTTTCAAAGATATAACAAGGCTTGAGGGGTTAGTTTTTGGTGGCCTGGGGTGAAGAAGATAGTGGAAGGGTTTTTGGAAAATTTCCTCATGTGTCAGTAGGTGAAGGATGAATACCATATCCCAGGAGGTCTGTTACAGCTTTTAGATGTCCTGGAGTAGAAGTTGGATGACATATTGATGGATTTTGTCATAGTACTACCAAGGGTTCAAGGAGAATGTGATGTTATCTCTGTAGTGGTAGACAGGGTGAAAAAATCATCTCACTTCTTGGAAATCACGGAGTCATGTGTGGTGGATGCTTTAGCATAGAGTTACGTGGAAACAGTGGTGCGGTTTCAAAGAGTTTTTTGGTCTATAGTCTCCAATCGGGACACTCGGTTTACCTCACAGTTCTGGAAAGGTTTACAACATGCTTTTGGAACCCATCTATGCCTCCGTACTAATTTCCACCCCCAGACAGATGGAAATATGGAGTGAACAATGAAAATATTGGAGGATATGCTACAGGTATGTGTTTTTTACTTTGGAAGATCATGGATATAACACTTTACTCTAGTATAGGTTGCCTACAACAATAGCTATCACTATACCATTGGTAGTGCTCCATTTGAAGCCTTGTAAAGGAGGTCGTGTCGCTCACCTGTGTGATGGACAGAGGTCGGTGAAGCAGGTGTTCTTGGCTTGGAGGTGGTACGCAACACGGTGGAGAAGGTTCTACTTATACAAGAGAGGATAAAGGCGGATCAGGACTGGAAGAAGTCATATGCCAATCATAGTAGGGGAACCTTGGAGTTTGAGTTTAGGAAATATGTGTTCTGGATGTTCATCCCTCGACGTAGGTGATGGAGGTTCGTAAGGGGGAGTAAGCTTTCTCCCAGGTTCGTCTGACTCTTAAAGGTGTTTTGGTGGCTCAACGAAGTGTCTCGTCAACTAGTGCTACCACCTCCACTACTGAGGATGCACTACATCTTCCATGTGTCTCAGCTCCATCAGTATTTACAAGATGATTCACACATCCTCGACTGGGGGGATCTAGATATTGAGGATGATGTGGAATTTTTAGAGTGACCAGTGAGGATCGAGGATCATGAATCAAAGGTGCTTCGTGGAAAAAACATTACCTTGGTTCGTGTGTTATGGAGGAATGGTGGGATGGAGGAGAGTACCTAGTAAATAGAGGAATAGATGCGCGCTCAGTACCCATAGTTGTTTTGAGTTTTGTTCTGTTATATTTTGTACTTGTTTGAGATGTAGTGTTTGACCTTGTTAATTATGAAATGGAATGTTTTCCTTGTTCTCTGGATGTGTGTGAGGTGTCCTAACTGTGGGGAGGAGAGGACCTGATTCTTAATCATTACTAATTAAAGAGGATGAGGTTAAACCTGTGCGGGTGAGTCAGTGCCGCCCAAAGTGGATAGTATCTTGACATGTAGGTAGGGAATTTCTAATCCATATGCCTGGATGGTATGAGATTTACAAGTTTATGGGGATACTTGAGGGATAGGTGTTCCTAGATATCGCGGAGTTTTACTCTTGAGATGTATCTTTCGAGGTGGTTGTTAGGAACCCTCTCTTTTCTTTGGGTCTAGTTTTGATTCTTAGGGGAGATAATAGTTTGAGAGGTATCTGATGTAATGGTCTGGACAATGACTCATTAAAGAGTTTTCCAAAAACTTTTTTCCATCAAATGGTTCCACCAAAATGGTAGCACTGGTCACGGTCATACACCGAAACGGTGGCACAACTTATGGTGTTCCACTATGATGGTGGCACAGTGATGATGACACCATAGTGGTCACACCATCATGATCACACACTAAAATGGTGGCACTGCTTACAGTGACACTGTGGGGGTGTCATTGTAATAGTCACACAATCATGGTCACACACTTAAATGGTGGCACCGTGAGGGTGGCACCATGAGGGTGGCAGTGTAATGGTCGCACCATCATGGCCGCACACCAAAATGGTGTCACCGCTTATGGTGTTTTACCAAATGGTGTCCCACCCTTGTTTCTTTTTCTAGTTTCTCTCCCAAAACGTATCTTTTGACATAAAATTGTTCTAATACCCCTTTATAATCCATTAAAATCCCATAAATTATATCTAAAATCCCCCAAGATCCATGAGACCCTTGACTTAACAAAACGGGTGTATTTTTCCTCAGTATCACACCCTTTTCTTGTATTTTCTAGTTCAATCCATGTTATGTGTTTCCCTCTAATTAAAATAAAACCTTTAACGCACAGCTATTATGGCCACATCTCCGATGAGAATTATTAAATAACTATTAATTCCATTGTGTATAACCATCGAATCTCATGTTGAAACCATGATCCACCATTTAAGCCATTCAAAATTCATATCCCATAACTCCAGGATCTCACCTTTTATTGCACGAGATTCATTCATTCTTCTTCTTGGAAGGTCTCTTTTTTTTCCTTGATGCATTTGGAGTCCCCCTTCCTAAGGATAGTTTTGAGCCTGTGATGGAGCCTTTCCTGCTCATTCTTGGAGTCCCCAGAGTTCCTCCCCTACAATTCATGCATCCCAAGTTCTTAGCGCATGGAGAAAAACATTAATCATTAATCATTCAGGAAGGGTTCTTCCTTCGTCTCTCTTTACTGTGTATCATGTGGGGTGGGTACGATGATGTTTCTTTAGGGATGGATGAAACCAAACCTTAATCCAGATAACAAATGGATTTAGAAGAATGATGGGGTTTGTTCGATGATGTTGTTGTACACTTTTATCAATGCTTATATGTTGTTAATTTTAGGGGCCTATGTACACTAAAAATCATGGACATTAGTGGTCTTTTCTAGTGCACTAATGAACCTCTGTTTTCTGATTAATTATTCTATGATTAAATGTTTATAAAATAGAAATTGGTTAATCATGTAAACTTGGTTGATTAAATGAATGTCCAGTGACAAGAATCCTCATGTGGTCACCCTGGTTAACCAAACAGAAGGATGGAACTAAAGTAATGGTGAGTTTCAATCTGGGAACTCCCTTAGTCAGTCTTGGTTACATGTGTGGTTATTCTTCTTTTTGCATGTGGGGTTACATGGATAGGGATGGGATCCCATGTTGTTGTGCATTTGTTGGTTTGTGGATCTAAGGCCATGTGGGGCTATATTTTGGATCTTGGTTTGGTTCAATTACTTCCGGGGATCCTAAGGATCCCTTTTTATTGTTGTAACTTTACAAGAGAACTGAGTGTGAATGCTTAAATTGCTACTTGATTGTTTTTCCTTGTCTTGTGGATATACCTGATTTTTACCCAGTAGTGAAGAATTACTAAAATGTAATCACTTGAATACGATAATAAAAATGGTTTTAATGGGGAATTGTTTTTTTCCGGGAGTTAGTTTTGCATTGGTTGTGTGTGTTGTGCTTTTTATGAATGAATAGTAACGAGGGTGTTTGTGTATGGGCTGATTTTGGAACCCCTAGGTTTGGATGAGTTATTGTTTACCTATATGTGTAATTTAGTTGATATGTTTCTTATTAACGCCCCACCCATGTTGAGAACTTCATGCTGAAAACCCCCATTACATGGGGGAAGGTGTTTTTCCCAACACTCGTATGAGTGGATGGTTATTGGCTCTTTTTCTGCTCCCTTTACCAAGTATCCCAAGACTCTTTGGGTAGGATATGATGGCCTAAGTTCCATTATAGCCCAATATTTATTGAGAAAGTCAATTTTTGTGGTTGTCCCAGGTGTGTGTGGGTATTTTGTTTCCCAAGTGTCTCTAGGATGAGGCATAGGTGTCTTCGAGAGTGGAAGTAGTTGTTCGGGCCTCGGTGACTTTGGGCATAGTTATAGTTGTTATGGCCCAGGTTTTTGCGGGCATGGTTACATGTGGTTGTTATGGACGAGGAGTTTGTGGGTGGTATGTGCGGTTGGGGTAGCCTAGGCGTGTGCGGGTGGGGTATGGTAGTGGGATTGCGGTGAGAATGACGGGAGAGGTCTGATACATAGGATGTCTTCAATAACTAGTGGGAATGTAGTGTGGGGTACCCAATATTGATGTGCTATTACAATTACTTTACTTGAATTGTGTTATTTGGGGAGTTTTTCTTGGTGATGTTGGGTGGATATTTTCCTTGATAGGTGCTTTGGTTATCTATATTTTCTCACAGGGCATTAGAATACCACCTCACTTGTACACGAGAGCTTTTGGTTTTCCCTACTGAGTATACCTGTATAATAACCCTACATGTGTAAAACTGCTTTCAGGTTTCCCAGAGGACTTCGAGGACCGTGCCAGACTCTATTAGCTCAGAGGTCAGGAGATTTTCTTTTGTTGGTTTTCTTTTCTTTTGGTACTTTCCTTAGATTTTTTTTTCATTTTTTTGTAGCACTTATTATTGGAATATTCATATTGGAATGAAATGATTTGGTAACATCTAATTCCACTTTTTATTGTTGTTGGGATTTAGTATCTTATCACATGATCCTAATAAATAAAAAAGGTAATTCCTTCCATTTTATATGTGATTATATACCCTTGGTTCTAGTCACCACTCTGGGGCCTATTGAAGGCGGATCTCAGGGATCATTATATCTCCTTCAACTTGGGGAAGGAATATTTTGGAAATATGTCGTACCTTCCTTTTTCTTGGTGAAGGTGGGTCATGAAAATTTATGATATAATTATAATTCTATAATGATAAAAAATTATTTATCTTTCTTTGATTTCTTTTGTTAGAAAATTAAAATAGTTTCCATGCGTACGTACAGACAATTATTTCCATGAAGGGTGTAATTAATTTTTATATATCTACATTTTATGGAGAGTTATAAAAATATATATAACAAATATATATGATATTTATATCAAGATTAAAATTTATCATCTGAGAAACCATGATCATTGCGAAACGACCATAACTGCTGAATAAAAACACACATGAAAAAATGAAGCAGTTAACACCTGAAATAACGATGATAATGAAATATTATAAACAAATAAATGATAAGATAGTATATAAAAATTATGTATGTTATTATAATATTTAATATTATTCTGGTAAATAATTATAATATATTTAAATTTATTATAATGGAGGTTAAAATAACTTTTGAAGCAAGTTAGACTAGAGGTAATGGTTTTATGTTACAATCTCATTGTCTATTAAAATTATTTATTATTAAAATTTAAATGATGAAATTATATAATCTATCTCTTAAAAATAATATATATTTTCTTATCCTATATTTTTTAAAAAAATTACATACTTTCCTGTCATTTTCCTCTCTCTAAGTACTCAAAATCTTAAAATAAAGTTTTTAATGAAAAATGACTTCTTTCTCTATTAATTTGGGAATCAATTTTTACAATGTCCATATATTTATTAAAATGTTTTAAAGTTTTTTTTTGTTATTTTACACTTATTATTTAAATTAATTTTTACCCAATTTTTACATTCTATAAAAGTATTAAAATAGAGTCTTCTTTTTGTTTTATGAATGAGGTACTTTTTACCAAATATGTGAATTAAATATTTATTTTAATATATATCACACAAATGGATTTTCCCACCAATAGGAACACTCTTTTATTTGAATATTTATATATATACTAATTGAGTTTAGATTTAATTTTTGCAATAATTTATGCATACTGGTTCCTAAAGAATGGTGTTAATATGAGTTTCACTATATAGTATTAAGTTGGACCAAATGTGATGATTTTTTAAACCAATATTAATTGGAAAATGAATTTTCAATGGATTATGATCATTGTTTACAAAAACACTGATGAAGATTTTAAGACCATGAAAATATTAATTTTCATGAATAAGAGTTCAGAAGAATAATTCCATGAAAAATATATATTAATTTTTTTCATGAGAATTATTTCATTAAAAGTTCTATAAAATTAACATTATATTTCATGATGTTTTTATGTTTTACATGGAAAATAAAATTAATTTACACGAATAATAGTTGAATATGTATCAATGTCCTTTTATTTGAGATGTTTTCATGGAAATTTCTAGGTTTTTCTTATTATAAAGTATTCCACCCACTCTCCATCCTTAGGCAAGCTCATCCAATGAATTTTTGGGACCCATAGGTTAATCACCTCTAAAGTATATTTTCTTGATCCATCTAGAATGGAAGTATTGGAGGGAAGGCCCATATATATGGCCCGTAGGAATGCACACCTGTAGGAGAATGCACCAATAGGTGTGAATGGGGCCTATGTGTGTAGGTCCCTATAGGTCGGCTATGTCAATGGGATGAAGCATAGTGTGGGTGTGTGTGTGGGTGTATGGGTGTTGATCCTCTATCTCTAGCATGATGAGTATGTTGAACTGCTTGATTTATTAAGAAGTGAAATTTCAATCCACGAGTTGATGTGGTATAGTGAGACAAATTATGTGTTCCTATATCATTTAAAAATACTTATAGAATGACAACCATTAGTTGTTTTTTATTTGGGTAATTTTTTAATCACTGTCATCCTCCTTTTCATATTTTTCATTTGATAGAACTACGATAACTCAATACATCACGTGATCATTACCATTAATGATAGAATCTATCTTTCATGATGATTTCTATGGGATAAATTATTTGAGATATATCTGATATCATGCATGTAATTGGTTTCTAGAATGCATGCATTTAAATAAAAGAATGTCTTTTGGCTGAATGGAAATGAAGTTTCATTTGGCTTTTTGAGTATAATCCATTCAAAGAACTCAAACTTAAGTAAGGAGAAGAAAATAGGATTTCAAAAAGATGAATATAGTGAACTCATGATTCCACTATTATCATAGTAGAATATTAGAGATATATTTATATCTTTTGTGTTTATGAAATCTATGACTCAGCATATATTGTGGAGGATTGAAGTGGCATGAAATCTACAAATAAGGAATCCTATGTATTTCATCATTTGAATATTTATTTTTCAAATATTGTATTAACATAGGTGAGTCATGGGAGATAAATTTTATTTAGTTATTTATACCATATGAAATAGGGAAGTGATGAATTGAGTTATGTATGAGTATTTGGGCTTTTATAGTGTAAAGAAACAATGTAATCTGAGGGTGTTTCCATATTTGTATGAAGAAGAATAATATAACCAAACCCATTGGGTATTTTATAATGAGATACATGAAAGGGTGAACCATAGGTAATAATAACTATGAGGATAAATAGGTTACATGAACCTGATTGAGATGGATGCATGCTACATGTGTGAATTGAAAGAAGTCCATATCCTGGACATTTGAGTATTCAAAATGATGGAATTTTCATTAGAAGAAGACACATGAACCCTTTAATTATTAGATATATAGTTCATGTATAATAAAATACCCATCATTTGAGTATTTAAAATGAGCCTTTAAATATTAATATTAGTACCCACATCATTCAGGTATTAGAATTTGATAAAGGAAACAAATACATGTGATTCTTTATAAAAATATTTAAATGATAATTTAAATGGGATAATTTAAATCATGTAATTAATTAATATCTAATGCACAATTATTTAGTATAAATATGTGTTTTTAGATGATCAGAAATAAGTTTGTCCATTGAAATATCTTTTGGAGATCTTGATACAGACTTTCTATCTAATAGAGAAGGATTCAGATCATGGTAATTCATTAAGAAGGTGATCACATGAACTTTATAATTTGAATATGTGTCTCAATGAAATTATTGTTAAAGTTATTGGGGAAGTATGCAACCAAGTAGAAACATGACTCCATTTAGAGAAATACTATATTGAACAACTAATAGTTCTTGTATAAATAACATCATTAAAGATAGGTGGTACCTATATAAAGAATTTCATCTATCCTTTATAGCATTTGGATTTTATCATTTTAAAAGTTTATGCCAATTCCAGGAATTATAATCTATGAAGTTTATAGTGATAATAGAATCTATGAAATAACCATAGGTTGGTCATGGAAAGGAGAAGGTCATAGTACCAATCCTTATAAAAAACCTCTTTTTATTTTTAGTTCATTTATTTGTTTGCATGAAAGATAATTGGGACTTAATGAAAATCAATTATAGAGGTCTATTTAGAAATTATAAATTGTAAAAAGTAAAACACTGATTCACCCCTCCCCCAATCAATGATATATCTAAACCTAGAGCCTATAAGTGGTATTTGATCATGAGGTTACCTCTATAAAGATCCAAAAATTATTGAATAACTAAAGATAGAGAGTTTTAATTCATTAAATAGTATATGAGTTTCTGTATTTAATGGAATTAACTATTATGGATAGAAGAAATGGATTCTTTCATACCCTCTTTCGCAAGGCCTTGAAGTTAGTGATGTTTTTATAATCAGTTTTGTCCAACATGGAATATATTCTGTATTGAAAAAAGTTTAAAAGTAAAATATGGGTGTATATGGAAAATCCAAAAAGGATATTTTTCATCCTTATTTAATAATGTGTTCACTAATATGATGGTACAAAAAATACCCTGGGATATGTGGGATAAACTCGACTATATGCATTAAGGGAATGTGAAGATAAAATAAGCCAAACTAAAAAATCATGAGATCTCTATTTTAAGATATATGAATGGAATATGATGAGATTTTTTATAACTATTTTACCAGGGTAAATGAAATAGTACTCCATATCAGGGGTTTTGAAAATACTTTTGAAGATTCATATATTTTTATGAAATTGTAGGGTAACTTTCCTAAAATATTTGGTTTAATGATTTCAGTCTTGGAAGAAGTTATAGACTTATCTCTTAATGAGTTTCATAAAAAAATTATTAATTATGAGATGAGAAAATATCTTATATTCAAAAATAATGAAAAGGAGGAAATGGATTTAAAATCAATGAAAATTGTCAAGATAAAAGAAAATAATGATGAATCATCCTTATATTCTGATTAGGATGAAGTAAGTGATACATATTATAAAATATTTATGGCCTTTGTTTAATAATATTTTAAAATAATAAAAGGAAAATTTTAATGGTTTTATTCCTTAAAAGTGCTTTAATTATGTTAAAACTCGATATTTTCAACTAATTTCCCAATGAAATAATATGATTATTCTGAAAGTGATGATGAAGAGGAAGACAACACTAAAAGAAGCTTTTAAAAATTAGAAAATATGATGTTGTAAAGATAAATAATTTCTCAATGGAGTATAAGAGAAAAATGATGGGTATGATAGTTGATGAAGAAACATCTGCATGGAGTGAATCAGAAGATAAAGGTTCAAATAAAAATCATAAAACCATTATAATACAATTTAAGAGACAAGGAGATTATTAAATTAGTAATGATAAAGAAGAACATATCTATAGTGGGTAAATGTTATGATTTAAAATTTAATAATTTCTTGAACAATAAACTAAGCTCAAGAAAATAATAATAGTGCTAGAGAAATTAACACGAAATGACAATAAGAAGGATTATGATCTTATTAAGAAGATCAAAACATCCTATTTCAAAATTTCTGAACATGATAAAATGTTAAAATAACTTTATGAAAAACTAACTAGAAAATAAGAATAACATAATGAGACACAATCTTGGTGTCTTAAAGGATAAAAGACCTCAAAAACAATGAGAATATTTTTTATAAAGTAGTGGATGTTTAATAAAAATCACCGAAAGCTACTTTAAAGACTCTAAAAAATAAGAAGGTATAAGTTATTTTATATTTTATTAGTGATACTAAATATGTTTCATCTAGTGGTGAAATTTCAAAAAAAAACTAGAAGAATATAGACTGATGATGATACTGAGAACTCAAATGAGTTAGAAAAATAATTTTTCCTAAGATTGAAAAAAAATAATGATGAGAGTGAGTCTATAAAATAAGTTTTTTTATCACTAACAGATTAGTAAGAATTATGGAATATAATGTTTTAGAGGTTAACACTGGTGTTGTGGTAAATTTGGGCAAAAAGGATACAATTTTTGGTATAATCCTTCACTTCCTTAGAATTGAAATATATCAAGGGGATAAAATCTGAAAAAAAAAGAAAAATATTTGTGGGAATAAGGGACAATCCTAGAATGCATATGTTTTTCACTGTTAAATCAACAATTATTTTTACTCGAAATAATTTTGATTGTTTAGAGGACTTTTATAATATATGTTACCAACAAGTTCATTATGTTAATTCTTGTATTAATACACTTCCAAGATAGTTACTATATCCTATTATATCAAATAAATGTCAAATAAATGAAAATATATATAACCATATTATTCAAAGAAATTATTTTCATTAGGGAAATTTGAAAAACAAAATTATATAATGATGTATTTTCTTTTATTTCTCATACTGGGAATAATATTACAACTATGTAACCCTTAAATTCTAAAAAATATAAAGTAAATGGAGGTATTATAATAATGATAACTAGTGTATCATTTAAGAGAGTTTCTAGGTTGAGAAAATCTCTTCCCTCTTTCTCTACCTAAAAATAATTGATGAACCTCATTATGAACTTATTCTTGTTTATCTAAAATAAAATTACTATAATTAAAGTATGTATTATGTTCATCATATATTCTATCATTTTCCATGATGATGAATGATTTGTATCCCTTAAAAGAGGGAAACATTGATGATAAGGTATGACCATCACCCTCGAATAACTTTACCAATCATATCAAGCTATTTCTCAAGGGTGAGTGATGGATCATTTTCCATATGAGCTTTTCGGGGAGTAATATTTTCTGAAGTTTCATTTTTAAGATGTGTGAAATATATCTATTGACAATAATTACACATATATAACATGAAATGAACATTTTGAATGGGTACAATGATGATATCATAAATAATATTCTTTAGGTATATCTTTGATTCTTTGGAAACATCAATATTTTTTTATACACTAGATTTTCCCATGTGTAATTAGATTTTACTAACTAAAAGATAAATTATTTATGAAATAAGGTGGTTATATTATCTAATGAGATCAAATATGTATGAAGAAACAATGAATAGTAAAGATGAGAATCCCTAAATATACTTTACCTTTATTTTGAATAAGGGGATAAAAAAGAGAGGGAGATTCACATACTGACATGATGACTTGTTTTGGGGTATTTAAAACAAGAATATTGTTGAGACCAATTGATTTGATATGTCATTTATTTTCATTAAGGTCTGTCGTATTGGTTCTTAAATGATGATGTCAATATCTGTTTCACTACTCAGTATTAAGTATAACCAACTGTAATGTTTGATTGAATCGATCTTAAGTGGTAAAGACATGTGTTGTGAATTATTCAAATTATTTAAAACAACACTAATGATTATTTTAATACCATGAAAATATTTATTTTTATAAATAAGAGTTTATAATAATAATTCAATACAAGAATATATTCATTTATTTTTTCATTATAATCATTCCATTAAAAAGGCCATGAAATTAACATTTTTTTACAAGATGTTTTTAAGGATACTATTGAAAATAAAATTATTTTTTATTAAATTTATTTGGATATTTTTGGGATTTTTGGTTTACTATTTGATAATTAGGATTGGAAATTTCTAAGGTGAACTTATTAGAAAAGTGTCCAACCCACTATCCAGCCATATCCAAGATCAAAAAAGGAATTTATAGGACCTAATCTTCTTCCACACCCAAGGTATATCTACCTCGGATATCTAGAATGGTAGCATAGGAAGGTGGGCCTATGTATAAAGGCCACAAGAGTACACACCTCATGGAGCACACGCTCACTAGTGCACATGGGAGCCATTTGTAAGGCCCTAAGAGTCAGGCTATACTAGAAGGTTGAAGCTCGGTGTGGTGGGGTGGGTGGGTGTAAAAGTGTTTATCCCCCATAATTATATCAATGAGTATGCAACACTAATTAATGTATAAAGTGGTTGTATTCTAAGACGTGAGTCGATGTGGGATAGTGGTACAATGACACTATTCCCCTATTATTTAAAAAGAAAAATAGAACACCCTCTATCTAATTTGTTTAACCTCGGTCATTTATTCATCATGTTCATACTTCAATACATATTCATCATTTGATGGACTAATGATCACTCAAGAGATTTGGAGATCACTTCCATTCATGATTTCTTCCATCTTCCACGATGATGATGATGATGTGATTTGGAATTTAAGATTGATCTGATATCATTTATGCAATCAATATCTTGCATGCATGAAGATAAAGAGAAGAATCATGTATTTCTGAATGAAAATGTAGTTATACTAGGTTAATTAAGAATCCTCAGTAAAAGGGACTTTAGATTATGTAAGGAGAAGCATGTGATCCTTGCCAAATTTGTGTGAGGATTTCACCGTGAGGAATAAAGTGAACTCATGATGGCACTATTCTCATCATAGAATATTTTAGATATACTTAAATCGTTGGTTTTTATGAAATATGTGAATCAGCATATATTGTGGAGGCTCAAAGCATAATGAAATATAAAAACTAGGAAGCATGATTATTATGGAAATTTAATTTGTGTATTTAAACTATTGAATTAATATATGTGAGTTCCAGGTGATAAATGTGTTGCAGTGTTTTATGATATATGAAACAAAGTATTGATTAATGGAGTTATGTCTGAGTCTTTGGGAATTTATAGTGTGAAGAAACGATTAGTTCTATGGGTGTTTTATATATAACTAAATAAGAATAATATACATGAACCCTTCAGGTATTTGATAATGAGATACATGCAGGGGTAAACCATGGGTGATAACAACCATGAGAATAAAAAGGTTACCCAAACATTTTTGAGATGCATGCATGCTATATATGTGAACTAAAATAATTGAATAGATAGACCATTAAGTTTTTCAAAAAGATGGAACCCACATGATAAGAAGACACCTGAGCCCTTTTGTTATTTTATATATAGTGCATAAAGAGGGAAATACTCATCATTAATTTATTATAAATTATCCTTTAAATGAGTAATATTAATACCCACATCATTCAGGTATTAACATTTCATGAAGGAGAAAACTAAATGTCGTTTTTATAAAAACATTTAAATGAGCATTTAAAAAGGTGAATTTAAATTATTTATTTAATTTATATCCCATTTAAAATTGTTCAGTATAAATATGTGCATTCATGTGATGAAAAATAACCAACAAACTATTGCAAAATTCTTTGGAGATCTTAGTGAAATCTTTGTATCAAAGAGTGAAGGTTCCATGGCTAGGTAATTATTCAAAAAGGTGATCACATGAACCCATACATTTTAATATTATTCTCAACACCAATATTATTGAATTTCATGAAAATGTAAATAGGTAAAAGAAACAAGCTTCCTTATGGATAATGACTATCTTGAATAACTGGTGGTGTTATTATATATAATTACATTTAATACTGGTGCTACCAGTAGAAATAATTACATTTATCCTTTATAGGCTGTGTATTTTACCTATAAAAATTTGTATTCCAATTTCAGGAATTTGTAATCACTTAAATTTATAGTTATAACAAAATATGTGAAACAAGCATGGGTTTATCATGTAAGAAGTAGGTTACAGTAATGAACCTTGTAAAAATTCTTGTGTGATTTTTAGTTCTTTTATTTGTTTGGATGTGGGAGAAGTGAGACTCTAAAGAATGAGGGACTGAGATCTTAACAAATCATAGTGGTTTATTTAAAATTTATAATTTTTAAAATGTTCATCACTTATTCCCCCTCCCTCTCTTAGTGATATATTTGAATGTAGGATTAATGCTTCCTTTACAAGTATCCAAATATCTTTTTAGATAAAATGTTTTCTCTACTATTCTATAAATTTTTAGATATTAAATATGTTATTTCAAATGGAAAAGGGTATTTTACTCATGAAATTTTCCAGTGATCTTTTAAATATATTTTCATCTATTTTAGTATCCATTGATGTGAATTATGACTCACTAGGGATAAGATCCAATTTTATTATATTTATTAATTCTTTGGATGGTTTATTATTATGATGATGATATATTTTTTGAAACCATTTTCATTTCCATAAGTTAAGCTATGATTAAATGAAAAAATCATGATCTTGTGGAATGAATATGAATGGATTATGATTAATTAATGGGTGTGTTGGTTATACCCATATAATGCATTGGGTAATTATTAGTGTTCAGTTGGACCAAAGGGTGCATTATTAGTTATCCCAAACACTAAAATTGGTTTCTAGACTGGTTATTCCAAGCCCGGAAGAGGGTACATGGGTGGTTACCCCCCCCCCCCAAGCATGATGCGGGTACATAGGTGGTTAGACCAAGCCTTATATGTAATGAATTTCTTAGTGGGTTTCCTTGACATAATATTTTTATTATTATCATTATGCCACACTTTATTTTAATCTATATAAAATTTATTATTCATATGACATGATCTCATGATCTTGGATTCTTTGATAATTCATATCATAGGATCTTAAAAATCCTTATGACTTTTCTATGATCTATGAAATGTTGGGTATGATTTTAAAATGTTAAAGTCATATTCTCATACCCTTAACATCATGTTATTTTTACATATGATCATTGATTTATATCAGACCATGTTTAACCATACCAAGAATATGATCTCTCCCTTTAATATGTTTCCTTTCCTAATGTTATGAATAAAATTTTCAAGTAGGGTATGACCAAGAAGTATAATATTTAAGAACAATGTGGGAGATGTTGAATATCTTTCACGAAATAATATTATTGTGTATCTATTATTTAAGTACACTAATCCTTTATGATTCTAGGGGATGTATTTTTATTATATGTATTGAATATTCATCTAAAATGATGTGTTTTTTATGTAATTTTTGGGTCACCTTAACTAATCCACCATAGTACAAATATGTTTAAAGAAATTATATGTTCATAACATAGAGTGATTTATGAATATTAATTGGCCATCTAATTCTTATAGAACCAAGATATTGGGAAACACCAAGAATCCATGTAAAAATCTGGGCATTGTCCACCCCAACCAACATGGGTGGGGGATCATAATAAATAATAGAATGTAATGATATATATATATATATATATCATAAAACTATCCTAGGGGAAACTACCAAATCCTACAATTATTCTATGGCTACCACCCCACATGATTACTCAGCTTCCATCACTATGGACTAAGATGTTATCTTCGAAGAACACAACCATCATAGACTAATATTAATATATCATTATTTATCAAAACTTCATTAATAATTTAATAATTTTTCATAATCAATTCATGTTTTATAAATATTCCTAACACAAGGTGATAGCATAACTAAAAACTCACCTACATATTAAATCTCTATAATAATTTAAAAAAATTATAGATTTGTTTTAAATATAATTATAAACATTAATAATTCCTAAACCATCCCAATTAAATTAATAAATAAATAACTTTCCATTATTTAACTATGGGAAATATGATGCATCAAATCCTATATCTAAGAAGAATAGTCCCAAATGGAACCAGTAATATGCTGTAAGAATTAATTAATAGGAAATCCTGAAATTATAATTTAGAAATAAAATAAGGATCTCATATTGATCCATCCATAAAGTATAATCTACAAAACCTTCCATTTCATCTTCATCATTTCATCATTAATCACATCATGTATCCATTACAAAATAATAAAAACTCAACTCCTTTATGTTCCAACCATACTGAGTTTTTAATTAAATCAATGCATGGAATTTGAAAATTTGAACATGTCAATAGATGTAAAAAATTATTGTAGAGGAAATAAATATCAATGAAATTTTTTTATCACATTATTTAATCATTCCAAATAATAAAAAGGTTCAAATTCATTATTCATTTAGTTTTTAATTCTAGAATAATCATTTTATTTTACAAGTTTTATTATATCAATCAATTTTTATTAAATATCATCATTAAAAATAGTGTATTATAATAATTATAAAAATTGAAATATTTTATAAATAATCTCAAACAGTGCTTACAAATATAATAAATTTATGAATGAATAAATAACTTAATACATGATTCTTCTATAATTTACCAATAATAGGCTTCATATATATTTTTAAATATTATTAGACTTGTATGTATATATAAATAAAACATTGCATAATTACATCATATTATCTATAAAATAACATGAAACGTTAACTAGAATATCTTGTTTTCATGTGGAACCACCCCATTATGTTTCGATTAATTGTCATCTTTGGTTAATCTATACAATTTTCCCAATGTAAAGCAAATAATCATAAATCCAAAGGTCCATATAAAATAAATATGAAAATTATATGAATACCTACCAAACTATGAAGCTTTTTGGTTCTTTGCACAAGAATAGGGAGATATAAATTCTGTCACATGACCAAGAACACATGAGGAAAACATACCTTTGAATGTATTAGATACTCTTTCAAATTTGGGGGCTTGTAAATTATTTAAGGGTTCTCATAATATATTGAGATGATGTTATTATAAACTAGGTTTTATAAAACATGATAAATCAAAGTGGGAAGAGGTATTATTAATTTTAAAATATAATTATAAATAATTGATTCATGATTTACCTTTATTTTTTCCTATTAAAAAATAGTTTCAATTACTTAGATTCTCTTTAAAACATGAACAATATTTTTTTATTAAATTATTTCATTTAAATTCAGAAAATCATGGATTTGATATTTTTGTGTGAAGGAATTCCCATTTCATAACTAAGAATTTATATCCCAAGATTTTAAGAGGTTTTTTCATTTTTTAAAGTTTTATGATTTATAATATGATTTTAAATTGTAAAATATGATTCTGGAAAAGGTAATAAAAATGATAAAAAACACTAAGGGTACAACTTTAATGTGTGTAAATGTTACTTTTATGTTTTAGAGATCTAACAGAGGGATTACATTTATGTATATGGTTAAGATACTATTACATAAAAAAATTTCACTTTTACATATGGAAATTATACTTTTATACATCAATAATCTTCCATTATGTATTAAAAATGAGTCTTATGTATCATACAAAGACTATTAAATATAAGATATTACCTTTAAACATGGGAAAAGACTTTTATGTATCAAAAATTATCAAATAGTCTTCATTTACTCTGAAATAACACATACATAAACTGATATGACTCATACATATAGAAATTATTAAAAACTAATCAATATGTAAAGTTATTTTTCAAGAGTATTGTTTAGTGAATGAGGTTTGTTTCTATTACCTAAGTAATATTTAAGGTACAACCTATACCTTTGAAAAAAAATCATTTTAAGGCCCAAAAATGAAAAAAACACATAAAAGTTTATTAAAATCAATAGAAACATTTCAAAACATCCAAAATTACAAAAAAATATCACTTGACCCCCTAAACACTTGAGAATTAAAAAATTAAGGGTTTGAGAAAATTGAGTCTATTATATCAAATACCTCTCAAGAAATTCTCATCACAGATAATCAAAAATAAACTCATGAAGGGAAAATAAAAAAAGGATAATAAAATAAACAACTTACAAGATACTTGGAAAATTTTCTATGGTTATGGAAAAATATTTTAAATCCAACGGTTAAAAATTATATTTCATATTGAAAAAAATTTCCTCTAGAGGGGGTTAAAAAATATTCTTTATCCGAATTAGTTAAGGGGGATAAATTTGGGTGAATTTAGTTTTGATAGAATGTGGAAGAAATTTTAAAAAAATATAAGTAAACCTAAATAAATTATATGAAAGATGACTATATCTGGGTAAAATTTCATCCATTAATTTTATTGTAGTTTTAATAGTTTCTATATCTTGGTGCAAAGTTCCTTAAATAACTTATCATACTTTTGGATTTTCATAATATATTTATATAAGAGATGGGGGTCTCTAATTTCTAGAAAGTTTACAAAATATCCTATTCAATTTATTATTTTAATGTCTTCATTTATTGGATAATTATTTATTGGAATGTAATTGGATAATATTTTTCACCCATTACTATTTTTATATGGGTGTCTCTGGTCACTTTTTTCCCTTCATCTTATTTTTATTCTCCTTCCCCAAACTGGTTCTCTAGTTCATAATTAACTAATTATTCTTGTTCTTCCTCGATGGTGGATTCTTTTTCTTGGAATATGAGTTATTAATAGGGTATGTAAATTTACCACTTCTAGTGTCAACCAAGATCACATTATCTTTATGGTTTTTACTATTTTGGCTGGAAATTTTCAGGGGTTTTTAAACAAGATCTCTATAATACTTTTTAAAGTAGTTCTTTAGTTTCTTCTCTTAATTTCTCAACTCCTTAACCTATTTTCCTTTTTTATATTTCATAGGGGTTTTTATACTAGTGTATGGTTATTCAAATCTACTATTTTTGAATAATTTAGGTTATTGGTAAGATTTTTAAATGAATAGTGGTTTGTATGGTTATTGAAAGGGTGGAGATTATTATATATGGTTTTGATAGGGCACATGATTTTATTTTGTTGGTTCTTATATCCATATTTTACTTTGTAATTTTATCTCAATATTAAATTTGGATATTGAAACTACTTTTAATGATATGTTATTGACCAATATTTATTTTTCATAAATCTCAATACACTTATGGGTATAAATATTAAAATAAGAACACAAACCACATAACATTACCGGTGTTCACTATTAACTTGATTATTTCAAGGAAATTTTTCTAACCAAGGAGGTCAATTTCTCTATATAATATTCTATTAGGGGGTATGAGTTAGAATATATTACATTGTGTGGTCATTTGGTACCAATAACACTTGTACCAATCTATTGGTAAATATAAGTTATTTTTTCAATAAGTCTATTAGCCTCCACTAGTCTTCTATCAATGATATATAATCCTAAAGATTCATCTGGTATATTTCTACCTCTTTAAATAAAGTCTTATTATAAATATACTTTTATGTGATTCTCTCTATTATCTTGTTTTGGGAAACTAGTATAATCATCCTGAATCTCTCCCAGTACTCATAGAGAGTTTATCATGAATCTTATCTCATGTAAAAGATTTACTTTTTAATTTTTATGATTCTAAAGATAGAGAAAAATATTTATAGAAAAAATCCTTCATAGTTAATCTCAATAATTTATTTCACTAGGTTATAGACTATTTATTCACTCATTAATTTCTCATTTTAGTGACAATAGATAATATCTCCACATAACATGATTCTCATTCACTCAACTTGTCTTGAGTGTTCAGTAGAGAAAATTGAACTCCTTTATTTGTTTATTAGTATGCTCTCTATAGAGACCATGATATATAAGATAAATTGTATTATTATATGTTTTTAGTTCAAAATTAATTTTCATAGTAGGCATAGAACACTAGCTATTTGGATTTTCAAACTGTGGTGAACAAATATCTATTAATATCATGTTAGGGTTTCCAACCATTGTAGGAGGCTCCTAGGGATCACTAGTAATTTAACTAGAGTATCTCAAGGAAATATTCTCAAACTAAATTTTTAGATTTAATTTTATATTTTTTGTTAGTAAATTTCTCTCAAATTTAGTGTTAATAGACAAAAGTTTGTCAGTACTAAATCAATCCATATGAGTTCAATGCTAGTATTTTTTATATAAAATCCCTATAAAGTAAACCATGTTTTTTTATACATTACATGTATATGAAAAAAAGATCTATTAAAACCTATAGTTAATAATTATATATCACAGTGTGAACCGTTATTTTCACTAGATATTAGTGTAAAAACATTGGTTTTCACAATTAGTTAAGGGTTTGATTTTGAGTGAATTCTTATTTGAGGCAATATGGAATCAATTTTAAGAAACGTTGGTTGAAATCAAGTAAATGAAATTTTATGTGATTTAGTTTTAATTTCATCTTATAAGTTAATCATAGTCTTAATATTTTCTTCATGTTATTATTAACTGATAACTAAAAGATTACATGATCATTTCATTAATCACCCTAGGTTTAAGGATTTACTAAAGATTAATATAATTTTAATTACCTATTGATCATTCCATATTACTATAGTTATAAAAATAATAAATGAAACCAAAAAAATGAAATTCCTTTAAACTATCCCAGAAATACCCAAATTGGTTTTTCCTTAATAAACTTAAGACTTTATCATTGCATTCACACACGTTTCAGTAATCTCCAAGAACTTTTCCAGTATTCCTAGTCTATTCTATAATATAAAGACTAAATTAAGTATAGGGATATAAATTATAATTCACTAAAGGTAGTATATAATGAATAGAAATAAATCACACACAATATGATTAAAAAATATAAAATTCCATTAAACACTAAAATCACTTAATGGAAGAAAAACTTTATTCATTAAAATCTAAAACTCAGGCATTACAATTGGATTTCATTACTTTCACTAATAACCAATATTTTTACCCCTCCATGTGAAGGATAATAGTGGTGAAAATCGAAAAGGATGAAATTTTAGAATATAAGAATAAATAATATAAAAAAATAAAACATTAAACCATTATTCTAAAATATTATGTGAGATAGTTTGTGTTCTTCATCCTAATACCTATCTCTCTTATTTTTTATTATTCTTTTCAACCTTCTTGGGATGGATAAATATTTAAATATACATTTTTAACTTGAATTTTTTAATATATCATTATTCCACATGATCTCTCTTGAAAGATATTGTCCGGTAAAGAATAAAATTTATAGTTTCCCACTTCTATTTAGATTGGATTATCAATTTTATATTAATATTTTTTATATTCATTATAATTCACATAATTGTTTGGGATTTTTTTCATGAATGATAATTTATAAATTCATTAAATTTGTTTAAAAAATAGTTTAACTTTATTAATTCCTTATATAATTCTTATAAATTCCTTAAAACATTATACAAATTCCACTAATAATTCTTATAAAGTGCAAAAAAAATCCTATGAACTTCTCAAAAGTCTTAATAATTTTGAAAAAAGTCTTATGAGGAACCCCAAGAGGCTTATAAACTCACTCAAAAGTTTTATGAAATTTATATAAGTATTATAGAATATATGTTTTGGATAGGTAAAAGGTATTATGAATCCCAAAAAGATTATTATGAAATCCAAGAAGTCATATGATATACAGAAAAGTCATATGAACTCCCCCCATCGTTTTTTCATTTCCATCCTTGGATCAAAATTATTATGGATTAAAAGACTAGAATTTTTTTCTCAAAATCTATAAAAAAATATATTTACCATAAAAACATTATAACAAGGATAAATAAATATCTACTCATCCATTTATTCCAAAAATTAAATAAATCAATTAAATACATAATTCTGTACTTTTAAGTAGTAATCTTAAATTATAATGAATTGGTACTTTATTTCCAAAACTCTATCGAACATTGTATCATCAAAATCTTCCAAATATCCATATTTAATGGAATATAAATCATTGTGAAGATACTGAAAAGGCTACGATATATGGAAAACATCAGGGATCTGGTTAATATGTGTGTGTAGTTCTATTTGATACACAACTTTACCAACATGCTCTAGCACCTCAAAAGTCCCAACAAAATGTGGAGAAAGATTACCCCCATGACCAATCCTCGACTACACATGAAAATTATATACCTTTAAAAATACATGATATCCAATATCAAACTCTAGATGTATCCAACTATTATATTCAGAGGAATTGTGATAATATTACAATGACTCATCTTCTCACGAAACACCTGAACCTTCTATTGGGGCTATGTATCAATTTTGGTTTACAAATTGATCACTCTCCTACCTCAATCCAAGAAAATATATATATAAATGTTTGTCCACATAGTTATTTTAACAAGGAAATACTAATGGTAAGGTGATAACTATTATTATAATAAGCTCAACTAAGGGTATTTTCTTTATTCATAAACCTCTAAAATCAGAAACACTTTCATAAAACATGTCTTCCAAAATCTTGAAAGTCTACTCTCTCTAATCATCTATATATGGATGAAAATAAATTTTGGGTGTAACTAATAACCAAAATAATACTAGAGTCCTCTCTATAATTTAAATGTCAATGTAATGTCATCATCAGAGATGATAATCTTTAGAAACCCATGGAGCTTCAAAATTTCCTACAAATACTACCACACCTTGAAATATACTAGGATTGACTACATAATTTCCAAGAAGTGAGATAAATTTTTTAATAAGTTCATAATCACCTAGATAGCACCATATTCACCTTAATATCCAGGTAAAATGGTCATACAATCTATTAAAATATCCTCCCACTTCCACTAGGGAACATCCAATGGTTGAAGAAACCAATTGGGAACATGATTCGTGGCCCTTACCTTCAAAAAGACCAAAAAACAACATAAAAACTCTAAAATCTATCTATTAATCAAAAAATAACAAAACAAACTCATAAAAGAATAATATATCTTTCTCACGCAAGTATATACTAATAAGGGTGAGTTGTAGAACACACAATGAACCATCTAATAAATTACTGAGGATATAAATGAGACTCCCCTTAAACAAAAACCAATGTTGATCATCCTCAAACCATTCCTTAATGGAATATCCACAACCAACATGATCCTACCAAAAATACACACTGGAATCCCAAAAATGTAGATAATTCTACTTGTTGGAAAAAATAAGAATATATTTTCATATGGTATAGATACCCTCTACCATCAACTTCATTTATATCAAGGTACATCATTCCAATATTATCTATAACACTCTAAGCATATCTGAAATCTCCAAAAAAATTCATATGAATTTCTACTCAGTGCATCAATAAAAGCATTCCCTTTCCATAGTGAATAAAAATTCAAAAGGTTGAAATATTATAGGAATTCCACCCACTATCATTTTTCTAGGTATAAATCTATTTGGTAGAATATATATCTCAAACTGTTATGATCCATGAAGACCAAAAATCACTTACCAATGACATCATGTCACTACAATTTTAATGAAATTACTACTACAACAACCTTGATATTATGGTTTTCATAGTTATGTTTATGCGGTTGTGACTTTCGATTACCATTGAATAATACTTCAATATACTACAATATAATTTCTCCCAGCCCAAGGAATGAAAAATCACAATAAACCTCAAACACAACACCTTCATCTGGATAATAGCTAACTATCTTCTTTATCAGATACTGAAATTTTTTGTTTAAATTTTTAGTCCACATAAATGAATAATCCTTTTCATTTACGGTTGTTCTAGGAGTCATAATGAATGATAAAATGGGAAAATAATATCATTTAATATCCTAAAAGACTAATTAAATTATGTACCATCACAACATTTTTGGGATCTACCTAAGAAACAACACCTTAATCTTCAATGGGTCTTTATCTAATACTTTTTTAAACATATCATGTCCCAATAAATTCTTTTCATAGTCCAATAAAAAAAACTTTTATATCTTAAAAAACATTAATTAATGATAAAGAAACTCTAAAATTCATCACAAATTCACCAATACTATACCTTATAATTGGGATATATAAGGTTTTATTCAATTAATATCACTATAAATTGATCAAGGAAATCATGAAAGAAAAATTACTTGAGTATAATGAACATAGCTATTGAATTCATGAAACTGAAATAAATTACCCTAAAGACATAGTGTCTATAACAATATAAATTAACCCTTCAAAATTTCTCATCTTATACCCACATGTGATGATATATTGACCATAGATTGATCACTAATAACCAACTATATCCATTAATATAATTGAATAGATCATAAATCTTTCAATGGGGATAATGGTTCTTTATTGTCACCAGGATCAAGTGATGATAATTGATACATAGTTGTAGATGATCATACTCATTATTCTTGAATAATACTGAATCCCTCTAAGGTGAAACACTCAGCTAAATAAAACCTCTATTTATAAGATCATCAACCTGAATCCAAATATATTAAAACACATAAGGAATATTCTTATATAGGGACATTAATATCAGCGAGGCATCAAAACAAAACTATATCCCAACATCAATCACTCATCGAGGGGGTATCATCAAATTATATTTAAGAATAACATCAATGTGGTCTTATAAAACCTTAGGAAACTACACTTATCAGACCTCTTTTGTAATCAATATCAAATCTTCCACCAGAAATGATAAGGACTCAAAACACCTCTAGAACATTTCATTATACCACTCACTAGTGAATACATAAAATTGAGGAGAAGTTGGACATGGAGGCCATGAGTCAACTAAAACCATATGGTCAGCTCGATTCTTCATGGGATCTGATCCTAAGTTCGGATGATGATGTGACAGAGCAGGTGTTGTTTCTGAATGCCTCCGAAGAGGACGTGGCGAAGATGATGGGTCGAGCCATTGAAATGACTCTGAATGAGGAATAATATTCTTGGGTCGACAAATAGGACTCAATTTTGGTCTGGGGTATTAACAAGGGGTTGATCAGCATAGAGGAGTATATACAGGTTTGGGATACACTATCTTTTTCATTTGAAGACCTGTTAAGCAGAGAGCATAACATCCAGGTAACCTCTATATCCTGGACATTGTTTAGAGATATGGGTTCTGGCAGAATTAATTTTTTCTTCAATGATTCTGCCATAGACATTTCTGAATAATACTTGGTTTCTCTTTTCTTTAAGCATTTTAAAGGGGGTATTTCATAATCAGTATATGTGTTTCGAGATGTTTTTGGGTGTTTGGTTTCCAGCTTGTTTTCTGGTTCCACCTCAGATGGGGTTCAGAGCATGAGGCTACCAATTCAGCATTTCACTTGGAGTGGAAGACTGAGAGGGTATGTCTTGTCCATCGGTTCTGTGCATGTGCATCTTTGCACGGGACTGTATGCCGAGTGATCATGATTTGGTGGAGGACCTTCACTTGTTATAGATGCTAGGGAGAGGTGGAACCGGTAACTTGTTTTGGTTTTGCTTTGATTTCCATTTAGCTGTTTTGTTGAACATGGTGGTTTCTCACTTTCTCCTTAAAAGTGATTTGATAATCAAATAAAAAATAATTTCCAGTCAGTGTATCAAAAACAAAGAAACTCTCCCAAAGATACCTGTTGTCTTAAAATTATCTGACAACCTCTACATTTATCATAAAATGATACTAAACCTCCGAAAAGTATTGAACACACCAAGTGTATTGGAAGCCTCTTCATATTATGTTATAGAGTTGATATTATGTAATGTGTAATAATAGAGTGTGTATATATTAAATTAAACAATTCATTCACCTATGTAGAATATAAATTGATAATACCATACATGAAATCTGGATATCCAAGAACAGGAAACTCAAGACATGTATCTGATCACATACTTCTCCATGACCTTGGGGGACCTGATATTGACCGCCTCTATGGCTATTCTCTACTCTCTACCCCTAGGTATTAGGGAAATTTTAGTGTTATACTCTACCCGTACTATCTCCTCACTAATTCTTATATTACTTTCTTAGAGGATAATACTCCAATGGTTTTACATGATGTGGGTTATCAGCTATATAATGACAGGATAAGAAGTTTAAAAACACTAACTTCTGATGAAAATGAATTACACATGAGAACAAAACATTATCCAAATTTCTAATGGAGGTCTAGGAACATCTATCTCGAGAGAAATGATATGAAGAAGGTTTTAATCGGCTTCCTGTTATCTAATACTTATATTTACTTGGAATCTAAGAACCTCTGAACATAGATATACTTTAGAGAGTCATGAAGACTCATTTTTTGATGGTCTAGTCTTAGATAGTTTCCTCTTGATAACATATTTCTTCATTGTAACCTCAAAAAACATTTGTAACTTGAACAAGGTGACCTTGAATTTGATTTTCAGATGTGATGAGTCCTTAATATGTATCTCTATAACCTCTCAATAAAGTAAATATCTAAAGAATAATGTATAAGTTTCTTGATTTAGATACTACATTCTCAAAATTTATTGTTCCTCTGGTAGGGGAAAGCATCTCATGTAGGAATGGAACCTTCACAATTGATGAGAGTAACTTATCCTCGAACTAAATGTGAAATTTATCCTATGATACATTGAAATCCTCACAATCTACAATAAAGAAAATCTATATTTGGTGGGTACCTCCTCATACTATTCTAACAACCAATGGAATCTAGGGTTATCTCATATAACAGATCATCCTGAATGAAATACACAAATCCTATAGCCAAGATTTAGTCATGTGATCATAAAAAGGTCCCCCATACTTTTGTAGTCCCTAATGATAAAACTCGTGAAGCATCTTCCTCCAAGTATCACCACTATATACATTCATGTTTTGGTGATATAGTGGTGTATACTGATGAATCTCTCTAATACAAGCATGGTGGATACATTAACATGGATCCATACATGAAAAATATAATTCAGTTAGGGACATTCTAACACAAAATATAGAATACATGAGATTAATTAATTAGGATTTTTTATAATTCCCATTATCTATCCAATTCATGAATAATTGAAAATAATCATGATAAATTATTATTACTTAGGTCTCTTCCCTTCAAGTATAATAACCACATTTAGTGCATTCAATAAACTTATGTTCCCTATACCGGATTATAGGGGAGTCTAAAATCTCATTTCCTAGCCATTAACCCTTTCTTATAATACATACTAAGTCTAGATGATATTTTTTCCTAACCAACCCATGAATCCTCACTAGTTCATATACCCGATATCTATCATATATCTATTTAGAAGCATTGATACCACCCAATAATAAATCACCCGCACTGGTACCCCTCCTAAGCCTATAGTGAAGATATAGTTGACTCCTAAATCCCTCATCTAATAGTCCATAGTTCGGTGACTATCACTGAGGTTATATACTACACTCATATGGGAGGCATTACATTCAAATTCCTAGGAAATATAATGAACAACTAATCAAATGTATAATATATAATAAATAAATAAATACCAGTATGTTATGATTCATATAAATGAAAAAAATTAAAGTGTACCATTGAAACTAATATCTATGTAACATGATCACTAAAAAATGTGAACCTTCTCTACAAGATATTAATGCAAAACTTGATTACCAGAACCCTCCCATAGACATAAAATATGAATATATATATATGGGTGATAAAATGAGTATACACATTGGGATCCTCCCCAATAACTATCATGAAATTGTAGAATAATTATACTAAAGCACAAATGAAAAATTAAAGAAACCAACTCATCACCGAAATCAAGTAAACTATATTACCATTCTTTTCAAGGTTCACTCACTAAATTACACACACAAGTAGGTAACATAACATCAAGAAAATATAAGAAATAATGATTCCCCAATACCATGTTCACAATAAACTAGCTACTATAAACCACAAATAATTATTTAACAGTTCACTTATCCCCTTTATAAATCATGTTGAAAATCCATAAAAATATATCACAACCAAATCCACATAAAAACATCAAAATCACCACCAGAACACATAGTGGCACCAAGATATATCATAGATAATGTAAATATACACTAAATAATGAGTCATTATAGTCTATATAATAACATATTCTATAATACTAAGTCAACATAGATTTGATATGTATGTATATATTCTATATCTTGAAGATAGATCAAGTCAGGGGGAGTAGTCAGTCATATATTACCTTGAAAATCTCGATATTGGAAAGCATCCAGAAGCTAGGAAAAAATACAAAAATCAAATACACCAAATAACATAGGTGGTTGAAGGTTAGAAATAACTAAAGAGATATATATATATATATAACACATCAATTATATGGTAAGCTATCTAATCCAAGACTAATTAACTAATTAATGTCTTACACGAAAACTCAGATACCATTACTAAGGACAATGAAGTTATCTTCTAAGAAAAAAATATTAAATATGCAATATTCATGTATAATTTTTCATCAACAAACCTAGTAACATGAGATAGTCCTAAACAGTTTCTAAAGGGAGTTCTTGATCTCTATAAGCTTGAAAAAAGTTCCTAAGCATGTTGGAAACTCCATTGGGAATGGTTTTCCCAAATAATAAACCAACCATGGGGATCTAACCATGAACTCAATATGACCTATATATAATTTAGAGAGTCATTCCCTTGATATATAGTAATAAAAATCAACACATAGAATAAATAATGGAAATTAATAAACATATATAACATTATATCATAACCAAACCGTAAATATTCAAGTACAACCATCAACCGAAAATAAAATAAATAGGATGGTATGTCTAGATAGTGATATAGGATAAATAAAAACTATTTAAAATGTATTCAAAAAAAATATAAGTAAATTAAGCTCATATCTATGAGACAGAGGGTATCATCCCGCCACCATGTCACTTCCATCTATCAAGATAAGTACATAGGAGTACCCTCTACATAAAATTATTTCATTTCCCTTTCTTGCATGATATAAGACAAGGTTTTAATTCACCTGGTGGTATATAAAGGGTGTGACAAATAATCCCAATAGGATACCACAAAGTGTTAAATATCAAAACTATGTTATAAAATCTAAACAATATTTTTTTTCACATAATAAATGAAAATATATTTTTAAAAATTATAATAAAATAATAAATAAAAAGGGATGTCACTAATAATGTAAAGAGTGCAAGAATATGTTTTAAAATTTATAATTTTAAATAATATAAATGGATATTCCCCAATTTTTATCAATTATGTATCATCTAGTGTTTCTACATCACTAACTATTTATGTTACCTCAATTAGTAGAGTATGTCTACTTTTATTTCACTAGAAAGTGGGGGCACTAAATAATTATGTCACTAGAATTTCTAGTGGGGAGGGAACCTTTTCCCATTGTGATATTCCTACCCAACTACATTGGGATTCTCATGATGATCATTTAATAACACATTAATGAAAAATCATTCATTTTAATTGGTAATTTCATAAATAAATCCTGTTTCTATCTAAAATAATATATTTTTTCAATACAATTCATAAAAGAGGAACTTCTAACGCAAGTGCTTCACTAATGATTTTCAAAATTACCATGTATTATTTTCTTTGAAATTTAAGAAAAAAACATAAAAGAGGAAAGTATTATTTTTTAAAACTAACAAAAATAAAGCATACTGAATGACCTACCTTTATCCAAGACAAACTAGTAGAAACCACTCACCTATGATGGAAATTTTCATATATTTTCAAGAGAAAACATAAAGAAGAAAAATTAGACCATAAAAACCAAAAACCAATACACAATTATTATTTAATAAGATTAGAAGGTTATTTTGACCAAGGGTAAGAGAGAAACTTGAGAAGAAAGAAGGAAAGAGTCAATAGGAAAGAAGAATAAAAGTTTATTAGAATTCTACGTTAAAAAATCTTGAATAATACCAATTGAATCAAAGCCTTGAGAAGGGGATAAATGTGTCTCATGCATAATATTGGATAAAGGTTGAATTTGGTGAAAATAGGAGTATAAAGATATTAAAATAAAGTCAGGGAAAAATAGATAATTCACTATTTTTAGTTTATGTGAAGATCGCATAGTTTCGCTTCATGATTTTCTAAACGGTGCACTAATCATGTGGGTGACACTACATTCACATGGAAACATGCATGGTTCTATCACATATTTTAATAAATAATTCACCAATCATAAGAAATTAATCTTTTTAAACAATATAAATTCTTTATGGTTTATGTATGTTTTTCTTGAACCATTTTTCAACCATGTGGCAGCTCTAGATTTCAAAAATTTCACATTTTCCCAAAAAACCTATAAATGATAGATAAGGATAAAATAAATACAATAAAACACATAATACCTAAAAATAAAAAATCGGGTGTGATAATTATCTCCACTATATCACTTTATTCCCCTGTAATGTCAACTTGATGATTGATCCAGAACATATAAGCCCACCACTTCTTCATATGAACTCCATGCTCCCACATTTCATTAAAATATGATCTATTCTGCCACTAAAAATGAACTAACTAAATGAATTTTCCATATCATGGGATTCAAGAATTTGGACTACTTTCTTGGTAATCGAAACTTCCATTTCCAACTCGTTCTCTTCATAATTAATCACCTAGAAAATATTAGGTTGATGCTTATTTAATTGAGAAACGTGGAATATATTACGAATTTTTATTAATTGTGTTTTATAATAAAATATGTATAAAACCATAAAAATATGCTCATTAATCTCAAATGGACCAATTAGACTCAATTATAGATTACCCGTCTTCCCCTATCTCCAATGAACCAAGTATAGTGACACTCTAAAAACACCCATTCACCCACTGAAAATTCAAAAGGTTGGGGAAGATATTCATAATATGATATATTATTACTCTAAGTAATTTGGAAGCACTTTTGAATCAACTATATCATGTTGTCCCTCTACTAGAGAATTTTTTTTCCACTAGAGATACCTCACCTACCTCTATCCCGCATAAAAGATAATAAAACAATCATCCATAAGGGGATTTGAATAGGGAAATCAATAAAAATTAGTGGCTATTATTTTAAGAAAACTTGACCAGTCCTAGTTGAGTGTTACACAACCTTCAAATTTTGAGAACACAATCCCAAATCATATCATCCAAAATTCGGTTATCCATTGTATTTACCCATCCATCTAGGGGTATTAAGTTGTATTCAACTTCACCTAGTTTCCTATCACCTCTATGAGGCACTCACAAAATCAAGATGTAAAATTTGGTTCTCTATTAGATATGATAGGTAAAAGAACACTATGTAGTATCACAACCTCTTTCATATATAAATCTCCAAAGTCCTCCAATATTTTCATTACATTTATTGGTTTTAAGAGGGTCAATTTCATCAACCAGCAAATCACAAACCATATAGATTTTCATCCCCAAGTGGTATGAGGTATAATAATAATGAAGTCCCAGGACACCTCATCCCACTTTCAAGTATGAATAAGAAGAGGTTGGATCAAGGCATATGGTTTATGGTATTTTTACTTTACCTAAATTTAAGTGTAGAATTGAGACACCAAGTTTTTTATATGTCTTATCATCCTCAACCACTAGAATTACACTTCATATCATAGTATGTATTGTTTTCATCCGGATGAATATCCCTTTAAGACTAATGGTATTCCGCTAACACTTCATTTATTATATACTAATGGACCACAAGCCTACCCATAAAACATAGGGATCCTCCAAAATATAAAGAACACCCATCAGTTCTCTCCATAACATATAAATCTCTTTGATAGAATTGGAACTCGCTATCTACTGACTGATGTCACGTGATGAGATTGATGAGGGAAGGAGTCAACTAGATACTACCAAGAGATAAAGAATCATTCTCTTCCCTCACCTATAGATTTATCCCATCCCTGAGACTCATGAAATTCTACTCATCATATAATTCCCTCATGGAATGATTTAGAAACTTCATGCTCCAAGAAATTATGACTACATTACCTTTACCAAGTATATTTATGGAAACCCCGATCATGGGGCCTCATCAAAGAGTATTTTTATTACTCCTAACGAATATTATTGGCTGAACAAGGTCATATATCAAGGAGTGGGTCATGGGAGCCTCTATTATCCTAAAACCAAGGTATTTTTGTTTTTTTATAAATTTTTAAAGAATAAAATACATGAGAATTTTTTTTTTGATGTATGAGAAAACATGAATTAAAATGAAAATATAGATGCCTGATAAAATGAAAAATAGTCAAAATATTTCAATGAATTAAATCATTATTGATACTTAATTATATTATATATTAAATCCTTTATTATATTCTCTTTATGTTCCAATAAGATGCACACATCCCTATTATCTCTATGTTTTCAATGAACATAACACTCAAAGAGATCACACGAAATGATCATCCCAATACTCTATCTAATGAACCATAATCATGAATTCATCTGACTGAAAATTACTTTTTTTATTTCCAAACACTTTTAAGGGAAAGTGAGAACCCATGACATCAAGACTTAAACACAAGAAGTCTCCAAATACCAAAACTCGATATCAAAATCAACACTCGTCACAAAATTGAAGCTCCTCCTGGCAACTAAAAACCATAAATTCCAGCTTTTATTGTCTCATAACAGCACGGCTAGCTGACCCGTGCTAAAGAGAACGGGCATGGTAACAACTGCCAAAACCATAGCCTCTCAAACTTCTAATTCCAAAAAGCCATGAAACAGTGGAACCTGTGTGCCCTGAACCTCATCTAAAGCATCATTTTGTGAGAAAACGTTGCAAACTCTCTTGAGCAGTGGCCATCCGAGAAAAAAACCAACATCACATCCAAAAATACCCCCAATGTCAAGGAATAATACCACCATTTCCAAAACACAAATACCAAGCGAGATCACTCACTTGGTGCGCACAAGAAACCGGCTTCAATCATGTTCAACATGAAATCCAAAGGGTCTTCAAAGAAAAATCCACAAACAACTGCACACAACTCAACTGATCCCAAATCAAAACTGGACATCTTAACTCAAATTGGCTTCAAGTTGCACGGTTCAGCACAAATCACCCTGAACCAAAATTCTGAACACCAAAAATCCATCACCGGTCGCCAGAACCGAAGGTGGAGCCCGACATCGTCTACATCGCGCGCCACCAAGAACACCGAACCACCAAAACCAAAAAATGCAGAAAAAAAGTTAAAAAAACACAAAACAAACTAGAAAAAGGAACCTCTTAAAACCCAGATCGCTGGAAGAATCCCCCTTCGCAAGCAGGAGAGGCAGATCCAGATCCCGCCGCCACCTTCAAGACCGCAGTCAGAGACTATATCCTCCCTACCCACCCGAAGAGGGCAGGAAACGTGGCGTTAACCCCCAGCCCACAGCAATTAGAACTCACACCCTAGACCAACATCGCGCCGCCATGGGGAACCCTTTCCAGTTCGAAGGTAGGGAAAGAAGAAGGCCATCCATCGATGAGGTTCGCCGAGGATACTAAGCCCACATGACGCCGCCACTGGAAGAGAACTCACGCCGCGAAGATATCTTGAGAGATCATAGGACTTCACAATAGGTGAAAAAAAGGAATAAAATGGGGAGAAAAAGAATAAAATATATTAATATAATGAAATTATCATTTAAATATATAAAAAATTTAAAGGAATTCCTAAACTATAATGGAAAGGTGCCAAATATTTTCAAAATAGGGGAGTGGATAATATTTAAAATCATTGGAAACTATTATTCTTCATTCTCAAAGAATTTAAATGTTGATAAATATATTTCTCTTTGATCATATGGATTAAACATGTCAAGTTTGTTGGTCAATATAGATTTAGTTGATATTATATTCACAAATCTTCCCAACTCAAAAGTTTTATTTTTTATTGTTATCTTTACTAGTTCGAGAATAATCACGATAGAATTTTTTCATGCTTCACAAATCTAGTGGAAATTATGTGTGGAAGCCTCACATGAGAAGTTAAGGAATGATTTTATGACTGAACATTCTATAAAGTGGGCCAATATAATTTGGCCTTTGCTTGGGACATAATCTTATAAAAAAGGCCTTCTTGAGGAAATTTGGGTGTCATCTCAAACTTGGTATTGAATGTTAATTCACTTGGAAACTAGAGGGGTCTAATATTTAGGGATTGGGTTTTTCAAATAGGGAAGGTTCACCTTGAATATTTGATCTTTTATTAGTGTTGTAATGCTTGTACATGAGGATTGAATTTTGACCATGAATGAAAATTTTATGTGAGGATTCAAGGATGTGCACAAATTAGTCCGGGAGGGAGCTTGGAAAGGATTATATTCTTGGAATGAAGATTCCATGATACATGGGAATGATCTCAATTTTCATAGTTATTGATCATGTGAAAAATTTGGAGTTTTCAACTTTCATTTGTGGTTACTAGTGGTGTCAACCTATAGGTTCCAAAGGGGTAGTTTCAAATGTTCTTTTTTATTTCAATTATTCATATGTTTTCATCAATATCTTAGCCTAGTTTATGTTCTCTTCACATTAGTTTGAGAATGTCTGTTCATGGAAATCTAACATGCTTCCATGGTGGATCAGAAATCATGTACTCAAATGTAGTACTATGATTAGAGGACTAATTTAGGTAAGATCTAGTTTGTACATTTAATTTAACATCTATTGTGTGTCTTCTCCTACACTCACAACCATAGCACGGGGAATAAACCTTGGCCCCTCCATCATGATGCACCTACACAAGAAAGAAAATCTAGAAAATAAAGGTATTAATCCTTTTCTTTGTATAATCAAAATCAGGTGTAGAGAATTTTATTTCATCAATACTTCATCAGACATGATATGATCTTGGGATCGAATGATCTAATTGTATCATCTTCATTTACATCCAAATTTAAAATCATTGTTAGTTTGAGGTTCATATTTCTCATCCATGAATGATATCTGTTGTGTTCTCAGTTTAGTAATCCATCCATAATCTTTTATAAGATCTATTATTTGATTTTGGACCTTTAGTTTATCTGTATCTACTTTAATTATCCAATGATGAGCATGGTAGGCATCACACATCAATAGTTTCTTGAATTTAGGGATTAATAAGGCATGGAGTCACTTGGTTGTGAAAAACATGATGGTGTCAAAGAACATGTGGAATGTTTAAGTGTTGTTTATTTAAGGTGGGTGTGTGGTAAATTGTGAAGTGACCGTGGATGTGTAATGATAGGTTAAAAGATAAATTCATAGTCACTTAAAGGTAGAGGATCATGATCCCTTGACTAACCATGAGTGACATGGATATTTGGAGTTTTTTTCATTTTCAGTTAGCATGTTTATCGTGTGTCTTTATATCATCACTTTACTAACAGTACATTACATGGAAATTTGAGTGGGAATGGTTTGTTAGACCCTTTACCAAAAAAATCACACAAGATCCCTTAGAAATTACACATAATATTACTTTCACCCTTTATTATATTTTCATGTATGACCAGTATATCGAGCGCAAGAATAAAGTGTCACAAATACTTGACTTTGGAAAAATTCAAGTATCTACCTACACATTAAAAAAATTTATTTAATTCGAATTAAATTTTTTATGTGACACTCAAATAATTTCCATAAAAAATCTAATCAAAAAAAATTCATTTTTCCTTTTTTTTATAAAAATTTAAAAATGATAAATTGAAATTAAAAAGTGTATTATGCCATTATTACTCAAAAAATTCAACCGTGATTTAAATTCATAAATTTTTAAATCATATTCGTTTCATAATTATTATTATATTCAAATTTTAAAAATTATAACGAATTTCCAATTCAACTAATAAAACCATATTCGAGCATTTTGAACTAAATTTTCATTATTTTAAATCCCCAAATTAAATTGTTGTCTTTGTTAAAAATTATTTATAAATAATGAATGATTGGATCATCAATCCATTAAAAATGAAATTTCAAAAAGATGAAATTTATATATGGCTTCTCAGTTAATTCAAAAAATTTAATATTACCCTAAAAATTTTAAATATAACTTTTCAATATAGTCAATATCCTAAACATTTATAAAAAATGAAATATTAATCATGATTTTAATGTACATTTATAGGTATTTGTGATGAATAATAGTAAAATTTTGTACTTTTCCGATCTCATGACTCCCACACACATAAACTATTTCAGTCATAGAAAATTTTATAATTGAATTTAAAAAATGTGATCTTTATTGAAGTATTGAAAAATTTTCACAATTCCAAAGAGATATTTCAATGAAAGTTAAATTTAGAAAAAAAATTCAATGAAATGAAAATATTGACTCAAATCAATTCCAAACAAACAAGTGAGGTGTAAGAAAGTATTTTTTGGTTCTCTAAGTAATAAATTTCATCATGCATCTTAAGTGTGTTTAAATTTCAATGGCATGAAATCCTACTATTCACATAAAATCTGACATTCAATTTATATCCAAAAACTAGTTCATAACCTTCCCCACTTGTAGTTCAATTTTACTCTTCACTCAAGAGAATGAATTATTGTGGAGTTATTTTCATACTTGGAACGTGATTGATTACCATATTCTTGGGAAAATTCTCATCTCTAAGAACTATGAATCATGAAAAATAAAATCAATCATGAGGGATTTAAACCAATTTTTATATGGCTTGAGGTTGGTGGGAATATGTTCAAAAATTAATTAGAAACAAGTTTAAGGTTTTAAACTTTTAATAAATTTCTTTATCTTTCATGTCTTTAAAGAATATTCCCTCACTAAATCCCTTTAAAAAAATATAATACTCAGACTCCATTTTATTTTTTTTCTCATATCGTAATTCAGGAAAATGATTCCATTTAATGACACATACTTATTATCTATTTTTAATTATTCTTTTTTTACTTTTTTCTTTCCCTTTTTATTATATTTTTTAAGGGAGTGAGAACTAAATTTTCATGCAATGAATTTTTTTTCCAGACCATTTCTTGATTAGGTTGATGAATCACACAAATAAGGATAATAAATATTGAAAACTCATCCCCTTTTTCTTATTTTTTAGACATTTTCCCTTTTTTTAGAATATTGTAATAAAAAAAATGGAATATAAAAATAGTGACGCATACCCATTTCTATCTTTAATCTACTAAAAAATTATGAATCACCCCTCTCATTGCCCCTTTATAATGTAATACATCCCATAAAAAACACATGGAATCTCCTTACCCCCACAAGTAGACTTGAATTAATCATGCAATTATATTTTAGAATGATGGAAGGTAACAGATAATTTGGTATTAAATTTGGATGAATCCTATAAGTAAATTCATGGTTATCAGAAGGATTAACTATGATAAATGTTAAAGTTAAGTTTCAAAGAAATATTATTGGATATCCAAACAATTCCCCCAATCATGTTTAAAATACCTCATGAATTCCAAATATTTGTGAGAGAATATACATATGTTTTGGATTATAATAAAATCAAAATATTCTATCAGGATGTGAGGGTATCATAAATATGGTTACAAAGTAGATAAGAGACCTCATAGGATAAGGATTAAAATTTTGTCTAGTCACAAGTGGATTTGGTTATTGATTCTTACACAAAAATCAAAAAAATTCCCAAAAATAATCCAAATAAAACATACATAGTTCAATGATCATTTTATATTTAAGGATTTAATAATATGATAAATCTCCTCAAAAATAACTTCTAGTTCAAAAATTAAATGCTTTTTCTAAATGAATCTAAAAGAATGTATAAAAATCATAATAAAAACTATATAAAAGTGTTATGAATAGTATTTAAAAGAAGAAGAAAAATTTTGTGTTTTTTAATGTTATTTTAATTATATAATAATTATATAATATTTAATAAAAACATTAAAGAACTATATTGGTTGAGTTCCATCCCCCATACTAATTCAACACTTTTAGTTTAAGTTCCATAAGAATTCAAAGAAATTTTTATGTGTGTATAGTTATTAAAGGACAGAATTCATCAGGTTTTTGTACTTTTCTAACAAGTTTGAAGTAATATCTCCTAGAGGTTCACTTATAAATGTCTTGAGATAGTCTCCTAGTTGTTTTATACTTAGGTAAAACCTAAAAAACCATAATAAATGTAATAAATTTTATTAAAATGAAAACATAAAAATAATCAAAATGAGAGATATTATTAGGGAATCCTTCCCAATGGGGTTTATTTAGACTATCCACAACTAGATAGACCCATTAGTATCCTCAATATGTCATAGGATGGGGTTTGTGTGATGAAAACCACCCAAATATGTTTTTTCAAATATGATAGGTTTTACATCTTCCTAGAATTCCCTTTGAATATGGTTCTTCTAGTCTGACCCCTTATTGGTGTGATATACATCATAAGGTGGATATTGAGGGATGGTGTATGGGGGATCCTTAGAATTTTACACAAATTTTGTGCCCTATTTTTCATGTTTAAATAAGGGTGAGTTAGTAAATAATTCAATGTGAATGAAATTAAAATTATTTTATTTTATTTAAAAATCATCCCACTATAAATCGGAGGTCTGAATATTTTTTCCATTATGAGATTGTATTAGGAATTATTATTCTATTTTTTATCCACATAATAGATATTAGGGTTGAAGTTGAGGTAGTAGTTAATTCACCATAGGTACTAGATATTATTATACTTTATCATCCACTTCCTAGAAAGACTTATGTTTTTTTATTAAGTGTGTTGCCTGAGTTTTTCTTTATATTTTTTAATATTCCCATACTTTTTAGGTTGTTTATACATTAGTGTGTCTTCTTTGAATTTTTATTGAGTATATTTCAGTGTATTTTCAAATTATTTCTCATCCATATCTTCTTTATCTTCTTAGGAAGTATCTTATTCAATCTAAAACTCCAATTTATGCTCGAGGGTGGCTACCTTAGTTTCATATTTATCATCATCCAAGATTGTAATCAATTAAGATTAGTCTATAAAATTAAATATAAGGAGACTATTGTATAATTAAATTTGTATAAACGAAGAATTAAATGAATAAATTTAATTTGTACCTCCATCATCAATCTAATCATGTATGGAACTTTCGATTTTCAATTCCACTTTGATGTTTTGTTGTGTAGATAGGGATAATAAAGTTAATTATTGATTTTCGTAAAATATGATCTCAACCACTTCATTTCCATAATCCAAGTGATGAAACCCAATTTATAATTTTTTATTATATAGTATAAATAATTTTATAATACAATTAGGTTTCAAAAAAATAGAAAAATAAATGTTAAAAAAAGTCTCCCTCAATAGTTTCAACTGGTAATTTATTTTCTAGGTAAAGTATATCAAGGAGTATGTGTTTAATTATATAGATTGGAAGATATTCTACTTCTAAAACTATCCCTTTATATATTTTATATATTGTTGAGAAGATATCATGGGAACTAACTATTCAACTTCTAATTTTCCTTTTCTATTTTGGAGAGTAGACATGACCTCATAAATAAGGTTCTTTAGCTATTTCATATTAGGTATTTCATCTACAATTTTTAATCTAATGGAGGTATTTGTTTATATGATCCAATATTTCCATCAATTCTAATATATCACTTTTAATAATCTCTTATTATTGTCTTCCTCCCCATCCATGATGGATTTTAATTAATTTTTGTGGTAATTTTTCCTCCTAAAGAACCTTTGTGAATGTGAATTTGTTATATGTGTAAGGAAACATTAAAGAATATTCCAATAGTGGTACTACTCCTAGATTGGAAGAAAAAAATAAAAATACAAATAAAATCATAAAATTATAATTATAGTGTTATATTAGACAATGAAAAATAGACCACACACCCTAATAATAGTGTCTAGTTGATTGAAAGGCATGTCGTAGAGCCTCATCAAAAAAATTATTACTCTTAATGCTTCTTAATGGCTGACCAGGGTCATCACTTAAGGAGTGTGTCATGGGATCTTCACTTATCCGAACAAAAATATACTTTTTTTCTTAATTTTTAAATATGGAGAGATGTGAGAGTTGATATTTTTTATATTAGAAAAAAATACTAAATTGAAAATTAAGATGCATTAAAAAATGAATACAAGATAAAATAAACCCCTATATTCAAATATTAGGATCCTTTATTATTTGACATCTTAAGTTAACTATTATATTCCCTAAATATTCTAATTATCTATACAAAACCCTATTATATGTATATTATTAATGAACATCACACTCAAGAATATATCCCCAAATAATATTCTCACCAATCTCTCTAATGAACCATAATTAATTATTCCTCAATGGCTCTAACCATCAACACCATTTCACACCAGTGATCTTATCAGTGGGAGAGGAATTCATTTTCAACAAAAAGAAAGAAAATGTGGCGTAATAAGTGAGAGTTCCAATAATACCCTCTCCCCCTTAATTATCGAAATTCCCATAATATAAATATAAATAAATCAAGTCAGGTTTTTGAACTATGATTTAATGATTTTTAGCTAATGGGTGATCCTTAGGTTAGCCTAACATCATCAATTGGAGGTTGAGAGATAATAGGGATTCACAATGGGTGATATACATGAATAAAAGTGGTGAAAATGAATAACATAGATTCACATAATGAAATTAACATTTAAATGTAGAAAAAATATATAGTCCCTACTCTATAATCGATAGGTTCCAAATATTTTCCAAATAGGGGAGATGGTAATATTTATAATTATTGGATACTTTTATTCCTCATTCTATTAGAATTTTAGGATTTAGGATGATCATTATATTTTATCAAATGGATTACACATGTCATGAAAATGGGTTGAGATGGATTCATTTGAGAGAATCATTGTGACTCATCCCAACATGGATGTGTTATCAGTCATTGAGCTCCATATTGGTTCCATAATTATTTGAGAATTTTTTTTTCAATGATTCACGAATCCAATAGAAATTAGGTTCAAAAGACTCATATGTGTATTTGAGGAATAAATCTAGAACTACATGTAATGGTAAGTGATACTGTAGAATTGGGCCTTTCGAGGTTCCTTGATCTTAAAAAAAATATTCCGTCTAAAAAGTATTTGGATATCATCATGAAGTTGGGAATCAATATAACATTACTTGAGAATTATAGGGGTCTAATATTCAAGGGTTGGGTTCTATGAGTAGGGAATTGTTTTCTTGAGTATTGTATTTCTAATTGTATTTTAATTCTTGGAGTCAAGTATTTGAACTTGATATTGAATATAATTTTATTTGTGGCATCAAGGAAGTGCATAAATTATGTCTCAATGGAGATTGAATAGGATTTGGTTTTGGGAATAAATCTTCCATGATTCACAGGATTGAGATTCGTTTGAAAGGGTATTTTTCCTGTGAAAAAGTTGGAGTTTTCATCTTACATTTGTAGAAAATTGTGGTGGAAATTTCTGTGTACCAAAGTAGTGGTTTCCAGTATTCTTTGTCTTCTAATTCATTATCCATGTTCATTGATCACTCACCCCCAATATTTTTTTCTTCACATTAGAAAAAGAATTGGTGTGGTTGGGAAGCAAGGATGCTTCCATGGTGGATCATTAATAATTTACTAGATCATTGTGTTTTTATTGGAGGGCAGAGCCGGAATGAATCTTTTGTTGACATTAAATCAAGAACTAAGTTTGTGTGCTCATCCTTCACTACTAATCATTTTTTGGGGAAGGAATTGTGGCCCTTCTATCTTGATCCACAAATAAAAGGAACAAAATAAATATAATAAAGGTGTTAAACTTTTCATTTAACTCATTGAACTTATCCACACTACATTAGATTTTCTTGCGTGGGACAAGTTCGATTTACCCAATCATTTATCTTGATAAAGAAGATCTTGGGCTCAAAAGGCCACACTGGATCATCTTCATCTCCATATCGATGTAAAATATTAGTTATATCTTTTTTTAAATTTCTATTTTAGTTATTATCTTGTCTATATTTTTGAATTATTCATTCATCCATAATCTTGGATGAGGTTGATGATTTGATTCTGGTCCTCTGGTTTATCCACCTTTAATTTAGTTCTCCATTAGAGAGCATGGTAAGCATCGATATTTAATAGTGTCTTAGGTTAAGGGATTAAAAAGTAAATACATAAATTGGTTATGATAACATGAATATTTCTTGGATTTCGTGGAATTTTGGAGTGTTTTTTGTTGATGGTGAGGGTGCGGTCACTTGGGAAATGACCATGAAGATGGAAAAATTGGTTGGGAGAGAAAGACATGATAACTAGTTGGTGGAGGCTCAGGGTTAGTTGACTAACCATGAGTGAAATTATTAATTAATGTTTTTTAATTTATGGATTGTATACCGATTGTGTTACCTAATATGTTTAATAGATTAATCATGAGTGAAATGGTTGTTGAGTGGAAAAAATCATTTCAACACTTTTATAAAACATTTCATGCCCGATCACTTGGGAATTTCACATGTGGTCACTTCCACCCTTTTAAATATTTTCATGTACTTTTGGTATACTGGAAACATGATGAAAGTGTCATAATTACTTGTTTTTCTTCCAAAAATATGAGTATCAACCTACACATTAATAAAAAAATAACATTTTATGTATCAAATTCAAATTAAATTTTTATGAAATGAAAAACTATGTTCCACAAAAAATATAACAAACCAAATTAATTTCCCCCTTTTTTACCCCAATTAAGAAATGATATATTGAAATTCACAAGTGCATTAATTCATTATAGCTTGAATAATTAAAACATAATTTAAATTCAACAATTTTTAATGCATCTTCATTTCGAAACTAAAATTAGATTCATATTTTTCAGATTGTAACATATTTCAAATTCATCTCCTTTAACCACATTTAAACATTACAAACATAATTTTTATTACTTAAAATTCCAAAATTAAAATATTTTCTTTATTATATATTATTAATAAACAATGAATTATCAGATCACCAAGCCATTAAGTAATGAAATTTAAAAAATCTTAAATTAACATATGGATCCTTAGTTAATTATATCATTAAACATTCCAGCAAAAATAAAAATTAAATACATTTTTCAATAAAGTCCTAATATTTAAAAATTATCAAAAAGTAATGATTAGAAAAGATTTTAATGAAAATTGAGGTGTATTTCAAAAGAAAAATTGTAAAAGAAATTTGATTTCTCAACTCCCATAATATATAAGCAAGAGATTAATTCAAAATTTTGGATATATTTTTCCCATCATCTCAATAATAAGTTCAGCTATTTCCAAGAGAAAATATAACATATATTTTTTTGATCAATGAACATTGTGAACTTCTCATAAAATAGGTAATGTGGCCAGTATTTTAAGGAATTCATAATGATAGTTAGCTCTAGGTAATGGGTATGGTAGTCCCTCTCATGTAGTTAGAGCTACTAAGATCCATAAGTCACCACATGATCACCCTGCATTAGAACACAACAAAAACCCATTCTTATGGAATCACTAAAGATCACGTAACCCAAACTTGTTTAAGAAATTCAAATAAGGGTGTAATTAAATCACTAATTTATCTCTTAAACTGAGAAATGGTACTCTATAGTCCATAAAAAACTCACTCCCTTCTAAGTGAGAACTCTTAATATAAAATAAATCTTATATAAATACCTGGTGAATCTCCAGTAATAGTCTAATAATCCCAGGAAACCTTAAATGTGGAATAAATTCTTAGGCTCTTCCTGAGACATAATGGCCTTAACCTTCTCAATATTAAACAAAATGACTTACTCAGATACCATATTCCCTAGTAATTTAACTTTTGAAATATATATTATATACTTAGACAGCTTACTACAGAGACAATGATCCCATAGAATTCAAAAAATCATCATCAAGCGATTTGTGTGCTCCTATTTGGACTGAGATTTGACCAAGATATAATCCATGAACACTGCTATGAAATTATTGAGATATTGATTGACAATTGTTTCTTTAAATCCATGAATACCATAGGGTATTTAGTTAAAATGGAAATAATTACAAGGTTCTCATAGTGGTCATACCTACTTCAGAAATAGGAATGTTATATCTCTCACCCAACGATAGTGATATCCTAACCAAATTTTGAACATAGAAAACCATTGTTCCACCTTTAACTAATCAAAAAATTCATTTATATGTGTAATGAGATATCTATCACTAAATATAACATGATTCAACTTTTGGTAGTTGATACATAGCCAGATAGAACCATAAACCTTCTTAGAAAGAAACATTGGGGCTCACTCATGGAGGCACACTAAGGTGAATAAACCCTTTAGAGTTTTACTAATCCTACTATATTTTCAACTATCTAAATTTAGCTTGATCAATTTGTTGTGTTGGAATGGATAAGGGTTTCACCCCTAGAACCAGGTTGATAGAGAACTCAACCTCTCGCTTAGGATGAAACCCTAATAAATCCTCTAGAAATACCTCAAGAAATTATTTAACCATGGTAGTTGATACACTATAATGTTCACTTCATCAGTATCCTATATCAGATAACATACTTGTCATAAGAGATTACCCGCTTTAGGAAGTGGATGTCTCCCCCAAATAAATTAGGGATCCTATTCTCCTTGAAATAGCAGAACATTCCCATCTTGAGTAGTAAAGTGAAACTTTATATGATAGTATTTTATATACAAATTGAAGGTAATTATCAAAAATATCTTAACGATAATGGAAAATAAATCTATTTCTAGAAAAATAAAAACACAAGTCACTTCTAATTGAGATAATGATATGACACAACAAGGGAACTAGAATCCATGCTTCTTCTTTCTTATAGGTGTTATGATTTCTATACTGTATATCATAGGATTCAAAGTAAGGTTTAAAAAATCCAAAATTTAGGAAGAAATAAATGATTTATAGGTACTATTTTTGAATAAATAAACTTCAATATATTGTGTTATAATAATTTTACCTCTCATTGTAGTTGGACCTTGCAACACCTGAATTTTTTAATGAAAACTTTTCTTTAACTGTTTTTTATTATTCATGTAGATTGTGTTAGAAGAAATTGTGAGATTAAAAGAACCAAGAGACACCCTTAGTATAAAATTACTATTAGAGCCTAGCTGTTAAGTTATCGGGAATAATTATAACTAACTTATGAAAATGCATTGTGAATTCATTGGTTATAAATTATTTCTAAAAAATATAAATTAGCTATTTTTATTTTTGAGTGAATTTCTATTTTTAATGAAACTAATGAGATATATATGTTATATACTTAATAAAAAAAATTATCCATCCAATGGATATTTTAATCATAGGGTGTGAATAAACCCTATTTGTTGAATAAAAACCAACTTTTTTAAAAAAATGGTAATCTTGCGCCTTTGAATGATGAACCCATTTTAAATTAATATTATAAAAAATTAATAATTTTATATGAAAAAATGAACATGTTATTTTAAAATGGGTTATAAAAATTTACTTCCATTGAATTTATGATATTTTATGATAACATTCATGTTTTGATGAATAGTAAAAACACAGTAAATTTTAAGTTAAAATAACTTTTTTCATCGGCATAATTTATAGGGTTAAATAATAATATGGAATGGTTTTAAAGTATAAATAGAATATAATATTATCAATAAATACAATTTATGTCATTATCATTAATTTTACATTGAATCCATATGCAAAAACATTTCAATTTTTGCAATGTTTTACATTTAAAAAATTGTTCTCTCATTCTGAAAATGGGATTGATTATAAATTAATTACTAAAACTTATGTGTTTTTAATTTTTAAAAATTAAATCCATATTTTGAATAATTAGGTTAAAATTATTTTAATAGGATACATTGATTTTTGGGCATTATGAATAATAACTTTTGTAATTATTTTTATTACCATGGTTAAAGGTAAATCGTGTAATTAAAGTTAAAAATAATATTATAAAATTAACTTAACAACTATAATTATACTATTTGATGAATAAATCTGACCCTTATCATCTATTTTTTTAAATTTAATCACTTTATTTCCACTTACCTATAAATATGACTTGAATGTAATACAAACAAATGAATGTGACAAAATGTCACAAACCCATTTTATATAAGTATATTACTTTGAATATATAGAAAAATAGAAGATAATATTAACTATAAATAGTATCGAAAAATATAAAATAATTAACTTCATCATAGAAATTCACTTATAATTTTTATATATCAAATAATTACCATTAATGGTGACTCAATAGTGTTGTAGAAAATATTTTATTAATAGAAATATCATATAAATGGTTTTGAAAATATTAAAATAAAAATCATATAAACTAACTAATGTTCTCTATGAATTTTATAGGCGACTATGAAAGGTTATGAGTGTATTGAATATTTTGGTTCAAATTTATCTTCTGTGTGATTTTTTTAAAAAGGTCAAATAAATTAATAGTGTCAAAATTGACACTATTGGTATATTATAAAAATATCATTTTATTAAATTATTTCAAAAATCAGAAAAATATTTATAAATTACCAAAGTGTAATAATAAGATCTAAAATACAATTAAATATTCATTTATGGTCAATAAACACCCTATAAGTAAATATTTATAACCATTAAATATTTTTAATTTTATTATCACAATTAAAATTAAATAGATTAACTACGTGTCAATTAAAAATATATGGTTTAAATTGACAAAATAACGTGTCCCGAATTAACTGGTTGATAATATTACAACCCTATATCATATCATCTTATAAATTGGGAAATTTTAGTTTTTTTTGTAGTGTTTTATTTTATTATAAATTAGTATTTATGGTGTTTCCAAAAGTGCCTCTCACCTCAACTATAAAAGGGCACCTCCAACCTCACCTATAAACTTTTTTTTAGCCTTAAATATCATCCATAACATGAAATTTGTACTTATAAACATCCATATTTTCATTCTATAGGTTTTGGTCATCTTCAAAGACCAACTATAGTGCTCTAAGAAGAGATTTAGAGGAAGCATGTCGAGGAAGTGGTAATCTCTTATATCGATTCATTCAAACTTATTTATTCTTATAATTCCCCTTTATCAGTATTTTAATTATAAATTAATAAAATATGTTTCACTAATATACTTATATGTTATTATAAATATTAAAAACCCATATTTTATATTCTATCCATCCTCTAAAAATGAAATCATCACGTGTGGGTACGTACAACTTACCATCTTCAGATCGTGGTGTAATCTGTTTTTAACCACCACATTACATGGATGGATATAATTATAAAAATAATAACTATATATGATTATTATAACATGATAATAATTCTTAAATATCATACACTATCCACTTCAACACCATTCAATAGTTTTTGGAATGATATCTGCAATCATGTGTACGTACATCCTATCGTCTCCACAATGTGACATGATTCATTCTACATGATCATCATTAGACCATGATTATATAAATTAAATTAATGAATAAATATTATATATCTTATAATAATATAATTCTGTATATGATATAACTATAACCTAATAATTGGAACATGAACTTATCCAACAAATCTTGCATAAGAACATAAATCAGTCAAAATCCGAATAATGAGAGATAATGAAATGTTACTAAAAATAGATGATAATATAATAATATATGATATCATAAAAATTATTATGATTCTGGAGTAAGTCAATAACATTATTTAAATCATTATATAGGTTTTTTGGATACATATGAAGGATATCAGACCTAAGGTAAGGGATAACATTGCAAATCTCATTTTTATCCGATATTGTTTATTTGTAAGTATTTAGTAGGGTATATTTATCACTCACATCCATGTTTTCAAAATATGCATTTAAAAATATTATTTATATGCGTTTATAATTGTTTAAATTCAATTTTACCCATTTGTAAATTTTTACTAAATGGTATGAATAGAATCTTTTGTCATCTTTGGTACGAGGTACTTTTTGACATTTTCGACAAAAGTAAGAGAATAATTTTTTTTAACTTATACGCCATGAAAGGATTTTTACAATTTTATAATTCCCTATTTCCTTGAAGATTCCCCTAAAATATTACATGGTTATTTTCACATAAAATGATTTATCCTAAAATTGTGTGACATTTTTAGGAAGGAAATTTTTTTCGAAGAAGATTGTATATTTTCCTCAAAAATAAATTTCAAGTGTTTTCTCAAAATTATTTTCCATATAAGATGAAATTATTTAAATATGGTAGTATTTTTAATCTCATTATTATTTTTATTTTATTGTGTATTATTTATAAAATACATTTATTTATATCAATTATGATGGAATGATGTTTAAGAAACCCATTTTTTCATGGGTTATGTTATGGTGAATGTTTTTATGTTTTTATGGAACATGTAAGAATGGTTTCATTATAAGATGGGTGGGACCTATATCTCCCTCAAATGCATTGGGTAATGATTTATATCTCATGAGATATACATGACTAGAATAGAAAGTAAATCTTTTTCAGTAATACAGGGCTAAAATAACGATTGAACTTGGTTCAGTAATGGACTTTTTCCACTATGATGGTCTCAAAAATGAGCCTTGACTAATATGAAATGATATTATATACTTATGTGTGTATGCCACAGAATTTTATGTCTTATGTTATGACTATTTGGATTTCATTTCACTTTTATGATTCATCTCTCGACATGATATTATGAAATTTTATATGTAGGATAATATTTTCAAATGTTATGTTTATATGAAAATGATATGAGTGATATTTCATTTGTTTACAGTTGATGAGAATTTGAGATCACCCTTTCATATGTTTCTTTTACCCAGATCATGAATATGGATTTTAAGTAAGATATAAAAAAGGATTATAGTTATGATGAAATAAGTGAGGGACAATGTGGATGTTTCATGAACTGGTTGTTTATGTTTCCTAGTTTATAGAGACACTAAATCTATCTGGTCCTGGTGTGGTTTTTATTATGTTACATAAAAAATATTCTCTAATGTTGAAGTAATATATATATTAAAAGTAAGGGTTGTTATATTTGATATCAGAGAAAAGGTATATTTAACATTTTCAAACTAAGATGAGAAAGCCTTAGTAAGAACCCTAAGGATATGTCTAAGTATAAGATACAATCCTATTGTTTTAGAAATAACCATGAATAACCTAGGATAAAACCTAAAGTTTTATTAAATTGAAATTTTATTCTTGATTAAGTGGTTTTCCTGTTATGATTAGTGTTTCTCACACTATGCATACTAGTTTTAGTCAATGGATGGAACCTAAAATAATAGTGTTAATGCTGAATGTGATAAGAAATGAAATTATTGACCCCTTGAGAAACCAAATGTTATGGGAGATGGAATGAAAAATATTGTATCCATTATCAATCAACTTTCTCAAGATATGAATCATTTTATACTTTTAAATGAGAAAAATGATGGAGAAAAATTCTATTTAATCCTTCATAAGGAAGCATCCACCTTCATTCAGTGGGTCTTCTGATCCATTAGTGGCTAAACAATGCATCAGTACCACTGAAAATATATTTTCAGTTCTACAATGTTCTGAAAATGATAAAGTCATCTAAGTAGTATATTGTTTGGAAGGTGGATTTGATAAATGGTTGAATATTATAAAGAATACTAGGAAAAGTGACTTAATTGAGTCCTTGGAATATGATGAGTTCATGAACTTATTTTTCAATATGAAATTTCATTGTATTCATTGAATAAAGATGGAGAAGGAGTTCCTTTAACTTAATAAAAAGGATGATGAATCTGTTTGTACCTACAAAGGAAATTTTACAAGACCTTCAAGGTATGATTATGGAATTATTATCCAACCTAAGAATAAAAATGATTGATTCTTTAGTGGATTAAAACAAAGTCACTGAAGTGAATTAGACATAACGGGCTTTAATAACTTTTAGTAAATTGTTTGATTTGATCTCAAGGTTGATAAGGATATTGGAGTAACCCATTAGTCATATGGGTTTGATAAAAAAAAGAAAAATTTAATTCAAAGAAAAATATAAAGACTACACTGAAAAGAAGATGAGTTTTCCCTTATTCTCAAAGTGTGGAAAGAAACATTAAGGGAATTTCTTTAAAGGTACTAGTAAATGTTCTAAGTGTGGAAAATAAGGTCACCGGGTAGTTGAATGCCAAAGTGATTTGGAAAATATGTCTCATGATGTGAAAAAATAAAAGGATACAAAAAATGAACCTCCTACACTTCAATGTTATAATTGAAAAGAAATGGGTCATTATTCAAATAAATGACCTAATCCAAGGGTTATTGATGATTATTGACATCAATAAACTCCCAAGGACAAAGACAAAGAAAATTCACAAGCAATCACTCTCGGTGACATGGATTATGATAATGTATTCATGAAAGGTACACTTATTATCCAATCTAAAGTAACAAATGTTTTATTTAATTTTGAATTGTCGTTTATTTTTGAGAAATTTTCTAAGGGTATTGTCATATTACCTCAACAATTAGATATTGTGTTAGTTGTGAGAACTCTTAATGGCATAATAGTCGCATCAAAAGTTTATAATTCTTCTCTAGTTGAAGTTTATAGGAAATTGATTCCTTCAAATATTTTAATAGATCCTATAGAGGAATTTTATGTGATTCTTGGAAGGGATTGGATTTCTATATATGGAGATCATATCAATTTTCAAGGAAGGTAAGTCACATTTCATATTCCAGATCAATCTATGATCATCTATCAATGTAAGGATGGATATAAACTTACAGTAGAAATTTCATACATCTTATGGGTCTTGATTCCTTTAAATTAAGGTTATTTATCACAAATGGTTGGGGAGAGTCTCATTATTAATAATACGCCCATTGTATGGTAGTTTGAGGATGTCTTTTCAGAGGGATTTTTTGTTCTTCCACAAAATCATGAAGTTGAGTTTTAAATATTACTCATACATGATGTTATGCCTATTTCAAATACACCTTATATAATGGATTTAATTGAATTGAAGTAATTGAAGAATCAACTCTAAGATAATCGTGATAAGGGATTCATATGATCTAGTGCATCACCTTGGGGAGAACCTGTTCTATTTGTTAAAAAGAAAAATGAATTAATGAGACTCTATATTTATTATTGAGAACTTAACAAGATCACTATAAGGAAAAAAATATCATCTTCCCTTATTGATGACTAATTTTACCAACTTCACAGAACTCAATACTTTTCCAAGATTGATATTCATTTAGGATATTATCAATTAAGGGTAAAAAGTAAGATATACCAAAGAAAATATTTTATAAAAGGTATAGACGCTATGAATTCATAGTGATTCCTTTTGTTCTTACTAATTCCCATGTTATCTTCGTGGATCTAATGAATAGAGTCTTTAAAGACTATGTTGATTAGTTTTTGGTAGTCTTTATAGACTATATTCTTTTTTATTCAAACAGAAAGGAAGAACATGACGATCAATTGAGAATTATACTAAAGACCATGAGAAATGAGAAGATTTATTCCAAATTTATCAAGTGTGAATTTTGGATTCAAAAAGTTTCATTTTTTGTGTTACATAATCTCAAGAGAGGGGATATTTTTAAATCCAGCAAAAATAGAGGTTATAGAAATATGGTTGAGACCAACAATGGTCACTGAGATCTGAAGTTTTCTGGGTTTGGATGGATATTATTTACTTTTTGTGAAATATTTTTCATGATTTTATAATCCACTCACCAAATTGAATCAGAAAGGAGTTAATTTCATTTGTATGGAGGAATGTGAAGATAATTTCAAAGAGATAAAAAGAAGGTTATCCAATGAACATGTGATCACACTTCCTTGTAGTGTAGAAAGGTTTGTGATTTATAGTGATGTATCCATGAATGGGTTGGGATGTGTTCTCATGAAAAATTATATAGTGATAGCTTATGACTCGTGGAGGATGAAAATTCATGAGCAGAATTACCTAACTCGTGATTTGGAGTTAGTTGCGGTAATCATTACATTAAATATATGGAGGAATTATCTTTATGGTGAAAGGTATGATATTTTTACTGATCATAAAACATTAAATTATATTTTCATACAAAAGGAGATAAATATGTGCTAAAGAATATGGTTGGATTTGATTAAATATTATTACTTCTCAATACATTCCCACCTGGGAAAACGAACACGGTGGTATATGTTTTGAGTCGAAAATAAAATTCTAACTTATCCATGATGAGGATCACAAAAGATCCAATATTGATGGATTTGTAAAATATGGATTTGGAAATTTTAATAGAAGGGGAGAAATATTATCTTTTTCAAATGAAGTTTCAACCATTTATACAATTGAACATTAAGGAGGTGTAGAAGAAAGATGTGGAGTTACAAAAGAAGGTGAGAAATGTTCCTAAATTCAACCTTGACTGTGATGAAATTATAAGGTTTTGTAACCAAGTTTGTATTCCTCCCATACCATAATTAAAGAATGATCCATTAGATGAGGCTCATAGTTCCTCGTTCTCTATTCAACCCAGAATCATGAAGATGTACAGGGACTTGACAGAGTACTTCTAGTGGGATGGCCTGAAAATAGATGTCACTAAATATTTCACTCAATGATTGGTTTGTTATCAAGTTATGTTTGGGAGAATGAATTCTAAGGGGATGTTACAACCATTACACATACCAGAATGGAAATGGGAAAACATCACTATGGAAATTTTCGTCGTACTTCCTAAAACATCCAATGTTAATAATGCTATATGGGTTATAGTTGATCTTATTATGAAGTTGGCACACTTCATTACTTTAAGAGATGATTTCTCTCTTGATCAGCTTGCCAAGATATATTTAAAAGAAGTAGTAAGATTTCATGGAGTACCACATTCCATTATATATTATTGGGAACCGTGGTTTACCTTGAAGTTATGGAGAAGTATTCATAAATCTTTGGATATAGGGTTAAAACAGGTTATCATTCTCAGATAGAAGGTCAGTCTGAGGGACAATTCAAACTCTAGAAGAAATGATGGGAGCTTGCTCTATGGATTTCAATGTTGGTTGGGATCAAAACCTACCATTGTTGGAATTTTCTTACAATAATATATTTCACTCTAGTATTCATATGGATCCTTATGAATCCATCTATTGAAAGAACTAAAGAACTCTAACTTGCAAGGGTGAATTTGGGGAAATAAATCAATTAGGACCTAATCTTGTTTATGAAATGGATGAAAAGGTCATATCTATTAAACAACACATAATAGAAGCTAAGAGTTAAAAAAAATGTTATGTTGATAACCAAAAAAAATACCTAGAGTTTGAAGTGGGGGATAAGTTGTTTCTACAAATATCTCCCTAAAAGAAAGTAATGAGATTTGGAAAAAATGTCATCCTGGGCCCTAGGTATATCAATCCTTTAGAAATTATGGGTCGTGTTTGGAAGCTAGCTTGAAAATTGGCACTTCCATAAAATCTCTCTCAAGTTCATGATGTGTTATATGTATCTTTCCTAATAAAGTATATACATGATCCTTCACATGTATTAATCTCAGATGTCATATTACTGGAGAAATATCTTTCTTATGAAGAACAACTGATAGAGATTCTAGATCGTAGTGAAAAGTTCTATGAAACAAGACCACTAATTTGATTAAAGTTTTATGGAGGAACAAAAAATTTCAAGAAGTTTCATGATAACTTGAGGATATGATGAGGGAGAGGTATTCTCATCTGTTTGTTTCCAAGTGATGAATTTCAAGGGCGAAATTCAGTTTAAGGGGGGTAGAATGTGACACCTTGATGTTTTATGAAAAAAATTCCTTAAATAATTTTTATTCTTCAATTATATTGAATTGCACAAAATCATGAGTTTAAATAAAGAAAGATATGCCCTTAGTATAAAATTAACTTTATAACCTAGTCGTTAGGTTAGCGGTAATAATTATAACTCACTTATGAAAATGCATTGTGAATTATTTCACTATCAATTATTTATTAAAAATATAAATTAGATATTTTTATTTTTTTTTGAATTACTCTTGTTAATGAAATTAATGAGATATATATGTTCTTTACTTAATAAAATATTTTTTATTTATCCAATGGACATTTTAATCATAGGGTGTGAATAAACCCAATTTTTTGTATAAAAACATACTTTTTTTAAAAGGGAAATCTTATGCCTTTGAATGGAAAACCCCTTTTAAATTAAGATTTTGACACATTTATAATTTTTATATGACAACATAAACATGTTCTTTTAACATGGGATATAAAAATTTACTTTTTTTGATTTTATGATATTTTTTTATAGTATTCAAGGTTTGAAGAATAGTAAAAAAACACTAAATTTGTTGTGAAAACAAATTTTTTCATCTAGATAATTTATATTGTTAAATTATAATATTTAATGTTTTAATGTATAAAGAGAACATATTTTTATCAATTAATATAATGTATGTCATTATCAATAATTTTACAATGAATTCATATGTAAAAACATTTCAATTTTTTTAAAGTTTGGGGAAAAAGCCTCATTTATTATTAAAGAAAAGAAAATACCTCTTTAACTGGGTAGAGGGAGACCCATTACATAGCCCGAAGGCCCATTGGGCATTTAGCCCATTACATGGCTTGTAGGCCCAAATTTTTGGCCCAAGGCCCATTCAATGAATAGTATTGCTACAGTGCCCGTCTGTTATAGTACAACACAGTAACCGCCGCTATAACACTCCCCTACCGCCACTACAGTGTCCTTCTACTGCTATAGTGCCCGTCGTTACTACAGTGTTACCACTGCTACAGTACTTCTACAGTACATGCGCCCAATGGGTTTTGAACCCCCATTTTTGCAATGTTTTATCTTTAAAAAACCACATTCTCTCATTCTAACAACAAGATTGATTTTAAATTAATTACTACATCTTTTGTGTATTGAATTTTTAAAAATGGACCATATTTGGAATCCTTAGGTCTAAATTATGTTAATAGGCTAATTTGTTTTGGCATTATGAATAGTAACATTAGTAATTATTTTTATTACCAGGGTTAAAGGTTAATCGGGTAATTAAAGATAAAATAATATTATAAAATTAACTTAACAGCTATAAAAATTTTATTAGATGACTAAATTCTACCCTTACCATCTATTTTTTAAAATGGAATCACTTTATGTCCACTTACATATGAATATGATATGAATGTAATAAAAACTAATGAATGTGACAAAATATCACAATCTCAATTTATATAAGTATATTAATTTCAATATGTGGATAACTAGGATATAATATCTACTATAGATAGTATTTAGAAATATAAAATAATTACCTACATCATATAAATTTATTTATAATTTTCATAGATTAAATAATTACCATTAATGATGACACAATAGTGTTGTAGAAATTATTTTTTTAATAGAAATATCAAATAAATGGTTTTAAAATTATTAAAAGAAATTTCATATGAACTAATTAATGTGATCCACAAATTTTCTAGGTTATTACGACATGTTAGGAGTCTGTCGAATATTTTAGATCCAATTTATCTTATTTTTGGATTTTTAAAATTTAAATAAATTAATAGTGTCAAAATTGACACTATTGATATTTCATAAAAAATAACATATTATTAAATTATTTAAAAACAATAAAAATATTTAAAAATTAAAAATTATAATTATAAGATCTAAACTTTTATAAAATATACATTTATGGTCAATTAACACCATATAATGAATTATTTATAAGCATTAAATATTTTCAATGTTATTACCACAATTAATATTAAAAAGAATAACAAAGGGTAAATTAAAAAGATATGGATTAAATTGAAAAAATATCTGGTAAAAATTTATTTTTTAATGATATTAAAAACCTATCTCAAATCATCTTCTAAATTGGGATATTTTTTAGGTTTTTTGGATGTTTTTGATTTTATTATAAATTATTATTTATGGTGTTTCAAAAAGTGCCCCTCGCCTCAATAATAAAAGGGAAACACCTCTCTAACCTATTCACTACATTTTTAACCTTCAATATCATCCATCTCATAGAATTTTTCCTTCTCAACTTCCCGATTTTCATTCTAGATATTCTTGTTATCTTCAAAGATCAACTCTAGTTCTCTAAGAAGAGATTTAGAGGAAGCACATCGAGGAAGAGGTAATCTCTTCTACCGATTAATTCAAACTTATTTCTTCTTCTACTTACTCTTAATTAGTTGTTTAATTATAAATTAATAACATAAGTATCACTAATATACTGATATTTTATTATAAAAATGAAACAACCATATTTTACCTTCTATCCATCTTATAAAAAATTAAATCAGTGTGCCTGCATATGTACAACTTATCATCTCCACACCGTGGTGTAATCTGTTTTTCACCACCACCTTACTTGGATTGGTATAATTATATAAATAATAACTATATATGATTATTATAACATTATACTAATTCTTAAATATCATACACCATCCAATTCAATACCGTTCAATAATTTTGGGGATGATGTCATCGTTCATACGTACGTACGACCTACCGTCTCCACAATGCGATGTGATTCATTCTACATGATCAACATTAAACCATGATTATATAAATGAATAAATATGATATTTATTATACTGATATCATTCAAAAAATGTTTTAACAATAATATAATAATTAGAACATGAACTTATCTGAAAAATCATGCATTAGAACATAAAGTAGCAAACATCCAAATAATGAGTTAAATGAAATATTACTAACAAGAAGATGATAATATAATAAAATATGATATCATAAAAATGATTATTATTCTGTGGTAAGTAAATATAATTATTTAAATCATTATACAAGAGGTTCTGATAGATATGAAGGATATAATAGCTATGGTAAGGGATAACTTCGCAAATCTCGTTTTTATCCAAGATTGTTTATTTGTAAGTATTTACTAGGGTATATTTATCACCCACATCCATGTTTACTAAATATATATTTCAAAATAAAGATTATATCCTTATGTAATTTTTTAAAGTTAATTTTACCCATTGGTAAATTTATTCTAAACGGTATGAATGGAATCTTTATTCATTTTCAGTACAAGGCACTTTTTGACTTTTCTGGCAAAAGAATGAGAAGAATGTGTTTTTTAACTTGTTCGGCATGAACACATTTTTACACTTTCATAATTCCTTATTTAATTGAATCTTAATCTAAAATATTATAAGGTTATTTTCATAAAAAATTATTTCTTCTAAAATTGTGTGGCATTTTAAGGAATGAAAACATTTTTGAAGATGAAATGATATTTTCCTCAAGAATTAATTTCAATTGTTTTCTCAAAATTATTTTCCATCTAAGATGAAACTCTTTAAAAAGGGCCATATTTCTAAATCTATTATTACTATGATTTGATTGTGTGTTATTTAGGAAATCCATTTGTTTTATATCAATTATGATGGAATGATGTTTAAGAACCCCATTTTTTTCTTGGGTTATACTATAGTGAATGTTTTTATCTTTTTGTGGAACACGTAAGAATGGTTTCATTATAAGATTGGTGGGACCTATATTACCCTCAAATGAAATGGGTAAATATGTATATCTCATGACATATACATGAATTTAATAACAAGTAAATATAGTTCAGCAATACAAGTCTAGAATGAGGAGGGAACTCGGTTCAGTAATGGACATTATCTGCTATGATGGTCTCAGTAATTAAAATTTACTAATATGAAATGATTTTATATACTTATGTGTGTATGGAATGAAATTTCATGTCTTATTTTATGAATATTGTGATTTCATTTCACTTTTATGATTTATCTCATGACATTATAATATGATCTTTTTTATGAAGGATAATATTTTCAAATGTTATGTTCTTATGATTATGATATGATTGATATTTACATTGTTTACCCTTACTGAGAATTGGAGCTCACCCTTTAATATGTTTCTTTACCCCAAGTCATGAAGAGTTGTTTTAATTAAGATATGTCAAAAAGGAGTTTAGTTATAAAGAAATGTGTGGGAGACAATGTTGATGTTTTATGAACCCATTGTTTATGTTTCCCAATTTCTAGAGACACTAAACCTATACAGTCCTAGGGTGGTTTTTGTTATGTTATATAATAAATATTCGTCAATGTTGATTTAATATATATATGTAAAGTATGGTATGTTATATCCCTACCTCGTATTATAATAGGGATTTTCCTACTACTTTAAGTCATCTACTCTTTGCATATACCCGAGTCTAACTAATAATTGGAGATTATTATATCAACTATATCTTCCCATGATATATTCCACCACATACTCTATAAAAATGAAAGTGATATCTAATTGCTCCTTCTGTTTTAGACTTATTTTTTGGATCCTCTAAGATCTGTAGACACTGAACCACTCCTTGTCATATGACTCATTCTTCAAAACCACTAGAGGTTCCCTACTTTTCCACATGGATATCACTCCATTAAAGTATCTAGACATATAGGATTAATATGTATCACCTTATCACATGGATGATCGATGGGGGATTAGATCCTGGTGGGACTAGAAAAGGTCAACTAAGATGGGGGCCAAGAACCCATGCTACTGCCTCTCATTGGCCGAAGGTCCATTTTAAACATATTAGCTTTCTGTTTATCATTCTAAACTTTCTTAGGAGAAAATTTAATGAATTCATAAAATTGAATGAAATATTTTATAATATCCTGATCACCCTACTTAAGGTTTATGAACTCTTTATGTTTTTACAAATTCAATGTTTCAAGACCAAAGTTATAGGAAAATACTACTTTAAAATCATTCCATTATAGTTTCTCCTGCATCATATCCTAGATTCTCTAATCACACCATTTTTTAATATATCCCTCAATAAAAAAAGTACCACAATTTTCCATAAAAGGTTTCATAAATAAACATGAACTCAAAGATTCTCATGATATTTTACAACTATTCCTTGTCTTTTATATTATTATTTATTCCTTATAAGGATATTGTATTGTACTAAAGGTATATGTGATACCTATCCAGATTCAAACTCATGCTCAATTATCTAGCTTTATTAGGACCCGGACCAACTCCCAGGTCTATAGCATGGATCGTTCTCAAAACTATCCCTATCATGTTCTAATGAATAGTTGGGTTCACTTCTAAAATGTTTTCTAATTATCCCTCTTGAGGGATAATCGAAGGTCTCTATAGAGGCGTGATGCTACCTAAAGTCAAATGAAATAAATTAATTAAAATGAATAATCAATCTCAACTAAAATCATAAATCAAAACTTTGAACATTTATTATCTAACCACCTAAAATATAAATAGGGTTACATAACAACCCACATTATTCTATAAACATGACATATGTGAAAGGTATCAATCCATTGAAGTTTTTCAAATAATAAGAATAAATAAATTCCAAAATAAAAATCAAATCGCCAAAATACCCTAGAATCTCAAGGTGGGTCACTAAGATTGATGTCCAGAAACCCTTTTTTAGAAACCATCCTCAAGTGTTGATAATCATTTCTCTTATCTACCATTATATCCCAAAAACATAAATAAAAAACTAATAAATTTTATAACATTTTGTGATGAATCATCCCAGGTTTCACCTGACCTAGGTTCCCAAGATGGTCCATAATATGGCCTGAAGGGTGTTCCCTATCCCCATGGGCTGGAAACAAGTGTCTACACATCTAAGAAACACCATTGTGAAAAGATTTCCTTGAGTATTAATCAAACATTGGATTATAACCAAGAACCCATCATGGTCTCTTCAAACATTGGGAATTCATGAACTCAATAGATGGTAAGAAACATTTACACATGGAATAAAAATTTGAAAACACAAAACGTACATAAAAATATTGTATAACTAAATAACCATCCAAATATAATTACATACATCAACCAAAAACAAAAGTAACTAGATATGAGGATGAGATAGTGATAATAGATTCACACCAATTTTTAACAATATATACCAAAAATAATATAAGAACACGAAAATGATATCTATGTGACATGGGGTATCATCCCACCACCATCAATACAAATAACTCTAACATGAGTATCCACTACCTTCAAGTGGTTTCTCTCCCTTTCCAACATCAATCAAAATAATGTTTGCATGCACCCGAGGGTGTATACAAGGTGTGATCAATGATCCTGGTAGGATCACACCATGTGTTCCATATCAAACCTATGTTCAAAAATCGAAACATGGTAGTTTGAATATAATAAATGAGAATATATTTTAAAATTTATAATAGAACAAGTAATAATATGGAATTAAACTAATAAATTAAAGAGTGTAAAATATTTAAAAGTAAAGTTTGTAAATAAAATCATATGATGACACCCTAAAGTTACAAAGGATAATGCACATTATGTTTCTACATCCCTAACTTAATTAACACCCTCAATTAGTGGAGTGGTTCTTCTATAATGTCACTATACAATGGGGGCACCACATAATTATGTCACAAGCATTTCTAGCGGTGGGGGAACCTCTTTCCATTTAGGTTAGCCTAACCAAGTACCCAGGGCTTCCCATGAGTATTATAAAATACCACCTTAACAATAAATCATGCATTTTCATCAAATATTTCCTAAAAAATATCCAAATTCTATCTAAAAATGTACTTTTTCAATATAAAGCATAAAATATAAACTTCCATCACAAGGGATTCACTAATTTATTTTAAAATCACTATTTATTAACGTTATAACCATTTGAAAACCAATTTAAGAGGTAAAAATCATTAATTAAATTATTTAAGGAAATAATATTAATATATCCACATTTAAAAAATACAAACTAGTGGATACAACTCACCTATGATTAAAATATATATATATAATTCCAAGAGTATTCCTAGAGAAGAAAAAAATAACCTATAAATAAAAAAAACCTAATCCATCATAATTGAGTAATAATAATCCTTGGTAACTGATATCCCAGTAGGTTGTTGTTAATTACCTATAATAATATTCAAAAATAAAATTATAAAACCTGAACTATAATATTCAATTAATTAAAATTTAGTATAAGGATATTTCAAGATTAAACCCATAGAGATAATGTGATTGTTTTAAATTAATTAATGAAACAGAAATTAAAATTTTTTAATTTCTTTGTAAAGAGAAAGAAATGTAAATATTGATTGGGATGAAATTATATATGGGATATATTCTAGGTTCAGTGATTTTGGGTTCATGTACTAGGGATTTAGTTGATATGGGTTTATTCTGTTTTGGTTTCGCAATTGGGTCAGTATGGATCCTTTGTCTTTGTATCCCTGCATTGCTCCTATGATTTTACATTTGGAATGGTCATCTACATTGTTTAATCACAGAAATAGGCACCCCAAAACCATATTTAAACATAACTAGCCTAGATTTCATTATGGTCATGTGAAAATTAGGCTAATTAATTGGTGAAATTAAATAAACAACCTCAGAATGCATGCAATGGTCATAAATTTGCAGAAAGAGAATGAATTAGAATTGGTAATCAGTTTCAACAATCCAAAACAAGAATATAAAATATAAAATAATCCCTAAGATTCATATCCCCATACAATCACATCACTTGGCACTAATAAGACTACTCGCTCATTCTAGGCATGATGACAATGAGCTGCATGGGTTCTCAAGGAAGAAAGGCATTGAATTGTGGCTCTGAATCATCACTCTATTGATCGTTGGTGTCACACTTTCTCCTACTGGTCCTATATTTCCTTAAAAGGGTGTCCAAAGGTTGTATTTATAGGAAAATTCCATCAAAACACATGGCCAAAACATCTTTATTTCTTAGCACATCGTCATCGCCATAATGTGAACTGGGGTTTCTTGTCATCTAATACCTCTAAATTTTCCTCCACGTGCATGAATTTTGTTTGGAACTTTGACTCAGTTCAGAATGTAAAATCCTAAGTCATGACATGTAATTGTCTTTCACAGCGTGTCTTTATGTCATGAAATGTACACATAGAAAATTCCATTTAAACATTTCATGATGTGTAATGAGATTACACATTGTGTAATCAGCTGGTTTTAGTTTCTAGATCTGATGCTCACTCAAAAATACCATGTCACACCACTTCACTTCAATCATGGCTCGAAGTGTCACTTTTCTCATATTTTATTGACTTTTCATTCCTTTTTCAAATATATTTTTTTTCCTTCCATAAAACATAAACAAAGATAAATTTCTAAAAATTAGGTACATTATTCATTTAATTACATAAATCAATAAACTAAAACACTCTAAAAGACATTAATGAAATATACTTATCATTAACCTTGACCTTGGAAGGATATAATGTTAAGAAAAAATGAATAAAGATTCAAGAGTAAGAGATATAAGGAGTTTACTTAGTGTTTACCTAGAAAAATCTTCAAGAAAGAAACTTGAATCCAAGCATATAAGAGGGGATAATGGAATATCTTGTGTGAGAGGGGATATAGGTCAAGTGGGGGGGAGAATATGAGTGTTATGGTATTAAAATTAATTGAGGAAAAGATGTAAATTTCAATATATATAATTCATAGGCAAGTTGAATGGTTTTTTCACATGGTTTTCCAAAACATGTACCAACTGTTTGGGTGAATGTAATTTCACTTAGGAACCTTCATTGTTGGATCACATCATTTGGTAAACCATTCTCCAACTAGGAAAAATACCAGAGTTAAAATTAAAAAAAAATCAACATCATTGATACAAATTTTTTCCTAACTATACGCTAACCGTGTAGTTTTTCCAGATTTCTAAAATTTCACCTTTTCCAAAGAACATATAAATGATAGATGAGTATAAAATAAATAAAACAATATATATATATATAATACCATAAAATAAAATCATCGGTATGATATAATTATTTATTAATAAACCATCAATCATGTAATAATTTTCTATTATCAATTCTAGTTCTCTAAATTTTCCCATGATAAGGTGATCTCAACACTAAATTAGCCGATAATATCAATCCACCTATCAAAAATAATTTAAAACCATTTACACATCATCCTCATAATTCCATCATTAATCACATCAATCCACCATTAAAAAATAATATAAACTCAACTCTTCTCTATTCAATCCATATGACGTTTTTAATTATATCATTGCAATGGATTTAAATATTTTAAATATTTAAATGTTAATAAGAAATAATTTAATTAGAAATAAATATCAATAAAAAATTATTATACAATTATTCTAGAATAAAAAATAATAACAAAGGTTGAACTTAATTTACCTTTAGTTTTAAATTCTAATAACATAATTTAACTTTTTTTGTAGATTGTATCAATTAATTATGATCAAATTTTATTAGTAAAAAATGTATATTATAACAGTTATCAATACAAATAAATATTGTATAAATATGATCAAATAGTGTTTACTAACTTATAATTCATAATTCTTCCATATGTTAAAAACTTTAGGTTTTGTATCCAGATTAAGTATCCTTAGATATGCTAGAATAAATAAATAAAATACTACATAAAAATATCATATTATTAATAAAATAACATGAAAAATTAATAATAATATCATCTTCATATATAGAAACACACTATTATATTTTTTAATATTAATTATTGTTAATTATATAGTTAGGTTAATATTTACCATTTACCCATTGAAAATTAAATCATGATAAATCTACATTTACATGTAAAATAAATAATATAAGTTTACAAATACCCTACCACATTGTAAATATTGATGGTTCACTGCACGCAAATAAGGAGATCAAGAGATATTCACAAGACTTGGGAGACATGATGTACTCATATTTTCTATCATAGTAGATGATCTATCAAATCAAAGGTTTGTTAAAAGATAAAAGGGTATTAAAAATATCTATAGGTAAATCCCTAGTCATCCTGGTTTGATAAAGAAAGAGGTATTAAAGAGGGAATATGTATAATGAATTTAAAAATACTCATGTAGGTAATCAAGTCATTATTTAACTGAACATTTTCCAATTTAAAAAAGATTAAACTCTTAAAATTTGATTTTATATATGTGTAATTATTTTTCATTAAATAATAGAATTTAAATTTCCTAAAATCATGGCTTTAAAATATCTTGGTGAAGGAATTTCCATTTCATAACTAAATATTTAAATACCATGATTTTAAAATGTGTTTCTATATTTTTATAAGGGTACTACTTTTAAGTATAGAAAAGTTACTTTTATGCATTGATAATATAACAAAGGTGTTACTTTTATATATGGGTAAAAATAATCTTACATATGAAAATTTTACTTTTATGTATGAAAATATTTCTTGTACATATTAATACTCTACCTTTATGTATTAAGAAATGATTCTTATATATTAAAAGAACATAGTTATGGATGAAGATATTAACTTTATGTGTCTTAAAAGAATCTTACATATTAAAAATCAGCAAACTACCTTTATTCATTAAAGAAGGACTCTTATGTATATTGATGAGACTCTTCTATATTGATTTTTTTATAAAGTCTTAAATATATAAAGGTATTTTCCAAGAGGATAGGTTTATATATAAGGGTCATTTTTTATCTAAGGGGACATGTAAGGGTCCTTCCAGAGGAAAAGGAAATACATAACCATCAATTCTATATCCAAAGTAATACATAAGTCTCATCCTATACTTTTTCCAAAAATTAGTTTGAAGCCCAAAAATTAAAAACAAATTTGCTTAAAATTCTTTTAAATCAATATAAACCTTCTTAAACATCAAAAATTAACTAAGAATATTCTCAGACTCCCTCAACACATATTAAATGAAAAGGTAAAATGTTTTATAAAATTCAAAACCTTATACTTCTGTTTATATATTTTTTTACTCAGGAATGTAATTATTTTCTTCATGATATTGAGTTAAAAATTGTGCTTTTTTATTAAGTAATAGAGACATAAATTTTATGGGGAATGGTTTTTGGTCTTCACTAGCCATAAGATATTTCACTCTATATTCTCAAAGAAATATTTTAATCTTTATCAATTAATAGGGTTGTATTTCTAGTAGGATTATGATTTTTGATATTTCATGTACATCATAAAAATGTAATATGGTTTCTTTTATATTTAGTAGGAATACCTATAGTGATGTTTTTTAATTAGAAACTGATTAATAGAATATTATGAAGGAAATATGGATTTACAATAGGACTTGGACAAGGTTAGTGGTGGAGGTTGTTTTTATTGGTTGAAAATAAATTATCAATTTTTAATACGTGAATTCTTAGTTTTTCATGAACCATCCCAGATAATCTGGTAAACCAGTACCCAAACTTGATCTAGAATAGCACAAAAGTCATTCCCAATCCCCAAGAGTTCGTGACTAGTTCCTGGAATCAACAAGAAATCAAAGGGAATGATTTTTCCACAAATGTACAATAAAATAGTCAAAGACTGATCAATACACTGTCAATATTCAAAAAAATCTACATAGAGAAAGTACTATCAACAGATAGATAACTCAAAGAATATATCATCCAACAAACATCCCAGCATCATAAAGACAATATCTTAGAATCCCTATGTAATAAGTGGACCATAGATCCATCGGTCACCACCATCACTATATTTATTTTTCTCAAGAACACCAACCTTCCTCTAAATAAAACCTTCCCATTTCTTGTACCTGACATAATAATATATATAAACACCTAAATATAGTGTTAGGATGTGATCTAAAGAGCCTAGTTGGGTATCACCAATAATTCCATAATCAATTCCAATAAAAATAACTCATTTATTATTTTATTTAAACAAAACAGGGTATAGAATATAAATTTTCATAATTTAAATCAAGGATTCTTCCAAAGTAAATATATGGAAGATATATCATGAATAGACTTTAATGAACATTTTCATAAATCATGGTCTTGAATAAAATAATTTTTATAATCAATCGCATGTAATAATAAAATAAAAACAATAAAACATGTGCATAATCCCTAAAGATAGATAGTTTCTAAGTTATAGGATCCTCACACATCTCGGTGAATCATTATAGATCAGAGTGTGGGTGCACATCCCTTAGCTCAGACTATCATGATAGAATCAATCAACACCCCATCGGGGGAACCATGATGAACTTAGTTTAGATAGAGATACCTTTTTCAATCCATTTATAGGGAGTTATAGTCCTATCTGTTGGGACCAAGTTGAATGGGGAAGGAAGTTTGAAGAGTTAGCCTTTGCAGAGTGTTGTATTTTTTTGTCAAAGAAGATAAATCAATTTACTTTGTAAGAGGACCAGAAACTAGATGATGGTTTGTAGATATGTATTTCTCAAATATCATAAGTCAGGATAACTTGTGATTCAATCCATATGATGGAAAGGTGGAGAAATTATGATGTCAATAATATACAGTTTTGATTGGAAGGAGTGATGCTACTAGAAGATAGGGGAGTTTCTGTAAATCCCATTGTGATTCTGACGATGCTAGATCTGGTCTATCAAAGGATACATATCATGATAGTGTAATTAATGATAAAAGCTGAATAATGGTTATGTGAATCAGTGAAGAGAGAAATGTCAAATAAATTAACAATCTGGGGGAGGCATAAAAGCACAGTTTAAGGTGGTGTTGTTTTCCAGTGTTTGCCAAATTTTAGGGCCTGAAAATCGGAAGATGAAGATGTGTTTTTTGTAAATGGATGTAGCGTTCAAGATTGAAGATGGTTTAGATTTTTGTCTGCAAGGAATGATTCAAGGTAAGAACACAAAAAAATCCTAAGGCATGGAGTGCATGGAAATTTAGGTAAACTACACGAAAAAATAAAGTGGTGCGCAAAATAGTAGCATATTGCACGAAATATCAACGGGTTGTGTGAAGTTTTGGCATGGTGTGTGAAATTGAGGAATGAATTTTTTTTGCAAAAAATGTGTTTCAAGATCAGAAGTTCAAAAATTGGCAAAGGCATGAGTTGTGTGAAATATTTGAGCATTGCGTGAAATGTGAATTTGCTTGAAAGAATTTTTATGCGCATGAAGAGGGTTTTATGCACGGATTAGTGGTTTTCGCGCAATGACAAAAATGCCTATATATATGAGTTAAACCCTTCTCATTTTTCAAAGCTCGACACTTAGATGAAATTCTGAGCTCTGGTGTGTGTAAAATTTTACGCTAAGTGAGTTGCGCGAAAAAAAATGAGTTTGTGTGAAAAGAGGACAGTTGCGTGGAAAAGGGAAAAAGTTGTGCGAAAAAAAAGGAAGTTGCGTGAAAAAGTTTTTCGCACCAAAAAGGAATTTTTACGCGCAATAAATTTGAATTTCGCGAAAGGTATCCTAAAGGCTACGCGAAAAATTTGGGGTCTGTGCACATATTTAGTTGTGCGTATGGGAGTTCTTACCAGCTTCTGGGTACGAAAGTGAAGATCTGTACTTCATAGAATACAATTATTTAATTGTAAAGAAGCACTAAAATACTGTAATTCCCTATTTGTGATAAGAGGGTGCACACGCTCTTGTGGATTGGTTTAATAGTGTTACACGAGTGTAAAGGTATGTCCTACTTGTTGTATTCCACATCAAAGGATTGTTTTCTAGTGGATTGTGTGGTACTGGATTATTTTCGTACTATACCAAGGACGTAGCTACTCTTTTTGAGTAGTGAACCTTGTAAATATTGTGTTCCAGTGGTTGTGTGTGTTCAGTAGAGAAGAAAATATTTAACAGGAGGAAAATGTTGTTTCAATTCAAAGGAAACATAAAAAGAAAAAGATATCACTTATTCACCCCCTCCCCATCTCAGTGATACTTGGTTCCTGACTGGGAACTTCACTATCATTCTTTTCCTAATCCTTGATAACTACCGAGGCTCATATGTGCTTTATAAAATCAATAAATCATGGGGAAATAATTATTTTTAATTTAATTTATCAATCACAGTTTACATACCCAATTTCAAGTTCCATCATTCCATTTCAATTTCAAAATTGAATCACATGTTTTAATCAAATTCAATCCTTTAAAAATATCTCTTTCATTTAAATAAATTTTCTCAATTGTTTATCATCAACTCATTTTAAGCCATTTTTTATCAAATTAAAACATATTTTAAAATCCTTTTAAAATAGATTCTATTTCAAAAATCTCATGCCTTTGAAATAAATAATCAAATCATCACAAATCAAGGATTAGAAAGCTATTGAAAATATATTTCAATTAAATAATGAAATCAAGTATTCATTTGTTTGGAAAAGCCTTATAGAACCACTAACCTTTAATCACAAGATCAAACAATCACCCAAATCAGGAATCACCAATAGAGTGTCAAATATGATAAATATCATGGATAAATTTGTAGAACAATGATCCATAAAAACAAGGATCCAAACCATAAAAAACATGAGGATTCGTCACTTGTAATGTATAGAAAATAAGAAAAGAGGATTCCAAGATTAGAAGAAGTCTCACTAACTAGAGAGAGATCAAACACATCCATATGTTCTTTGACCCTAGAAGAATGGATGATATAAATGACAAAACACCTTTTGGGAGACTCCAAAATACAAAGGGTTTAAATGGATGTTAAATAGGCTAATTTTTAATAATAAATGGGGATTCTATATTTTACATCCTATAAAACCCAAAAGACCACACCACAACCTCCCATGGTTATAGCATAAAAGGCTAAAAATAACTAAAACCATGGAACAACCACCCTATAAAATTATGAAGCCACCCCTAGTGAAATTAAATCCTAATTCCATAGTTCATATCTACCTAGATCCACATTACCAAGTTCTATGCTATAGTAAAACACATACACCACCTTAAAGTAACCCTCGAAATGATGGAAGCCAAAAAAAATAAAATCTTGGGAAACCACAACACATCTAACACTGTGCATAGTATCCTTTCCATATTTTGAAGAGGCCTCAAATTAAATTATGTTTCATCTCTATTCTATGTCTATGTCGCACTTTTCCACGGAGCATACCCTCATATCTATAGCACAAACCCCTTTAAAACTCCTAAGAATTTACAGAAACTCTAGAAAACACCCAGAATGATGGTCAAACAAAGGGGTTCAAAAAGGAGGGTATATAAGTACCTAAAATCTGGTAATTATACGTTACATGGTTGGTAGAACATTATTTAGAGGTTTAATTAGATTAAATATTTAAGTGATATATTTCTTATGCCTAGATAAATGATTAGTAGCATCAATTAATATTTTTTGGAAGCATTATGCTCATCAAAGCATTAGGAAACAATTTTAAATTTGTTTTATAGTTCAAACTTTTTGGTTCATTTATGTATCAGGAAAATGTTTCATGATTTTATTAAGTAACTTTGGTTTATTGGGATGAATAATTCTATGATATAATTTGTATCAAAATATCTTATATGAAGTAATTAAAATCTAAACATCAGGTTTTGATAGGATTGCTACAACTCTTGAATGTTCATGGTAGAAGTGGTGTAGAGGAACCATAGATTTTTTTCTAGTATACGTATCTAATTTAAAGGGTATAATAATATTTGGTTTATTTTTGATAGATTAAAATATTTATCTCATTTCTCGTCTACCAAGTAATTGATCATGGTGGATACCTTGGAAAGAAATTACATGGTGGTGTTAGTATATCTTCATAGATTTCCATGATTTCTATAATTAAGTCTCAGGGTTTATGTTACTTTTGTAGATGGTATTATAATATACCTTTAGTAAATTTTTAGTTCCTGATCATTGAATTTCACCCAATAATTGATGGTTGAACTGAGTGGACAATCCAAGCATTAGAGCATATATTGTGGGAATGTAATCTATATTTTTTGGATCTCGGTTGGGTCATTTTATTGTAGTTAACTTTAATTATATTCATATTTAACATTTATATAATGGAATAGTTCCATTTAATTCATTATATAGATGAATTTTCACATCACTATTGTGTTGGGTTGATGTTAGTGGTATGATATATGTTTTAATGGATTTTTTTTAGAATACAATAAAGAAGGTGTGGATGATTCAAGAGAATATAAATATGGACCAATTTTATAAAATTGGTAAGGTAATTATATGAGGTTATTGTTAAATGTTTAGTTTTTTTATCATGTATTCTTTATGGTTTAGACCTGTTAAATGTAGTGTAGGTTTAACAGAGGTAGAAATAATTATTTGAGGTTATTTAGAAATTTTTGGGTGTCAAAGTGTGTTCATGAAGTATAATATTGTTTATAACTCCCCCTTTATGAAGTTTTTCATGATGTTTTCTATATATCATAGATTTTAAAAAACTGTTATGATGGTTACCATGTGATTGATTAGGGTTAGATCAATATCAAGGAATATGTTATTTTTGTTAAATGGGTGGTGAACATTTATTATCATCAAGAAAATGTATTATATGAATTGATAATACCTTTGGTTGGTTTTATATTGAAACATTGATTATTATGGTAAAGTAAATGGGAAAGGGAGACATATATGAAATTTTAATATCATAAACTAGTTTAATAATTATTCTTATAATATGGACTATATATTTCAATTTGAATTTAAATATTGGTTTATTTGAATTCTTATATGATTAAAGTGACATGGTTGTGTTTTCAGGGATGAAAAAAATGAAGTGGTGTTTATGTTTTGGTTTTTCATTTTGGATTATTACTTTATTTTCATATATGTTATATATTTTTTAGTTTTGAGGGAAAATTATTTGAGATGTATTTAATATAGAGGTGTGGTAATAAATTTTTATTTACTTATAGATTTTTTTGGTGTAAGAGAAGAAATGGAAACAAAAAAAAAATATTTTGAATATAAATTCAATATACTATGAAAAAAACAAGTGTTAATTAGATAGAACACCATTATTAGTTCTATAAATGAATGTTTATAGTAACATGATTAAGGATTAAAGGATGTGGAAGTTGATTTAGTTACTGAATAATGCAACCTGAGAAACATTTATTGGTTTGTTAGAATGTGTTTCCATTTAGTTTAACATTATCATGTTTGAAGAGAATTTATTTTGGTCGAACTACTAGAATTGAGCATAGAAGAAACACAATGTATTGGATTTAAAGAATGGTGTGGTGTATGTTGATTAGATCATCAGTATTTCAATAGAAAACATGGATATGGAGGCATGATAAGCTATATTGGCATAGATTTAGGTAAATTAAAAAAACATATTAGGGTTTATTTTAACACATTGTGTTGAGGGTTTAATAGGTGTGAATTTAACATGAAAAAAGTTAATGCTTTTAAAGAGGTAATATAAAAGACACTATTATTTTCAAATTTTATTTTAAAATATAAAAATAAATCATTTTTGTAATAGGAAAGTTATAGTTTTTGAGAAGTGAGATTAAAAATATTGGAAACAATGATCATATTCATGTAGTTTTTGATCCTTCATATTCGTTGAAATCCTTTTCTGTTTCTTTTCCTCTATATTCTTTTGGTTCAATAAGGGTTTTTTGAGACTTCCATGATACCATCACCAGAATAAACTTCATGTTTCTTCATATAGACAATCTCAAAACTATCCTAAAATATACAATTCATGTAATATTTTAAAATAATTGGGGCATAAAAAATAAAATAAGAGGTATACCAAGTTATCTCTAATACCAATTTAAGCTTCCAGTGGTTGTGTAGGGACATTGAGTAGGGGTGAATCAGTGCACCAAACCTTTACCTAGTTTTAATTTATTCTTTAATTTTTCCCTATTATGTTAAAACCTCTATCCTAGTTAATAAATATATATCAATAAATGTTTAAGCAACCCTCATATTTTTATTTAATAAATAATGAACAAGAATAACAAAAAAACGGTTTTAAAAAGGTTCATTTCCTGTAAGGGAAACCAGTCCATATCATGTTCACCTCCTCTATAAAGACATATATATCATTATAAATATATTATTATAGTTATTACATGTTTATTTCATGTTTCATAAAATGTTTAGGTAGGTATCATCTAGAATCCCTATGGAAAGGTATCACCTACTTCCCCTTCCCCACTATATGATACTAGTGAAGAGTTTTTTATATTATATTCCACTATTTTTTAATGGAATTATTTATATTGGTACCACAAATTTCCCATGGTTCCTTTTATAACTCCATGAATAAAAACTCTATTTTATACTATAAATCCAATTGCATAACCTAATAAGATATTTTTCCTCAATTAATAGGTCTTACCCCACAAAAGGATGATCTATAACTCCACTTGAAAGTTGGCCTTATTCTTTAACATGACCACACTATGATATTTAATCGTAGAGGATCATAATTTATTCAGAGTCTTGATGTAATGATGCATATAAATAGTTATCCCATAACCTTCTCTTCTCAATTACCTTATATAATATGAGGATATTTTATGCTCTTTCTTCTTCTTTTTCATCTTCAAAGCACATGTGTTCTTGGATGTGTCTGCTTCTTCCTTTGATACTTAGATGATCATCCTGTTTTAATATTATTAGGTTCTTATTATTATTTTATTATAATAATTTAATTAGTGTGACATAACTATTAAAGGTTTATCTGCATCATACTCTTTCCTTTTCTCATACATCGATATATTCAAAAATTTATATGAATGTTATTATTAATATTATTTCAATATTTATTATATAGAAACTACAATATTTACAAAAATATCTTTTTATTTAAATTATTACTCAAATACCTATCAAGGTTACCCTTTTTTATTCTCCTTAGTACTCAGGATTGTTATCTCCAGATATTTATATATCATATATTTTTTCTATATATAATCTACACATTTAAGTCTTTATATATTTTTATTCATGTGTGCATGTAATCATGCAATATAATTTGGAGTTTTTCTATTGTGGTGTGAAAATCATCTCAATATTCATCTTGAAACCCAACCTCTTGTTGTGATACTTAATCCATGAAGAATATGTCTCACATCATCTAATTTAATTTCAATTTATCAAAATATTTATTCTGATGTTTCTTATAGAAATTCATTATGGATCCTCAAAAAATTCAAAGGAATTCATCATTATGTTGTTCTATAAGATATTTTTTAACTTATATACCTTTTTCATTTTTACATTGTACTTATTCATCATAATTATAAATGAGATTAATGTTGTTCTCCACCATACTTAAAAAGCTGAAAGGTGATCCTTATGAATTCATAAAATGTTTCTTATTAAGTAAAGAAACATCCTTACTCACTTCATGATCCTTACTAAGACCATGGTTTATTCTTAAAAACATCCCCATCCATATTTACGAATTCGAAACCATCCTTATGAAGTGGTAAATCATTCTTACAAATTATGTGTTTATTTTAAAAAATTTCATTGAAGAGATGAAATAATCCTTACAAAACTCATGAATGAATGATAGAGCCAAATGAAACAAAGCCGGCTCTAAAATTAATCTTATATAGAGTCGTATCCCCCTAAAATGGAAGATATGGAGAGATACATGAATCTTACATAGATCGTTTCTTTTAAAAATTTCATTATAAAGTTAAAAATATGTCCTAAAATGGCTCATACATTGAGTAATATAAAGACTCATGAATAGTAATGGTGGTCTTAGAACTAGAATTTGGATGTGTAAGTAGTTCGTTCTGTCTATTTTTTCTATGTAGAATGAGATAGTGTCATTTTATTCAACATCATGAGTGAAACATGAGATGATTTTATTTGTTATTATACTAGGATTTATAAATCCTATGATAGGGATGAGGCATGAAAATCAGAGTGTTCTCAGAGATGGCACCTTCTATCAGTATTATTGTTTCAATGTGCAGACCAATATTTATAATAAGGTAGGGTTGAAAATTAACCCCGTATAGTTAGGGTATAGGATCTTATACATGTGGATTAGATATGGTTGGTATTCCCGTATATACAAAGGGTGTGGTATCCTCTATCTATAAAGTGGGTATCCCCCCTCCCATCCGAGAGATCATTTAAGGGGTTGGATCCTCCACTGAACTCGGTATTCTTGCCAACTTCATGTGGAATAATATCTTAAATTATAATTTTGGAGAGGTGACATAGATTTATATATTTTTGGGTATTTTGGTTTCTTGTTAGATAATAAAGTATTGATGGGATAGAGGATGTGGTATTCCCTAGACCAGCAAGCGTGCCATAGTTATGAGAAGGCTCCCATTCAAAGATTATAATGGTTTTATAATAATTAGAAAGGCTAATAAGTGCATACTTCTTTAAGACTTATGAAACCTTGGGCACCCATAATGTAGAATTAGAGATGCATTGTATGACTAGTTATCTACTTTAGACTTCATGGACTTTTCATTACTTTGAGCATCCATAGTTTATCATGAGGATGGTACCTCTAATGGGTTAGAATTGGAATAGTTTAGACATCCATGAATTTTACAAAGACTTATAGTGATTGAATATATATAGTTTTATTCTTATTATTAACCAAGATAATATTTAGTTCTAGGATCTTGAACTGACTCGATGTATTATTTTCCCTTTTGCCCTCCTCTTGGTCACCACTCATACTATGAATTGAGTTTACATGTTGATTTATGTTTCTCTAGGGTTTTAGGGAATCCTACTTACAATCTTTATACTTATACATATAAGGTACTTAGTCCCACTTCTTTTTTGTTTATGAATACAATTAAATAGTTTAGATATGGTCTAGGTTGACATAGATCTGTTGTGGATTATTTGATGTTGATTCCTTGTGATGATTAGAAATACATTATAGAGCATGGTGATTCATGGTGGTGGAAGTGACCACAATTACTAGTGATTGATCAATGAGTACTTGAATCATAGATCATCATCTCAGTGCATTATGTTTCAAAGTATTATCAGGTCTATTGTTTCCTTGTATTTACCTTGTGGGATGTTCATGTACTTATTGTCTCATGAATTCATTATGTATAATATAGTTGATCTGTAAAGGATTGGATCAATATTGTTTAACCCTTTGTGTGTTTTAAATGCCTACGTTGCTCAGAGGAGGCCTACAGTAGGTCTGGAAGTGATTGGATACTAAAGGATATAAGTAGTGAGAGTTTCACGTCACAAAGGTGAGGTTCACATATGGAGTGTGAGCCTGACTCATGGTCATACTATTTAGCTACATGGATCCATGGACTACATAAAATTGGTTACATGGTAGGATCATCAATATAAATCATATACATGGATGGATCAGCTACATGGAAGGATTGGCTACATATATGAATCAATTATGTGGCTGGATCAGCTATCTAGAGCTATTGGATATGTGGCTAGATCGGCTATGTGGACCAGCTATGTGAATTGAATATGTAAGGATCAGCTATGTGAATCAGCTATACGAATCAACTATTTTGTGAATTTGACTATGTGGAGAATTCATCTACATGGTGAATTTGGCTACATGGTGAATTTAACTACATAGAAAATTCATCTATGTTGATAATTCATCTACATGAGGAAATAACTATGTGAGAAAATGGTTGTATATGGATTTTGGTTATGTGGTTCTTTTTGCTATGTGAAATAACATAAATGGTTATTTCTACAAGTTTCATGAAAATGACCATGAGGGTCTTCTCGTGGTTTGAATCAAGGGCCTTCAAATGATGGATTTTTAAGTATAATTATATCCTTGATTTTTTTGGGTTTTCCAAGGCTTTAAATGTATCCTTTCATGCATAGTTTAATGATATCCCCAAAATAATGAATTAAATATTTCATGATCTGAAAAATTTGATCGTCCCATATTTTTTAACTCTTAAATGGTATAATTATCCTTCATTATTTCCTAGTTACATTTTCTTGTTAATGAATTTTCCAAAACCATTCCCTTGGAGTCATGTAAACCTTCTTCTAGTGTCTCAATTTCCCTAGTGGTGATTCAAGTTTGTGTGCACCCCTATTTTGGTGCAGCTAGTAACATGGATATTCTTTCTTCCAAGTATGGTATTCATTTCCTCTCATATTTATTTACATGAAATCATAAAGTTTTTATGGTTTATCCCATTAGATGTAAATATAATTAATAAAATTATAATTGAACTAGATAAATAAATAATTAGTTATCTTTCTCATATTGTTGTGATTTTTATCATGATAGAGGTTTGACTCTATTTGATTGATATTGTGATATCTATGCTATTTTTGTTAGCATTTCTGGTGATAATTTGTATTATCATGTTTTTCTTGATGGAAAATGATAATGAACATAAATTAATAATTAATTGACCATTACTTGGATTAATAATTAAATAAAAGGTGTCATTTAATTTAGTTTTTGTTGTAATTCGATAATGATCAAATTGATAAGGATCATATGCTTAATTAAATATGTAATTCCATGTGTCTATGTAATTTGATAAATAATTTGAAGCATGTGACTGATTATTGATGAAAATAATTTAAGTCTTATTGATAAACTGTAATTCCACATGTTTTTTGAAACTTGAATGTTTGTTGAGAAACATATTTAAATTAATTATTTAATTAATTTAATAGATTGTCAAACTTCTATGCCTTAGGTTTCTCATATATGGAACCTATGAAAAATTAATTAGTTAATTAAATATGGGAAAAAAATTAGTTATTTGATAAAGATAATTTCAAGGTTCTGAGTTAACCACATTCTTAAGAAGGATAAGTGCCTTGAGTTTGGAGCTGTGAGAGCATGTTTGTGTGTGACATCTAGATGCCTTGTTTTAGGGACTTTATTTCTCTATTGGTCATGTATGTTTGTTTCTTGATACTTTTGTGATGTGCTCTATATGTAATATTTTCTATTTTATGTGATATAATCCTACGATCCATGATCCTGATAAGGATGATGTGATGTGGGCAGGTAAGCCCATATGATGTGGAAGTAGTTGATTCCTATGATGGAAAGATGTATCGAGATATGTATTTGGTTATTGGGGATGGAACATTATATGAATGAATAGGTCAAATATCGGAGTACATGTTGATGTGATTCTGAGAGATGGGATTTTATTATGAATCTTTTTAATGGTTGATGGTCTAGTTTCATGTTTTAATTTTCATTTCTCTCCCCCCCCCCCAATTGAGGTAGCTGGATGTGCTTCTTTGCATGTTTCCTCTATGTTGTATCTTAGGATGGTTTTCCTAGAGTACATGAATTATGGAATAATTTTAATAATTAATAAATAATTCTTAACCCATGGGGTTGGTTTTGATGAGATGCAAATACTAAAATATGTAAATATTGATAAACCGAGGACATAGTTTGGATTATGCCTAGAGCCCATCGACTTTACTCTGATGATTAATGTAATGTAAATTGGAACAATGTTAATGGTTAATTAATTTATAATTAATCAATGGAAGTAAATGATTAAAATTAAATAACTAATTAACAGAGCTCTTTAAAATTCTTGTGTTCTTATTGTATATTTGGTCTTAGTAGTGGAAACCAGGAGTCCAATTGACATTAGCTGCAGTTGAGTCTAAGAATAGATTATTCCCATAGATTGGTTCTGAGCTATATTATATTCTATATATTTGGTGATTTCATACACTACCGCACCAATTTCGGTTAGGTTAACTAACACCCATTAGAATCTTGGAAGGTGTTTTCCCCAACATTCAAGTGCAAGAGTGGATGGAAAACTACCCCCTATGACCCCACTATCTTCTCTTGGTAGTTAATTTTACTATTATGATTGGAATTTAGTTTCCCCATATATTTCTGAAGATATTTATGATGGATTTTTGTTATTCACACACATTCATCCCTGGATATAGTATCCAAAGGATATCTATAGGTATGTTGTGTATAGGTTGTGATGGCTTGAGGTACTTAATCGGTGTATGTGTTTTGATGGCTTGAGGATACATGATGTATGATACAAATCATACCAGATGTGCTGGATATTATAAACTACATTGTTATTATATATGATAATGTGATATGGGATGATGTGATGATGTTCAGGACGACGTGAATTTTGTGATTCCTTGATCGAGTGTCTTTGGGATGGATTATTTTGGAGAGACATGGATCTAGACATACAACATTGGGGTTAAGAGGAAAACTAGTGGAGAAGCAGAAGTGGGGTACCCTTGATGTTTCATTATTATATTATATGATCTCTTGTATGTGATACATGGTGATATTTTCCTATAGTGGGGTTGCGAACTCAGTTTACTTATTTAGGTGATGAGCTATTTTCATAGTTGTTCAGTGTGATTTATCATTCTTTGTTTATCTATTTCATGATAGGATCTAGGGGATATCCAAATTAGTATATTATTATGACCACCCTATGTATATATAAACTGTTTTCAATTCATTTGTATTATATTGGAGGTCATTCTAGATATTACCATCTCATGGTTTTGTAGAAGCAGTTTGGGATTTGTGGTCACTATCATCCTTACCTTTTTCGTACTTATGGTCTTACTTTTAGTTGTTTTAGTATTGTATGACCTTTCATGTTCAAACTTGGGATTTATTATATATATATTAGAATGTTTTGATTCATGTATCGATGTTATCTCTCTTTTATGTATGTTATCTTAGAGGGTAATAAATCTCATTTTAATGTTTATTGTACCCTTAGTTCTAGTCGTCAACTCAGGGATTGCTATAGGCGGTACTTGGGTAGTAACCATCTACATTACATCATTTCTGGCCCAGGAGGGGTTCACTTCTGGTTGGAGGGTCATGATAGAGTGTTATTAAAGTTTCAGGTTGAGGGATAGGATGGATTTTGAAGTTAGGCATAGGTGAGGTTTCACGGTTTTATAGGAAAATGATGTCAGGTTTTCACCGGATATATTTAGTAGTATGTTAAATCATATCACTACAGAGCTGAAGTAGATAACAACAACACTTGGAGGAGGTCACTCTAAGAGTTTCAGTGATAGATTCTATATAATTATGAGGGCTCTATTTTAGATTCAATCATAGAATTCTGGTATAAGGAGTTTGAGATATATTCTAGTTTGATCCAAGATCAGAGGGAGCAATTGGTTTCATTGGTTATGGAAATGATTTGTGGAATAGTATGGAGTTAGTGATTCTTATTTCTCAGGGATCATGAGGAGTTGAGAGTATCATGGGAGAAGTTGTAAGACTAGTTCTAAGCATAGTTCTTTTTTTGACCACAAAGGTATCAGGTATCTAAGAGCTTCTTACCCATCGACAGGGTATTTCCAGCATGCAATATTTTGAGATACATATTAGGACCCTTCTATGATATTCTTCATTCCTATTTCCATATGAGGAGGTTAAAGCAAGTCATTTTGATGAGTATTTATATCTAGATATACAGTTTTAGGTCACCCATTTATGTTGAACCTGTATCTTGAGTATCTAGTGAGATCAGGATTTATTCATATGATTTTGGCTAGAACTATATTTTCATGAAAGGGGAGCCCATAGTATTCCTCATGAATCAATGATGTGGTATGTGGTTACCAGTTGTCAGGATAGAAGATCTTTTGATCAGCCAGGTGTAAGTCACATCCCTTTTCAACTCTTTTCTTTTGGTTGGAAGCTCTCAAACCTATTCCAAGGGATCGTATGCATTTTTTTCTTATAGATATAGATGTCACAAATGATAATAGTTCCCAAAATTTATGAGAAATTATCATTTTCCGAATGTTTCATTTTAGGTTCTTCTTTTAAGGTAGTTTCAGCTGAGGCAACAGTAGTAGGGTGCTCTAGTTTTGGATTAGAATAGAGGATATTGGGTGGAAAGAGTACATCCTATAGAGGTTGTTGATCCTCATAGATAAGAATGTGTCTATGTAGGTGGTCAATAGTAGGGTCATAGAGGTCATATAATTATTCTTAGTCATCTTCATGCTTTAGTTTTTCTAGTTCTGGGAGAGAGATACATAGTAAGAGGTGCCATTTTCTTTTTTTCCCCAGGTGCATGCCTTTTTGTATTCAAGATAAAAACACTCCTTTATATAACCTACCCTAATCAATGATTTAGTGATTGAGGTAGAGAGGCTATAAGTACCCATAGAGTTAAATATGCTAGGTAGAGGTCGAGCTAAATTGTATAAAGTATGTTGAGACTGTGAGATATTTTTGGGGAAGCATCTCTCTTAGAGATAATTCCTATGTTTACAAATAAAATCATATGACATCATCTTGATCTTGGATCGGTTATATTTGGTGTAGGAAATCATGGATTTCATTAAAAAGCAGGTTGTGTTCTATGATGTTGATGGAGATACAACAATGTTCATAGGTGAGTGAGACCCTCAAATGGGTTGGAGGAGTGTTTTGTCCCTCTCTTCTTCAATGTGAGAGTTGAAGCAGAGATTATCGGAGGTTTAGTGATCAGCGTTTTCCCAAGGATTTATAAGTGTACCCTGATGTCTTTCAATAGGATGTTATAGCATTTCCCCATTGATGGGAGATCAATTTTGGGATCAATATACAACTAGTAATTTATCTTATCTCTATGTGTCTATATACCATGGAACCTTCTGAGTTGCGAGATCTATGAGTAAACCTCTATGATCTATTGTAGAAATGTTTTTTCAAATGATTGTGTCACCTTGGGGTGCACCAGTTTTGTTCATGAAAAAGTTTTATGGTAGTTTTTAGTTGTGTATTGATTAAAATATCTTGAACTAGGTGATAGTGATGAACTTATATCCTCTTACATGGATTGATGATTTATTTTATCAGTTGAAGGGAGAAATTTGGTTCTTGAAGATCGATTTGTGGTCAAGATATCATCAAATGTGAGTGAAATATGAGGATATTTAGAAGACTAGTTTTATTTATCATTATTGGCATTAAGAGTTCAATATAATGTCATTATTTTTGAATATTATCTATCTATGGTCATGTGGTAAATGATTACATTGTTTAGATATTTATTGCGTAAGTTCATGGTGGTTTTCATCAATGAAAAACTCATGTACTCTCTGTCTGAGGAGGATAATATGGATCATCTGTGAGACATTTTGGGAGTTCTTCATCATGATAATCTATTTGGTAAGTTCTATAAATGTGATTTTTGGTCTTGTGAAGTCTATTTCCTGGTTAATGTCATTCCCTAGTAGGGAGTATCTTTTGATACTTAAAAGATAGATAAAGTTGTGTCATATACATCCCCCAAGGTAGTATTAGAGATGCAAGGATTCTTTGGTCATACAGGATATTACTAGAGGTTCATAGCTGATTTCTATCAGGTTATAAATCCTCTATCATCTTGGACATAAAAGGATCAAATTTTCTTGTGGACTAACTAGTGTTAATTAGATTTTGAGTACGTGATGGAGAATTTGTTCAATGATCTGTTCCATTGTTTTTGAGCATAAATATTTCAGTTTGAGGTTTTCTATGATGCTCATGCCTTAGATGAGTTTTTTTTCTGATTCTATAGATATTTTTTGTTTCTTATGGGTTTCATCCGTTATTCACCAATGAACATAACTATGTCACCCATGATCTTAATTTTGTGGTGGTTGTGTTTTCTTTGAATTTGTGGAAACATTACCTCTTCAAAGAAAATTTTGTGTTTTTTATAGATCATAAGACCATGTGGTATGTCTTCTCGAAATGCGAATTAAACATTAATCATCACTAATGAATGGAATTATTATAGTATTACAACATTGAAATATTTTATATGTCATAAAATGGAAATGTTGTAGCTGATGTACTCAGAAGGATGTCACATAGTGATATCATGCGTGATTGTAGTGATTTTTAGAGAGTGATGGAAGTACTCTCAGTGATTAATCTATATATGGGAGAGTTTGGAGTCAAAGGGTTTCTTTTCTGAATGAAGGTGTAGTCATAGTTATTTCGGTAGGTAGAGGAGTCCCATCTATAGGATTGTGAGGTAGAGGTATGGAGGGAACGAGTTTTTTTATGCCCCTAATGGTTTCTCTGAGGATGGACAACACTAGGTGTTTTTCTATGGAATCATTTTTTTCCTTTTATTGTGTGTGAGATAGTTCTCTGTGAGTTCCACAGCTCACTTTTAGCACTACATATTGATTTGAAAAAATTTGTACCAAGATTTTAGAGGTTATTTTTAGTGGAATAGGTTGAAATGTTAAGTTATAGAGTTTGTTTCTTGATTTTTTGTCTTCTAGAAGGGTAAGGTTGAGCACTGTGTTCATGGTGTATTTCTCTAGACATTAACTTCTTTCTGTTGGATGATATAGGAAATATGAATGGAATTTTTACTAGTTTACCACAACATAAAAGAGTCTATGATGTTATATAGGTGATAGTGGATTATTTGATGAAATAATCCCACATTATAGTGATTAAGGAGTCACAATAAATGGATTTTTTTTATGTAGTATCTGGACAGTTGGTGGGAATCCCCAGATTCCTAAGAAATATCATCTCTAATTGGGATCCTCATTTTACATCCTCGGTGTGGATAGGTCTAAAGAATTATTATGGATCTCAGTTATGCCTTATAACATCTTAACATCTATGGATGGATCTTTAAACAAAGCGGACCATCCAGACTCTTAAAGACATGTTTTTCTCTTGTGTCGTATATTTTTGAGGTGTTTGAATGATGCACCTACCCTTTGTGAAGTTATATTACAATAATATTTCCACATCACCATTGGTATGGAATCATTTGAAGCGTTTTATTTCCAACCTTTCCATTATCTATTTTACTAGACTGGGGATGAGAGGCAGCTATTCTTGGCCTTTGAAGTACCTTTGTGATGAATTGTTTTAAAAAGTTTTTTGTATTTGTTAAAAACTAACACTTTTATATTAGAATGTTTTATTTTATTGGAATTAGATCTATCTGTATTGTATTCAGTTAATTCTAAGAAAATTGAATCCATAATTCTGTAATAATTGGAACTAGCATTTTGAGATAATCGGATCCAAAATTTTGAGTTAATAATTTATTTTTTTGCAGAAGAGTTTTGAAATAATAATGTGAAGTCAGGATTTAGAATGTTTTCAAACATTCTAAAACTAAATAAGAGGATGATTTGTTGTTCAAGAAGTTCTCAAAAATCATGAATACTTTTATGATAAAATATTTTGAAGAAATTGTGGATAGGTTTAAAGGAATTCAAATATGCAACGTGAATAATTAGATTATAATTGTAATTTAATCGTAATTTTTATTTCATAAAAATGAAGCTAACAAAGAAAGGATAATAAAGGAAAATATTTTGTTGATCTGAGAAAGTAAATGATCATACTAAGCTAAGAAAGAAAAATATTATAATGGGATAACAAAGAAAATGCTGAGAATGTAAAATATTTTAATGGGATAAGAAATAAAAAGTTGAGAAAGGGAAAGATTGTAATGGGTTGAGAAAGAAAATGTGGATAATGGAAAATATTGTAATAGGATGAGAAAGAAATATCTGAGAAAGGAAAATATTTTAATGGCATAAGAAAGAAAAATTTGAGAAAGGAAAAGATCCTAATGGGATGATAAACAAAAATCTGAGAGAGGAAAAGATCGTAATGATATGAGAAATAAAAATATAAGGAAAAGATTATAATGAGTTGAGAAAGTAATGATTAATTGAATTAGTCCAACAAAAATTAATTTTTTTAAATATTTAATAAATCTAAGGAGGTTTTAAGAAGTCAAAGTTGATGTTTTAAATGTGATATAATTTGGAATATTTTGTGACTTGATGAAGTAGGAAATGTTTCCAAGTTTCCTACCTTTTCTTTCTGAGTCACTTATAAATACTTCATTGGATCATTCATCCATTCACAACATTCACACATGTACAGAAGTTACAGTGATTTATATTAAAAAACATAAAGTTCACAACTCATTGAAGAAGAATTTAATTGAACATTTAAGCAAATTTTGAGTTTTGGAGATTAAGAAGCATTCATTCTATTGAATTCTTGTACTCAGAAAGTCGAATCTAAAATCATTGTATTCATAGAATAGTATCTAGGATCTAGAATTATCAGATAATCATATCTAGGATATTGCAATATATTATTTAGATAATCATATCTATGATCCATCATTATTGTATTCATAGAATTGTATTCATAATCCAGAATTATTATATTTAGGAAATCAAATACAATGTAATTTTTTTGAGAGAATCAGATCTAACATCATTATATTGAGAAAATATTGGATCTATCGAAATCATATTGAGTATTCAAATTGAGAAATTGTCAACCAGTTTCAATAAAGTCTTTATTATATTTTTTAGCTCAATTTTTTTGTAAGAAAACATTTTAAACTGATGGGAGTTAGTATAATCATTCCTATAGGGAGATATATGGTTTCTAATGAGAGTTGGAATAAGTGGTATTAACTTCTTCTTAATAGTGGATTTCAATATACCCTTGGGAGTGGCTATAACAAGGATGTAGGTTCTCAGACTAAGGGAAAACCTTATAAATCTTATGTGATTTACTTGATTTCTTACTATTCTAGGCTTGGGTACTCAATAAAATATTATAAGGTTGTAAATCTTAATATGTTGTAGATGTTAAGTTTTGAAAATAATTGAAACTTTTAAAAGTGAACAACTGATTCAACCCCCCCTACTCAATTGTTATTCGATCATTTGGAACTTCAATTAGTATCAGAGGAAATGTTCCCTTGTTAATTCCTTATTATGATTAATATCAATTCTATCAAAAATAGAGTCATTACTATATTAGATGTAAAAATTTTATTATGTATGGAAAAATAGGATGATTATTTATCTCCTATCTTTTTTCCAGTAAGTTATTGATGCTACTACTATTGGTTTTTCACTTATTGAGAAAGTCTATCCTATGAAATTTGCTGATAATAGAAATATATAATTTGATGGAAAGGATATAAATGAAATCCTTATGTCCATATCAAATAATTTTTATCATAATTTTATGGGTCTCAAAACATCAAAGAGTATGTTGGACAAGCTGAAAAGTGTTTTCAAAGGAGATACAAAAGTTAAGGAAGAAAAGATATAATTCTGGAATAGTATGTATAATGACATCAGAATTAGAGATGATTAAACAATCGATGAATACTTCACTAGATTAAATGAAATTATTTTCAATATCAAAGGATTCATATATATCTTGGAATATTCTACAATTTTGAAGAAACATATGAAAAAATTTCTAAATAGGTTAGATGCTAAAATTTCTTCTTTAGAGGATAATGATAGTTTATCTCTTGATAAATTGCATAAATTTCTTTTTTCTCATTAAATGCGTAAATCTCTAATGTTAAAAAATAATATGAAAGATGAAATGGATTTTTAAGCTATGAGAAAGTCAAAAAAATTCAAGCTGTATAAGATGTTGATACTTGTGTCTCCTAAGATAAAGAGGATTATGAGTTGACTGAAAAATTCATGTCTCTAATATCCAATAACTATCTAAGAGAAAGAGGAATGTATAGAGGTAAAATTACTGACAAATATTTTCAGTGTGGTGGAATATAACACTTTTCTATGAATTTACCAAAGAAGAAATTTGTAGAATATTGAGATGATTTAGATGGAAAACTTCGATGGAAGAAGTGGAAAAAAATGATAAATATGAAAAGTATTCCAACAAATACAATAAGAAGTTTACTGGAAATAAAAGAAGTATGTTGGGTAAGAAATTTGAATTGGACTGAAACATAAATAATTATTCTGAAGATAAATGTTCATAACATTTCAAAACCTTCCTTGAAAAAGTTGAGAAAAAAATATTCCTTAGAGAGTGAAGAAGGTGGTGAATAATCTTACAGAGAGTATCATCTCAAAACCGAACCTATTTCATGTCTTGAGAAAAAAACTCAATAAATAAATTAGACATATGAAGAAATATGTTCAAGAATTAGTTGATGGAAAAAAATATGTTATCAAGAAGGATGAATAATACATCAAAGAGATTTTTAGTTACAAACATGGAATTGATAAAAAGGAAAAGATAATTTAATATCTTAGTAAGAAGCTATAAACTAATGTAGAAGAAGTTAATAAATTTCAATCAAAACATCTTGAGTCTGAAATGACCTTGAGGAACATGAATGAAAACTTCAAAAAAATCTTCATAACTAAAATCTAAGACTTATAAAGTTGTTTATAAGGCTCACTACGAGAATCATATGAAATCTTCTCTTACCAAAAATAATATTTCATATGATTCATTTAATATTTAAGGTTTTAATAAAAATTATTTGGAAAGTCTATGTGGAAAAACTATGTGAGAAACCTATCCAATCTACAAAAGTAAAAAAACTCACTAAAAAGGATGGTCTACATCTTTATTTTGTTAGATCTTAAAGAAGTTACCAACCTCAACAATGTTTCTATAGAGAATGGTCTTTATTGAATTGAGAATCAAGATTTGAAGGATATTGTTGGTGTTTTGGAATCTATGAGCATAGAGCTTATAATGTTTGGAAAAACTTATCACTACCCAGAATATTGTTTGAGAAAAGTGGAAAAATAGTGAAAGAATAATGAGAAACTCTCCGATCTCACAGAAAGTAGGAAAGTTGAATTCTAAAGATGTTAGAAAATTACCAACAAAGAATCAATTTGAATGTTTGAAAGAAGTTTTTGGGAGATGTGATAAGTAAGTTCATCATGCTGAAAGATGTATAACACTCCTTTAAAAACAAATTTCTTATGATAGAAAAGAGAAGAAATATAAAAAGAAGAAGGTTATGGAAAGAGATTTTTTTTGAGATGGATTTGAAATAAATTAAGAGGAACAAACCATGTATTCTTGATAGGGATTTTTCTTCACATATGAGAGGATATATAAAAATCAAGAAACATGTAGAAAGTTATAATGGAGTAGAAGTTACTTTTGGAAATGACAGTTCCTTAAAAATCAGAGGAATGGAAATGGAAGACATTTAATTTGAGAAGTTGAAATCCAAGGAAGTATTACTTTGGGATGGTATAAACATAACATACTTAGCATAAGTAAAATTTTTGATAATGGAAAAGAAGTGATCTTTAGAAAGGGTTCTTGTGTTATCAAAAGTGTGAATGAGTGAAAAGTAATTAAAAATGAGAAAGAACCCATGGGAATATCTTTTAAATGTTAGAATTTTGTAACTCCTATTACTTGAGTTATGAAGATGAGAAAAAAATTATTGCACCGAAGACCTATCCACATTGGGTATAAAAACATGAATAAACATTCTAAATTTGTTGTTGTCTAGAGTTTTCTAGAATTGAATAGGAGAAATAAAGATGTTTGTATTACTTGTTATAAAAGAAATATGACCAATGAAACTCATAAAAGAGTTGAGATTCAATCTAACATACCACTTGTACTTATTCATTCTGATTTATGTAGGCCGATGAGAAATCAATCAAAAAAATGATACTTATATTTTCTCACTTTTATTGATGATTTCACTAAGATGAAAAATATTTTGTTTATTAAACACAAGTTAGAGACTATTTAAATATTTAAATTCTTCTGGAAAGGTGTTGTAAAATGAATGAAGGTTTCAAAAAAGATTTGTAGAATCGATGATGGTTATGAATTCAAAAACAATAATTTTGAAACTTATCAAAGAAAGCATGGTATCAAACATCAGTATAGTGTTCCCTAAACTCCATAAAAATGGATTATCAGAAATAAAAAATATAAGCTTGGTTGAAATGGGAATAAGTTTGTCAGCAGAATAAAAACATTATAATTTCTATTAGAGATATGTTAAATTAGATGTTTATTGAGACCATAAACCATCATTACTTCTTATGAAATGTGGTATAACAAAAAAATCATTTAAATACTTTAATGTTTTTGTGAGTCCATATTTTCTCAAAATCAAAAATCCTGATTTTGGAAAGGTTGATGAGAAAGATGAGAAAGTAACTTTTATTGGTTATTCACCAAATAGAAGAAGTTAAAAATGTAGGAACAAACATTTACAAAAGTTTGTGGACTCATATGATGTGAAGGTAATTCAAAATAAATGTTCCTTAATATAAGTGGTTGAGAATATTTAGGAGGATACATAGGAGAATTCAAAAAATAGTGAATGTTATCCTAAACAACCTTATCATGATTAAAATGATTCATTTGTTGAGGAAAGTGATGATGGGATAGAAAATTTGATATTTCCCACCTTAAAAAAACATGTTGAATCTAAAAATATTATTTGGTATCAGAAGGCTCCAGTTTAGACCAAAAGAAAGTTGATATTAGAAAATCAGACTTCACTTATATCAAAAGTTGAACCAAAATTAGTTTTAGAGGCTATTAAAAATAAAGAATCTGTGGATTCTATGAATAAAGAGATAGATCATATTAAGAATAATGAAGCATGGGAAGCTTTTCTAAGCCTATCAAATAAAAATGTTATCATAACAAAGTGGGTTTATAAAAATAAATTGAATGGTCATGGAGATGTTTCAAGAAACAATGAAATACTTTTTTGTAAAAGATATGAATAGGTGGAAGGTGTGAATTTTTATGAAAAAATTTATTTTTTTGAAAGGATTGAAACTATTCGAATGTTTTTTTAGTGGATGCTCATCAGAATTAAAAAAATTATCATATGGATGTAAAATCAGATTTCATAAATGGTGAGATTGAGGAAGATGTTTACATTGAAAAACCATGTTGATTTAAATATGGAGAGGATGAAAATAAAATTTTTAAATTGACTAAATCCTTGTATATGATAAAACAATCTCCATATGCATTTTATTCTAAGCTTGAATTTTTTTTTGAGAATGATGAACTTTTATAAATGAAAATTTTATAGAAACTTGTATGTGAAATATGTTTAATCTAGAACTATAATTATAATTTTTTATGTGGATGATATAATTTTTTATTAGTATAGATAATATTCTAGTAAAAAAAATTTATGTAAATTAACAAGAATTTGGAAATGTCTATGTTGGGATAATTAACTTTCTTCCTTGTCTTATAGGTTCAAAAAAGGAAAAATAAATTTTCTTATGTCAAGAAATGTATGTCAGGGGATTGTTAAAGAGGTTTGGGAAGGAAAAATCAAATAAATTTTCAACTCCTATTATAGTGAGCACAAATTTTATTAAAAATTAATCCGGAACAAGTGTGAATCAAAAATTCTTTCAAAAATTGATAGGTAGTCTTATTTACCTTACAGCCTCACGACTTGATATTATTTATGTTGTGACTTTGTGTGTTAGGTATCAAAGTCATCCAAAAGAATCACATATGTTGGAAGTTAAAAGGATTCTAAGATATGTCAAAGGAACAACATCACATTGGTTTGTATACAAAATAAATAGCGAGATAAAGTTTCATGGTTATACTAATACCAATTGGGATGGATATTATAATGATATAAAATCAACCTCGGGAGGAATATTTTTCTTAGGATAATGTTGTGTGAGTTGTAATAATAAGAAACATTATTCAATAACTTTAAGCACATATTAATATAAATATGTTGTAGCTACTCAATCTTGTACTCAAATTTTTTGGATGAAATTTCAGCTAGAAGATTTGAAAGTAAAAGTTTCTAAACCATTGAATATACTTGGTGATAATCAAAGTGCAATTCATATTTCTAGGAATCCTGTCCAACATTCAAGATAAAAAACATTGATATAAAGTTTCACTTTATAAAAGATAAAGTTGTTGCTGGTGATGTTTTTTTGGAATACATTTCAATAAAGTATCATATTGGTGATATATTTACAAAATAAATTCCAAAGGAATGGTTTGTTTAATTGAGTCTACAACTTCATGTTCATCCTCCTCCCATGTCTTCATAAACCTCATAAGGAAGAACCCCCACCATGATTTGGATTATATTGAAAATAGGGGAGATAAAGTAAACAACTTTACACATTTTAAGATGTTTTTAATTATCTTTAATTTTGAATATGATGCTTTGGTAATCATATAATGCGGGATAGAAAGAAAAAGAAAATGAGAAAAGAAAGAATGGGGGAGAGAAAAAAGAATGTTTGAAAAGATAAGTGATGAGAGTTTGTCTTTACATGGCCATAAATTTTCTTTCCACCAAGGTATGAAATTACTTCAAAAACATTACTTTATCTAGTAGTGTGGTGTTAGTAAACACTCTTTTGAGAAAGCCTATGTGTTTAAAAAATTCAAAAAACTTTAGTTGTGAAAAAATTATTACAGTTGAAAATGTGTTTAATGAGGGGTGTCAACAAATCTAATGGGAGAGATTGAAGTACCTTTATGATGAATTTTTTTTAAAAAAAGTTTTTGTATTTGTTAAAAACTAATCTTTTTGTATTAGAATGTTTTGGTTTCTAGTAATTGGATCCATCTATATTGTATTCAGTTCATTCTAAGAAAATCGGATCCAGAATTTATCAAAAATCAGCACTAGCATTCTAAGATAATCAGATCCAAAATGCTGAGTGAATAGTTCATTTAATTTCTGAAGTGTTTTGAAAGAAGAATGTGAAATCATGAGTTAGAATGTTTTTATACTCTATTTATCTAAATCAGATGATTCTTTACTGATCAATAATATCTCACAAATCATGAAGACATTCATGATAAATTCTTTTGAAGAAATGGCAGAGAGGTGTGAAGGAATTCAAATTTGGAGAGTGAAAAATTACATTGTAATGGTAATTTTATCATAATGAGTATTTCATCATATTGAAGCTGAGAAATAAAATCTATGAAAGAAATATATTTTGCTGAGCTGAGAAATAAAAATATCATACTAAACTGAGAAAGAAAAAGATTGTGATGGGATGATAAAGAAAAAGTTGATAAAGGAAAAGATCGTAATGGGATGAGAAAGAAAAAGTTGAGAGAGGAAAAGATTGTATAGGGATGATAAAGAAAACATTGAGAATTGAAAAAATTGTAATGGGATGAAAAAGAAAAAATATAAGAAAGGAACATATTGTAATGGGATGAGAAATAAAAATTTGAGAAAGGGAAAGATCATCATGGGATAAGAAAGAAAAATCTAAAAAAGGAAAAGATTATAATGGGCTAAGAAATAAAAATATGAGAAAGTAAAAGATCATAATGTGATGGGAAATGTATGACCAATTTAAGTGGTCAAACATGAATTTCAATTTTGTGTAAATCTTTTAGAAATATAAGGAGGTTTGAAGAATTCAAATTTGAAGATTTAAATACGAGATATTTTCTGAGATTTTGAGAATTGAAAAAGAGGGTAATGTTTTCAATTTTCCCTCCTTTTCTTTCCCAGTCACCTGTAAATAATTCCTCTGATCATTCTTCCGTTCATAACATTCACACATGCCCAAAAGGTGGGGAACTGAGAATTCAAAAAGTGAAAGTTCCCATCCTATTATAGAATAATTGAATTCAGAATTTGAGTAGAGTTTGAGTTTTGGAGATTGATACTATATTCCTTATATTAAATTATTGTACTCTGAAAATAAGATCCAGAATCATCATATTTAAATAATCCTATCTAGGATTCATTATTATCAATAAATCGTATCTACATTCAAGCATTATCATATTCATAGAATCGTGTCTTGGATCCAGCAGTATCATATTCATAGAATCATATCTAGAATCTAGAATTATTATATTTAGGAAATCATATCTATAATCTTTATTTTGTAAGAATCTGATCCAACATCATTATATTTAGAAAATCATGTGTATAATCCAATATCAATGTATTGAGAAAAAATGTGATCCAACTAAATCAAACTGAGGATTCAAACTAATCAATTATGGAGTAGTTTCAACAAAGTCTTTATTATTTTGTTTGGATCAATTGTTTTATAAGAAAACATTGTAAACTATCATGAGTAAATATAATCATTACTATTGGTAGATATAATGTGTCTAATGGGAGTTGTCACATATTTTATTCACTTCTTCTTAATAGTGGATTTCCATAGACCCACAGGAGTGTCTTTGGAAAGGATGTAGGTTCTCATACTGAGGTCGAACCTTGTAAATATTTTGTGATTTACTTTCTTTCCTACTATTCCATGCATGATTATTTATTAAATGTTTATAAGGATATAAATCTTAATAGGTTACTGGGGTAAAGTATTGAAAATAATTGAAACTTTTAAAAGTGAAAAACTAATTCACCCCCCCCCCCGAGTCATTATTCAGTCCTTTGGATCTTCAAGTATTAAATGATACAAAATGTGATAGATATTGTTTAGGTAATTTATGAAATTATGAAGGAAATTTTATTTCTCCATAAATCCAATGTCGATCATACGAGGATACCTCTAGAGTTCAATTTTAGAGATCATTTATTCTTGAAGGTGACTCCTCATCATGGGTAGAAAAGGTTTAGTTTTGTGAGTAAGCTTTCTCTTTGTTTTGTTGGACCTTTCTAGGTGTCGGGACATGTTGGATTAAAGGTATATCTAATAGCACTTCCCTCATATATGATATAGATAAAAAAAATCATGTGTCACAGCTCTTTCATTATCTTCATCATTTCTCTCGTGTCTTCGATTGTGCTGAGATTGATTTTGATGATGATATGACCTTCAAGGAGAATATTTTGAAGATATATGACCACAAGGGGAAGGTGTTGTGAGGGTGTTCTATTCCCTTGGTTTGTGTCTTATAGAAACATGGTTTCATGGAGGAGTGTACCTAGGAACATGATTCCTAGATGCACACTCATCAACCCAATCTATTTGATGTTTATCGCTTATCTTATAATGTTTTTATCTTTGGGGATGTTGACCTTTCTAGTTTATGATATGGTTTCCAATTATTCCATTTTGTAGATTTATACTTGGTTGAGAGGTATCTCCCTGGGAGAGTGTTTAGGATATGGTTGTTATTGTTTCATGTATTTGGGATTGGTTTTTCTCAGGGAGGTGGTTGATCTCTGGTGATAGTGAGATCCTTAAGAGGTATCTCATAGGGTGGCTGTTTAGATGACCCATTTTTGTTTTCAATCTGGGTTTGCTTTTGGATTATCTAGGATGGTAATTGTTTTAGAGGTATCTTATGTAAGGTCTAAGATCTATCTAGTCTTAAACTTTGTGTGTTTCTTAAGCTTGTGGTTATTAATGGAGTCCTTGAGTGGTACTATAATTTTTTGGTGGCTAAAGGCTTGAAGAAGGGAGAGATTCACTCTACGAAGGTTCAGTTCATAGCTTGGGTGAGATTCTGACTCTTGACTGGTAGAATTGGCTAGGTGGATCCATCAGCAACATGAAATCGGGTACAAATCCAGATTAGAAACATGTTTGGATCATCCATCTAGAAGGATCATCTATGTGGATCCACTGTATACATGGATGGATTTTCTATGTGGATCAGCTATGTGAGGATCACTTATGTGGGGAATTTAGATAACATGGGTAATTAGGCTATGGGTAGAATTTTTCTAGATGGAATATTTGACAACATGGTGAATTCGGATACATGGAAATTTTCACTGTGTGGGGAAATGGATATGTGCGGGTTTTTTATATGTCATGCTTCCTACTATGTGAAATAACCTATGTGGAGATTTCCATCAATTTCATAAAAATAGACATGTGGATCTTCTGTAGCATTAATTAGGTCTCATTAAAAGGATAAATTTTTAAGTATAAATATATCTTTATTTTTTTTCAAGGAAGTAAATGCATCCTTGAACATGATGTCTAATGAGATCCCCAAAATTTAGAATTAAATATTTTTCAATTTGAAAATTTTGATCATCTCATATCCATTAACTTATAAATGGAGGTATTTTACATTGTTATTTCCTGATTGTATTCTCTCAAGATCATACATTCCATAACCCTTCCCTTGGATTCATGGAATCCTTCTTCCGGTGGCTCAAGTTCTCCAATGGTGATTCGATATTGCATGTTTCCCCTATTTTGGTATAGCAAGTCATGTGGAGATTCTTTCTTCTAGGTAGGGGATTCATTTCTTCTCTAATTAATTTATGTGTAATAATAAATTTGGAATTTTTTATCCCTTTTTATATCAATGTAAATAACAAAATAATTATTTAAGAGTACTAATAAATAATTTGTTATCAATCACAAGATGATGTAATTTTTACTGTGACAGAATTTTTCCTCTTGATTTTCTAGATAGTGTGATATTTATGATATGATTTTTAGCATGTCTTGTGATGATATGGATTAGCATATTTTTCTTTATGGAAAGTTTAATGAAACATAAATCCTAAATTAATGGACAATTAATTTTCATAAGAATTATGGAATAGAAATTTATGAGTCTTATATTTTTTGTAATTTGATAATGATCAAATTGATATTGATATCATGTCTAATTGAATATTTAACTCCATGTTTTGATATAATTTAATAAATAATGTGAATAATTTAATTGTTGTTGGTGGAAATAATTAAAGGGGTGTTGACAAATTTTAATTCCACATGTTTATTGAAACTAGAATGTATGGTGGGAAGCATGTTTAAATTAATTTTTTAATTTATTTAGTAGCTTGTCGTAGCTTAATGCCTTAGGTTTCCCATAGTTAAAACCTATGAATAATGAATTGGATAATTAAATATGGAATAAAAATGAGTTTTTTTATAAATATAATTTCTAGGGCCTATGTTTCCATTCTTCTTGAGAAGGCTAAATTCCTTAATTATGGATCCATGGTAGCTCATTTGTGTGTGAAGGCTAGACGCCTTGTTTTAGTTTATTGATTTCTATTTTGGCTATACTTATTTGTTTTATGTTGATTTTATGAGTTGATATGGATGTTATATTTTCAATGTAATATGATGTGATCCCGGGATGGATGATCCTAGTATGGATGATGTGATATGGGTGGAGAGGCTTAGGTGATGTGGCAGTAGTTGACACCTGTGTTGGTGACATTCATCGGGATATTCATGTGGGCATGTGTGGATGGAACGGTAAATGATGGAATGGGTTTAAGCTGATATTATCCATTTATGGTATTCTTGTATATAAATCTATTTAATTGTCCATTTCTAGGTTTCTTTTTTCTATCTACATTCATTTTCCCAGTGTTTTATGAAGCTGGATGTGCTTGGTTTCATGTTTCCTCTTTGTCATATGTTAGGATGGTATTCATAGAGTTCCTAGATTATGGAATGATTTTAATAATGAATAAATAATTATTAACTCATGGGGTTGGAGTATATTTGTTTAAAATGCTAAAATATTTTAATCTTAATGAACCATGGACTTGGTTTAGATTCCATGAATAAATGGACTTTACACTGATAATTAATGTAATTTTAGGTAGAATAATTTTAATGGATAATTAATGACTAATTAATTAAGTAATTTAAGTAAATGATAAAAAGTAAATAATTAATCAATTTATCACTTTAAAATTCTTGTGTTCCTATAGGATATATGTTCTTAGTAGTGGTATTTAGGAGTTCGAGTGACGTTATCTATAGTTAATCTTGTATGACCTTTAATGTTTGAATTTGGTATTTCTTTATATATGTCTGAGCATGATTTAATTGGAAGATATATATTATATCTATATTCTTCTTGTTCTCTTATAGGTAAATTCCTCTCATTTTCATATTTATTATACCCTTAGTGTTATTCGATAATACGAGGCCTACTGAAGGCAGGACTCTAGAAGACACAATCTCTCATCCCTTATTGTCATCCTAGGAGGGGTACAATTTGGGGGTTAAGGCGTCATGAAAAGATCTTTAATATATCATGTTGGTGTTTTGGTTATATTATATATATATATATATATTATATTATATTATATTATATGTTTATGTAGTATAATTCCTCCCATATTGTGAGATATGCCTACACAATGCTAGTAACCAGCCCCTGGTCTATTGTAGGCAGGCTTGGGGTGAATCTTTTGGCATACCATTGACTCTGGTGGGACCCTGGTGGTTCAGGTCATGTAAAAATATATGTGTTTTTGCCACTTTTTCTTATCCTCTTACTGATAATAAATACAAAGGAAATATAAGGGAATTTATTACTCACACTTCATGTTTATTCCATGAATTCAAAAAAAACATCTTCTTCTACTTTTGTTCAAAATTTCAGCCAAATCCACTTATTGATAAAAGGATAAACTCACATTTTTATTAGAAAATAAAAATTTTGTTAGGAATATCTAAGTCTATATGGGATAACATAGTGTAGAAAACAATAATTATTTAACCCAACAATTAAAGGTGTCGATAATAGTTTCTTAAATGTGATTCCACTTATGGTTCTCATTTTAGGGGTTATACATCTATATTTATCAAGAGGTATATGATCTTCCCCTCAACTCAAAAAAACACAACAAAAAATGCTAACACATGAAACCAAATTCCGTATTTATCTTATCTTACTCATCAACCAAATCTCCCCATTTATAATAATGTTAAAAAATTCAATAAAAAAGATGGGTATTTTTGTTAGAATAACATAACATACAATTTTAAAGGGTTTTCTAGAAATTATAGATTTAATGAATTAATACACCTTTTTTCATATCATCTTCATGTTTTATCCCCATCAAGGTATTAAAAAAATCCACATTATCATGGATATTAGAAAAATCATTGATTGGAATATTCCTTTAGTGTCTAAATATGATATCCTCATAAAACACTATTTTATCTTCTCTACTTCAATTCCATGGATTATATATTTATTTTATATCTAAATTTATAATATATCTCAATGTTATTTCCCCTTTAATTCTCTAATTTTTTTCATGTTTTAGTTTTATTGACTTTTAACTTTTTATTTTTCCTCATTTTTATAATAGGAAAGTTCTCTATTGTTAATAAATAACTTCCATATATAGATACTTTACTATTTTTATAAATCCTCTTAATCATTGTGGTTTTTAAAAAGATACATGTATTTTTTTGTACTATAACTAACTTCTTGTCACCTTCCACAAAGCTCTTTTATAACTATTTTTTTCCTACCTAAAAACAATTCACATGAAATTCAAGTTCTTCTTCAAGTGAAGTAGCCTATTTTTATTCAACACTTTCTTGATCCTTTCCCATTTGTTAATATATTTATTATTGATCTATTTGAGGTGTCAAGAACTCCTTATTAACAAAATTATTAAATTTTTTATTTGTTTTCTTCACAAATTTTTTGTTACCTTTCTTTGGAAACTTATTCATCTATTAATCAAGAATTTATTCAATTAATAAAATAATTTTTTCTCATCTAGATTAATTTTCTCTCCAAGTTAATATTTCTTCATTTATTTTTATCCTTAATTAATGTTTTAAATAATCCATGGTATGTTCCTTTTCCCATAGTAGAAGCACCAAACCCTTTTTGAGGTAAACTTTTTAGTACATTTTTTCTTTATCTTTTTCATGTGTGTTTTTATAAGATTAAATTTATTGGTGAACACCATTATTTGATATATTTTCTCCCAAGGTATATTGGTATATTTTTATTTTCTAGGTTAATTTTAATATTATTGTCCTATTTTCAAATTATCACTTGAATGATGACGAATGGGTTCATACTAGCACTCCTCATAGTTGTGGCCACCACTGCTATTATGATTATATAAGTTATCAATGTAATAAAATATGATTATAGTGAATAGATTATCTTTTTTATATGAATTATACCCTTGAAAATACGGTATTATCATAACTATAACACTACACCACCTTGATTCAGGCCTCTTGTAGCTTCCATATATTGGAATATTATTTCAAAATTCATTTTCATTATACTCAAAACTCTAGTAGGACCAATAGTTTTCAATAAAACTCCTTGTTTTTTAGGTAATATTTATTGGTTAACTTACATTTGTTTTTAATGTAATCATAATTTTGTTTCCTCTTCTTATGGGTAATTTTTTATTAGTTATTATATTATCCACCTTGTATGTGTTTATGGATTTATTGGAAATTTTATCCATAAAATTTTTCTAGTATTAATTTTAAAACCAATACTTTGACAGGATATAGAATTAGTGAAAATAGAATCATAAGGATAATGGTTTTCCATTTTATATGGTCATGTTAATAACTAATCGGAATATGGTTTCAAGATCCCTTTCCATTGGTATGAGTCTCTTTTGAGACTATAGTCTAATCATATGTTTCAATTGGTTATTATTTCTTAAAACATTTTGTGAATTTTCAACATTTTTGGTTCTAAATTTATCAATTTTACCTCAACCCCAAGACACTTCATGTTGATATAATTCTTCTCATCCTAAAAAAATATCAATATTTTTCAAAGTACTTATTTAACGTATTAATTTATTCTTTACGTATTTTACATGATTCTTATAAAACATAATTAAGATATTTTATTCTTTTCTTATTTATCCTCTAATTGAGCATCAATAAAATTTTGGATGTTTTAAAAAAAATCACAAATGCATTTATCAATCCTTAAAAACATTTTTACTACTTTATCCCTAAAATCTTTTTCAAATTTTTATTCATCTAAGGAAATATTTACCTCTACATGGTCTATGAGAGAATTTCACTTTATTAGTTTTATTTCTAGTTAATCCTTACTTTTGTTACTTCTTCTTCTATTTGATATTTTTTAACAAGAATACCTTTAGCACAACCAAGTGTATATGTGACTACTTTAATAGGTAATTTTTCACTTTGATTTCAATTTGATAGAAACATTCTTAAACATTTTTTATATACTCAACCTTTTCATACTCTCAACATCTTGAACTAGTTACATAAAAATGTTTACTTTCAACAAAAATTATAGATAAACTCTTGCCACTATGATTATCTTTATGTTGCAGTTGATCATTCTTTTTTATGGAAATCATTTTTTGTTTTTCCAACGAGCTCGTACCTCAGTGGTAAGGGCTCCTTCTTGGAATCCAAGAGACCCAAGTTCAAAACCAGGTGTAGGTGAATTTCCAGGTACTGTAGCAGTACTATAGCAGGTACTGTTCAGTACTGTAGCAGTTAGAACTATTCACCTGATTTGGGCCTTTGGGCCTACGGGTCTCCAGGGCCTTCAGGTCATCAAAGCTCTTTGGGCCTTTGGGCCTTTGGGCCAAGAGGACCATGGAGTATCCCAGATTACATAGAGAAATCCCCAGAAGAGGATCAGAGCAACAAGACTAGTAGTCTCCAGAAGCAGAGCTACACGATTGGAAGAATGAGAAGGTATGGTAACCGCCATCGGGACAAGGCACCGTGCAACTTTGTACGGGGAAATGCTAGTTGATCAGGAATTCAATGTGGGGAGCTAGGTGATCAATGATGTAGAAGCTAGTAGAGGGGAATTACTTCTGGGTTGGTCCTATCAGTCATGTATTGGGCATAGTATGCCTCTAGGCCTTTGGGTCTGTATTGCGAGTTATGTCGGGCCATATGCCTTGGGCCTACTGCTCATGTACGGGTTCTCCTTCATCCATTAAAAGGGGGATTATCTATAATTAAAATAACAAAAAGTCATTCAGTACATTCGGGCATTTTCGGTTTCTTTGACTCCCTTTTTATTCTATACCTTGAGGTTTTTATTGAGACTTCTATGCTACCATCACCATAAGTAACTTATTAAGTCTCTATCTAAAGCATCTCAAAACTCTCTTGAAATAAACAGTTCATGTAATATTTTAAAACAACTTGGGAATAAAATAGTTCTAATCTAAGGTCGATATGGTAATCTCTTATACCAATAGAAGTTATTAGTGTCTGTGAAAGGAAAATTAATGTGGTGTAAATTAGTGTACCCAACTTTTACTGAGTTTTAATTTATTCTTTAGTTGCCCAATCCTATGATAAAATCTATTTCATAGTTAACATATATGAATCTATAAATTTTCACTCATATATCACCTTGATATGAAAAAAAATAATGAATAGAAATAGAAACACACATGGTTTTTACAAGTTTTAGATACAATAAATAACCTTACCCCTTTTATGTTTGACTATATTATTGATATATAGATATTATTATCACTATATATTTGTAATGATTACAAGTGTTGTTCAATACACACAAAATGGTAGGGAAGGTATCATCCATGCTTCCTAGGTTAGGTATCATCCACTTCCCTTTCACCACTATGAGGAATGTGAACATTTTTTTTACTATATATCAATGTTATTTAATGGAATTATTTATATTTGTACCACAAGTTATTCAATTTTCCTTCTTGAAGTACATGGAAATGACCTATCCTTTTTCTATAGATGTTACTACATCACCTAGAATAAGATCCTATTCCATAATGAACAAGTATTCAATCACCAAGGGAAGATCAACAACCCCAAAGAAAATTTGACCTTGTTCATTCACTTGATCACACTATGATATTCAATTAGTGAGTTTCATCAATCATTAAATTAATTTATGCATTGATACATAGAAACATTAGATTAAAATAATTTTATAATCAAACAAATTTCATGATATGAAGATATATTGGGATAATTCGTCTTCTATTCTTCTCTAACTAATAATTTTTCTAGGAAACATTGAATTCTTCCTTTGATACTCAGATAATATTCTTATTATAGAAGTGTCATATTATTCTATTTATTTTATGCTAATTATTTTCTCAATGTGATATAACTATTTATGGGTTCACTCTATCATAAAATTTAATATTATCCTATATTTATATATTCACAAGTACCAATGAATATTATTTTAAATATTATTTATATATTTGTGACATGAAATATTTTGGATTTATGGTAGGATATTTTCATTTAAATTATTCCTCAAATCCTAATAAAGGTATCCCATTTGAATTATTCTTAATACTTGAGAATATTTATTTATTATACTTTAATATTTCATATTTTTTACCTCCATGGAATATATATTTAAATATTTTGAAATATTCATCCTTGTTTTCATAGAATCATGTATTTCATTATAGAATTTTCCATTTATGGTGTAAAACGAATCTCAATATTCAATTTAAATTACTACCACTTGTTTTGATGTTTATTCCATGAAGAATAGATCTCACATCATCTTATTTAATCTCAACTTATCTGAATATTTATTTTGAATTTTATTTGTGAAATTCATTCAATTTCCTCAAAAATTTTGAAAATGAATTCATCTTTACATTGATAAAAATGATCCTTACGTAGGTTCCATCACTTTTATATTTTCCTAAATTGATTCAACACAATAAGGATAAATTATCCTTATGTTTTTCTCAAACATCCTTACAAATATGAAAGATAATCCTTATAGTATAAGAAGATGTTCCTTAAAAAGTAAGAAAAAATCATTAAGCACTTAAAAACTCTTATGATGTCTATGGGACTTCCTTATAAAAATCCTTAGTCGTCCTTATAATGTCTCCATAATCATTATGAACTGTCAAATCATCCTTATGAAGTATGAATGACTTTTCTAAATTTACATTGTAGAACAAAAAATATTCATACACAGCTCATCAATGACTTATATATAGATATAAATAACTCACACACTACTTTGGAATGATTCTTATATACATTAATTGGCCTTGGGAATGAATAATACATAGATCAAAATTACTCTTACACAAATCTATCCTTTATTAATTTTTATAGTAGATTTATAATGAAACTTACAATGGCTAGAAATAACTCATACACTAATGAAGAAAATGACTCATACATAGTTCTGATGGTCTCAAATAATTTGTACATAGGTATCAATGACTCATATATAGTATGGGTTATTTTCAATTTTTCTATAATAAATATTTAAATAACTTTTTTGTGTATCCTAAATGACTCATACATAGAGTCCTTTTTGAATTTTTTTCTCTATTCTTTATATTCAAGACTTTACTAAAATAGACATAGAACCTCATCCAATCAACTCAGGGCATTCTCAAGAACCTAAAATTAACTTCAAACCTCATCCAAAATCTCTTCTTACACTAATAAAGTCATTTTCATATTAATAGATAATTGGATGGATTATTATAAAATTTGATTAGGAATTATTTCTTAAGTAATTAGTCTTAAATATATACATTAATTTGATTCTTATAAATCATTTTTCATACTATTTTCGACAATTTTTCTTTAACCATATACATGATTCCCTAGTTTCCTTAAATAGTTTCTCTATAATCATTACACATTGGTGATTGTACTTGAATATTTATGTCTATTTTCATTAAATAGAAGAAATTTTACCAATATTTCAATCATGTGAATGGTTCTTAAAATAAATTTTCAATGGTTCTTTAAAGGTAATAACACTTATTCATTTTATTCACACATATCCAACACATATTTATATATTAAATCATTATTTAAGGCTTACTTATTGAAGGACATATTATGACACACATGGTCTCTTCAGATGGATGTTACCTTGGTAGACTCTATCAGTATTTGAATGAGTTTTACCTATTGAATTTTTTTATATTTCTCATATTATTTTCATAGGTTAATTATTAAATAACTTTGATTTCTTCTTATGTAACATATATGCATGTTTAATCAATAAGTAATGGTTAGTCCTCCAATTATATAGTTTTTTATGATATAAATATTCATAGAACCCACATCTATAACATTTATACATATAAATCATTGTGAAACTTATTTAAAAAGGCAGTAGGTCATTAGGGTTGCTTACCAACGATGCTTTAGAACACATATTAGTTTAGAGGGTCAGATTTTTGGCTCATATATCCATTTTTATGGGAATTACTATATGTTTCATGTATCTTTTATAAATTTATGTTGTGTTCATGAATCCTTCCCAAATCCTATAGATGGACTAGTAACTGTAAGAATGGTATAGAGTAAGAGGTTTCCAACCTCTGATACCAATTGTAGGATCGAAATATAATATGAGATGCTCAATATACAAGAGGGGGGGTGAATTGTATACTTTAAAAATTCCTTTGGAACCTTTAAAGTTAGTTATGAATAACTAGAGTTTCCTTAAGAAAAGGAAAGAACTAAGTTTAACAAAGTTAAACTAAGTTGATTCACAACACCTCTAACACCGAACTAAACTTGGAAAGAGATTCCAAAAGAAGGTTCCGGAAATATGGTTCCGGAATTTGAAACTTAACAAAAGTTACAATATAAGATTCTACCTTAAAGCGTATAGAATCTGAATGAATCAGAGTAAGTAAGGAAGTATAAGAATGTTATACTTTCCTTAAGATACAAATTACAGCGGAATAGAAACGAGTAGTAAAACTACTAGCAACAAGATAATAGTCTTTTAACCCAAAGAGAAGGGTATCCAACAACCTTGGATAAAGGTCCCTTGATTTATACTTTCAAGCAAGTCTGTCTTACCCACACCAGGGAAAGCCCTCGATACGAAGATCGGTGTCTCTGTCTTGCTATCCCCGCAAGCCCTCAACTTCAAGGTAGTTGGCAACCTCTGTCTTTCTCAGCAAGAAAGCCCTCGATCTTTAAGGTAGTCGGCACCTCTGTCTTTCTCAGCAAGAAAGCCCTCGATCTTTAAGGTAGTCGGCACCTCTGTCTTCCTATCTCCGGAAGCCCTCGAATGTAATCACCAACATTCGGAGTCGCACGAAGCTTTGAGAGTTAATAAGAGACTCTCTCTCTAGAAATCACTTCAACAGCATGTATGCACAAAGTCCAAATGTTCATCCATCCGTTGTGAGCTTTTTCAAATGAGCTCCTATTTATAGGTGAGGTCGGCTCCTTCTCCAACGGTCATATTTCCCTTAAAGTTCGGAGGGACCTGTACACGTGTCACTTAGACAACGGTTAGTTTATAACAAAATAGACGACATCGTTTTATAACAAAGTAAGTGTAACAGAAAGTACGACATCGTTTTAAAACTCTAACATAAAGGTTCGGAATAGAAATTTCGGAGTGAAAGTTCGGAGTGAACAAATTCAGAGTGTATAAAACAATGATATCCAGATTCTGTTTAATGAGTGAATTCGGAATGAGAATTCGGAATAGGAATTCGGAATAGGAATTCGTCATCAGAAATCGTAATGGGAATTCGTCATCAGAATTCGTAATGGGAATTCGTCATCAGAATTCGTAATGAGAATTCATCATCAGAATTCGTAATGAGAATTCATCATCAGAATTCGTAATGAGAATTCGGAATGAGATTTCTTCATTAGAATTCGTAATGGGAATTCTTCATTGGAATTCGTAATGGGAATTCTTCTTCAGAATTCATAATGAGAATTCGTAATGAGAATTCTTCATTAGAATTCGTAATGGGAATTCTTCTTCAGAATTCGTAATGAGAATTCTTCATTAGAATTCGTATCCTGAATCTGGAATAGAACTTAGTCAGAATTCATAACCGGAATTCGGAGTGAAACTTCCTTATAGTTCTTGTCCAGAATCCGAACCCTAAAACAGAATGCTTTTTATCAGTTTTAATGATTCCGAGAAAGTGAATCCGAATTTCATACTTAAGAAAAAAATATTAATGAAAATATGATAAGGATAAATTTTTCTTATAAAAGCGTTTTTCCTTAAGAAAACATTTTTCCTTATAAAAGCAATTTTCCTTACAAAAGCGATTTTCCTTAAAGATAAGGTGTTTGTGATTTTCAAAACAAGAAGGAATGGAAAAGTCATAAGGAAAACCTTATTGACTCAACAATCTCCCCCTTTTTGGAAAGCACAAACATCCTTACGAAAAAAAAACTATTCTATGAAGAAAGAAACAAATTAAAGCTTATCTCCCTTGGTTTAAGAATATAGATGAATACGACTAACTCCCCCTTAGGCTTTGAATCTCTAAGGATCGTATTCATATTTCCGGAGTGATGTTTCTTTAATAAAAACTCCCCCTTAAACAAACTCTTATTAGAGTTCTTTCTCCTTGGGTATTTTCCTTTCTCCCCCTTTGAAAAACTCTTAATAGATTTCCTCTTTTTCTTAAGGATCTTTTCCTTCTCCCCCTTTGTGATTTTCAAAAAGAATTTCAAGGGAATGGAAGAAAAAAAAATAACAAAGTACCTGAAAGATTAGTAACAACAACAAAACAGAACAACAAGCACGATTCTCATTAAATTTGAAATGTCAGCAACAAAAACAGATTACAACAAAAAGATCGGATTGTTCATTTGGAATCTTTCTCTTTCGACATCAGCCCCTTGAGAATAGTCTTGATCTTTTTGAGGTCCTTATGATCTTCCTCTGCTTGCTTTTCTAAGGCAACTATCCTTGCTGACTGAGCTTGAATGATTTCTTCCTGAGCCTTCAACTTTTCTTCCTGAGCTTCCATTTTCTCTTCCTGAGACTTTATCCTTTCTAGAAAATTGATCCGATGATCCCTTTCAAATTTCCAACTTTGATTAACAGAGTTAAGCTTTCCATTCAGATCTCTTACTTCCTGACTCCGAATGTTCTTTTCCTCTGCCAATTTCTCATCGAATGATGCAGTCATCTCATGAAACTTCTTATCCTCGGTTTGAAAAGCATCCTTAACATTCTCCTGAAACTCATCCAGCAACCTCATCTCTTCCACATTCTTCTTCGACCAGCTAGTCATCCTTTTGCAAGATCTTTTATGGGCTTCGTAACCAATGAAGAAATTTTTGAACTGGGCTTCTATCTCAACACACTTATCCATTACCATGGATACGGAATCGGTTTTCTGATTCAGCGTATGTTGGAGCATCTGGCACCGAGAATCAATACTGGAGAAAGTCGGAATGGTTCCCACCAACTTCTTCAAGGATTGAACAACAAAATCGTGCCCCAACGAAGATGATTCCGAATCTGACATCTTGCTAGGAGAATTTTCTTCTTCAATAAGCTCCAACTTCCTCTTTGAAGAACTACCAGCTTCCTTCCTCATACTCTTTTCTGAACTCGGGGTATCAGCAATAACTTGTTTCCCCTTATCTTTTTTCGGAATAGAAACCTGTTCCGGAGATTTCTTCTCACTGTCAGAAACTTGAACAACCAAATCTTCCTCATCAACAACTTCTATATTTTCTTTCTGAGCAGCATCAAGTGAAAGATGTTCTTCTTCTCCATGATAAGAAACTTCTTCCTCTCCTTCCTTTCCTTCTATTACTGGAGTAACTAGTTTTGAAGATTCGGCTTCAGATGTTCGGAGCGACAGGTGTTCCGAAGGAGTTCCCTTGTATTCATCTACTTGTTTGAGCACATCTCCTGTCTCACCACTTCCTTCAGCATCTTCTTCCACTTCTTCCACTAGCTCTACTTCCTCAGCATTCTTAGCAGCAGCCTCTTTCGGATCATCGAGATTTCTTCCTGGAGTCTCAGGTAGAGAGTCCAAAGAAAAAGTTCTCGGAACGGGAATGGTTGCTGAAACCATTTCATTAAACTTCAATAACAGAAGTTTCCTTAGGTCTTTCAACCAAGGTCCAGACTTTATTCCTTTCGAATTCATTTAGCTCATCTTGCATTGCTTTGATCCAATCATCATCACCTAAAGCTTCATCAGTGCTTTTAGGTTCTAGTTGGGAAAGAAATGCTAGATGTTCTACTTCATTTCTTAAGGAACTTCTAGTCCTTACAGGTTGATTTACATCACCAATGATACTATCACTGGGATGATTCTTAAGAAACATCTGATTTGGGTTTTGTAAAACCTGTTCATCAACATAAGGTAGAAAGTCTTCTGGGGTAAATGTTTCAGAAGTATCTTCTAGAACAATTTCCTTATCAGAAGGTTCTTCTAACAAAGGTTGACAATCAGTTTTTGAAAACACATCCGAAGATGTAAGTTGGGAAGTTTTAAAAACAAAAGGATCTGACTCATCAAATTTCACATGTACTGTTTCCTCAACAGTACAAGTATTTTTATTAAAAACTCTATAAGCCTTAGAGGTTGTGGAATATCCTAAGAAAATCCCTTCATCTGATTTTGGTGCGAATTTATGTAAGTTATCTTTAGTATTCAAAATGAATACTTTGCAACCAAAAACCTTGAAGTAGGAAAGTCTAGGTTTTCTACCATTCCATAACTCATAAGGAGTTTTATTAAGAAAAGGTCTAATCAAAACTCGATTTATAGTATAACAAGCAGTACTTACAGCTTCAGCCCAGAAATGTCTAGCAATAGAATATTCACTCAACATGGTTCTAGTTATTTCTTGAAGAATTCGATTTCTTCTTTCAACTACACCATTCTGTTGAGGAGTTCTAGGTGCTGAAAAGTTGTGAGTAATACCTTTCTTACTACAAAAAGTTTCAAAATCAGAATTTTGAAATTCTCCTCCATGATCACTATGAATAGTTTTCAATGGAAGGTTTTTCTCATTTTTAACTTGAGCTCTAAAACTTTTGAAATAAGAAAAAGATTCAGATTTCCTTGCTAGAAAATAGACCCAAGTAAATCTAGTGTAATCATCAACTAGAACAAACACATAGTATTTGCCTCCAATGCTTCCAGTTTGTGTAGGACCAAAAAGATCCATGTGCACCAACTGTAATGCATCGGTTGTTGAGACTTCACCGATTGACTTAAAACTAGATTTATGTTGCTTGCCATATTGACAAGGATCACAAACTTTAGAAGAATCAAATCTAAGCTCCGGTAGATCCTTAACTAGTTTCTTCTTAGAGAGTTTACATAGGTTTCTAAGATTACAGTGTCCTAGTCTTCTATGCCATAACCAAGAATGATCTTCCATTGCACTTAGGCAAGGTAAATCTTGGCTTCTTAGGTCTTCTAAGTTTAAGGTGTAAACATTCTCTTGCCTGTTGGCTGAGAGAATAAATTCTTCCTTGGAATTGTGAACTAAGCATTTATCATTCCTAAAATTCACAAGGTAACCTTCATCACATAACTGACTTATGCTAATGAGGTTGTACTTAATACCTTTAACAAAAAGAACATTTGAAATCAAAGTTTTACATAAAAGAACAATATTACCAATACCAACAATCTCTCCCTTAGCATTGTCTCCGAAAGTTACCTTTCCTCCTTTCGTCTTGATAATTTTTTCAAAGAAGCTTTTGTTACCAGTCATGTGCCGGGAACATCCACTATCCATGTACCAAACATTGTTGTTGGAAATTTCTTTATTTTCCTGAAATTAAGAACAAAGTTAGACTTTCGGAATCCAAACTTGCTTGGATCCGAGATTTCCAGACAATAAAATCTTAGGTACCCACATTTTCTTGGAAAAATAAGCTTTATGAAAACCTAAGGATTGGGTTTTGTTTAAGGAACAATTTCTTGCCCAGTGACCACCACATTGACACTTAGTACAAAATGGGGCACTTTGAGGAACAAAATAATTGTTGCTGAAAACAGGTTTTGCATGGGTATAACCAAATCCGGATTTATTTCTTAAAGGTCGTATTTGAGAATACATCTTATCAAAATTTTCCTTACCATGGGTAAAGTTTGATAAGCACTTCTTTAAGGAAAAAATTTCGGACTTGAGTTTTACAACCAAGTTTTTATCTTCAAAATCATTAGTTTTGGAACTAGAGTTAGGCTCAAAAACATTTTTATTAGAAATTACTTTTTCTAACTCTTTAGAAAGTTTATTCTTCTCAGAACTTACTTCCTCAAGATTTTTTGAAATACTTTCAAAATCAGCATTTTTCTTATCAAGATCTTTAGAAAGATCTGATATCTCTTTAGTAAGAATAGAATTCCTAGAATTTGCCTTATCAAGTTTCTTGTTGAGTTTGGAATTCTCAATCTCAAGAAGTTCAGCAAATCTAGAGACTTCTTCAAAAGTAGGTAAAGTATTTTCCTCATCAGAAGATGATTCTTCATCAGAAGAGTTATAATACTTACTATCATTAGGATTTAAAGAAACATTGGTCAATGATTCAGCATTTCGTACCTTAGCCATAAGACAATGATTATCAATAGGTAATCTGGCTATAAGACCAAGATTCTTCTGTCCTGAAGAATCATATTCAGAAGATTCATCTGAAGAGTCACCACCACTGGCACTCCAGGTGTCATTAGCTTTCAAAACTTTCTTAGCTTTAGCTTTGTAATATTTCTTCCTGTTCCTGTCTGAATGCCTTTCCTTTCTTTCTTTCTTTCTGAGCATAGGGCAATCTGGTCTAATATGTCCAGCTCTCTTACATTCATAACAAGTAACTTCTCCATCTTTCTTATCTTTCCTATCCTTCTTCTTATACTTGGATTGAAAGTTTCTTTGTCCAGCTATCTTGTTCATCCTTCGAGCAAGATTGGCTAATTCATTTTCTGAAACTTCACTTTCACTAGATTCGGATTGGAAAATGACTTTCTTCGATTTGGATCTGGTTACTCTCTCAGGAGTCTTAGCTTTCATCTGATTCGAAGTTGTAGTAAAAGCAACAGTACCATTTCCATTCTTCTTCTTGATGTTGTCAGCATCTCTCTTCATTCTGGTCTCATGTTGTAGAAGAGTTCCAAATAATTCATCAAGAGTTATTTGAGTAACCTTCCTGTTCTCATCTATAGCTGTTCTCTTGGATTCCCACTCATTGGGCATAATATCAATTATCTTGTCCACAAGAGCTTCATCATCTAAACCTTTCTCTCCCATAGACTGTAGACTATTGACGATTGTCATAAATCTTTGTTGTACTTTACAGATAGGTTCTCCATAAGGAAAATTAAAGCCATGATATTCAGCTCTAAGCATAGCTCTCCTTGTCTCAATCACTTTAGAAGTCCCAAAATGAGTAACCTCTAACTTCTTCCATATACAATTAGCTGCTTCACAAGAAGAAATTTGGCTATATATATTTCTGGTCATTGAACATAATAAAGTGTTGCGTACCTTGTAATTCAGTTGATATTCTTGCTTCTCCTGGTTAGTAAAGGTTCTGACTTCCTTGTCAGGAATTTTGTAATCACCAGTAAGCATGACAAAGTTGTCTACTCCAGTATTGATAACAAATGTCTTCATACGATCTCTCCAGTATTCATAATCATTACCATCGAAGATTGGTGGCCTTGTAGGATTCAAATTGTCTATCGAACCAACATTCATTCCTGCCATACTTGAAAATAACTTGGAAACAAACTTGTTAATAACAAAAATTCGGAATTAAAAAGTTCGGAATAGGAAAAGTTCGGAATGGATAATCCGGAATGAAAAAGTTCGGAATTGAAAAGTGAGCAAGAAAAACTTGAACGTGAGTACAAGTATTTCAGTAACCTTGGCTCTGATACCAAATGTAAGAATGGTATAGAGTAAGAGGTTTCCAACCTCTGATACCAATTGTAGGATCGAAATATAATATGAGATGCTCAATATACAAGAGGGGGGGTGAATTGTATACTTTAAAAATTCCTTTGGAACCTTTAAAGTTAGTTATGAATAACTAGAGTTTCCTTAAGAAAAGGAAAGAACTAAGTTTAACAAAGTTAAACTAAGTTGATTCACAACACCTCTAACACCGAACTAAACTTGGAAAGAGATTCCAAAAGAAGGTTCCGGAAATATGGTTCCGGAATTTGAAACTTAACAAAAGTTACAATATAAGATTCTACCTTAAAGCGTATAGAATCTGAATGAATCAGAGTAAGTAAGGAAGTATAAGAATGTTATACTTTCCTTAAGATACAAATTACAGCGGAATAGAAACGAGTAGTAAAACTACTAGCAACAAGATAATAGTCTTTTAACCCAAAGAGAAGGGTATCCAACAACCTTGGATAAAGGTCCCTTGATTTATACTTTCAAGCAAGTCTGTCTTACCCACACCAGGGAAAGCCCTCGATACGAAGATCGGTGTCTCTGTCTTGCTATCCCCGCAAGCCCTCAACTTCAAGGTAGTTGGCAACCTCTGTCTTTCTCAGCAAGAAAGCCCTCGATCTTTAAGGTAGTCGGCACCTCTGTCTTTCTCAGCAAGAAAGCCCTCGATCTTTAAGGTAGTCGGCACCTCTGTCTTCCTATCTCCGGAAGCCCTCGAATGTAATCACCAACATTCGGAGTCGCACGAAGCTTTGATAGTTAATAAGAGACTCTCTCTCTAGAAATCACTTCAACAGCATGTATGCACAAAGTCCAAATGTTCATCCATCCGTTGTGAGCTTTTTCAAATGAGCTCCTATTTATAGGTGAGGTCGGCTCCTTCTCCAACGGTCATATTTCCCTTAAAGTTCGGAGGGACCTGTACACGTGTCACTTAGACAACGGTTAGTTTATAACAAAATAGACGACATCGTTTTATAACAAAGTAAGTGTAACAGAAAGTACGACATCGTTTTAAAACTCTAACATAAAGGTTCGGAATAGAAATTTCGGAGTGAAAGTTCGGAGTGAACAAATTCAGAGTGTATAAAACAATGATATCCAGATTCTGTTTAATGAGTGAATTCGGAATGAGAATTCGGAATAGGAATTCGGAATAGGAATTCGTCATCAGAAATTGTAATGGGAATTCGTCATCAGAATTCGTAATGGGAATTCGTCATCAGAATTCGTAATGAGAATTCATCATCAGAATTCGTAATGAGAATTCATCATCAGAATTCGTAATGAGAATTCGGAATGAGATTTCTTCATTAGAATTCGTAATGGGAATTCTTCATTGGAATTCGTAATGGGAATTCTTCTTCAGAATTCGTAATGAGAATTCGTAATGAGAATTCTTTATTAGAATTCGTAATGGGAATTCTTCTTCAGAATTCGTAATGAGAATTCTTCATTAGAATTCGTATCCTGAATCTGGAATAGAACTTAGTCAGAATTCATAACCGGAATTCGGAGTGAAACTTCCTTATAGTTCTTGTCCAGAATCCGAACCCTAAAACAGAATGCTTTTTATCAGTTTTAATGATTCCGAGAAAGTGAATCCGAATTTCATACTTAAGAAAAAAATATTAATGAAAATATGATAAGGATAAATTTTTCTTATAAAAGCGTTTTTCCTTAAGAAAACATTTTTCCTTATAAAAGCAATTTTCCTTACAAAAGCGATTTTCCTTAAAGATAAGGTGTTTGTGATTTTCAAAACAAGAAGGAATGGAAAAGTCATAAGGAAAACCTTATTGACTCAACAGTAACCCTATGTCAATTATCTGATCAAAACCATGCGCTGATGTGAAAAATAGTATGTATTATAAGTTCTTTATCTTTATCTTATTAATTAATGATTATTTGTATTAAATATATATTATTAGTAAGACTAAAATACATCACCATACAAGAAAATATTAGGTATTGTGAAGTTGGTTTTGAACCCATTAATAGGGCTTTCAACATATCCCTATAAAATAAAATAAAACTCATGTAGTTTAGTTGCACATAATGTGACATGTCATACCTTTTAACGTTAAGTGATGAGAACAAATTTCAAGCATCCTAACATCATGTGAAATAGAAAACTAGGTGATAGGTATCTATTAATGGAAGACTCAAGGATTATATATGACTAGATATTTCTGGTTCATCATATTTGGTAGTAACTAAATAAGATAATGTATGGTTGGGGCTTACACCTTATAAAAGGCCCACATTATCTTCCTAATTTCAGGCCATAAGGGAATATCATGCTCATCGTGTGAGTAATGGGGGAACATCTATGGATTATCCTCAAACGAATCCTTAACTCATCACTAGATAAAAAATAGTCATATTATACTTATAAACATAAAGAGATCATATTCTCATCACATAGGGTTCATAGCCTCCCCTCCTAAGGGAGGATGATTGTGATCACCTCCCACAAAACCATTATTTAGTAATGGATAATCCCATAGTCATCAAATAAGAGGTAGTTAGATTATTTTTGGGTTTTAAACCATAGGGGATTATATAGGGAAACCAAGAGAAGTATCTTGACTCAAGGTATTTTAGAAACCAAAAGGAGTATCTTGAATCTAGTAATTTTGGAAAACTAAAATGTGAATATTGAATCAAGGTTTACTTTGTAAGGATGGAGAGGAGTATCCTAAATCAATGGAAAATGGTTCATCTAATGCTCATCGCATAAGATAAAATGTATATTTTAGTTTGGGGATATTGAACTTCAAATGGGCATTAGATATATCCTAGTTAATATAAATCAAATCCCATATAGTTCAAAGAACATAGTTTAAGATCATAAGATAGGAATATCCCCTGAATTTTAACATCATATGGTATGGATGTGAGTGTTCATGTCTTAATAAATCTAAATTAAATTGTCAAATAAATTTTTTAATCCCACATGAGTCATACTTGGTGTGACAAAATGAGATAAGAAAATGTTCATCATACTACATGAGATCAAACAACACGGGATTGAGTGGGGCTTACACCTTGATATTTCATGATATTACCTACAAGGTAGATAACATAAGTGAATGTAGGTATTTGGAATTACACCAATGAAGAGGCCCATATAGGATGCTTCTTCCATAAATAGGGAAACAACAGGATAATGAGTAGGGCCTACATGTTGGTTTCCTTGATATACCTAACCTAGTATGTGAGTCAAGTGAAACTCTATTTTTAATTTCAAGTAGAGTATATAAAATCTAGATATTGGGGAAAATAATATTTATATCTCATGTTTAGGAATTTTAAGACACCGAGATGAGTATCTCAACACAATATATGTTTAGTAGGGTTGGGTTCTCAGGTAGAGGGATTAGTTGAATGTGAACATATAAATGAGACTTTGGAAGAGTGATTCCCAATGATGGGATTAGATTGATATGTGATAATAGGTGTGAGACCTGGGAAAATATATTCGCTATAGTAAGGGCACCTAGATGTTAGACCTGAGAAAGTAGACTCGACCTAGAATGGGTGCCTAGGTGTGAGACCTAGGTAAATAGGTTCACTCTAGTAAAAATTGTGAAAAAATTTCAATCTATTCAGGGTGCTTGATAAAATATTTGATCAAATTATTCACCCTACTGTGGACCCTTGGGTGAAGGTTCTCCCTGGTAAGAAAGATTGGGTGAAGGTTTTCTCTAAAAGTGTACCTCTAGGGATGAATAAGGAAAAGTATAAACCTATTTTATGTTCTCATGGATTACAATGGTCCATGGTGATATATTATGGGAACTCATAAATTGGTAAGGTAAAGGATTCTCTTAACTCTCTCAATTGCCTATCTTCCCCTATAAAATCATTGGAGAGGTGGGTTTATTTATATATAGTGAAAGACTAGGGTACATGAGGGCTATGTATGGAAGTCATTTTGTGAAAGTGATCTGGGTTCATGACCTGGGTGCATGGACTTCGGAAAGTAGAGGAGTTTTCCAAATGAACTGGGTTAAAGTGCTAGGAATTTCAAGGAAATAGGAGAGCGAGCAGAGAAAATGATCTAGGTGTGCAACCAGAGTGCGACTTGGATTTCTTCATGAAAATGACCAACTTAAGATAACCATAAATTTGGATTTTTAATTCTCTTTTTTCCACACAACCATTAAAATAAAATCATAAAATGTTAATTACACCCTATATATGTGGTATAACCTCTAGAAACTAGTTTCTATGGCCAAAATGTTCCTAAAATGACCTCAAAATGGGTTTAAGGATTTGGAAACTTTTTTCCATTTTTTTTTAATTTATGGCCAACACTGTAAATTTGATTATCACCACCACATTATCAGACTTGGTAATGTTTTTTAGGGGTCTCTATCCATTCATGTTTGTGAAATCATGTGGCACTAAAGATTTAAATTGATTCACCATTATACTAGGATATTCTTTTCTACTCCAACTAAACTGGTATTGCTTGAATGAGGAACACATCATGGATTTTGTGATAATGTGAATTATAATCACTTTAATGTTCTAAAAAAATTTCCCCATAATAATGAGATTCATTTAGAATAAAATAATTATGATTTTAAAGTAAATTTTGGTAAATTTTTCACATTTCTGAACTTCTGGTGGGACTCCATTACAGATCCACTAGTGGGAAGATATACCAATAGGAGTGTCTCAACTGAAGGATTCTTGGTACTAAGAAGTAAATATCAAATAAATTTGTTTTTTTTAGAGGAATAATCATATAAGTTATTTTGAATCTCCCTAAGGAATATCTCAATATAGGGATTTTGAAAGCTTCTAAAAGAAGTATTCAACTCATGGTGTTTTAGTTTCTAAGCTGAGTATCTAAGCTCTGGGAACTGATGTCCTAAACTAGTAAATGTATAAAATCCTGAATAATAGGTCAAATATAGTGAAATTATAATTTATATTATAGAAATCACTATATATCCTACATGAATAAGAATCAAGCTATAAAAATTTATTGATATATCTTTCTACAGATATTTCTCATGTATGTAATACATTATCCTTTATTTGGTATATTTATATCGGAGAAAATTTATAAAATACAAGGACCTCACACCTGATAATATAATGGGTCTTTTCATATTAGTGTTGGAATGTAGATATATAACAAAATTTCATTGATCTATTACATGGATATAGATCTCATGAAATATGATAAGGTTGTATAAAACAAACTAGTCAAAGTATTTTATAGGCCATTAAAGAAGGATCACATGTCACGAAGTTCTTAGTCATGGTTATGTGTTTCCTAGAGGAGTATCCTGACTCAAGGAATTTGGATGGTTATTCAGATATCAAGGATATGAAGTAAGTTCATAGAGAAAGGAATATTAAATACTAGTTTGATAATCCTAAAGGTTACACCACTAGGTATTAAACATATTCTCATGTTAAAGGGATATAACATGAAATTCTTGATTACACAATCACATAAATGGGTGACATACTCAATTTTTAGAGGAGGCCTTTTCATGAATTATAATGTAACTGTGGCACAACTTAAACCCAATCAATGGGATTAGGAAATATCTAATCTTTCTACTAGATGATTATGGTCTAGAGATCATATCTCAATTTTTATAAGGTATAATAGTGGTCCCTATGAACTTTATATATTTTAATTTTTTAGCATAAATATTTTCCAATCCATTGATGAAAAGTATTAAGGGTAGAAACTTTACATTTTCTCAAGCTTACCTTTGTGATTTTCTCAAATAAAATGATTTATGACTTGTCCTTTCCTTTTCTCTTTTCTTAAGTGCTCTATTTTTTCTAGTCTATATGAGATTCATGCCTAGTGAGAAGCGACTCAAATTTTACCAGGTTTCCCTCTGTGTTTTTCAATATATTTATTATTTTGTATCATTTCTTAGGTATCTCAAGTTCATTCAACTTATAAAAATGAATTTGATGTTTAATGTCAGATATTTTTGACTAGTTCAAATAGTTTACGGTCATATTACATAGCACAAGGGTTGATGATGTTTAAGTTTAGATAGTTTTAATAAAAAATTACTATATTTTAGGGTCATATTTCTTTGAACATATGGGTTATATATTCCATATAGGAAGGGTAATAGAAATACTATTGTGAATGAAGGTTTTAGTGAGGATAGAGACTATCCTATGAAAAAAAGGCATTTAGTTTATGTCCATGAATCTCGGATCATTTTAACATGTGGTTTAGGGTCATGTGATGAGGAAAAGGAGTCTATTAGGTATTTAATAAGAGTAAAATCTCCAATTGAGTCCTTGGGTGTTCAAATATGAGTAATAAACTTAGGAAGTTGGCTCTACATAGGATATGTACACTACGATATGAACTAGTGAAAGAATAGGATGTCATAATCTTTATATGAAAGTGGGAGAAATGTATGAATGTGTAACATAGAGGGTAGTGGAATCCACATGAATATTTTAGTTAAGGAGAAGTAAAATCATAAACTAATAATTTTTTAGTCTATATAAAATAGTGATGATAGGAGTAGGATAACCATTATTAATGGTGGAAACCAATGCAAAATTTAATCTGAAGAAGGTGCAACTAGATTGAGTGTGACCTTTCTGTTGAGACCAAAACATCCCTTGTGGTTGCTTCATAGGATCCTAGGAAGTTGTATTTTTCAACATAAATTCCTATTTAGGTTCTTTCATATCAATCAAGAATATTTTTATATTTTTTTTTCAGAAATAGAGAATCAATATAATTAATCAACTGAAGGTTATGAGATTATAAATGCAATATATCAACTCAAGAAATTAGTTTGGTGAGAATTTATACATCAAATATATGAAGTAGTTTTAGTAAGAATAAGATATTAATAAAGGGTTTAATTACCCTAAAGTTTATTTCACTAAGTATTGAACACATTCTTGGGGTGAAGAGAGAAAACATGAGATTCATGAGTACAAAATCACATAATTGGGTGATTTAAAAAATTTGAAGAGGTGAAATTTTCATTAAATAAAGTTTACCCATGGAATAACTTAATTCCATTTGAATAGGGTAAGTGATATCCTATATATATATTTTTCCTCGACCAAGGGGTCTCGAAATTATATATTGATTTTTATCAGGCCCATATGGTGTGTTATATAATATTTTTTTAATTTTTCTATTTTACACTCTAACCATTACTATAACCATATAACATCCCTATACCATCAATGGAAAGGTATTAGAGAGTGGAGAATTGAATTTTTTCCCAGATACCCTCTATGTGTTTTCAACCAAACAAGCCTCCATTTATTTTATTTTTTCAATTTATGGACTTTAAACTAAGACCATTGAGGGATGTGGCTTAAGGTCATTCAGCCATGAACAACTTTTTTGGGTGTTTAAGTTCACAAAAAATTAACCATAAGATTGAATATTCTATTTATAAAGGGTGGGAAAACCTAACATAAATGTGGGGACTAGTGCTAGTACAGAACACATCAAGGAGTGGTGCACACTAATTTAGGTCATGTTTCTTAGACCAAATAATAGGATGTAAATCCATGGTGGGCCTAGGATAGGTGATCTAGGAGTCATTGTATATCCCATGGTATGGATATTGAACCAAAAATGGTTCTTAAATGTAGTCCCTACATAGATCTATCTTGTATTCAAGGAAAGGGATAATTTTTTATACATAAGTATTGGTTAATAGGTTGAAAAAATCCATTAATTAAGAGTTCTTACACAGGTATAGTTTAAATATAATATAATGTTAAATATCAGTAAGTTGATCTACCGTATGGAATTTAAGGTCTTTCAAGGTGGATCACATGTCATGGAGTTTAATGTCATGAGATAAAGAATTAGGTGTTCTATTATTATGATTCATTCTATGAGAACCGAATAATATATAGTTCAATTATATGTTAATTAGTAGGAATTTTGTATAACTTATCATCATGTGACTAAGATATTGTGAATTAACATGAATATTATGAAAAATATGTTTCAAGAAACTTTATTTTGGGGGAAGAGTTTGTATTTGGAGAAATTTTTCATTATATAATAATAGTATAGATGAATAACCATATATTGGAGGTTATTACATATATTGACTCATAATTAAGATGTTGGGTATCCTAGAGTGGACCACTCTAAGTAGTTCAGGGTTATGTCGGTTATTCTAAATAATTACACAATTTATTCCCTTGAAAATTGGAGAATGGTTAATTATATTTTTAGCGTATGAGGGAATAAAACACAAAAATATTCTTAATCCCTTTAAACATGAAAAAATTGATAAAGTAAACCATATCAATTTTTTAATCATATTTTATAGAATAATGACTGGTGGGAGTTGGTTGACCATTAATAATGTTAGGAACTAATGTAACTATATTAGAGAATAACTCATGGATATTAAAGGGGTCCTTTCCTTTAATACTAAATCATATCATATGGATTAATTAATTGGATTATAGGCAATTGTGTTATTTATCATCAATTCTTATAGGGTTCTATTCAAATAAATCAATCCACATAATTAATATTATAATTAAAGGGGAAACCAAGAGGATTTACTTATGGTTTAGAGATCCCAAGAGAAGTATATCTACTCAAGGTGTCAAGTTATTTAGAAATAATAAATTATGAATTAGGTTAGGTGGATGATTGGATGTCCAAAAGGTTTTGGAATTCTCTATACCTACACCATCATTTGTTAGACAGCTTATCTGGGTATGAGTAACAGACCCTGATTGAATAGATGGGTAAATTAATTCCCATAAGGAAATGAAGAGGGATTAAAATGTAATGGAAAATTATACTCGTTGAATAAGGTTTCCTTTAATTAACCACTTTAGAAAATGTTTGGTCCTACATGTTAGACATGTCATACATTTTGACATCCTTAGACTAAGATGAAACATGGAATGTATATTTTGGGAATTTAAAGGATTAGAAAACTATGAGTCACTATGTATCCTATTTAAATAGAAATAAATCCATATATAGTTCTTAAAATATAATCATTTTGTAGAACTATCTCATATATAAGGAGGAAGAGGGGCATTTTTCATATTTCAATATAATAGAGTAGGTAGAAGAAACAATACAATAGGAGTTCGTAAATGATTTTGGGCCTTGAGTAAGATGATTATAAGGCTCAATATGGTGGGTCATTCTAAGTAGTTTTAAGGTCATGTACGGTGGACTGAGGTGTCATATAGTTTAATTTCATACAACTGGGACTAGTTCCATGTATTTTAATGTCATGTGTTCAAGACATGTACTATATGGTTTAAGGACATGTGGAAAGAACTTTTGTCAAAAAAATTAATATAATATGATGAGGATGAATATTCCATGTAGTTTAATTTTTTATAATGAGGAACTTTATGCTATGCAGTTCAAATTTATATAGTAAGTACTTTAATTGCATACTATTTAATGCCATATAACAAGGATGTTATTGAAAGGACCAATCAAGATTTGTGTTATCACTGAGAGAGGGGGGAATTTGTTATCCATTAATTATATCTATTCTTACTTGTAAAAGAACATTCACCTCCTATTGAAGATATAATAATTTTCTAAAAACAAGCATAATCTATAGGAACATAAGTATTTACAAGGTTCACTACTCAATAATAGTTTCTAGTCCTTGGAATACCACACAATACACAATAAAAAAATCATTTGTATGTGGTTATAAAAATAAATGAATATACTTACACTTGCATTTTAATGTAAAAAAATGACCGTTCATGTGCTCTCAGAACAAATAAAATATGTCATTAATATTTTTATAAAAACCATTATCATCCTTAACCAATAGGATTTAGTATGTTTTCATTGTTCTATTTTTATTTATTTACACTTTTTCTTCATAAAGGTAATTAAAATTCACATTATTTTCTTGTAGCATTAAATAATTTTCTTTTATCTATTGGCTATATGGTTAATGAGGTCATACGAAAAACTTCATTAGATATTTTTCAAGTAAATCCCTTCTTGTTTCTTTATGTGAATTGAAATATTTTGAACCACTATTCATCTACTCATGCCTACATTTTATTTATCTATTATAACTGATATTTAATCTTTACCTGGTATCCTTTGACTGATGAAAATTCCAAAAAATTGACTACTCCCTATTCAAAATCATTATCTAATCATTTATATATATCATTTTACCAATTACAATTTGAGGGAAATCAAAATATGAAACATGCCTATATTATAATTCTCCACAATGACCATCTCATCAACTTTTCTATTATCCAGTGCTTCTACTCAATTCTTTTCATGTGAAAAGTGATACTTTGGTTGTTTAAAAACACCCCATTTATATAGTAGTGGTTGAAGTAACTAAGGAAGGAAATCCAATATATTTTCTTGTTCAACAAAAACTCAAAACTTGAATCTCTTAATCATAATAATTTCACTATATTCTTATTAATACATCTATAATATTCTCAAATATACTTGTAAACTTAACCCCATTAACTTTATCAAACTTTTTTCAACTCGGCATTAATGAGCTTTATCAAACATTCTTAATACTTAGCGAGAACCACAATCTTCCTTCATGGTTTTATAAACATTAAATGATCAACTAAACATCATGACATTTGATATATTTATAAAAACTATATAAATAATATTGAATTAGTGAAATTTAAAACCAAAAAAATATCTGTTAGAACTTCATAACAATACTTAAATTGATAAAACTCCAACTGATATTCTATCACTACTTCATGGGAACATTTTAGAAACCTTTCACCATAAACTTCCACCATTCATTGAATTGGATTAGGGTTATTTTTTCATTTCATTCATGTAACATCCTATATCAAATAATATTTATACATAAACATCATTCTGATGTTTTAAACCAAAAAACTTCCATCCGACGACATATATACTTATGATCATCCTATTGTGGAATCAAATTTATAACATCATACATGTTCATCCAATAGGCGTTGTATAAAAGGTATTTCTAATAGAATTAGAGTGATGATATTGAAAAAGATCATTTGATATGCATTCTCATATTAGAATATGTCCAATTAGACTTCTTACATTATGAATTTTCCTAATTACATTCCTTAATATCTTACTTTTAACTTTAATAAATTTCTTCTCTCTAGAAAACTTCAAAAATATTGGGAACAAACTTTGTAGAATTATAATTACCTTTATGTAGTGTATAGAAATTGGGTGATACCCTTACACAGTTTTCCCAACAACCATTATGCTTCCTACTCATATACCCTTATGTAACATACAAAAAATATTTTTTACCTTTATTTGGTATGCTAAGAAACCCTTGCATAGTGAAAAAATTCATCTAGTAGCTTCTATCTGGTGAACTTCATAATAACATCATAGTATGAACTTTATATATACAAATGATTGTATCCCTATTTTGATATACTCTTGTATCAATATATATTTCATAAATCATGATTTTAATAACATAAGAATATAAAATCACTACATGATGTATAATTCATTGAAAACACTATAAAATAAAGATTTTAAGAATTATAGGATAACCATTCCACAAAAATCATCATCTAATTTATCTTTCTGATTAAAATGGTTCAGAAAAATCAATCCAAACACTTCCTAATGATTTCCATTTTGGGAGAACTTAAAATAAGGGGATATATGTTTGGAAATCAAAATAAAATAGTTTATTAACATTTTCCTTAAACATTTATCATCTTCCAATCACCTTCAACTATCCTGGTTCCAAAAATAACCCCCTTTTACTTTGTTTTCATCCAAGGAATATAAATCACTGAAACATTGTACCTCAATAAATAGGTTACTTATCCAATAATTCTAATCCTACATGAGTGAACTCGGTGTAGGAAATAAGAATCATTGAATTATAATTCCATGTTTTCCATAAGTAGTAACTAAATAAAGTTTCTCATACACCTATTAAGAAACTTCTTCTTACATTTGGAACATTAATAACAAAAACACATTCATCCTACAAGATAAAATTTTCCTACACCTCTTCAAAAAACTGTTAAAATAGTTCACAATTCCGGAAATCATAGTTTAACCCTTTTAATAACTATCCATATATGCCTGATTTTCCTCGAAAGGTAAAATGAATAATAATGGATAGATTTATGTTACACGATTTTCCTCCCCATTGATAAAACTATCCAAAGACAATATGGAGAGGGGATAGTACCACATACCTTAACCTTAAAGAGAGGGAATTTTAATTCCCATGAACATCCTCATATTATTACATAGTTCCTTTAGAAATGGTTTTTTGGATAAATTAGTAACTTAATCCATTGTAAAAATAGACTCCATCTTTAGTTCATTATTCTATATATGTTCATTGATGATGTCATACTTTATATCAATGTTCTTGTAATGGGAATGTCGCATGAGATTTTCAGTGATATTTATATCACTTTTATTATCACAACCAAAGATAAGGGGTAACTTCATATTAACTAAAAAAAATTCCAACTATGTCAGCATCTACATAATTTATTTTTCATCTTGAGTGTAAATAACATACTCATATTCAATTATGATGAGAGTTATATTTTTTTTCTTTCTATGCTAAATCATGTAACTTTCACCCAAAAAGAAAAATTGGCCATATGTGGATCTTATGTTATCAACACAACCATCCCAATTTTCATCTGTATAACAAAAAAGATAATTTTTTCTTGAGATGTAATATTTTATCCAAAAACTAGTTTTGCCTTTTATATATTTTAGAATTAATTTTTCAGTCATAAAATGAGATTATTTTGGATCACTTTGATACCTGGAACACATTGTAATAGTATACAAAATATTTGATCTTCAAACTGTTATATATTAAAAACTTACAACCAAACTTATACACTCTTTGGGATCAACCTCTTTTTCTAGACCATATTTTTACAACTTAGTTCCCTCTAAAATAGCTATAGAAGTTAGATTTTAATATTCTATTCCAAACATTCCTAGAAGTTCTTTGGAATAATTCTCTTGAAGTAGAAAAATATATTTCTTCTTTTGTAAGAATTATAATTCAATAAGGTAGTTCATTTCTCCTATCATGGATATTTTAAATAAATTTTTCATCTCTTCAAAAACATTTTCACATGTTTCTTCATCATTACAGATGAATATGATGTTGTAAAAATAAAAAAAACACAATGATGGAAATATATTTATTTTATTTTATATATAGATTATTATAAACTCTTCCATTATTTATGTTTAACTTCTTCAATAAAGTATCTAATTCAGAATACCAAGATCATGGATCTTTCTTCTTCCCATAAAAATCATTTCTCAACTTTCACATATAAATTTCATTATTCCCAAACATGAATCCATGTGGTTGTTCAATACAAACTTCTTTATTGAGATCTCTGTTAATTAAATATGACTCAATATCCATTTGTAAAATTTTATATCTTCATTGTGTTGATATAGTAAGAAAGATTCTAGTAGTTTCTATTCTTTCTAATAAAGAAAAGGCCTAATCAAAGTCAATGTCTTAAATTTTTTAGTAAACTTTATAAACAAGTCATTGATTTTTTTATTATCAATTCAAATTTCCCATTCAAATTATTTCATAACACAAGTTTTTTACCAATCACATTGTTATTATTTAGTTTTGGAACAAATTCACATGTATCCATATTCTCAATATAATCCATATTTTTATTCATGGAATTAATCCACTCATGATGTTCCATAGATTCATAAAAATATTTGGGATCAACCATTGAATATAAGTAATTATGTGAAACTAAATTTGGTGTTCTTGTTTTTTGAACCAATTTTAATTTATCACTAATGATGTTTTGAACTTATACTTAATTTATTATCCTAGGATGAGATGAATGAGATTATTCCTTATCACTTGATATGGATAAGTCAAAATCTTCATCTCGATCAGATTAAACATTTTTACTATTATTAATAACTTTTTCATGTTTTCCAAATGAATCCACAAAATCTTCCTTTTATTTCATATATGCAACTCTCTATATAACATTCTTATCATACTGTTCAAGAACATTCACATTTACTAATTAAATAAACTTTGTTATCTCTTTATCATAATAATTATATCCTATTTCATTAAAATTTTATCCAAGAAGGATTCCATCAACACCTATCTGATGAAAATTTACATGATTCTCACCCGTGGATTTTATAATTCCAACACTTTTGAACAAACTTGGGTTCTTAAAATATAGAGTTTCTTTATTATATATCACAAAAGGGTTAATATTAAATTTAATCCTATAGAAACATCGATTCTAAAAATAAAATACTTCTGTAAAATATTGCCTCTAAAAATATCAATAAGTATCATGTTTGATAGATATTATACATTCCATCTACACTAACTTCCCTTTCGTCTTTCTATAACACTATTATTTTATAGTGTGTATGATGTACTAAACTCATAAACAATTACATTCCATTAAATATAATCTATAAACTTTTGAATTTTATATTCACCACTATTATTAGTTCATATCTTCATTAGAGAATATCCACATTCTTTTTCCTCACATCTTCTGAAACTTTTAAAAAATTTAGAATCTTCGATTTTTGATTCAAAAACATAATACATGTAATGTGAGTAAATTCATAAATAAAATATATATTATTCTTATCTTTTTTATTTATTTTTTACTAATGGTCCCTCAAATATAAAAATTTATTAGCTCTAAGGGATGAGTTTAATGTATCTAAAAATTCTTATGTTCTATGTTTGTAACCTTCCTTTCAGGGAAAATATAACAATTCAAATCACTTATTTTTTCATGTCAGGAATATAATGAATGATTTATCTCTTCATTAGATTTATCATATTCCTATGATACATATGACTAAACCTTTTATTATATAGTGGATTTTCCTCTGCCATGCTGGGATAGTATGAAATTTTTGAGTCACCATATTGAAACAAGTTTCCCATTATCTGTTGGCCTCTGATTATAACATTCCCATATTTTATACTCTTAAAAAACCAAATTTTCTAGAAATAAATTGTTACCATCATCACAAAGTTATAAAAACTTAACAAATTTTGTTTCATCCCATAAAAAAATAACACTTTTTCAGGTTTTAACTGTTTTTCACCAATTATTGTAGATCCCTTACCTTTGATTCTAAGTGAATCATAGTATCCGATATTCATTGTAGCTTTTTTAAAATATTTCACATTATTCAGAAACTTCAAATATACTATAATCTGTGAATAACACTTATTTTACAGTATCTAACATATTTTTCCTTTTTTATATTTGAGAGTTTTCTCAACCACTGAGGCCTTTTCTTTTCCTTTATCTTCCTTCAAATGTGACTTGATATTTTTCATAAAAAATTTATTGTTTTGGTAACATTAAAATACATCCTTATTTAGGATTTAAAATATGATCATATCCTTCAAAAATAGTTTCCAAGGGTTGGAATCTATTTTCAAAATTCATAATGAATTTATCAGGTTGTCTCCTTTGTTTGTGTTGACTCCCCCTTAAATATTTCATTAAATTTCTCTAGGATTCACTGTAATATTGATGATTAAACCAATTATTATTTTATGTATAATAAAATCCTATCCAATTCTAGGAATTACTATAGAAAACATATTTCCCTTTGTAACTTTCATACTATTATGAGTTTTATATCTTTTTTTCTTTAACATTCATACATTCCACTATTCTATTTTTTCGATCACAAGGTTTTTGGTTACTTAATGAAATTTTATTCTTCATTTTATATTTTTTATCAAAGCTAACGGATTCTCATGTAGTAACAAATTTTTGTTCAAACATTATAACCTTATAAAATTTATGTTTCTAACTCATCTTGTTTTAGCTATATACATGGTCTTCTTAAATTATCATTTATTCAAAGAATATTCATTCATATTATCAAACATTGAGAATAAATTTTTTTTCCATTCGTAGGATTAAAATTTTCATTACATTTACAAAATTGTAATAGTTTTTTGGAAATTTTTTACTTTTTTCTCAGTTTTAAGAAGTTTTTATTGAACAATATCTAATTATTCTTCCTTCACTTTTATATTTTCTTCAAGATTGTTGTTGAGATTATTATCTTTATAAATATACTTCCTTATAACATCAATCTATTTAAGAAATTTTTATTTTTCTTCAATAAATGAATCCTGATTCTTTTTCCAAAATATATCTATTTTTAAAATTCTTGTACTCTATATCAAGTATTTTAATCTCTAAGAGATATTATTTTAACTCTGTCATAAATATAAACTATGTATGAGTATCTTCTTATTAATCATATTTTTAAAAACAACATTCATAACTGGTGAATTTTTCATCATTCACTTTTTTAATAAGATGTTTTTCAGTAGTATCATCACTGATGTTATTAGATTCTTCTTCACTATCATCATATTTCTCATGATGGGACAAAAATTTTATCTTTTTTCATTTATATATATTCTTATACTTTACCTTATAAAATTAATTCAATCTGGATTCCTTCTTCTTTAGGGATCTTCTTTATTTTTTATCATCTTTATAACCTTACTCATATTAATTTCTTTAACAAAAATTTATAAGAAAATGTTCAATGTCTATGCATTCAAATAATTTCAGAAGTAAATTTACGTTGTACTTTATTGTACCTCTTTTCACTTTTTAATAACATGAAGTCATAAATTCATTAAAAAATTACTAACCTCATATTTGGGATTATAGTCACTAACTTCTTCCTCAATATCTTTATTATACCTTCCTTACCTTAAATATTTAAAATAAATCACCATATCATACTTTTATTAATTATTTATAACCTTTTATCATATAATTCCATAAGTGATGAGAGTGTTCTATAGATCATATAGAGAAGGAGTTTGAGGATTTCTATATTCTATGGTTGAAACTTTAGTATAAAATTTATCAGTAATAATTCATAAGATATTTTTAAAAATGGTTGAGTATTCCTAATTCTCTCCAAGAAATATTATGTTTCTTACAATATCCGTCACCCTTGTAAAGAAATCATAAACATATTCATCATCACTCATCATAAGATCTTCTTACACTAATATATAGATTTATAATTGTTCATTATTTACTTAAATATAAAATTCATATATGTTAATAAAATTATCTCAGATAACATTGGTCATTCCAACTCCTTTAACCCTATGAATTTCACTTTTAGGGAGTGGGGGAAGTATATCATTTCTACCTCACCCATAATTCTCCAAAAAAAATTTATCAACAGCTGTTAGGAGAACTCCTGCAACATAAGGTTAAAACCCATCTATAGAAACCTCTATAACTTCATATCCAATGGACATAAGATAAAGTAACAGTATATATTTCAAAATATGATATTTTTTACCATTGAAAACAAGAATCACCTTAATATTCACAGAATTATGGAAAACAATGGAAACCACTATTTTCTTCAAACATCAGTAAATATACGATGGAGGGAACCTTCCCTCTAATAAAACTTTAATAGACCAATCCGAATCTATGTGATCACTGAGGGGGATGGTGTGAATTGGTGATATTTTCTTTTTATCTTTTCTAACTTATGAAACAATATTTACCTCCTAATAAAGATATAAGACTTATGGAAAAAAATTATATAAGAAAAATACACATGAACACAAGTATTTGAAAGGTTCACTAATCAATAAAACTAGATAGTTCATGGAATGGTTTTGAAATAATAAAATACCAAAAAATCCACTATAAAACAATTATTTTTATGTGGTTATAGAAATAATAAAATTTTATTACACTTGTATTTCAATATAATAAAACAATAGTCTTTGTAATCTCTACATAGATATAAGATATAAAAAAAATTATAACAACTATTAGAAACCTTCAACAACTAGACATGGTATGTTGTCACTATAATAATTTTACTTCTTAAAAATTTCTCTTATTTAAAGAATTTTTTTATTAATTTTATTTCCTATTAGTATGTAAAAAAATTATTCAGTGTATTGGTTGACCTTATGTTGGGTTTTTCTTGAAAAATTCAACTGATTTCTGTCAGGTAAATTCTATATGGTACCTTTATGTAGACTGAGACATTATGACCCATTGCTTATCCAATAAAACATTTATTATGTCCATATGATAAAACTAATATGAAATCATTTTCTAGTTTCCTTTGATAGATTCAATTCTAACAAATAGACTTCTACCTCTGTAAACTCATCATTTGATAATTTCTACACATTGTATGACTGATACCAATTGTGGGAAATCTCTGTATGGTATTTTTATATTTTATGATTCTCTATAATGACCTTCTGATGATATTTTATCTTTTAAAGATCTTCACATCACTTCTTCTCATATGAACATTGTTACATTGCGTGTTTACGAACAACCCTTTATATTGTATCACTTGATGGAGAAAGATGGGAACTCTTATTTATTTTCCCAATCAATGAAAACTTAAACCTTGAATCACCATATTATAAAAATTTCACTGGATTATTATCTAAACTTCTATAATATTTTCTTATCTTCTTGAAAACTCAACAATAATGACTTTACTCAAACTTTACTGACCTTAGTGTTAAGAAACTCCCTCAAATTTTCTTAACACTTAGTGAGAACCATGATGTTCCTTATTGATTTTATGAATGTTGAAAGATTATATAAGAATCTTCACATTTTATATCTTTATAAAAGATTCATAAATAGCTTTAAACTAGTGAAACTAAAAAACATTATTCCATTAATACTTATTATCAATAATTTTTCCTAATGAAACTTCATCTGATATTCCTTCACTACTTCATAGGAAAATTTTGGAAAACATTCACTAGACACAAACACCTTCTGATGACTTACATAAAAACTCTATATTTGTTTCATTAATATTCCATCCTATGACATATTATATTTATACATAATCATCAATATGATGTTTTCAACCGAAAAACTTTTATCTGATGACTAATATACTTCTATTAATCCTATAGAAACTTCAACATCACAACATCATACATCTCCCTCCAATAAACATTTTATAAAATGATTTTCCAATATAATTAAATTGATTATATTGAAAAATATTATCTGATGGTCTTCATGTGATTGGAATTAATCTATTTTTACTTATTTTGATGAAATTACTCATTATCTTTCATTGAAATTCAACAACTATCTTCTCTCTAAAAATCTTAAAAAATTATTAAAAATAAATATTTAGTAACGGAAGTACCCTTGTGTAGTGTATAGAAATTAGGTGATACCCTTATGTATTTTTCTTAGCTACCCTTACATATACTACTAAGCTACCATTACACCACATGTAAAAAAATATGTTTTACCTTTACACAGTATGCTAAGAAACAGTTATGTATTGAAAAACTCCGTATAAAAGATTTTTTTTGGAAAAATTCCTCAGAAAATCATAGTATAAACTTTACAAATATAAATTATTTTCTCCCCATTTTGAATTGAACATAGATTATAAGATCTTTAATATCTCATTATCTTATTAACTTAATAATAGAAAAGTATCTCCCAAATTATACATCAATGAAAAATATTTAAATATTAACTTTTATGTAGTATAGGATCACCATTCCACAATAAAACTCATCTGATTCAACTATCCAATAGATTTGTTCCAAAAAAACTCAAGATAAACTACTATGATTAATTTCATTTAATATATAACTTAAAAAATTAAGGTTATATATATATGGAAAACAAAAGTCAATACTAACTTAACATTTTCCTTAATAACATACAACATCATCAAAACACCTTCAACTATATTAGTCCCAACTATTATGAAATATAGTTTATACGCATGTACCAAGGACTTGAGATTGATTTTTCATGGATCCAACCCACATGTGAATGTATTAAATCCATCATAGTACTGAGTAAATAAAATACCTAGCATGAATGATCAAAGAGTCGAGCACCAAGACAAGGTGTCAGAATTTTATATTTTAATAGATAGACCCTGTTTTGGAATTCTAGGAATAACTACAAATTTTTAAATTATAGGAATCAAGGAACACTTATTTCTTGATTGAAATATAACTATATAAATCTAGATTGTTTTAAAGGAGGGGTGTTTTCTTATTTATATATAGGAATAAAACAAGGAGAGGATTCATGGTTCCACATTAAACTAGAGCATTGAAACAAACTCAGTATTTATGGATATCTCTAGAATAACTAGTCTAGAACTCACTACATATCTTGTGAGGATATCAATCAGCCTATGAATAGTTCTTGAAAATTTGGGGAAAATATTATCACCTTATCTTAATAGAATAAAATGATATGGAACCCATCATTAATTTGATTAAGTCTTTATCACTAATAGATATTAGTAGAATATTTTGTATTAAGATTATGGTCATGTCCGGTTATTTATAAATCACTGTGAATTCTATAATAATTGGAATCAATACATGTGTAGTTCTTATAACATGGTCTCAATTTATATATGACTCTTACATAGGGATGGGGTATTTAAATTTATTCACATATCTGGATCACATGTAGTGAATTTACAATGAAATGGACTAGTGTTCATGATTGAGAGGGAAGAAAAATTTATGTGGATGAGATCTCAGTTCCATGATAAGGTGACATAACATTTTCTTAAAATAGGATTATAGATGAAAACTCAACAAGATATAGTAAACCCATACATTGTAAACCTTATAATAGATCTAGATCATATGTAAAAGGGAAGGAATGTCCCATAAATTGACCATATGTTGTGTATTTTAATGTCATGTGACAAGAACATAATTTGAGTAGTTTATAATCAAGAATAACTAAATTGTTCCTTACAATTTATGGTCATTCTTCCATGATGGTATACTATTTAGTTTAACATCATGTGAAAAGGATTCAAATATAATTATTCTAAATTCATTCAAGGTGGAATTGGGATTTGTAGTTTTAAATTTTAAGATGAGGAAAATATGCTATATAGTATAATGTCATGTGAAAAGGACTCAAATATGAGTAGTTTAAAGTCATGTATGATGGACTTGAGTCATGAAATTTAACATCTTACAATGAGGATAGTATGTTATGCATCCTAAATTCATGAAGTTGAGACTTCGTATGCTGCTATATAGTTAAACATTATAAAACTTGGATTTTCATTGTATAGTTTAAAGGAATTAATCTAGAACTATGATTTTGAACATTTTAACATTTTATGATAAGGACTTACATGTATGACATAATTTTTTTAGAGGTATGACTTTCGATTAGAGTGAGAAAGGATTTCATTAATTCCATGTGAGTCCCAAGACCCTCTAAAAATATCAGGACTCCATCTATCTACTTTTGGATCCAATATTTGAATATTAAGAAGCTATCAATAATATGTCTAAAAAATTAGTAGTAGAGAAATAAATTAGGATGATATTTATTGTCTTTATCCTCTTATATTTTGGTCTTCATAAGATCAAGAAGTTGGTTCTCTAATGAACAGTAAATGTATGCATCCTTATGTTTTATCCTAAAGTAATATATGTTTTATCTTCTAATGTTGATATATGGGAGACCCCAGTTATTTCACACAATTCTTTGTGTTCTATTTTGGGTGGTCACTTGGATAAAGTGGATACTTGGGTATCACTGGCTATAATATCCCATCATCTATATGTTTCTAAATATAGTTATTAAATATGAATCATCCCTCAATTGTATTCCCTAAAAATCATCGATAGAAAAAGTAATTGGAATGGTCTCTCAAATAATCTTCTTTTAGTATCCTTCTCCTTATCCTTGGAATCTTGAACAAATTATTATCCAAGGATTTGTTGAAATAACTAAATACTCTCTCTAGTTGGAAGGAATATACCTTCCTATGTCTATCACTGAGATATGAATGACAACATTGCTTCTCATTTTTGTGATATATGTCATGATCACCAAAGTCACGTGGTTGATTAAGGGATCTTGGATTCAAGGCCTTAATCTTGATAAATTTTGGAGAACATTTCTAAGTTGTTGATGATTAATTCATTCAAAATTCCTCCCCTTAACAAGATAACTCCCACCATCTTAGGGACTGTGTTGTGGGCACTAAGGTAGAATGATATTTGAAATAATCTTGAAGAGGGAGTGAAAAATATAAAAATCCCTCCAACCATATGGGATGGGGTGCTTCACTGCAAGGGGTACCTCTAAAGAAGGATTCTAGTTGTTCATCATGGGTAAAATATCCTTGTATCATTACCATAATTATTTTCTAGATATCCTCATTTTCTTAATACAAATTAGTGGTCTGTTCTTTGAAAAAGATGGCTTTATCATTCTTATGGTCTAAGAGAAATAATAAAATCCAAAACCATATATTTACAAATTTTAAGATGTGTGAATGATAATGTGAGTTATAAGGAACTAATAGTACTGAAGATACCTTCATTAGTTTCATTTGGTATATAACAAATATTTCCTTTTTCATGTTTTTGTAGTAGAGAATGGGACAAACTACTAATCCTTAAATGATTATAGAATTTCATGATAATATCTATCTAGAGTTCACACATAGTAATGAGGTTATAATTCATTGGACTTTCTAACACAGTACCAATGAAGGTAGAGGAAAACTAATGATAATAATCAGAATATGATCATTTTAGGTGGGATGGTGTTTGATATCACATTTGGTTAATTAGTGCCCATTATACTATTTGTGAGGATGATGTACATTATACTTTTAGTTTGTATGGTTCATGTTTACCATATGGGACCTTTTTTTATTCTTCCCCCATCTATGGAGAATTGTTTACCCAAACATCACAAGAACCAAGGGATTTTCCAAGGGTACATTATCATAATCATCATCATCATCTATATTTTTAGATCATCTTTTAAAATTAATCATTCCTAGATCATGTGACCTAAAATATTATGGAAATAGAAGTGGTTTTAGTAATCATCCTACCCTTATTCATCTAGCTTCTTGATTTTTTATAATTTAATTAGTTTTTTCTCTAAGGAAGAGATAATGTACCCTATAACCTAATCACTATGGAAGGAATAAATTTTATTCTTCCTAATTTATAGGTCACATCACCTCAACCTTTTTATCTTGATGGTGCAAATAGTTGTTTTTGAATTTCTAGAGTTTTATTTTCATGGATGTGGAGCCTAGAAACTCTTTCCTTCGTTGTGTTAATATCATTCTCTATATGTTGTTCAATAGTCACAAAATCTAAAAATCTAAAAAGATACTTCAGGGATATGATTTTATTTTAGAACTCATCTTATAAGTTCTCTATATAGATCTCTAATAACTATTCCTAGGGAAGATTCATTTCTATGGATTATGTACAACAATTATTTTTATGATGAAATCCATAAATCTATTATTCTTAATAATCTTGTAGTTAGAGAGGCCAAGGATCATTTTTCCATCATCATGGAGTTTAATTGTAATATATTTATGATAGGTATATTCTCATCTTGAAATATACCTATTTATGAGGTTATTATCCCAAGAAAACATGGGCCCTATAATTCCTTCGCAAAACACCTGTGTTTTGGTGTCTTCTTGTAGTTTTAGGGTTCTAAATCTTTGGCCACACTATGATGAGAAATGGCTGATGTGATTATTTAAATCACTCATTCCATTGAATACAAAGTAGTTTGGATTCATAAATTTGGATGTTGCTGGAGTCTAATCCATCCATTTGGGATTTATATACCTATCTGTTTCTATCCATTCACATAATCTTTTAAGAGAATCTATCTGAGAATTTAGATAATCTAGTAATTCTTGGGATACCACCACCTGAGTTAGCCTCAGGTGACTTTCCTAAACTAGACATTAATGTTCCCCTAGTGTTTGGAACTCATGATAATAAATTATTTTTTCAATCAAGTTAGTAGGCTTTTATTATATTAATATTTCGAGGAAGGTCGATTATACCTTTATGTATTGCATAATATTCCCCAGTTTGAGAAGTTAAATTGAAGGAGGCATGGTAGCTTCAACTAAAAAATGATACTTTTTAGGTATATTTTCATTGAGTATAGAAAAATTAATCTAATCAAAAAAATTTATTCTAGTCTTAAACTAAGAAAATCACTCTTCTATTGAGATTTTTCCACCATTTTTGGGTTGTGGGTATGTTTCTTATTCAATGGAATCATGGTTTTTTTTAGCCTTAGTTGGGTCAAAATTGATGACATTTATTGATGTTAAAAATCTGGTGGGAAAGAAAAAATCCATTGGAGGGGGTATATTCTAAATCATGTGTTTCTAGTCATTTTATGAGGCAAGATATTAATATATGTTTAAAAATGATATTAATTCCCATAACCCTTTGGTATGGTGTTCTTATTAGGATTCTTCTATCACCATGGATAATTATAATGAAATTAAAATCTTCTGGCTAGTGGAAATCAAGAATTGTTACTAAGAAAATGTTCAGATACACTGATGGGCCTTATGGGTCTTTGAATTAAAAGGTTCACGGTCCTACTCTGGGGTTACCATGGTTGGATAACATATACAAGACCCCCTTTTATATTTCTAAGTGTGTATGATGGGGATAGGAACAACATCCACTTAAACATATTGTATAATTAGGGTCACAAATTTGTGATGATGACCATGTTGAATAAGATATCTCATAGTTATCTACTAAGTGGTTACCCTAAAATATTTGGTGTCCAATTCCACCACCTTAAGGTAAGGGATGCATGTTTTTATGTGATCTAGATAAATGATCCTAAAGTTATTGGATGCGAAAATGGGTTCGACCTACCTCTTTGAAACATATTTTTAGTAGGATTGCCTATGGGGAGATATCCTCAAATTGTTCCCATGAGTTGCCACCAAAGTTGAGATGGTACTTTTAGGATAGTAGTCTCAAACCATGGTTCTCACTTCCTGGTGTTGTATGCATAGGGTTAGTGATAATGAATGTGAGTTCTATGAGGTTATGGACTCCATGGAAATTGAGGCATATGTTTGGTGCATCATCTGGTTTTGTGTAGCAGTTTAATGTATCCTATGGGTACTAATACCTTCTTTAATGACCATAGTGTTCAATGGGGAATTTTGTTATTCGGTTTGGATTTTATGGAGTCCTAATGGTCTATAAAATTCAATATAAAAAATAATTCTATAAATTTCACATCACAATTAAGATTTCATAATCGATCAATATATTTCATAATTAAAGTATTCAAAATAGGTTTACCATTAAATTTACAATAGAATGTCTAATAGCTCCCACATTCATGATAGTTGAATCTATACATTATTTAAAACATACTTTTCAAAGGTAGGTTGTCACTGGGGAAACTTACCAATGATTCATTGGAATGAAAATTGGTCAAGAGACTGGGAGGTCAGGCTCATATCACACTTTTGAGGGGAATTTTTTCTTACACTATGACTCTCTGATAGATTTATGTAATGCTCATGAATCCTTGAAAAATCCCAATTTAGTAATGGTCACCCATTTTCTAATAATCTAATCAAATCCATTTCTTGATGTGTAAAATGTTTTTATTTTATAGGTTCTTTATCTATATATTTTTACTTAATGATTCTTTGGTTGAAACTAGCATAGCTATGAATTCAAGAATGTATCACCATCCTGGAATATGGTTAGAATTTTGGAGTTTATATTGGTCCTATTAAGAGGGTTTCCTATATATATTTATGATTTGAATCATGACCAATGTTGTTTAGAACCGCTTAATAATATGTGTTGTACCTTTTATGATCATGTGGTGAGGACCACTTCCAAGTATTTTAACATCATATGTAATATATTACTAGGGAATGGATTCTTATAAATGTATTGTGAGGGAATTATATATGACTATACCTTTACATTTTATCCTATTTGTTTCTAACTAAATTGGAAAATTCATGGTTAGGTATTACACTTTTTACAAGGCCCGCATTATCTTCCTCATGTTAAAATATGAGAGCATATCACGCTCATAAAATGAGTGAAGGTTTATCATCTCTATCTCATCACCATATTCATCCTTGGATCATCACTATAATAATCCCCATATCATTACCAAATAAATTTGATTAACCTTTTTTATTTTCAGTATAAGGAGATCATATGCTTGTTACATTGGAGTCCCTTAGCTCATTACCTAGGGGTTTGATCATGACCACTTCAGGATCATCGCTAATAGAGGAATGGATAATACAATACTCATCACATGGGTCTCTTATGATCATCATATAAGATTCATATAGCTTTAGATTGGGCTTAGACATATTACAGGGCTTATATAAGGGAACTAAGAGGAGTATCTCGACTCAAGTTATTTTGGAAACCAAGAAGAGTATCTTGAATCTATAAATTTTGGGAAACCAAGAGGATTATCTTGACTCAATGAATATGTAGTTCAAACAAAGATTAGTATCTCAACTCAAGGTAAAAATGGGGAATCTTATGATCATGACATAAGTGAAAATGTAGGTCTATTGAAAATGTGATTTAACCTCAAATAATCATCATATGTATCCATATTAAGGGGAATCAAAGCCCAAATAATTTTAGGTTCATAGTTTAAGGTCATTTGATAGGACCAACCCATGTTGTTTAACATCGTATAGTAAGGATGTGAGTGTTTTCATCACATCTAGGATAATAAAATGATAAACTAAAATCTATAAGACTAGGTCATTATTACTCTATGTGAGAAATAAGAATTAATAAAAGTTTATATGAGTTTTATGAGATTTCATAATAGGGTATTATGCGGGGCTTATGCATTGAGACACCCTAATAATTAAAGCCTAGTAGACGGTGTATGTGAATGTGGGTTTTCATTCTTGAACCTAAGAATAGGTCTATATGGTATGAATATTACATAAAATGGGTGAAACTAGGAGAATGGGTGGGGATTAATCCTTGGTTTACCTAAGTTACATAACCCTATAGTTGAGTTAGGTGAAGGATTGGTTTAAGTGTTAGGAGGACTAACTTTACTCATTGAATTTTGGGGAAAATAGAGTATCTAGAAACTTGAAATTGAAAAAACCCAAGAGGAGTATATAAAATTAATGTCTCTTTGGTAAGGATGTTTTCTCAGGTAAATAGATTCTTTGAATAGGCACATAGGATGGATACCTAGGGGATTGAATACCTTATGCTATATTAGGGTGAGATTGGTGACTATGTGTGATACTTGAGTTAATAGGTTCACTTAAGTAAATGAACCTAAGTTTGAATCCCTATAAAGTAGGTTCACCCGAGTAAAGGGACCTAGGTTTGAGAAATGGGTAAATAATTTCTCTCCAGTAGGGTGTTGGTTGAATGGTCACCCTAGTTTGGGGGGATAAGAAAATATTCATTCAAGTGATTCTCCCTAGTGTGGGGACTTGGGATAAGGTTCAACCTAATTAAAATAACCAGGTGATGGTTAATCCAATCAAGGGCCCCTTTGGGGATAAATAAGGTGAATGATTTACCTAGTTTATGATACATAAAATTAATAGGGAATATAGTGACCTAGTGAGAGAGGTCCAAAATAGGTAGGGTGGAGGAAGAAAATGCCTCTCTTGGTCATCCATCCATCTCTTGAAAATTGGATTTAAGGGAGAATATTTATGTAACATGATGGACTAGGGTGTGTGAGGCCTTAGTGAAAAATGTGGGTTTCATATGTTATTTGGGTGTGTTACCTGATCATTTAATCAGGGGAACATGGAGGATATAAGAAAACAAGGTGGGTGAACAAGCTAGTAATATAGTGTAATTGGGAGAATGAGTTTGGTGAAAGAGTTAGGCACATAATCTGAGTGTGATCTTGGATTTCTTGATGAAAAAATATTAACATTATATGACCATAAATTTTGATCTGTAAGTCCTTTTGGGATCCACCACTAGTCAAATTGAATCTTACAAAGTGATTTACACACATAAATATGAATTTTACTCCCTAAGAGATGTTTTTTGAGTCCAAAAAGTTCATTAATTACCCATAAAATAGATTATAAAGCTTTAACACCCTTTCATTATAAATTAGTGAAATACATGAACTAATCCTAGAAGTTTTTTCTCACCACCACATCACCTAAATAAGAACCTTTTAAGGATTCTATATCCCTCATTGTGTTATAAATAATGAGGCACATGGAGATCTAATTTTCCTCCTCTTCAAACAAAGAGATACTTGACTACTCAAATTCAACATGTACTATCTTAGTGAGGACCATGTCATGGATTCTATGGAAACATATATAGAACACACTTTCAAGTTCCAATAATATCCCTCAAATGCATTGAGTAAATATTTATATCTTATGAGATGATGTGTATGGGACTAACGAGTGAACCCAATCTACTATATTTATGGGAATATAGAGTGAAACCAATCCCCTATAGTTATAAGACTAGGGAATGAACCTAATCCACCATGTTATGATGGTCTCAATAGATACATTTAATATATGTTATGATTTTTTATGTCTATGTATATTCTACATTCCTATATTGAGCTACATTTCTATGTCATTCCTTATTCCTATGTTATGTTTCCATGTATCGTAATTACTGTCTCATTTTTTCATATACCAATTCTATGGTATAATTTATTCTTTTTTAATGATTTTTTTTGATTTTATATTCCTATGTTATATTCTATGTTTTTATACCTTGACTTATGATAAACTCTTATTAATCCATGTTATTTTTAATTAGGTATTTCTCCCATGTTCATGTTTTCTCATGGGTTTATAATCTAATTATCTATGGACTAGTAATATAAGTTTTTCCTTAATAATCCTTTGGGAACACTCTTTTTTATATTTCCCTATATCCATAAGAAATTATATATATGAATATGACTAGGTGGAAATTATAAATTGATAATTTTTTGGAAGATATTGATGAACTAGTTCAAAATGTGATGGCCATGATGCTAATTGTTTAAGGAAATAAACCTTTGGGTCCTAATAGTGAGCTTTAATATTGAGAATTGATTTTTAATCAGATAAATTTATGTATATATTTTTTGTTCATATTAGTTTGTATCAAGGTAAGTGTGTAAAGTTTATATTTTTAACACAAAATTTAGGAGTGTGAATTTAGGTAACATCATGTGCTATTATTGATTTCGTATAGATGAAGGTTTATTTATTCTATGTGGAAGGTGATCATGCAGTATATATTGATGAGTGAGATAATAATATGAATCATGGGTGTGTGGGGCCTTTTTTCTCAGTGAATATAGTTGATTATGGGTATTGTTAAAGCCATAGAAATAGTGTTTCTATGGGTTGTGGAGGATTACCTGATGTTATTCTTAAATAGGATGTGACATTACCCCTCTTCATGATATCAAGTTTGGGATTGATTTTTATCCTAATATCTCTTAAATTTTAATTCCCCCTTATCAGATGGAACATTTTGAGTGTTGAGAGTTATATATTTAGGTCAATGATCAATTTTCAAAGGGTTTCATATATCCTAGAGTGTCACCATGGTGATCTCAAATGTTTTTTTCTAAAACATTAAATCGTATTCATTGGTCATTCATAAAAAATGATGGTTGAACTAGGTGATGGAAAAGAATAGTTATCCCCTCCCATGAATTAATCAAATGGTCATTTAGTTGAAGGGATCTAGAAAGTTATATAATATTGATCTATGTTTTGGGTATCATAAAATTAGGTTTATGGAGGAGGATATCCTAAACACTACCTTCATGTTTTACTATAGATACTTGAGTCTTTGTATTTTCATTTCAATGTCATGAACACCAAATGTGTTTTTGAGGTGTTGATCATATTAGTCTCTCATGGGTTCATGGACTAGTTTGTTTTTCTTTTAATTAATATTATTGTAATGAATTCAAGGTTATAGAAGGATTATGATGAAAATTTAAGTACTATTTAGGAGGTCCATTGATTGAATAAAATTTATAGAAAAATTTCAAGTGAAACTTTTGGATGAATGAGGTTCATTTTCTTTAGCATGGTGAGTCTTTGTAAAGATTAGGGATGGATCCTTAAAATATAGTGTCAGTTATTTTTTTGGTGGATCCAAATAATTTTATAATAGTTAATAGTTTCCTTATCCTTATGGGATATTATTAGAGATTTATGTCATACTTATCTTGGATCAGGGCCCCTTTGACATCTTTGAATAAGAATTACCAAATATTCATATTGAAGGATTAGTGTTAAGAAACATTTGAATACTATAAGGATAAGATGATAATTACTTTTATTCATCCTTTTCTAGAAGAAGGATTCATGTTTGAGGTTTTCTTTGAATCTTCTCATCTTGGTTTTTGTTTTATTTATATAGTATATGAAACTAATCTTCTATGGATCTTAGCAATTATGTTCCCATGATTGTAACTACACTACCCATGAACATGAGTAATTATAGGTGGGTTTATATTTGAATTTTTGGTGGAATTACCTCATTAGAGATCACTTTTTGGTCTTCACCAATCACTAAAGCCTAAAATATGTCTTCCCTTAGTGGGATTTAAATATCTTTCAGTAATATTGGAAAGAGTTCTTATAGGACTATGAAATAAAATTATATTACACCCTAGGGAATTTAATTGTGGTAGTGATTTAAATGAAAAGGAATTATCATGATTATGGTGTTATTTAGTTCATAAATTAATAGAGGGAGATTATAGATCTTCCTAGTTTGGATCTTGATATAGAGTATGTCATTGGTATAAGTTTCTTGTATCATGTAGTGATGAATTAATACTTGATACAGTAATTAGACCATTCTTATTTAGGATATCTTAGGTGGAGGATTTTCATAATCATTTCATATATGGAGATGCTCCCAAGGTATGATCTGAGGATGATTAAAATCTGGTATTGTTTTAGTGAAATATATTTATTCTATTAATGATGAGAGAGGTGGTTATTTTAGATTTTTATTACTCTACTTTATTAGTTCATCCTAATATATCTAAAATTAATCATTCATTTTTTATTTAGTTCTAGTTTTATAATATTAATAGGTCTATAGTGAATTTTGTGTCTTTATTTACAGTGTATCAGTAGGTAAAATATGAGAATCATGTACTTAGTGTTTTTCTAAATAAATTAGATATTTCTAAGTTGAAGTGTAAGGGAATATTAATATATTTTTATAGGTATTTTCTAAGTTCAAAGAGTATTTTATTCTATCTAGGTGATTATTGATCATTTGAAAAAGTTGTCACATTTAGTAAAAATCAAGGAGTCATGTGGAATGGTTGATTTTAGGAGGTTTTATGTGATGGAGATCATGTAGATTCATGGGGTTTCAAGGATGATCATTTATAATAAAGATGCTCGCATTACCTAACAGGTGGGTAAAGGTCGATATCATGCTTTTATCTCTCTATTATACCTTATCACGACTCTTCAACCCCAAGAGTATGGTCAAAACAAATGGAATATCCAAATATTTGAGGACATATTTTTTACATCTGTTTTAAATTTTGGTGGTTCATGGATTAAGAAACTATCCTTGGATTAGTTTTATAATAATAATATCTATAACTATTCTATTTAAATAAATTCATTCTAGGTGTTTTATGATCATCCTTATAAATATTTATTATGCAAGACCAAGGTTATAAAGTTAGTGATCATTATACTATATTTGGTGCAAAGCATGACTAAGAATATATAGGTGATTCATGAGTGGATAAAGGATACTCAAGACTATCAGAATTCATATATTGATCAAAGGTTGAGGGCTTTAGAGTTTTTTGTGATCATATATTCTTGAAGTTTTATCCCCATAATGGATAGTAGAGGTTGGTTTTCAAAAGTCATGTTTATCCTTGATTTATTAGACTTTTGGAGGATTTGGAGGGTGTTGGTGAATTTTTTTATTGGTTAGCCCCCCCCCCTTAAAAATATATTATATTAATATAAAATTTTGTGTTTTTTATATTAATAGTTACCTTATGATGATTATCAATGTATTGATTTGGGAGAGTTGAATATTGAGGAATAATTTTCATTTGTGTAGATCCTTGTTGAGATTCAAGATCACTGGGAGAAAGTGTTACATGGGCCTTCTTTTCCTTTATTTGTGTCATATAGAGGTATGTTGTCTTAAAATAGAATATGTGGGAGTTTGAGTAGTATATTAATGCTCAATAACCTAATATATTTTTATATTTTTGTTTTATCATTGATATATTTATTTTATATAAATATAATTTTAGATTTTTTTTCTTGTGTTGTGGTTATTCTCTGTTAATGTATGGGATTCAATTTGAGAGGAAACTCATGGGGTGTTGGTTTTGTGGTTGTTTTTCCCATTTTGGGGTTTAGTTTTGATTCACAATGGTGTTAATAATTTGATATATATATAATTTATAGTATTTCTTTTCTCTCAGACCTCTAATTTATATATTTTAGGTGTGGATTTTGATAGGATAATGTTTGAAGGATATTAGTGGATGAAAGATTAATTTCAAAATGAAATTTTAGTTGGATATAAGATGACCAACTGGTGGATAGTATTGTGCTATGATCAGTTTTATAGTGGTTTTAGAGGGGAATAAATGGATTTATTTCATCTTCATGGGTTCTTTTACATCATAGTGAGAAGGTTTGGGGTGTGATGTTTCTTCCATAATTATTTAGTGTATCATAGGTTAAGTACAGGATGAATTTTTTGATGTGTTGTTTGGTGTTGCAACATGAAGAGTTTCATTGTGATTTTTATTTAAACAAACTTGGATTTAGTTTAATATTATATGACTACTAATTTTTCATGGTGAAAGGAATTACACCATGGTTTTTATAAGGGGTTAATCAACTTAGAGGGATAACATCTAGGTTTAAACAATGATTCATATAGGTTTAATAATTATAGCATATTTTTCTCACTGTATTGTGATATTACATTTTTATATCAAATTTTAAATAGTTTTGGCCCCTAAGAATTATGTAGATCGCATCATGATTCTTGGATCAGAGCAACCCAACATTGTAATATACCTTACCACATTATAATAATTTATTTCTATATTTTTAAAATAAATTAGAGTTTCCTTTCAAATTCTCTTCAATTACCCAAACCATCTTTTAACCATAAGTTTTTTTATTTTACTTTAGTAATATTTTATCATCCTTTGGGGTATTTTTTACTTTTTATTCGATAGATCAATCCCATTTGATACAAAGTACTCTTCATCCCCCTTTAATTTTATTCCTTATTATTATTTATATTTCTTAGGGTTATCATAATTAGCATACCAGGGGTTATCAATATAAATTTTATTCTATTTAGTATATTTTTGGATGACGTTTTCATAGGCATTCAATTTGAATAGTTCTTGGGGACAATCATTTTGGGTTTCATGATTTTTTACAATTATTTCATCCTCGTTCATATGATTAATTAATTACAGATTAATTTTAAGTATGGGGATTTAAACTTTATTCAAATTACTTTTTATGAAATTTTTTAAGTATCGTGATTTTTTTCCTTGGGTAATTATTTAAAATTAATCTAAGAAGATAATAACTATATAAAGTTAAATGAAATAAGTGGGTGTTCATATTGTTATGTATGATTTACCAGTTTACCTTTATTATTACTAATTTTTTATTATTAATATTTGGATGAATTCTGATTGGTGTGATTTTATGATTCTCATTAATACTTGTGAAAAAAACTTATTTAAATTGATAATCTACTAAAATAAGGATATTTAATTATTTATTGAGAATCTAGAATTTTTATTTATTGATTTTATAGTGTTATTTCTTTTTTTTTTATAAGGTTTATTTTTTATAAAATTTATGTGGTGGTAATAGCGTATTCATTTTTGGTTGGTTTGATGGGTTAGGGGTGGATGTGATAGTGGTGTGACTATATTATTATGGTGTCGAGGATAGGGTTTTGTGGGTGTGTGGTCTAGTTTCCAGGAATTTGGAATATAGATGAAATAAATGAAAATAAATATGGGAATGGAATTTTTTGTTCTAAATCAGTGGGATAAAATTAATAAATTAATTGATGTATAATTGATAAAGTGGTAATATGTTATTGTATTAATGTATAAATTATATATAGTGGTATTAATGAGGTATTATCTAGAATTAAATGTAGAATAATTCATGTAATGTGGTTGATACTTTTTAAACATGTGAAATGGTAATAAATTATGAAATGATAAGTTGTTTTGTTATTGTGTGGTGATGGTGGGGATAGTTTGTGTCGTAATTATAAGTGTAAGTGGTTATCTATGTGGTATTATAGTGAAAAAATGAATTTTTTGTGAGTTATAATAATGAAGGTGTTTCATCTAGTATTTACTCCTTCAGTTATGCTTCAATAATATTGTAAATATTCATTTTTGTTTTCTATTATTTCTTATATACCACCACCCAATTTTGGTAATATAGATGATTATTATATGAGGGTTTGGGTTTTTGGAGTTTTCCTTAACATCTAGGATGGATGGAATGCATATAATTGAATATGCACTTCCCAACTCTCTCTTACAAATATAGTGTATGCTATAATGTCATTAGGTTATGTTATTTTTGAGATGTGGTTATAACATTAATGACTGATAGGGACATACAAAAGACACACAAAGAATAAGGATTATGTCCTCAATGATTATGTACTTTACTATGAGGAGTTTGTGGATATGAGAATATGTATAAGGCCCCAGCCTTAAACATTACTTAATCTTGATTTATCACAAGAATAAACATTGAGGATATTTTTAGGTTTATAGTTTTAGACAATTAGATCATAAATCATGCATTACATTCCACTTTTAAACAAGGTGGTTACATCAAAGACAATATTCACTTTTCTTATTAAAGGAAACATATTTAAAATAAAACATGGATTCTTTCTTGACACTTCCTCGACACTATCATCACATCATGTACCTTTCCCTTGACCTATGAAAAACATTTCAAAAACATGGTATGAGCATAAAAATCTCAGTAAGAGATATAAAAATATGGGAAGAAAACCTTAGCCCATGTATACATAAGAATAATTGAAATCATACTTTACACATAGAATATAAGAACTTTAACATACCTCAGGAAATCATAAGATTTATGAATAACTCATAGAAAACATAAGACATAAAGGTAACTTGAGGCATTCATAACATTCTTACATGGGGAGTAACCCTCATGGTTACATTTGGAATACCCATTACAGTATATTCCCTCAATCACTTCAGAGAAACATTAGTGTTTAACTCCTTCGCATTACCCAATGAATTGGAGAGCTATCACGAGATGACCCACCCTTGGTTTATCACAGAACCACTCGTCTTCATAAACAATACCCAAGAAGCATAACATAATCATATCACATAAAACATGCATAAAGGAAACATAACATTTCCACATTTCAATCACAACATATCAAAAAAACATTGATATAATAAAAATATTATCAAAACCATTTTCAATACCAAAATAAAATAAAAGTAAAACATGGTATTTATTTTTCATTTAAAAAATGTTATGGCTTGTAGAGGAAGTCGAAACTCTAATAATGGTCACGATGGCGGAGAAGTCGGTGTCGCCTCATATGTAAGAAAAAAACATTCCCTTTTGTCTTTTAGTAAAATGATTCATATAAAAAGATTCATTTTGAATAAAAGTAAAAGTGGTTTATACACCGTATAAAAGAATGTTGTGTATAAAAAAAATATTCCTCAATGAAAGGAGATTGAGACGAAGTCCCTTAACTCGTGTCCGACATGACTCGATCGTTATTTAATCTTCTAAATAATAAAAAAGAGTTAATTTCTACTTCCCTAAGAAACATTTTCAAGTTAGTTATTCCTTTTATATCACTTATTACCATGTTATGAACATTATGTAATTATTTAAGTTAATAACGGTCGTTTTGTCGATCTTTGGTACTTGAGCCAAAAATAAACTTCTTATAATTACAAGTTCTTCATGTAGTAAAATATCCATTATATCCAGAATTATATTCATGATGTAGATATCCTATATATCATATATATTCAGTATATACATTAATTTATAATATTTAATAGCATTTAGAGGTAAGAAATGAAATTCACTGTTCATGGAGACGGTAAGTCGTACGTACGCATGAACGCTACTTTCATTTCTATTTAGTATTTAATGGAATGAAATCATAATGATATAAAGTTATATAATAATTCCAGTATGATATCATATGTAATACCATAAACTCCATCCTTTATACATCCCACATATGGAATTAACGAATCAAATCACCTTGAGGGGGCGGTAGTCCGCACTTCCTAAAATGAAGATATCGTGTTTACCCATAATGGAAACCATAAAGGTATGACATAAATGATAAATACAGAAGCATAAGGGAAACTTAAAAATAATATATATCTTATATAAATTTATTGACATATTAATGTCCACCATGAGAGGTGTTAAACGAATATTGAACAATCATCGTTTCGTGACGCAGTAATTCGCCACCCACAGAAACAGTATGTTCTTTAACCAGTAGACGGTGGTGTGTGTAAGTGTAAATCAAATACTTCTCACAAAAACATCCTAGTATATTGAATATATTGTTTTTGTTACAAAATATATTAATAAAATGGTTTAGGGGGTTTGATAATCAAAATAAAACAAAAGAACATAAGAGAAGACATTACCTTTAAATCGGGTAACTCCCCTTGGTTTGAACCAAAAGGGTTTTTTGAAGAGCTTTCTGACTAAGGTAAGGATTATATGATGAAGATAGGGATTTGGAGAGATATAATTATCATAGTTTGGCCAAGAAAATTCTTTGAGAGGTTTGGGTAAGGTGGTAGTGGTGGGGGCCTTTTATAAGAGGGAGGAGGGGCACTCTTGGAAAGTCAAGAAAGTTACTTTATTATATAATGAGTTTCGGATTTTAAAGGTCCCAAAATGATATATTTTGAGTATAAGGTGATAAGGGTTCGATATACACCCATACAATAGGTTTTTGACAAGTGTAAGTCTTATATTTTACATTATCTTTTCATTTTATTTAAATCGTTCATTAATGAGGTAATCACTACATCATCATGGTGTCATAAATAAATTTATTTATTTAATGTCTAAAAATTATAAAAAAAATACCATGATGTAGGAAATATTTTTATCTTTCCAATTACTATTTATAGTATAATAGATCATTTATGTAGACAAAATTAATTTTTTTTACCTAGGTGTTACATACTTTTGTTATATTTAACTTTCTTTAAAAATAAAAAGATAAAATGTCACTATCACACAAAAGTGATTCCATGACATCCCAAAGTTGGAAAAAGGCATCCCATGGTTGACCATGACACAACCAGTAGAATTAGGACACATTTTGGGGTCATTTTGTATTATTATTATATTATTTTATTACCCTTAACTACCCGATTACTAATTAATCACGATAATTAAAGATAATTACCGTCGTTGCTATTCATAATGTCCAAAAAAAAGAGTATTAATTAAATAATTTGGACCGTCTGATTCAAAATATGGAATCCATATTACCAAATTACAAACATATAAATTTTAGTAATTATTTTAAAAATAATTCCTGTTGTCAAAAAAAATTGCGGGTTTTTTAGAAACAATATCTATCAAAAGTTTGACACTTGTTTATGTCCAATTCCAAAGTGAAATTAATTAGAATGACCAAAATTGGATTAAATGGTAAAAATATATTCTAATTAAAATTTAAAAACAATTAAAAGTACAATCTATCCATATTATTAAATTATATGAAAAAGTAGTGTTGAAGTAAAATGCAGTATTTTTCACTATTCATTAAAAAATGAACATTGTCATAAAAATACTAAAAAAATATCCAAAGTAAATTTAAATGTCCCAATACTAAAAAATAAGTTTATTTTGACAAATGAAGCTTATAAAATTGTAAAAATATAGATTTAAAAATGTTTCTCCATTAAAAGGTGGTAATAAAATCTTTTAAAAATATTAGAGAATTCAATGCTTAAGATTGGATTTATTCTCATTTTAGGCATTTAAAACACTATCTAATTCATAAATAGAAATAAATATGAAAATCCATAATTCTTTACTTACTTGGGATGTTACATCCTTCCCCCCTTTAGAAAATTGTGTCCCCTCAATTTATTTACTTATCGAATAAGTGGGGGTATTTATCCTTTATTGCATTTTCAGATTCCCATGTTCCCTCTTCAATCATGTGGTTTTTCCACAAAACCTTTAATTGATGAATCACCTTATTCTGCAATACTTTCTCCCAATGGTCAAGAATCGAGACCGGTTGTTCCTCATAAGATATATTCTCTTCCATATGAACTACCTATGGACTCAAAACATAAGATGGATCTGGCATGTGCTTCCTTAACATTGAAACATGAAAAACAATGTGTACCTAAGATAAACTCGGAGGTAAATCCACTCGTTGTGAAACTGATCCAACTCTCTCCAGAATTTCATATGTTCCAATGAACCTTGGACTCATCTTTCCTTTCTTACAAAATTGCATCACACTTTTCCATGGTGAAACATTGAGGAAGACATGATCACCTACCTCAAAAGATAGATCCTTCCTCCTGTTGTCCACATAACTTTTCTGCCTTTTCTGAGCTGTTCTCATGTGTTTCTATATCAGCTGAAATTTTTCTGCCAAATCTTATACTAATTATGGTCCCATCAACTTCCATTCACCCACTTCATCCCAAAAAGCTAGAGTTCGACACTGCTTCCCATATAATGCCTCAAATGGTGCCATCTGTATACTAGAATGAAAACTATTATTATAAGAAAACTAAACCAAAGAAAGATGTTGGTCCCAACTTCCCTGATAATCAATCGAACAAGCACGTAGCATATCCTCCAATGTATGAATTTTTTGTTCTGACTGCCCATCTGATTGAGGATGAAAAGTTGTACTAAAATTTAATTCAGTACCCAGCGACTTCTGAAGGAATTTCCAAAAGCTATAAGTAAACCTGGGATCACGATCAGATACAATGGAGAGGGGAAATCCATGTAACCTGACTATCTCTTTAAGATACACACGAGAAATTTGATCTAGGGAGAAATTATCTCATATAGAAAGGAAATGAGTAGACTTAGTCAAGTGATCAACAATTACCCAGATTGCATTATTACCTCAATGTGTCTTCGGCAATCCCACAATGAAGTCCAGGGATATATTCTCCCATTTCCACTCTGGTACTGGTAAAGTCTGAAGCATCCCTTTCAGTAACTACCGATCTACTTTAACCTATTGACAAGTTAGAAACTTCACAGTAAAATCAGCAATATCTCTTTTAATTCCATCCCACCAGCAATACTCCCGAAGATCTCTATACATCTTAGTACTGCCTAGATGAACTGAAGATGGAGAACTATGAGCTTCAACTAACAACTCTCTATTCAACTGTGAATCACAAGGAACACAAAATCTCTTCCCAAATCTCAAAACACAATCATTATCAATGTTTAATTCAGGTAACATACCCTTCTGAACCAACTCTACCTTTTTCTGCAACTCATTCTCTTGCTTTTGAGCTTACTTAATTCTGTCTGATAGAGATGATCTCACTGAAACCTGAAACAAAACAGAAGAACATTCTACACCAACAACTTCTATGCCAAGTTTCATCAAATCCTTAACCAAAGGATCACGTTCTAAATGTAACATGGTTAATGAAGCATTACTTTTCTTACTCAAAGCATCATCCACTTTATTTTCTTTTTTCGGATGGTAGTGAATTCAAAATCATAATCCTTGATTAATTATAGCCATATCCTCTGTCTCATGTTCAATTATTTCTGAGTGAATATATACTTTAAACTTTTTTGATCATTATATATTTCACACTTTACACCATACAAATGATGGCTCCAAATTTTTAAAGTGTAAACAACAGTAGCTAATTCCAAATCATGTGTAGGGTAATTTACCTCATGATTTTTCAACTGATGTGAAGCGTAAGCAATTACCTAATCATTATGCATTAGGACGCAACTGAGTCCTTTCAATGAAGCATTAATGTAGATAACAAATTCACCCTTCCTAGAAGGTAGTGCCAAAACTGGAGCATTCACCAAACTTCTTTTCAATTCCTGAAAAAAATCATCACATTCTTTTGACCAGATAAACTTAACACCCTTCTGAGTTAGATTAGTCATTGGAATAGAGAACTGTGAAATTTATTTAACAAACCTTCAGTAATAGCCTTCCAAACCAAGAAAACTACGAATATCGGTTACATTTTTGGGTCTTGTCCATTCTTAAACAACCTTTGTTTTTTCAGGATCAACAGTTATTCCATCTTTAGAAACAATGTGACCAATGAAAGAAATTTGTTGAAACCAAAACTCACACTTGCTGAATTTTCCATACAATTTATTTTCTTTTAAGGTTCTAAAAATAACCCTTAAATGGCTTTCATGCTTCTCTTTACTTTTAGAAAACACCAAAATATCATCAATGAAAACAACCACAAACTTATCCAAGAACTAATGGAAAATTATATTCATAAGGTCCATGAATATAGCAGGTGCAATGGTTAACCCAAAACGCATTACTACAAATTCATAATGGCCATATCTTATAAGAAACGCAGTCTTCGGAACATCTACTTCTTTTATCTTCAACTGATGGTACCCCGATCTCAGGTCAATCTTTGAAAAATACTGAGTTCCCAGGAGCTGATCAAACAAATCATTGATATAAGGAAAAGGATGTTTTTTCTTAACAGTGATGTTATTCAAGGCTCTATAATCAATGAAAAGTTTCATTGAACCATATTTCTTTTTAAAAAATAAGACAGGAGCACCCCATAGTGATGTGCTAGGTCGAATAAAACCTTTCTCTAATAAATCTTTCAATTTATCCTTTCACTCTAAAAGTTCAATTTGAGCCATTCGATAAGGGGGTTTTGAAATTGGATTAGCATCAAGAACTAAGTCAACAGTAAATTCAACTTCCCGATCTGGTATTATTCCATGTAACTCATCAAGAAAAACATCAGGATACTCATTTACCACTGGCACATCATTAATCTGAACGGTTCCTTTGTTTTCAACAATATGGGCAAGGTAAAATTCATTTCTATCTTTTAAAATTTTATCAACCTCTTGATATGTTATCAACAGTAAGGGTTCATTCTTGTACACAAACTGAAAGTCTTTCTAAAAAGAAACTTCTTTAGCTCTACAATCAATCTTAGCATGGTAAACAGAGAGCCAATTCATACTCATAATAACATCAAACTCTACTATAGGTAAAATAATAAGGTTTTCAAGTAGGTTCTTTCCACGGATAAGGATATGAATATTCTTATAAATTATTTTTGCATCAACATTTCCCCCAGGTGTTTTTACCACAATTTTAGGAGGCATTTCTTGAGATGTAATTCCTAATTTACAAGAAAATTTTTCAGAGATGAAAGAATGTGTAGACCCTGAATCAAACAACACATTGGAAAAATCTGAAAAAACAAAAAAAGTACCTGATACCACTTTATTTGATGGCCCAACATCTGCTGAAGTAGTTGCAAATGATTTCACCACACCTTTCTGCTTGTAGTATGACTTCTTCTCGTCATTTGATCTCTTTGTCGAACACTCGTTTGCAAAATGACCTATCTCATTGCACTTGAAACATTTCACTACCTATAAATCAAATTTGGTCTTACCATCACCCTTATATTTTTCAGTGCAATCACGAGACTTATGTCCCATCTTACCACATCGGTAGCACTTTAAGAATTCAAAAGACATTCCCCCTCATGCTTTTTTCCACATTTCTCACAAATTGAAAACTTAGTTTTCTTACCATCAGACCTTTTTGAAGGATTCTTCCCTTTCTCTTTCCACCTCAGTCTCTTATTATGTTGGTCATTATAGAACACTTGATCATCAATAAAATCCATTTCCACCTTTTCAGCACATCTAAAAAGCTTTTTATAACTTTTTAACTCACGAGAAGCTAAAGCCCTTTGATATTTTGGCTTTAATCCTAAGTAAAAACTATTGATTTTACTATCAAGGCCTCAGATAAAATTTGGATCATACCTTGCCAATCGAGTGAACTTTTCTTCATAAGCAGCCACTGAGTCGTCCTCTTGCCTCAATTCCAAGAATTGTTTTTCCATCCTAAGTCAAATAGCCTTAGGAAAATATTTCTCAAGAAACATACCTTTGAATTCATCCCAGTCAAGAGAATGAATCTCATCAACATACTTGATATTTTTAACCATCGACAACCACTGATCTGCTTCACCCTCCAAATAGTAAACATCCAGACTAACCTTTTGATTGTCTGAACACCCCATGACATCAAAAATCCTCTCCAGTTCTTTAATCCATCCTTCAGCTAGAAAAGGGTCAGATGATCCTCTAAATGATGGGGGATATTGCCTCATGAAATGTTCCACCACTGACATGTTTCTCTGTGGTTGATCTAGCTGATCTCATGCATGGATACCACCACCATTTATTGTTTGAGTCAACTGCGCCATTACTGCAACAAACTGTTCAGTTCTAATTCTGACCATCTCTGGATGCTGATTTGGAAGTTTGTTTCCTTCTGCATGCCTTCCTAGCACTGCATCCCTGTTTCCTCTGTGTAAAACCATTCTGAACAAACATGTCTTATATGAAGAAACATGGTAATCTTCAAATTCTATATCATTTCAATTTGACCATAAAAAAATAAAAAATATTTTTTGTATAATCATTTAATATAATTCTAACTCCTGAAGTTATCTAAACCAACCTCTGATACGAACTATAAGCCCCCAGCCCTAAACATTACTTAATCTTGAGTTATTACAAGAATACACATTGAGGATCCTTTTAGGTTTATATTTTTAGAAAATTAGATCATAAATCATGCATTACATTCCACTTTTAAAAAATGTGGTTACATCAAATACAATATTCACTTTTCTCATTAAAGGAAACATATTTAAAATAAAACATGGATTCTTTCTTGACACTTCCTCGACACTATCATCACATCATGTACATTTCCCTTGATCTGTGAAAAACATTTCAAAAACTTGGGATGAGCATAAAAAGCTCAGTAAGGGATATAAAAATATGGAAAGAAAACCTTAGCCCATGTATACATAAGAATAATTGAAATCATGATTTACTCATAGAATATAAGCACTTTAACATACCTCATAAAATCATAAGATTTATGAATAACTCATAGAAAACATAAGACATAAATGTAACTTGAGGCATTCATAACATTCTTACGTAGGGAGTAACCCTCACGGTTACGTTTGGAATACCCATTACAGTATATTCCCTAAATCTCTTCGAAGAAACCTTAGAATTTAACTCCTTCATGTTACCCAATGCATTGGAGATCTATCACGGGCTCACCTGCCCTTATTTTATCATGGAACCACCCGTCTTCATAAACAATTCCCAAGAACCATAACATAATCGTATCACATAAAACATGCATAAAGGAAACATAACATTTCCACCTTTCAATCACAAGATATCAAAAACACAATTATATAATCAAAATAGTATCAAAAAAATTTCAATACAAAAATAAAATAAAATTAAAACATGGTATTTAATTTTCATTTAAAAAAAATTATGGCTTGTAGAGGAAGTCGAAACTCAAATAATGGTAACGATGGCAGAGAAGTCGTTGTCGCTGCATACGTAAGACAAAAACATTACCTTTTTCCATTTAGTAAAACATTTCGTATAAAAAGATTCCTTTTAAATAAAATTAAATGTCAAAGGGGTTTATACACTGTATAAAACAATGTTGTGTATAAAACAAAATATTCCTCAATAAAAGGAGATTGAGACGAAGTCCCTTACCTCGTGTCCAACTTGACTCGATCGTTCTTTAATTTCATGAATAATAAACTCGTGATAATTTATACTTGATTAAGAACATTTTTAAAGTTCATTATTTTTTTTATATCACTTATTAACATGTTATGAACATTATGTGATTATTTAAGTTAATAACGGTCATTTTGTCAATATTTGGTACTTCAGCCAAAAATAAACTTCTTATAATTAAAAGTTGTTCATGTGGTAAAATATCCATTATATCCATAATTATATTCATGATTTAGATATCATATATATCATATATATCTAGTATATAAATTTATTTATAATATTACATAGCTTTTATAGGTAAGATATGAAATGCACCGTTCATGGAGACGGTAAGCCATATGTACGGATGAACGCTACATTAATTTCTATTTCATATTTAATGGAATGAAATAATAATGATATAAAGGTATATTATAATTACAATATGATATCATATGTAATACCATTAACTCTATCATTTATACGTCCCACATATGGCCTTAACGAATCAAATCACTTTGAGGGGGCAGTAGTCCGTACTTCCTAAAATGAAGATATCGCGTTTACCCATAATGGAAACCATAAAGGTATGCCATAAATTAAAAATAAATAAGAATAAGGAAGACATAAACATAATATATATCATATATAAATATATTGACTTCTTAATGGCCACCATGAGAGGTGTTAAAAGAAGATTGTACAATCATCGTTTCGTGAGGCAGGAATTCGCCACCCACAGAAACAGTATGTTCTTTAACCATTAGACGGATGTGTGTGTAAGTGTAAATAAAATAATTCTCATAAAAACATCCTAGTATATTGAAGATTCTTGTGTTTTTACAAAAGAGATGAATAAATAGGGTTTAGGGGGTTGTAGAAGCAAAATAAAACAAAATAACATAAGAGAAGACATTACCTTTAAATCGGGTAACTCCCCTTGGTTTGAACCAAAAGGGTTTCTTAAAGAGCTTTCTGCCTAAGGTAAGGATTCTATGATGAAGAGAGGGATGTGGAGAGATAAAAAGAGCACAGTTTGACCAATCCAATGGCTTGATAGGTGGGGTAAGGCGGTATAGGTGGGGGCCTTTTATAAGAGGGAGGATGGGCACTCTTGGAATGTCAAGAAATGTTACTTTATTACATAATGAGTTTTGGATTTTTAAGGTCCCACAATGATATATTTCGAGGATAAGGTGATAAGGGTTCTCCAACCATCCAATAGGTTTTTGACAAGTGTAATTCTTATATTTTACATTATCTTTTCATTTTATTTAAATCGTTCATTAATGAGGTAATCACTACATCGTCATGGTGTCATAAATAAATTTATTTATTTAATGTCTAAAAATTATAAAAAAATCCCATGATGTGGTAAATCTTTTTAGATTTCCAATTACTATTTATAGTATAATATTTCATTTATGTAGACAAAATTAAAATTGTTTTACTTAGGTGTTACATACTTTTGTTATATTTAACATTCTTTAAAAATAAAAAGATAAAATGTCACTATCACACAAAAGTGATTCCATGGGGTACCAAAGATGGACAAAAGGCATCACATGGTCGTACATGACACAACTAGAAGCATTAGGACACATGTTGGGGTCATTTTATATTATTATGATATTATTTTTTTACCCTTAACTACCTGATTACTAATTAATCACGATAATTAAAGATAATTACCGTCGTTAAAATTCATAATGTCCAAAAACAAAAGAGTATTAATTACATAATTTAGACCTTATGATACAAAATATGGAATCCATTTTACCAAATTCCAAACACATAAATTCTAGTGATTAATTTAAAAATAATTCCCATTGTCAAAACAAATAGCGGGTTGTTAAGAAACAATATCTCTCAAAAGTTTGATACTTGTTTATGCCCAATTCCAAAGTTAAATTAATTAAAATGTCAAAAATTTGACTAAATGGTAAAAATATATTCTAATTAAACTTGAAAACAATTAAAAGTACAATCTATCCAAATAATTAAAATAGATGAAAAAGCAGTTTTGATGTAAAATGCAATATTTTTCACTATTCATTAAAAAATGATCATTGTTAGAAAAATACCAAAATATTATCCAAAGTAAATTTCAATGTCCCAATACTAAAGAATAAGCTCATTTTGAAAAATAGATCTTATAAAATTTTCAAAATATAGATTAAAAAATGGTTCGTCATCAAAAGTCGGTAAAACAATCTTTTAAAAATATTAGAGAATTCAATGCTTAAGATTGGATTTATTATCATTTTAAGCCTTTAAAACACTATATAATTCATAAATAGACATAGATATGAAAATCCATAATTCTTTACTTACTTGGGATGTTAAAAAATGTGACCATGAGGCTATAATGTTTGGTCAAGTATTTATTTTTTTTTGTGATAATGATATGGTATGTTGATGTGCTTGTAGTTGTGATGAGGTTATATAGATATAGAAGGGATGGAAGTGTTAATATGTAATGTTTTGGGGTGTGAGGGTGACTAATTTAGTGGAGAAGTGGATGTGGGGTACCATTCATAATATATTCTTTCAATTAGTATGTTTCTATCTTACCTGAAGATTTGGTGAGTAATTCTTACAATGGTTGGGTGGTAGATAACCTAGTATAGGTAATTAGTTGGCTTCACTGATTATTCATGGAGGCTTTAGTGTACTTCTTCAACATTTTCATGAGAGAGTTTGGGTATAATCTTTTTAAGTGTACTTGTATTATAAATTATTTCTATATATATATATATTATTTTTATATATTCATAGAAGGTATTCGATGATTGGGTTAGACCTTACTAGCTCCTGGAATTCTTGATCAATATTGCAGTCATTATTATATGTGTGGTTTTTGGTGCTTTACTTTCAAATAAATTTTTTTATATATGAAATTACATACATTATGGGTTGTTTTTATTTATATTATATGTATTTTATTGGTGATTAATCTTTATTCTCTTGGGACATATGAGGGTAATGCCTCACATGTATCCATTTTATACCCATGGTGATAGTAACCAATATGTGGCTTATTGGAGGTGGGATTAAGGGGATCACACATGTCATCACTTATATACCTGGAGGGGTTCTAATGGGGGTGTTTCATGATATACTCCTCCATTTAGAAACACCTAACATTAAGCTATGTCTTTTTCCCTCACATTCTGCAACATAAATTTCTAAATTCCTCTTAATGTTCTATGTATTCCTCAACACCTAGATATAATTCTACTGCATAAACTAACTAAACTAATACAAGATCTCATTTCATATTCCTCTCTCAAAGTAGTGATCTCTCCATATATCATTATCTATAAATTACAAGGAATAATGAAATATAATTTTGAAACTCACCCTATACCACCAGCACAAAATATCCCCTACATAATAGATAAGATCGCATACTACTGCTCTAAATAAATAGTAATCATGAACACCTCCTAAAACTGATCTAAAAATTGGATCCAATTGACTATAAAAATAAAAACATCATTAAGAAAAAATATTCAATATTATCATGTTTCTTCGTGAAATAATCTCACTATCGTTGGAATTCAGTGCTCCTTAACTTCTAAAATAAAATATGTCATCTCAACTTCCTACTGTCATTTCATTGCTTCTTTTTAAAATGTTACACCTTATACTTTGGTAAGTATTTATAATAAATCTTTTATAAAGAGACACTCCTTGAATTCATCAATCCAGGATCCACCCTCTAATGAACAGTTATAGATTCCTTATTTACTCTCTCCTCTAATGACTTATAATTTTCATATATAGGTGTAATAACTATGAGAAAACAAACATCTCAAACTAGGGATGATATTTACATATCTAATAAACAGATTTAATATCAACCCTAAAAAATATTTCATTGAATAAAAAAAGAAATCATCTTCCCCTATTACAATATGATTAATGAATCCACACTTGTATAACTACCCTATGAATATCACATTTTTCATCTTATAACGATTCTTAAATAGTCAAAATTCATACATAGAATCACAAGGACCCTATATGTATTTATTCTGTATCCTTGATCTATATTAAAGGATAGTTCCAACTAAGACATAAACCTTTACCTACCAATTTTTCTCTTAATAGTTACTATTGAAAACACCATCTTAGAATACTCCCTTTGATACAATTAAATCATGTCCTAAATCCACAAAACTTTACCTAAGATAATAATGAGATCAATAATAAACCCTAATACTTGTATCTGATAGGAAATTGAGTGGAAACAAGAAAAATCAATCTAAAATCGCCAATATAGGAGATATTTACCATTTTTAAAATGAAAAACTGCATCCACCATAAACTAATAAATTGAAGGATCTGTCCTTGGAAAAAATTGTGGGGTGGGAATCTTATTTAAAACAATTTATATATTCAATAATTTTGTTCTGAATCCTTTAATAAGATCATCACATGTAATTATAATTAATTATCTAAATAAAATAAATTCCTTGATAAATTTATTTCTGACTTAATTATTATTTTTCATTGACATCGGTGATCATGTTATAATTTTAAATACTTTAAGAATTTAACTAATAATTCCTATAAAAATATCGACTTGTGTTCCAAAAAGTTCCAACCGGCATTCTTGATATCTCAAGTTCTAGTTCAAGGGAATAAATTTATTCACATAATTCATTATTCATCATGTATAGAAATAACTTATTTTCATTCTCTCAAAAATTGATATATGTGGGATGTAACGCATTTGAATTTTAAATTGTAGACATAATATTTTATAGCATATATGAAATGCAACACCAAGCATTGAAAGGAATATAATTTCTAGAGACTTTATGATATATTTACTAATTTAAATAAATTAAATATATTATATAGATTTCAACGAATTCAATACTGAGTTAGTGTGTGTTACACGCAACCATGGGTTTCTTCGAAGGCTTACGCTACATGTAAGACCAGATTTTTCTGAATAAAAATTTACTATTAATATTATTATTTAATATGATAGTTATATACTAATTTAAAATTGGTAGTTATAAATAGGATTAAATAAATTTTAAAAATATATTGTTAAATTCATTGGTTACCAATTAATTATAAATGAATATAAAAATCAATTGATGATAAAGGCAATGTTTTTATAAAAAACTATTTTTAAGCGCTAAAGACATTTTATCTTAATAAATTTAAATAATTAATACTAGAGGATAATATTAATGAAATTTATATATTATATATTAAATAAAATATTGTTTACATTCATCCAATATAATTTATTGGAATGAGAGAAGAACAAAACCAATTTTAGACATAAAAATTATATTATTCTAAAGGTAGTTTTTCTTCCTTTTAATGGGTCACTTGTTTTAAAACTAAATTTTGACACTTTTATAAATTCTATTTGAAAAAATAAACTTCATTTTTTAAAAATTTAATTTCAAACTTATCTTAGGTTTTTTTTGGTATTTTTTAACAAGTTTCATTTTTTGATGAATAGTGTACAATACTAAACTTTATTTTAAAATTGGATTTTCATCTAAACAATTTAGAAAGATAATAATATTTTTAATTTGTTTTAAATTAATAATAGTATAAATATAAATATATTAATACAATTTACTTCATTTTAATAATTTTTATATTTAATTTAGATATAAAATCTCTATAAACTTTTGAACATTTTCACTTTAAAAATTGCTTTCTCATCACGTCTATGGGATTAGTATTAAATTAATTTTTTCCACTTATGTTGACTACATTCATAAAAATGGAATCGATATTTGGAATTAGAATAATTTATAATGTATAATAAGTTAAAATTAATTTTTTACCCTAATGATTAGTGAAAACAATTAAAATTAATTACAATGATTTAGAAAAAAACAAGTTTACTAAGGGGCTGCCTGCAAATCATTTTTTTTTCATTTTCTAAAGCCGGGTTAAAGGGGACCGGTACCCCAACGTACAACATGCATGCATAGACGAAACTTAAACAAACCAGAACAACACAACATTACACATCATAATAGCTATAATCGTCTCTGAAACCCATGCAGGATTCCTCCTCACCCATAGCTGACTCCCACTCTGGGTTCCTCCAATAGTTGGCACTTTAAACCCTACTTCTAAGCTGCTCTAGAACATGACGTTCAGTTGAGGCCTCGATGGCCACTTTTTCCTTTTTCAAAGCAATCACCACCTCCCCACTCCACTTAGAAGCTGATCTGATCCTCAACGGCGGCGGAAGGTGCGAGTAATCCTTCCTCACCCTTCTTCTTGTTTGATTAGACATACGCCTGCCACTTGTATCCATCTTCTGAGTCCCTCTCTTGACAATATCACTGAAAGAAATCCCAGCCAGCTCACTCACAGTTCCTATTCCTCCCCCATAGTTCTCCTCTCCTCTACTATGTTGCTCCCTCCAAACAGAAACTGGGTATTCAAAATTATCTAGCCTCTAATCTGTATTGCTGATTTCCACTAAAGGGAGACGTCCATCTTCATTTGTAGCCTTTTCCATAGCGCTGGACAAGGCCGCATTCCCTTTACTATCATTGATCATGCTCTTTCCCCTCCTTCTCTTGGGCGAGGTATTACTTCCATCCATGCATAACTCCTTGGCGGCCTCCACTTGACACTGATTCCCGATAGAAGTCTCCTTTATTGTTGTTTCCATACCCTCCTCCCCACCTCTGGAAACACTATTCAAAGCCGGTTCAACATCACCATTACCAAGGCATTAAAACTTGTTGGATAAAGAAACAAAAGGCTTGGCCATTGGATCTAAACCTATAGCCCCTTCTGTACAGGGAACCTGCAGGACAGGACCGGTACTCGCATCCCCCACGGTCTGAACCAAATCAGCTCCGCCTCCAGCAAGCATCCAATCCACCGAATCCTTAGCACCTTGGTCGTCCTCCTCTAGCACCCTACTGACCTCAACCACCGGCCCATCCACCTCCGGTGCCTGGGAATCCAAATCTACCCCTTCTATATTCATCTCCTCAATAACAGGGGCAAGAATCTCCTCAACAACCGCTTTGGTGGCCTCACCTAGCAGACTGTCCACTCCTACAGATTGGGAACCCTCCTCTTCACCAACAGGACCAGGCTCCCACTGCTCACATCCCACCCTCAGAGCCAAATCCGCTGGTCTTCTCCTAGCCTCTCCATCCCTTCTACTGGGAACATGTAGCCGGTCCTTCAAAGCTTCATTCCTAAGGAAAAACTCCACTTCATGTCCCAGGCGGTGACAAGAAGAACAGAAGCCCGTCCAGTTCTCGTAAATCACCTGTTTCCTACACCTGTACTCTTCCCCTATGGTAATCCACACATAATCAAACGGACGTCGAGAGGCGTCCATGTCCACACAAACTCGGGGATTAACAGGATGGCACACAACATTAGTACGACTATCAGAACACAAAAACCTTCCTACGAGGTTTCCAAGCATTTGAATAATAGCAGGGTTCTGGAAGGGAAGCGGCAAATTAGGGAAACTTACCCAAACCGCTGTTGACGGTGAATTGCGCATCATGTGAAAGTCAAAAGACCAGCGTAATAGAAGGAAGAGATACCTGTTGAAACTGCAAGGAGCTCTCGACCAAGCAGTAATGAGATCTTACTCTGATTGGAACCAAATCATCATGTGGTTCCTATCAAGCAAACCGACAATTTCCCTTTCTTGTAGCTCCCACGAACCGAAGATAAATCTGTCGAAGGCATCAACAGAAGGTCGTCCATTTCTAAAGCGCGCAATCAAGGTAAGATTCAGAAGTGCAGAGGATTCTGAAAACTCTGAAGTTGAGATATGATGATTAGGTCGCCCATCGAACAGATCAGACGCCTTAGGGCTCAAGGAGATTTTCGGGAAAGGAGGAAGAAAGTCTGGATTCTAAAATGGTCGAAAAACACCTGGTCTCGCATCAGTTGACGAATATCCCTTCCCCCCCAGCGGGGGGAAGGCCGGCACCATCACCATCGTCACCGCTCGCCCAGAATCGTCGTCACCGTCATCACCGCTCGCCCAGAATTGCCAGGGTTTTCATTTACTAAGGGACTAAACTTAAAAACTAAGGGGGGAAATAACCCACCCATTTTTTCAACACCCATTTTATGCAAATATTTTAACCCTTACGACCTTATTCTAAAATTTTATGAGTTTTTGGGACTCTTTTCCATTAAAGTTATCTATATAATAAGTTTTTTAGAGAAAAGGACAAAAAATATATTTTTCTTTTTAATATCTATAAATCTTTAGTAAAGGGAGAAAAACTAAATGGGTTTAGTTATAAACATTATTTTGAAATATAAATAATTTTTTTCCATAATAATAATTTATCTTTAATTTTTAGAGGTGAAATAGTTACTTAAAATGCTTAATAAAATCCAATACATAAACTATTTAGTCAATAATTAACTAAAATAAATGATACTAAAAATATAAAAAGTGCAGTATATGGAATTAGTTATTATCTTAAATTAATTTTGTAGATTAATATATCATGTTACACATATTTGAAATTAATATATTAAAATTCAATAATTTCGTTGATATTTTTAATTCAAATTAAATAAATAATGTTAAAATTGAGATTAATTTTATTTTATAATAGAAGATATTTTATTAAACGTTTTAAAATTAATAAAAAACATATATTCAACCAAGTGATTTTTAAATGTTAAAAAATTTAAAAAAAATTAACATTAAGTAATCAATTTATCTTTTATAATTTATATATTGACCCAAAAATAGTAAAAATTTTGTTAGCACACTTGTGTTAAAGTAGTGTTTTTGTGCATTAAATGTGCTTCTATTAAAACGAATTTCCACAACACCTGAGATTTTTATTTTATAAATTAGATATAATATTTATTAATTATTGTCCCAAAATTACCAAATAATCCTCACTCTAACTTATTAATAAAGGATAAATTACCTCGGTTGGAAAATTAGTGACCTTAATAAAAACCAAATTGGTAGAATTAGGGAAACTTAGATGTTGAGGAGAAAAATGATAAAAAAGTGTTTCTTTATTGTGTATTGGAGGTTTTTAATGACAATAATTCCCCGAAAATACATTATTTGTAAATTTTTGAGACACATGATGTATGGTAAACCTCTCAATAGTGAATACTTTTGAGTATTTATAAGAATGATACTCTTCCTCAACTATAAAAAGGAACCCACTACCCCCACTTATTCACACATATAAAGACATTTGGATCAAAAAATATCTCCCAAAATAACTCTAAAACTTTCCTCCCAGCATCCTATAATCCTTATTTTGGGAATAAATAAAACATTTTAACGTTTTAGTGAAAACCTAAGGAGGATACCCAAAGAATTCATAATGTTCTTCTAAAAGAATTTTCATTTAATTTCCTTCTACACCTACTTCAATTTATATTGTATCATGCTTATATAATAAACTAAGTATATGAAATATAAAGATATTTTGTTATCTTAATGGTAAAAAATAAGAATTCACACACGTTAATCAAATGGGATATGCAATCATCATTCATGTGTACGACAGACTACCACATTGTGAACCAATATCATTCGTTCTTCCATTACGACCTTTCAAGGTTGGGAATAATGATGAAAATAAGTTTTATATATTATATATATGTTATTTATAGTGTATTTATTATTTTTAAATTATTATATAACAAATACCTTTGTTCTTTACATTTTTTTGGAATATGATAACATCATCTGTGGGTGCGGAGGACTACCACCTCATAAAGAGATGTAATTCTTTTATGCTGTACATGGAATGTATTAATGATGGTCTTGAAAAAAAAAATTGTGATATATATGACATAATAATAATATTATAATTAATATATATATATATATCATTTACTTTTGTTTCTTTTAATATGATAAGAAAATGGAAACAACGTTCATGTGTACGTATGACCAACCATCTCCATGAACAGTATATTTCATTTCATATCACCAAATTTTATGGATTACTCTAAATAAATATATAATAAATATATAGGATATTTAAATAATTTTTTACATTTTGGAAAATATTAAATCATTATATAATTAATTGGAACAAAAATAATAATAATCAAAACATACTCAAAAAATAAGCCAATTAACACTCAAAACACTGAAAATAATAAAAGATTATTAACAAATGAGTAAAAAAATGATAAATGGATCATATATGATATCGTAAATATTAGAAAGATTATTTTGTTCCAAAATATATCAGTATTTATTTGTTTTTATGATTCAAAAAATCCATACTTTTATTCTAACAATGTTATCTAAAGTGTTTCATACAATATTTTTGAGAGTTTATCTTATGTTTAGTGAAGTATTTGATCTATAAAAAATAGTTTTATCTTACAAGAATAAAATAATATATTCCAACTAATCAGAATCAAAAAATATATAATGTAATTTTATCTAACTATTTAAGACTTTATCTTATAAAGAAAATGGTTGAGTTACTAAATGCTCAAGTCAGAAACTTTAGTCAGAATGAAATTATGTGAATATGTTATCTTACAAAAGGGATATTCAGATAATAATATCTTACAAGGGTCAAAGAAGTTATAAAATATAAGTATCACCCTTGTGTAAAATATCTTTATTGAACTGAAGATTTATCCTTTTCATTATTGAAGTTGGTTTATCTTAAGAAGTCCACTATAATTTTATCTTATGGATAACAATACTACTAGTTGAATATCTTATGAAGATTTAGATGTATGCAGAATGTGATGGTTATTTTCTTGATATCTTGATAATTCATTTTATTATTTACAAACATATCATAATATTCATTTTCCATTTATGAAAAGGTTATCTAATATGAAGTTTATATTTGGTCAAAGTGGAAATACATGAAGAAGAAGATCCCTGACAGTGCTGTTGTAGAAGATTATTCCATATTTGGAAGGAATGGACGCTAGTCATTAATTACTTGTCTTGTCAACGGATTATCAAATTGAAGATTAGTGTTATATCACTTATTAAGTTAAAATTTATAGAGTATATATAAAAGGAAGAGTTAGAAATTGTATGGGAAGATGCAATGAGAAAATATATGGATGGATGAGAAGAACAACTAGAACACACATACACAAGAATACTCTGAATGCCTATAAATAGAAAATATCAAGCATAAAATCTTGTGGTGAACCTAAAAGTTTATCAACTGCAATGAAGATCATCCCAAGCTATAAATTGTAGACTATCATATTCTGAGGATGAATATTAGACTAATTTAAGTTGCTTCTTACAACTTTGTGGTGAAAAAATCAAAATTTTATTCATTATATTTTTTATTAAACTCATTGTACGGCGGTGTATTAAAACCATGGATATGTATTTTAAAAGGGAGATATTGGTTAAAACATTTTGTAAAATTTTATTAAGTGAGAGCATCTTCTACATGGATGTAATCCCCTGATAAAAGGGTTGTTATAGTGAAAATAACCAAAGGATTAGAGTGTTGGTGGAGTGGACTATGAGATTTTTTTCCCCGAACCACTATACATCTCACATATTCAATTTCTTTCCTTTAAGATTTCATTTCCACTATCTATATTTATTAAATAAAATATTAGAACTTATATATCTTGAAGCGTGAGGTTTTCTATAAAGAAAAATTTTAGGAACTCAATTCACCCCCCCCCCTCTCTAATGTTCAGTTATCCATTATTTGGGACAACAATTGGTATCATAGTTGTGACTCTTGAGTTCAAAACTATCAAAGGTTTATGTCCAAATATCTATTTTTAAATGGATACTATATTAGATAACTAATAAGTTATATCAATTGATAGAAATCCATACTTTAATAGCATAAATTGTAGTTTTTGAAATGATTTTATGACCATGTATCTAAAGAATATTGGCTTGAAAGTTTATCTTAAAGAAGTAAAGCCCTATAAAATTTCTAATATAGACCCTAAATTGTGGGATACTAAAACTGAATAAGAATATGATATAAATTCCAAAGATATGTATGTTATAATATTTTTATTGTGATTAAATGAATTCAATAGAGTTTCTCAGTGTCAAATTACACATGAAATGTTGACCACTATAGAAGTTCCATATGAAGCTATCAACCCCATTAAGGCTCTTTGATATGATACAACCAAAATTAATTCGGATACATTCCAAATGATATAAGGATAGAGTATCACTCAATTAAATGGAAGACTCACTGAGATTATGATCAACATTGATTCTCTAGAAACACATATCATTGATCCTAAATAAGAATTGAAAGAGTCTTGACACCCAATTGCAGTGTAATCTCAGTGGATATCAGACAATCTATAGAGGTAAAAAGTTTTAAGATAAAATATATCATTATAACTCTTTTGATGTATGAAGTATAAATGTAAACTGAATTTGGAGAAAATCAAATGGTCAAGAAATAAAATAATTCCTTAAAGGTTTCTAATTCTAAGGATGACGGGAAAAAATAATAACAATATCTTAAACATTTTAACAATAAGAATCATCAATATATTTTGGACCAAATGATGATATTGAATGGTTTTTATGAAAATTCAAAAAAAATTACAATAAAAGAGGCCTCAGAAGACCTTTCAATAAGTACAAGAAGAATAGTCAAAATTATTGAGATATAAGATTTTATGAATGCGAGAAGTTAGGAAACATCAAGCCTAATTATCCACAACTTAAGTATGATGAAAAATATTTGAAATAAATACTTCATGAAATTTGGTTATAATAATAAATATAAGAAATCTATGAATTCCACCTGGAGTGATTCTAAATATTCTAGTGAATTTCCCATCACCATAATCAGAAGATGAATGTATTAATAAAAAAGGAAAACATGTTATTTATGGAACATTCAGATAAGGTACATTATTACTATTCTTCTAATCATGAATTCTAATTAGAAAATGAAAACTTCTCATATGAATAATTAAATTAATATTGTACCATGTCAAAGACTATATATGAAATCCCAAGGATTATAAACAATTCTCTTAGAAACTCCTACAATAAAATTGTTAATTAAGAGGAAGACTTGACCAATAAAATTCAAACATAAAAATTCTATTAGACAATTATATTATCTCAAATATTGAACAGTCTAAAATAATAGAGAACCTACTTAAATAGGATGAAAATATTAAATATTTCAAAAGTTTCTTTATGAAAGGAGAAATTTATCTCAATAAAATTCTTGGTCAAAATCAACTTAAGAAAGAAAAGTTTGTAATAGAAAGTATAACAACCCTAAATTTTCATGCATTATTATTACATTACTTTTGAGGAATACTTAATGCATTACACAAAAAGATTACCAATGACCATATTAGTTTAGTTTCTTTGGAAACATGGAACAAAATCTTCTAAATTAGTGAAATATCTTCAATGTTTCCCAAAAATATCTCCCCCCTTAGTAATTATACTTAAAAACCTTCCTTCAAAACCAGGGGAAGGGAAACATAATAATGGGGTGATATTAAATGCTCAGTAAGAGTAAATAAAGGAAATGAGTAATAAAATCATGAACATAAGGGTATGAGAGAATGATCATTATCATTAGAGGATCATTCCCAGTATATTAAAGATCATAAACTTGAATCGTAGAACAAATATTGACAGTTTATAAGATATGAATCATAAGGAAATGAATAACTTAATCCATTAAAGCATATCATAAGAATAAGTAATTTTATTGTGGAATAAATAAACATGTGATATCATTCACAATAAGTCAAGAAGCATTGATATAACTTATCAATGAAATTCATGGGAACTAAACCTACTAGGCCGAACATACCACCATTACTAATCACAGTGCTTTTCTTGTAAGAGGACTTGTTTCCCCATCTTACCATAGTGGACCAGGTTTCCCCATCTTCCATTTTCATGGTGATTACACCTACTGGGTGGGATGCACCACCATCCTCAGTCCCTATCCTTTCCAGGTAATGGATCGTGTTTCTTCCTCTTCCCATAGTGGATTAATATTGTCAACTTTATTTCCATCATTATCTCCTAAAATATAAATATTCACTCAATTCATCAGAGTATGATATAGGTCCAACTTGTCACATAACAAAATTGTATAAACATGTGATAAAAAATAATAAAACTTTCTTCATATCATGATCCATAAAAATAGACAGGTTAGATAAACATCATATCATAACCCATGAAATGAAATATGTATCATAAACATTTAATCTTACCATAATCTTTGGAAAATATAATGGTTTCACAATCATTTAATCCTATAATTACCCATGAAAGGAATCAGGTTTCCTAAGCATTTATCATGGAATATCACATTGAACTGAAACATGTTTCATAAGCATATAACCCATGGAAGAGTAAGGAGTATCATAAATATATAACTTGTGAATGAGAAATGGGTTTTCATAAACATCATGCAATAAAAATATAAACCATTTTAAGAAATATTACAAATGTAACAATTGGATATTTTATTATAATTGAATTATTAATATAAATTGATGTTATATTATAAGGGAAATAATTCTGAAATATTTTTTAAAAACATTTATTGAGTAAAATAACATTCTGTCTTTTAAAAAGTCCTTTTAAAACATGAAACATTTTGAAAAAAAAAATCATTGAAAAATAATCTAAAAACTTATAAAGAAGGATTAAAGTGATTTTAGAAATCCACTGACCTTTAAAACTTATAAAATAAGTTTCAAAACATTTTAAAACCATTTCCCTTTGAAAAAACTTCGAGAAATTATAAATAAATCTTGAAAACATTTTGGAAACAATTTCTTTGAAAATAAATTTATATATTATAAAGAAATTTTGAAAAAAATTAAAACAATTTATTTAAAAATACTTTAAAAACTTATAAAAAATATTTAAAAATTAATTAAAATAATAAAAAAAATTTGAAAAAAAAATCATTGAAAAGCACTTTAAAATAAAGAATTTCCAGAATTTTTGAAATTTTTTTAAAGAAATTACTTTGTAATATTATAAAGGATATTTAAATGGAATGAATGTCATGATGGTAGGTAAATACATACATGAAAAACATTTCTTTTTCATCATAAAATGTTTAGAAACGTTCCTCAATCAGAAAATGGTATGAATATTTCTTTTTAAGAAAACATTTGTTGAAAAAGGTAAAACATGGTTAATGATTTCATTTAAATATCATATGATAATATTATAATATTTTTGTAAATTTTTTTAGAAAACATAGTTTTTAAAGGACACATATTTCTATCCAAAAGGAAATATATATCCATATATTCATAAATACATTTTCTTAATTATCTTAATCACCAAAGAGTGGAAAATGGTATCATTACATGGATATAACATGCATATCCATAGGGTAAAATAATTCATGAGAGTTCTTGAGATATGATTAATAATATTTCATCAATGGAAGCATAATCATAAATAATATCTATAAACTATGAGATATAAGATATAAAATCTTACATATTTTTGTAACTTTAAATCATGATGGAAAGAATAGAATTACATGAAGCAAAATATATAATGAAAAGATGGATATTCATGATATAACATACAAAAAGGTAGTATATAAACCTCATATAAAAATATAGGTTCCTAACATTTAATGTTCTTAAAATAAGGAAAATTGAGATAATGTTTTTTTTAACCCACTTTATGGCTAAGTGGTAACCGCATAGATAGCCAAATAAATTGAGACAAAGTTACTTTACTGATTTGGTAACTTTCAAAACATAACCCCCATGATATAAATATAAAAAAATGTATATTAAAATACACATAAACATAAGTATAATAATCATATAATACATACATGGGAATTAGACACACCACATATAAAAAATATGAGGTGAACATGTCTTGGGTCTCAAGGAAAATAGAAGTGAGATGAGAAAACCCTTGCTATATGAGTAACATTAGAATCATGATCCCCAAGAAATAATAACATCAATTTAGTGATTTTAATATCATTGAATAAAATAAACTAATTATATAACATTTCATATGGAAGTATATACACCACACAAAATAAGCGAGTGGTTAATATCGCATGTATCTCACAAATATAAAAAGTGAGATGAAATTCCCTTAACTTATGTATTGACTCTCATAATACTCATAAAATCTGACTAAATAATAAATATAATTTTATTATAAATCATTTATAAAAACATATTATTATACCTAATACAATATTTTTTTTATTATGAATTTATATTACCTTCTTATTAACAATTCCATGTTATTGTTTTTCTTCGAGAAATATCTGCTTTATTTTTGGCATGTGTCTTAATTTGTCATATTTTTTATCCTCATACTTATATCATGATTTAAATAATATGAAAAATGATATAAAAATCTTATATATTCATTATATATATATTTATAATAATTTATAAAATATAGAAAGATGAAATTGAATACACCATTTATAGGGACGGTAGGTCATATGTATGCATGAATGTTGTTTCTACTTTTTATTTGTAATATTGAATGTAAAAAAATGTAAATGAAATATATGTATATATAATATCTTTAAATTATAATTATTATTTCATATATATTATATAGGTTTACTAAACTTATCGTTAATACATCCCATGTAGTGTGTGAATGAATCACATCACTTTGATGAGGTAGTAGTCCACACTTGCTCTAACGAAATTATCATATTTACACAAATTGGAAAGTATAAAAATATGTGCTATAAAAAAATTCAATAATGTTAAAGAAATAATAACTATCACATATATAATATATAAATCGTTTGTAGATCATAATTCTCAACCATGGAAGGTGGTAAATGAAAAAACGATCAATCATTGTTTTCATGAGGCGGTAGTTCACCGTACACATAAACAGTATGTTTGTTACCCATTAGATGAATGTGTGTGTAAGTGTAGATATAACCATTATAATAATAAAATATCAGTATATTTATTATACTATTGTTGTTTTATAATCATGGAATAAGGAGATTTGAGGAGGTGGAGAAATTAAAATAAAATAAAGGAGGTTGAGGAAGGATGTTACCACTTCTTTGGGAAACTCATTTTGGTTTATACAAAAAGGATTCCTTGGATTTATTTCACCAAAAAGTGAGAATTCAAGGAGTAAGGGAGGGATTTTAGGAATTTTATTGGGTTGATATTTTCAGAACCTATGTGGTTTGAGATGTGTGAAGAAGAGGGAGAGGTGGTGTCTATATATATGGGAGGGAAAGGACACACTTGGCATTTTTGAAAACAAGTTAGTTGTAACCACATTTTTACCTATAAAAATTCATACCAATCCAATAAAAAACACACTAATGGATATTTTATAGAATACATATTTCCATCCAATGTTTTTTGGATAATTTTCTAGTCCATTTGGACCCTTAAGATTAAGTATTATTCCCTTGTAAAGCTTAATTTCACTTTAATCATTGTAATTAACTTTAATTTATTTCACTAGTATATTTGGTAAAAAAACTAAGTTTAACTTATTATACATTATAAATTATTTTGTTTCCAAATATTGACATTATGTTTTCAAATTATAATAACAAAATTAAAAGAAATTAATTTAAATTTAATCTTGTATATGGGACGATAATGGAGGTTCCTAAAGTAAATATTTTCAAAGGTTTTCTATGTTTTTATATTAAATTTCAATGTTAAATTGGTTAAATGTAATTAATTGTATTAATTGATAAATAATTTATATAAGTTAAATTTAAAACAAAATTAAAATATAATTTAACACTGTAAATAAATTAAATGAAAAAGCAATTTTGAATTAAAATTCAATATTTCTCATTATTCATTAAAAAATGAAACATCCGAGAAAAATGCCAAAATATAACCCTAAGATAATTTTTATGTTTCTATTTTAAATATGATGTTTATTTTGATATATAATATTTATAAAAGATCCAAAAAATTGATTTAAAATAGGTTCCCCATTAAAAGGCGGTAAACGTGCCTTTATAAAAATATTGATTTTTATGTGAATTATTGGGTTGGTACTTATCTTATACATGTAAAATATATTGGATGAATATAAGAAATATTTAATTAAATATATAAAAAATATATTTTATTAATATCATTATCTAATATTAATTAATTTTATTTATTCAGATAAAATTCTTTTGTTATCGTTAAAGTTGTTTTTTTATTAAAAACAATCCCTCTATATTTAATTGGTTCTTAAATTCATTTCTAATTAATTTGTAACCAATTAATTAAATCATGTATTTTCATAAGTTTTAAGCCTATTCATAACCTCCAACTTAACAACTAATTTATATCTTATTATATTAGATGATAATATTTTTTGTAATATAATATAGTTCTATAAAACATAGTCTTTTGTGTTATGAAAGCCATCAAGGAAAGTCATTGTTGTGTGTAACACAAACTAACCTTGGTGTTCTAGGTAGTGAAAGATAAAATTTATGTTGTGTGTAGTGCATGATTAACTTTGGCTTTTTATATACCAGAAGCCATACTTAGTTCTTTAATGTAAAATAAACTATTTTTAGTGTTGCGTGAAATGAAAAATATTAAAAAGATTAAATTATTTCAAAATAATTTTTTTTACAAAATCCAGGGTTGTTAAATTATACCCCCCTTAAAATGAATTTCACCCTAAAATTTCATCTAGTTTATCAAATGTTTAATACTTGAAAGTTTCATTCATATAAACCCACATCTTTAAAATGAATACTGAAACTTCTCTTAGAAAGGGAAAGTTATAACCATAACAGTTACCCAAAGTAACATAAAACTAGGTTTCCACATAGGATAACATATATTGGGAGTGAATATTAGAAATGGAGAAAAAGTGTAAGTATTTAGAGGGATTGATTGAGGTCATCAACCATAATTAAGTAAATGATTTGAGAAAATTTTATGGCCTCAAATTCATAAATCATTCATGATTTGAAAGACCATTGGTTCAATAAAAATTAAGCTATTAGGCAACACATTTTTTTTATCATTATCCTATCATTGATTAATAATTTTATTAACCATTAATATAAGGGAATATACTTGATATATTTCCACAAACAAAATTTCATTCTTTGGTTATGATTCTATCTATTTCTAATTCATCCATTACTTCAATAAATGGATGTCCATAAATTATAATTAATGCTCTAAGCACTAAAATACATTATTATAATATCTTCGGGCCCATAAAATAATGAAAAGTATAACTATTTGTATCTAAATATTCTTAAAAATCAATATGATTAATACATTAATCTATAAATATAAAAAGTAACACTAATGTTTCGTCATAAATATTTATTTATGAAAAATAATTATAAATTAACCAGGACATCATGTAGTCCAGTTGTAAGCATGAAACCCTTATAGTCCTTTGATAATGGGTTCAATATCTTCAGACTTTTTGGATATGATTGGTTTCCACCAAAAATATAGGATTCCCTTTTATACAACCACACTAATATAATTTCCAAAATTAATATGAAGGAAATCCTTGAAATATGGTTAATCAATAAATAGCCTTTCATCTATGGTTTTCAAAACTAACTCAATACATAAATACTATATATGATGTTTAATATAGACATTCAATAAATGGTAAACCTTTTAACCCTTCCAAAAGATATAAAATACCAATATTTAGAAAGAAGGTCATGAAATCAGATTAACATTGAACCCCCCATATATCCAAAAGTAGATCTTTGTTGTCATGTTCTAAACATGTGAGTACCCTCATCACATATTCTCTTGAAACGTGATAATAACCTGAATTACCATTAATCCTTTTGGAAACCATGCATGCTTCCTTATTTCATTGATTAAGGAATAGATTATTTAATTCAAAGAAGTAGTAAACTTCATCCTTGATGACATAGACCACTTTTTAAAAAATCAATCCCATGTTAATTAGTACCATCCAATTTACTTATTCATTTCCAACATATCTTTATCAAAACATCATTATCTCAATGTCAGGCATTAATTAAGGGTTACCTTCCCTTAATCAAAATATAACCTTGCCATGAAATCACTTTTCTATGTATTCATCACCATTCAAAATGTCCTTTTCAATCCTTAATTAAAAATTATACTAAAAATACTTATATATTTCATGATTTATATAACATAATCTTTGAATTATAAAACACAATTACTTCATTCATCCAACCTTATTCATAAACCATTACTTAGGATTCATTAACTAATTCTTTAATACCTCTTTCCTAGAATATGAAATATGAATCGTGTCTTAAGGTTCCTCAACCTCTATATAATCATCCATTTTATGTTTAATATAAAGTATATTTTAAGAACATCACATACATTTCACATGTTGTTTTTCAGTTTCATTATATTAAGTTGTATAACCAGTACTCGTACCATATTCTTGATTCTATATATAAGATTTCTAGTTGGGAAATTTATTCTCATAATTCTCAAATTTTCCACACTAAAACATTCAATGTTATTCATGTTCCTTCTAGTTCTCTCTGTTGAATAAAACTAGAAAGCATAGTGTTAGAAATATTTATTATAATTGCAAACCATATAATCATGAAAAATAACTTATATGATGCCTAAATCATGGCTCATAATTCATTAATATATGACCCCTTAGGTCTATCCTAGGTTATTTATAGTCATATTATACTAAAATTCTCCATGATAGTTCATAAAGAGTTTGTGAATTCTTAATGAATATCCCCCATGAGTGTCAAATTAGGCTTGTAGTAAGGCCCATTGTCATGTACCAGGTTACACTATGATAGTCCCAACACACCTTGTTAGAGTTGTTAATCCTAGGTACAACTATGATAGATCCATGTCCACTTGTAGTATCCAAATAAGGATATAATTATAGGAAACCACTAACTTTATCCACTACCAAAATTCTAGGACATATTATCAAATATTAAACTATCCTTATACCTATCCTTAGATATATCTCTAGACATATCCTTATAAATATACCTAGAGAACTCACTAAAGGTTCTTATCCGAGTTTCCAAAGTTTGTAAACCCATATCAATGATTCCAACTATAACAACCCTCACTTTTAAAACATTATAATTACATTACTTTTATGAAATACTTAATATGTTATATAAAAAGATGCCCAAAGACGATATTAGTTTAGTTACTTTGAAATATTGGAGCAAAATATTCTAACTCGGTGAAATATCATCAATGTTTCCCACAAATATCTTACCCTTATTAATTATAATTAAAAAACCTTCCTTCATAACCTGGGTAAGTGAATCATAAGAAAGAGGTGGTCTCAAATGATAAGTAATTTTAAATAAAGGAAATGCGTAAGTATATCATGAACATAAAGGTATAATAATGTGATCATGATCATTAGAAAATCATACCCTTCACATCAAAGATCATAAACATGAATCATGGAATAAAGATTTACAGTTCATAAGATATGAATCATAAATAAATAAATAACATAATCCATGAAATCATATCATAGGAATAATACATGTAATTGTGGCATATATAAACAAGTGATATCATTCCCTATAATTCAATATGCATTGCTATAACATATAAAGGCATTTCATGGGAACAGCACCTACTGGGTGACACACACCACCATCCCTAGTTGAAGTGATTTCCTTATAAGGGATCAGGTTTCCCCATCTTCCCATAGTGGATCGATTTTCCCCAACTTCCTTCTTCTTAGTGGAATCATCTACTATATGGGAAAACCCACCATCCCCAGTCACAGTCCTTTCCTTGTAAGGGATTAGGTTTCCTTATCTTCCCATAGTGGGTCAGTCTTGTCAACTTTATTCTCATCATTATCACGTGAGATATAAATCTTTACCCAATTAATTGGAGGGAGATATATGCCCCACCCATCACATGATAAAATCTTACATACATGTGACATAAGATAATAAAATATACATCATATCATGTCTTATAAAAAGAGATGGGTTTTGTTAACATCATATTATAACCCATGAAATTAAATGGGTATCATAAACATTTATTCATATAATAACCTCTGAAAAATATATAGGTTTCATAATCATTTGATCCGATAATATCCCTTTAAAGGAAGTGGGTTTCATAAGCATTTCTCACGGTATAACCTGTTTAAGTGACACGGATTTCATAAGAAAATAACCTGTGGAAGAGGAATGAGTTTAATAAATATATAACCCATGAAAGAGATATGGGGTTTCATAAAAATCATGCTATAAAAACATAAATCATTCAAATAAATAATATTAATGGAACCTTTGGATCATTTCCCATAAATTCATGAGTAAAATCAAGGGATTTTATCTTATATGGAAAATAATTTTGAAATATATTTTAAAAAAATAACTTGAGGAAAATATCATTTCATTTTTGAAAATGTATTTTTTTAAAACTAAAACCTTTTGAAAACAATTTTATTGGAAAACAATTTTAAAACATAGAAAGAAGGTTTGAATTCATTTTGAAAATTAATTTTCCTTGAAAAATTTTAATATAAGTTTCAAAACATTTTAAAAACGTTTTTCTTGGAAAACACTTTAAAACTCATAGAGAAATATTGAAAACATTTTGAAATCCATTTATTTTAAAATACATTTAAAACTTATAAATAAATTTTAAAAACATTTAGAAAACAATTTATTTTAAAATACTTTGAAAACTTGTAAAATAATATTTAAAATCATTTAAAACAATAAAACATTTTTGAAAAACATTTTCATTGAAAAGAACATTAAAACAAAAAAATGTCTAGAATATTATGAAAAAAATTTAGAAAAAAATAAATGTTTATTCTTGTAAATGAATCTTAAAGGGAATTATAGTTAGGATCATGGGTAAATTCATACATATTGAACATTCCTTTTCCTTATAAAAAAATTTTAGATTAGTGCCTAGACTAGAAAATGACAAGAAGAGTCATTTTAAGAATAATTTTATTTAAAAATGTAAAACATTGGTAAAAATATATTTTATATATAATATTGTAATATTATAATATTTTTGGAAACCTTTTTATAAAACATGGTTCTGAAAGGACCCAAATTCCCAAATTAAAGGAAAGATAAAGCCATATTTTCATAAAAACATTTTCTTAATTATATTAAGTATTAAAGGGTGGGAAAATGGTGCCATTGCATAGATATAACGTTCATATATAGAGGTTAATATAATTTATTAAATTTATTGAGATATGAATCATATGATTTCATCAATAGAAGCATAATTGTAAATGATGTAGGTAAATGACGAGATAGAAGCTATAAATCGTTACCTATTTTGGTAACATTAAATCATGATGGAAAGAATAAAGTTTAATGATGTATAAATTGTAATAAAAAAAAGTATATTAATTATATAACATTTAATAATGTAATATATACACCTCATAGAAAAATATAGGTGCATAACATGCCACGTGTATCAATGAAGTAAAATTAAAACAAAGTTCCATTATCGATTTGGTAAATTTTAAAACATAACCCCCATGAAATAAATATCATAAAATGGATAAGAAAATACCTATAAAAATAATTATAATAATTATATAATACATACATGGGTAGTATACAAACCATATATATGAAATATTATGTGAACATGTCTTGTGTCTCAAGGAAAATAGAAGTTAGTCAAGAAAATCCTTGATACATGAGTAAATTTATAATCGGGATCCCCGTGAAAGAATAAAATAAATTTAGAGAACTTAATATCTTTAAATAAAGTAAATTAATTATATAATATTTCATAGGGTAGTTTATACACCACACAAAATAAGTCAGTGGTTAATATAGCATGTATCTCATGGAAATAAAAAGTGAGATGAAATTCTCTTACCTTATATCTTGACTCTCGTCGTACTCAAAGAAACATCATGTATAATAAATATAAGTTTATTATAAATAATTTATATAAAAATATTCTATCTAATACATATATGGTTTTATTATGACTTTATATTACCCTTTTATTAACAATTCCAAGTTAAGGTTTTGCTTCGGGAAATATCTACTTCAATTTTTCGTATGTGTCTTCATTTGTTATATTTTTTGTCTTCATACTTATATAATAATTTATAGAATGTAAAAAATTATATAATAATATTATATATTCAGTATATATGTATTTATACTAATCTATAAAATATATAAAGATGAAATGGAATACACCGTTCATGGAAACGGTAGTCCGTACATACGCATGAACATTGTTTCTTCTTTTTTTTGTAATATTGAAAGTAAAAAAATTAAATTACATATATGAATATTTATATAATATATAATTAAAGTGGACTTATTATTTCATATATATCATATAATTTCACTAAAATCACCATTGATACATTCCATGTAGTGTGTGAACCAACGACATTGCTTTGAGGAGGTGGTAGTCCACACTTCGTCAAATAAAGTTATTATATTTTCCCAAAATTGAATGTATAATGATATTTGATGTAAAATAATTAAATAAGATTAAAGAAATGATAGGTTTCAGAAATATAATATATATAAAAAATTCCATTATAATTACCAAACATGGAAGGTGGTAAAGGAAAAATGAACAATCATTTTTTCTATGAGGTAGTAGTTCTATGTACACATAAACAGTATGTTTTTTACCCATTAGATAGAAGTGTGTATAATTCTAGGTTGAACCCTTCACATAAAAAAAATTCAGTATTTTTAGGATACCATTTTTTTATAATCATGGAATAATTATAGTGGAAGGGGTGGATAAATGAAAAATAATATAAAAGAGCTTGAGGAAGGATGTTACCTCTTCTTTTGGTAACTCTTGTTGATTTATACCAAAAGGCTTCCTTGGATTTATTTCTTACCCAATAAATGGTTAAATGAGTAATTTAGGGATTATTAAATGTTTATTTGGAATATAATGGTCATAACTAAGTGGTTTGAGAGGTGTGAAGAAGAGGGATAGGTGGTGACCTTTTAAAGGGGAGGGAAATGAGACACATGGCATTTTTGAAAACAGGTTAGGTGTATCCCTGTTTTTACATAAAAAGGTCATAAAAAACAAAAAAAATCTCAATAATTGAAGGTTTATTTCTAAAATATGTCCATACAATGGGTTTAGAACAAGTTTCTATGTCATTTGGTCCCTCAAGTTTATATTTTATTCCCTTATTAAGATTAATTTTACTTTACTCATTGTAATTAATTTTAATTACTTTCACTAATATTTTTGGTAAAAAATAGGTTTACCATATTAGAAATTAGAAATTATTATTATTTAAAATATTGAATCAATTTTTTCAATTTAAAATTACATAATTGGAATAAATTAATTTAAATTTTATCATGTATATGGGACGACAATGCACGTATTTAAAGTAAGGATGTTTAAAAGTTTATTATTCTTTTATAATCAATTTCAATGTTAAATTGATTCAAATTTCCTTAATTTGATTAATTTATAAATTATTTATATAATTTTAATTTAAAAAAATTAAAATATAATTTAAGATTATAAATAAATTATATGAAAAGGCATTTTTGAATAAAAATTCAGTATTTTTCACTATTCATTAAAAATTGAAACTTCATAAAAAATTACAAAATTCTTCCATAAGATAATATTTATGTTTCTATTTTAGAGATGAATTTTATTTTAAAATATAATATTTATAAAAGTTCCAAAATTTTATTTAAAATAGATTCTCCATTAAAAGGCGGTAAAAGTGCCTTTATAAAAATATTGATTTTTATGTAAAATATTGGGTTTGTTATTATCATATTCTTATAAAATATATTGTATGAATATAAAAAATATTTTATTGAATATATAACATATATATTTTAATAATATCATTCTCTAATAGTAATTAAGTTTATTTATTAGGATAAAAATTTTTTGTGATCATAAAAGTAGTTTTTATAAAAACATTCCCTCAATATTAAATTGGTTCCTATATTCATTTATAATTAATTCATAACCAATTAATTAAACCATTTATTTTCATAATTTAATTAATATTATTCATAATCTCCAACTTAATGGCTAATATATATCTTATTATATTAAATAATAATATTTTTAGTAATATAATATTGTTTAATAAAACATAGTCTTGCGTGTTACCGAAGACATTAAGGAAAATCATTGTTGTATGTAATGAAAGCTAACCTCAACATTATATATTGAGAAAGATAAAATTTATGTTGTAATTATTGCATGATTAACTTGGTTTTTCGTATAACATAAGCTAAATATAGTTCATTAATATAAAATAAAGTATTTTTTGTGTTGTTTGAAATGAAAATTATCAAAAAGATTATATTAATTTGAAAAACATATTTTACAAAATCCCAGGGTGTTATAGGAAGTCAAAGTTAAAATCTAAAATTCTTTAAATACTAATTTTTACCTTGTTTTAAAAACCAAAAAAAAAGTTTCCTATTTTCATTTCAGTGAAGTAGGAAATTATGCTACCATTTGTAATTTAAAAAAAATCAATTTTGTGGAATCAAAAATTCCTTTCTCACAAAATAATTTTCCAAACAAGTTAATAAGTTTTTAGATAATGAAGGAAAATTTGGATAAGTAAATCGCTTATTGATAACATTTCTTGTCCCAAAAGAGTTTGGGTACCAAAAACATTTATTGTTTTATTTTTCATTATAGGGAATAAACCACATGAACAATAATGAAAAATGGTTTATAGATAGTGGTTGTTCAAGAAATATGAGAGGTGAGTTCTCAAATTTTAACTCACTATCAAATATTGATGGAGGTTATTCCACATTTAGTGATAATGGAAAATGAAAAATAGTCGATATTGGATCTCTTGGAAATCCTTGATCTATTATCATCAATAAGGTGCTTTACATTGAAGACTTTAAATAAAAACTGATAAGTATCTCATAAATTTTTGATGATGTATATTATATTAGTTTTTCTAATAAATCATGTTGAGTGTTTAAATATAAGTTTCTAAAGTTTAAATAACATAGAACATATAATTTTTTCCATTAGATCTCAATTATTTGTGTAGACAAAATATAAATTGTTTTAATGTTTAAACTGATGAATCTTGGATTTTCAATAGAAGACTTGGGAATTTTAATGTTAATTATCTAAAAATAGTATCTAAAAATAATTGATTTCTAACTTTATTAACCTTAAATTGGAAAAAAATAAACTATGTGTTGCATGTCAAATGGGAAAGAAACACATGTCATATCTTAAACTAATTAAATATATTTCTATATCTAGACCTCTAGATCTTATCTATATGGATCTGTTTGGACCTACTAGAACTACAAGTCTTTCTAAAAAATCATCTATTTATGTGTTATTTGATGATTTTATGAGATTTATATGGGTTTAATTTTCAATACTTAAGAGTGAATCATGTTATATTTTTACTAATTATTATAATATTTTTTATAATTAAAAGGATACTAAAATCATCAATTTAAAAATTGATCATGGAGGTGAATTTATGAATCATAAATTTAATTCATGTTTCTCAAAGTAATTAATTAAACATACATTCGTTTCCCCCTAGACACCTCAATATAATGGTGTTTTTGAAATAAGGGATATGAATTTTCAATAAATTTATAGAAATATGTTATGTGAATATAAAATTCCCACTTATTTTTTGGGTTGAAGTTGTTAACACGATATATTATGTCATTAATAGAGTTATAATAAGACATTTCTTAGAGAAAACTCCATATGAGTTATGGAATAATATAAAACCAAAGGTAGGATACTTCAAAATATTTGTATTCAATGTTTATATCTTGAACACCAAGGATAATCCTGGAAAGTTCGATCCAATATCTAATGAAGGTGTCCTCCTAGGTATCTCTCCTACCTCTAAATACTATATAATTTTAGACAAAAGGTCAAGGATTTTTATAGAATTAATTAATGTGAATTTTTATGAAAGTGATCCTTTTGATCACAAAATGAATCAAACTAATTAACAAAGCCATTCACTCAAGGATATGATACATGAACTACACTTTAACAATATAAATGATGATCTGGAACGTAATTAATTAAAACCATATTGAGTAAGGGTTTATACTTGTTAACCATAAAGAGTATTTCCTATAATACCTAGAAATATTAAATACCATTTTCTTGAAATAGTTATAGGAAGATTAGATTAAGGATTAATAACTATAATAAATTTAGGAAACCTAGTATAATTGTGTACGTTTTATCACAACTAGAGACTAACTCTGTATAAGAATATTTATTATATGAAAGTTGGTTTTTTCTATATAAGAAGAGCTAAATAGATTTAAAATAAACAATGTTTGGTAATTAGTTGAAAGACCCTCTGATTATCCTATAATTCGAATAGAATGTGTTTTTATAAATAAACAATATGATCATGGTATAATAACTAGAAATAAATCAATATTAGTTATAAAATGATACAATCAAGAATAAGGAATAGATTATGAGGAAACCTTTTCCCCTATAGCTATGTTACAATCTATTATAATCATTCTATCATATTCATATTATATTAATTTAAAATCATATCATATGGGTGTTAAATATAATTTTATAAATGGATTTTTTATGGAGGACGTTTATGTAGAACAACCACCTAGTTTGGTATACCCTCACTTTCAAAATTATATTTTTAAGCTTACCAAAGATCTATATGACTTAAAAATATCCAAGATAATGGTATAAAATATTAAGTTCTTTTATTTTATCAAATTTTTTTATAGTGTGAATGGTAAATCCTAAATTATTTAAGAAAATTTTATCCTTAGATATTTTTTAATACAAATATATGTTGATTATGTTTTTTTTGGATCAACAAATAAAAAATTATGTAATCATTTTTAAAGATTATGAAAAATGAATTTGAAATGATCATGATGGGAGAGTTAAACAATTTTATAGGATTTAAATTTTAACAAAAATAATTTGAAAATATTTTAAACAAAAAAATAAATACTTGAATTACTTAAGAAGTTTATACTTGAAAATAGTAAGACTTACTCAACTCCTATAATCTTCAATATTAAACTTGATATGGATGAAACTGGAAAAACAATTGACAACACACTGTATAGAGAAATAATTTGAAGTTTGTGTATCTTACTACAATATTACAAGATATTATTTTCCTGGTATGTCTTTGTGTAATATTTCAATATAATCCAAATTAATCTCATTTAAATAATTCCAAAATAATTTTCAGATATTTAAAATGAATTGTGTCTCTTTCTCTAATTTTTCCAAAAAAAACTTATGACTTTAATTTAACATCATATTTGGATACTGATTTTGATATATTTATACTAGACAGTAAGATCACCTTAAGAACCTATCATTTTCTTGAAAAACACCTTTTATATTTTTTTAGTAGGAAACAACACTTTGTAGCATTATCAACTACTGAAGTCGAATATATTTTATCTAGAAATTTTTTTCATAAGTGTTGTGGATGAAACACACCTCAATGGATTTTGGATATAATTTTAATTGTGTACCAATAAAATATGATAACAGAAGTGAAATAAATATTTCAAAAAATCTGATAAATGAATCAAAAACAAAGCACATTGATTTGATAGATCGTTTCTTAAGAGATCATGCACAAAAGAATGATATCTATTTAAAATTTGTTTGAATAGTAAATAAATTTGTATATATTTTTACTAAACCTTTTCCTAATAACATGTTTTATTTCATTAAATTAGAATTATATTTGATAAATTTTACTTAATGTTATTTTGAATATATCATAATTTAAACTTTAAAGTAAATACATTATTTAACTTTTTTTTTTAATTTTGGGTGTCACTGTTTTGAGTATGATTTGTATCAAATAGGATACATCACCTAGTTTTATTAATAATTATCATGCACATCACTATTAAACCCCTTGATTATCACAAGTTAAAATAAGTGTGTCATCTCTATGCATGAAACATTTTGTAGACCTTTGACCCATTTTTATATCTTCTTCCCAAACCCTTATTTCCATAAACTTCCAATATTTTTAATTATACCATCAGTGGAGGAAAAAAAGAGAATTTATAGTGCCTCATCGAGTAGAATCAAGAATTAATGGAAATCCAGGAAAGTGCTAAGTGGACGAGTGATAGGTTTTGACTGGTTCGATGGAATGGATATACTACTCAAAACGGTTATCAACCATCATGGATTGAAATATGTCTTTGATGAAAGTTAAAATGTGGGTTTTTTGATAGGTGCGTTCATCAGTTCTATAAGAACATAGTGTTTCATTTGGTTGACAATGACGATTTGGTCATGGAAATAGTGAATTAGAAGAAATTCTCATTAATTTCATTAGAAATGGATGATGTTCTCAAGTGCCTGTATAAAGGCTATACTAATTTTAGTACCTTGTTGCACACCATAGATGAATTTATACCTCCAAAAGTTATAAAGTATTTGTTCAACTTTTGTGATATGGATATGAATCTAGTGAAGCATCTAGAACCAGAAAGTAAATTCCTCATCAAGTTCAACTAATCCTCCATCTCTCAGCACAATGCTGATTTTAAAAAAAGTATTATTTCATGTAGTTACTCTGTTAAAATTATTTATGGTAAAAAAATATCATTACAATAGTATGGAGTGTTATGAGTTCTATGTGGAATGTACAGAAAAATTATTTAAATTTATTTCCTTTTGGAAGAATGTTAACATTAGTTTTTTGAAAATTTGGTATTTGTTTGGATGACAGTACCGCCACTCATTGTCATGGGTTGAAAATGTTAAGTGAGATTATTTTGAGACAAATTTTTCTATTTTTGTAATTCAACTTTTTAAAAATTTAGTACTGATGAGTTCAGAAGAATAAATTAGAATAGACCCACCATCAATTTAAGGGGATTAATCTCAGTTAAGTTTATTCAGTGGTGTTTATATTCCTCTAGTTGTACTTGTATCTTTTTATAGGCAACTCTATATGTGGATATAATAGTTTTTATCAATGATGATACTCTCTCAAAAAAGATAAGTTGTGTGAGAGTAGTTGTATAATCAAGTGGGGAAGAATCTCTTAATCTTACTTTAACTCCTGCTCATACATCAGTCATACCTAGTATTTTACCAGTTTCCTTGGAAAGAAAAGATTTATTTCCTTGATTCAAAAGTTTAATAAATTTTATTCAAGGAATGATATCAACTTTGTTTGGTGGAATTACCCAAATTCATATATCTATGACTAGTGAAACTACTGAAATAATTAGATCAAAATATAACTTGGTTAGTAAAACTTTTCTAGAGAAGGAGAACAAGGAGAAGAATAAAATGTAGGTTTGTTAGTTGAAAGTGAATGAATAAGATCAATTTCTATTGAACTATGATAATAATTTTGACCCAATATTGATGAAAATAAAAAAGTAGATGACGTGAGAAGAATTGAAGTTTATCAGGATAGTCTTTCCCCTATTAGAGCTTAGAATACTCAATCAGTAATTCCTAAAACTGAGTTGGACACAACTAATGAAAGAGTTTGGGAAAATTATTCAAAGTTGATGTTAAAAGTGGAATATTTCAAAATTAATATATAAGAATAAAAAATTAAATAATTATTCTTTGTGATCATACAATTTCAAGATATGATTTAAATGAATTGAAGTTGTTAGTCCAGTTAGTGGTTAACAAGTTGTCAATGGAACCCTCCTCAAAATCCTCAAATAAAATGGATGTTTGTTCTAAGTTAGAAGAAGTTTCTTTGGCTATATACAAAATTACTTCCACACTTTCCTCAATATAGTGTGACCTACCACCCTAGGAAGTAATTTTGAATCATCAAAGAGACATAAAAGTTAAAATCATAAGGATTCCTATATTTTATATGAACTCTATCACAATTATTGATTAGAAAAATAAGGAAATCAACACTTTATTATAAGAAACAATTCCTAAAATTCATCTTTTAATATCAAACATGAAAAAATATATAAGTTTCATTATCTCTAGATTATAGAAAATTTATGGATCTCGGGATAATAACTTTGAAGTCTTGGAGAATAGATTTGAACATCTGAACTAATAAGTTGTAAATAGTCTAAAGCTATAATCCTTTAATGAAGAGGAAAATAAAGAATAAGTTGATGAACTTTTTTCAACCCCAAGAGAATAAAATGATTATAAAAGAGAAAGAAAATATTTCAGTTTATCATTTATTTGGTATAACAGATAATTAGTTTATAAAGTAATGAAGAATGTAATAGTTTCTTATTCTAAGAATGGGGATGTTCATAATCTTCTAGGAAATTTTTAAAAAATGATATGAAATGATTTTACAATACTTTTATAATTTTTTAATAATGACATGGTGGAAATGATTTATCCATGTTCCAACTATTTATTTCAATTTAGAGGATGATGTCTACCTAGACCTCATGTCACTGATCATCATACTTCTTCCTTATAAAGGCTAAAATAAATCTTTGATCTGGGTGACATCATTTAAATGGAAAATCCAAAGTTTTCCAAAAAAGTTCTTTAAATTTTCATAATTTATCCTCAAAAATATTCTTTATTTCTACAAATAGATTTTATTTAGTGAGAGATCAATGAGATACTTGAAACATCTAATATATACAAGTATTGCATGAGGATATCGAGTAGGTCATGGAGTGTCTCTACTGACATTCAGTGATGTTGTTGGAAAAACAGAGGACTCCCTAATGCCTGAATCATCTTTACCCTCTATCCAGACTTTATCCTTCAAGAAAACACCCCCGAAAAACCGTTTCAAATTCAATAGTTGACACACATGCACTTTTTATTTTGTGTAAATATTTTCTCAATTTATTGTAACTTTAAAAACTTTTTAATCATGCCTAGTTTAATAGAATATTTAAACATTTAAATCTTTTTTAAGATAGCATTTGAATTATTGAATTATTTTATTATTATTTTTTGGATATTTATTTTTTATATGATTCTATATATTTTTTATTTATTCACTATTATTGTCTTATGACTTCTTTATATTTTTATTCTATAGTGTTTTAATTGTTTATTCATATGATTGATATGTGTTAGTATGTATTTTTTATATTTTACCTTCCTTATTTTATTAATGATATGTATTAATTATTGACACAACTTGATGAAAAATTATATTAATAATTAGTATCATTATATATTTAAAAAATTTCATGTGAAATATTGATTATACTCCTTTACTCTACTTAGTTTTGATATCACAAAAAGGGGGAGAAGAAAATGAGAATACAAAATTTTAATGTAAAAATTTAAAGCGTTAAAAGTTTTATTAATATTGGAAGAAAAAAATAATATTTTTTATCAAATAGAGATTATATTTAATGTGTGAGAAAAAAATGAATAGTTTACAATTAAAAAAAAGTATCTTATATAAAAAAAATTAAAGTTAAAAGCTTATTTAAAAAATTTGTTTTCTATTTGAGGGGTTTTTTATCTTCAAAATGATGGATATTATTGAATAGATTATTTTGTTCTAGTATATCTCAGTTTTTATGTGATCTTATGATTCAAAAAATACCTTATTTTTGTCTAACAAGGTTATCTTAAGTGTTTCAGACAGTAGTTTTACGAGTTTATATTACATTGAGTAAAGTATTCAATATATGAAAAATTGTTTTATCTTATGAGAATAAAATAATATCTTATATCTACTTAGAATATAAAAAAAAAATATTCGAATTTTATCTAACGATGTTATAATTTATCTTACGAGCATAATGGTTGAGTTGTTGAAGGATCAAGTCAGATTCTTTAGTCAGAATCAAAATATGAGAAGACATTATTTTATGAAAATTATATTTGTAAAATATTATCTTACAAGGGTTAAAGAAGTTATAAAAGATATGTATCATACCTGCATAACATATTTATCTAACTTTGAATAATTATCCTATACACAATTGAAGTCAGTTTTTCTTATAGAGAAGATGAAGAGTTTTTTATCTTATGAAATCTTCCAAAAGTTTATCTTATGAAGAATAGTACTACCAATTTAATATATTATGCATAATTAGTTTTATGAAAAATGACACAATTTTTTTCATAATCTCTTAGAAATTAATTTTGTGATTTTAGAGAATATCATGATAATTATTACTTATTTAAGAAAATGACATCATGTATGAAGTGTTTCTTTCCTCAAAATGGAAATATATGAAGGAGAATATTTGTAAACCCCCCCCCCCCATCATTGGCTTGATAAGGTGGAAAGACATTACTTGGCCTTAATATACATCCCTAGGACTCCAAAGTCTGGCAATAAATTCCAAGGCCTTCAATTCAATTGGGGAAGGATTTTCCATTTGAGGGAAAAAAATAACCCAACCAAATATTCCCTAAAAAAACTACATAATACAAGATAACAATGTAAAATAACCACAAGTAAAAGCATTGATATAAAAACAACTACAAAAAAGTAACACAACATAATACAACTAACATCAAAGTACACAGAGGAACAAAAAAACAATAAAACCCAAGGTCTTGAATAACAAAACTCTATAGCTCCAAACATGCTCCACGCTCCAAATCCATAATATAGCCCAAGTATCACTATGAACCACTATAGAAGTGTGATATTATACCTTTTTCTTATGTCATTGTAAAAAATATCTCCAAAATCACCAAAGTTCCAAAAAAGTGTTGAGTAATGAAACATAGTAGGCTTTCCCCAAATGACTTCCCTACACATTGCACTATGATAGAACATGTTAACACATTTATATAAAAAAATTATATAAATAATATATGTAATAAAATTTAAGACTATTTATCACAAACCAAAACCATTTCTAAGAAAAATAGTTTTTTAGACCAAAACCACTTTTGTAAGGAAGAAACCAAGAAATTTATTCTACACCATTTCATATTCCCTTCTTTTCATATCCCATTTCAATCCACAAACCCATGCATACACACATGAATGCTTTGTTATGGTTTTAACATAATCATGATTGGTTTCTTATCAATCTACGAAGTCATCAAAAGGTAATTATAATTTCATGTTCCATTACACCTTTGGCACCAATCATTGATTCATAATTCAACCAAGCCTCATAACATGCAATATGAACAAGCACTAACCCATTATGTCGAACCATGCCAAAAAATTTCAATAAAACAAAAAAAATTGAAAAACTTTACACAAAACAATTTTTCACAATCAAACCAAAAAACCATTTTTAAAATAAATATTTTAAAACCATTTAACAAAGTATTTTACCCAATAATTTCACATCTTCCACAAATCCAAAAAACATCACAAATGAAGGTTTATACCATGATTTTCAAACAAATTTCACAATCAATTTCTTCAATTTAAATAATTTGAAACTAATCCTTCAATTTATAATAATAGAAGTTAAGATTGAATCCACCTACCTTAGGAATTATGGTGAAAATAATGAACTACATGAAAATGCCCAAAAACTGGTTTAAATTTCCCAAAAACCACCATAGATCTATTCCCATAGCATAAATAAGCCCAAAAAAACAATTATTGGCATTAAAACCCTTATTTATATTTATAGAAGACTATATCTAAGAAATTAAGAGAGGTTGGAAAGTATATCTAATAAAAACAATGAAAATTTACCAAAAATGATGACTTATCATGTGAATCGAGCTTTAATGCAATAAGAAACACCTCTTGATCACTACTAATTTGATGGGGTATGCCTCTACAATCATTATGAGTAAGGAATCTAAATTTAGGATCAATTTGGAAAATAAACTAGGGGTTAAAATTTAATCTTGATCCATATCCATTTTTTTAAGATCTTGTTTTTAAATTGTGCATGGTTAGTCTCACGATTAGGAAAAATCATGTGCTAACCATGTGCTAGCCTTTGCCTCAAATAGAACCTCGCATGGTTGGCCTACATGGTTAGAAAAACTGTGTTCCAACCATGAAAAATACCACTATCTCACTTTTATTGGTTTCTCCAGGGTGGGCACATGGTTTGTAAAAATCATGTTTCTACTCATACACTATCCCTTTAGCCTCTATCTTACTATGCATAGATTCCTCTAAAAGTTTCACAGTTTTTTTAATATCATTCTCAACCCATGAACCTATAAAAAACCCCAAATACATTCAAAAAGTCTTCCAAACCCTCCAAAACATAACCCAAACACTATATATACATAAAATACATAAATTAAAGGGTTACTTACTTAAAATCAGGGGTGATACATTCTCCCCACCATTGGCATTTTTGTCCTTAAAAAGTAGAAAAATGATATTTTCCTAAAGTAGTTTATCTCAATTCTCGACCATTTCCTTCTCCCATTCCCAATTCTCTTCCTGAATCTTACCTTATTTTCAAAAAACCCATACTAGACTGATGCTTTTCCCACATAATACTTCTCTTACCTATCTGCAATCTAAACTGGAATGTGAACCATTGAAGCATGAGACTCTAGTTCAACTTTTTCAAATCAAATCACATGGTCATGATCAAGGATGATACTTTTTCAACTGAGATACATGAAACTCATTATTCACAACACTCAAAAATGGTGTAAATTCTAACCAATATTCCACTTCTCCAACCCATTTTAGTATATCAAAAGTTCCTATGTTTCTAGGAGATAAATTACCCTACTTACCAAAACAAATATGAAAAATCCTTAGATAGATCCTCAAGAACACATGATCACTCACATTAAATTTCAATGGCCATCGATGATGATCCACATATGATTTATGAAAACTCTGAGTAGTCTCCATCTGTTTTCTGATCAATTTAATCTTATTCATTAGTTCTTGGACAAGTCTTGGCCCAACTAGTGAATTCTCACCTCTTTCCACCCAAAAAAGTGGATAATTATAAGGATTCCCATACAATTCTTCAAAATGAGAAATTTGTATCAAGGCTTGATAACTATAGTTATGTGAGAACTCTATTAAAGGTATTTTCTATTCCCATGATCCACTAAAATCCATTACACAAGCATGCAGCATGTCTTCCAACATTTGTATCATCCTTTCCAATTTCCCATCTATCTAGGGATGATACAGCATACCCATAGTCAGCTGAGTCCCAAGGTATTTCTATATAGATTTAAAATATGAGACGTAAACCTCAAATCTATATCTAAAACTATCAAAACTGGTACATCATTCCTCTTTACCACTTATCATATATATATTTTTTACAAGTCCTCTATCGTATGAGATTCATAAATAGGGATGCAACGGGTGGATTTTGTGAGATGGACCACTATCACCCATATGAAATTGTGTTCTTGAACCATTCTTGGGAGACATATTACAAAATATATGGATATATGTTCCCATTTACAAATAAGAATTGGTAAAGATTGAAACATTCTTATTGGTCACTAATAATCTTCTTTAACCTAATGAAAAGTTCAGAATATCAAAAAAATCAGCAAATTTCTTTTTCATACCCACCCACCAAAACTGTGTTTTTGATGGCTTATGTATATTCTATATTCTTGGATGAACATCCAATATCAAATGGTGTTAATCATGAAGAATTTTTTTCTGACAAGACATGGGTATGACTAACTGATCTCAAAACCAAAAATCTAAACTCATATCTAGTCTCTATCTCTCAATGGTCTCCCCACTATTGAGTTTTGACCTCATCCCAACATATTTAGAATCATAATTTTGTGCCTCCTTAATTTTCTCAACCAAATCAAGAATGACAAAAACAAGAAATAAAATTATAACTTCACCTCTGTCTTCATATTCCAAGTTCATGTTGATTATAACTGAAATCAAGTTCCACTGGTCAGAAGCTTATTTTTTCCAACTGAGCATATAAATTTCTGCTTAATTCAAGTACCACCGTATTTCTTTTACACAACGTATACATCCAGTCAAATTCAAACAATTGGAGATAATCCATACATATTCTTTGTCTCAAATTCAAATCCCTTTTTTAGAAAATATGTTTCAAACTCTTATGATCTGAAAACATAGTAATTTTATCACCAAAGAGGTAATGATTCCAAGTATTCAAAGCATGTAATATGGTAGCTAACTCCAAATCATATATTAAGTAGTATTTATCATGAAATGGTAACTTTATTGATCTATAAAAAACTGAATTATCTCCATGCTTGAGAACACATCTCACCCCTGATCTTGAAGCATCATAATACACCACGTACCCTTTTCCTAATCTTAAAACAATAAATATTGGTTCTAATGTAAGGACAAATTTAAGCTCTTGAAATTAATTATGTCATTCCTTATCCCATTGGAATGGAATATTATTCCTTGTCCAAACATTCATTGGTGAATCTAGTTGTGAAAAATCACAAACAAATCATTGGTAATAAAAATCTTGAACAAGGAAATTGTGTATCTCAAATACATTATTTGGCGGTTTCCATGAGATAATAGCCTCTATATTTTTTGGATCCACATAAACATATTTTTAATAGATTACATGGAAAAGGAAACATTCCTATTATATCCAAAAATCACACTTTGATAATTTGGAATACAAATGGTGATTCTTCAAGATTACTAACACTATTTCCAAGTGTTTATGATGTTTATCCCTTATCCTTCTATACACCAGTATGTCATCCACAAAAACCACCATGAAATAATATATATACCTTTAAAATATATGATTCATCAATTTTATAAATAATTTTGGAGCATTAGTTAGACCAAAAGACATCACCACATACTCATAATGTCCATATCTACTCATGGAAGTTGTCTTTGGAATATCCTCTTTCTCGACCTACAATTGTTCATATCCTAATCCTAATTAAATCATAGAGAACCACTGATCTCTCATTAATTAATATAATAGATCATCAATTCATTGAATTGGATAATACTTCATTATCATAACTTGGTTAAGCTTATGATAATCCACACACAACCAAAGAGTTCCATCTACCTTTTTTGACAATAAAAATTGGTTCTACCCACAGAGACGTGCTCATTCAAATGAAACATTTGCATTATAAATATTCCAACTACACTTTTAGTTCCCTTAATTCTATTGGTTCCATATAGTAAGAAAAAAGGGAGATAGTAATGGTCCTCATAAGGAGATAAATTGTAAACTCCACTTATCTCATGGTTGGAAACCTTGATAAATTCTCAGGAAACACATCCTGAAACTGAACAAAAAATACTAGAAAAATATTATCTTTGATCTCTTCTATCGATTACAAATTCAATACTATAAACTTGTATGATATCTTTCCAACTACTGGTTCCAAAAACCTTGTTCCACCAACATTTTCATTATGGTCCCCTCTAATGAGATGCTTGACACCATCATCAGTCATAACACTAACCAAATGGGTATAATAGTTGATGTGATCCCTAAACATTGTCAACCAATCCATACCCAGGATTATATCATATACATTCATCTCAGGCACTAATAAGTCTCACAGAATTTCATCTCCATCAATAGTTATATAATATGTTTTAACACATAAAGTCTTGAAATTCTTTTTAACCAAGAAGAGTTTTAATTTCAACACTGAAGGAATCTTCTAAACATTTAAACCAATAAAATCAATATCATAATAAATAATAAAGAAATTGTAATCATCTATATCAAAAAAATCTTTCATAAGGGTAGAATTCAATAGAATCATTCATATCATTGTTGATTGTCTAGATTGATTATCCACAATAACTTGATCAGATATATATTATTGATTACTCAATAAACTTGGTTCCTTATTTACCTATTAAGATATCCCTTATTAAAGAGTCATTGTATTCCTAGAATCCCTAAGGCTAGCTATGTTCTATTGATGATAGTTATTATTCTACAATCATCTTGTAGAATCATACAATATCTAAAACACCTGAGAATTTTCCCAAACACCCAACCTTGAAGAAATGGTGTAGTGTTTTAGATTATACATTTTATTGAAATTATGGCCTGATCTTGGGGGTTTCATGCACTCTCGGTTCATGTGGTTAAAGGAACCAAATTTGAAACATCCAACTTTAGTCAAGGTTATTGGAGGAATATTCACTGATCCCATAATTTGATTATATATTATCCCCATACCTTATAAATAGGTGTAAATATTCCTCTTTCTCCCATAATTAGAGTTCCCACCATTTACTACAGGTATCAACATAATCCCTCCACCTGTAGCTCTTGATATGTCCCTTTAAAATTCCATCTCTCTATATACCATCTCTTTATAATCCATTATATAGAGCACAACAATCATCAAGAAAATGTCCTTCCTCATCCTTGATTAAAAAATGTGTGCATTCATGGATGCACTAATAGCAACTTATGATGCAAATAGGACTAAATTCGTCAATTTAGTCATGTACTCTATCACTGTGGGTATCTCCTATTTTAAGATAAATAATTTCATTGTTATTGAAATCCTGAATGTATGAGGATATAATTTTTTAACAATTCTTCAAAATCCTCTCATGTCAGGCCTTGGTCAAATTTAGCCTGAACTATTAAATTCCACCATTGGAATGTAATATCCTCCCACATATATGTTACCATATTGTCTTTAAACTCTTCTAGTGTTCCCATGAAATCAAAGATTCAATTAATCCTATTTAGCCACACCTCTACTATCTCTAGTATTGAATCACCCTAAAAGGTTGGTGGATTACTATTCTGGAACTGGATAGAGTGATCCCCTTTTCTTGGTTCATCTCATCAGTTCCCTCTATCCACATCTTGAAAATATTAAAAAATAAGCTAAACCAGTTATTGGTTCACCTATGGATTAGGTGCAACCACATTCTTAGTAACTTCCTCTATTTGGTTTCTACAATGTCAATTGGGTTCAATTTTATATAATCACAACAAATTTAATAAGTATCACTCTCTAAAAACTGATGGATTCACAATTTATAATTATACCATATCACACATATTAGAAGCTTGTATTCTAAAATTTAATATTTTCCACATTCAACCATTTTTAAAAATTTCACCATGCTTTTGAAAATCATTCTATTTTCAAAATAACCATTTCATACCTTTTCAAAATATAAAATTTAAAAAAACTTTAAAAATTTTCAAAAATCAACACTTTTCACCAAATCATAATTCATTACTCAAAATTAAATATTCACTTCTAGTGGGATGTCATTTCTGGAATGCATGTCATTCTTTTCTCATTGGCTAATCCCATGACAATGGGATTCAAATTCTAGTAATTTTCTTAAACTACTTATATACCCAACTCCCTAGTAACTTGAAGTTCCATAAAAAAAAGGTTATCTAAATCTTTTTATGATATATATTTGAATTATTAACAATCGTACTCATGTATACCATCCCAAATTGAGAAATAAACTAGAATGAATTTCAACTCCAATACAGAGAAAAGATAACTGAATCAATGATCAACAATGAATAATACCACTTGTAAGTCAAGGACCGAACAAACTGATACCACTTTTAGTGTCCCACCCTTACTCATTGTCTTGAGAAGGAGGAAGAAAATTACTTATTCATATGTGACACCCACAAGATTCCACTGTCTAGTAATAAATTTCAAGGGCTTCAATACAATTGGGGGATGATTTTATAATTGAAAAATTAAAACAACCCAACCAAACATTCTATAAAAAAATACTACTATATTATTCATAATAAAAATGTAAAAAAAATGAATGTAATACCATTGATATCAAAATAAACTAAAAAAAAGTACCATAGTGGAAGACAACTAACATCAAAGTACACAACAGAAGGAAAACTCAACAAAATCCACAGACTTGAATGATAGAACTCTATAGATCCAAACATGATTCATGCTCCAACTCCACAATACAGCCCAAGTATAACTATGAACCAATATATAAGTGTTATTATTTACCTTTTATGATTTCTTGGTAAACAATATCTTCAAAATTACCAAAACTCTAAAGAAGGGGTGAGTAATGAACCTCAATAGGCTTTCCCCAAATGAATTCCCTACTCATGCCACTAGGATAAAACATGTTGTTACCTTTATATAAAATAATTTATTTAAAACATTTATGTAAAACAACTTAAATTTTTTTATCACAAACCAAAACTATATCTAAGAAAAATAGTTTTCCAAAACAAAATCAGTCTTCTAAGGAAGAAACCAAGCATGTTTTTCCACACCATTTCATATTCCCATTTGGGCATATCCAATTTCAGTCCACAAACCCATGCATCCACACATGAATTATTCATTATGAAAGTTACATACTCATGAGAAGTTTCTCATTGATCTAACAATTTTACATTAGGTAATTAAAATCTCATGTTCCGTTACACATTTGGCATCAAGAACCAAGTCATATTTCAATCGGGCCTCATAAAATAAAATATGAACACAAACCAACCCATTATATTGAACCATGCCAAACCCATTTTAATACAACTAACTTTTTATTAAAAATCATACCACAAAACCTTTATCCATAATCAAACCAAACAACCATTTTTAAAATAAATATTTTAAAACCATTTAATAAAGAATTTTACACAATAATTCCAAAATTTACACAAATCTACAAACCATCACTAAAGAAGGTTTCTACCATGATTTTCACACCAACTTCACTATAAATTTTAATTATTTTAAACAATTTGAAACTAATAATTAATTTTATAATAATAGGAGTTGAGATTGAATCCACCTACCTTGGGACTTATGGAAAAATGACTAACTGCCTGAAAACGCCCACAAAACTGTGTTAAATCTCCAAAAACCAACCTTAGATCTCTTCTCCTAGCATGAAAATGCCCAAAACTAACCATGAATAGCATTAATAACTTTATATTTACGCTCATTAGATTATATATAAGAAACTGAGATAGGGAGGAATGTAGATCTAATAAATACCATGAAAAACTACCCCAAATGATTACTTACTATAGGAATTGGGCTTCAACACACCAAAGAACACCTTCGGATAGCTTCCAATTATATGGGGGAGCCTCTGAAGCCTTTGGTATGAAGGAATCCCGAGTTAGGATAAATTTTTAGAAAAAAAGAGGTTAAAACTTAATATTGGCCCATATCCATATTTTTAGGATATTGTTTTTAAACCTTGCAGGGTTAGTCGCATGATTAGGAAAAACTATGTGATAACCATGTACAAGCCTCTATATTAGAGAGGATATCACATGGGTGGCCTACATAGTTATAAAAACCATAAACTAACAATGAAAAATTACACTCCCCCACTTTTCATAGTTTCACCTAAGTGACAATACGGTTTGTAACAATCATAAACCTACCCACATGCCTTCCCCTTAACCTATGTCTTATTATGCACGGTTTACTATAGGATTATCATGGTTTCTAAAAAAGTGTTATAAAACTATTAAATTGTAGAAAATATCCAAAAAACATTCCAAAAAGTCTTTCAAACCATCCCAAACATGACCCAAACACTTTATATACACAAAATAAATAATTTAAAGGGTTACTTACTTGAAACTAGGGGTGATTTAATATCCCTAAAAGTGCTTCTGTGGATGATTATTCCATATTTGGAAGGAACATATGGATGAAAAGAACGACTTAAAGGAAAGTACACATGAATAATATTAATTCCCATATATATAAAATATCAATAATAACCACTCTTTCTAAAACTATAATTTTATTATCTTCACTAGAGATATCTTGAGCTATACTTTGAAGACTATCATATTCTCAGGATGAAACTTCAACTACTATCATTTGTTGCTTGAAAATGTGTAGCGAAAAGGTTATCCAATATTTTATTCACTCTTTTTTTATTACAATCATTGTAATATTTTGTATTGGTACCATGGATAGGTCTTGTCAAAGGGAGATCCTAGTTTAAATATCTTGTACCCTTATATTAAGGTATAGTTTTTTGTACTTAGCTGGGAGCCCCTAGTAAAAGGTCCTTTATAGTGAAAATAATCAAACTCATGGAGTGGAGTATCATTGGAGTATACTAAAGGATTTTTATTCCCCTAACCACTATAAATAATATATGTTAAATCTATTTCCTTTATGTTTTTATTTCCTCTTCCAATATTTATTAAGGAAAATATCAGAACTCGATTATCTTGAAGTTGGATATTTTCTATAAATAATTTTTTTAGGAACTCAATTCACCCCCACCCCCTCTTGAGTGTTCAGAAATACATTATTTGGGACAAAAATAAATATTAATATGGTTCTATAATAAGTTCATAACATGTTTAAAACCATTATATAGTAGGTTAAATTAATTATTACCAAAGGGAAAGTGTGGGGTAAGGGATTTCATCTTGATTTACATTCCATTGAGGCCTATTTATTATTATGCAATAATTCAAATTTATGTGGTGTATATACTTACCTTTGACATGTAATATAATGAATACTTAATTCTTCATGGTATTTTAATTTTTACTTTGAATTATCTTGTACAATGGGATTTGACTCAAAAATTACCAATTGGTAAAATTTATCATAAAATATCAATTCCTTTTCTGATAATAAATATTCTCTTTAAAAATCACTTTCTTTTAATCATTTTTCACTAGAAATTATTTTTCTATTTTATATAAATATTCTTTTATGATGGATAATATTATTTCCTAAACCATACACCATTTTTACATATAGTCATTACTTTCAATGTTATATAATTTATTAGGGAAATATAAATACATTTGTATCTTCTACTCAATACAGATATGTGAAAACATAAGTTGTTTATGAATTAAATCAATTATTCAATATATAAGAAACTCTTTGGACTGGTGTGACATGGTTTGGGTTACATTTAAAGTAATCTCTTTGATACATTGGTAGTCTCATGATATGAAACTAGTTGGGCAAACCCTATACATTAGTAACCAGTATGTCTTAAACTGTCTTGTGAAAGGTATTGACAGTAGAGATAAGGTTGGACAAAATAAATCATTTTATACCCTTTCTGTTTTAAACCATATTTTTAAAGGTATTTATGGTAAAGTTTTAATGTACATGGGAAATATGACATCTAATAATTAAGAAATTCCAATATTCAAAATTCATTTATTATTATACATGATTTTTCCACCATGACAAAATCTATAAATGCACATCATTCTCAGCTTATTGATTAAATAGAATGTGTATTTATTTTACATTTCCATATTTATTATGCGTTATCTATTTATCAAAATTTAATGTATGTTTATTTATTTTCCATGCTATATTGATTATTCGTTATTGATTCATGATACCTTCTATTGTAATTAACCCTTAAGGAGCATTTGAGCTCACATTTATTTTGTTTCATTTATTAGTATTCCATGAAGTTAAATATGAAAAATATTCAAGGTTAAGATATATGTAATAATGTTATTCTCAAAAAAAAGAAAAAAATTATGTTATATTTTTGTGCTTTAAAATATAGTGTAAGACTCATGGACGTATCTAGTTTACCAGGCTACTAAATTGGTCGGTCCTTTGGGATGTGTTTCCTTGTATCTTTTTCCAATGGAATAGTAGTAGGAACCTACATTGGGATACTAGGATTTGGGTCACTATAGTTGATATCAAAAAAAATTCTTTCAACTAGGGAAACTAGATTTTGGAAAACCTAGATTAGATAACATAACCCTATGATAGAATTTGAGGATAAGTGTAGAATAACATCTCAAAGAATCCATGATCATAGTTATGATATTATATATGCATAAATTTTTAAATTTATGTTTAGTATTTCACTTGTTTTGGGATTCTAAATTATTTTTTGTAATGATATGATCTAATCTATTGCATGTCATCATCTAGAAATGGCACCTAGTAGAAGGAATGTGAACCTCACTAATGCATCTAATCCAGAGAGTAAGAATGATCATGTATTTTATAGGATTAAGAAAATATTTCTAAGGGAACTATTATTATAAAAATTTTAATAATATTAGGAAATATTATCATATTTTAATGAGACATAAAAATAGATATTTAAGTATTATGGCATTAGAGGGAAGAATAAGAAGAAGAGGAACTCTAAAAAAATGGATAAATTGGAGAAGGGAAGGAAGTATATTCAACATGTGATAATTATGGAAATAAAAACCCTAGTACTTTATTAAAAGGATTAGGAGTTTTCTACAAGTTTCGAGATAAATTCCACTATGATTTCGATTGTAAGGGAAATCAAAAGGTTTCCAATATACAATGCTTCAACTGTAGAGATATGGGGCATTATACAGATGAATTCCCCAAGAGTCAAGGGAATATACCTTAGAAAAAGATAATGGGTCATGGTAAAGATTATTATACTACCACCGATTAAGAATAATGATTAATATTATTATGTTAAATAATTATGTCATTTGATTATTTTATCAGTGATTTACTAGTTATAAGAATTATTAAATTTATAAGTATTATACTGTATTACTATTTTCATTAAGGATTTGAGAGCATATGTTGAATAGTAGCAAGAAAAGTGATTCATTATCATGTTAAAATTTTGTAAAACACATGGTTTAGGAAAATATAACCCTTAATATATTCCTAATGTTGAGATAATGATGTTTGGATAAATATATGATTGATATGGTTAAATTAAATTATATACTACTCACTACCTTGGAACTAATTAATGATTTGTTGAAAACGTGGTTTATACTATCATTGATGGTGTTTACAACATTTTCATATTTAAAGAATATATCTAATAACCTATGTTTTACATAAATAATAATGAACCATGCCTGTTTTTAATAAGGTTTTATTATAATTCAAGTTATTTCAATATATTAAGAGAATAGAATATGAATTTATTCAAATGGTTGGTGTGTGATGATTAAGAGCTGCTTTATTTTTTATAGGTAATAAAATGTTGATTTAGTAACCTTATTTATAAATTTGGTCATACATATTTTGGACGATATTTAAGGTTAACTATTTATAGAATGGGTAAAGTTTAATATCAGGAGTTATTAGATAACTTTTTCTAACCATTTTTGGTTTTAGTAAAGATAGAATGAATATCTTGTTACTCTTTTATGGATTATATGATCTATTAAAGGGTAATTAGGAATGAAATTTAATTTTTATATATATTTTAATGAGATTAAAGGAAAAATTGTAAATTGATCAAAGAACAACCAAAAGATGAAATTGTTCTTATAGAATAGAAACTTATAAAGTATGAATATTTCCTTATATTATTAGAGAGTGAAATAATTCATAAACTATGGGAAAAAGGGTCTTGAAACAAATATGTTATCCTAAAACCTTTATTTTTTATTAAACCAATGTTCTTTTAAATCATCATGAATTTATATATTTGAGGCTCTCAATATTCCATTGATCATTTACTTATTCGTGATCAATGAACTCAACCACTCTCTATAAATATTTTCACTTTCTCTCCCTGTCTAATTATGCACTTTCCGCCAATGATCTCCAACTTATAAAGGTAGTTATATGTTATTCCATGTGACCTTTTTACTTCATATTCTCTCTTATTAAGAGGATATTTTGTTACCTATTTTATGATGTGGGTTTTCCAATAATTTTATTTCAAAATGTCAAACCCTTGAGTACCAATATCCTGTTAAAATTTCAAGGATGCAATTTATTTATGGTGGGGAGAATGTAACTCCCCAAAATTTTAAAATATGAACATCATATTAGATAGTGTATATGACACGCAGCACTATATATTGAAATAAATATAATATCCTGAGACATTATGATATATTTTCTATTTTAAATAATTTCAATTTATTCTATAGCTAAAAATTCACATATTACTGAGTTAGCTTGCATTACACACAATTGTGAGTTTCTTTGAAGCTTGTGCTGCACGCAAGACTAGGTTTTACCAAAAAAATACACTATTAATATTATTATTTAATATGATAGTTATCTCCTGGATGTCAAATTGGTGTTCATAAATATGATTAACAAACTTATGAAAATATATGGTTTAATTCATTGGTTACCAAATAATTATAAATGTATATAAAAACCAATTGAATATAAAGGAAATATTTTTATAAAAAAAATTTACGTACCAAAAGAATTTTATCTTTATAAATTAAATTATTTACTATTAGTGAATTATCTTAATGAAATATATATATATTATATATTCAATAAAAAATTTCATTCATCTAATAGATTTTATTTTCATAAGATAAGAACAAATCCAATTTTACACATAACAAACTGCATTTTTATAAAGGCAATTTTGATGACTTTTAGTGGAGCACTTATTTTAAAACAAAATTTTGAATCATTTATAAATTATATTTGAAAAAATAAACTTCATTTTTTTAAGCAGAATTTCAAAAATTAGTTTAGGTTGAATTTTTGGTCTTTTTCTGAGAATTTACATTTTCCGATAAATATTGAATAATACAGAATTTTAATTGAAAAATAACATTTCATATAATTTATTTATAATTTTAAATTATATTTTTTGTAAATACTTGAGTTTTTGGGATTTTGAAATTTTAATAAAAATTTAATTTTTTTCACAAGTGCTTATGAGGGGAAAAAGATTCATTTTCCCCTAAAAGATGATCTTAGATAATTTCTCTAACCACTCTATTATTCTTGGAATAGGGTTTTTACCCTAGTACAAGGAGTTTATTTTAATTCCAAGCTATTGGATTTTTTAAAGAATTTTTATTATATAATTAATTAAATATTAAATTATTTTAGCATGTTTAGGTGGTGATATCTTTTGAATAGATTATCATACTGCTATTTTGACTATATGGTTGACTCTAGAATGGCGGGTTTTTTCCAAGGTGGGGTATAAATTCACCTCGGGTTTCAGGACTCGAGATAGATAATAAAATGGGGAATTCATTAATTAAAATACTCCCCCCTATTTGGGGTTCCCATACAAAAAATAAGGGGGAGGGAATTCTCCCTACAAGTGATGGAAGGACCAAGTCGATGAGGGGGAGGATATGCTGCCAGACTTCCATTTTGGCATAGATTGGGAATAGATCATGGTGTAACAGCTTCCATGAGAAGATTTAGACCCAAAGATTCGGTGTTTACACCATGAGGTTGGATATTTTTTTAGTTTTATAACACAATCCCCATATATTAGTTTGTTTAACGTTTTATATACTAATAATGGTTTTTAAGGACCCCATTGGGGTTGATCTATGCTTATTTGAGAGTAAATGGTGGTTTCAGAAGGTTTTAAGGGGTTTTCTATTCAGGAACCCTAACTACACAGAATGTGGTTCTATGAAAACACACCATGTGTTATTCCCATTTAGGGAAGATGGACTTTTAAGAATTAAATTCCTTATACTTTAAGGACATGTTGTATAGTAATACATGGCCATGTGCCTGGCCATGTAAAAAATTACATGGGAATATGATGTTTGGAAAGTACATGTTGTATACTTTGGGTACACACTATGTAGTTTTACATTGGTAGAACCCATGTTGCTCTAACCATGTTAAAGTATATAGCTAGGTGGATATTTGATAGTACATTCCAAGTAATTGAAAGTACAGGCCATATACTTTTTCAAGCTTGGATGTTTTGGGTATTTTGGGCCCTAAAAGTCAGATTTGGGATTTTGAGTAGTCCATTTTATATGCTTTTATTTATAAATCACAATGGTTGGATCACTTTAGAATATAGAGGTCATCTAGATGTTGTTTTGGACCATGATATTTTAGTAGTATGATTTCCTTGATATTTGGGTCTAGAATCCTCTAGTGGATTGGGTTGTGAGATAGAAGTCCTGGGTGAGTGTTGTGAGCTCGGTGTTTGGCCTATCCTGAGTGTGACATAGTGAGTTGATTGAGGATCCAAGGATGGATATTGAAAGATGGGATCAATTATTATCTCTTGGGAGATATTTTTTGTTTTTGTGTATTAGTATATATTTCTCAAGGTTAAATCAGTTGAGGTTTAGACCTTATGTTTTAGGATTAGGGTGATTGGAGCCTTTAGTAATGGTTTAAATCATAGGATGATTGTTGTGGTTGAGTTTTGTTGTGGTTTTGAGTTGAGTCTGAGGGACTCTTTAGGATTTACTAGTGGTATGGTCTCTGATCAAGTGATTGTTGAATGTCATTGTTGGGTATTGAAAATTCCCACATGGAATGGGTTGATTTTGGATTTCCTTATTGGCATGTTGTTGATAGAGTATCGGTATAAGTCCATTTAGGGATGCATGAGGGTGTTTCTTGTGATGAGTTTTGGACCAATCGTTTTTTGTTACCAAATTTTATGGGGGATTCCTCCACTAGAGTTTTAGTTCTAAGGATCTAGGGAGAGATGCCTCTATTTATGTGTTGAACCAGAGGTACAAGTGCATGCCTGATTGATATGATGACCATGAGTGGGTGTGTGTTATTTTGTAGTTTGGTTATGGGTATTCTCTTGGGACCCGATTTGACATATGAGTTGATGGGTCTGATATATTGGTGGTCGAGGTGGACATTAATCCATCCCTTATTATATGTAGTGGTTGATATTGAGACTTTGATTATGGTCATATGGAGGTTTCATTATGGTTGGGTTTCCACTAATTGGAAACAGTTTGTTTGGTAAAGTTTGTGATGGTAGAGATAGCTAGAAAGATGATACATAAATATGGTTCTGGACATCTGTGGTTGAGACTATTAGACTTAATGATTCGTATCAGTATCAATATTTTTTTAATAGTTTGAGTGATGGACCAAGGTTTAGAGCATGATATGTTATACTATTTAGTATAGTGAATGTGGTTTCACATATATGTGTTATGGTTCTAGACTGAGGTTATGATAATAGGAATTATACTACAAAGATGTTGTCATATTGAGCCTCTAGACAATGATAGTATACTTCATGGATGTTGTTACAGATAGAGGCTCCAGGAAATAATGGCATGCCCTATAAAAAAGTATTTTGTACTGAGGCTCATTCTCCTTGGGTTTGGGCTATACTGATACTCTTGGACACACTGATGTTATATATATATATATAGTTAGTTATTTAGTGGAATGATGTTTCTGGAATGGATAGTATACAATAGATTAGGTGTCAGACTAAGGCTCTAGACATAGATAATATACTTTATTGTTTATGTTCTAGACAGATATTATATGATTTGATGGTATACAAGCTAGGATGGTTGACTAATGTTATGCATCCATGGTTTATATGTCGGACTAATGCTTTGGGAATGATTAATTTGATATAGGGTAAATTTTTTAGACTTATGATCTAGGAATTATTTTATTGATACATGAGGGAGATGTCAAACAGATGGTCTAGGATTGGTCGTACCTTTGTGTGGTATTTTGGGATATATTTGTTGAGTTTCTAAGTATTATATAATTTTTAGATCACAAGGACATGGTATAGGATGACTTAGATTAGTACCTCTATAATAGTAATTTTGTAGGATGGGTACCTGATTTTATGATGGTTTGGTTATGCTACCATGTTTATGGATCATGCATGTTGTTTGGAATGCACGATCCTTGATATGTGCTTATATCGATTCCGGCATTGGTCGTATCAGGTATGGTCGAACAAGGTCTCAGACCTACGAATCGATGGTTGTTTTATTTGTGTTTTTTATTCAGTTGTGTATTGTATAGTCTAAGCATATTTCACAAGTATTTTCTTATTAAAATATTTTTTAGGTTCACCATTAGGGGTGGCCTATTGATATTTACTTCTCACCCCCTTTACATGATCTTTAGAGTTCATATAAACCTTCTTTCTACTTTTTGGTTGAGCATGGATGCAAGATGGATCGGGTTGAAGACCCAGGTTTCATGGTTGAGTGGGATGCTTGTATGGAGTTTAATGTTCAATCTAAAGAATATTTATAGGGTATTGGGGATCATGTATGTGTTTTGGATTAGGTTTGGGAGTAGCTCCTATTGTATTTACTTTTCAGTTATTTATTTTGTATGTGTGATTGGCTCAGTGGGTGATCATGGTTGTATATATGAAAAAGTTTTTTGGACCTTTACTATATTTTTTGATTTTATTGTAGCATGTTTAGTTTCAGTATATTTATTCTTACACATTCCCTATTGTGTATGGTGCTTGGTTATTTACTTCTTATTTTTCACTCTGATATGGGGGTATAGAATCCTCATAGTTTCACCATTAGACCACTGTTATTAGTCTGTAACCTCTGGCATACGAGGAGTTACACTTAAGTCTGTGTGGATAACTAGACTGGGGAATCAGTTTTAGTGTAATTTGGGCTGGTATGTTATAAAGTGGTCTCTAAGAAGTTACATTCCTATTATTTCACTATTTAGGGTTTGTTAGATAACAGATATAGGAATGTTTCATAACTTGTGATGCATACTGGTTTGGTGTGTAGCAAACACCTATTTTAGTAAGAAGTCTTGGATTCTAGGGACCATTATTTATGTTATGTATTTGTGATGTTACAGTTTTATATGTTTCTTTCTTTAATGGATACACATGTTGTTTGTATTTAATGGTTAAGATGGATTTTTGGCTCTTGGACCATTGGAAAGTGGAATGTGATTTGGTTTTGACTCTCTTATTTTAGATTAAAGAGGCATCTAATGCATCAAGATATTCACATAGGATCCACATGTTATAGGCCTAATAGTGTGTGCTTTTACGGATTTATTTCTGATGTTATGTTGGGAGGATCCATAGTGATGAGTTCGTCGATGAGTATGTAGGTGTGGATCGTGGGCATGGTTAGTGCAGTGACCCTAGTGGGTCAGTATGGTGAAATTATAGGATAGTTGGAACCCCTTGTGGTTGGTTTTTTTAGGTTGGATTTATGTTTGGGTCCTCCATGAAGTGGTCGGATGTGTAGATTCTCAAACAGGATGGGTACCCTAGTTGTGGGCAGTGGGTTGGTATATGATTCCTTTATGGTACGAGACCATAGAGATGGGTGTTTTGTATTGTTGATGTCGTGTGATTCTTGGATGATTTTCTATAATGACCCATGATTTGTGACCATTTATGATTTGGTGTAGACCAAGGAGGTTAGACCTAGTGACTTAACATGATACTTGATTGATAGGGAAAGGTGGGAGAGCCTAGTGTCCTTTCTGATGTGACTCCATAGTAGGGAGTCATGGCTTCATGAATTTTTAGGCTTACCTATGAGAGGGGTAAACTGAGTTATGTATTACTTTTGGTGTGTGAGGCACAAATTGGTGGTTTTGGACTTATGACAATGGTGCATGAAGGGTGTAGTTTGGTTTGAGTTTTGGGATTGTTGGATGACTTTTTTTGGATAGTGCACATGTGTGTCGGTGTTTCTTCCATATGGTTAGTTTCGAGAGGGGTAGCTTCATTTAGGTTCCTAGCCAAGGAAACATTTTTGTAGGTGAGTTGAGCCTGGTAGATTTGGGTTGGATCAGGAGCACAATATATGCTCGAGTTTTTATGGTTTAGGCTTTTGGGCTGAGTTTTCATGATATCTAGATCGCTGGAGTCAAAACAAGTTTTTTTGTTAGGTTACACCAGGGCATGTAATAGGTGTTTGATAGTGTAATCTTGGAGATATGAGTGTGTTTGATGTGTGGTATCATTTGGTTTGTGAACCCTACATTACGAGGTTGTACGTTCGAGGTGCTTGAGTTTGGAAGGAAGAAATGATTGGGTTGAGAATCGTTGTATTTGTTAGGAGTCTTGTGGGAATAGTGACTCGAGGCCCATGGATTAAACTATGGTGCTCTAGAATCGATGAGTTTGTGGTGGTATTTGTCGATGAAATTTTAGTGTACTCAATGTTTAGATACAATCATTCCAAATATCTTAACATCGTCATGATTATTCTAAGATAGAACTGGCTTTATGCCATGCTATATAGATGTTTCCTTTGGTTGATAAGGGGCCTCCGAGGATGTTGTGATCATGAAGCAATGTATGTGAATCCGTATGGTGGGGAGTGCACCATAGGATTGATGTGGGTTATTTCCTTGTGGGGGATTAGATAATAATGAATACCATGGGAACTTCTCTTGAATTTCGAGAATGGGTGACAATAGTTGTTATGTTTTTTCACTATAGTGAGAGATAGATGGCCCTGTCAATTTCCATGGTTTTTATGTGAATGGGAATGGGTTGTTGAAAATATTATTGGTTTTGAGACAATAGTAAGGATACATCTATTTTAGGGAGCACCATCAGTTTGATGATGAGTTTTAAATGATGGTGTGACGTATCTGGATGGACGGGTGTAGTTAGGAACTATCCAAATGGTTTTTTAAAGGTTGCAAGTGATGGATTAACCTTTCATGTGTATCACATACTCTTTTCAGAGTTAGGAAGATAAACATAGTTTGCATCTTCATGTAGAATACATCAAGTTGAGTTTTATTTTACAATCATGGTGGGTCAAGGTGTGTGGTTAGAAGGTCACTAAGGCTTCTCGAAGATGAGAAGGTTTATGGTGGGGATGTTGTAGAGACCTGATTTTCAGGATATTGAAATTTGAGTAGAAATTTTAATTTTTTTTATCTGGTGCTCATGAGGGTAAAATGGTTATTTTCCCCTAGCAGATAATCTTAGATAATTTCTCTAACCACTCCATTGTTTCCATAATAGGGTGTTTACACTAGGATTGGAGTTTCATAGAATTCTAAGTTGTTGGAGTTTTGGAGGCATATTTAATATTTAATTAATTAAGGATTTAATTATTTATGTAGGTTCGAGTGGTGATATCTTTTGAATAGATAATTGTATTGATATTCTGACTTGTTGGTTGTGTTCGAAAATTGGGGTTTTCTTAGGCAGGTTATAAACTCACCTTATGTTCTGAGACTCTAGACGGATAATAATATGGATAATTTATTAATTAATTAAGCCCCCCCCCATTTGGGGTTCCCATGAATCATATATGGTGGAAAGGGATTATCTCTCCACATGATGGTTGTACCAAGTAGATAAGGGGGAGGATATTCCACTGGACTTTGTCCTTGGAATAGATTAGGACCGGATTGAGGTGCAAAAGCTTCTAAAAGTGGATTTAGACCTGAAGCTTCGTCATTTATGCCATGAGGGAGGATGATTTTTTATTTTTATGAAATTATCCCCATATATTAGTTTTATTTAAGTTTTATATAATTATAATGGTTACTAAGGACCCCATGGGGGTTGAACTATTCTTGTTTGGGTGAAAATATGGGTTTGGGGAGGTTTTCAAGGGTTTCCCATTCGGAAACCCCGACTACATGGAATGTGGTTCTAAGAAAACATTCCATGTTTTCTTCCCATTTTGGGACGATGGAATTTTTATAAGTACATGTTGTGTACTTTAAGTATAAAACATGTAGCAGTACATGGACATGTTTTTGTACATGTGAAAAAGTAGATTGGGAGATGATGCTTGGAAAGTACACATTGTGTACATTGGGTACACATCATGTAGTTTTATATAGGTATAACCCATGTTTATCTAGATATGTTAAAGTATATTTCTAGGTGTATATTTGATATCACATTCCATGTACTCGAAATTCCATGCCTTGTAATTTTCCTAGCTTGAAGTTTTTGGGTATTTTGTGCCCTAGAAGTCAGATTTTGGCTTGTGAGTAGTCCATTTTGTATGTTTTTTCACATATATCACAATGGTGGGATAAATTTGGGATATATGAAGGTCATTTGGATGGTTTTTTGGACCATTATAGTTTAGTAGGAGTATTTCCTTGAGATTTGGGTTCAGAATCCTTGAGTGGGTTGGGTTGTAAGCATGGAGGCTCAGGTGAGGGTCATGAGCTCAGTGTTTGTCCTATAAAAAGTGTGACATGGTGAGTTGTTTGAGGATCCTTGGATAGGTCCTAGAAGGTGGAATCAATTATCATATCTTAGTAGATCTTGATTATCCCATGTGTATTAGGACCTATTACTTGAGGTTATAGTAGTTGAGGTTTAGAACTTATTTTTGATGATGAGGGTGGTTGGAGTCTTTGGGATTGGTTGAAATCATAGGATGATTGTTATAGAAGAGTGTCATTATGGGGTTGAGTTGATTCTAAGGTACTCTTGAGGATTACCTAGTGGTCTGGTTTCTGGTAAAGTGATCATTGAATTTCATGGTTGGTGGTTGAGAATGACCATGTGGCATGGGTTTCTTTTGGGTTTCCTTTTTAGAATTTTTTTAATCGAGGATTGGTTGGTGGCCATTGAGATCTTCTTAAAGATGTTTCTTATGATTGGTTTTGGCCTGGGATTTTGGTTGTTACCAGATTTTAGGAGGGGATTATTCTGCTTGAGTTCTAGTTCTAAGGATCCAGGGAGGGATGCCTCTATTCATGTGTGGAACCAGAGGTTCAAGTGTATGACTGATTTATAGGAAGAACCTATGTGTGTGTGTGTGATTTATTAGTTTAGTTATGGTTGTTCCCTTGGGGATGAGGTTTACATATGATTCAATGGTGCTAAGATGTTGATGGCTAAGATCAATGTTTATCCATCCCGTGTTATATATAGTTTTTGAGGATGAGACTTGGATTATTCCTGTGAGGTGGTTTTTTTATGGTTAGATTTCCATGTATTGGAAACCAGTTGTTTTGTAAGGGTTGTGATGGCAGAGAGAGCTAGACAGATGATCCATAAGTATGGTTCTAGATATTTGTGGTAGAGACTGCTAGACTCGATGCACTGTATTAGTACCAATAGTTTCTTTATGGTTTGATTGATGGACTGAGGTTTCAGGAATGATATGTTATATTGTTGTGTATAGTGAATGTGACATGACATTTATGTGGTCTGGTGCTGGACTAAGGTTCTGATCATAAGAATTATACTACTAAGATGGTGTTAGAATGAGTCTCTAGACACTGATAGTATACTTCATGGATAGTATGCCAGACTGGGGCTTTGGAAAATGATGACATGCTATATGAAAAAGGATATTGGACTGAGGATCCTTCTCCTTGGGTTTGGATCAGATAAACACTCTAGTCCCCACCGATGTTATATATATAGATAGTTGTTGGACTGGGGTTCCCTGCATGAAACGTATACTATGGATTAGGTGTCATACTGAGGCTTTTGACACAGATAGTATAATTTTTTGTTTATGTGGTAGACTGATTTTCTGGGATTTTATGGTTTACTACATGGGATGGATGGTGGATTTATGCTCTGTATCCATGGTTTAGATCTCGGAATGATGCTCTAGGAATGATTAATTTGATATATGGTAAAGGTTTTGGAATGAGGCTCTAGGCATTATTTTATTGATACTTGAGGGAGATTTCATATAGATCGTCTTGGATTCGTAGTACATTTATGTGGTATTTTGGGGTAGATGTGTTGAGTTGAAAATTATGATATAATGTTTGGGTCACAATTACATGGTATAGGATGACTTAGATTATTACCCAATGATAGGACTTTTATAGGATGGGTCCCCGATTGTTTTAGGTTTTGGTTGTGGATACCATGGGTATAGATCCAATGTGTTGTTTGGGATGCACGTTCATTGATACATGCTCCGAGAAATTTCAGCATTGGACATAGTAGTTATGGTTGATCGGGGTCTCTAACCTATGGACTATGGTTGTTTTATTTGTATTTGTTCTTCAGTTGTGTATCAGCTTGGCTGAGCATTTTACCTGAGCATGCACTTATGTAAATAGTTTATAGATTCACCATTGGTGGTGGACTACTGATATTTATGTATCACCCCATGTACGTGCATCTCATTATGTATAAAAAAATTATTCATTTAGGTTGGGAAAGGATGTAATATGGATCAATCTGAGGACCTGGGTTACATGGTTGAGTGGGATGCTTGTGTGGATCCAACTGGTTGATCTAGAGCAGCTTGACAGGGTACTGGATATTGGATATGTGTTACTACCCAGTTTTGGTATTAGGTAATGTTGTATGTACTTTTCAGTTATTAATTTGCTATGTCTGATCGGCCCAATGGGTGATCATGGTTGTATGTATGATGTGGTTGTTTGATCATTTACTACATTTTTCATTTTATTGCTTCATGTTTAGTTTCAGTTAATTTATTCTTCTAAATTATATGTTGTGTATGGTGTTTTGTTATTCACTTCTATTTATGGACTTTGATATGGGGGTATATTCTCCTCATAGATCTACCATTAGAGCCTTGATACAAGTTGGCAACCTCATATGTATAAGGAGGTGCACTTGAGGCCTTGGGGGTGAACCGACTCGGAGCACCAGTTTTAGTGGAATCTGGGCTGAGAAGTTACATTTTGAATTTTTTTTAACGTAATAATATTCCAATTATACATATAATAATATAATTTAGGTCATTTTAATTATTTTCATATTGAATTTAGATATAAAATCTTTACAAACTTTTGAACATTTTCACTTTAAAAACCTTCTTTATCATCACGTTTATTGGATTAATATTAAATTTATTTTTTCCAATTTCTCTACATAATTGAAAAATGGATTCCATATTTGGAATAAGAATAATTTATAATTTCTAAAAGTAACCTTAATTTTTTACAAGAATTATTAGTGAAAACAATTAAAATTAATTACAATGATTAAGTGAAAAATTAGTTTACCAATGGACTAAAATTTAAAATTAAGGGGGAAAATGACCTACCCATGTATCAAAAGCCCATTGGCTGGACATATTTCAACCCTTATTACCTTAGTAACTAATTTTATGAGTTTTTGGGACTCTTTTCCATGAAATTGACCCATATAATAAGTTAAGTAAATAAAAATCCCAAAATATTCTTTTCTTCCTTTTTGTATCTATAATGATTTGGGAAAGGGAGATAAACTATGTAAGCTCAATTATAAAAATTATTTTGAAAAAAAAGAGAATTTATTTAATCACAATAATTTATATTTAATTTTTATAGATGAATTAGTCACATAAAATGCTTAATAAATGCCACTATAATAATTATTTAGTTACCAATTAACTAAAATAAATGATACTAAAAATATAAAAAGTGAAGTAAATGGAATGAATTGTTATATTCCATTAGTTTTGTAGATGAATATGCCATTTTACATATATTTGAAATTAATTTATACAAATTAAATCATTATATTGGTATTTTTAAATTCAATTTAAATAAATAATGTTTAAATTTACATTAATGTCATTTTATAATAAAATATATTTTATAAAATGATTTAAAATTAATAAAAAACCTATATTATTTAAAGTTATTTTTAAATATTAATAAATATAAAAATTGTTCCATTCATGAACCAATTTATATTTTATAATGAACATATTTTCTTCTAAATAGTATAAACCTTATTAATATGATTAGGGTTAAATCAGTGTTTGTGCGTGTTATATTCACTTCTATTAAAATTAATTTCCAACACGCATGATATTTTTATTTTATAAATTAGATATCATATTTAAGAATTATTGTGCCTAAATTTTTTAATAATTACCACTATAATTTATTCTTAATGGATAAATTACCTATCATATAAAATTAGTTACCTTAATAAAAACTAAAATGATAAAATTATTGAAACTTAAAAGTTAAGGGAAAATGGAAAAATGAGTTTTTCTGTGTGTTGGAGGTGTTTGTTAAACAAATTCTCTAAAATTAATTACTTTTATGTTTTGGAGACACATGAGGTAAGGGAGACCCCCCAATAGTGAATACTTTTGAGTATTTACAAGAATGTCACTCCTCCTCAACTATAAAAAGGAACTCACTCCTCCCACTTATTTACACATATCAAGCCACTGTTCTCAACCAATATCTACCCAAATCACTACCCAACTTCCCTAAACTCATACTAGAAGCCTTATTTTTTATATAATGTAAACCTTTTAATGCTTTATTGTATACATAAGGAGGATACCCTAAGAAGAAGTAATGTTCTTCTAAAATTATTTTCATTTTATTTCCTTCTCCACCTCCTTCACCTAATATTATATAATTCATACATAATAACCTCAGTATCTTAAATATACTAATCTATTTTTATGTTTACGTTTTTGACCTAAAACTTTACTCACTTCCATCAAATGGGATACACAATCATCAATCGTGTGTATGGTGGACAACTGCCTCACAAACTGATGTCATTTGTTCTTCCATTACTACTTTTCAAGGTTGATAATAATGGTAGAAATACTATTTATATATTATATATATGATTTTTTTTATTTTTTATTCTTATTTAATTATTATATATCATATAGCTTCATGCTTTCTATTTTGTGTGAATATAATAACATTTTTCTTGTGTACAGCGGACTACCGCCTTGCAAAGCGATGTGATTTGTTCATGATTTACATGAAATGTATTAAGTGTGGTTTTAATAAAAATATTTGATATATATGAAATAATAATAATAATTAAATGATAATATATATATATCATTTAATTTTAATTCATTCAATATGATATGAAAATGGAAACAACATTCATGTGTACATACATCCCATCTTCCCCATGAACAATGTATTTTATTTCTTATCATAAAATCTTATAGAGTACTCTAAACATATATATATATATATTATTATTATATTTAAATCATTTTTTAAATTTTTTATTATGAAATCATGATCTATGTAAGAGTAAAAAAATAAAAAGTCAAAACATACTCGAAAAACAAGGTAATTAAAACTCAAAACAATGAACTTAGTAAAAGATTATTAACGAATTGGTAATACTATGTTATAAAAGGATAATATATGATATAATAAATTATAATGCGGTTTTTGAATAATTTAATTATTTTCTTAAAACCACACTACATAGGGTTAAATAAAGTATGACCAAAAGGAAAGTTTGAGGTAAGGGATTTCATCTTAATTGACATTCCATTGAGACTTTTTTATTATGCACCAATTCACATTTATGTGATGTATATACTGCCATTCTATATGTAATATCATGAATACTTGATTTTTTATGGTAATTTAACTTTCACTTTGAATTATATCATTCATGGGTATTTGACTCTAAAATTAACAAGTGGTAAAATTTATCATACAATCTCAATTCCATTTGTGATTGTTAGTTTTACCTTAAAACAATCACTTTCTAGTAATAATTATTCATTGGAAATTATATTTCTTTTTGATATCCATATTCTTGTGTTATGGATATTATTATTTTCTAAACATTATACCATTTTTACATACCGTTTTCACATTTAATATTATATGATTTATTGGGGAAATATTGATAAATATATATCCTTTACTCAATACAGATATTTTATAAGGAACTTTGTTTATAAATTAAATAAATTATTTTATATATAATAAATTCTTTGGAATGGTACAAAACTGTTTTGGGATGGTTTAAATTAATCCCCTTGATGCATCAGTAGTCTCATGAGATGAAATTAGTTGGACAAACCCTATGAGTTTGTAACCACTCTATTTTAAACTGTCTTGTGAAAAGTTTTAACAGTAATGATAAGGTTAGAAAAACCAAATCAGTTTATACCTAGTATGTTTTAAACTACTTGTGAAAGGTCTTAATGTTGATGTTTTTATCTACCTTGGAAACCTAACATCTAATAATTAAGAATTTTATGCATTCAAAATTCATTTATTATTATCCATGATATTTTCACTTTGAAAACAATCTGTGGATTCATTTCATTGTCATCTTATTGATTAAATGGAGTGTGTTTTTAGTTATTTACATTCCTTTATTTACTATGAGTTATCCATAAATTTAAATTCCATATGTGTTCAATTATTTACCTTTCAATATTTATTATTCATTATTGATTCATGATAGCTTCTAATGTACTTAACCCTTACTAAGTATTTGAGAACACCCTTATTTTGTTTCCTTTATCAAGATTCCATGAAGTATACTTTGAATGATATATAGGGTTACAATAGATCAAATAAAGTTATTCTCGAAAAAATAAAAGAGAAAAATATGTTGTAATTTTTTTATTCAAATGTTATGTAAGATTTATGCACGTAACTAGTTTACCAAGACTACTAAAATGATCAGTCCTTTAAGATGTGTTTCTTTATATCTTATTCCAATGTAATAGTAGCAGGTATCATCAATAGGCTACTGGGGTTTGGGTCACTACATGGGTGGATTCTATCCAATTATCTATCTTAGTCATTTAAGGAGATAAACAATATAAAATCACCAATCAAACAAATGTAATATTTTAATTTTTATACTTAGGTTAAAATTAAAATCATTTCACTTAAGTCCTTTTATTTTAGGATATTCCTAATAAAAACCTTATTTAACCTCCCATAAAATAATAAAACAATTGTTATTTTATAAAAAAAATCTATTGATCTAATATTATATCTTAAATAAATAAATAAATATTCATATAAAATATATTAAATATATATTTATTAAATTATTAACTCTATCCAAATCCTTCAATATATATTTTCAAATATATAATAATACAATTGTAGTCAATTGATAAAAATAAATATTATATTCACTTAACTTGAGAATAAATATTTAATTTATTTACTTATCTTATAAATTAATAAATAAATAAATATTATATTCACTCATATTAGGAAAAAAATTAATATTTTATTTATTTATTTGTGAATAATTAAGAAATAAAATTCAAATAACTTATTCTTAACTTAAAAAATCTTTTGGTTGAATTTAAAATCAATATAACTTGAATAAATATCATTCAGAAATGAGAAATGATTTTATTCACAAACATATATTTTATTGAATCAAATGAGATTATTTATACACTTGGTATGTGAACCTCTAGGCTCCTTTCTCTCAGGTACTATGTCCAACCCACAAACAAAGATAGGTAACTAGAAACACATCATAAACCCCATAAAGAAATGGATAAATCATAAAAACAATAATTAAAACATTCCTATGAATTATACTATATAGTATAATCCCTCTTTAGACCAATATATCATCAAACAAGATGTATGTATGTGTCATCATACTTTCTATATGATTTATATTTCTTTGACTTATCTAAATGATCTTTTCTATAAACAACTATGGACATATATTTTATTTAAACCCTATCACCTCAATCTAAGGGTCATAGATATCTTTTTATATAACTCATAAGGTATAAATTCTATCTTGATAAATCAATCAATGTCATACTAGTCATAATGAACCTGAAGCAGTCTACTTTACCATGATTAAATACATCATGGTTTTTATTATGTGTCTATGTTTGTAAATCATGATAAATATTGATAATAATCTCAAGTATAAATATTAATACACATGCTATCATATAGGAATATCTAATAGCATATTAATTATGTAGTGTTTTAATTAGTATTTCTATTTTCATGGCCTCCTTTCTTGGAGATCACCAAGTAAAAACTACATGATAAGAATACTCAATTCATATAAGCCTCCAACTTCTAATAGTTAAATAATTTTTAAATCTCATAAAACCAATGTATCTATACCATAGTGTGTAGTTTTAAGAATATCACACTGGTATATTTAGTTTCCCATGATAGTGGAAATATTTTATAACTCATTGATGAAAATAATACTCTAAATTCATTATCACATAAATCATATATAATTAAAGTCAATATATGATAATTATATAATAATTATAAGTATAATACACGGTTTGATAATCAAAACTACATGATAAGGATAGTTCTAGGGAACTAAATCCAATATAAATCAACCTTTATGTCATATATGAACATATACATGAGTAAATTTAAACATTGAACCATAAAAAATACAATTAAAAAATAGTATAATGTGACTCATCCCACTCCAATCTAGATCACCTTGAGTTTGACCTAACATCACCCAACACCACCATCAATGCAATATTTTAAGTCTCAAAAAAACTAATAATAATTGGTTTAGTATACAATTATATATGTCAAATTCACATAAAAACATATTTAGTATTAATTGAATAGGAATAATAAACCCTTGATGATTAAAATATAAAAATACTAATTAATTATACACAATAATCATGATAAATATCAATTTAATAAAACCAATACCACATGTCACCCACCACCTTGTTCACACTTCCTTGACCATAAATCTATAATTAGTACATCAACCACCACCACTCATTATCCAAATCTTTAATGATAGTATAATTAAAACCCAAATAACTAACTTTATTACATATAAGGACCATAAAATTATAAGAAAAATAAATAGGGCATTATATAAATCTCTGAAAAATAGAACTTATAGTTTTAATACAATATCCCTTATTTGTATCATCATGTTGGAATAACACATAACTCACATTATATCAATATCAAGGAATACCACATCCATTAAAAATATACATAATCAATAATTTAAACATTATTGGTATAGTTTTCATCCTAAATATCATCATCATCATATAAATCATCACATATGTCAATTAAAATCCTCAACCAAAATATATAATTATAATTCATATCATAACATTAATAACAAATCATCAACCACTTTAACATACTTTTTCATTAATTAACTCATCAAAAAACTACACTATAATCCATATGTAACTATGAAACCTATCCTAATTATCTATATTCAAAAACTAATTCACCATTATATAGGGACATATTTTCTATTTATCTTTTCATTTATGTGTTTTATGAGATTTGGAGAAGGAATTTGAAGATGAAGAGTTCAATTTGTAGTAGAATTTATTCATACATAGAAACCATGACATGGTTTGAAAAAAATCACTGTTAGTTATGGTAGTTGTTGGAATGATAAAATGATAATAGAATGATGGATGTGAATATTTAGTGAATTTTTTGGTTAATATATAAAAAATTATCAGTGTTTTTACACATTACAACATGTTTATATAAACCATGTTGTAGCATGTTCTGAAGGAATTTTTATTTCTTTAGACAGTTTCCATGATTGAATTGTAGTTATAGGACTAGGTTTCCATAAATTTAAAAATCCATTTCATAGTTTTACAAACCATATCAAAATGGGTTTTAGATATAATAATATTTAAATAGAATGTAGTTTGCAATTTCATGGGGTGATAAAATATATACCACAAATATTGGATTTACCCCTAATAGTAGAAAGAAATGACTTAATATAGTTACCTACAACATGGTTTTTAATAAAAAATATTCTATCATATTTATTTTCACATGAGACTTATCTAAACCTAAAATTATATTGGATGGAGGATTTAAGGATATTTCTAGATATTATTAACATAATTTGTAATATATATTTATGGAAGGGACCAAATAGAATCTTATAACATTGTTATGTGATTTTCATCATCATTATTTTTTTAATGGTTAGAAGAATATAATTATTATCTATTTCTCATAAGATTGTATTTTTGGATTAATAAATCATGGGATTCCTATCATTAATAGAATTTAAAAAGCAGATGAGTTCTATTTTTGATAGGATTTAGTTTTTGATAAGGTAAGGTATTCTAACCTTTCATTATATACATGTTAAGATTTTTTTTATTATTTTGTTAATTTGTTGATGGTAATCATTTTAAACCTCTTGAAATAATGACATATTAACAATGTTTATGGGTTATATAAGGGAGTGGGAGTTTAATTATTATATAATAATGAATTTTTAAAAAGATTACAAGTATGGTAATTAGAGTCATAATTTTTTTTAATTAATAAATAAAATTAAGAATATGAAATAGGGTTGATGATATAAGAAATTATGATAATTTACTAATTTTTGGATATTTTTTATGAGATTCAATACCATAGATGATTTCTTGTGTTGCAGGTTTTTATTGTAAACATTAATAGTTTTCATTAATAATATTGAAGAAAGTATGATAAAGGTTGTGTGGATATAAGGTGGGGATATATTTTATATGTGTGTAGTCCAGTTTTAAATTGTTATAAAATCTTATCCATGTAAATATGGGTATATAATATTGGTTTTGTTGTATAAATTTATTTTAGAGGAAGTTATTGTGTCTGGATTATTTTTTATAGAAAATTATAGTTATGCATTAAATTTTATGTGGTGTTTTGATATTATTTTTGGATTATATGACACTAAAGTTATATTTTGTAAGTGCGTTCACTTTTCCTATAAGGTTTGAGATGTTTTTTTTGGAGGGGGTGTGGTATTATCTTAGGTTGATGTGGTGTGAGGGTTGTTCTATTCACTGATGTTAATGAAAAAGAAGGATGTGTAATTCCCACCATAGATATATTTTTTGTTATTATAGATCTATCAATATAATATTTTTATTATTTTTGTTATTATATTTCTCTTTTATGACACTAATGTTATGTTGATTTCATTAATTTGATAATTATAGTATATTATTATTTTATGTGTTATATATTAAATAATTTTCTATGATTGATCTTGAGGTAATTTTATAAAAAACATTATTTATCCTTGGGATAAGGTTTTTGTTCACTTGTATTTATGACTATAGTGTATAAAAATATTGTGGTAATGGGATTGTGGGTTCAAGAGGAATCTATAGTTGTATATCTCAGAGTGAATCTTATAATGGTGAAAGTTTGGAGGGTTGCCTTATAAAATTTATAATAGTATAACCTACCAAAGTATAAGGTTTTTATTTCTAATAAAGAAATATATTAATGGTTATAGGAAGTGGAAATTATATTTTAGAATATCTAGGTAGTTAAGGTGTGTAATATTCCATTATAATTCCATAATCATCATTGAGTAGTGTCCCAATAGTGGACCCTTTTCCTTATTGATCTTGATGTTTCTGCAATCAAGTGGAGCTAGTTTTGAGACCAGTTTTGTAAGGATTTTTTTATTTCCACCCATTTTTCATAGTGGAGGTGGGATATATATGTCATTTAATATGGAAAATATATCATTTTGGGTTATGAAGTGAGATTTAAAATCTATTTTTGGTATTCCCCTAATTCGTTTTATGAAATTTTATCTTACGGTATATTTTGTACTATCCACCATTATTTAAATTTTATATGGTTCTTGATTATAATCTCTTATCAAAAAAATATCATTTATATGAAACATTTAATCACCTAATTATCCTTAAAAATAATACATTATGGTCAAATTATTTCTCCCATTAATCAAGATCATCACTCTGAATTTGAAAAACATTCAAAATTCTAAATTATATTTCATTTATCAAATTACTACATTATGGGTACCATTAGAGTGTAATGGAATTTGATTAATGTATCCAATAATAAAAAGACATTATATATTATTTAACCTTTTAAAATCATAGGGATTTATGTCTCATATATTATCTAAATAAATCATTTGTTGTTTAATGCATAATATTATGATGTAATTCTATATTTTGTACCAAATCATGGTCTCTAGTTATATCCCCATTCATGATCTATAATAACCAACTAGAACTCACTTATAACTATTACTTGGTATCATAGTGTGATTGATAACCAAAATAAACTCATTATTCCGTGTGAATTCATATTACAACATGAGTTTTAGGGAACAATGAACAAATATTTACATTCATCCAAGATTTTACAAGTATTATGATACAACATACATCCATTAAGGCATGATTGATAATTAGTTATAATTGTTTCTCCATTTTGGAATCCAATTACCATTTTATCCCTTGAAAATAATGAACAATATTTCAATATCTCTTTTCTTTTAAAAGTTACATGAAATTGATCACAACGTAATATTTATGCTTCATGAAAAAAAATTATTTTATCATTTAATAAACCCCATAAAAATTATTATAGTGTGAAAATATGAATTAGGATATAACCTTTATTTATTTCATAAAATAAACTCCAAATATCATTAAAACTTATTCCAACTTATTCCAAGATTCACCAATGTTATTATCTATCCAATATGACATATTTCCAAAAAGTAAACCAACTTTTGATCATGATTATATAGTCTTATATTTTGATCAAATAGTATTCCAATATATTATTTTTGAATAAAATAGGTTCCAATATTCTCTTCATTTGAGTTTGTTATAAATCCTAAGTTAATTCAAATATTTCTTAAAATCTATTAAATAAAATGTTTGATCTATCACTAAAAGTTTTCATGAGTCATGTTTGGTATAGAAAACATGATTTAAATTAATACCATTATTCTTACCTTAAACCTAAACTCTATCAACTACTTGATTGATATAACTCCACATGTCTTTATAATTACATTGGTTCTCATACCCATTTATTTTATCTTTACATAATATACAAAAATAATATCCCACAATAATATATTTATACTCCTTGATATGATACTTAAGAGTTATGCTATGATTCCACTTTTTAAAATCCAATTTTTTTTTGCAAATTTCTCCTTATAAAATAAACTAAAATGGTATGATCATCTATCCCACATGAGTGTCCATGTTTAATATTAAATTAATATGGGGAGTTGGGATACTCTAAACCTATTAAAGCTATGTGAGATAGTTCAACACTGGGATTTAACTAAGATTTTTCAAAAAGAATGTGCATAATGGTTTTTTGATTATGTTTTCTAGTTTTTGAAAATTCTCAATGTGATATACCTCATAAACTCTATGTTATACCTTTTATTTAATAAATTTGAAATATATTTCAATATATTTTTGGCATAAAGGTTTTATTGGATTCCTTATAAGATGGATTTAACTTTTATTATTGACAAATATCACTATATTCACCTTTACTTATTTATCAAAACAATTTAATTGTTTCTTAAACTAAATTAGTTTAGAATAAGAATTAATTTCTAAAATATATTCCCCTTAAGTTGTAAATGGAATAGTTCCTTCTTGTTTCTTCAAAAACCAACAAATATTTGTACTCTTAATAAAAAAAATTAACAAAACTGATGTAATTTTTGTTTTCTTAATATCTCTAGTCCAATATATATCCAAAATATACCAATAATACTTTATCCTTACTGGAAACATAAACTAAGCCATAATCAATAGTATATTGGATGCACCTCAAGATTCATTTGACTTTAATGAGATATAACTCCTTTAGGTTTCTTTAAATCATTATAGCTAATAATCATGGAAAAATGTATAGCCTCATCACTACAAATTATAGTAATATTTAAATCATTCTTTATTAAAAACTAATATACAGTTCCTTTAAAACTTCATTCTTCTTATGTTTAGTTCCAAATATGATTGGATTTCAATCTAGTTTTGAATCTTTCATATTAAAAAAATTGGTATCTCACTTGCAAATTGTTCTGGAGAAATAAAAGTTTACTTGAATATTTAATTAACTGGAATCCCATGAAAGTGAGTGAGTTCAATAATAAATAACATATCAAACTATTATCTCATTATGTTTTAAAATTATCCCATTTTTTCATTCTTGTTACCACCAAATATGATATATTTAATGTATAAGGGTACCAAGAACTTATCTTCCATTGATGACTTCACATTAAAGTTTTGATCGATACCACCTCTATTGAATTTTAGATTCTTTGTAAATAAATCCAAATAAGCATACCAAGATCATAGATTCTAATCCAAAACATATAAATATTTTTTAAATTAGATTCATTTTCTTTATATCACCAAGTTAAAACCCCATCATTTATTCACTATTTTCTTACTCATTTATTAATTCATTTAATAAAGTTAACATTTTTCTATTTGGTATATATTTAAGAATATTATTTTTAAAGTTAATGAATAATAGTATAAACTAAAGTTTATCCACCAATTAAAAGTCCTCTTCAAAATCTATACCATTTATTAGATCATAGTATATTAAAATCATAATTTATTTATTTTGAATAACATTCCTAAACTCATCATATTTATTCTTTAACACACACTTTATTAAAATAACATTGTGATAATTATTAGTCTTATAAATCTAAAAAGTATTATTATTATATACTTGATCAAGATCCTAATTCATTGAAGGTGTCCGTGGAAGGATTTATGACAATAGAGAAGGGGGTGAAATAGTGGCCTAAGTCCAATGTGACATTTTATATCATTTCTCCTTTTTAAAACATTATGATATTGATACTGATTAATGACTAGATCGCTAATTGATAAGGGAGTAATGATAATAATAATGAGAGATAGAGTGAGAGATAGAAATAATAAATTTCATATATATAATGGATTATAAGTTTTACACACTCTTTTTATTAATAAGCTACATCCTTACTATTTAGTTGTTATGATCTCATGTGACACATATAGGTTTTATTATCATTTAAGAATAAATTTTTTGATGGATCAAGAAGATATTATTGGTATACAATATGTATTTCTATGAAAAAAAAGATAAATAAGATCAGTAATTAATGATATCAATCATGTGTGATCTTAATATTCCTTCCTTAGGTTCCTCCAGTATAATGGGTGATGTGTGCATTCTTCTTCTATCAAACACAATGTAGTTGGGTGGACCTATATTTATTGCACATTATAGAAACATTATCCATAAATATCATAATGAAAAAAATTAATTATCTCATCAATACCCTACATTTTTGTGATTAAATAAATCTAAAACACTTTTTAATAATAGAAAAATTAATAAATAGACCCAAAATCTAAGATCAACCATTCTGGATAAATGAAATCATGAATACTATATATGAACAACCAATAATGTGTACCTTACAAATAAATGAACCATTTTAGCATAAATATTAATCTATGGTTGATGAATATCATAGTAAATGAAACCTAATTAAATACCTCTTTTGAAGGTATGTATGGTTTGTGTCAAATCACTCATCATATGAGTAGGATTCTTCCATCATCAATGGAATTCTAGTGTATCATGGAGTAAAAGATATAGGAGAATAGAGAAATGGGAAGGAAAAATTTATCCAAGGCTTGGGAAATCTTTTATTACACACCATCACATAGTGAACTCCCCATTATAAATCTCTTAAGGACACTCCTTGAGTGAACATTCATTAACTCATGTCTTGTGAAATAACCCTTGTAGTTACATTGAATGCAACCAAGATCCATTAAAACTCCCATAGGTTGTACATTATGAAACATATTTTTTAATGATATCCAAACATAGAATACTCCTAAATGATAACCATTATCATTTGGTTTACAATATCAATACATTTTAGAGTAAATTTTACCTTATGATTATACTCATAACACTCAATATGATATCACCCAATCATATAATATAATTGGATCGATAAATTGAATGAAATTTCCATTTCATGTCTTACTATATACCTAATAATCACCAATGATATAGCCATAATATATCATATGTACATTGGATTTATGTTATATATCCTTAAATATCCCACTTTCACTAACTCCTTATAATTTTTTCCATTTCACATTATATTTAATTGTATTTAATAACTTATAAAACAATATCAAAAACTATTTTTGGCTATTTTCAAAATAAGTTTTGGAAAAATGTCATTAACTTCACCATGTATAAAACCATGTGATATTCCTCATTAATAAAAATCCAAAACTCTTTTGGATTAACTATATATCACTTTTAGAGTGACTCTCTAAGTCAAACTCAATCCCAATTCAATCAACCATAAGGTATGGCCTTGTAAACCTTTGAATAATTGACCAAAATTATGAATTTACCTTTCCATAAATGAAAGAAATAAGTGACCTCTATAAAAGCATAAGTTCAACCCAATATAAAAAGGGTTATAGTATAATCTCAATCAAGCACATGTATCATTATACTTATATCAACTAACTACACCATATGTAACTATGCATCATACAATCTCTTTATCTACTACACCTTGTGATCATGCGACACATATTATACCAATATCATATAGAATTATCATAAATTATTTATTATATAAGTATTTAATGAATAAGATAATTAATACATCATATGTATTTTATATTTGTGGATAAACACATCACATGTCCATTACCTAAATATATAAAGACATCATATATACCATCTATGTATGGTCACACACTTCCTTAATCTATCTCAATCGAAGGACCATATATCATACACAACATATGGGTGGTAAAATCACATATCAGTTGATATCTTATCAATAACAAGATCATTAATATACCAACCACCACTGATTAGCTAAAACTCAGGGATTGAGTAATAAAAGTATCAAATTATGAAGGTTCTCATGCTAGGTATATCACCATCCTCAGGTATTGGGGATACAAAATATGATCCATAAACCCCTAATATTCTATGTACATAGTGTTTTAAAATCCATGTGGTATACTTAGTGGGTTATCTAGTGAAAAAAAAAACTCATTTTGTGCCTCATGGGAATATTCCATATCTCGGTACAAGAATCATACACACACTAACCTTATCATTTCATCAAAACCTATAATACTCCATAATGACTGTCATTTAGAGATAAATCAATGTCATACTTTGAGAGTTAAATTATCATTACACTTCATAAAATGTATTTCAATATAAATATATATATCTAACATGAAAGAGTGATAAAGTGTAGATTACATTTTATATATTATGATGAATTTTATATTCTAAAACTCCTTTAACAATAATTAAAAAAACCATACAAAATAACCTTTATAACATATCATATATGATATAATACTAAATCATTCTTAAGTTTTCTATACTTTCATGGGTTTTTTTAACTCATTACATATATATATACATTTCTCGCCACAAATTTATGTTAACATCTTATAAATCCCTCAAAATATAATCTTTAGTTAGTAAAATATATGAAATGATATAGTTTGAATAATGATGAGACTTAGGATTCATATTACCTATGTGTAACTCATTGAACATATTTAAACTTCTTAACTCTAAAACATAAAATGTTTTGATGTAAACTTATGTTGTCTACTTAGAAATATTTTCAAATACATATCCATCATTCTTTGAATTCATTCCATAAAAAAATTAAATGTATTGGTAGTTAATGTTACTATTTAAAGAATCAATTAATAAAACATCCTAAACTCCTTTAGAATAAAGTTACATTAACATTGTTATATAAATAAACATAACTCTTTACATTTTTTGTTTATTGTCTTACCATAAAACCTATTAGGTTATTAAGTAAAATATATATTGAATTTTAACTAGTTTAATATTTTATTTTTAACTTTGAACTTCTCGAAGTTTACACACAATCCCATTAGCCTCTAAGACACTATATTTTTTTCAAAATATCATGCTTAGATACAAAAACTACTTATTGTTATGAAATAAAACTTATTTCCTTTTAGTAGTAATATCTCATAAATAAAATATTTTTTCCATGTCATATGTGGTATTACATGTGTTTTGAAAATTTTCATGAAAATAATAAAATTCTTTAAAATATACCATGAATTGGTGGTGGGAACACTTTCAATTATATTTTAAATAAATATATAGATAAACTATTTTATCCTAGATAAAAAAATTATCCTTATTTACTTTTCAAAACTGTGTTATATAAACCAATTAATCATATACCATTTTTATTTAATTCATTATCTTATATTTTTATAATAGATTTTATTAAAAAAAATAGCTCATATTATCATATAAGAGTAATGAGATAATTGTATAAACCTGTTACTTAGATCCATATGAGATTGATTTATTCTTTTTCATTTAACTATTTGATATAGCAACTCTTTTATCCCTCATATGAGTGAAAATTAAAAGATCTATAAATCCTTATCATATTGTTAAACTTATATATATTTACAACACTTTTAAAACATACAGTTGGTATCACACACCATTCAAAATCAATGAATTTATTTCTATTACAATAATACCCGACATGGATATTCTATGCATTTTCAAAAACCCCTTAAAGTATAATAGACAATCACATCCTATGGAATCATAAATCCTTCTATAAATCTACTTTAGGTTTTAATAAACTTGGATTACTACTTGAAGGTACATTTTTGAACTTTTCAACTAACTTTTCTTCTTCTGATTGTAACGTTTACCCACTTGCACTATCTATATTGAACCAAAACTTTCACATCATATGAAAAAGTTAATTTATCATTAAAACATTGATAATATTGAGTAAAAATTTCTTTTAACAAGTTTAAATTGTTTTAATTTTTTCTTAAATGGAAATAGGATTAATTCCTTAACCAAAACAATCCTTATTGGATATCTTAAGACTGTATAATTCATTATTATAGTCAATAATATTTATTATATGAATTTATAATAAAATTCACTAGGTCATAATGTATAAATTTTATTTGAAACTTATAATGAATCATTTTATGATTCTTACAATAATCTAGATTCACATTTTGAACAACAACAATACTTGGTTACTCATGAAAGGGGTTTCTCTGACTGAAAATTTAAATTTTTATTATTAAAACACTTTTGAGTAAAAAGTGAGAAACTATACAAGACTCCAAGACTAAAAACAACATATCGCCATGATAATTATGTTATTAATATACAAATTTTTTTTATCAAATGAGTAACATGCCTTAAAATTATTTAATAAGGAATTTCATTAAATGGGATCACATAAAATGAAGACCCCTTTTAAACTCATCATACCCATTAGCAGGAAAATATACATATTTCACTCAGAAATGATTCAACTATGAAATTATTCTCACCACTTGGTTATTTAGGTATTTCATTATTCTAATCTTATCATATATGACTCGTGGATAGTTGATTTGAAAACACTTTATCCAATTCATTAAAGAGATAAACCCAAATCAATTATTATGGTATCCAAACTCTTAGGATTTTCTTGGATAAGTCTAACCAAAATATCACTATGCGATTTGGTTACCTAAGTCTTAGGGTTATCCATTTCCACCAATCCTTATGCAAGATAACCCATGGGCAGCCTTCTATGGAAGAACCTACCCAATTTAGTGATTAGGGTCTTGACATGTGTTTAATTTGGAATAATCTAACACTTTTTATTTTAAAAGGGTATTTAATATCACTATATTATCTCATTTTATTATGTTTATATATTCATGCATCTAGTTATTTATTTTGGAATCTTATTCCTTCTACAAAATAAATTTCTTCATACCATATTAATCTTTTATTTTTTAAAAAACTCATAGATTGTGTTGCTAACATAAATGAAAATCCAATTATATTCAAAAATATAAAAATTCATCCTATTTATAAGGTACATGAAACTATTTTCATGAAAAGGTTAATAATTACATGTAATCAATAACCCTTTCATGAGTAAGTTCGGATCCATAGATAGTCAACCCCCACCTTTATATAACAAGTCATAATACTTTAGGCCGATGGGAAGTCCAACTCAAAGTCCCTCTACCTAGGGATACATTAATCAAAAGTGATCTCAATTCCACCATAAATTTAACACTTAATATGAATAAATCGTAATCAACTACTTAACTCAAGATCATAACAAAATATTATCCAAATTCAAGGTTGAAGAAAACTAAATCTATTATCATACCTAGTATGTAACTCCTTAGATGAACTTATGATACTATTTAGAAGTAGTACAACATTTATAAAAATCATACAACAATTCATAATATAACAGTTATATTCATGAATAATGAACAAGGTAATATCTTTTAAATAAATGAAAAAGTACAATATTTAAAGTGGAGATAAAAATTTATAAATAATTTATAAATAAAATATATTTATAAGAACTTCATAATTTACATGATTGTTATATAAATTTTATAATCTTGAATATAAACACTTTATATCAATTTTATAATATGAACTCTTGTATATTATTCATTATATGGGATTTTAATTTAAATATTTTATATTAAAATATTAAAATTTTATATATCAACTTCTATTATGTAAACTATTCATATAGTACAAATATAATATACATAAAATTATTTAAACCTTGATCAAATACATCATAAAAATAATTTTTATGTGGTATAAATAAGATCTAAAATGAGTCCATGTATTTGAATAATTAAAATTAATTCATTATGAACAGTTCGTAATTAAATATAATCTCTTTTCTCATTTAGCATTATTTTTAAATTTATAAAAAAAAATTATAGACTGCCCATATAATTTCTAAATAAAAAATTTATTTCTAAAGTGTAAAGAACTCCTTATAATTTAAAATGAATTTTAATATTAACCTTTAATATTATGGAATATTAATTAACAAATGTTTTACATTCATTTATTTATTTAATTATAAACTAATTATAATAAATTAATTTATAAATATTTCTATAAATTAAAAAATATACAAAAAGTCCTTTTATAATAATTTATAAACAATTTATAAATCATATCATTAAATTTATATTTGAATTTAAAAAAAAAATTAGTTTCCGTATTCAAATCATGTTTAAAATATGCAAAGAATCATATACTATAATTGATTGGATGAGGAACTTAAACATTTTAAATGATATGAGTTGTATTTTTGGATTTATAGCTAATTCATTGAATATAATATGTGGTATACCTTTGTTTTTTCATTTTATCATCAAAGGAAAAAACTTTACTTATGAGTTAATGTTCTCCTAAATATCAGTGAAATTACTCTAATGTATCAATTATATTTTACAATTTTCAGCAATATCACTAAAGTGTTATGATAATTATTATTTTTGAAAACATAGAATAGTTCTATAATTGAATACAAAATCATGATGTTATATATTATAACCAATAAAAATATAATAGATTTTTACCAAGTTTTTAGCTTCGATATCTCATATTGTAAGTCATGACTCAACTAGAAAAAAATAAAATTCTAATCATGTTTAAAAATAGTGTAACAACCCATGTACTAATAGAAAGTTTTTTTTCATATTTATTATTATTCTTGAATTAAATAGTTAAATTTTTTTATTTTAAGTAATTCTTAAAATGAACAGTTTTTTTAAATAATTTCTTATATGGTTATATTTGAAATATTAATTTTAAAATTATATAATTTTAATTTGAAAAAAAAAATTATTTTTAAATTCATAATGATGAAATTATCTTGGTATGATTTTTTGATAATTTTCTAAAAAAATTAAATTTTTAGTGAAAAATAAAAAATACAGTTTTTTTAATATACTATTTTTGTGACATTATCAAGGCATAATTATGCTATAAAATTTATTAAACATATAGAATGACTAAATTATGATATTATAATATAAATATTGTACAAAAACAATTTATAACATGAAAATTAAAATTTATTTCATGATAAGTATAAATATCTTTTTCATATACAATGTAGTATCTGTACAGCGTTAGAAAATTCAAATTTGGTTCCTTATAAATAATAGTTGAGTGATAAAAATTATTTTCTATAAAAAAATTTAATTAATATGTATAATTTATTTTTCTCTTAAATTTTCTAATTTTATATTTATATACCATGAATTTTATCTAAATGCGTATGCAGTGCTTGTGCGAGGAAAGAAAAGTCAAATTAACACATTTGAGAAGTAATTTTGACATAGATATGAGTAAATATACATAATTAAAGAATATAAAAAGATTATATTAAACCAAATTAAGTTATTTTTAATATATTAACTTATATTTAGTTTTTATATATGAATTAATTAACTTTAATGCCCATGAAACGTTGATGTAGTGCTTGTGCAGGCAGAAACAAATCAATAAAATGATTTTAATTAGAATTATAATAACCATAAAATAAACCAAAAATTTGAATAAATCTCATTTTATGAGTAATTTTCATCCATAATATTATTTTTATTCAAATATGAGAAATTTTTTATCAACTTGGATTACATTAATTCCTTTATAATATTTTATTTAAAAGTGAGTCAAGTTGTTCACACTATGTTTTTAAATTAGTATAAATTTTTAATATTTGGTTTTATAGAATCTTCTTTTGACAATAAATAGTTTTTTTAATATAAAATATTTATATTAATAATGATAATTTATTTTAAATTTTTATTCAGAAAAGAAATACCTTAAAATCTTATACAATGATGATGCAGTAATTATTAATTTAATGGAAAAATAAAATAAATGATATTAAAAATATTAAAATAAATATAATATGAGACAATAAATATTATACATGAATTATATAGATAAATATGACTTATACAAGATATAATAATATATTTTTTTGAATTTAAATCTTATTTTATGTTTTTAAAGACATAATATGAATAGTATTAATTTTGAAAAAAATATTTCATGGATAAAATATTTTAATAAATTATTTAAAAATAAAAAAATACTGAACAATTCCAAATAGGATAATATTGTGTCAAAAATGTAATCCTATGATCCTTTTAGGCCTTTTAGAAGTCTTTTCACCTATATTTGACTATTTATATTTTAATATTTTATGCAATTCCTAAATTTTCCTTCATCTTGAATATATAAAGGGAATCATTACTTTACTTAATTTCATCACCTTGATCCTTAATTCTTCACTATCCTTGGAAAAATCATCATCTCCTCATCCATTTCTGCATTCTAGTGTTTCTTATCTCATAAAAAGATAAATTCCAAGTGCCGAAGGAGGTTCTCAAGGAGAAATATTCATGAGATAAATTCCTCCTTATATTTTAAATTATTTCTTACATATACCTTAATATCACCACATATCCAAAGTTTCATGATAAATAAAGTATCATAAATATACTATAATTTTATTATGTTATTGGTATATCCATCATAAAATCTCTTATTTTCTTCTTTTATTCTTATAAAATGAAAATTGTCGTCCATCGTGTGTCAATTCACCACCTTCATGGATGATGAGTTTTTGTTTCTCATTACATCATTCATGGAAAGTTTAAATTAATTTACAATTTTCTAAAATGACCTATATTTTTTTTCTTCTGTATTATTATTTCTTTTTGAAAATAAAATCCATAATGAACCGAACATGAAACAATGAAATGAAAAAACCTGAAAAAATAGAAATAAAAAAATATTGTTAATAAATGGTTGTAAATATGTTATAAGGATATCATAAAATTTATTATAGATATTAATATATTTCTTTAATAAAGTAATAAAACTCTTTAAACCATTATACAGTATGTTTGAATAGATTTCAATGAATTTGAACCTCAGGTAAGGGACATTCCTTTTTGAATATTCTTAAATGTCAATTTTTACGAAATTCAAAAATATAGTTTTTTACCTTATACCAAATGATTGTATTTTACCAATTTCATAATGCCATATTAATTTCAATCCTTATTTACAAGATTTCATGTATATTTTCAAATAAAATTTTTTCATTTTCATGTGCGCAATATTCTTTTGAAATAAGTGTTTTTTCACAAGGAATTGTATTTATCATGTAAGTTTTCATGTTTTATGATTATGTTCTAGTTCTTGGGAATTTTATATGATTAAGGGTGGTTTTGTTATAAGCCAAATACCAGTTGGTCCATTATACCCGCCAATGCATTAGGTATATTGCAAGTTCACCATAGTGGTTATTCTATTTGTAAATGTGATAGTTACATCATAAGGTAGTCATGAGGGTTTCATTGTAAGGTATCCATGAGGGTTACAAATAAAATGGTAGCTAAGAGGGTTACAAATATAAGTAATTATGGTAATAAAATGATTCCAATGTTAGCTAAATGGTTTATTTATTCTAACTATGTTTTATGAAAACCTCATGTTTTCACAAAGTAAGTATATGTTACCCTTAAGGGTGAGAATTATATTATTTCATGTGTTTATAAATATTTGTGGACTAATGGTTTATTTATTTTTTTATGTCCTTTAATGAGATTTTTGTACTCATTACAAGTTATAAAATGTTTTTTATAAGGTTTAAGTTTTGGAAAGAGAAAATAATAAGCCAGTCTGAATATTGTGATGATTTCTCATGAAAAGAAATCATAAAAATTTCTTATTATGGAAAATGGATATTGTTTTATTAGTATTCACTTTGTATGATTATAGATTGTTATGTATGAATTATTACCTAATTATATAAAACTCCAATCCAAAAAGATATTTGGGAATAAAATAAAATCAACTCTAGACTAAATCTATAAGAATGTGTAATGTATATGGTCAGGTCCTTATAGATAGGGAATATGATAGGGAGTGAAACATAAAAGATTATTTTTCAGCATGATTTCATAAATACGAATAAATGGTAAGACTCTAATACCACTTCTATGATTTTAAGGATCTAAAAAAACTTTATAAACATAGTGGTAGGAATAAAGAAACCCAAATCAAAGATCATCTATTCAAGATAAATGAAATCATGTACATCGTAAATAAACAACTAGTAATGTGTACCATACACTGATGAACCATTTAAAGATAAATCCTCATCCATTATTGATTTAGATCATATTAAAGGTGTGCCAATGTAATCCTTCCTCCAACGGTACCCAAGGGATATGAAAAATCACTCGTTATATGAGTGGGATTGTTTTATCCTCCTTGTCATACTAGTGCATTATAGTGCAAATGAGGTGGGAGAAGAGAGAAATGGGACGGATAGCTTCATCAAATGCTCGTGATGGATTTCTTACACACTAAATCATTGTGAATTACTATTTATAAATCTATCTAGGAAACTCCTTATGTGAAAATGTATTAACTCATACGTTATGAGTTGATGCATGCAATTAAATCAAATATAAACTATAGCCATGCCAAATACTATAAATTACATCTTATTTATTGATAGAAAAACATATAATAATACCAAATTATAACCATTATCATTCAACTTAAATGATTATATGATGATATAGTGTATCATACATTGAATTTATTCACATAATACTCTATATGATATCACCCAATTATTCAATATTATTAAAAAAGGTTGTGGTAGGAAATATCTATTTTATGTATTATAATATACTCAATCATCACTTATGATATATCCCTAATAAATCATATGTCTATGGGATTTATGAATTCATGATAGTAGGATAATCCCTAAATAGAGATACTTTATATAGAAAAGTCTCTATTAATAGTCATGATCGATCTATAAATCTTGAATAACTATATCTTCCTCAATGCGTCAAGAATTCAATATCCCAGGTCAAAGATGTGTAACAAACTTTCAAATGATCTTATTCCCTCAATTAATTCAAAAATATAGGATATTCGAATTTTAATTTTTCTAGATCAATAAAATCACAACATAAAAAATGGATATTAGTGTCAAATCTTTATAAACACATATTCTAAAAAATCAGACCATATCTTTTAAAATATTCACTAAAATCCTTAAAAACATCCTTCAAATATTCACATATATTGAACACATTATGTTTTGATATATTTTATCATGGTTAAATGTATTTTAGTTTCCAAAATCATATTCATCCATTTTAGAAAAATCCCATTCCATAAGCACTAGAAAAACTCATCATAGTACAAGATCATATCATTGAAACATGATTCTTTAAGTTATACTTCCAATTGATTATTTATTTTCTAGCTATAATTAAGATAGATAATTATAGTTTGGTATAATATACGATTTAATAACATATAAAATCTTATTGTTATTATAAAACCTCTCATAGTTAGTAGTTTTATAAAAATTTCTACTACTTCAGAATCATGGAATTTTTAAATTAATTACATTATAATCTATTTAATTATGGAATTAATTATTCATAGTAAATAATGATTGTGTAACCACTTTACCACGTTCTTATAAAGAAAACTATAGGAAATAATTAAAACACAATTAAAGTTATAACCCTATAACACTTTAAATTATGGAATTATTCCTTACCAAACCATCATTTTTTAAACCCTAAAAAAATACACATAAATAATGTCATGTTATTAGGGTGTAATGGTTATTTAGTATTAAAATATTAATCACCACATACCTCATGATTCAATACTCTATAAATAAGTTATTATATAACCAAAATGTATTGTGTTATTATCTATAGTGTATATGAGAACATCATTCCTCATTATGTCAAAACTCATATTTAATTGTGTCATGATAAATCAAAAACAATACTACAATAATTTCCTTTGAAATAAATTTATTTCATAATAGACAATAAATATACCAAAATTTTCTCACTCAATGTATTTTATAGATTTTTTCACAAGAAAAAAATATTTGCACCTTCTTCGCTCTATTATAGAATCTATAAAACATTCCAATATTCATTATTATGCCTTATAATCAACTAAAACACAAATTTAAATATTAATAATTGATCTTTATTTCTCATTCAACACAATTCAAGTGATAATAGTGGGATACATATAAGTTTATTTAAATCACAAGAATGTATCCTAAAGAGTACCTAAATGAAAAAATCATAGTAAATATGTATATGATGTATTATAGTGTGTCTTAAAAACAAAATTATTGTAAAAAATAAATATCCAACTCCTTTTATAGGTTAATATCACCAGACCATCAGTTTGTATAATTTTTTTTAGAGATATCCATCCATATTGAAAATTAATGTTTATAGAAAATGAAAACTCCATTGATTAACATAAGGAGTCACAAAATATTCCTCAATATTCATACATCATGTGATAATTTAATCAATAATTCCATAAAACTATTTTCACTACATATCATTATAAACTGTATTACTCATTAAGAATATATCAAAAACAATTTCAGCATTCCATCAATAATATTAACAAATCATGCATGGGTATATAAATATCCAATGATAATTTCAATATCCTCGATATATGTAAAATTTTACATGCTTTAATATTGATAAAAAAATCCATCACATCATGTATGTACTTAAAATTCATAAAATTTATTTTAATATCAATATACCCTTTTAAATTTTTTAGAAATATGACCATTATAAATCCGCATAAAAAGATATAATCTATAAAGAAACAATAAATTAGGTGAATAAAAGATTAGTAACACAAATTATGGACATCATTTTTCACATTAAATGTCCCATTGAATTTATCCACAACAATATTAGACTTATATAACAGTTCTCCCCATTTAACAACACGATCTAAAGGAATAATTGGAGTGTAAGAATTGGAATTTTAACATAGTATCTCACCCTTTAAAAGTTTAATAATTTTCTCCCCTTTTTGAATGAGGATGAATTTAATTTAATTAAGATACAATAAATTTTTCTCCCCTAAAAATTTACATCCCCTCTAAGAAAAAAATAATTTTATTTTTACATATTTTAAAATCAATTATATAGTTTCAAGGAAATAATAAGTATAATATGTAAGATTAATCATTTTAATAATCCAAACAATGTTTACCTGATAATTGAATTATCATCTATTTATTGTAATCCTATAAGAGAAAACCCATTATAGGAAGAAAGATTAACCAATAAATAAATCTAAGTAGTCCGTAAGAGTTCCTCAACAAAAAAAATTAAGTGAATGGTTTCTTAGATTAATAAAGTAAACAACCCATTTTTATCAAATACATTACAAATAATTCAAGAATGAGTATGAAAATATGGATCAAAATATATACCTTATGTTTTGAGAAGAATATCATATCCTCTTTGGAATAACCATGGATTTATAATATTTATAGATTTACTTTTAAGCCTTTTTTCACCACTTTTCATCTATCCTTTTGGTTAATTCCCTTTATTGATTTGTTGGGCGCATAAATGGAATTTTGGTATCATCCTCTATTAATTTAGGATAATCTCCTATTATCTTCAATTACATTGGATTTTAGAGATATTCTAATGTTTCTTTCCTTATTTTGAGAAAAACAACACTTAATTTAGATTTTAAAGATAAATTTTCACTAATTACATCTTTTCATTTCCTCTTCAAAGTGAATTTTTAATGTTGAAAAAATGAAATAAAATTGATTGTCTCTTATAGTGACTTAATACTTATTTTCTAGAGATACAGTAAGTGTTTGGTGTGATATTATTACTTTTAGACAACTACCTTTACAAGAAAATCATTATGAATCTTGTTATTGTGATATTTAGAATCATCATTTAACTTTAGTTGTTTAATTATTTATGTAATATAAATTTTGGAAATGATTCTAATATGTTTCTACTACCCACAAGCCTCTATAATTCTAACAATATTGGTATTCACTTATTCTTTTTATTTGGAATCATCCACTTTACACTTCTTCTTAGATTTCACCACTAGAATTTTTTACCAATAGTTCCTTTATTTCTAGAAAAATAAAACACAAAGCATGTAGTATCTTGAAGACATTGAATCCTCTATAGAACATGTATTTCCATTAAATTTTACGTTTTTTTATATTTTGTTCTTATTTTTGTAAGAAATGATATCCTTCTTATTTAATAAGTAATTTGATGGCCTCTTATCATTACGGTTTATTTTAACCCTAAAATCACTATCATCTTACTTCTATTGGTTATTATTCCTACCATGTTTCTTCAATAGTTCATGATTGAAATCAATGGGTCTTAATAAAGATTATGTATCCTTCTTTATAATATATTCACCCTTATGGTTGCACTTTTTGGTTTTATAAAGTAATGTAAAAGTATATTTATTTTCCTTTGACTTCTCAAAAAACATTGGTTTCTATATGAAAATAAAAAAATTATGAACCTTAAAATTTACAAAATTAGAAAATATAAGATCAATATCAATGAATTTATAGTTCTAAAGATTTATTGCTTCTTTATATTTTTTGAATAAACTAATCTTTTCCACCATGATTTTATCCCTTAATCATTCAATAATATAATGATGATTATTAAAAATATATTTAGGGAATCTAATTTATTTTAAACTTTTTATGTATACATTTTTAAAAAATAAATATTTCATTGGGCTAAATAAAGCTTCCACTTAAGAATTTAAATCTCAGTATGAATCTTTTCTCCTCCTCTCTCAAGATTTATATAATTTTCTTAAATAATATCTATTGAATTTTTGAAGCATACAATAATTTCCATATCTTTCTTTCCTCCATTTTCTTATGATTATTTAATTTATTAAAGCATGTAGCCTCTATTTTTCAATTAGTAACATCCTATAAAAACTAGTGAAAGTCTCAATAAAATTGAACTTCATTTTTAAAGGAAAGAAATAAAAAACCCTTGATAGTAGAATGAAAATATTTTAAACCTAATGAAAACAGTAATAAATAATATATAAATATTTAAAAAACATCCATATAAATCCAACTAAAATATTCAACCCCACTTGATGAAATTAATCATCAAGATGGTAGATTTATTAAAATCCTTAAGTGAAAGAATATATCAATAAAATAATTCTTAAGGGAATACATTTATTTATTTACTTATGAATAAATTTAATAAATACTTATTTAGTAATAATAACATATAAATTGTAAATAATTATATAGAGTTATTATCATAGGTGGAAGTGGCATTCCAATCTCTCTGGAAAAAGTTAAAATTATTTTTAAATAATAAATCAACCATAATTATTTAAATGATAATGGGTAAATATTATGAATTTATCTAGGATTGATATGTATAGAATTATCATGAGTGATAAAGGATAATAATTTTAAATTATCTAGGACTATTTTGGAGAATGATAAACTATGATAAAGAATATTTATTATAAATTATTCTAGATTATCTAAGAGAGAGAATAATAATATCAAATGTAATATTTTTTAAATAAAATGATATAATTGGTTTAAGTAATTCTTAACTAACCTTAAATTTTGATATTTTGACAACTATGACAATATGTCCCATGAAGATATGTTCCTTGATGTAGAGGTTTCCACTCTAGTTTTCCAAAAACACGAGGTGATTTATACTTGATATTGACACTGACATTGAGGTGGTAAGTTCCTTACCTTTTTAAAGAAATCATTTACACATGTTTTCATGATATAGTTTTTGTGTTGGCATAAATGATAATCATTCATGATTGAGATAACATGTTGGCATGTGTGTATTCATGAAGCCTATTATGATATTGATTCAATGATTATTTCTAGATTATCTTGTTTCCATGTTTAATTATGACCACATGTTTCCATATATAATCTACCTTGTTGTGTATGTTAACTTTTTTAGAGGTACCATTTTTGGTTCTCGGAATAGGTGAAACATCGTGACATGATTATCCCTTAGAGGAATAATGTGATAGACTTTCTGGGATGGACCTAAGAACATGTTGGAGATATGGTCATAACATGGAATTCCTGGTTGTGGATGCACTCATTTCCAAAGTATTGGGTTGCTCAACGCCTAGTTGATTTACAAGTAGCATTCCATGTTGAGGATGCACTCGATACCAAGTTGATTTGTGAGAAGAATATTGTACATGAGGCCTACGAAACTGGATTTCCTATATACATGATTCCATAAGGTTTTTGAGTGATTTATTCACTAGATTAGAAGATAGTTTGGATACTTATGACATCTTCTAATTATTCTACTAGAATGGAGCTGAAGATGGTATGGTCAGGGGTCTGTGGAGGCTTGGTTAGCACACAACCTCTCAACTTTGGATTGTATATTTTTATTCTTGTTATTAATTTACTATTATCCAGGAATACACCTATTATACTAGATATCTATTGGTTAATGATTCATTGGTGGTGTACTAATAAGACTTTTACTCACACAATACTCAGTCATTTTGGTGTGCTTATAGATTTCATGCATAGGGATCCAAGAAATAGATAGGGGATCATGACTAATGGTTGAGGCATGGAGTATAGAGATGAAGGAAGGACCAGGACAAACTCTGAGGATTATCATAGTTTTATTTATTTATCTACAGCACTTTATAATCAAGTTTTCATTTCCCATTTTGGATTCATTTATTACCTATACGATATGTATACCCTTTTATTATTTAGTTTCTCGATTTTAGCCTAATAATTATATTGATTATTATTATATTTATTTATTTTTATTATGACATGATAGTGAGGGTATAGTCAACCTAATAATGGAATTATAACCTTGATACTAGTCAGGATCCTCTTCTGTATGGAGAGGTGTGCATGCAGTCATGTCACTCTTTATCTAAGACTTGGTTTTTCAAGTTAGGGTGTTAAAAATGGTATCAAATTGCTAATTTTACTTATTTTATTTTTATAATAACCTAGTATATGGTAGAAAGGATATGGTTGTGTGGGAATCGAGTAGGGTAGTTTCCAGGTTCCTATCCACCACATGTGTAATGGAACTCTAAGTCACCATTAACAATATTGAAGTTACTATTTTCATGAAATATTTAGGTGTGTTATTACCGTAGGACTATAAACATAGATTCACATGCCATATATATAATTTTTGTTGTGATACATGATACTTCCTTAATTTAATTCCTTGAATTATGATATATGTTGGGAATATTTTATCTATTTTTTTGATATATCTCTATTTGGAATTAATTAGTTAAATTGATAAAGTTGTTGTGTTAGTATATATATAAGGATTGTGAATAATGTTCAGGTATGATACATTGGTTGGATATTAGAGGGTTACAATTTGGGTTATGTGTAGAATATTAGGAGAACCTTGTGTGATCTTATAGAGTGGTTAAGACTTATTTGTGTTCCTAATGTTCCTTCTTATTATAAATATATCACATTGTAGAAGTTTTTTGGGACCGCTAGTTATGTAAGAGGGTGAACCAGATCACATTAACGTACCTTCTTTGGTGGTGCAGACAGTGGTTCTAATCTAGTAAGTAGCCCTTCCATCGAGATCCATGGTTGATTACACTATGTATTTCCAACTCCAATATCATATAGCCTTTCAAGTAATTGGTGGATCATGAGAATCAGATCAGTTGTTGGAAATCATTGAGGGTATCTTTGACCATGTTGAGACACTAGTAGATATGAAGGTTGGGTTGGAATTATTCATGCTACAGGGACCCTATGGGAATTGGTGGGGAGTCATGGGACATGTTGGTAGATGTGAAGTACTCACATTCTAGGCCTTAAAGGACCAATTATTTAAGGAGTTATTTCCTAATACACTGAAGCTTGACCAAGCATAGGATATCATGGAGTTGCAATAGGCCTCCATGAGAGTGTCTGTATACTCTGCTTGTTTTACTGAGCTTCTCCACTTTGCAATATTCTAGATCGGAATGAGGCTCAAAAGGATGGGACGTTTGAGATCAGATATTATCTCAATATCATTAATAAGTTCTAGAGCTTTGACCTATAATCATAGTCAAATGATCTATGAAATTATTTGACCAGTGAGAGGATATTGGAGTAGGGTCTTGTAGTTGGCCTTCATCTAACCTTCAGTTATTAGGTGGGTGGACCTCCAAATATTTTAGTGGGTACCTTTCCTAGTGGAAAGAAGATAAATATCAGTTATATGAAATAGAGTAGTGGAATACAGTTGGATCAAGGTCTAGCTTCTTTGGTTCCCTTAGGAGGTGACCCACAGTGTTTCAACTATGGTAAATTCATCAACTATAGAAGGTTATACATAATACCTCAGAGCCAATGGTGAAAATTCAGAAAGATAGGACATATCTATAAGTTCTATTCTAGAGTATCAAGGCTGAGGTTCCATATGGGTGAAGTAAGTAATCAATATTTGACCTAGGGATTGGTACAAGGTCCTCAAGAGTAGGCCCAGATGATTCAAACTCAAGGGATTCATCCATATTAGGGATAGGGATAGAGAGATGAGGTAGGTCATGTCTATATAGTGGATCAGACCCCATCTAATGGTGGTGGTGGACCATCTAATATAGAAGGTATGGTCTTGATCATGTCTACATTATCTACTACCATGTTCAATACCGGTGCGTCATATTATTTCATATCTTCATGGGTAATATATGTACTTGACTTGTCAATTTATTTTATCATATAATCTACCTTGATACATTGATGGTCATAAAGGTCGACTATATATAGTTATATCTAGAGTTCACTATAGTCATCTCCAAATATGGACATCTATGGGATTTCATTAATCTAGATATGATGAATTTTGATGTGATTCTCAACATGGAGTAGATGACCAGCTTCTATGATCACATTGATTACTATAAGTGATGGGTGTTGTTTTCTTCACCAAAGGGAGAGAGATTTTTATTTACTAGTGATTTTGAACTATGAGTAAGAAAATTTGGTCCAAACTTGAGTCATCTTAAGATGATCACAGTGAAGATAGCAGTCTTGGATATTTCTGCAGGATCTATTACAACCCCATCAACATTTCATCCAATAAGGGATCTCTATCAGGATGTCTTTCTAAATGAATTCATATGTATTCCTTCTAATAAAAAATTTTACTTTGATATATATCTTGTGTCGTGTGCATGGCTCATTTCGATACCCCCTTATCATATAGAACTATATGAGATAATGGGTCTCAAGTTGAATCTTGGCAACTTAGATCATAAGTACTTTATTATTCCATGTACTTCACCAAGGGGTGCACCTATGTTTTTATCCAATAAGGTATATGGTAGTATATGAATCTACGTTTATTAATAGAAGATGTACCTGGTGATAGTGAAGAATATATATCCCTTACCCAATATAAAAAATATTTTCTATCTGTTATAGGGATCCCAATGGTTCTCCATGATTAATCTTTGATCTGGCTATCACCAACTATGAGTTAGAGTGGAGGTAATTTAGAATATGAGGTTTTGGAGTAGGTATGGATTGTATAAGTATCTGGTGACTCTGTTTGATTTGACCAACGCGATAGTTGTGTTTATGTTCTTAATTAATAGGATCTTCCACCCTTACATGTACTCATTCATCAGGGTGTCTTTTGATGAAATCCTCATCTACTCTATGACACTAGAGTAGTAATCCATTCATCTTGAGATGGTCTTGAGTATGATTTTAGATCATCACATTTACACTAAGATTACTAAGTGTAAAATTTTTATTGCAGAGTCCAATTTCTTAGGGAATTTGATGTTTGAGATATGTATATCCTTGGACCCAAAGAAAGTGGGGGCAGTGATGTCTTGGATACATCCTTAAAACATGTTCAATATATGGAGATTTCGAGGACTTTTCGGATCCAACCATCATTTTATCCAAGACATCTTCTTATTTTCAATGAGTATGAATGTACAAGTGAATAATAGAGTAAAGTTCTAGTGATCAGACTAGTGTGAAGAATAATTTCTTGAGTAGAGTAGGTGGTTAACTACCGCTCTATTACTGATAGTTTCTAAGCCTTGGATTATATATATAGTATATTATGATGCGTCAGACTTTATTTTCGGAGAATTATTGATGTAGAGGTGGTAATTAGTATCTTATGGGTCACATAAACTATGAACTTATGAGAAGAGATATCCTACTCAAGACTTTGAGCTAGAAATTTTTGTTCACACTTTCAAGTGTTGGTGAAAATTTCTCTTCAATGAGAGGTTTTTTGTCTACACTAACCATAAGATCATTTGGTATATCTCTGTATAGTGGGGCTAGAAAATATGGTCAAGGTACTTGGTAGAGTATCTTCAAATTTTCAACTTTTATGTGGATTATTCACTTGCTAAAGGTAACATAATTTTAGATTCTCTTATCCATAAGATACAATTTGAGAAGGAGATTGGTGAGAGGCATTCAAAGGAGTAATGGTGCTTCATGTGGTTTTTGGATGAATGGAGGATGGATGCTTATGATGATTAATGATCAATGAATTATTCACCCATATGGGTTAACTATTATCTAATATATTTATTAAATGATAGATATTAGTCATACCCATAGTGTAATATAATGCAGGGATGGATAGTTGGAGGTGACTGATACCTGGGTGGTTGTTTGATGATGATGTTGTGATCCTTGTACATGAGAAAGTAGTCATCATTTCTTCCATCAGAGAGGAGATGTTGAGGGACTTCCATACCACTATATGGGTATTACATTATATTTTTATGAATATGTACAAAAACTTCAGGTGATAGTTTTGGTGGATAGGGATGAAGAGGGACATCATAAGGTTTGTTTCCCAAGGCCTTACCTCTAGAGGGTAAAGGTCGACTAATAGCATCCTAGTGGTTTTATCTATCCACTTCTAGAGCCTATGTGAAAGTGGTAGGATTTCATGATGGACTTTTTTATTGAGTTAACCAGGACCATGAGGATTCATGACACTTTATGGATGATTTATTATCAATTAACAATGTTTTTTCACTTATTACTGATCTGAGAGACTCACTCAGTAAACAAGATAGAAAATATTTATGTTTTGGAGATCATACTCATACATGGATTTCCTTTGAGAATTGTATATAATAGAGACACATGATTCATGTCTCAAATTTTTTATGGATTATATAATTCCCTATGGAGTTAGCTACGATTGAGCATAGATTACCATCCTCATATAGATGGACAGTACATTTAGATGATGTGCATATTAAAGGATATGCTTCAAGCATGCATTCTAGAATCTGGTGGAGCATGGGATAATCATCTGTCCTTGGTTGAGTTAGCATATAGAAACATTTACCAGGATTAAATTCATATGGAACCTTGTGGTTCTCTTTATGGGCATCCATGTTGTTCACCACTTTGTTGGCATCAGGCTGGTGAGGCAGTAGTTGTGGGGGCCAGTTTGGTTCAAGAGACCTCTAAAAGAGTGAAACTGATTCAAAATATTTCAATAAATGATTAGAGTAAAAAAATATAATATTTTAATCATAGTATAAGACATTTGGATGTATCTATGGGTGATCGGTTTATCATAAGAGTGACTCCCCAGTTAGTCCATTGACGTATGATGAAGCAAAGAAATCTAGCTATGCATTTTGTTGGACCCTTGATGATCAATAAATAGGTTAGGACAGTGGAGTAGCATCTGGATATTTCTTATTGGTACCGAGTTATTCAATACATGTTTCATGTTTCTCATCTTTGTAGGTACATTTTTTATCTTTCATATTTCATTGACTAAGAGGATTTTGAGCTAGAGACTGACATATATTATGAGGTGAATCTAATGAATATTATAGACTGGAGTGAGATGTTCATATGAGTAAAGATAGTATTACTTTTCTGTATTTGGTTCTAGTATAGATGGATCTAGGAGGATACATGGGATAAAGATTCTAATTATTTATCTCAGTGTATTGAGTTATTCGAGAAGGACTATTGGAGAAACTTCTCAAGGAAAAGAATTCATTAGAGGGGGAGAATTATAATATTCAAAAAATCTAATTATAATTAAAAACCTCTTCTTCATTTATTATATAATTCTTTTTATTTTAAAATCTAAATTTCCAATAAAAAAAACCCTTAGATACAATTAATTGGGTCATGTAAGGGTAAAGGTGTCTTAAAAGGCCTTGTGTGAAAGTAAAAAGGGTTTTTAATTGGTTACATAAACGTAAGGGAGCTATCCATGAACTGATTAAGTGTAGAATAAACCATATGTAATGGTAAAACCCTTTTTATAAGGGTTTCGTAATGGTAAATAGGTCACTATATAAGGGTAACACCAAAAATAGGTGCTACATATGTGTAAGGATAAAATCACATAAAGGTTTCCATGCATTGTGTAAGTTTTATCCATACACTATGTGAGAGTAAGTGGCTTGTCTAAGGGTACTACATAAGGGTACAATAGCACTACATAAAGCGTAACCTAGGTTTTCCTCTTCTCCTATAAGGGTAAATCAAGGTGTGTGTATAAGGGTATATGGTCATGTACGGGTAGTTACATGAGGGTATTGTTATACATAAGGTTGGTTATATAAGGGTAACTAAGGTTATAGCATACCGTCTTTTTATGACATAACTTTCATTTCATTACACGGAACTGAGGATCATTAAGGTTTAGTGTCTTGGAAATAAGGAACATAATACATGAAGAAAAAAACATAAAACATTCTTCTTAAACACTTGAAAGGCTTCTCCTTTATTTCATCCTAGGTTCATTACTGCATCTCATAACCTGGGGACATACATCAAAGAAAGGGTGAGCAGAAGGCCCAGTAAGGGAAACAAGAGAAACATTTTACATGTGAACTTGAGATACTTCAATAAGGACATGAAAAGAACTTTAAGGCATGAGAAATAAATCATGAGATACATAATAATAAAAATAATATTTTTCATAACTTGAAGATGTGGCTGCAACATTTAATATTGACAATCGTTTTGTTTCACCAAGGTCCATCCCCAAGGTGTCGTTAAAAATTACCATGGTTATTCACCAAGGCGTCGTTAAAATGGTCATCTATAGAGATTAAGTCTTTACCCAATGCATTGGAGTGCTATCAGGGCGCACCCTTAAATTTGCCTTTATCATCATGTGATCCACATATATCATAATCAAACATTTCATAAATAACCCATATATCATAAAATAAATGGGTTTCATTTCATAATCATAACGTTTTAAAAACTGCTTTAAAGACATGATCTTTACGTTACTTTAAACCCACGAAAAGGGGAAAGTGGGTCTCATGTATGTAAATCCCAGAATTTAAAATAGTACATTTTGATATATATGTGAATACCCTTGTAGAAATAAGATCTTCGAGTATTCACTTTATAACATAAAATAATTTTGAGAAAAGAGAGAGGCATTTTGAGACGAAAATTCTGCAGCATAACGGCTATGTTTCGGGGTTTTAGAAAACATTGAAAAGAGAGGGGACATGGGTCACCCACTCATAAATGATCCATAAAACAGTAGGGGGACAGAATAAGAATGATATATGGACATGGTAATTAAATTTGAAGTACATACCATTTGAAATGAAAAACATGGAAGGAAGACAAAAATTTGATTTCTCTTATGAAAATTCGGCAGCCTAACGGTGTCACTTAAACTTCAATAAAAATGAATTGACAAGATCAAATAGGGTCTCTCATCATATGATCATAAGAGATCAGTATGATAGATATAGAGATCATACCCCAACATAATAAAAAAAAGGAATTTGAAATACTTGACATGAAAATCGAACTTGAAAAATGAGAAGGGTGAAAGAATCACTTAAAAATTTGGCTGCCTAACGGCGTCACTTAAACTTTCATAAAATGAAATGATGAGAGTAAGAGGGGATCTCTCATCATATAAATATGAAAGGTCAGTAAGAGGAATATAAAAGAACATCCTATCACATAAGAACATGGAGCATAAAGGGAATTACATAAAGGAGATTACATTAAAAGAAAGAGAGGGGTCGGATCCCTTACCTTAAAACGTGACTCTTGAAACTCAAAGTTTTGGACCTTGAGGGATTGGGGGCACCTTGGGAGGACTCCTTGAGAGGTAAGGAGACCAGAAATTAGTTGGGGGGAGTTGGGAGTGAAAACTAAAGGAGGAAAGGGTGGGTATTTATAGGGAAAGTGAGGGGACAAGGCATTAATGGCCAAGGGACACCTCACTAGTGGTTTTGGAAAAACCATGGGCTTGCCCATGGTATTTGCCCATGGTATTGGCCACTTGGGACACCTCATACCTTATCTTACTATTCATAATTCGACCATATTGAATATATACTTAATACATCATTTAATGATGTCATTAAACATCCGTAACTTAAAAACTATATTTTCACTATTCATCAAAAATTCAACTTTCTCAGAATAATCCCAAAATTTCACCTTAACCAAATATCAATGCTCTGATTTCAAAAATGAAATCCATTTTATAAAAATAATTTTCTAAATAATTTTAATTTAATTTTTAAATTAATACACTATTCATCGAAAATTCGTTTTTTTTCAGAAAAATCCCCAAAAATTACCTTAACATAATATCGATGCTCTGAGTTCAAAAATAAAGTCTTTTTTATAAAAATAATTTTATAATTATTTTTAATTAAATTTTTAATTAAAAAACACTATTCATCTGAAAAAACTAATACTTTATAAAACCGTTATTTACCCATTTTATGGAATCACATTACTTAATCTAGGTGTCTAAATTATATTAAAACTTTCTTTGAGTGAAATTATTAATCCATTTGGTCACATTACTAATCCTAAGCGTAAAATCACTATTCATAATTTATTATTCATCAAAAATTAAGTTGATCTTATTAGACTCCAAATTCCTTACTGAACATTTTTGTAGAAGACCATTTTTTGAAAATCATTACACATCATTAGTTATTTAGGGTTTACATAAATATTTTAAAATATCCTTTTTTCAAAATTCATCAATAAAATACATTCTAAAATTATCTGGACAAAAGAAAATCCACAAACATCACTAAAGGAAGAGATGTCAATTTATTCACCTGAAAGGATTACACAAGGAAGCTAGGGTCTTCGAACATAGCCCCTTATAACACCGGCATAAGACCTAAGTGTAAGGTGTGCTATGGTGAGAGAATCTGAGGGAGGCTCAGATAACATTTACCTAGTAGTAATCTCTACTAACTTGAACTTCTCCCGCAAGCATTTCCGTTCAAGCTTGACACGCTGGGGTTCGGCTTGGGCTTGGTCCAAAGCGAAGCCCACAGATGCTACCTCCTTCCCAAGCTCTGATAAGTGGGCTTCATAAGGGTAGAGTCTACTGGATGAGGCCATCGACTCCTCTTTCTGCATGAACCATTAACATCTTATTAAATCATTAAGAGTAAGTTAATATACTACTCAAAAAGATTGGGTCGTTAAAAAGGTTGTGTAAGAGTGCATATGTGTTGTGTAAAGTTTAGCAGGATCTGTGTAAAGGTAAATTGGAACATCATAAAGGTAATTATTCTTTTACAATGTTTTTGTAAGGTTATCTCATGTAAGGGTAGAGTTGTGTAAGGGTAAAACCATATTACCCTTACACGTTGTTTTTTGTGGGAAATTGCGTTTTTAAAACCCTTTTCATGTGTCTTATGCAAAAATTTCTATGTAATGTGTTTTAACTATTTTAAAAGCAAAAAACCTTGGAAATTAATTCCTTTGATTCATGATCCCTTAAGTTTGATGTTTAAAAATACATTAATTACTCCAAATTTAAGTAATATATTAGAGGAAACTAAATTGTTAATTTAGTTATGGATTTAATGTAGTTCTCTATATGTGATAGTGATATTTTTCTAAATCATTGAACACTTGTGTATTTTTTTGTTGAACCATTAATTATAAATAGACTAGTTTTCCCCTAGTTCTAGTTGGATAGACCTTCTACAAACAATACAATCCCTTTTGAATTCTAGTTGTGGAATAACCCTCATCCCTCTCCTTTTTATTTTGGGTGCATCATTTGTGAAGATTAATTCCTGGTGATTTTTTATATTCTCTTTCTCATTATCATTATGAGTAGCAGGGAATATAATTCATTATTTTCTTCTAGATAAAATAAATAATGAATTATTAAGTGGTAATTACATGGAAATTGTGAAGAATGATAAATATTTATTATAATATTTGAAAGTGGCTTTCCAATCTCTCTAAAAATGTTAAAATCATTTTTAAATACTAAATCACACTAAATTATGAGAATGATAAAAGATAAATATTATGAAATTATCTAGGATTATTCTTTAGATAATTTGTAAAAATGATAAAGGATAATAATTGTAAATTATCTAGGATTATTCAATGGATAATAATTAATAGTGATGATGAATAATTAATATATATTATTCTGGATTATCAATGAGAGATAATGATAATATCCTATGTAATTTTTTATTCCATTTTAAAATCAAATTATATAATTTGATCTAGTAATCCTTCAGGAGCCTTGAATTTCTATGTGTTAACAACTACGATAATAAGCTTCAAGAGGGGGTGTTCTCAACTTTAGAGGTTTATACTATAGCTTTTGAACCACATAGGGTGGTTTATCCATGATGTTGACATTCACTTTGAGGTAGGATTTTTTTTCCTTTTTAGTTCTCTCATGTACACATGTTTCCATGATAAAGTTTTTTTTGTATAAATGATAATTTTCTATGATTGATATCACATGTATGTTTGTGGGTGTCTCACTGTGAGGCCCACTGTGATATAAATTCCCTGAGTATTGGTATAGTATCTCATTATCATTTTTGATTGTGATAACTTTTTATTATGGGTTACCATTAATACTCATATTGATATGATTTTCATGTATTCCCCACCCAGTTGTGTACATTGCCTTGCTTAGAGGTACTATTTTTTGGTGTTCTGAATATTTGGACCGTCGTGACATGATTTTCCCTTAGAGAGAGAGTGTACTTAAATTATGACAATAGACCTAGGAAATGTGTGGAGATATGATAATACCACGAAACACCATATTGGGTATTTACTTTTTTTTTAATTATTAGGTTATTGAAGGCCTAGTTTATTTACAAGTAACAATCCATATTGAGGAATCACTCAATTCCATGTTAATTTGTGAGTAACATACCATATATAATTCTGAGGAAATTGATATTCATGTACACATTATTCCATTGGATTTTTAAGTGATATATTCACTAGATCGGTGGTTAGTTTGGTTACTTCTAACATCTTCTCATTATCCTTCCAGTATAGAGCCGAAGCTAGTATGGTCAAGGGTCTGTGGAGGCTTGGTTCGTTTATGAACACTCAATTTTGGATTGTATGTTGTTATAATTGTTACATATTTTTATTATCATGGAATTTTCCTATTATAATTGATCACACATTTTTTTGGAAACATTAGTTGTTTCCTACTGAGTCTTTTACTCACACCTTACTCGAGAATTTTGGTGCACTTTTAGATTTCATGCATAGGGATCCAAGAAAGGGAAAGGGGTCCATGATAGATGGTTGATTCCTGGATCATTGAGATAGAGTAAGGATCATAATAGACTTCAAGGATTTCAAAAAATTTATTTTTTATTTATATATATCACATTATACTCTGGTTTTCCTTGCCACTTTGGAAGTTTTTTATTATCTGTATAACATGAATTCCCTTTTTATTATTTGGTTTCCACATAATACCTTGATCATTATATTTTTTTATTATTATGTTTCTTCTTTTGTGATATGATATGATACCGAGGGTATAGTCTCCCCACTTATGGGAATAGACCCCCCATTATTAATTGGCAACCTCTCGCGTATGGGGAGGTGTGCATGAGTTTATCTGGCCCTCTAGTTCGAACCTTATGGTTCATATTGGGGTGTTACAAAATTAATCCCCAAGTGTTTTCCATCCCCTATAGTAAACAAAATATTCTAAAAAATTTCCAAAAATAGCAGAATACACCCTACTATATAACCCTATTTTCTTTTCATAAAAATCACAAACAACACCTAACATAGGTGATAGTAGAACTTAAAAATACCTTAGATGAAAAAAAATATTCTCATAGCTTTACCTCACACTATAGAAAACCAAAAACTCTAAAAATTGGTATGAACTATTATATCATGCTCAACAAAATAAGAAACTAAACCAAAACAGATCAAAAAATATCTTAGTAAACTCTCACTAGAAAAGATCAAATTCTAGACTCAAAATGTATTATTTAGAGCCATTACTAGACACAAATGGAGTAAAATTTTTAAAAACATGTTAGTAATCATCACACATAGTATCATTCTCAATAGGTGAAAATTTCTCAAGAAATAAAATCTATTCATATTGAGAATAATATTGTTTTCCAATAATATGATCTAAACATGATTTTTTAATAAAAATTAAAACTTTATAACAATAAATATCTTGTGATAAACACTCATAAATAGTTTTATATAAATTTTTAAAAAATATTTATAACTCTGAATCCATATTGAGTTCAATGGAAAAAAATTCACAAAAAGGGGGTCGTGAGCACCGATCCATGTCCAGAGAAACATTTATAAAAAAACAACTTTATTCGGTATAGACCACCTCATAATACTTAGTGATAAATTCCCAAATTACACTACCAAGTCTCCCTAATATTTTAAGTTTATATGTGGATTCAATTTCAAAAAAAATATTACTTTAAAATTCTCATAAACTGAATCTTGAATCATTTATTTGAAAGCATCATGGGTATCTTTCAATATCTCATATCTAAATACCACTCCAGATAAATAAATCAACTTATAACTCACAAATAGTATTGAATCACTAAAAATATTGAATTCTTATTTGTCATTATTGGCATGAAAACCAACTTTTACCTTAGAAACATATATAATATCACCTCTTGTAGCTAATAATGGTCTTCCCAAAATGACCAGAACCCATTTTTTACACTCCATATCAATCACTATAAAATTAGTGGGTAATGTAAGATTACATAAATTAACTAATAGGTCATATATAATTCTTAGGGGTTGAGTGATCGATATATCAACTAACTGAAGAGATATATAAGTTGATTTCAGCTCCCCTAAACCCAAATATTGAAATAAGTAGTAAGGAATTTTGTTGGAACTAGTACCTAATAAACAAAATAAATCATAGTCATCACTTTATAATATTATTCATGACAAAATAATACTTCTAGGGTATTCCAATTTAGTAGTTAAATTCTTTTTTGGTATAATATTTTATTCCTTAGTCAAACTAATGGTTTCCATCTTTTCCAAGTTCTTTGGTTGGCCAAGAACCTTTTGAGAAATTTAACAAATAATGGGATATTATTTATGTCCTTAGAAAGTGGTATGTTAAAGTTAAAAGTTCTAAACATATTAAGTAATTTAAAATGATCTGTTTCATTTTTATTTAGCTTATAACTTTGGTGAAAAGGAATGATAGGGGAATAATAACTGAAAACAGGTTAATTTTTCATTTTATCCTCAATCCCAACTTTCTTTTTTCCATATCTGATCATCTCCAATTTCATTTTACATTACCATTTATCTATTTCAAGTAATGATTAATCAATTTAATTAGTTTTAAATTTGTAGTACACTTTTTCAAATTTAGTTTTTTTTTAGATTTTCATCTTTAGTTTCACTTAAAACCTAAAACTCATCCACCCTAGATTGTACCCCACTATCCTCTTGAGTTTTCAAGATTACTATTGTTGTGAAATCCATCACCCCTTATCTATTATTTAATTCTATATTAATGTGTTAATATTTCCCTTTTCCCTATAAGTGAAGTCTCTAGACATTTTAATCATTTTAATTTATTCATTTTTCAAGGTAGTTTCATGGGTGGCCCTATGAGATTCCATTTCATCATTATGTATACCTTATTAGGAGTCAATTATTCAAACAAATTGGTTCATAATCCCTTCTATATTATCTGATAAATCGGAATATTTTTCCCTATATTTATTTTAAAGTGGTTATCTTGAATGTTATGGGAATCTTGGGGTAGATGTATTTTTATCTACTCTTAGATCTCTCTGTGAAAGGTTTAATTGATTCCTATAACTAGGGTTGTAGTTTTTTTAAAATGGGTTACTATTTCCCTGATGTATAGACCAATAATCCAAAAAATAGTTAATTTATTCTTATTATATAGTTAAATAAAAATTGGACAAAAATTCCTAGTATTTACGTACATTCCCAAAATTAATAGAATACTTCTTATGTGAATTATCCTAACTATCAAAATTAATTTCAACAATCTAAGCATGAGATTCACCCCTATGAATAGTTATTTTACTATTATTTTTTGGTTAAGAATTTTGGGAAAGTTTATCAAATATTATCTTAATATCCTAAACCATCACATTAGAGAAATAATTACCAAAATATTGGTCTACTATGTGTTGGTGGTAAGGGGTACGACCATTATAAAATAATTCTATTATGATATGGGAAAAAATATGATGGTTGTGATATTGCTTAAGAATCTATCAAAATCTATCTCATGTTTTATGAAAAATATCTCCCTAATCTTGGAAAAATCCAGTTATTTCATGCCTTACCACACTAACCATATTTTTAGAATAAAATTTCATCACAAATACATTGAAAATTGGTCCCAGGTATCAAAATATGTCTTCATACAATTCCTAAAACAAAATCCTAGAATTATATTTTAAACAAAAGGGAAACACTCTAAATCTAAGATATAGTACCATGAAAAATTAATTACTAAAACATACTATAAATGTATTTGATAAAATCGAATGATTTTTCATTGGGATGATCATTAAAGGAGGACAGCATAGAGGGGTAATATTGTTTCATTTCATAATTCATAAACCTATGGAATAACAAAATTCTTGCTGGGTTATTTGAAATAAGGGGAAGTTTTAAATCCACAAGTCAATACATCTCAGTATTCTTATTCTTAATTTTATGTGGAATATGATTTTCATTTTAGTTTTCAACTATTTCAATTTCAATATTTTCCATTTTAGCATTTTTTTCTTCTTAGGGAAGTGTAGTGTTTTTTAAATTTTGATTATTAAATAATTTAACTCATATTTGGATAATTTTATTGTGTGTATAAAGGTTTGTGTTCAAATAGATTAAAATTTTAGAATAATAAGTGAATAATATGAATATTTTTAGGAAAAAAATTACCGAATTTTTTTTGAATTTTTTTATTTAGACACGGGTTTCTTCACTAGAAATGATTCCAATTTTTTATGGGAGTGTAATTTAACACTATAAAAAATATAATTTATAAAATACTTAAGACCGGTGCACTAGTAACTAAGTTCAAGCTATATGGAATGAATTATGTGTGTAATCCAAACTTATGAAATGGTGTAAGAAATATGATGATGAAATTTAATTGAATTTATGTAAAGCTAGTGGTGAAGTGAAAATTAACTTAATAATAATAAAAAGAAGATAAAGGTGAAAAATGAATGTAATAAGGGATAATTAGCTGAAATAAATTCACAAACAACCTTGATCTTGCATAATGATATCATAGAGGTTCCAAAAGGCTGTGAAAGAGGAAATTTAAAACACCTAACTATCATTTGATTATCAAATTTTCCTATTGAACTCTCCTAAAGGATGATATATTAGTAAATCACTAAATAATCTAATAACTATTCATAGATAATTTCTAGCCTCAACCTTTTCTAATTTAAATACTTTTATTAAAGATCTAACGACTACATAACCACTTACTCTTAACCTGTCAGTATATGGAGTAGTAAAAAAATTATTCTCATGAATAATTGAAAATGAGAACATGATATGAAAAAAACACAAATTGTAAATTTATTTTTGGAAATACAAATAATTTTCAACAATCAAAATAAAATCTACACCAAAATTAATTTTATAATTCTTCATTATATAGTAGGGAATGTAAGATAATGAAAAAAATCAATGAAAACAACAGAAGACTAGAAAATACAAAAAAGATCAGAAAAAAAAGGATTCAATTCAATCCATTCCATCCACTAAAAGAGATAAAATAAACATACTCATATAAATATAAAATGTATATAATAAACCATCTAATATATAGTCAAAAATAAAGAAAATGGAAGAAATAATAAAAGAAGCTTCTCTACTGAGGTTTCCCTTTCTTTTATCCCCAACTTCCGCCGGTCCTAAATGTCTTTTAAATACTGCCCATACCTCCCTAAGAATAATTAATGACTGAATGATGAATACCCCTATCCTTTTTAGGCTCTAGTATTTTAAAATTTATTCCCATACTAAATCAAAATATGATCTTATAGACTGCACCGCTAGCCTTAAATCACTAAACTCCACATGTTTCGAGTCACTCCTAAATTCCTTCCTTAGATGACTGAAGTAAAACTCAATAAAAAATTTGAATACCCCATGAGATATTGAATACTATTATATATTACTTAGAAATATTTTAAGTCTTCTCATAAACTCTTTCTCGAGCTCATTATGATCGTACCTTTTCTTCAATATTGATTTGTGAATTATAGAATTACATTAATTAAAAAACTTTCTAAACTTTACACAAGTCATACTTTCACATTACATAGGTTCTAGATAATATATATATTTACACATCCTAAACCATAGAGGTAACTTGAAACACCTCTCAAAACACTATAAGTTCCCTTACAAGAGTTCCTTTAGGCGGTTGAAACTTATATACATCTCTCAGGTGTGCTGGATAACCCTGACACAAATTTGTATAAGCATGGAGAACCTCTTACGTAGGTCTCTTAGTAGTGAATAAACCTTAATATAACTTCCATATGAACCTTATTCTACCTTAATAAATACAGCATTAACCTTATGAAAACCATTGAATCATGGAAGTATCTTGACATAAGTGTCCAGTAACCTTTATGTAGAGTCCATTACCATTATGAGAGATTTTTAATAACCATTACATAGGTTCACTAAAAGGAAAATTTTACTTTATACAACAACCTTTGATAAAATAGTAGCAAACTGGAAGTGAAAAATTAAACTTCATGAACATATTAAAATAATGAAATTTATATTTCAAAGGATCACTATATTCCAAAAATTTCCAATAAAAATATACACATAGAACAATAAAATAATTGAATAAAAAAATATTTTAATAAAAAAAATTAAAAATGATAAATTAATTAATTTCCTTTTATAATAATGAAAAAAAAATTGTTCTTCAAATATATATAAATCAAAGAAAAGATCAATTAATCAATAAAACACCAAAATCACCCATTTTTATTAAAATATTCAAAAAATTGCTCTATTCATTAAAAATGATAAAGCTTCAAAATATTTATTATTTGATTCTCATTTTGATTACTAAATCATTAAAATATGGCAGAAATAATATAGAAAACATGTATAAAAATGAGTCTAAATCAGATTTTATTTTATTTTCTTTGATTTAAATATCCTGGTTGAGTTCCTTTAGTGAAAAAGGGCCCTTTTGAATAGAATCTCTTATAGTCGTTAAATTTTTGGGTGGTATCTCATTTTAAATTTTCATTTTATTCTCAATAAAGATAATAATTTAATATTTTTCTAATATATAGGGTTATATTTTCTATGTATTTTTTTTATTTGGATGTTTTGTTAGAGTTGGAGAAGGAATGTAAATATTAAGAGTTGAAATTGTAAATAGATTCAATCTAATAACTAAACCATGTCATAGTTTAGAAAATTATGTTATGGTTAGTTTTAGTATCAATTGGATTGATCTAGTGATTGTGTAATGTAAGAGGTGACGATTTTTTGGATTTATTGGCCAACGCAATCTATATAGTGTGTCATAGTCTTAGGTAATTATATTATACCACAGTTCTAATAGATGGATTCTATGAACTTCAGATTCCATGTTTTGATTTCATAAATTTCATCATAATGGGATTTAGATAAGACCATATTTAAATAAAAATATTTTTTAGATTTTGTGGTATGATAAAATCTATAACATTAATTTTTAATTGAATCTTGAGTAAATTAAAACATGATGTAGTATTGTTATTCATGCTTTAGTTTTTAATAAAATAAATTTAAATGTTAGAAAACTTCTTGAACCAATATTTTATAATGATTTTTTCATATGAACTAGTGGGTAACTAGATGGTTAATTTGGATATATTTTGAAATATTCTTGTTATAATTTAATTGATTTCTTAATTTGAGATACTGGAGGGCTTGGGCGAACTCCGACTGGAGTATGTCGGTGGGTTTGTGGATTTGGGCTGGTGTCGATGATCACACATGTGGGTGCACGAGGAGACTAGTTCTATGGTTTGTATAGATTTTCTAATGTTCGTTTTTCCGGGTTCGTGGTACTTCGACCTTCTCTTGGAAATTTTGGCTCCAGCTATGAAGGTTTGTCAGTTTTATTTCTTGAATGGATTGTTCATCCATTGTTCTTGAATGATGTTTATTGTGAAGGCTTATATTGTTTTAATTAGGGATGTGGGGAAGTGGGGAAGTGGTGAGGTGGTGAAATGGTGTAGTCATGTATTGTTTCTCACTTTTTCCTCAAAAGTGTTTGCATAATAATAATAAAACATTTTTCAGTCAATTTGAGATACTGAATCAAATATTAGATTATTAGTAAGTGAGATTATAATCTATATTATTATAGTGGACATAGGAATCTACTTATTCATTAATTCTCATGGAAGTTGATGCATGGATGGATAAATCATGGGGTTCCTATTATGAATAGAGATTTACATAATTAGAGAGTTTTATTTTCAAATTACTATTGAGAGGAATGTTTTTTCACATGGTATGGGTTTTAAACATTATTTTTATGAATATTAAGAGGATTTGTATAGTTTGGTTAATGTGGTGATAGGAAATCACTATGAACCAAATAAACTAATGATAGATTAATTAAACTGATATGTTATGTGTTGAATTAGGGGTTTAATATATATATATATATATAATTAATGGAAAGATGGTACTTATGGTAATTGGAGTGTGAAAATTGGAATGGATCAATGATGTAGATGTGAAAGATGAAAGGGGTTAATTATATGATAAATTGGTGATAAATGGAAATTTTAGTGATATTTCATGAGCTGATGATATGTTGTATAAGATTTCTAGTGTTTTTTATTATCACTATGAACCCTTGGGAGTAGTTTTTATAATACATTAAATTGAGTTATGGTGGATTCTATTAGGTTACAAGGTGGTGATATATTTGATGGGGTGTGTGGCTCAGTAGTGTATGGTTTTTCTAATTTCTTAAGGACATGTGGACATGGTGTAGATGTACAAAACCCATCTCCAATATCTCAAATCTAGTTGTTATTTTTATATATTGGTATAAGATAAAAGTGATTGTATCCAATGTATCGAATAGTTTAGTAATATTTAGAGACTAGATGCATATATGATTCTCATATTACATTTGAAAACATGAAATACAACATTAAATTTCAGTTAAAACCTTATTATTTATTATAATATATCCCTATAAATCATATAAATTTCACTTATTGGTACCAAATATATAAGAAAAAAACAAAAGGGTGAGCCCAGATGATTAATAATGGAATGTTTATAGTGGAATCTATCATAAAATAAAAAACCCATGAATAATATTGGAGAGATAAACAATAATCAAATATTCCATATAACTAATATCATAAAAGAGAAATATATACATGGATGACATAAAAATATAAATAATCACATTTATATAAATAAATAGTTTCATAATTATAGAATTCATAATTTTATAAATCTTAATCTTTCCATTAAGGATTCATGCCATGACATCTTACATAAATATGCAAGGAATATGCAAAATACCTAAGATATTTTATCTCATGTAACCTCAAAATGCATCGTGGGGAAACCTAATAGAAATCCCCACCCATTCAATAACTAATTATAATTAATTAATTGTATTTAAGTAATTAATAAGAAATAAAATACACAATCAACATGTCTTAGTAATAAACATTTGTATTGGAAAACTAGCATATGTGATGTCAATATTTTCACCAATAAATAAATAGAACAACATTTTCATAATACCATGAATTATAAAACTTTATATGGATTTTTAAGTCCCTATAATTCAATGAATGTATGATAAAAATATACATAGGGTTTTATATACACCACATAATATAAAACTACTAGTGAATATTCTATATGTATCAAAGAAATAAAAGTGAGATATGAATCCCTTACCTTTTTCTATAAAATTTCATGAAAGAAATTTAAACACCATTATAATAAAAATAATTTTATTAATTACATATATAAAATCCATATTCATATCAATTATCTTTTCTATTATTCCACTATGATCATATAGTACACATGTATTAGTTAGTTAATGTATATTTTCATCATCAGATGTTTGTAATTTCAATTATTTCACACATGTTTTATAATTGCAATTTCAAACCCCATTATTTTATAAGAAATTAATAATTTTAATATTATTTAAGGTAATGAAATATAATTTCTCTAATTATTTATAAATTTTCAATATTTATCAATGAGAATTTAAGTTATGATTTGTGAAGTTAAAATCACTGATGCACTTGTTTCATGTAATTTTACTAATATTAATAAAGTATTTTACAATATATTTAATTATTTTTTTATCCTTACAAGATAATATTCATGAAAATTATTATTCTTAAATATCATATATATTCATAAAATTAACTTTTATAACCATCCATGTAATGTGGTGATGAAAAATATAATACATCACTTCATGGAGATGGTAGTTTGTACATACACATGAGTGATGTTTTAATTTTATAGTGAATAGAAAGTATGGAACTTAAATAATAATTGTTTAATTATAAAATCATAAATGTGTTATAAATATCATATATATTCATTAAGTAAATCTATATGACCATCCATGAAAGGGGGTGGTGAAAATGATATACATCATTCATGGTGGAAGTAGTTCGTACGTAAACACAAGAGATGTTTTAATTTTTTATATAAGATGGAAAAGAAAGTAGAGAATGATTTTCCAAAAAAATAATATTATTGATATGTTATATAATTATGTATTTAATATAAAATAATAATAAAAAAAGGAAATTTTTTGGGAAAGTAGAAACAAGAATAGAGAAAAAAACAAAGAGAGAATTAGGGTTACCTCTTCGATTTTGTTTTACTCCTTTAAAAAATCCTTGAAGTCTAGTATTTGGGTATCCATAGAATATTAATATTAAATATAAGATTTATTAAATGTTAAATGGTTATATATTGGGATTTTATTGGTAAATTTGAAGTTATTTTTAAGGTAAATGAGAGGGGGAATTTATACTTGAGTTGAGGGGTGTTTTAGGGTTAAAATATTGACTGTTTTATCATTTAAGACAAATATTTTTTATAAGAGATTATTACTAAGAATTTTTTGGATTTTATTAAAAAATTAAATTTATTTTACATTATAATAATTCGAAAACCAAATAGAATCATTGAACCGCCTCAATTAAAGTAAAAAATCAAAAATATTTTTTTATTTGAATGAAATATAACTTAAGCTTAAAAATTTCAAACATTAGATTATAAATTTAATGAACTTATTTTAAAATTAATTATTTTACTCTTTAAATAAATATTTTTTCTATAAAAAAGTTTTCAAAAATTTAAATTCATGCATATAAGTTATCACCCCCCTGTGTATTTTTTGATTAAGTTTGTTGAAAAATCTAACACTACTGGAAAAACGGAATATACCCACGATTCAAAACCGTGAGTATATCCCCCAAAACCGTGGGTATAGACTATACCCACGGTTTTGGGAACCGTGGGCTGGAAAGGCGTTGGTATAGGGGTCTCAGCCTGTACCCATAGTTTTTTAGAACCGTGGGTATAGGGGAGTCAAATGTGGCACACCACAGTTCCAGCATGTCACACAACAGACCCCACTATTTTCAAACTGTGGGGAATTTAAATTAAAAAATTCTAGCATTGGGAGCAATCGAACTCACACATCACACTACGCCTCACAGGAACGCCACGCCAAGAGACCAACTGAGCTATGATATTTAATTATTATATATACATATATCTGCGTATATATATTAATATGAATCAGTGCGGTATTTAAACTCAAAAAATGCAGCCAGAGGGATTCGAACCAGCGACTAAAAAGCATTTCACATCCACACCTCCCCAAAGGACCAATCGAGCTATCATTTTCTTTTGATGTATAAACATACTTCTAGGTATATATATTAATATGATCCGTGTTTCGAAAAATGTTAACGGTGGAAATCGAACACGCGACCTACAGCAGCCATAGAGAACGGTTTACCAACCGAGCTACTGAATTTTTGAAATTATAAATTTATATTTACGTAAGTATATTAATCAAAACCATGAATAAATGTCTTCCCGCCAAATTTTTTTCACGTCCCGCCTAATTCTCTTTCCCCACCATAACGCAGGAAAGCTATACCCACATTTCTCGAGAACTGTGGGTATAGGTCTTCAAAAAAAATCCCAATACCCACGGTTTTTATGAACCATTGGTATAGGTCTTCAGAAAATACCTTATACCCACAGTTTTCTCCAAAACCATGGGTATAGGTCTTATTAGAAAACTATACCCACAGTTTTTGGAACAACCATGGGTATAGGTTCACATAATATCCCTATACCCACGGTTTTTTGCAAAACCGTGGATATAGACCTATTTTCTAGTAGTGTAATGGAGGATATTTTTACCAAAAATGATATTGTTTGAACAAATATTAATTTTAGAGTTTTTTTAAAATTGGTGAAGCATTTATTTACCATGGAGTTTACTATTCCATGTTCAATGCATCCATGATGTTTTGAAGATGGTCACGGTTGGAGTTGGTGACCATGCCAATAGCAATAGGCATTTTTGATTTGGGAATCATTAGTGAGAAAATAGCTATGTCCTATTATAAAAGTGTGTTGATGGGATAGGTGGATATAATATAAAAATATGAAACATAGGGAGTCATTATATGGTCATGTATAAGGGTGTGGTGGATTGGGAATCTATCTGGGAAACTCAAGGAGTCACGATGTGCGGCCATGTCAAGGCGTGTTGGAGGTCATGGTTTGGAGGAAGTATACATGTGAAAAATGAACTATATAAGAAGCCTATATAAATTTTCTTGGTTTATTGGGAAACAATTTCTAGAAAAATAACCACACCATGTTTTAATCCATTTTTTCATTCAATTCATCAAATATGGAAAATACATATAGTCACATTAATGGATTTTATGGTAGTTCTAAACATCGATCAATTGATGGTTTTTTGGTTAGTTTTGAAGGCCTTAACTTCATGAATTCATTGGAATATAAATAATTCATATTAAATAAAGGAATTAATAGGGTATTAATTTTAGGTATTAATAATATATAGAATATAGAGGAATAGAAAATTAAAATTATAGATCTATTTTAGAAATTATAAATCAACAAACAGGGTGATCCATGAGTTTCAATATCTCCTCGATGTTTGGAAAAACTAAGATGAATAATAAACAACATCTATGGTGAATATTTATATAAAATAAAATTCTAGAATAATATTTCATCATTAGGATAAATTAGTTCCTTGGTGTGGGAGATTAGTGATCATTCCAAACATTTGGAGCAATGAACACATAAGGTCAATGAGACCACTCTAAACTTGTAAACATTGAAGTAGTGAGATTTTATTATGATTGGTGTACAGTCTCATTATTGTTTATTGTCCTTAGATATATCCCAGTTTATATAAACCAAGTAAAATCATCTATTTCATTTATATTTTTATCTACTCTAGATATAAAGAAATTGAGAGATTAACTTGTTCTTCAACTTTAGAGAATAATATTGAAAAATATTGATTATGTAGAAATACTATGATTCACCCCCCCCCCCCAAGGTTATATTCCTTGATACCAAAAAGTGGTATTAAAGGTAGGTAGTTTTTTGGGGTGACATTCTATCTCTCTCTCTAAATCATGGAGACAATTCTTATCCACAAATGGATTCCTATCTTTGAAGGTAATAATTTTCAATTGTGAAAGATCTATATGTAACACTATTTCTAATATTTTGGAATGGATGTTTATGTGTAAAACATTTACTGTATTTTTATGATAATATAGAACATATTTTTATCATATAATTACTATAGATAATTTTATGTGAATGAAAAAATCAATTAATACCTTAGGAAGCGCACTTTCTAATACAATTTACACTAAGGTAATCTCTTGTGAAACCTCTCATTTTATTTGGGAAAAACTATTGAATACCTATGAAGGAGATTAAAATTTTCAAGGGTCCATGTTAATGTTTTCATATAATAAATAATATGAATTTAGAATAAGTATAAGTGATTTGGTTTATACCTTTTATGATTGACTAAATGCTCTTAATGAACAAAATAATAGTCTTGGTTATGATCTCAAAGATTAAAAAATTGTTAAGATAATCATGATAAGACTCACTACTCAGTTTAATTCATAAAAGTGTCAGTTTTTTAAGCAAAATAACCAATGAAAATTTCTCTGGATAGCTTTTATAGTACTCTCATTTCATGTGAGATTAGGAATTAAGACAATTATTCTATGGAGAAGGAAATTATAATGATGTGTATTTTAAATCTATAAAGAATTTTGTGGGGGGAAGTTTTTAAATAAGAAAAATAGACAATGAAAATCTCTTTGGATAGATTTTATAGATCTCTCATTTCATGTGAGATACGGAATGAAGACAATTAGTCCAGGGCTAAGGAAAATTATAATGATGTGTATTTTGAATCTATAAATAAATTTGAGGGGAAAGAAGTTTTTTAAGAATAATAAATTTATGGTATTATGTCCTTTATTCCCATTATCTTTAGAATATGAAAAGGAAAGATTAAAGGTAAGATTCCACTTATTCCAAGTGTGGAAAAGTGGGAAATATTATAGTAAAATGTCCCAAAAAACTTCTAAAGGATGGTGATGATGATGTGAAAGGAAATAAAAGTATTTTCAAAAGGAAAAATTTTCTCTAATAGGAATATTTAAACTCTAATTAAATTTGAGTTAAATAGGTTCAAGATTTTAAGTATCTCGATTAATATGACCTACTAACCATTACACAAGATAATGATAGTGATTCTAAAAAAGATATTAATGTAAGAGTGGATAATTGGGTTTAACTTTTGGAAGCCCTTGAATAAATTTATGTTTGGGGGAAATAAAAAAAGGATGGTGTATTTTTTTTCATTACTATAAACTCTATATACATAAACAATAGTAATAGATGTCATAATTAATATCTAAAATTAAAAATAAAAAATCAAGAAATTTAGTATGTTAATATAAATAAGTTGAGTTGAAAATAAAAGATTAGTATAAATCCTTAATCATTGATGGGTTATCAAAATTACTGATGGAATTGATGTAAAATAATAATATGTTTTTAAGTAGAAAGGTATGCTTAAGGATAAAGAAATACTTCTAACAGCTAGTATGTTACCATGTAGCTTAAATAATTTTACTCATGTAAAGTATAAAATGTTTTGTGGGGAATTCATTAAGGAACATACTCCTATTCCACAAGTACAATGCTTTGAAGACAAAGAGGAATTTGTTATATAGAATAATAGCATGAAGAATATAGTAATGGTTAGTGTTAAACTTAAATCATGGACACCTTAGAGGATAGTGTATTTTTATAGAAATTAATAAGGTACATTTTGATAAGTTAATACTGAGAAGAAGATTCTTATAATTAGATGTTTTTATTGTGTAAATATGGTAAACACTCAATACGTGTGTTCTATTACCAGGAAATATCTCTGAGAATAAGTGTCCCAAAAATAGGCAAGAAATATTTATACTTGTTCCTATTCTTTTAAATTTTTTTGTTTTTGTTTTGATGGTTTTGGAAAAATATATATCTATTGTGAATCAAGAGTAAAGTTGACAGTGCCTAGTGAAATGGTGGAAAAAATAGTTGGAATCTTAATCTAATAAAGTAAAATTTCAAAATATACTCTTAGTTTTTCAAGATTAATGATACTTTTTAGTGTAAAAAGAAAATATTGTTTCTTCATTATCAACAAATGGGGAACAGAAATATTGGGTAAAAAATAGTGTTTTTGAAAGCTAATGTAGCTAAGATTACTTTGAGAGAAATGAAAAAATCATGTTTATTAATTTTGGATAGCGGATGTACATATCATATGACCAAAAATGAATACCTCATCATGGGGATCAGATATAATAAAGATGGTGATGTTCATTTCGTAAATGATTATGGTATAAAGATCATTGGATTTGGGAAAGCTAAAGTTGGCGACAAAGATCTTAGAAAAATATATGTGCTCTTCATTAAAGGGCACAATCATAATCTTATTAGTGTTGGTCAGTTATGTGGCTTAGGTAATATTGTTTAGTTCAAAAAATTTACACATAGTTATATAAGGATATGGTTTAGTTATTATATACGTAATAAGGAAAAAATGTAATCTTTACCTTATTGGTGTATGATTTCCAAGTAAGATGAAAATAGACTATGTAATAAATGACTTGTCCATTTGAGCCAAAAATACTAGGAAAATTTTTATAATTGTAATGAAACTTGATACATCATAAATCATACATATGTTCATACTCACACATGTGATTATTTTCAAAAGGGGGATATTATTTGAAATAATTAAAATCCAAAGAATAGAAAGTTATTAAGACTTATTAAGATTGTGCATGTGGATGTTTTTCTTCTAATTACACCCAAATCCATAGATGAAAAAAACTTATTATGTATTTTTTTAAGATTTTAGTAGAATAATAGGTATTATGATTATAAATCGTAGATCTAAAGTGTTTAAGTGTATCACATTATATTGAAGTCTGAATGAAAATTATCTTTGTATAAAAATCAAAAGTTCCACACAGAAAATTGTATGGAATCTACAAACACTCAACAGGAAGAAAATATTGAAGATCATAGGATTCATCACAATTTTTTAGTAGTTATAACTCCTCATTAGAACATAGTTATTAAAATAAGGAATCACCTAATCAAAAAAATGGCTTGGACTATGCTTATTAACAAAGGATTACAAGAGAAATATTGGAAATAGATAGTGCAATAAATAGTATACATCTCCAATAGGTCCTTATTATGTCCCAATGAAGAAAAAACACTATATGTAATATAGTATGGAAATAACCCTACACTTAAAAACTTATAAGTGTTTATAATTAATTAATTCCTTATCAATAAATAAAAATATAGAAATTTTGAAGCTTATGGTAATGAAGGAATGTTTAATGGGTATTTTTCAAATATTAAATCATAATGGTGTTTTAATAAAAGGTTTGTAAAATTGATTGAAATTAATGAGGTTTTTGTAATTGAAAATGGGTCAGTGATAATGAAACTTGATCAAACTTCAGTTTTCAGTGAGCAGGTTTCCTAAGAAAAATGTCCCGTTTCTGAAAATGCAAGTGATAAATAAGTGTATAAATCATGGGAAGTTATGAGGGTTGTAGATAAATATTATAAAAACAATAATGATAAAGAAGACACATTCATAATAGCATATTCCACCTGATTATTGAGTAACAATAAAATGAATAAAAACAATATTATTGGAGATTGATCATCCCCTATTAAAATAATACGGATGAAGATTTAGTAACATGTATCTCTATTATTTATGGTGGAACCAAATTATTTGGAATGATTTTCTAAGAATGAAATTTTAGATATAGATCTGGATTAAGATCTTGAACTAATAGAAAATAACAAGGCATGGTAATTTTTTATGAGGCCACATGATAAAAACATCATTGGAAAAAATGGGTATTCTAAAATAAATTAAATGAAAATAGAAAATTTATAAGGAAAAAATAATGACTTCAGGGTAAAGGGTACTCCAAATTTATGGGATTTATTAGGATGAAACATTCACACTAGTGGAATAACTTGAAACAATAATATTATTCTTATATATGGTGGTAAATATGGGATTCAACGTGTAACAAGTAGATTTCAAATCAGGCTTTCTTAATGGGTGCCTTAAAGAGGATTGTTACATCAAGAAACTAGATGGATTTCTCATTGATAATAATGAAAATAAATTGTGTTGATTTAATAATAACTTATATGTGATAATAAATCACCAATAACATGGTACTCAAGGTTGGACTAATATATAAGGAAATCGATTTTCAAAGGGGATGGGTTGATCAAAACCTATATCTCAACAAAGAAAAGAAGAAACAAATTATGGTTATTTTATATTTTGATGTTATTATCTTTTAGTATTGCATGAAATCCAATTTAAAAAAAATTAATATTTTATTATGTTCGAATTTGAGATACCTCTTATCAATGAATTTTCATCTTTACTTGGATTACATGTGATTCAAATAAAGTATGGGATATTTATATTTAAAAAATAGGCCAATGAGGTGATGAAAAAATTTCATATAGATAATTTGGGTGTGATGGAAAATTTGGCTGAGAATAAAATAATAGTATCAAAATTTGAAGGAAAAATGGGTGATGTCATAATTTATAACCAAATTATTGGTGGTTTAATCAATCGATTGCTACTCGACCAGATATTGTGTTTTCCAAAAGTCAACACGCATGATATCAGAGTTTTCCCAAATAAAGTCCCTTGATATTTATGAAAAGGATACTTTTCTATATCAATAATATAGCGGTATATGGACTATTTTACTACAGAAATTCATAGTAGTAGTTGTTGGGATATTCTATCATTGATTGGGCAGGTTCAGTTGATAACTGAAAATAGATGTCTTGTAGTTTATTTTATTTTGGTAATTATTATATTTCATAGTTCTTAAATAAATAGTAATATATATCATTAAGAATCAAAAAGGAAGATATATTATGGAAACAAAAGGATTCACTCAATTGCTTTGAATGAAACAAAAACATATAGATATTGGATTTTATATTAAATCTCCTATTCCGATAATATGTGAAAAGTAAAGTGATATAAACCTTATAAAAAACCATAAATCATTTTAGAAAAGATAATATCATGATTAAGTATAATTTCATAAATAATAATACTGAACAATATTTGGTGATATTGGAGAATGTGTAAACTCAATAGAAAATTTTGTATATAATGATAAAGAAAATTCCCAAGGTGGCATTTGGAAAGAACTAGTTTGATATTGTAGTCTAATAAAATCTATCTACCTATATGGAACATGAATCTCCTCCACCCCCCCCCCCCACTCCTAGGGATTTTCTTTCAAGATCAAGGTATATAACTATTTTACATTTCATTATTGTATTTATGACTCTCTCTTGTAACCTTTTAGAGAAGTTATCTCTTTGAGTTTATTTAAAAAGGGGGATATATCATTAAGAAAAATTGGTGAAAGTATTTTTGAAAGGTTAGGAGTGTTTAATAATGAATTATAGAGATAAGTGGATGCATTGTTTTGTGATAAAGGCTTCAAGGTATGTGTTCATGATAATATTTTCAATCAAATAATGTTTCTCACATCGAGAATGGATCACATGGTCTTAGATTTGGATATTAGAGAATCATTGATGCATGAGTCTAAAAGTTGAATTTTGAAGATATTGTGATTTCTTGGATTATTTTATAATTTTTGAGTTTGGGAGTTTTCAGAAAATCCAAAGGGGGATATTTTTAGTAAAAAATACTTAGTAATTTTTTGATTGTGTTCATTGACAAATCTGATGGAGGATGTTTTAACTAAAATTAAGTAGTTTAAACAAAGGTGAATTTGATAGTTTTGGTCAAATCATTGATGAAAGTATTCACCATGGTGTGGAATATTCCATGGTGAATTTATCCCATCCATGTTGATAATAGTTATTACTAGAGTTAGTGATTATACCCATAGTGGTAATAATTTTTATCTCAAAGTCGTCTATAAAAAACATCCAAGTTCTATATGGTCTTGTTGTTCAGATTTCTCTCCCAGTGCTGGAGTTCACTTCTGACCTCCTTTCTCCTGATGATCTCCCTAGAGCATCCTCCTTCCTTCCTAGGGTCTTATACCCCAATATCCTTTCCTTATCCTAGGGTCTCATTCCCTCTCTTTCTTTTTGTGTTTAGGGTTTCATCACCATTTTCGTTTTGGGTTTCATCCCCATGTTTGTTTAGGGTTTCTTCATGTTTTCTTTTTTCTCCTTTGGTGGCTATGAGTTGTGTATTTGTTGTTATTAGGGATTTTGAATGCTATGGTGGCCTATATTTTGTGGTTTAAGGTTCGTGGTTACTACTATTTTATGTGTGTGTTGGGGATTTCTCAGTCGTTTATTACTTTGGAGGTTCCTCCTATTCGTACTCCTCTTTGGCCTCCAGGTCCATCATTCCCTTCCTGGTTAGTTGGGTCCATTGGCTTCCAAGAGGCTTTGGGTATGGTTGTGAGTTGAAGTTGGGGGTTCCAGGAGACTCATATTTCGTACATGTGATGCAATCGTATCAATTTAGTTTGTCCTTTTTTATGATAATCGTATATTTTTGTGAATGATCATTTCTACTCTTACTCTGCTTTGGCTTCCTGATCCATCTCTTCTCCCCGGATCAGCCTAGAAAGGTGGCATTAAATAGAGTTTTGAGAAGTATTTTTCGAGTGGATATCAGTGTTCCATAATTCATGATCCTCGCTCGATGGTATTTGAATGACGACGATGGTGACGGGTGCAGTTTGGTGTTGATGACAGTATGGTAATGAGAGGTGATGAGGGTGATGACAGTGTCTGGTTTAGGAAGCAGAAATAAGAGAGTGGACGATGGTGATGAGAAAATAAGGGTAACCTTGTTGATGGTACAACATGTTGGTGGTGACCATGATTTTCTGGTGATATGATGATTTAGTGACGTTGTCTTCAATGGTATACAGGTTTCTCGGGCAGCGCAGTCCTCGGTCGGCTCATGGGATTTGAGGGATTTAGGGTGATGGTGGTTGTTTTGAATTTTGAAACTAGCAGTGGTGTTATATATTCTTTGCTTTATTTTTTGAACATTGAACTATGTAATTTGTGTTTTGTTTGGGTGTGTCTTGTTGATGGAGGATGTTTTGTAGGTTCCCACTGACCCTTAAAGTGGATCTTTTCAATAAAATAAAAAAATGGTTTGTGGTGGTTATACGGTCTTGTTGATGGGAATGGTGGATTGAGTATCAATATGTGAAACATGGGGAGTCAAACTACAACCTTGTAATAGGACATGGTGGATTGGGAATCCATCTATGAACCATATAGAGTCATGTTATGGCCATGTATGGGCATATTGGAGGTCATGGTTTGGAAGAAGTATACCTACACAAAATTTCATAAAGAGGAATTATATAATCATGTTGCATAGTGTGTTGAGTGAAAAATACAATTTTCTATCACTATTCAATGTTGTAATCCTTTTTTGAATTCGAGTATGAAAGTCTAGAAAATATATATTGTGCAATTCATGGATATTTATGGAAGTTATAACCATCGATCGATGGATGGTTTTTTGGTTGGTTTTTGATGGCCTTAACTTAATGCATTCATTGGAATGTAAATATTACACATTGAGGAAATTATTTAAAAAGGGATCCGGTATGAGGCTTAATAAGACATAGAATACAGAGGGAGAGTAAATAGAAATTTCATATCTCTTATAGAGAGGAGAAGTCAAATAATAGGGTGACCAGGTTTTCAAATATCTCACTATAAGTTCAATAGAACTCTAATAATGTAGAAACACCATTTATGGTTAATATATCTATCATCATTGTTTGAAGAAGATTATTTCATCATTAGGATTAGTAAGTTCCCTAGTATAGGAGTGTAGTGATCATTCAAAATATTTGTGGTAGTGAACCAAGATGGTCAATGAGACAACTCCAAACATGTAAACATTAAATAATTGAGATTTTATTGTGAATAGTTTATATTATCATTGTCATTCATGCTTCTTGGACATGGCCTAGTATAGGTGAACCAAGTAAAATCATCTATTTCATTTACAGTTTTATTCCCTCTAGAGAGAAATAATGGGAGATATTAACATGTTCCTCAAGTTTGAGAGATTAAGATCAAAAAAATATCATACGAAATTACCTTGATTCATCTGCCCCCATATGAGGGAATATTACTTGATAAAGGACTAACAATACATAATAATAATTTTGGAAAATTTGTGATATGTGTAAAAATTGTATTTCACTATTTATAAAAAAATCGTCAAAAATTATTAAAAATTTACCCAAACTTAATTTTTATGTTCTTATTACAAATATGGAAACCATTATATATGATTTATTTTCTAGAAGTGGAATAAATTTTTTCTATTATCTGCAAACAAAACGTGTAAAAACCACTTTTAAAAAAATATTTTTGAATCATAAAATGAAATTATATTTCTTCCATGCCTAGTAATAACCATTAAATGAATGTAAATTTATTTAATTGAATATAATTTATAAAAAAATTATTAAAATAATTTCTCATTAGTTATTAATTTAAATTATTATGATAAAAAATAAATTTTTCACATAAAAATGTTTTATGTAGATAAACAAATCTATTTTTACAATAAAATGATTTTATCTTCATTTTACAACCAATTGATAATCAATATATGAAAGATTATTCATTAGTTTACATATATAAGTAATACATTTCAGTGAATTTAATACTCTAAATAAGGAAAAAAATTATTTTATATAAAAAATAGTATTAATGTAATAAGTTTTATACATTATGATAAAAATTATAAATCAATGGATATTTTACTTTTAAAAATAAATAAATAATAATTTTTTAATAATTTTGTGATAATAAAAAACTTTACATGATATGAATAGCATTTTAAAATAAATTATAAATATTTAATAATGTTATTTGATTATAATACATGATACTTAATGTTTTAAAAGGTTATTTTTAACTAATAAAAAATATATATATAATATTATAAAAACTATTTATAATTTAAATGATATATTGTGTAATTAAAAAAATCATGATAAAATATTATTTAAATATAAAAAATATATCTCGCCATTCATCATATATTTCACATCAAATGTTATATGGAATTATGTTATATCTTTTTGACTTTGAAAACATGTATCATACTATGTTAACCTTTAGATTATAATGTCTTAATTACTATGATCATGTGAAAATAAAACTAAAAAATGTATTCATCAAATAAAACTATGTATGTGAAGAGATACAGATATATATAAATAGTACAGAAAATGTAAGAAGGATGGAACATAGTCCAATGGTAGGAAATGTGCCCATTTATCCATATAGTAGTGATTTTGAGCCCCACATCCTCATCAAACGCAATGGGGTCTATCCAAACCTGTGGGCTTCCATTTTGTTAAACACATTTTAATAAATAAATCCTTTTATACATGAAAATTATATAATAATAAAAATTAGATAATAAATAAGTGTATGAATATTTGGTTTATATTATTAAAATGAAAGATATTAATTTAGAATTTTCATTTATGAATTAATAAAGAAACTTGTAAATATGGGGTGCTATATTATACTCCCCTTACATAAATTGTGTCCTCAAAATTTAAGTCATTACTTACTCATATAATTAGTTAATTGAATATGAATATGTATCTTTATAAGACTTATAATTGTGAATGAGTTTCCAAATCTTTATATTTGAGTTATGTTTTCCACATAATAGATTTATCTTCCACTTGAATTTAAGGAATATAAGAAATATAAATACTTAATTCCTTTTAATTTTATAAGTGTAATTTTTCCTTTGACTTAGTGTTTTAATAGTTTTCTACTTATGATTATAAAAAATAATTTCTAAGAGGAATTTTTTATGAATGAATCATGAAAATAAACCTTAAATGGGTAATAATATCCATATAATAAATATATTTTATTCCCTTGTTTTTATCCACTAACAAAAAAAGATAATGTTAGTAAAAAACATTCAAATAAATGACAACATTTAAATAATTTATTATAAATAATACCAATAATTCAATATAAATTATTTTATTATTTATCTTTTCATTCCATAATCATAAAAATCAATTTAACCCCTAAAATTAGGATTATCCCAATGTTTATCATAGGTATAATAGCCATGTTTGCAACTAGGGAATAGTTATTCATCTTAATGTAGACTGCTCGATTTATTCTCATTGTAACGAAATTCACACCATATATATTGGTTGAAATATCTTTCCACATAGTTTCAAGGGATTATTTAATATTAATATAAAATATAAAATATTTCATAGATCTGGAATCAAATAAATCCTTATTTAACTTTTATTTTATGATCAAAGTACCTATTATCGTGTCATTTGGAAATATTTAATTAATTATATTATTTTTTACTCCATCATTATGGTTTATATATTACATGTAAATTATATCCCTAAGGAGATTAAAACTAGGTGTGAACTTAGTTTCACTTTTTTTTCACCAAGTAAAAACCAAGTTAATACCCAACCAATGTTTTTCATGATTCTTACCCTAAGGTGAATTTATGATAGAGCCTATATTCAATTGTTTTTATCTAAATGTGGATTTTATTTCTAAGAAACCCAAAACTCTATATATTACCAAAATTTTAGGATGTTTTCATATAATTATAATTATCATTAGGGTATATCATATGGTTATGTTATCTAATATATGTCTCTATAAATCTAGTTCATATGGTTCTTTCTAAACTTTCTCTAATAAAACTATAACAACACTAACTATAATAGATTGGAGTTGATGGTTATTTTAATACATCTGTAGATGATACATGAGATCATATATGATAGGATTAAAATCGTTTAATCGTCTTGAGAGACTAGACACATACATTATTCTCACATTATATTTGAAAACATGAAATACGACTTAAAATTTCAGTGAGAACATTATTATTTATTTTAGCATATCCCTGAAAATCATATAAAGTTCACTTCTACGTACCCTTGGGACAAGAAAGAAAATAAAATGGTGATATTAGATTTATAGTAAGGGAAATCATTCACCATAATCTACCATATAATAAATAATACATGAATAATATGAAAGAGATAAACAATAATCAAATATTTCATATAACTAATATCATAAAATTTAAATACATTCATGATAAAATGGAAACAAAAATAATAATAAAATGGATACCAATAACTAGTTTCATAATGATAGAATTCATAATGTAGAACATCATAATAACTATATCAAGGTCTCATTACAAGACATCATACATAAATAGTTAAGGAATATTCCAAATACCCAATTTAGTTTGTCTCATGAGACCTACCAATACATCAAAGGGATGTCTAATAAAGGTCCCCACTCATTTACTTACGAATTCAAATTAATTCATCATATTAAAGTGATGGATAAGAAATTTAATACATAACCAAAATTATAAGTCCATATCCTTAAACATTACATAATATTAAGTTAAGTCAAAAATTTGACATTGATGATCTTTTTAGGTTTAGATTTTTTGAGAATTAGGCCATAACTATTACATTACATCTCAAAAATTAAAAAGTAGACACTTATACTCTATCCAATTTTTTTAACAAAAATAAAACTCCTTAAATAAACAAGAATTATTTTCTTGATATAAATCTTCACGAATTCTTCCTTTCTCTTACCCTACCTTATACCATGTGGAAAACATTTCAAAAACTTGGGATAAGCATAAAAATATCAGTAAGGGTTATAAAATAAGGAACAAAATCATTAGTCCAAGAATACATGAAAATAAATGAAGTCATACTTTTCACTAAAAAAACATAATATCTTTAACATACCACCTGAAATCACAAGATTTATGAATAACACATAGAAATTATAAATTATAATGGTAACTTTTTTCATCCATAACATACTTACATTGTATCTTTCACAGCTACATAGGGAGTTATGTTTGGAATACCCATCATAAAATATTCCCTAAATATCTTGGGAGAAACATTAAAGTTTACCTCTATCACAATACCCAATGCATCAGAGAGCTATATTGGGATCACCTACCCTAGGTTTATCAAGTAACCACTTGTATACGTAAACAATGCCCAATAACCATAACATAATCATAACACATAAAACAAGCATAAAGGAAAGATATCATTTCCATATTCCAATAAAACTATAAAATTTCAATATATTTACATAATAAATACTTTCTCAAAACCATTTTCAATACCAAAATTTTTTAAAAAGTTTATATAGTATTTATTTTCCTTTTAAAAACATTATAGCTTGTTAAGGAATCCAAATATCAAATAATGCTCGCGATGGTGGAAAGGTCATTGTCGCCACATACGTTAAAAAGAACCATTTTTTCATTTATTAAAACACTTCATAGAAAAAAATTCCCTTTGAATTAAATTTAACTTAAAATGGGTTTATACACCATATAAAATAATGTCGTGTATAAATCAAAATATCCCTCAATGAAAGGAGATTGAGATGAAGTCCCTTACAAAGATCATTTTGTAAATAAAATAGATCAATTATATGTGTTCACTATAATTAAACATAAGTAATTTATAAATAAAATATAGGAAATTAAAATATATTTCATAAATAATAATATCACAACATAATAAAAAATTATAAGATTAACCCAAAGAATGAAAATTGGTTTACGAAGTTCTCATACCTTCAGTCCGACTCGTCATGTGTGTTCCTTTTTATTCCTGAATAATAAAATTACGTTAATTTATACTTAATTCAGAACATTTTTCAAGTTTTTTATTAATTTTATATCACTTATTACCTCATTATAAACATTACATAATTATTTAAGTTAATATCAGTCATTTTTTCGATATTTGGTACTTGAGTCAAAAATGAACTTGTTATAATAACAAACTGTCCATGTGGTAAAAATTATATTATCTCCAGAATGATATTCCTGATTTAAATTTCATATATATCCAATATACATATTTATTTATAATATTACATAAAAGTTTTAGATAATAAATGAAATTCATTGTTCATGGAGACGGTAAGTCGTACGTACGCATGAACATTACTTTCATTTCATTTTCATATTTAATGGAATGAAAACTAAATGATATATGGGTATATTATAATTCCAATATAATATCATATTTTATATATGTTACATAAGTTTATTAACTCCATCTTTTATATGTTTCATGAATGGCATGAATGAGTCATATCACTTTGAGGGGGTCGTAGTCCGCACTTCCTCAAATGAAATTATCATATTTACACATTATAGAAAGCATAAAAGTATTATTTAAATAAAAAACAGAAGCATAGATACAATATAAATATAATATATATAATATATAAATATATTTCCATTATAATGGCCATGATGAGAGGTGTTAGGGGTAAATCGAACAATCATCATTTCGTGAGGCACTAGTTTGCCGTACACAGAAAAAGTATGTTTGTATCCATTAGATAGAGGTGTGTGTAAGTGTATTTATAATCCTTATCATAAAAAATCCTAGTATATTGAGGATAATTTTATTTTTATTTAATCCAATAATAATAATATAATGGAGAGTGAAGAAGTTAAATAATGGAATGAAACTTTAGAGAAGACGTTACCTCTTAAAACGTGTAACTCCCATTGATTTGAGCCAAAATGGTTTCTTGAATTGCCTTCATCATAAGGTAAGGATTATATAATTAATAGAGGGATTTTGTGAGATTATTTGGGCAGAATTTTTATGAGACAAGGGGCTTGATATGTGTGATTAAATGGGTTTAGGTGATGCCCTTTTATAAAAGAGAGGAGGGGCACTTTAGGAAGGCATTGAAACATTATTTTATTGTAGACATATTTTCGGTTTAAAATGGTCCCAAACTCATTTATTTCAAATATAAGATGTTTTTGGGTCTAAAAACTCTCAAAAAATTGGTTTTAGACAATTCTTGGTCACAAATTTAACCATATCATTTAGCTTTAACCCTTAGTTAACTAATTTAACTCTTATCATGTCTTCTTGTATATTCATACTATATGGTTAATATAGTTACTATAAAATACCAATTAAACGTAAATTGGTTAATTTTTTATTCATTAAACATTATATAAGTCATTTGAATGAATATTATATTTTTAGTACTATTATATAATTTAATAAAATATTATTTGTTTTAAAAAATCATTTATGTCAATTTTTATACTATTCATGTCATGACTTTTTAAAAATCCATAACAACAAGATTATTTCAAAAAAACTTCATTAATTAAAATATATCAAGTCATAATCATCTATAAAATTCATTTATGGAATAAAAAGTTTAAAAATAAATTTATTTTTATATTTATAATCTCATTTATTTAAATCATTCATTAATAATTTAATCAATGCATCATCATTATGTCATAAATTAATTTATTTATTTGATGTCTAAAAATTGTAAATAAAATAACATGGTGTAGGAAATATTTTTATATTTCTAATGAATATTTATAGTATAATATATCACTTATATAACCTCATATAAAAATTGTTTTAGTAAAATATTCATGTTTATGTTATATTTTTCTTTACCTTAAATTAATTCTTATAAAATGTAATTATCGCATAAATATGGCTTTATGGGGTCCCAAAATCTACCCAAGGATGAAAATGATTGGAAATATATCATCCAATTGGATTAGGACATGTGGTAGGGTAGTTTAATATTATTATTATATTATTTTTTACCCTTATTTACTAGATTTACCCTTTAACCATGGTAAATAAAATAATTACTGAAGTTACTATTCATAATGTCGAAAATAAAATGTAAATATTTACACAATTTGGACCTACTGATTCAAAATATAGAATTCATTTCTCCAAATTCAAAACACAGAAGTTTTTTTAATTAATTTAAAGTTAATTCTCGTTGTCAAAGCCAAAAGTGGGCTTTTAAGAAGTGATGACTATCAAAAGATTAACATGTGTTTATGTCCATTTTCAATGTGGAATTACATTAAATAAACAATAGTGGATTAAATTATAAAAATATAATACAATTATAGTTTAAAACCAATTAAAATTATAATCTAACTATATAAATAATTTATATGAAAAGGCAGTTTTGAATTAAAATGTAGTATTTTTCACTATTCATTAAAATATGAATTTCATCCGAAAAATACCAAAATTTCAACCAAAGAAAATTTTGATGTCCCTATTCTGAAGAATAAGTTTATTTTTTCATATATAACATATAAAAGTGACAAAAACTATATTTAATAATGGTTCTCCTTCAAAAGGGGGAAAAATGACCTTTTAAACATATTAGAGTATTTCATGCTTAAAATTGGATTCATTCTTATTTTAAGGATCTAAAATTTATTAGATAAATGTAAAAACATTTAAAAAACTTGTGTAATAATATTTTAGTGTGTTTTGTTTATTCCCTCCAATACAACGGTTATGCATTAACTACCATTTAAAATAATTTTATTATTATATTATTTTTCAGTATAACTCAGCGTTGTGTGCAATGTATGATTTCAAAGAAATCCATTTTTGCGTGTTGAGTACGTTATCAGACAAAGAATCCAAATTAATTTGAAAATAATATCTTATTCATAAATATTAATATAAATGAAAAGATATTATTCTATAAATACATGGGTTGTTACATCCTTCCCCCTTTTGAGAATTGTGTCCCTACAATTCTATTCACTTATCAAATAAGTAGGGGTATTTATCCCTCATAACAATTTCAAATTCCCATGTTGCCTCTTCAACCATATATTTTCTTCAAAAAACCTTTACCTGATGAATTACCTTATTCCTCAACACTTACTCTCTTCATTCAAGAATATAGACTGGTTGTTCCGCATTAGAAAGGTTCTTTTCCAACTGAACTACCAAACGAATCAAAAAAATGAGATGGATCCAGCATATACTTTCTCAAATTTGAAACATAAAAAACATTATGTACATGGGATAATCATAGAATGAAATCCACTCTATAGGTAACTGATCCAGATTTCTATAGGATTTTATACGGTCCAATTAACCTCGGAATCAGATTTCCCTTCTTACCAAAACGCATCACACTTTTATATAGAGAATATTTAAGAAAGACATAATCGCCTGCCTCGAAAGAAATATCCTTATTCCAGTTATTAGCATAACTTTTCTTCCTTCTCTGTTCTATTCTCATGTGCTTCTGAATCAACTAAACTTTTTCTATCATCTCTTCTACCAATTCTGGTCCCATAAACTTCCTTTCACCTACTTCATCCCAAAAAACTAGAGTTTGACACCGTATTCCATATAATGACTAAAATGGTTCCATTTCTATACTGTAATGAAAAATTTTATTATAAGAAAACTCAACCAAATCAATATGTCGGTCCTAACTTCCATAATAATCCATCGAAAAAGAATGTAGCATATCATCCAATCTGAATTGTTTATTCTGATTGTCCATCTGATTGATGATGAAAAGATGTACTGAAATTTAATTCGGTTCCCAATGACTTCTGAAGGCTCTTCCAAAATTTAGAAGTGAACCTAGGATCACGATAAGATTCAATTGATAGGGGAAATACATGTAACCTAACTATCTCTTAAATATACAATCAAGAAATTTTATCTAGAGAAAGTGTATCTTTCATAGGAAGAAAATGAGTAGATTTAGTCAATCGATCGAAAATAACCCAAATTGCATTGTTACCTTGAGAAGTATTTGGTAATCCCCCTAAAAAATCCATGTACACATTTTCCCATTTATATTACAGCATTGGAAAAGGCTTAAGCATCCCTTTTGGTAACTTCTGTTCTGCTTTAACCTATTGACAAGTTAAACACTTCACAGTAAATTCAGCAATAACTCTTTTCATTCTATCCCACCAGTAATACTTCTGAATATCATTATAAATTTTAGTACTACTAGGATGAACTAAAAACATAGAACTATGAGCTTCACATAATAACTCTTTCTTCAAGTGGGGATCACAAGGCACACATAATCTCTTTAAAAATCTCAAAACACAGTCTTTATCAATATTAAATTCAGGTAATTTACCCTTCTGAACAAATTCTACCTTTTTCTCCAACCCATTGTCTTCTTTATGTGCTTTCTTAATTTTTTCTGGTAGAGACAATTTCACTTCCACCTGAAACAAAATAGAGGAATTCTCATTACCAACAACTTCCAATCCAAAATTCATCAAATCAAAAACCAAAGGATATATTTCCAAACATAGCATGGTTAATCTAGAATTACTCTTTCGACTCAAAGAATCATCCACTTTATTTGAATTTCATAGATGGTAATGGATTGTGCAATCATAATCTTCGATTAATTCTAGCCATCTCCTCTATCTCATGTTTAGTTCTTTCTGAGTGAATATATACTTCAAACTTTTGTGATCAGTATATATTTCACACTTTACTCTATAAAAATGATGCCGCCAAATTTTTAAAGAAAAAACAACAAGAGATAATTCCAAATCATGTGTAGGGTAATTTAACTCATGAGGTTTCAATTGACATAAATCATAAGCAATTACCTGATCATTTTACAAAATGAAACAACCAATTCCTTTCAATGAAGAATCATTATAGATGACAAATTCACCATTTCTGGAAGGCAGTGCCAAAACTTGATCATTCATCCATCTTATTTTCAATTATTTAAAACATTAATCACATTATTTTATCTATATGAACTTAATACCTTTTCAAGTTAACTTAGTCAGTGGGCTAGATAACCGTGAAAACTTTTTGACAAACCTCTGGTAATAACCTAACAAACCAAGAAAACTAAAAATATCAATTATAATTTTGTTTCTTGGCCATTATTTAACAACTTTTGTTTTAGCAGGACCCATAGTTATACCATATTTAGAAATAATGTGACCAAGGAATGAAATTTTTTGTCACCAAAACTCACACATTCTAAATTTCCCATACAGTTTATTTTATTTTAAGGTTTTCAAGAAAAACCTTAAATGACTTTTATTCTACTATTCACTTTTATAATAAGAAAAATATGATCAATAAACACAACCAAAAACTTATCCAAGAACTCATGGAAAATTATATTCATAAAATCCATGAATAAAGAAAGTGAATTGGTTAACCCAAAAGGTATAACTATAAACTCATAATGGACATATATAGTTTGAAATGCGGTCTTTAGAATGTATTCTTCCTTTATTTTCAACAGAAAGTACCTCGACATCAAGTCAATCTTCGATAAATACTGAGGTCCTTAGAGATGAAAAAAAATCATCAATATGAGGAAAAGGATACTTGTTCTTAATAGTTATGTTACTCAAGGATCTATAATCAATGAAAAGACTCATTGAACCATCTTTATTTTTAACAAACAAGACAGGATCACCCCATGCTGATGTGATAGGTCAAATGGTACCTTTATCTAATAACTCCTATAATTTATTTTTTAACTCTTAAAAGTTCTATTTGATCCATTCGATAAGGGGGTTTTGAAATTGGATTTTCTTCAGGAACTATGTTAATAGTAAATTCAACTTCCCGATCAGGTATTATATTAGGAAAATCATTAGGAAAAACATCAGGATATTCATTTACCTCTAGAATATCATTAATCTGAACATTTCATTTGTTTTCAACAATATGTGAAAGATAACATTCATTTCCATCTTTTACTAGTTTCTCAGATTCCGGATATGTTATCAACAGTAAGGGTTAATTATTTTACACAAACTAAAATTCTTTCTGAAAAGAAACCTATTTAGTTCTATAGTCAATATTAGCATGATAAACGGAAATCCAATCCATACCCAAAATAACTTTAAACACTAATAGAGGCCAAAAAATAAGGTTTTCAATTAGATTCTTTCCTCACACAAGTACAGGAAGGTTCAATTAATTTCTTTTTGTCTCAAAATTTTCTCTATGTGCTTTTACCAAAAGATCATGATTCATATCTTGATATGGAATTACCAATTTACTAGAAAATTTCTCAAAAATGAAAGAATGTGTAGAACATAAATCAAACAACACATTGGAATAATCTGAATAAACAAACAGTGTACCTGATACTACTTCATTCGATGGACCAACATCTACTAAAGTAGTTAAAAAGGATTTCACAACCCCTTTCTGCTTTTATTCTGGATGCTTTCTATCATTAGAGTTCTTCGTCGGACTCTCATTTTCATAATGACCCATTTCATTACATTTAAAACATTTTACTAACTGTAAATCATATTTTGTCTTACCATTACCCTGATATTTTTCAGTGCAATTTTGAGCCTTATGTCCCATTTTACCACATCATAAGCACTTAATATAATTCAAAAGGCATCCCCTAGTGTGCTTTTTACTATAATTTTCACAAACTGTACACTTATGTTTCTTACCATCAGACTTTTTTGAAGAGTTCTTCAATTTTTTTCTACTACCTCGACCTCTTATTATTTTTTTTAAAAAGAAAACCTAATCATTGTCAAACTCTATTTCCACCTTCTCCACACATTGAACATGTTTTTCAAAACTTTGGAACTCATGAGAAACTAAATCCCTTTATATACTTTATCTTTAATCCTGAGTAAAAATGATTGCTTTTACTATCAATATCTTGTATGAAATTTGGATTATACCTTGACAGTTGAGTGAATTTTTCTAGTTAATTAGCCACTGATTCATCCTCCTGCCTTAATTCCTAAAAAAAATTCCATCCAAAGTTTAATTGACTTAGGAAAATATTTCACAAGAAACATACCTTTGAATTCATACCAATAAATATAATCAATCTCCACGCTATCTATGATACTTTTAACCATCGAACACTACTGATCATCTTCACCTTAAAAATGGTAAATATAAAGACTCACCTTTTGATTTTCTGAACACCCTGTGACATCGAAAATCTTTTCCAATGATTTATTACACCCTTCAGCTAGCACATGGTCAGATGATCCTCTGAATGATTGGGGATGTTTCCTCATCAAATTCTCTACTAATGACATGTTATTCTATGGTTGATCTATCTGATCTCATGCATGGATACCACCACCATTTATAGCCTGAGTCAATTGTTCTATCACTACAACAAACTATTTAGTTCTGATTCCGACCATCTCAGGTTGCAGATTTGGAAGGTTGTTTTCCTCTTGATGTTTTCCCATCATAGATGCCATGTTTCCTCTATGGAAAATCATTCTAAACATAGAAATATCTTAGGAAAAGAAACATGGTAATCTTTAAATGCTATATTATTTCAATTTTACCATAAATTAATTAATTTAACAATATACTAACTCCAAAATTTGTTTAAACCAACCTATGATACCAACTATAAGGCCCCATACTTAAACATTACATAATCTTTAGTTAAGTAAAGATTTAAACATTGAGGATCTTTTTAGGTTTAGAGTATTATAGAATTAGGCCATAACTATTACATTACATCTCAAAAATTACAAAGTATACACTTTTAATCTATCCAATTTTTTCACAAAAATAAAACTCCTTAAATAAACAAGAATTATTTTCTTGATATGAATCATCTTAAATTATTCCTTTATCTTACACTTCCTTATACCTATTGAAAAATATTTCAAAAACCTGGTATGAGTATAAATATCTTAGTAAGGGTTATAAATGAAGGAAAGAAATCATTAGTCCTTCAATACATACAAATCAGTGAAATCGTACTTTTCACTCACAAAACATAAGCTCTTTAATATACCTAATGAAATAATAATATTTATAAATAACAATTAGAAATAATATATCATAATTATAACTTGTGGCATCTATAACATACTTACATTGTACCTTTCACAGCTACATAGGGAGTTATTTTTGGAATACCCATCGTAGAATATTCCCTAAATCTATTAGGAGAAACATTAACCTTTACCTCCATCACATTACCCAATGCATTGGAGAGTGATCTCAGGATCACCCGCCCAAGTTTTATCATGGATCCATCTATATATGTAAACAATTTCTAATAACTATAACCTAATCATAACACATAAAACAATCATAAAGGAAAAATAAAACTTCCATTTTCCAATCACAATATAACATTTCAAGATATTGACATAATAAATTATTTATCAAAACCATTTCCAATACCAAAATATATAAAAATGGTATATGGTATTTATTTTCCTTTTAAAAACATTATGTCTTGTTAAGGAATCCAAATGTCAAATAATGCTCGCGGTGGTAGAAAGGTCGTTGTCGTCGCGTATGTTAAAAATAAACATTCTTTATTCAGTTAAGAAAAACAATTCATAGAAAAAATATTCCCTTTGAATGAAATTAATATTAAAATGGTTTTATACACCGTATAAAAGAAATTCATGTATAAATCAAAATATCCCCCAATGAAAGGAGATTGAGACGAAGTCCCTTACAAATACAATTTTGTAGATAAAATAGACCGATTATTTTTATTCACTATAAGTACACATAAGTAATTTATAATACAATATAGTACTTAAAAATATAGTTCATACATAATCATATCACAACATAATCAAAAAGTATAATATTAACCCAAATAATGGAAATTGGGATAAGAAGTGCCCTTACCTTTAGTCTGAATCATAACATATGTTCCTTGTTCTTACCGAATAATAAAATTTAGTTAATTTATACTTGATTAAGAACCTTATTCAAGTTTATTTTTCCTTTTATATCACTTATTACCTCATTATAAACATTACATAATTATTTAAGTTAATATCAGTCATTTGTCGATATTTGGTACTTGAGTCAAAAATGAACTTGTTATAATTACAAATTATCCATGTGGTCAAAATTAAATTATCTCCCAAATAATATTAATGATTTAAATATAATATATATCCATTATATATATATATATGTATTTATAATATTACATAACATTGGAAGATAAGAAATGAAATGCACCGTTCATGGAGACGGTAAGTTGTACGTATACATGAATGCTACTTTCATTTCTTTTTCATATTTAATGGAATGAAAAATAAATGAAACAAAGGTATATTATAATTAAAATATAATATAATATTTTATATACATTGCATAAGTTCATTAACTCCATCCTTTATACATTCCATGTATGGAATGAATGAGTCATATCACTTTGAGGGGTGCGGTTGTCCACACTTCCTCAAATGAAATTATCGTATTTACACATTATGGAAAGCATAAAGGTATGATTTAAATAAAAAACAGAGGCATAGAGATAATATAAATATAATATATATCTTATTTTAATATATTTCCATCATAATGGCCACCATGATAGGTGGTAGTGGAAAATCGAACAATTATCATTTTGTGAGGCAGTAGTTCATTGTACAAAGAAACAGTATGTTCGTATTAAATTAGATGGAGTTGTGTGTAAGTTTAGTTCTAATACTTCTCATAAAAACATACTATTATATTAAGGATACTTTTTTGTTATTTAATCAAATAATAATAATATAATAGAGTGTGAATAAGTGAAACAATGGAAAGGAACTTTAGAGAAGATGCTACCTCTTAAAAATTGTAACTCCCTTTGATTTGGGCCAAAAGGATTTTCTGAATTGCATTATTCCTAAGGTAAGGATTATAAAAGTAATAGAGAGATTTTGGGAGATTATTTGGGAAGAATTTGGATGATCCAAGTTACTTGAGATGTGTTATTAAATGGGTATAGATGATACCCTTTTATAAGAGGGAGGAGGGGCACTTTAGGAAGGCATTGAAATATTATTTTATTATAAAATTATTTTCGATTTAGAATGGTCCCACGCTAATTTATTTCAAACATAGGATGTTTTTTGGTATAAGAACGCTCAACCAATAGGTTTTAGACAATTATAGGTCCCAAATTTAACCTTATCTTTCAGTTTTAACCCTTAGTTAACTAATTTAACTCTTACCATGTCTTCTTGTATATTCATACTATATGGTTAATATATTTACTATAAAATGTCAGTAGAACCTCAAGTTGTTCATTAATGACATTATAAACATTATATAAGTCCTTTGGACGAATATTAGATTTTTAGGACTATTATATCATTTCATAAAATATTATTTTTTTAAAAAAATTATTTATGTTAATTTTTATCCGATTCATATCATGAATTTTTTTTAAAAACATTAAAACTTGATTCTTTCAAAAAATACTTCAGTAATTAAAATAAAACAAGTTATAATCATACATAAAATTCTTGAATGGCATAAAAAGTTTCAAAATAAATTTATTTTAATATTTATTATCTCATTTATTTAAATCATTCATTAATAAGGTAATCACTACTTTATAATTGTGTCATAAATAAATTTATTTATTTGATGTATAAAAAATATAAATAAAATAACACGATGTATTAAATATTTTTATCTTTCTAATAACTATTCATAATCGAATATATCACTTATATAACCCCATATAAAAAAATTAAGTAAAATATACATGTTTATGTTATATTTTTCTTTACTTTAAATTAATTCTTATAAAATTTTATTTTCCCATAAATGTGTCTCTATGGGGTCCCGAAATCTACCCAAGGATTCCCATGGTCAGAAATATATCATCCAATAGGATTAGTATATTTTTATGGTAGTTTAATACTATTATAATATTATTTTTTAGACTTATTTACCATATTTTCCCTTTAACCCTCGTAAATAAAATAATTTCTGAAGTTACTATTCATAATTTCCAAAATTAAAATGTTCCTATATACACAATTTGGACCTCCTAATTAAAAATATTTAATCAATTCCGCTAAATTAATAACACAAAACTTTCATTAATTAATTTAAAATTAATTCTTTTTGTCAAAACCAAAAGCGAGTTTTTAATAAGTAATAACTAACAAAAGATTGAAATGTGTTTATATCGAATTTCAATGTTAAATTACATGCAATGAAGAATGGTGTATTAAATGATAAAAATATAATCCAATTATACCTTAAAACCAATTAAAATTATAATCCAACTATATAAAGATTTTAGATGAAAATGCAGTTTTTAATTAATATACAGATTTTTTCACTATTATTAAAATATGAATTTCGTCCAAAAAATATCAAAACTTCAACCAAATTAAATTTTGAGGTATTTATTCTAAATAATAAGTTTATTTTGTCAAATATAATATATAAATGTGATAAAAACTATATTTAAAAAGGGTTTGCCTTCAAAAGACGGTAAAATGACCTTTTAAACATATTAGAGTATTTCTTGCTTAAAATTAAATTTATTCTTATTTTAAGACTCTAAAATTTATTTTATAAATGTAAAAACATTTAACAAACATGTGTAATCATATTTTTGTTAGTTCTATTCATTTTTTCCAATACAACGGCTAATCATTGAGTACCATTTAAAAAATATTATTATATTATTATTTTTCAATATTACTCAACGTTGTGTGCAACGTAAGATTTCAAAGAAACATGTTATTGAGTGTTGAGTAAGCTATTGGAAAAATAATCCTCTTTAATATAAAAATAATATCTTATTAAAAAATATTAATATAAATGAAAAAGTATTATTCTATAAATACCTAGATTGTTATAAAAATTCTTTAGTAATAAATATATATATTTGAAAACTAGCATATTGTATGTCAATATTTTCCCCATTAAATTAAAAAAAGTTCATGATCCAGTGAAAGAAACAAATTGAGGTAGATTTTTTTATCTCTTTTATTTCATTAAATTATGATAAAATATCCATAGGTAGAAACCCATAACTTTTTCTCTCAAATTTCAAAAAAGATATTTAAACTTTTTTACAATAAACATAATTATCTTAATTAATTATTTTAGAAAATTATTCATATATTTTAACTTTTATATTCTTCCATTATTATTATTTACTACACAAGTATTAGTGAGTTAATTTTTATTTCCATCATCATATGTTGGTAATTCTAATTATTTTAAGCATGTTTTGTAATGATGATGTCGAACCCAATTATTTGATAAGACGTTCATCAATAAAATATTATTGAAGGTAATTTAATAGAATTTACATAATTATTTATAAATTTTTAATATTATTCTATGATTATTTTATTTATTATTTGGTCTTTCACATATTTTCCCAAGATTTTATGGTTAAGCGGTCGCTTGTAGTTTAGCTTGGGTTTTTGAATCCTTAGAGACCTTAAGAAGTAACCTACAAATGCATACATTCTATGTATTATTTTCTTTTAAATGAAGTGGCCAATATGGTTTTATTTTATATAGGTTTAATTGAAAACTAATATACTTAAGTTAATTCAAATTAAGATAATGATTTGATCCTAGTTTATTGCTTGGGGTGGATTTCATGATTTTTTTTTCAATTATTTCAACTTCTTATATTTGAGATGGGTTCATTTAAGGAGATCAAACAACATCATCACTTACTGTTTTAATGCCAAAAAACCCTAATACAAATCACCTATAAACTTGAAGGATCAAATTTTTGAACACTCCAAGGTTAAGGTTTGTATTAGCACTTGAAGTGTGTAGCCTTAAATTCAACAACGACGAAGGAGTTTAAAGATCGTCAAAAAAATCTTAATTAAAAGAAGTGATTAGAAATTAATGGAGTGAGAAAAAACATCCAATACATACCCTTTATACTCCATTGGATCAACCTAGAAGTGTTTTAGCCCTCAATATATTTTATTGTTTCAATGGAAGCTGGAAGTAGACTCATGAGGGAGGAAATGGAGAAGTAAAAAAAGACCATGAAATAACGATCACTCCATTGTTGTGTGATAATTTCACAAGGTTTGGTGTGAATAAATTCACACCTTGAGACAAAAGAATCAAATTTATATGAATAATAACATAATAAAAGGATAATTATACCTTTTATTAAGAAAACTAAGATGAATTGAACAACTTACATGAGAAAGAAATGTGATTACAAACACAAAGCGGCAGCATAACACTACAATGAAACCAAGAACCCAAGATGATAAACTCCTCCACCACCACTACCTAAAATATGCATTTAAAGAGTCTTGGGTAGATCCCCCAATAGTAAAAAGCATCTCACATTAGTATGGTAGGGCTTGGGTGGTGGAAAGTAAGGGAGAGTAGACTTTTCCACCCTTGACCCGAAGTTGTATCCAGCTTTCATCTACCGAACAGATGTACCTATATGACCTTATAGATGGCCTAATTAGAGTGGGATATATAAGAGACAAATTATTATCTGGATGTCTAATAACTTTGAAAAATATTATCCCAAAATAATTTTTTGTTTCTGAGATATGATTAAATTTTTGGGATGTTTTTCTGAGCCATAGAATGTGGCCCAGAATTTCAACTTCAAATTGGGCCTCATGGAACTTCTTTTAAAACTAATAATTATCTCTTGTAACTATTGGAATAAATGTTCCCCATGATTTCCTATATCTTCAGTTCACTTTTCTGAATTATTGGGATTTTATCTTGGCTTCTACAATTGTTTTATTGGGATTTTGTCTAGTTCACTTCACCCGGAATGTTGTCTGTTCAAGGACAACTTTAGTGGGCTTCCAATATGAATATTCAAGTACTAAAAAAGTATGAATCATTCACAATGTAATAATAAACCTTAAAATTAAATATGAAAATAAAATCAAGACCATTTTATATTTTATGAGGTGTTCAAGAATGTACCATGTAATAGTGCATTTTAAGAGGGAATTACAAACATATTGTGAATCAATGTTCAAATAATAAAATGCACTAAAATGGTGTTTATGAATAATAAATCATATAAATATTAAAAATATTAAAAATTAATATTAGCCTATTTTAGTGGCTAATCACACCCCCCAACTTGAGTTTTTCTAGTCCTGAGTAAAATATATCTCGAAATTTTGAAATTCAAATTCCCTTTTCCAAAAACATTTTAATACACAATGATCACGAAAAAACCCTTATACCAAAAAATCATGAAACCCATAAAAAAATTTAATACAATATATTTTCATAAGAATATCCCAATCCCTATCCCATTCCTTTGTTCAAATTCATCGCCATATTTCATCCAATATCAATTAAGTGTGATGATGTGTTGTGAATCACAATAGACATGGGGTTTCATCTTTATTCAAGGGGGAAATGATGGAAGAACTAAGTGGAATCGCATTTCAATATTAAGATGAGTATTCAATTTTTTTATTATATTTTTTTTGTTTTTTTTTTCAATTTTTCCATGGTAATTGAAATTTCACTCAATAGGGTCAACTCATGTAGCAAGACTTTGCTGATGACTCCCAGATCCAAAGACCTTAGGGCACCAAGTGAATCCCACATACTTGGTCATCATATCAATTTAACTCAATCAAAAACAAAGTCAAATTACCACAAATAGAAATAAAATAACTAACTTCATTCTAGACAACTATAGAGTCATGATCCCCAAATGCCGAAATCCACACATTAGGTCATTTCACTACTCTATGCAAAAATTTATGTTTTTTTTATTTTTTATTGAATACTCATATTACAACAAAAATGATCACCAAACCTATGCTATTTATTTGGGGGAACTCATGAACTCAAACTAATACCCCACTATCCAAATTATTTTCGTTGTGAATTTTTTTATTTGTATAAAAATATAAATAATGGAAGATCACATTAGATATCCACACTTTCCAAAATATATGCACATGAAATTATACATGGATTAAAATCAGAATCAGGTAATATTAAATTATTTGATATTCAATTTCAAAGTGTGTAATTTTTTTTATAATGTTAAAGGTTAAAGGAACATTTCCTTCAATTAAAGCATGCTTTTTTCAAATCATTTTTTCACACAAAAGCAAAAAAATTACACAAAAGAATTTTTTTAATTTCATATCCCCCCCAACATAAAATAATAGTGCCTCACTATTTGAAGAAAAGAAAATTTATAAGGTGGTAGAGGCAGAGAAGGGGAGTTTGAAAAGGAAATTGAAAATGAGGATTATGGAATGAAGTCACCTAGTGGTTGAAGTTGAAGTTCATGCTACTCCAATTTAGTCCATTAATATCCATGCCACTTGTAGAGTTCCCTAGTTGAAAAAGGAAAAATAAATAGACAAACAAAACAAATATATATATATAAGTAAAATATAAGTATACATAAAAAATTATAGAATAAGGAAGCAATATAAGTCATAGGTCAGTGGTAAGCGCGTGCCCCTATCTCCCTTCAGTCCTGGGTTCGAGTCCCTGTGGTTTTTCCAGTTGTGATGGGGTTTTCCCCATGACCTATGACATGTCCTTTTATTATTATTATTATTAAATATTATTATTATTTTATTGTATTTTTTATTTAACTTTCAAACAAATAAAATAAAATAAACTGATGATACATTGTCTTTTTTTAAAATTTATGGGTAAGGTATAACTCAAGGATCACACCACGTGACATGGATGAATATGGTTCTCTCCTTTCATACCCATACATACTCATAATAGAAGAATAGGTCAACAATATAAGGTACTATCATATTTAAATTTTATTAATTAATTAGTTGTTTTCTAAAATATCAAAATGATTCATTAATCCTATTTGAAAAATAAAAATGATTCACAAAGACTAGAAACATGAAAACCAAAAGTTTCCTCCCATGTAGCACTTTTGTTTAATGTTATTATACCTACATGGATCCTAAATATATTAATTATTCCTAGTTTATAGGTTGTATTTGCTAACTCAACCTCTATTTTCTGTTTATTTAATGATTCAATGATCAGTTTGTTCCTATGATCATTGACATTGAAAATGTGACCACTTGTGGGATCTTATATCTCTACTACCCCATGGGGGTACACATGATGCACTATGAATGGACCTAACCATCTTGACCTTAACTTTCCAAGCTGTAAATGAAGTTTTGAACTATAAAAGAGATTGAATTTTCCAAGATCAAAGTGTTTAACTTTGAGATTACCAGATTGGTAGGTGTTGAACTCTGTATTTATTTATCCTTGAATTTTCATAAGCCTCTATCCTAAGTTCCTCAAGTTCATTAAGATCTAATTTCCTCTTTTCTTCAGCCAAAGAAATGTCAAAATCCATTTTTTTGATTGCCCAAAATTCCTTATTCTAAATTTCAACAGATAAATGGAATGATTTTCCATAAACCAACCTATAGGGTGACATTACTAGGATGGTTTTGAATGTTTTAAGATATGACCAAAGAGAATCCAATAGTTTCTTGAACCAATCTTTCCTAGAGGGATTGATAGTTTTTTCAATAATTTTCTCAATCTCCATATTCGCTAACTTAGCTTTCCAATTGGTTTGAGGATGGTATATTGTGGAAACTTTATGAGAAATGCTATAATTATACATGAGTGAATAGAATGGGAAGTTGAAAAAATGGGTTTCTAAATCAACTATTATATCCCTAGGAATTCCAAATCAAGAAAATATGAGCTCTTTCAGAAATCGGATCACAACATGATGGTCATTGGACTTGGTGGGAATGAAATAAACCCATTTAGAGACATAATAAATAGCAAAGAAGATTTATAGGTATTCCATAGAGTTTGGAAAGGGTCCCATGAAATCAATTCCCCTACAATCAAATATTTCAATGACAAGAATGGGAGTGTGGTGTTGAGTCGATAAGGTTTTCATTATGAATTTTCCATTCCTTCTTGTATTGAAAATCACAAACACCTTATACCTAAGCATATCTATATTTTACTTCTATAAGGAAAATTTCCTTCATAAATAAATTTACCCCTACCATGTTTTCATTGTTCATATAAATATTTTTCTTAAGTGTAAAAATCGGATTCATATCTAAAACCTCGGACTCATATAATACTTAGATATGAAGCATTCTATTTTTGGATCTGAATTCTGGATACGAAATCTAATTAAGTTCCACTCTAAATTCTGTATACGAACTCTAATGAAGTTCAACTCCGAATTCTGGATACGAACTCTAATGAAGTTCAACTCCGAATTCTGGATACAAAATCTCATGAAGTTCCACTCTGAATTCTGGATACGAAATCTTATAAAGTTCCACTTCGAATTCTGACTCTGAACTCCTACTCGTTTGACTCCAAAATTCTATGAGTTCAACTCTGAACTCCTACTAGTTTGACTCCAAACTCTGTAAGTTCATATTCTGAATTCTAGTGAAACCAGAATTCTAATTTCCTTAGAAATTCAGACTCCGGATTTCTACAGAATTAAGGTTCTAAATTCCTACAAAAACAGAATCTGAATATTTTTTTGTTATAGACTCTGAATTCTATTTTGGTTAGACTCCAAAATTTTATTTTCTTAAATTCCGAACTTCATTTTTAACTATTCTTACACATGTTTCATTACAAAATGACGTCTTTCTTTCAGTTATTGACTAACCATTGGTTGAGTGACACGTGTACAGGTCCCCCCGAAATTCAAGGAGAAATATGATCGTTGGAGGAGGGAGATGACTGTTGGAGCTTTTCCTATAAATAGGAGCTCATTTGAAAGTCAAAAAAAACTTTGACAGAACTCTGACATCTAATCTTACATGTTGTTTAAGTGTTTTTATAGAGAGAGGCTCTTATCAACTCTCAAAGATTTATGTATAAAGTTTGAACAGCTTGTTCAAACTTTTCCTTGTGAAGACTTGCTTCGTGCGACTCCGATTGTTGCTGATTAAAATCGAGGGCTTCCGGGGATAGGAAGACAGAGGTTCCAACACCATGAAGTTGAGGGAATCCTTGCTGAGGAAGACAGAGGTGTCGACTACCTGATAGTTAAGGGCTTGCGGGGGTAGCAAGACAGACTCTGATCTTCGTATCGAGGGCTTACCCTAATGTGGGTAAGACAGAATTTCTTGAAAGTATAAATCAAGGGACCTTTATCCAAGGTTGTTGGATACCCTTCTCTTTGGGTTAAAAGAGTTATTGTTTGTTACTTTTAGTTTTACTACTTGTTTTTTCCGCTGCATTTTGTATTGTTAAGGAAAGTATAACTTTCTTATACTTCTTTACTTGTACTCTGATTTAGTAAGATTCTATATGCATTAAGGTAGAATCTTAGCTTATGTAAACTTTTGTTAAGTTTCATTTTTGGAATCACTTTTCTAGAATCTAGAAAGTCTTTAGTACTCAAATATGTCTTGTGAATTATCCTTTTTAACCTTGTTAAAAATAACCATCCTAAAAATTTCCGAAGGGAATTTTTAAAAAGGAACAATTCACCCCCCCCCCCCCTCTTGTATCTAAGAATATCATTATTATTTTGATCCTACGTTTGGTATCACAAATTATATCATACTTAGAGTCATACCATTCTGAAAATTGGTATCAGATCATTTGGTTCAATCTGAATTAATCTCATGATTACATTCAGAAGGAAATTCTTGGATTCACATTTTCCAGATTCATATTTTTTAAAATCAGTTTTTCAGAATCTTTTTTTCGGAATCATTTTTTTCCGGATTCATATTTTGGATTCACTTTTTTCTTAGAGATAAAATTTTTCTTGCTTAGAATATTTTCTCTTGTTTACAGACTTATAATTCAAATAAGTTTGTGTGCCAAATATTTTCTTAAGGATGGAAGGTTTAAATGTTGGTTCTATCGATAACATAAATCCTACTAGACCACCTATCTTTGATGGTAATGATTATGAATATTAGAGAGATCGTATGAAGTATTTCATTATCAATACTGGGGTAGATAACTTTTTCATGCTTATTGGAGGATACAAAATTACTGAAAAGGAAGTTAGTGCTTTTACTAATCAAGAAAAGCATGAATACCAACTCAACTATAAGGTACGCAATACATTACTTTGTTCAATGACTATGAACATATATAGCCAAATTTCTTTTTGTGAAAAGATAATTGTATATGGAAGAAACTTGAAGTTACAAATTTTGGTACATCTAAAGTGATTGAGACTAGAAGATCCATGCTTAGAGCTAAGTATCATGGTTTTAATTTTCCTTATGGAGAACCAATTTGTAAGGTACAATAGAGATTCATGACCATTGTGAATAGATTACAATCTATGGGAGAGAAAGGTCTATCTGATGAAGATCTTGTTGGCAAGATCATAGATATCATGCTGAATGAGTTGGAATCAAAGAGAACTGTTATTGATGAAAATGGAAAGGTTACTCAAATTTATCTTGATGAGCTATTTTGAACTCTTCTTCAACATGAAACTAGAATGAAGAGATATGCTGACAACATAAAGAAGAAGATGACAGAGAAAAATTCTCTTTTAAGAGCTACGGTAATAATTACAAGCTTTCTTACACCAAGGTTGCAAGCTTGGTGGGGCTCTCATGTGATGGTGAAGTAGAATTTTGTTCATATAAGTTTCCGGATGTTCAAGGAAGTTTCATCAAAGTGAAGTAAATGGAATGACTTAGACTTAAAGATGACAAAACAGCAAAGATTTCTCATCTTTCCACCAACAACCAGGTTCTGCAGTTGTGGGTTCAAGGGTTTTTCGTTCCGCGAAAAGGTGATAAGGATAACCTAAAGAAAAGTGATATTTACATCTTGGATTTCTTGGTAAATCTAAGAAAGATCAATATGATGAGGCACGTACTTATTACAGTTCAGAACATCAATAATGGGACTTTGAAAGCTCAAATTATTATGTATCATGCTCTTATCTCCAATATTATTATTTGGTATCTTGATTCTTTCAAGGTTTCTTGTACCTCCAAGCTGAGAATTTGTAAGATGATGCTGATAAGTGATGACACATTAAAGAGAACGAAATCCAGTTTTTCAAAAGATTCGGGTGAGTTTTATGATCTTCTAGAGGAGGATGCCGAAGCCGTTCTAGAAAATGTAGAGAAAGCATAACCATCTAAGAAGACAGGGAAGAAGAGGAAGTTGAAATAAGCGAAAGTTGTAGGCAATACCCCTAAATCTAAGGAAACCCAATCCTCACCTCCCAAGCTGAAAAAATAGAAAGAATATCCATATGAGGTGGCTGCTAAATGGAGGGAAGGTAAAGAGAAAATGAAATAAGGGGATCCATAATTCGGATTGGACCATGCTGAGGCTAAGGCCTTAATAGAAAAAACTACGGATGAGTTAGAGAAACAGGCCAAAGAGAAGAAGATGAAGAAGAAGATGTCTGAAGCTGAAGTTGTACAATCCCTTTTGAGAGACACAGAAATAGCTTCTAAGAAGTTTTCTCGTACTGGAAACTTTTTTTGTTCAACCATTACCAGAGACTCCTGGAAAGAACTACTTCACTCTGGAAAAACCTAGAGAGAAAGAAGTTGTTGAAAGAGTAGAAGAAGAGGAGGAAGTGTAAGAGGAAGAATAAGTAGAAGAAGAAGACAGTGGTGATCTAGATAACTTGATTATACAAGTTGAGTATTATCAAGAGAATTAAAACCTATCAGAAAAGCTTCTACTCTGAACTTATGAGGCCGAGTCCTCAATGTTTGTAACTCCGGGAAAGGGATTTTAGGAAGAAGGTAAGGAAGATGAAGACAAAGAGGAAGAGAAGTAAAATGAGTTATCTGAGGAAGAAATCTATGAGAAGCACTTTCTTGAAGAAGGATAAGAAAAGTAGAATCCTGATGGAGACAAGATAGTTCAACTATCTAAAAGTGAGGAAGAATCTCCTGATGAAGAACCCATTCCAAAAGTTGATAAAGGTAAGCAAGTGCTTATGAACACACCAAAAAAATATGTCCTATGGAAGAAGGATGTTGGTGTCTCTTCAAGAAGAAATTTGGTGGAAGTTGAATAAGAACAATCCCCAAGAAATGTGTCTTATTCGGAATCATCAACACTGGGTCATGATTTTGTTGTTGAGTCTTTGAAGAAGTTGGTGGATACAATTCCGATCTTTCCCACCATAGACTCCAGATTCCATATGCTTCAACACAGCTTAAACTAAAAGTCAGAATACTGATCCATAGTGATGGATAAATGTGTGAAGATTGAGGCTGATCATAGAAATTTTCTCATCACTTATTATGTTCATATAAAATCATGCAGCAAAATCACTCTATGGTCAAATAAAATTGAGGATGATATGGAAGAGCTTGATCATTTTCAGAATAATGTTAAAGAAGATTTTGACATTGAGGATGAAAATATGGAGAATCTTTATGATAATCTTACCCATGAGAAAAATACTCGGAATCAACAAGTGATGGATCTGAATGGGAATCTTAACTCGGTTTCTCAAAATTGGAAAGGGGAAAGAGATCTCCAGAATGAGATCGAAGAGAAGCTTGTCAAGCAGGATGAAATTCTTAAGGCACAGTCTGAGGTTCTGAAGGCTCAAGATGAAAGGATTAAATCCTTATAAAAAAAAGCTAATGAGTACCATAAAGACTTGAAGAAGCTGAAAGCTTTGTTGAAGAAGTTAATCCCCAAGGAAAAGGAAGACAAATAGACCATTCCGATTTTTTTTTGTAATGTCTTTACTTGTAAAAATTCTTTCAATTATAATGAAATCTTTGGTTGGTTGTATCTTGTGTTTTTATGTACTAATGTTTCAGGTACTTTATTTCTTTTCCATTCCCTTAAATTCTTTTTGAAAATCACAAAGGGGGAGAAGGAAAAAGAACTACTCAAAGGGGGATAAGGAAAAATCTAAAAGGGAGAAGAAAAATTTCTAGGTTAAGAACTATCCTTAAGTAAGGGGGAGATTCTCATTATGAAGTTTTCCATTCCCATGATAATGAAAACTCTATTACAGAAATCGAGAATACAATCCTTAGAGTTCCTAATCCTAAGGGGGAGTTAGTTGTATTCACTATCATCCATGAACAAAGGGAGATAGGTTTTAATTTCAAAGTCCAAAGAAATTTTTTCTAGGTCCTTATATTTATTTTTCGAAAGGTTGTTTGTGATTTCCAAAAAGGGGGAGATTGTTGAGTCGATAAGGTTTTCCTTATGACTTTTCCATTCCTTCTTGTTTTGAAAATCACAAACACCTTATACCTGAGAAAATCTATATTTTACATCTATAAGTAAAATTTTCTTCCCAAAGGAATTTACCCCTACCATGTTTTCATTGTTCATATCAATATTTTTCTTAAGTGTAAAAATCAGATTCATATTTAAAACCTAGGAATCATATAATACTTAGATATGAAGCATTCTGTTTTAGGATCTGAATTCTGGATATGAACTCTAATGAAGTTCCACTCCGAATTCTGGATATGAACTCTAATGAAGTTCAACTCCGAATTCTGGATATGAACTCTAAAGAAGTTCAACACTGAATTCTAGATACGAACTATCATGAAGTTCCACTCCGAATTATGGATACGAACTCCCATAAAGTTCCACTCTGAATTCTGATTCTGAACTCCTACTAGTTCGACTCCGAACTTCTATGAGTTCGACTCCGAACTCCTACTAGTTCGACTCCAAACTCTATACATTCAGATTCTGAATTCTAGTGAAACCAGACTCCGAGTTTCCTTAGAAATTCAGACTCCGGATTTCTACATAATTCAGGTTCCTAATTCCTACAAAAACTGAATCTGAATATTTTTTGTTATAGACTCTGAATTCTATTTTGGCTAGACTCCGAACTTTTATTTGCTTACATTCTGAACTTCAGTTTTACATATGCTTACACATGTTTCATTACAAAACGATGTCATTCTTTCAGTTATTGACTAACCGTTGGTTGAGTGACACATGTATAGGTCCCTCCAAAATTCAAGGAGAAATATGACCGTTGGAGGAGGGAGTCGACCGTTGGTGCTTTGCCTATAAATAGAAGCTCATTTGAAAGTTGAAAACAACTTTGACAGAACTCTGACATCTGATCTTACATGTTGTTGAAGTGTTTTCTAGAGAGAGAGGCTCTTATCAACTCTCAAATATTCATGCAGAATGTTTCAATAGCTTGTTCAAACTTTGCCTTATGCAGACTTGATTCATGTGACTCCAATTGTTTCTGATTAGAATTGAGGGCTTCCGAGGATAGTAAGACAGAGGTTCCAACACCTTGAAGTTGAGGGCTTCCTTGCTGAGGAAGACAGAGGTGTTGACTACCTGATAGTTGAGGGCTTGCGGGGATAGCAATACAGACTCCGATATTTGTATCGAGGGCTTACCCTAGGGTGGGTAAGACATAATTTTTTGAAAGTATAAATCAAGGGACATTTATCCAAGTTTGTTTAATACCCTTCTCTTTGGGTTAAAAGAGTTATTGTTTGTTACTGGTAGTTTTACTACTTGTTTTTCCACTGAATTTTGTATTGTTAAGGAAAGTATAACTTTCTTATACTTCCTTGTACTCTTATTTAGTTAGATTCTATACACATTAAGGTAGAATCTTAGCCAGTGTAAACTTTTGTTAAGTTTCATTTTCAGAATCACTTTTCCAGAATCTAGCAAGTCTTTAGTACTCATAGAGGTCTTTTAAATTATCCTATTTAACCTTGTTAAACATAACCATCCTAAAAATTTCCTAAGTGAATTTTTAAAAAGGTACAATTCACCCCCCCCCCCCACCCCCCTCTTGTATCTGAGAATATCATTATTATTTCGATCCTATGTTTGGTATCACAAACTATATCATACTCAGAGTCATACCATCCTAACATGAGGGTCATTTGATTCCTTTTGGAAATGGATCCTAATTTTTGACACTAATGACAAGTTTTACAAAATTGGAAGGAATACTTAGTGAGATAAGCCAGTATAAAACACTTTAAAAGACCTTTGCAGTGGTTTTATTTGAGGAAAAGTGGCCACCACATGCCTCTCTATGTCAAAATTTTAGAATGGAATCTTTCTCACACTCAGGAAAACATCTAATAATGATTTGATTAGTACAGAACATAAAGAGGTAAGGATCATCAAACACATTGTTTTTGACATCAGAAAGAAATTTCTTCTTAGATTTGGTCCCTGGGAATTTTGGAATGTCACCTGTCACCAAATGGTTTGATATATCGTCATACCATGGGTAATCACTCACAGAATAGAGGTTCTCATTGGAAAATGAATCAGACACCAAAAGGTGATGTGAGTTATTTTTGAACGCCATCCTATAGAGGTGATCAGATAAAATATTTTCAACACCCTTTTTATCCTTAATGGTTAAATCAAACTCTTTAAGAATAAGGACTCACCTAATCAATATATCCTTGGAATCTTATTTTTGGAAAAGGTATTTCAGGTCTGAATGGTCGGTGAAGAAAATGATGGGTGATCCTAAGAGACATGACCTAAATTTCCCTAAGTCAAAGACAACAAAAATAAACCCTTTCCTAGTAGTTGTGTAGTTGATTTTTTCATCAATTAAATATTTTTTTGAATAAGCAATGAAACATGGATTTTTCTCACATCGTTGTCCTAAGACTGCTCCTACATCGAAGTCACTCGCATCACACATGAGCTCAAAAGGAAGTTTCCAATTTGTATATTCCATGATATATGGAAAGAAAAGAGTTGACTTGAGTGTAGAGAATGACTCCTCACATCTTTATGTCCATAAAAATGGAGCATATTTCACTAATAGAGCACAAAGTGGTCGAGAAATAGAGCTGAAATTCCTAATGAACCTTCTATAGAAACAAGCATGTACTAAGAAGTACCTAACTTCCTTAATAGTTTTAGGATAGGTAAGGTGACGAATGATGTCGACCTTAGCTTTATCAACTTCAATCCATCTACCAGATACCAGATGGCCTAGAGAAAGTCCTTCATTTACCATGAAATTAAATTTTATCCAAATTTAGGATGAGATTCTTATCCTCAAATCTTGACAAATCCCTTTCAACATTCAGAAGGAATCCCTCAAATGTGTCCCCAAAGATGGATAATTCATCCATGAAGACCTCTAAACAATCCCCCACCATGTCCGAGAAGATTCCCATCATGCACCACTGGAAGGTACCAAGGTCATTACATAACCCAAAAGACATGCGCTTAAATGAAAAAGTGATGAATGGAAAAGTAAAGGTTGTTTTTCCTTGATCCTATAAGGACACCTAGATTTGATTATACACTAAGAATCCATCTAGGAAGCAATATAATTGATGACCCACCACTCTCTTGAGGACTTGATCAATAAAGGGAAAGGGGAAATGGCCTTTCTTGGTACATAAGAGTTGAGATTCCTAGAGTCAATACAGACACTCCATCCACTACTAACCCTTATAGGGAAAAGTAAACCATTCTCATTGGTTATCACAGTGATTCCTGCTTTCTTTGGGAGAATTTTAATTGGTCTTACCCACTCACTCTCAGCAATGGGGTAGATAATACCCACTTTCAACAACTTAAGAAGTTATTTCCTTACCACATCCATAAGATTTTTATTGAGTCTCTGCTGAGGTTGACGACATGGTTTAGATTCGGATTCAAGAACAATCCTATGAGTTCCAATGAGTGGTCTAATTCTAGGAATATTAGAAAGGGTCTATCCAATTGCTTTCTTATGTTTTCTTAGGACACCAGACGCATCATATCTTGAATGGCTTCAAGAGAGGAAGAAATGAAAATAGGAAAGGCTCAATTGTCCCCTAAGAACACATACTTGAGTGATGAAGGTAGGACCTTAAATTCAATATTATATTGGTTATTAATTTCCAAGTAAGGATGGGACTTTGTATTGAACTCGGTTTCTTTGTTCAAATTTATTGACAGAATTGGTTCCTTGTGAAAAGAATTTTCATCCACTAAATTGACCAGATCAATTTCATGAATGGGTATGGACTCAATGTTATTGATTTCATCAATGGTATCATTTATTGGTGATTCAAGAAAATCATCAAATGAGCTATTTAGAAGATATTCAAGATATGGAGACAAATTTTCCTCATGTGAACAAATAAAATCAATCCCTTCTTGACTTAAACATCTTTTAATAATACCTTGATGTTCCTTGATTTCACTATCAACCCTACCAATCCAATTAATCTCATGTATCTCTTCATCATCCCCAATTTGAGAGTTTTCATTGTAGTTGTTCGAGTCTATACTCATGTTTCCAAAGGTGATGGTCATTTTACAATTTCGGACTCAGATAACATAGTTGATTGTTTCTAAGAAGGGGCAACCAATGATGATTGGGGTTTTCTCCTTAGGCCCTAAGCATGGATGATTTCCAAGGACAATGAAGCTAGATGGGTAAATGAAATTTTTAACTTTCACCAAAACATCCTTTAAGACCCCCTTTGTAACTAGAACACTATGATCAGAAAGTTTAAGAGTGACAGATGTGATTTGGAGTTCTTTGAACTGTAAATGAAAATACATGGCATAAGAAATGAGTTTCACACTGGATCCCAAATCACATAGGGATTTGACAACTTTATTATATCATATCTCAACATTGATGTTTGGACATCTTGTATCTTTCAACTTTGAAGGAATGGTCCCTTGAATGGTGGTACTCACATTAGTATCCAAAAGGACTTCGTATTTATGTGAAAATTTTATTTTAAAAGTTCAAAAGTCTTTAAGGTACTTTGAGTAGGAAGGAATATTTTGGAATGCATTGAGAAGTGGAATGTTCAACTTAACCTGGGAGAATATTTCACTCAAAGTTTCATTAATTTTGGTTTATATTTTCCTCTCATGCATTGAGGGAAGAAAGAAGGTTGTTTGATTGTTTTGGTGTGGTGGTAGTTCCTTCACATTATCATTGGGGTTTTCAGAATCTATGGGTGGTTCTTCATCATTTCCATTCATTGTTGAAGATTTTAAGGGATCTTTAATAGTTTGTTCAGGTTTCTCAATGGATTTCACACTTCTTAAAATAGTCACTACTTTGATTTTCTCATGAGATGTTTGTGTGTAACTGGATTCTCCCATTAAAGTTGAGGATGGTACTACTTGAGTATGCATGGGTGCCTTCCCGGATTTAATGGTTTGGATTTAATTTTTAATTTATAATACTTCTGAGTTCATTTTCTCCATTTGTTTACACAACTTCTCAAGGATCCGAAGAGGGACAGATTGATTAGGGGCTTATGCTGGTCGGTTTATCCTAGGAGGATAATTTGGTTGTTGGATTGGTTGATGCATGGATTACAGGATGGGTAGTTGGTATTGTAAAGGATATTTTTGTTATTGGACTGGTTATGGATGGATCTGGTTATGGTTTTGAAAGTTTTTTGGAGGGTAGGGTTTTGGTCCTTGTGGCTGACTAGGTTTTCGGTTATCATTCCAATGGAATCCTAGATGGTCATTGTACCTTGGATTGAAAGTTTTTTGGTACTTTTGCTTCTGAAAGTTAAGATCATTTACCTCCACTGGTGGTCCTCCTAGAATAACATCCATGGTGGATGTAATGGTGGGGTAGTTTTCTATTTTGAGGTAATGTTTTTCACAAATAGTGCAAACAGGGTCTAGAGTTTGGATTTCCTAGATTTTCTAAGATTGATCTCCTCGACCATCCTAGTGAGTGTAGAAAGTTTCTCTCTAAGGCTTTACTACTCCCTATGTGTGTGAATTCCACTATATTTTGGTGGCTTCTCATAATAAGGTGATTTACCCCATGTTTGGTTTTGTTTAGAAAGGATTTCTAGATACTCGTAAGCATCATTTGGGGATTTGTTTTTAAAGGTCCCATTACACATCATGTCAATGAATTGTTTGTTCCCTGGGCCCAACCCTTCATAGAAAATTCTCACTTGTTAAGGAATATAAAATCCATGGTTAGGTACCAATGTTTATTGTGTCTTTGAACCTTTCCCATGTTTCATAAAATGACTCCCATTCTTTTTCAAAAAAAATGGATTCTCTTTTTAAGTGCAATTGTTTTGTTATGGGGGAAGTATTTTTTGTAGAATTCTCTTTGAGATTTCTCCCAAGAGTTGATGGATGATGGTCTCAAATTTTTTATCCAATTTTTAGCTCGATACTTTAAATAAAAATTAAATATCCTCATATTAGATTATTCTAGTTTATGTGGGGACATATGGTTTCTACAATGTCATTAAACTCCTTAACATGAAGATAGGGCATCTCTGAATCCATTCCATGGAATGTGGGAAGGTGGTTTAGGATATGGGGTTTAAATATGTAGTTTTAATCTACTAGGTAATTGTGTCTAATTCATGAGAGGGCATTGGTCTATAAATGTGTGAGGTAGTCATTCATGGTTTGATCAACTACATTTCCCAAGTTTGGGGCTACCTCATTTGGATTTCCATTTTGGTTCCTACCCTGGTTTATGAGTTGGTTTCTTTGAAGACCTTCCATTTAAATGGGATCAATTTTTGACTTTGGAGTATTAGGAATATTAGTATCTAATGGAAAAAGTTACCTTGGTGTACTTGACTCCCCAACCCCAGGACTATCCACCCTAACTAGATGGGTTGATTGGTCATAGGTGTAGGCGGATTTGCGCCAAAAGAAAAAAATAGAGAAAGGGAAAAGATAAGAGAATTTGGATAAGAATATAAGAAATGGGGGAGAATATAATGGGTGTTGATATGAATTAATTGTTTCCCCAAAAATGGTTTCAAAATTTGGTCTTGCCCAAATTTACCCAAGATTTTAGGGATTAGCGGTCTCTTGTAGTTTATCTTGGGTTGTTGAATCCTCAGAGACTTAAGAAGTATCCTACATACGCATATATTCCATGGGTTGTTTTCGTATATAAAGTGGAAAACATGGGTTGATTTTATATAGGTTTAATTGAACACTAAAATACTTAAGTTGATTAAAATTAAGATAATGAGTTGATCCTAGATTATTTCTCGGGGTGGATTGCATGAATTCTTTTTTAAATTATTTCAACTTCTTATATTTGAGATGGGTTCATTTAAGGAGATCAAAAAACATCATCACTTATTGGTTTAATTCCTGCACACCCTAATACTAATCACATATACACTTTAAGGGTCAAATATTTTATCACTCCAAGTTAAAGGTTTGTATTAGCACTTGAAGTGTGTGGCCTTAAATTCAACAAGGACGAAGGAGTTTAAAGATCGTCAAAAAAAATCTCAATTAAAAAAAGTGATAAGAAATTAATGGAGTGAGAAATAAAATACAATATAGACCCTTTATATTTTTTTTATCAACCCATAAGTGGGTTATCCCACCATTGTATCTATGATTTCAATGGAAGCGGGAAGTAAACTCATGAGGGAGGAAATGGAGAAGTAAAAAAGGCAATTAAATAATGATCACTCCATTATTTTGTGAAAATTTCACAAGGTTTCATGTGAATAAATTCACACCTTGAGACAAAGGTATCAAAATTATATGAATAATAACATAATAAAATGAGAATAATAACTTTTATTAAGAAACTAAGATGAATTTAACAACTTACATGAGAAGGAAATGTGATTACAATCACAAAGCGGCAACATAATACTACAATGAAACCAAACACCCAAGATGATAAACTAATCCATCACAACTAACTTAAATAGGAATTTCAAGAGTCTTGGGTCAATCACCTAATAGTACAAATCATCCCACTTTAGTATGTTATACCTAGGGTGGTGGAAATTAAGGCAGAGGAGACTTTTCCACTCTTGACCCGAAGTTGCAGCCAGCTTGCATCTACCGAACAGATGTGCCAATATGACCTTATATATGGCCTAATTTTAGTGCTCTATATAAGAGAAAAATTAATCTCTAGATTTCTAATAACTCTCTATAAACTTTGATTCCAAAATAATTTGTGGTTTCCAAGATATGATTAAATATTTGGGTTGTTTTTCTAGGCCATATAATCTGACCCAAAATTTCATCTTCAACATGGGCCACATGGAAGTCACTTTAAAAATAAAAATTAGATCTTTTAAATTTTTGAAGAAATGTTCCCCATGATTTATTATGACTTCGGTTCAATTTTTAGAATTATTTGGCTTGGATCTTGGCTTCTACAGTAGTTTTATTGGTTTGTTGTTCAGTTCACTTCACTCAGAATATTGTTTGTTCAAGGGCAACTTTGGTGGTATTCCAATATGAATATTCAAGTACTCTAAAATTATGAATTTTTACCAATGTAATAAGAAACCTGAAAATTAAATATGAAAATAAAATCAAGACCATTTTTTATTTTAGGAGGTGTTCAAAAATGTACCATATAATAGTGTATTTTAATAGGGAATTACAAACATAATATAAATCAATGTTAAAAGTATAAAATAAACTAAAATGGTGTTTATGAATAATAAATCACATGAATATTATAAATATTAAAAATGAATATTATCTTATTTTAGTGGCTAATCATGATTCTTGAAGATGAAATTAGTGATGAGCTTGTTTTGGGTAATTTTACTGATATTAATGAATTATTTTATAATATTATTAATTGTTGTTTTGTCATTAAAAGATAATATTAAAGACATATAATATTTTTTAATATCATATATATTAATCAAATACACTTTTATGACCATTCATGTAAGTTGTTCATGAAAAATGTAATACATTGATTCATGGAGACACTAGTTCATACATGCGCATGAGAGATGTTTTCATTTTAAAAAAAATGTGAAGGAAGATAAATAATAATTTTATAATTATAGAATAATAATAATTTAATAAATAAAATATATATTCATTAAAAACATATATATAACCATCCATGAGATGTGGTGGTGAAAAATGAAATATATCATTCATGGAGGCAGTAGTTCACACGTGCACATAATCGATGTTTTCATTTTTTTCAATAGGATGTAATGGAAATTAGAGAATGGTTTTACCATAAATATAATAAAAATAATATGTTATATACTTATATATATATAATATAATAATTATATAAAAATTTAAATTTGTTGGAAAATTATAAATAAGAAGAGAGGAAAAATAAATAAAATGGAATTGTGGTTTCCACTTTGATAGACTTTTACTACTTTACTAAATCCTTGAGGAAAAGGGGTTGAGTGTCTTCAAAACATCCCAAGTAGAGATAATAGATTTATTATATCTTAAATATACATATCTTAGGCTTAGAGAGGTTAATTGGAAGTGGTTTTCTAAGGTAAATGGGACGGGGTATTTATACTTGATTAGAGGGGTGTTTAGGGTTAACATATTCATTATTTTATCATTTAGGACTGAATTTTGTGGGATGATGACTCATATAAATTTTTTGGTATATTATTAAAAAAATAATTTTGTTTTTCATTATAATCATACAAAAACAAAATGTAATCATTGAACTACATCATTTAAAGTAAAGAATTAAAAATAATTTTTTATTTCAATAAAATATAACATATGATTAAAAATTTCCAAGATTGGTTTATAAATTCAAATTAATAATATTAAATTCATTATTTTACTCTTTAAATAAAAATTCATTTGATAAATGGGTTTTATAAATTTTTACTTAGACTTACATCATAATGATATTATAAAAGTTGTGATATACGTAAAAATAGTATTTTTCACTATTTACAAAAAAATAAACCTCTTCAGAAAAAATATCAAAATTTTAATTTAGAAAAATTTTGAAATTATGATCCTAAATATTTAATTAATTTTAAAATATTTCTTTTCTAATTTTTGTATAAATTAATTCTATTATACATGAACAAAATGCTTAAAACCCATTTTTGGAAGAAGAGTATTTTTAAATCATAAAATAAATATATCTTTATTCTTTTTATGTTAATAAATATTAGATTAATGATAATTTATTTAATTTAATATATTATCTAAAATTTTTATTAAAATCATTCATCAGTAGTGATTCATTAAATTTATTAAGATAAAAAATATATTACTCTCAAAAAAATAGTTTTCTGAAGAAAAAAATATCTTTTTTACTTTAAAATGATTTTATATTCATTTATAACAAATTTATAATCAGTTTATGCATGATTATTCATTATTTTAAATATATAAATAATTATTTTTAAATAAATTTAATATTCAAAATTAGAAAAAAATTTATTTTTAATAAAAATTGAGAAAACGGTTTTAGTGTAACAAATTTCATGCATTATGATAAAAATTATATATCAATGTCCATTAAAATTTAAAAAAAATATTTCAAAAATTTATTAACATTTTGTGATAATAAATCACTATACATTATATTAATAAAATTTTCAAATAAAAATAATAAATCTTTTATTAATTCATTTTATTATAAAAGATGTTACTTAATGTTTTAAAAGGATATTTTTTACTGATAAAATATGTATATATAATATAATAAAACCATTTATAATTTAAATGAATCTATGGTTTAATTAAAATAATCATGATAAAATATTATTTTACTATAAAAATATTTAACAATTCATCATATGTTTTACATATAATTTTATATGGAATTATTCCATAACTTTTTGAATTTGAAAACATATATGATACTATATAAACCGTTAGATTATAATGACTTAATTATTATTATGATATGAAAATGAAACTAAAAATTAATTTGGTTTTAAAAGAAAAATATGTATATGAAGTGATAAATATACATATAAAAATTATGTAAAGTGAAAGGGGTGAAATTAAGGCCAACGATATGAATTGTTCCCCTATCGCCCTTCGGTCATGGGTTCGATCCCTACGGAATCTCCAAACATTAAGGGTTGTTTCATGGCTTTCTAGGATACTATTCTATTAGAAAATTAATAAATAAATCCCTTCATACATGAAAAATATATAAGAAAAAAATTAGGTGATAAATAAGTGTATGAATGTTTGGATTATAATATTAAAATAAATTAAATTCATTTAGAATTTTTTAATTAGGAATTTAGAAAGAAAATTGAAAGTCTTGGGTGTTATAGTTCGGGTAGGGTTCGGTACATTAATATTAGAGGAAGTTTTCATGGATGTTGTTTCATTATTTTATTATTGGTAGATTATGATTATGCATTACATTTTATTGGTTTTTTAATATAATTATTCACTTATAATAAATCAATGTTATGTTAGGGATTTTTTAAACCTATCTTTACAAGTTTATTATATGGATCTTTGAGGGATGCAGTATTCCCTTATATTGATGTGGTGTGTGGGGTGTGGTATTCCCTGTTTTTTATAAAAAATAGGTATGCAGTATTCTCATAATATATATAGTTGTTTTTGTTATTGTAGATATTTTAGAATGTAGTTATTGTTATTATAGTTGTATGGTCATAATTATAGTGACAAATAGTTTTTTTGGTTATAAATACTATCGGTATAAATGTGGATGGAATGATGTGGTTATTAATTCACTAGTTATGGGGTTGTAGTTGTGGTTTTGTGGTTGAGGTACTGGATGGAACTGGAGAGATTGGAGGACGAACCTACTAGTTATAATTGTATAATCACCCCATTATTATTTATTTTTATTTAGATTTATTTTATTTTATCAAGGGTAGTGTTAGACAATATTAATTTTTTAACAAGGGAGTAGGAAGATTCATGTGTTAGAGACTTATTCATTTTTACATTGGGTTAGGTTGGATTTTTTTTGATATTACTCATGAATTTATTCTTTAGGTCATCTAGGTAAAATTTTAAATTGTGGTGATTATGGTGATTTTTTAAAAAAAAAATGAGTAATGTCTTACATATTGTTATTTATTTACCCTTATTATTAGTCACAAACCCTTGTCTTATTGGATATGAGCTTTTTGGATCACTCTCAATCTCATTTCCAACTCAAGAGGATCCTTGGAGATGTCTAGGAATGACAACCACTATAATTCCACAACTTTATAACCATATAAAGTTTTATAGTCACAAAATCACACCACATGGTTATTAAAAACCATTAGTCAATTTCCATTCCCCACCACATCATTACCTTTTTGTCTCTTCTCATTCACAGCATCAATCTATTTCAATTTCCCCAACATCAATGACCATAATTACCACCTTTTCAATTAATTCATTATTACTTATTGATTCAATTTACATTTTCATACCTATCCCATCAATTTATATTATTTTTTATTAATTCCAAATGATAAAAAAATATTACCCATCACCCCATCAACCAAAATATATGAATTTACTAAGCATGTATAAAAAATAATTTAGGATCCCCTACCTCATCATAGTTTGATCATTTAAATGAATGTATGTTAACCTCACTATATAAATTCAAAATTTCCAATCCATGGTAATAAACCCCATGTTTCATCCTTTTAGACACTAATTCCCAAGAGAGTAAGTAAGAAGAAGATTCCTCCAAGGTACTATAAGGATATAGATCATGAATCTCATGTACTATCAATCTATGTTTCAATTTGATCACTCTTATGAGTATATTCATGAATGATTCCCATGTATCCTAAAAAATGACCCCCAAGTCACCATTTAGTCCATAATAAATTTTTATAGAAGTTTAAAGAGAAGATTATGAGGTTCAGAAATTTTTCCCCGTATTTTTAATGAGCCTATTCAAAAAAACCATGGTCTGTGACACTAAAAAATGTGCTTTGACTTCATTTCATAAAATATGTAACCACATAACAAATAAAATTCATATCAATCTAAACACCACTATGACATGTTTCATTATACCATGACATGGTTTACAACTTCTCCATAAAACATGACATATGACCACAATGTGTCCCATTTGTAAAGTCAACTAGGTGAATCCCCAAAATCCCATGATAATTCACCACAATGAGTTAGTGAACATGTAGAGACCCAAATATTGACATAAATGGACATTAAATTAATTTCTTAGAATACTTAATACATAACAAAAACATACAACCAAGGACTATAATAGTTTAGTGTCTTCGGAAACTTGGAACATAATCTTCTAATCATGCTGAAAGATCTTCAACATATCCCATAAAGATCTTTCCCTTTTGTATTCTTACCTAAAACCATTCTTTATATCCTAGGGAAAAAACATAAAAATGGTGAGCTCAAATTACCAGTAAGGGTAAGCATGAAGAAAATAAAACAAACCATATATGTTTGAACTTAAAAACATGAACATATTGTTTAAACATAAAAATATTTAGTTGTGAAATATATCTTGGCAGTACGTAAGGCATAGATCATAAAGGAACATTAATAATGATAAAATAGAATGGGAATAAAACATATAATTGTGGAAAACCATTAAGCACATATTATTATTTCCATAGTAGCCAAGGCATTACTGCCAAGACCATCATAGTGGACAAATTCCATTACTGAACCGGGTTTACTTGTCGTTCCATCCCTGTATTACTGAACCGGATTCACTTCCCTTACCATCCATGTCTATATCATGAAAAATAAATCTTTACCCAATGCATTGGAGAGATATATAGTTCTCAACCATCTCATAATGAAACCATTATTATGTATGCCACAAAATCATAAATCATACATCATAGCATAACCCATGTAATAAAAATGGGATTCTTAAACATCAAGCCATCATAACATAATCCATATAAGAAAAAGGACTTCATAAAAATAATTCCATCATAATATAATCAAATAAATGTAATAATAAGGATATAAACCTAACCCTATATCATCTTAGATTGAAAATAATTTTGATAAAACACTTGAACTTAGTTCTAGAGGACTTTCTTCTTCAAAATCATTTCCTTTTCTCAAAATGATATAAAATTTTAATAGAAAAGGATTTTGCTGAAAATAATCATTAAATCGTGTAGAGGAAGATTTATGTAAATAAGGCGTTATGAAATTGTAAAAATATGTTCTTGTTTTATAAGTTAAAAAAACATTCTTCTCGTACTTTTGTTGGAAAAGTCAAAAAGTAGCTCGTATGGTAAACAAAGGAAAGATTCCTCCCATACCATGTGGTATAAGTCAAAAAAAGGGTAAAATTACTTTAAACATACATGGAAGAATATTAAAACTTTAAATATTTTTTTTTAGAAAACATAGACATTGATGATAAACATAACCTCAGTAAGTACTTACGAATAAACAATCCCAGATAAGAACAAGATTGGAATAATTATCCCTTACCTTAGGTCCAATTTCTTCTGTATGTGTCTAAAACTATTGTATAGTGGGTTTAAACATATTATTAACTTGTAACAGAACTATAATAATATTTATGATATCATATATGATTCACTTATGAATTTATATTACCTGTTCATTTGTCAATTCCATGTTAAAGCAACATTTTGGGTAAAATCATTTCATTTATCGTACGTGTTTCTACTTGTTTTTCTTGTTATTATTACTTATAACCTGATTTACTTAATTCCATAATTTAAAACAATATTTATATTTAATATATATTCATCATATAAATATATATTATAGATCGATAAATGGAATGAAATACACCGTTTATGGAGACGGTAGGTCGTACATACGCATGAACGTTGTTTTCATTTCCATATTGAATTGAATTGAAGTAAGTAAATAACATATACATAAATATAGTATAATTATTATGTCATATATTTCATGATTATTTATTATATATACTTTATAATCATTCTATAAAGGTTAACATGGTGAATGAATCTCATCACGTCGTGGAGACGGTAATCCGTACGTACGTACGAGCAACGATATTGTTCTCATAATTGGTGAATCGTATTGGAGTGGATTATATAATATCTAAGAATTATTATGATGTTATAATAATAATATATAGTAATTATTTCCACCATTATACCCATCCAAGTAATGTGGTGGTGGAAAATAAAATTACACCACGGCGTGGAGACGGTATTCCGTACGTACACACGTGCGGTGATTTCATTTTCCATAGGCTGGATAGAAGGTGAAATAGGGTCATTTCATATTTATAATAACATATAACTATATTATTGATACTTATTTTATTACTTTATAATGAAACAAATAAAGTATAGAAAGTATAAGAAGAAATAAATTTGAAATAATCGGTAAAGGATTACCTCTTCTTCGACGTGCATCTTCTAAACCTCCTCTTAGGGCACTAAATTTGGTATTTGAAGAAGACCAGAACACCAATTATGTTTCCAAGGAAGTGTAGAGAAGAAATGGGCAGAGTTTTTCTGAGCTTTAAGGATCAAAATGTTGTGAAGAGGAGAGGGAGGAGGTTCCCTTTTTATAAGAGAGGAGAGGGGCACTTTTGGAAACCTCCAAAATATTAATTTATAATAAATTCAAACCCCACCTAAAAACTAAAAAAATAACTCAAATTAGAATATGAGATTATATAGGGTTTTAATCTCATCAAAAAATAAAATTTATAGATGTTTTTATTTTATTTTAAACCTTATCATTTTGATTTATCATTATTTAATCTATTAAATTTTATTTGTGGTAATAATATTCAAAATTTTAAATGGTTATAAATACTTACTTATGTGTTATTAATTGTCCATAATTGGATATTTTATGACATTTTAGACCATATAAATTTAAATTTATAATTTTTAAATATTTTTGTGATTTTTAAACAATTTAATAATATGTTATTTTTATTAAATATCAATAGTGTCAATTTTGAAACTATTCATTTATTTGAATTTAAATAAAATCCACACAAAATATATATTAAAAAAATATTTAATAGATTAATAACATGTCATATTAATCTAAAAATTCATGGAGAACATTAATTTATTCATATAATATTTATTTTAATATTTTTAAAACCATTTATTTGATATTTCTCTTAATAAAATAATTACTATATCATTTTTGTATAATTATTTAATATATTTATTTGTTGCATAAAAATTAAAAATAAAATACTATGATGAAGATAAATCTAATATATTTTATAATAATACTTTTAATCAAATTTATCATCTTAAAATCACAACATTTAAATTGTTATATTCATTAAATTATGAAGGTGGCATCTTTGACATCATTTAAAATAAAATAATATAATTGTACTGATCTGTTTTATAAGGCTCCAAATGGTCCAAATATTGACCCTTGTATTATTATGATATATATATACTCTACCAATAATGTTTGGTCAAGTTTTAGTTCCTTTTGAGGGGTATTATTATTTTTAATAAAAACTATATTATTGATTTTTCACTAAATGAATAATTTCTACATCATTAACGTATAAGCTATTACGGTAATTAAATATTTCTTAAAAATTGAAAATAAATTACGATGATAAAGAAAAAAAATTATCTTTAAAATTAGTATTTATAATCTAATTTATATTCAGTATAACCTTATATTAAAAATAATCTAATTATTAAAGTTTCAGTGAGACATATTTCACTTTCCTTTAAATAAAATAAATAAAAGGTCTTAATCAAATACAAGTGGGTTCAAATAGATACTATTTCGACCCAAGTATATTTTTGGACTAAATATAATCATCCAATTATATTAATACAAGTGTTAGGGTGATTTTATAATATTATATTTACCCTTAATTACCTGATTTACCTTTAACTATGGTAAATAAAATTTACCATAGTCATTGTTCATAATTCCCAAAAAGAAAAGTATCCTATTAACATAATTTGGACCTATTTATTCGAAATATGGAATCCATTTTTCCAAATTCAAGATATAGAAGTTTCAAAAATTAATTTAAAATTAATCTCGTTGTCCAAAAAAATGGGTTTTTGTTTAAAACATTGCAAAAGATTGAAATGATTTTACCTATAAATTCAATGTAAAATTAATGATAATGACATAAACTATATTAAATGATAAAAATATATTCTATTTATACTTTAAAACCATTCAATATTATAATTTAACCATATAAATTATCACGATGAAAAAAGTTGTTTTTAATTAAAATTTTGCGTATTTTTACTATTCATCAAAATAAGAAACTTATCAGAAAAAAACCAAAAAAAATCCATAGTAAATTATTATATCCTGATTCCAAAGAATAATTTTATTTTGTCAAATTCAACATATAAACATGTCAAAAACTATATTTAAAATGGGTTGTCAATCAAAAGGCGGCAAAACTGCATTTTTTTGAAAAATACTTATTTTACCTAAAAAAATTATTTTGTTCTCATACCATGTTCTAGAATATGTTTAATATGAACTATAATGTTATAAAATTCAACATGTGGTTAATACTATTCATAAATTCTAGTTCATAATAATATTAGAACAATATATTGTTGTTTATTGAAACTCAGTATTACGTACAACACATGCTATTGAGGAAGGTCACTATTGCATGCAACACAAGCCAAGAATAGTGTTTGCGTATAATACAAGATAATACGGTGTTGTGTATAGTGCAGGATAATTTTGGTTTAGCGTACAACACAAGACATCAAATAAATTAAAAAAATAATATTTCCCATAAAATCTCGGGGTGTTACATTCTACCTCCCTTAAAATGAATTTCGCCCTCGAAATTCGTCGGGGTTATAAATGGTTTACTACATGAAATTTTCTTTCATAGAAACCCACATCATAAAAAAGAATACTAAAAATTAATTTTAAAACTAAATTATGAAACGTAATGGTTACCTAAATTAACTCATCATTGGGTTTTCACATAGGAGAACATAGGTGAAAATATTGATATGGAAGAGAAATCTAACCATCAATTTATGATGGAGAGTGGTAGAGAACATGGCTATGAAAAAGTCAACAATCACAAAGACATAAATTGGTGATGATCTAAGGTACCATCTGATTTATAGGATATGAGGGTACTAGGACAACGTTTTTGGTTTTCAAGATCATTTCCCTAAAGTTGATGAATTTTTCAATTAAAAGAAATACTTAATTGATTTTGGTACAATATCACTATTGTTCATGTCTTGAACAATTTCCACTTCATATCTTAAAGAAATGAAGTTGAATTTGTCATTCGTGAAGTGTTAGCAGATCATGCGATAGAATGATAGGTCATTCCATCTGTCTTAAATATAAGGTTAGCAAAAATTATTAAATATACATAATTCCATCTATGGTGAGATTAACCATATATGATTCCAAAAATGGACTTATACTTCATCTATCATACCTCTTAATAAAATAAAACTAGTTTCTACTAACCAGGTACTTCTTATAGGCCAGTGGTAGGCGATAAAGTCCTGTCGCACTTCAGTTGTGGGTTTGATTCCCACAGCCTTGTCTGACGCGACGAGTTGTTGCCCGTCCTATGGGTTGTCCTTTTTCTAAAATTACACTATTATAACATTCCAAAAATAATATCGAAAAAAGTTTCTTTCCTTAAACAATATTATCTTATGTCCAACATAATCCATTCCAATCTTTAGGTTTATCCAAAATACTTCTATCCAACATCATAGTATAAATAAAACGATTAATAGAAAGGTCATATACCAAACATTGAATACCATCATTTATCCCCTGTATATCATAAGATATATCTTGTTGGTCACATTCCAGACATGTGAATTTTTTAATCATGTATTCTCTTGAAACATGAATTACCATATAATCTTTTTGAAAACATGAATGCTGTCAAAAGTTAACTCTTTCCACATACCAAAATCCCAAAATTTCTATATACTCAAACCATGATATCACTTTTCCCTTATATCAGTCATGAGCTCATTAATACTATCAAACATTTCATTATCTCCTTATCCCTTCATTATGAACATATTAGGTGATTTCAAAAAATATTTCAATCACTTTTCATAGTTATCGGTACCATATAATTATTGAAAACCACATCAAACCAATACATAGATATTCTAATATTCCACGATACTATAAATGAGATTCCACAACACTATTTTGGAATCCTGTTACATAAACACTTAATCATACCACCACTTTGTTTTCATATTCAACATCACAAATAGTGATTGCATGTGACTTCCCTTTTTCCTTTGCCTTAAGAGTTTATTGATGTCGATCATCATTAACCCTTGGATTAGGGAATTGGTTAGCATAATTCCCTATTTCATTGCACTTGTAGCATTAAAGTGTTGGTGGTGTGTTCTCTGTAGTCTTTTCTCTATTCACATCATTAGCTACCTTTTTCCCATTACTTTGACACTCAGCTGCTCGATGAACTTATTTTCCACACATAAAACATTTTCTAGTCCCTTTAAGACAAATCTCCACCATGCTTCTTTCCACACTTTGAGTATAATGAAATATTCATCTTCTTTTCACCATTGTTTTGAGATTTTTCATTGAACTCTATATTTCATTTCTTGTCAAAACCATGAGATGGATATATAACACCAACTTCCAGTTCTACCTTGATAGCACAACACATAATTTCTTCATAGCTACTAAAGTCTCTTATAGCTAATGCCTTTCAAAGACTTGGTTTTAAGCCACTGAAGAATCGATCAACTTTACTTTCAAGTTGGATGATAAATCCATATTCATACCTTTCAAGCCTTGTAAAATTCACTTCGTATATATCAACAGATTCATCATCCTTTTGCTTAAGCTCAAGGAACTCCTTTTCCATCTTCTTTCTAAGAATACTAGGAAAGTACTTATTTAAAAATAATTTTTTGAACTCATCCCACTCCATAGATTAAATTTCATCTTGGGGCCTTTTATTCTTAATTAGATTCCACCACTGTTCTGCTTCACCTTCTAAATAGTAAACAACCAAAATGACATTTTCATGTTCTGAACAGCGAAGTATGGAAAATATCTTTTCAATGGTACTGATCCATTGTTCAGCAACAAGTGGATCAAAAGACCCACTGAAAGAAGGTGGATGTTTCCTCGTGAAGGACTCAATAGAATATTGTTCCCTTCTCTGCTCATTTGGAAGTCCAGAATGATTCATAGTTTTTGTAATTATAGAAATAATATTTTTTACTCCATCTCCCATAACATTGGTTTGTTCAGGAGTACAATCATTTCATTGTCCATTACATTGATCAACACGTTTCCTTCGGGTTCCATCCATCATATAAAACCCAAAAAGAATAGTGTGAGGGGAAAAAGTCATTCTAGGAAAATAACATAATAAAGGGGGAGTACCTTCAATATCTAACATCTTGGGTTTAATTCTAATATTGTTACCATAATTCTAGGACTATAACCTATACTTAGACTTGACCTTAGGGACATCCCTAGACATACCTTATAAATATCTCTAGGGATCTCACAAAAGTTTTTACATCCTAGTTTCCAAAGATTAACTAAACCTTTCCTCTAATACCAACTATAGAGACCCAAATTTTGACATACATGGACATTACATTACTTTTGTGTAATACTTAATACATAAAAAAAATAGACACCCAAGGGTCGTAATAGTTTATGTCTTTGGAAACCTGGAACACAATATTCTAATCATGGTGAAAGATCTTCAACATCTACCATAAAGATCTTTCCCTTTGGTTTTATTAACTAAAACCTTTCTTTATATCCTGGGGAAAATAAAACATAAAAAGGGTGAGCTAAAATGCTCAGTAAGGGTAAGCATCAAGAAAATAAAACAAACCATATATGTTTGAACTTAAAAACATGAACATAATGTTTAAACCTCAAAATATTGATTTGTGAAATAAATCTTGGCAGGTACGTAAGGCATAGAACATAAAGGAACATTAATCATAATAAAATAGCATGGGAATAAAACATGTAATTGGGGAAAAGCATTACGCACATATTATGATTTCCATATTAGCCAAGGCATTGCATCCAAGACCATCATAGTGGACAAAGTCCATTACTGAACCGGGTTTACATGTCGTTCCAGCCCTGTATTACTGAACCAGATTCACTTGTCGTTCCAGCCATGTCTATCTCATGAGATATAAATCTTTACCCAATGCATTGGAGGGAGATATATGTCCAACCCATCTCATAATGAACCCATTCTTATGTGTCCCACAAAATCATAAATCATACATCATAGCATAACCCATGTAATAAAAATGGGATTCTTAAACATCAAGCCATCATAACATAATTCATATAAGATAAAGGACATCATAAAAATAATTCCATCATAATATAATAAAATAAATGTAATAATAGTGGTAGAAACATAACCCTATATCATCTTATATAGAAAATAATTTTGATAAAACACTTCAACTCAGTTCTTGAGTAAAATATCATTTCTTCTTCAAAATCATTTCTTTTCTCAAAATGAAATACAATTTTAAAAGAATGGGATTTTGTTGAAGATAATCATGAAATCATGTAGAGGAAGCTTAATGGAAATAAGGCGTTATGAAACTGTAAAAATTAGTTCTTTCTGTATATGTTAAAAAAACATTTTCTTGTACTTTTTTCAGAAAAGTCAAAAAGTACCTCGTATGGTAAACAAAAGAAATATTTCTTCCATACCATGTGGTAAAAGTCAAAAAAAAGGTAAAATGACTTTAAAAATACATGGATTAATAGTAAAACTTTTATGAAAACATTTATATAAAACATGGATAAGGATGATAAACATAACCTCAGTAAGTACTTATGAATAAACAATCCCGGATAAGAACAAGATTGGAATAATTATCCTTTGCCTTAGGTCCAATTTCTTCCGTACGTGTATGAAACTCCTGTATAGTGAGTTTAAACATATTATTAACTTGTAACAGAACTATAATAATATTTATTATATCATATATGATTCACTTATGACTTTATATTACCCGTTCTTTTGTCAATTCTATGTTAAAGCAGTATTTTGGGTAAAATCGTTTCATTTATCGTACGTATTTGGACTTTTGTTCTTGTTATTATTACTTAAAACCTGATTTACTTAATTCCAGAATTTAAAACATGATTTATATATAATATATATTCAGCATATAAATATATATGATAGATCAATAAATGGAATGAAATACACCGTTCATGGAGACAGTAGGTCGTACGTACGCATGAACACTGTTTTCGATTCCTTATTGAATTGAATGGAAGTAAGTAAATAAAATATAAATATATATAGTCTCATTATTATGTCATATATTTCATGATTATTTTTTATATATACTTTATAATAATTCTATAATGGTTAATATGGTGAATGAATCTCATCACGTCATGGAGACAGTAATTTGTACGTACGCAGGAGCGACGATATCGTTCTTATAATTGTTGAATGGTATTGGAGTGGATTATATAATATATCAGAATTAGTATTATATTATAATAATCAAATATTGTTATTATTTCCACCATTATACCCATCCAATTAAGGTGGTGGTGGAAAATCAAATTACACCACGACGTGGAGACGGTATTTTGTACGTACGCACGTGCGGTGATTTCATTTTCCATAGGATGGATAGAAGGTGAAATAGGGTTGTTTCATATTTATAATAAAATATTATTATATGAGTTATACTTATGTTATTAATTTATAATGAAACAAATAAAGAAGATGAAGTAGAAAAAGAAATAAAATTGAAAGAATCAGTAAAGGATATTACCTCTTCTTCGACGCGCCTCTTCTAAACCTCCTCTTAGGGAACTAAAGTTGGTCTTTGAAGAATAGAAGGAACCCAAGTATGTTTATAAGGAAGTGGAGAAGCGAAATAGATTGGTTTTGGCTGATCTTGAAGGCTCAAAATGTTCTGAAGAGGAGAGGGAGGAGGTGCCCTTTAATAAGGGAGGAGAGGGGCTCTTTTGGAAACCTCCAAAATATTAATTTATAATAAATTCAAACCCCAACTAAAAACCTCCAAAATAACTCAAATTATAATATGATATGATATAGGGTTGTAATATCATCAGCCAAAAAAAATTAGACATGTTTTAATTTTATTTTAAACCTTATCATTTTGATTTATCCTTATTTACTCTATTTAATTTTATTTGTGGTAATAATATTATAAATTTTAAGTGGATACAAATACTTACTTATGTGTTATTAATTGTACATAATTGGTTAATTTATGACATTTTTTACCATATAAATTTCAATTTATAATTTTTAAATATTTTTGTGATTTTTAAACAATTTAATAATATGTTATTTTTATAAAATATCAATAGTGTCAATTTTGACACTATTCATTTATTTGAATTTAAATAAAATCCACACGGAAGATATATTCGAAAAAAAATATTTAATAGATTTATAAAATGTCTTATTCATATAAAAAAATCATGTATCACATTAATTTGTTCATATAATATTTATTTTAATATTTTTAAAACCATTTATTTGATATTTCTCTTAATAAAATAATTACTACAACATTATTGTATAATTATTTAATATACTTATTTATTGAATAAAAATTAAAATAAAATACTATGATGAATATAAATATAATATATTTCATAATAATACTTTTAATATAATTTATCATCTTAAAATCACAACATTTAAATTCTTATATTTATTAAATTATGAAGGTGACATCTTTGACATCATTTAAAATAAAATAATATAAATGTCCTAATCTATTTTATAAGGCTCCAAATGGTCCAAAAATAGACACTTGTATGATTAGGGTATATATATACTCGACCAATAAGGTTTGGTCAAGTTTCGGTTCCTTTTGATGGGTATTATTATTTTAATAAAAACTATATTATTGATTTTTCACTAAATAAATAATTTCTACATCATAAATGTATAAGCTATTATGTTAATTAAATATTTATTAAGAATTAAAAAAAATTACTATGATAAAGAAAAAAATTTATCTTTCAAATGAGTATTTATAATCAAATTTATATTCTGTATAACCTTATATTAAAAATAATCTAATTATTAAAGTTTGAGTGAGACATATTTTACTTTCCTTTAAATAAAATAAATAAAAGTTCTTAATCAAATACAAGTGGGTTCCAGTAGACACCATTTCGACCCAAGTATATTTTATGACTAAATATAATCATTCAATTATATTAAGACAAGTGTTAGGGTAATTTTATAATATTATATTTACCCTTAATTACCCGATTTACCTTTAACTATGGTAAATAAAATTTACCGTAGATACTATTCATAATGTCCAAAAATAAAAGTAGCATATTAACATAATTTGGACCTAATTATTCCAAATATATAATCAATTTTTCCAAATTCTAGACACAGAAGTTGCAAAAATTAATTTAAAATTAATCTCATTGTTGAAAAAAACGGGTTTTTGTTTAAAACATTGCAAAAGATTGAAATGATTTTACCTTTGAATTCAATGTAAAACTAATGATAAGGACATAAATTATATTAAATGGTAAAAATATATTCTATTTATACTTTAAAACCATCCAATATTATAATTTAACCATATAAATTATCTCAATGAACAAAGTTGTTTTTAATTAAAATTTTGCATATTTTTACTATTCATCAAAATGAGAAACTTATGTAAAAAATATCAAAATTTTGTCCAAAGTAAATTTTTATATCCTGATTCTAAAGAAGAATTTTATTTTTTCAAATTGAACTTATAAACATGTCAAAACTATATTTAAAATGGGTGTACCATCAAAAGGCGGCAAAACTGCATTTTTTTAACAAATACTTTTTTACCCGAAAAAATTATTTTGTTCTCATACCATGTTCTAGAATATGTGTAAGATGAATTATAATGTTAAAAAATTAAAAATGTGGTTAATACTATTCATAAATTCTAGTTCATAATAATATTTGAACAATATATCGTTGTTTAGTGAAACTCGATATTGCGTACAACACACGCTATTGAGGAAGGTTGCTCTTTCATGCAACACAAGCCAAGAATAGTGTTTGCGTATAATACAAGATAATATGGTTTTGCATATAGCGCAAGCTAATTTTGGTTTTTCGTAAAACACAAGACATCAAAGAAATTAAAAAAACATATTTCTCATAAAATCTCGGGGTGTTATAAAACACATTTTGTATTCTCTATCTTAGATTATATTTGCCTTAAAACATCATATTCAAATCACTCCTAAGAACTAAAATGTTTCAAAAAAATCATGATATAGTTTCCCAAACCATGAAACATTTTTAATGTCATGTAAACAAACCACCTCATCAACCCTCGTATATTCTAAACTATGAACACTATACTATATTAGTACATCATTAGAACTTACTATATCATTTTTTATATGAAAAGGTATTATTTTCATGTTAGGTTAAATTTATACCTAAATTCAACTCTTCCTCTTCCTTATCCAACACCCCTAAAACATAAGAGGTAAACATATACAAATTTCTGGTCCTCAACAACATTATTTTTTCATTACCATTATTATCAACATAACAATATTTTAACAATACTATATATATGTAGTTATTTAATATTTCTCATTATAAGCTTGATTTAGAAATTAACTCAAGGAATCAAGCTAAATAAATATAAATAATCATAAAATAAAATAATGTTTTAATATTTTTTCCTTAACATGTTTTCATATCTTTTCTATTTTAATATGGTTATCATACATTAAAATCAAAAAAACTTCATTTTCATTTCACTTTTTAACTTTTACATTTCATATATCATGAATAATATCAAAACTCATATTCATAATAACATAATCAAATATATATTTACACCATATAACAAAATATATCTTGAACTATGTTCATTTAAATGACTCATTCCAAGATTATAATATTCATCCAATAAAAATTTTCTCTACTATTATCATTCAAACCATATGAATCATCATGCATTTTTACATAGTTTTCCACACATACCTTTAATCAATGTGTCGATTTCAGGACTCAATTAACCACATTTATGTTACTACATCAAATCATAACAAATTTTAGTAATACATTTATCTCCCATAAAGTCAAATATACACACACACAACATATCCATACTCAAATAAAACACAAAAATATTATCATAGTGTGATAATAGTGGAAGAAAATGAAATAAATTTTCCAAGTACACAGTTTGAAAACATTACCCATTTAGTTTTTATTAATTAATTAATTACTAATAAATATTTTAAAAATATTAAATATTCATTTTTTGAATTTAAAATAATTAGAAACTCTTTCAGACCATGATTTGAATTAATCTGTATTCAATCAAATATTTACATAGACAGTCAAGAAAAAACATTTTAGGTTATCCAATATGCCAATATATATAATTCATGAACTCAAAACATCATAGAAAATCATTGTCTAAGTATAATGAAATAAAAAATCAGATAAAAATACTCTTCAAAAGATAAATATAAAATCATACTACGCCCAATTCAGGGTGTAATTAAAATAGTGGGTCAGTCAATTTTCTAACTTTTCTTTACATTTTAATCATTTTGTATACTTTATAATATTTATAAAATAAATAAATATTTGTTCAATTTTAAGTTTCAATTTTTTCTCTTTATATTTTATTTAAACCTCGCCCTTATGTAAGAAAGAAAATCAAACACAAAAATCACTGTGTTTTTTATAGATTCACTCGCATTGTGTGAGCTACATCAATGGTGTGCATAGTTTCCATCCAGAGTATAGATAGTATACTCATTTCATAAATCAGGTTAAAAAGTATATATATCATCAATGATTATTTAATTTTAAATCCCATCATAGTTTACAAGAATATAACATTTTTATATTAGATCCCCTTTATTTTATATAGTTTTACATAGTATATTAGTTAAATAAAAAGTATTATTTCATTACCTTTAGATTATTTTCTAGAAACTAATAGATATTTTTTTATATAGAAAGAATAATTCATTGTAGCTCTTCTTAAATAATAATTAGTCCTATATTCTCAAAATTATTCATAAAATCATAAATAGAATATGGATTATATAGTTTAAGTACATATATTTTAATCCTCATAATATTCTATATTGAATCTTATACTTGGAGTTTTAGAACTTCATATTCTTTTAATATTCATTTTTTATTTAGTCTATAGAGCCTTTAAATATTCATGATTATCATATAGTACCTTTAATTCTTCCCATATCCAATCACTTAATCGTGTAGTTTCATGTTATATGAATACAATTTTATAATTATTTCAAATTTTATGTTCAATAATTCTCCTAGAATTTTGATATTCAATTATGCTTTAAAATTCACATAAAATTTAGTAGTCTTATATTGTATTTTATTCCCATGAATTATTGATATAAAATCATCAATTAATTTATAATTTAAATGATGTGTATTTGGTTGATTTGACTCAAATGTTGAAAAAAATTCATAGTTATAACTCAAGAATCTTGATTAATTTAATTTTTTAAATAATTTTTTTTTTCACCGATTAATCCATGTTCTCAATTTAAATCACAAATAATATTTCCAATAAAAATTCATTAAATATTATATTTAAATTCCAAAACATATTCAAAATCAATATCAATATTTAAACCATCATTTGACTTGGATTTTGAATAAGATGTAATCTATAAAATTTTTGTAATTAATTATCAAATGATTTTTTCCAAATAAATAATTAAATATTAATTTTATTTATTTAATTTTTGGTGGATATTTCAAAAAACAACATTTTTGTTATGTGGAAATATTTTTTGATTCATATGTTTTATACTGATATTTTTTCAATTTCTAAAATCTTAAATATATTTTATGTGCTCTAATTTTATCAGGAATACTTTGAAACATATCTTACTAATATCCATGATAATTCTCTATGTTTTAAGTGATTATAAGTAACTCATATATTAAATTTTCTATGGTAAAAACATCAAAAGTTAAAATGTTCTACTGAAATTATTTATGTATTTTATCCACTTGAAAGGCAAATATATTCTTGAACTGATCTTTCCAACTCATATAGTATGTTTTATAAAATTGTAATATATCATATACATTACATTCATATTATCAAACCCAAATTAAAACTTTCATCACAATTAAAAAAGTTGTGTGTGTTCCATATTAAATTTTTTCTGTTAGACAGAACCTCATATATAGTTTCTCTATTTTTATTTTCATGGAAATTATTTATAATAAATTTAAACATACTTTATATCAATCTAAAATACTTATTTAAACTCATTTATTTAATTATTCATTTAAAATATCTAAAATTTTGTCACAACTCAATTTGAATTAAGATGTTGTGTAAAGAATAAATACTTAGGTAATATACTTCTAAATGAAAAAACCTTGAGAATTATATTGAATCATGAAATAAAAAATATATTTATTGTTTTAATTTTTTATGTAAATAGAATATCTCAAATTATATATGCCTAAATATGGTTTTGGACTATATATTTTTTGCACACTACTCCATATTTTTATCTCAAAATTTGATATGGAGCTTTCAAATTTAATTAATTTATTTAAGAATCATTATACATGTATAAAATAATATGTAGAAACCATTGTACCACAGTAACTCATTCAGAATCAAATAATAGAGATAAATATTTTGTGTTATTGATTCATTTTTTTTTATAGAATAAAATATTTTATATCCATCCAATACAAATAAAATCATTAGGAAACATTTAAAACTCATCACACACAAAAACATGTATACATGAACATGTATGAGTGTTCCTACACACCCATTAATCCATGCATGTGTGACAAAATAGACAAAAATATAGATATAGATATATATATATATATGACATCTGAAGGTGTCTTTTTATCAATAGTTTTCTTTTGGTTATATTTTACCTTTGGTTTTGGGTGTTTTGGGTGAAATTTTTTGAGTTTTTAAAAAATTTCCAGGGGTGCACAGTTATTGTGAATGGTTTAGAAAATCATACACCCTATGTAGTATAAATTGTGTGCCCTATACAGTGGGATATAGGGTAGTTCATATTATGATAATGTTTATTAAAACTATGTGAAATAACTATGTGAGGTCTAGGGGTTTTTGGGTAGTGGTATATGCATAGTCTTTTCATGATTTGGTAGACCATGCGAGCTCACTATGTGGCTTTCTTTGGTTGGGGTATTTTTATCTTTTCCCCTTATTCTTAATTAGGGTATTCTACCCCAATCCATCCCATTCAAAACTCTCATCCTTTTCTCCTACACAAGGGTTACTCCTCTCCCTTAAAGCTTCTCCAAGAGGATTTGGAGTCTTTTCTTGGTGATTCTTCAACCTGTTCAATTGGTTAGGGTTAACTTCTCCTTCCTATTTGGTTTTCTCTCTTTTTATCTAACTCCTATAGCAATATTGGTCATTATTGGCCACTTTATTTGGCTAGGGTTGATAAAATTTGGGTCTTTTGGTTTTTTAAGGTTTTGATCCATTATAGGAGTCCCTTTTTAGCAAATTTCATCAAAGGTGGTAAGGTTCCAGCACTTGAAGAAGGTGTTTTTCATTCATTGCCTTTTATTTAAGAGTTAATTGAATAATTGATGTTATAAATGATTTTTATATTTGAATTAATAATTTATTTGATATATAGTTTGTATTTCGAATGGTTTTTTTTGAGTGGTTCTTTTCCTTTAGAAGAAATGGGTGAATTGTCTTGTGCTGTGGAATTTGGTTTGAAATTAGTTTTTTATGAATTATTTATGTTTGATAAAATTCCAAAGAGATTTTTCATCATGAAATTCAATTTTTATTTTTGATTTAGGCCAAATTTGGTTTTAAATTGGGTTACCCTATGTGTTTTAAAATGGGTTTCATGTTTTAAATGGGGGTTTGGTTTTATAAAGAAAAATGGAGTTTCCCTTGATCTCATTTGGTTGTGTTTTTGAATGCTTATACTTTATTTCTAAATTGTGATTAAATTACAAATAATTTTTATAAATTTATTTCCAAATTTATATGATCTAAATGAAGGTATGGTTGAAACTTGTAAATTGATATTGTTTATTCCCTTGTTGATAACCCTTGTGTGTTGTTAATGTTTATGGTATCCAAGTAACAGATGCTTGTGATGTGATTCATGATGTGATCATGGGTTGGGGAATATTTTAAAATATTTATGAGGTGGGAAGGACTTGATTTTGGTATTATCCCATGGTTATTTTTTATTTTTATATGGTGACATTTTTTCTCATGGACCACCTTTGTTATTATTCCATGGGGAAGATAAGGTTTCTAAGTGGGAAGTTGTGGAAATTTTTTTGGATAGTTTAGGTTTAACTCTAGCTAGTATCCCTAGTTATACAGAAAACTAGTATAGGGGGTTTCTCACCAGTGAGACTATTTAGATTTATTCGATGGGATGATGTGTGTTCATTAACCTACCAGTAGTAGGTCCACCCATATGTGTCTTGTGTTGTCCAATTAGTCCTCATGGTGTTTCCTCAGGCTATGTATAATATGTTGTACCTTTTTTGTATCATATGTGATGATTATTAATTGGATGAAATTGTTTTATGTTTTGATCATATTGTATTTAGTCATGATTTTGGCTAGTTTTATTACATCTACTTATTGGAATTACTTTTAACCTTTTCATTTGTTTTTTATTTATAGTTTCTATTGTTTCCTTGTTTCCATTTTGTATATGGTGTGTCAATTATTTTAAAGGAAAAGGGGGAAATGGTTTTCCAATTACATACTTGATTGGAAATGATTTTATTTTTTTAAACCATCTTTGGGTTTGTTTTAAAATATGTGGTGTTTTTAAAGATAAATGGTTAGCACTTTAAAATGGTATGTTTTTTTTAAAACCTATTTATGGAATATTTTAGAAAAAAAATCTCTCATAAAATGAATGTTTCATGATTTTTTATCCCTAAAATACGTAAAGTAAATTGAAAGCCTATTTTTAAAATTTATTTTCAAACTATTTAAATTGATTTCTTTTATAAAAGGATTGAATTAGACTCATAATGGTATCCTACTGGCTTTGGTTCACACACTACATACTCATAATGGTGGGTAGGTAGTCTTCATGTATTTTTTAGGTCTCTATAGGTATTTTCATTTGGTTCATTCCCAATTTCATATTCTTTGGGAGGTATATGGTTGTTAGGATCATAGTGGTCAGTTGAGAGTCACATGGATATGGTGTCCAAAACATTGGTTACATGAAACTAGTTGGTTTGAGTCTTGTTTGATTTCTATAGCCTTATTTTTCGTTTGTGTCAAATTCTATAATTTGTATTATATGTTTTTTATATGATATTTATCTTGTAATTTATCTTTTGTTTTTGTTTTTATGCCATGTTTGGATGTTTTTATGTGGTTCCTTGAGGGAGAAACCTTCCCCAACAGTTATGTGTGATACCCATAATGTTTCTCCTCATCTAGGGGGGATTTGGGAAACTCCTCAGGTATGTAGTGGGCCGTCTTGGGAATTTTATGATTGATATCCTATTCTGGTTCATTACAAAATGGTATCATAGGATCTAGGTTTCTTGAAAATGGGCCTAGGTTCTTGATACTTCTCTTATTTGTTATTTGGGGTGTGTCATGGTAGTTGAGACTAGGATTTTCATTAGGGATAGAGTGGAGTGCATTGATAAGGGTTTGTCTAGCTCTTCATCACACTAAATCTTGAGTTTCCATATTTTTATCAGGATTAAGTTTTGATATTGGATTCATATTTGGATTTTTTTTTATGGATTTTTTATATGTTGAGATGATTCTTTGATCCCAATTGAGTATAGTAGTGATTTCAGGGGTCAGTTTGAGTTTCAAATGTGAAAATAGTGAGTGAACTAGGGTTGCATGGTTAGAACACATTAACTGGTAAACCATTTTGTTCCTATTAAACACTGATCTTCAATTATGATAGTTCATGTTTCATAGTCAGTGCATGATTTACCAACATGTGTGGTCAAACTGTGCACTGTGAAATTCCCCCTCCTGGATTTTTATTTTGACTCCATTTCTTCTCAGACTGATTCCAATAGAGTATATCATTGTTCTATTATCATTTATGGGGGTTTTAATTGAGAATTTTATGGAAAGTGGTGTGGTAATTTTTTTTATTTGAGATGTGTGTAGGTGTTCTTGTTTTTGTCCCTCAGAGACTTTATTTTGAAAAGTGATTTTTTTAAAATGGAAGGGATGTTTTGTTTTTTGAAAACCCATTTTATGGTAGTTTAGAAACCGGTTTTTTTGTTTTGAAACTATTTTAAGAATAACATTTTTATTTGAAAATAATTTTGATTCAAAATATTGAATTTTTTGAAAAACACTAATTATTAAAGTGGGTTTTCTAAGAATCAGTTTATGAAATTTTTTCCTTGAGATCATTTAATTCAAAGTGGAGTTTTGAGATTATTTTGGATACAAGTGTGATATTTCTTTTTTAAGAAAATTTATGTGATTATTTTAAAAACAAAATTGTATTTACTCTTAGTTTAAATGAATTTTTAGACTAGTAGGTATTGGTAATGGGTTGAGGTTTTGAGAAAATAGTGGTGGAAAATAGTTGAGATTTAAAATGATATTTTTAAAGTGGTTTGAAAATTGTTTTCAAATTATGTTTTGAAATGATGTTTTTTTATTCCCTTGGTTATGGTACCACTTGTTTTATTGGAGGATCATGGGTGGTTAGTCTCATGTATTGTGTTGTTTTCTAAGTGTATCCTAGAAAATTATTGGCCCAAGAAAGAGTGTTATTCCTAGGGGTTTGATTTTGATGGTTTTGTTCCATGGGTTTAGACCTCATTGTTTATATATTTCATTCCTTGAGTTATTAGCAGTTTTTAAAATTCCATAGTGTTAATTTTTAACCCTATAATGTTGGTAGGTTTAGTTTTTAAATGTTTTCAATGTGAATTTGTTTTTATAGGAATATGGTTTTCAGTTTTCATTTCAAGTGAGACTTGGAATGGAATGTAGTGATAAGTTTTAAATCTTGATTTAAAATTGGATGTGTCATTTTAAATGGGTTTTTACCTCATTTAGGTCATGAAATGAAGTGGGTGGTGTGGTTTTCAACTTCCAATGGTTTTTATGGGTGATTAAAGTAGTGAATTAAAGTGAAAAATGATTTCGAAATTTTTGGGAAAGTGTTTTAAAAAGGTAATTATGCTTTAGAATAGTTTTACCTTCATTGGGTCATGTTGTGATATTTTAATGGGATTTTTTGAGGCTGTTAAGGGTTTTGATGAAAATTTATTTGGTTTTAAAAATTGATATTCTTTGTGTTTTTTAAAACTCATTTGGAATATTTATTTAAAAAATGATTTCAATATATTGGTTTTGAGACAATGGTTTTAAGTGGTACTTCAACCATGGAAAAGTGTAAATTTTAGTTTTTTTCTAAATGGAATGGGTGATTTGTGTTTTAATTAACTTTTAAATTGGATTTTGTAAATTATTGGGAAATGTTTTTGAAAAATAAAGGAATTTTTCTTTGAATTTTTTTAGTGAAATCATTTTTAAAGGGGAAAATAAATTTTGGATAGTTACGTGTTTTCTTTTAACAAATGATCTTCCTTTGATGTTTTTTAAAAGGGGTTGAGGCTCATAAATGTGATTTTCAAGTGGTTTTTTATATAATAAAATTGGGATAATTTTTGTGAAATTTTTTTGTGTGTTTTGGATTTTGAATCATTTTGGTTTGTGTTCTTACCTTATGTCTAGTGATATGTCTTGAGTTTTGAAGCTGGAGTGCATTCCTAGTTGTTTGGTTGTATTTTTTTGAATTCTATGGTGTTTTCTAGTAAAGTGGCTTATTTTAAGGTTATTTTATTAATGATGTGGTTTTATGTGACCTTTGTCTTAGTACTTGGGTAGTTAGGATGGATGTTTCCTTCAGGATTTTGATCACATGATAGTGCTATCTTTTTGGGTTTTTTATGGTATAGTGCTTTAAACTGTGGTTATGTCCTACCCATAGAGTATGATCACCTGGGTCAAGAGACCATTTAATTTCTCATTATTTTATGACTTGAAATTTATCCCTTATGGAGGTGAGTTTTAAGCTTATTGATGGCTTGTCCTTGTGGGTTTTCTATTACTTGAGGTTGGTTTTACTTTCAAGAAGTGAGAGTTTATTTCTAAGTGTTCTATAAATATTTTTAGATATTTTTTCCCATAATGGATTCCTTTGTTTGAGATTATATATTTTTTTACACCATTTAGGAGAATTATAATTGTTGGAGAGACCCGTTTTGGTCTCAATTTTATTTGTGGGTCTTGTATCAGAGTGTGGTTGTGTTTTTATTGAATACTTGTGGTATCCTTGTGGATTTAGTGGTTCTGTTTTAAGGAATATTCATTTATTAGGATTTTCTTCCTGGGGACCTCTTTAGTATTTCAATATCCAACTCTCCTCACTTTTTGGAGGGTGGTTTGTGACTTGTTATTTATATTTATATATATATATATATATATATATTGATTCAGGACTTTCTAGGGGAATAAATCAGAAGGGTATGGAGTTTTTAAAACCATAAGGTGTATTTTTATTGGTATTTTTCTTTTGTTTATTTTTTCCTTAGGTTTCGGTTGTTACACGTAGACATTTTTAGTTTGGGAGGTTTTTCCAAGGGTAAACAGTTAGTGTTCATGGTTTAGAAAATTGTGCACCTCATGTGGTATAAATAATGCACCTTGTGTAGTGGGAAATAGGGTAGAGTATGGTCTGTTCATGGTTAAGTAAATCATGTGAGACAACAATGTGAGGTATGGGGGTTTTTGGTAGTGGAATACGCACAGCCTGCACATGGTTTGGAAGCTCATGAAACTAACCATGTGACCTACCCAAGTTGGGGTATTTTGGTCTTTTTCCATTTTTATTAATTAAGGGATTTTATCCTATTCAAACCACTCATACATATCATCTCTTCAAAGGATTATCCTCTCCCTTAAAGATTCTCTAAGTGGATTTAGAGTGTTTTCTTGGTGATTATTCACCAGATTCAAGAGGTTAGTGTCTCCTTCTTCATATTTTATTTTCTCTCTTTTCTCCAACTCCTCAAGCCCAAGTAGTAATTATTATCCAATTTTCCTAGTTATTGTTGATATAATTTGTGTCTTTGGGTTTTTTATGGGATAGCTCCATTGTAGGAGCCCCTTTCCAATGGATTTACTCAAAGGTGGCAAGGTTCCACCACTTGAGGTATGTATTTCCAATTAATTTCCTTTTATTTAAGATTTCCTTGAATTCTTTATTCTTTAAATGTTATTTATTTTTAAAGTAATGATGTATATAATATCTAGTTTGTAATTTCATTGTTTTTCCATGCTTGAGTGGTTCTTTTAATTTAGAAAAAATGTGTGAATTGTCTTGTGCTATGGAATTTGTTTTGAAACTGGTGTTTTATGCATTCTTTGGGTTTGATAAAATTAAAAATATGGTTTTCATCATGAAATGAACTTTTTGTTTTTAATTTGGTTCAAATTCGGTTTTAAAAATGTTTAACCTTTTTTTAAAGTTGTTTCATGTTTTAAAAGGTGGTTTGGTTTTATAAAGAAAAATAGTGTTTCCGTTGATTTTATCTGGATATTTATTTAATTATTATGCTATATTTTGGTATTTTTATTAAATTTAAAATCATTTTCATAAATATATTTCCAAATTTATATGATATAAATGATGTCCTAGTTAGAGCTTGTGAAGTGATGTTGTTTGTACCCTTTTTGGCCCCCCTTGATAGTTTTTAATGTTTATGTTATCCATGTGATAGATGATCATTATGTGATTCATGATATGATCATGGGTTGAAGATTTTTAAAGGATTCATGAGGTTGGAAGGATGTGATTTTGGTGTTATCCCATGGGGATTTTTTATTTTTATGTGGTGAAATTTTTCTCTCATGGACCACCTCCATTATTATTCCATGTAGAAATCAAGGTTTCTTAGTGGGAAGTAGTGGTACATGTTTTTATAGTTGAGTTTTAGAACTATATAGTCCCATCTAGTTGAAAATAACACTTAAATAGTGGGATTTTCATTAGGGATACTACTTAGACTAATTCATCATACCGATGTGTTTTTGTTAACCTTTTAGTAGTATGCCGCCCTTAAGTATCTCGTGTTATCCCATTAGTCCTCATTGTTTTCTCATGCTATGTATAATATGTTGTTCCTTTTTATATATATTTTGTCATGTGTGATGTTTATTTATTGGATGTACTTGTTTTGAAATTTTGATCATCATGTATTTAGTCATGATGTTTTCTAGTTGTATTATATCCACTTATTGGAATTACTTTAAACCTTTTCATTTTTTTTATTTATAGTTTCCCTTATTTCCTTTTTTATCTTTATATTGGGTGTGTAAAGGATTTTAAAGGAAAATGGTGAAATAATATTCTAGTTTCATACTTGATTGGAAACACTTTTAAAATTTTGAAACCATGTGTGGGTTTGTTTTCAAAGGTGTGGTGTTTTTTTAAGAGAAATGGTTAGCACTTTGAAATGGAATGAATTTAGTTAAAACCTATTTATGGAATGTTTTAAAAATTTTGTGATTTGAGAAAGTGCATGTTCTATTCTTTTTTTATCCCTATACTATATAAAATAAAGTGAAAACCTATTTTCCTACATTATTTACAAACTAGTGAACTTAGTTTCTTTTATAAAATTAATTAATAGGACTCATGTTGGTACCCTACAGGCTTCATCTCTCACCCTATATACTCATGATGGTGGTTATGTAGTATTTATGTGTTTTTCAGTTTTCTAGAAGACTTGGATTTTAGTTTGGTTCTTGATGTATTCATCCTTGGGAGGCAGATGGTTGTTGGGATTGTGGTGGTGACTTCAGAGTCACATGGATATGATGTTCGGACCTTTAGTTTCATGTAAACAGTTAGTTCGATTCTTGTTTGGGTTTTTTAACCTTCTTTTACTTTTGCATAATATTCTATCATAGTTCTTTTATATGTTTTAGATGTTTTTTATATTATATGTCTCTTGGAATGTATCTTTCCTTATTACTATTATGCCATGTTTGGATGTTTTTATTTGGTTCATTTAGGGTGAAATTGTCCCCAATGATTATGTGTGATACCCATGACATTTGTTGTTAGACCAAGGGGATTGTAGAAACTCCTTTAGTATGTGGAAGGAGGTATTAGGTGTCTGGTTGATATATTTCTCAGTTTGGTTTGTTATAAGAGATAGATATCATTTTACTTTAAAAATTCTTCAATAATCAATTCTCATAGAGAATGTAATGAGATTATTCAGCCATATGTTTTGTGTATTCTTTTTTCAGCTATCATATTCTTTGAAAAAAAGTGTTTTTTCTTCCCTTTTGAGATATCTCTACTCTAGTACTTCATTCTCAATCTAAACAGTATATTCTATAATTTTCATGCAAAATTATTTACTTAAACTGATTTTCATCTACTTTTGGACATACATTTTATGAATTTATATACTATTTTGGATGGTTTATGTTCTATGATTAATAATTATATTCACAAAGTGGTTAATGGATTCCACAACCTCAAAATCACTACAATATATAGTCAACATAAGATATAATCAAATATTTTTCCATTTTAATATCTTTATAGTGGTGTACCACAAATTTTCTAGGTTTTTACCATGATTTATAGAATATATGTTATATAAAAACTAGTTCATCCATGTTGACAAGTGTATATTTCGTGTCCCACCATTTCATGCACTGAATAAATCACAATTCTACTACCTTAAAATTACTAAATTTTCCATCTGAAAATTCATCCAATGGATTACTAATAATTATTCTATGCATGCTCACCATGGTGTAGTGACTTGGATTCTTTCTTGTCAAGACTTAACTCAATCTTGAGTTTAGATCCCTAGGACCTCCTTGGGTTAAAATGGTAAATTTACCAAAGTAGACAACCTTGTAAAAAAATATAGTGGTTTCATTGAGCTTGGTATGTTTTTTCCACCCTAAAATAATATTGGTGAATTTACAAGCATAGTGAAATTTAAAGGATATTTATTGTTTATTATTTAAATAAACAATTATCCTGTGAGAATGGATGGTGATATATCATAAATTATATATTGAATTTAAATTCCAACATCAGAGTTGCTTTTGAAATAAGGGGTTTTCCTAGGAAATGTGTATATTTCATACTCAGACATTGGGTCATGGACCAAGTGTTTTCGATAATTTTAATTAAAAGATCAATATGTATAATTATGGTTTATAAATACCCTACTATTTATTTTTTCCAAGGGTGATATTTTTATATCAATGATAAAATCCCTAAAGATAGAGATAGATATAAAGGGATTAAAAATTCTCTCTTGAGAGGTAGACAATATATTCCATGGAAGATAGGACCTGAATTCCAGATGGCATAGATGACTTAATCACATGGTGATAATGAATGGGATTTTGGATACAATGGACCTTTCAGGAAATGATAATTTTCTATTTAGGTAGTTATTCTTTCTTCTAATTCATGCCCAGTTTTGTGTTATAATTTTTTTATGAAATCTATTATTGTATAATTCCATAAATATTTTTAGTCAATATAGAATATCAACCTGTATTAATATTTTGATCATTCTTTAAGATTATTCCCTCTAAATCTAAAATTTATTTGGTTTGATAATTATCTACGATGACTTCCTTTTATTTTAATTATTTTTTACCCTATGAAATATCTCATTTCCCCACATTATTTTTTTCACATTATATATGGATATTTGGGTGGATAATATCCACATTTTACATAATTTATTAATATAGTTCTTCCCATAAGAGGTGGATCTTCACCACTAGACTTATAATTTGTTAGTGGTTCAAAATTAGGTAATTGTGAAGGAGAGTTAGTCAATTTATAGTGGTTGTAAGTGCCCAGTCAGTTTATTTTATCACTGATAGGGGGAGGGGTGAATCAGTGATACTCTTTTTCTTGTATGTTTCCTTTCAATTAAAACAACCTTCTCCTTCTATTAAAGATTCAATTCCCTGTTGAAAATAAAATAAACACATATCCATAGGAACATATGTATTTAAAAGTTTTACTATTTAATATGAGTAGTTATGTCCTTGTTATGGTTTAGAGACAATCCAATACCATAAAATCCACTAAAAACAATCCTTGGATTACAATGAGTTGGATATGCCCTTTCACTTGTGTAACAAATTAAATATAATCCAAAAGTCTGTGTTCACCCTCTTAGCAAAAATATGGTAATGAAATATTTATATAAAAACTCATGTTACCTATGATTCTTTTAAATTGTTATGCAATTGAAATACAATTCTTCAATTCCTTACCCAGAAGAAAGGTAATAACCTCATGGCATCGCTTCTTTAATTGTCACCACCTTTTCAATTAGCACCACTTTTTCGATCCGCACCACTTTTTCAATCGGTACCACTTTTCTTTCACCCAGATATGATTGTTTTGAAAAAAAATATGTATCACTTATTTCTCTATACCACTTGGATATGATAAATCAAGATATAATCCTTTTCTGATCGGCAGCATCTCTTCCAATTCTCCTTTCTTCCATCAAGATTGCATCACAAGTTCTCAAATAAACTTATGATTTATATTAAATAAATATCGGCAAAGAATCATCACAATTGATTAATCGTAGTCACAGAGACTCCTATTCAAAACATTCACTTCATTTAAATCGGTTCCATAGTGAATATGATGAATTTTAATTTTAGAAATATGTATTTACTTTTATTTCGAACCTGAGTCGAGTATGATCAAAACCTTTTCTTCCAGAATAGCTTCTTCTCATTATGATGGACTTTCACATTGATTATGATTATTTTGAAAACATGATTCCTATTTTTTTCAAAAAATTGACCTAATTCTTTTGAAGACATGGATCCAATTATTTTTAAAATAATCCTCATTAAAAAAATTCAATAAAAAAAGTGAGGTGATTTCCAAAAAATTACCTTGATAATAAAAGACAACACTTGAATGCAAAACACCTTCATCATTATCTTGGTCCCAACAATCTCCCCCTTTGGATTTTGTTTTAAACCAAGTTTCATAAATCATTTAAATTTTTATCCTCAAGAAATAGATCACTTGTCAACAATTCTAATCCTATGTGAGTTAACTCATTGTAGGAAACAAGAATCATTATTAGAAAAACCATACTATACCAAAGAAGTGATTACTAAAACATCTTCATCTTTCTTCTGCAATACTTCTTAAAACTACCTAAAATACAAAAAAAAATTCTTTCCTATATCTTTCATCATCATATCCTCTTCAACCTCCCTGGAATAAAAAAAATCTTTCCTAAAACCACTCCAAAAATCAATTAGAATAGTTCACACACTAAAAAATGTTGAATTCCCATCTTACCCACAACTCACCCTTTTTACATAAATCACTTGGATTGATTTATTAAAAAAATACAATTCTCCCCCTTGAAAATAAAATACAAAGGTAAGACGAGATAGGTGATAGAAACACATACCTAAGCCTTGAAAAGGATGTTATACACCTATGTTCAACCTTAATTTTGAGAATGATTCCTTTAGAAAAGGCTTTGTGAAAATGTCTGCCACTTGTTATGATGTTGAAAAATATTATAGCTTTAATTCATTCTTCTCCACATTCTCTTTGATAGAATGATATTTTATATCAATGTGATTTGAACAAGAATTTGGAACTAGATTCCTAGTGATATTGATTGTACTTTGATTGTCACAACCCAAGAGAAAGGGTAACTTCACTTCAACATGTAAATATTCCAATTGTGTTTTCATCCAAAAAAGTTGAGTAGCATCTTGAGTGGTAGTAATATACTCAGATTCAGCCATACTGAGGGTTAATAAATTTCTTTTCTTTTAATTCCATCTAACACAGTTATTTCCCATAAATAATACTCCACTATCTGTGGATATTCTATCATCAACATTTCCTACCCAATATGCATTTGAATACCCAAAAAATATATACTATCTAAGATGTAATACCTAATTGTTAATTTTTTTGTTCCTTGGATGTATTTGATAATTATTTTTCTAGCAATAAGATGTGATTATTTTGGATAACTCTAAAATCTTCCACATAAGGTGACAACATAAACAATGTTAGGCCTTAAGGTATTCAAATACAATAGACTTCCAATCATCTTATAACACTCTTTTTGATCCACTTCTTTTCCTTCTCCAACTTTACTCAGATCTCTTCCCACTAAAAATGGGTGTGGAAACAGATTTTTGATTTTCCATTCTGAACCTCTTGAGAAGTTTTTTAGAATGCTTTTATTGAGAGATAAAAACACATTCATTCTTTTGCAAGATTTGTAATCCAAGAATTATTTCATTCCCCCTAGCATGGACATTTCAAATACCTTCTTCATATCTTCAAAAAATCGTTCCCCACTTCTTTCATCATTCATAGAAAAGATAATATCATCAATATAATCAATCACAATGAGGGAATACTCTTGAAATTATCTAATATATAAATTTTTATCCACTCTTCCTTTCTTAAAATTCTTCTTCCTTAAGAAATCATCCAATTTGGAATACCATTCCCACAGAGCTTGTTTTATCCCATACAAGTTTTTCTTCAATCTGCACACATAAATATCATATTTACCAACAAAAAAATCACAAGTTTTTTCAACATGAACCTCCTCTTCAAGATCACCATTCAGGAATCTGGATTAACATCCATTTAAAATATCTTGTAGCCTCATTTGGCAGCAATAGAAAGAAAGATTATAATTGCTTCCAATATGGAAAGTATAGAAAAGGTTTCATTGAAATTAATTCCTTCAATCTGTGAATACCCTTTAAAAACCAATTTTTCCTTATTTCTTATAACTTCACCTTCTTCATTCAATTTATTCCAGAAAACCCATTTTGTGCGAATGATGTTTTTTTTCAGGCCTGGGTACTATTTCCCATGTATTTTTCTTTTCAATGTGATCCAATCCTTCATTCATGGCTTGAATCTATTTTGGATGCTCAAAATCTTCTTTTACATCAATCGGCTCTACTTTTGAATACAGATAAGTATGAGTAATTTCATTTTTTTTATCCTTATTTGAACCTTCTGATGTTGATCGCCAATTATATTCTAAGATTCCACTTGCTTTCTCATCCTAGGATTAGTTTTTTTGATAATCATCATCATCACTTGAAATAGATGAGTCTAATTATTCTTCTTGAGATGGAATACAATTTTTTGTATCATTATCAAAATTGTTTTCTTCAACTTGCTCAACTTTCTTATCTACCTGAACATATTTATCTTTTTCACCCTTTTCAATTACATTCACATCAACTGAATCAAAAATTCTCTTCATTTATTTATTGATGTATCTATATCCTCTTCATTCAAGAGCATTGCCAAGAAAGATTTCATCTTCACCTCTCTTCTCAAATTTTCCATAGTTTTCACCTTTCTTCTTTATAACACATGGACTCCAAAAACTATAAAGTGATTCAGACTTGATGTTTTGTCATAAAACAATTCTTATGGAGTAATATTTGATTGAGGTCTATAGAAACAATTATTCTAAATGTAATTAGTTGTACTCATGGCTTGCCTCCAAAATTATTGAGAAAGACCATGTTTAATTATCATAGTTCTTCTAATTTATACCAAGCTTCCATTATTTATTTCAACAACCCCATTTTCTTAAGGAGTGTATGGGGATCTATACTCATGTTTAATTCTATGATTCTCAAGATTTATTTCAAATTATTAACTTCTATATTCACCACCATTGTTTGTTCTCAACTTCTTCACTAAATACTCACCTTCTTTGTCAGCTTTCCTTCTGGAACATTTAAACATTTTCAAAGCTTATAATTTTTGTTTCATATATATAACACAATTAATGTGAGTAAAAGCATCAATAAATGTGATGAAGTAATTATCTCTATTTTTTGATTGTTTTCCCATTGTCCCATATATATCAGAATGAATCATCTCTAGGAGTTTTTTTAACAAATCACAACTTTCTTGTGCAAAACATTTTTAATATTTTCATTCTAACATATATTGAAACACAAATCTATTCTTAGAAAATTAGGAATTCAATAGACACTTTTATTATTAAATAACATTCTAATATTTTGTTGCACCATGTTTCCAAGTCTTTTATGCCACAATTGATTCTCTTCCACTATGCTCATATAAGAAGAGTTTTGTATTTCACCAATCTGAAACAAATTACTTTTGTATGTTGTCCTCTTGTAAAAATCTTCCCATATTCTTCATTCTTAAAAAAACCCTTATTTACTGAAGATAAATTTGTTACCCTCATCACACAAATTTGAAACACTTATCAAATTTTGATTCATCCCATCAACATACAATGTATTCTTGGATTTCATCTTTTCCTTTCCAACGATGGATGATCCAACACCTTTGATCTTTAAGGATTCGTTATTGAAAAATGTCATTGTACACTATTTAAAAACATTTACATTATTCAAAAATTTCAAGTATCATGTCATGTGTGAAGAATTCCCACTATAAATTATCCAAGGTCACTCTCATTTTTTAGCTTTTAATGCAGTTTCAACAACAAGATATTTTTCATATTCTTTTACCTTCCTCTCCTTTGGCTTATGAGAATTAAGAATATTTTTCTGAGTCGGTAACAAAACAAGACATCCTTTTTTAAGGTTTCTAGATTGTGGAAATATTTTAGAAATACTTTCTAGGGACTGGAACCTATTTTCAATCTTTACTCCAACCTTCTCTAATTTCTTCATAGAAAATTTCTCAGTCTTCTTTCTTTGAGGCAATCGACTCACCCTCAATATTTTCTTTTCATAAATTGTGGGATAATAGTAATTTTTTCGGTTGAACCAACACATACTTACTGTGTTTCTGAATACCTTATAATACCATCAATATCCATAGAATGATTATTTTCCTCTAAAACTTATATATTGATTAGAATTGTGAATATGTTTCTTAGCAAGTTTATCATCTCTCTTTTTTGAGCCACCAATATTCTTGATATCAATAAAATTATTATTCTTCTTTATAGCTTTTTTAGATCCAAATTATTTAAAAACATTTATAGAATCAGGTTTCTTTGAAACTTTTTAATTCCCATAATTATTGGTTTTGGCCACATACATGACTTTCCCATATTTCTTCTTTTTAGAAATAATTTCATCTTTCTTTTCACCCTTTGAAGGTAACTTTTGTATAACCCTATCTGGTTTCACATTTTTAGAACTTTCACCAACCTCGGTGATAGAGTTTTGGAGACTTATGTTTCTCAATTCATCTTTTGAGAGTTTTTATTAGACAAGTCTCAACTCTTCTTCTTGTTTCCTTTAGCCTAACCTCCAATTTCTCATTATGATTCATTTCTTATTCTAGATATTTCTTAAAATCATAAATATCTTTCACCAGATGTTCTCTCTCATCAACAAAACATTCTTGGTTGTTTGAGTATTCATCTTCCAACCTTTTTTGTTTTTCAAGTCTTCTGATCTTTCTCAGACATTCTTTCAAATGGATTTGAAGTTGATTTTATTCTTCTTCAAAACTACTAATTTCATATTATTCATCATTCACAGTTGCAATGAAAGTATTTTTAATAGCACAATGAACTATCTTTTCAAATTCATCATCACTTACTTATTAATCTTCTTCTTTAGATAAGAGACTTCTTCTTTTATATTTGAAGAATTTATTTTATTTCCCTATGGAATACAACTTTATTTTATCACCCTATTTCTTCCATGATCTTCTTGGCTTTCTTTATTCTTCATCACTATCCTCTTTATTCTTTCTCTGAGGATAGTTAGCCACAAAGTGACCAAATCCTCCACAATCAAAAAAAATAAATGAAAGTTTTCCATGGTATTTTCCTTTACCTCTTTTCACATTTTTAGAAAACAAGGGTAAGATATCCTTGAGATTTTTATATACCTCATTTTCAGAGTCAAAATAACCATGTTCTTCTATAATGAGAATCTTATTCAACTTTTATTTCTTCATATCCTTGAAATACATTTCAATATTAACCTTTTTTTTATTTTCATAGATTTATCTCTTCTCATTTAATAAGTGATAAGAGTGATATGAAGATCATCAAGATATAGTGTCTCAGGATCTCTGTCTTCTAATGAAGAAACTTTTTATCGAATTTTATAGGTAGGATTCTTAAAACATTTTCAATAACAATAGATCCATCAAAAGTTTCACCAAGACATCTGATAGTACTTACAATATCATTCACTCTGGTAAATAAATCCACAACAGATTCATGCTCACCCATCTTCAAGTATTCATACTTCAATCTCCATAATTGAAGTTTTTTCTTATTGAATTTTGTATTTCCTTCATATAGGTTTTTCAATTTTTCACATATACCTTTGGTTGTGGAAACACCATTCACTCTCAAGAATTCACTTTAATAAAGTTATTATAATATAGAATTCTTCTCTTTTCGATTATTCTCAAGATTCTTCTTATCGATAGGTGTAAATGGAGCTTTATAATCAATGGGTAGAAACCCAACTATTGCAGATTCAAGAACATCATAACTGATAGACATGAGATAATTCAATATTATATCCTTCTAGATATGATAATTATTTCCATAAAAGATCATAATAACTTTACCATCCACACAGTTAAAATTCTCCATCATCAAATAATAGAAAAGGGAACATTGCTCTGATACCACTTTTAAGTTCCCAGTCAGTGTATTGTATCACTAAGAGAGGGAGGGTGAATCGGTGATACTATTTTTTCTTTTATGTTTCCTTTCAATTGAAGTAACATTCTCCTCCTATTAAAGATTCAATTCCTTACTAAAAACAAAACAAACACACATCCATAGGAACATAGTATAGCAACCCAGTATTAACATACATGGATACTACATCATTTTAGATGAATATTTAGAACATTACAAAAATACATGTTATAGGACCATAATATTTTAGTTTCTTTGGAAACATGAAAAAAAATATTTTATCATATTGTAAGATATACAACATATCTCATAATGATCTCCACCTTTAGTACTTTTACCATAATCCTTTCTTCATAACCTAGAGAAAGGAAAACATAAGAAAGGGGTGAGATTATATGCGCAGTAAGGGTAAACAAGGGAGAAATAGAAGCATAAACATGAACATCGATGTATGATAACATGATTGTAACATTATGAGATCATAACCTGCATATCAAAGGTCATGAACATGAGTTATGGGATAAATGTTGGTAGTTTATAATACATAAAGCATAACAAAATAAATTCATATGTATTAAACTCATAACATAGGAATAAAACATGAAATTTGTGGAATGTATATTTGTTTATAACATTGTGAACATGTATTAGTAGAAATAGTTTCACTCATTAAGTTAAAGATATGAAATCAGTCCCCATCATCAAATTGTGGAAATTAAACTGGGTCCATGCAAAACATTATGAACATTTAATCAAGTTCATGCATAACCTTACGTATGTGAAACCAAATCCATACATAACATTGTGAACATGTAATTTGTTTAACACATAACACTGTGGACATGTAATCAATTTCACACATAAAATTATGGATGTGAAACCAAGTCTATGCCTAAAATTGTAAACATGTAATCAGGATCACACATAACATTGTGAACATGTAATGAGGTTTACGCATAAACTTATGGATGTGAAACCAAGTCCATGAATAAAATTTTGAACATGTAATCAGGTTCACACATAACATTGTGAACATGTAATCAGGTTAACGCATAAACTTATGTATTTGAAACCAAGTCCATGCATAACATTGTGAATATGTAATTAGGTTCACACATAACATTTTAAACATGTAATCAGGTTCACACAGAAACATATGGACTTAAAAAAAGTCCATGCATAACATTTTTAACATATATCAGGTTTACACATAACATTTTGAACATGTAATTAGGTTTATGAATAAACTTATAGACATATGATCAGGTTCATGCATAACATTGTGAACATGTAATTAGGTTCACACATAACATTTATACTCCTGGGTCATCAATCATTTTCCAATGCATAAGAGGGTGATATAGGTCCCACCCATATCATAAAAAAATCATTCATACATGTGGAACAAGATAATAAAACATTCATCATATCTTGACACATAAAAATACATAAGTTTTATAAACATAAAATCATAACCCGTGAAATGAAATAGGTTTCATTAACTTGTCATCGCATAATAAATTATCAAAAAGAGATAGTTTTCATAACCATTTCATCAAAGCATAACCTATGAAAAGAAGTGGGTTTTATAAACATGTTACTCATGAAAGGGAAATGAGATTGATAATGAAAATGACATTAAGCATAACCCATTCGTAAAAATAATATGAATTGAACTTTTAGATAGTTTCCTAGAAAGTCTCAAGTAACATTAACGGAAGTCATCCTTGTTTTAGAATAATTTTTAAATATCTTTAAAAGACATTTCTTGAGTAAAATATTCTTTCTTCTTTGAAAAGAAATTTTTAATACCTAAAACCATTTAAAAATAATTTTCATTGAAAATACATTGAAAACATATAAAGAATACTTTAAATCACTTTAAAATACTTTTTTATTGGAAATTAATTTTAAAAATAATTTATTAAAGATTAACCTTCTACAAATGAAAATGAATTTTTGAAGGAATGACAACAGGTAAATTCATACATGTCATATGTGGTAAAAAGAACATTCCTTTTGCACTGTAAAATGGCTAGAAGGAATTCCTTATTCGAAAAGTGAAAATAAGAATGAATTCATCAGATTGGTAAAAGAAAAAAGGGGTAAAAATGTTTTTAAATGTTATAAGATAATGGAATAGTATTCTTGTAAACTCTTTTTAGAAAACATAGATTTCTGACCGAATAGAGGGTAAAGTTGGGCCTTCCTAAAAACACTTTCTTAACTAACTTTTATACCAAAGAGTAGAAAATTGTACCAATACATGATTATATCATAACATAACAGTGTATAAGGAAAATATTGAATATTATTGAGATATGGATAATAATATTTCATTAAAGTAAGCATAAACATAAACAATCTCGAAAAGCAATGTGATTGTCTCAATAAAATCTTATAACTTGGTATCTTGGGATTATTCTCTCCATATAAGGAAAGGAAATTTAATAAAGTATATAATATCATAAAAATATTTATATTCATGACATGGAATAAAAAATAGAATTATATGCACCTCGAAGAAAATTTTAGGTGCATAACAAAACATGACTCTCAAATAATGCAAATTGAGACAAAACTATTTTACCAATTTGGAAACTTTTGAATGATAGACCCATGAAAGAAGGATAATAAAATGAATTTTTAAATACCCATAAATTTAATTATATGATAAAAAGAATAAAATCATGGTCAGTACATACACCACACAAAACTAAATAGTGGTTAATATAACATGTATCTCATGAAAATTAAAAGTGAGATGATATCCCTTTACCTTGTGTCTTGACTCTCCCCGTACTTGTACAATATTTCTGTATAATAAATATAATTTTATTGTACATATTTTACAAAAGAATATTTTTATACATAAAATCATATATGGTTTTATTATGAACTTATATTACCCTCTTTTTAATGATCCTATGTTAAGTTTTTTACTTCGGGTAATACTTTCTTTGTTATTCACATGTGTCTTAATTTGTTATATCATTAGTCCTTATACTTATATTATGATTCAAAAATGTATGTGATGATATAAATATGATTTATATCCATTATATTAATATTATAATAATTTATATCATATATAATTATGAAATTGAATATACCCTTCATGGAGATGGTAAGTCGTACGTACGCATGAACGTTGTTTTTGTTTTTATTCTCGTATTAAAAGAAAGTATGTAAATGACATATGTATATATGTGTGTGTGTATATATATAATTATTATAGTAGAATTAATATATCATATATAACATATAATTTCATTAAACTCATCTTTAATACATTCTATGTGGTGTGTGAACAAATCGCATCGCTTTGAGGGGGTGGTAGTCCACACTTCCTCAAACGAGATTATCATATTGACACTAAATGGAAGGAAAAATATGTTTGTTTTAAAAGGAATACATAAGATTAAAGAAATAATAAATATAATATATTATATATATAAAAATATTTTTCATTATAATGTCCACCATGATTGGTGGTAAAGGATAAATGAACAATCATCGTTTCGTGAGGTAGTAGTTCATCGTACATAGAAACAGTATGTTCAACATCCATTAGATGGAGTTGTGTGTAAATGTAAGTCATAAAATTTGAATAAAAAAATCATAGTATATTTATTATACTTTTTTCACACAATAATGGAATAAATATTGTTTAGGGGGTGGAGAATGAAAATAAAGGAAAGGAGATGGAGATAAGACATTACCTCTTAATCAGGTAACTCCTTTTGGTTTGTGCCAAAAGGATTCCCTAAGAGGGTTTCTACCCAAAGGAAGGATTGAAGTTTTAAGGGGAGATATTTTGGAGTCTACTTGGGTAGATATTGGACGAAATTAAAAGGTTTTAGAGGTGTGATGAATGGGTAGAGGTGGTGTCCAATTGTAGGTTAGTAAAAGGACTCACATGGAATTTCTAGAAACAAATTAAGTGTGCACATGTTATTACCTAAAAATATTTGACAAAACCAAAAAAAATCTCAACAATGGAAGTTTTATTTACGAAATATAGACATAAAATGGGTTTTGGACAAGTTTCTACATCATTTGGGCCCTTAATTTTAAGGTTCCCTAATTAAGCACAATTTGGCCTTAATGGATGTGATTTATTTTAATCACTTTTACTAAACATTTTGGTTAAAAATTATTGAATTATTAGACTATAAATATTATACTGAATAAAACTTTGTATTTAAGATTTTTTAAATTCTGATCACAAAATTGGAAAAATTACGATTAGTGCTAATCTCGCAGACATGACGAAATAATAGGGTTTTAAAGTACAAAAAAGTTCAAAGGTTTGTTAAGATTTTTTATTCAGTTTCAAAGTGAAGTTTATTATAATGAATTTAATTATATTATTAAATATAATATTCATATAATTTGACCTTAAAAATATTTATAATATCATTTTTAATTAATAATTAATTAGACAAAAAAGTCAGTTTTAACTAAAAAGCAGTATTTTTAACTATTCATCAAAAAATGAAGTTTCTCAAAAAAATCCCAAAAATTCACCCTAGGATAATTTTGATGTTATTAATTAAAAAATGAAGTTTATTTTATTCAATTAAATTTATAAATGTTTCTAAAATCACTTTTATTATTAAAATTTATTTATTCAATAAGAAAATACTTTTAACATAAAAGGACTTTACCAAAAATATTATCTTTCGTTATCAATATGTTTTTTATATAAAACAAAAAATTTTGAAAATTATTTATTACTAATTTTAATTTATAGGTTATAATTATCTTATTTAAACAATTAAAACAATAAAAATATATATTTTTTAGAAACTCCATTTTGTGTGCATCGTACGCCAAGTCGGTGTTGCTTGTAGTGCACGACAAGTTGGTATTGCGTATAGCACAAGACAAGTTGGTATTACATGTGAAAGTAATGTTTTAATTAGTTTTTTAATATATATATATATATATAAATATTTTCAATTTCATTTGAAATGAAAAATATTAAAAAGAAAAATTAATTCAAAAAAATAATTCTCAAAATATTAGGGTGTAACATTCTACCCCCTTAAAATGCATTTCTCCCTCAAAATTCTTGTAGGTTATCAAAGGGTTAATACTTTAAAGTTTATTCATATAAACACATATATTAATAATTAATAATTAAACTTCCCTTAAAAAGGGAAATTAGGAACCATAACGGTTACCCAAAGTAACATATGGTTGGGTTTCCAAATAGGAGAACATAGCTTGGGAGTAAAGATTGGACATAGAGGAAAAGATTAAATATTTTTAGGGAGTGATTGAGGTCATAAATAAAAAACAAGTGAATGATCAAAGGAGTGTTGAGATCCTCAAAGTCATAAATCTTTTATGATTCTATAAGCCATTAGTTCAATAGAATTTAAGGTATTATGAAAACATTTCTTTCACTTTCAGAATGTTGAGTAATTCTTCATAAATTTCTATAAAAAAAAATTCATTCTTGGTTTTTTCTTTGAAAATTTTATAATAAATCCATTACCTCGGGGAATGAATGTATATAAATTAACTTTGATGAATAAATCACTAAAATATTCCTTTAATGGATCTTAAGGCCTATAAAAGAATAAAAAGTTTAACTATTTGTCCTTAAAAAACTACATGAATTAATATATATAAAGTAAGACAATATTTCATCACAAATATTTATTAATTAAAAATAAATATACATTAACCAATATATTACATAGTCCAGTGGAAGTCATGAAACCCTTATCGTTCTTCAGTCATGGTTTCAAGACCAGCGGCTTTTCTAGACTTGATTAGTTGTCACCCGACATACATGATTTCCTTTTTTTAAAACCACACTAATATAATATATAAGATAAACATCCTTGAAATAAAGTTTATCACTGATTATCCTTTTAACCAAGTTTTTCAACATAAACTCAGTGCACAAATACTTCCTCTAAATTTTAACTTAAACTTTTCATGAACGGTTAACCTTATAACCCTTCTCAAAGGTGAAAATCCAAAAACTTAGAAAGAGAGTCACAAAATCAGATTAACACTAATTCCCTAGTATCACAAAGTATATATTGGTTGTAACATTCCAAACATGTGAATAACCTTATTGTATATTCCTTGAAACATAGTAAAAACCTAAATTACCATAAATCCATTTGGAAAACATGCATGCTTCCTCATTCAAAAGTATATTGGATTTACTCCTTAAATCCAAAAATGTTGTAAACTTCATTATTGGTAGCATGAACCACCTATAAATAGGTCCTTACTTAGTTCCAAGGTAATTAGTACTGTCAAATTTACTTATTCATATCCCACATATCTTTATCCATACAAAATTATCTTAACATAAAGATCAATTTAAGGGTTACCTTCCCTTAATAAAAATGTTAACATTCATGAGAAAACTTTTCTAGTCCATCATGACCATTCAACATATTTTTTTAAATCCTTAGCACAACATAAATTGAACAATCCATACATAATTCACCATTCTTAATTATAGTATCAAAATACATAAATACTTTGATTACTTAATCCTTAATCCATTAACATTGTTACCTCATCCTATTACATAATACCTCTTTACTTTCACATTTCATCTGTAGACTCGTCATCATTATCAATGTAACCATTACTCGTACCACCTTGCTAATTCTCTTCAGGAAATTTCCTCTTGGGACATTGAGTTTCATAATGACCATTTATTCCACACTTAAAACACTTAACCATTGATGATAACTTAGGGATTCCAAAATTCTCATCCATTTCATTCACCGAACTCTTCATTTCTCTCTTACAGTCACTTGATTTGTGTCATTTCCCACAGTCAAAACACATACTTTTTCCTCTAATACATTCAATTAGGTTATTATTTCCACATTATTGAAACAAAGGAAACCAAATCTTATTTCCTCCATGATCTCCATTTCCTAAACTCTCAGCAAACCCCTTGTTTCTCTTCCTTGGTGAGTTTGAGAGTTGGTTAAGGTAACCATTATTAGTCAAGTTCTATGCAAATTTATTAGACATGATCATGGAATCTTTCACTCTAGATATCACCCCACATGACTTCTCATTAGAAAATATTTCATCACATTCAACATTAATCTAATTCCTTCTGGTTTACACCATTTACTAGAACTAGAATCATAGTGTTATCATTACTTATCATTGTATAAAACCACATAGTAATGAAAATAATAACTTATAGGATGTATAAATCATGAAACTTTCTATAATATATGACACCTTGGGTTTATCCTAGGTTATTCATAGATAAATTATATCTAAATCTTTAATGATGGTTCATGAAGAGTTTGTGAATTCTAAAATCATATCCTCTAGGAGTTTCAAACTGAGTGTGTAGCAAGACCATTGTCATGTACCAGATTACCCCAAGTCAAGATCAGAACAAATTATCAGAGTTTCTACCCCTAGGTACATTTTTTCTAGAGCCACATCCACTTTTAGTATCCAGACAGGGATGTATTGTTTGTAAACCACTCACTCTATCCTTTACCAAAATTCTAGGACATTTTCCTAAACATTAACTCATCCTTATACTTATCCTTAGAGACATCCCTAGACATATCCTTATAAATAAACCTAGAAATATCACTAAGGTTTTCTAATCCTAGTTTTCAAAGGTTGATTAAACATTTCTTCTGACGCCGACTATAGAGACCCATGATTAACATACATGGATATTACATCATTTTAGATGAATATTCAATACATTACAAAAATACATGCTAGAGGACTGTAATAGTTTAGTGTCTTTGGAAACATGGAAACAAAATCTTCTATCTTAGTGAAATATCTTCAACATCTCCCATAAAGATCTCCACTTTTAGTACTTCTACATAAAACCTTTCTCTATAAACTGGAGAAAGGAAAACATAAGAAAAGAGTGAACTTGGATACTTAGGAAGGGTAAACAAGGGAGACATGTAAGTATAAACATGAACATAGTAGTATGATAACATAATCGTAACATTAGGAAATCATACCTTTCATATAAAAGGTTATAAAAAAAAGTTATGGGATAAATCTTGTCACTCGTAAGACATGAATAATAAGGAAATAAATGCATAATTCATGAAATCATAACATTGGAATAAAATATGGAATTTATGGCATGCATATTGGTTTATAAAACTATGAACATGTATAAATATAAATAGGTTCAATCATTAAGTTAAGGACATGAAATTATGACCCATCATCAACTTGTGGACATGCAACAAAGTCCATGAATAACATTATGAACATGTAATTAGGTTTATGCATAACCTTATGGACATGAAACCAAGTCCATGCATAAAATTATGAACATGTAATCAGGTTCACACATAACATTTTGAACATGTAATTAGGTTCATGCATAAACTTATAGATGTGAAACCAAATCCATGAATAACATTGTGAAAATGTAATTAGGTTCACACATAACATGGTGAAAATTTAATCAGTTTCACACATTAACTTATGTACCTAAAACCAAGTCCATGTATAATATTTTGAACATGTAATGAGGTTCACGTATAAACTTATGGACATGAAACCAATCCCATGCATAACATTGTGAACATGTAATCAGGTTTACACATAATATTGTGAACATATAATTAGGTTCACACATAAACATATTGAAATGACACCAAGTTCATTAATAACATTGTGAACATGTAATCAGGTTTACACATAATATTGTGAACATGTAATTAGGTTCATGCATAAACTTATAGACATGCAATCAGGTTCATGAATAACATTTTGAACATGTACTTAGGTTCACCCATAACATTTATACGCATTATTCATCCATCATTACTCAATTAATTATAGGGATATATATATACCATCCATCTCATAACAAAATCATTCACACGTGTGGCACAAGATAACAAAACATTCATTATATCTTGAACCATAAAAATACATAGGTTTTATAAACATAAAATAATAAACCATGAAATAAAATGGGTATTATTAATATTTCATCACATAATAACTTATCAAAAATAGATAGGTTTCAAAAACCATTTCATCAAATCATAACCTGTGAAAGTAAGTGGTTTTTATAAACACATAACCCATGAAAGGTAAAAGGGATTCATAAAGACAATGACATTAAGAATAACCCATTCATAGAAAGAATGTGAATATAAACATTAGATAATTTCCTAGAAATTCATGAGTAATATTAATGGATGTCATCTTAGATGGAAAATAATTTTTAAATATCTTTCAAATATGTTTCTTGAGGAAAATATCCTTACTTATCCAAAAAAGGATTTTTAATACATAAAACCATTTAAAACTCATTTTCTTAGAAAATACATTGAAAACATATAAATAATACTTGAAATCATTTTGAAAAACATTTTCATTGAAAATTACTTTTAAAAATAATTTTTTAAATATTATCCTTTTACAAATTCAAATTAATATTCAAAGGAATGACAACAAGTAAATTTGTACATGTTGAATGAGGTAAAAAGAACATTCCTTTTGCACGGTACAAAGGTTATAATGAATACCTTTTTCAGAAAATGAAAAGAATTTTAAATTAATGATATTATTAAAATACAATAAGGTTAATAATGTATTTTAAATATTATAGGATAATGGTATAATATTCTTGGAAACTCTTTTTAGAAAACATAGATTTCTGATCGAAGAGAGGGTTAAGTCGGGCTTTCCTTAAAACGCTTTCTTAACTAACTTATGTAAAAAAGAGTAGAAAATAGTAACAATAAATGATTAGGGAATAAAATAACATTGTATAAGTAAAATAATGAATATTATTGAGATATGGATAATAATATTTCATCAATGGAATCATAAATATAAAAAATCTCGAAAAGTAATGAGATTGTCTCAATAAACTATTATAACTTGGTATCTTGGGATCATGCTCTTCTTATAAGGAAATAAAATAACATGAATCATATAATATCATGAAAATATTTATATTCCTGATATTTCATGTAAAATGAAATTATACGCACCTTGAAAAATATTTTAGGTGCACAAAAAACATGATTCTCAAAGAAGGCAAATTGAGACAAAACTATTTTACCAATTTGGTAACTTTTGAAAGATAGACCCATGAATTAAGGATCATAAAATGGATATTTTAATACCCATAAATTTAATTATATTATAAATAGAATAAAATCATGGATAGTACATACACCACACAAAAGTAAAGTGTGTCTAATATAACATGTATCTCATGAAAATTAAAAGTGAGATGAAATCCCCTTACATTGTGTCTTGACTCTCTCCATAATCATAAAATATTACTATATAATAAATATAATTTTGTTATAAATATTTTACATAATAATATTATTATACATAAAACCATATATGGTTTGATTATTACCTTATATTACCTGCTTGTTAATGATCCTATGTTAAGTTTTCACTTCGAGTAATATTGGTTGTGTTCTTCGCATGTGTCTTAATTTGTTAAATCATTGGTCCTTATACTTATATCATGATTCTAGAATGTATGTCATGATATAAATATCAGTTATATCTGTTATATGAATATTATAATAATTTATATCATATATAAGTATGAAATAGAACACTCCATTCATGGAGACGATAATTCATACGTATGCATGAAATTTGTTTCTGTTTTTATTGGCGTATTGAAAGAAAATATGTAAATGATATATGTATGTGTGTGTGTGTTTGTGTGTGTGTGTGTGTTTAATTTTTAAATTAGTATTAATATATCATATATTTCATATATGTTCATTAAACTCATCCTTAATACATTCTATGGGGTGTGTGAACGAATCGCATCGCTTTGAGGGGGTGGTAGTCCACACTTCCTCAAACGAGATTATCATATTAACACCAAATGGAAGGTAAAAATATGTTTGTTGTAAAAGGAATTCAGAAGATTAAAGACATAATAAATATAATATATTAAATATATAAATATATTTTCCATCATAATGGCCACCATGATTGGTGGTAAAGGAGAAATGAACAATCATCATTTCGTGAGGTAGTAGTTCGTCGTACACAGAAATAGTATGTTCAACATCCATTAGATGGAGGTTTGTGTAAGTTTATGTCATAATATTTGAATAAAAACATACTATTAAATTAAGGATACTGTTTTTGTCACACAATAATGGAATAAATAGAGTGGAGGAGTGGAGAAGGAAAATTAAGGAAAGGAGTTTGAGAGAAGATGTTGCCTCTTACTTGGGTAACTCCTTTTGGTTTGTGCCAAAATGAATCCTTGACTGGGTATCTACACAAAGTTAGGATTCAAGGTATAAGTGAGGATTTTTTAGAGGCTAATTGAAAAGATATTGGGTGAACTTAAAAAAATTATATGTGTAAGGAATGGGTATAGGTGGTGGCTTTTTATAGGGATGGAAAAGGACTCACATTGAATTTTTTGAAACAAATTAGATTTTCACGTGTTATTTCCTAAAATAAGTCTTAAAAAACAAAAAAAATAAATAATATAATGTTTAGGTATTAAATATGGACATAAAATGTGTTTTTTACAAGTTTATAGGTCATTTGGGCCCTTAATTTTAAGTTGTAGTCTCTAATTAAGCTTAATTTGGCTTTAATTAATGTGATTAATTTTAATCACTTTTACTAATCATTTTGGTCAAAAATTATGGCCCTATTAGACTCTAAATATTATAATTAATACAATGGTGTATATAAATTTTTTAAATTCCAAACACAAAACTGAAAAAATTAAGATTAGTGTTAATCCCACAGACGGGACGAAATAATGGGGTTTTAAAGTAGGAAAAAGTTCAAAAGTTTGTTAAGATTTTTTATTTAGTTTCAAAGGGAAGTTGATACTAATGAATTTAATTGTATTATTATATGTAATATACATATAATGTGAAATTAAAAATATTTATAATATCATATATCATTAATAATTAATTATACAAAAATGAAGTTTTTAACTAAAAAGCAGTATTTTTCACTATTCGTCAAAAAATGAAGTTTGTCAGAAAAATACAAAAAATTAAACTTAGGATAATTTAGGAATTATGAATTAAAAAATTAAGTTTATTTTATTCAATTAAATTTCTAAATTTTTTTAAAATTACTTTTATTATTAAAATCAATTCATTCAAGAAAACAATATTTTTAACATAAAAGGACTTTTCCAAAAATATTATATTTCAATATCAATATGTTTTATTTATATAAAATAACAATATTTAAAAATTAGGTATTATTATGTTTAACAAATGGGTTATAATTATCTTATTTAAATAATTAAAACAATAAAATAGATGTTCTGTAGAAACTTAGTATTGCATGCATCGTACACCAAGTCAGTGTTTCTTGTAGCGCAAGCCAAGTTGGTATTGCGTGTAATGCAATCCAAGTTGGTATTTCATGTGAAATTAATGTTTGAATTATTATTTTAATATATATATAACTATTTCTTTTTTCATGTGAAAAGAAAAATATTGAAAAGTTAAATTAATTCGAAAAAATAATAATTCTCAAAATCTTAGGGTGTTACACACAAGTATTTACAAGGTTCACTATTCAATACGAATAGATACATCCTTGGTATGTTTTAGGGAAAATACAATACCATAAAATCCACTAGAAAACAATCCTTTTATTACAATGATAAGGATATTCCCTTTCACTTGTGTAGTAATTTGAAGACAATCTAAGAGTGTGTGTGCACCCTCTTAGCACAAATAGGGTAATGTAATAGTTATATAACAACTCATGTTACCTGTGATTATTTTCAATTAAAAAATGTATTTAATTTAAATATAATTCTTAAATTTCTTACCCAAAAGAAAGGTAATAACCTCCTCGACTTTGTTGCAGAAAACTCAAACTGGTTTTTTTGGGTCTGATTTTCCTAGTTCGATTCTCTGAGTCCGATTCTTAAAGTCTGGTTTCATTTCTGAATATAATAGTAATGAATCAGCACCACTTCAATCTCTAAGTATGATAAACTTGGTATGATTCTTCTTCCTTATTTTGGAAATTCTGAGTACGGTAAAACCCAATATAAAAAATATCAAAGTTGATTAATCTAGCAAAATAATGATTAGCTGAATACAATGTTGACAAATCAAATACAATGATCCACTGAGTACAATTAATTATGAGTACAATGATCATTTGAATATAAAATTATGATCGTGTCTTCTTCCCCTTATAAATTTCTTCAATACAAAATAAAATAGTATCACTTTCTCTCATTGAAAACCCAGAGCTTCTCTCTCTACTGTAGTGAATAGTACCAACAGTTAGAAAGTACAATTTACTTCTCCTTCTATAGGTGACCCTCAAAAGGTTTGGGCAAGAATCCAAAAAAAAATCCCTCTTACATTCACCCACATTTCAATTTCCCCTAAAATTTTGAATTCATTTTGACTTCATCAAAAATTCTCAAAACTGTTTGATTCTTCTTCAAACTTCATCTCCTTCTTTGGACTTTCATTTGAATCATAAGTATTATTTCAATAAATGAGACTAGATTTTATCAATATTATTTATTCAATACAAAGATATGTATCAATTTAAAACAAATGTATGAAGAAATAGATACCATTCTGATTCACTGAATATGATTCTCAGAACCGATTTGAATCAAAATCTTTCATTTGAATATGCATCTCCCATTGATAATTCATTCATCAATATCCTTCTATTTTATTTTCTCTTGACCCTCTTGAGATTCAAAACTACATTCACAAACCTAGCATTTTATCATGACTTCATGACTTTAAATTCATTTGAGAATGGATTTAGTATCATCAGAATTGGATTGGAAATTATCATAACTTTCCATTAATTCCAGCTTATTTCTTTTATTCCCAAACCAAGTATGATATTTTCTAAATAGAATTGGTCTGGATACGATCATCCTGGGTATGATCATTCTGGATTTGATTGAACTGGATATGATTTTTCATAATACAATCTTTTCTAGGTATGATCATTCTGGGAAAACAATCGGCATCATCTCGTGCTCTTCTATCGGCACCACTTCTTCAATAGAAATCACCTCTTCAATCGATACCACCTTTTCAATCGGTGCAAATTTTTCAATCAGCACCACTTTTTCAATCTGTACCACTTTTCTTTCACCTAGATACATTTTTTTGAAAAATAATTGGTATCACTTCTTTATCTCTGCCACCTGGATACAATAAATCGAGATATAATCCTCTTCTGATCAGTAACATCTCTTCCGCTCCCCCTTTCTTCCATCAATATTGCATCAAAAGTTATAAATTAAACTTATTATTTATATGAAATAAAAATCATAAAATCATCGTCATAATTGATTCATCATAGTCATAGAGACTTTTATTCAAAACATTCACTTCATTCACATTAGTTCCAGAGTGAATATAATGATATTTACTTTCAGAAAGATTTATTCACATTCATTCAAGACCTGAGTCGAGTATGATCAAAAACTTTTCTATCAAAACAGCTTCTTATCATTATGATGTATTTTCACAGTGAGTACGATTCTTTTGAAAAAATGAGTCCTATTCTTTTCAAAATATTGATCTGATTGTTTTGAAAACATGGATACTATTATTTTGAAAAAAATATTCATTAAAAAATTTTCCATAAACAAAGTTAGGTGATTTCCAAAAACTTTCCTTGAAAATAAATACAACACTTGAATGCAAAACACTTTAATCATCAGCTTGTTCCCCATAGTGGTGATGGGGATAATCTGAGCATCATAATAGAAAGGGGAAAATATATGGCGTCTCAATAGTGGTTTAGGTGTGTAAAATCAATATGATTCCACTAGAAGATAGATTATAGTGATTGGTGAGGCTTTCTTGGGGTTTTTGATAGTTATGGGTGTGGAAACAGGCACATAGGTCACCAAAAATCATAGTGGATATGAAGAAATTATAAGGATTTATGATTTTGTAGAAATCTAATTTTGCATCATGTAGTTCAAGAAACACATGTAATGTAGTGTCTTGGACTATAGATATAGGGTTTTTAATTTTATATAAGTATCATATGGTGTGTGTTATATATATTCATGTCATGTGAAGCTAAATTACATTCATTGCCATCTTATTTTCTATACATGGCATGTAGTTAGAATACACACCATGTGCAGGCCACACAATATAGACAGGACCCTAAAACCACAATTCTTGGGTCCATATATATATGTTGTGTCTATTTGGGACCACACAATAGTAATGACTAGTAGTGTATTCAAATAACATATTAGGTTTCATATGTCATATACCACCATGTACACATTATGTAGTTTACAAAGAAATATCTTAGAGTTCCTTCTATATAGGAAAGATTAATCCATGCACCTTTAATCCATAAAGGTTGTGTACTCTATTTTATATTCCATGTATAATGACTCCATATGAGTTGTGAAATAACAATACATGACTATAATTCTATTGAGGGGATATATTTCATGTACCCCTAGAGTACATGTCATGTACTTTTTCCAACCAAGGTGGTTTTTTATATCTTTTTTCGTGGGATTCATATTTGGACACATAATTAGTCCATCCTGATCATTTTTTCATGTAGAAAATTATGGTTCCTCTCTCTATAGCATTATATGTGATACAAGAGGAAATTAGAATAGTTTAATTCCATTATCTCTATAGGGTCGATGACTGGGTTTGGAAAGATGATAACATCATACATGGGGTTAGGTAATCCCCTGGTGATGTGTTGATGATGGGATGCAGGTTCCTCATATTATTCCTAGATTTTGTTACTCCCACAAATTTCAAGGTGTGGTTCCTATATATAGAGCATGTGTTTAGTACCATCTTGGATCGCAACAAGGTGTGGGTCCACTACACAATTGATAGAGTTTGATACTCCCCCACATACTTGGGGAATCAGTCCTCTATCTATAGAGTTAGATACATCCTCGTCATATGTGAAATACTCTATAAAGAAAAAAATCCCACATTGGGGTTTGGTACTCCCTTGACCGAAACACATACTTCAACAAGGGATGATTCCCCTGTTATGATCTTTATGGGTTCATTTTTTTCAGATTGTTGGGTTTGTTTCTTCTATATCCAGTCTATGTGAAATGGGACTTTCTTCTATATCTTGGATCCCTCTGCATATTTCTAGTTTGGAGGCATGATATTTATGTATATTAAGGTGATTTACTCCCACAACTGATATGTAGGCTTCAGTGGGGATTAGGTCCCCTATTATGATTTTTAGTTTAAATATAAAAGTTTAAAAGGATGTGAAATTTGGATACATTAAGCCCTGTGACCCCTAATGCACCCATTAGTATCCTTTGATATATTAATTTAAACTAGGATATTAAATTTATACTTTTTTTGACACTTTGGGAATCCTTAGTTTCTCATGATATAGGAACCTCCATGGATTGGATCCAATATGACTGGGACATCTATCTATCCTAGATACTTCAAGTTATAGAGAATATTTGGATTCCTTATGTTATCAATAGTTTCTATTTTAATTCTAAAGTCTCATTATACTTTTTATTTGTATTTAATTTTTGTTTTTGGGAATTCATATTGAGTATTTTTATACTCACCTCTACACGAGATTCAATCCCACACAAGTTTTTTGCAGATGATGGTCATTTTGAAGATGGTATTAATGGGAAATGAGCTGGAGCATCTTGTTCAAAGATGTATTTTGATAGTGCTTGGTGGATATTGTTGTTCATGATGGTGGTGGTTAATACTACATATTTAGATAAATCTTAGAGTCTTGTTAGTGAGGAGTATTTGTCCTCATGTCCTATGGTTCATCGAGTTTAGATACCATATCTAATATATAGTCCCTATGGTACTTTACATATATAGAAAATTAATTTTCATGTGATTTATCATGCATACATTGTATATAGTTCAGTTGTTTATTTATATTTTTTTGGTGGTGTTGTATATTTTCTACATATAAGATATGTTTTTGTTCCCATATGAAATAGGCTAAGGCCTCCCATGTGTGTTTTGACTTCTTGGTGCTAGTCACCAACCCCTAGAATTTTGAAGGTGGGCTTAGGGTGTAATAATCTTATATTTTATAACCTTGGTGGGGTCCCTATGGGTATGATCAAGTAAAAGTGGTAGCAGAGTGTTCAAAATCCAAGGGGCGGATTTTTGAATCATCATTCATGTGAGGAATGGTTTAGGAATTTAGGGAAACAGTGTCAAGGGGTCTTGAGTTTAGTTATTAGAATAGGGAGACCAACATATGTGATGTGGTTAGTGTATCCTTTTCTTAAGAATCTAGTAAACTATTTGGTTAACAAAATCTCTAAGACATCATTTGTGGGGTATAATAAAGTCGTTATATGTACCATATAATGGTCAGTTATGGTCCTTCATTTCCCCTATATGTCATCTTATACAGATATGATCTAGTCATTATGAGCTCATCCTATCCAATGAATGATGCTACCCAAAATAGATAGTTTATATTCTGAGGCAAGATATTGAAAATTTCATACATATAATTTTTCCTCACTCTACTAATAAGGTGAGTGATGAATCATTTATCTACAGATTCATTTAATAGATATCCTTGTCTCATGATTTTAGGTAGTTCCTCTCCCCTTTTTTCTTAGTGAAAACCATCTCATAGATCATATGGTAGTTCCTACTATGTTTTACAAGATAAGCCATATGATGGATATGCTGTGTGTGTTTGGAAAAATAATCCCTCATTAGTTTATGAGGTAATATTGATCCTTGGGTAATGGAGGATTGGATATAGTCTGATACTTTCATTCCCATACATTTTAGACCATTGTCGACTAGGTAGAGTTTCTTACATTGATCACCATGAACGGTACTTTGAACCATTGGTGGATGAGTTTAAATCATGTTTAGAGTTTTATTCCTTGTTCTATATGGTATTCAATTCATAGATATTGAGAATGTTTTAAATTAAAGAGGTTTTGAGACCTCTATAGGGAAGCATGACCATGTTAGAGTATACATCAAGACTCACAAACCTTGTGAGATATTCCCTGAACATAATTTATGATGGAAAACTTTTTTAACTCAGTTTTTTAGGTAAAATATCTCAATAGATATTGTATGTTGGGTTTATAATCTCATGAGACACCACCTATGTTGGGTTCCACAAAAAATCATTGGTAATTGAGTATTCCTGGTTGAGATAAACACTATTTATGGGAGTAGGTCATAATTTTTCTTGAGGATAGACAAGTTGGTGTTATGGATAGACTTCCTTATCATAGTAGAATTAGTATTTGAGATATAGTTATAGGAAAATTAACCTATCTAGAGTTAGATTTGATTGAGAATCTTGTGGTGTAGGAGACATTGTAGATTAATAATTCTTCAATATTATTTTATCATTATCACTTTTAGTTGGTTTTTGTTAATAATTGAGTGATAAAAGTTAAATGTGAGGATTAAATTCATAATTTATGCCCATGGTTAGGTTACATCAGGTAAAATTCAATGTATAATATGTTTCATCTCTTTATAGAGCCTTGTACTGGTCGAAATGGAAAATAAATAACCCTCTACATCATTTTTTGAATATTTGGAGATTCTATTAGATCCCCTAGCTAGATCCTTGTCAGTTAGAGAATTATCATTGATGGTGGGAATTTTTTATTCAATACTTTTGGGTAAGTGAGTTAATCTTCAGTATAGAAAGTGGTAATTAATGGGATTCCTTCCTAGAAGAGATAAAACCCAAGGGAACCTTCCTTATTTTGGATTGGATAACCTTTTTTGGTATTTCATAGTGACATGTGGTCAAGGAAATGAGATGAGGTTCACCTTTAGATATGAGTAGGACCCCCTAGGTATGGAAAGTAGATTTGACCCTCAAAAATTTACGGTTTAATTCCCATTGAATGGTAATCATAGATTTTTTTTATAGGTGTAGAAGATAATTTTATTCATATGAATGTGGAGGAATGAAAAAAATATTTAAAAGGGTGACTCATGGTTGTCTCTTAATGGGAGTCCAACATATTATTAATCTTTTATTACAAAGATAAAATTCAACTATTGATGTGTAGAATTATAAACACCATTTTTGTTTTTATAAATAATATATAACAAATATTTCTTTTTTTCAATTCATGAATGAGCTTATAATGTGTTTAGGGATTACTTTGGTCTTAGTGCAACAATGCCATCTATATAGAAAACTCTCATGGTGTGATATATATATTCATGGAGTATCATTTGGCCTATGTGGAGTTGAATTTGTGATAGTAAATGAGATCAAAGTGCCATAGTAGTAGTGTGGTGGATGATTCCATTAGTAGATAATTATGTGTCTCATGGATGTAATCATTTATTGGACAACTATCTATGTAACAATTAGTTATTATTTAGAGAGGGAGATGTTCCACACCTTCAATAAATGGTGGTGGACCCACACGCTTCCTCTACAAGAGAGATTCCTATAGAAATGATATCAATTTAATGGTCTCATATAACTAGATGTTTCTAGGTAATGGGCCTAAAGGGTTTTTCTTAACGTGGGAAGCACACCATCCACATACCTATATAGATAGTAATTTTTCCTTAGTATTCATGTTGAATATCATAATAGAAATCCTAGGTTATGGCCACCCTAATGAATCATGACCCTCAAAATGTCACTTCTAGTGGATATTGGTTGATATTCCCATAATATAGAAATTATTTCTATATAGTGTATGAGGAAATTTTCTTTAGAGGTTGTGGTTTTTGGTCAATCTAGTTTGAAAAGTGTTAAATTGTGATTTGGAGCTGAAAAAGTAGGGTCATCTAAATGTTCAGGATCATCCACTTTGGATTTCATAGGATTAGACATGAGAAGTGGTGTGATATTTAGAATTTTATAGAGGTCAGTTCCATTTTATTATTTGATTGTTGTTATATTTCATGATAGAGTAATGATAACACAACCAAGATGTGTTTAGCAGTGAATACAATATTTTTCAGAGACTAAGGTGTGAATGTAAGTCCCCTTGAATGCTTATAAAGATATTTTAATAGAGGGATTATTTTTTATTATTCCATGAGATAGTGACATTAGTGTATGTGCCTTGTTGGTAGGGGATAATGGAAAAATATAACACAATACCTAAAGAGTATGATACATTATAGCTCTATAAGATTTAGTGTGGAATATTTGTGAAGCACTCAGTAGTGGGGTTCAGTGAATGTTGGGTCCCCAATTTGATTCACCTTCATCATGACTAAACTAGGTTCCACATACCTTATGCATGAATTGATACATGTAATAGGTGGCCAAATATAGGTGATATCCAAAAGCTTATCACATAAAGACTATAATCTATGATTAAAATAACCATACATGACATTAAAAAAAATCAACTTTAATTACAAAAAAAATTGATAAAAGAAGACATAAAAACTACACACCATTAATAAGTAAATAAAAAATACCATGATATAAAAAATGAGTGTTAGTAACATGACATGACCTACATCAAAAAGGTTCACCCATAGTCCAAACAAGAATAGTCAACCAAAAAAATGAATAAACTAAAGGATTTTATAGTAAAACGTGGTCGTGTGTCTCTAGTCTGTCACATTTACAGAATCCATCTAGACTCCACCTTCTTAACCACCCAATATAAGGTTATTTTCCTTAATGTTTCCTAAAACCAAAAATATTTCTCAGGTAACAAGGACCCAAGTAGGGTGTGAGTACAACTCAATAGGCCACCTCAAAAAATGACCCTAATTAAGTCTAGTATAAGTTGGTACATGTATAGTGTGACACACTCATAGGGAAAAGATAAATGATGGAAGTAATAATAATAAACATCTCACATCAATGGAAACTAAACAACCACACTAGTGTGACAGTGGCTTCTTTAGTCAGTATCATAATGTCTCTTAATATATCACAGTAAATCTTAAGGTTGATGGGGCAGTATGTTCCCATTTCTATAAGGTATCAACTCAAGAATCTTTACTCTATTATAATGATACAAGGCTAAGAGTAAATGAGTCTCCTATTGATATTATATTATCCAGATAGTATCTTGATCCCAAAATACATCAGTGTAATTCAAAAGGAATGGTGACTCTTATCTATAGGGATCTCAACCCAATGGTATCTTGATTACCACATCATGAAAACTGAAAAAGGGTAGAAGCATCCTCTATAGATGCGGTCTCACCCCATGGTAATCTCAACCATGTCATAGAAAAAACAAATAAAGAATATAAGATAGCCCATGTCTATAAGATATCACCCAAGGGGTATCTTATCCATGATAAAACAACATCAAATGATGTAGAAATGTGATCCATGTCTATATGGTCTCACCTCATGGGTATCTCAACCTACTATAATGATCTCAACTTGGAAAATCTTGATTTATAAATTTCAATATAATATAAATAATAATGGTACCTCCATATATACATTTTCACCCATGGGAATCTTGACCCCTGATTAAGGAAATGGTAAGACCAGTGGGAATAACAACCCAAGTCTAGGGTGATCTCAACTCAAAAGTGGCTTGATCTATATCACAGTAGTCAAAATACCATGAAAAATCTTTCCCATATCCATAATGATCTCAAACTTTAGTAACCTTGATCCCAAACCATATCAATAAAAGGATATTAGGGAAAGGTGACCATGGCCCAAAATTTACTAAACTCAAGGGAAACTCGATCCATTTCACAACATCTAGAATAATATGGGATAGGTGGACCAAGTTCATATCTGTCTCAACCATATGTTTTCTTGAACCCTTATATTTAACCATTAATGTTTTATACATAAAATAAATAAATATATCATTTAATTTTATGCATAACATTTATCCATTATGTAATAATGAAAGGGAGATCCTCACTCTCCAACCCATTTTCCATAATATGAACCCAAGGTCTCTACCCCTTAGATATATTTAAATGAATATTTAGAAACATTTCACTTTTATTTAACACCAATAAAAAAAAAGATAAAATATCTTAAGATCTCACTATGAGGTCATACTAAAGGAAACCTCTAATATATACACACAAATCCACACTCAATGGATTATAAAGGAACATAATTAGGTTTTCTATACCACGATCAACCAAGGATGATCCCATATTTATTCTAAATCCATAATTATCAAAATAAATAAATTTTCATTCATGGTCCTCGGTGGCTATGGAATCCCTATATATCACATGAAATTCCAAAACATTACCCCAATAGTATATACTCACTCAAAATTGGTATAATAAACATTCCAAGTAATGAGTAACATTAGTTACCATTGTTTATTAACCTCTATTATATCTCTAGAGGATAAAAGAACCTAAATAAAATATAAATAATTACAACATAACTCAAAAAACCTTTCAAGGGTCCTATGTAATAAATCCCCACTCTTTAGTTAAAGTATTGTAACATTGGAAATCAAGAAATCTAGGAATGGTGATCAAAGGTTATTCCATAGACCTAGATGTCCTCACCCAACTCATACAACTCAAGGGAAAAACATTTAAACATAGTTTAAGGCTAATCACACATGAGCGATGATACTGTATATCATGCATTTCAGGAAAAAATTCATACACTGTAGTAATTAGTTAGGGAAAACTTACCACCAAAATGGAGTTATCCCCTTAAATAAATGCTCAACAACCACTACCACCAATTCTCATCATCAGCAATCATCCAAACACATGAGTTCATAACTCAATCAAACATTAATTCCAATTAATTATAAATAATTATATTTAATTTACAAAATTAAACCATATTAAATCCAATTAGAAATAATTGAATAATAAATCAAAATAATGTGTAATGACCCTAAAACCCAACCCAATAATATTTTGATCACTCTTAGAACACCCCTAATCCCATATATTATAAAAGACTTCACATATGAAATATATTCAATAATTTATTCCATTCCAATTTAATGGAAAAAATCAAAAAAAAGTATAATGGTGGTTTACCACAAAAACAAACTACATGAAACCTCTAGCATTCATTATTCAAAAACCTCATATATATAAGAGGAATCAATTACCTATAATTTGGACCCTATTCCACCATGTTTTTATAGATTCGGTATAAAATCCATAATTTATATCCATTGAAATTAAAGAAAAATATAAAAGAACTCAATAGGGTGGAAGATGAGAAACCAACGTCAAATTATTGAAGAAACACATCTAAAACCAATATACATCAAGGGTAATAAGGAGAGGATAATATATGGGAAGGGGTGTGGATTCCCCTTACCTAAACCAGCACAAAACACCCCCTAGTGTGTTTTTAAAATAAGGTGGAAGAATGACTATTCTAGCACAACTTAAAACAAAAAAAAACAGAGGAAAAATGAGTACACGGTCAACTAGAATTGACCACATAGTGCTCCCCCAATTACTTAGTTCTTAATAATTAAACACCTAATGTTCCCATTCATGGATCAAGTCCCACTGAACCTCCAAAGAGTACCCAATTCCACCTAATCGGGTACCTAGTGGCATATCACATCCACCATTCAGCCTCTCATGCTCCTGAACCATGATCTATGCTTACTCCACCAAATATACCACCATATAAACTTTTAATTATTCATTTAAAGCATTTTTTAAAATTATAATTCTCAATCCATATTTGAAAATTAAAATCTACCCCCAGTTCCACATACACTAAAACCAAATCACTCTATAATTCCACCCACAAAAATTGGTGTGGGTCATTACAAAGAAAATGGATTATACCCATCTAACAGTCATCTGGGGAGTTTTTTAAAATTGGGAGACCATAAAAATCTCATGAGAGATAACCTTGGTGAAAAACCATTCAATAGTGGATGTTAGTGTTTTTGGGTTTCACTTCATTCCATATGGTTGGGAAACCTTTGATTAAGAAAATTGAATTTAGTGTGGAGGCTTAAAAAAACTCACATAAAACTTTATAATGTTTCTACTAAGGTATTTATTCAGAATGAGCTAAAAATTTAAGCTTTAGTGATTGGAAAGGGTGTTCCCTTCCTGGGTGGTTTTTTATTGAATTTTCTTAGGTTATAGGCCTCCAAAGGTGAAAGTAGTGAATGAGAGGGTGGATTATTTTCCACAAGAACTTTATTTTTGAACCACTATATTTGATGTATGTGTTTCCATTTTTGAGGATAAAAATGTTTAAATGTGGAGTGGATATAGTGACCTAAATTTTTACTAATTGATAATTATATTAATCTTAATTTTTAGAGCCCTCAAACCTCCCTAGGGGTAAATTTATAAATTTATCCAAGAAATCAAACTTAGAAAAACATTTATGATGGTTCTATTGATCTCAAGACTTGGCATTTACCCCCAAGATAATTTTTGGTAAATTCTTTAGCATGATTAATTTTAAAGTATATTTAATATTTATTATTTAAATAAATAATTATCTTATGAACTTGGATGGCTATATCACATAAATAGGAACTCATATAAAAATTATAACACTTTGATTATGTCTGAAATGGGGAATTTTTTCAAGTATAGTTGTATTTTTCACACCTAGGTGTAAAGTTATAAATTTATCCAAGAAAATAACCTTAGAAAAAAAATATTGGATGGTTCTATTGATCTCAAGACATGGAATTTAACCACAAGCTGAGTTTTGGTGAATTCATTAGCATAATTAATTTTAAGGGATATTTAATATTTATTATTTAAATAAATAATTGTCCTATAAACTTTGATGGTTATATAACATAAATAGGATCTTGTATAGAAATTATAACACTTTTATTATGTCTGAAATGGGGAATTTTTTCAAGGATAGTTGTGTGTTGCATGACTAGGTGTTGGGATATATGTGGAGTATCTTCGGGAATTTTAATTAAAAGACGTGTAGACTAAGTTATTAGTTATAAATTCATTTCTATATCTTTTTTTCTAGGGTGACCCATTTCTGTTAATGAAAAAACCCTAGAGAGAGAGAATTGGAGGGGTTATGGATTCTCTATCAAGAATCTTCCAATGGATTTTGATGGAATATGGGACATGAATTCACAATAAAATCAATGATTGAATCATGTGGTGATGATGAATGGGACTATAGCTATTATAATTCTTTGAAGTTAAAATGATTCACCATTAAGGTAGGGATTCATTCTTTGAATTCATTCCTCATTCTTTGTCCAAAATTATTTACAAAATCCCCTATTAAAAAATGTTTATACCAATTTAAATCTATATGAAATATCAACCTTGGTCATCATTGTGATCATTATTTATGAGTATTCCCAATAAATCTAGAATTTATTTGGAAGGATGATTCCCTATGATGTATTCCTTTTATTTCAATCATGTTTTACCCTATATAAATTCTCATTGACCTGTGTTCATTGTGTTTAATATTTCTTATGGATATTTAGGTGGTCATATCTTCACTGGCCACCATTTCTTGATCTCTTTATTCCAATATTCTATAGAGGATAACCATTGAACTTCACATTAGTAGATGATTAAAACTTGGGTGATTGGGATAGAGGGGCAGTCAGTTTATAGTGGTGATGGGGTTGATCCTAGAATTTTAGTAGTAAGAGTCCATCTTAGGGGTGGTAAAATAGTGGTTTAGGAAATGAAGATCAATCTAATTCCATGGGAGGATGGAAAAGAACAATCAACTAGGATTTTTGGTGGTTGGAAATAGTGATAATAATAGAAATGGGTGCAGAGTTCACTGAAAAGAATGGTAGTAGTGAATAAAATGAAGGATTCATGATTCTAGATAAACGATAACTGCATGGTGTGTAATTCAAGAAAAACACATCGTATAGAATCTTGGGTTATGATTCTATGATTTTTATAGTTTATAAGTATCACACGATATGTGGTATAGATGTACATGTTGCGTAGAGAAAGATTAAATGCACATCCATCCCATTTTTTATACATGGTGTGTGGTTAGAGTACACAATATGTATAGGATACACAATATGAATAGGAACCCAACACCAAATGTTATGTGTCCATATAAACACATTGTGTTGTGTCCAAAACAACATGATATGCATAACTAATGGTGTACACTGGGTACGTCATATGATTCACACATTGTTTAGTCAACATAAGAATGGCTTAGATTTCCTTCTACACACATAATATTAATTCATGTACCTCTAATATATACACATCATGTACCCTAAAATACATGTCATGTATGATGGTTTCACATGATTTGGGTGAAAGCAGTACACTACTAGACTTCTTATAAGGGTATAAACATCATTTATCCCAAGATTACTTGTAGTATACTTTTTTCATACAAGTTTATCTTTATATATTATTTCTATGAACATATATTTTGATATGTAAGTAGTTTTTCCTAATCATTTTTTATAAAGAACATGATGGTAACTGAATTTTAATATCATGGGTGAGATTTGAGGGAATTTGATTAGTTTAGTTCCCATAAATCCATAGGTTTGATGACTGGGATTGGATGAGACAGTCAGAGTAGATAGAGTATTGGGTACTCCCATAATGATGTGTTGATGATGTGGAGTGGACCCCCCGTATTCTTTCTAGATTTTAGTAATATTCTTTATATTTGGGGTGTCGGTACTCTGGATTGAGCATTGGATCAGTGCCCCCATTGATCCCACTAAGATGCAGGTCCCCTAAAAAACTAATAAATTTTTTTAATCCTCTATATACTTGGGGAACATTTCATATATTTATATAGTTAGGTACTTCCTTTTTTGACATGCACTACTCAATGAGACATGAATCCTCCATCATGGATCAATAATCCCTATACTGAAACACATACTTCAGTGAGGCATGGTTCCCTTATTACTATATCTTTGATAAGATGTTGGGTAGCTTGTTGGGGTTGTTTCATCTATAGCTTGTTTTTTTGGAGTAAGTCTCTCTTATATGCCTTGGGTACCCTACTATGTTTCCATATTGGATGCTCAATGTTTTTTATGTTAAATTTAAATACTCCTTCAGGTGACACGTAGACTTCAATAAATAGCAGGTCCTAAATTATGGTTTCTAGTAGAAATATGAAAGTTATAAATTTTGAGAAATTTGGATCCTTTAATTCATATGAATCCTCGGTTACCCATTGGTTACCTTAGAGAAGTGAACTTTAGTTGGGATATTGACTTCAGACTTTATGACCCTTTTGGTACTCTAGGAATCCCATGTTTCTTGTGATATATAAACCTTTATGGATTGGAGTCATGATTATTGGGAATTATCTATGTTTATAATAATTTTTTTATAAATAATATCTAGATTCCTTACCTTATCTCTAATTTCACTTTTTATTGTGAATTTTATGTTAACTTGTTGTTTTTTCTTGTTGGTTTGAGGGAATCTTACTAAATATGTTTATACTCACCCCAGAACGGGCTTCATTCCCATACATGTTATATATATGATGATGATGCATAATTTGGATATGGTCTTGATGGACATGGATCTAGTTTGGATTATTTGGATCTAGCACTTGGTGGTGCTTAGTGGAGCTTGGTTGTTCATGATGATGGTGGTGAATTCTATGGATGGGGATCAATAATGGAGTCTTAGTAGTGTGAATAAGATTTCCCCCTTTAATATGGTTCATTGAGTTTATAGAAGTTTTCATATTTATAATTCCTATGGTTTTTTCCTATGTTTCATGGTATTTATCAAGTTATTTCTTGTGTATACATTTTATACAGTTTAGTTTTTTATATATAGTGTTAGTGTTGTTTCTTATTTTATTCATTGTTGATATGTGTATGTTAAAAATTGATATAGTCTAAGGCCTCTAATGTGTGTTTTACTTTCTTTGTGTTCATTTCTAGACCCATACCTATTGGATGTGGTCTAATGGTGACTCAAACAGCTTAAATTCATCTCAAGAAGGGCCTTGGTGGGTCAGGTCATGTCACATGGTTTTCACTATTAATTTTATATGAATATAATGATATTTTTCTCTTTAAAATGACACTCTTGTATTCTCAAATCTATTTAAAACTTCTTATTCATCTTTAAAAAATATTCTCATAACTTTCACAAATCACATTTTTCAATTATCACATCACTAGCACATGAAATTCTAAAATATTTTGTGTTTTACATGGAATGTCCTATCAAGGTTCTATATACTATTTCTCTACATAATGCTCATTGTTTTGAGTAATATTCTATTTAGTGACTCATTATACTCATTATTTATAATCTCCATTTATAGGAGTTTTTTATTTTGTTCTTCAATTCATGTGTGATTCTTCAACTCTTTATGATAAAATTAATATATTTACACAAAATAAAACTCACATTGGTGGAATCTCATGCACAAGTGACAATTTATTCACACATGCCTCTCACAATCTCACATAGGTGGTATCTTTCACATAGTAAATCATTTATTTTCAAATGTATTTCATATAAATACTCATTGAAAATTTCTCACATGTGTCTCTCATAGGTGATTTCATCATAAAAAATATTCTCAAAATTCTACCCACATCACATGGAACACTAAAATAAAAATTCTACAAGTCAAAACTGCTACCCAAAAGGATAATATTAATAATACAAATAAACCTAAAAAATAAATCCTCTGGAGGAAGTCAGTCCTAGGACATATAATTTTTCTAAGAACTACTCATCTTATGTGTGTATGAAAAATATTTATTTTCAAATGATTATCACATAAATATTCACTAAAAAAATCTCACATTTGACATTCATAAGTGATTTACAAATCAAAGGCCTTCTCATAGGTATGTATGTACATGGGTGGGTGGATGTGTGGATGGGGGTTTCGGTTGGAATGTGTAAAAAAAATATTAAAATAATAATAAGAGTAAAATTTAATTTTATTATAGTAACTCTAATAAAATATTGAAATGATTCAACATGAAATACTATAAGTAAATTTCAATCTTTATTCATATTATTGTTAAAGAACCCTCTAAGAGGATTCAAAACTAAAAAAAATAGTGAATACGGCTACCTATAATGAAACAATGTTGATTAAAAGGTTATAGAATAATCATGAATGAAAATAAAAGAATATTCACTTTTGTGGTAGTTAAATAGTCTTTCCCATTATAAGGACTCAATTTTTTATTCCAAAACAAATCATGTAGTGTTAGCCCAGAATATACAAAACACACGAGAGGGGGGTGAATTGTGTCTTTTAAAAAAATCTTCCACAATTATGAATTTAAGCACCTTCTTTAAATTAGTATGAATAATAATTGTTTTTACTTCTGATCAAAGAATATTCAGAGGAAAAACCGAAATAAAATACACAGGTTTTTATAGTGGTTCGGGGAAAAAATATCCCCTAGTCCACTTCACCAGAATCTCTCTTTGTGAGCATTCTTAATTTCACTAGTCTGGTCCTCTTATTATAAGACCGAAATTCCAAAAATTGAGTGCAGGTAGTTGACACCTTTATAATTAAGAATAAGAACAGTCTTTTGGTTCTAAATAGAGAACTGATTATACACAGATTAGATAAAGAAGATTACACTACACTTCAACTGAGTACGATTAGTCAAAAATCAAATAAATCAAAAAGAGATTTGATATGTTGAAACAGATTATTCGTTATAGTTGAAACAACACGCAACTGAAAATTGATGGATATTCTTCTTTAGAAAGACAATATTCAATATGAAATAAGTCTAAATAGATCTGGTTGCACAAGTGATATTTGATTTTAAGAACAGAAAAAAATAGAGCAGTCACAAACTTACAGTAGAACAAGATAAAACATGTATATCTCTAAAATATAGTCCTCTTTCTGATTTATTCGTTCGTTGTAGCACTGTGGAAATAATTTCAATAAAATATAGTCTTGTATGTGAATCAGTTGTCAAATATATATTTGAATATATATTCTGAAGGAACATATAGATAATATGACTTGATTTGATATTTCATAGTCAAAAGAATATCCTGATTAGCCATATAAATCCAAATTTTAATTGACCAAGTGAGTCAAAACTTCCATTATAAATAGGAATGATTTTCTCTGATAAACTTGGTTCTTTGAAACAATCAAAACGATCTTTAAAATGGTAAAAATGAGCTTTAAAACAGCCTATAACTATGTCAATTCCATTACAGAAATTGTGGAAAATTCCATGAAAATAAATCTCCAATGTTGAAAAGCTAAACGTAGGTTCCTTCAAAAAGTGAAAAAGTATTGAACATATGATTCAAATAGCTAGATTTTATCTTTTAAATATAAGGTTGAAAATGTAGGGTTGATCATAAAAGTAATGTTGATGATCTATATATTTCTCTTTAGAATGTAAGGATTATTACTTATGTAGGGTTCTTTAACCATACTTTCTTCTATTTCCAAACGTAAGGTTATTTTACCATACTTTTCTGATAATTTAAGGTTAATTTACCATATGTACTAATCTAAAAGTAGGGTTGAGAAACCATACTTTCTTCTTCTAGTGTAAGTTTGAAGAAAAATGTAGGGATCACGATCCATACACGTAGTACATAGCATATGGTTGATACCATACATTATGATAAACCACATATGGTATGAACATGTTTCCATAATGTTCAAAAACATATCCCTGATAATATTAATAAATATTTCTTTTGAATTGAAAGCTTGAAAGTAATTTCATAATAAAAAAATATTAATTCCATGAAATACACTTAAATTAAAATCATTGGTAAAACAAAAAAGGGTGTTTGTGAGAATCAAAATCATCATAAATTATAGATTATTGTTGTGACAATACATGCCCAACAATCTCCCCCTTTTTGATGATCACAAACCCATAATATTATTAACATAATTTAAAATTTTGAAAACATTTTAAAGAAAATAATTTGATTTTACAAAATTATTTATATAAGAAGAAATTTTTTGTTTATCCAAATTTCTCACCCTTTCTTGAATATCAAAATGAAAGTATAGAAAAATGATTATAACACTTTTAATTTTTCATAGAACATTAAGAGAATGATAGAATATACTATTTAGATAAATAATTCTACATTTTTGATAGTAGACATAAACATAAAATAATATCAAATAAATCACAGAAAATAAGAATAAATATATTTCATTAATCAAAATCTGTATGAATAAAATATTCATTTTGACTAGGAAATTGGTTAGGAAACTAATGTGGTTAGGGTAAAAGATTTTGGTTGGGGTTTGTCTTAGTTTCTAGTTCTGTAGTAATTTGAGCAGCTTAAAACACTTCTTTCATTTCATCCATCTATACCCACAACCTTTTTATAATACTATCTCCCAAATTTATAATAAAAACTCTGGAATCTTGACTAACATTTATATTTTCAAAAAGATTGACTTTTAAAAAGTCATGAGAACTTTCCTCTTACTGCATAAACTTTTCTAACTTATTTATGAATATGTTGATCAGAAGCCTGATACTGGGTTCACCTGAAGTCAATTTCTCAATCAGATATCTCTGATTATCCAATAAAAATGCTAATGGATCAATATTTCACTAAAGGTTATGCAAATTGTCATTTATATCTACCATAATATTTTTTATTGCTTGAAATCATCTTATTAAATCAATAGAATTTGAAGGGGTAGAGGTAGAAGCACTATCCTGAAAAAACACTTCCTTTAATGGACTCGAATTCTATTCCTAAATATCACTTCATATATTTAAAATCTATTTTTGGAAACATATTTAGGTCGAATTTTTTCAACTTCAGCTAACATCTCTCTCTTCAAAGCATCAAAATCATTCCTTGAGACTGAATTTTCTTTTCATTATCTAAGTTGAGTCTGAAGAGACTCAAACTCCATCCTTGGTGGTTATGAATTCTAAAAATCAACAAAAGATTTTTTTAAGGACTCCAGATCTTGCATAAGAATAGAATTTTCTTCCTAAACATTATTAAATTTCATCACAAGATTTTCAGCTTGATTGGTTATAAAATCAGAAGTCCCTTCATCTAGATTATATGACTAACCAACAGCCACAATCGCTAAGGAATTGAAGTAGACTTATCTGTTGATTTTTCAACTGATTTGTCACTAGATCAAGATACATTTTTAATAACCTTTATCTTGTATCTAGAAACAGATTCTTGTCTCTCAATAAATTGATCAAAAAACTGAGTAATCCTGATTATCAACAACTTATGTATCCACATTTTCTAATCTGGGTATTTATTGTTCTTCATGAATAGATTCTTCTTGGAAAAATTCTTCTTGAATAGATGGATCTTCTTCCAGAACAACTAGAATAGAAACTTCTTGTAAATATCAAACATGACTCTCAACCTGTTGGCCTTCTTCAAGAACTGATTCTTCCAAATGAACAGATCTACTAGCATCACCTGAACCCAACACAGGTTCTTCAACAATTATTTCTTCTTTGTTACTTGGTTTCATAACCAATTACACTATAACTTCTTCTTCATCTTCTTCACCATAAAATATCAATTTTCTCCAAGCAGATTTGGAAACTCCTTCAACTCTGTATTGTCCAGTCCCTTCATTTCCAAGAGAACTTTTCTAAATGATCCTAACTTTTATTGGCCATCTTCACCAACTGGAATAATCCTACCTTTCAATGTACTCTAGTAAAAACCAAATTTTCTAAGAGTAACAGCATTCAATGCATTACTGTGATGACATTTAACTCTTGAACTGAACACATAAACCATATTATTTCTAAACAAAATTAAATACAGTATCCTTCCATAAGGATAAAAATAAATACGAGACTCTATCTAAAAACAATGGCTCAAATACCTCAACATATACCTTGTAAAATTCAACATTATTTTACTTATGAATAGAAACATAACATACATTTCCAGATATAAAATTTTGTCTATCACACCTACTCTTGGGGCTATTGTAGTCTGAATAAATTTAACCAAAATTTTTTTATCAGACTCTAGGTCCTTAACAAACATCTTTCTTATTTGAGTTAATCCAAACCAAAATGACATAATGTCCACAGACTTAAGATCATTATTTCAAATAGATAACAAATCCAAATGAAAAACACCATCATGGGGAAATTTCAAGATTTTATCTATTTATACAGAGGAAATCGAAAATTCATTGCCCTCTATTTTTGCTGAAATAGTGTCTTCAGTCTCACCAAAACTGAACTGAACACTATTAAATAGATACTTCAATTTTATCTCAAAAATTTATTCTATATTTACCTCATTAAAAAGAAATTATATACCTTGAAATGTGAGTTCTTTCTTAATCAACAAATTAGTCTTATATAACCACTCAAAATCAACGACTTTTCCTTAAAGAATTTTTCTTGAACAAAATCAGTAATTCTTTAGGTCAATAGGTTCACCCTTATCAGTTTAATTGGTTTTTTCCATTTCTAAAAATTGAAATATTTGAGTTTCTTGGGTTCTAGGGTTTCTAGGGTAGGTGAAGGATTCAATAGACAAAATGGTTTGAGAAACAAAAAGGTAAGGAAGGATAAAAGGTTTTGGAAGGTGAAAAGTTTCTGACATCACCTTGTTTCTCATGCCATTACATAAGATAATAATAAAAAAATTTGAAAACATGTGACATTAAAAACTAAAACCAAGATTATTTAAACAAATAAATATAAAAAATAAAAATAAGTAAAGTAGAGAAAAAAATTATAATAAAGATAAATAATAATAAAATTTAAGAAAACTTAGTTAAAAATTAAATAAATCTAACTCACCCTTAATAAAATCATAACTAGCATTTGTAAGTGGTTTGATAAAAATATCATCCAATTAATATTCATAATTAACAAATTCCAATTATATATCCTTTTTAAGGACATGATCTCTTAGAAAATGATTCCTTATATCAATGTTCTTAGTCCTGGAATGACTTATATGATTTTTTGAAATATTTATTAAACTTGTATTATCACATAAAATAAGAATACTATTAAAATTAAATCTAAAATCTAGTAGAGTGTTTTTTTATCCACAATACTTGTCCATAGAAATTTCTAGCAGACACATATTCTGCCTCAATGATTGATAGTGAAACTGAGTGTTGTTTCTTACTAGACCATGAAACTAAATATTTTAATAAAAAGTGATAGGTTCGTGAGGTATTTTTTCAATCTAATCTAAAACCTTAGAAGTCATCATTGTAATATGAAATTAAATTAAAATCATAATTTTTAGGGTAAATAAGAGATTGAAAAATAGTTTCTTTTAAATATCTAAACAATATTTTAATAATAGTAGGACGGGATTATTTTTGATTTGATTTAAATGGAGCACAGATATACTGAATACATAATTTCTGTTCTGATAGCAGTAATATGTAACAAACTACCAATCATACCTCTATATAAGTTGTTTTCTACAAGTTTCTCAACTTCATCCAAATCAAGTTTTATATTAGTACATATGGGAGTTATATATGTCTTGTTGTTTTCAAGGCCAAACTTTTTTAATTAATATATAATTAATTAATTTTATTTAAAACATTTCCATAATAATTTTGATAAATTTGAAATCCTAAAAATAAATTCAGTTCTCCCATCATACTCATTTAAAATTATTTTTGCATTAGATTTGAAAAATCATGAAAAAGATTTTTATTAGTTGAACCAAAAATAACATCATCAACATAAATTTGAACTAATAAATTTTTGAACAAATTGTTTTATTAAAAAGTATTGGATCTTCCAAACCAATATTAAAACCATTTTTCAAAAGAAAAGAACTTAATATTTCATACTAAGCTCTAGGTGTCTATTTAAGTCCATAGATAGATTTATTAAGTTTTAAAGAAAATTTGGGTTTTGGGGGATTTTAAAAACCTAGAGGTTGTTCAACACAAACTTCCTCTATTAAATAACCATTTAAAAAGGTATACTTAACATCCATAAAATATAATTTAAAATTCATATGAGACTAAGCTATAAGGATTCTTATAGCTTCTAATATATCTACTGGGACAAAGGTCTCATCATAATCTATACCTTCTTCCCGATTATAATCTTTGGTTACTAATCTATCATTAAACCTAGTGAGGATTCCTTGATCATCTTGTTTGTTTCTAAAAAACCACTTGGTTCCTATAATTAGATAGTTGGTTGGTCTCTCTATCAGTTCCCAAATATTATTTCTCTTGAACTGTTTTAACTCTTCCTACATAGTTATCATCCAGCACTCATCTTCTAAGGATTCTTAAATAGTCTTAAGTTCTAATTTAGATAGAAAGGTAGATAATTAATCTAGTTTTCCTACATTTATTCTAGTTCTTATTCCTATGTCTATGTCTCTTTTAATAATTTCTAAAATGTGGTTATTTAGGATTCTAGAATTTCTAGGCAGAACACTTTCAGGTTCTTTGGTTTCATGTTCTTCTGAACTAGACTGAACTTTATTAATATCATATTAAAAATAATTTTTAGAGGATTTAAGTCTCAATTTATCAAAAGATTCAATGACTTCATCTGTTTGATCTTTCTCTTGAATGAAAGGTTCAGTTTTATCAAATTTCATATGAATTAATTCTTCAACAATCCTTGAATTTTTATTAAACACTATAAGATTTAGAAGTAGAATAATATCCCAAAAACATTCCTTCACCATATTTTTAATCTAAATTACCAAATATTATTCTTGGTGTTCAGGATATACACCTTGCATCTAAAACATTAAATTACTTTACTTTAGGCATTCTTTTATTGCAGATTTCATAAGGTGTCCCTTTGAAAATAGGAAAAATTAAAACTTTATTTATGATATAGTAAATTGTACTTACAACTTCTACAAAAAAATAGGTAGGTATATTGTATCTATTCAGAATATTCCTAATCATTTTTTAAATATTTCAATTTCTTATTTCAACAATTATATTTTTTTGAGGTGTTCTTGGTATAGAGAAGGTATGTTTAATACCCGTATTTGAGTAAAAAGAAATAAATTCTTGATTTTCAAATTCACCACTATGATCACTTACTAATGAAATTATTTTTAAACCTTTTTTTATTTTTAAAAATTTTAAAAAAAAACAAAAATAGCGAAAAAAATTCTATTAAGTTTTAGAAAATAAACCCAGGTAAATCTAGAAAAATCATCAACTAAAACATAAACATATAATTTACCAACCAAACTTGTTATACTGGATGGTCTAAATAGATCCATGTGTATATGTTCTATAGGTTTTGATGTAGAAATTTTGTTCATATATTTGAAGAAATATTTGTGTTGTTTTCCAATTTGGCTTGCATCACAGAATTTGTCATCATCAAATTTAAGTCTAGGTAAATCATAAACTAATTGTTTCTTAGATAATTTGTGTAAAGAATAAATATTAAAATGACAAAGTATCTTATGCCAGATCCATGACTCATTTTTCTTTGAAGTTAAACAATTCAATTTTTATTTACACAAGGAATATAAGTCCAGTGTATAAATATTTTTAGTTGTTAGTGCTCTAAACTTAATCAATTTATCTTTAAACACAAAACAAGAATTTTAAGAAAATCAACATAAAAACCATCATCACAAAGATTATAAATACTTATCAGACTATGATTTAATCCTTTCACATAAAGTACTTTGTTGATGGATATGATTTTTGGATCTTCAATAGTTCCAATTCCAATTATTTTCCATTTGGTATTATAAACAAATGTTATAAAACCTCCATCCATTTGAGTTAACATGTAAAAATTTGATCAATCTCCACTCATATTACTTGAGAATCCAATATCCATATACCAAATATAATTTCTTTTATTTTTGAATTTTACCTATAAAATAATTTAAACAAATGTTTTTTTGGTACCAATATCTTTTTGGCTTTATAAGTCTTAGCTAACAGAGATCTTGGAATACAGATCTACTTTGTTTTTCCATAACTCATATAATTTTCTTCATATAAACTTTTTGAAATAAAATCTCTATTAATGCCACTAATTTGAGGATTTTTCAAATAATAGTTATTTGTTATATGTCTTTTTGTTCCACAAAAATGTCAAGTAACACTTTTTGAGTTAGGAACAAAATAATTCTTATACAATTTATATTTTTCACCCTTACTTCCTTATCAAATATTTCTTTCTTAATGACGTTCTTACCAAGAATTTCATTAAGAATATTTTATAACTTTTTAAAGAAAATAGAAGCACTTTTATATGTTTCTACTTCATCTTGTAATGGTTTAATCTTATTCTCATGGTCAAGGAAGTTTGTAGTAGATGAGTGAAATTTATCAACTAACTCTTGATGTTATTTCAACATAGAATCTATTTCTCCTTAAATGGTATAATGAATATTATTTAAAGATTTTTGTTTTCTTTATAAAGAGTCATATTTTTCTTCTAACATAAAAAAATAGGTGGCTAATTTACTATTTGTGAAATTGGAAGAATCGGAATTAGAATTAGAATTGGATGAGTAATAGGTTTGTACCTTTTCTTATTCATCCAAAATCTAATATCATCTTTCAAATTTGATTGTTCTTTTTCGGAATCAGAATTAGATAAAATGTTGGATTATTCATAATCAATCCGTGTTTCTTTCATTTATATTCTACCTTTATGTTCATAATCATCATTTTTCTAATATTTCATATTTATCTTTCTCTTTTCATCTTTTAGTTGAGAACAATAAGGTCTGATATGACCCAATTTTTTGCATTCATAGCATCTTAATTCTCTTGAGTCTTTCTCATCATTTTTTAAGGGCTTTATAAATCCTATTTTATTCTTATAAAACTAGCTAAAATTTATGGCTAATTGAGATAGTTCCATTTCAGAATCAGATGAATCTGAATTCTTTTCTTTTAGAACTTCTTGTTTCATTTTTCTTATTAAATTTTGAGATGTTACCTTTAGAGAAGTTCTATCCCTTTTCAAAATTATTTTATGATCTTCAACTTATTCTTTCATTTCATCTTCATACATCATCAAAGTCTCAATTAGTTCTTTCATGGTCAGGTCTTTGACTGATAATGATTTTCGAATAGTAACAGATATGTCATTCCATCTAAAATTTAGTACTCTCAGTACTTTCAATGCTTGTTCAAAATGTTTGATAAGTTCTCCTAAGACTGTAATATTATTGATAATTTCTGTAATCCTTCCATTCATCTGTGTGATACTTTCTCCATCAAATAATCTAAATGTGTCAAATTTCAACTTTTCTTTTGCATACATCATATATCTTACATTATCTGTTCCATCATAGGAAAATGCAATAGTTTTACACATTTCATAAGTAGTAGGACAATTTGAGACACAATTGAATTCATATGGTCCCACACTGTAGATAATTGCATTCATATATTTGGAGTTCATATTATATTCAGCTTCGGCTGCAACATCCCATGTTTCTTGTCTCTCAGGAATCTTATAAGAAGTATTAATATTTGAATAAACTCAAAATCCAAGATTTTTTAAACAAATTATCATCTTTGATTTCCAGTACCCATAATTTTCACCATTGAAGTATGGAGAATAAACCATGTACATCCCTTCTATGGGATCATCCATTACCATCTATATATATAGACTTTTAAACTTTTATCTTGCAATATATTTATCCAAAATCTTTCCTCTAATAACAATTTTTCGATAGTAATATATAAAACACACAAGAGGGGGGTGAATTGTGTATTTTCAAAAACTCTTCCACAATTATGAATTTAAACTCCCTTTTTTAATTAGCACAAATAAGCAGTTTTTTTACTTCTGATCAAAGAATATTCAGTGGAAAAACAAAAATAAAAGACACATATTTTTTATAATGTTTTAAGTCAAAAATATCCTCTAGTCCACTCCACCATAAGCTCTCTCTGTGATCTTGGTGAATTTCACTGGTATGGTCATATTATCACAAGACCAGAATTATAGCAACTGAGTGTAGGCAGTTGAAACCTTTACAATTAAAACTAAAAACAAATTCTTCTAATTCTAAATAGAGAACCGATTATCCACATCTTAGATCAAGAATTTGACACTCCACTTCAACTGAGTACGAGCATTCAAAACTTAAATAAATAAAAAAGATATTTTATTGTTTGAAACAGATTGATCATCATAGTTACATTAGCATGCAACTAACAATTGATGGATCTTATTCTTCAAAAATACAATCTTCAAGATGAAATAAGTCTAAAGAGATCTGGTTTCACAAGATATCTTCAATTTTAAGAACAGAAACAAAAATAAAGCAGTTGAAAACTTAAATTAGAATAAGATAGAACATGTATATCACCAAAATGTAGTCCTCTTCCTGAGTCATTCATTCATAGTAGCAATGTGAAAATAATTTCAATGAAATGTAGTCATTTATGTGAATCACTTATCACACATATATTTGAAGAGATATTCTGAAGGAATATATAGAGAAGACGAATTTCTTTGATATTTTAGATCTAAAATAATAGCTCGATTGGTCATATAAATTAAAATTTCAATTGACCAGGTGAGTCCAAAATTATCTTAAAAATAGGAATGATTTTCTCTAATAAAATTAGTTATTTGAAAGAATAAAAATGATCTTCAAAATGGTTTAAAATTATCTTTAAAATAGCATTTAAATATGTCTATTTCGTTATATAAATTACAGAAAATATCGTGAAAATAAATCTCCAACATTGAAAAGTAAAATGTAGGTTTCCTTCACAAAGAGACAAAATATTGAACGTAGGGTTAAACTATATAGCATTCATCATTAGAATTCAAGGTTGACAATGTAGGTTTGATTATAAAATTAATGTTGATGATCCATACATTTATCTTTAGTACACGAGGTTCATTACTTACATAGGGTTTTTTAACCATAATTTCTTCTCTTTCCAAATGTAAGGTTCCTTTCAAAGGTAAGGATTTTTACCATACATTTATTATTACTTAAGTTTTATTAACTATATGTACTTATCTAAATGTAGGGTTGAGAAACCATAATTTCATCTTCCAGTGTAAGGTTGAAGACAAACATAGGGATCATGATCCATACACGTTGTACATAGCATAGGTTTGATTCCATACATTACACTAAACCATGTAGGGTATGAATAGTGTTTCCAAAATGCTCAAAAACATATCCCAAACACTTTTAGTAAATATTTCTTGAAAATTTAAAGCATGGAAATAATTTCAGAATAAATAAAAAGAATATTAATTCCCTAAAATACACTTAAATTAAAATCATTAGTAAAACAAACAAGCATATTTATGAGCATAAAAATCATCATAAATTATAGAGTATTGTTGAGATAATACATGTCCAACATTTAGTAGTGTATCTTTGTTTAAAAATGATGAGAAGAGACTATAAAACAACCCATATAATCATTATCAAATAAATAGTGTCTCAAAAGATGTATCCAAATATTGAGAGGACAATGTACAGAAGAGAGTGGTCATTCTAGTAGTGGAGTCGAACGTAGTATTGATTGCAGAAGTATTAGGGGTTCTTGAATTCCAAATTTTCATTCATAATCACCCTCACCACCTTATAAATCCTATAAACCAAACATTTCAAGAAATATAGATTCTTACCCTACATCTCCACTAGGTATCCTCTCATATCCTCCTTGTGCCTTAACCACATTACCTTTACCACCACTCTACCCATAACCACTATAATCCCCCCTCCACCACTTTTTAATACCCTCTTTTTTTTATAAAAATTAAATTCAAACCACCATACCTAATGATAATACAACTACCATGCACCTATTTAGAACCTCAAGTCACAAAAACTAATTCACATCCATATAACTAGCCTTGATTTAAGGTAGGATTAGGGACTTTACATTTTTAAATATATTTTTTACATCTCTTAAAATTTTCCCGACATGATGCATTTCCATTTTTTTACAACCTCAATATCACAAGAATTAATATGCTCAAATATTAGCTTAATATAACGAATGGATTCAAATTATTTTTAATTAATGAAAAAAAAATCATCCAAACCAATTTAATAAGTATAATCCTCCACAACTAGGGATAAAAAAGGGTACTCATTAATCCCATACCTGGAATTTCCAAACTCTATTAAATCAGGTTTGGGTACCATAAAATATGATTTTAATTAGGTTCAAATAATAATTCACTACCTTTTTTAAAATTCAGGTAGGATTTAGGTACCTCATATAGGGAACCCTATATTAAATAATAATTATAATAATTTAATTGATTTAATTTAAGTTAATTAAATGGGTGTTTCTGGTCTTTTTCTGGTGGGGATGTTTCGTAAAACCAAAAACACGCAATGGCTCTCGGATCCATGAAGGTTCAATGTGAACATAATTTTTTCCCTACTTTCCAAAGGAAAATAGTCAATGGGGTGGTTTTTTTAGGAATGATTTGGAATGTGCATTGGTATGGAGGGTGATAGGTTGACCTCATCATACCTTTTTGAGAGGATTATTTCATACTCTTGGACTCTCATATAGATTTAATACATGTTAAGTTAATATTTACCATATCCCCATGCATAATAGGTTACCTCTGGTCCAACTGCTGATTGTTATCATGTATCGATGTGAAAATTTGTATACATCATAGGTTCTCTATCAATATAAATGTTTTTATGTATCATGGGTTCTTTATCGATGTGAACATCTATATATATCATAGGTTCTTTATTAGTTTGAACATCTATATGTATCAAAGGTTCTTTATCCACATGAAAATTTTTATGTATTAGAACTTCTCCATCTTGTTTTGTTATTATTTAGTAATTATTTATTTTAAGGGGATGTAGTTTAATTCTGCATAGTGGGAACTCTGAAGTTTTTCACCTCCATGAAAGTGGTAAATTTTCATAGTATTAGGATCTGGCCTATTATAGGGTAATCCTATGTATCCTTATAAAATAATTCTGAACCCATGTATTTTGGTGCAACTTAGTGGGAAATGTCATACCTTTTAATGTTATGTGATAAGGACTGATCCATGCAATTTAACATCATGAGGTAAGGGTTTCTAGGTGAAGGGTTCCTAACAATGGTTGGTGTGGGACCTACACATGAGTGTCCCTTTCAGATTAATCTCATAAGTAATATTATCCCATGATATTTGTTTGTTTTTATAGGGAATATGGCCTTGTGAAGAAGGGCCGCATAGGGAATATGTCCCAGTGGGGTGATATAATAAGACCTAAAGGAAATATGGAATTTCATATGGGGTAATGATTTTATTAGGAATATAGACCAATAAGAAGAGTTTCCCATGGTATATGGCCCTATATAAAGGTATATTTTGGATCAAGGGAATATCACTAGGGGAGGGAAGGATGTAGATGATAACATTAGGAATATATCCCCGTGAGGATGAATAATGTTAGTTTGATGATTTTGGGTTTTAACCTCTTTATGGAATCCTACATATCCCATCAAAACAAGAATCAAATCACACATAGTTCAATTAATGCAGATTAAGGTCGCGTTATGAGACTATATCATAAATTTTAATGTCATACGGTAAGGACATTGTTGTGTATTTTTATGTCATGTGAATAGAACATTTTCCATGTAGTTTAATGTCATTAAATGGTGCATTTATATTATTAAATGTATGAAAAAGAGGATTGAGAGAGGCTTATGCATATTGGGATACCCTAAAATGGAAATTGGGTCTTACACCTAATAGTAGGCCCATATTGAGTCATTTTAATTGTTTTAATTATATGATTGATTTAAATCTATAAGACTATGTTAATAATGATCAGTGTGAAAAAAATATAATAGAATATTGAGAGCATTGTATAAAAGTACATAATTAAATCTGGATGGGGTTTATACATGAAGAGGAGGCCCTCTGAGGATCCTGGACATATTGACAATGTCATAAATGGGAACCATCTTGGATATCATACTTGAAGAGGAATATAATCCTCATAATTTCATGTTTATTTATGCACTAGGATGGGGAATGAAGGTGGTAAGATTATATAATCCTGTAATAAATACTAGATGTTTTATCTTGGAGGGATTCCCATACTTGATAGACCACTCCAGGGTTCTCCTAATAGGGACCCTCATTATCAATGGAATTCATGATTGAAAGGGATTATTCTTATACACATTCCCTAATCATGTGGTTCTATTGATTTTGTAAGATGTATGGATTTATCCTTTTGGGGTTTTGATTTTTATTAGAGAAACACATAGTAATCATTTGAATGATTCATGGGGGTATGTTGAATATAAATGTTTTTTAGGATAAGTACATTAATAATGGAGTAATAAATACCCTAATTTAACCACATATCATATTGGGGACTTGATATATAGAATGGGTCACCCATGAAGTTTTCCCTTCATATAAGAGTTTAATTTTTTGAAAGATTCATTCATGAAGAAACACTTTTTCAAAGCGCCTGTGTAATCCACTTTTGTGAAGGGATTTACGAATGCACTCCCTCATGATGGGTTTCATTTATGAGGTGGATTTCCTCCTTTATAGTAGGATTATTACCTAGATATTATTCATGGTAAGATATTGGTCTCAAGTTTTTTTAATTGGAAATTATTTCTATCATTCTCATTATCTATCCCCTCTCATGTTTCTTCAAACTTCTCCCTCATTTTACATCAGGAAGGAGTGGGGTATTCATAAGAATTTACTGGTCAACTATTTTCCAAAAATAGAGTTCCATGTGGTTTCTCACCAAGTGTTATGTGTTTGAAATCTCATTCATGTAGTGTTATGAAACTTAAAATACTTTCCTTTAAGCCACATGAAAATAAAATGGTTCATGGCCATCCTAAACTTCATTATTTTATGAAAATGACATTTTTAGAGAGATTATTGTATCCTCATGAAGGGATCAAAATTCTATATGAATACAAAACATTTTCTAAATTTTTTAATTGAAACTCATATGTGATAATGTAAAAAATATCCATTTAAACCTAAAATGGAAATACGATATGGGAGAATGTAGTTAATGAAGGGATCAAAATGATTTTCATCTACCCTACCTTTTTTATTTTTTCAAATAAGGATTGTATACAAGAGGTAACAAAAATATTCCTTCAAAACACAAATGAAAATTCTATGTGGTAGAAGGCTCTTTGTAGACTAGTGTAGATTCTTTTTAGATAAGGTTATTGAAAATGAGTTGTTTCTTTGTGAAGCACAGTATATACTATGCATAATCCTTCCATTTCAAAATTATAATCCTTTTTTCATTATATTAATCACATTTTTTTTGAATAAACTTATTTTCAATACATTCTTAAAATAATTGAAACCTTGTGGGCCCTAAAAAATCCCACACTCTGAATGTGGTTTTATTGGCATAAAGAGGAGTTGATTCTGAGAAATAAACTTGGAATGTTGTGGTTTTTTGTGGTGTATTAGTGTCTTATGATGAGTTAACACTCATATATAATGGGTTTAAGGTGAGTTCATTTGTAAAATATCACTTTAATTCCTTCTCAATTAGCTCAGATCTTGCGACCTGACCATATAGAAGACTCTCTTCATGAACATAAATTGATTTTTAGATGATCCTTTTTTATAGATGACATATTTTATAAACTTATATTTATGCTTCATGGAATAACCCCTTAAGTATTTTCTGTAGCCTTACATAGTATTTTGGTAGTCTAGGTAAATATTGAGGCACTATATGATTCATTTCTCTCCTATAACGCTATGTGGGATTTTTTAATTTGTAATTTTTTGTTAGTTTTCCCACTTTCCTTGAGTTTTGAAAATATCTCCATAATTTTTTAAGATAAAATGGATTCTGTGCTAACAAAATTACCATATTTGATGAGTATAGTTGAAATGAGGGTTTTTATCACCTGAAATATTTAGTCTAGACCTCAATACCATATCATTTCATAAATTTTCAGTAATCGTAAACAAGGTATGTATCAATAACATGAGAATAAGGGTATAAGAAAATTATCATAACATTTAAAAACCATACCCATCATATCATAGATCATAATATTGAGTCATGGAATAAATATTGTCATTTCATAAGACATGAATTATAAAGGAATAAAATAATATGAGCCATGATATCATAACATTGTCATAATGCATGATTTTATGGAATATACATAAGTATAGAAAATAATTTTATAACTAGTCAATGCTTAATAACAAGACTATCATAGTGGATTGGGTTCATTACTCAAACCATTGTTGTAGTTAAGGTTTACTCCCAAGACTATCATAGTGGATAGAATCTCTTATTGAATTAGACTCACTCCCCATTCCTATTCTGTTCATATCATGAGATATCCATCTTTATGCAATGTATTAGAGGCCTATATAATTCTGATCCCAACCATCACTTAATTTAAACTATGCAGATGTGTTCCACAATATCATAAATCATTCATCATATCATAATCCATAAAAATAAAATTTGTTTCATTAACATTTCATCATATCATAACCCATGGAAAAAACGGTTTACATAAACATTTCATCATGGTATAACTCATGAAAAAGAAATGAGTTTCATAAAAATTTCATAAATTCATCATAGCATAAGTCATGAAAAAGGAACGGGTTTCATAAATATCATGTCACCATAATCATAAACCATCTAGAGAAATAATAAGGATGGTATCCTTGGATCATATTCCTAGTAGATAATAATTATAATCAAGGGTTTCCATCATTAGTGAATATAAATATCATTAAAATATAATTAAACCACTCTTTATTAAAATAACCTTTCTACTTTAAAAATATCTTTTTAAAAATAAAAATTTCCCAAATATTAAAGAAATTATTTTATTTGAAAATAATCTTGGAAAATTATAAAGGAATAATTAAATAATTGATTAGTCATGATGGTGATAAATCATATTCATGTTGTATAAGTTAAAATAAATCATTCATTTCACACCTTTATTAAAAAATTTAGAAAGTGACATATTCAGAAAATGACTAGAAGATTCCTTTTAAAACATTTAGTTAAAAATTAACACATGGGTAAAAATTAAATTAAACTATCTTATTATAATATTAAAAAATTTCTTGAAAACATTTTTATAAAATATGGATATGGAAGAAAACTTATTTTCAATTGAAGAGAGAGATAAAGTCAATTTTCCTTAAAAATATTCTTTCGGTATCTTGAGTACTTAAAGAGAGGAAAATGAAAGAAAAAAATTATTATCTATAAATAAATAGATAATAATTAAATTCATTAGTTTCTTGAGATATATATATATCATAATATTTCATCATTTTAAATATAATCATAAATAGTCCCTATAAACAATAAGATTATAACATAAACCCCTTACTGCATTGGAAACTTTTGAATTATAATCAAAATGAAAGAAAGAACCTTAGATGGATATTTAAATCCCTATAAATTTTAAAAAAGGATTTATAAAATGCAATCATGGGTATTATAAACACCACATAAAAAAGTTGTGAATATGGAATTTGTCCCATAGAAATAAAAGTGAGACGAAAATCTCTTACGTCAAGTTTGACTTCTTTCGTATGTGTTAGAACCTCATGTATAATAAATAGAGGTTTATTATAAATATATTAAATAAAAAATAATAATATATATAATACCATATATGATTACTTATATCCCTTTTATCACCTCTTTAATAACAATTCATTATTAAAAACACGGTTTCAGGTGATAACTACTTCGTTTTTTATGTATGTTTTAGTTCAGTTGTTTTTTGTATTTGTAATTTGAATAGGGTTACATCATATAAATAATTTTAATAATTGTTTAAATATAAAATAAATTCATTATATACATATTTAGAGTCATCCATAAAATTTAGGGATCGAAAAATGAATTACACCATTCAAGGAGACGGTAGGCCATACGTAAGCATTAACGATACTTTCATTTTTTTGATAGATAAAAAAAGAAAGGTGAATATTAATTTGAATTTATAGAATAATGTTTATATAATATATATAATATATTTTAATTAAATATATCCTTGTTACTATCCATTTCAAAAAAAATGAAAAAATATCACAATGCTTTGTAGAGGCGGTAGTCCGCACGTACACACGAGTGACGTTATCATTTTTCAACAGATTAGAAGGTAAGAAAGTAGATATGGTATTATAATTAAAGAAGTAAAATTATGTAATAAATATAATATATTTATATTAAATGCATATGTATATCCATCCATGAGAGGCGGTGATGGAAAATGAATTACATCATTTCGCAAGGCAATAGTCCATCGTACACATGATCGATGATTTTGTTTCCCATTTGATGGAATAGGAGATGGATATAGGTTATACCATTAACATAATAACATATAAGTATATAGAATAATAATTTTATTATTTTATCATATTTTAAGAATATTTAGAGGAGTTGGAATAAGAAATAAAACAAAACACTCGGTTAAGAATGATATCTCTTTTTCGGACAACCTCATTAGGTTTACACTAAAAGCCTTAATAGAAGGGTTTTCTAACAAAAAAAGGACTCTAAGAAGTGGTAAAGGAATTAATTAAGGGATGTGGTATTTTATTATCTCAAAAAAAGGCTTTTTAAGTGTGAATAAAATAGGAGATGATGTGTCATTTTATAACTGAGTAGTGGCATTTTTTTAAATACCCAAAACTATTCAATAATTGGAAGTCACTCTCAAACCAAGTGCCTAAAAATTGATAAATAATGGATTTTATATAATATAAGGTATATTCACACATCCACAAATAAAAAATACACATTTTTAATCATTTTTTTCTATTTTCCTTTAAGGTTACTCGCTTTTACAATTTTAGTTTTCAACACGGAAACTAGTTTTTTTTACCAAGGTAATTTATTCTCTAACAATAAAAAATAAAATAATCATTATTATATAATTCATAACCAATTATTTTAAATATGAAATATAATTTATAAAATAAAAACCCAATGTTCATGTTAAATTAAGTATAACACAAGTTCATGTATCATGAAAAACCTCATTTTAACATTAACCATAGTAATTAACTCTTATTGTTTTTACAATTCATTATGATAAAAAATTAAGTCAAAATTATTAAAAAATATTAATTATTATAATTACAAAAAGTTAAATCATTTTTTCAAATTCAATTAGTATAAGTGGTAGAATTTATTTAAAATTAAACCCATAAATACGATGAAAGCCATTTTTCTAAAGAAAAGGTTTTCTTAAGTGTAAAAAAAATTATATCATAATTACACATAAAATTGATTCTGATGAACTAAATTGGATTAATAATAATATAATTTTACTAATTTTACTTTTAAACCCATTTTAAAAAAATGGAACTTTATAAATTCTAATAAAAATCAGTATTTTTCAGTATTCATCAAAAAATAATCTTTTTAAAAAAAATGTCAAAAATTCACTCTAAGGTAATTTTGAAATGTTTATTTAAAAAATTAAGTTTTTTTCAAAAAAAATCTAAAATTTTAAAATTTAATTTTAAAATAATTGTTCAAAATTTGATGAAACCTCTTTTTATAAAAATACATATTTTAGGCATAAAACTGTATTTATTATTATCTCATGCCTAGAAAAATATTAAATGAATGAAAAAAAATTATAGAATATATAATATATAAATTAAATTAAAATAATTAAATAATAGTGATCAATTAAATTTATTAGTATAAACACACATTGCAAGTATAAAAATAGTTTTTCAGAAAAATGTCTCTATTGTTTTTAATTGTATTTTATTTTAATTTATAATTAATTGATAACCAAATAATTAATTTTATACAAAAGTAAACCATAAATTTTTTATAATTTAGTTATTCCTATTCGTACCCTCTGAACCAATGGGTAGGGATTAACTATCGCATTAAATAATAATATTTTTATAGTTAATCATGGATAGTTTAAACTCTATGTTCTATATAACATAAGTTGTCTAAGAAATTAAATTTATTTGAAAAAAAATATAAAGTATCAGGGTGTTACATTCTATACACCTTAAATGAATTTTTCCCTTGAAATTCCATCACTATGATACAAAAACTTGAGGATAATTTTTCCTCATCATATCCTTAGTTTCTTATGTATCTTCCTCAAATTAGTGTTTTTTTTCACAAAACTTTGACCAGGTGCATGCTATTATTTCATAGAACTTTCTCTCTACGATATAAATCTTCATTGGTTATTCCTCATAAGAAATATCTTTCTCTAGTTTTATGACATATTTTTTCATTACATAAGAAGGATCAAGTATGTACTTCCTTGGGTGAGATACATAGAACACATCATGAACATGAGAGAGGTTCAGGGGAAGAGACAAGCAATAAGTTATCTTCCCTACTCGATCAAGAATCCCAAAGGGGCCAATATACCGAAGGATAATCTTTCCTTTATTCATAAATACCATAACCATATTCCCTGTAGAAAATCATATAAACACATTTTCACCAACTTCAAACTTCAAATATCACTAAATATTGTCAACATAACTTTTTTGTCCACTTTGATCCACCTTGATGTGCTACTGAATGGATCTGACTTTCTCTACCATTTCTTTAGCTAACTAAAATCCCAATAGCTTTCTTTCTCTAACTTCATTCCATCACATTATAGTTCAAAACTTCTTTCCATATAGGGTTTCATAAGGATCCATATGAATGCTAGATTGAATGCTATTTTTGTAAGATAACTTAATTATAGGAAAGTGTTGATCCAAACCAACAAGATCTCAATATATCTTCTAGGGTTTGAATAGTTCTCTTAGATAGACCATCTGTCTAAGGATGATATGAAGTGTGAGAATAGAACTCTCTATCCAGATATTTTTAAATAATTATTTATAAATTCAAGGTAAACCTTGGATCCCGATCCGATATAATAAAATGAGGTACTCCATAAAACCTTTCCGCATGTATATTCTCGAAATATAATCAAGATAGAAATGTTTTATGATAAAAATAAATTTTTATTACTTTGTAAGGTGATCAAATACAACCTAAATATCATTATGTACTTTAGATATTTTAGGGATTCCATTGAAAATATCCATGCTAATGATTTTCTATTTACATTCTAGTATGGTTAATGATTGCAACATCACCTTATACTTTTTTCACTCATCCTTAACTTTCTAATAAACATATCACCGAGATACAAACTTTTCAATATCTCTCTTCATGTCATACCACCATAAATACCCTTTAATATCTTTATACATATTCATAATTCTAGGATGAATAGATAATGAATAAATATGAGCCTCCTATAATAGACCCTTCATCAAATATAGTATGGATGGAACAGATACACAATTCCTGAACAATATCATTCCATCACAATCAAGGTTAAACTTAGGAACATTTATCACCTTCTTCATTAGCTCTAGGTTTTACTTATGCACCTCTTTAATCTTCACTTGGATAGATGGTTGAACACTTATTTTTGAAAGACAAGATTTATCACCTTTCTTCAAGATTTCCATATCTATCCTTTTCAAATATATAAATATTGGATATTTTATAATACTAATTATAGATAATCTATCATGATCCTTTTGACTCAAAGAATCATCCACATTTATTTCTTTTTCATGGTGGTAATGTATTAAGTAGTTATAATCTTTAGTCATCTACAAGAATCTTCCCTAGAGAATATTAAACTATTTTTAGGTTAATATATGATTTGAAATTTGTTAATCATTCTATATATCATAAATTTCTCTATAAAGTTAATTACTCCATATCTTTGATGAAAAAAATTACCACAGATAACTCCAAATCATGGTTTGGGTAATTTTCATTATGAACCTTTACTTTTCTTGAGGTAAAATCTATCACTGTATCATTTTTAATGATAAAACATCTCAATCACTTCTTTAATGCATCACTATAGATTAAAAACCCTTCTCTAATGATGGGTAATGTAAGCACAGGTGAACTGACTAACCTTACCTTTTGTTCCATGAAATTTTATTCAAATTGTATATATCCAAAGGATCCTGGTTTCCTTCTAAGTTAACAGGGTGAGTGGATTAGATAGTCATGATAAATTCTCTAAAAAGTACTGATAATATTCAGAAAACCCAAGAAAACTATAGATATTTATCACAATGCTTGGTCTGGGCCAACATTTACTAACATTCACTTTTGATGGATCCATAGATATTACCTCTCTTAAGATTATATGACCCAAAAATGAAACTTTCTACTACCAAAATTCAGACTTGGTACACTTTTCATATAGATTATCCTTTCTTAGGGTCTTTAGTACAACCCTAAATTGATCTTCATACTCTTCCTTTATCTTTTAAAATATAATAATATCATTAATAAAGACTACTAAAAATTTATCATGGTAATATCTAAAGACTCTATTCATTAAATCTATGATGATATTGGGGTCATTAGTAAGACCAAATGGAATCACTATATATTAATAGTGTCCATACATTGTATGGAATGTTTTATTGTGAATATAATCCTTCTTAATCCTCAACTGATGATATCCAGAATAAAGATCAATCTTGGAAAATTATTGAGATCATAGTAGTCGACTAAACAATTCGTCAAAACATGGTAGAGGATAATTGTTCCTAATAGTGATCTTGTTAACTTCTTTTTAATCAATGTAGAGTAATAGTGATGCATATTTATTCTTAACAAAAATAACTATTTCCCCCTAAGTTTATGCACTTTTCCAAATAATCTCATTTCAATATTCTCCTGGAGTTTCTTCTTCAATTCTCATAACTCAATCAGGGGCATTCTATATAGAGTGTTTTAAATGGGTGCAACACCATGTATGTGTTCTATTGAAAACTCAACTTCATGATTCGATGTAAGACTATGAAACTCCTCTAGAAAGACACCAACAAACTCCCACATAATAAGAATATCAACGATGTTGAGTTTCTCCCCAACCATTTGAGATAAACACCCATTTAAAAAATGAATCAAAACTCATATAAAGGATTTAATTTCCATTGGAAGTTCATATTTATTATCGCACATATATACGATAATTGGTTGGTTTCGAATATCAAACATGACTTCCCTTTTTAGTAAATTGATGTGGTATTTATATAAAGAAATAAAATGCATGCCTAAGATAACATAAAATTCAACTAGAGAGATAATTATAATATTTTTAGGAAGAACATTCCTATAAACTTCAACCAAATAAGAAATATATAATTGATATTAAATCATCATACATTAGGGTTTTTCACTGATAATTCAAAATATAATCAATAAGGTTATTAATTTATATTCCATGATACTTTTCTTGATATATAGGAATTCATATAAGAAATATCAAATAGGGTACTTCAATATGTTATCATACCTTTTACCACCTCAACTTAATTATTATATCTTCAATCCTTTACTAAAACAAAAATGGTTAGTATAACTATCAAAAATCATTAATTCGAGTGATTATTCCTGAATAATCATTCATAATAGTTCTAAATCATGAAATTTTATTTTCAATATATGACACCTTAGGTGAAACCTAGGTCATTCATGGTCTTTATATATTCAATTTCTTCATGATGGTTCATAAATTAAATGTGAATCAACCTAATAATATTCCCCTAGAAAGTCAAACCATGGGTATAGTAAGATTACACTCACCATACACTATAATGATGGATGTAATATAGTCGAACAAATATTTTCGAGGTTATTACCCCTAGATACATTTTTTCCAAAACTACGTCCACTTGTAGTATCCAGACAGTGATGTTTTCCTAGGAAACTGAAACTCCATTCTTTACCATAACTTGGTATATTCTCATATACTTATGTTTATTTAAAGGGTTCTCACTAAATTGTTCACATACTAGTTTCAAAATTTAACTAAACCTTTCTCTGAAACCAACTATAGTGACCCATAATTTTTATAAATATATATTACATCTTATTATATGAATACTCATTACATAATATAATGAACCATTCTAGAATCATATAGTTCTAGTCCATTTAGAAACTTAGATACATAAACAATAGTTTCATGATTGAACTACATCATCTCCCCCTAACTTATTTATAACTAGAACCCATATTAGACATATAAAACTTAATAACTTTCTTCATTAGCTGGGGAATGTAAACATAATAAAGTGTGAGCTCTGATGATCAGTAAGAGAAAATAAGGGATATATCAATGATCACTTAACCATAACATGATCAAAAGGGTATGATAATATGAGCATGGCATTTTATAACCATACCCTTTATATCATAGATTATAATATTCATTCGTAGAAAAAATCTTGGTAATTTATAAGAAATTAATCTTAAAGGAATTAAAAACATGAGTTATGAGAGCATAACATTAGAATAAGATATGAGTTTATGGAATAAAAATAAGTATACAAAATCATTACCTTAGTATTCAATGCTTTCTTCCAGGACTATCATAGTGGATTGGGTTCACTCCCCAAACCATCGTAGTAGTTAAGGTTCACTAACAAGATTATCATAGTTGAAAAATTACCTCACTAAACTAGGTTCACACCCCTATTCCAATACCATTAATCTCATGATATATCCATCTTTACTCAATGAATTGTGGGGATATATAATTTCTAGTCCACCAATAACTTAATGAAAATCATACATATGTGTGTTACAAGATTATATCTCATTTATTACATCATAACCAATGAAAAATAAATGTTTTTTAAAAAAATTTATCATATTATAACTCATTGAAAATAAATGGGCTTTATAAACATTTCATCAAAGCATAACCCATGGAAAAGAAATGGGTTTGATAAACATTTTATCAATTCATCATTGAATAACCCATGGAAAAGGAATGAGTTTCATAAACATATTTAAATAATATTCATAAACTATCTTGAGAAAGAATAAGTATGGTACCCATAGATCATATCCCTAAGATAGCATAAGTATAATCAAGCATTATTGTCATTAATTAATAGCAATACCGTTAAAAGATCATTAAAACATTCTTAAGGAAAATAAATTTTCCACTTTGAAAATCACTTTTTAAAATATAAAAATTTCCCAATTATTAAAGAAAAAGTTTTCTTTGAAAATAACCTTTAAAACTTGTAAATTAATATTTAAAACATTAATTGGTCATGATGTGGGAAATTCAATTCATTTTATATAAGTTAATAGAAAACATTATTTCCACACCTTTGTGAAATAGTCAAAAAGTACCTCATTCGGAAAATTAAAAAGATTTCACATAGATAAAAATTATTTAAAACCATCATATTATAATTTTAAAAAAAATCTTGAAAAAAAATTTATAATGCATGGATATGTAAGAAAAATTATTTTCACTCGAAGAGAGAGATAAAGTCAGTTTTCCTTAAAAATCTTCTTTTGGTCTCTTGAGTATTTAAAGGGTGGAAAATGAAATGAAAAAAAAAATATTATCTAGAAATAATAAAATGATAAAAAAATCATGAGTTTCTTTAGAGATATATCATAATATTTCATCATTGTGAACTTAATCATAAATAATCCTAATAAACAATGAGATTGTAACATAAAACCCTTACCGTTTTGGTAACTATTTAATTATAAGACCCATGAAAGAAATAACATTATATGGATATATAAATCCACATAAATTTTATAATAATAATCATAAAATACATTCATGGATATTACATACACCACATAAAATAAACAAATGGTGAATATGGTATGTGTCCCACAAAAATAAAAGTGAGATGAAAATCCCTTACCGCATATCCGACTTCCTTCGTACTTATTAGAACCATATGTATAATAAATATAGGTTTATTATAAATATATTATTAAACCATAATCATATATATCATTCCATATATGATTAATTATAACTCTTTTATCACCTTTTATCAATAATTATTTAATAAAAACACAGTTTTGGGTGATAAATGCTTCATTTTTTATATATGTTTTGGTTCAGTAGTTTTTGGTATTCATACTTTGATCAATGTTACATGATATAAATAATTTTAATAATGGTATTAATATCATATATATTCATTATATACATATTTATATTCATCCATAAAATTTAGGGATAGAAAAATTAATTACATTGATCATGGAAATAATAGGTCGTACGTACACATGAATGTTGTTTTTATTTTTTTTAAGGATGGAGCGAAAGAAAGGTAAATATTAATTATCATTTATAGAAAAAAAATTATATCATATATATAAAATATATTCATGAAATATATCATTATTACAATCCATGTTAAAATAAAATGAAAAACATATTGCATCACTTCGTGAAGACGGTAGTCCATATGTACGCACAAACGACGTTATTATTTTTCAATGGATTAGAAGGTAAGAAGGTAGAAATGATATTATGATTATAAAACTATAATTATTTCACAAATATCATATATTTAAATCATTTTCATCATTATATCTGGTCATGAGAGTTGGTGATGGAATATGAATCACATCGGTTTGTGAGGTGGTAGTTCGTCATACACGTGATCGACAATTTCATTTCACATTTGATGGAAGAGGATGTGTATATAGGTTATTACATTAGAATAATAATATATATATATATATATGTAATATTTTGGTTTTATCATTTCATCATAGTTAAATAATATTTTAAGAAGGTGGATGAAGAAATAAAACAAAAACACTCATTTAAGAATGATACCTCTTCTTCAGATAATATCTTTAGGTTTGTACCAAAATCCTTCCTAGGAGGATTTTATAATAAAAAAGGAATCTAGGAAGTTTTTATGGATTTAAGGAAGGTATTTGGTCATTTATTGACCAAAAAATATATTTTTAAGTGTGAATAAAAGAGTATTGGAGTTCCCTTTTATAAGTGATAATTAGTGTCATTTTTATAAATACCCAAAACTATTCAAAAATGGGATGTCACTCAAAAAAAGTTCCTAAAAATTGATAAATAATGTAGTGGAGGGAATATAATGTTTATACACATCTTCACAACTAAAAATAAACATTTTTTAAACATGTTATTCCCTTTACCTCTAAGGTTACTCACTTTTACCATTTTAGTTTTCACTACAATAACTTATTTTTTACCTAGGTAATTTATCCTTTAAGCCTAAAAAATGGGAATTATTAGTTTTTTTGGAACCAATTATTATGAATATTAAATATAATTAATAAAATAAAAATACTATGTTTTTGTAAAATTAATTTTAACACAAGTATATATAGCACGCAAAACCCCATTTTAACCTTAACTATGATAATTAGCTTTTTTCAGTTTTTACTATTAATTATGAAAAAAAATTAAATTGAAATTATTGAGTAGTATTAAATATTAATATTCCAAATATGGAATCTATTTTTAAAAATTCAATTCATATAAGTGGTGTAATTTAATTTAAAATTAAACCTGAGAACACGATGAAAAGTGATTTTCCAAAGAAAAAGTTTTCCCAAGTATAAAAATTTTTTATATCACAATTAAACATTAAAGTGATTATAATGACCTAAATTATATTAATAATATTATAATTGATCTAATTTTACTTTTAAAACCATTTAAAACAAAATTTAACTATTTTAAAAGCTATAAATGAAAAAACCTTTTTTAATAAAAATCAATATTTTTCACAATTCATCGAAAAATTAATATTTTCAAACAATTATCAAAAATTCACTCTAATATAATTTTTAAATTTTGATTTAAAAAATAAATTTAATTTTTTCAAAAAAAAAATTCTAAAATTAAAAAAATGAGTGTATAAAACACAACGAAACTGATTTTTAGAAAAATGCATTTTTAAGCATAAAACTAAATATATTCTCATCTCGTGCCTATAAAAAAATATTATATGGATTATAAAAAAAATATTTAATACATAATAAATAAGTTTAAATAAAATCATTCAAAAATAGTGATCAATTTAATTTATTAAGATAAACACACATTGCGGGCATAAAAATAGTTTTTCAAAAAAACATATCCTTTATTTTAAATTGGTTTTTATTTTCATTTATAATTAATTGATAATAAAATAATTCATTTTATACATAATTAAACCATACATTTTTCATAATTTATCAAGCCTTATTCAAACACATCAACCCAATGGGTAGGTGGTAACTATCACATTAAATAATAATATTTTAATAGTATCTCAATGTTCGTTTAAACTCGATGTTGCGTGTAACACAAGATTTTGAATAAATTAAATTTATTTGAATATATATATATATATATAATATCAGGATGTTACATACTACCCCATTAAAAATTAATTTCACCCTTGAAATTCCATCACTCTAATACAAACAACTAAGTATACTTCATCCTCATAATATCATCAAGTTACTATGTAGATTCCTCAAATTGGAGGGTTTTCCACAAAACTTTGACCAAGTGTGTGGTCTTGTTTCATACCACATTATCTCTATGATCCAATATTTCCACTAGTTGTTCCTTATAAGAAATATCTTACTCTGGTGGTGTGACAACTGAGTTAAGTTCATGTGAGGGATTATGTATGTACTTCCTTAGGAGAGATACATGGAACAAATAATGGACATAAGAGAGATTTGGTGGAAGTTCCAAGCGAAAAGCTACCATCCCTAATTGGTAACAAATATTGAAGGGTACAATTTACCTAGGGCTCGTCTTTCCTTTCTCCCAAAATCCCATAACCATTTTCCATTAATAAATTTTCAGAAACACCTTGTCACCAACATAAAACTCTATATATCATCATCAATTATTAGCATAAATTTTCTATTGACTCTAAGCAGCCTTGATGTGTTGCTGAATTTATATGAATTTCTCTTCCATTTCCTCATCTATCTTAGGTACCAATATATTTCTTTCTCTAACTCCATTACCACATGTTAGAGTTATAAACTTATTTTCATTGAGGTATTCATAAGGATCCATATGAATTCTTAAGTGAAAGTTATTATTGTATGAAAACTTTACTATAGGAAGGTGTTGATCCTAACCACCTTTTAATTAGATGTAAGAAGATCTCAAAATATTCTCTAGGGTTTGGATGGTTCTCCTAGACTAACCATCTTTCTGAGGATGATACGGGGTCTTAAAACTTAACTCTTTATCCAAATCCTACATTATAATTCACCATAACATTGAGGTAAACCTCGAATCCTAATAAAATACAATATAATGTGTCACTCCATGCTACCTTACCACTTTTATATTCTATAAATTTGAACAAGATAGAATTATTCTCTTAAATAAATTAATTTTTTTAACTTTTTAAGGTGATCAACTACAACCACTACTGGAAATAGCACCTATACCCACAGTTTTAAACCATGGGTATAGCCCTTGAAACCGTGGGTATAGGATATACCCACGGTTTCGAGAACCACCGGCTATAGTGTCGTCGCAATAGGGCTATACCCACGGTTTTCATAGAACCGTGGGTATAGATGTAGAAAAATTCACATTACCCACGATTTAACAAATCGTAGGTATAGACATCTATACCCACGGTTTTCAAACCGTGGGTATACTGATTTAAATCTCCCCATGTATACCCACGGTTTGCAAACTGTGGGTATACTGAATTAAAACTCCCGACATGTACCCACGGTTTGGAAAACCGTGGGTATAGACTTGTTCCCCAGGTGGAGTAACTACAGCTCCACCTCCCTACCATTCTGCACCTACAGAATCTACAATCCTTCAATTCACAATCCTGCAATTCAGATATATTAGAAATCAACAATAATATGAAAATACCTACTCTGGTATATTAATCCCAACATGAAAATACAATGGAAATTAGAGGACCTCGTCAAAGCATCTTGACTAAAAAACATAGGAAGACTCACATTCTTACCCTAACTGTAGAATGGGTGTATATTCCCATTCCCTACAAAAGTGAAACTATTGAGACCCTGGGTGCATAACAACCAATTGAAAGGGCATGATAGTGAAATTTGTTTGGGAAGGAAATCATGTGGCATTGCAGGGAGTTAGAACTCCACAGAGTTGACCTGGTGCCTTGCAAGAATACCTGGGAAAGGGGAGGAAACCGCAAGAAATTCAGTGGACAGCGGCATGGGAGGGAGGTGATAATGAAGCGCAACTGAACCTTATCCAACAGAAACAATTACAAAAGGTGTTAGAGCGACACTGTACATTGTTTGATTCTCCTATCAGGTTGCCTCCAAGGAGGGAAACCGACCATGTCATTAATCTGAAAGACGGGGTAGAACCTGTAAACATTATGTCATACATGCATGTTTTCCATATGAAGAACGAGATTAAGAAGAAAGTACAGGAGCTAGTGGGGTTAAGATTTATGAAGCACAGTAACAGCTCATACTCAAACCTGATAATAAGACGGGGGTGGCAGATGTGTGTTGACTTTCAGGCCTTGAACAGAATAACATTACCAAATAGGTATCCAATTCTTGTAATAGAGGAATTAATGGATGAGTTGCATGGAGAGACTTATTTCACTAAGCTGGATTTGAATTCAGGGTTCCATCATGTTCGAATGAGGGCAGAGGACATTGGAAAGACAGCATTCAAGACTCGCAAGGGGTGCTATGAATGTGGTCAATCCATTTGGATTGATAATGCGTAAGCAAACTTACAAGCAACAATGAAAAATATTTTCTGATAAATGTTGAGGGATTCTTAGTGTTTTTTGATGATATCCTTCTTTACAATAGGATGGGAGGAACACCAGGAAATGTTGCCACAACTGCTAAAATTAATGAAAAACAATATGTTGTATGCCAACAAAAAGAAATATTCTTTTGGGAGGAGGATGGTGGAGTATTTGGTGCATGTGATTCCAGAAGAGGACGTCTCCATGGACCCAAAGAAGTTGGAATCTATGGTGATTTGGTGAGTGTCATGGAATGTTGAAGAGGTAAGGGGATTTCTTGGCCTTTCTGGGTACTCTTGAAAATTTATAAGGTATTATGGTAGAAAATAGGTTCCCAGGAATAGCTAGAGTATATTAAAGCTTCCTTTAGCAGGAGTTGCAATAGGAAAGTAACAGAAACTGAAAACGGAAATACACTTACAATGGAAATTAGAGGACCTCGTCAAAGCATCTTGACTAAAAAACATAGGTCTAGTTCAGTTTTGGTCAGCCCTCACCCTCCCCCCCTGCCCAGCCCTCCCCCTGCCCAGCCCTCCCCCTCCCCCCTGCCCAGCCCTCCACCTGCCCAACCCTCCCCCTCCCCCCATGCCCAGCCCCTCCCCCTCCCTCCCCACTGACCAGCCCTCCCCCCCTACCCAGCCCTCCCCCTGCCTAGCCCCCCTCCCCCTCCTCCTCCCCCTCCCCCTGCCCAGCCCTTTCCCTGCCCAGCCCCCCTCCCCCTCCCCCATGCCTAGCCCCTCCCCCTCCCTCCCCACTGCCCAGCCCTCCCACCCTGCCCAGCCCTCCCCCTGCCCAGCCCCCCTCCCCCTCCCCCTCCCCCCATGCCCAGCCCCTCCCCCTCCCTCCCCACTGCCCATCCCCCCCCCCCCTGCCTAGCCCCCCTCCCCATCCCCCTCCCCCTCCCCCCATGCCCAGCCCCTCCCCCTCCCTCCCCACTGCCCAGCCCTCCCCCCCTGCCCAGCCCCCCTCCCCCTCCCCCTGCCCAGCCCCTCCCCCTCCCTCCCCACTACCCAACCCTCCCCCTAAATCTCCCTGCATGAAAGGACATATTGTGGGTAATTTATTTGTGGAGAATAAATGTATGGATGAAAGGACAGTTTCATGAACTAAAATGAAACAGAACACAAAATGAAACAGAACAAAAAATGTATGGATAAAAGGAAAGTTTCATGAACTAAAATGAAACAGAACACAAAATGCACCCAACTTTTGAACTAAATAGAAACAGAACTCAACATGGACTCGAAAAATGAACTGAACTTAAACATAGCACAAAACGGACCCAAATCAGAAGAAAGCCTTTGTAATCTGTAAAAAAGAACATATTGTGGGTAATTGATTTTTAATCTGTAAAAATTACCTACCTACTCAAAAATGTTAAACATGTATGTCAAAAAACACACTAATCAGAAGAAATGTTTACCATTTTTAGATGATAGTAATGTTACACATGTTTGTCAAAAAATGTACAGATTATAGATAGTAGAAATCACAGTAATCCGAAGATAACATGAAAAAATTGTTTGCCATCAAATTTTAGAATTGCTGGTTCTTAATATGTTTTACATACTAAAAATTGTAAAAATACCCCAAATTCCACTTGGTGCAGACATAAGGCCTGATTCTAAGATAAGTTCTAGGTCGGATTGCTTCAACAGGTTGTCGAATGTGACCAAATCATATCCCCCATGGAGATAGTACTGCAGGAAACTAAAAAAGAAAATAGTTAAAACAAATATAAATTTCAAAAAGTACATGAAACACTACTTTCCTAGAAGATGCAGTAGAATAATGTATCAAACAGAGCTGCATACTGTCAGTAGGAACCAACTCATAATATAAAAGCCACATAATGTGAGTTTATCCTCTCTTAACACCCTGTAAAAATTGGTTCCAAATCAGTAAAACAGAATTGTAACCATGAAGACAAGATATAAAATACATGCTCTAGTATATATTTTTTTTGGTTGTAGTGCAATTGAAGGTAATTTAGGATTCACTAGAATTTTATGTAGGAATTAGATAAAAATTTAACTGCATATGAAGAGAACACAAAAAATATAATACTAAAGAGAAGCATAAGAAGAGAGATGAGGAAAATAGAAAGGAGAATTTTGACATAAGTTAAAATAAAAGACCATTAGAATAAACCATATACCCAAAAATCAGTAAAAAACTGATTAACAACTCACTATAATACAAATTAGAAAATAACCAAAAAGAGACAGGTTTTAGAAAATTATCTGTCATATCTGGAAACCTTGTAACCACTAAAAGGAAAATTTTGAAACAGATTGGGAACCCTTGTCAATCACCAAAGGAAAACATATATGTTTGAACTTTAACTATCAAATATGGAACCATTGTAACCACTGGAGGGAAACATATATGTCTAAGTTATGTTCATTCATCCCAATTAACAGAAATTTTCAAATAGTCTGAATAGAAATAGATAGGTAGAGACTGAAGTGTCGACCTTATTCTCAATCACATCGCTCAATCTTCTTTGAAGATACTTCTTTAGCTACTTCAAGTAGCAACAATAAAGCCCGAAAGAGCCTCCCCAAAATGAATAAAAGATATCTACTATGATCAATGATGAAGCTTACTTACATGGAATGAACAGGAATTGCTGATCTTTCTAAAGGCATCCACCAGAAGCGTGAAAGAAAAGAATAAAAAGATATCAGTTTTTGTCTAAAAATAAGAAGATATAAGTACATTCTATGTAATTTGTATTAGTCAAAAAACAATATCCGTTGGATATTGACATGACTGAAAGGGTGATAAAACTCTTCCAGTGGTTTTGAATGATTGAAGTTGAACACTGTTTTAACATAAATACATAACCAAATCATTTAAGTCATCAAAGTCCCTATCATAATAACTGTGTAAAACCGAACAGGTTTATAATTTATTATTTATTTTAAAACAAACCATAAATTATTTTTGGATGGAGGAATGCATAATTTAGGGTGACAAGGAAGCATGGGTGGGTGACATGTAAGAAGAAGTCACCCATCTTTAGTATATATAAACATGCATGACATGAGGATAATTGTGCTCAAGATACACATATGAAAAACATACAGAACAAAAGGCACTATGCATGCACCTAGTGGTGTCCAGTACTTAAACCACTGAAACAGAAATGTAAGTACACGAGAATAGTATATAATGCACCAAGTTGTAAGAAGTGTATGAAAGGTGAATGCATAGGGATGATTTTTTTTAGTTATTATGTAATCATGTATAATAAATGAAAGTATAGGTTTCAGGGTTGAAGAGTGAGTGACCATGAATCATGAAACATTGTGAGGTTTTTGTGTGATGAGGAGTTCTTATTGAGGAAAACACATGATCATATATGCATGTATGTAGAAAATTAGGATTTGGATCTTAAAATGGTATATTTCTTAATGATTTGTGACATTCATGGTTAAACATATTTTTACTGATAAAAGGATAAAATAAATCACTATTGTTAATAGATACTATCAATGATCAAATTATCCATTTCTAAAAAAGTTGATAGTATATTTATGAGATATATATTAAGGCTCTCAACTCAATGGCTCCTAAAATAAAAATTGTACATGTAGCAATTTTTGAGACACATGTATTGTGTGTTTGAAGTGGAAGTGTATTTTGAAAAATAATGAAAAGTTAAATAGTAAAAGTTGATGGGAGATATAGTTTATGGATCAAGAAGGATGAGGGGGGTCTTGCATGCTATTTGAATTACATAATGTGTGTGAAGTGAAGGTGTGATTCATGTATACAATGTGTGAAGTAGAGGTATTCACAAGGTTATATTATCAACAAAATAGTGTACACAATGTGAATTAATATAGGACAATTTTTATTCATATAATTAATTCATACCCCAAGCATAGTTCCTGAAAAAACAATATATTCATTATGAAAGGAAGGAGTGAGTACCATTCTCAAAGAAAATATGAAACAATTGATGTGAATAAAATTTGAGGGAACTAAAAATTCATTTTATTTAAGAGATATAATAGTCAAAATATATTAAGATCTTTAACTGGAGAAGAAGACATGTTTCCCGAGTATTCAAAAGAAAATGAATTGTCAAAGAGTTGGACCTGGGTGACTCTTCTATTAATATTTTTCAAGCTTTCACTCCTGTCACAAGTTCCCCGTCCTCTAATTTGGATGATAACTCCTCAGTTCCTTCTCCTATGAACAAGAAACCTTCAACTCTGAAGACTTTGGTTTCCAATAGACACTCTTCAACTCATCATCATCTTTGTCTTCTGAATTGTGTTCAGACTAGATCTCAGTGGCATTCAAAATATAAATACAGGCCTATAATGAAATTTTATAAGGGTCTGGGAGCAGTGCCAGAAAACTATTCCTTCGATGATTAATCTCCTCCTATAAAACTCCCAGAGTGTGGGCTGTCCAGTAAAAGCAGATTTTATCTCCAATGATTTTTGTCTTCAATATGTTTCTATGGTTGTAGTTCTTGAAACCAAACAGGTTTCTTCAAATATCAAAGACTATGATCATCATTTGAGAGTACATGGTTTTCTAAATGGATTCGCAGCCAACTTGCATATATGGATATTCTGTAATGAAGAAATCTCTATAGAAATCATTTCTTCCTCCAATAAATGCATAAATATAAATATATCTATTGGATATAGGATGCTTTTTTCAACTATTTAACCTAAATGCGAGGCTCGGTCCTGTGAGTCCCTTTTGGATGATTTGATCAGCTTTAACCCATATGATGCTTCTTAGTTAGTTGGAGGAGACTTCAATATTGTAGCCTCTCTTGGGGAGAAAATGGGATGTGGAACCTTTCCTAGAAGATAATTTTAGGCCTTCCTCTCATTCATGGAATCCAATGGACTCTCATATGCGGGTTTGTCAGGTGATCCGTTTAAGTGGTAAAATTACCACCGCGGGAACCGTCAGTCTTAGAGCTATCCTGATCGGTGCCTTGTTAATGGAGTGGAGGTTTCTTCCTTTCCTAACATCAATGTTTTACACCTGGTTCTTGGTTTATCTGATCACTACCCAAAAATAAGCCAAAGACACAAACTCAAAAGCTCTCAGCAACATTCCATAATAAAGAAGCCCAAAACCACCAGAAATAAATGTCTATCATAACAACCGGAGGCCTAGGGAACTACTCCCTATAGGATGGTTTTGGCCTTTAAATTGTAATTAACATACCAATTCACCAAGTGTACGAACTTAAACATTTGAAGTGATTCCTAGGGAACTAATCCCTATAGGATGGTTTTGGCCTTTAAATTATAATTATAAATTAAGAATTATGCATGCATTTTATTTTAGATTTTAATCTTGTTATATTTTTATTATGCATGATGTCAATATAATCCTCTTTTCTACTCTCTTTAGATGCTGGATTATTTTACAGTAGGTGATCCCTAGACAGAAGCTTCATATGCAACCAAAAATGGTTCCAAAAAGAAGCAAAGTGACTTTTCTATTGAGCAACGGGAGCATGAGATTTTTAAGCTTTTTTTGACTGCCAGGTTTCAGCCTAGGTATGTGATGGGTTTCTTAGGATCGATTGACACTCATGAAACAAAGCGGAAACAACAAGGAACCAAAATTCCCATTATCACCATGTATGAAACATAAATCATGTAAAACTAAAATGAAGAACGTTGTGTACCTTGCACCATTTGAGGCATATCAAAAGTTAAACCCTCTAAGAACTAGTGAAAGTTAAGGGAGAAATAGCCTAACTTTGCAATGAAAATATGTCACTTTTTGATGAATATTTTCAAAGAATAGTTTCTGAGAAGGAAGTGTTTAAGGATATTGTGACTGAATTATTTCATGCATTAGAGAAGCTATACAAGGTAACTATGAGTGTCAAGGATGCACAATTGAATTTAAAAGAAAACAGAATTAAAGAGAATTAAAATTACCTTAAATAGTTAAGTAAGATTCATGATGAACAAGATAAGTTGTTGAAGAGTGATAGGGAATTCAGGTTATTATCAATGGAAGATAAAAATATCACCCTCAACTTGATGTGTACTAAGTAGGAGATAAAATTGATAAATAATAAATTGGTTTATACTAGACCTTCTCAAATATATGAAAAGAATAATGAAACAACTCAAGTATCAAGGATGAACTTTCCCTAAATAGGGACACTTGTAGGTTGTAAATATTACTTAATACATTTTAGGAAAACATCCACCTCAGGCACATAGAATAAGAACACCCACATTCCAAAAGGCCTTGCATACACTAAATCTTTATTATAAAATAGTACTAGAAAAAAAGTATATACTATACAAATGTGGTTTAGAAAAATATTTGGGAATAATTAACATCATCAAGGATAAATTTCAAAATATTTATGAATAATGGTTCCCTAAACCAAGCCCAAAATATAGGTGAAACAATCTAAAAATAGTTTTCACAAAAATCTGGACAGATTTCATTCAATGAGAAGAGAAAGGGTTTTTTGGCGGTAGTGGGTGTTACTGGAGGTTTTGGAACTTGGAAATAAATTGTTAGCACAATATTTCAATATATGAAAGTTAAAAAGGTCCTACATGCATTGATAATAACGTTAAAATTGAGAACAAACCTTTTTTACAAAAGAAACATGTTTCATAGAACAAGAATGAATTATCATTGAAGAAAATATTTTAAAATCTTCAAATACTTTGTAAATTTTAAAACATTTATGGATACCCATATGAAGAATGTTGGTATATGTCAAACCAAGATAAAACCAATGTATATGAAAGGATAATGCCACAATAATAGATATACATGGTACTAATTAGGGAGATCTTGTATCCTAAGGATAGAAACTAATGTTTTAATTAGTTTTATGACCAGTAATAATATTTGTTAAATAATAAAAATTATAAATATGAATATTACATGAATAAAATAATGAACCCAAGAAATCCATAGGAAAATCATTCATAGAGATTCTAAGTGAACATTTAAGTAATTTTGAACATTTGGACAAGAAGTTATCAGAAATTTACACAGTACAGTTAGCTGGGTTGATTTATTTCCCACTCTATTGACCATAATCGGTCAAAAATAATTTTGAAGCTTTGGATAAATTTTTCAATAACCTAATAAGAATGAAATCTATAAAAAACATACAAGAAATTCTAGCAAAATGATGGAAATTGAAGTGAAATGACTAGGGGAAATAAAAATCAGCCACTTATTCAATGAAAATCAGCTCGGAGAAAGTGTGTAGTAAACTTGCTGAGGCATTTGATATAAGAATCGGTGATTAGTTTAAAAAGAATAAAAAATCAAGGAGAAAAAATTACAAACCTAAATGCAATGAATCAGTCGGGACGTTGCCGGAGGAGAGGGATCCTATAGGGGGAAGGGGCACATCGCTGGAGCTGGAGGAAGGGAGGTGGAGGCCGAGACGTTGAGGTGGAAATGAAGGCTGGGAGGTCGAGGTCGGGAGCGGATGTGGAGTCCGGAGTGGGGATGAGATGGTCGGGTACCGGTGTTCGGATGGCCAGGAGACGGAGGTCGGAGAGGGGAGTAGAGGGCTGGGAGGCGGAGGTCGGATAGCCGAGAGGCAGTGGTCGGGGAGGGGGGGAGAGGGCCGGAGGCAGAGGTTTGGAACCTAGGGTTCGAGCGGGGGAGCACGAGAGTGAGGAGGAGGGGGAGCGCAAGATGGAGTGAGAAGATCCCGGTGGGGGGTGAAATTGTGGATTTAATACCCACAGTTCTAAAAAAACCGTGGGTATTGATAAACAAAGAAGGCCTATCCCCACGGTTTATAAAACCGTGGGGATAGATTTGTGGGGATAGACCCCCTTTCCAGTAGTGAACCCAAATAGAATTATATTCTTTAGATGTTTTGGGGAGTCCGATAACAAAATCGATGGTGATGTTTTCTCATTTCCATTTTGGTATAGTTAATGGTTGTAACTTTTTTCTCTTATACTTTCCTTACTAACATACCAAGAATCAGGATACAAACTCTACAATATCTCTCTTCATGTCATTCCACCATAAATACTCTTTTAGATCTCTAAAAATATTTGTACTTCTGGGATGAATATAGATTTAATAACTATGAGTCTGCTCTAATATCACCTTCTCAAAATCTGTTATAGATGGAATACATAAAAGTTTCTTGAAACTTATCATTCCATCATAATCAAGGTTAATCTCTGGAACATTTATCCCCTCCTTATACAGCTCTATACCTCTCTTGTTCACCTCTTTAATCTTTACTTGGATAAATGGTAGGACACTTATTTAAGAAGGATAATATTTCTCCCCTTCCTTTAATATTTTCATATCCATCCTTTTTGAATCCATAAATATTGGATCTTTTGTGATCCTCATCCTAGATAATCTATCATGATCCTTTCGACTCAATGTATCGGTTGCCTTGTTAACTTTCCCTAGGTGGTAATGTATTGAGTAGTCATAATCTTTAGTTAGATCCAACCATCTTCTCTAGCACATATTCAACTCTTTTTGATTGAATATATACTTTAAAATTTTATGATTAGAATGTATATCACAAATTTCACCATAAATATATTGCCTCTATATATTTAATGAAAAAATTACCACATATAACTCCAAATAATGAGTTGGGTAATTTTTATCATGAGCCTTCAATTATCATGAGGCATAATATATCACTATATCATTTTGAATGAGAATAATTCTTAATCCCTTTTCTGATGCATCACTATAGTTTATAAACAAATATCCACTATAGGGTAATGTAATAACAAGTGTGATGATTAGTCTTATCTTTATTTCATTGAAATTTTCTTAACATTCATTTATCCAAATGAACATGGCTTCAGTCTAAGTTAACTTGGTGATTGGATTAGATATTCATGAGAAATTATCCACAAATCCCTAATATTATCCATCCAAACAAATAAAATTATGAATCTAAGTCATAATTGTTAGTTTAAGACAATTTTCAACAACTTCTATCATTAGTGGATCCACCAATATACCCTCTATTTAGATTATATGACCCAAAAATGAAAATTTCTATTTCCAAAAATCCCACTTGGTAAATTTTTCATAAAAATCATCCTTTATTATCTTCTTCATGATCTTCCTCTCTCTTTAAATATATAATAATATCATCTATAAATACCACCAAAAATTGATAAACATAATCTCAAAAGACTCTATTCATTAAATATATTATGATAGTGGGGGAATTATTAAGACCAAATGGAATCACTATAAATACATAGTTTCCATACCTTGTATGGAATGTTTTCTTGGGTATATCCTCCATTTTTTAACTCAATTTATGATATCTAGAATAAAGTTCAATCTTGGAAAAGTATTTATCTCCACACATTTGATCAAATAATTCATCAATATGGGGTAGATGATACTTTTTATTGATAATGATCTTTTTAAGTTCAAGATAATCAATGTTGATTCACATTGATCCATTATTCTTCTTAACAAAAAAGAATAGGATCACCCCAAGGTGATGCACTTGGATGAATAAATCTCTTTTCAAGATTCTCTTAGAGTTTCTTATTCAATTCCTACAACTAAATCAGGACTATTCTATATGAAATGTTTGAAATAGTTATAGCACCAGGTTTTAATTATATTTAGAAATAAACATCATGATTCGGTGGAGGACAATTAAACTCATTAAAAAATGCATCAAGAAACTCCCACACAATAGGAATATCATCAATATTGAGTTTCTCCCTAACCATATAAGATAAACCCCCCTTTTGAATAAGAATCAAGACCCATATGATAGATGTAATTTCCATTAGATGTTTATATTTATTATCACATTGATATATGATCATTGGATGGTTTGAAATATTAAATGTAACTTACATTCCTTATAAATTGATGTGGGATTTATATAAATAAATCCAATTCATGCCTAATATAACATCATATTCAACTAGAGGGGGAATAAAAATAATTTCATGAAGAACATTCCCAAAAACTTCAAACAAATAAGAATCATATACTTGAGATGTGATCATCATACCATTATGAGTTTTCAATGCTAATTCAACATCTAATCATTGAGGTTATTAATTGAAATTATGTGAGACTTTTCCTAATTTATGGAAATCCATATAACTAATCCCAAATAGTGTAATTCAATATTTTACCATACATGTTGCTACCTCAAATTTATTTTTCTATCTTTAATCCTTCACTAAACCCAAAATGGTAATAATAATTATTAAACATCATTAATCAAAGAGATTATTCATGAATAATCATTAATAGGATGTCTAAATCATGAAAACTTATTTTCAATTTATGATACCTTAGTTTTAACCTAGGTCATTAATAATAATTATCTATTAAATTCTTTAAAGATAGTTCATAAATTAAATTTGAATTAACCTAATCATATACCTTAGGAGTGTTAGGATAGGTGCATATAAATATCCCACTCACCATGAACCAAAATGATGGACATTATATACTTGACCAGCTATTTTCAATTTTATTATTTCTAAATACATCTATTCCAAAACCACATCTATTTGTAGTATCTATATAGGGATATTTTTCTAGGAAAAACACACTTTTTTCTTTACCATAACTTAGGATATTATCTTATACTTATGGTATCCTAAGTGTTCTCACTAAAGTGTTCTCATACTAGTTTCCAGAGGTTAACTAAACCCTACTTTGATACCAACTATATCAACCCATATTTTTTATACATAGATATTACATCTTATTAGATTAATATTCATTACATAATATAATAGTCTATACCAGAATCATATAGGTCTAGTTACTTTGGAAACATGGATACATAAACAACTGGTTCATGAGTGAACTACATCATCTCCTACTAAGTTCTTCATAACTAAAACACTCCTCAAACATATCACACTTAATACATTTCTTCATAACCCATGGAAAAGAAATATAATAAAGGGTGATCTCAAATACTTAGTAAGGGTAAAAAATATAGATATCAATGATCACCTAAAAATAAAAATGATTATAAGGGTATGATAACATTATAATAACTTTTGAAAACCATACCCTTAAGAACATAGATCATAAAATTAATTCATGGAATAAATATTGATATTTCATAAGACACAAATCATAAAGGAATCAAATAACATGAGTCATGAGAGCATAAAATTAGTATAAGGAATGAGTTTTTGGAATACAAATAAGTATAAAAAATTATTTACTTAGTATTAAAAGATTACTTCTAAGAATATCATAGTGTGTTGGGTTCACTCCTCAAACCAACATAGTAGTAAAAGTTCACTCCCAGGATTATCATAGTGGATAGAGTCCCTTACTGAACTGAATTCACTCTCCATTATATTCCTTTTTATCTCATTTGAAATCCAACTTTACCCAATTCATTGGAGGGCTATATAATACTAGGCTCACCCATCGCTTAATGAAAATCATACAGATGTGTGCCACAACATAAATCATTCATCATATCATTACCTTTGAAAAAGAAATTGGTTTTATAAAAAATAGTTATAGAATAACCCATGGAAAATAAATTTTTTTCATAAACATTTCATTATGGAATAACCCATGGAAAAAATTGGTTTTTGTAAACATTTCATCAATTTATAATATCATAACCCATGTAAAAGGAAAGAATTTCATAAATATCTTTTCATCATAATCATAAACTATCCAAATAAAGAATAATTATGGTATCATTTGATCATATCCCTAGTAGATCATAATTATAATCAAGGTTTGTTTTAATTAATTAATATAAATACCATTAAAATATCATTAAAACATTCTTAAGGTGAATAACCATTCCACTTTGAAAATCACATTTTAAAATCTAAAAATATACCAAATATTAAAGAAAACGTTTTCCTTGAAAATAACCTTAGAAAAATATAAAGTATGATTTAAATCATTGATATTTCATCACAGTGTGAAATTCTATTCATGCCATATAAGATAAAATAAATAATTCCTTTCACACCTTTGTAAAAAACTCAAAAAGTTCCTCGTTTATAAAATGAAAAGAATATTCATTTTAAAACATTTTGTAAAAAAGTAAAACATGGGTAAAAAATACTTTAATAAATAATATTATAATGTTAAAAAACATTATTGAAAATATTTTTATAAAACATGGATATGCAATAAAAAGTATTTTTTACCGAAGAGAGTGATAAAGTCAGTTATCCTTAAAACTGTTATTTCGGTCTCTTGAGTAATTAAAGAGAGTAAAATTAAAGGAAAAAATGTATTCTCCAAAAATAACTATATAAGAATAAAATTAATGATTTTATTGAGATATATATCATAATATTTCATTATCATAAACCTAATAATAAACAATATTCATAAACAATGAGATTGTAACATAAAACTCTTTTCGATTTGGAAACTTTTGAATTGTATGCCCCATGAAATAAAGAACATTATATGGATATGTTAATACCAATATATTTCATAATAATATTCATATAATACATTAATTTTTATTATATAAACCAAATAAAAGAAACAATTGGTGAATATGGAATGTGTCCCACTAAAATAAAAGTGAGATGAAAATATCTTACATCAGGTTCGACTTCCTTCGTATGTGTTCAAACATCATATATAATAAATATTGGTTTATTATAAATATATGTTATTACTATAATCATATATATTATACCATATATGATTACTTATAACCCTTTATCACTTTATTATTAACAATTATTTATTAAAAACACTCTTCTAGGTGGTAACTACTTCGTTTTTCATGTATGTTTTGGTTTGATAGTTGTTGGTCCTTATATATTAATCAAGTTTGAATAATATAAATAATTTTAATCATTTTATAAATATAATATATATTATTTATATAAATATTTATAGTTATCCATAAAATTTAGTAAAAGAAAAATGAATTACATCGTTTATAGAGATAGTATGTCGTATGTACGCATAAATGATTGATGATTTCATTTCACATTTGATAGAATATTAGATGAATATAGATTATTACATTAACATAATAACAAATATTATTTGGAATAATATTGTTGTTATTATTTAATATTATTTGAAGAATATTTAAATGTTGTTCAAGAATAAATAAAATAAAAATACTCAGTTAAGAACGATACCTCTTCTTCAGATAACCTCTTTAGGATTTCACCAAAAGCCTTTATAGGGGGTTTTATAATAAAAAAAGTCTATATGAAATGGTAATGGAAGTATAGAACGTATGTGGGTAGGTATTTTCTTATCCAAAAGGATTTTTATGAGTAAATAAAAGAGGATAGGAGTTTCCCATTTATAAGAGAGAAGGAGTGACATTTTTTGTAAATACCTAAAACTATTCAATAATATGAAGTCACTCTCAATCTAAGTACGTCAAAAATAGATAAATGATGTATTCGAGGTGATATAAGTATGATACACACTTACACCACTAAAATTTAAAAAAAAAATTAAACATATTATTTCTTTTACCTCTAGGGTTACTCACTTTTACCATTTTAGTTTTCACTACTGTAACTAGTTTTCTTACCTAGGTAATATATAATTTTAGACTAAAAATAAAATGGGAATTATTAGATAATTTTTACCCACTTATTATAAATATTAAATATAATTTGTTATATAAAAGACCTATGTGTATATAAAATTAATTTTAATACAAACACATGTAACACGCAAAACCTCGATTAAACCTTAATTGTGGTAATTAATTATTATTGTTTTAAATATTCATTATGACCAAAAATTAAGTTTAAATTATTAACTAATTATTATTATTTTTATTAGAATTATTTAATTCATTTTGAAAATTCAATTCATATAAGTGGTAGGATTTAATTTAAAATTAAACCTATAAACGCAATGAAAAGAGGTTTTCCAAAGAAAAATATTTTTGAAGTATAAAAAAATATCAAAATTCAATATAAAAGTGATTAAAATGACCTAAATTTGATTAATATTAATATAATTGAACTAATTTTACTTTTAAACCTATTTAAAAAATGGAACTTTTTAAATTTTTTAAACAAAAAGACAATTTTTAATAAAAATCTGTATTTTTTACTATTCACCTAAAAATAACCTTTTCAGAAAATTCTCAAAACTTCACTCTAATATAATTTTGAAATTTTAATTTTAAAAATGAATTTTATTTTTTATAATACATTTTATAAAATTGGGGCAAATAATTTTAAAATAATCACGTAAAACCTAATGAGACCGCTTTTTATAAAAATACATTTTTTGAGTATAAAACTAGATTTATTCTGATCTTATGCCTAGAAAAAATATTATATGAATGATAAAAAAATTTATTTAATAATATATATATATATATATAATTAAAATCATTCACTAATTATGATGTATTTAGTTTATTAAGATAAACAAACATTACACACATAAAAATAGTTTTTCAGAAAAAAAAACATTTCCTTTATTTTAAATTTGTTTTTATTTTAATTTTTAATTAATTGATAACCAAAGAATTTATTTTATACATAAGTAAACAATAAATTTTTTATAATTTATTTATTCTTATTCATACCCACTGTCCCAATGGATTTACGATAATTATCACATTAAAGAATAATATTTTAATAGTATATCTTAGTTTATTTAAACTTGGGGTTGTGTGTAACACATGCTGTTGAGGAAATTAAATTTATTTGAAAATATATATATATATAAATTATCTTAGTGTTTTATAGATAATCTTCTCCCTAAGCTGATGATTTTTTTGTATTAAAATACCAACACATTACATCTTCCACATGGTGAATTCATGATTAGTTTATGGGATATTTATCAAATGGGAGGAATCCAAATCATTAGGGAGATGTATGATGAGTTCATTCACATGTCTAACACTTGGGTGAATGTAAATCATATAACTCTACTATTTAGGGACTTATTTATCGTCGTTTAGAAATGATTGGGAAAATATTTTCATATCCATTAAATTATCATGTTCGGTGACTGGGTGAAAGTATTTATACAACATAATGGGTCAAGGAAAAATGTCAGGTGCATAAGGACCCACTCTGCTCAACAATATCGACATATCAAAGTCTCATACTGGGATACCCTATAATAAATCCACTACACCACATGGGGTTACATGGTCCAATCATATGTGACTTTAAATCTTCAGTAAGATGAATTTTTTACCATGCTTCTTAGAGGACAAATTTTCCCATATAGTGATTCTCATTCAAGTGTTGAGATTAGAACTATGATAATGGAATCTACACTAGTTCAAGTATATTCCATTGACATGGTAGTACCCATGCTTGCTCTATTTTATCACTTTTTGGTCCATATATAAGAAAAAAGTCCCCCATATCATATTACTGGACTATTCTAATTTCTATATGGTTGGATGGAAGAATATTCCCAATGTCATGGGTATCAAAATTCCATATAAATTCCTCATTATACTTCTCACCCCATGTTTTTAAAAATTTCTACTATTAATCTAATAACCTTGGATGTCTAAAAAGCTATTGAGATGTTGAGTAATCCCATTGAATTTTATATTGTTCCATATATCACACTTTATAGAATAATAACAAAAAATGGTGGAGGCACCAAGGAATAATGTTCTTACATAATCTCATTTCAAAATGGGGTTTTTATATCTCAAAAATATATAGTGATAATTTGTGAACCTTACACCCCATATAGGTTTGAATAGAAGTTTGGATGTCTTCAATAGCTAACATCATTATCTCTTACCAAGATTATGAGGGAGAAACATCCATCCATCCTTAATCAAAATTGGTTAATTCTAATGCATTAGGATACAAGCATCAAGATTATATTTCCATCCACTAGCTATTTAACCAACCTACCATGGGGGTATGATAAATTATGGGTGTAAAATTACCCATATATAACATTATGATAGGTGTTCTAATAGGTAAATAAGTTGTTGCTTTCCCGAAGTCCCTCACTTGATATATTTTTAGAGTGGATTTTTGAAACAAATAGTCCCAGAGATAATAAGCCTAAACATTGTAGGGAAAATTAACTTTTTGATTCTCTTTTCATTGGTATTATTTCATATATAGTTCTACTAACTAGGGTTTCTAGTTGTATTAATAACCTTGATCTTATTACACATATAGAAAACACTCAACTGGTGGTGATCACCCCTATAAACATAGTCCCTAAATTCAATAAGGAAGTGTCAACTAAAGTTTTTTTATACCTTTATTTCTAATAAATTTATTACTTCCATAGAAAAACCAATTCCAAATTATATACTTGTAACATCAATTAAATAGATTCTAGATCCCAAAAGTACTTTCAAAAACCAAGTAGCGGTAAAATGGTATCATTATTAGGTTCATGCTATTATCACTGATACTTCTTTAGAGAATATTTTTTATAAAGTAGAGAGACTTCTACAACTATTTTATGTCTTGGGAATAGGTGATTTCAATTAACAACATTTTTACACTCTCATTCGTCAAGTTATCACTTCTTGAGAGGAACTAGTAGCCTAAGAATGTGACCTCATCCTATCTAATATTTCTAACCATAAAGATGAAGCTATAGAGGGTTCCATTAAGGAGATACACCATTTCGATACTGAGGAAGCATGGATTCATGATTGGATAGTTGTGCACACTGAATAACTATAGTAAGTTTAGGAGCACATGGAGAGGTTTAAGGCACAACTACTATTGAAATACATTGGGCTTAAGGTCTTTGGATAAAATAACTAAGAATTAACCAACCACATTGAGATAGCACACCCATTATCTGAAGAGGAAAAAATCAAATGGAATAACCTTCAGTAGTCCACTAGTACTTCTGACTAGGCATTGGCTAATTTTTAGAAAGGACTAAACAGAGACTATTGTAGCTATTTTTGTTTGTTTTTTACATTCAGTTCCAATTATATAATCTAGATTTTTTATATACTTATCTTTTTTTGTAATCAATGAATAAAAAATCATTTTATTCGTCATTATTTTTCCATTGGTTCACTTTGTTTATCATTTCATAGTAATCTTCAAAACCCTGGATGAAAACATAAAAAATGATTTAAAACTAATTGAACATTGAATTTGTAATGGCAAAGTAAATTATAGCACTCAAGTACTTGATTCAAAATAAATTCCTATAGGTTGTGGCTCACATGTGGTTATAAGTATAACTACTATAACCATATCACTATATTTGGTTAATTCGGATAAAATAATTCCTCTTCGGTGTAGAACATGGATGGGTATAGGTATAAATACCATCAATGTAACACTACTGTTAGTCCATTTGAATAAAAGAGATCCTCCTGGGAATGGATCACATATGAGTATAGGCATAAATAATATCATTGTAACATTATAGTTGGTCTATTTGGATGAATGAATTTAACCAACATGGTAAGGATCATAAAGGGAAGAATTGGAATGATAATTAAAATTATAAAAAGGGTATGATCACCCTAAAGTTATGTCTTCATGAATTTCACATGGATCCTCTAGACTAGTAAACTAGGGATGATAGAATGAGAGAATTCTCTAAAATTCATAGACTTAGGGGCCTAGGGAGCACAACCTAACTTCTACTGGACTCATATTGTGTACCCCTCAATCTTTGAGTCTCTTATTTTATCACCCTAACTTTTTTAAGCCTCGTATTTTGGAGGTATAGTAGGAAATAAATTTTCTTTTTATTAGTTTTCCCTTTACATGTTTTCAATATAATAAGTTTTTACCTTTTTCCACTTCAAATACTCAATATTATTGTATCATCACCTAGTTTCAATAACTTGACCCTTTATTTATGTATTCTAAGTATATATAATGATCTATTTATGTTTTGGGAGGTTTGGAAGAGTTTTGGAATGAATTTAAGGCTTTTTCAGAGGTGCATGGGTTGAGAACAATTAGTAGAAACTGTACAGAACCTCCAAAAAACTGTGAAAAGGAAAATAGCATGCTCTATGTAGGTGCATGGTTGGTGCATGTCTTGTCCAAACCCTATATATTCCCAAGAGTAACTATGATCTTTGAAATAATTTGGAAACGCATAGTTATTGCACAATTTATCTAATTATGTGATCGAACCATGTGAGGGAAGAATTAAGATAGTATCTCATGTATGGTTGGAACATAGTTTTTATAATCGTGTGATCTGACTGTATGATGTCCCATCTTGAGTTAGTAGCAACTAAATGATTGGTGCATGGCTTTCCAAACCATGTGGAATACTATTGTCCCTTTAAAATTTGTGGATCTAATTCTAATTAAATCCTTTAAGACTTTTTTCCCTCAATTATCCCATAACATGAACTCCTTTTTCTCCCAAGGTGTTAGAATGATTTCCCTTCAGTCCAAGATTAATCCATAGACAAATTAAAGTGAGTTGGAGGCCCGTATTCATCAGTAAGTGCTTGTTCTTAGTTGTTCTTCTTTTAACTTTTCTCCTTTTCTTTCCCATAACCATAGATCTAATCCATTGTGGATAGATCAATGTTTCATAATGTGAATTGTGATGCTTTGTGGTTGGATCGAGGGAAGTAAAGGTGGTTCATGATCATATCTATATAATCATTATGTCATTATTCATTTTCATCAATGGTTGTGAGGTAGATGGCTTCTCTCTCAACTCCACTTGATTAAAACTTGAAGGATTAGTTTGAAATAAATATTTTTATTTAAATTATTGTGAAATTATTGTGTGATTCTCATTAGGAAACCTCATTAGTGATGGCTTTGGAGAAATTTTGGAAATTTTATGGTTTATGGAAAATGACCCTTGATGATAATTTTAAAATTGTGATTTAAAATTATGGTTTTGATTTGATACATAAAAATTGTTTGTGGAAATGGTTTAAAGAAATAAAATTTTGTGAAATAGTTTTACATGGGTTTTTTCATACATGTTTTCATGTGTTCATGTTGCATTTTATGGGGCCTTATTGAAATAATACTTGGTTCTTATTACCAAAGGTGTAATGGAACTTGGTATTTATCACCTTGTTGTGGCTTGGGGTATATATAAGAGACCTCTCATGGGTGTGGAACTATCATCTGAGCATGCATGTGTGGATGGATGGATGTTTGTTTGTGTGGATGTGTGGATTTGCAGATGTATGGATGTGTAGAATGGGTATGCCAAATAGATTTTAGAAAGGTTTTAAAGTATTTTTTTATTTATTTCCTTGTAAAACTATTTTATATTTAATATAAACTATTTTATGTCATTTTAATTATTTTAAATTATTTTATATAAATGTGCTAAAAAGTTTTTTCCTAGTGGGGTGAGTTAGGAATTCATTGGGGAAATCATATTGAGTTTATAATCACCCCCTACTTGAGCACTGTTGTGCATTTATAGATGTCATATATTGAGACATAGGTAAAGTAAATGTATTTCAGTTCTTTAGTGATGCTTCTTGATACCATGGGCATGGATTGTCATGTTGGACCTTGGAGTAGGTTAGGAGTTATTGGTTTGATGTATTTAGTGTATTTAGGTTTTTTTGTCTGTTAGGTTCCACTTATACTCTAATATTGTTATTGGTTTGTTTATGTCTAAGTTTCATTTATTATAATATTTTACCATATCGAGGTTGGTTTGGTTATTTTATTATGGTTTGGATGTTTATCTAAAAAGGTAAAATCATCCACCAATTGCTCATAAAGCTCTTAGAATTTATTTCTAGACTTTGGTGTCTTGGGGATGTCACCTAATTCTAGTAACATCCACTACCTCTTCCCAGTCTAATGGGTGAGGGACATATTGTTACAAATGGTGTCAATTTGTTTGATACTTGGGTATCAGTTTTTTTTAGTCCTAGATTTCAAAAATTGTGTCATATTATCTATTGGGATGGTATAAAAGAGTATGCTTGTCGAAACTTGAAATGTAGAGCATAAAAAGTTATATCTAACCACTTTATATTGAACTTCAAGTTACCAAGGTGTTTGGTATATGAGTGTTTTTAGACACTTATAAGTGATTTATCAACTCATAATCATGGGTTCAGTCAATCAGAGTTGCATAACATGAATTTATAGTATGATTTCCCAATAGAACTGCATTTTTCATTATTGATTTAATGATTTATGGAAATGGTAAGAAATGATGCTTTTTGAAAAATGTTGGAAATGATTTCAAAATATTAGATTTTGAAAAGGCTTTATGGTGGTATTTTGAAAAATTTTAAAATTGTTATTATAGATAAACATGACTTTAGAACTTTTTGAAATGTTAATTTGAAATAGATAAGTCTTCAGTTGCTAGAGAGTGATACTAAATGGATTTTTTTTGTTATAGTGAATGGAACTCGGTAGGTGTCATAGAAACCAACTAGAAGAGGCTACTAGTAATGTGTTTTCTCCTAATCCATGGTTAGAAAAATAATTGGTCTAGAGTATTTTCTAAGAATTTCATGTCATGGATAGAGGGAACGGAAAGGATAAACTAAGACAAGTGGGTCATTCAGTTTAGTTCTAAAAGAATAATCCACCCATCTTTCAGGGTTATACAGATCTAGAAAAGGAAAAACATGTGGTTAAATATGATGAATTAAATATTTAATTTCCTTGGGAAACCAATATATCTGAAAGTGAAGTTGGTGATGTACATGGTGAAGGATCTGTCACGCTGATGTTGGGATTTATAAGTTCAGGATAAATTGGACCAAGGCATAGAATGGGAGGATTCTGAGTAATTTTTCAATAAAAAATATATCCTCACATGTTTAGAATTTATAGAATAACAGAATTATTAACTTTGAAGAAGGATAATCCTTTGGTAATAGAGTATGTAGGTAAATTTATGAATTTAGATCTCTTTGAAATAAAATTGTTTGTAAGTTTATCCTTGAAGGTGTGCATTTTTGAGTTGGGGTTGAAACTAAAAATTTGCTCAATGATTTTCATGCTCTATATAACGAAATATACAAATATTTTTAATAGAGATATAGTGGAATAAAGTGATGTATTTTTAAATACTATGGGAGGAAGCATGTTTATTCCTATGAGAACAAGTGGAAAATACAATTCTAGGAATAAGAAGAAGAGGGAAACCTATGTTCAGAGTAGTGGGAAACCTCATAATTAGACTATAGGATCAGTAAATCTTACTCCTAAATTGAAAGTAAATTCGGAATTTTTTCAATGTGGTTATTTTATCCATATGAAGTGAGATTTTATAGAACCACTTATAGCATGTCACAACTGCAACAGTATGGGACATCTTTAGCACTATTGTCAAATTGATCTAAGTTCAGGATCTAGATACACATCTCATGTTTCGTAGGAATCATATGATTCTATGAGATAATTAGAGAGTAATTGGTCTAATTTGAAAAATTGAGTAATCCATGGTGATTCAAGTAACATCATGACTCCTCAACCTATGAAATATCAACAAGGTAATAAAGAGTAAATTGACATTCATAAGAAATTTTATACAGTTGAGAAAGTAATCATGGATGATCAATCAAGACCTTAAATATTAATAGGTGTGATTATTTTAAATTTTACCCTTGTGAAATATTTGTTTAATATGGGTGTGTCCCATTCATTTATTTAATCTCATATCATTGATATTATGGGTTTACATGTTGAGATGATGCTTTCTATTTTGAATCTCCAAACACTTTGGGACAACAAGAGTGTCAAGACTTTAAATGTGTAGTGGTCTCGATAACAATCGATGGGACTGAGTTGGTATGGGATTTATATGTGATAGATTTGGATTTATATGAATTTATTATATGGATATATTGGTTGAAAAACTTTGAGGTCCAATCAATATTTATGCACGATGGGTGAGTTTCAAATATTTTGATGGTGTTAGACATATCTTTAAAGGAGATTGGGTAGTGGATATAAGTAGAATAAGACCTTTGGTACCGATGGTTTGAACTAGATCTTACCAATTGATATTAGTTTCTTTGTAATTATTAGATGAGATAAGGAATAGATATTTTCCAACCATAGTTGAATGGTTTCTTGATGTTTTTTTTTTTTGAAAATTTCTTAGCGTTTCCACCAAAAATATAATTGAATTTTATGATTGGTATCCTACTGAGGACCAGTCCTATGTCACTTACATATTATTGGATGGAACCAATAAAATTGAGGGAATTGAAGGATCATTTCAAAGAGTTGTAAAGTAAAGGTTTCATCCAACCGAGCATGTCTCTGTGGGTAGAATTAGTTCTCTTTGTGAAGAAGGTCGATGGAACTCTTATGATTTATGTATATCATCATAAGCTTAAGCAAGTTACGATAAATAATTTGTATCCTATTTCATGAATTGATGATTTGTTATATCAATTGATGGGATCCCATTAGTTCTCTAAAATTGAATTGAATTCGTGATATCACCAGTTGTGACTTTTGAAGGAGGATATTCTGAAGTCAACTTCCAGAAGCATATATGGCCATTATGAGTTTGTTATTATGCCTTTTAGTCATACAAATTCACTAGTCATATTTATGGAATTCATGAATCATATATTTCAAAGGTATCTGGATTTTTTTGTGGTGGTGTTTTTGGATGATATACTGGTATATTCTAGGAAAATGGTAGATCATGAGAAACACTTAGATATATTGTTGGGTATCTTCTAGGATCATCGTCTGTATACCAAGTTATAAAATTGTGATTTCTAGATACAAGAGGTATGTTTCCATATCCATGTAATTTTTAAAAAAGGATTTTTTTGTAAATCTAGAAAAGATAGATGTTATTATCTCTTGGAAACCACCGAAGAATGTCTTTGATATATGCAGTTTCCTTATCTTGGTGGGATACTATAGACATTTTTGTACATGAATTTTCATGTTTGGAATCACCAATGATAGCTTTGACAAGGAAATGTATTACTTTCCAATGAAACAAGGAATGTTAGAAATCCTTTCAAGAGATTAAGTTTAGACTTATATTATCACATGTTATCACATTTACGTAGTCTGGATAGGGCTATGCAGTTTATTGTGATTTAACAGGATAGGGTTTAGGATGTGTTCTCATGTAGGGGGTTCATATCATTGCTTTTATGGTTCATGGAGGCTACGGTTGTATGATAAGAACTACCAAATGCATGATTTTGAATTATCTATGGTAGTCCATTCTTTTAATACTTGGTTTCATTATATTTTTGGTGATAAATTCATGGTGTTTTTGGACTATAAGTTCTTGAAACACATTTTCTCCCTAAGATATTTTAATATAAGGAAAAAAATGGAATACCTTTAAATATTCTAATTTAAGTTGATGTATACACTAGGTAAAGGGAAATATTTGTAAGAACCTAGTTTTTCACTTAGGTATGGATCCTCTTAATTTTGGTCTAATTATATTTTATGAACCAAATATGGATTCCTAATGATTTTTTGAAAGTTTTGTGGGTTTCTAGAGCTTGTTTGGAGCTCAGAACCCCAAGCAGTGGGAGAAAATGTCATGTGGCATGGTTAGAGTAAATTGTGTGAGGTAGGTCACACAGTTAGTCTTAATCATGTGAGGCTAGATAGTGGGGTGATATGGGTTTCATGGTTATCCCAAACCATGTTATTTGGGTTGTATGGCTGTGAAAAATGTTGTATAAAATTGTAGGAGAATTTCACATGGTTGGTGCATGGTTTCCCAAACTATGCGGCTTAACCCTATGGTATTCCCCTCCCTACAGCTACCCATTCGTGGTTTACACATGGTTTTTCCAAATCATACAACCAAACTAAGTGAAGGAAAATTTTGGGAAAAATTACCATTTTCCCTTAAATGATGTTTTAAATCAAACCCTTGTCTCTTTTCTTTCTCCAGTGGATAATATCCTCCCTTTTTGAATCCTAAAGATAACAATTCTAGCTTTTGAGATCTTGTACTTGTACAGAGTCTGAATCAATTTCCATTCTTCTCATTAGATCTATATTTTTATGGTCTTGATTCCTTATTAATTTTCCTCATTCTTCTTCCTATCAATTGTGCTTTTTAGATGTAGTTTCATATGCCCCAATTTCATGGAATTTATTTTTTCTTAATATCTCTTCTAATTCAATCTGAACTAGTGGTAAATACTGGACGTGGAGAGTCGTATGAGTATAAGGTAGGTGGTTGATAACTCAATCCTTAAGATTCATTGTTTTTTAAATTGTCTCATGGGCATGCTGATTTCATCAAGAATCATTTTTATAATTAATATTCCTTGATTATATTCATTAGGATCATGTTCTATGACCCTTTATATATATGTTATTCATAGTTTGTGGTTATGTCTACAACTTCAACCACCCCATGTGGGGTGATTTACCATAATTGTTTTTTTAGTGTTTTAACACATTTGAGCCACTGTATAGGTGTTCCTCAGCTTGAACCTTCTAATAGTAATCCTCTCTATCTTAAATTTCTATTGAATTGATCATTTTTATCACTTGTATGCTTCTCACTTGACCCATCAAGGTAAGTGCCTCGATGTAATAAATGAATTTGAATTTTAAATGTAAATTATAGTGTATATATGACTTGGACAACTAAATTTTAATTCAATGGTTTGGTTGCATGTCCCTAGAAGTAATTTATAGATCTAATGGAAGTTATCTAATTGAACCAAATAAACATATCAAATTAATGTGATTTAAATGTATTAGTAAATGGTTTCATGCTCAATTGGACTTGTCAAACTAATGAAAGGAAATGGCTTGAACCCTATGTAATATTAAATGGATTGATTATTAAATGGACTAATTAATTAAATGAATTAAATGTAAGGTGCCTAATTTCATATGGACCATAACATTTCTATAGAGGTGTTTGGACTCGAGTTTGGTTTTTGGATTCCTGATTAAATGCCTTGAGAACTCATGGAAACCATTCTAATTAAATGATTCATGTTGCCTTGGTTGAGACCCACCTTGGAACCTAAGCCTCATCAATCAGTGGATACCTAGTATGAAACCATAGGGTACCTTATCTACTATTACAGGATGCCTCGGATACCCTCCTTAGATCAAGCATGGCTTCTATGGACACGAGGTGCCTTGGTTACATCCTTCGACCTAGCCATAGCTTATCCCATTTTAACTTAGATTTATTCCGTGTACTCAGTTAGATCTCACTATTATGGAAATCCTTGGATTATTCTCCTTGTATTACACTCATACCCATTAGCTAGGCTACAGTTACTTCTAAGTTGGCTACCCTTGAGGTCTTGGTTGCCTTGGTCATTACCTTGGAACCTATTCATTATTTTTAATAAACAGGTTTCCTTGTTATATCTTAGAACCTTACTATTACTATCATGAGGGGGTGTTAGTGATGGATATGCCTCACATTATTAAATATATAAACTATAACTTGATTAAATAATGAACTGATTACATGTTTTGAAACCAGCCGAGGGCTGAAGCAGGTACTTGGGTATTTACATTATTGTACTGCTTTATTTTTATATATTAATTATTTCACACTGTTATAGTTCATATTACATGAATAGGATGTTATATACACCATTGGTGGTGGCCTACTGAGATTTATCTCACACCCTATCTAGGCGCAATTGGTACCCGGGCAGATTATATGTATGCAGGTGTTGATAAAGGGAAGCATGTCGCTTTAGACGCTTGATTGATGGGTTATTTAGGATGGAGTTTGTCACATATGACCATGTTGTATCTTGGGATGTTAGGGATAATTTTTTGTTTCTTTTTTCTACTTTTGTATAGAATTATTGTCTTCTTCTTTGTATCCATATTTTCCAAATTTATAGATACATGACATATCATCATTAGTTTTTTCTATATGATTATCAATTGTTCAATTTTTTATTACTATTGTATGCTTCTGTTGTGGATTTTTTTACTTAAATTGCTTCCACTACTTATATATTGTTTTAATATGTTATACACTATGATAAACTCTAGTAAGGAGGGAATAGTCTCCCAACAGACTCACCCTAGGCCCTCACTGCTAGTTGGCAGCCTCTGGCAATTGGTGAGATGTGCTTGAGGCCATGTGGCCAACCGGTCTCGGGGAACTCCTAAGTGGCATCTGGTTCCATTATGCCACACTCTTTGGTAGATGAATTATATATAAATTTTTATGCTGATTTAGAAAATAGTCTTTGGATTAGTGGAAGTTAATGTTGTTCATAATTGACATTCACTTGGATTGTTCCAACTAGGGTGATGTTGCAGTTTTCTTTCCAATTTTATTTCTTCCTAATTTAGTTGATCAATTTAGAAATGATCAATTATATGATCATGTATGTTCTACCACAAAATCAAAACTCAATGGTGAGGAGACCATTTAGGGATGGAAGCTGGATGAGAGATCAGTTTTGAGGTTTGTAGATCATATTAGGGTACCATGGTTTGTTAGGAAAAACTTTTTAATTATTACTTCCATTCTAAATGGACTGTTCATTTAAGAATTCAGAAGATGTAAAGAGTGATGAAAGCATAGTTTTGGTTGGTTATAAGGAAAAGGGAAGTGGAAGAGTTTGTTTCAAGATGTCTCACATGTTAGTAGGTCAAGGTGGGATACCAATGACCAGTGAGAATACTGTAGCATTTACTAATTCCCATGTAGAAATGAAAATATATATATTGATTTTGTGAAAAGTTTACCAAGGATGGTTAAGAAACGTGATTCCATATGGGTGATAGTGGATCGACTCATAGAGTCGTCTCATTTTATCTCTATTCATGAATCAAATTTGATGGAGGGATTATCAAAAATCTATATCTGAGAAGTTGTGAAGAGGTATGGAATTCTATTCTTGATTATATTTGACTGAGACCCCAAGTTTACATCTCATTTTTGGAAATCCTTATAGGAATCCCTTGTGAATCATTTGACTATGAACACGACATATAACCCTCAAATATATGGAAAATATTATAGGACAATAAAAACACCAGAGGATATGCTTAGGGCTTGTGTGATGGATTTTTGTGTCTCATTGGAGGAGCACATACTGTTAGTGAATTTCTTATACAACAAAAGTTATCATTCCTTGATACATATAGCTCTTTTTGAATCATTGTATGAGATTCCTTATCGTTCTCCACTTTTTTGGTTGGAAATAGGTGATTCTTCATTGGTTGGAATAATCCTTGTGCAAGAGACAATAGATAATATTGAGTTTATCATAAAAAGAATGGAGATGGCTCAGAGTCTTCAAAAATAATATTTGGAACATCATCTATGGTCATTTTCTTTTTAGGTGAGTGATCATGTGTTCTTGAGAATATATCCAAGGCCTAGGTATGATCATTTTGGTATGTAGTGAAAGTTATCTCATTGATACATAGTCCCTTTTGAGATACTTCAAATAGTTGGTGAGGTGGAATATTGGTAGGATTTTCCACCAAGGTTCAGTTCAATTCACAATGTGTTTTATGTATCTCAATTGAAAAAGTATAAACCTGGTCCTGGACATGTGATTCAATGGGATCAATTTACCTAGATATGGATACTAAATTGGTTCATGTGCAAATAAAGATTGTGGATAGGTGATAGAAATTATTTCATGGGAAAATCATTGGTCTAGTGAAGGTTTTATGGAAACATAGTCAGATTTGGGAGGAATGTGGGAGTGTGAAATGGAAGTGTTGGAGCAGTGGCCCAAACTATTCTAGGAAAAATATGGTTTAATATTTTTAGTGATGTAAATACCAATGTTGAGAAGAATTTATCACCCCCAATTTTAGGTAATTGAACCTTTATTCGTGTAATTATATATGATGATCGAGTAAAGTTTCGAGAGTTTTGGAGGATTTTTTTCATGCTTTGGAGAATTTTATAGAGGTGCATGTTTTGATCATGGTTAGTATAATCCATGAAATGAATTTAGGAAATTTTACAAAAGAAAATAGTGTGATATGGGTAGGTGTATAGTTAGTGCATGGTTTTTCCAAACTGTGTGGATTCCTAGAAGTAACCATGCACTTTGAAATAGTGGGGAAACACATGGTTGGTGTATAGTTTGTCTAACTGTACAATTCAACCATGTGAGTGATAGATTAATATAGTATCTCTTTTATGGTTGGCACATGGCTTTTATAACTATGAAATTTAACAATGTGAGGTGTTGGTTTGAGGTAGTAGAAACCATATGGTTAGTGCATGTTTTGTTAAACTGTATGGCCTAACCGTGTGGCATATAGTTATACCTCCGAAATTTGTGGATATAATTTTAATTTAATATTTTAATCTATAGTTTTATCATAATTCTCCCATAACATGAACTTATTTTTCTCCCAAGGTTTTAGATACATATTCCTTTACATTATGAGAGATCTGTAGGCAAATCAATGTATGTTGGATGTTCGGGTTCATTGGTAAGTGCTCGTTCTTGGTGGTTCTTCTTAGATCTCTTCTTCATATCTTTCCTAAAACCTTATATATAATCCTATTTGGATAGATACATGTTCTATTATGGGAATTTTTATGTTTTATGGTTGGATCTAAGGAAGTAAAGGTTTTTCATGATCGGATCTAGAGAATCATTGTGTCGTTCTTCAGCTTCACCAATGGTTGTGAGGTAGGTGTCTTCTCTTTCGACTCTACTTGATTAAAACTTGAACTCTTAGTTTTAAATTAATGTTTTTATTCAAATTATTATGAAATTATTATTTTATTCTCATTATGAAACCTCTTCAGTGATGGTTTTGGGGAAATTCTACTAATTGGATGGTTTTGTGGAAAATTATCCTTAATGGTAATTTTAAAATGGCGATTTTAAAATTAGGGTTTTGGTTTGATACATTGAAATGGTTTGTGGAAATTTTTTAAGGAAATAGATTTTTTTTGAAATTTTTCTTCATGGTTTTTGGAATATATGTTTTTATGTGTTCATGTTTCATTTTATAGGACCTTGATGAAATAAAAATTCATGCTTAGTGCCAAAGGTATTATGCCACGTGGTATTTATCATCTTTCTATGACTTGGTGGATAAATGAGAGACCAATAATGAGTATGGAACTATAACCAGGTCATGCATATGTGGATGTGTGGATGTTTAGATATTTGGAATGTGTATGCCAAATGGATTTGAGAAATTTTATTAAGGATTGTTTTATTACTATCTATAGAAAACTATTTTGTATTTGATATAAACTATTTTAAGTTGTTTTAACTATTTTAAATTGTTTTATTTAAATATGATTTCAATTTTTTTCCTAGTGTCATGAGTTAGGAAGTCAATGGTGAAATCCTACTGAGTTTAGACTCACCCTTGCTTGGGTAGTGTTGTGCGTCTTTAGATGTCATATATCAAGGAATTGTTAATGGAAATTTATCTTAGTTATTTAGTGATTCTTCTTGATACTTTGGGTGTGTCTTGTCAAGTTGGATCTTGGAGAAGGTTAGGAGTTTTTGGTTTGATTTCTTTGGTGTCTTTGGGTTTTTTTGACTTTTGGTTTTCTCTTTTATTCTGATATGGTTTTTGGTTTGTTTATGTATGCGTAGTATTTCTTATACTCATTCATCATATAGAGGTTGGTTTGATTATTTTATTCTGGTTTGGATGTTTTTCTAAAAAGGTAAAATCTTCCCCTAATTATTTATAAATCCCTTGTAATTTATTTCTATCCTTTGGTGTCTTAGGGATGTCACCTAAGTCCAGTAACACCTATCACCTATTCTCAAGCCAATGGGATAGGGGAGGGTTGTTACATTTACCTAGATCATGCAAGGTGTGCATCCAATGGGTGGTGAATATACTTTTACATAGGTTTATCCTTTAAAAGATTTTAAACTAGTTAATTGTATGTATCCTTATTTATATAGTTTTATGTCATGAAATTCAGACTGATATGGTTGATGTTTATGTTGTGATATCTTTAATTTATGTGCACATAGTTTAAGGTTGGGATTTATGGACCAAAAAATGATGAGACCATAATGGAAACATGGGTGAAATTTACCTGATGTGAATTTAAAAATCCTAATGTCACTGATACATATGATCTTAAAAATAATTATAGCCTGATCAACCTAATCATAATGACAACTATTATTGATGATGGTTGGCGTAAACTCTCTGAGAGTGTCTAAATCTTGATTGTGAAATCTAAAGTGGTGGATAAGGTCACTCTTTGAGAGTTTTAAAAATCTTTATTATGAAATATTGAGAGGTAGATACATGAAATCTTTTAGAGTTTTATAGATCTTGGTTATTTGATCTCATGAGGTAGATAAATTCACTCTTCAAGGGTGTTCCATCTCTTTATTATGTGATTTTTGGAGGCAAATACATACACTCTATGATTATAAATTGATGTAGTGATAGAAGGGATGTCCCACTTTTACAACCTGGGTTAGAGGGGTCAGAGACCTCCCTAGAATAGGGTCCATTTAGTTCATGTTCATGAATCTCAAACCATCTTTTCATGTGATTTAGAGCCACATGACAAGAACCATTTAAAGTTTTAAGGATGATAATTCAAACTCTTGCTTTGAAAATGAGATTGATATGAAAGTGTGTAGCATAGAAGGAACTAGATCTTCTTGAATAATTAGATTATGGATTGTTTAAATCATAACTCAAGGATTTTGAATCAAGAGTGATGAGATGAGACATTTAAGTGGGGGGTGAACATGAACCATGTTCAAAATATGGGTTTTACCGTAATGGTGTTAGATCATATGGAAATTAAATGATTTTATTCTTAAGGATGAAGATGCCTCTAGTTGATAGGACATATCAAGGATTCTTATACATAGACATATTGGGGGTATAGTATGTATAGTCAAATAGAGATTTCCTTTTAATTAAAATGTGCTCATTACCAATAGTCAAGGAAAGGTATGATATAATTTAAACACTTGCGAAATGAAGTGGGATTATTTAAATAAGGAATGTTCAAGAAGGTTTTTGGAACCCTAAAGGCTACTCCATAATGTATGGTCCACATAATTGAGGAAAATAGATATGATGTGTCATTTATTTAATTTTTTTCTTAACTAGTGGTTCAAATGGCCACAGATCATCATTTTATTGGTACATATGATAGGATCTACAATATTTATACTTTCTTTTTATTTACACTCAAATTTTTCCTAATCCTCAAAAATGGGGAGGCATAGGGAGCAGAGACTTTACTTTTTATTGGTCTTCCCTTTATGGGTTTTCAGACTAATAATTTTTATGCCTTTTAACATAGATTTTAAGGTTTTATGGTATGTTCCACTAAGTTAATGTAGTTTAAGGTCATACATATCTGACAAAAAAATGTTGAGTTTAAGGTCATGTAGCTTTGAACACATATAAAGTGAGGAAACCTATGTGGAAATGGAAAGGTAAAACCCAACATGAATGGAGGTCTCAATGAAAATATATACTATCTCACAGGGTAGGTTTACATCATTTATGTTCATAGTTCTTGGACTAAACTTGGTTGATACAATCTATCTATTGGCAAAGGGGGAAAGTTGTGACAACATGAATGGAGAGCCTAATTCCATTATAGATAATATCAAGGTGGTATAAATAGTTTAGTTTCATGATGTATATAATATATTTATAGGAATAATAACCCAAATAGGGTGCAATAGCTAATAATTTCATCGAACCTTTTGAATAGGGAGTGGTGATATCATAAACCTCAACTTGAGGTTCTTGGATCAAGAGAAGTAATGTCAATTAGGTACACAAGGGATAACCACAGACCCTATTCCAAAGATAGGTTTCACTATGATTTAGCGAAGGTATATGGAAATTAAAGGTTATTACCCTTTAGGTCAAAGATGTGTATGGTCGATAGGCCATATCGGGGGCACATTTTCAAAGACATTTTGAGGTCATAGTATGAATAGTCAATAAAAGGTATTATTTGGTGTCAAATGTTATCATTATTGATAGAAAAGGGTGGGTATGCAGTAATTTGAGAAACTCAAAGAATAAAGTGTAATTTATGAAAAAGGATGTCAAAAAAAGGTGATGAAATCATTTTGGATTTGAACTTTCCATGGCTTGGTTGTTATGGTTTACTAGGAAGGGGTGGTAGTGAATTTAGACTTATGGTTGGGTCCTAAACATATAGTTTGGATTTGTATCTTGAGATATCAAGATCCAAGACATAAATAGTCTTTAAATTGTAGGGGAGGCCTTGAAAATTATGATATAGTACTGAAAAGGGGGAATCTTATCATGATGTTTGTTTGGTGAACTACCCCATGTTGGGATCCCTCACATAGATTTGGATCTCATATAGAGAAATTAATCCATTTATAGAAAGTTTCTCTAAGAAGTTTAAGGTCAAATAGTGTAGACTGTGTGAAAAGTATTTTAATTTCTTGTGATAAGAACCTAAGTTCCATTATCTGAAAATGTGGATGTTTTATTATAGTATAGGTCTTTGAATATATCACCAATTCTAAGGTGGGGAATTTTATGTTCTCTACTTTATCAGTAAAGGTACACACATTAATCTTCACTAGAAAATCTTATTTATAAGAGATGATGTAATTTTGGTTGATGGAATTTGTGGTTGGGTCCTGGATATAGGATTTAAGAAACAATACACAACCTTTCCGAATGGGAACCAATCCACACATAGTCCTTGTATTTTGTTCCATATACATATCAAACTCATATATATGGGGAGGTAATTTAAATTTAGACTTTGTGAATGATATAAAGTCCCTCCCACTTTAGATTGAGTTTACAGGATTATTTACTAGTATCATCAGGGTTATGAGAACCAAAAATAGCTCTCCTTTGTGGAAAAAATAAACAATAATTTTCTTATTAAAATTTCATGCATCCCGATTATGATAAAATTCCAAGTTTTACAGTGTTCCCAAATATTTCTCATTGATTCATTCCAAATAATCCAGTTTCTTATGAGATTTTTCATCTTCATAAAGCTAGTTTTAGATGGAAATGTGAACCAAGGGTAGCTAAAACTCAATAGGTAGGACTACCCTTATACCATATACAAGTGAATATGGGGTCTCTTGCATGAAAAAATGTTTTGTGGTGTGGTAAGCCCACAAATCATGTAGAAGTTTTTTAGGCCATTATTTCTTGTCCTTATCCACCATCTTCTAGAGTATGTTGAAAATAGTCTTGTAAAAGAATAATTTTTTTATTTTTTATTACATAATAGTGATATGGGTGGTTGTAATGAATTCCATATTACTTATAAAACCTTTTCAACTTGGAAGATCGCAAGTTGATTCTATTGTCCATGAATATTGTGTGAGGAACACAAAATATTTTAATGATGTTTTAATTTAAAAATTTGTTGATAGCCTTTGTCCTAACATCCTTGAGGTATATAGCCTCAGCCCACTTGGAGAAGAAATTAGTGGCAATAAATATGTACTTGAACTATATGGTTATAATTGGGGGATATAGCCCCATGTTATCTATTCCCCAAATGGAAAATGACCAAGAATATTTAGCAGTGTGCAGAAACATTAGGGGATTATGGATAAAATTGGAAAGTATATGGAAGGTGTGGAATTTCATAGTGAACTCCACGTATTATTGTTCCATCAATGCCTATAAATATCCAAACCTCATGATCTAGTGAGTGAGTTTGTTCCCTTAATGATGTATGTAATGACCTGAGATTTTAATATATGTTTTCCTTTAATTAAGTCAAATATATCCAGTAGATTTCTCTACACGTAACACTAAACTAATACAAAACCCCAGTGTGTGTGTGTGTGTCTATATATATATATATATATATATATTCAATATGGCCACTAAAACTAACTGTTGAATTAATAGGTACGAATAGTAGTAATAGAATTATGAAATATATTAATATATATTTATATATATAGATTATTTTATATGAATTTAGTTAATTAATTATTGTGTTTAAGAATCTATCTTTTTATGCGTTGCACTTTTTATAAAAGAAACTTAAATATTTTATTTTTAAATGATTATTTAAATAAAATATAATATTGATTGATTAATTAATTCTAGATTTATTATTTTTTATGTAAATTAATAATTACAAAAACTAGTATCTTAAAAAAAATTCCTATAAAAAACTTCACCATGATTTATAATTTTATTTAAAAATTAAATTTTTATATTTTATAATGATAAATTGAAAAAATAAAATTCATTCTTGGATTCATCATAAAAATATTATCTTAGGATAAAAAAAATTTCTAGACATATTGATTTTAAGGTGAATAATGTAATATACTATTTTCAAAAATATCATGCCTTTTATAGAATTATTACTTTATAAGTATGATTTGGAAATTTATGAAAATAATTTTATTGATAAAATATATATTTTTTAATTGAAATTATAAATTTTAAAATATTTATTTCATTTTAAAAACCTATAATAAACATTTTATAACATGAGTGATGTTTTTCTAAAAACAATTAATGCATTATACATGTAGTATTTTAAAATTATTTTTTTCAATTTAAGAAATTGAATCGAATAAAATTGATTTTAAATTTAATATCAGAAAGAATTAATAATTTATTAAGTTTAATTTTATTTTTGGTCTTAAGGGATAATTTACCTTAGGTAAAAACTTGTAATCACTATAAAAGTTAAAATGAAAAAAGTTAAAAATCTAATAGTGATAAGTTGAAAACATGTTTACAATATGTGTGGGAATGGGTGGTTGAGACCTAAATAAAAATTATACCTTCTCCTATAAATTATTTCTCAATATTAGAATCACTTTTCTTGAGATTCATTTCTCATTATTGAAAAACTTTAGGTATTTAAAAAAATGTCATCCCTTTTCACTTATAAAAGGGGATCTCCTCTCCTCACCTCCGCTCACACCACAACCCTCTTAGTTATGAAAAAATTATTTGAAAAATTGTTCTATACATTCCTATTCACCTTAAAGAGGTTATTATATTCACAAAATACCATCCCTCAAATTATTAACCCCCTTTACAAAGGAAATAATCCAAGAAGTGATATATAAATTTCTAAACAATCCTTTCTCATTTTTATTTCTTTATGTGAACTTATTCTTCATAAAATTACATTAAACCATATTAAAATGATAAAATAATTATAATTAGTATATATTTTTTTATTATAATTGTAACATCACAAGTAATTAATGAATAATATATATTCTTATCTATGTCTATTAATTAATTATATAGTGTTTTCGAGGCTTAAAATGAGAATAAATCCAATCTTAAGCATGGAATACACTAATATTTTAAAAAGATTGTTTTACTTCCTTTTGATGGAAAACCATTTTTAAATTAAACTTTTAAAAATTTTATAAGCTCTATTTGTCAAAATAAACTTATTATTTATGATTGGGACATTTAAATTTACATTGGATAATTTTTTGGTAATTTTCTGACAATGTTCATTTTTTAATGAATTGTGAAAAAAACTGCATTTTACATCAAAACTACATTTTCATCTAATTTAATTATATGGTTAGATTATCTTTTTAATTGGTTTTAAATTTTAAATAGAATATATTTTTACCATGTAATACAATGGTGGTCATTGGGATTAATTTCACTTTGGAATTGGGCATAAACAAGTGCCAAACTTTTCATTGATATTATTTCTAAAAAACCCGCTATTTGTTTTGAAAACGGGAATTATTTTTCGATTAATTATTGAAATTTCTGTGTTTGTAATTTGGTAAAATGGATTAAATCTTTGGAATCATAAGTTCCAAATTATTTAATCAATACTCTTTTGTTTTTTGACATAATGAATAGTAACGACGGTAATTATCTTTAATTATCTTGATTAATTAGTAATCGGGTAGTTAAGGATAATAAAATAATATCATAATAATAACAAATTACCACAACATATGTCATAATTCTACTGGTTGTGTAATTTCCGACCATGGTATGCCTTGTTCCAAACTTGGAGACCCCATGGAATCACTTTTGTGTGATAATGACTTTTTATCTTTTTATTTTTAAAGAAAGTTAAATATAACAAAGAATGTATCACCTGAGTAAAAAAAATTAATTTTGTCTACATAAATGATCTATTGGACTATAAATATTCATTGGAAATATAAAAATATTTCCTACATCATAGTATTTTTTTTATAATTTTTAGACATTAAATAAATTAAATTATTTATGACATCATGATGAGGCAGGGATTACCTCATTAATGAACGATTTAAATAAAATGAAAAGATAATGTAAAATCTAAGAATTAAACTTGTCAAAGACCTATTGGATGAGTATATTTAGAACCCTTATCACCTTATCCTCGAAATACATCAATGTGGGACCATTAAAATCTGAAACTCATTTGAAAATAAAGTAACATTTTATACCTTTCCAAGAGTGCCCCTCCTCTCCTCTTATAAAAGGCCCACACCTCTACCTCCTTACCCACACTTATCAAGCCTTTGGATCAGCCAATACCTGCTCATTTTATCTCTCAACATACCTCTCCTCATCCTATAAGCCTTACCTTAGGCAGGAAGCTCTTCAAGAAACCCTTTTGGTTCAAACCAAAGGGAGTTACCCGATTCAAAGGTAAAGTCTTCTCTAATGCTCTTTTGTTTTATTTTGCTTATCCAACCCCCTAAACTCTTTTTATTCATTTATTTTGTAAAAACAAAATTATATTACATATACTAGGATGTTTTTATAAGAATTATTCAAGCTACACTTACACACACCTACATCTAATGGTTAATGAGCATACTGTTTCTGTGGATGGCGAATTTATGCCTCACGAAACGATGATTGTTCAATATTCTTCTAACACCTTCAAAGGTGGAAATTAATATGTCACTATATTTATATATGATATATAATATGTTTATGTTTTCCTTAATCTTCTATATTTTTCATTTATGTCATACCTTTATGGTTTCCATTATGGGTAAACGCGATATCTTCATTTTAGGAAGTGCAGACTGCCGCCCCCTCAAAGTGATTTGATTCGTTAATGTCATATGTGGGATGTATAAAGGATAGAGTTAATGATATTATATATGATATTATACTAGAATTATAATATACCTTTATGTCATTATTATTTCATTCCATAAAATACAAAATAGAAATGAAAGTAGCGTTCATGCGTACGTACGGCTTACCGTCTCCATAAACGGTGCATTTCATTTCTTACCTATAAATGTTATGTAAGATTATAAATGCATGTATATACTGGATATATATGATATATATGATATCTACATCATGAATATAACTATGTATATAATGGAAACATTAACAACTTGTAATTATAAAGATTTTATTTTTAACTCAAGTAACAATGATCGACAAAATGACCATTATTAACTTAAATAATTACATAGTGTTCATAACATGGTAATAAGTGATATAAAAGGAATAATGAACTTGAAAAGGTTCTTAAGCAAGTATAAATTAACTCATGTTTATTATTCATGACGTTGAAGAATGATCGAGTCAAGTCAGACCCAAGGTAAGGGACATCGTCTCAATCTCCTTTCATTGAGGCATATTTTGTTTTATACACAACTTTATTTTATACGGTGTATAAACCCCTTTTACTTTTACATTTATTCAAAAGGAATATTTGTATATGAATCGTTTACTAAACGAAAAAAGGGAATGTTTTTTTTTGTCATACGTATGCGGCAACAACGACTTCTCTACCGTCGTGACCATTATTGCAGTTTCGAATTCCTCTACAAGCCATAACTTTTTTTGAATGAAAAATAAATACCATGTTTTACTTTTATTTTATTTTGGTATTGAAAATTCTTTTCATAATGTTTTTATATCAATGTTTTGTATTTATATATTGTGATTGAAAAGTGTAAATGTTATGTTTCCATTATGCATGTTTTATGTGATACGATTATGTTATGGTTCTTGGGCATTGTTATGAAGATGGGTGGTTCCGTGATAAACTAAGGGCAAGTGAGCCCGATATAGCTCTCCAATGCATTGGGTAATGTGGAGGAGTTAAACGTTAAGGTTTCTCCGAAGAGATTTAGGGAATATATTGTGATGGGTATTTCAAACGTAACCATGAGGGTTACTCCCTACTTAAGAATGTTATGAATGCCTCAAGTTATCTTTATGTCTTATGATTTCTATGATTTATTCATGATTTAATGAGGTGTGTTAAATTGATTATGTTTTATGAGTAAAGTATGATTTCATACATGGACTAATGTTTTCATTTCGTACTTTTATATCCCTTACTAAGCTTTTTATGCTCATCCCAAGTTTTTTAAATGTTTTTCACAGGTCAAGGGAAAGGTACATGATGTGATGATAGTGTCAAGGAAGTTTCAAGAAAGAATCCATGTTTTATTTTAAATATGTTTCCATTGATGGTAAAAATGAGTATTACCTTTTATGTAACCACTTTGTTTAAATGTGGAATGTAATGCATGTTTTATGATCTAATTCTCTAAAACTCTAAACCTAAAAAGATCCTCAACGTGTATTCTTGAAGTAACTCAAGATTAAGTAATGTTTAAGGCTGGGGCCTTATAGTTGGTATCATAGGTCGGTTTAGATAAATTTAGGAGTTATAATTCTATTAAATGATTATCCAAAAATATTTTTTTTCTATGGTCAAATTGAAATGATATAGCATTTGAAGATTGCTATGTTTCTTCATCTAAGACATGTTTGTTCAAAATGGTTTTCCGCAAAGGAAATAGGGAAGCAGTGCTAGGAAGGCATATAGAAGGAAATTACCTTACGAATCAGCATCCTGAGATGGTCGGAATTGGAACTGAACAGTTTGTTGTAGTGATGGCGCAGTTGACTCAAGTGATAAATAGTGGTGGTATCCATGCACGAGATCAGCCAGATCAACCGCAGAGGAACATGTCAGTGGTGGAACATTTTATGAGGCAACATCCCCCATCATTCAGAGGATCATCTGACCATGTGCTAGCTAAAGGGTGGATTAAAGCACTGGAGAAGATTTTCGATGTCATGGGGTGTTCAGACAATCAAAAGGTTAGTCTTTCTATTTACCGTTTGGAGGGTGAAGCAGATCAGTGGTGGTCGTTGGTTAAAAATATCAGGGACGCTAATGAGATTGATTCTCTCGACTGGGATGAATTAAAAGTTATTTTTCTTGAGAAGTATTTTCCTAAGGCTGTTCGACTTAGGATGGAAAAACAATTCCTGGAATTGAGGCAAGAGGAAGACTCAGTGGCTGCCTATAAAGAAAGGTTCACTCGATTGGAAAGGTATGCTCCAAATTTTATCTGAGACCTTGATAGTAAAATCAATCATTTTTACTCAGGATTAAAGACAAAATATCAAAGGGTTTTAGCTTCTCGCGAGTTCAAGAGTTATGAAAATCTTGTTCGATATGCTGAGAAGGTGGAAATAGAGTTTGCTGATGATCAAGTGTTCTATAAAAACCAGCAGAAGAAGAGATCGAGGTGGCAGGAGAAAGGAAATAATTCTTCAAAAAGGTCTGATGGTAAGAAAACTAAGTTTCCAGTTTGTGATAATTGTGGTAAAAGTCATGCTGGGGAATGTCTTCTGAATTCTGGAAAGTGCTACTGATGTGGTAATATGGGACATAAGGCTTGTGATTGCACTGAAAAAGATCAGGGTGATGGTAAGACAAAATTTGATTTAGAGTTAGTGAAATGTTTAAAGTGCAATGAGATGGGTCACTATGCAAACGAGTGTCTGACAAAGAGCTCGAGTGATGGGAAGAAGTTAGACTACAAGCAGAAAGGGGTGATGAAATCCTTTGCAACTACTTCAGCAGATGTCGGGCCATCAAATGAAGTGGTGTCAGGTACTTTGTTTTTTCAGATTATGCCAGTGTGTTGTTTGATTTGGGGTCTACACATTCTTTCATATCTAAAAACTTTTCTAGTAAAATGGGAATACCATCTCAAGAAATAACTTCTGAACATGTGGTAAAAACACCTGGGGGAAATGTTGAGGCAAAAATAATTTATAAGAATCTTCCTATCCTTATCCGTGGAAAGAACCTACTTGAAAACCTTATTGTTTTACCTCTAGTAGAGTTTGATGTTATCCTGGGTATGGATTGGCTCTCTATTTACCATGCTAAGATTGACTGTAGAGCTAAAGAAGTTTCTTTTCAGAAAGACTTTCAGTTTGTGTACAAGAATGAACCCTTACTGTTGATAACATATCAAGAGGCCAAGAAACTTGTACAAGATGGAAATGAATGTTACCTTGCACATATCGTTGAAAACAAGGGAACTATTCAGATTAATGATGTGCCAGTGGTAAATGAGTATCCTGATGTTTTTCCTAATGAGTTTCCTGGAATAATACCAGATCGGGAAGTTGAATTTACCATTGACTTAGTTCCTGATGCTAAGCCAATTTCAAAACCCCCTTATCAAATGGCTCAAATTGAACTTTTAGAGTTGAAGGAGCAATTGCAATATTTATTAGAGAAAGGTTCCATTCGACCTAGCACATCACCATGGGGTGCTCCTATTTTATTTGTTAAAAAGAAATATGGTTCAATGACACTTTGCATTGATTATAGATCCTTGAATAACATCATTGTTAAGAACAAATATCCTTTGCCTCATATTGATGATTTGTTTGATCAACTCCAGGGAGCTCAGTTTTTTTCAAAGATTGACCTGAGATCGGGGTACCATCAGTTGAAGGTAAAGGAAGAAGATATTCCGAAGACCGTGTTTCGTACAAGATATGGCCATTATGAATTTTTAGTTATGCCTGTTGGGCTAACCAATGCACCCGTTGTATTCATGGACCTTATGAATAGAATTTTCCATGAGTTCTTGGATAAGTTTGTGGTTGTTTTCATTGATGGTATTTTGGTGTTTTCTAAAAGTAAAGAGGAGCATGAAAGTCATTTAAGGGTTAATTTTCAAACCTTAAAAGAAAATAAATTGTATGGGAAATTCATAAAGTGTGAGTTTGGGTTGAAAAAAAATTCTTTCCTTGGTCATATTGTTTCTAAAGATGGGATAACTGTTCATCCTGCAAAAACAAAGGTTGTTGAAGAATGGCCAAGACCCACAAATTTAACTGAGATTCGTAGCTTCCTTGGTTTGGCAGGCTATTACCGAAGGTTTGTTATAAATTTTTCACGGTTATCTAGTCCATTGACTAATCTAACTCGGAAGGGTGTTAAGTTTATCTAGACAAAAGAATATGATGATTGTTTTCAGGAATTGAAAAAAATATTGGTGAATGCTCCAGTTTTGGCACTACCTTCTAGAAATGGTGAGTTTGTTATCTACAGTGATGCTTCATTGAAAGGACTTGGTTGTGCCCTAATGCAAAATGATCAGGTAATTGCTTATGCTTCATGACAGTTGAAAACACATGAGTTAAATTACCCTATACATGATTTGGAATTAGCTACTATTGTTTTCGCTTTAAAAATTTGGAGGCATAATTTGTATGGAGTAAAGTGTGAAATATATACCGATCACAAAAGTTTAAAGGATATATTCACTCAGAAAGAACTGAACATGAGACAGAGGATATGGCTAGAATTAATCAAGGATTATGATTTTACATTTCATTACCATCCGGGAAAAGCAAATAAAGTGGTTGATGCTTTGAGTCAAAAAAGTAATGCTTCATTAACAATGTTGCATTTGGAATGTGACCCTTTGGTTAAGGATTTGATGAACTTTGGCATAGAAGTTGTTTTTGTAGGATGTCCTTTTGTTTTGTTTCAGGTATCAGTGAAATCTTCTCTATCAGATAGAATTAAGCAAGCACAGAAGCAAGACAACGAGTTGCAGAAAAAGGTAGAGCTGGTTCAAAAGGGTAAGTTGCTTGAATTCAACATTGATAATGATTGTTTTTTGAGATTTGGGAAGATATTTTGTGTGCCGTGTGATTCAAAATTGAAGAGAGAGTTGTTATGTGAAGCTCATAGTTCTCCGTTTTCAGTTCATCCAGGTAGTACTAAGATGTATAGAGATCTTCAGGAGTATTACTAGTGGGATGGAATGAAAAGTGACATTGCTGATTTTACTGTGAAGTGTTTGACTTGTCAACAAGTTAAAGCAGAGTGAAAGTTACTGAAAGGGATGCTTCATCCTTTACTAGTACCATAGTGGAAATGGGAGAATATATCCATGGACTTTATTGTGGGATTGCCGAAGACACCTCGAGGTAATAATGCAATCTGGGTTATTGTTGATCGCTTGACTAAATCTGCTCATTTCTTTGCTATACGAGATATTTTTTTGCTAGATCAACTTTCCCGTTTGTATCTTAAAGAGATAGTCAGGTTACATGGAGTTCCTCTCTCCATTGTATCTAACTGTGACCCCAGGTTCACTTCTAACTTTTGGAAAGGCCTTCAAAAGTCATTGGGTACTAAATTAAATTTTAGTACAGCTTTTCATCCTCAATCAGATGGGCAGTCAAAAATAACGATTCAGACTTTGAAGGATATGCTACGTGCTTGTTCGATGGATTATCAAGGAAGTTGGGACCAACATCTTTCTTTGGTTGAGTTTTCTTATAATAACAGTTTTCATTCCAGTATACAGATGGAACCATTTGAGGCATTATATGGGAATCGGTGTCGAACTCCATATTTCTGGGATGAAGTGGGTGAAAGGAAGTTGATGGGACCAGAATTGGTATAAGAGTTGGCAGAAAAAGTTCAGCTGATATAGAAACGCATGATAATAGCTCAGAGCAGGCAGAAGAGTTATGCGGACAATAGGAGGAAGGATCTCTCTTTTGAGATAGGTGATCATGTTTTTCTCAAAGTTTCACCATGGAAAAGTGTGATGCGATTTGGTAAGAAAGGAAAGATGAGTCCAAGGTTCATTGGACCATATGAAATTCTGGAGAGATTTGGATCAGTTGCATACCGAGTGGATTTACCTCCGATTTTATCTCAGGTACACAATTTTTTTCATGTTTCAATGTTAAGGAAGTACATGCCAGATCCATCTCATGTTTTGAGTCCAGAGGTAGTTCAGCTGGAAGAGAATCTATCTTATAAGGAACAACCGATCCAGATTCTTGACCATAGGGAGCAAGTGTTGTGGAATAAGGTGATTCATCAAGTAAAGTTTTTGTGGAAAAACCACATGAGTGAAGAGGCAACATGGGAATCTGAAAATGCAATGAGGGATAAATACCCCCACTATTCGATAAGTAAAAAAATTATCGGGACGCAATTTTCTAAAGGGCGGAAGGATGTAACATCCCAAGTAAGTAATGAATAATATATATTCTTATCTATGTCTATTAATGAATTATATAGTGTTTTAGAGGCTTAAAATGAGAATAAATCCAATCTTAAGCATGGAATACACTAATATTTTAAAAAGATTGTTTTACTGCCTTATGATAGAAAACCATTTTTAAATCAAACGTTTGACAATTTTATAAGCTATATTTGTCAAAATAAACTTATTCTTTATTATTGGGACATTGAAATTTATATTGTATAATTTTTTGGTAATTTTCTGACAATGTTAATTTTTTAATGAATAGTGAAAAATACTGCATTTTACATCAAAATTGCATATTCATCTAATTTAATTATATGGTTAGATTATCTTTTTAATTGGTTTTAAAGTTTAAATAGATTATATTTTTATCATTTAATCCAATGGTGGTCAATTTGATTAATTTCACTTTGGAATTGGGCATAAACAAGTGCCAAACGTTTCATTGATATTATTTCTAAAAAACCTGCTATTTGTTTTGACAACGAGAATTATTTTTAAATTAATTATTGCAATTTCTATGTTTGGAATTTGGTAAAATGGATTAAATATTTGGAATCATAAAGTCCAAATTATTTAATCAAGATTCTTGTTTTTTGGACATTATGAATAGTAACGACGGTAATTATCTTTAATTATCTTGATTAATTAGTAATCGGGTAGTTAAGGATAATAAAATAATATCATAATAATAACAAATGACCACAAAATATGTTCTAATGATACTGGTTATGTCATGGCTGACCATGTTATTCCTTGTTCAAAACTTGGGGACCCCATGGAATCACTTTTGTGTAATAATGACTTTTTATCTTTTTATTTTTAAAGAAAGTTAAATATAACAAAGAATGTATCACCTGAGTAAAACATTTTAAATTTTGTCTACATAAATTGTCTATTGGACTATATATATTCATTGTAAAGATAAAAATCTTTCCTACATCATAGTATTTGTTTTATAATTTTTATACATTAAATAAATTAAATTATTTATGACATCATGATGATGCAGCGATTACCTCATTAATGAACGATTTAAATAAAATGAAAAGATAATGTAAAATCTAAGACTTAAACTTGTAAAAGATCTATTTTATGAGTATATTTAGAACCCTTATCACCTTATCCTATAAATACATCAATTTGGGACCTTTAAATCCGAAACTCATTTGAAAATAAAGTAACATTTTATACCTTTCCAAGAGTGCCCCTCCTCTCCTCTTATAAAAGGCCCCCACCTCTACCTCCTTATCCACACTTCTTAAGACTTTGAATCGGCCAATCACTGCTCATTTTATCTCTCCACATCCCTATTTTCATCCTATAAGCCTTACCTTAGGTAGGAAGCTCTTCAAGAAACCCTTTTGGTTCAAACCAAAGGGAGTTACCCGATTCAAAGGTAAAGTCTTCTCTAATGCTCTTTTGTTTTATTTTGCTTCTCCAACCCCCTAAATTCTTTTTATTAATTTCTTTTGTAACAACACCAGTATCTTCCATATACTAGGATGTTGTTATAATAATTATTCGAGCTACACTTACACACACCTACATCTAATGGTTAATGAGCATACTGTTTCTGTGGATGACAAATTTCTGCTTCACGAAACGATGATTGTTCAATATTCTTCTAACACCTTCAAAGGTGGCCATTAATATATCACTATATTTATATATGATATATAATATGTTTATGTTTTCCTTAATCTTCTGTATTTTTCATTTATGTCATACCTTTATGATTTCCATTATGGGTAAACGCGATATCTTCATTTTAGGAAGTGCGGACTACCGCCCCCTCAAAGTGATTTGATTCGTTAATGCCATATGTGGGATGTATAAAGGATGGATTTAATGATATTATATATTATATTATACTATAATTATAATATACCTTTATATCATTATGATTCCATTCCATAAAATATGAAATAGAAATGAAAGTAGCGTTCATGCGTACGTAGAGCTTACCATCTCCATGAATGGTGCATTTCATTTATTACCTATAAATGTTATGTAAGATTATAAATGCATGTATATACTGGATATATATGATATATATGATATCTACAGCATGAATATAACTCTGGATATAATTTAAACATGAACTACTTGTAATTATAAAGATTTTATTTTTGACTCAAGTAACAATGATCGACAAAACAACCATTATTAACTTAAATAATTAAATAGTGTTCATAACATGGTAATGAGTGATATAAAAGGAATAATGAGCTTTAAAAGGTTCTTAAGCAAGTATAAATTAACTCAATTTTATTATTCAGGACGTTAAAGAACGATTAAGTCAAGTTGGACCTGAGGTAACTGATATCATCTCAATCTCCTCTCATTGAGGCATATTTTGTTTTATACACAACTTTCTTTTATACGGTGTATAAACCCCTTTGACTTTTACGTTTATTAAAAAGGAATCTTTTTATACGAATTGTTTACTAAATGACAAAAGGGAATGTTTTTTTTATCGTACGTATGCGGCGACAATGACTTCTCCGCCGCCATGACCATTATTTGAGTTTCGGCTTCCTCTACAAGCCATAACTTTTTTTAAATGAAAAATAAATACCATGTTTTACTTTTCTTTTATTTTGGTATTGAAATGGTTTTCATAATGTTTTTATATCAATGTGTTTTATTGATATCTTGTGATTGAAAAGTGGAAATGTTATGTTTCCTTTATGCATTTTTTATGTGATACGATTATGTTATGGTTCTTGGGCATTGTTATGAAGACGGGTTGTTCTGTGATAAACTAAGGGCGGGTGAGCCCGATATAGCTCTCCAATGCATTGGGTAACGCGAAGGAGTTAAACGTTAAGGTTTCTCCGAAGAGATTTAGGGAATATACTATGATGGGTATTCCAAACGTAACTATGAGGGTTACTCCCTACGTAAGAATGTTATGAATGCCTCAAGTTACCTTTATGTCTTATGATTTCTATGATTTATTCATTATTTGATGAGGTATGTTAAAGTGATTATGTTTTATGAGTAAAGTATGATTTCATACATGGAATAATGTTTTCATTTCATACTTTTATATCCCTTACTGAGCTTTTTATGCTCATCCCAAGTTTTTGAAATGTTTTTCACAGGTCAAGGGAAAGGTACATGATGTGATGATAGTGTCAAGGAAGTGTTAAGAAATAATCCATGTTTTATTTTAAATATGTTTCTGTTGATGGGGAAAATGAGTACTACCTTTTATGTAACAACTTTGTTTAAATGTAGAATGTAATGCATGTTTTATGATCTAATTCTCTAAAAATCTAAACCTAAAAAGATCCTCAACCTGTATTATTGAATTAACTCAAGATTAAGTAATGTTTAAGGCTGGGGCCTTATAATAATTATGGTACAATCATTAACCACCTTTCCCTTTTCTATTAATAAAAATGAAACTGATATTCGTACGTCCTGTGGATTACTACCTCCATGACACAACATGTTTTGTTTTCCTTCCCCGCCTTACAAGTATAGTACTAATAGGTAATTTGATATATAAGTATTATATTTATCACATATTTTATTTTATTTAATGATAAACTATATTACTCCTTTTACTCATTTTATGGGAAATGAAATCATCGTCCATGTGTATGTGTGGGCTACCTCCTCCATGAAATGATTGATTTCCATTTTACTTTTCATCATCGCCTTACATGTATGGTCATGAGAATGGATTTAATGGATAAAAATGATTTTTATAAAATCATTAAGGTTATATAAAGACAAATTTTATAACCTATTAACAATATGATCATTAAACAACCATGGTAAATTCAATCATCCCAAAGAGTGTTTTAAGAGAAAAAAATGGTTTCCTGATATTGTGAAATAACTTCATATAGATTATATTATTCTTATAATTATTTTAAATTATTATATAAAAATAATAATAAACACTAAATAATATCATTATGAATATATTATAATGATATTACAACTAAATTGCTTCATAGTCATCCAATAATTATGGTATGTTCTTGTTTGGATCAGTTCAACCACCTACTTGAACAATGTTATAAATTTATATCATGGATGACTATGTAAATTTAATTTCAATAAATATATGATATAAATAATTAAATAATTATTTTTTTTGGTTATGTAATGTTAATATGAAAATTCAATACATTATTTATGAAAACACCCTCAGTTTGTTAAGAATCATCAAAACATGCTCGTCATTGAATTCATCTTTATAGATCATAACCAAAACTCCAATAGAATGGAATTATAAAATTATAAATAAATATAAAAAATAAATTCTATTACCTTTTATGATATAGTAATGATAAAATTTGGGATAATAATAAACAATAACATCATTATTATGAAACTAGTTTGAAACGATCAGGATTAACCACGCTTGATATTGAAAATATATAATAACTAACTAATATACATGTAGTGAATAAATATAAATGAAGTTTATAAAAGTTTATAGATATGAAATTTTTTTAAAATAGTTGATTAAGATTTTTAATTTTTTATACATGAGGTTAAAGCACATTTCAACTAAGTGGGAATTAAATTAAGGGTTTCTTATCTCAAATTTTCACCCCTTGAGGAATATTTCCTATTATACACCATGTTTTATTTGGAATGGTGTACCTACTATGTAATGAATTTATTTTACCATATTCATCGGTTTTTTATGATCCATATCATGTTCTATTTTAAATTTATTTCTATTCAAAATATTTAAATGTTAAAAGGGTGTTTTTGAATAAAATTTTACTCAAACCATAAGGGTTTTGATTGTCAGATTTATTTTCAAAAAAAAGACAATTTTTGAAAGATAATGAATATAATAAATTTGTATTGTTTCTAAAAACATTCTTCATTTTCTTTGGATATTCTGGTATTTTTACATTTCCCCTCAGAATTTCATTTCTCCTTGACTCATATTTTAGTTGAAGTGTTTCTTATAAGTCAAATTGGCCCCATCTCTCCTTATTAGTTGGGAACCTCCCTTTTTCAATATAATTATTCATTTCATACTTTTTAAAGTGTCTTTATTTATACCTCAATAATTTATTTTGGTCAATTTCTACTACTTAAACTTATTTTAAAAGTTTTAAATTAATTTTTATTATTTTCTATATGGGTCATTTTCATCAAAATGAGAAAAAATTATATTTTTAATGTTTATGAATAAATACATCATTACACCACCTATATATATATATATGATTTCATGGTTTATAAAATAAATTATTTTTATCCTAGATTTATAAAATATTTCTTTTAAAATTATTTCAAAAGATCAGTAATGTTTCTTATTTCCAAAGTGATTTTTCTAAAACTCTTAAAGTATTTTTAGTCTAAGTCATTGCCCTTTATCATATATTATGATTTATCAAGGATATTTTTCAAATGTAACCATACAACTTCTTTCTATATATGTATTATATAATTTACATCTATTTTGGAGAAATTATTTATCACTGCCTTTATCTAGACTAGTCATCTTCAGTGTATAATCATAATTTTTCTTCCAATGACTTTCCTCTTTGAATACCATATTTTGGATTCCTTTGATTCAAGGGTGTTCACTTATATAGTCATAAATTAGTTTATTAAGTAAATTATCATCATAACCATATACCCTTTTTCTATATGGTGTAAATACCATATACTTTATTTTCTTGATTGAATGGTATTTACCTATAAAGTTTCTTGATTTCATTGGATACCCATTAATATTATATAGTTTTATCATTTTATTATTATTTATGGAACTTTGAATGATTTCCATATGTAAATATATTTGAAAAGGATATGAAACCCATTTTCTTTCCATGTTTTCTTTATGATCTGTTGAATGAAACTCATTTTCATTCCATGGTTTCTTTATGATATAAAAGTGAACGATTTTCATTGAAAAGTTTTATTAAAACCATTCTTATTTTTGGGTTTTAATTATGTGATTTTATATGATTTACTAGGAAAAACATGTGTATGGTTAATCTTTAAGTGATTTGTGTTCCCTATAAATCCCTCCAATGCATTAGGTAAAGATTTACATCTCATCAGATAATGGTGAAAAGATAAGTGATGTTTAATAAAAAATGGGGAATAGATTATAATTCCTAATTAACTATAGAAAACTTGTGAGTGATTTTAGATCCTCCAAGATAAATGGGTGAGAAAATATTTATCCACTAAGGGAAACATGTTATAATACTATATCCACTATGTTATAATTTTTAATCTTATAGATATTCCACAATTATCAAGTATTCCTTTTTTCTGTGATATACATTATTTTCATGAAGTATTTTTATGTTATTACATGATTAATTATCTATAGTTTTTTGGGTATGAATTTCTTATATATCCTAATATAACCATATTCTTATCTTATACTCACTTATGATATTTTATTTTTATCACTTATGTTGACCATTACTGAGCATCTAAGCTCACCCCTTTTCTTATGTTTCTATTTCTAAGGGTCATAAAGATAAGAAAATTATGAAATTTCTATAATAGTATCTTATGTGGAGAATAGTGAAAGATATTTAATAATTTATATGTATTAAGTAGTTGATTACATAGTGGAAAAAATCCATTAGTTAAAAAAATATGAGTTTATTAGTTAATTTTTTGTCCTAATTCATTAAAAATATAATCCTAAAAGGTATTATGAATGTATTTTAATGAAAATTTTTCTCTAATATATGGTCTAAAATAGTTGATATCAGAGTGGGTTTTAGATAACTTTATATTTTAGGAATATATCGGTTTATGATAAATTTATAGTTAGAAATTTCATCAAAGGTTAATAAGTTATGGTTGATTGAAATTTCAAAGAAATAGATAACCCTTTAGGTTAGTTGAGGTAATATTTTAGGGATTATGATAAGAAAAATTTAGTGAAAACCCAAAGGATAGTTCTAGGGGATAATTATATGTATAGGATAACATCCTAAAATTTTGTAAAAGTAGATAATATGTGGTTTTCCTAGAAATAACATCCTTGTTTAGATACTACGAGTGGATATAGGATCTCGAATATATGTACCTAAGGGTGATAACCCTACAAATGGAATTTTGGGTATTAACTAAACCATCACTTAGTGCACTATAAAGAGGCCTAACTACACACCTGGTTTGACACTCTTGGGGATATGATTTATTCAATCACATTCTCTTTATTAACCATTATGAATGATTTATTTCTTAATTAATTTAAGGGATTAGGTTAAGAAGTATAAGAGAACCTAAATTAAAGAAAAATATATTTAACTAAATGTATCAAAGTATGAAATAAAGGTTCAATTATAGAAGACATGTTAGGATTTATTTTTCATATTCATAAGATCATTTAATATTATTGTATTGATTACCATTTTGGGTTTTAATATTTGGATGAAACTGGGTCATGGAAATGAAGCTAAGAAAGGTATGTGTCTAGAAACCACTATGTATTATAATTGAATAAGGGATCATACTTAGAGGTTTTATAATCTTTATATATGTTTTCTATGATAGAAAAAGGTTATTTTCCTCATCTTACCTAAGGAAGTGAGGTTGAAATAATAATAGAAATTCATTCTTGATATGCTTAGCTATTTTCACTAGTGAGTAATATTTATTGATGATATTCTGGTGTATTCTTAAATTTATGATAATTATCTAAATAATATAAGGATTATTCTTAAATAATTTTTTTCCTTTAAAGGACTAGAAATATATATATAACGGTATCAATAACCTTGAAATTTGATTTTACAATAAAATTATATTTTTGGGGATAACTATTTGAAAACACATGATTGAGGTATATAAAAATCTTAGGTTTAATATATGCATTATGTTTAGGTAAAAAGGGTTTATTGATTTTGATAAAAGTAAGTTAGATAGTATTGATATCCTTGGAATTGATTATCAATTTAATAAAAAATGTCCTGACATATTTTTGTTAAATTTTATCTAATTTTTAGTATCATGATATATATTGACTCGTGTTTGACTTTATGAAGAAGTGGTTGAAGATAAGAGCTAGTTTTTAGAAGAATATATTATTTCGATGTGGATAAATGTCATGGAGATTCAAATGGTTTTGAGAAAGGTTTGTTATGGAGAATATATGATTAGGGTATATACATACTTGGGTACATGATTAAATATGTCCACTAAAACTATACATAGAATTATTAAGTGTTAATAGAAGTAACCAACTTATGAAATATATTAATATATATTAATATATATTTATATATATATGTTATTTTAAACAAATTTACTTAATTAATTATTGAGTTTGAGAATCTATCTTTTTATATGACACACTTTTTATAATAGAAAACTAAATATATTATTGTAAATTATGAAATTAATAAAATTTAATATTAATTTATTAATTCTATATTTATTATTTTTTTATAAAAACTAATAATAAGAACAACTAATATTTTAAAAAGTTATTTTCATATAAAAATTGTTTTTCTCTATGCTTCAAAATTTTATTTTAAAGTTAAATTTACATATTTTAGAATTTTAAATTGAAAAAACAAACAATATTTATGGATTCAGCCTAAAAATATTATCTTAGGATAAAATTTTGGTATTTTTCTAGAAAGATTTATTTTAAGGTGAATAGTGCAATATATCGTTTTCATAAATATCATTCCATTTATAATATTATTAGTTTATAAGTATGTTTTTTAGATTTACTAAAACCATTATATTGAAATAATATGTATTTTATATGTTAAATTATAAATTTTAAATTGTTTAATTTGGTATAGAAACCAATAATTAACATTTTAGAGCATGAGTGAAAAATTACTTAGTACAAATTATACATTTAGTGAATTAAAATTAATTTTTCTCACTTTTAAAAATTGAATCAAATAAAATGGATTTAAAATTTATAATTAGTTGGTAAAAATTATTTAATAAGTTCCATTTTATTTTTTTTAATAAGGGATAAAATACCTTAGGTAAAGACTAGTTGCCATGATAAAAGCTAAAATGGGAAAAGTGAAAATTTTAATGGTAATGAGATTAAAAAAAATTAAAAACATGTATGGGAATGGTTTTTTGGGAAATATATATACATTATCACTTCTACTCTCCATTATTTTTCAATTTTTAATCCAATTTTCTTGATAGTAGCTTCCCATTATTGAAATTTTTTGTGTATTTACAAAAATTTCATCCCTTTTCACTTATAAAAGGGGATCTCCTCACCTCAAATCCACTCACACCAAAACCCACTTATTTCATCCCAAAATCAGACCGAACCTCTCATAAACATTCATATACACCTGAATGTTTTTCTTTTATTCATAAAATACCATCCCTAAAAGGATTAACCCCTTATTCAAAGGATATAATCCAAGAAGTGATGTATAAATTTCTATCATCTACTTTCTCATTTATATTTATTTATGTGCAGTTATTATCCCTAAAATTATATCATACCATAATAAAATTATAAAATAAATATAATGGTATTTTATTATAATTATGGTATAATCATAAACCACCTTTCCTTTTTCTGTTAAGAAAAATGAAACCTCCATTCATGAGTTGTGTGGACTATCGCTTCCACAACCCAGTGTGTTTCATTTTCCATCATTGCATTACAATGATAGTAATAATAATAAATTTAATATATAAGCATGATATTTATGAAATATTTTATAATCTTAAATGATAAACAATATTACTCATTTTCCTCATTCTATGGAAAATGAAACCATTATCCATGTGTATGTGTGAACTACCACCTCTATGGAATACTTGGTTTCCATTTTAATCTTTATCACCACCTTAGATGGATGGTCATGAGAATGGGTTTAATGGATAAATAATATTTTTATGAAATTATTAAGGTTATGTAAATAAAATTTGGAAAACCTTTTAAGAATATGATCGATAAACAACCATAGAAAATCCAAGCATCCAAAATATCATTCTAAGAGAAAAAAAGATTTCTTCATACTATAAAATAACTTCATATAAATTATATTATTCCTATAATTATTTAAAATTATGATATAAAAAACTAATAAACACTAAATAATTTCATTATGTATCTATTATAATTATAGTACAACTAAATCACTTTATAATCATCCAATAATTATGGTATGTTCTTGTTTGTGTCGTTTTAGCCACCTACATGAAAATGTTATAATTTTAGATCATATATGACTATGGAAATTTAATATCTAGAAATATATGATATAAATAATTAAATAATACTTTGTTTTTGGTTATATAATAGTAATAAAAAAAATTAACACATTATTTAAGAAAACAACATTCATTCACTAAGGATCATCAAAACATGCTCATCACTGAATTAATATTTAAAGATCATTACCAAAACTCCCATAGAATGAAATTATAACATTATAAATAATTATAAAACAAAAATTATACTAACTTGTATGATCTTATAATAATTAACTTTGTTATAAGAATTAATAACAACACTGCTGTTATGAAACTCATTCAAAATGATCAGGATTACTCACACATAATATCAAAAATAGAAAATAAATAACCAATAAACATAAGGAGATAAATTATAAATGAAGTTTATAAAATTATATAGATATTAAAAAGTTTGAAAATGGGTAATTAAGATATCTAATTTTTTATATATGAGGTTAGAGTATATTTTTAATAAACAAGAATTAAGTTAAGGGTTTCTTATATAAAATTTTCACCTCTTGAGACATATTTCCTTTTATACACCATGTTTTATTTATATTGGTGTATATAATATATAATGAATTTATTTTTCCATGTTAATTGGGGTTAAAATATCCATATCATGTTCTCTTCTAAATGTATTTTGATTCAAAATATTCCAAAGTTAAAAAGGGGTTTTAAATAAAATGTTACTCAAACTATAAGGGTTTTGATTGTCAATATCATTTTCAAATCAAGATTATTTCTGAAATATAATCCATCTAAGGAGTTTTTATTTTTTATAAAAACCCTCATAATTTTATTTGGATATTCATGGGGTTTTACATGTACCCTTGAAATTTTATTTCCCCTTGACTCATATTTTACCTGAAGTTTTTATTATAAGTTAAACTAACACCATCTCTCCTTATCAGTTGGGAACCTTAAATTTTTTATATTAATATTCATTGTATATTTTTTTAAGTTTCCTTATATATTCCTTAATATTTTATAAATTTGATTTTCTACTAATTTACTATTTATAAATTTTCCATATAGTTTTTTTCATCAAAATGTGAATATATTTTTTTAATGTTTAAGTGTAAACACATCATTCCACCACTTTGTCATTTTATATGAAGATTTATCTCTAAATTTTAATATTTTATAAAAGAAATTATTTTTCTCATATATATTTATAAAATATCTCTTTTAAAATGATTTCAAAAGATCAAGGATATTTCATATTTCCAAAGGGATTTTTCTAAAACTATTAAAATGTATTTTTCATCTAAGTTATTGTACTTTGTCATATATTATGCTTGATTATATATATTATTAGAATGAAACCATCCACCATATTTATCTAGATGTATTATTTAATTTTATTATCTTCTAAGAAATTTATATATCACTTCCTTTACCTTTCCTAGTTGTCTTTGGTGTATAACCATGATTTTTCTTCCAATGTATTTCCTCTATGAATGTAATATTTATTTTTCCTTTAATTGATTGGTCTTCACCTAGATATCCATAAATCAGTTAATTGGGTAAATTACTATATTAACCATATACCCTTTATATATAGGGTGTAAAGACCATATGGTTTATTATATTTATTTAATGGTATTTACCTAAAAAGTTACTTAATGTCATTGGATGCACATTTATTTTACATGGGTTAATCATGTTATGATTATTGATATTATTATGAATGATATAATTATGTTATTCCATTTTAAAAGTATATAAAACTCATTTTATTTCCATGTGTTCTTTATTATGTGTTGAATGAAACCCATTTTCTATAAAAGGGTTCATTATTCTATAAAAAGTGAATAATTTTCATTAGAAAGTTTTATGAAACTCATTCTGATTCATGAGAGTTAATGATGTGATAGTTAGATGTTTTATTATAGAATATATGTTCATGTTAAATATTTAAGTTATGGGTGGGCCCTATATATCCCTCCAATTCATTGATTAAAGATTTAAATCTCATGATATAATGGTGAAGTGAGTAGTGATGCTTGATCGAAAATGGGAAACAGTTTGTGATGTATGATCTACTATGGAAAATAGGTGAGTGGTGCCTCATCTAATAAGCTAAATGGGTGGCTGAGGCCTAGTTTACTAAGTTAAATATGTGTGATACAAGATACACTATTTTATGATTTCTATGCTTATGGTTATTTCATAATTCTCATGTATTACTTGTTTCTATGATATATACACTTTTCATGATGTATTATTATGTTACTCTATGATTTATGATCTATACCTTTTGGGTATGACTTTTTTCTATATCCTGATTATAACCATATTCTTATCATAAGTTGAATTATTATCTTTGATTGTTATTGCTTATTTTTACCATTACTGGTCATCTAATACAACCCCTTTCTTATGTTCCAATTTTCCTAGTTTATAAAGATAAGAAAAATATGAAATGTCTATAAGGGTATCTCATGAGTAAAATTGGTGGAAGATTTTAAATACTTGTTATGGATTAATCAGTTGCTTACATAGTGGTAACATTTTCCATTATTTTAAAAGGAATAAGTTTAGTTAGTTAATTTTCTGTTCTAATTCTCTAAAACTATAATCCTAAAAGGTATTGGGAATGTATTATAATGAACAAATTTATTAAAGTTATGTGAATGAGATGGTCACATTTGCGGTATTCTATAATGTACACTATAAGTTTATATATGGACCTCATGTATAATGATTCGGTTCTATACTCATTCAAAAAATTTGAGAATAAATATATCAAATCATCATTTGAAAAGGTTTTTCCAAGCATTGAGTTCATCATAAAGGCAAATGTTGACATACCGTTGTCAGATATATTCTTTATTTGATCGATCTGATGGAAACATTCCACTTTAGAGGTAGTATAATATGGGTGGAATTCATCCAATAGTAGTATCAATTGGAAATTATATTGACTCATCTTACTCATAGGTAATTTTGATCTCATTAATCACATGTCTTTCATTGAAAATGGATGGGGATACTACCATATGGTGTGAAATGCTAATAACTATCTCATCTTAGTATGGGTCTATCATGTCAGTGGTTATATTAACTAATGCATCTACTCAGGTGTTTTTTGAATGTGGAACATGAAACAATGTTGAATTATAACATAATTTTGGCTTCAACCCTCATACATAATCAAATAGGGGAATCAATTCATCTTTTTTAATGGTATATTCGCAACTAATATTCTTGATCACCAACTCTAAATCACCCTTGATATTCAAGTGGGTCACTGGTATCTGCAGAGCCAATTCCAAACTTAAAATGGGGGATTATTACTGTACTTCACTATTAGATAAGTCTTCTAAAAACAATAATGAATAGGGAAAAACTGTCTTTGCTGGGGAGATGAGAATAATTCCCAACCAAACCCGGTTGAGCTTTAGGTTTTCTATCCTTTTTCATATTGGGATTCTAGAAGAACCATTAATAAATATATCCCATGTTTTAAGAGTATATTTAATGGATAATAACTCTCTATCAAGAATTTTGGTATCCATTAGTGTGCTTTTGGTGATGGTATGTTCCTTAAGAAATTATTTCAATGCTTTCCCTTTAACTACATTTTATAGTTTTCAATTGGATATCAAATGACTGAAAAATGGCATCCCACCATACTAGTCATCGAGTTCACATTTGGTGATTTAGGATGTACTTAAGTTATAAAATTCAAGAGACTAATTGGAACTCATTATGCTATAGGTAGTTCCTCAACTTCTGAACTGTAAAGGTCAATGAAAGGAAATTCTTCTTGGTATTAGAATAGTGAGTCATAGTATCTTTAATAGTTTTGTTGAGATATTAGAGACAATTATATTTGATTGAATCATTTTATTGTATAAGGATACAACCAATAAAATTTTCAATGGATTCTATATATAAGATGAGTGGCTTCCCTTCAACTGGAGGCATCAACACTGATGGGATTTAGAGTTTTTTTTGAGGTTGTCGAATTCTTATTAAAAATATTCATTCCAATGATAGGTTGATCCCTTTTTTATGATCTGGGTGAAGTTTATGCACTTCCCATCCAAGTTTTCTATGAATCATATTTTATATTTAAGGAACCCTTAAATCCCTCCCAACTATTTGATATTTTTAGGATGTGGAATTTTTAGGATCACCTTAGTCATCTTAGGATTGACTTTGATGTCGTGATAGTGTACTATGAAGCTTAAACTCTTTCCTGATATCACCCCAAAATCAAATTTTAGGTGATTCATTTTTATTTTGTATTATTTAATATTATTGAAAATTGTTTCAAGTTTGGTGATATTATCACAATTTTATTTATATTTTACTACCATATCATAGATATAATTATTCAGATTCTTTCCTAGAAAAGGTTTCAATATATGGTGAATGGAATTTTGATATTTAGTGCCATAATTCTTCAAACAAAAGGTAATTGATCAGTATAAATACACCCCTTAGGGAGCCATGAAATTAGTGTCCTATTCATCTTTAGGGGTCATATGAATATAGTTATATCCAAAAATATCCATCCAGGATAGAGAGAGCATGTAACCTAGTAGTTTCTTCAATAAAAATTTACATGATCAGAATAGGGAATTTATCCTTTGGGAAATGATAATTGATTTCACTAAAGTTTATGAAAACACTTATTTTCATGTTATTCTTCTTGAAAATCATAGTATTAGTAATAAACTTTTGGTAGTGAACCTATCAAATGAATTTAACTTTTATAAGTTTTTAAATTGCATCTTTGGTCTTTTCAGTATGAGTCAGATGAATTCTCCAATATGGCTACTTGTAACCTTGATGGTCTTTAGGTATACATAAATGATGGGTGGCCACATCAATATTAATCCCAATAATTTCTACATAATTACAAGAAAACAAATATTTATTTTTCTTCAAGAAGGAGATATATTTATCTTTTTATTTATGAAACATGGTGTCACTAGTCAAGGTAGGCCACATGAATTCATCTTTACCAAAATTCACCTATATAACCTCATTAATAGTGGTTTATATTCCTTTATCAAATAATGTAGGGGGATCTCTAAGATCTTATCCATATTATTCATCTAATACAATTTTAGTGTAAGTGGGTGATGAGGGAATTCTTTCAAGACTGAGGGAAAATATGATATAATTTTCATCCTCTATGATTCATAGTGATGTGTTTATGGGTCCTAGGGGGACTGATGTATAACTATTATGTTCTAAGGTACTCTATAAATGCTCTCTTTCTTCTCCATCTACCATAATTTTCATAGAATTAAATGATGAAGGGACATTTTTAGGGCCAAAAATGATATAAGATCAGTTTTATCTTATGTGAGTGATAGGGAGGCATCTCCAGACTAAAAAAGTTCCAATTTGTGGTTATTATCATCAGGTACATTCCTAATATTCTCTAATTATTATCTAATATAACTGATGGTAGAACAGGTGCCAATATCCAGAGATTCAAGATATGTCACATGGGTATTTTCAATTCCTTCTAGAGATGTGGAGGTTTTTTCTGAACCAAATGGTAATGTAAGGATATACCCAAATTTTGGAGAAAAATAAATATAATCCTTATCTATTACATAATCATTTTGACTAGGAGTACACCCTTCATCTGTGTAATTGGACTCATATGATGCCATTGATATCATGGAGATGGGGAGGAAATTTTCCCAGACCTTGTGTCTTCCTCCTTCTATATGGTTTGAGTCTAATCTAAAAAAATATACTTGTATGTTTTTTTATAAATTTTAGTCAAACCAGGCCTTGTGTAGAGATATTTAGGACTGAAATTTATTCATATATATGGTAGTATTGTCTCTTCCTCATTCATTGGTAGCTACTCTACAAACATATTTGCCAAACCAACATGTGATAGGAAAGTGATTGGATAATATGTCCTTTCAAATGTAATTATAATGAATATATTATTATATAAATATAAAGTGATTTCCTCAATTCAATTTATAATAAGCACGTATTATTCACGGATTTCTTTGAATTGGTTGAAAAGTGATATATCCAAACCATTTTGGGAAATGATTCAGGTGGTATCATCTGTATCATGCTATTTTTCCTCTCTATAATAGAGTCCTATATCTATATAATGAGATTAATTGGAATCAAAAGGTTTACCATCATCATATAGTACTATTTATTATCTATTTATGGAGTTCTTAAGTCATTCATGACATGATGATGCTACTACAGCATGAGAATGAGGTCATGGTCATTCTAACAGAACATTGAAGGTTGTATCCTAAAATAAAACCATGAACATGGAATCAGAGACAAGTTCCCAAAAAATAGGCTCTAAGATTGATTTATCCAAGATTATTTTTCTCAATTTTTTCATACCATTGGATTTTTAGGGTGGAGGGAGAGAAATCATCTCAACTATGGATCAATCATCGAAGTGTATGAACTATAATGAGATTGATCCAGGTACCATTATCAATAAGAGATTGGAAAACATTCATGTTGTCCAACTTGTCAAAAATTTAAAGGGTCCTTATATGTCCCTTTATGGATGTATCCTTTTATTTCACTATAAAGGATATGATCATATAACATTTTGTGGGGTCGGTCTCTACATGATACACTTTATTAGAAGTTACCTCAATTTAAATTCCTAAGGGATTTGAAGTGTCTCAATTTCTAATTTATGAGATCCTTTGAAAAATAAAGGGTATCCCAAATTGATATCTTGTAATAAACAATAGTAAGCTTCATCAAGATTTCATAATTTTGGTTAAAAGTTTTTCACTTACCTTATAAGTTTTATCATTAGTCTTAGGCTTAAGTGATATATTTTCAGGTGCTGGTGGTTTCCTTCCCTGTTTGAAACATGATATAATTTTGGTTATCTATGATTTAAGTTGTAATGATCTTCCCATATTTTGATTCTAACCTGAAGTATATTGATTCACTAATTGATCATCTAATATGATGGGACCTGAATAGTTCCTAGAGGAGCTAGGAGAATATTGGTATTTTTTTGGATCCATTAAAGTTATTATCTATGAGTCTTTATAGCATATATGATCTCATCAAGGATGTAAACTGAATGTAAAAAACCCATATTAACCTCATCATCCTTGAACCTATCAACCTCAGCAACCTATTCCTGTAACATCCCAGGTAAATAAAGAATATGAAGTTTTCATATTTATTAATATTTTTTAATTAAATATTAATTTTACTTTAAATGGGTTGATATACTTGATGGCATGCCCAATACGCAACAACGAGTTTCTTTGAAATCTTATGTTGCACACTAATAATATAATAATATTATTTTAAATGCAGTTAACACCTAGCCATTGTATTGGCAGGAATGAATATAACTAACTACAATATGATTATACATGTTTGTTAAATGCTTTTACATTTATACAATAAATTTTAGAGGCTTAAAAAGTGAATTAATCTAATTTTAAGCATAAATACTCTAATATTCACTAAAAGGTCGATTTACCGCCTTTTGAGTTAGAATCCTCATTAAATATAGTTTTGGTCACTTTTATATGTTCTATTTGACAAAATAAAATTCTTCTTTATAATCGGGACATCAAAATTTACTTTGGGTAAATTTTTGGTATTTTTCTGATAAAATTCACTTTTTTGATGAATAGTGAAAAATACTGTATTTTAATTCGAAGCAGACTTTTAATCTAATTTATTTATATGGTTAGATTATCTTTTTAAATGGTTTTAAAGTTTTATTAGATTATATTTTTACCATTTAATCCAATTTTGTTCATTGTAATTAATTTCACTTTGAAATTAGGCATAAACAAGTGTCAATCTTTTGATAGTTATTATTTCTTAAAAACGCGCTATATGTTTCGAAAACAGAAATTAATTTTAAATTAATTAATGAAAATAAAATGTTTTAAATTTTGTAAAATAGACATCATTTTTGAATTCATAATATCAAATATATCTTAGGTTGAATTTTTGGTAATTTTCTGAAAAACTTCAATTTTTGATGAATAGTGAAACCACTAAGTAATAGTTAAAAACTGACATTTTCATTTAAATGAAATTTTAACGCTTCTGTGAATTGAATTTAAAAAATACAACATACATGGTTATTATTAGTAAGTAAAACTTGGTTCAATAAGATGAAAATAATTTTTGGTGAATAGTAGCTTTTGACTTTTATTTACAGCAGTTAAAGGTAAATAGGGTAATTCAAGGTAAAAGGAATATAATAATAATACAAAATTACCTTAAAACTTTTCTTAAGATTATTGGATGAGTAATTTCCTACCATGGGAATATTTGGGTCAATTTTGGGACCTCATGGAGCCACTTATGAGTGATAATGACATTTTATTTTAATTAACTTAAAATAAAGGCTAAATGACATAAAAAATATCTTTTAGTAAATTAATTTTTCCATGGTGTTATATAAGTCATATTTTTTACTATAAATATTCATTTGAAATCTAAAAATATTTCGTACATCATGGTATTTTTTTAAAAGGTAACGGTTCCTCTTAACTTTTTTTCTTTTATTTTACTTCTCCAACCCCTAAAATCCTTTTATTCCTTTATTTTATAACAAAAAAAGTATCCTAAATATACTAAGATATTGTTATGATAATTATTTTAACTACACTTACACACAACTCCATATAATGGGTGAAGGACATATTGTTTATGTGGATGGTAAACTAACGCCTCACGAAACGATGATTGTTCGATTATCTCCTATCGCCTCTCATGTTGGACATTAATGTGGAACTTTATTTATATATGATATATATTATTTTTATGTTTTCTTTATTCTTCTTTATTTTACATTTATATCCTACCTTTACGGTTTCTATAATGGGTAAACTTGATAATTTCATTTAAGGAAGTGCGGACTACCGCCCCCTCAAAGTGATATGACTCGTTCATACCATAAGTGGGAAATATAAAGGATGGAGTTAATGATATTATATATGATATTATACTGGAATTATAATATACCTATGTATAATTATGTTTTAATTCCATTAAAGTATGAAATAGAAATGAAAGTAGCATTCATGCGTACGTACGGCTTACTGTCTCCATGAACGGTGCATTTCATTTCTTATCTCCAAAATGTTATGTACTATTATAAATACATATATATAGTGTATATATATGATTTATATGATATCTAAATCATGAATATAATTCTGTAGATAATGGACTATTGACCACATGGACAATTTGTAATTATAAGAAGTCCATTTTTGACTCAAGTATCAAATATCGACCAAACGGTCATTATTAACTTAAATGATTATATAATGTCTATAACATGGTAATAAGTGATATAAAAGGAATAATAAACTTGAAAAAAAAAATCTTAATCAAGTATAAATTAACTTATGTTTATTATTCATGAAGAACAAGGAATAAACAAGTCAAGTTGAACACGAGGTAAGGGATTTCTTATCTCACTTTTAATTCCGTGAGATTTCCATTGTTCGCCACTTATTCATTGCATGTGGTGTATTGTGTACTGAAATTTTATATATATATTATCATGTTTCTCATTATATTCATGGTATTATATAATTCATTTGGTGGTTATTAACTTTTGGTCATACGACTTAGTTAATTACAACGTGGTAAAGGGTTTCATCTCACTTTTTATTCCCGTGAGATTCATGCTATATTTTCCACTATTTCCTTTTTTGTGGTGTATGTACTACCCATGATTGTACTATCTTTGTAATATAATTTCATTTATGAGTATTTAAATCTTCATTTTATGATCCTTCTTTCATGTGGTGTATGTTTTTTAAGTTACCAAATCGGTAAGGGAACCTTTCACCCTCCTCTTTTTAAAACACTTCTTTTTGTTATGTCTTTTAATTTACATCTTATTATGTTGGGATATGTTCTTCTATATCCTTATTGATTTAAACTTTACGTCCAAGTGATGAGATGCCCTTTTTATCTCATCAACTCATTTACTGAATTTTAAAGTGACGTTGTTAGGCTGTTAAATTTTTGTAAGGGAACTTCTTAACCTAATTTAAATTCTTTGGGTTCAACTTGTACTCCTTGAATATGTCATCCTATGAATATGTGTGAATGATATCTGATTGTTTTAAACTTAATATCCACTTATATATGGTATATTATTATTTTTCACACATAATTATGTCATTTATTTGTCCTTAATCTAAGGATACCATCTTTATAAGGGATTTCGTCTCAATTTACATTCCATTGAGACTTCATTGTTGTTATGCACCAATTCACTCTTATGTGGTGTATATACTATCCTTTGTCATATTATATCATGAATCACTTTATTCTAATGATATTATAATGTTCTAATTAAATGTTATTCCTCAATTATTTTTATTCAAGCGTCTCTCATTTTGTTAAAAACTCTTTAGCTAAAATATCATTTTAAATGTTTTAAATATTTATTCTTATAAATATTTATCATTAATGTCCATGTTTTCAAAATGGTTTTTAGGATTTATTTGCATGGAAATTAATTTTTTCAAAATATAATTTATTTAAAAACTTCAAAGTGGTATGGTACACTTTGATTCAAAAATCACTTTATTAAATGTTTTAAATGGTTTTGAAAATGATTTGATAAAGCATTGTTTATTTCAATATATTTATTTGATATATTGTGATTGGAATGTGTAAATTTTATCTTTCATTTATGATTGTATTATTTGTTATGAATATGTTATGGTTATTGGTCATTTTTTACGTATACGGGTGGTTCCATGATAAACCTAGGGCGGGTGAGCCCGAGATAGCTCTCCAATGCATTGGGTAATGTGACGGAGGTAAACGTTAATGTTTCTCCTAAGATATTTAGGGAATATACTGTGATGGGTATTCCAAATGTGACTCCCTATGTATCTATTATAGCTACAATGTAAGTATTTTATAAATGCCATAAGTTACCTTTATGATTTTTGATTTGTGTATGTTATTATTAAATATTATGATTTTGTAAGGTATGTTATGATTGAAAAGTATGGTTTCATTGATCTGTATTTATGGATGGTTTAATGTTACCTTTCCTTATTTTATAAACCTTACTGATATTTTTATTCTCATCCCAAGTTTTTGAAATGTTTTTCAAAGGTTATAAAAAAGGGTAAGAGAAAGGAAGTATTCAAGAAGATTTATATTAAGAAAAGAACTCTTGTTTTATTTAAGGAGTTTTATTGTTGTGAAAAATCGGTTATAGTAGAACTGTCTACATTGTAATATTCAAGTTGATATGTAATATTTATGTCCTAATTCCCTAAAACTCTAAACCTGAAAAGATCCTCAATGTTAATTCTTAATTTAACTCAATATTAAGTAATGTTTAAGGTCGGGTCCTTATAATTCCTCCATATCCTTGATTGTGAGAGGGGAATTCAGTTACATATGTGTCTTCTTAATCAAACAAGGGCTCTTCCAACTCAATTATATTTATAGATCCAAATAAAAATTATTCATCTGATGAGGATTCTATTTGAGGGGTCAGTTATCATTGAACCGTTTGGTAGTGCGGTGCATGTACCCCCAATGTTGAGGACATAAAATATGAGAGGTTTTGAACCAACTTAGGCCGTGGAATTCATTGCTCATATTTCATCAAATTCTTATTATTTTAGTTTCACTGGTTCTTAGAAGGGAGAGTTTTGGAAGGATTTGTTTTTGTAGAAGTCAACTCAATCGCAATAGAATGAGTTGGGGTCACAATGGGTTGATTCAATTACACCCTGATAATGTCATGTGTGTGGTTGACCATATTTATGATCATACTATCATTAAATTTTTATGCACTCTTGTTTGAAATTTCTTTCAATTTTCCTTTCTCTTCTAGTGATGTGGTAGAAACACAGGCCACTTATACTTGTAGTTTTACCAGTTTCACCTTGTAATGACCTAAACTTCTATAAATGAAATTCCCTTTTTGATTGAATAAATTCCTTATAAATTAATGTAATTATATAAAACACATGCACTACATTGGTTATTTTGGACCATTATATGGTCTTTTAGATTTAAAATTCCATTAATCATCATAATCATTGATAATATAGCCATTGTATAGTGAACATTAAGATTAGTTTATTAAGGGTTATTATAAAGTCTAATTGACACTGACAGAAGTTTATATGGCTTTGAACATTAGGATCTTACCCTATAAATCTCATTTATCATATTTTCAAAGGGATATAGTATCACTGGACTTTTAACTTGACTAAGATCAATTTGAGATTCAAAAAATAAATCACGAATGAAACCATTTACATTAGACATTCAAGCTCATCAAGATCATGGCCCAAACTATGTACACTAAACCACCCCAATAAAATATCATCATCACACACATTACCCCTAGGGAATTCACTGGTTTAATTAAGATTTGTGTATATTGAACCTAATAGTTTGAATTTGTACATTTTTTTATAAATTAATGAATATATTTATATTTTATTATTACCTTGTAAAGATTAAATAATAAGTTTGATAGAAATTACATTTTGATATGGTGAAACACAAATTTTATTTTTGGATATGTATAGTTTCAATCAAGACATCCTTTTTGATGAATTAATGAACTTTTGAAGTAAATTATATTTAATATTATTATTTATTAAATATAAATTTTAATATAATTTTATGAATTCAAATATAATTTTTATAAGGTTTAGAAAACAGTTATTATCAAAAAATAGTTTTTTTCAATAAATGAGGATTTTTTATTTAAAAGTGTAAATTATCATATTTTTAGAATTATTTTGATAAAATAAATATTATTTTTGAAATTTTTGTTTAAATTATACAATGATTAATTTTTCAAAATTTTCTGAGATGATCAAATTTTTGGGTAAAGATTAAATATTTTATAATTATACGACATGTATTATGACATCATAAAAGCCCAAAAGTGATGTAATAATTAAAATAAAGAATTTCCATGAACAAAATTATGTTTAAAATTTAAAATAATTTGTTTTTAAGTTATTTTATTAATTTTATAAACCCTTAATTAATCCTCGAAAACCTATATTATATTTTAAGGTTTTAAAATCAATTCTTTATAAACATTAATAACTTCCACATCACCATGGGAATTATTTTAATGTGTTTTGTTATTATAGTTATAAAATAATGAAAACTACTATTCTTTGGAAGAAACTACGGGAAAAAATCATGGTAATATTTTTGGTTTTTATTATTTTATCATATATATTCTAAAACCTATGTTTGGAGATTAATAAAGAAATATTCTCTCTTTTTCTATATAAATCCATCAAAACTCCCATTTATCTTCACTAAAAACTCTTGGATAATTAATTTAATATACCCTTATATATCTATATCCCTCACAAGGTTCCCTCAATCTTTTAATAATCTACTCCCAAGCTTTTAGAAGTTCCCTCTCAAGGTAAGGGATCCTCTCCTTCTCTTTATTCAAGCACCTTATTTATTTAATGCCATTTTATTTCCAATTGTTCAAGTTGGAATATGTTTTTGCGCATCCAAATTACTATAATTATGATTCCCAAGTAATTATATACCCCTTTTAATCTCATTCACCTCTTCTATAAACATTTATGTACACCTATTATGCTGCCGAAATTATCCTATGATTTTTCATGCCAAACACTTTTGTAGTGAATATCCATCTCCATTTACACTCAAGGGTATACACCTAGTTATACCTATCCTTAATTCATTGGGTGTTTACATTTATATAACCTGTACTCCTTACTCATGGGGTTAAAATTGATGAAATATATCCTTATGGTGTATGATCTATGTGGAACACTTATGCTTGTACATGATATAAAAGTGAGAGGTGGGCCCAAGATTATATATCCCTTCAATGCATTGGGTAATGTTTTTTTATCTCATGATATTCCATGTATGGTGAACATGAGGTTATCCTAATAATACTATTTTATGTTTTCTTATAAGTTATACTTGACTTATGTTTATGATGTCATGTTTTATGTTATTTCCACATTTCTATATTGCATTTATGTTATCATGTTATATCATGCCTCATTTTTCAATATTATGATTCTCACCCATCTTATATTACCTTGATATGCCTCTTGGATCACATGTACTACTTTACCTTATGATATTTTTTGTTTATTTTCTTACTGGGATTTATAGATCCCCATTTTCTATGTATGTCCCTGGGTTATCCCATTTAGTTTTAAAAGATCCAAGGAATATAAGGGAATTTTTTTTAGTTTTTAAATAATGATGTTGTACCCATGCTTCAAGTTAATGTTCTATTTACCTAATTTCCCAAAGAAACTAGGCCTCATGATCTTTTGGGGTTTTATTAAGTGTATCTTTATGTAATAAATCATGAAATAAAGTGTATTAAAGATATGGGTTGTCATAGTTGGTATCAGAGAAGAGTCTACTTATTTTTGGGGATTATGATTATAAAACTATAATGAAGTCCTTAGGGATAATACTAAATATATAAAAAATCCACAAATTTTGGTAAAGTAAAGATTAATTGGTTTCCAAGAAAATACATCCCTATATAGATACTACAAGTGGATGCGGCTCCAACATAGTTGTACCAAGGGAAAATAACCCCAAAATGACACATTAAGTTGGAATCTATTGTCACTCGATGCACGACAACAAGCCTTAATTCACACTAGGGTTGACACTCTTGGGGGATATGATTTGGTAAATTTGAAATGTCATTACAAAATAAAATTAAGGGAAAAAAATGCTCATATTATTTTATGTTATGAAATAGATCATGGATAATGTATATTGAAACCTAAAAAACATATGATAAATAATATACATCATTTTTGAGTTATCCCTTCAATTTTTATAGTTTCTTATTTATGAATTTAATAGATAAGATAATTCTCACCCCTAATTTTACTTTTATTTCTAATAAATTTCAATAAATAGGAGGAACCAAGTCACCAACCAATGTAAGGGGAAATGTGATGATGACCCAAATGATATTCCCAACTCGATAGGAGAAGGAATCATGAACTTCAAGAAAAAACTTTCTCAATTGAATTGGGTTTTGAAAATAAACCTGAATCGAGAGGAATTACCAAATACACATAAGAAATATAAATTTTTAATTGATACATTTATTAAATAAAAGGAATTAAAATTTCAGTGGATATTTTGGCCCCTTAATTTCGGAGTAATGGATCAACTCTATGGAAAATATCTTACCCATACTTCAATTCTCTAAGAAAGAGAATTTCATTATAATTGTTTATAATATGGAGGGAGAAACAAATAAATGGTGGGTGTTGGTAAAAAATATGAAACCTAAGGAGTTTATTGAAGCGATGGAGTGAAAGGAATTATAGAAAATGTTTTTCAAAAATTATTTTCCTCACACTCTCCAACTTAAAATGGAGAGGGATTTTCTTAGACTCGTGAAAATGGATGAAAAATCCATCAGGGAGTATGAAAAAAATTTCCCAAGACTTTCATGATATTCTTCTGGATTTTTTATTACCCCTAAAAGTAAATTTGGATGATTCTTTGGTGGGATAAATATCAATATATAAAAATAATTGGCTATTTGAGACTTTGAAATCTATGAGGAAATTTTATGATGTACCCTCAAAGTTGAAATGGAGATCGAGGGATCTCATGGGTATCTTGGGCTAGATAAAAGAAGAAGATAATGGATTTTAATTCTAGAATCGTAATGGAAAATTATCATGGGGTTAAGAAAATCCATCATCCCACCTGTCAAAAGTTTGGTAAGAAACATCCTAAAAATTTTCTAAAGGGGACAAGGAGATACTTTAGGTGTGGGAAGTAAGGGAACCAAGCTAGAAATTTATGATCGGAGAAACACAACACTATGATGGAAGGAATTAATTATCTAATAAAACCACAGCCTATAATCCAGTGTTTCAACTAAAAGGATCATATACACTATGTGAATCCATTCATTAATCCAAGTGTTTTTTATGATAATTGAAAATAACAACCTTCAAGGCCTAGAGATCAAGGGAGATCATATTCTATCACAACTACTGAGGTGGGTCCTGAAAACTAAGTGGTGATAGGAATTCTAGTAATTCATTTAAGAATATTGAATTTAGTATTTGATTATGTTTCTATACATTCATTCATATTTCACAAATTTAGAAGAACCATTCAAACACCACCTAAAAACCTGGAATTTGAGTTATTATTGAATATGGAAAATGGGTCAATTATTGCATCCTAAGAATATAACTCATCCCCTATCCAAATTTGTGGGTTGAATTTCCTAGAAAAACTTTTGATTTCCCCCTTAGTGTAATTAAATACTATTTTGGGAATGGATTGTATTTCCTTGTATAAAGACAATATAAATTCCTGAGAGAGAAAAATTTCCCCCAGATTCTATACAAGTTAAAGGAGAAGGATGAATAATCTTTGGTACCAACATCTCAAACATGGATATTATTTCCTTAAAAGAAATAATATCTAGATAAAATGATTGATACTAAAGAAAAGATCATCCTTGATGACATTACCATTGTAAGGGAATTTGATGATGTGTTTCCCAAAGAATTTTATGGTATTCTTCCTAGCCATGTGTTTGAGTTCTCAATCAAGATCATACCTATAGTTTTTCTAATATAAAAGACTCTAAATGGAATGATCATTTATGAACTTTATAAGCATAAGAAATAATTATATGAGAATCTTTATAAAGGCTATATACACCCATGTTCTTCACCATGGGGTGAACCTATCCTCTTATTCAAGAAGAATGATGGGTAAATGTGCCTCTGTATTGATTATCATGAGATCAAAAAGATCACGATAAAGAACAAGTATCCTCTTCCATGGATTTAAGAATTTTTTTGATCATATACATGGATCACATTACTTATCTAAGTTATATCTCTGTTTGGGATATTATAAAGTAAAGTTGGAGAAGGAGGATATCCCCAGACTTATTTTTTGTACAAGGTATGTGTACTAAGATTTCATAGTGATTACATTTGGACTCACTAATTCTCTAAAAATCATCATATACATAATTAATATAGTCTTTAGGGATTACCTTGATATATTTTTGGTAGTATTTATAGATTATATTCTTATCTACTCCAAAATAAAGGATAATAATGAGGGTAAATTGAATTTTGTAATAAAGAAATTGTGGAAGTAAAGGTTATATGAAAATTACATTAAATTTGAATCTTGGTTGGAGAAAGTAACTTTCTTGGGGAAATTTATCACCAAAAAAATAATATATGTGGATCTATAAAAAATATAGTCAATTGAAGGATGGCCTAGACCAATATTTTTTATGAAAATCCATTGTTTCCTTGGATTAGTTGGGTATTATCCTCAATTTTTAAGAAACTTACCATGATTTTAAATTACACTAACCAAGCTTAATCATAAAGGATTTAAGTTTTTTTGGACTGATTAATGTGAATAAATCTTTAAAGATATTAAGAAGAGGCTAATCACCACACTTGTGCTTACATTTCCCATTAATGGGGAAATTTTTGTGATCTACAATGATGCATCCAAAAAGGGATTCAGTTGTGTACTCATGAAATATGAAAAAGTGATATCCTATATATCCCACCAATTAAAGATCTATGAGCACAACTACCCAATGAATTATCTAGAATTGGCAGTAGTGATCTTCCTGTTGAATATTTGGAAAAATTATCTATACATAGAAAATTTTGATATATATTCACACAAAAAGAGATTAATACTCACCAAAAAAGGTGGTTATAATTGATCAAGGATTATTATTGTTCAATCCATTACCATCTTGGGAAGGAAAATAAATTGGAATATGCTCTAAGTAAAAAGGATATCACAACCCTATCCATGATGAGGATTGAAAGGGATCCAATATTCTTGGAAATGAAATGGGTGGATATGATAACAATAAAAGGATATTCATCCTACCTTAAAAAAATAACCACTCAACCATTTGTTCTTAAGATGATCAAGGGGGCCTAGAAAGATAATGAGTTGCTACAAAATAAGTTAGTGAATATTCTAGAGTTTAACTTTTTTTTAAGATGGAGTTATAAGGTTTGGAACCCAAAAATGTATCCCATCAAAACCAGAACTAAAGATGGAACTTCTTGATGATGTGCATAACTCATCATTTTCTATTCATCTAGGAAGCACTAAGATGTATAAATATTTGAAGTAAAACTTATAGTGGGATAAAATGAAGAGGGGTATTTTAAAATTTGTATCTCGATGCTTGGTATTCTAACAAGTCATAGATAAATGATATAATTCTAAGAGTATTATGAAACCATTTCTCATACCAATATGAAAATGGGAAACCATAACCATGGATTTTCTTATAGGACTCCCTAGAATACCTAAAGAAAGTAATACCATGTGAATGGTAGTCAATTTCCTTACTAAGTCAGCGTATTTCATTTCAATCAAGGTAGATTTCTCTCTTGACTAACTCACCAACATATACATAAGGTAATTGGTAAGATTACATGAAGTGTCACTCTCCATTGTATATGATTGAGATTTGAGGTTTACCTCAATGTTTTAGAGAATCCTTCAACAAGAATTAAAAATAGAACTAAGATTCAATACTTCTTATAACCTTTAAATGTATGGTTAGTTAGAAATAACCATTCAAAATCTGGAGGATATACCGAGATCATGCTCAATATATTATCAAGGATTTTTAGATCAGCACCTTCCCCTAGTGGAGTTCTCATATAACTATAGTTTCCATTATATCATTATAATGGAACCTTATGAGGTTCTATATGAGAATAGGTGTCGGAATCCAACATTATATGGTAAATTTGGAGATAAGATATTGATGGTGCCTTATTTTTTCCAAGATATAATAGAGAAGTTTTAAACCATTCAGTGTCATATGAAATCTGCACAAAATCGATATAAAATTTATGCAGACAAACATCAAAGGAACCTAGAGTTTGAGGTTGAATATGAAGTGTTACTTTATATATCATTATGTAAGAGAGTAATGAGGTTTTGGAATAAGGTAAATATTATTCCTACATAAATCATCACCTTTGAGATCATTGATCGCATCAAAGCAGTGGCTTATCGACCAACACACCCACCTAACCTATCTCAAGTACACAATGTATTCCCTATATCCCTATTGAGGAAGTGAATACCAATCCCCTAACATGTATGGAATCTAGAGTTGGTAGCATTGTAGAATGATATTTCATATGAGGAGAATTTATTGAAGATATTATATCATAGAGACAATTTTCTTCAAAACACAACAACTCACCTAGTCAATGTGTTGTGGCATAACCACAAGTTTGAGGAAGCGACACGAGAACTAGAAGAGGTGGTGAGATAAAAGTACCCTCATCTATTTTAGTATATGAAATGAAAATTTTAAGGTTAAAATTTTTAATGGGAGGAATAATTTAAAGACCAAAATAATTATAAAAGAAATTACATTTTTTATTTAATAAATGTCTTATCAATTAATGTAGTTATAGAAAATCCATGCACTACTTTGGTTATTTTGGACTATTAAATGGTCTATCAGATTTAAAATATGGTTAAGAATCATAACCATTGATAATATATCCATTGTATATTGACCATTAATATTAGTATACTAAGGTTTATGATAAATCCCAATTGACATAGATAGAAGGAGTGATGGTTGCAACTAGTATGATTATACCCTATGAATCACATTTATCAGAGCTTCCAAGGGAGATAGCATAACTGGGCTTTATCCTTGACCAATCCCAATTTGATATTAAACAACAAAATCATGATGAAAACCATTTATGGGATAATTTAAATCAAATCCATATCATGTCCCAGCCACATACAATGATCCACCCCAAGAAAATTTCACTATCATACACCTTACCAATTGGGAATTCACTGATGTAATAAAGGGGTATGTATCTAAAACCTAATATTATGAATTGGTATATTTATTTTTATAAATTAATGATTATATTTATCTTTTATTATTACCTTATAATGATAAAATAATAAGTTTGGTAAAAAATACATTTTGATAATAGAAATCGCTAATTGTATTTTTGGATATCTATAGTTTCAATCAAGACACTCTTTTTGATGAATTAATTAAATTTTAAAATAAATTATATTTAATATTATTATTTACTAAATATAAATGTTAATATAATTTTATGAAGTCAAATATAATTTTTACAAGGGTCAAAAAACTATTATTGTTAAAAAAACCAATATTTTTCAATAAATAGGGATTTTTTATTTAAAAGTATAAATTCTCATATTTAGAGAATTATTTTGATAAAAGAAGTATTATTTTTGAAATCATCATGTCAAAATTATCCAATGGTGAATTTTTCATAATTTTATAAGATAGTAAAATTTTTGGGTAAAAATTAAATATGGTATAATTATACCGTATGTATTATGACATCATAAAATACCAAGAGTGATTTAATAAATACTATAAAGAGTATACATGACCAAAATTATATTTTAACTTTAAAATAATGTTTTTTAAATTTATTTTATTAATTTTATAAACCCTTAATGAATCCTTCAAAACCTATATTATATTTTTAAGGTTTTAAAATCAATTCTTTATAAACATGAATCACTTCCACGTCACCAAGTGAATTATTTTAATGTGTTTAGTTCTTAGAATTATAAAATAATGAAAAACATTACTCTTTATAAAAAACCATGGGAAGTTTTTTGGTTTTTATTACTTTATCATATAGATTCTAAAACCTAAGTTTCGAAATTAATAAAGAATTCTCTTCACTTTTTCTATATAAACCCATCTGACCTCCCATTACACATCACTCAAAACTCTTGGAGCATGAAGTTACTCTACCCATACCTATCTATATCCCTCACAAGGTGACCCAAAGATATTATAAGGATCCTACCAAGCTTTTATAGGTTCCCTCTCAAGGTAATGGATCCTCTCCTTCTCCTATTGATTTAAGAAACTTATTTATATCATGCCTTTTGATTTCTAGTAGTTCAAGTTGGAATATGTTTTTACAAATTATTATTATTATACTTATGATTCCCAAGTAATGAGATACATGTTTCTATCTCATTTATTCCGTCTATAAACCTTTATGTACACATGTTATATTGTTGAAATTATTCTACAATTTTCCATGTCATACATTTGTGTAGTGAATAACCATCTCTATTTCCACTCAAGGTTATTCCCCTGGGACTGTTATCGTGTACTAGGTAATGCTTTATTCAATCTTTACATGCCCTTTTTAGAGTTATTACCCATAGGTACATCTATTCTAGAACCAAATCAACTTGTAGTATCAAGACATAGATGTATTTCGAGGAAAAACCACATAATTTCTATGTAACACCCTGAGATTTTGTGAAATTTTTTTCGAATTAATTTAATCTTTTTGATATTTTTTATTTCATTCAACACTAAAAACAGTATATTGAATAACACTATGTTTGGATTGTGTTATGTACAACCCCAATTTAATCATGCACTACACACAACATAATGTTTAGATTTCCCTAAATGGAACACTGAGGTAAGCTTACATTACACGCAAAACTAACTTTACTCAATGTCTTGTGTAACACACATAACTAAATTTTACTAAATAATGATATATTATTAAAATATTATTTAATATAATAAGATATAACCTATCCATTATATTAGTGGTTATGAAAAGGGTTAACTAATTTATGAAAATATATGGTTTAAAAAATGTAAAATGAATTCATTGGTTACAAATTTATTAGAAATGAATATGAAAACCAATTGAATATAAAGGAAAACATTATTATTTTTATGCTCACAAAATTATTTTATCCTAATAAATTTAAGTAATTATAATTATTAAGTGATATTAATGTAATATATATATATATATTCAATAAAATATTTTTTATATTCATCCAATATATTTGATAGTCTTAAGAAAAAAACAAACACAATTTTACATATAAAATATTATATTTTTATTAAGGCACATTTACCACCTTTTAAGGGAGAATCTATTTTAAATAAAATTTTTGACACTTTTATTAATATTATATGTCAAAATAAACTTAATATTTTAAATATAAACATAAAAATTATCTTAGGGTGAATTTTTTTTTATTATGAATTTTCATTTTTTTAACGAATAGTGAAAATACTGAATTTTAATTCAGAACTACTTTTTCATCTAATTTATTTATAAGGTTAAATTATATTCTAAATTGGTTTCAAAGTTTAATTATATAAAATATACATAAATTAATCTAATTTATAATTTATAATAAGTTTAAATTATTTTTTTATCAAAAATATTAATGAATGTAATTAAAATTAATTATAGTAATTAAGGTAAAATAAAGCTTAACAAGGGAATAAATCTTAAACTTAAGGGCCCAAATGGCCTATAAACTTTTCCAACACCAATTTTATAGACATATTTCATCCATAAACCTTCCATTATTTATTCATGTTGGTTTTTTATGATTTTTTTTAGGTAAAAACGTGGGTACACCAAACCTATTTTCAAAAATTCTAAGTGTGTCCTTTCCCTTCCCTGTAAAAGGCCACCACCTCTCCCTCTTCTTCACATCTCTAAAAAAAATTATATTTGGCCAAGTTATACCCAATAAACTTCCCAAAAACCCTCCCTTACTCCTTTAATCATCCCTTTATTCATAAATCCTTCCAATAAATCCCTTTGGTGCCAACCAAAAAGATTTACCAAATTAAGATGTAACACCCTCCCTCAAACTCCTTTCTTTTATTTTCTTTCTCCACCCCTCAACTATAATTATTAAATTATTATAAAAAAACACAAATATCCTAAATATACTTATATTTTGTTATTCTAAGGGTTATACCTAAACTTACACACACTTTCATCTAATGGGTAATGAACATACTATTTATGTGTACGGTGATCTACTGCATCAAGAAACGATGATTGTTTGTTTTTCCTTTACCACCTATCATGGTGGGAATTATTCTGGATAATATGTTTATATATAATATATATTATATTTATAATTTATTTAGTATTATTTAATTCTTTTATAACACAAAACTTTATACTTTACATCTTGTGTAAATACGATAACATCATTTGTGGATGTGTGGACTACCACCTCCTCAAAGCGATATGATTCATTCACACTCTACATGGAATGTATTAAGAATGGTTTTAGTGAAATTATATGATATATATTATATAATAATGATAATTTAATAATTATATATATACTTATATATACATATATGTCATTTGTGTTTTTTCTTTCAATATGACAATAAAACATAAATATGGTTTATGCGTACATACGGCCTACCATCTCCATGGACAGTGTATTCTATTTCATACTTATATATTATATAGATTATTATAATACAAATATAATTAATATAAATTATATTTATATCATGATTTATATTCTTTAAATCGTGATATAAGTATAAGGATTAAAGATATAACAAATTAAGACACATGTGCAAAATAAAATGAATATTAACTGAAGTGTAACCTTAACATGAAATTGTTAAAAATAGGGTAATATAAAGTCATAATAAAAACACATATGGTATTATATATAATAATATGGTTATTTTATAAATTTATAATAAAATTATATTTATTATATAGGAGGATTGTACGAGTATGACGAGAGTCAAGACACAAGGTAGGGGGATTTCATCTCACTTTTTATTTCTACAAGATACATGATTTATTCAACAACCATTCCTTTTGTGTGGTGTTTATACATCCCATTGATGTATTGTGTTATTTTTATACTTAAATTTATGGGTATTTAAATATCAATTTGATTATATTTATTTCTTGGGGTCTATGTTTCAAAAGTTACCAAATCAGTAAAGTGATTTTTTCTTAATTTTCCTTCTTTGAGACACATGCCATGTTATAAGCCTATATTTTTTACATGAGGTGTATATACTACTTTTGACATGTTTTAACAAGAATATAATCATTTTAATGATATTTTAAGCTTCATTTAATGTTATTATTTCTATTTTTATCATGATTTAAAGTTACCAAATTGGTAACGGTTTATAACTATAATATCACCATTTATCAAGATTGTTTATGATTATGCTCTCATTGATGAAATATTATGATATTTATATCAATAAATCTCATTATTTTTCTTATCCTATGTTAATTCATGTTATACCCAACTAATGGTACCATTCTTTCACTCTTTGGTACATAACATGATCATGAATGTGTTTTTAAGAAATTCTAACTTTATCTCTCTCTTTGGTCGGAAATATATGTTCCTTCATAACCATGTTTTCTAAAAGGTTTCCAAAAAAATATTCTAATATTATCCCGTGATCTTTAAAATAAATTTTTACCCATGTTTTAACTTTTTAAAGAAATGGTTTTTTAAAAAATAAATATGCTTTTCATTTTTTGGTCGAGGCACTTTTCTAAAATTTTTACAGTGAAAAAGGAATGTTCGATATGTATGGATTTACCTACCATCATGAACATAATTCCATTAAATATTCCTTTACAAGATTTAAAAGTTATTTTTTAAAATAAAATATTTACCTAATAATCTATAAATTCATTTTTTTAAAGTGGTTTTCTTGAAAAATGGTTTTCATAAAATTTTCAATCTCCTTTCATAAGTTTTCAATTAAAAAGGTTTTAAAAATATTTTTAATCTTTATTTATAAGTTTTTAAATTATTTTCAAAGAAATGGTTTTCAAAATTTTATCAAACTTCTTTTATAAATTTTTAAGTAAAATGGTTTTCAAAATTTTTTCAAGTTATCTTTATATGTTTTTAAATAAAAAGGTTCCAAGATGATTTCAAAGATTTCGTTATAAGTTTTCAAGTTTATTTTCAAGAAAATGGTTTTAAAAAGTTTTTATGTTTTAAATATCCTTTTTCAAAGAAGAAATGATATTTTTCTCAAGAAACGTTTTCAAAATATCTTTATAATTTATTTTCCATTTAATATGACATATGTTGATGTTACTTATGCCCTTCTAGGAAATGATCCAAAGGTTCCATTAATTTTTTTTCTTAAATGGTTTATGTTTTGATAGAATTATGATTATGACACCTATTTATCTTCCATGGGTTATATTCTTTTGAAACCTTATTCTTTCCACGGATTATGATTCAATGAAATTATTATTAAACCTATCTCTTTTCTATAGGTTATGACGTGATCAAATTTTAATTATAACCATTTCATTTCATGGATTATGATTTGATGTATATAGAACCTATATCTTTTTATGGGTCATGGTATGATGAATATTTGGTGGTATATGAATGTATGGTTTAATTATGTGATGGGTGGGACCTATATCTCCCTCCAATACATTGGGTAAATATTTATATCTTATGATATAATGATGGTAATCAAGTTGACTGGCTTGATCTACTATGGTAAGATGGGGAAACCCAATCCCTTACAATGAAAGGACTACAACTGAGGATAGTGGTGTGTCCTACCCAGTAGGTTTAGTCACTATGAAAATGAAATATGGGGAAGCTCAATACATTATAGGAAGATAGGGAAACCTGATTCATTACAAGGAAAAAACTGTGAATGGGGATGGTGGTGCATCCCACCTAGTAAGTGCAGTTCCTATGAAGTGACTTGATAAGTTCTAGTAATTCATATTGAATTGTAGGGAATGATATCACATGTTTATGTATTCCACAATTACATGTTTTATTCCTATGTTATTCTTTCATAAATTATTCTCATGTTTCCCTTATGATTCACATGTTATGAACTACTAATATTTATTCCATATTCATGTTTATGATATTTAATATACAGGGTATTATCCTTGAATGTTATGATCATGTTCTCGTACCCTTAAGTTTATTTTATTCTTACATATTTCCTTTATTTATCCTTATCGAGTATTTGAGATCACCCTTTTCTTATGTTTCATCTCCCCATGTTATGAAGAAAATATTTTAAGTAGATTTAATAAGATGGGAGATCTTTGTGGGAAAAATTTAAGATCTATCACTAAGTTAGAATATTTCTGTTCCAAGTTTCCAAAGGCACTAAACTAATACGTTCTTTGGGCATCTGTATGTGGAATGTTTTAAGTATTCCTCAAAAATGATGTAATGTCTATGTACATTAAGACTGGTTTGTTATACTCTACCTTTCTAAATATTTATTATATTCTTATATACTTATATCCAATGTTTATCATATATTTATATTCCCTAATCTATTTTTTCTTAAATCTAATTCTCAATTATTCTACTAAAATTCCTCTGATGCCAATTGTAAAGACCCTAAATCCAATGACCTAGAGCTGATAGTTACTTTATTAAATTGGAATAAGATATATAGAATCACATCCTGAAGGACTGAATAGTTTATTAGTCTTGGTAAACTAGATACGTACTTTAAATTCACATTACAACTGAAAACATAAATTAAAAAAATATATTTGAGAACACTATTATTACTTATAGTGTATCCCAACATATCAATCACATAACACTTCTTGATGTCCTAGGGAAAATAAATTATAATAAAGGGTTGAACTCAGATACTTAGTAAGGGTAATATTAAAAAAATATCATGAATAAATAGTTATAATCAATATGGAAAGTTAAATAACTGAAATACATTCTATTTATTCAATAATATAAGCATAATATGGAAGGAATAAATGATGATCAAATAAAGAAACATAAATAATCACATAATCTTGAAACTTATATGTGGATATTCTAAATAATCGAATAATCACATGAAAATAACATATCTCATAATAATTTAAATCATAATTCTATACAAATAAAACATACTATCAAGACCTTTTACAAGATAGTTTAAATCTATGGGTAGAAACCCATATAATTTGTCCAAATGATTTGTCTCATGAGAGTTGTCCATGCATCGAGGGGATATCTATAACTAGGTCCCACCCATCACTTACTAAGTCTAATTCATTCCACATATTAAAGGGTTTAAACATAATCAAAATAAATATTTATATTGAAAAACTAACATACAAAATGTTAATACTTACCCCAATAAAATAAACATAATTATAAACAATCCACAGTCATCTGGTGAATGGTAATAAAATTGTACATCCTTAGTCAAATTTATCATAAACCATCCAAATAAATAATTATTATTATGTCAATACAACATATCCCTGGTGTATCATAAGTAAAATAAAGTGTTGTTGTCATTGATGAATAGAAATACCATAAAATGTCATTAAAATCATTTTTGAGGAAAATAAAATTTTCACTTTGAAAATATTTTTAAAACAAAAATTTCACAAAATATTTTAAAAATAACATTTTAAAACTTTTAAAATAAGTTTTAAAACATTCAGTGGTCATGACGGAAGAAAATCATGTTCATGTCATATATATTAAAACAAAGATTCATTTCACATTTTAGGTAAAATCCAAATGGAAATTGTTTGGAAAATGACATGAGAATTAACTTTTAAAATATTATTTAAAAAAGATAAAAATGTGTAAAAATTTATTTAATAAATAATTTTGAGAATGTTAAAAATATTTTAAAAAACATATTTAGAAAACATGGTTTTAGAAGAAAAATGATTTTTAACCAAAGAGAGATATATAATCAGATTTTCTTAAAAACATTTTATCAATCATTTTAAGTATCAAAGAGAGGGAAAATGATAATTTACTTGAAAAAATTCATTAATAACTAGAGTATAATAAAATATATTGAGTTTATAAATTATCAAATAATTCCTCTAAGTGAGACTTAAACATAAACAATCTTAAATAATTATGAGATTGTAAAATACACCCTTACTATTTTAGTAATGTTTGAATCATAGACCCATGAAATTAATAGGTTTAAATGAAACTTTAAATACTAGGTATAGAAATATATTCATGATATAACATATCAGATGGGTCAGTATATACACTTCATAAAGGAATAAGTGTTGAATATGGTGTGTGTATCATGGAAGTAAAAGTTAGATGAGAAACCCTTACCTTGAGTTTGATTACATTCATATGTGTCTGAACATATTTTATAATTAATATAGTTTTATTATAAATTTATTAAACAAAAATAATCATATATATCATTCTAAATTAATTATATATTTATTTATATTAATCTATTAAATTTATATGAATAAAATGGATTACACCGTTCATGGATACGGTAGGTCGTACATACGCAAGAATTTTTTTTTCCATTTTTCTCCATGGATGGAATTAAAGGAAAATAAATAGTAATTAATATTTCCAAAATAATTATTATATCATATGTATATATATATATCATTTATATTAATAAAATACATCCTTATTACCATCCATGTAAAAAAATGAAAAACATTTCACATCGTTGCGTGGAGGCGGTAGTCCACACGTACGCATGAGTGACATGATTTTTTTCCAATGGATTGGAAGGTAATAATTTAGATATGATATTATATTTTAATAATTATTTTTAAATAATAAATATCACATATATTCATTAAATGTAACCTTATTATCTTTCATGTAAAGCATAATCGAAAAATGAATCACATCATTTTGTGATGCGGTGGTCTGTCGTACACACGAGTGACGTTATCATATCCCTCATAGAATTAAAAATAAGAAGGAATATGTGATATCATAATTATATAAGTATTAAAATTTCATAATTATCATATAAATATGGTAAATTCATCATTATATCCATCCTTTAAAGGTGGTGATGGAAAATTAATTACATCAATTCATGAGGTGGTAGTATGTCATATACATGATCGACAGTTTTGTTTTGCATTTTATGTAAGTGGAGATGGATATGGATTATAAAATTAATATAATAAAATATAAGTATATGGGATATACTTATTTTATTATATTATCATAATTCAAAAAGGTTGTAAGGATGTGTAAGAATAAATAAAACAAATACACATGTTTAAGAATTTTACCTCTTCTTCAGAGAGAATCTTTAGGTTTATAACTAAAGCCTTATTAGGTTGGATTACTAATAAAAATAATGACTATAGGATGTTTTTATTTAATTAAGTATGTTATTTGGGTAGGTATTGGCTAAATCAAAGGTTTTTTAAGTGTGGAGAGGAGAGGACAGACATGGAATTTTTTAAAAGATAAAGTGAAACCCAATTTTTATCAAGATAAAAGCCTCTAAAATAGGTCATTATTGAACTTTATAGATTATAAGGTCAAAATATGTCTAAATAATAGGTTTTTTAAAAAATTTAGGTCATTTTTAACCCTTATAATATTATTTTAACCCCCCCTAGTAATCATATTTTTACCTTAAATGTAGTAATTAATTTTTATTGCTTTTGTTGGTAAGAGTAGAGTGCTCAAGAGGGGGGTAAATTGAGTATCTATAAAAATTTATGTTTGAAAAGTATTCTTCAAAGGTTTTCCAATAAAAATAAATACAGCCCAGTTAATCAAAGTAATATGTTTATAAAAGTTTTTCTACTAAAATAACTTCTCAGAAGATTGATTAATTATCAGTAATCTTAATATCAGTTATTAATATTAATTTTGAAGTTGTTCTAATAAGGAAAAACAATTATAACTTCCTTCCAAGATTAACTATCAAAGTAAATCTAGTTATTTCTGAATTATAAAATAAAATAGAGAAAAATAAATCAAACAACACAGCGGATATAAAACAAGTGGTTTAGTCTCAAGTCGAGACCTAATACACTCCACTTGGTGATCACCTACCACCAAGCAGTTTATATTAATAAACTTGATCCACAGCCTAGATCGGGATAAACAACAGAGTACAGGACTTTCCAGGTCACATGACCTCTTCCACAGTTCTTTGTGGGTATAAACTAACAGGTCACACAGGGACCTCTTAAACACTTATTCATGGGAGTAAACAAGTTTAAAAAGATGTGGGAGTAAAGATATCTGTAATCCTAAAGTTTAATGCAGGAGACAGTGAGTGTTTTTATACAGACAAACACACTTCTTTAAATCTAAAAAAAATACACAATAGAGTAAAAATGATGAGATAGGGTTATAAGTTCTCTGAGTGTTATTCTATGCAGCTCTGAACTTATAGGATGAAGAAGATGTAAGAATCGGGTCCTCTTGCGACAAACAGAGTATCGCAAGTCTGATGCTCTAGTTTCTAGTTAGATCTAGATCATGTTCTTCATGGAGTTGGTATTTTGAAGATGTTCTTGACTCTAAATCTACAATATCCTATCTTTTTGGATTCAAGAGTTCTTCATGTGTTCCTTAGATGTATCTTGTTTCATGTGTTAGTTATTTTCTCAAGAATTCTTGTGCTTCTTCATTATCACATGCCATTTGTTTCTGGGCCACAATTCTATTTTTATTCTTATATTGCATGTGTTAGAGATGACAGGATGCATGTATTCTGCACCTCGTACATCGTACTATCAGGTGACATGTCTATAAAGAAATATTAATTATGTTAGTGCACTTAAAAGACTCAAATATGACTGTTAGAAATTAAATTGAAAAATGACAAAATAGATTAAAGAATGGTGTCACAGTCTTTCTGGAAACGGTGTCACTTGGAAATGGTGTCTTATTCTTTACCTTTGAGCAGTGATATAGTTATGATGGCATATTTGTATAGAGATTAGGAACTAGTAGCAAAGACGTGGTGTCTAGTCACAGTGTCTGGTTCTCGGTGTCTGGTCACGGTGTCTGGGTCACGGTGTCTCGGTCGTAGTGTCTAGTCACGGTGTCTGGTCATTGTGTCTGGGTCACGGTGTTTGGTCACAGTGTCTAGGTTATAGTGTCTAGTCACGGTGTCTAGGTCACAGTGTCTGGGTCCTTTACCAGAAAAACATAACCAGTGGAAGAATCACAGTTTCTCAGACTTAGCCAAATATTTATATATAGACTTAAGCAGTAGTATCCATAGAATAAATTAGACTTAATCATTCATAAAATAAATTCGTTCTAAAAAAAATAAATATAGTTTATATAAATCAGACATGATTTTATCAATTAAGATCTTGAGTAGGTTTATTTTAAGCATAAAGAACCCAACCATCTTTACACATGATTTGAGACATATTAAACAGGATTTATAGGATATATAGGATTTGTGATCATTAAAACATGATTAACACATGATGAGTCCAACAATCTCCCCATTTTTAATGATTACAAATCATGTGAGTGAGATATCTATTCTTAGTGAATGTGTCTCTCCCTTAGTGTGCAGTTAGAGTGCATGTCTCTCTCCCTTTTGGGATTATCAAAAAGTGTACAAAATTAAATAATAGATTAGACAAGAAGAGTTTATGGTGAATTAGATTGAGAAATAGGTGTCATTACAGCCAGTAAGCAACAAAAATACAAAAATCATCCCTATAAAATGATAGTGTTCATTTTTCTTCACCATCGGTTGTCTTCTCTTTTCCCTTGGTAACAGCATCACTAGAAGCCATAGGAGTAGAGGTAGAAGTTGAAGAAGTAAGTGAACCAACTGATAGAGAAGGTAGAGGGATTCCTTCAACAATAGAAGGGGCCAAGTAAGGTTTGGTGGAAGACCAAGGAAATTTTTGGTCAAGGATAATAGGTCTGATCTGATTCAGATCCTGAGAGACAGACATAGAAGTAGATGCAAAGGTAGGGAATGAGGCAGGAGGCAAACCAGTTCGCAAGGGTGTAGCTACAAGATCCACAATAGCAGTGCTCTACACATGAATATAAGGCCTCAAAAGCTTTATGTAGTCAGCAATAATCTCACTACCATACTGCATCGCTTTCTCAAAGTCATCCTTGTTCTCCATGAACTTGTCCAATAAAGGAGTGAAATCCTTCAGTTTTTGAACTTGAGTTTTGAAATCTTGATTGATAAGAGGTATATTCATATTCTCTACAAGGTACTTGAAATGGTTTGACATATAATTCTTAGAGAAAATTCTATTGAAGTGTAAATCCACCTTCTTAGTAATTTCTTCTTGAGCATCATTGGCAATCTTGGAATGAATTCTCACCAAATCAAGAACTTTGTCACTTTTCTTGACAACCACATATAGATACTCTTTGTAAAATCCACTGATCACTGATTTAAGTTCTTCTTTAACAACCTTTATGAGAAAATCACTATTCAAGGAAGGTTGAGATGATTGTCCATAGGTACTAGAAACTATAATAGCCAAAGTAAGAGACTTCAATTGATTTAAAACTTTCTGGAGATATCCCTTATAATCGTCAGTTAACTTGTTAAGAACAATAACAAGCTCATTCATCTCTTGAACTATTTTCTTTTTTCTTTCATCCACCTTGTTAGCTAAGGAAGTTAGGTTAGGTTGAATCAGGGAGGCTACTTCCTGTGGAATCTGACCACTAACATCCTCAACAGGATGAGCAACATGATCTGGTCTTGATTTCAACACTCTCTGCATATCTTCAACCATAGCTCTAAGATATTTCACTTCATCACTGAGTTGTTTGTTCTCAACTATGACTTCTTGAATTTCATGAATATTTTTTGGATGAATCTGCCAAATAATCTTCTCTAACAATAGGGAAGCATCTCGTTCACTCATATGGGTCACATGAGAAGGTTGGGTGTTCAATATCTTTTCAACTCCATCTAATAAGGTAGCTCTAAAGGCTTTAAAATAATCCTTACTCACTAAGGTAGAAATTTCTTGTGAAGTTTTAGGGATAGGAGCTGATACAGGCTTAGGTTCATTTGTAGTTAAACCATCAAGAGTGGATACTAGTTTCAATTGAAACACAGTAGACATATCTATATATTTAATTGAGTCTTCCTGGGAATCATTTACATCAAAATATCTAGGTAATTTATACCATGTATCAATAGAGATTAGATCAACCGGATTAGGAATATCAATAGTTTCTATATTTGGGTGTTTCTCCCCCTCAACATGTGAAACTTTATTAGGACTAAGATATTTAGATCTTAGATCTATTTCCAAGATTTCATCCCTAATATCCTCACTTATTTCTTTTCTATCCAACTGAAAGGCTTGATCTATTATTTCTTTAGCTAATTGGATAAACTCAGGAATAGCTCGTTCCTCTAAGTGTTCCTCAATAGTATCTTCTTTATCAAGTGAGATATCTTCTTCTAAATGTTCTTCCAGAATAGAATTTTCCCTTTCAACAACAACATATTCTTATTTATAAGCAGTTTGTTCTTCTTGATCAACAATTTCTTTAGGTATAGGTATTTCCTTCTCAGTTATGTCTTGAAGAATAGGTTCAATGTCTTTCTCATCCAGGATAGTTTTTCCTATAGTTGCAATAACCTATTCTTCTTCTTCCTCATCAAAATAGTCAGCAATCTCATCTGGATCCAAACCAGGATAAAAAATGTCCTTAGGTTTTGAAGAATGCTCAACAGGGTTGAAATTTTCAGACCCTCTCATTATCTTCCACCCATGCTTTTCTCTATGTATTCCAACTGATTTTTATTCTCTTGACTATTACTTTTGAAATACAAAATTCATAGTCCTTAATGACTTCATCATTTGGTCCAACCAACCCTTTTTCATGAATGATATCTGACATTAACCTTGAGTAGAACAGGGAGGTTGAATTGGAGGTTGTATTTATCAACTCACACATGTGGAGTATAACATACTTACATAGGTTAACCTTGTGTCCATTCTTCATAATATGTATCAAAAATAAATCTTGATACTTGAGTATAGAAAAGTCTCATTTTCTTGGACTGATTAGATTCTGGACAAACTTAAAAAAAATTCGGGTTTCCCCATCTAACTCAGTAGTAATAGAACTTCTCTTTGTTTCATTCCCAGTTAAGCTTCCCAAGGCTTCTTCCAAAAAAAAGATCTCACTTGGAGGTGGAGGACCTCTCTGGTAGTCCTCAAAAATACCCTCGTGAGGTATCCTTAGGCATTCATCCCATAAACTCAAAGAAAAGGTACATCTTTTCCCATTGATCCAGCTTCTCAGAACAAAACCATCTTTTGTATCAGAAGAGAATTGAACGAACTGATAAAATTGTGAAACTAGAATTGGGTAAATCAATTTATCCTCCTTTGTGAACCAATCCATCCATCATTGCTCTCTTAGTACTTTCAATACTAAAGACTTACTTGATAGCAGCCACTGGGGGTATATTTCTTTTTCAGGTACCAATATTCTGTTCACCAGGTTCGAATTCAGAGAACTTTCGGGTGTTATCTTCAGTGCTATTTTTATATTATTATTTGATATTCTCTTCCCAATAGTTGATGACGATGGGTGTTTCATTTTGGTCATTCAACAAAGGTTTGAGAGAGAGAGAAATGTTGAAGTAGGGGTTACGGTTTGATAGAATAGAGCTTGTGTGAAGAAATGAGTGAAACTTCTTTCATTTTTATCATTTTGGGATATCAAGAGTCGAAAAATCAAAAGCACGGGAAAGTAAAAGAATAAAATTATTAATTATTGTGATATAGTTTATAATATGTAAATAAAATGATAAATATTCTTTATAGTGAGACCGTAATAGAATTTTACGGTGATATTGTAATAGGCTTTCACGGTGAGACCGTAACTAGCTTTCACGGTGAGACCATAACAGGTTTTCACGGTGAGATTGTAACTTTGTGACTTCAAAACTGTGCGACCGTATTTTTTGAAGCATCATCTTTTAAGACAATAAAACTATAGAAATTTTAGAGTTAGATAGTAATCTTATAATAGTGAATTGTGAAACTGTAAACTGTGAAACAGTAAGTTGTGAAATAGTAATCTGTGAAATAATAAACTGTGAAATAGTAAGCTATGAATCAATAAAGTTACTACTTAAGATTTATCATTCCCAATTAATGTATGATGAAATCTATTATTTCAGAATTTAATGCTTTAGTGAATATATCAGTGAGCTTATATTCAGTTCCAATGAATTCCAAATTGATATCACCTTTTTTATAATGATATCTCAAAAAGTGATGTCTTGCGTCAATATATTTTGTCCTAGAGTGTGAAAAAAAATTGAGATGTTAATAGCACTTGTATTTTCACAATTTATAGGTACATTCCTGAATTGATATCCATAATCTATTAATGTGTGTTTTATACAAAAAATTTGTGCACAACAACTACCAGCAGCTATGTACTCAGCTTCTGCAGTAGATAATGCAACAGAGGTTTCTTTCTTACTACACCATGATACTAGTGAATTTCCTAAAAAGTGACATGTTCTAGAGGTGATTTTTTTATCTAACTTACAACCACCAAAGTCAGCATCAGAATAGTTAACTAACTCAAATGATTGTCCTCTGGGATAGAACAGTCCTAGATTGGGTGTATGCTTGAGGTATTTGAAAATTCTCTTCACAGAATTTAAAGGATATTCCTTAGTATTTTCTTGAAAATGAGAACACATACATACACTAAACATAATGTCAAGTCAGCTAGAAGTTAAGAAGAGTAAGCTTCCAATCATCCCTCCGTAAGTGGTTTGATCAACAGATTTTCCATCTTCATCAACATCCAACTTACAAGTAGTACTCATTGGACTATCACTACATTTAGTGATATCCAATCCAAAATGTTTGAGAAGATCTCTAGTATATTTTCTTTGATTTAAAATAATACCATCATTATTTTGAAATATTTTAAATCCAAGAAAGAATTTTAGTTCACCCATTAAACTCATTTCAAATTTGTTTTGCATCATTTTAGAAAATTCAACACATAAACAATTTTTTGAAGATCCAAAGATAATGTCATCTACATAAATTTGAACTACTAAAACATCATTGGAAATTCATTTTATAAAAAGGGTAGGATCATCTATTCCTTTTATAAAACCTTTTGAAATAAGAAAAGTACTTAATTTATTATACCAAGATCTTGGATCTTGTTTTAAACCATATAAATCTTTTGATAATTTAGAAATATGGTTTGGAAAATAAGGATTTGTAAAACCAGGGGGTTCTCAACAAAGACATTCTCATCTATATACCCATTTAGGAATGCACTCTTAACATCAATTTGATATAGTTTCAAATTTAGATGTGCAGCATAAGCAAGCAGAAAGTCCAATTATATCTAGAAAAGTCATCTACAAGAACATAAACATAGTGCTTCACATTTAAACTAGAAACTCTAGATGGTCCAAAAAAATCCATGTGAACCAGTTTGAGAGGTTGAGAAGTTGACACTTCTTTCTTTGGTTTAAAGGAAATTTTGTGTTACTTTCCCTTTTGACAAGTATTACACACTTTATCATTTGTAAACTCAAGTTTGGGTAGGTATTTGACTAAGATTTTTCTAGTTAGCATTCTAAGGGATTGAATATTACAGTGTCCTAGTCTCATATGCCAAAACCAAGACTCTTTGTGAAATACACTTAAACATGAATCATTTTGAGAGACTAAAGAATCTAAATTAACAGAGTATATATTTTCATTTCTTAATGTAGAAAACACTAATTAATTTTTAGTATTAAAAATATTTCAAGAATAATTTTCAAATTTAACTTGAAATCCATCATCACATAGTTGTGAAATACTAAGCAGATTATATTTCAATCCATCAACAAAAAGTACTTTGGAAATTAAAATTGGGTTTGAGTTACCGATTTGGCCATGCCCAATGATCATTCCTTTAGCAATTTCACCAAAGGTGGCATGTCAACCATCAATTTTTATTAAATTCTTGAAGCATGAATAGTCCCATGTCATGTGTCTTGAACACCTACTATCCAAGTACCATAAGCTTTTACAGGATCTCTTTAAGTAACTTTCCTACAAAATAGTCAAATAAAAATAGATTTTGGTACCCATATTTGTTTGGGTCCAGTAATATTAGTGACTAGTGCTTTAGGAACCCATATCTGCCTCATAGGTTTCCTATAAGCATTATGTAAAGTTCATGAAAAATAAACTCTATTTGGACAAGAAAATCTTGAAATAGTAGAGAGTGTATAATAACTTGAACTAAATGAATGTTTTCCAGAACAATAAGTAAAGCCGAATTTCCTATACTTAGAAACAAAATTAGTTCTTCCAAATTTATTTTATCAGGTTGATAGCCAATACCAGTAGTATATTTATGAGAAATCTGTTTACCTAACATTTATACCAAAGTATCTTTACCATTAGTAAACCTTTCTAGATCCTTTTTAAATTACTAATTAGATAGGTTTAGTTCATTATTTTTTTTGAGTAATTGAACATTTTTCTCCCTTTCTATAGTAATTTCATATTTAATAGTTGAGGTAAGAGCATGTTGTTTCTTTAAATATTTGTATTTATCTTTTAGTTAATTACATGTCTCTTCACGCATATTAAAGTACTCAAACATTTCTTCATTAGACATATTTTCAGATTAACTCTCATCACCAGAATAATAATAATTATGTACAAGATATTCCAGAGTTACCTCAGATGTGTTTTTCATGAAACACATATTGGATTTGTTAGCATGTTCATCATGTGAGGATTCTGAGTCACTTGAAATGTCCTCATAAGAACTCTATGTTTCTTTAATTTCCTCTTTATACTTTCTATCTTTGTCCTCATATTTATTTTTTTACTTGAGCTTGGGATAGTTATACTTTACATGTCCCTTTCACTTACATTCATAGAATATTATCTCATCAGACTTGTCACTTATTTTCTAATCTTTATTCCAACTTCCTTTTTTATCATATCTTCATTTGAAGTTAGGCTTTCTAAAAAATTTCTTATTCTTGTAAAATCCCATAAACCTTCTGGATAATTGAGAAATATCCTCATCACTGTCAAGTGATAATTTTTCACTACTGGAACTTTCTAAAGAGACTTCCAATTTCCCTTTCTCTTTGTGTTTATAAGTGGTGGTATTAAATGCAACAGATTTTTTTTAGTTCATCCTCCTCTTCCTTGTTGAATTTCAGCTCATTTTAACACATCATTAGTTTCCCAATGAGTTCTTTTACAGGTAACTTGCCGATGTTTCATGACTCTCTAATAGAGACAGACGTTCCTCTCCATATGTTTGGTAGGCATCTAAGAATCCTTATAATTTGTTCTTTGATAATAACTTCTCTTCCAAGAGAAATCATTGTGTTGAAAATTTCATTGAACCTGAGATACATGTCAGAAATAGGCTCATCAGGTTTCATTTTAAAGTTATCATAATTAATATTATAAGTATTAATTCTCATTTCTTTTACACTAGAAGTTACTTCGTGTGAAACAGACAAAGTATCCCCAATTTCATGGGAAATTTTACAAGCAGAAATTTTGTTAAATTCCTTATCTCATAAAAAAAATCTAAAGCATTCATGGATTTGAAATTTTTATTGTAGGAAGTCTCGGTTGGGTCATCCCAAGTGATTCTATCCCTAGAATGAATCTTATACTTATCTATAATTGAATACCAAATTTCAAAACCCATACTTTCTAAATGCATTTTCATTTTGATTTTCCATTAGGCATAATTGGTTCTATTAAAGAATGGTGGTCTATTTGTTGTAGCACCTTCCAATCTATTATCCATAATAAATAAATACTTCGAAATATCTAGAAATATAGAATTAATATAAAATTACAGATATTAAAAGTACAACTAAAATAATAGTATAATAGGGTCAAAAACAGAGACTTAATAAGAATGTCTGATACCAAATGTTGGTCGGAGTATAGTACTCAAGAGGGGGGTGAATTGAGTATCGATAAAAAAATTGTTTGAAAAGTATTCTTAAAAGGTTCTCCAATAAAAATAAATATAGGCTATTTAATAAAAGTAATATGGTTATAAAAGTTTTACTGTTTAAATAACTTCTCATAAAATTGATTAATTCTCAGTAATCTTAATATCAGTTATTAATATTACTTTTGAAGTTGTTCTAATAAGGAAAAACAATTATAACTTATTTATAAGATTAAATATCAAAGTAAATCTAGTGATTTATGAATTATATATTAAAACAGATAAAACTAAATAAAACAACACAATGGATATAAAACAAGTGGTTCAGTCTCAAGACAAGACCTAATCCACTCTACTTGGTGATCACCTGCCACCAAGCAGTTTATATTAATAAAATTGATCCACACCCTAGATCGGGGTAAAAAACAGTGCACAAGACTGTCCATGTCACATAAACTCTTCCATAGTTTTTTGTGGGTATAAACTAACAGGTCACACAGGGACCTCTTCCACACTTTTCTATGGGAGTAAAAAAGTATAAAAATATGTGAGAGGAAGGATATCTTGTATCCTCTAGTTTAATGTAGGAGACAGTGTGTGTTTTTATACAGACACACACACACTGATCGAAAGCTAAAAACAATACAAAAAATATAAAAATGATGAGATAGGGTTAGAAGTTCTCTAATTGTTATTCTATGCAGCTCTAGACTTCTAGGGTGAAGCAGATGCAAGAATCAGGTCCTCTTGTGAGAAATAGAGTATCGCAAGTCTGATTCTCTGGTTTCTAGTTAGATCCGGATCGTGTTCTTTATAAAGTTGGTATTGCAAATATGTTATTGACTCTGATCTATGGTATCCCAACTTTTTGGATTTGAAAATGATTTATCTGTTATTTAGATGTATCTTTTTTCATGTGTTTTTTCTTTTCTCAAGAATGCTCGTGCTTCTTTGTTATCGTGTGTCATTTGTTTCTAGAACACACTTCTCTTTTTATTCTTGGAGTGCATGTGTTGGAGCTAAAAAGATGCATGTATTCTACACCTCGTACCTCGTACTGTCAGGTGACATGTCTACAAAGAAATATTAACTATGTCAGTTCATTTAAAAGACTCAAATATGACCATTAGAAATTAAATTGAAAAATGACAAAATAGATTAAAGAATGGTGTCACAGTCTATCTGGAAACGGTGTCTCCATGAAATGGTGTCTTCTTCTTTGACTTTGAGCGGTGAGACAGTTATGATGGCATAGTTTTATAGAGATCGGGGCAAAGATTTAGTGTCTGGTCATGGTTTCTGGTTCTTGGTGTCTAGTTACGGTGTCTGGGTCATGGTGTATGGTTAAGGTGTCTGGGTAATAGTGTATGGTCACATTGTTTGGGTCACGGTGTCTGGTCATGGTGTCTGGGTCACGGTGTCGGGTCAAGATGTCTGGGTCCTTTTCCAGAAAAACATAACCAGTGGCAGACTCACGGTTTATCATACTTAACCAAATATCTGTATATAGACTTAAGCAGTAGTATCCACAGAATAAATTAGACTTAATCATTCATAAAAGAAATTTATTATAAAACAAATTAAATATAGTTTACACAAATAAAACATGATTTTAGCAATTAAAATCTTGGGTAGGTTTATTTAAATCATAAATAAACCAACCATCTGTACACATGATTTGAGACAGATTAAACATGATTTGTAGGATATATAGGATTTTTGATCATTAAAACATGATTAACACATGAGGAGTCCAACAATTTTCACTATTAATTATTGCAAAAAATTAAGTGGAACATATTATATAATAAAAATTATTCTAATTACAAATATGTAATATATTTTTCCAAATTAAATTCACAAAATTTTTATAAATTAATTTAAAATTAAATCACAGGCACGAAGAAAGTGAAAATTTCCAAAGAGAAATTTCTAATAAGTATTCAATGTTTTAATATCAAAATTCAATATGAAATTGACTGAAATGACCTAAATTAGTTAAATTTTAATATAACTAAACTAATTTTACTTTAAATCAAATTTTAACATTTTAAATAATTTAAATGAAAAGCATATTTCAATAAAACCCCGTATTTTTCACTATTCATCAAAAAATTAATCTTTAGAGAAAATTATCATAAATTCACCCAAATATAATTTTTACATTTAAATTTAAAAAATGAAGTTTATTTTTTCAAATAAATTTTCTAAAACTGGTAAAAATAATTTTAAATTATGTACGCAGAGTAAGATAAATCTACCTTTTAGAAATGCAAAGTTTTTCAGAAAACATTTCGTTCTCTATCAAATGGTTCTTATTTTATTTATAATTAATAGAAAACCATTGAATTTATTTTATATATTTTTAAACCATATAATTTTCATAACTTATTTATTACTATTCATACATGTCATCTTAACAGCTAGGTTATAATGGTCATTTTTAAATAATAATATTTTAATAGAGTATCGTGTTTTGTTTAATTCTAGTGTTGTGTGCATTGCAAGATGTTAAAGAGAATGAATTTATTTAAAAATAAATATATTGTGTTTCATGTCATATATGTTATAAAATATTATGTTCATCTTATAAAATCTTAGGGTGTTATATTCTACCCCTTAAATAAATATCATCCTCACAATTTAATCTTGATCTCAATAATCAATGTTTTTACATTTAAAAATACCATTCTTGAAATCTCATATCAAGATAAGGGTTATTAAAACATTTTATTAATAATATAGAAAGTTATGTATAAATTTCATCTATAATAATCACATTATTATGTTCAAGTAATAAAAATATAGGTGGGAAGTGAAGATATGGACATGGAAGAAAAGCGTAATGACTAAATAATGATGGATGGTGATAGAGGTCATTGATCATAAGAAAGTTAATGATCAAAGAAAAGTTTAAAAACCAAAAAACCATATTTTTTATGATTGAAAAGGCTATTTTATTTATCAAAAATAAAATCACTAGGATAATATTTTTGTTTCAAGGTCATTTGCCTAGAGTTGATGAATTTTGTTACCATTTTGATAGGTAACACTAAAAAATATCATTAAAATTTCATCTTTTGGTTGTGTTAAATAAATTCCTACTTCATATATTACTCTAATAAATGAATATCTAATAGTAATTTTTATTCCTGAAGCACTAAAACTAATATTTAACAAATCATTAGATCAATAAAATAATGAAAAGAAATTCCTCATGTCTCTAGATATATTTCAAAACCAAAATGGTTAGTACAGGTTATCCAATATAATAAATTAATCTCTAATACCTTAATACTAACTCCCAAAAATCAACTTAATCCATTTCATAAATGGTCAGCCTTAAGACTAGTCCAAAATATGTTTCACCAAATTCAATGTCCAAAAAAATAGAAGGGAGGTCATTAAATCAACATTATATTCCCCAAAAAATATAAAGTGGGTCTTAATGTTGCATTAAAAATATTTGAATACCTTTATTTCCATAAAAACTTAATGAAAACATGCATTATTCCAAAAATAAAATCTTAGTTTGTCAAATATATTCGATAAATCTAAACATGCAGTAAACTCTAGAAAATATAACATACACCATCAAATAACTAACCAATTTCATAGTCACCAATAATATCCCATAAACATATCTTTATCACTATTATCTCAACATCAAGCACATATTAATTTTTATCTTCCCTCAATCATGTGTTTTATAAAAATATAAACCTTCCACTAAATCACTTTTCCTTCTCATCGGTACCATTCAACATTTTATCTCAAATCCTTAAAGAAAAGTACTACAGTACAATCCTTATAAATTTTATAATTATTATAACTAGAATTTAATTGATAATATACTTCTATAACATAATTATTGAATCCAAATACACAAACACTTTAATCATTCCACTTTAGATGTATTGATAGCATAAGATTTACCTTGATCCCTTAGAATTATCAAAGGTATATTCCCTTGACGCTTGGGGAATTCATTTTCATATTGCCTCATTTCCTTACAGTTGAAACACTAAACCTAAAAGGTTTAATTATTACCCTTTCATTCACACTCCTTATGGAATTTATCTCCACACTTAAAGAAAACTCTCATTCCCTTTAATAAAATAACAGGGTGTTTCTTTCCATGATTATCACATGTGGGAAAACCATTCTTTCACTTCTTCCCCTTATCCATTTTTTTTCTTTTTCATCCTCTTCTCTTTCTTCCCTTCAAATACATAATACTTATAGAATTATTTCTCTATTTATTTATCACATGATACTATTTCCTCATATGATGATAATTTTTTGTAGACTAGTACCCTTCAAAATATTGGATTAATACCATTAAAGAAACGATAATTCTTACTCTATGGATTGCATGCATTGATATGATTCACATTACTTTTAATATATTCCATTTCTAAATAATGGAATACACTATATTAGATCATAAAATTTTGTATAATAATTTATAATCCCAAAAACAATGAAGCACTTAACATAAATTGAAAATTTTATGCATGGATAATCTCATAATAATAAACATGGTTTTTTTATAAAGTTTCCAAATCATAAAAATATTTTCAAATCCTTCATAATGGTTTATAAATAAAATATAAATTATACTAATAATATCTCCTAGTAGTGTCAAACTAGGTGTTCAGTAATTATTTTTTCCATATACTAGGTAATGCTTAAGTCAATCATGATGTTCATTTTTTGGAGTTATTTCCCCTAGGTAAATTTATGGAAAAACCACATTTACTTGTAGTATCCAGATAGGGATTTATTGATTAGAAAAAACAAATAAACTCTACCTTTCCAAATCTTTAGTATTTTCTTCTATAATTATTATCAATGTTTATCATAGGTTTATATTTTATAATCTATGTTTTCATAAATCTAGTTCCCAAGGATTATACTAAACTTCCTCTAATACAAACTGTAAAGACCTCAAATCCAATAGCCCCAAGTCAGTGGTTTCTTTATTAAATTAGCATAAGATATACAGAATCACATAAAGAAGGAAAAAATAGTTTAGTAGACTTTATAAAATAGATACAAACTTTATATTCACATTACAATTGAAAACATAAAATCCACAAAGTGTTTTTTAGAACATTATTATTCCTCATAATGTATCCATGTATATCAATCACAAAACACTTCCTAGTATCTTGGTAAAAATAACACATAAGAATTAATTGAACTTAGATTCTTAGTAAGTGTAAGTTTACAATCGAATCTATCATGAATAAATATGTATAATCAATATGGAAAGGTAAATAATTGAAAAAAAATAGCATTTAATTAATAAACTGATCATAATATAGTAAAAATAAATGATGATCAAATAAATAAACATAACTAATAACATAAGATTGAAACTTATCCATTTATATTATAACTAATAGAATAATAACATGGAAATAAATGATCTCATAATGAGTGAATCATAATGTTTTACATCTGAAAAATACTATTAAGAGCTTTCACAATATAGTATAAATTTGTGGGTAGAAACCAGTCTATTTTGGCCAACTAATTTGTCTCATGAGATTTATCAATATATCTAGTGGATATCCATAACCAAGACCCATCCATCATTAATAAAGTTTAATTAATTCATCATATTAAATTGGTGAAACATATTCAACAAAAACATTATTATTGAAAAAAATAACATACAAAATGTTAATACTTACCCCAATAAAATAAACATAATCATAAATCATCTAGAGAAACATGGTGAATAGTAATAAAATTGTACATCCTCAGTAAAACTAATCATAAACCATCAAAATAAAGAATAACTATTATATCAATACAATATATCCCCATTATATCATAAGTTTAATAAAAAAATTTATCATTGATAAATAGAAATACCATAAAATGCCATTAAAACATTTTTGAGGAAAATAACCTTTTTACTTTGAAAATATTTTTAAAAAATATTAAAAATTATTTTTAAAATTATTTTTTAGGAAAATAACCTTTTAAAACTTTTAAAATAATTTTAAAATTTTGAGTGTTTATGATGGTGGAAAATCACATTCTTTTCATATACATTAAAACAAATATTCCTTTCCCATTTTTGATAAAATCCAAAGGGGTGTTATATGGAAAATGAAATCAAGATTACTTTAAAAACATTTTTTAAAAAAGTTAATCATGGGTAAAAATGTAATTAATAAACCATTTTTATAATTTTATAAACATTTTTAAAAACATTTTTAGAAAACATGGTTTTGGAAGAAAAAAGATTTTTGACCGAAGAGGGAAATACTGTTGAATTTTCTTAAAAAAAATTCTCAATCATTTTAAGTACCAAAGAGAGGAAAAATGGTACTATTACTTTAAAAAGTTCATTTATAAAAATATGATAATAAAATATATTGATTTTATAAAATATCAAATAATTCTCTAAGGGATACTTAAACATAAACAATCCTGAATAATGATAATAATGTGAAATACACCCTTACCATTTGGGTAACATTTGAATCATATCCCCATTAAAGGAATAGATTTAAATGAAAATTTAAATACCATGGATATAAATATATTCATTATATAACATATAAAAATAGAATTATATACACCACAGAATAGAATAAGTGGTGAATATGGCATATGTCTCACGAATTTAAAAGTGAGATAAGAAACTCTTACATTAGTTTTGATTTCCGTTGTATGTGTATGAACCACCTATATAATAAATATGTGTTTATTATAAATCTATTATATAACCATAAAATATATCTTATTCCATATATTATTTACTTATAGTCTTTTATCACATATTTATTAACAATTCTTTGTTAAAATCATTGTTCCATGTGATAATTGCTTCATTTTTCATGTATGTTTTAGTTCGGTAATTTGGTACTTTTAATTTGATCATTTTTACATAATATAAATAATTTTAATCATTATATAAATATCATAGATATTAATTATATATTTATATAGATTAATATATTATAGTTAGATATAGAAAATGGATTACATCATTGATGGAGATGGTAGGCCATATGTATGCATGAACGTTGTTTCCATTTTTCTTGGCGAATAGAATGAAAGGAAAATAAATATTAAATAATCTTTAAAGAATCATTATTATTCAATATATATCATTTATATTAATCAAATACATAGTTATTACCATCCATGTAAAAATAAATTTAAAAACATTTCACATCGCTACGTGGCAGCGGTAGTCCACACATATGCATGAGCGACATTATTGTTTCCAACAAATTGAAAGGTAAGAAGTTATATATAATATTATATTTATATAATTATGGTTATATCATAAATATATCATATATTAATTAACTTTAATAACACTACCTTTCATATAAAGTATAAGTTAAAAATGAATCACATCGCTTTGTGAGGCAATAGTTCACTGTACACATGAGTGACGTTATCATATCCCCCACAGAATGGAAATTAAAAAGGTATATGTGATATAATAATTAAAAAATTATAAAAAAATTATAAATATCATATAAATATGTTAAATCTATAATTATATTCATCCTTTAAAGGTGGTGATGGAAAACGAATTGCATCGGTTCGTGAGGCGGTAGTTTGTTGTACACACGATCGACGGTTTCATTTCTCATTTGATGAAAGTGTAGATGGATATGGGTTATAAAATTAATATAATAACATATAATTATATTTTTAGATATTATTTATATTATATTATCACATCTGAAAAATATTTTAAGTATGTGGAATAAGAAATAAAAAATGCACGTTTAATAATTTTACCTTTTTCTTTGGAGAGCCTCTTTAGGTTTATACCTAAAACCTTTTTAAGAGGAATTATTAATCAAAATAAGACCTATAAAATTTTGTTAGGTAATTAAGTAAGTTATTTTGGTAGGTATTTTTGAAACCAAATTGTTTTGTAAGTGTTAATATGAGAGGAGAGGGGTGGCCTTTTATAAGTGGGGGATAGGATACACATGGAATTTTTGAAAAGATAAAGTGATACCCATGTTTTTCTCATGAAAAAATCCTAAAAACGGGTCATTATCAAAAATTAGATATTATAAGGTCTAAATATTTCCATAAAATGGTTTTTTTACAAGTCTTAGGTCATTTTTAACCCTTATCATCTCAGTTTAACCCCCCCCCCCAGTAAACCTATTTTAACCTTAACTATGGTAATTAATTTTTTCCATTTTCACTATCCATTATGGTAAAATAATAATTTTAACTTATTATATGATATAAATTATTATTATTATTAAAAATATGGAATCCTTTTTTCTAAATTCAATTCATGGAAGTTAAATAACTCAATTTAAAATTAAACCGTAGACACGATGGAAGAACGATTTTCCAAAGAGAAAATTATCATAAGTATAGAACATTTTAATATAAAAATTCAATATAAAATTGATTAAAATGACTTAAATTATTAAATTTTAATATAATTTAACTAATTTTACTTTAAAACAAATTTTTATTTTGTAAATAATTTTAACTAAAAAAATCATTAAAAATCGGTATTTTTCACTATTCATCAAAAAAATTAATCTTTTCAGAAAATTCTCAAAAATTCACCCAAATATAATTTTTCATGTTGAATTAAAAAATTGATTTTATTTTGTCAAATAAATTTCAAAAAATTGGTAAAAATTAATTTTAAATTATGCGTGCAAAGCGAGATTAATCCACTTTTCAAAAAAAATATTGTTTTTCAAAAGAAGAAAAATTATTTCTCTTTTAAATAGTTGTTATTTTATTTATAATCAATAGTTATTTACTGAATTTATTTTATTCATGTGTAAACCACATAATTTTCATAATATAGTTGTTATTATTCATACCCTTCATCTTAACGTCTATGTTATAATGGTCATTTTTAAATAATAATATTTTAATAGAGTATTGTGTATTATTCAAACTCAGTGTTGTGTGCATTACAAGCTATAAAAGAGATTGAATTTATTTAAAAATAAATATATCATAAAGACTTAGGGTGCAAAATTGTTTTATAATATTTTTTTGAATGTATTATACTCTATCTAATATGATTCTCCTCTTAAAATCTCAGGGTGTTACATTCATAGCCTCCATTTGAACTGTCAGATACTCAGTGGACTTGATAAGATCTAATGGGATGGTTTATTGTTCATACATTAGAGTAGAGTTAGTGATTATATAATTATATGGTCATATTTATTTCATTTTTTGTTAATGAATATTATGTATCAGGCTAGGATATCTCACCTAGCATAGTTATGGTTCCATTCCTAGTAAAAGAAAGTCCTAATAATTTCTAGTTATCAGTCTAAGTTGACTGGTTGTTTATACCCTGATTTGTTTGGATAACTATCTCCTCCCCTTATTGGTGGATTATCCTCTTCATGTTAAGAAAATACATATAAATTATAATTCTGATTCTCTTATTAAGGACTTTGTTTAGCAATAATTCTTCCCCTGAGTAGTTCATCATTAATTCATCTTATCTCCTTTATTTATGCCTCATATTGGGCACAACTTTCCTTGGTAGTAAGAGGCTCAACTTCTTCAGGTGGTTTATGGGATATGGTCATACCTCTCCCTTTTTATTTGGTTAAATTACACCTAATAGGTGGTAATGGATCATTTAGAGTATCTCCAGATTCTAGGTTTCTCTCTATTGATGAGTATTCACACCTTCTGTCAAAGTTTCAGTGTGATCCATATTTTGAACAAAAAAAATCATCTCGTTCTTCAATATCAGTATCATTTTATTATTATAAGTGTGGTAGATGTTGATAATATTCAATTAATTATAATATATTTTCATAATCATGTACTTATTAGAAGGTTAATGGGGTTATTTACCTTCTAAAATACCTTTAAGAAGAAAATAACAACCCTCCTTAGTCTTTCCTTTCTTTGCAGACAATTTTGGTTTGCAGCATTTGTGAGGCCTCATATTCTCTTTCCAATTATCCCCTGGATCTAGTTTACATAGAGTGATCCTGAGATAATCTTTATACACTCATATTGATCACATACCCAAATTGAGAGATGGGTTGTGATTTGAGATAAATTTTAGAGGTCCCTCCTATGACATGTTACCCAGCTTAGAAAAGATTGAGTTTTTTGGAGTAAGAGGAGGTTGTGATAAAAAATACTATATCCCTATGATATAAGGATGAATTAATCCTGCCACTATAAATTCTTGAACTCATCTGGTATTTCATGATATTTGGGGTGTAAATAGTGTTAAAAATTCCACCAGCCTTGCAGGATGGGGATGCTCCCATATTCTTGTTGTTTCCCTTCTGATTTTGTAGGATTTTTTTTGAGTGTGGACTAGATGTAGTGTGAATTTTGAGAATAGAACTCTTAACATTGGTGTAAGTGTTTCATCTAAATATTTGGATTTACATAAATAAGAATAATATACAACCTCTTTAAAAACCTAATGCAATATACTTTAAATGTCCCTTTCCCATCAAGTTCATCATTTTTTAGACTTGTAAGTGATGGGATTGTACTAAATAAACTAGATTTCATGTGAAGAGTCAGGGATTGAGACTTGTCTGAATGTGATCACATTTCATGATGTCTTTGGTGGATGGATTTTCTAATTGGGGATCATAGTAAAATACAGCTCTCTATGATCACCCCATCCTTAGATATACATGTAGGATGGATTTTCAATGACTAATTTTCATATATTCCTCAAAGATTCAAGGAAATTGTGTTGGATATTTTCCTACTAACTTTCTAATTTCAGGTGTCCCAAAACTGAAAGGGATTCCAAGTCAATCTAATAGCAAAGTTCTTTTATTTCCTTGATTAGGTTTTCATATTCCACGTAATTTAGAGGTGTTTTCTTCAGATGATAAATAATCAACCATAAATTCATGCAATGATGGTTTATGAATTCCTCTATTAAGTATTTTAGAATATCATATCGAGAATTGATTATGGGATAAAATAAGACTAGTATATTTTCTTTTTTCTAGTTCTTTCTTCATCATCACTTCATTATCTTCATCTCTAGTGAGAAATTCCTCTACCTAATCTGACCAGAGTGTTCACTTCCTATCTACCTTACTAGGGGGAGGGAGATCATTTATAACCTTCTCTATTATATTTAAAGCTAATCGATCTAAAGGTGGTATCGAAAATGGATAATTACTTGAGTTGTATTTTGACTAAGAAAGGATATTGATCATTAGAGATAGGTAATTTGGTGTAATCGACCTCAAACTCATGAGTGCCTCAAAATATGAGGTCTTTCTCAGGGTTGCATCGGCAAGGGGACCACCTTCTTATTGAAGTAAAATTTTCTTGAAGGGATTACTTATTGAGTGTATCCTTACCATTATCATCTTGGTTTGGTTTTGTTAATTATTTCAACCCATAATTATTTGTTTACTTATAAATTTGTTTAAGTGATTTCAGATTTAATATGCCTTAGTATTTATTTTATATCGAAAGAAATATTGATTAGATTCTTATTCCATTTGTTTCATTGGAAATACAATAATTTTATCTTGATTTATTTAGTTTACATCAAAGTATAAAAAGGTATTTTTTATGGTAAATAAAATATCTAAAATTTTATAATGATTTTTTCCAACTTTATTTTTTCTAAAAAGCTATTACTTCAGTTTTTCAAAAAAAAGAGTTATGGAGTTCATATTGATTTAATTATTAATCCATTGGAAATACATTTAGATTTTCTAAAAATAATTATTTGAGGACAAATTTTGAATCTATTGTTAAGAGACTTTAAAAATTCATAGAAGTTTTTTAGGGGAATTTGTTTAGTCTTCAGTACACTGGAAACAACCTAAGTTTGAAAGTAAGGTTCAATGAACCCTATGATACTTTTTATGTACCCTATGTTTGAGTAAAATTATGGTTAAAGAACCATAATTTTAAAATAAAATTATTGAATGTGAACCACATGTTTCATGAAATTATCCCTACATTTGGTCAAGGTTGGAACCCCATGTTTATTTTTTCCCCATTGAAGTTAAACCACATATTTCTGCTACAATGACCATACAGTATTGTCACACATGCTAATTTTCTCACGTATGTTGTACAAGGGTTAAAAAATAAGGATGGTGTCCACCATGAATGCATCGAATTTCTTTAATTCACTTTGAATAGGTTCTCAACTTGTTGTACAGTTATTTACAAACTGAAATGCTGCATTTTCTAGAGGTTCAGTGAATGAGAACTCAATGAATAGTGTGCTGCATTTTTATAGTGATATATGGATGAATGTTTTTAAAGAGTGTCTTCACACACCTATAGAAAATTTAAAAATGATATTTCAATGATCTAAAGTTATAATTTATGTACACCAGAATACTAGACATCATTTCATGATAAATAAAATCAATGTAGCAATCTCATGGAGTCTCACTGCTTAAGAACTTGATTTATAGCATATTCAAAATACTGGAACTCAGTGTTGCATAATAAACCAAGGAGGATTCATGTAATCACCATGTTTATATCATCTTAAATCTACTATATCCTCATTACATGTTTTATCCTACTAAATATTACCACCATATAAATTATTGTTTCAAACTGGAAACTCAAGTTGGAGATTATGATATGTAGATCCATTACTTGGAGAACTTATTTCTTATGGCACCAATTATATACATAAAATCTTGAGGAGTTTGAATATTATATTATTCTATAATAATGATATTATTAGGTTATCAAAAATATAAAAATATCCAATTTTTTGGATATTTCCTAAGCAGGTAACAGTACTTTGTTTTACATGTTTCTTGTTATTTTAAGTTGTTACATTTTTATCTAGAATATTTTAAATAACTTATCAGTTAGATAATTCATCATAAATTATAAGGATTATGTTCAATCTATTTTTGAACATTTTTTATATTATTTAAAGAGAAAAATGATTAAATTATTTCAACATAATTTTTTCCAGTAAAGTCAGAGGACTCAAGGTTATTTAAATTTAAATATTTGAATTTACATGTGGATGATGATACTAGTTTCTAGGGATTATTCATCTATTTTAAAGTAATATTTAAATGGTATTTAAATCTATTTTGGATGATATCTCAATAATGTTTCTAAAATATAAGAAGGTTTTAAAAAATTTAAGAATTTTATTTTGAAGTTATTTTTATAAATTAATGAGTGTAACAGTACTATGTTTTTTAAGGAGAAATTTATGGAACATTTTGAAGAATTTATTTTTTAATATCTAAAGGTGGGGAAGCACTAAAATTTCTGGATATTTATTCTTTGTATATATATTTCTCTGGATGTAAAATGATACATAGAAGTGCAGATACATGAATACTCTTTCAAAAATAAAGTTCAAAAAATATTCATATTGAAGATCGGTGATTTTGAAGAGAAATTTGAAATTATTTGTATATACATTCTTATCTCTCCATGCGAAGAAAAAGAAGAAGAAGATATCCTATAACAAAGGAGAAATATTTTATTTGATATTGTTTAAATAATAATAATCCTATATGATATTAAATATTATTTTTCTATTATTCTGTATTATTAAAGATCATTAACATCTATTAGTTGTTATTATAACTGTGAGTTGGACCATTATTCAACTTCTATATCTCATCATTTATCTATTAAAGTGTCAATTTCTTGTACTCAGTCATGGTGGACTATTAGATTCTCATTCTAAGCTTTGGATATTTTGGATCCCTATAAAACAACCAAAAGGCACTATAAAATCCTTGTTATAAGGTGGAAACTTTATGCACTCAGTTATTGAGGTCCCTGAAAAAAGTAACTACTAGTGAAAATCATCAAAATATTGGAAAGAGACTTGGTGGAGTGGACTAGAGTATTTTTATTCCCTAAACCGCTATATATTTATATGTATTGTTATTTCCTTTATTTATTTTCCGCAACTTAATTTTCTTTAAGAGACAAGGAAACGATCACTCCAATTCAAAAGGACATTTTGAATTTTTTCAATATTTTTAAAAGGACACAATTAACCCCCCTGTGTCTTCATCTCATTCTGACACAACAAGTGTAATCAAAGGTTGGGATTCATTGGATATATTTAACTTTTTATAAATCCTTGAATATTTTTCTATGATGAATACAATTCTCAATGGCTAATATTAGAGAAGGTATGTCGATAATTTTTGCTCCATGTTTTAATGGCGATAATTATGGATGTTGGAAAGATAACATGATTATAAATTTGAATAATATTGGTTTTAAATTTTATATAAAGATTATAAAACCTTATGAAATTCTAGTAGAACTAGAAAAGTGTGATTCTGTTAAGAAATTTTAATATAATGTTAATTAAAGAGTGATAAATGAAATTATATCTGGACTTGGTCCAAATGAATTCAATAGTGTATCGTAATGTGTTACTACCTATGAGATTTGGTAGAAAATCACAATTTCATATGAAGGAACTAATAATGTTTTGAAAACTAAGTTTTATAGAAGTTTTCAATGATTTTTTTCCTTAGTAACTCCAATTTTAGAGCCAGATCAAGCATTAAAGGATTTTATTAAGATGTATAAAGATGATATTCAAGAAAAAATATAGAATCATATTTCTTTCAAAATTGAAAATATTGCAATCAATGTTTTGATGGATGAATTCTCTAATTCTACTCATTTTAGTTCAATTGATTAATCTACTGAAAATTCTAAAGCTTATCATGAAAATCAAAAGGTATATATATGTCTTATGGCTCATGTTAATGAGGTACAATCATCTTTATCTCAAAATTATAATTTTTAAATTATTTCTTATAGTGAACTTAATAAATATTTTTTTATTCTTCAAGATAAATTTTAATCCTTAAAGAAATAGAATATAAAAATTAAAAAATCTTATGATATTATTTTAATTGATAAAGAGAGTTTGTCAAAATAGATTTCAAATATAATATCTAATTATTTCAAAATTTCTTTTTCTCTACAAGAAACTAAAATTAATAAATTATCAGATGAAATTGATACTTTAAAATAATCCTCTAGTATACTTATTAATGGAAAAAAATTAAATAAAATTGTAAAAATAAAATTCAAAAAGGTAAACTTGGTATTGGTTGTAATAGAGAAAATCCTAAATTATATAACAATTATTTTTTTCATAGATCTAAAACCAAAAAAACATGTATACTATTAAATGTTTTTATTATATTATTAATAGAAATTATATTAAAGACTATTATTTTATAAATCCATAATTTTTTTTGTATCAAGCAAGTTCATTACTCAAAATAATTATCTAGATTTAATTATGAAATTACTGCTCAAAATAAATAGGTTTGATTACTAGAGTCTTTAGTTGCTAACATTGCAAGACCCAAAAGCATATGGGTACCAAAAGGTACTTGTATTTTATATTTTAAAGGTATGAACCAATGGAATTCATTATCATATCCTTAAATGTATTTTTGAAAATTAGGGAAATTTATTATATTTCTATTTATTATTATTTTTAAAGGAAACTTCCTTGGATCTGGAATTATTAATCCAAGAAGTATTTCATTTCAGTTTTAATATATTATTTAAATCCACTAACTATTTTATATAGGGGGGGAACTTTTAAATATTTATCTTTTATTCATCTATATTTAATTATTGTTATACTTAAACTGTAAAATATTTCCTCACTTGATTATTTTATGAGATGAATTAATTCAATGGATTATTTAATTAACCAATTACTATCAATAATACTCATAGAATTTTATATAAATGGTAATATTTTATGTAAGCATGTTTTTAATTTATTATCATTTAAATTACTTTTAAGTCCTAAATTAATCTATTATGGTATGTGATAAATTATTCTATTATTTTATGAAAATGTTTTTGTCCATTTATGACATGCTTAAAAGTTATTTGAAATTATTTAAAAATACATATTTACAAATTATTTGAAAATATTTTATTTTAATTCATTTATAATTATGATAATTATTTGGGGGGTATTTTAAATCTTTATCATGTGTTAAAATGTTTTATTGTTATGGAATGAATTAAATTGTTTAATACATATGTTTAATTCCTTGAAAATCTATAATTATTCATTGAAAAAAATTTCATATTTTCATGGATCCTTGAATATATTATTTTATTTTTTTGTGGGAGTTTATATTGTTTCATGTATTAAAAATATATTTTTTCATACCATTCCCAATAATTTATATTTTTTATATTATAAAATGGGGAAAGAAAATTTTGTTTTTCAAATTTTAAGTCCTTTGGATACTACTACTTAAATTTTGAATTACTATTCATTATAAAATGGTAAAAATATATTGTGTTATTTAATATTCTCAAGAACTCATCTTTTTAATCCTTACAAAAAGGGTGAGAAAAGTTGGTAGATAATTAGGTTTTTGTAATTATCAAAAAGGGGGAGATCTTTTAGTTTCTCTTTTCCATTATCATCTTGGTTTGGTTTTGATAATTACTTCAACCCATCATTCTTTATTTACTTATAAATTTTTTTAAGTGTTTTATATTTAATATGACTCAGTGTTTACTTTATATCAGAAGTAATATTGATCAGATTCTTTCTTCAACTATTCCATTTGAAATACAAAAAAGTTTATCATGATTTCATTAGTTTACATCGATGGATGAAAATCTATTTTTGATGGCCAATTAAAATATCTAAAGTTTTGTAATGATGTTTCCCAGTTTTAGTTTTCCTAGAATGTTATTGCTTTTATTTTTTGAAGATATCAAGATATGTGGAGTTTGTATTGATTTGATTCTTGATCTATTGAAAATTTATAGAGATTTTCTAAAAATAATATTCTATAAAAAATGATAAATATATTGTTAAGAGACTCTAAAATTCAGAGAATTATTTTAGGGGAAGATGTTTAGTCTTCAGTATACTAGTAACAACCTACATTCAAAAGTAAGGTTCAATGGACCCTATGCTAATTTTGATGTACTATATGTTTGAGTAAAATTATGGTTAAATAACCATAATTTTAAGATTAAATTATGGTATATGAACCCTACATTTCATGAAATGATCCATACATTAGAAATTATCCCTATGTTTGGTCAAGGCTATAACCCATGTTTGTTGTTTCCCCCATCAAAGTCAAACTACATATTGTTGTTTTAACGAACACACAGTATTATCACGCATGTTAGTTTTCTCATGAATTTTATACAATGGTTAGAAACTATGGATGGTTTCTGGAATGAATTCATCAAAAACATTTTATTCAATTCGAACACATCCTTAACTTGTTGTATATTTCATTACAAAGTGAAACATTGCATCTACAGGAGGTTTGGTGAATAAGAACTCAATGAATAGTGTGATACATTTTTATAGTGTTATATGGATGAAGGTTTGTATAGAGTGTATTCACACACCTATGGGAACTTGAAACAAACTATAACAATGGTATAAAGTTTTAGTTGTTGTACACCAGCACACTAGAAATTGTTACATGATAAATATAGGTGGTGTAGCAATTTGATGGAGTCTCACTGATTGAGAGCTTGATTTTTTTCATATTTTAAATACTATAACTTAATGTTTCATGATTAACTGAGGAGGATGGGTATAATCACCATGTTTATATAATATTACATCTATTGTAGCCTCACTACATTTGTTATCCTACTAAATATTTTCACCACATAAATTATAATTTTAAACTAGAAACTTAAGATGGAGATTATGATATGCAGATCCACTGCTTGGAGAACTTCCTGGTTATGGAACCAATTATGAACATCATATATTGAGTAGTTTGAATGTTATATTATTATGGAATAAAAAGATTATTAAATTATAATAAATATAAAAATATCCAATATTCTGGATATTTCCTAAGTAGGTTACGGTACTCTGTTTTTCATGTTTCTTGGTATTTTAATTTGCTACATTTTAATCTAGAATATTTTCAATGATTTATCATCTGGATAATTCATCATAAATTTTAAGGATTATGTTTGATCTATTTTAGAAGGTTTTATTATGTTATTTAAATATAAAAATAATTGGATTATTTCAACATCATTCTTTTAGTAAATTTAGAGGACTCAATTCTATTTAAATTCAAATATTTGAATTTCCATATGGATGATGCTTCCAGTTTTCAAGGATTATTTAAGACATTTTAAGGGAATATTTAAATTTTATTTAAAACTATTTTATAGGATCATTCAATGATGTTTATAAAATACCATAAGGTTTTAAAATTGGCTGATGTAGATTATTTCAATGTTATTTTTAGAAATAATATAGTGAAATGGTGCTACATTTTTCATAGAGTAATTTATGTAATCTCTTGATGAATTTATTTTGGAATATCCAGAGGAGAATTATAACTGATGGATATTTATTATTTATAGACATATTTATCATAAAGTAAAATGATATTTAGAAGTGTGTTGATGTGAATACTCTAACAAAAATAAAGTGATAAAAATATTCAAATTGTTTCTTAACACTTTTTAAGAGATAATTGAAATTATTTTTATATCCATTATTCTCTCATTGTTTTAATAATAATAATAATAAGACATCCTATACCAAAGGAGAAATATTTTATTTTTTGTTTTTTAAATAAGTATAATCCTACGCAACATTAAAGACTATTTTTCTACTATTATGCATTATTGAAGGTCATTTCATCTGTCAGTTTCTTCTACAACTATGATCTAAACTACTATTCAATTTATACATCTCATATTTTATTTTTTAAAGTTTAAAATACTTGTACTCATTCATGGTGGAGTTTATGCTTATCATACTAAGATGTGGATATTTTAGTTCCTTATAAAAGAACCAAAAGACCATGTAAATCCTTATTGTAAGGTGAAAACTACCTATACTCAGTTGTGGAGGGCCCTGTTAAAAGGACATACTCATGAAAATCCAAAAACTCATGGAGAGAGTATTGGTGGAGTTGACTACAGTATTTGTATTCCCCAAACAACTAAACATTTTTGTATTTTGTTATTTACTTTATTTATTTTCCACTACTTACTCATCTTTAAGAGAGAAGGAAAGTATTTATCCAATTCAATAGGGATGTTTTGAATTTTTCAAGATTTCTAAAAGGTTACAATCCACCCCCTGCATATTTGTCTCATTATAACACAACAAGACCTTCATAGTGAATTTCATCATTTGTAGTACTACCATCATGGATAAATTTTTTGTTACAAGTAGTATTCCTATAGTATATTCCATGGAGAGGACCTTCAGGGTGGATAATGGTAAGGGGAGGACCTTATTTTCATTTTATCTTCTACCCATGAGGAGTATGTTCATGGATCACATCATGAGAGAAGTTACCATGATCAATATTAATATCTCTATGGTGAGGAACTCAATAAAATATTCTCTAGGTATGATCTCTAGAGATACGAGTAGAAATATTACAGGGAGGACCTTTTGAACTGTAGCTACTTCCTCTTTCAGATGATGAGTCATTAGAATCTTGGTCCATTATTGAAATGTTCTTTAGGACCTCAAGAACACTACCATTGAGAAAGTTAGGTATATGGTATTTCTCTTATTTTTTGTTATATCTCCAGTAAGAATTATTATTTTATACTCTCTATTAGGAAGGTAATTTCATGCATTGTGAATAGAAACTCTCATATATGGGATCCTTTTTGGGTTAATCTCATGTTTCCATAATAATATGTTGATGATATTCTTTAGAAAAAGTGGGAATATAGGCCTACTTATTGGATGTCATTAACATATGATGATGATATTTCATGCACTTAAGGGTGGCATAAATATGTGTCTATGTATAAGAATCTTCAAGAATATGTCTAAAAGTCTTTAATGATTTGGAATGAATAAGGTATTTCACCATCGTAATGGGTCAATGATCTCTACTTGGATGAGAATATGTGCTCTATATGGTTTTAAATTCTTCACTAGGATGTGTCGATGAACCTTCTCAATGGGAGTAGGAATGCATGCCTTCTCTCAAGTAGCTTCTGAAATATGTTAAGGAGTTTCTCTAGTGGAGAGAGTGGTAATATGTATTTTCCCCCTGATGGTCATTAGGATATGTAGATGACTATCTTCTACTACTAATTATAGGATATAGTGATAGTTTTTTATGATGTGAGTAGGGATATATGTATTCCCATCTATTACTTCCAAAATTTGTTGATGGGATTTTATAGTGGGAATAGGAATATATGTTTCTTCCTTGATGGGAGTTGGAATATGCATCTTCTCTTTTCCTATAATTTACACTAGGATATTTCAGTGGTATTTATATGTAGGGGTGGGAATATGTATATTCCCCTTATTTTTCTATTATGATATACTGGCATGCTTCCTATAATGCTTCTAGAGTATACTAGCAAGCTTAGTGTGTGTGAGAAAGAATATTTTCCTGATCACCACTTTCCAAGATATATTGATGATATTTTTCAAGGGAAGTGAGGATATAGGAATTATTTCTATGGTTAGACTGTCACTGTGTAGGTGAGATCGCATGGATGCTCAATTTTGGCTGATTGGAGGAGGGATAGCCAAAGTGGTGTCCTTAATAGACTTTTGAGGGATTGATATTGCACGATGTTGATGGTGGAATTTGTCAATAGGATCCCTTCTAGGTGACTCTGGTGTTGCAGTGAGGTCCCATTTGACCTCTCAATCCACCTCCCTAAGATAAGGGAGATATTTTTTATTGTGTTTTGAGAAAAGTATCCCAAAACGGTTGAAGGTAGAAGTAGGTGTTGCCTATTTTCCCATGAACCATCATTGGATAGAAAATTATTGAGGATTCACATTGAGTATGGATTTGTATATGAGCTCTAAAGTGGGGATGGTACCATTGAGGTGATACTAATCACTATTCACTAAAGGTGTTTAGTGGGAGACAGTGACTTTTGGTTCAATAAGTCCCTAGATTTTTTAGTTTCTAAAATATGTGTTTGTTGTCGAGGGGATTCCATGAATTTTGATTGAATGGAGTTCTATTGGTTTTAGAAAGAATAAAAAACATATACAATAAAACCCATCAATTAAGCATCACAAGTAAAAGACATGTTTGGTCAATCACTTTAATAGTTAAAGTTTTCACATTGGGCCATTTATTATTTCCATGAGAATAACATGATGTCTATTTTTTAAAGGCTAACACAATGAAAGATTCATGTTGGGTTCACCATTTCTTTTTTTTTTTTGGTTGGTTTCTAATGGGTATGAATTCACGGGACCAAAAACTCACAATAAATTCCACATGTGTGATGGTTTGGTGTGAATTTCACTATGGGATTTCTTTCCAAAGGTAGTTCCAACAATGCTTTAGAATGCATGTTGGTTGATAGGGTGGGAGTTTGAGCTCATAACACATTTTTTAGGGGATTATTGTCTAATATTAGGCTCTCTTATATATTTAAAACATGTTTCATTAATATTTACTATATACTAGTGTGGAATAGGTTGCCCTAGTGCCACCCACTAGTCATTATCATGTATCGATGTGAACATCTATATACATCATAGGTTCCTCATCAATGTTAACATATTTATATATTAGAGGTTCTCCATTAGCATGAATTTTTATAATTATAAAAGGTTCTCAATCAGTTCGAATATCTATATATATCATAGGTTATCCTTTAGAATAACCATATGTATATATCAAGGTTCTCCATCCTATTTTTATAGTATTTGGTGATAATTTATTTTAAGGGGGGAGTGGTTTAAATTCTCATAGAGAGGAACTATATAGTTTATCGCTATCTATTAAAGTGGTAAATGTTCATGGTTTTTGGATCAAGTCCATGATAGGGGCTTCCAATGTATCCTTATAAAATAAATTAGAACCCATATAGTTCGGTGTAACTTAGTGAGGCATGGAATACCTTTTAAGATCTTGTGAAAAATACCAATCTTTATTATTTAATGTCATATGGTAGGGACGTATAGGTGAAAGGTTCCTAAAAATGGTTTTTTTTTTGGGACTTATGCATGAGAATGCATTTATTATTTACCTCCAAGGTAATATTTATTAATAAAATTATCTTGGTTTTATAGAAAATATGGCCCTGTAAATATTGGCCTAATAGAGAATATGGACAAGCGGGGTGATATGATAAGACCTATAGGTAATATGGCCCTCCATATGGAGGCATGATTTTATTGGGAATATGGACTATTAAGGAGTTTTTTCCAAGGGATTTATCCCTATATAAATGGAAGTAAAGGATCATAATAATATAGCTAGGTTAGGGAATTATGTAGTTGGTATCATAATGAATATGTCCCCATGAGGATGGATGATTTTGGGTTGATGATGTTGGGTTTTAACCTCTTAAAGGAATCCTATGTATACTATAAAAATAGGAATAAAACCCACATAGTTTGAATGATATAGTTTAATTTCATGTGATGGGGTCATACCATGCACTTTAGCATTACCAAATAAGGAAATTTTTGTGAAGTTTTACATCATGTGACTAGGATGTTTTCCATGTAGTTTAATGTCTGGCTAAGAAGAAATGTATGTCATGAAAGGTGTAACAACAGTGGATCGAGCAAGGATTATTCATACAGGGCTATCCCAAAATGGAGAATTTGGGATTACACCTAATATGAGGCCCATATAAATTAATTTTAATTGTTATAATAGAATGATTGACTTAAATATCTAAGACTACATTATTCATACTCAGTGTAAGAAATAAGAGATAACATAAGATCGAGCGCATTGTATGAAACTACACAATTAAATATGGATGGGTAATATACCTAAATAGGGGTCCCTTTTAGGATTCCTAAAAAATTTATAATGTCTTTAATAGGAACCATCTTGGATCTAATACCTAAATAGAAATATCACCATCATGTTTTCCTATCAATTAGTTTTCCTGAATAGGGTATGAAGGAAGGGGGACTAATATATCATGTAATAAATTTTAGGGGGTTAATCTAGGAGAGATTCCCATATGGGTGAGACCATTATTAGACTCTCCAAATAGGGACCCTTGTTATCAAGGTATTCAATATTTAAGGGTTGTATGCTGATATTCATTCCTTGATCATGTGGGTTCAATGATTTTGTAAGAGGTCTAAATTTTGAATTTTCCAGGTTTTGATTTTGATGATAGAATGACATGGAAATCATTTGGATGATACATGAAGGATATATTGTGAATCCAAATGTTGTACAAGATGATAACTTTGGGAAGGGATTAATTGATACCCTAGGGGATCCCCATATCACACTGGAGGCTTTCTATATGAAATGGGACACCCATAAATGGTTCCCTTCACAGAAGAGTTTCCTTCTCAAAAATCTTCTTTCATGAAGGAAATATTTTATGAAGGTCCTTTGCAATCCCCTTTTGTGAAGGTTTTTGCGACTAAACTCCCTTGTGATGGGTTTCCTAAATGAGGGGAATTTTCTCCTTTTTGGTAGGCTAATTACCTAAAGATTCATTATAGTGAGGTTTAGGTCTTGAGTTTCTAGAATTGGAAGGTATTTTTCTCATTTTTGTTCTCCATAAATCAATTCCAATCCAAGAAATGAATCATAAAATAAATCAAGACTCAAATAGAATGGGATATTGAGTGTTCATATGTGAATCACATTCCAAAGTAATATCCTATAAAATTCTATGCCTCTATAGGACAAAAACCTATTAAATAACTCACCCATGTATCACTATCTCCCAATGATCCTAAATCTCCATTGGATACTCCATGAATGTCACATCACCCTTGACATCCAAATCTCCCCTATCAATTATGTTGGAGTAATTTTGAAGGTATCGATGAAGTTTTGAGACATGGTATATTCCATGAATTCTATCTAACTGCAGTGGATGCACTAATTGATATGTCACCTCACCAATGTTCTCTAACACCTCAAAAATTATGATAAACCAAGGAGACAACTCCCTCCAAATAAAAACTATGTTGGCCTACCTCTCGAGGTAATACCCCAATTGTTGTATCCACTAAACCACCTCAAACTTCTTCGACACCTCCAAATATGAGGTTAATATAAATGTAGTGACCTCATATCTAATATATGGATGTGGTGAATCCTCAAGGAACTACACTCTAAACTCCTCATCTAGAAGAAGATCATAATGAAATGAAGAATATGATTAAACCTGATATCGAGCTCATGAATGATCAATCTCCCCTACTAAAGGGATAGCATATATTTCTTCTTCATCACCCTCATCGTCAGCAATAAAAACTCAAAATGAAACTACTGATTAAAATCATACCATGAAACCTCTTCCACATTTTTCTCCCCAAAATAAAAAATCCACCACTAATGGGCCACTCCTCTCATCTGACTATACTCTAGCATAATCCATTACTCAACCCAAGCATGAATCAGACTAAGTGTGATATCAATATCCACCATCCAATTCTATGTTTCTAAATTATATATTCTCTCTTCATACTTATCTAGACTCTAACATTGAAAAGTGTGAAACATCCTCTACTAAAACTCATCCTGGTCCATTAGTTCAACCCTTTGATGGACAATAGGGTCAACCTATTAGACCCCACCAACCTAAACCATCTTTATAAAAAGGAACTACTTCCCAAACCCTATGGAACTAACCTTTTCAAGGGAAAACATTCATTTTTGTCTCACCATGATTAATAAAATAATCCTATTACAACACCATCCCAATCCAATCAAGGGAAAGTTTTTAAAAACTAGCGAATGAGAAAGATACCTATAAAATATATCCTTTTTCAAGGAGGGATCAACCTAATATGGAAAAAATTTGAACAACACCAATTTATATTTCTTACTTCAAAACTCTACCCTCATTCTATCCATTAATCCCATTCTATAACATAAAAACATGTTCATGGAATCAAGATTCAAAATAAATTCATTTTTTCCAAATTGACTTATGTATTTTAAAAAAAAAACCTCATATAAAACTGAAAATCATATCTCCTTTACTTGTGAAATCACTTAATTAACATATTAGATAAACTGATAATTTTAAATTTTCAAAATTATTTAAATAAAATAAGGGATAAAATGTTCTAAGGAAAAACATTTCAACTGAAGTTCATTTAAAATTGATATCTGATTAAAAATGAATTAAGGTCACTAACTTATAACATAATCACCCATAGACTATCAAACTAGACTCTACCTTTCCTAACCATATACCTATGAAAAACTTGTCCATCCTAGTGACCAATAAACTAAATCACCTTACATTGACTGTGGAACCCCAAAAATCATAGGACACTCATAATATTTATTTCGTAAACCATTAAAACTGAAACAGATGAACTATCCAACCAATGGAAACATTAAAATACATAAACCCCATACTCAAATCCATGATCTAGATCTTGAAGTTCACCTCACCATCACCTTTAACCTATCATAAGGATCTCTAATTAAGGTTTTATTTTCATCCTTCTCAATGGAATGGATAAAAATCTAATTGATTACTTCATCATGATCCCTAAATTCTATCTAAGACTTCAATTGTAATACTCACCCTTTATCAAATCCCCAAGATCAAGGATGGATCAAAATACCATGAATGAATTCATTCAAAAACTACCAGGTCTAAAAAATAAGGTTTTAAATCAAAAAAGAGGATCCCAAGACCATGCACATTGGATCACCTATATCGAAGCATCATTATCTCCTTTATGAGTTTGTTCTTTCACACCTAGGGAACAAACTCTTACCTATACTAGTTAACAAACTCTCCCTAGGAAATCACTTTCTCGTAATCATGATTTTCCTTCCACCATTCCAAGTCCAACTTTTGGAGTGAGCCCATAGCCAAGGAAACCCAAAACTAGTCAATAATGCTCGTTAATTTGAAGAAAACCTAGACCTCCTATAGGAACTCCCCAACCTCAAGGGTTTTTCCCTCACCATGGAACGTCAGTACCTTCTGCTATTGGAATTAGTTTAATACATAGTCCCATGGATACTTTTGATTCCCAAGTACATCACATTGATGATTTTCTAATGAAATGTCTTCATACTAGTATCAAAATCAACAAGTTTACTATAAATAGATAAACCACACACCAACATTAGAGAAAACACAAGCATGCAATTCATTTTTATCCACCAAACTCATAAACTAATTCAACCTTATTACAAAATGGATATTAGTAATTCAATCAAGGAAACTAAAATTTTCCTTTTATAAAAGTAACAAAATTCAAGGCTTCTCAAAAGGATCTTAAAAGAAAACATAAACTTTGAATCATAAAATATTTTCCTTGGAAACCCACACATTTAAAACTTTTCAGTTTAATGAAAACATTAAAAAAATTAAAAATCATTTAAAATGTAATCCTTTAAATCTTTATTTAAAATAAGGTGGGAAATAAAATCTTTTGTAAAAATAAACCAACATATTTTCATAAAACACCCTTAACCCATTTGGAAAAACCACTTTCAAAATTGATTCAATCGTATTTTAAATAAAAATTTCTAAATTTTTAAGAAAACATATTACCAATAATCACACCATAAACCAAGTAAGTTAAATATAATCACTCATGTCATCCCACATACTATGACACAACATGAAATGAATTTATAAAATTAGTATGCTAAATTTTAAATCAGATTCCCAGAAACATTCCATTAATAATTTAGATAAACCTGATCATTTAATATCCCAAAAAAAATCATATTTACACATAATGGGGTATGTTCAGTTCATCCATTACTATATTAAAGGTTAACATTACATTATTAATAACCCCCAAATCTAAAAAATGTTACAGGCCTTCATCACATTCTTTTGGTTAAACTAGTGTATCCCTATTATGCACTCTATTAAGTTAATATCAACACATGTATCTTAAAAAATTGAAACATAAAAATTAAAACATGTTATTATTTACATAATATAAATTTCAAATAATTCATTTTATTTATCTTCTAGGTTATTAACATGTCAATAATTACCTGGAATCTTCCAAAATAATCATTCAAAAACTCAATATTTTTATTTTTTATTTACTTAAGGAAAATTTCATTAATTCTTAGAGTTTTAAGCCAACACCACATTATATTCATCAAACAATAAAAGAACCTACATAATCATGAAAATAGTTGTTGCAAGTATACAAATCAAGTGAACCCATCCACCACATCATGATATTTTCTGTTTTGGGATGCCTTGACTTATCCACGTGTCTTTAAAATACATAACTTGAATAAAGTATCTTTATGGGGGTGGATACGCCCTCTTTATATTCTTAAATATATAACATATGTTACCAAAAAAAGAAAAATTCCTAAGACCAATATAATTTAATTCAATAAATATCAATTAATTAGGTTTATTTACATCACAAAATCACCCTATAAAAATACAAGTGCAAATAATTATGATGCACATACCTATCCTAGGTATCTACCCCGAAAGCAGCATCAATTTACTTAGTTGGTTTTCTAAGCTTAATTTCCTTTTATTGAATTTAATGGGGCCATAAAATATCATGTCCTAGAAAGCATCCCTTGTGTATTTCACATACTAAGATAAATTGGTATTATTTTCCTACCAACCCATGGAGTCCTCACCAGTACCTATTCCCCAAACTCCATCCTATATCTAAACCATAAACACACACACACACACTCCACTAGTACCCCTAAAAGACAAAAATAGAGATAGAGTGAACCTCTAAGCCTGCCTCTAATAGGCTACAGGTTGGAGACTAGCACCGAGGGTATGAAACATGCAGTGGGAGGCATTACCTTCTATATAAGAAGTTAAGAAAAACAGATAAGATGAAAATACACAAATCAACACCAAATCATATAAAATAAACCAATTTTTCATAATAATATAATCCCATGGTGCATGAAAATAAATATAAGAATTCTCCCAAAATGAAGTACCAAAAAACTTCTAGGAAGCAATACCAATATAAACTCTTCACCCCAAGATAGTATGGTCTAGCTCAGTCACCAAAGACCATCTGATTACTAAAAAAATTATATATACATAGGGTGATAATAACATGTATTCTCAGTAGGACCCTCCTTGGATCCTCTCGTGAAAATGTGATAATGTCATATCAATGCTCTAGTGAAAAATTGGTAGAACAAACAAGCACTTACAAAGTCAACTTACCATTCCCATACTCACCAAGGCTCAATCATCAAATATCACACCCAATATAAGAACATAATATCAGAATAATATAATCATAGGTGCCTCATGACCACTTCCCCACTGATTTTCCACTCTCACAAACCAACATCGAACAACATGAGCCTTCATCCCTTCCATTCTATTATCACATAATCATAATAGGAAATCCTTACTTTCAAACCATGCTAATCATTACATTATCATCAAAATTCCATCACATATATATCCATAACATCATAAATCTAGATTAATAGGGTATCGTGAAAATGGATGAAATAAACCTCATTACCTTATCTTAACATGAATGGACCCTATTAAATAATATATATTCCAACTATGTCACAAACTAATACAGAAGGGAGCGTGGGGAATAGGGAATAGTCTTCCATATTCCCTCACTAGCCTGTATGTTGTGGAAAACACTCAGAACCCAAAACCTTTGGGCGTTAATAAGGTTGTCTGAATTGGGTGGGGTGTGTTTATAAATTATAATAAAATATAAGAATAGATAATTATGCACAAAATCCATCCTAGGGGAGTACACAAATAGCCCTATAAAAACTCTTCTATCCCACTATTACATCACTATTATCCTTTAACATTCATCAGTTCCTCAATAACAGTAACCATTTATATACCACATGAAACAACTAACTAACCAGCCACAAATTCTCATTTAAACATTTTTCAACCAATTACATATTTTCATTATATTTCCACATCATGTTCATTAAATGCACTATTTACCATATCTAATGATAATCCACTCACAATCCAACACCCATATTTATTCCCATTTTTTGACCATTCATTCTAAGTATTTACATTTCAATTATATAATATATCTATTTAATTCCATCACATGCCACTTAAACAAATTTTCCCATTACATTTCACACCTTATTCACATTTAATTCCTCCCCATTTAAATCATTAGTGTATTTAATTAATATCCCACTATTACTTTATTGCATCCACTTCAAATTCACCCCCATATCACAACCACACTTTCATAGAAACAACTAAAAACTAACTCTGTAGTAGTATATAATACATGAGCTAACACAACACCATTTCAATTTCAATTTAATCTACCAACCCTTTTATATACCATCTTTTAATATAATTAAATTATACAATGTGATTTTAATATATAAACACATCAACATTCAAGTGTTTAGAAAATAAATCCATAATCCTAAAGGGGATCATATTAGTAGGTAGTATGAAAAGGATATTTAATTCAAGAGGAGTTTTTATTATCACAAAACATGAAGGTTCACACCATACTTCATTATCATAGTTTATCCACTACTTTTACCATCGTATTCCTTGGTAATTTTTGTATTTGTTTACCAAATAAGCAATAATTAGTATCATCATAGGAAGTAATGCAAAAATATAGATAAATGACATATACATGAATTCACTTCCCATTTTTTCATTTTAATAGTTATTTATCTTATTAGGTTAATTCATACTAATCATACAAGGAAAAAAATCATGATAATCTCATGATGTGAAAAAACTAAATAGAGGGTCTTTAATCCCCTACCTTGATCCAAGTTTTTCAAATAATTGTGCAAGACCCAAGGGAGGAAGTGATGATGACCAACCAAAACCACATAAAGAAACCCACAAAAATCTAGTACATAATTACTCTCATAAAAATAATACCCAAAACCAATTTTCAGAACCATATCAATATGAATTAAGAATATGAAACCAAGAAGAAGAGAGAGTAACTCACCTAGAGTCACTAATAGTCAATCTCTTAAATAAAATGTTTAATTACAGGAAGAAGGGGTTTAAAGATCCCCCAAAATCACCCAGGATTTTACCAAGAGACAAGAGAGATAAAATAGGGATGATGAAAATAAAAGGGGTGTTCTATTTTTATACTTAAACTAGAGAACACCCATTCACGACATGAAAAGGGTATTCTCAATGTGAACTCTTCAAGTCAAACTACCTATAAAATTCATATGGTTGGAACTAAAAAAATAGGAAAACATTCATGTTGTGAATGAGGGTAGCACACTGTGAATACCACTTGATATAGATCCACTAAACTCCAACACCCAAGGCTTCACGTTGTGAACCATGATTCATTCTAGGAACTAAACCCTTGAAAAATCAACCAGTTCTTCCCAGACACGTTCACACCATGACTTGACATTCACATTGTGAATTAAACCCATAGATAAATTGACTAGTTCTTCCTAGATACTTTTACCTCTGGTACAAGTTTCACACTATAAACCACTCCCTTATATGAAATTACAACTCCAAACCACTTATCCATCCTTAAGCCACCTTTGGGAACCTCTATCACCAAAAATAAGAAAATTAACATTCTATGAAATTCTGGGTCATTACAAGACATGTTTTCATGTCTTTATGATTACCTTTTTGTTATACAATACAATATAAATGGTAGGAAAATAAGAATGATGATCCAAACTCAATCATAATCTATGATTGATCATATATATGAAGTTATATTCATAATTATACCATATAATATTCCCCCAATCATAATATATGATTGGGTTATTGTATCTCCTACAATGTGCTTTAGGTAATATCTCATCTAATCTTTCACTTGCATAAATCATCATAGAATTATGTTTCATTTCAAATTATAATATATCATATATGATAAATAATAAAATCATATTCAAAAATATTTTGAATATCTTCTTAAACAAAGTTGGAATTCTATCAACAACATCACCTCGTATCACATTATATGGAACACCTTGTGAGAAACCATCCAAAACACTTTTGGATTAACTCTAAAACACTTTTAGAGAATCTCTCTAAGTCAAACTAAATCATCATTTAATAAACCACAATGTGTGACCCCATAGGAATTTATATAATTGAAAAAAAATGAATCTCTGAATCAAAAAATGTAAGAAAATGGTGTCCTCTAACAAAGTGTCAATGCTACTTAATCTATAATGGGATCCGGAATGATCAACATCAAACACATATATCTTGATACATGTTTCCACTAGTTTCGTCTCATGATAGAATTAATTGTCATATATTCCCTTTTTATAATACATTTGAGTGACCATGGGACATATTGTATGTGAATCCAATATATCAAACTCATATATTCTCAATTCTCTAAGTATAGATAGACATGATTGATGAATAAATAACATTTTATTTGTCTTTATGTTTGAGAAAATCACACTCCCCTCATCTAAATAGATAATAACATCATATGTACTATCTAGGTGTGGCCACACACTTTCTAGACTATCTCAATCAAGGACCTAGATGTCATACTTTTTATACAAGAGGAAAATATTATTTAGTTAAGATCCAACCAATGACATGATCAGCAACATACCCAACCACCCCCTGAATATCTATTCTATAATGGATTACATAATAAAGGTATCAAAGTATGGAAGTTATAATTCTAGGTATCTCACCAACCTTAGGTAAGGGGGTTATAATATGATCTATATACCCCTATTATACCAAATAAATTATGTATGACACTCCATATGGTATACCTAATGGGTCATCAAGTGCACATGAATGAAATGATCTTTTTTTTTGTGCCTCATGGTCATATTTTTTATCTCATACAAGAATAATACTCAAGTTAACCTTAAAATTTCATCATAATCTATAATACTCCATTATGAACGTCAATTATGGATAACTCAAAGTTTTACTTTGAGAGGCTAATCGTCATTTCAATTCATGAAATATATATCTATATATACATTTATACATGAAACGTGAAAGAATGATAAAATAGAGATTTCATTTTATATTATATATTTTTTATTATTAAAACTCTAAAGAATACTTAATATATCCCAATATAATGAATGGTCTATCATATCATATATGATAAACTACCAAATAATCCTTATGTTTTCTACACGTTCTGGGGAAATGTTAAATTTTTACATCTATTTTAATTCCTACTACATATCTATGCCACTATTGATAAAAATATCCTTCCAAAATTCTTATTGAGTAACATCTATAAATAAATAAAGTTTGAATAATAAAGAGATTTAAGAATCATATTACTATTGTTCAATTCCATGAACATATTCAAACTCATTAACTTCATAACATAAAATGGTATGATATCAACTTTCATTGTCTACTTAGAACTCTTATAGGTTTAACTTCATCATCCATAGAACCCTAATTTATCAAACTCTTTCCTTGAAATAATATAACAATTTACATTACTATTCACTAGTACATCCTAAACTCCTTTAGGATAAAGTGACATTCACTTTTTTATTGGCATAATCCTTCAAGAAAAAGTGATATTTACTTTTTATATGGTAACTAAATATAACCTTTTAAATTTTTATTTATCATAACATATCCTAAACTCTTTAGGATATATTTCAAACTCACTTTAACTTTATACTGGTATAATAATTTATTTTTTTACTTTGAACATATATAAATTCAAACATACTCCCACAAGACACTTAATCACTATATTCTATTCAAAATATCATGATAAGATCCAAAAAAACATTATGTTATGAAATAAAACTTATTTATTTTCATGAGTAATATTTAACAAATAAACTATTATTCTCATATCATATATGGTATTCTATGTGTTTGGTGAATTTTACTCTGAAAATAAGCTTTATTAAAATATTCCACTGACGGGTGGTGGGAAAATATTCCCTTGTATTTTAACAAACATTTGGATAAACACTTTATCCTAGATAAAACATTTTTATCCATGTCTTCTTCTCAAAAAATGTTACAGAATTAGATGAATCATAAACCATGTGTATACAATTAATAATCTTTATTTTTTCATAAAAAAAATATTTTTTTAATTAACAACTTATAATATCACATAAGATAAATGATATAAATATACACAAAATTTTAATATTTTTCTAATATTGATATATTCTATTGCATTCAAATCCATGATGTAGCAACGGTTTCTTCAATGATTGAATAAAAACTGTAATCTCAATCAAATATTCTCTTGGTTTTAAATTATTTTATATTTACAACATTAATAAATTATACACTTTGTATCATATACCCTTTAAAATTAAATAATAAATTTCTATAACTATGATACCTTACATGAAAATTCCATGGAGTTTCGCAAATTCCTTTAGGTATTTTGAACAATTCAATCTTATAGAATTATCACTCCTCCTAATTTGACCTTTAGGTTTCAATAAACTTGATTGGATACTATAAAAAACTTTTTTGGAATTTCCAACTAAAATTTATTCTTTCGGTTTGAACTCTTACCCACCAAAACTATCTATACAACACCAGAACTCAGACATCATATGCTCAATTAATTTATTCTCAGTACTTGAGAATATGAGGTAAATTTTTTTTAAATTCAATCGTATTGTCAAAAAAATTATATGTATGGAAACATGATGAATTATTTTACCATAATAATATTTGAGAAAACTTATAGTATCTCTAACTCATTAACATACTCAATCATATTGAGTATCATTGAAAAAACAATCATATTAAGTATATAAGTAAAGACTAAAATTTATTAGGTCACTTAGCCTCAAATACCTCTGAAATCTCAAGTTAATCAATATATGATTCATAATAATATAGGTCCACATGTTGAACACTTTCCACATTATGTTACTCTGGATAATGTAGATTTAACACATTGATTTTTTCTTATACTTGAGAATATTTCTTAAGTTTCTAGTATAATGAGTTTCTTAAATTAAGATTCTCATTTATAGGATTAATCTCAAGGTTAGATTTAATAATGATGATTCTATTATTAATAAAATAATCTGTTATCATATGATTTTAATGTTTTATTACCATCAATAAGTAATTTTATTAAATAAGATCTGGCTAAAATGATGACCCCTTCAGAATACTTCATATCCATTAGTAGGACAATATCCATATTTCAACATGAATTACACTAGTTAATTATGTAAATAAGACATGGATATTTTTGGTAGTCAAAACTTTTCAATTATATCATATATGAATTTTAGATAGTCTAGAGAACAACTCCTTATCGAATACATCAAGTAGATAAACTCAACTTTATTATTCTGGTATCCTAACCATTAGGGTTTTCCATCGAAGTGTAACCTAAATAAAATGAAAATAATAGCATCACACAAGAAAATATAGGGGTACCCTCCTATATAATAACTTATCCAAGGATAACCTAGTATTATCCATACTTTCATTCCCTATAAAATATAATTCATGGGCACCCTTCTATGAAAAAACCTATTTGGTTGAATGATCAAGGTCTTGAAAAGTACCACTTTTAAATGAATCTAACACTTAGTATTTATGATGATTTAATCTCACCATCTTATATCATTTTATCCCCTTTTGTATATGAATTCTTAAAATGTTTTATATTTTTAATCATATTACATCTACTAAATCAATATGATCAATCCATATTGATGTGTAAATCTTTACACAGTCCATTATTTGTGTTACTCGCCCAAAAATACAAGTCAGCCATATTTATATATATCGGAATACATATCATGAATAAGGTATCTCTTAATGTAAAGGTTTATAGTTATATGAGATTGAAAATCTAAACATAAGTAATTCTTAAATGATAGATATCCAACCCCTCACCATTTTAGAATAATGTATAAGCCTCTAGGTTGGTGGGTAGTCTGGCCCCAAGTTTCTCTCCCCAGGAATACTTTAGTAAAGAAATAATTCAATTCGTGATAAATTTAACACATAATATGTATAAACTATATTAAATAACTAAATTCAATCTAATAAATTTTACTACAAAATAATGTCAAGGTATATGAAAACTAAATATTATGTTGACATTCCTAGCATATTCTTGGTAATTTATAAGTAGAAATAAAAAAACATAAATTAAATAATAAATACATCAATAATATAAAAAATTTATATCAATGAATAATAAAGCAAGTAATAACCTTTAAATAATCTAAAACTTCATGAATTTGAACATGAGATAATAAATTATGAATAATTCATAAAACCAAGCTAATTATAAACACTTATAATTTTAGCTTCATATAGATTCCATAATCTTGAGTTAAAAGTATTTATACTCAAATCATAATATGATAATTTTATATTAATCATTATATGGAATTTTACTTGAAATATATGATACTTAAATGAATTATAAACATTTTATATTCAATTATGTAAACTATTTTCATAATCTAAATTATGACATATTCAAACATTATTTAAACAGTGATCATATCAATAATTATAGTATTTTTTGAATAGGTTTAAATAATTTCCAAATAAGGAACTTTTAATTTGAACACTTCAAATTGAACATTATTAACCTTTCATAATTTTTTATAAATAAAAACACTTTATATTATGCTTATTTTCTAATTCATAAACTCTATAAATTACCCCTTTGAATTACTAAATACACTTTATTTATAATCCATTGGACCTTCCATATAAAATTGTTAAAAGTTATTTAATATTAAATTTTAATATTTAAGAAATATTTATTATTAAAGATTTCATAAACATTAATTAATTAATTATAAACTATTTATAATTAAATAATTTAGAAACACTTTATATATTAGTAAATATTCACAAAATACCATTTTCATTATTTCAAAAAAAAAATATAAATAATTAATTGAATTTATAATTGAAAATAAAGAAAAAGAATTTTTTATTTATATCATATTCTACGATTCAATGTGAATCGTAAAATATGATTGATGGGCTGCATATTTAACTCACTATAAATCATAATTTATAATTGCTATCTGAATCACCAAATAAAGTTGACCCAGAAACACCTTTAATCATATTTTATGACTAATTATAAAATCGTTTTATATGATATCTTATATTGTATTAAATGATATGTTGGGATATGATAATAGCACTACAGTGCCCTGTTTTTAGAAAACTAGCATGATAGATCATGTCTTACAATATCTCTGTAGCGACTCGGATTTTAGCCCTGTCAGACTTTGGAATATTTCTACGAATAATTCCAGAGATAGGCGTGAAGACGGCGTGCGATTCCAAGGCCCAGTGTGCCCAGAATTAACTTTATAAAAATATTAAGTATTTTTATACTATGCACATAGAGGGGGTGTGATATCTTCTAAACAGTATCTCGGAACGGGAATCTGAGGGCACGGTTGCGTCCGAAATGTGCCTTTTACCTTAGGCGAAGTGTGAACTTTGCGGGCGCGGGCCTGCGGTGGAAAGCACCACCAGGGGCGTTTTCGTAAATAAATGGAAAAGTCCATTTACAAGCATCGGCTCGAATAAATTCTGAATGGAGTCTCGGATCTCAAATCTGAGTCCGTCTTTGTGTTCAGAACGGCGTGTTTACCCTAGGGGTGACCTTAACTTTGTCTGCATCGGGTGCTGGAACGGGGGGAGAGTTGGCGGGGAGTTAAATGGGTTGTTTTATAAAAAAACATAAATAATTTCATCTCCCCCCCCCCTTACCTCCAACGCACAGCGATGAACTGCATCCCCTCCCCACGTCCGTTCTTCGTCGAATCGAGCCCCAATCGTCTGTTTTCTGCGTCGTTCGTCTGCGGATCCAGCTTCAGGCCGTTGCGGGCGTCGTTCTGCACCCGAAGCGTCGGCGATCCGCCAACAGGTAGGAGTTTTACATTTTGAAAATCCCATATCCAAAATTTCAGCGTTTTTCTCTGTTTTGAACTTGCAGATGGGTAGATCGGTTCTCGTGGGGCGCGCAGATGCTTCTGTATCTGCGTTTGGACCCCCGAGGTGCCTTCGGCGGACCTCGGAAGGTTCACCAGCGCGGTGGTGCCGGCGGAGGCCGGAAAAGGCGTCGGCAGGGGAAGCCCGCGGCGGCCCGCAGCGGCGCGCGGCGGAGAGCCGCCGGACAGGGTGGGCCGATCCAGGCCGGTCCTGCCACTTTTTGTCATACGGGGGTCTTTAAACCCCCGTTCCTTGCAATCAGGGAGTCGGATTCATGTTCCGTTTGTGGCGAAGTGACCCTGGCGACAAGGCAAACCCTTCGGTGTAGGTTAGAGGATTTAATGGTTTGGGATTGTGGCCCGGGAGTTAGAAACGTCGTGAAAAATAATAATATTTTATTATTTTACGACTTCGGGTCGTTGTAACTTCTACCTGGAGCGTCCGAATGACGTGCCATCAGTGGAGTTGAGACCTTGATGGTACGAAGAACTTTTTGAGATGGTTTCTAGGTTTTGGGACTGATTTTGGGATGCGGGACCCATGAGGCTGGGTTTTGGCGTTTGCGGAGAAACGCAACTTTCGCACCAGGAGTCCGATTTTGACGGATGAATAGTCGATCTTGTGTGCCATTCTGAGAGGATCGCAACGGTGTGATCCATTCATTGAGTTTTGGAATCGAGGCATGGGCCCCACCCAAGGTGGTTTCAGTGAATAGTACCTTTTTCACCGGGTGTCTGTTTCGGACGAACGAGTAGTCGATTCCACTAGTTTTTCTGAGGGGATCGTCATGGTATGATCTTCTCGATGGGTTTCAGAATCATTGAGTGGGCCCCACACGAGCTAGCTATGATGAATAGTTCCTTTTTTACCGGTGATCCGTTTCGGGTGAGTAAACAGCCTATCCTGCGTTCTTTTTTGCGTAGATCGCGATGGCGGCCTCGGTATCAGCCTAGGAGGTGCGCAGTGTGGCGTTGTTGCAGGTCGCTCGGGTTAGCGACGTTTTGGACCAGCAGTGGTTGAGGGTACTCCCTTGGTTCGTTCCCACGAGGGTTCGTGCGGCATCACAACCTTCGTATAGGTTTGTAATCCTCTCGATGGGATGTTTAAACTGTTAGAGTTGTGGCATCCCTCCGGTAGGCCCGGAGCGGGATCCTCTAGCATCTTTTCCCTAGATCGAGTTCTTGGTATCACTATGATCGCTTATTCACAGGCGGCGATCCTCTATCTAGCAGTTTAACCCCGTAGGGTTTGTGGCATCATCAGGAATATGATCCCCTATGTAGTGGGTCGTGCTCAGTAGGGTTGTGGCATCATCAGATATATGATCCCCTACTCAGCATCAGGTTTCTGTAGGGTTATGGTATCATCATTTCGATCCCCTACATCGCAAGTTATACCAAATAGGGTTTTGGTATCGTCGTGACCACATTTATATGGGCAACGTTCCTATATCTGAGTGACGTGCTTCTGTCGAGCGCCAGATCGGGTTGTTGTATCCCCCAGTGGATCCTGGGTGTGATCCCCTATCTATGAGATCTGCGAATGCCAGATCGGGTTGTGGTATCCCCCAGCGGACCTTAGGAGTGATACTCTATCTATGAGATCTTCATCTACCGGAGTGGGTTATGGTATCCCCTAGCGGACCCTAGGAGTGATCCCCTATCTAAGCAGATTGGTGGTTATGTTGTTTCAGCGAGTTTTCCTCAGTGACGGTACCCGTCAAGCATGATCTCTTGGGTGAGCGTCTGAGAGGTTTGTGAGAAACCTGATGGAGTGTATCTCTCGGATGAGTGTCATCTGGGATGACAGTGATTATGGAGTGTGCTCTCCTGGTTTTGAACCATTCCTGGTGTTGAGGTCGGTACCTCAGGTGTCTTGTTGCGTGAGCTGAGTATATCTGGATTGTTCAAGGTGTGTGTATGGGCATACGCTTGGTCTCAGCTGACTAGTTGTGTTTAGCTGAGGATGGTCACGAGATGGAGTTCCACTCTCGTCTAGGTTCCCTCTGGCTGGGATGAGCGGACTGTTGCCTTTCAGTTTCTCTCTTTTGTTTTGGGTTTTTGGGGTGCCTACTGAGTACGTTTATACTCACCCATGCACGGGCTTTGCCCGCACATGTTTGTGTCTTGTACAGACCACTGGCCTTTTGACGGAGTCCCAGGAGGACCAGGAGCAGGTGGAGCTGAGTGAGTGGGATTAACCGGGGTGTTTACTGGTAAGGTGCCGAGGGAGCTTTCCGGCAGGTGTTTGTGGCAGTGTTCCCCTTCTTCAGAGCAGGTTGGATGAGATTTTGTAATTTTCTTTTGGTGGGCCCTATTTTGCCCTTTTGTACTTATGATGTACTCTGGTTGTGGGATAGTTGTAAGCATGCATTTTCTTTTCAGTTTTATATATCTATGTACTATTACATGGAGGTGTATGTGGGTGCGTGTGTACAGGTACCTTAGGATAATGTCTCCCATGTGTGTGATAACCTACTCGACGCTAGACGCCAGCCCCTGGACTATTGGAAGTGGGCTTGGGGAGTCACGGCTCAATCCATGTTGGGTCGGGTCGTGATAGAGTGGTGTCAAAGGAGGTTCCACCTTTGGGATCTCAGAGCATAGCTGGTCTAGTTGTGAGTTTGGTTTGGGTTGCATAGCGGCAGTTTTAGGATTTTTCGAGTTCAGCTTTCAGGCCAGGGACTCCAGTGTTGGTGTGGCGGCTGACGTATCCATACATCAGGACTCTGATAACCTGCCTTTTGACTCGGGTCATTCGTACACTGGTTGCAGGGACAAAACGGTACATGCATCATATAGGACTGGGTTTTTGGGTTTTTATTTGTCCTTCTTGAGTCACCTCTCCAGATATTCTCTTTGAATGTGGTGTGTATTGAATGTTTTTCAGGATTCCTCCATGACAATAGCCAGTGAGGGTTCTGAAGCAGTATTGTGCTGACGACCCGCCTCGTGTAGAGGTTGTAGAGTAGGGTGCGGGTTCTGAGGTTGCACCTCCAGGTGGTCTTCTAGTTGAGCCACCATATGTTGAGCAGCTAGTTGTTTCGGTAGTGCAGGATGAGGTTGCGCACAGGCTGAGTGCGTTGTACGAGTTCCAGAGGCAGCGAACTCTGAGGTTTCGGGGTGATCCAGACCCCCAGGCAGCTGATGACTAGCTTGAGGTAGTCACCTGAGTTTTCCGCCTAGTGAGGACACCTCCAGATCAGATGGTGGTCCTAGCAGTGAGCCTTCTATATGGTTCGTCCGGGTGATGGTGGATCCTAGTGATGCAGTCCCACGACGAGGAGATGCTCATGTGGGCAGAGTTTGAGTGGCTCTTCAGGGAAGAGTTCTATCAGGTGATGCTGAGGTCAGTGCGGATTCAGAAGCTTCTACAGCTTCGGCAGGAGGGCCTGACTGTGTCAGAGTACTTGGTGAGGTTTACAGACCTGTCGCACTACTTTCTATATATGGTTCGGAACCCGTTCTTTAGGGCTCGGACCTTCGAGAAGGGATTACTCAGGGACATCCGAGCAGGTGTGGTTTCATTGTGTCTTCCCACCTATGCTGGAGTGTTGGAGTGAGATTTGGTGGTGGAGAGCTTTCTGGCTGAGCAGATCCCACCTGTTAGTGCTAGGCACGTGAGAGCTGAGACTTTGTTAGTCGGATCGGCATCTGGTAGCCAACAACAGACTCAGGGGCCTAGTCGTGGGCAACGTTTCAGGAGGTGACCCCAGGATGGAGGATCTGAGGCCCAGGGCTCACAGGGCTCGCAGGCCAGTTTTGGTCAGCCGCAGGAGAGGCGGTGTTATGCTTGCGACAATCGGGGACATCTTGCTAGAGATTGTCCGACCCGTCGTGCTACTGAGAGGGATCCAGTCGATGGACCACCTTGGCAGAGGCAGCATCTTGAGCAAGGAGGTCCGCAGGGCGGCGGACGTGGCAACAGAGCTGGTGCAGCAGGATGTGGTGGTAGGCGGTATTAGTTGCCACCACCCCCACCCCCAGGTGGTCCACACCAAGCTCAGGGAATTGGTGGTCGAGGGCGAGGACAGTTGTATGCCCTAGAGGCTGTTGACCCAGAGGCTTCGCGGATGTATAGAGTTACGCCTTATGTATTTTCTACTTTCTGTAGTAGTTTGATAGACATTGTTTAGTGGTACACTTTCCAATCCGTTGCTTGATCGAGTTTTGTTTGGGGTGTTGGTAAGACCTTGTGTGGGTGTTGTTCGGTGTGATTCAAATGTGTGAGGAAGAGCGATCCTTCCCCCACCGAGACGCGTTCTTGTGATGCGATTAAAACTGTGAGGGTGATTCAGTGCTTCCCAAAGCGGATAGTATCAAGGTTTGGTGGATGAGTCCCTCTAACTTATGCGTTCGGGCAGGGGTGTTTGTTGGTGAACTCGCTGGTGTGGGAGACCCAGTTGAGAGTCCAGTCGCTTCCCTTGAGATTAGGGCTTTTCAGGGACGAAAAGTTCTAGGGGGGAGGATGTAGCGACTCGGATTTTAGCCCTGTCAGACTTTGGAATATTTCTACGAATAATTCCAGAGCTAGGCGCGAAGACGGTGTGCGATTCCGAGGCCCGGTGTACCCTAAATTAATTTTATAAAAATATTAAGTATTTTTATACTATGCATGTGGAAGGGGTGTGATATATCCAAAACGGTAGCTCGGAACGAGAATCTGAGGTCACGGTTGCATTCGGAACGTGCCGTTTACCTTAGGCGAAGTGTGAACTTTGCAGGCACGGGCCTGCGGTGGAAAGCGCCACCAGGGGAGTTTTCGTAAATAAATGTAAAAGTCCATTTACGAGCGTCGGCTTGAGTAAATTCTCAATGGAGTCTCAGATCGCAAATCCGAGTCCGCCTTTCCATTCAGAATGGCGCGTTTACCGTAGGGGTGACCTTAACTTTGTCTGCATCAGGTGCTGGAATGGGGGGCGAGTCGGCAGGGAGTTAAATGGGTTGTTTTATATAAAAAAAATCATTTCATCTCCCCCCTACCTCCAATGCGCAGCAACAAACGGAATCCCCTCCACACATCCGTTCTTCGTCGAATCGAGCCTCGATCGTCCATTTTCTGCACCGTTCATTTGCGGATCCAGCTTCAAGGCGTTGCGGGCGCTGTTCTACACCCTAAGTGTCGGCAATCCACCAACAGGTATGCGTTTTACGTTTTGAAATTTGTGGATCCCAAATTTATGCATTTTTTCTCTGTTTTGAACCTGCAGATGGGTAAATCTGGTCCCGGGGGCGCGCAGATGCTTCCGGATCTGCGTTTGGACCCTCGAGGTGCCTCCGGCGGACCTCAGAAGGTTCGCTGGCGCGGCGGCACCAGCGGAGGTCAGCAGCGGCGCCGGCAGGGGCGGCCCGCGGCGGCGCGCCGGCCCAGCCGCCGGAGCACGGTGGCGCAGGGCGCCCCATGGCGGAGAGCCACCGGCCAGGGCGGGCCGGTGGCGGCGGGCAGGTCCGGCCACTTTTTGTCATACTGGAGTCTTTAAACCCTCGTTCCTTGCAATCTGGGAGTCAGATCCGTGTACTATTTGCAGTGACGCGACCCTGGTGACGAGGAGAACCCTCCGGTGTGGTTTTGGGGGTTTAATGGTTCAGGATTGTGGCCTGGGAGTTAGAAACGTCGTGAAAAATAATAATATTTTATTATTTTACGACTTCGGGTCGTTGTAACTTCTACCCGGAGCGTCCGAATGACGTGTTGTCAGTGGCGTTGAGACCCTGATGGTACGACGGACTTTTTGAGATGGTTTCCAAGTGTTGGGACTGAGTTTGGGGTGTGGGCCCCACGAGGCCGGGTTTTGGCGTTTGCGGAGAAACGCAACTTTCGCACCAGGAGTCTGATTTTGACGGATGAATAGTTGATCATGTGTGCCTTTCCGAGAGGATCGCAACGGTGCGATCTGTTTGTTGAGTTTTGGAATCAATGCATGGGCCCCACCCAAGCTAGCTTCGGTGAATAGTACCTTTTTCACCGGGTGTCTGTTTCGGACAAACAAGTAGTCGATTCCGCTTGTTTTTCTGAGGGGATCGTCGAGGTATGATCCACTCGATGGGTTTTGAAATCGTTGTTTGGGCCCCGCATGAGCTAGCTACGATGAATAGTTCCTTTTTCACCGGTGCTCCATTTCATTCGAGTAAACATCCTATCGTGCGTGTTTTTCCGCGTAGATCGCGATAAACGGCCTCGGTATCAGCCTAGGAGGTGTGCAGTGTGGTGTTGTTGTGGGTCGCTCGGGGTTAGCGACGTTTTAGACCAGTAGTGGTTAAGGGTACTCCCTTGGTTCATTCCCATGAGGGTTCACGCGGCATCACAACCTTCGTATAGGTTTGTGATCCTCTCGATGGGATGTTTAAACGGTTTAGAGTTGTGGCATCCCTCTGGTGGGCCCGGAACGGGATCCTCTAGCATCTTTTCCCTAGATCGGGTTCTTGGTATTGTTGTGACCGCTTATTCACGGGCGGAGATCCCCTATCTAGAAGGTTAACTCCGTAGTAGGGTTTTTGGCATCATCAAGAATATGATTCCCTATGTAGTGGGTCATGCTCAGTAGGGTTGTGGCATCATCGGATATATGATCCCCTGCTCAGCATCAGGTTTCTGTAGGGTTGCCAGTATCGTTAGTTTGGTCCCCCTACATCGCAAGTTATACCAGATAGGGTTTTTGGTATCATCGTGGCCACATTTATATGGGGTGACGATTCTCTATCTGAGTGACGTGCTTCTGTCGAGTGCTAGATCGGGTTGTGGTATCCCCCAGCGGATCCTGGGAGTGATCCCCTATCTATGAGATCTGTGAATGCCAGAATCGGATTGTGGTATCCCCCAGCGGACCCCTGGGAGTGATCCCCCTATCTGTGAGATCTTTATCTACCAGAGTGGGTTCTGGTATCCCCTAGCGGACCCTAGGAGTGATCCCCTATCCGAGGAGTTTGTTGGTTATGTTGTTTCAGCGAGTTTTCCTTAGTGACAGGTACCTGACGAGCGTGATCTCTCGGAGGTGAGTATCTGAGAGGTTTGTGAGAAACCCGATGGAGTGTATCTCTTGGATGAGTGTCATCTGGGATGACAGTGATTGTGGAGTGTTCTCTCCTGGTTGTGAACCGTTGCTGGTGTTGAGGTCGGTACCTCAGGTGGCTTGTTGCGTGAGCCTGAGTATATCTAGATTGTTCAAGGGTGTATGTATGGTCACACACTTGGGCTGAGCTTACTAGTTGTGTTTAGCCACGGAATGGTCGAGAGATGGAGTTCCTCTCTCATCTGGGTTCCCTCTGGCTGGGATGAGCGGACTTTTTCCTTTCATTTGATCTCTTTTTTTTTTGGTTTTTGGGGGTGCCTACTGAGTATGTTTATACTCACCCCTGCACAGGCTTTGCCCGCACATGTTTGTGTCTTGTGCAGATCACGGGCCTGTTTGACGGAAGAGTCCCAGGAGAACCCCGGAGCAGGCGGAGCTGAGTGAGGCGGGATTGACTGGGTGTTTTACCGTTTCGGTGTCGAGGAGCTTTCCAACGGGTGTTTGTGGCAGCGTTCCCCTTCTTCAGAGCAGTTTGGACGTGCTTTTTTAGTTTTCTTTTGGTGGGCCCTGTTTTTCCCTTTTGTACTTCTGTTGTACTCTGGTTGTGGGATAGTTGTATGCATACATTTTCTTTTCAGTTTTATATATCTATGCACTTTTGCATGGAGTTGTATGTGGGTGCGTGTGTACAGTTACCTTAGGCTAATGCCTCTCATGTGTGTGATAGCCTACTCGATGCTAGACGCCAGCCCCTGGCCTATTGGAGGCGGGCTTGGGGAAGTCCCGACTTGAGCCCCGTTGGGTCGGGTCGTGACAATCTAGATATCGTATGTGTAATAAAGTAAGTTAAGTAGAGTTACACATTGTAATTTATGTAACATTTCATCCTTATTGTTAAATATAAATTAACACCAAGGCCTACCTTAGGAGGTATCTTTGTTATTGGATCAACTCTCCACCATTATAACATGGTATCAGGATAGGATGCTAAACCCTAACTCTCCCCCACTATTCTTACCTAGGTTTAGACATGTGTATGGGGTAAATCCCCTCAAGGGTAGTGGAACCCCATGGCCAGAAAGCCCAACCAATTATCCACCACCCCTTTATCCCATGTCGTGCCTCCCTCCCTTAAAATCCTAGTAGTCACAGCCCCGCTTCCCCAGACAAAGTTGTCTAGACACATGCCATGGTCACAATATACCAACTCATGACCTCTTGTGCCATGTACCCCTTACTTTTCTCTCCCAATATCCCCTAATTTTCCCTTTTCTAATGTTTTCTATTACCTAGACAAAGATTCACTAGGAACTTTCCCCATCCCCTTTTTTATCATTATCTTTTACTCCTAAGTGTAGCACTAGACTCACACTCCCACCTCCAAGTGAACTCCACTCCCTTCTATTTTCATCGAGATATCACATTCCTTGATGGTAGAATCTTCTACAATAATTCACCTAGGATGGTACTTCTCCATTATTTCCTACACAATATTAACACAGACACTAGACGACCCAAGATCTGTCACTTATCTAGGTAGCCCTTCTGGGGATGCTGCAACAAGCATGTAACCATCTTTCAATACCCCAATCTTTCATCTCAGTAGACCTTACCACCTTACACCTAGATCAGTTTCAGGATTCTTTATCATTACTCATATCACCATAAATATTCTCGGATCACCATTGGGATTATTCATCATTTCTCAGATCACTTTTGGGATTCTCCATCATTTCTTGGATAACCATTGGGCTTCTTTATCATTGCACAGATCAATATAAAGATGTATAGATCACCATCATAATTCTTCATCACTACCCAAATTATTTTTGGGATACCCGGATCACTATATATAATCTTCCTCACCACCTGTATCTCCATCAAGATTCTAAAATCAACTTTGGGATTCTTTTCTTCTAAATTTTTCTATTTTTTAGTTTTTCTAATTTTTATTGCAAACTAAACATGTTTAGATTGAAATGGGGTGTAATGGGATATTTATTTTATTTTATTATGTATATATTATATGTATTTCTAGATTTATAGGGAGTTTTAGATGGAAAGTTAAGTGGATTCCCATATTAGAATTTATATAACAATACTTATTGTTTACTATAAATTAACACCAAGCCCTACCTTAAGAGGAATCTTGTATATTAGGTCCACTCTCCTCCACTCTAACAATATGATACAAAATTAAAAAATCCAAGAAATTTTTTTCTACCACTACTTACAATATCTTGATATACTAATCTATGATTTGATCTTCCAAAATAAAAAAAACATATCATATTCTCTAACTAGTAATATGATATGAATTATGATTTAAATAAAAATAATTTCTCAAATATTTTCATGAATAAAATATAATGTGATGGATATAATACCATTAATATAAATATATTAATAGATTAATGATTAATATTATAGTATAAAATCATATAAGTAAAATATCTCAAGAACTCCATGTGTCTAAAACTGAAAAACATATAAATTGGAAATGAATAAAATTATAAATGTGTACCTTCCATTATCAATCCATTTTACCTTATTAATCACCATAATATGGTTTTTAATAAGATCATTAAGGGTATCCAAAAGTAATCCTCTCTCCAACAGTATCCACAAAATAATTAGATCATCTATTTCATAGATTGAAATACTTAACCTCCATGATGTGCTAACATATCACAATATAAAGGAGGTAGAAGAAAGAGATTTAGGTGATAATGAGTATATTACAAGTCTTCGTGCAAGAGTCATACACCCACTACCATCACATGGTAGTGGTTTTTATAAATACTTTTGGGGACACTCCTTGATATCTTGATCATTTACTCAAGTGTTATAACGTGTGAGTAAATACAACAACCACTTCAAGCATATCAATCATGAATGAAAAACTCCATACATTACATCTCATGTAATTCATAATTAAATTATATCTTTCAAAAATAGATATCATCCACTAAATATTTTGAATTTAGTTACATGAACATGTCATGAAAATATATCATATTGTACCCTATCACATAAAAAGTCAATGTATTTAAAAATAATTTAATAATACCCTATGATTAAAGTGAGTAAAGTCATGAAGACATGGTTTCATGAATTTATGATTACCCCTATATCATAAAATATGATCAAAAGGTTTGGGAAAATAGTCATGAGGATCCATCATCAATTATACTCTATGATTGAGTATGTATATCAAGGTAGTGGCATTATTATTCCATAAAATATCCCCCCAATAATAAGAAACTATTTTATCATTGTATATAATACAATTTTCTAAAGGGAATATCTCGTTTAATTATTTATATGAGGAAATATAATGATGGATGATATTTCCCTACCTTTTGTATAACCTTTTGTATAAATAAATCGATATTTTCCCTCAATTCTGAAAAAACCTACCCTCACAACACCAACAACCCCTAGCTCTATAAAAAGTTAAAACATTGGTTTGGGGCTTCAATATTTCTTATAAAAAATTGGTTTTAGCCGCTTCTTTAAGAGAAAGTGTATCTTCCATAAACATAAAATAAATTACTATTATTATTATTACAATTAAAACTACTACTATTATTACTACTCCTAATACCACTAATAATAATACTACTAAAACTATTATCATAAAATAGAGAATACATTTTTCAATTATTTATTTTCATTATAACATTTATGGGATAAAATTTGAGCCCCAAACACTCATAAAACTAAACCTAGTAAAAAAAGGTTGTTTACACTAATAATTTATATTTTAAAAAATGTAAAACTATAATTTATTGGATTTGGAATTAAATAGATAAATAAATAGATTGATACTAAAGAAATTTAAAAATAATTATAGTGAATAATTTTTGAACATCCCTTTGTTTTTAAGCTTGTGGGATTGAATCACCTTGTATTATCATCTTATTATGAAAAATATATAACATATTGATCACTCTTGATACCACCATTAGTAGAAGAAAATGTATAAATACCCACTAAAAGTTTTTAAAATGAAAAAAATAAAATATTTCATATGTTTATTTGAATTTTTGTTTCATTAAAAAAAATAATCATACTAAAAAGAGTGAAGTCATGCTATAACTTTATCTTCATCCTATTTTTAAATGATTTTCATTAACTTTTTCACCTATGAAAAGAAATATTATAGTTATTAAAAAATGATCACAACTTTTTAAATTCAATAAAATAGTAAACATACCCAGAATTTATACATTCCTGAAAGTAAATATTTCTTTAACATAAAAATATTTATTCTAATGAATGTTAGCATTTTTAACCTTTTAAACAAAATATTATAATGATAAATGGATTCAATAAGTTACCACTAAAGATCCCCATCACAAGAGTGATGAAATTTATAAAGAAAAGAAGAAAAGAGTTATCTTTCTAACTTATATACTAGAATTATGCAAGATTCATGGGAAATTGTCAAAATTTGGGAGAAATAAATTTAATTAAAATGATAGAAGTTTCAAATCCCTCAATTTAAGTGAAGGGTATAAAATTTTAGATTTTTATTGATATCAATATTGTATTAGGTAACACTAAATAGTATCAAACTTCAAGTTTTAGTTATGTATTGTAACACCCCAAGCTTCCATGATATGATTCCCTTTGAATAATATAGTAGCGTGTGTTGTACGCAACTTCGAGTTCTAACACGCACACCACAACCAATCAAACTAGCTGTTATGAATAGAAATACCCACTTTTTGAAATTTTATAAATTTTATCTTTCAAAATGGACTTCATTTTTGGATTTTGAATATCAAAATTAGCCTAGGGTGAAATTTTGGTATTTTTCTGAAAACTTTCAATTTTTGATGAATAGTGAAAAAAACACTGAGTTATAGTTCAAAACTGATTTTTTATTTAAATAATTTTTTATTTTATTTAAATTTAATTAAGGTCAAAATATATACATAATACCTATATAATTTCAATGTAATTCATTGGATTTAGTTTAGAATAATTATATATATATATATATATATATATATTTTATTGAACTTTTCACCGTCTTTTACCCACCTCCTAGGAGAATTTGGAAATTCACATAAAACTAAATTTTACCACTTCTATGAGTGTAATTTCAAAAATCTGAGAGACACGGTTAATATCGAGAAGTAAAATGTGGTTCAATGAGATGAAAATAATTTTTTTTGAATAGTAACTTTTTACTTTTATTTACCACGGTTAAAAGTAAATAGGGTAATTAAGGGTAAAAATGATATTAATATTACCCTAACACATGTTCTAATTCTATTGGACAATGTATATCTACCAAAAACAACCTTAGGAATAAAATATTATCATTTAGGTCCACTTGGATTAGATTAGGACATTTATTATTATTTAATTCAAAGAAGAGTTAAAAGAGTTAAAATTAAAGTTTATTTACTAAAACATTATTAATATTGGGTTATACATAAGATAAATTCTATTGTAAATATTCATTAGAAAGATAAAAATATTTCCTACATAATGGTATTTTATTTATAATTTTTAGACATTAAATAATTTAATTTATTTATGACACAATGGTGATGCAGTAATTACCTAATTAATGAAATATTAAAATAATTGATATTATAAATAACAAAATAAATGTAATTTGAGACTTTTTATGAATTACACTAATTTTCTAGGTTAATATGACATATTAGGATTGGTTATATAAATTTGTTTTTAAGTAATAATGTTGTTATAGAATTATCAAAAACAAAATACCCAATAGTGTCAAAATTGACATAAAAGAGTTTTTAAAACAAATATTATATTATTAATTTATATTCTATTCCTAAAAATCTAAGGTTCGTCCAAATGACTTGTATCATGATATTTGTATCATTAATGGACCACTTGGGGGTCTCTTGTATGTATATAGAAAGTTTATTAACTATATAATATAAAAATACAAAGTGACATGGTAAATGTCAAACTAATTAACTAAGAGTTAAAAACTAAAAGATAAGGTTAATATAGTGACCCAAACCTGTCTAAAACCTATTGTTTGAGTGGTTTTAGACCCATACCCACCTTAACCTTTAAATAATAGACTTTGGAGACATTATAAACTGAATATGAATTTATTATAAAATAATATTTCTAGCTTTTCCAAAGGTTCCCCTCACCCCTCTTATAAAAGGTCACTCCCCCTTCTCACTAATTCACACATTCAAATCCTTTTGGATCAGAAAAACCCTGCCAAAATACTATATAAACTTCCCTAACTTCAACCTAGAGGCCTTATTTTTATCATAAAGCCAACCTAAGGAGCCCTTTTGATCAAATCAAAATGAAGAACTGAAAGAAGAGGTAATGTTTTCACCACTCTCTTTCAAGTTCCTTTCTTCTTCAACTTCTTCTTTATTTGTTATTACCATTATAAAATAACAACTCCAGTATCTTATATATAATGTGATTTTATTATAAATATGGTACAATCATATTCAGTATTCTATCCATCCTTTGAATGACATGTCACCATACGTGCGTACGTACGGCTTACCGTCTCCACGTCGTGGTGTAATTGTTATTCAATAAATTATTATTTGGATGGGTATAATAATGATGTTTAATTCATGTAAATAATAAATATAACATGATAATTATTCTTTATATATGATATACCATCCAATTATATATTATTTTAATATCAAAAGAATGATGTTGTCACTCGTGCGTACGTACGGACTACCGTCTCCATGAACGCGATGAGATTCATTCTCCATCGTATCCATTCAAGACTAATTCCCATTTAATGATTAAAAATAATGTTTAAGGACTTGATATCATTATGTATATGAATAATATATAGCCTATCCATGACAAACACGGCTTATGTAACAAAACATATAAAAGAAAATGAGTAAGTTAACACCCGAAACAACAATAATACTAAGATATTATTAACAAATCAATGTTAAAAGATCATATATGATATAATATTAATGTATATGATTCTTTTATAATTTAATAACAATTATTTCACCATTATACAGGAGTTTAACCTACCTTCAACCAAGGAAAAGTACAAGGTAAGGGTTTATTTCACAATCTCTTCGTTATCTGAGGTTGTTTATACGTAATTATCTATTGGGACCTCTTTGTCATCCACATCCATGTTTCTTAAAAATGTGTTTCAAAAAATTCTTACTATTTTATAGAATATGGGTTAAAGTAATTTATACCCTTGTTTGAATTTTTATAAGAAGTTTATAAAGGAATCTTTCCGTCGTTTTCCAAACAAGGTCCTTTTTAACCTTTTCGATAAAATTAAGGTAAGAATGTCTTTTTAACTTATATGGTGGGTGCAGCTATTTTCTGCCGTTATAAAATCTTCGAAGCTTACCTTACAAGCTTATAAGAATATTTTCAAAGTAAAAGTTTTATTTTATAATTATGTGACTTTTAAATGATTTCAAAAAGGAGAGATATTTCTCTCAAATAGTTTTGATTTCATCTATGTCAACATCCTTTGATGGATTTTAAGATTATTTGAAGTTTATTTATTATGATACAAATATTCCATATTGTATTGAAGGTTTTTTGATATGTTTGACTGTGGGTGTGTTATTTTTATAAAATTCATGGTTTATGGATAAATTATTGACATTTCGTATGCTAGTTTTAATACGAATGTTTATGTTATGTTTAAACCTGTTCATATGAGGAATGAATTGGACTTAATAAGTGACGGGTGGAGCCCGCTATAGCTCCTAGATGCATCGGTAGGTCTCATGAGACAAACTAGTGTCTTGGCACAAGGACTTGACAAAATCTTATTTGTAGTCTTGGCATGAGGCCTTGACTATGTGGTTATGATAGTCTGGCATTATGCATTCCATCATTATGAAAATGGTTTTTGATATTGCATGTGATTATTCGACTATTAGAATATCCATGTGAGTAAGAAAATGGAATTATTTCATTTTATTTTTCCATATTATGCTGATGTTCAAGTTTAAAAGGCTTTTGTTTTAGTTATACATTTCCTTAATTGTTTATGCTTATTTATGAAAGTTTATGCTATATTGTTATCTTTACTAAGCATCTGAGCTCACCCATTTCAATGTTTTATTTTTCCTGGGATGTAAAGAAGTAATTTATAAATGACCTGCAGGAATAGTATGAGGGGATATGAAGACAAGATGTTGTTGTAGTTTTTTTTACTTAATGATGTAATGTAAAACTTTATGAATGTATCTAGTTATTCCAAGGCTACTAAACTAATCGGTTTTTTAATACTTGATCTTTCTTGTGATCATGACAATGATATGTACTAATGCACTGAATCTGGGAAACTAGGGTCGGGGCATTACAGTTGGTATCAGAGGAAGTTTAGTACAAACCTTGGAAGCTAGATTTAGATAAACTCTTATTAGAGCACATAGATCTAAGATGGACTTTGAGTATTAGTATATAAGAACTTCCTAGAATTTTGGTATTGTAGAGATTTTTTGAGTTTTCCAAGAAATACATCCATGTCTAGATACGAGCAGGTAGAGGCGGCTCTGGAACAGATGTACCTAGGGGTAAAACCCGAAAACACCGCTTTGAGCTAGACTCGAACGGGAACTGGTGCATGACAATGGGCCTTACTGCACTCTTGGTTACGACACTCCCGGGGGATATGGTTAGGATAACTCTCATTTTATTTACAAATCATTATGAAGGGTTTATGAGTATATACTTCCTCAAAGAAAAATTTTTATGATTATGGATTATATCCATAAATAGTTCAATTTATGTTAAGTGTTTTACAAGTATGGAATTATGTATTTTGATTCATAAATTGATCTAGTTTATGCCATTATTTAGAAATGGCGCCTAGTATAAGAAATGGAAACCATATCAATGCACGCACTCCATGTAGGGATTTCCCTCCTGATCAAGATAATTATAGTGGAGCTGGTGATGCAACTGGCTCTGATCAACTAATCACCATACTGGGACAACTCACTCAGGTTATGAATAATAACCTTACCCATATGGAGCACCCTGATCCATAGCGTGGAGGATCAATGTTAGATCGCTTCATGAGGTAGAAACCACCAACATTCAATGGGAGTACAAATCCATTAGTAGTTGAGCAATGGATAAGTTCCCTAGAGAAATTATTTCAGGCTTTGGGGAGTAGTGAAAGGGAAAAAGTTGTCATGGCAGTTTATCGCCTCACTGGAGATTCTGATAAATGGTGTTCATTGATTCAAAACATGAAGGAAGATGATGAAGTATCAAATATGGAATGGATGGAGTTCAAAGATCTTTTCTTAGAAAAATACTTTCCTCGTGACCATCGAGCAGATATGGAAAGGCAACTTCTGAGTCTGAGATAAAAGGAGGATGAGAATGTCGCAAAGTATGAGGCTAACTTTACAAGGTTAGCAAGGTATGCTGGAGATTATATATGTAACCCAAGAAGTAAGATTGATCATTTCTTTGATGGGTTAAAATCGTTTCTCCATCGAGCATTAGTCTCACAATCCTTCTCATCATACGAAGACATTGTCTCATGTGCTATCAAGAGAGAGAAAGAATTCTCTAAGTCTTATGAATTTAAAGAAAAGCAAGAGAAGAAGAGATCTGCTGATCAATCTAGGAATGTAAATAAGGGAAAAAAGGGAAAAGTTGAATATCCATCCTGCAGTAAATGTGGGAAGAAACACCCCGGTACTTTCTTAAAAGGAATGGGAGTCTGTTACAAGTGTGGTGAAAAAGGCCACCAAGATCATGATTGCAAGGGGAAGAAGGAAGCTACCGATGTCCAATGCTAAAATTGCAGTGAGATGGGACATTATGAAAATGAATGTCCTAAGCGTTGGGGGAACTTACCTCAGAAAAGGCCAAGGGATCAAGGCCAAGCTTATGCTATCACTACTACTGAGGTAGAAGATCTGAAAGACGTGGTGTCAGGTAATTTAATGGTTTCCACAAGTTTAGCAAATGAATTATTTGATTCTGGATCATCGCATTGTTTCATATCTTCCCAGTTTTCTAAGAAAATTAGATATTTCCAATTTGATTTAACAAGGGAGTTGTCAGTTAAAACTTCTATGGGAAGTATCATTGCAACAAAGTTTTGTGAATCATTCCCTATTAGTGCACATAAATGTTCTTTATCTGCTGATCTCATCGTCATACCTATGATTTAGTTTGATATAATCCTCGGTATGGATTGAATTTCGGACCATGATGTGAAGATTTATTGTAAGAAGAAGGAGGTTACGATTTTTTATGATGATGATAAGGAAGACATTATCTTTAGAGTAGAATCGTCACCACCTAATTCTTATCTAGATAAACCCCCAGTAGCTCAACTAAATTCAATTATTGGGGAGGAATAGAATGAAATGATTGGGGGTGAGGAAAGGAATGTTCAAATAGAGGATGTACCTATTGTGAAAGAATATGTAGATGTGTTTTTGGAAGATTTATCGGGACATCCTCCAGAATGAGAAGTTGATTTTTCCATTGATTTAATTCCTGGATCAAGGCCTATATCAAAGACCCCTTATAGAATGGACACTGTGGAATTAGTTTAACTAAAGAAACAACTAGAAGAATTGAGTAATAAGGGATTTATTCACCCTAGTGTTTCTCCATGGGGATCCCCTGTTCTTTTTGTTAAAAAGAAAGATGGATCTATGAGGTTATGTATCGACTATAGAGAGATCAATGTTATAACAATAAAGAACAAGTATCCCCTACCTCGCATTGATAATTTATTTGACCAACTACATGGAGATCAATACTTTTCAAAGATTGACCTTCGGTCTGGATACCATCAGTTGTGTGTGAAGAAGGAAGATAGTCCAAAGACAGCATTTCAAACCAGGTACGCGCATTACGAGTTTACAGTAATGCCTTTTGGGCTAACTAATTCTCCCTCTGTATTCATGGATCTAATGAATAGAGTTTTCAAGGAATATCTAGATGAATTTGTGGTGGTATTTATTGATGATATCTTATTATACTCTAAAATCTACAAATATCATGAAAATCACATCCGCATTATCCTGAAGACTCTGAGAAGACATGAATTATATGGGAAGTTTAGCAAGTGTGAATTTTGGCTTCAGGAGATTTATTTTCTTGTCCATATTGTCTCTAAAGATGGAATCTCTATTGATCCTTCTAAGACTAAGGAAATCCAAGAATTTCCTACACCGACAACTATAACTGAGGTACGCAGTTTTATTGGTTTAGCAGGTTATTATCGACATTTTGTCTAGAATTTTGCCCGGTTGGCTAACCCATTAATAAATCTCACACGTAAAGGGGTTAAATTTGTCTGGAAAAAATAGTGTGAAGAATGTTTTGAATAACTGAAGAGAAGATTAGTCAATGCTCCTATATTGACTCTACTATCGGGGAATGATGGGTTCGTTATTTATAGTGATGCATTGAAGAAAGGACTTGGTTGTATCCTTATGCAGAATGATAGGGTTATTGCCTATGCATCATGATAGTTGAAAATTCATGAGAAAAACTATCCTACTCATGATCTCGAGTTAGCAGTTGTGATATTTTCTTTGAATATATGGAGGCACTACCTCTATGGTGAAAAATTTGAGATTTATACTGATCATAAGAGTTTGAAGTATATTTTCTCACAAAAAGAACTCAACATGAGGCAAAGGAGATGGCTTGAACTACTCAAGGATTATTATTTCACGATACACTACCACCCAGGGAAGGCAAATAAGGTGGAATATGCTTTGAGCAGAAAAGATCATGGAGTTTTGAACATGATGAGAATTGAAAGGGATCTTATTTTCATGGATCTAGTGAATATGTATATGGGAATTACCATGGAAGGTGAAACATCGATCCTTTTTCAAATGGTTGTAAACCCATATTTACTAGAAAGGATAAAGAGTTCTCAGACCGGTGATGAAGAGTTTCAAAAGAAGATTAAAGCTGTGAATGATGGGAGATTGAATGAATTTGGGTATGAAGATGGAATTTTGAAATTTGGGAAGAGACTTTGTGTTCCCAATATACCTGATCTAAAAAGGGAATTGTTGGACGATGCTCATATTTCCAATTTCTCTATACACCCTGGGATCACCAAAATGTATAGAGACTTGAATGAACATTTTTGGTGGGACAAAATGAAGAGGGAGATTGCTGATTTTGTGTCAAGATGTATGGTTTGTCAACAAGTGAAATCTGGAAGGCAATAGCCTGGAGGATTCATGAAACCTCTTCTCATACCGGAGTGGAAATGGGACAATATTACGATGGACTTTGTCATGGGACTACCAAATACTCGTAGAAGGAACGATGCAATATGGGTCATTGTTGATCGTCTTACCAAGTCAGCACGTTTTCTTACTATAAGGGAAGATTTACCACTTTAACGTCTATCAAGGCTATATATTAATGAAGTGGTGAGACTTCATGGAGTACCCCTATCGATTGTTTCTGATCATGATCCCCATTTTACTTCAAGATTCTGGAGGAGTCATCAGAAAGCCCTGGATACTGAACTTAGTTTGAGCACTGCCTACCACCCTCAAACAGATGGACAATCAGAACGAACTATTAAAACCTTAGAAGGCATGTTGAGATCATGCTCACTTGACTTTCAGGGTATGTGGGATCAATATTTACCTCTGGTGGAATTTTCCTATAATAATAGCTTCCATTCAAGTATTTGGATGGCACCATATGAAGAATTATATGGAAAGAGATGTCGCACACCAACCTGTTGGGATGACATTGGTGAAATAAAACTTGTAGGCCCATAACTGGTGGAGGAAACAATGGAAAATGTAAAGGTAATCCAAAACCACATCAAAGCATCTCAAAGTAGGCAGAAGAGCTATGCTGATAACCGAAGGAAGGATTTGGAATTTCATGTAGGAGATCATGTTTTCTTGAAGGTATCTCTATGGAAGGGAGTTATACATTTTGGTAAGAAGGGTAAATTGAGTCCTAGGTACATCGGACCTTTCAAAATTCTAGAACGAATTGGTTCTGTAACTTACCGTTTGTAAATGCCGCCAAGTCTCTCCAAAGTTCACGATGTGTTACACGTATCACTCTTGAGGAAATACATGTCTGACCCAATGCATGTACTCACCTAAAAGGAATTAGAACTGGAACCCGATTTGTCTTATTGCGAAGAGCCCATCAGGATTCTTGATACGAGAGAACAAGTACTGAGAAACCGGACGAATCGTCTGGTAAAAGTTTTGTGGAGAAACCATAAGATGAAAGAGGCAATGTGGGAACCCGAGGAACTTATGATGAAGAACCACCCGAGTCTTTTCATGCGGTAGTATTCTAGAAATTTCAAGGATGAAATTATTTGAAGGAGGGGATAATGTAACACCCCAAGCTTCCACAGTACACTTCCCTTTGAATAATACAGTAGTGTGTGTTGTACGCAACTTCGAGTTCTAACACACACACCACAATCAATCAAACTAGCCATTATGAATAGTAATACCAACTTTTTTAAATTTTATAAATTTTATCTTTTAAAATGGACTTCATTTTTGGATTCGGAATATCGAAATTATCCTAGGGTGAAATTTTGGTATTTTTCTGAAAACTTTCAATTTTTGATGAATAGTGAAAAAAACATTGAGTTATAGTTTAAAACCAAATTTTTATTTAAATAATTTTTTATTTTCTTTAAATTTAATTAAGGTAAAAATAGATACATAATACCTATATAAGTTCAATGTAATTCATTGGAGTTAGTTTAGAATAATTTTAGATATATAAAAATTTTATTGAACTTTTCACCGTCTTTTACCCACCTCCTAAGAGAATTTGGAAATTCACATAAAACTTAATTTTACCACTTCTGTGAGTGGAATTTCTAAAATATGAGAGACACGGTTAATACCAATGAGTAAAATTTGGTTCAATGAGATTAAAAAATAATTTTTTGTGAATAGTAACTTTTTACTTTTATTTACCACGGTTAAAAGTAAATAGGGTAATTAAGGGTAAAAATGATATAAATATTACCCTAACACGTGTTTTAATTCTATTGGACAAGTTTATCTCGACCAAAAACAACCTTAGGAATAAAATATTATCATTTAGATCCATTTGGATTAGATTAGGACATTTATTATTATTTAATTCAAAGAAGAGTTAAAAGAGTTAAAATCAAAGTTTATTTACTAAAAAAAATTTAATATAGGGTTATACATAAGATAAATTCGATTGTAAATATTCATTAGAAAGATAAAAATATTTACTACATAATGGTATTTTATTTATAATTTTTAGACATTAAATAATTTAATTTATTTATGACACAATGGTGATGCAGTAATTACCTAATTAATGAAATATTAAAATAATTGATATTATAAATATCAAAATAAATGTAATTTGAGAATTTTTATGAATTACACTAATTTTATAGGTTAATATGAAATATTAGGATTGGTTATGTAAATTTATTTCGAGGTAATAATGTTGTTAGGAAATTATCAAAAACAAAATACCCAATAGTGTCAAAATTGACATAAAAGAGTTTTTAAAACAAATATTATATTATTAATTTATATTCTATTCCTAAAAATCTAAGGTTCGGAAAAACTACTTTATCATGATATTTGTATCATTAATGGACCACTTTGGGGTCTCTTGGATGTTTATAGAAAGTTTATTAACTATATAATATAAAAATACAAAGTGACATGGTAAATGTCAAACTAATTAACTAAGAGTTAAAAACTAAAAGATAAGCTTAATATAGTGACCCAAACCTGTCTAAAACCTATTGGTTGAGTGGTTTTAGCCCCATACCCACCTTAAACTTTAAATAATATACTTTTAAGCCATTAGAAACCGAATATGAATTTATTATAAAATAATATTTCTATCTTTTCCAAAGGTGCCCCTCACCCCTCTTATAATAGGGCACTCCCCCTTCTCACTAATTCACACATTCAAAGCCTTTTGGATCGGCCAAACCCTAAAAAAATACTCTCTAAACTTCCCTCAATTCAACCTAGAGGCCTTAGTTTGATCAGAAATCCAACCTAAGGAGCCCTTTTGATCAAATCAAAAGGAAGAACCCGAAGAAGAGGTAATGTTTTCACCACCCTCTTTCAAGTTCCTTTCTTCTTAAACTTATTATTTCTTTGTTATTCCCATTCTAAAATAATAAATCCAGTATATTATATATACTGTGATGTTATTATAAATATGGTACAACCATATTCAGTATTCTATGCATCCTTTGAATGACATGTCACCATACGTGCGTACGTACGGCTTACCGTCTCTACGTCGTGGTGTAATTGTTATTCGATAAATTATTATTTGGATGGGTATAATAATGATGTTTAATTCATGTAAATAATAAATATAACATGACAATTATTCTTTATATATGATATGACATCCAATTATATATTATTTTAATATCAAAAGAATGATGTTGTCGCTCGTGCGTATGTACGGACTACCGTCTCCATGAACGCGATGAGATTCATTCCCCATCGTATCCATTCAAGACTAATTCCCATTTAATGATTAAAAATAATGTTTAATGACTTGATATCATTATGTATATGAATAAGATACAACCTATCCATGAAAAACACGACTTACGTAATAAAACATATAAAATAAAACGAGTAAGTTAACACCCGAAACAACGATAATACTAAGATATTATTAACAAATAAATGTTAAAAGATCATATATAATATCATATTAATGTATATGATTCTTGTATAATTTAATAACAATTATTTCACCATTATACAGGAGGTTAACCTACCCTCAACCAATGAAAAGTACAAGGTAAGGTTTTATTTCACAATCTCTTCATTATCTGAGGTTGTTTATACGTAATTATCTATTAGGACCTCTTTATCATCCACATCCATGTTTCTTAAAAATATGTTTCAAAACATTCTTACTATTTTACAGAATATGGGTTAAATTCATTTATACCCTTGTTTGACTTTTTATAAGAAGTTTATAAAGGAATCTTTCCGCCGTTTTCCAAACAAGGTCCTTTTTAACCTTTTCGACAAAATTAAGGTAATAATGTCTTTTTTAACTTATACGGCGAGTGCGGCTATTTTCTGTCGTTATAAAATCTTGATAGCTTCCCTTAAAAGCTTCTAAGAATATTTTCAGAGTAAAAGTTTTATTTTATAATTATGTGACTTTTAAATTATTTCAAAAAGGAGAGATATTTCTCTCAAATAGTTTTGATCTCATCTATGTCAACATCCTTTGATGGATTTTAAGCTTATTTGAAGTTTATTTATTATGATACGAATCTTCCATATTGTATTGAAGGTTTTGTGATATGTTTGATTGTGGATGTGTTATTTTTATACCATTCATGGTTTATGGAGAAAGTATTGACATTTTGTATGCTAGTTTTAATACGAATGTTTATGTTATGTTTAAACTTGTTCATATGAGGAATGCATTGGACTTAATAAGTGACGGGTGGAGACCTCTATAGCTCCTCGATGCATCAGTATGTCTCATGAGACAGAGTAGTGTCTTGGCACAAGGCCTTGACAAAATCTTATTTGTAGTCTTGTCAAGAGGCCTTGACTATGTGGTTATGATAGTCTGGCATTATGCATTCCATCATTATAAAAGTGGTTTTTGATATTGAATGTGATTATTCAACTAGTAGAATATCCATGTGAATAAGTAAATGGCATTATTTCATTTTATTTTTTCCATATTATGTTGAAGTTCAAGTTTAAAAGGCTTTTGTTTTATTTATACATTGCCTTAATTGTTTATGCTTATTTATGAAAGTTTCTGCTATATTGTTATCCTTACTGAGCATCTGATCTCACCCCTTTCAATGTTTTATTTTTCCCAGGATGTGAAGAAGTAATTTATGAATGACCTGCAGGAATAGTATGAGGGTATATGAAGACAAGATGTTGTAATAGTTTTTTTTTTACTTAATGATGTAATGTAAAACCGTATGAATGTATCTAGTTATTCCAAGGCTACTAAACTAATCGGTATTTCGAGACTTTATCTTTCTTGTGATCATGCCAATGATATGTACTAATGCACTGACTCTAGGAAACTGGGGTCGGGGCGTTACATGTATGAAATGGAATTATTATTTTTAATTTATCTTTACTTTGAATTAAAATGATATAAGTTTTAAATCCCTCATATTAAGTGAAGGTTATAAAATCTTATATTTTTATTGAACAAAATGTTTTATTGGGTAACACTAAATAGTATCAGACTTCAAGTTTCAGTTATGTATGAAATATAATTATTTTTTTCAATTTATCTCTACTTTTAATGTTAAATATAATATTGGTAGTTTTATGTTATTAACATCTAAAGATAAAATTAGATATCAAAATTTTATTCTATATTATATTACTTTTATACATGTTCAAGTGAACCCAAACACCCATAATATATCAAAATTAATTTTTTAAAAAAATTGCATGTAAAGTGTCCTTATTGAGATAAGTATATGTGGATATTCTTACCAATGGATAAAATTGTTTAACAAGATAATTTAATGGAGTAAAAATACCTTAATGTCTAAATTTATAAAACCACATGGCCTTTTGAGTTAGGAATTTCATATAGAATTTGAACATTTAAATTTGATGAGGGGTTCATTTTGGGAACTAGGGATTAGATTGGGATTCTAAGTGTTTGGAAATCCTTAAAATATTTTTTTGATGTGTTTTGAGGCTTGGTGGATGCCATGAGGGTTCGGGAAGATATCAAATAAGTTTATGTGTGGTATAAATGCCAAAAAATTACTTTTAGACCATTCATGGTGTGAAATGGTCTATTAACATCATGAATGGTTTTTTATGGGGTGATTTCAGATCACGAATAAGTTAGACCAAGAGGTGTCTTGTTTTTAGAAGCTTTCGTGTTATAAACTAGTGGTTCACACCGTGAAAGTGGTTTTGGGGTGCCCTTTATACTATGAGCGGGGTAACTGGGTGAGGGGATTTATTCTTAGAATAATTTATAATGTGAACCTACGATTAAAACTATGAAAGTGTTAAATAAAGGGGCCTCCCTCATCCTAGAAGGGGATTCATGGAATGAACCACCTGTTCACATCGTGAACCTGTGTTGGGTACGCCATTTTTCATGGGATTTGTGGTAATTTTGTTAGGGGTCTATTTTTGGGAACCCCCTTAGGTTACTTCATTTTTTGTTAACTAAATGAAGAGGGGGTCCCTCTTTGTCTCTCTTATTCCCCTCCATTGGTTCCCATTTGATCTAGATGATTCAGGTTTGTTTCTTCATACATGTTTAAGGAAGGTTTCTCTTATCTTATCCCATGTCCATTTATTAATTATTATTTTATTTTGTTTTGTTTAGTTAGGGATATGGGAATATTATTTCACTATATCATAGTGAAATGATCATGTTTTATGGGGTATTCATGTGACAAAAATTGGTTTCCCCGAGGTGATGTATGCATGTCATTTCTTTCCATTCTAGTTAAGGTATGTCTACTAGTGAATTTTATTAGGTTTTTTAGTGAGATTAAATTAAATTGGATATTTAATCAGTTCTAATTGTTATTTATTTTTATCGGGGTGTGCTTGGATCATGACATGGGATGTTGGGATTTCATTGGTCACGGTTTAAGTGTTACGAAGTCTCTTAGTAAGTTATTCAATTATTATTAAAAATATATTTAAATTTTTTAATTAATTATAAATGATTACAATTAATTAAATTGGATGTTATGGCATGAGTTAGGTCCTCATGGTTATGGGTGATGGCTAGTTGGAATTGGATGAGATTTAGTGAGGGTAGTTCGATAGTGATTCAAAGGGAATGACTTTGTATGATATGGGTTATCCCTTGATCATACCCCTATATAATTTTTATCTATTTATTTATACTTGAAATTTGATGTATGGTATTTTGATTATGTAGTTTTTTTGGGCTATGATCAAACATAATTTCAACTTTACTCCTAATGCAGCTTAGTGGTTGACCAAGGTCATATCTCAAGGAGAAAGGGTTGGGAGTCTCACTATCCTAGAATTTATGTGTATTTATTTTGTTTTATAAATTTTAAAACATCCAGATAGTATTTTTTTTCTTGGTTTTAGATTTATTAATTGAAAACAAATTAATAACAACAAACACAATAATGAGTGAAGGGGTTTGGATCTAAGGTCAAACACATTGATTCTTCATTATTCTTTAGTTCTCATATGAAAATGGGATCAATATCATTCTTCCATTACTCTACTCTATCTAAATTTTGGTTCCTAATATACATAAGAGAAATATATTCGGATATATATATTTATAACTCCTCCGTAGTGAAGATCCAATAAACACACTTGATCAAGTCATTCATTGTCTCAATAACTCTATCGAATGTTACTCATCCCTTAATCCATAGTGCTCCACTAGTATGAATTGTGAATCAAGAGAGTTAGGGAGAGAATATTTGATAAATTAAAGTATATGGAAGCTTATAAAAGATAGAAAATGGATATCATCGATCTGATTCTCCCCATTTTTCTATTACATCAAGAATAAAATTCAGATTATTATAAAGAACAAAGTGCATGTGTGATCTCCCCAGGGGACTTTTACATCAGGTTAGTTCTCCATGATTTTGAGTTTTAAGAGATCATGTTATATTATGGATAATAGGGAATAACATTAAGAAATAGGGGGAAATAGAATAACTCAATACAATTAATAAAAATAGACTGAAATTATAATTATGGAAAACAAATTAAAAAAATAAAATTACAATGAAAGAAAAACCTAGTTAGAAAGTATAGAATGAATTCTACTGGGATATGGTGGAATATATTTATATAGATAAGGTGAGGAAGCATCTTCTTCCTCCTTGTAGCTAGTTTCAAGGTGATCTTCTCAGATGGACACCACATGTCTAGATATGATGGTTGAGATCAATTATGTCAGGAGAATCTATACCCTTTTGAGATTTTGTTAGAGTGTAATTAATATGTTGCTTCACAGAGTAGTGGAAAAATTTTGGTTCCCAACATGTTGGAAATTTGGATTGAAAACTAGGCCTTGGTAGTGGGCTAGGACCTGGATCACTGAATTTTAGAGAGGCGGTCAGGATTATGGTAGAGGGTGGATCAGGCGATAGTGACTTCTCTAGCAAGTAAGTGCAACAAGGATTTGGTGGTTTAGATTCATCTAATGTAGTTTGGTATTCTCCCTCAGTAATGGTAGGTAGTAGAGCTTTATGGTGATATGTGACTCCTCTAGTATTCACAAGTGATTGCAGTGCTTGGTGGTTTAGGATACTTTTCTGTAATGGTTTCATGGTAAATTGTGTTTGAGAATATGATAAAATAAGTAGAAAATCATGGAAAGGTAGGTGACCGTAGAATGTTAGGTAGTTGGTGAGGGTGAATTTACTGTGATAATACCTCATGGTATACTATAGAAGGGGACTCGTGGTCGGTATGTTGGCCATGAGTGGTATCCAAAGTAGGATGGAGTATGTTTCACATGGTAAGGTGATGGTTGGATGTGTGGTAGGGTGGTCTCACAGTCAGTATACTGACCGAGAGTGGTGATGGTTTGTTGATGTTACTCACCCAGTGTAGTCAATTGTGCAAGGTCAGTGTAGTGATTGTGACACAGTCAGTGTGCTGACCATGCAAGGCCTTTACATTATTTTTTAACCTTCATTCCAAAAAATAATTTCATTTCAATGTAGTATTTTTATCTAATAAATTTAAAATGATAAATTAATTAAAAATAGTATTCCTAAATTGAAAAAAATAATTTCAAAATCAATTTCAATTTCAAATGTATGGGTTCTCAATTTAATTCCAAGAATGAATATATCAATAAATTTCAGTAATTGTACATTTAACAATTAAATTTTGGATTATAAAAGCTCACAAAACACTAATTTTACCCAGGATTTTCATTTAAAGTATGGGTATTTTCAATTAATAAAATATAAAAATATAGAAATTTCCAACGTACATCACTCCCCCACACTTAAACAATTTCACTCCTAGGAAATATTATCATTTAATTCAATTTATTTAAAAATAAGTTCATTCTGTCTATATCTGAATTTACCATCAAGAGAATTAGTAAACAGTGGCCTATCTTCTCTAAAAAAATTATCATTCCACATATGTGAATCAATCCACTACCTCACTTAAACTCATTTAAATTTTCAGTTTAGGATTGGATCAAATTATATTTAATTGGGATAAAATTTTTAACAAAAATAACATTCATTTTTTCCTCTTTCCTAAGTTTCCTCAAGACAAAGTTTTATTTTCCAATTTATTGATACAAATTAAATGAATGTGTTATAAGTCAATTATACCTCTTTATATGGGTTCAATATTCATCTCACCTAAATGAACTCATTTTTTACTTAGGCACTTTTGAATTTGTTTTTCATATCCATAATTTTGTGCAAAGCACTATAAATAGAACTTATTGAGAATGCATTTATTTAATTATAGAAATAAACCCAGTAACCTTGTATCAGATATCCATTATGGGTTCTAAATTGCCCATTTTTAGTCTAGGTTCGAAGAACTTATATCATTTCCATTTAAGTTGGATACCTGAGGTTTTTTGTCTCATAAAGGTTAAGTTACCTCATATTAAGTAAAAAATTATAGTGAATTAAAGTTATAAAATTGAATCCACAAAAATATTTTCACTCACAATCCATATCCTATTTCTAAGACCAAAATTTCATGAATACAGTGAATAAATATACTCAGCAATTACTTAAGTCTCATAGTTTCCAAACCAATGAATTATTCAACCTCATCATAGTATTTTCAAACTAGGCAGGATATTGATAAAGTTCAAGAAATGTTTGAAAACCCAAAATAAAAAATGCTATAAAGGTATGTACAACATTATATTTATAGAACACATTTTTTAAAATACAGAAAAATAGAAACCTATAGAAACTATTTACATATTCCTAACTTTTTTTTATTTTGTTTTGTTTTGTTATTTTTTTATTGTTTTTTTAAATTAAATTAAAGATAAAAACTAGATTTAAAATAAAAAAAGATTATTTACAACATTTACAAACAATAAAAACATTTTTTTATATTTTGTTTGTGAAATTTTTATTTGTTTATTATATTTATTTATATATTTTAAAACATTAACTAAAAATAAATTAAATATTAGTTTAAATAGGTTGAGTTCCTCCCCCATACTTATTCAAAACTACTCATTTAACTTCAAAAAAATGCACAAAAAATCATAGTGAATAAAAAACACAAAAGGATTGATACAACCTAATATGTATTTTCCATTATGTTCAAGGTAAGCTCTCACCTATGTGTGCTTGTTGTGAATAGTATAGATAGCCTCCTAAGTTTTGTCCATTCATGGGAAAAACTATAGAAAACAAAACTAAACATTATAAATTATTTTATTAAAAAGTAAAGTAAATAAAAAGGAAAATAAGGGAGGGTATTCTTTGGTTTAACCCCCCCCCCCCAGATGTGATTCATTTTATACTATCCACAGCTGAATATTATTGGAATTATCCCTAGTCAGTAGGTGGGTGGGTTTTTTTATTGGAACCACCACATTTGGTTTCTTCCCAAGGTTGATAGTTTCACTTCTTGGAGGTCCCATTGAATAAACTAATGCATGTACACCCCCTCAGTAGTTTGGTGTATCTCATAAAGTGAGGGTAGAAGGATGACGTATGGAGATTCCTTGTGTTCTTCCACACTAGTTATGGATTCTCCTTCATCCTGTGGCAACTCTAGTTGTTCTTCTTAGATAGATTCATATAAAGGGGAGTCAGTAAGTAATTTAAATTGAAAATAATTAAAATAAGGTAAGGTCAAATTAAAATTTCTCCCTTCATATACAGTAGCTTCCTCTATATCTTCATGAGAAGCTACCACTAGGAATACTTTGTCTACTATTATGACTCCCTCCAATTTGTGTTTAGATTTAGGTTGAGGGAGTATTATCTTCACCATGGGTCCTGGAGCATCTTCATCTTGATTAACCACTTCCTAGGGAGGTTTTACATTCTACATAGATATTTTTCTAACCTATGGGGGTATTCTTCTAGTGCATATTCAAGTAATTTTTCAATGTAATATTTATCCATATCTACTTGTTCATCATCCTGGAAAGTATCATTTTTAATTTCTAGCATCTCTAGTTCCTCCTATTCTATTTCCAACTCTAAAATTTTTCAAGGAGAGATCTGGAAGGTTCTTTATCTTCATAATCCATGATAGGAATCAGTTGGGGTAAGTCTATAAAATTAAAATTAATTGGATTAATAGAAAATTATTTTTGTAAAAACTTATAAAGAAATGAGTTTAGTTCATTGGTAACTCCCTCATTAGTTTCAGCATGTACAAAAATTTCTTGCTACAATGTCTCTTTAAAGTTGCATTGTGTGTATGGTGGTAATAATGGGAATTAATATTATTCTTAAAATTTTATATAATCCATTTATTTGTATTAATTATTTAGGATATATATTCATTCTTAAAATCATGTGGTTTCATTTATATCAAAAGTTATATCAATAGGTAATTAGTTTTTAATAAAATTATAGAAAGTAAATTTTGAATGAAAGTCTCCCTCAAAAGTTATAGTATGTAGATACTTGGATCGATACACTATTTCTAGACATATGTGATCAATGGTGAATAGTGTATTATCCTAGTTTAAAAAAATATCCCTTTTACTCTTAAATATATTCTTTGGAAAATACCAAGGTCTCTAACTCTTCAAATTCTTATTGTTTTATTTTATCCAAAAAAATCTTGGAGGGTAGTGACTATTATCGATTTCATGCCTTTTAATTCCTTAATAGTTTCTTTATGTTCCTCTAATTTTTTGTTTTATTTTACTTAAAATTCCTTCAGCATAGATGATTAGATCTGAATTTCCTCCAGTGTAAGTTATTCTTTAGTTTGATGGTGTGGGGAAGGTGTTGTTGATGGTTATTAGGTTCATTCATATTATAGAATCCATCCTCCCACCCATTGGTGTGTACTTAAGGTTTTTGTTGGTTATTCCATTTAAATTTCATCTCCTGGGATGCTTGTGCAAATATGAACTTGGAATATGGGTGAGAATCCATTAAAGAATGGTCTCACTGTAATGCTTATCCTAATTTGAGAAAATAAAAAATCAAAAAACAAAAAAAAAATAAAGAAATAAAGGGAAATAAGAAAAAAATAATTATTACAAATGGGTTAAAAATAGTGAGAAATTGAACTTTCTATCCATAAATAGAACCAATTTGATTGTGTGGTTTTCATGAGACATGGTCAAACAGAATTTCTACTTTACTCCTAATATAGTCTAGTAGTTGACCAGGGTCATCTCTCAAGGAGAAAGGGTTGGGAGTCTCACTATCATAGAACTCTTGTACCTTTATTTTTTTATAAATTTTCAAAAACATCTAGAAAGTATTTGTTTGTTTGGTTTTAGATTTACGAATTAAAAAAATTAATAATAGAAAACACAACAATGAGTGAAAGGGGTTGGATATAGGCTCAAACACACAGATTCTTTATTATTATCTGGTTCTCATCCAAAAATGGCTTTAATATCATTCTTTTATTTCTCTCTTATATCTAAATTATGGTTATTAACATAAAAAAAGTTAAATATATCCTAATACATCCATTTTTACCTCCTTTATAGTGAAGAGGAAATAAACACACTTGATCAAGGCATTTACTTTCTCAACACCCAACTCCATCATATAATGTTCGTCCCTTAATCCACAATACTCCAATGGTATGAACTATGAACTGAGAGAGGTAAGAAGAGAAGATTTGATAAATTTTAGGATGTGGAAGCTCATCGGAGAGAGAAGATGAATACCATTGATCTGTTTCTCCCCATTTTTTTACGGCATCAAGTATGTAATTCAGATTATTATAAATAACAAAGTGCATGTGTGATCTCCCCTAGGGACCTATCCCTCGGGTTATTTCTCCATGACTTAGAGTTTTAATATATCACATTACAGTGGGGATAATGGGTAAGAACACAAAGAAATAGGGGTAAGAGAACAACACAGTGCAATTAACAAAAATAGAGTGAAATTAGAATTGTGAAAAATAAATTACAGAAAGAAAATTACAACAGAAGAAAAAACTAGTTGGTAGATACTAAATGAATTCTATTGGGATAGGTTGAAAGATATTTATGGAGAGTGTGTGATTTATTATCTTCTTCCTCCTCATAATCAGTGTCGAGGGGAGCTTCTCAGATGGATTCCAGGTGTCTAGCTTCGATGGTTGAGATCAATTATGTCAAGAGCGTCTATGCCCCTTTGATATTTTTTTAGACTAAAATTGATATGATTCTTCACAGAGTAGTCTAAAAATTTTGGTTAACATTTTACTAAAAATTGGGATTTAAAACTGGGCCTTGGCATTGGGATAGGTCCTAGATCATTGAACTTAAGGGAGGTGGTCAAGCTTGCAGTAGAGGGTGGATCAGGAAGAAGCATCTTCTCCAGCAAAGTGGTGTAGTGAGGCTTCAGTGGTTCAACTTCATCCATGGTGGTATTATATTCTCCATTGATGGTGGTAAGCAGTGGAGTTCGACGGTGTTGTGTAACTCCTCCAGTCTTCACAGGCGAGGGCGGTGCTTGGTGGTTTGGGAGACTCGGTTGGAATGGGTTCAAGGAGAAATGGGTATGGGCATACAATAAAGGAAGTGGAAAGGCATTGAAAGGTGGAGGTGCAGAAAGGTGGGTGACTATAGCATAGTAAGAAGTTGGTGAGGGTGACCTTACTATAAGAATACTTCATGGTATACTGGAGAATGGGACTCGTGGTCGATATGATGACTGTGAGTGGTATCCATGGTAGGATGGAGTGTGTTGTGCACGGTATGGTGATAGTTGGATGTGCGGTAGGGTGGTCTCATGGTCATTATACTGACCATGAGTAGTGATGGTTTGTGGAAGGTACTCTCTCAGTGCATTCAGATATTCATGGTTAGTGTAGTGACCGTGACATGGTCGGTGTTTTGAATATATAAGGCCATTACATTCTTTTTTTTAACCTGTATTCCAAAAAAACATTTCAATGCAGTATTTTTCTCCAATAAATTTAAAATGATAAATAAATTAATAAATTATTTTTTTCATTTCATCAAATAATTTAAAAATAAATTTCAAATTCAAATTTATGAATTCTCAATTTAATTCCAAAAATGAATATATCAAAAAAAAATAGTAATTGTCCATTTAACAATTAAATTCTAGACTATTAAAGTTCAAAAAAACACTAATTTTACCTAGGATTTAAATTAAAAGTAGGGGTATTTTCAATTGATAATAGATAAACATATTGAAATTTTCATCTCACATCATATTTCCACTAAGGGTGACTATAATTTTTAATTTAAATGAAATTCTGATGAAAAAACTGAACAAATTTCCAAGGGCCATGATGGACCCTTATACACTGGCTTGGTGCCTCGATCGTTGATGGTCAAGGATGTGGTTATATTTATGTGCCTTGATATAAATGGACCACTTAAAGGGTTAATTGGACTACTTTAGCAGTGGATATTAGTTTGGGTGCCTTGGTGCCCTCTGAATAGAGGGATGTGATAGGACTAGAGTGTTTATCCCGAGTAGTTCATGTAAGAACCTTATGATTCCATAGAGCCTTCAGGCTAGTCTAGATGATCGTGGGGTGAGTGTTCCTCCCCCACTAAGATGTGATTAACTAGGTGGGTATGGGTAAGACATTACGCTAGGTTGGGTGAGTGTATCAAACTAAGATCTAGGATATGAGATAGGAATTAGGCCATCTCTTGAGATGGATTCCATTAGGGTGTGTCCTATGAGGCTAGTGAGGCTGAGCTATGACTATAGTGAAGTTTAGGGACAATATGTACATTTAGTGGTGTTTATTAACCTGATAGTTGATATTGATATTGAGGGACCCTTATAGAGTTCTTGGGTTGTGTTATGACTTTGGGGACCCAGAAGGGTTCCCTAATGATATGTTGACCATAGTGAGGGTGCATTTGATAAATGGGTGGTGAAGATTATGATTGTCACCTTAGATATCAAATTGAAAATGAGCCTAACATGGATGTATTGAAAATTATTGATCATTCACTTGAGAGGAAAACTTGGTATTTTGAGATGGTTTTGGGTAAAAAATTTACCCCATTGAGATACTTTATATGAGATAATTTGGGTGGGATTAAATTATCACCAAGATCTATTTGAGATACATGGGATTCCTTGGGTGTTCTCCTTGGATTCAGCTTTCTTGCCTACTACTATGTGACTTGTATTCCCAGTGGGGAAATCCCATGAGTTTCTAAATTAGTTTTGATTTATTAGTATTTGATCCTATTAATTAATGGACTATGAGTTTGATTTGAATTTCCTTATACCTACTCCTTGGAATTGGGGTAAGGGATGTGATCCTCCTAAGTGGCCTTTAGGCTTAATTTGGATTTCATTATACTTGATCCTTGTAATCAAGTAGTGGATGTAACCCTCTCATGTGTCCTTTGAGATTGGTTTTGAATTACTTTGATATGATCCTTGTATTTGGATGAGACGTGGTTTGTAATCACTTGAAAAATATCCTTATATTAGGATTTAATACTATTTGGGATGCTTATAATTTTATCCTATGATGTTTATTTTGAGCCTGATACCACTATGTTTCCTAGGAATTTTTCTTAGGAATTGTTCATGGGCCTAATTTTGGTTGTCATGATTATATAATATTCTAAAAGATACGTCAACACTAGCTAAAATAGGTTTGGGTTGATCTCAATTTTCATGTTAGAACCTAAGGATCGATAGTAATTATTTATTTATGATTCAATGGTTATTTATTTACAATTTTATCATATAACATACACAATATTGAATTTACTGGTTATATACAAGGCCACATTTATGGTTCCCTACTAAGTTATACTCACACCCTGCTTGAGAATCCCTGTAACTTGGGTACCCAAGAAGACTTCACTAATCATAGATTTAGGTTGGGAAAAGGCATAGACAAGCATGATTAATAAGTATATTTCATACACGATTCAAATACTGGATATGATGAGGCTAAAGAATGGTAGTAGAGACTAATACATTTTATTTATTTTATTAATCTATATATATGATTAGCCTAGTGGGTGATCAATTTTTGTGTACTCTCATGACCATGAATTTGTACAAGGGTATACTTATACATGTTCATTGTTATAGAATTTTTATTGTTGTTTATTTCTTCTTTGTACTATGATATATTTATGGATGATTTTTTGTTTATTTTTCTAGTGTTGTGCTCTCTGATATGGGGGTACAATCTCCCCATGTTTACACCTTATGCCCCCACTGTTAGTTGAAATCCTATGGAATATTTGGAGGTGCGCTTGAGATCCTAGTGGATCTATGATGAGTGGTCTTAGGTCAAGGATGTTACAAAGTGGTATTAGAGCCTTTATGAGACTGATATCACAAAATTTATCATAACTTTTTTTATCAAAATATTTGGAGAGATAGTAGACAGGTGACATAAAAATGTGTTTTATCTTATGATGGATATGAAAATAGTGCATTAAAAACACATTTTATAGTATTAATTCCAAGTTAATAGGTATATAGGACTATTGTTCATAGTTTCCAATTTTACGATTTTATGATTTAACCTAGAGTAATGTACTTGAGTTTTTGAGATTTTTGATTTATGAGTTTTTTGATCTTGACTTGATGGAAATAGGTTTTTGTATATTCATCATATTTGGTATGTAGTATTCACATGGAAAACATGTATTTATTGTTATTTATTTCACTGTCTTTAAGTGTTCAGTTGTTTAAAGTGATAGTAATAACTTATATAGAGTTTTCCTAAAAAAACTTGGTGGTGGAATTATACTCAACTAAACCAAAGTATATTTATCTGATGAAATTTCATGTGGATATACAATGAGATTATTCTTTGTGACACCATGAGATTTTGTGAAAAAAATCAAATTAATTTAATATTTTTGATATTTTTCATTTCACATCACACTGAACATAGCTTGTGTTATATAAAATCACTAAGTTTTTATTGTGTTTCACGTAGCACCAAGTTATGATTTCACTACACACAACAGTTGGATTGGATTTCAATACATCAAAAACTATGTTTTGTTTGTGATACACACAATTTTGAGTTTCTTTGATATCTTGTGTTACGCGCAAGGCTGAGTTTCACTGAACAAAATTATACTATTAATGTTGTTATTAAAATATTATTATAGTTACCACATATCCATTAGAATAGAAGTTACAAATAAGATTAAATAAATTTTGAAAATATTATTTAAACATGTATATAAAATTAATACTTTATTTATCAATTAGTTAGAAATAAATGTAATAATTATTTGAAAATAAAGAAATTACTTTTCTAAGAAAACTGTTTTTTTATATACAAACACAATTTTATCTCAATAAATTAAACAGGCCAATTTGGATGAATTTTTTCAGTAAAATTTATATATTATATATTTCATAAATATTTTTTATACTCATGTAATAGATTTTATATGTACAAGATAATAATAAATCAAATAATATAAATAAAAGAGGAATTTTTCTAAAAGGTAATTTTACTGCCTTTTAATGGTGAGCCAATTTTAAATATAAATTTTCACACTTTTATAGTTTTTATTTGAAAAAATAAAATTAATTTTTTAAATTTAAATATAAAAAATTACTTTGGGTAAAGTTTTTTAATTTTTCAGATAAGTATCCTATTTTAATGAATAGTGAAAAAAACACTAAATTTTAATTGAAAACTATTTTTTCATCTAATTTATTTATATAGTTAAATTAAATTTAAAATTAGTTTTAAAGGATATTTATATAAATTATGAATCAATTAATTCAATTAAGTTCATTGAAATCAATTTCACATTGAAATTGGATATAAAAACATTTCATATTTTTGAACTTTTTTACTTTAAAAACCTGTTTTCCTGTCACGTCTGTAAAGTTAATTTTAAATTAATTTCTAAAAATTATGTGATTTGAATTTGGGAAAATTTATTCAATATTTTTAATAAAAATAATTTTTTATTTTTAATAATTTCGACTTAATTTTTGACCAAAAATATTAGTAAAAGTAATTAAAATTAATTATAATGATTAAGATAAAAATGAGTTTACTTAGTGGTTAAACTTTAACTTAAGTAGAAAAATAACCTAGAAACATGTCCAAAATCCATTTTAAGGCCATATTTAGACCATATAATCTCTTTTATATAAAATGGATCATTATTGGAGATATATTATGTAAGGGAGACCTCTCTATAGTGTTTACCTTTTTATATTTACAAGAATGTCACACATCCTCCATTATAAAAAGGCACTCACCCCCTCACTTCCTCACACTTTTTATAATACAAAACCATCCCAAATAAGGTCCAAAATTACATCATATAAACCTATAATCCTCAATTTGGTCATAAATCCAACCAAGAAAGCCCTTTGGTGAAAACCAAAAGGTGTTACCCAAAAAAAGAGGCAATATTCTTCAACATGCATTTCTATTTTATTTATTTCTCCACCAATTAAGTTATTCTTATTCCATGATTATATAATAACATAATTGTCTTAAATATATTTATATGTTTTCATTCTAATGGTTTTAACTACACCTACACACACTTCCATCAAATGGGTAAAGAACTTACCATTTTTGTGCATGGCGAACTACCGCCTCACGAAACTATGTCATTCGATTTAACTTTACCACCTCTCATGGTCGATAATTATGATGTAAATAATATTTATATATTATATATATGATATTTATTATGTCTTTATTCTTTTTTAATTATTATATAAAATATACCTTCATGCTTTCCATTTTGTATAAATACGATAACTTTATTTGTGGACATGTGGACTACCGCCTCATCAAAGTGATGTGATTCATTCACACTTTTCATAGAATGTATTAAGGATGAGTTTAGTAAATTATATTATATTTATGACATAATAATTCTAATATAATGATAATATATATATATATATATATTTCATTTACTTTATTTCTTTCAAAATGAAAAAAAAACATAAATAACATTCATGCGTACGTACAGCCTACCGTCTCCATGAACGGTGTATTCCATTTAATATTTCTATATTTTATATATTATTATAAATACTTATATAATTAATATATATGATATTTATATAATTTTTTACATTATATAAATAATTAAATAATTATCTAATCAAGATGATCAAAAATAACAAGTCAAAACATATACAAAAAACAAAGCAGATGTTACCTGTAATGTAACATTAACATGGAATTATTAATAAAAGGGTAATATAATGTCATAAGTAAATAACATATGATATGATATATACTAATATTTTATGTAGTATATTTACAATAAACTTATATTTATTATATTTTATGTTTGAACATGTCCGAATAAATTCAAGACTTAAGGTAAGGGTTTTCTTGTCTCACTTTTATTTTTGTGATACTTATGCCTTATTCACAAGTCATTTATTTTGTGATATGTATATAATTCCCATGAATTTATTATATGATTATTATACTTAAATTTATGGGTATTTACATATCCATTTTATGATCTTTATTTCATGGGGTTTATGGTTCAAAAGTTACCAAATCGGTAAAGTACTTTTATCTCAATTTTCTTTCTTTGAGATACATTCCATGTTATGCACCTATATTTTTCTCTAAGGTATATATACTACCCTTTGACATGTTATATCATGAATATAATAATTTTAATAACATTTTAATCTTCATTTAATGTTATTATTTCATGGGTATTATGATTCAAAGTTACTAAAGTGGTAACAGTTTATTGCTACAATCACATTGTTTATTGGGATTGTTTTTTATTATGCTTCCATTGATGAAATATTATGATCCATCTCTCAAGAAATCTAATTAATATTATTATCATATATTTATTAATTATATATTCAAGTAATTTTACCATTTTTTCACTCTTTGCTACTTAAGATAATTGATAAAAAAATAGAAAATCTGACTTTATTTCCTTTTTTGGTTGGAAATTCGTATTCTTCCAAAACCATGTTTTCTAAAAATGTTTTAAAAAAATTATTATGAAACTTTTACCCATGTTTTACCTTTTTAGTCAAAATTTATTTTAAAATTATTCTCTTTTTCATTTTCCAATCAAGTCGGTTTTCTAAACTTTTGAAGGTGTAAAAGGAATGTTCAGCATGTATGGATTTACCTGCCGTCATGACCTTCATTTCTTTGAAACTTTCTTTACAAGTTTACAAGGTTAATTTTTTTTAAAGAAATTTTTTTCTGAATATTATTTAAATTCATTTTTTAAAAGTTTTTTTCAAAGGAAAAATTTTTCAAAAATGTTTTATGTTTTAAAAAATGTTTAAAATGGTTTTCAAAGATTAATTTATATTTTTTCAAGGTTATTTTCAAAGGAAAATGATTTATATTTTAAAAATATATTTTCAAATAATAAATGATATTTTCCTCAAGAAATGTTTTAAATTATTTTTAATGATTACTTTATATGTTTTCAAAGTTATTTTTAAAGAAAATTTAAGTTCTATGTGATCATTCAAAGTCCATCTCTAACTAAGATGGCATCCTTTGATATAGTTTATGCTTTACTAGGGATACGATTCAAGGATACCATTAATATTAATTATATAAATGGTTTATGTTTTTATGGAATAATTTTTATTGAACCTGATTATTTTAGAAAGGTAAAACATTTTTCAAATATATTCTTATGAAACTCGTTTATTTTCCATAGGCTAATCATATTTCAAGGATATTGACACGAAACCCATTTATTTTCCATGGGTTAATCAAGTTATGAAATAATAATTTCTTTTATGATGATATGAAATATCTATGTGATTTATTCATGTTTTGGTTCATGGACATGGATTATACGATGGGGTGACCCATATAGAGTTAGGTAAGCCTATTACAGCTTATATGATGGGGTGGCCCAGATAGCATCGGGTAAGCCTGTTACAGTTTATATGATGGGGTGGCCCATATATATCCAAGTAACCCCATTACATATTATATTATGGGGTAGCCCAGATTGCACTAGATAATCCCATTACATCTCATATGATGGGGTAGACCAGATAGTGCCAGGTAATCTCATTATAGCTTATATGATGGGGTGGCCCAGAGAGCATCGGGTGAGCCTGTTATAGCTTACATGATGGATGGGACCTATATCTCCCTATAATAAATTGGGTAAAGATTTATATATCATAAGATAATGATGGTAATAATTCGACGGGCTTGGTCTACTATGGGAAGAAAGGGAAACCCAATCCACAATAAGGAAAGGAATATGACTGGGGATGGTAGTGTGTCCCACCCAGTATATATAGTCTCCATGAAGTTCCTAAATAAGTTTTAGAAATTATACTTGGATTAGGGAATTTTTTTTACATGTTTATTCTTCTACCAAAAATTCCATGTCATACTCCTATGTTATTATTTCTTGGATTATTCTCTTGATTACATTATGATTCATGTCTTATGAACTTCTAATCTTTAGGCTATGACTCTTGATTATAATCTTTGATATGTAGGGTATGATCTTATAATGTTATTATCATGTTCTCATACCCTTATTCTTGTGTTATTCTTATATATATCCCTTGTTTACCCTTACTGAAAATTTGATCTCACCCCTTTATTATGTTTCCTTTCCCCATATTATGAATAAATTTTTTAAGTAGGATTACTAAAGGGAAAGATTTTTAAGGGTGATGTTGAAGATTTTTCACTAAGTTAGAAGGTTATGTTTCCAATTTTAAAAAGACACTAAACAATTATGGTCCTCAGGTATTTACTTTTTTAATGTACGTAATCTTAATCTAAATTGATGTAATATCCATGTATATTAAGTCTAGGTCACTATAGTTGGTATTAAAGTAAAGTTTTAGTCAACATTTGGAAAATATGATGAGAAAAATTTATTGATATCTCTAGGTATATTTCTAAGGATATGTATAGATATGTCTCTAAGGATAAGTCTAAGAATGAGTTAAAGTATAAGTAAATGCCTTTGAATTTTGGTAAAGTATGGAGCGAGTGGTTTCCTAGAAATATATCCCTTTATGGATACTAAAAGTGGATGTGGATTTGGAGCAGATGTACATGCCCTAAAAACATTGTATTATGCTAGAATAAAGCAGGAACAGGTGCTCAAAAATGGGTCTTTCTATACACCCAGTTTGAAACTCTCAAGGGATATGCTTTGGGAACTCAAAAAATCTTCATGAACCATCATGAAGGGTTTAAAAAATTAATTAATTTTAATTACTTAGGATAAACCTAAGGTTTCAATAATTAAAAAGTATGTTTCATGATTTATACATCCTATAAGTAATTTTTCATGATTATGTGGTTTTACTCTAGGATAAGTGTTGCTCACACTATAATTTCTAGTTTTAGTTAATGTTAAGAACCCAAAGGAACTGTATTATTGAGGAATTCAATGGAAAATGAAATTACATTACTCTATAGAAACCAAATGTTATGAAAAATGGAATGAAAAACTTCTTTTATATGACCACATAGCCTTATCAATCCATGAATCATGCTGAGTTTCCAAATGAATGAAGGGGGAACAATTTTTTATTGAATCCTTCTTAAGGAAATGTCCACCTTATTTTAGTGGAATGACTGATCCACTAGTTTCTGAGAAATGGATATATACCATTGAAAATATATTTTTCATTCTCTATTATTCAGAACATGAAAAAGTTATGTTGGGAACTTATCACTTGGAAGTTGAAGTAAATCAGTGGTGTAAATTTATCAAGAATATAAGGCAACAGGTTAAAATTTTCTCCATATATTTGGAAGAGTTCAAGAACTTATTTTTCAATAAGTATATTCCTCTTATTCTTTTTATAAAAAGAAAGATTGAAGTTTCCTATCAATCTCATGGTTATGATAATAAAATAAGTATAGAATTCAACTTAAACTCTAAATACTATAGAGAAAATAAGATTATATTTAATTTATTCTCAAAGTGTGGAAGGGAACAAGGAAGAAATTGTCTTAGGGGAACTGATAAATGTTTTAAGTGTGGAAAGAAAGGTCATCTAGTGGCTGAATTCTGAGGAGATGGGAATAAAGATAAATCTCCAAAGAATTCACCTCCCGTAATTCAGTGTTTCAAATGTAAGGAGTGTGGTAATTGTGCTAGGAAATGCTTAAAACCAAAGGATAATAATGATGATTGAAATTAGTAATCTCTTAAGATTAGGGATAAAGGTAAAGCTTATGAAATCATAATGGATGAAGTTAATAACTATAATTAGGGAACACTTATCCTCCCCTTCTATTTTGGGAATTTCATGTTTGATTTTGTATGAATAATCCCTATGAAAATATTATTTTTCATCCTTTAGTGAAATTTAATGTGATTACCTTCATCTACATGGATTCTAGAATAATTAAATTGAATTTTATATTCTATAAGTACAAGGATGAACCCAAGTTTCCAATGAAAATTTTTTTGGTATAAGATGAGATATTATTTAAGGAATAAAAGGTTAATTGTGTTTTGTAAGGGTTATAAGTTTAACTATTTATGGAATGGTTTCTTTTAAACTTTAGATGAGGTTTTAGAGATTAAGGTATTATCTTTCCATATAAGTGTTTATGTATATTGGATAACTTGTGATAACATTTTTGTTGTGATAAATATAGATGGAATGACCTATCATTTTATTTATAGATCTCATGATTTGATAATGATTTAGGAATGAAAAATCCACCCTCATTTCATGGAATAAGAGATGAAGTGGAAATTTATTAAGGAAAAACAAAGGATGAGGTTATCCTAAAATCATGTAAGTGTATTTTCTCATAAAATTATTCAACTTTGGAAAAATGGTCTTGAAATAAAAAAAATTCATGTTATTATCATTTTTTTTATATCAATGACCTTTTTTAAGCCTCTTTGGGTTATAGATTTGTGATCATTAACTTTATCCTAACCATGTTCTTTATCACTCTACATTAGAACTTGATAGTTAGATTTCACTTCCATGTCCATGTTTTCACTTTCCACCTATGTTCTCCTTTGTGAAAACCTAGTTATGAGTTACTTTGGGTAACTTTTATGTTTCTAACTTTCCCATTTTAAAGAAAGTTTTGGTATTCATTTTTACAATATGGGTTTCTATGAAAGGAAATTTTAAGTATTAAACCATTAATAACCCAGATTAATTTCAAGGGAGAAATTTATTTTAAGGGGGGGTAGAATGTAATACCCTGAGATTTTGTGAATTTATTTTCAAATTAATTTAATCTTTTTGATATGTTTCATTTCACACAACACTGAATATAGCTTGTGTTATATGAAAGCACTAAGTTTGGATTTCATTTCATGCAACACCAAATTATGCTTGCACTACATGAAAAAATTAGATTATATTGTGGTACGTGAAAAACTATGTTTGGATTATGTTACACACAATGTCAAGTTTCTTCAATATCTTGTGTTACTACAAGTCCAAGTTTTACCAAATTAAAATCTATTATTAATATTTATATTAAAGTATTATTATAGTTACCACCTAGCCATTGGAATGGAATTTATGAATAAGATTAACTAAATTTTGAAAATATAATTTACATGTGCATATAAAATTAATCTTTTGGTTATCAATTAGTTATAAATGAATGTAAGAACTATTTTTAAAAAAATTACTTTTCTAAGAAAACTATTTTTTTATGTACAAACACAATTTTATCAAAATAAATTAAACAAACCAATTTTGATGAATGGTTTCAATGAAATTTATATATTATATATTTAATAAATATTTTTTATATTCATCCCATAGATTTTATAGGAATAAAATAATAATAAATCTAATTATATGAATAAAAGAAGGTATTTTTCTAAAAAGTAATTTCTCTGCCTTTTAATGGTGAGCCTATTTTAAATATAATTTTTGACAATTTTATAATTTTTATTTGATAAAATATACTTCATTTTTTAAATAATAATATAAAAATTTATTTTCGGTGAATTTTTTATATTTTTCAGAGAAGTTTCATATTTTGATGAATAGTGGAAACCACTGAATTTTAATTGAAAACTGCTTTTTCATCTAATTTATTTATATAGTTAAATTAAATTTTAAATTTTTTTAAAGGATATTTAGATAAATTATACATAACTTAATACAATTTAGCTCATTATAAACAATTTCACATTGAAATTGGATATAAAAACATTTCAAACTTTTGAACTTTTTACTTTAAAAACTCATTTTCCCATCACGTCTGTAGGATTAATTTTAAATTAATTTCTTCCACTTAAGATATTATAATTTAAAAAAAATAGATTCCATATTTTAAATCATAATAATTTTTAATTTTTAATAAGTTTAAATTAGTTTTTTACAGAAAATATTATTGAAAGTAATTAAAATTAATTACAAAAATTGAGGTAAAAATGAGTTTACTTAGCGGTTAAATTTTAATTTAAGTATCCAAATAACATATAAACATTTCCAAAATAAATTTTCTAGAATTATTTATACCATATAATTCCTTTTATCAAAAATTTACCATTATTTAAGTCACTTGATGTAAGGGATACCTCTCAATAGTGTTTTCCTTTTTATATTTATAAGAATGTCACTCCTCCACTATAAAAAGTCACTCACCCCCTCACTTCCTCACACCTCTTAAGCCACTTTTGATAGTAAAAATTATACACAAATAATATCCCAAATTATCTCCTATCATACTATAAGCCTCTCTTTGCGCGTATATCCAACCAAGTAATTCCTTTGGTGCAAACCAAAAGGAGTTACTCAAAAAACAAGAGGTAACATTCTTCAACGTGCATTTTTGTTTTATCTATTTATACACTCGTTAAGTTTTTATTATTACATGATTATATAATAACATAAATATCCTAAATATAATGATATATTTTTATTCTAATGTTTTTACCTACACCTACACACACTTCTATCAAATGGATAATGAACTTACCATTCGTGTGTACGGCAGACTACCGCCTCACGAAACGATGTCATTTGTTTTTCCTTTACCACCTCTCATGGTTGATAATTATGATGAAAATAATATTTTTATATGATATATATGATATTTATGTTTTCTTTATTATTATTTAATTATCATATAAAACATACCTTCATGCTTTCCATTTTTTGTAAATACAATAACTTCATTTGTGGTTGTGTGGACTACCGCCCCCTCAAAGTGATGTGATTCATTCACACTTTGTATGGAATGAATTAAGGATGGGTTTAGTAAATTATATGATATTTATGAAATGATAATGATACTTTAATGATAATATGTGTGTTTGTGTGTGTAATTTACTTTATTTATTTAAAAATGACAAGAAAACGGAAACAACGTTCATGCGTACATATAGCCTACCGTCTCCATGAATGGTGTATTCCATTTATATTTATATATTTTATAGATTATTATAAATATTTATATATTGAACATATATGATATCTATATCATTTTTTACATTATTTAAATAATTAAATAATGATCTAAGTAATAGGATCAAGAATAACAAATCAAAACATATATGAGAAACAAAGTGGATATTACCTAAAATGTAACATTAATATGGAATTGTTAATAAATATGTAATATAAAGTCATAAATAAATCACATGTGATATGATATATAATAAAATTTTTATTTGGTATATGTATAATAAAATTAAATTTATTATATAATAGTTTTGAACATGTAAAAAGAAAGTCAAGACTTAAGGTAAGGGTTTTCTCATCTCACTTTTATTTCTATGAGACTTATCCCTTATTAACCACTCATTTATTTTTTGTGGTGTATATATTGACCATTAATATATTATAATATTATTATAATTAAATTTATTTTTATTTACATATCCATTTTATGATCTTTATTTCATGGTATTTTGGTTCAAAAATTTTCAAATCGGTAAAGTAATTTTATCTCAATTTGTCGTCTTTGTGATACATGCCATGTTATGCACCTATATTTTTTATGATGTGTATATAATTCCATTTGAAATATTATATCATGAATATGATTATTTTAATGATATTTTAATATTCATTTAATGTTATTATTTTATGGTTATTATGATTCAAAGTTACCAAAGTGGTAATAATTTATTGTTATAATATCATCATTTATCAGGATTGTTTATGATTATGCTTCCATTGATGAAATATTATGATCCATATATTAAAAACTCTAATTAATTTTCTTCTATTATAGTTATTAATGATATCCTCAATTAATGTTACCATTTTTCACTCTTTGGTAATTAAGATAATTAAGAAAATGTTTTTTCAGAAAATCTGACTTTATTTCTCTTTTCGGTCAGAAATCAATGTTCTTCCAAAACCATATTTTCTAAAAAAAATAAAAAATGTTTTACTATGATTTTTAAAAGAAAATTTTACCCATGTTTTTACTTTTTAATCAAAATTGGTTTTAAAAGTAATCTCCTTGTTGTTTTCTAAACGAGGAACTTTACAAGTTTACAATGTTACTTTTTTTAAGAAAAAAAATTTCCCTGATAATCTTGAAATTATTTTTTTTTAATATTTTTTCAAATGAAAAGTTTTTCAAAAATATTTTTATTTTTTAAAAATTGTTTAAAATGGTTTTTAAATCTTCCTTTATATGTTTTATAGGTTATTTTTATAGAGAAATGCTTTATGTTTTCAAAAATCTTTTCAAAGAGGAAAATATATTTTCCTCAAGAAATTTTTTAAATGGTTTTTAATGATATATTTATATTTTTTAAAATTATTTTTAAAGAAAATTTATGTTCCAAGTTATCTTTCAAAATCCTTCTCCATATAAGATGACATCCTTTGATATATTTTATGCTTTACTTGGGATGTTATCCAAGGATACCATTCATATTCTTTCTATGAATGGTTTATGTTTTAATGGAATAATGTTTATAGAACCCATTTCTTTTCCATGGGTAAAACATGTTTCAAAGATATTGTTATGAAACTCATTTATTTTACATGGTCAAATCACATTCCAAGGATATTAACATGAACCCCATTTCTTTTCCATGGGATAATAAATTTATTAAAGAATAATTTTTTTATGATGATATGCAAGCACTTTGTGCTTTATTTATGTTGTGGTTCATGGACATGGAATATATGATGAGGTTTCCTAGATAGTGTTGGGTAAACCCATTACAGCTTATATGATGGGGTGTCCCAGATAGCATTGGGTAATCCCATTACAGCTTATACGATGGGGTGGCCCAGATAGTATCAGGTAATCCCATTATAACTTATATTATGGGGTGACTCAGATAGCGTTGGGTAATCCCATTACATCTTATACAATGGGGTATCCCAGATATAAATGGGTAATCCCTTTATACCTTATATGATGGGGTGGCTTGGATAGCGCTAGTTGATCCCATTATAGCTTACATGATGGGTGGGACCTATATATATCTCCAATGTATTGGGTAAATATTTATATCTCATAAGATAATGGTGGGAACAAGTTGATGGGATTGATCCACTATGGGAATAAGGGGAAACCCGATCCACTATAAGGAAAGGACAATGACTAGGGATGGTGGTGTATCTCGCCTAGTAGGTGTATCCCCCATGAAGTTCCCAGATTAGTTTTGGAAATGAGCCTTGGAATAGGGAATGTTTTTATATGTTTATTTTTCTACCACAAATTCCATGTATTACTTCTATGTTATTATTTAATGGATCATGCTCTTTATTCCCTTATGATTCATGTATTATGAACTACCAATATTTATTCCATGACTCTTGATTATGATATTTTTTATGTAAGGTATGATCTCATAATGTTATGATGATATTCTCATACCCTTATACTTATGCTATTCTTACATATCTCCCTTGTTTACCCTTACTGAGCATCTGAGTTCACCCCTTTATTATGTTTTCTTTCCTTGGGTTATGAAGAAAGGTTTAAATTAGGAGTAATAAAGGGAAATAACTTTAAGGGAGATGTTGAATATTTTTCACCAAGTTAGAAATTTATGTTTCTAATTTTCCAAATATACTAAACTATTACATTCCTCATGAATGTACTTTTTTAATGTGTTGAATATTCATCTAAATTGATGTAATATCCATTTATGTTAAGTTTGGGTCATTATATCCTTGGTAGAAATGAATATATAGTCCCTTTTATAAGGGATGTATAGTGACCCTAGTAGGCTGGTATATAAATATGGTGCCTTAGAGATTGACCCCTTTTGGGTAATTATAGTATTGGTTCTATGAGGTGATATGTTTCGTTATTTAAAGTATCAACAAAAAACTATTTGGTAGATTACCATATAGATTCTTGGTAGAATTATACTTAAATAGACCATCTGATTATGGTATAATCAACATTGATTATGGCATATTTATGTATTTATATATGTATATGATGATGGATGAGAATTTGATCCTTGAGGGGGTGGTTCCTGTATAAGGAGGCCCAGTGAGGTTCAGTATGAGAGTGTAGATTCCTAAGGGGGTAGTCTTGTATATAGGTGCCTAGTGAGGATCAATTCTTTAGTAATTTAATGATTTATAATGTGATGCTTGAGATAGATATGTGAGACCCTAGAGTGGGTGTTTTAATATGTAAGTTTTTGGGTGATAATTATGACAGGAATAGAGAGGTGTTTCCCATAAGTTTTGTATTATAAGAGATGTGACTAATGGGTTAAATGGTAGATCCAAGTTCCCTTGATATGTGTCTCAGGATATTGGTGAATCGAGTTTTATGGTTATAATTTTTTGTGATATATGAGGGTAATCTGAGTGGTGAAAGATATTAGCTTGATTTTGTGGGTTCCTTAGAGATGGTAAGCATGTATAGATGCTTCATGTTATGATATCGGTGCATGGGAGGTGCTACTGGGTACATATAGTAGGCATGGATATGCCATATGTTTTATGACGTAAACCACTTAAAGTGATTTTGGTATCAAGGATAGATTTCTAGGGAAAGACCGGTCGAGTACATGGACCTATTAGTTCTATATTCACTTTCGGTAACATAGTGAGAGCATGGGTGGATGTTAGTGATTTTTAGAAACAATATTGATTAAAGTTCAATCATGTGATAGAATTTGGGATAGGTAAAATGCCTAATTTTTAAGAGTGTTAATGGGTTATTTTGTTTAGATGAGGTAAACATTTTGGGGGGCATGTTAAGTGGTTAGTAATATGACCCTAATTTCAATGAAATGTGACTCAATGGATCATGAGTTGTATTCTACAATTGGTATATATAGTATCATGCACCCAATAGGTTTTCGATGAGGTTGAGGTAGTACACATTAGTTACATGTGGAGCTTTTTGAATTGGAAATCGGTGAGCGGTTGTGTATGAGATGAGGACTGATAGGTTCAATGAGATGTTTTTGGGAATGGTTTCTTAGATCCTTGACAATAAATGGTAAATGTCTCTCTGAGGGGAGTGGTTTCATCAAAATTTATTAGGTGTAGTGAAACGGTCAATCCAGGGCTTGATTTTAGATAGGTGTTTCCTAGGATGAGATGTGTGTGTCTCAGAAGGAGACACATGTATGAAATAATCAAACCTATTCAGGTTACACTTATTGATAGGTATAATGGAATAATTAGGTGGGGAGTTCACTATAGGTTGTTTGAGAGTGTAACCCTTATTATGGATAGAAATTTGGTAGATATTAAGGATGATGTTCATGATGAGATAGGAATGGGTGATGATTGATATTTTTTATTGGTTTTTAGGAATGATAGGAATGTTTTTTCCTAGTTATTATGTGAAATTATGGATGGAATGTGATCCACAAAGGTATGACCTCATTTTAGTAGGGTCATGGGTGTGATAGGACCAGTCGTTGGATGGTCGAGGTGGTTTTTGGGTGTCAATAATCTAGTGAATCTGATTTGTCCAATTCCATTTTTAATACCATATTTGAGAATTTGGATGAGGTATTGATAGAGTTGTAGAATTGGAATAAGGATTGAAATGAATTTTATGTGATCTGACTATGAGTCAAATCAAGGATTTACCGATGCTAGGGGTGAGAAAATGGCAGCGGTTTTGGTTGGTTGAGCACTCATCCAAGGAATTACACCAAATTTCAGGTTTAAACAATGGTGGGGGTGTTTAAAATGGTCACATGATGCCTCAAATAATGAGGGTATCATGATTGGGTATTAGTGATAATGTGTTGGTGGGTGTGGTCGGGAATTTTCAGAAAAGGTCAGACATAGGAGGTTAAACTAGTGCTTTTGCATGTAATTTGATGTGGTGGGTTGTAAAATACATTACGTATTTTATTTAGAGTGTAAGGGATGTGTTTCAGAGATCAACTAAGGATTTTCAAGGAAAATTTAGAGTATTTATGCCCTGTTCATGGATGGTGGGATCTCATACAATTTTGTTTGGGATCAGAGATGAGGAGAAGTGTTAGGTTTTGACTAGTGATTTCATGTGTAATTTGATGAATAAATATGAAAACCATAATTACCATGTCAATAAACCACTAAGAATGTGTTTTAATAGGTTAATCAAATCATGGGGATCATTATGGATAGGAATCATTCCTTTATGAGTTGAGTGCTATAGTGGGGAGTTCTATAAGCTTGAGTATGAATTGATTGATGAAACTATGGTGTCTTGGGTTACATGGGAGTGGTTATTTTCTATATTTTTGTTTTTTTATGTTTTATGGGTGGTGGCTCAAATTTTGATGAATAGTTCACCTCACATTGGACATTGTGCAGTAGGAGATATTTTATTATACAAATATTGAACATGGTGAATTGATCATGAATTAATAACCAAGATAGATCAAGTTTAATGATTTAAATACCATTAAGGATTATCAAGGATGAGAAGTTCTATAGTTCAGAGGTTTTAAAACCCCATTCCCTTTTGAGTTTTGAATTTCAAAGGGAATTTGATCTTTTGACTTTAGTGAGAGGTTTGTTTTAAAAATTGGGGATCGGGTTAGGATTTTAGGTGTTTGGATGTCCTTAAAAGATGTTTTTAGATGTGGTTTGAGGCTTTTTATATGTATTTATGGTTTTAGTGTACAATTAAGAAGTGAACAGGTGGTCTATCTACTGAGAATTTATAATTATAATCCATTCACATCATGATAGGGGTCATTCACATAAAAAATGACCTTCCATAGTGTGATTTTATCCCATAAATGGGGTATCCCAAGAGGGTTATTCTTACCAAAAGTTCACATAATAAAAAATAATAATTAATTCCATGAAATTTGCTTTGTGTAGTTCCTTTAAATCCATGAATGGGGTGGTCGGGTGATGGGATTTCTTCCCCTAATAATTCATGGTGTGAACTGATGGTTTACACTGTAAAAGATTAAATTGGTGTGGGGATATTCCTAAAATAGTATTCATAGTGTGAACCCCCTTGTTCATGTTATAAAATTGCGTTGGGTTCTCCCTTTTTAGGGGCTTTGAGGTAATTTTTATGGGGGTCTATTTTTGGGAATCCCCTCAAGTTCCTTCATTTTTGGTCGATCGAATGAAAAATGAGATCCATATTTGGCTCTCCACTTCAACTTACTTATATCCTATTCAATCTATATGATTTGGGTTGGTTTCATTACATGTATTTAAGGTAGTTTCCTCCACTCTTCTTGACACAACCTGTCCTACCTTGGGACATGAACCTAGTCAATTGGTCTCATGGGTCTCCTGTAATACCTTGGTTTCCTTCTCATCACACCATAGGATATTACCCATAATGTTCACTTATTAGAATAATTAATATCCCCATAGTCTATTAATTTGGTTGTTGAGTTATGGGATTTCTACCCATAATAATTCATGTTGTGAACTTGTGTTGGGTGCCCCCTTTTTTAGGGGATTTGTGGTAATTTTTTCAGGTGTCTATTTTTGGGAACCCCCTCATGTTCCTTTATTTTTGTTCAATAGAATGAATAAGTAGATATATATTTGGATATTTTATTCCACTACATTGTTTCCCCTTCAATTTGTATGATTTTTTTTGGTTTCATTTCATGGATTCAAGTTTGGTTCCTCCTCTTTTCTTGTTGCAACTCAACATACCTCAGGCCATGAACCTACAGGCCATGAATGGGGTGACCAGTTGGTGGGATTTCTTCCTATAAGAATTCATGGTGTGAACCTATGGTTTACACTATTAAAGTTTCAATTTTAGTGGGAGCCTCTTCCTTGAAGGGTATTTATAGTGTGAAACCCTTTTTCATGTCGTGAAATTGTGTTTGGTTCACCCTTTTTCAGTAGATTTGTGGTAATTTTTCAGAGGGTCTATTTTTGGGAATCCCCACAGGTTCCTTAATTTTTGGTTGATCGGACCTAGTCAACTGACCCCATGTGTCTCTTGTAATACCTTGGTTTCCTTCCCATCATACCATAGGCTATTACCCACCAGGGTCACTTATCATAATAATGATTATCCCCATAGACCAACATGTATTCTTCCAGTATGTTTTTCCTCACCCAAACACACCCTAGGAAACTTCCCAAGAGGTCACCCATCTAAACCACTACTCCAGGCCAAGCACACTTAACTGTGGAGTTCTAATCTGGTTGGATCTTCTCTTCCACTCTCTTGGTTCTCCTTCAATCTGGATGATTTATGTTGGTTTCATTGCATGGATTCAAGGTAGGTTCCTCATCTCTTCTTGTCACAACCCGAACTACCTCAGTTCATTAACCTGGTTAAATAACCTCTTGGGTATCTTGTAATACCTTGGTTTACTTACCAGTATACCATGAGATATTACCCACTGGGTCACTTATTATAATAATGACTATCCCCACATGCCAACACATGTTCTTCCAGTATGTTTTTTCCTCACTTGCACACACCCTAGGAAACTTCCCAGAAGGTCACTCATCCTGAACACTACTCCAAGCCAAGAACACTTAAATATAGAGTTCTAATCTGGTAGGATACCAAAAATAAAATTATAACTTGTTGATATGGTTAGTAACATTTATCCTATATAAGTATCACTTTTTCAGGGGAATTACACCCCCCCCCCCCAAAGCACAGTTCCCTCATTGCGGACCACACACCTCAAACCCAAGTAGTGCCTCTACACTTCCAAATGGGTATTGGATCTGATACTATTTGTCAAAACCCAACCTAACTTGATCCATGAACCTATTAAAATAGACACATTGTTATCCTATAATACCTATATTGCCTTCCCAACACACCATAATATATTACCCATCGGGGTCACTTATCAAACTAATGAATATCCCCAAAATCCAACACATGTTCTTCCAGTGTGTGTTTTTCTCACACACACATACCCTAGGAAATTTAAGTTTTTAATTTCAAAGGTAATTTGAGATTTTGACTTTAGTGAGAGGTTATTTTTAAAAATTGGAAATCAGATTAGGATTTTAGGTGTTTAGATGTCCTTAAAAGTTGTTTTTAGGTGTGGTTTGAGGCTTGTTAGATGTATTTGGAGTTTGAGTGGATATTGAAGAGGTGAAAAGGTGTTTGGGATACTAATAATTTATAATTGTAGTCCATTAACAACATTATAGGGTTAATTCATATAAAAAATGACCATTCATGGAGTGATTTTATCCCATAAATGGGGTATTCCAAGAGGGGGATTCTTCCCAAAAGTTCATAAACTTAAAATGAATAATTCACGCCTTTAAAGATGCTTCGTGGGGTTCATTTCATGCCATGAATGGGGTGGTTGGGTGATGGTATTTCTTCCCATAGGAATTCATGGTGTGAACCTATGGTTTACATTGTTAAAGTTTAAATTGGTGGGAGAAACTCTTCCTAGAAAGATATTCATAGTGTGAACCCCCTTGTTCATGTCGTGAACTTGTGTTGGGTTCCCCCTTTTTCAGGGTCTTTGTGCTAATTTTTCAGGGGGTCTATTTTTGGGAACCCCCTTGAGTTACTTCATTTTTGGTCAATTGATCCCCTCTTCCACTCCTTTGGGTCTCTTTCAATCTAGATGATTTGGGTTGGTTTCATTTCATGGATTCAAGGTAGTTTTCCCTCTCTTCTAATCATAATATTTCCTACCTTGGGCCATGAACCTATTCAACTGACCCCATGGGTCTCTTGTAATGTCTTGGTTTCCTTTCCAGCACACCACATGATATTAACCACCAGGGTCACTTACTCTAATAATTTTTATCCCTGTAAGATTTGAATTTGGTTGTCATGTGATGGGATTTCTACCCATAAGAATTCATGGTGTGAAATTTTTTTGGGTTACCCCTTTTTCAGGGGTAATTTGGTAATTTTCTCAGGCATCTATTTTTGGAATCCCCCTCAAGTTCATCCATTTTTGGTTGATTGAACAAATAAGGAGATCTATATTTGTATCTCCTTTTCCACTACCTTGGTTCCACTTCAATCTGGATGATTTGGTTTGGTTTCATTGCATGGATTCAAGGTAAGTTCCTCCTCTTTTCTTATCACAACCCGACTTACCTTAGGCCTTGAACCTACAAGCCATGAATAGGGTGTTTGGGTGATGATATTTCTTCCCATAATAATTTATAGTGTGAACCTATGGTTTAAAATATGAAAGTTTCAAGTTTCTTTATTTTTGGTCGATCGAACAAAGAAGGAGATCCATCTTTGGATCTCCTCTTCCACTACCTTGGTTACCCTTCAATATGGATGATTTGGATTTGTTTCATTGCATGGATTCAAAGTAGGTTCATCCTATTTTCTTTTCAAAACATTACCTACCTCAATACATAAACCTATTGGCCATGAATAGTTTGTTTGGGTGATGGTATTTCTTCTAATAATAATTCATGGTGTGAACCTATAGTTTACACTATGAAAATTTTAAGTTACTTCATTTTTGGTCGATCGAATGAAGGAGATCCATATATGCCTATCCTATTCCACTACCATGGTTATCCTTCAATATTGATGATTTGGTTTGGTTTTATTTCATGGATTCAAGGTAGGTTCCTCCTTTTTTCTTGTTAAAACCCGACCTACCTCGGTCCATGAACCTACAATCCATGAATGGGGTGGTCAGGTGATGTAATTTATTCCCATAAGAATTCATAATGTGAACCTATGGTTTACACTATAAAATTTTCAATTAGAGAGGGGGATATTCCTAGAATGTGATTTATAGTGTGAAACCCCTTTTCATGTCATGAAATTGTGTTGGATTTCCCCTTTTTGAAGATATTTGTGGTAATTTTTCAGGGGGACTATTTTTGGGAACCCCCTCGGGTTCCTTCATTTTTTTCAATCAAACCTTGTCAATTAGACCCATGGTTATCTTGTAATGCCTTGATTTCCTTACCATAATACCACAAGATATTACCCACCAAGGTCACTTATCATAATAATGATTATCCCATAGGCCAACACATGTTCTTCCAGTGTGTTTTTTCCTCACTCACATGCACCCTAGAAAAATTCTCAGGAGGTCACCCATCCTAACCACTACTCCAGATCAATCACACTTAATTTTGGTGTTCTAATATGGTTTTATATAATCTTCCACTCTCTTAGTTCCCCTTTAATTTGGATTATTTTTGTTGGTTTCATTGTATGGATTCAAGGTAGGTTCCTCCTCTTTTCTTGTCACAATCTGACCTATCTCAGGTCATAAACCTGGTCAACTAACCCCATGGATCTCTTATGATATCTAGGTTTCCTTCCCAGCATACCATGGTATATTACCCACTGGGGTAACTTATTAGAATAATGATTATCCCCATATGCCAACACATGTTCTTCTAGTGTGTTTTTTCCTCACTCACACACACCATAGTAAACTTCTTAGGAGGTCACCCATCCTGACCACTACTCTGGGCCAAGCACACTTTAACTATGGATTTATAATCTAGTAGGCTCCCAAAATTAAAGGTGTACCTTATTGACATGGTTAGTAACATTTATCCTTTTTGAGTCTCTCTTTTTGGGGGGTGTTACACCCATGCCCCTAAATCACAATACCCTCATTATAGACCCCACACATCAAACCTAGGCAGTTCCTCTATACTTCCAGCTGGGTACTTGCTCTGATACTATTTTTCACAACCTGATATAACTTAAACCATAAACCTAGTCAACTAGACCCATGGGTATCCTATAATACCTTGGTTGCCTTCCCAGCATGCCACACGATATTACCCACTAGGGTCACTTGTCAAACTAATGATTATCCCCACAAGCCAACACATGTTCTTCCAGTGTGTTTTTCCTCACTCACACACACCCTAGGAAACTTCCCAAGAGTTCACCCATCGTGACCACTACTATAAGACAAGCACACTTAACTATGAAGTTTTAATCATATAGGCTCCCAAAAAGAAAGGTGCGCCTTATTGACATGGGTAGTAAAATTTATCCTTTTAAGCCTCACTTTTTTAGGGATGTTTCCTAAGGTATATCCCATGACACTAAGATCCTTTTTAGGATAATTTAAGGGATTTATATTTATGTATTTATCGGATCCCCTTTTATTCTTTTATTTATTGTCATATATTCCCTTATTGTTTTTTTCCCTTAATGCTTGACTTGACATAGTGGTGTCTTCTTGTGTGTTTTCTTCCTTATTTGTATGGTTTAATTTTAAAATGTTTTTTTAAAGAGTTTATGAAATGTTTTTAAATAAATAAAGTGAAATATTTAATTTAAATTGTTTTCAAACTATTTTTAGAAATGAGTTTGAAAGTTATTCTCTTATGAGAAAATTAGAAAATGTGTTTCTAGGCCGTTGTACCTAGTTTTTATAAATGGTTGGTTTTAAAATATGTTTTATAAAACCATGTGATAAATGGAAACATGTTATTAGTTTTGAAATTGTTATTTCCAAATGAGGCATTTATGAAATTATTTTAAAGTTGGACTTTAAAACTGTGTCTTGTCCAAGTGTTTTAGGCTAGGAAAAATATGTTTTCCAAGTGATTGTTTTAATTTAAAAAATATTGTAAAAAGAGTTTTTAGTACACTTGTGATATTTTGTTTCTTATTTTGTATAACTATATATAAAATTTTTACTTTTCTATTGTATTTCAAACTATCATTCTTATGATGTAATATGAAAGTGATTTCTTAGTTTAGGTGTGTTGTGGTGTCCTACTGAGTGATTTTGTGCTCACACCTATATTATCACTTTTATTTGTAGTTTCATCCTTTTATTTATTCTCTCCCATGGGTAATTATAGTTTTTTATTTTTGGGTGGTGACTCATTTAGTCACAAGGAGACAGGTGTGTCTGTAGTTTAGTTTTTATTTCATTTTCTTTTATTTCACTTACCACTTAGGATTTTACCAATTTCTATGGATAGAGATTAGTTATATTATACAAAGGGGATCAAAATGGAACTAGTGTTGGTTTTAGTTTTATTTAAAAGGGGGGTAGATCAGGTAGTGGTGGATTTAGAAAGTTTGTTTTTTTATTGTATATTTATTTATTTCTATATATTTTTGTCTTGGAATAGACATACAACATATGGATGGATCATGCTATATTTTTATTATATTTTCAATGAAAATTTTACTCTTATTATTGGTAAAAAACATTCCCAAGTGTGTTTCTACGATACTCAGGAACTAGTTTTCATCTTGTGGGGATCGGGAAGACCCGTTGGGCATGTGGCAGGATGGTTCAGGCGTCTATCTGAAGGACATCCTAGAGCAGTTCATTACACTTATCCCTTGTTTCCATTTCATTATTCATTGATTTTGGTTTATATATTTAGGGATTTATGAGGATGATTTCACCAAAGAATGTTGAAATCATCAATTTTGATGGGGATTTTGTGTGAGGTGAAAATAGAATACTCTAAGGTGATATTTTCATGTTGTTGCTCACTTTTTTGGTTAAGGTATATATCTTAATGATTTTTCTTAAGGTTTTTGTAAATGATTAAATTAAATTAGATATTGAATTTGTTCCAATTTTAAAGGCTTTTGATTAAGGGTGTTTCAAGAACATGCCATGAGATATTTTCATGCCATTGGTCGTAGTTTCAATGAAATGAGGTCGTTTGGTAAGTTATTTTACGATTAAGCCAAAACACTTTAAATTGATTGATTAATTGTAAATTTTTTAATTAATTGTAAATTAATAAAATTGGATGTTATGTAATGAGTTATGTCCACATAGTGAAGGGAAATGGATGGTTGGACTTAGGTGAGCATGTGTGAGGGATTTTAGGTAATGATACAAAGGGAATGAATCTGTATGAGGTAGGTGGTATCATGAGCATAACCCTATGGTATTTTCATTTGTTTATATATTATTTTCATGTGATGTGTGGTCTCACCACTGAGGGTGATTAGAATTTTAATTTAAATTAACTATTTAATTTAAATGAAATTCCCATGAATGAAATTAACAAAGTTAAAATGGCCATGATGGACCCTTGTGCACTAGCTTGGTGCCTAGGTCACTTGTGTTTTAGGTCATGGTTAAATTTATGTGCTTTGAGCTACATGGATTCCTTTAGGGGTATAATTGTATTATGTAAGTAGCGTCCCTAGGTATAGGTTCCTTGGTGACCTATGATTAGAGGGATGTGATGGTACTGGAGTGCTCAACCTGATTAGGCCATGTGAGAACCATATGATTCCATATATCCTTTGGTCTAGTCAAGATAACTATTGGGTGAGTATTCCTCCCCCATAGAGATACAATTGCATAGGTGGGTATGCTCTGAGTAAGACTTGATGCTAGGTTGTGTGAGTGGATTGACCTGTGACCTAGGATGTGATATGGGTATAAGGTCATCTCTTGAGACCAATGCTAGTAGGTATTGTCATATGAGGTCAGACTATATCAAATCTAAGGGAAAATATGTCCTCTAAGTGATTGGATTTAACCTGAGAGGTGATATTGAGATTGAGTGACTCATGTAGGTTATACGAGATATGCAGTGACTTGGGGGGACATTAAAGGGTTCCCTAGTGATATGTTGACCCTAGAAAGGGTGCGTTTTAGAAATGTTTAGTAATTATTACAAGTTTCATCTTGGAAATTGAATCAATAATGATCCTGATATGGCTGTATTGATGGTTGTTGATCGTGCACTTGAGATTCTAACCTTAGATTTTGGGATGGGTTTGGGAACAAGGATAACCCCATTAATATATATTATATGAGATGATTTAGGTGAGATGCACTACCCACCAAGATTTATTTTATATACATGGTATGGTTTAGATGTTATCCTTAGATACAGACTTCAGGCCTACTACTATGTGACTTGTATTCCTGGCAGGGAAATCCCCTAAGTTTCTGGATGATTTTGGATTGCCTAGGAATTAATACTAGGAATCAATGGTCGATATGATTTATTTGTATTTCATTGGACTTGTTCCTTGGAATTAGGTTAGGGGATGGACCCTCTTAGGTGGCCCCTTGTATTGATTTTTATTTCCTTAGACTTTTTCCTTAGAATTAGGGTAGAGGATGTGACCCTCCCATGTAGTCTCAAAGTTTTGTTTGGAATACCTTAGACACACTCCTTATATTTATATGATACATGGTTTGGAATAGATTGTACATGCACCTTGTATTTGAATATGATAGTATTTGGGATGCTTAATACTTTCTCTTAATATCTAATTATTGAGGCCGATACTGGTGGATTTCATGGGACTTACTCCTGGGAATTTTATATTAAGTCTACTACTATTGGATTTTTAGGACTTTATCCTAGAAATTTTCCATGGGCCTTATTTTGGTTGGCGTGATTACATGACATGCTCATTGAAACTTTGGAACTTGTTGAAGAAAGTTTGGTTCAATATAGGGCTTCATGTTAGAACCCAAGGATTAACAGTGCACTACTAGAATTTCTGGTTTTCGAGGCAGGGCACTTATAGCGGCCGCCATTTGACGGCCGCTAATACTATCAACAGCAGCCGCCAAATGCCGGCCGCTGCACTTTAAATCCCAAATCCCTACATTTTCCCCTCCCTCCCCTCCCCGAACTTGCGACCCACCCTTCCCCGACCCCGCGACCCCGACCCCCGTGACCCCGACCCCTCGACCTGGTGACCCCGACCTCGGGCGAGCCCGACCCCCGATGACCCTCCCCAACCCCCGTCGACCCCGACCCCCAACCCCCGACCTCCCGGCAACCTCGGAAACCCCCGGCGACCCCGAACCCCGGTGATCCCCACCCCCTTGCCTCTGTGTTGTGCCACCCGCAACCCCGGAAACCCCCACTGCCTTACCTCCACGATGCGCCCCCGTGACCCCGACACCCCCGCGACCCGGCAACCCCCTGCCCTGCTCGCACTGCACCCCGGCAACCCCCACCACCTTGCCTCTGCGCTGTGCCCCTGTGACTCCGACACCCCCGCGACCTGGAAACCCCCACCCCTTCCCACGCTGCACCTGGACAGTCCCGCCATCTTCGTCCCCTCCCGGCCCCGTTGCATCCCTCCGGTAAGTCCTCCTGCCTCCGTTGGACCCTTCTGGTCCATTGTGCCCCACCGTGTAGAACCTTCCATGCTTCGTCCAACGGTTTTGCTCCTTTCGAGTCTGGTCGTCAAACCTCTATCTTCAAGTCACTATGCCATCATGGATCCGCAATCGAGTCACACCCCGTTACCCGCGGTCGATTCCTCCGCAGGTAATGTTTTTTATCCTTTTAAAATTTGGTTTTTAAATTTTAATGATATGTGTTTTTTTAGAATTTAAATAAGATATTTCAATTTTGATTTCTATTATTTGTAAAAATATTTATGAGTTATATATGTATAAAAATTGCTTGATTTAACTATAATTTCATTTAATGTAGGTGTGTCACAGGGTGGTCACAGTGGTTCACCTGATGTTGTTGGTATGTATGTTTTCATTTTTCTAAATTAATTGATTGTAATTTTTTGTTTATATTTCCCTAACTGTTTCTAATCATTAATTTATATTGTAATTGAATTATGAATTTATGTTTATCAGGATATAATGCTTCTTCCAGCAGACACAGGGGTCCTGGTAGAGGGGTTCGATCCTGGAACTCTGGAGCCCGATTGGATGTGTTATTTGACGACACATTTCATCCAGTTGGAGATGGTGCTATTGCATTGAGTCATCAGTTTGGGCATATGATACGAGACTCACACAGATTCCCTCTGACGACTCGTGACTGGAGTTCTTTCCCTCAGGATACGATGGACAGATTATGGAGGGAGGTTCAGGTAAATTCAATGTTTAATTTTTCATGATATTGTTATTATTATTGTTCAATCTACTAACAATATTTTTAACAGGATAATTTGACATCCTGTCCAGATGAGTTTCGGGCTGTATGTATGTCCAAATGCCGAAAATTATGGAAGGATTACAAGTCAAGGGTGAAGATAGATCACTGGACACCATTTGCGGGTGTGCCAGACATTCTACAGTGAGTCCCTCCGGGCATTCTTCCTGCGCACTGGCAGGATTTGGTTGCGTTTTGGTCGAGTGAGGCAGTGATGGTAAGATTTATTACTTTTAATCTATAAATGACTAATTTTTAAAATGTCTATTAAGTAAATACGTTGAATGTAGACCGAGTCTGCTCGTCATTCACATAATCGGGCGATGCACGGCACTCCTTCCAGACTTGGCACTCGACATGTGTCACAGCTCAAACATGATGTAAGTTTAGAATTCACTATTTCATTCATATTTTAAAAATATTGTAGCATTACATGGTGAACCCCTTTATTATAGTTACACCAACGCGGTGATCCAATCGATCGAATGTCCATATGGATGAGGACTCGTAGGGCAGGTGATCCTGATGTTGTCGGTGTTATAGTAAGAAAATTATTTACTAATAAATGTATTTTTTATTTTATATAAATTATTCATATTTTTTCATTGATTCATTATATGCTACAGGCTCAGTTTGACGCTCAGTTAGCAGAGTTTCTAGAGGATCAATGTCGTAGTATTGTGCGTAGAGATGAAATTTTTCACCGTGTCGTGGGGCGTGACGGTCATGGTTATTCTTTGACTTATGGCGGTGGTGTCCCACGACGTGCAGTTGTTAGAGCAGATGTGATGGGTGCATGCAGAGAGTCAGGGGTGCGCACACAGGCTAAGATAGATGCTTCCATGCAGGATATGCAGCGTAATTTTGATTCACAGTTTCAGCAGTTACGTGCAGAGTATGAGGAGAGGTTGTCACAGATGTCATCACGTATCAATGAAATGACGACGCAACAAGTGGCGCCACAGGTAAACAATAAAGAAAACCATACTCAGATTGAATTTTATTGATATGTTTAAGATACATAATATTGATATATATTGTAGTCTCCGAATACATCTGGTGGACATCACAGTGATATTGGTGATCCAGATGAGAATGAACCCCATGCATGAGGTAATTTCATTTGTGTTGATGAATTCTTTAGAATTTTTTATATCCTTGATGAATATAATTTTCCTTTTTTACCTAGATTAGTTTGTTTTAGTATTTTTGGATGAAATCTTCGTGCACTCCAAGACTAATGATGATCATACCCAACATCTTAACATCATACAGATTACACTTATTGACTATACGTCAAGCTATATATATGTCAGTTTTGTATTGATTATATAGGTATAGTTATTGGGTCAAATAATCTCAGAGGAAGGTGTGTCAGTGGATGGAGAGAAACTACAGACAGTTGTTTCTTGGGAGAATCCCAAGAACTCTTTCTATATTTTTATCTTTTTAGGGTGAGTGAATTGTGACGTGTACGCGCAGACGGCATATCAATCGGACGTGCGGTCTGCGCGGTAGGGCTCATTATGCGTTCTTTAAGTGTTGCGCACGCATGATAAACACGCGTGTGGGGGGTCCAAACGGGCCGAAGGAAGTACGAATGGCCTGAAATCAGACGAAATCAAAGGTTGAGTGAATTTTTATGTGTTCGAGTAGACGGCACATCAATCGGACGTGTCGTGTGCCCGCGGTGACCGGGAACGCCGTTCTGGTGTCATAAACGGCCAAAACGGGCGTCTAATGGTCAAAATCATAGTTTATGACATCATATTGACCTAAAATCATAGTAAATCAATATAATTATTATTCGAGACGTGTACGCGCAGACGGCATGTCAATCGGACATGCGGTCTGCGCGGTAAAGCTCATTATGCGTTCTTTAAGTGTTGCGCGCGCTTGATAAACGCACGTGTGGGGGGTCCAAATGGGCCGAACGAAGTCCAAATGGACTGAAATCAGAGGACATCAAAGGGTGAGTGAATTTTTATGTGGTTCAGCAGACGTCACGTTAATCGGATGTGTCGTGTGCCCGCGGTGACCGGGAACTCCGTTCTGGTGTCATAAACGGCCAAAACGGGCGTCTAACGGTCAAAGTCACAGCGGACGACATAAGATTGACCTGAAATCATAGGAAAACAATCTAATTATAATTCGCGATGTGTACGCATAGAAGGCATGTCAATCGGATGTGTGGTCTGTGCGGTAGGGCTCATTATGCATTCTTTAAGTGTTGCGCGCGCTTGATAAACGCGCGTGTGGGGGGTCCAAACGGGCCGAACGAAGTCCAAATGACCTGAAATCAGAAGACATCAAAGGGTGAGTGAATTTTGATGTGGTCGAGTAGACGTCACGTCAATCGGACGTTCCGTGTGCCCGCGGTGACCTGGAACGCCGTTCTGGTGTCATAAACGGCCAAAACGGGCGTCTAACGGTCAAACTCATAACGGACGACATCGGATTGACCTGAAATCATAGGACAGAAATTTAATTATTATTCGCGCCATGTACTCATAGACGGCACGTCAATCGGACGTGCGGTATGTGCGGTAGGGCTCATTATGTGTTCTTTAAGTGTTGTGCGCGCTTGATAAACGCGCGTGTGGGGGGTCCAAATGGGCCGAACGAAGTCCGAATGGCCTGAAATTAGACGACATAAAAGGGTGAGTGAATTTTGATGTGTTCAAGCAGACAGCATGCCAATCGGACGTGTCGTGTGCCCGCGATGACCGGGAATGCCGTTCTGGTGTCATAAACGGCCAAAATGGGCGTCTAATGGTCAAACTCATAGCGGAGGACATCGGATTGACCTGAAATCATAGTACAACAATATAATTATTATTCGAGACATGTACGCGCAGAGGGCACGTCAATCGGACGTGCGGTCTGCGTGGTAAGGCTCATTATGCGTTCTTTAAGTGTTGCGCGCGCTTGATAAACGCGCGTGGGGGGTCCAAATGGGCTGAACGAAGTCCGAATGGACTGACATCTGACAACATCAAAGAGTGAGTAAATTGTGATGTGTTCGAGCAGACGGCACGTCAATCGGATGTGTTGTGTGCCCGCGGTGACTGGGAACGTCGTTTTGATGTCATAAACAGCCAAAACGGACGTCTAACGGTCAAACTCATAGAGGACGACATTGGATTGACCTGAAATCACAGGAAAACAATCTAATTATTATTCACGACGTGTAATTGTAGACGGCACATCAATCGGATGGGCGGTCTGTGCGGTAGGGCTCATTATGTGTTCTTTAAGTGTTGTGCGCGGTTGATAAACGCGCGTGGGGGGGTCCAAACGGGCCGAATGAAGTACAAATGGCCTGAAATCATACAACATCAAATGGTGAGTGAATTTTGATGTGTTCACGCAGACATTACGTCAATCGGACGTGCGGTCTGCGCGGTTGGTCTCATTATGCGTTCTTTAAGTGTTGTGTGCGCTTGATAAACGCGCGTGTGGGGGGTCCAAATGGGCCAAACGAAGTCCGAATGGCCTGAAATCAGACGACATCAAAGGGTGAGTGAATTTTGATGTGGTCTAGCTAACGGCACGTCAATCGGATGTTCCGTGTGCCCGCGGTGACCGGGAACGCCGTGCTGGTGTCATAAACGACCAAAACGGACGTCTAACGGTCAAACTCATAACGGACGACAACGGATTGACCTGAAATCACAGGACAACAATATAATTATTATTCGCGACGTGTACGTGTAGACGGAACGTCAATCGGACGTGCGGTCTGCGCAGTAGGGCTCATTATGCGTTCTTTAAGTGTTGCGCGCGCTTGATAAACGCGCGTGTGGGGGGTCCAAACGGGCCGAACGAAGTCCGAATGGCCTGAAATCAGACCACATCAAAGGGTGAGTGAATTGTGATGTGGTCGAGTAGAATGCATGCCAATCGTACGTTCTGTGTGCCCGCGGTGACTGGGAACGCTGTTCTGGTGTCATAAACGGCCAAAACGGGCGTCTAACGGTCAAACTCATAGCGGACGACATCGGATTGACCTGAAATCACATGAAAAAAATCTAATTATTATTCATGACGTGTACGCATAGACTTAATGTCAATCGGATGTGCGGTCTGCACGATAGGGCTCATTATGCGTTCTTTAAGTGTTGCGCGCGCTTGATAAACGCGCGTGGGGGGGGTCCTAACGGGCCGAACAAAGTCCGAATGGCCTGCAATCAGACGACATTAAAGGGTGAGTGAATTTTGATGTGTTTGAGTAGACGACACATCAATCGGATGTGTCGTGTGCCCGCGGTGATCGGGAACGCCGTTCTGGTGTCATAAACGGCCAAAACGGGCGTCTAACGGTCAAACTCATAGAGGACGACATTGGATTGACCTAAAATCACAGGAAAACAATATAATTATTATTCACGTCATGTACGCGCAGACGGAATTTCAATCGGACGTGCAGTCTGCGCGGTAGGGCTCATTATGCGTTCTTTAAGTGTTGTGCGCGCTTGATAAACGCGCGTGGGGGGGGGGTCCAAACGGGCCGAACGAAGTCCGAATGGCCTGAAATCGGACGACATCAAATGATAAGTGAATTTTGATGTGTTCGAGTAGAAGGAACGTCAATCAGACATGTTGTGTGCCTGCGGTGACCGGGAACGCCTATTTGGTGTCATAAACGGCCAAAACGGGCGTCTAAAGGTCAAACTCATAGCAGACAACATCGGATTGATCTGAAATTACAGGACAAAATTCTAATTATTATTCGTGACATGTACGTGCAGACGACACGTTAATCAGACATGCGGTCTGCGCGGTATGGCTCATTATGCGTTCTTTAAGTGTTGTGCGTGCTTGATAAACGCGCGTGGGGGGGTCCAAATGGTCCGAATGAAGTCCGAATGGCCTGAAATCAGACGACATCAAAGGGTGAGTGAATTTTGATGTGGTCAAGTAGACGGCACGCCAATCGGACGTGCCGTGTGCCTGCGGTGACCGGGAACGCTGTTCTGGTGTCACAAACGGCCAAAACGGGAGTCTAACGGTGAAACTCATAGCGGACGACATCATATTGACCTCAAATCATAGGACAACAATCTAATTATTATTTTCAACATGTACACGTAGACAACACGTCAATCGGATGTGCGGTATGCGCGGTAGGGCTCATTATGCGTTCTTTAAGTGTTGTGTGTGCTTGATAAACACGCGTGGGAGGTCCAAAAGGGTCGAAGGAAGTCCGAATGGCCTGAAATCAGATGAAATCAAAGGGTGAGTGAACTGTGATGTTTTCGAGCAGACAGCACGTCAATCGGACATGTCGGGTGCCCGCGGTGACCGGGAACGCCGTTCTGGTGTCATAAACGGCCAAAACGGGCGTCTAACAGTTAAACTCATAGTGGACGATATCGGATTGACCTGAAATCATAGGAAAACAATATAATTATTATTCGAGACGTGTACGCATAGACGGAATTTCAATCAGACGTGCGGTCTGCGTAGTAGGGCTCATTATGCGTTCTTTAAGTGTTGTGCGCGCTTGATAAACGCGCGTGTGGGGGGTCCAAACGGGCCGAACAAAGTCCGAATGGCCTAAAATCAGACGACATAAAAGGTTGAGTGAATTTTAATGTGTTCGAGTAGACGAAATGTCAATCAGACATGTTGTGTGCCCACGGTGACCGGGAACGCCGTTCTGGTGTCATAAACGGCCAAAACGGGCGTCTAATGGTCAAACTCGTAGCGGACGACATCAGATTGACCTGAAATCACAGGACAACAATATAATTATTATTCTCAATGTTTACACACAGAAGGAACGTCAATAGGACGTGCGGTCAGCGCGGTAGGGCTCATTAAGCGTTCTTTAAGTGTTGCACGCGCTTGATAAACGCGCGTGGGGGGGTCCAAACAGGCCGAACGAAGTCCGAATGGCCTGAAATAATACAAATTCAAAGGGTAAGTGAATTTTGATGTTTTCGAGCAGACTTCGTGTCAATCGGAAGTGCCGTGTTCCCGCGGTGACCAGGAACGCCGTTCTGGTGTCATAAACGGCCAAAACGGGCATCTAACAGTCAAACTCATAGCGGACGACATCGGATTGACCTGAAATCACAGGACAACAATCTAATTATTATTTTCAATGTTTACGCATAGACGTAATGTCAATCAGACGTGCGGTATGCGTGGTAGGTCTCATTATGCGTTCTTTAAGTGTTGTGCGAGCTTGATAAACGCGCGTGTGGAGGGTCCAAACGGGCCGAACGAAGTCCGAATGGCCTGAAATCAGACGACATCAAAGGGTGAGTTAATTGTGATGTTTTTGAGTATACGGAATGTCAATCGGACGTTCCGTGTGTCCGCGGTGACCGGGAACGCCGTTCTGTTTTCATAAACGGCCAAAACAGGCATCTAACAGTCAAACTCATAGCAGACGACAGCGGATTGACCTGAAATCACAGGAAAACAATCTAATTAGAACAATAGAATTAATGATTTTAAATTTTTAAAATGGTAATCAAAATTATGAATATATTTTGAAAATCAAATACTTTAGATATGTTACAGTAAGTTTGAATTTAAATATGTTAATTTGTTTTATAGGTTTTATTCGGTACTAATTTTGTTATTAAATTTTGTTATGTAGTTATATGTGATGATGGATGTGGATCTTGGAAGATGACTGCTGAGATTTATTTGGGTATATATTAATGTATAATTTAAATTTTAAAAAAAAAAATTAAAATTCTATAGCGGCCGCCAAATGGCGGCCGCTATAGGTGTTTCCATGGACACCTTTAGCAGCCGCCTTTTGGCGGCCGCTACAGGTCCGGGCTATAGCGGTTGCTATTTGGCAGCCGCTAAAGCCTATTCCGGCTTGCCTACAGCATCCTCCAAATGGCGGTCGCTGATAGCAACAGTGACGGGGCAAAAGCGGCCGCCGTTTGGCGGCCGCTATAGACCTTTAGCGACATCTTTTGGCGGACGCTAAAGGTCATTATTGTACTAGTGGTGGTTATTTATTTATAGTTACATAGATATTTATTTATTTATTGATTATATAACATTCGCATTCACTATATTTATTGGTTATGTGTGATATCGCACTAGTGGTTCCCTACTGAGTTTTACTCACACCCTACTTGAGTGTCCATGGCACTTGGATACCTGAGTATACCTCATTGGTCCCAATTTTGGTTTAGGAAGAGTCCCAAAGTATCGTAATCAAGCAGGATAGCTTAAAAAGGATTTATATAATATATTTGATGAGGCTTCAGGGTGGTAGTATAGCCTCATACATTTTATTTCTTTTTTTATCTGTATATGTGTTCAGCCCATTTGGATGATCAGTTGATTTTTACTAGAATAATTATTATTATCATGCCCATAACTTATTTTAAATGTATTTTTAATTTAATTTTCATTCATTCTTTGTTTTGTGGGTTTCCCATTCATTTTGGTGTAAATGGTGGGTTTTCAAAATTTGGGCCAACCCGTGATCCCATTTCCAGATTTAAAAATAAATTTGGTTTCTTTTATAACTCCTTAATTTTTCAACATTTTACACCCATTAAAATTCCAAATTTCCATCCCCTAGTATATTAAAACCATCATATAAATTTTTATCCCATATGAATCCATAATAATTATGGATTTTGGGTTTTTTATTAAGGTGTTGGGCTAGCCCGAAATCCCATTTCCTGCTTTAAAATATTTTTTAATTATTCAATATCTAATTCAATTTTTATGGATTTTTGGTGATTCTAACTCTCACCCAAGCCCACTTACCCAAGTAGCACTCCCATGTTCTCTTACCCCTCTTTGGATCTCATCTACCCCGCGTATTAGGGAAATCTTTCTTAATCATTCTCAAATATCCCACATTTGAAGAGGTAAAATGTTTCTTTCATAACGCCTTCAATTTTCACTCTTTTTTACCAAATTCAATCCTCAATTGACCTAATATGACTCATTAGAGCCTCACTACCAATTTTTATTACTTAAAGAATCAAATATTGGTGTATTTGGGCCGATTTCTTCAATATTTCTTCTAGTAAGTGCTTCTCTCTTCATTTCCTTCCTTCTCCTTAGAGTTTCCTCCCTCTTTCATGAAGTTAAAAAATGTCCAGAAGTTAGGGTTCTAACCTAGGGTTTTATTTGGTGTATTTTCGGTCAAATATTTTGGTTTTAAGTTGGATTTCACTTCCTTGAGGTGTGGTGGTTGTGCGGTTGATGTTCCGCACCAAGATTCGGGGGTTTTGATTCAAAAGGTAGGTGATTCCATGTGTAATCATTTTTTTATGAGTTATCATGATTGATTTAATTATTTTGAATGTTTCTCATATGTTTTCCATTGTGTGAAAACCATTTTTGATGGATTTTATTAAGCGGTTAATTTTATAGTTTCACTTTGTTTCAAATTGGGTGTTTTCCATGTGTAAACCTTGTGGTGATTTTTGGGTTGATGTTATAACATATGCAAGTGGTTTGTTAAATATATTTTGGGATAAAAATTATTCTTTGGTAGGGTATTGGTGTGATTTTGGGTTTAAAAGAGGGTTTTTTAATAAGTTTTATGTGTAAAAACTTGTTTCACTTCTTGAGAGTGTTTTATGAAAATGTGTGTTTTCATGTGTATCTTTTGTGGTAAAATTTGGGGTGATTTTATAGTACTTGAGAATGATTTAGTAAATGTTGAAATGGATTAAAATTATACTTTATTAGGGTCTTGGTGTGATGTTTGCCTTAAAATGGGGTTTTGAAATGGGTTTTGTGTGCAAGACATAGTTATACATTTTGGGATTGTTTTGTGAAGATTGTAAATGTTTTATTTGGTTAAAAAAATTGTAAAAGGGTGTATATGTACTTTTTGGGTGAGTTTGTTCACCTAATATGGGTTTTTTAAAGGTAAATTGGTGATTTAAGATATCAAACATTTTCAGAATGTTTTATAAATTGCGGAAATGTTTTATCAAATGGTAAGAGAGGGGCGAAACACGTTTATGGGCGGTTTTGTGTGAGTGTGATGTGAAAAACGAATTTTATTTATGAAAGAAGTATTATGTGATATGTGTGTGGGATTTTATGTGAGTTTAACTATATTTTAAAGGTTTTATAAAAAAATTTAAAGGATTCATGAAAGTGTTAAAGAAATGTTAAAAGTGTTGTGGGCTATTTTGGTGTGAGTATGATTTCAAAATGCATTTGAATGAAAAAGTGGATTATGTGAATTGTGTGATATATATGTGGGTTGTTTGGTGAATGTGTGATGTTGAAGTGGTATTTTCATGTACAAATTATATTTCTTGTCTTGTTGAACTTGTTTGAGCACAAGAGGAAAATCCAGGTATCTAGGTGGGTGGATGTGTACTAGTATGCTAGTGATCCTGTGGGGTTTGGCTTTAGTTTCATGAAGAAAGTTTGACACTTACAACACCAACTAAAATATTATGATGATGATGATGGGGGACCACTATGTTATGGTTATGATCCCTACTAGTGTCTCATGAGCACGAGAATGGATATTGTGAAGGTTACTCTCACCGAGATACGAGGTACCTAGGACCCACAGCGAGCTAGTTACTAGGGGTTACATTCCCATTTCTTGCGCTCATTAGTTGATTTGTGCTTACCATAGGCATATGGTATGGTTGTATGGAAAATTCAGTAGCATTGAAATTATTTTTAAATGTGTTGATTCTTTAAAATAGCCTACTTGAAAGCTTCTTTTATTTAAGTTGCATCTTTTAGAAATTGTTACTAGCATTTCATGTCTTGAAAACTTGCATGCTTTTCGTCTTTGAATGTTTATCACATGGAATATCTTAGTGGTGGTATCCTATTGGGATTTTCCTCACACCCTACTTACACCTTTGAGTGTAAGTATACTTGTTTATTTTTGACACAGGTTTGGGTACAGATTTTGTGCCAACAGTTCGGGTTTTTAGCGGTCCATCATGATGTGGTGTTGTGGAAATGGCTTGAGGGTGGTTCCTCTAGCCATGTGGAGGTTCATGGGCTGTCCTTTTTGGTTTTATTCATTTTTTATAGTCTTTGATATTTTTTTAAAACCATGTATTTCAGTTCTTAAATTTTTTAAAAGATGGTTTTGTTTGAAAAATCTAGATTGGTTTTATTGGACTTGTTTGTCATTATATGTTTATAAACTCAAGTAAATAATTCCCTATTTTAATTTTATGATACTCGGGCACTTGTGCCAGACCGTGAGGATTGTTAATGCCCTTCGGGCCTTATCACGGTCCAAGTTTGGTGCTGGTTTTGATGGCGACCAGATTTGGTTTGTGACAAAATGGTCTCAGAGGAGGTTCGCTCTTTTGGTTCATGTTATATGGGTAACAGTCAGGATATTCTAGAGTTAGTACTATTAGGACATGAAATTCTAGTTATGGGTAATGTTTCTGTCTAGCACACCCCATGATGGGATTCGAGTCACCAGGGGAATTCGGGATTTGTCTGAGTCCTTTGGTTTTCTTGGTTTGATGATGATTAGGGAAAATGAAAAGAGAGTTGGGTTAATGGTCTCAGTGAGATCACAGGGCCTGGAAAGCCATGTGGAGGTTGGTATATTTCCCTAGAGCACTCTCTATGATAGTTAAGTGATTGGTGTATGGCCACAAACCATATGTCTAAGTCACCCACTTAAACTAGTTTCCTCTCGCATTGTCTTTTGTTCTTTAGTTTTGAAATCTTGGAATTTTGGTTTTAACGAAAAAATGACTTGGTTTTAAGAAGCGTAAAGTTTTTTTGAAATTATTTTCTAAAAAATATAGAATAGTTTTATTTTTTAAATGGTGGAACTTAATTTTCAGAATTTTTTTGAAATAGAAAATGGTGTGTTTACACCTCTTTTGAAAGTAGGAAATTATGTTAAAGTTGGTTTTGAAAAAGTGTTCCCAATAGAGTTTTCTAAACTATTGAAAGGTGATTTAATGGGATGAAATGTTTTTAAATTTATTTATATGACTTTAAAGTGAGTATTCATTTGAATAATTGAGATTTTTATTTCATGGTTAACGGTCTTGAGAAAAAGGAAGTATTGGTTGATTTCTTTGGTTTTGAAAATTAGAAAGAATTTTTGTTTTAACCTTTGGTATTTCCATGTGGGACCACATGCATGGGGTTATATGGGATGATGTATGGTTAATGGAATGACTATATGAGTTCTGGGATGCATATGAGGAGGGTTCCTGGTGTGGCATAGAAACATGCATGTGTGAGGCCCATGGGTACCATTGGTGGACACGCTAACCACTGAACCGTTTGTTTTCAAAGAATTGTTTTTAAAGAAAAAATTGATGTCTTGATGACTAGTTTGGGATGGTGTGTATTATGTGTTTTTTAAAATATTGATTTTTTGGGATGTTTTGAGTCCAAGAACCCCACTTATTTGAACTATGTTTTGGGTTTTTTTGGGTCTGTAATCTAGGATAAAGGGCCAGTTAGTGGTCTCTTCTGAGAAATGTTTTGGGATGCCTTTACAGTGGTTCCCTTCATGTGTTTGGATATATTTTGTGTAACATCTTGACCAATATACCATCTTTGTTGGGTCCTTGGTTTTTCTTATTGGATAAGGTACATGCCCATTAAGGGTCAGTGCACTACTAAAGTGAAACCTGGATTGTTTCTCCATTGGAAAATCCTCTAGTTGATCAATATAAGGAATCTTTTCTCAAGATTTGTAGAATGAGTCTACACCCTTTACTTTTTGGTTTTTTATAGTCTCTTATAGCATGAGGGTGCTCGTGGAAGTTTGAAAGAGACCTCATTTTCTTAAGTTACCTAATTCATCAAAGGTGGAAGTAGTTTGGGGTTGTTCATGGGGATGAGTATCTGGATGGTGTCTAAGAGGGCCTCTGGGTCCTTTGTAGTCTCTTCGAATGAGGGGTTTATGTTAAACCACAAGTGAGGGAAATATAGTCATGATGGGATATTATGGCCATTTTCAAGAATTTTGTGATGTTTGGGGATGTTGTATAAGGTCCCCCTTCAATGTATTGTTTCTATCAGTCGCATTGGTCATGGTCGGTGATGCATTGTGATGTCACGTGATTGTTTAACTGTAAAGGTGAAGTGGTACAATATTTTGTGGGTATTTGTTTTTTCATAAGTGTGTCTCCTTTCGAGAAATATCGACATCCTTTGTTTAGAGGAATGTGTTTCTATATATCTTTTCCTCCTTATATTTCTCATCTAAAGAAATAAGGGGTGATGTGTGTGCATATTCTAAGCCCTTATTTTAGTTAAATATTGGTTTAAGGAAAGATGAGTTTGGAGTGTGTTATGTCTTGTTAAGCTTTTATGATATTGTGGTGTAGTTGTTTGTGGAATAAAAGGAAGAAGTTTGATTCAGGGGTTTCTAAAGCCTAACTACGAGGCCGAAGATGCTTCAATATTTTAGGCTCCAGCCATATGCCCCAGAGTGATGTTGGCGTGTAGTCAAGGGAAGTTCCAGGGTCATTCAAACCCTTTTACAAAGTCCTATAATTAGTATGAAATATGGGAATAGTGTAAACCTCTAGTTTCATCATCTTTCCTCTATTGTTCCTATTTGGTGGAAAGAAGTTGAGGGCCTCATGCCCATGTTATCACCCAATGTCATTATTTTCCCCTTTGGTTTCCATTGAGTTATTTAGAGTTTGGTTTGTAATTTGTCTAGATAGTTTGATCACACGGTTTTTGCATGGTTAGTATTAAACATTCCCTATAAAACCATGCAAGTATAAGGATCCACACGGTTAGTGCATGGTTTCTCAAACTATGCAGATTAACTGGGCAGCCATCCCAACTCTTTAAATTTGGGTTCTTCCTATGTTAGCCCATGATATTCGATTAAGATGGTTGGTTTTTATAGTGGGTATACTCTTATTCTCATGTATGTTCCTTTGTAAATTTAGAATGGAGGTCTACCCCTTGTACTGGGGAGTCCGTTCGGGCCTCCCCTATTAGTGTATCGGTCCTGTCTCAGGAAAATTTGAGTTGTCTCTTATAGTGGGGAGCCCATTTGTGTCTCACCATACTAGTAACATAGATTGGTCCATGGTCTTGGATTGGTGGTAGGTATCCTTGTTCGGAGCTATCTAACTACCTAAATATTCCTTGGGTAAACATTGGGAGTGGATAATTCCCAACGGTCTAGTTAAAGCAAGGTAAGTGTAACCTTGTTTGTTGTTGTTTTTCATTTGGGTAAATTTCTGGAATCTTGTTCGGATAGTGTTTGAGTAGTTTTCTTTTGGGAAAAATCTGAATATACTTGATAATTTCAGGAAGTGGTGTATGTTTTGGTTTGTGAGATTATTCATTCCTTGATTGAGCAATTGTAGGTGTTTTGGCCTTTTGGGGGTCGGCGAAACTTGGTAAAGGAGTCCATTTTGGCCTTTCGGTTGGGTTTGGTTTTTTCCTTTGGCCTTGTTGTGGCTTTATGAGGGAGAAAAGTTTTATGGTGGGGATAATTTTCACACCCATGACTTATTTTAAAGGTATTTTCCATTTAATTTCAATTCATTCTTTTTTGGGGGGGTTTCCCATTCATGTTGGTGTAAATGGTGGGTTTTCAAAATTTGGGCCAACCCGTGAGCCCATTTCTAGATTTAAAAATAAATTTTGTTTCTTTTATAACTCCTTCATTTTTCAACATTTTACACCCATTACACTTCCAAATTTTAATACCTAGTATACTAAAACCACCATATCAATTTGCATCCCATAGGAATCCATAATAATGATAGATTTGGGTTTTTTATTAATGTGTTGGGAAAGCCAGAAATCTCATTTCATGCTTTAAAATAGTTTTTTAATTCTGTAATATCTCATTCAATTTTTATGTTATTTCGGTGATTCCAAATCTCACCTGAGCCAACATACCCAAGGCGCTCTCCCATTTTCTCCTCCCCCTATTTAAAGCTCATCTACCTCATGGATTATGGTAATCTTTCTTAATCATTCTCAAACCTCCTAGATTTGAATAGGTAAAATGTTTCTTTCATAACTCCTTCAATTTTCACTCTTTTTCCACAAATCTAGTCCCCACTTGACCTACTATGACTCATTCGAGCCTCCCTACCAGTTTTGGTTACTTAAAGAATCAAATATTGGTGGGTTTGGGCTGATTTCTTCAATATTTCTTCTAGTAAGTGTTTCTCTCTTCATTTCTTTCCTTCTCCTTAGGGTTTCCTCCCTCTTTCATGAAGTTAAAAAATGTACATAATTTAGGGTTCAAACCTAGGGTTTTATTTGGTGTATTTTTTGTCAAATATTTGGGTTTTAGGTTGGATTTCACTTCCTTGAGGTTTGGCGGTGGTGCGGTTAATGTTTCACACCAAGATTTGGGGGTTTTGATTCAAAAGGTAGGTGATTCCATGTGTAATCATTTTTTTATGAGTTAGCATGATTTATTTAATTATTTTTAATGTTTATCATATGTTTTTCATTTTGAGAGATCCATTTTTATGGAGTTTGTTAATTGGTTAATTTTATAGTTTCACTTTGTTTCAAATTGGATGTTTTCCATGTGTAAACCTTGTGGTGATCTTTGGGTTGATGTTATAACATATGAAAGTGGTTTTATAAATATTTTTTGGGCTTCCAATTATGATTTGTTATGGTATTGGTGTGATTTTGGGTTTAAAAGAGGGTTTTTTAATAGGTTTTATGTGTAAAACCTTGTTTCAATCCTTGAGAGTGTTTTATGAAAATGTGTGTTTTTCATGTGTATCTTTTGTGGTATAATTTGAGGTGATTTTATATTACTTGAGAATGATTTATTAAATGTTGAAAGGGATTCCAATTCTACTTTGGTAGGGTCTTGGTGTGATTTTGTCCGTGAAAGGGGGTTTTGAAATGGGTTTTGTATGCAAGACATAGTTATACCTTTTGGGATTGTTTTGTGAAATTTGTAAATGTTTTATTTGGTTAAACAAAGTGGGAAAAGGGTGTATATGTATTGTTTGGGTGAGTGTGTTCACCTAATATGGGTTTTTTAAAGGTAAAGTGTTTATTTAATATGTCAAACATTTTCATAATGTTTTATAAATTGTGTAAATGTTTTATCAAATGGAAAGAGAGGGGCGAAACAAGTTTGTGGGCTGTTTTGTGTGAGTGTGATGTGCAAAATGAATTTTGTTGATGAAAGAAGTATTATGTGATGTGTTTGGGGGATTTAATGTGAGTTGGAATATCTTTTAAAGGTTTTATAAAAAAAATTAAAGGATTTTTGGAAGTGTTAAAGAAATGTGAAAAGTGTTCTGGGCTATTTTGGTGTGAGTATGATTTCAAAATGCATTTGAATAAAAAAGTGGATTATATGACTTGTGTGATATACATGTGGGATGTTTGGTGAATGAGTGATCTTTAATTGGTATTTTCATGTGAAAATTATATTTATTGACTTGTTGAACTTTTTTGAGCACAAGAGGGAAACCCGGGTATCTAGGTGGGTGGACGTATACTAGTATGCTAGTGATCCTGTGGGGTTTGGCATCAGTTTCACATAGAAATTTTAACGCTTAAAACACTAATTAAACTATGATGATGATTATGATGGGGGACCAATAGGTTATGGGTATGATCCCTACTATTGTCTTGTATGCACGAGAAAGGATATTTTGATGGTTACTCTCACCAAGATACGAGGTACTTGGGACCCACAGTGAGCTAGTGCCTAGGGGTTACTTTTCCATTGCTTGTGCTCATTAGTTACTTTGTGCTTACTATCGTCATACGGTATGGTTGGATGGAAAATTCATCAGCATTGAAATTATTTTTAAATGTATTTAATCTTTAAAATAGCGCACTTGAAAGCTTCTTTTATTTAAGTTGCATCTTTTAGAAATTGTTACTAGCATTTCATGTCTTGAAAACTTGCATGATTTTCATCTTTGAATGTTTATCACATGGAATCTCTTAATGGTGGTATCCAATTGGTCTTTGTTTCACATCCTACTTACACCTTTTGGGGTAAGTAGACTTGTTTATTTTTTTCACAGGTTTGGGTATAGATTTTGTGCCAACGGTTTGGGTTTTTAGCGGTCCATCGTGATGCGGTGTTGTGGAAATGGATTGAGGGTGGTGTCTCTCACCATGTGGAGGTTTTTGGGCTATCCATTTTGGTTTTATTAATTTTTTATATTCTTTGAGATTTTTTTAAAACCATGTAATTTAATTCTTAAATTTTGTAAAATATTTTTTTGTTTGAAAAATCCAGATTGGTTTTATTGGACTTGTTTGTCATTGTATGTTTATAAACTTGAGTAAATCATTCCCTATTTTAGTTTTATGACACCCGGGAACTTTTACCAGCCCGTGGGGATTGGGAATTCCCTTCGTGCCTTTTCATGGGCCAAGTTTGGTGCTGGTTTTGATGGCGACCATATTCGGTACGTGAAAGTGATTCAGTATGACTCTATGCTTTTGTATGTTTATTATTATAGAATTTTTATTATTTTATATTACTTTTTCATACTGAAATATGTTTATAGATTATTTTTGGTTTATTTTTCTGGTATTTCACACTCTAATATGGGGGGTTATAAGTCTCCACGTGGTTACACCCTAGTTCCCCTACTACTAGTTAGCAACCTTTGGCATATGGGGAGGTGGGATTGAGGTCTCAATGAATATATGATCTGGACACTAATGAGTGGTATTGGGCCAAGAGTGTTCTAAAATTATTGTATATTTTCAAACCCTACCTTCACTTCTTTGACATGAAAGTCCTTATTTTTTCATTTTCATTGGTTCTAATATTTAATTTTAAGGGTCCAGTCCTTATTTGGTGATTTTAAAATGCATATCATCTAAAGTCATTTTTTGGGGGGTAGTAGATGATTCAAAAAAATAAAAGTGGGGGAAAGGTAAAAGGGAAAAATAAAATTAGTACCTATAATCTTCATCTATATCCTTTATAAACTTGAGCCATTAAAAGAGTGGTATGATTTATAAAATGGAAGGCACTAGGTTAACTCAATAATCTAAAAATTAGTGCATAGTGACATGTTCCTTAATATTATATTTGGGAAACAATTTTAAAAGGCACTAGTTGGATGGTATATATAACATAGGGATAATAATATAACATATCCTTCCCTATAAAACTCTATTATAAACTATAAATTGGTTATTTTTTAAAATAAAATATTTGAAATAATCTGCCTATGACATAGACTTATCCACCTATGCATATATAATATTTTAGAGTCCTAATAATTCCTTAACATTGGGATATAATATAAATCCCACCCAATAGTGGTCTCACTTTATTTTTGTAGGGTACTCATACAATTCAAATTTACTAGTACCCATTAAATTTGTGGATACAAATTCAAATTTTTTATCATTTCTAGAGATCATGTGAGGATGCATGTAATTTTAGGTTGGGTAGCCATTCTCATGAAAAAATATTTTATCTTTTACAAAGGATATGAAAGTTGTGTTTGGTTTACATAAACACTTCCTATTTTCCTTTTCCAACTATATATTACAAGATTTATTAGAAAATATTTTTAAAAATACAAATAAACTATCAGGTATATCAGTTGAATATCGAAAAAAATTTATTTTCTAAAAAATATTTTCCAATACGGATTGAAGCTTCTTATTGAACATAGGTAGTAATTAATTATGAAAGGAAAACAATAAATGTGATGTGTTGAGAAATAATTTATATTAGAAAACATAATAATAAATGTAAATTTAAAAACCAATTACATAATATAATTTAACCTTCATTCCATCGATCCATAAAACATGGAGAAGAATTTTCAACATTCATACCACCCTATAGTAACAAATTAATAACTTACAACAAAACATTCAAATCTAGTAAAATCATAAAATATATTAGTATACCTTGAATTAATATTTTAAATTTTTATTTACCAACTCTGCCTCAAAGAAATTTTTGAGTTCATTAACCCTACACAAATGTTAACAAAATAAATTGATTCATATATGGAAACTTAATGAAGAAAAAAACTAAAATGATATTTTTATGGATAAAAAATACTAATGAAGTTTGTAATTGCATTAAAATTCCTAGATCATGTAAATTAATACCATAAAAATTCCAAGTGAATTATTTAATAAGGATTATACCAAAAATATACATTGATGAGATGATAGATAACATGCTTTTTTAAATAATCTTCAACATATAAGACTCCTAAATTCACAAGACTCGTTGTAAGGAATTAGAGACTTGATTAAAAAATCAAGGATTAAAAGAATGAATGAGACTTTACATTTCCTAGTTATAAATTTATAAGAGACCCAACATCTATATTTGAATGAAGTATCAAAGCCTCTAATTTTACTTATTTATGATCAAAATGATCTTAAAATACAAACTTGAGTGGTGTTATGAATTTTCAAGCTTCATAATGCCAAATAATATTCAAATTCAAGGATGGAGTAATGAGAGTCAAAACCACTTCCTATGAGTCATCAGATCATTCTTCAATAGGCAAGTGGTCAGAGCCTTGGTCTCCTCCCACTACTTGAGAGATTGTGGTTTCATGTTCTATTCCACTCCCTAGTGGGGGTTCTTTTCACCTTTCCCTCATGGTACTACTTTACTATCGGTCACCTGGAAGTATTTATCCTTGAAAGGTGGTCTTTGCTTATTCACATAGGATTCTATATGCCCCATGCTACTTGGTTCAGAGCGTAAGCTAGTGATTCTTTTGGCTAAGGTGTATCACTCCATCACTTCACCTAGCAACACAACACTTGTATGGCTCTCCAACAACCTTTTTTTTATAGTTTAGGCTGATCCCATTTCTCTCACATGGAGAAAAAAAATATGGTGGGATAATATAGAGTAAAACCAATCCCTTATGAGGATAAAATCAGATTTTTATATACCTAAAAAATTCGATAATTACTTTGAATAGTTTCAATATATCTATAAAGTAATACGCGATGCCTGTTTGATTAATTTTGTGTCAGGGGCATTCAAAAAATATATAATATATCTAATATATTATTTTAGCTGGATGAAATAGAATAATTAATAACTATTAAATGGATTCTTGTAACAAAATTATAACATTATAGTTGCTTTTGTAAAAGGGGTATTTGTCTAGGAGTGGTATAATCCTTATGGTAAGGACTCAAACCCTGAAACTAAGAATTAGTTCTCTTTATTTAAATCACCAGTTATCCAAAATAAACATTTATTTTTATTTATAAATGGTGACATGGAATCAACATTCCATGATGGAGATTATGTGTAATAATATACGTTAGTGGGAGGATATTTTAAAAAAATTAACTAAATTTTACTAAAATAATTTAATCAATGAAAATATGAGGGGAGTTATAGTGAGATATTATATTAGATTTATAGTGTAAGATTATAGAGAGATAATTTATCCTCTCCATTATTACTTTCCACAATTAGAAAAATTGTAGAGAGATATATCCCTCTACCCTCTCTCCCATTCATTTATGGAATAACACTAGAGAATTATTCCATCTCCTTTTTCATAGTGAACTGTTCTTTGATGTTCTTTGCGGTGGTAGAGACAATGATGAGTGGGTCATTTTGGACTCCTATTGACACCCTAGAACCAAAGGAACCAAGTTTGGGTAATTTTGGAAAATTTTAATAGATTAATTAATCTAATTAAGTTCAATTATATATATAATTATTTTTATTAAATAATATTAATTTGATCTTGGTTAATTAAATGATTAGGTGAACAACTACCACTATTCACTAAGAAATTGGATAGTGTAAAGAGAGAACTCAACATCATAATAATTACTAAATTATAAACTCAATTTTATCCTTGGATATGTGAATAATATATTATTATTGAATAATAATAATATATTCAAGGTGATGGTGTTGGAAATTGGATAAATAGTCTTGATTAAATAATTCAGTTAGTTATTTAACCAAGGATGAGTCAATTTTTCATATGGGGCGATTCAAGTATTATGATAAGGTGATTATTATCAAGGAAATAATATCAGTAAACCATATAATTTTTTCTTCTAAGATGTGTTGATATCACTCATGTTGGTTAAAAATTTTATTATGGAATAATGAATTTTGGAAATGGTTAAATGAGAGGGGTTGTGACGGGATTAGTAAACTGAAAGTATGGGGTTTTTATTATGTTTAAAGATAATAAATAGAATTATAATAAGATAAATTATAATATAAATTAATAATAATGCAAGTTGTCTTCTTAAATGACAAATTGATGCTTAAGTAACCAGATGATCACTATAAATTTGTGGTCAAGAATGGAACTTTGTGATAGTTAACTGAATGATATAAATTTAATAATTTATATCAAATAATTGAATTAAATTTAATGGAATAAAGATTTTGGATAAAGATTTTGAATTATAAATGATGGTAGTAATAAATAATGATGCAAGTAATTAGCAAAGATAATGTTATGGTGTATCACAAATAAAGAGTTAATTCCTCAAATGATGAAATATGATTGGGAAGTAAATGAGGAAACCTAATAGATATCATGTGATAAATAGAAATGTAATGAGGAATGGCGATTTTAACCATAATAACTAAGGTTGTGGAATATTTTTGATAAATTTTTAGTTAATATTTTGGGAATGATAGGGAAACCTAGTGGAAGTACTTTGAGTTGCTTCTAATAACGCAAACATATTTTTCAATGAAAAAAATAATATCTTATGTGTTGTGATGATCCTAGATATATAATTTAATAAAAAAATTGTCTATTATTGAATTATCATTCACTTCCTATGGGATTGGGAAGTTATAATTTTTTGGGGATGATGTAGTTAAAGGAGATATTCCTAAAGCCTTTAACTTGTATGATGTGTTTTTGGCCATATTGTATTTTATGATTGGTTCAATTCATGAGGTATGACATTCATAAAAATATCATATCATATGAATTTGAAAAGGGATACCATAAATCATATTATAAGTGATAATATTCTATTACCTAATGACAGGTTTTATTATTTGAATCTTTCTACGTTGGCTATTATAAATAAATTTTTTCATAAGAAGAAACACATGGGTTGGCATGAGAAAAAATTTAATTCGATGTAACTACAAGTATTAACTAATAACATGTGATTTAATGTATGTTCACTAAAGGAGAATACTTGGGGATCTATATAAATATAAAATTTCCCTTCGATGGTTGTGTGAGAGACTATTTTATATAGCTGGATAAAACTCCCTTAATCTCGTAGATCTTTTCTTATATAACATTTGACTTCATGAGGCACTAGAATATTTTGAGAGATGAGAGGATCCCTTTAAAGCATTTATAAATTCAATTAAAACTCTTTGATACCTCTAGATAAGGGATGAATTTTAGTTTCCACTCATGTGATCTTTAGAAAGTGCATGCGATGAATACAGATGTAGTGATTATCTTCAGTGAAAGGTACACAGTTTCTTTATTTTACAATTTTAATTATTTTTTTATCTAGAATAGTGTTCCTAGTTTTGGTTTTCTTATGTTTTTTTTTGTGTTTAATGGGTGTTTCTTGATTCTTTGAAACCCTACATTGGTATTATATATTTATCCTGTTTTTTATTCTCAAAATCAGGTTTTTAAAATGAAGAACCCATGTGTCATAAACTATAATAGTCCATTTCATAATGTATGATATGATGTGGATGAGTGCTAGCTATTTTATTACTCTACTTGGCCTTATTATATAGGATATCATAATGCACAAATATATTTTTTCTTAGTCATAGTGTATGAATGGTTTGTATCATAAGGTATAATTCAATGAGATCCCATGTTTTTATTCTATATTCTAAGATATTTTATAGGTTATATCATATGCTATGGTTGAAACCCATGTTTTGAAAAAACATAGCATCAAATCTTAATTGTGATATAGGTGATATCATCAATTATGATTCACCCATACATAAGAATCACACTTTGGATATGTAAGGGTTACACTATAGGTAACCTTTATGTATTCCTTTCACCATGAATAATAGTTGATCTAGTAACCATTTCATGTCCCTTTTCCCATGTGTAAGGGTTATATCGTTTCCACTCTATATATGTAATGGTATTTTCCTTTTCTATAGAAGAGAAAACCCTAATATGTGAGGGTCCAGATGCATAAGTGTTATGGTGATGGATCCCGGAATACATAAGGGGTTTCCATTTGTAACAGAAGTAAAAAAACCTTATTTCAATCACTTATCATAAGTGGTAATAGGGTTATCAGTTGTAAAATATGAAAAATAACACTTAAAATGTTTAAGAACTATAACCCCATCAATCATATTTTATGATTCCTACTATATCAGTGGATATCATTTGAAAGAAAAAAATCATAAAATTAAATTATGAATTTAATTGTATAATTTATAAAAAATTAAATATATAAGAAAAGGTATTTGGGGATATTTATAAATTTATAAAAGTGATTAATTAATTATAAAGTGTTTTATAATTAATTAGTTAAATTTTTATCAAATATTTATTAATAAATATTCCATAATATTAAATTTTAATATAAAAATACCTTCTAGATTATATGAAATGAATTATAATTTAAATATAAAATGATTATATGTAAATTATTAGTGTAATTTATAAAGAGTTTAAAAATTACAAACATAAGGAAAAATATAATATGTTTATATTTAAAATTAGAAATTTTTCATAATTATTAATTTAAATTGTTCAAATTAAGGCATTATTTGAGGTATTATTTAAACCATGTCAAAATAAGTTTTTTTTTTTGATTGATTTAATCAAGGTTTAAATAATGTCATGTGATATTTTGATTATATAAAAATGTTTGAACAATAGAATTGAAATATAAAATGTTTATATTTCATTTAATATCATATAAATTTAAAGTAAAATGTCATATAATGAATAATATTAAAGAGTTAATATTTTAATGAATATAAAGTGTTTATATTAAATATTATGGAATTTAAATATGATTAGAAAAAATTATAAAGAGTTTATTTTTAGATTTATTTATGAATTATTAATAAATAGTGTATCTCATGTTTAAATACTTGAATTTTTTATTTATTTATTATCACATGTTTATTATTTTTTAACAATATAAATTTTTATTAAATGCTCGTAATTCTAAATAACAACCTCAAAGAGATATATAGTGATGAAGTGCCAAGGAATACCCTATAACAATATTATTATAGTCTCAGGGAAGGGAAACAATATCAGAAAAAAAAAATAAGAGGATCTGATGATTTGCATTTAGATTCCAACTTTACCATTTCCATATTACCATATATCCATGTGTGAATTACCTCCACACCTTGACCATATAGAGATATTAATATTCTAATATGATAGAAAATGGACCAATGAGGGGTGATGAGTCTCACCAAGAATTTTTCCACCAGACTAGAATTTGTTTCGAACTCCATCATAATAAATTATAGGGTTTTCAAAGAGAGATTATGAAAATCATATCGCAGGCCTCAAACTCCAATGAATTACCTTGACCATAAAAAATTATTTAAGGATATAAAAAATTACCCTCTACCATTTTATATAATTCCCCCTCTACACATGATACCATGGATGTATGCACCATCAGTGTTAATATTTATACCAGACTGAGGGGAATTCCACTTCACCTACCATACCTGTAACTGCCCCCTATTCTATATGCATACTGAGAGTAAGAAGAATTGAGATTTATATTTTACGAAGAGTAACTCTAACATTTAATGAGGGGGGGAAATTTTTCACAAGGGTAAAAAACTTAACTCTTAGACTCGAAAAAAATAATTACAAGTTATGGTTCCATGGTGCATTTTGTGTCTACCATATACTCACTTATTTATTATAAATAGTTATAAATTATTTATATTATGAATGTTTGTATGATTTTTTAAAATTTTCTAAGATTCTTGTAGAGATTACCATACATGAATCTAAGGATTTACACACTTTTTATGATAATAGATTTAATTTTCATCTACTTTGACTTCAGTTTATAATTAAAGTTATTAGCTTTATTTAAGTTATTGAATATAGTTTATACATATTAGGTTTTATAGTTATGATGGAATTTTAATCTATCTTGAGTAAAGTATCCCTAGGTAAGGGGAAATTAGGTCAAAATTTACACTCACTTGGAGGCTTGTGCCGTGTTCTAGAAAAGTGGGGGTTAATTATCCATGGACCTTGACTTAATAATGTGGGGATTTTCAATTTCATGTGATTCTAAAACTGTTAAATTAAAATTTCATATAACTTATGTATATGATGCATTTATATGTGTGTAAATATATTTGGATTCTATTTTTTGTGTGACTAGTACAAACTAAGAGATGTGTAAAGAGTTACACATCAATATGGTTTAAACATTTTGACTTATTAAAAGGAATATGATTCAAAACTAAATCATTAAAAGTATGCATTCATGTAAAATTGAATATATGAGATAATATGGTGAGATTAAATCTCCTTAAAAATACTAAGAGTTGGATTCCTTCCAAAGTATCACTTATTAAGAACTCAATTATTTAGTACAGGTGACCCCAACCATTAGGTTTCCATAGATTATCTTGTGTAAGGAAAGCATGTAATGAGGTGAAACTAACCATTAGGTTCCTTGTTCTTGGAATTTTATTTGGATTATACTTAGCTACTAAACCCTAATAATTAGGATACTATATGAATCATGTTGATTAAATCCATATGATGGATTTGGGTAAAGATTTATCCACTCAACTATCCAATATTTATATATGATATGATTGAAAATATATATCAACCAGATATAGTTGGGGATTATTTATGTGATACCTAGTGTAAGTCATAATGAAATGTATATCATTCCCCATTAATGAATATGATGTGATTCTAAAGGGGTCTTCATTATAGTAGGTGAAATTTTAATAAAATTTTGTATTAAATAAATATAAAAAATTATACTCATATAATAAAAGATTTTATTATAGATAAATAGAATCATGGTCATCAAATTTGACAGTAATCTTAATCCTTGAAAAAAGATGAGGTTAATATAAGAAACTATTGAAATCAGTAACTTAAGAAAAGTTATTAAGTAAAATAAAATTCTATATGTTATAGAAACCACTTCCTAAGTGAGAAACTGTTAAAGTAGTTCAAAAAATGAATCTAAATGCTTATGAGAATCATAGAATAATTCACTTGAGGTTTCAAAGGAATTGGATGAAAAATGAATTTAAGTAATTTTATTCTCCACTCATATAATATATATGATTGGGTATATTAATGACTTGGTGAGACTAGATGTTTCATTTATTATCTAAAAGGAATTCATTCTATTATAATTTAAGAACTTTTTTTGAAAATATGAATTAGTTCAAGAAAATTTTACCTAATATTCTCAAATATTTGCGGGTAGTTGAACTAGGTATGTGATTTTTGGGTTTTTTTGTTATATCAATAGTATTAGTGGGTAAAAGTTTAAACTAGAAGAGAAAACGTTAATTGGAAATTACAACAATTTTTCTTTAAATAACCTTTCAAGTTCATTGAAACCTAGAGTTGTCTAGATATAAGAGAAATGTTTCAATAATATGGAATTATCATCGATGTCTGAAGGGGTTTGAGAAACTCTATGGAATGTCCATATCAATTATCAGTGTTATAAAAATTAATTATTCAATTTTTAAGGTAATTTGATGCCAAATGTATACTTTAAAAATGTTTTAAATATACAGGAGTTCAAAATCAAGGGAATAATTGATAAATATTGTATTTTACATTCAAGTGATGATGCAAATATTTTTTATTCCAATGATTTGAATGTAAAGGAATGTATCAATATCTTATGGATTTTAGTAAAGGATGTGTACATTTATATCATTTATCTTATATGATAAGATATTTTTTTAAAAAGTGTTGTTATCAATAATATGAGATAATGTATTCAACACACATGGTTAATGATTCATCAGATTATATAATATGTTTTGAAAAGGAGAAAAGGGATAAAAAAAATTTATCTATAATAAAAGTGTTAATATAGATATTTTTTAAAATATGAGGAGTTTATATTCCACCACCATTAATAGAATATTTTCAATAATAATCTTCTTTTTAAGAAAACTCTCTAAAAACATATAATTTTATATAAGATATAGAAATAATAGTTTATCTATAAAATATTCCTAAAAAGGAAATAAGTGTTATTTCCTAACACATAGAAGCTTTTTGTATCTTATCATGATATTATGAGAATAATATAGTATCTAAGAGTCTATTGGGAGTATTTTTGAACTTATAGAAGTTAAAAGTTAACAAATAAAATATTATTCTAGTTAAAATTCAAATTTTATTTCACTTAATATAATAAAATATTTTGTGTATTTTAGAAAATATAAATTTAAAGATTTGTATTTAGTTATCATAACAAAGTGAATAATACTTTATCCTAAAAGAGATTAGGATGTGTTGGTAAAGAATTACTAAAATATTTTACGGAAAAATTTTAATGGAATGGGTTCCTAGATTGATGATGTTGTAAAGAGCTCTAAGTATACAATATAAGTTGACATGTAGTTGGGATTTAGCTTAGTGGTAAGCACCCCATAATACTACATCAAGGATGGGGGGTTCAAAACCTATTGGTTACAGGTACTGTAGAAGCACTGTAGTTATTGTAGCATGACCTTAGCAGCGATGGACTGTAGCACTGATGACACTCTAGCAGGGGGTGGAAATTGTAGTAGGATACTGTAGCAATAGTTGTACTGTAGCAGTGGTTGTACTGTAGTGGGTATTGTAGCATCCCGGGTACTATATTAGTACTATTCACAAGAGGTCCTTTGGGCCAAAAATTTGGGCCTTCAAGTCCATGTAATGGGTTTTAATGCCCACTGTACCTATGGGCCATGTAATGGGTCTCCTCTACCCAAAAGAAAAGATGTAATTTGCTTTATTTCAATAATAGAGAGGCATTGGCCACAACTTTAAAAAAAAAGTTTACATCATAGAATTTGATGATGTGGAGTTGAATATTTTGAATATGTTAAATGAAACTAGATTTATTTATAGATATTAATCACTAAAGAGTTTAGTGGGAGGGTTTTATCAGGTGGTCACATGGAGATGTGGTAAGAATTATATATAGATGTATTGAATTTAAAAAACCCTAAAAGTTTATAAAACATAAGTATGATCTAGCAGTCTATCACATATGATATTCTAGATAGGTTCTTATGAATGGTTTTTTTAAGTATTATTATAGTAATTTAATAATAAAAAATATATCATGTTATACAAAAATAAATATTCACTTTATCATTCTTTCACATTGTCTTCATATATGTATATATTGTTATACATTTTATGAAGAGTTATGATAATTTACCTCTCAGAGTATAAATTTTATTTATTCCTAACTGATGTCCATCATGGAGTATTGTAAATTATAATGAAATATTAAGGTTAGTGGGAGTAGGGTTCTTGTATTGGGATATAGAATATTCTCATGAGGTACATAATGGGTTTTGTGTGTTAGATGATATACCACATAGAGTGTCATGAACTATATATTTGGTATAATAGGGGTGAGTGAATCATATTTGTAGTCCCCGATACCTAAGATTGGGGTGATACCTAGTATTAGAATCTTCATACATTGATACATTTCTTAAATAATCCTTAATTATTAACTAATTAGGGGGTGTTTGGGTATATTGTTGATCATTTCATCGATTGGATCTCAATTAAGATGGGATTTTCCTCTCATGTGACAAGAATGACATTTGGTCCCTCAATTGAGATAGACTGAGGAAGTGTTTAATTTCACCTAGATAGTATATATGGTATTCTTATCAATTTGTGTAACAACCCCAGTCCTAGTCGCCTAGAGCTGATGCAATAATTTATTACATTGGAATGATTATAGGGAATCAAATATCGAAGGACGGATCAGTTTATCAGTTTTGGAAAACTATATATATACATGATACCCATTTTACAATGGTAATATAAAATAAAACATAATATATAACAAAATCTAATAAACCACATCCTTGAAAACTCATTCAAAGATCTCTTCTTCAAATCATGGGGAAAGGAAACAAAATAATAGTGAGATCAAATGCTCAGTAAGGGTTAAGTGTTGTGGAAGTTATCAGGGATCAACAAATAATAATAAATATGTCAAGGTAAATAACTAAACACACATTTCATTTAAATAACTTGAATGCATGAATAGATAAGGAAGAATCAATATGGCAATGTAAATAACTAAAAATATATGACACTTAATCAATAAAATGAGAATGAAATTCATCCATAGATAATATCATAGAAAAAATATCCTAGATAATAATACTAAATTATAAATGAAGTCATTTCTTAATTATTGGATTCCAATATCTCAGTAATCATGATACCTCTACTATCAAGGCCTTTGATGTGACAGTTTAAATACTACAATTATAACTCGTTTAATTTGGCTAATTTATTTTTTCATAAGACCACTTAATGCATCAAGGTGATATATTATACTGGTCCCCACTCATCACTTCAGTTAAAAAACATTCCTTATATATCAATTAATCGATTTAATTCATGAATCAATATCCTTATAATCAAATATCCATATTGAGTAAAAGATACTGATTTATCAATAATTTTTCAGTTAATCAAATAACTTTCAAAGTAAAACTATATATAAAAATTGGTATACGATTTAGGAAATAATCATATCCATCATGAAATACTATTTATATTTAATATAAATGTAATTTACAAGGTAAATTTATCATGATAAATTGATTGTTTCATGAGAGAGTTAACAATCACAAAAGAAAGTGAGATTGTTCATTGACTTTTACCACTTTGTAATTTCCAAGTCATGTACATTGGATGAAATAATTCAAATTAAAAATTAAAATAACATAAATTATTAATGAATCGTGATATTACATGTCAAATGGTCATTATATACACCACATAAAAGTTAATTGATGCATAACAACAAATAAGCCTCAATGGAATGTAAATTGAGATGAAATCACTTACCTTATGCTAAGTTTTGGTTTAATTATATTTAACCTATTGTATGATGGATTTAATCATGTTATTAAATTATAAAAGAACCATACTAATATTTATAATAACATATGCGATCTTATTATAACATCTTATCACCCTTTTGTTAATAATCTTTCATTATTTTCATTCTTTCAGGTGTTAATTGCTTAGTTTTCTTATGCATGTTTTCCCATTAAATATTTGGTTCTTGTAAATATTATAGAGTTTAATCATCTAAAAAATAATTATCATGAAATAATTATCATATTTATACATAAAATATAATTTTAATACCAATAATGAAATATGATTATGAAAAGAGAGTCACATCGCTTCGAGAAGGCGGTAGTCCACACATACACGAACGATGTAATCAACTTTTTAGTATAAAAAATGATATATATTATATTTTAAGAATGATTAATAAATCATTAATATAATAATTATTTAATTTATATCACATATAATAATTAGAATTATCCTTATCACCTTCCATGTAAAGTGTTAGTTAAAGGTGAATCATATCGCATCACGAGGCAGTAGTCCACCGTACACACGAGCGACGTTATTGTATTTCCTAAGGAATGGAAGATAAATAAATATATATATATATATGATATAATGACTCCATAGGTATAAATATGTTATAAATATAATATATATATATATACTTTATATCCATCATCATATACAACCATGAAAGGTATAAATGGAAGAATGAATGACATCGGTTCGCGAGGCGGTAGTCCGTTGTACACACAAACGATGACTTTGTAACCCATTTTATAGAAGTGTGTGCAGTTGTAGGCCATAACCTTAACATAAAAAATATAAATATATAAAATATATTTATTTTATTATATCATAATTTTTTGATAATAATTGAATGAGATGGAGAAGGAAATAAAATGAAGATGCTTGTTGAAGAACATTACCTCTCCTTCAGGTATCCTCCTTAGGTTTTCACTGAATCCTTAAAATGTGGGATTTATTCCCAAAATAAGGATTCTAGGATAAGTTTAAGAAATTTTGGAGGTGATTTTTTTTTGTTTTTTGATGAAATAAATGGGTTTAAAAGTTTTAATAATGGGGAAGAGTGAGTTCCCTTTTATAGTTGAGGAGTGGCATTCTTGTGAATACTCAAAAGTATTCACTATTAGGAGGTCTCCCTTACCTAATGTGGATAAAATATTGAATATTAATGGAGGGGAGTTTTTATTTGGTCGATACACACCTTCAAAACACAAAAATAAAATCATTTTTATCATTTTATTTCTTAGTCTTTAAGTTTACTTGATTTTACCCTTTTTTACCATGGTGACTAAATTTTTTACCTATGTAATTTATACTCTATGACTAAATTAAAGTGAGAATTATTAGAAAATTTAGACCCTATAATTATATATATGATATCTCATTTATAAAATAGAAAATATCATGTTTTTTGGAAATTAATTTTAACAGAAGCACATGTAATGCACAAAAATGCTTCTTTAACCCAAACTGCGTTAACAAAGTTTTTACTATTTAGGGGTCAACATATTCATTATAAAAGATAATTTTGTCAATTAATGGACCAGATTTGATATTTAATAAAATTTATAAATTACTTGGAAGAACATATGATTTTTATTAATTTTAAATCATTTAATAAAATATCATTTATTATAAAATAACATTAATATCAATTTTGACATTATTTATTTAATTTGAATTTAAAATATCAATAAAATGATATTATTAAAATAAATTAAGTACAAACATATGTAACATGATATATTCATCTGAAAAATTAATGTAAGATAATAATTCATTCAATTTACCTCACTTTTAATATTTTTAGTATCATTTATTTTAGTTAATTATTAACTAAATAATTATTGTGTTGTCCTTTCTTAAGCATTTTAAGTAACTAATTCATCTCTAAAAATTAAATTTAAATAATTATGATGAAAAAAATAATTTATATTTAAAAATAATATGTATAATGGAACCAATTTGGTTTTTCCTATCCCAAATATTTATATATATTAAAATCAAGGAAGGTTCATTTTTGTCTTTTTCTTTACTTAACTTATTATATAGGTAAATTTCATGGATAAGTGTACCTAAAAATAATAAAAATAGATAAAAAGTCAAAAGGGGTTAAATATTTTCATTCAATGGGTGTTGTAAAAGTGTTAGATCATTATTACACCATATATTGTAAGTTTAACCACTAAGTAAAATTGTTTTTACCTTAATCACTGTAATTAGTTTTAGCTATTTTCACTACTCATTGTGGTAAAAAATTTAGTTTAACTTGTTAGATAATATAAATTATTATAATTAAAAATATTTAATTCATTTTTTCAAATTATACTCACATAATTTGTGGAATTTAATTTAAAATTAATCTCGTAGATACAACAAGAAAGTGGGTTTTTAAAGTGAAAATGTTCAAAAGTTTACAAAGTTTTTATATCTAAATTCAATATAAAAATTATTCCAATGGACTAAATTGGATAAATATATTTATAATTGAAATATTTTGATTATAAAATCAATTCAAAATATAATTTAACATTATAAATTATGTAAACGAAAAGGCAATTTTCAATTAAAATCCAATATTTTTCACTATTCATCAAAAAAATGAAACTTCTCATAAAAATACCAAAAATTCACCTTAAGATAATTTTGATATTAAAATTTAAATAATTAAGTTTATTTTATCATATAAATTTAATAAATTGGAAAATTTTAATTTTAAATTATTTGTACCAAACATGATTAAACCATCTTTTAGAAAAGATATTGTTTTTAAGAAAACGTTTCTTTTTCTTTTAAATAATTTTTATTTTATTAATAATAAATAGATAAATAATAAACATATGTAATATATATATTTTAATAATTTATTTAATTCTATTCATACATGTCATTCTAAAGGCTGGGTGATAACTATCATATTAAATAATAATATTAATATTATATTGTTGTTTAGTAAAACTCAATCTTGTGTGTAAAGTAAGCTTTCGAAGAAACTCATTGTTGCATGTAATTTAATATAAATAAATATTTCATGCGACATACTCTATCCAATAAAATGTTATTATTTTATAATTTTCAGGGTGTTACATTCTCCCCACCTTAAATAAATTGCATTCTCACAATTTAAACTTAATATTAGTAATTTAGGGTTTGATATCTGGAAATTCCATTATTAAAAAAACCAAAATCATAAAAGATATAATAAAATATCCCCTTAATGAGAGATAAAGATAAGTACATAGGTCATATCAAATAAAAAATATCTAGGTTTCTAAGTAGGATAACATTAGTGACATGTAAAGATATGGACATGGAGGAAAAGCATAAATAATTATAGAGAGTGATTGAGGTCATTGATCACAAATAGGTGAATGATAAATAGAAAGTTGAGGGGCTAAAAACTATAAATCTATGATGATTTTCAAGACCATATGATTCATAATATATGAATGTAATAGGGTAACATTTTTTTATTTAAATACAATTTTCCTAATGTTGAGGAATTATTTTACTCTCTAAGAATATTAGGAAATATACTTACTTGATATGTTTCTATACACACAATTTCATCCTTTGGTTGTGCTTCGATCACTTACTCCAAGAAATGAATATACAAAAATGAATTTGTTATACAAGAATCACTAAAATTCACTTTTAATATATTGTAAGACCCATAAAATAGTGACAAGTTTTTCCATCTATCTCAAACTATTTTCCAAAACCAATATAGTTAGAACAAGTTATAAAATATGCATAAATTTTTATATAGTGAAGTAATAAATTAATCTATAAAACCTATTCCAAAGATAAACTTAAACTATTTTATAAATATTTAACCTTATGATCCTTTCTAAAATATTAAGATCCAAAACTTTAGAAATAAGTTCACTAAATTTACAAAATGAACTTTCTATTCATCCCTAAAATAATATTAAGTAGCTCTTAATCATCATATAGCAAACATGTGAATAAATTCATCATTTAATCTCTTAAAACAGGGTAATAACTTGAATTACCCTAAAAACTTATTAAAACATGCATGCTTAATTATTCCTCAAGTAAAATACATATTATTGGATATATTTCTTAAATCCAAGGATGTTTTAAATTCCATTAATAATAGCATAAACACATTTTAAAAAAATAATTAATCAGTTCTAAGGTAGTCAGAACTATCCAATTTAATTTATCCAAGTCAATCATCTCTTTATCCCAACATCATTATCTCAGTATTAGTAACATATTAAGGTATATATTTCCCTCAATCCTTTTTTTCCAAGAAGTTTAACTTTTCCACTAAAACATTTTTCTTGGTAATTAATATCATTTAACACATGCTTTAAAATCCTTAATGAAAAATTACTATAGTACAATCCTTGTATATTTCATAATCATTATAACTATAAAATCATTGATAAAACACTAAAATGACATAATTATTGAATCCAAAAACATGAACATTAATCATTCCTCTTCATTTGTGGTAATAGAATAAGATTGAGCATGGTCCATTAGCTTCTTTTGAGGTATATTCCTATAACTCTTGGGTTATTCATTTTATTAATTCCCCATTTCCTTATAGTTGAATCATTGAACATTGTAAAACTTTTTATTTCCATTAAAATTATAAGCATGGTGTAATTTCTCTCCACACTTGTGTCAAACTCCCATTCCCTCTAAGAAATCTTCAGGGTATTTCTTTCCATAATTATCACATGCAGGAAAATAATTCTTTCTCTTTATCCCTTTATCTATATTTTTCTATGGAATCCTATTATTCTCTCACTTTCCTTATAAACCATAATACTTATATAATTATTTATTTTTCTAGGTATCACATGATACTATGTCCTTATATGATGATAATTTTTTGAATAATAATTCCCTTATAAATATAAGCTTAATCCTAACTAAGAAATGCTCATTCTTACTCTTTGGATTACAGGTATTGATGTGGTTATCATTCCTTCTACTAGGTTCCATTTCTAAATAAGGTCATATACTATAAGGCCCCAGCCTTAAACCTTACTTAATCTTGAGTTATTACAAGATTACACATTGAGGATCTTTTCAGGTTTAGAGTTTTAGAGAATTAGATCATGAAACTTGCATTACATTCCACATTTAAACAAAGTGGTTACATAAAAGACAGTATTCATTCTTCCCATCAACGGAAACATATTTAAAATAAAACATTGATTCTTTCTTGACACATCCTTGACACTATAATCACATCATGTACCTTTCCCTTGACCTGTGAAAAACATTTCAAAAACTTGGGATGAGCATAAAAAGCTCAGTAAGGGTTATAAAAATATGGAAAGGAAACATGAGTTCATATATACATAAGAATGAAATCATACTTTACCCATAAAACATAGGCACTCTAACATACCTCATAAAATCATGAATAAATCATAGAAATCATAAAGACAAAAAGGTAACTTGAGGCATTCATAACTTTCTTACGTAGGAAGTAACCCTCTTGGTTACATTTGGAATACCCACCACAGTATATTCCCTAAATCTCTTCGGAGAAACCTTAACGTTTAACCCCTTCGCGTTACCCAATGCATTGGAGAGCTATATCGGGCTCACACGCCCTTAGTTTATCACGGAACCACCCATTTTCATAACAATACCCAAGAACTATAACATAAATGTATCACATAAAACATACATAAAGGAAATATAACATTTCTACATTTCAATCACAATATAACATTTTAGGATATTGAAATAATGAATCCATTAAAAAACCATTTTCAAAACCATTTAAAACATTTAATAAAGAGATTTTTGAATCAAAGTGTCCCATACCACCTTGAATCTTTTAACATTTTAAACCATTAATATCCATATAAATAAATCCTTAAAACCATTTTTAAAACATTTATATTAATAAGAACAAATCATTAAAACATTTAAAGCGATATTTTGGTTAAAGGGTTTTTACCAAAATTAGAGACACTTAAATACAATAATTGAGGAATAACATTTAATCAGAACTTTATAATATCATGAGAATAAATGGATTCATGATATAATATTCCAAAGGATAGTATATACACCATATAAGAGTTAATTGGTGCATAACAACAATGAAGTCTCAATAGAGATGTAAAATGTGATGAAATCCCTTATAAAGAATGTATCCTTAAATTAAGGATAAATCAATCTCAAAATTATGTGTGAAAAATATAAATACACCAAATACAATTGGATATTAAGTGTAAAACAATAAAAGGTCATTCACACATATTCAAAGGATGACATATTCAATAACTACATGTTGAACCCAAAGAAATCGAAATTGGGTTAAAAAGTTCCCTTGGTAAAATTCGACAGCCTAACGGCGTCACTTCAAAAATTCAGAAAATGATTTGATGAGAGATAAAAATGGAATATCATAACTTGGACATAAAATTTACATCAATAATGATATATAAGAACATATCCCAACATAATAGTATGTGAATTAAAAGACATAACAAATGAAGTCTTTTAAAAAGAGGAGGGTGAAAGGTTCCCTTACCGACTTGGGTAACTTTCGAAAAGTACACCCCATTGAAGAAGTGTCATACAATGAATATGTAAATACCCATAAATGGAATTATATTACAAAAGGATTTTAATAATGGGCAATACATAAACCACTCAAAGTAAATTGTGGAAAATGTATCATAAATCTCACGGGAATAAAAGTGTGATGAAAAATCTCTTACAAAAACTCGGTAGCCTAATAGCGCCACTTAAAACTTCAAAAATGGATTGATGAGAGGAAATAGGGTCTCTCATAACATCAACATAAATTTTAAATAAAGAGTTATATAAAATAACATCCCCCAACATAACAAAGAGGAGCTTAAAATAAGTGACATAAAGGAGAGTACTTAAAAAGAAAGAGAGAGGTTAGATCTCTTACGAAAATTCGGCAGCCTAACGGCACCACTCAAAACTTCCAAAATGGATTGATGAGAGAGAATAGGGTATCTCATCATATGTACATAAAAATTACAGTAATAGTAACATAAAATAACATCCCAATCACAAGAAATATGAGCTTAAAAGGAATGACATAAAAGAGTGTACTTAAAAAGAAAGAGAGGAGTAGGATCCCTTACCTCAAGTCCAACTTGTCTTGTTCGTTTCTTTATATTCCTGAATAATAAACTTTGGTCAAATTATAATTGCTTAAGGACCTCCTATAAATATTATTATTCAGTTCATTTCACATATTTTAATGTTATAATAATTGGTTAATAATATGAGTTCATATCAGACGTTTTTGTCGATGTTTGGTACGTGAGTCAAAAATTGAACTTGTTGGAAAATAATTTTCCATGTAGTTATAAGTAAATAATATCCAGAATAGTATTGATGTTTTAAATATCATATATATCCAGTATATATTCATTTTATACTATTAAATATCATTTGTAGATAAAAAACGAAAAGCATCATTCATGGAGATGGTAGGTCGTACGTACGCATGAACGCTACTTTCATTTTTTCTTTGCCATATTAACGGGATTAAAAATAAATGATATATATATATATTATAATTCCATTATAATATATATGTTATATAGGTCACATATTTTCATTAATTCCATTCTTTATACGTTCCATGTATTGCATGTACGAGTCACATCACTTGAGGGGGCGGTAGTCCACACTTCCTCATATGAAATTATCGCATTTACACAACATGAAAAGAATAAAGGTATGGTTTAAATATAAAATAAAGAATCATATAGTAAACATAAATACCATATATATCATATATAAAATATAGTGACATCATAATGGCCACCTTTAAAGGTGTTAAAATAATATTGAACAATCATCGTTTTGTGAGGCAGAAAATCGCCAACAACAGAAACAGTATGTTCTTTAACCATTAGACGAAGGTGTGTGTAAGTGTAGCTCGAATACTTCTTATAGTATATTTAATATACTGGATTTGTTACAAAATAAATGAATAAAAAGAGTTTAGGGGGTTGGAGAAGCAAAATAAAACAAAAGGACACAAGTGAAGACATTACCTTAAAATCGGGTAACTCCCTTTGGTTTGAGCTCAAAGACTTCCTTGGGAAGACTTCTTCCCAAAGTGAGGCTTCAAGGAGTTAGAGAGGGATGTGGAGGGACAAAATGGGTAGGTTTTGGCCGAGCCAAAGGCTTTTTAAGTGTGGGTAAGGAGGTAGTGGTGGGGGCCTTTTATAAGAGGAGGGGAGGGGCACTCTTGGAAAGTAAATAAATGTTACTTTATTTTAGAATGAGTTTCGTATTTTAATGGTCCCACATTGATGTTTTTCGAGGATAAGATGATAAGGGTTCGAAATCCACCCATACAATAGGTTTTGGACATGTGTAGGTCTTAGATTTTACATTATCTTTCCATTTTATTTAAATCGTTAAATAATGAGGTCATCACTGCATCATTATGATGTCATAAATAATTTAATTTATTTAATGTCTAAAAATTATAAAAAAATTAATATGATGTAGAAAATATTTTTAGCTTTCCAATGACTATTTATAGTCCAAAATATCATTTATTTAGACAAAATTAAAAATATTTTACTTAGGTGATACATTCTTTGTTACATTTAACATTCTTTAAAAATAAATAGATAAAAAGTCACTTTCTCACAAAAGTGATTCCATGGGGCCCCCAAGTTTGGCACAAGGCATCCCATGGTCGGCCATGAGACAACCAGTAGCCTTAGGACACATTTTGTGGTAATTTTTTATTATTATGATATTATCTTATTATCTTTAACTACTTGATTACTCATTAATCAAGATAATTAAAGGTAATTACCGTCGTTACTATTCATAATGTCCAAAAACAAAAGAGTCTTAATTACATAGTTTGGACCTTCTGATTCCAAATATGTAATCCATTTTACCAAATTCTAAACACATAAATTTCAATAATTAATTTAAAAAAAACTTCCCGTTGTCAAAACAAATAGCGGGTTTTTTAGAAACAATATTTATGAAAAGTTTGGCACTTGTTTATGCCCAATTCCAAAGTGAAATTAATCCCAATGACCATCATTGGATTAAATGGTAAAAATATATTCCAATTACACTTTAACACAAATTAAAAATATAATATAACCATATAATTAAATTATATGAAAAAGCAGTTTTGATGTAAAATGCAGTATTTTTTCACTATTCATTGAAAAATGAACATTGTCAGAAAAATACCAAAAATTAACCCAAGGTAAATTTCTATATCCCAATCATAAATAATATGTTTATTTTTAAAAATAGATCTTATAAAATTGTCAAAATTTTGATTTAAAAAATGGTTTTCCATCAAAAGGTAGTAAAACAATCTTTTAAAAATACTAGTGTATTCAATGCTTAAGATTGGATTCATTTGTATTTTAAGCCTCTAAAATTTATTGGATAAAAGTAAAAACGTTTAACACACATATATAATCGTAATTTAGTTATTTATATTCATTCCCGCCAATACAACGGCTATGTGTTAACTACTATTTAAAATAATATTATTTTATTATTAGAGTGCAACGTAAGATTTCAAAGGAACTCGTTGTTGCGTATTGGGTAAGCCATCAAGCATAGCGTTCCATTTAAATTAATATTGACATTTTTTCCACAAATAGGGATAAATATAAAAATGTCATATTCTTTATTTACCTGGGGTGTTACATCCTTCCCCCTTTTGGAAATTGCGTCCTCGCAATTATAAAACTGGGCTTGGAAACATCATTGAAAATCCCACATCGGAACAAGAGTCGGTAAAACAATCACTTTAAAATAAAGAAAGAGAAGTATAGAGGTCACCCGAGTTAACCCATATTAGGATTCCATGTAGGGTTATGTTCTGATGGAGAGTGATAGAAAACATGTTTAGGAGAAAGTTAACCACAAGAAAATCACAAACTTGTGATGGGTTAAACGGTATTCGATTCCCCAGTAGGAAAACTTAATAGACAACATTTTTGTTTTAAGTTACTTTTTATTGAGGAATTTATTCATAAGGAAACATAATTACTTATCATGTTGACTTTCAACTTTTATTAGATTTATTACACAAACTCATACTTTCCCCAAAAGACGAGTATTTAGGAAGACTTGTTCACATTAAGAGTATTATAGTCAACTTCTAGAGAATCACCTAATCCAAAAAAGAGAACTATATACTTCCCATATATTTAGACCTTAACCAAAACCAAAACCAAAAGGTTAGTACAAGATCGGATAATCCAGAAAAGGATAACCCTTTATAAAAATAAAATCTATTCTTAATCTCCAAAATTTGTCCAACAAAACCCAAAGTTCAACGAGGACCATTCGATAAATAAGTTTTCCATAAAATCCTTCAAAGTAAACCAAACTAAGATTGAAACCCAAAAAATTGAAGGTTTTAGTCACATAGTCTTCCAAGTTAAATCGTAACATTTATCTCCAAACAACATCAGTTGCTCTTAAAGTCTCTTATTGAAGAGTAATTAACCTAATCACATATCCTCCATGATAGGATAATAAATTTCCATAGATAACCCAAAATCAAATTACTCTTAATTCATAAAATCATCTAACTAAAAAGAATCAGTCAAACTAACCAGGGACTTCACATAGTCCAATGGTAGGCGATAAATACCAGTTTCACTTTAGTTGTGGGTTCGATTCCCGCAGCTTTGTCTGACGCGACGGGTTGTCACACGGTCTGCATGTTGTCATTTTTCCAAAACTATATAATTCTCAAATCATTCCCCAAAAAGAGATAAAATCATCAAAAATAACCATAACATAATTTAACCTCAATTTTATCTCATGCCTTTCACTTCCATCATAACTTATAGTAACCCATAATTACCTCAAAAGTAAGGATCATATAAACCCAAATGGTTATTTATAACTATGTCCACAAAAGAACAGATAACTATTCCTTGAATAAAATTTTCATATATTAAACATCAGGGTTACACATACTATAAAAATTCTTCTAATGTAACCCCATCATCAAAAGAGACTTAATACTCTTAAGAATTTCACCATAACTCTTGAAGCCCTTATATGTTGACTTCTTACTCATTCAACATTCTTCATGATCCATTAACCATTCCTTTCCAACTTATTCTGAAATACTTCTTTCCTACAAACAAAATCATGAATCATATCCTAAGATTCCAAAATAGGAAAACAATAGTTATGAAATAATCCATACCATTGATTGGTCATTTTTAGTTTCTTCATCCTCAATCGGAATGGCATTAGGTATTGGTAAATGAACATTTGTACGATCTTGGTGATCCCATTCACGAAACTTCTTCATAGGACATGTGTTTTCATAATGACCATGCACACCACATTTAAAACATTCAATTGATCCCTCAGAAAGAACTTCTTTCCCTTTCCTCGAGTCAACTGGATGCTTCCTTTTTCCATGGCAGGTTATTGTTTTATGACCTTCATTTCCACATCTATAGCATATTTCTGTCCCTTTGAAACATTTTCCTAGGTGTTTCTTTCCACATATTTGACACATAGGTTTTTGAACACACTTACCTTTATGATTATTACCTATACTTCCATAGGGATTTGTTTCTCGCATATATGATGCCTTAGAGAAATCACCAAGGTTTAGGTGGTCAATCATGACTCCAGATAGTTGGTTGAGGATAATCACAAGAGTTCTCATTGCAGCTCCCATATCATTCAGTTGCTTGCTTAAAAAACTGTCACAGTTTCCTTCACATCCACTATTACTTTGGTGCCTGCTAGATCCAGCCATCAAAAAGGTCAGTGTGAGTATATAAACAAAACCATCATGTACTAATGAGGAAGATAAACACTAAGATATACTTACTCATTCACTTTATATAAAACTAGGACTCTTTCTGAAATCCTAACCATTATGGTAATGTCACTTATGCTTAAAGAATACCCTAACCTCTAAAGTTATCTAAACCAACCTTTGATACCAACTATAAGGCCCCAGCCTTAAACCTTACTTAATCTTGAGTTATTACAAGATTACACATTGAGGATCTTTTCAGGTTTAGAGTTTTATAGAATTAGATCATGAAACTTGTATTACATTCCACATTTAAACAAAGTGGTTACATACAAGACAGTATTCATTCTTCCCATAAATGGAAACATATTTAAAATAAAACATTGATTCTTTCTTGACACATCCTTGACATTATCATCACATCATGTACCTTTCCCTTGACCTGTGAAAAACATTTCAAAAACTTGGGATGAGCATAAAATGCTCAGTAAAGGTTATAAAAATATGGAAAGGAAACATGAGTTCATATATACATAAGAATGAAATCATACTTTACCCATAAAACATAGGCACTCTAACATACCTCATAAAATCATGAATAAATCATAGAAATCATAAAGACATAAAGGTAACTTGAGGAATTCATAACTTTATTACGTAGGAAGTAACCCTCTTGGTTACGTTTGGAATACCCACCACAGTATATTCCCTAAATCTCTTCAGAGAAACCTTAATGTTTAACCCCTTCGCGTTACCCAATGCATTGGAGAGCTATATCGGGCTCACCCGCCCTTAGTTTATCACGGAACCACCCTTTTTCATAACAATGCCCAAGAACCATAACATAAATGTATCACATAAAACATGCATAAAGGAAATATAACATTTCCACATTTCAATCACAATATAACATTTTAGGATATTGAAATAATGAATCCATTAAAAAAACCATTTTCAAAACCATTTAAAACATTTAATAAAGAGATTTTTGAATCAAAGTGTCCCATACCACCTTAAATATTTTAACATTTTAAACCATTAATATCCATATAAATAAATCCTTAAAACCATTTTGAAAACATGGATATTAATAAGAACAAATCATTAAAACATTTAAAGCGATATTTTGGTTAAAGGGTTTTTACCAAAATTAGAGACACTTGAATACAATAATTGAGGAATAACATTTAATAAGAACTTTATAATATCATGAGAAAAAATGGATTCATGATATAATATTCCAAATTATATTATATACACCATATAAGAGTGAATTGGTTAATAACAACAATGAAGTCTCAATAGAGATATAAAATGTGATGAAATCCCTTATAAAGAAGGTATCCTTAAATTAAGGATAAATCAATCTCAAAATTATGTGTGACAAATATAAATACACCCAATACAATTGGATATTAAGTTTAAAATAATAAAAGGTCATTCAAACATATTCAAAGGATGACATATTCAATAACTACATGTCGAACCCAAAGAAATCAAAATTGGGTTAAAAAGTTCCCTTGGTAAAATTCGACAGCCTAACGGCGTCACTTCAAAAATTTAGAAAATGATTTGATGAGAGATAAAAAGGGAATATCATCACTTGGACATAAAATTTAAATCAATAAGGATATAGAATAACATATCCCAACATAATAGTATGTGAATTAAAAGACATAAAAAATGAAGTCTTTTAAAAAGAGGAGGGTGAAAGGTTCCCTTACTGACTTGGGTAACTTTCGAAAAGTACACCCCATTGAAGAAGTGTCATACAATGAATATGTAAATACCCATAAATGGAATTATATTACAAAAGGAGTGTAATAATGGGTATTACATAAACCACTCAAAGGAAATTGTGGCAAATGTAGCATAAATCTCATGGGAATAAAAGTGAGATGAAAAATCTCTTACAAAAACTCGGCAGCCTAACGGCGCCACTTAAAACTTCCAAAATGGATTGATGAGAGGAAATAGGGTCTCTCATCACATCAACATAAAGTCTAAAGAAATAGGAATATAAAATAACATCCCCCAAAATAACAAATAGGATCTTAAAATAAGTGACATAAAGGAGAGTACTTAAAAAGAAAGAGAGAGGTTAGATCTCTTACGAAAATTCGGCAGCCTAACGGCGCCACTCAAAACTTCCAAAATGGATTGATGAGAGATAATAGGGTCTCTCATCATATGTACATAAAAATTACAGTAAGATTAATATAAAAGAACATCCCAATCACAAGAAATATGAGCTTAAAAGGAATGACATAAAAGAGTGTACTTAAAAAGAAAGAGAGGAGTAGGATCCCTTACCTCAAGTCCAACTTGTCTTGTTCGTTTCTTTATATTCCTGAATAATAAACTTTGGTCAAATTATAATTGCTTAATTACCTCCTATAAATATTATTATTCAGTTCATATCACATATTTTAATGTTATAATAATTGGTTAATAATATGAGTTCATATCAGACGTTTTTGTCGATGTTTGGTACGTGAGTCAAAAATTGAACTTGTTGGAAAATAATTTTCCATGTAGTTATAGGTAAATCATATCCAGAATAGTATTGATGTTTTAAATATCATATATATCCAGTATATATTCATTTTATACTATTACATAGCATTTGGAGATAAAAAACGAAAAGCACCGTTCATGGAGACGGTAGGCCGTACGTACGCATGAACGCTACTTTCATTTTTTCTTTGTCATATTAACGGGATTAAAAATAAATGATATATATATATATATTATAATTCCAGTATAATATATATGTTATATAGGTCACATATGTTCATTAATTTCATTCTTTATACGTTCCATGTATTGCATGTACGAGTCACATCACTTGAGGGGGCGGTAGTCCACACTTCCTCATATGAAATTATCGCATTTACACAACATGAAAAGAATAAAGGTATGGTTTAAATATAAAATACAGAAGCATATAGTAAACATAAATACCATATATATCATATATAAAATACAGTGACATCATAATGGCCACCTTTAAAGGTGTTAAAAGAATATTGAACCATCATCGTTTTGTGAGGCAGAAAATCGTCAACCACAGAAACAGTATGTTCTTTAACCATTAGACGAAGGTGTGTGTAAGTGTAGCTCGAATCCTTCTTATAAAAACATCCTAGTATATTGAAGATACTGTATTTGTTACAAAATAAATGAATAAAAAGAGTTTATGGGGTTGGAAAAGCAAAATAAAACAAAAGGACACAAGTGAAGACATTACCTTAAAATCGGGTAACTCCCTTTGGTTTGAGCTCAAAGACTTCCTTGGAAAGACTTATGCCCAAAGTGAGGCTTCAAGGATTTAGATAGGGATGTGGAGAGACAAAATGGGCAGGTTTTTGCCGAGCCAAAGGCTTTGTAAGTGTGGGTAAGGAGGTAGTGGTGGGGGCCTTTTATAAGAGGAGGGGAGGGGTACTCTTGGAAAGTAAATAAATGTTACTTTATTTTAGAATGAGTTTCGGATTTTAATGGTCCCACATTGATGTGTTTTGAGGATAAGGTGATAAGGGTTCTAAATACACCCATCCAATAGGTTTTGGACATGTGTAGATCTTAGATTTTACATTATCTTTCCATTTTATTTAAATCGTTAAATAATGAGGTCATCGCTGCATCATTATGATGTCATAAATAATTTAATTTATTTAATGTCTAAAAATTATAAAAAAAATACTATGATGTAGAAAATATTTTTATCTTTCCAATGACTATTTATAGTCCAAAATATCATTTCTTTAGACAAAATTAAAAATATTTTACTTAGGTGATACATTCTTTGTTACATTTAACATTCTTTAAAAATAAATTGATAAAAAGTCACTTTCTCACAAAAGTGATTCCATAGGGCCCCCAAGTTTGGAACAAGGCATCCCATGGTCGGCCATGAGACAACCAGTATCCTTAGGACACATGTTGTGGTAATTTTTTATTATTATGATATTATCTTATTATCTTTAACTACCTGATTACTCATTAATCAAGATAATTAATGGTAATTACCGTCGTTACTATTCATAATGTCCAAAAACAAAAGAGTCTTGATTAAATAATTTGGACCTTATGATTCCAAATATGTAATCCATTTTACCAAATTCCAAACACATAAATTGCAATAATTAATTTAAAAAAAACTACTCGTTGTCAAAACAAATAGCGGGTTTTTTAGAAACAATATTTATGAAAAGTTTGGCACTTGTTTATGCCCAATTCCAAAGTGAAATTAATCCCAATGACCATAATTGGATTAAATGGTAAAAATATATTCCAATTACACTTTAAATAAAATTAAAAAGATAATATAACCATATAATTAAATTATATGAAAAAGAAGTTTTGATGTAAAATGCAGTATTTTTTCACTATTCATTGAAAAATGAACATTGTCAGAAAAATACCAAAAATTAACCCAAGGTAAATTTCTATGTCCCAATCATAAATAATATGTTTATTTAGAAAAATATATCTTATAAAATTGTCAAAAGTTTGATTTAAAAAATGGTTTGTCATCAAAAGGTAGTAAAACAATCTTTTAAAAATACTAGTGTATTCAATGCTTAAGATTGGATTCATTTGTATTTTAAGCCTCTAAAATTTATTGGATAAAAGTAAAAACATTTAACACACATATATAATCGTAATTTAGTTATTTATATTCATTCCCGCCAATAAAACGGCTATGTGTTAACTACTATTTAAAATAATATTATTTTATTATTAGAGTGCAACGTAAGATTTCAAAAGAACTCATTGTTGCCTATTGGGTAAGCCATCGAGCATAGCGTTCCATTTAAACTAATATTGAAATTTTTTCCACAAATAGGGATAAATATAAAAATGTCATATTCTTTATTTACCTGGGGTGTTACATATACTATATTATATTATATCATTATAAAATACCAAAACTTTAGGATATTCTTCTATACTTATCCTCAATGTCTATCATGGGGTTATGTACTCTAATCTATGTTTTACTAAATCTAGTTCTCAATGTTTCTACTAAACTTCCTCTAATACCAACTATAATGACCCCAACCCCAGAAGCCCAGAGTCGGTGCCTTACTTTATTAAATTGGAATTATTATAGTGAATCAAATACTAAAGGACCGATCAGTTCAGCAGTTTTGGAAAACCAGATACATACATGATACCTATTTTACATTGATAATATAAAATAAAACATAATACATAACAAAAGTTAATAAAATACATCCTTTAAAAATCATTTAAAGATCTCATCTTCATATCTTTGGGAAAGGAAACAAAATAAGGGTGTGCTAAAATTCTTATTAAGAGTTAAGAAATGCAGAATATATCATGAATTAATAAATAATAATCAATATGGGATGTTAAATAACTGAATATACATGTCATTTAAATAACTTTAATTCATGAACAGATAAGTCTGAATCAATATGGAAATATAAATAACTGAAAACTCATGACACTTAATCAATAAAATGAGAATGAAATGAATCCATATATAATATAATACCAAAAATATCATGGATAATAATAACTGAATTCTGAATGAAATAAATTCTTAATTAGTGGATTCCATTATCACAGGCATCATGGTACCTCTACTTTCAATACCTTTCATAAGACAGTTTAAATACTATAGTTAGAAAATCGTTTAATTTGGCCAATTAATTTATATTTTGAGACTTACCGATGCATCGAGGGGATATATTATACTGGGAATCACCCATCACTTCAGTTAAAAATCATTCCTTATATATCTAATAATCAATTTAATTCAGGAATCAATATGCCTTATCATTAAATATCCATATTTTTTAAAAGATACAGATTTATCAATATTTCCTCAGTTAATCAAATAACTTTCAAAGTAAGAACTATATGTAAAAATTGGTATACAGTTTAGGAAATAATCATATCCATCATGAAATACTATGAATATTTAAAATAAATGTAATGTACAATGGAAAATTATCATAGGAAAGTTATTATTTCAAGAGAATTATAACAATCACAAAAGAAAGTGATATTGTTCAATCACTTTTACCACTTGGTAATTTTCAATTCACATCCCATTGGATGAACTGATTAAAATTTAAACTTAAAATAAAATTAAATAAGAATTAATAATTATATTACATATAAAAGGGGTATTATATACACCACATAAAAGTTAATTGGTTCATGAAAACAAATAAGTCTCAATAGAATGTAAATTGAGAAGAAATCCCTTACCTTAAGTTTAATTTTGGTTGAATGCTCTTTAAACTCATATATAATGGTTTTAAGGATGTTATTATAACATCTTATCACCCATTTGTTAATAATATTTCATTATTTTTATTATTTTGAGTGTTAATTGTCTTATTTTCTTAGGCATATTTTGTCATTAAATGTATAATTCTTGTATATATTATAGATTTTCATCATATAAAAAATAATAATCATGATATAATTATTATATTTATAAATCAATTATAATTTTAAAATCAATCGTGAAATATGGTTATGAAAAGAGAGTCACATCACTTCGTGAAGGCGGTAGTCCACACGTACACGAATGATGTAATCATCTTTTTGGTGTAAAAATAAAATGGAATATATTATATTTTAAAAATTATGAATAAATAATTAATATAATATTTTTTTAATTTACATCACATATAATTATTAACATTATCCTTAATCACCTTCCATGTAAAGCATTAGTGAAAGACAAATCACAATGCTTCGTGAGGTGGTAGTCTGTCGTACACAAGAGTGACGTTATTGTATTTCCTATGGAATGGAAGGTAACAATATATATATATAGGATAAAATGACTAAATAGGTATAAATATGTTATAAATATCATATATATATATATTATATTCATCATTATACCCAACCGTGAAAGGTTTCAGTAGAAGAACGAATGACATCTGTTCGCGAGGCGGTAGTCCACCATACACATGAATGATGATTTCGTAAACCCTTTTGATGGAATTGTGTGCATTTTTAGGTCATACCCTTAACATAAAAAAATATAAGTATATATAATATATTTATTTTATTATATCATCATGGTTTGAAAATAATTTAAGTATGTGGAGAAGGAAATAAAATGAAGACGCTTGTTGAAGAACATTGCATCTCCTTCGGGTATCCTTCTTAGGTTTTCATTAGATACTTCAAAGGATGGATTTATTACTAGAATAAGGCTTCTAGGATGAGGGTATTGAATTTTTTAGGTGATTCGGTTAGGTTTTTTTATGAACCAAATTTTTTTGAAAGTGTGAAGAAGGGGGAGAGTGAATTTCCTTTTATAGTTAAGGAAGAGTGACATTCTTGTGAATACTCAAAAGTATTCACTATTGGGAGGTCTCCCTTACCACATGTGGCTAAAAAATGAATAAAAATGGATGGTAGGTTTTATATGTTCAATAAACACCTCTAAAACACAAAAATAAAAGAATTTTTATCATTTTGTTCCATAGTCTTTAAGTTAACTCGATTTTACCCATTGTGTTTTTACTACGGTAATTATTTTTCTAACCTAGGTAATTTATCCTTTAAGACTAAATTAAAATAATAATTATTAGAAAATTTATACCCACTTATTATAAATATTATATCCAATTTATAAAATAAAAAATTCTATGCGTGTTTGAAAAATTAATTTTAACATAAGCGCATGTAACGCGCAAAAACAATACTCTAACCCTAACTATACTAACAAACTTTTTACTATTTATGGGTCAACATGTTCATTTTAAAAGATAAATTGGTATATAAATGGATCAAATTTTATATTTATTAACATTTAAAAATAACTTGTAATAATATAGGATTTTTAGTAATTTTAAATCATTTAATAAAATATCATTTATTATAAAATAACATTAATGTCAATTTTGACATTATTTATTTAATTTGAATTTAAAATATCAAGACAATGATAGAATTTGAATATATTAATTTCACACCTATTTAACATGATATATTCATCTAAAAAATTAATTTAAGATAATAATTCATTCAGTTTTCCTCACTTTTAATATTCTTAGTATCATTTATTTTAGTTAATTATTAACTAAATAATTATGCATTGTGTTTCTTAAGAATTGTAAGTAACTAATTCATCTATAAAAATTAAATATAAATTATTATGATGAAAAAAATACTATTATATTACGAAATAATGTTCATAACCTAACCATTGTGGTTTTTTTCTATCCTAAAGCTTTATAGATATTAAAAGCAAGAAAGGTTCTTTTTTTGTCATTTTCATTACTTAACTTATTATATAGGTCACTTTCCTAAAAAAGTGTCCCTAAAACTTATAAAAATATATATATAAGTCATAATTGTATAAATATTTCCATCCAATGGTTGTTGTGTAAGTGTTTTTTCATTCTTACACCTTATATTCTAAGTTTAACCACTAAGTAAACTCATTTTTACCTTAATTACTGTAACTAAATTTTAATTTTTTCCCTAATAATTATGGTCAAAACTTTAGTTGACCTTATTAGATAATATAAATTATTATTATTCCAAATATATAATCTATTTGGTCAAATTATACTCACATAAGTGGCATGATTTAATTTAAAATTAATCCCATAGATGTAACGAGAAAATGGGTTTTCAAAGTGAAAATGTTCAGAAATTTACAAAGTTTTTATATCTAAATTCAAAATGAAAATGATTCCAATGACCTGAACTAGATTAATAGATGTATAATTAAACTATTTTGACTATAAAACGAATTTAAAATATAATTTAACATTATAAATTATTTAAAAAAAGACGGTTTTCAATTAAAATTCAGTATTTTTTACTATTCATCAAAAAATGAAGCTTCTTAGAAAAATACCAAAAGTTAACCCTAATATAATTTTGATATTAAAATTTAAAAAATTAATTTTATTTTTTCATATAAATTTTATAAAAAAATTAAAAATTAATTTTAAATTATGAGCACCAAGAACGATTAAACCATCTTTTAAAAAAAATATTTTTCAAAAAATATTTATTTTTATTTTAAATTAATATTATTTTATTTATAATTAATATATAAATAATAAACATGTGTAATATATATTTTTTCATAAGTTATTTAATTCTATTCATACCCTCCATTCCAATGGCTAATAGATAACTATTATATTAAATAATAATATTAATGGTATATTGTTGCTTAGTAAAACTTGGTATTTCATGTAACACAAGCTATCAAAGACACCCGTTATTGTGAGTAATTCAAGCTGAATCATTATTTCATGTAACATATTCTATAAAATAAAATTTTATTCTTTTATAATTTTTGGGGTGTTATAATTTGAGTGAGGTACATGTTATGTGTTCATCTATAAAGGTGAATGACATGTTATGTAGTAATTTATTTGATTATTCTATACTTGGAGAATTGAGAACATTTTAGTAGGTTATATGGGATTGATTAATCCATGTCCCATGGTCTCTTGGTGAATTTAACAAAGGGATCATATGATAATTAATGCTTTCATGTGATACAACTGGTGGACATAGGTATGGATATACATTTGTTTGATGGAGATCATGCCAAATCCCTTTATAGCTTGAGTGGAACAGATGATTTTATAGTGGTTGATCATTGCATATATTTTTGGATCTAGTGATTCATATATGTTTTCAATTCTATATAGTCTCTTAGGGTTAAACTTTTTCATTGAATAAATGGGGATTAATTTTGACTCAGAGATATTCTCTAAAAGTGTTTTAGAGTTAATCTAAAAGAGTTTTAGTTGGGTATTCATAAGGTATTACATATGACATTACACATAGTGAAGTTAATGATAACTTTCTAAAAGTTTTCCAAAAGATATCCAAAAGGATTTTTGGATATGGTTTCATAAGTTACTATATGTGATATAGTATAAAGTGAAATGGCACAAAGTATAAGAGTCTTTAGTGTAAGTGAGAGATTTAAGGAGATATTCCCTAAATACTTTAACTTATATAATGAGTTTTTTCCATATAATATTATATTATTGATGAAAGACTTAAGGTAAGACATTCATAAAGAAAATGAATATTGTTTTCCTTTTAAAACTAATATTGTAAATAATATTATAAGTTATAATATTCTACTACCTAATGATAATTATTATCATTATAATCATCCTAAGTAGACTATCATAAATAAACTATTTTATAAGATAAAATACATGGGATTATCATAGATAGATATTTAATTCAATGTATTTGCATGCATTAACTTATAACAAAATTGTTGATGCATGTTCACTTGATAAGTGTCCTTAGGAACTCTATATAAAGATACAATACCTATTCGATGGGTGTGAGAGATACTCTTGTATTTAATTGTCCAAAACTCCCTTGATCTCGTAGTTATTTTCCTATTTTCCCTTTTCCTTCATGAGGCACTTGCATGTAGAGGGTGATAAGAGTATGCCGCTCAAGCATCAAAAGATTAAGCATAGTGTGTGAATACCTCTGGATGAGGGATTTCTTTCAGCTACCTATTATGTGATCTTCATCAAGAACACTAGATGAAGACAAATGAAGTGGATATATTTGGTAAAAGGTACATAGTTTATTCATTTTATAGTTCTTATGATTTCATTTATCTAGCATGTTGTTCTTAGATTTGGGTTTCTTATATTTATTCTGCTATGTTTAATGAGTATAGTTAGATCCTTTGAAACCCAAAATTAGTAACCAGATTGGTATGCAGGAAGTCTTACAAGACTGGTAGAGGGATTCCCTGATTTGGATTGAGATAATTATTGTGTGTACTCATTTCCTTAAGATGTGATATAGCTTATGATGAATGGATATCAATGATGAGGTATGATGTGATGATATCCCTTACACTCACCCACTGACTAAGTATAGAGTGGAATAATAGTTGGTTTACCTTTCTCATCCACTAATCTAGGTATAGATAGGTGATGGATTATACATGAACCTACTTCAAATCACACACAGTTCTAGGTTCAGATAGATCAAATACTTCTTAGAGATAAGTGAAGATGATTAATTCCCCTAGCATCTCTGATATAGGGTGGGTGGATATGGTTAATTATGTCAATATCAATGATAATAAAATGTGATGGAGGGAAATTCACATGAGTGGAAACACTTCTAATATCCCACAACTCTTGGATCAAGGTGAATATTCATGCTCTAGGTTATTATCTATCCTCCTACCTATAATTTTGGGGCTTAGGATGATTAGATATATAACTACATCCTAGGAGATGTTTATTTCCTCCAGCACTATGATGTAAATCTTTATCCCTATAGATGTTTTTATATAGTTCCATGGATACCAACATGTACTATCCCATCATACCACATGGGAATCTTTTAAATTCTTTTATTTTGTCATAATTTGTATCCACTAGTTTAGAGTATTTAAAGGGTATATTAGACTTTTATTTTATTTTAGGGTTTAGGTTTATAAACAGGGTGTCATTAGTCTATTATAATCATTTATTTTCATATTAATAAAGTTTTTCAGGGAGATATATTTTTTTTATGTCTATTCCTCTTGAGTTCCTTTTGTAAGGACTTGTTTTATCATACTATACTACATCAGTTGGTATCATATTAGATCATTACTCATTCATATTCATCTGATTTCACTCATTACCAGTCTAAAAACCCTAAAATTTCAGTGTTTCTATAATTTAGTGATGCCATTTTCCCCCTTTTCTCTCACCACTACTAATTATGGCACACTACCACCTTACTTGCGCCGCTACCAGTCATGGCATGCTTCCCTCAACTTGGTCAGCTGAATCACATCCTACCATCGTAAAAATAATAATAATAAAGTAGTCCAAAACTTTATTATCTTTCAATTAAATCATGTTAATCACACTGTGATTTGATCTCAATCCACATGAAACCCTATCAGTAACCATGAATCACACTGTGATTTACAACTATGATATGTGCCTTGGACTGCATTGGTATTTTACTGCCTATAATATGTATGATTATACAATAAATGAGGATAATATTCATTGTTAATATATATAATATTCATGTGATTTATTATTCATAAATACCATTTTAGTGCATTTTACACTTTGAACATCATTTCACATTATGATTGTAATTCCTTCTTAAAATGCACTATTATGTGGTACATTTTTTAACATCATTTAAAGTACCCAATGATTCATCTGATATTAAGTAATCTAATTATATATAATTTAATTTGATATTTTGGTAAATTTATCTACACTTTAATATGAATATGTTTGATTCATGGATCAATGGAGAATTCATGGAAGAAGATGGGGATATTTTGTGATGAAAGGAAACAATTCTGGAGAAGTCAGATTGGACATCAGCCCACTAATGAGAACGTGGGGCCAAACATACAATCCTAATGAATCCCAAATTTCGTTTTCTGATATAATACATGTATAGGAGCAAATCACTCTTCAGGATACAATAATAATTAGGCCTCCATGGTAGTCATTAAGGCGGCCCAATTTGGAGATAAAATTCTGGGCCAGATTCTGCGGCCCAGAAAAACATCCTACCAATATGATAATATCTCTGAATCCACAATTCCAAATGGGCCCACATTTTACAGGAGGTTATAAGACATCCGTGGATCCATTTTCTTCTTCTATTTCCTACTCTGATTCGGCCATCTAGAAGGTCTTCCAAGCACGTTTGTTCGGTAGATGAAATCTGGATGTCACCTCGGGTCAAGGGTGGAAAAATCAACTATCCCTCAACTTCCCACCCATCTATGGCCTACCACAATTAATTTAGGAGGCTTGGACTATTTAAGTATATACCTAAGGCTTCAAAAATTTCTATTTAAGGAAGTTTTGGTGGAGTATTTGATGATCTTTGAGCTTTGTTTTCATCTTAATGTTATGCTGCCAATTTGTCTTTGTAACGTTCTTCCTTCACATGTAAGTTGTTTTAATTCATCCTAGTTTCTTAATAAAAGTTCTTCGTATCCTCTTATTATGTTGTTCTACATCTCAATTTTATACCTTTGCCTCAAGTTATGAATTTATTCACACCAAACCTTGTGAAATTATTCACACAATGGTGGAGTGATCATTTTCTTTTTATTGTTTTCTTTACTTCTTCAATTCCTCCCTCATGAGTCAACTTCTCACTTCCATTGAAACCATAGCATCAATGGAGGGCTAACCCACTTATGGTTTGATCCAAGGGAGTATAAAGGGGATTTATTGGATTTTATTTATCACCCCATTAATGTCTAATCACTTCTTTAATTGATATTTTTATTTGATGATTTTTAAACTCCATCGTCCTTGTTGAATTTAAGGCCACACACTTCAAGTGCTAATACAAATATTTACCTTGAAGTGCTCAAAACTTTGATTCTTCAAGTATATAGGTGATTAGTATTGAATTGTGTAGGTATTAAACCAGTAAGTGATGATGTTGTTTTATCTTCTTAAATGAACTCATCTCAAATATAAGAAATTGAAATCTTTGAAAAGGAAATACGTCAAATCCACCCTGAGTGATAACCTAGGATCAACTCATTATTTTAAATTGAATTCACTTAAATCTGTTAGATATCCTTTAAACCCATCTAAAATAAATCCAAGTTGGCCACTTAATATCCAAAAATATTCCATATAATGTATGTGTCTATAGGTTACTTCTTAGGTCTCTAAGGATTCGATAACCCAAGCTAAACTACAAGGACCGTTCTACCTTCATCTCTTGGGTAAATTTGAGCGTGAATCAATGTACCTCTAGCACAGTACGGTCACTCATTATTATGTTAATATCCCACATTCCTTGGCCCCACATTATCCCTCTGTGTGTCTATAACCTATATGCATGGTCCCACGTGCACACCCTTATTGAACAACTACTCTGTGTTTGACCCTTTTGTTACATAGTAAACCTCCCTGAGCATAACCATTTAGCATACACCCAATAACCCTTAATGCTTGACTCCCCCTAAGAGATACCCTTTAGTGTGTTCCTAACCACCATGTTCACTCTCCCCTTACCACCCTAGGCTAATGTTCCTTGTGCACGAGTTACAGTAATATAGGGTAAAACTAGTAAGTTATAAAAGAAAAGAAAAAAAATAGATAGAGAGAAAAATAAAAAAAACACAACAAATAAACAAAAATTTAGATTTTATATACAACAAATCAAGACATTTACATATATTATTACATTATTTTTAATATAAACGTCCATTAATTACAACCCAAAGATCATTATGCTTGGTGTATTTGTAAGACTAGGTTCTTAATACATCAAACTGAGACTAAAATAAAACATTTTTTATTTAATTATCTATAGTGATATCCTAAATACCTTTGATCTCCTAAAACTACATGGGATAACTTGGGTAATACATATAAAACATGGGTGATCTAAAAATCCCAGTAAGTAAATAAACATGATAAGGAATCATAAAATGTGAGTCAAATGTATAACATGATATCATAAAAGAAGAGGCACATGAGTAATCACATGGAATCATAACATAAATAACATGGTACCACAAGAGCATGGAAGTATAAGAAATGTGGAAACCAAATATAAAATGACATAAACATGAGTCAAGGTTAACTATCTAAAAAATATCTTATAGTGGACAAAGTCCCATAATGGATTAGGTTTACTCCATAATCTCATAAATGATGTCTCATGAGACTAAAGCTTTACCCAATGAATTGGAGTGATAACTAGGAACACCCATAATAACATGTTCATGATATATGTATACCACATAAAGGAATAAATCATAATTCATAGCATAATAATTACCCATGGAAATAAAATGGGTTTCATAATCTTGCTTCAAATCATAATCTAAGGAAATTCCATAATGAAGGCATTTGAGAAATGATCATAAGGCATGTATTAACCCATAAAAGGAAGGGATAATAAGATAGGTATATATGTGATATACATTTATAGAGAATTTATAATCACTCCATAACATTAAATATATATATAAAAGTGATTTAGAGAGAGAAAGATCATAACCTAAAGGAAATGGTGGTTTAGAGAGATCCCTTACCTCGAGCCCGATTTGTCACTTGTGTTCTTTATTTTCCTGAATAATAAATTTATGTTAATTATTTAATTGATTATGAACCTTTTTTAAGTTTATTATTCCGTTTATTTTATTTTTTACCATGTCATATTCAGTTACTTAACCAATTAATTTCACGTCGGACGTTTTAACAATAAATAATTCATATGTCCAAAATCACTTTGGTAAGTTGACTAAGGTTAAAGAGATTATTATATAATCATGTTAAGAATTATAATAATTAAATAATTATAATTTTTATACATAAATTATAATTTTTAAAGAAACCATGAAATATGGTTATGAAAAATGAACTATGTTACAATCATGGAGATGGTAGGTCGTATATACGAATGAGTAATGTTTTCATTTTTTGAAGATCATGATGAAAATAAGGTAAGTGTTATTTTATATTTATAGGATGATAATTATATCATAAAAATAATATTATTTATTTAAATTCACTTACACATACCATCCATGTGATGTGGTAATAAAAACAAATCACATTGCTTAGTGAGGTGGTATTATGTCATACACACAAACGACATTATCATTTATTCAATGGATGGTAAGGTAAGAAATTATATGATATTTTTATTTCCCATAATTATTAATATTTAATGAATATAATATATCAATATAAAATTAATCCTTATTACCTTCCATGTATATTATAAGTGAAAAATGAAACACAGTGCTTCACAAAGAGGTAGTGCGACATACACACAAGCGACGTTATCGTATTCTCTACAGAATGGAAAGTAAGAAGGTATATGTGATATTATAATTAAATAAGTGTAATTATATTATAAATATTATATATATAAATTAAATATACCATTATATATATCTGTGATAGGTAGTGATGGAAAATGAATTATGTCGATTCGTAAGGCGGTAGTCCGCCATACACACGATCAACGATTTCATTTACCATTTGAGGGAGGAGAATATGGTTGTAGGTCGTCCCCTTAACATAAAAACATATAAGAATATAGAATATAATGAGTTTATTATATCGACATGGTTTAATAATATTTAAAGTAGGTGGAAGAAGAAATAAAATAAATCACTCAGTTAAGGATGTTACCTCTTCTTCGGAGAACTTCTTTAGGTTTGCACCAAAAGCCTTCCTAGATTGAATTTCTAATAAAAAATTATTATAGTATAAAGGTAGGTAATTAATAAATTGATTTTTATATTTATTGGCTGAAACAATGGATTTTGGGATTATGGAAATCATAGGAGATAGGATAGCCTTTTATAAGTGGGGGAGAGGACACAATTGTAATTTTTGAAAAAAAAAGAATCGAACCCACATTTTTCACATCCCACATGGATAGAAAATGGATCAATTTTTAACCTTAGAAGATATAAGGTCTAAATATTACCATAAAATAGTAATTATACTTGTTTTAGTTCATTTTTAACCCTTATCTTTCTATTTTAATCCCCAGTAAACTTGTGTTTACCTTAACCACGGTAATTAATTTTTACTGTTTTTACTATTCGTTATAGCCAAAAATTAAGTTTGGATTATTTAGATAATATAAATTATATTTATTCCAAATATTTAATCCATTTTTACAAATTCAACTCACATAAGATAAAGATTTTAATTTAAAATTAAACCTACATATGTGTCGAAAAATGATTTTTCAAGAAATACATTATTCAAGCATAAGATGATCATATAATAACTATATAAAAAGTAATAATAATTAAATGAATTTAAATTAATATTTATTGATATATAATCTATAAATTTAATTTAAATAATTTCTCATTAGGGGTTATTTTAATTATTTAAAATGGAGAAACATTATGAAATTTAAAACATTTTAAAAAAATGTGTTTTTATGCCTAAGAATAAAATTATAATAAAATCTAGTATAAATATGATTTAAATGTAATTAATTGGATTTAATATAACTAAATAATAATTATTTTAATTTAAAATAAAATTAAAATAATAATGGGACTTAATTTATTAAAAATAAATTACAATTTTATAAAAAACATATTTTTCATTATTCACTAAAAAAATATTATTTTTTGAAAAAATACAAAAAATCTACCCTAAGTTAATATTAGTATTATGAATTCAAAAGTTTTTTTTCATTTTATAAAATAACATTTCTAAATGGTCCAAAAAATAATTATAGTATTTTCTCACAAAAATAGAAAGAAATCATTTTTGAAATAAATGTTTTTAGTAAAAATTGAGTGCTTATTTCCTAAACATTTATAAATGAATTTATATTGGGTAGTAACTTTATATACATTTTTTTAATTATTTTATCCTATTCTTACCTTTAAATTTAATGGCTATGTTTTAATGGTCTTATTTAAATAATAGTATTTTAATAATATGATGTGGTTCGTTTAAACTCGATATTGCGTGTTGAATATGTTATCGAACATAGTGTTATTTTTTAAAATCTAAATGTGTTATAGTCTAAGACCTAGGGAGATCCCATACCAGGTACAGTAAGACTTGTGTTCCCTAAGAACAATCCATGCACACTATATGAGTGTTTCTCTACCTTTTATGCATGTTTTGATCCCAGAATTTGTCTATGCATCCTTACTTCACCTTAGTTGTCCACACCATGCCACATCATCGAATTCCATCACTATCATGTTTTGGTTGTTATGTCCAAAAATAATTCAATTAATAAACTCTCTCCCTCTTTTGAATTAGAATATGAAAATAATTATAGAATAACATTAGTCACAATACTAGAAATTTCAGGAGAAAATCTATAAATAATAGAATCAATCTTCAGAACAACATGAAGCACTTTTGTAGGAACTATGAGACCTTCATGTAGTGATAGTACCTTATCCTTGGGATTCATCTACATAAAACCAATAAGTTTAACCTCTTGATGTATCTCCATTGGTGGATGTTAGTTAAGATTCAATTAGAGTGGTAGTTCATGTTCTACCAGCTTGATGGGAGGAACATTCAAACTCTATGAATGATTATGTTAAGACACCAAGGCCCTGAAAGACTCATCGAATTAAATAAAATCTTCCACATTTCTATAGTAGCCATTATGTGTAATAACTTTTAAATTAGATTACAAAGGTATAAAATTACTTCAACTTTATAGATATACTAGAGTATCATCAAGTCAAATATGTGGACTATAGCTCCATGTTGGAACCTCTTCATGGTGGGAATAAATGAAAAACAAATGACGTTGTTAAGGAAAGATCCCCATATAATCATGGATGTGTATAAAGGAATCCCTAATCATTTTATTCCTACTAAATGACTATGAATATGTATTAGATTAATGGTATTAGGACTTTCAGTAGGTCCCTCGGACCACGCAACTGTATACCCAAGACAACCATAGGCTTTTGACTTGAAACAACCTTCAAGAAACTAAGGGCCGATAGATATTGAGATTTATTAGTCTCCTTTATCCTTCTATATGGGATAAAATACAGATCATCACTTCATTTAGTTTGTATGGGGATATTACTCGAGCCCTATGAGTGAAGGTTCAGATCCATTGACACCCCCATTCTCACTCTAGAGTTTGGGATTCAGCTGGGAAAAATGAGGTGAACCAAGTATTATATACATAAATATTACATCATTTTAAATTTAAATTCAGTATATTTCATAATAATACATGCCATAGAACCATAAAGGTTTAGTTTATTTGAAAACTAGATGCATAATCAACTTATTTCATGAAATATCTTCAACATCTCCAACAAATTTCTTCTCTCATAATACCCTTCTTAGAAAAAAACATACTTAATACCCTTCTTCATGACCTGGGGAAAATGTAAACATAATAAAGGGTGGGATCAGATGCTCAGTAAGGGTAATCATTGGAAATATTGATCAATGATCACATAACAACCCCCAAACTCGCACTCCTAGATCCGGTACTAAAAACATAAACTTTACATTTTTGGATTTGATACCAATAATTACGACTCAATATTTGTTATCCAAACCTTACAAAATCAAAAGGAAATATTGGATCACTTACTTACCTAGTGACCTTTTATTTTTAGAGTTTTAGAGAATTGGAATAAATCTTACATAAACGACACTTATGACTTCAGGAGAGTGTTTTTTCCACTATACCCAGATTTTTATATTCTATATTAGGTCACCAGCATCATCCATATAAAACCATTATATACATAATTCATTTAACAACATTCTTGATAACCTGGGGAGAAGGAAACATAATAAGGGTGAACTCAAATGCTTAGTAATGGTAAACATAAGCATTTATAGTTGAATTTCATCATTGCGAGTAAGATGAGAATAAGGGTATGAAGACATAATAAAATTGTATGATCATAACATATGGTAATTCATACCCATCAATACCTAGATCATCAATCATGAAACATGGAGTAAATATTTAACAAAGGCAAGATTCATAAGAATCAATAATCATGATCCATGTGATGTCAATCACTAAAAACCCATAGAAATAATAGATAAAACATATAGGTAACTTAGAACATAATATCCATATCACTCTTACAATTAATCTTAAAAATTGAATAACCATATGATCTAATTTCATACCCAATGAATTGGAGGGATATCATGGACCCACCCATCTTTGGTTTATAACGTAACCATCCATCCTTGGTTTATAACAGAACCAACCATCCTTGGTTTATAATAGAACCACCCATCCTTGGTTTAAAACAAGACCACCCATCATCATAAAAATTTCCAAGAATCATAGTATGAATAAAGTATATAGAGTTTTCATTTCATTATAAAACTCATAAAACAACCATTATTCCTTTCATTACTTGATTAATTTGTGGAAAAGAAACGGGTTCCATGAAAATATCTTTGAAATAATAATAATCCATCTATAGAAATAATAGGGATGGTATCATTACAAAATATCACTAGTGTATAATAATTAATATCAAGGGTTGTTGATGTTTATTAATGAAAATACCATTAAAAAATCATTAAAAATATTCTTGAGGAAAATAACCTTTTCACTTTGAAAATCACTTTTTAAAACTAAAAATTCACAAAATATTGTAAAAATAATTTTATTTGAAAAAAACCTTTGAAACTTATAAATGAGTATTCAAATAAAATAATAGTCATGAAATCATTAAAATTCATTCATGATGCAAATTTTAAAAAAAAACATTCTTTTCAAACATTTTGTAAAGGGAGTCAAAAGTGACCCATTTGGAAAACATTAAGAAATTCCATTTTAGAAACATTTAAAATAAGTTAAAAGTCAATTTTAAATAGATTTATGAAATCATTTATGTTTATAAAATAAAATTTTTTAAAAAGTTTTAGAAAACATGGGTGTTGAATATAAATATTTGTGATCTAAAATAAGGGACAAGATCAATATCACTTACAAGAAACTTACTTAATGTTTCTTTAATAAATAAGGAAGGAATTATAAATTTAATATGTAAACCACATTCATAGATAGAAGGGAATAAAATATATTTTTTTTAATAAAATAATATCATATAATTTCCTCTAAAGTAACCTTGAACATAAATAATCCCAAAAAGAAAGGAGATTGTAACATAAAGCCTTTTCCATTTTGGTGACTTTTAATTCATAAGACCCGTGAAAGAATAACTTCAAATGAAAATTTAAATATCAATTTCATAAATATATTCATAATATTACATGTAAAAGGGTAATTTTATACACCTCATAAAATAATTTAGGTACATAACATCAATATATGTTCCAAAGAAAGAGAATTTGAGATGAATAACCCTTATAGAGATCATATCATTGAATTGAGAATTAATCAATGGAGTGATTATGTGTAATAAATTTAAATCAAAAAAAATAGTGTAAATACAAAAAAAAATATATATATATAAATTCACATATAATAATATCATAAAAATTTCTATGAATAAGAATTATAACCCAATCAAAGAAAATTGAGTTAAGAAACCCTTTACCACTTGGTAACTTTCAAATCAAATCCCCTAGGATGAAATAATTCAAATTGAAACTTAAAATACCATTAATTATTAATTATTCATGATATAACATGTAAAGGGTAATTATATACACCATATAAAATAAATTATGTTCATAATAATAAAATATACCTCAATGAAGGAAAATTGAGATGAAATCTCTTACTGCTTTGGTAATCTCCAGATCAAAACCTTGTGAAAGAGAGAACCTAATATAGATTTTTAAATCCTAGTAATTTTTATGAAAATAATCATAATATATATCCATTTTTATCATATATACCACATAATATAAATAAGTGGTGAATATGGAATATGCCTCACAAAAATAAAAGTAAGACGAGAAACACATACCTTGTGTCCAGAAATTATGTGTATGTCCTTTAACTCATGAATAATAAACTTATATAAACTATTTGATATCTTAAGAAAAAAAATTTAAGTTTTAATACCATATAATTAAATCATTTATTTTATTTATTTTAATAAAATATTTAAATATTTAATCATTTATGTCCAAGTCGAGTGTTTTGAGGGCATTCAGTCCATATTTTCAAAACTTTTTTGGTATTTTAACTATGGTCAAAGGGGAAATTGTTACATAATATATAGAATAATAATAATTATATAATTATCATTTTTATGCATCAATTATACTTTTAAAACCAATCATTATATATATGGTTATGAAAAAATAAATATGTTGCAATCATGGAGATGGTAGGTCGTATGTATGAATGAGTAACGTTTCCATTTTTCAATGATCATTATAGAAAGAAGGTAAGTATTATTTAATCTTTACATAATGATATTAATATAATAAATAAAAATATATATATTTAAATATACTTATATATATCATCTACTTGATGTGGTGATAAAAAAAAGAATCACATCGCTTTATGGAGGTAGTAGCCCACACATACACATGAACGATGTTTTCATTTTTTATTGAGTGGAAAGGTAAAAAATAAAATGATATATTATCTTTTTATAATGATAAATATGTCATTAATAAAATAATTTTTTAATATATATCACATATATTCATTAACTTTATTATTATTACCTTCCATATAAAGCATTAGTGAAAAATGAATCACATCATTTCGCGTGGCGGTAGTCTACCGTACACACGAGCGACGTTATCATATCCCACATGGAATAAAAAGAAATAATTTATATGTGATATTATAATTATATAAGTTTAATTATGTTCAAAATATAATATATATACTTTAAATCCATCAATATAACTAGTGTAAAATGAATTACATCGATTTCTGAGGTGATAGTTTGTTGTACACATGAACGATGATTTCATTTTCAACTTGATAGAAGAGGAGACGGATATAGATTATTACGTAAATATAATAACAACTCAGTATATTTGAGATAATTTTTTTATTATTTCATCATTTTTGAAAAATATTTTAGGGAGGTGGAAGAAGAAATAAAACAAAAACGTTCGGTTAATAATGATACCTCTTCTCCAGACAACCTCTTAAGGTTTACACCAAAATATTTCCTATATTGGTTTTATGATCAAACCAAGGCCGCTAGGATGTGTGGAGAGAAGTAATGAATTTATTTTTATAGTTATTTTCTAAACCAAAAGGTTTTTTAGGTGTTTATAGGAGAGGATAGTGGGTGGCCTTTTATAAGTGAGGGAGAGGACACACGTGGAATTTTTGAAAAGAAAAATTGATACCCATGTTTTTCACATGCCACAAGACTCCAAAATAGACCATTATCGAGCCTTATATGAAATAAGGTCAAAATATATCCATAAAATAGAATTTATAAAAGTTTTTTTTGTTCATTTTAACTCTTATATTTTTATTTTAACCCCCTACTAAATCTTTTTTTACCTTAACCGTGGTAAAATATTTTTACTGTTTTCACTATTCATTATGACCAAAAATTAAGTTGGCCTTATTATATAATATAAATTATTATGATTTCGAATATGGAATCTATTTTATTAAATTTAATTCTCATAATTGGTAGAATTTAATTTAAAATAAAACTCATAAAAGCGATGAAAAAGTGGTTTTCTAAGAAATGTATTTTTCAAACTTAAGATGATTTTATATTAAATATATGAATATTAATAATAATTATATTAATTTCAATTAATATTTATAGATATATAATATATAAATTTAATTTAAATAATTTATCATTAGGGGGTATTTTAATTAATTAAAATGGATAAACATTATGCACTTTAAAACTATTTTCAGAAAAATGTGTTTTTAAACCCAAAAATAAAGTTATACTAAAATTCATTATCAAGTTGATTAAAATGTAATTAAATGGATTAAATATAAATAAATAATACTTTTTTACTTTAAATTAAATTCAAATCATAATGTTACTTTAAATTTTTTTAATTTATTGAAAAGAGGTGATAATTTTTCAAAAATCGGTATCTTTAACTATTCACAGAAAAATAAATTTTTTCCAAAAAATCCCTAAATTTAACCCTATGTTAATTTTGATGAACTTATTTCAAAAATTAAGTTCATTTTATAAAATAAATTTTCTAAAATTTTTATAAATTAATTATAATATCTTCCTACAAAGAGAAATAAAAATCATTTTTGAAGAAAACGTTTTTTTGATGAATAAAATGACATTACTAAAAATTGAGTGATTATTTACTAAAAATTTATCAATACATTAACATAAAGTATGAAATTTATATATTTATATGTATATATATATATATCATAAATTTTTTAATCATATTCATACCCACCAATTTAACGGCTAGGTTATAATGGTCATATATTTCATGGGTCGTTTAAGTTTGATGTTGCATATGGTATATGCTATCAAACATAATGCTATTCTTTTAAAAATATTAAGGTGTTTCATGAACCCCCTAATAAATTGTTTCCTATAAATTTGAAATTGAACTTGGTAAATAAGAATTTTACATTTCAAACTACCCTTGTTGAAATCCCACAACATAAAAAGGGTTAATAAAACTTCCACTAGAAAAGTGAGAGAGGGAAGTATGGAGGTCATCTGGAATAATTCATAACTAGGTTTCCAAATAGGAAAAAATTAGTAAGAAGTGAAGATATGGACATGGAAGAAAAGTGTAATTCCCAAATAATGGTGGATATTGACAAACATCATTGATTAAAAGAAAGTTAGTGATCATGAGAGAGTCAACATCCACAAAACCATAAACCAAAGAGGTGTGAAAAGGACCATTAATTTCATTAGAAATGATAGTAATGTGATAATATTTTTGTTTCAAGCCCTAAAATATAGCTATATTCTTCTATAATAGCATTAATCATTTAGTCACCAAATCACTTTTCAATCTCATGTTCATCTATATGGTAAAACATGTGTCCCCATAATTACCTCAATATCCAAGATCATATAAACCATAAAGTTTATTAATACCTTAAAACATATTCCTACAAAATTTAAAGGCATACTCCACATTAAACTAATGATTTACATATACTTCATCCTAATAAAACATCTCCTAAAATGTCGTTTATCACTTTAAGATCTCATCACTTAAAACCTCAAAAGGGGTGTCTAAGACTTTGAACTTATAATAAACCTTAATATTATAGAGTTGTGATGGTATCCATAAATCTTAAGATAACCTCATATGAAAACATCCTAATCTACAAAGTTGTCTAAACTCTTCTCTAATACCAATTATAAAAACCCCAAACCCGCACTCCTAGATCCGGTGCTAAAAACATAAACTTTACATTTATAGATTTTATACCAATAATTTTGACTCGATTTTTGTTATCCAAACCTTAAAAAATCAAAAGGAAATATTGGATCACTTACATACCCAAGGACCTCTTAGGTTTAGAGTTTTAAAGAATTAGAACAAACTCTTACATAAATGACACTTATGACTTCAGGAGAGTGTTTTTTCCACTATACCAAACTTTTCATATTCTATATTAGGTCACCATCATCATCCATATAAAATCCTTATATACATAATTCATTTAACAACATTCTTGATAACCTGGGGAAAATGAAACATAAGAAGGGTGAGCTTAAATGCTCGGTAAGGGTAAACATAAGCATTAACAGTTGAATGTCATCAGTGAGAGTAAGATGAGAATAAGGGTATGATGACATAATAAAAGTGCATGATAATGATATAATGGAATTGATACCCATTAATACCTAGATCATTAATCATGAAACATGGAATAAATCTTTAACAAATGCAAGAGTCATACAAATCAATAATCATGAGCCATGTGATATAAATCATTAAAATCCCATAAAAATCATAGATAAAACATATAGGTTAACTTGGGAAATAATATTCATATCACTCTTACAACCACTCTTACAAATGGAATAACTATACAATAGACTTATATACCCAATTAATTGTAAGGCTATCATGTACCCACCCATCTTTAGTTTATAATGTAACCACTCGTCCTTGGTTTATAATTGAACCACCCATACTTGGTTTATAATTGAACCACCTGTACTTGGTTTATAACAAAACCACCCATCCTTGGTTTATAACAAAACCACCCATCGTCTTAAAAAATTACAAGAACTATAATATGAATTGATTAACCTATGGAAAAGAAAAAGGTTCTATGACAATATCTTTGAAACAATCATAATACATCCATAAAAATAATTAGGATGGTGTCATTACAAAATATCCCTAGTGGATCATAAGTAACATCAAGGTTTTTTGATTTTGATGAATGTAAATACCATTAAAATATCATTAAAAAAAATTTGATGAAAATAACATTTTCACTTTGAAAATCACTTTTAAAAACTAAAAATTCACAAAATATTGTGAAAATAATTTTCTTTGAAAAAACCCTTAGAAAATTTTTAAGTAAGATTCAAATTAAATAATGGTCATGATGGTCATAAAATCCATTCATGATGTAAATGTTAAAAATAAACATTCTTTTCAAACATTTTATAAATGGGGTCAAAAGTGACCCATTTGGAAAACATTAAGAAATTTACTTTTAAAACCATTTAAAATAAGGTCAAAGACCATGTAAAATAGATTTAATAAATCATTTATATTTATAAAATAACATTTTTCTAAAAAAATAGAAATCATGGATATGGAAGAGAAAGATTCCTAATCTAAAAGAAGGTACAAGATCGATATTACTTAAAATAGACTTCCTTGATGTTTCTTTAATCAATAAGGGATGAAATGGAAATTAAACATGTAAACCACATTCCTAAATATAAGATAAGAAAAGATATGTGTCTTAAGAAAATAAGTGCATATAATTTCCTCCCAAGGAACCCTTCATATAAACAATCTTGAAAATAAAGGATATTGTAACATAAAGTCTTTACCACTTTGGTAACTTTTCAATCGTAATCCCCATGAAATAATAACTTCAAATGAAAATTTAAATATCAATAACATAAATATATTCATAATATTACATGTCAAATGGGAAATATATACTCCTCATAAAATATGTTAGGTTCATAACATCAACATATGTCCCAAAGAAAGATAATTTGAGATGAATAACCCTTACAAAGATCATATCATTGAATTAAGAATTAATAAATGGAGTTATTATGTATAAAAAAATAAAATCCAAACAAAACTTGTTGAAATACATAATAAAACAATTTAGAGATCTATTAACACATTATCATATCATAACAAAGTCAATTAATAAGAGTTATAACCCACCGAAACAAAATTGAGTTAATAAACCCTTTACGAGATAATAATTATTTCATGATTATTATTATGTATATGATGGAATAATGAACTATGATACAATCATGGAGATGGTAGGTTGTACATACGCATGAGTAACCTTTCCATTTTTCAACGATCGTCATAGAAAGAAAGTATTATTTTATTTTATTTAAATGATCTTAATATTATAAATACAATATTATGTGTCTAAATATACTTATATATATCATCCATTTTATGTGGTGATGAAAAACGAATCACATCTCTTCGTAGAGGTGGTATTCCATTCGTACGCACAAACGATGTTATCATTTTTCAGTGAGTGGAACAGTAATAAATAAAATAATATATTATCTTTTTAGAATGATAAATATGTCATTAATATCATAATTATTTCATATATATCATATATATTCTTTAACTTTATCCTTATTACCTTCCATGTAAAGCGTTAGTGAAAAATGAATCACATCACTTCGTGAGGTGGTAGTCTGTCACATACACGAGCGACATTATCGTATCCCCCACAGAATATAAAGTAAGAATGTATATGTGATATCATAATTGAAAAGGTATAATTATGTTATAAATATAATATATATAATTTAAATCCATCATTATAACCATTTATAAGAGGAGGTGGTGGAAAATGAATTACATTGGTTCACGAGGCGGTAGTCCTTTGTGCACACGAATGACGATTTCATTTCTCACTTGATAGAAGAAGATATGGATCTAGGTTATTACATTAATATAATAACATCTTAGTATATAGGAGATTATTTTTTATTATTTCATAATTTTTAAATAATATTTGAGGGAGGTATAAGAAGAAATAAAATAAAACACTCGGTTAAGAATGATACCTCATCTTCGAACAACCACTTTATGTTTACACCAAAATGTTTCTTAGATTGGTTTTTTTATCAAACCAATGACTCTATGATGTGGGTTGGGAATTAAGGAAGGTATTTTATAATTTATTATATTAAATAAAATGCTTTGGAGGTGTGAAGAGGAGAGGATAGGGGGTAGCCTTTTATAAATGGGAGAGAGGACACACTTGGAATTTTTTAAAAGAAAAAGTGATACCCACATTTTTCACATGAAACAAGGATCAAAAATAGTCCATTTTTTAGCCTTATATGATATAAGGTTAGAATATGACCATAAAATAGAATTTAGAAAAGTTTTTTTTTCATTTTAACCCTTATCTTTTTAGTTTAACCCCCTGGTAAATCTGTTTTTACCTTAAACGCGGTAAAATATTTTTATTATTTTCACTATTCATTATGAACAAAAATTAATTGGAACTTATTATATAATATAAATTATTATCATTAAAAATATAGAATCATTTTTACAAAATTTAATTTACATAAGTGGTAGAATTTAATTTAAAATAAAACCCACATACACGACGAAAAAGTAGTTTTTTAAGAAATATATTTCTCAAGCATAAGATGGTTTTATATTAACTCTATGACTAATAATAATCATTATATAAATTAAAATTAATATTTATAGATATATAATCAATAAATTTCATTTAAATCATTTCTCATTAGGGGTTATTTTAATTAATTAAAATGGAGAAACATTATGTACTTTAAAACAATTTTCATAAAAATGTATTTTTAAACCCAAAAATAAAATTATACAAAAATCTAGAATAAATTTGATTAAAATGTAATTAATTGGATTAAATACTTTTAAATTACTTAATTTATTGAAAATAAATTATAGTTTTATAAAAAATGGTATTTTCACTATTCACCGAAAAATCAATATTTTCCAACAAAATCCCAAAATTTTACCCTATGTTCATTTTGATAATCTAATTTCAAAAATTAAGTTTATTTTATAAAATAAATTTTCTTAAAGTTCTATAAATTAATTCTAATATCTTCTCACAAAGAGAAATAAAAATCATTCTTGAAGAAAACATATTTTTAATGAATAAAACGACATTACTAAAAATTAAGTGATTATTTACTAAGAATTTATCAATACATTTATATTTATTAGGAAATTTATATATATATTTCATAAAGTATTTAATCATATTCATACCATCTGATTTAACGGTTGAGTTATAACAGTCATGTATTTCATGGGTCATTTAAGCTCGATATTGTGTATCGTATACACTATCGGACATAATATTTTTCTTTTAAGAATCCTGAGGTGTTATAGATCATATGAAATCATAATAAAATCATAATTGTATGATTGTATGATCATAACTTATGAATTTCATACCCAATTAGTCACATATCATAAATCAAGAGTCATGGCATAAACCTTTAGCATTTCAAAAGACATGAGTCATAATAGTTTGGAATCGTCATTAATCAATCATAACTCATGAGAGAATATCATAAGAATGAGGAAATATCATAGGAATTTTGGCATAGTCATAATAATATAAAATCATTTCATTAGTCTAGGCTTATTACTAGACTATCATCAAATAGTGGACAAAGTCCCATAATGGATTGGGTTCACTCCCCAACTTTTTTTCATTCTCAAAATGGGTTCAATCCCCATCTTATTTTATATTATCTTATGACATATCAATCATTATCCAATTCATTAGATGGATTTAACATACCCACCCATCACATAATAAAAACCATACATATGTGTGTCATAATATCATAAAAGCGTTCATCAATTCATCATAACATAACTTGTGGAAAAGAAATGGGGTTCATAAAGATTTAAACATCGCATAATCATAAGTCATCCAGAGAAATAAAATGGATGGTGTCATTAGATTATATTCCTAGTGAATCATAAGAAACATTTAAGGATGTTTACATAGATGAAAAATAACTTTAAAAGAATATTTGAACCTTTCTTTAAAAACGTGAGGAAAATATCCTTTTCTTTTGATAACATTTTAAATAAAAATTCCTAGAATATTTAGAAAATGTTTTTATTTGAAAATAACTATGGAAATTTGTAAATAAATCTTCAAAATAAATAACAATCATGACAGTGGGAAAACTCATTAGTGCAGTAAATGTTAAAATAAAGATTCCTTTCATGCTTTTTTGTAAAAATTCATAAAAAACCTATTCGGAAACATTGTAAAAATTAATTTTTAATCCTTTGAAAATAAATTAAAATATAATTGAAAATTAATTTAAATAATCATTGGATTATAAAAAATAAAATTCTTGGAAACATTTTAAAGAACATAGATATGGAAGAAAATTTTTGTTGACCAAAGAGGAAATAAGATCGAATTTTCTTAAAAAAATGTTTTATCGATATTTTTTAATAACAAAGAGAGGTGAATAAAAGGAAAACATAAAAACCCTAAAAATAACCATAGGAGAAAAAAATAAATGTGGTTTAAGAGATAAATTGTATATAATTTCTCCAAAGGAGGTTCAAGCATAAACAATCCCAATTAAAAAAGAGATTGCAATATAAACTCTTACCTCAGGTCCTGACTTTCTTCGTACGCATTCTTAATCTCCTGTATAATAAATTTAGATTTATTATACATATATACTAGAACCATATTCATACTTATATTAGAATATATCATTCCCTTATAATTTCCAATTACCCATTTTTTAATGATTCTTCATTAAAATCAACATTCAAGGTGTTAAATTTTTCTTTTCCCATGCATGTTTTAGTTTGATAGTTCCAGTCCATACACCTTGGTCATAGTTTCATTATCTAAAAAATATTAATTATTTCATTATTAATATATTTATTCATTATATACACTTTTATAACCATTCATATAAGGTGGTGATGAAAAACGAAATACATCACTTCGTGGAGATGGTAGTTTGTACGTATGCATGAGTAATGTTTTCATTTTACAACAAATGGAAAGAGAAAAAATGAATAATAATCTATATTTCCATAATAATAATATTGTCATAAATATCATATATATTCATTAAATCCATCCATATAACTATCCTTATATGGCGTACATGAAAAATGAATCACATCACTTCGTGAGGGTGGTAGTCTACACATACGCACGAACAACGTTATCATTTCTCATAGTATGGAAAGGAAGTAGAAAATGGTTATACAATTAACATAAAAATATTTTAGTATATTAATGATATTTATTTAATCATGTTAATATGGTTATATAATATTTTGAGGAGGTAGAAGAAAAAATGAACTTAAAAGGATTCGGTGAAGATGATTACCTCTTCTTTAAGAAATTTCGTTTGGATCACTTCTTAAGGACCCTTGGGTTGGTCTTTTAAGAATACCAGCACCTCTAGAACATGGATAGGGAATTTAAAAATAGATTTCGGTAGATTTTGATCGAGCTATGTTACTCAAGAAGGTAGCGATGCAAAGCGGGCTCACGGCCCGCGGGCTTTGCGGGTATGGGGCGGATGTGGGGCGGGGCAGGCCTAAAAATCTTGACTGTTTAGAGTGCGGGCCAATGCGGGTTGAGCCCACGCGGGTGCGGTCCAATGCGGGTTGAGCCCGCACGGGTGCGGGCTTACCCGCAGGCCTGATTTAAAACAATATATATTATCTTTACAATATATGTTTCTTTAACATTTTAGTTTTTTTAATAAAAAAAATCATGGTTAAACAGTGACATATGATTTCTCACTGTAATGATCATATTAATTCACCATTTATTCACATGTGAATTTTAAATAGGCCTATATTTATTGTTTTAATATGATATTATATTATTTATATAGTAATTATTAATCATATTCACATGGTGTGTCAACCCATCTCTCGAAAAATGGAACTCATCACCCATGTGCATGGTTTCAATTCTATAAGAGTTATTATAATCATAATATTTTTTAGGTCAATTTTATTTTTTTATTATTTAATTTTATTTTTTTATTAAGAGAATTGGATAAAATCTCGTGAAAACACTAATAGATTCTTATGAAACTAATCGTTACCTGGAGAGACTTCGTTCATTCACATGTTTAGTTGTTCACATCACCACACAACCAACATTATCATTCATCGCCCATCACCGATCACTCACCTACTTTCCATCGCAGTAGTTCGCCACCACATCGGTATTACTGCATGCCACCATTAACCCACAAAAAATGTTATATCACATCCTTTAAAACTCTAGTTATTGTTAATTTATACTTCTCCCCACAAATACCTTTAAGAATGATAAAAAATACAGTATTTAAATGATTATAAATAGTTTTTTTGTAAATGTGGATAAGCCCGCGGGCAACCCGCGGGTTTATGCGGGGCGGGGCGGACTTGAAATTTTTTGTTCGCATTATATGTGGGCTTTTGCGGACAAACCCGTGCGGGCTCAAACCCGCGCGGGCTTGGCCCGCCCCACCCCGACCCGCCCGTTTCACATTACCACTAGAAGGTATAAAGAAGATAGGAGAGGAGGTTCCCTTTTATAAGTGAGGGGAGTGGCACACTTGTAATTATTTTAAATTTTAAAAAATTATAAGGTAATTTTCATGGAAAAGTGGCTCTAAATTGGATCAATTTAGAATGTTGGATTAGATAGGGTCGAAATACATTAAACCAATAATATTTATTCAAGTTTCTAGGTTATTTTAACTTTTATCTCTTTAGTTTAACCCTTTGTTAACCCTTTTAACCTTTATCGTAGTGACAAAGCTTTAACATGGTTACTATTCATAATTACTAAAAATTAAATTGACCAATTTACCAAATTTAGAAATTATTATTCAAAATATGGAAATCATTTTGTCAAATTCAATTCCTATTAGTGACAAAAAATCATTTTAAAATAAACACATAAAACGCAATGAAATTTGTTTTTAGAAAAATGCATTTTTAAGCATAAAACTGAATTTATTCTCATTCCTTGCCTAGTAACAACCATTAAATGAATGTTAAAATATTTTATTGAATATATTATCTACAAATTTCATCAAAATTATTCATAAATAGTGATTAATTTAATTTAAAAAGATAAAAACACATTGCGCACATAAAAGTAGTTTTTTAGAAAAACATCTATTTTTACCCTCAAATACTTTTATTTTCATTTACATCTAATTGATAACTAATGAATTAATTTTATAGATGTGTAAATAATAATTTTTCATACGTTTAATACTCTGAATTAATTTTAAGAATATATATATATGACAAAAAAATTCTCATAAACAAGATATTTCAAAAAAGTTTGTTAGGATCAATGGTATTTGCTAAGAGAATTAGAAATTATTTTCGACAATTATATTTCATTTAAATAGCATATAATGTGATTCATTTTATAATTTATAATAATTATTCACATAAGTTCAGCTTTGCGTGTTTCACAAACTATCGATCACATTTATTTATTAAAGAAAAATATATTCTAAAATTTTGGGGTGTTAGACAAAACCCTAGGTTTGTGCCCCCTCCACATGGGGAGGGTAGGGGCCCTGAAATGATGGGGAAATAGGGTGAAGATAGTCCCATACATCCCCCTGTAGGTACCGCACATCCTGGATAGCCCCCTCCACCTCGACAAAACAACAATCTTTACACCTGGTTCACGACAGGTGTTATCGATGCCAACAACTTGTGTGCCTTTCAAATAATTGTCTAAACCAAGGCTGGGTTAATGTTGTAGTTAATGCCAAGGATGGAGAATATATCAATGGTGGATATATAGAGCAGTACGTCACTAACCTAGATGACGTCGTAAAGGAAGAGCGGGTATTTCAAGTGGTGTGTCACTTGGTGATGACCATTGAGCCAACACGGGAAGACTCGCAGCGACCCGATCTCGTACGCACTCAGAGTAGGGTTAATGGATGCATGTTTGTGCACATCATCGATGGAGGAAGTCAAAAGAATTTGATCTCACAATACATGGTAGAGGGGTTAAACTTAAAGATGACGAATCACCCATCACCCAACCATGTTAAGGGAATAAAGTTCATAGGCAACATCAAAATCATGGAGCATTGCAGCATTCCATTTTCCATCAGAAAATATGAAGACCACGTGACCTGTGATGTGGTTAAGATAAATGCCTATCAACTTATGTTGGGGCATCCATGGAAATTTAATGATGGTGCATGTCACAAAAGTCGCGCCAGCATGGTGGAATTCTCCAAGAACAAGGCCCGCTACATCTTGTCACATTTGATAAGGCAACTAGACTCTCAAGATCCTCTCAAACTCTAGGTCGAGTCCTTTCCAAGTGGGGGAAACGGATGCACCACTTTGGCTACTAGCACAACCACTTTGTGATGGCCTAGAACCCCATGAGTGCCTCTTTTAAATTCTTTTGTTTCATTGTCATTTTTTCCCTCCAATTTAGGGTATTTTAAGTGCATATTAGCTTTTTTATCTTGTTTTAGGTGCCAGTAGTGCATTGTAATCAGTTTTTTTACTAGATTAATAAAGTTGTTCAAAGAGAGTTCTCACATTTATGTGTGTTCCACTCAAGCTCATCGCGTAAGGACTCGCCTTATCCCCCTATGCTACGTCATGTGTATTTCCTTTGACATCCATGCATGTATATAACTACTACCTTGGGGATGGGTATTTCGTCCAACACTTCTGAGATAGGTGGAGACACGTATTTCCTCCAGCATCTCATGATTGGTGCATCTAAGGTGAATTATCTGGCGGGACTGTATGAAATGGGATGTGTGATCAGATTTTTATTCTTCTCTAAAGTAGCATTGTTATTTGGTGACTGTGATGAAAATGAGTCATGGGCAGAACAAACAAGATTGATCATGAGCTTTGTTATGTTTGTTGATGTTGTCCGATGACATCGAATGTTGACACTATTTATTGTTGATGTATAGACATTGTATGTTTACCGGGCTAGTCCACTGCTTGGGATGACTATGCTGAGTATTGTTATGTTCATCCCCTGCATGTGCACTTGTGCATCATCCACCTTATGTCCATACAGATCAACAGGAGTGAACAATGGATGATCATGGTGGGGAAGCAAGTACTTTAGAACAAGTTGGTATACCAGATCAAGAAATAAGCAGATTATAGAAAACGATAAAAGGCATAGTTGGTTGAAAAAAAACTTTCAACAAAAAGAAAGATTTGATTTCAATGAAAACTTCACTGATAATGAAGCATACAACCATACAAATAGTACTCAAAATGGTTGCATTAGATCTAAATCTTGCGCTGTTAAATGTGAAGATGACATTCCTTCATAGGGATTTGAAGGTGGAAATTTACGTGAAACAATTATCGGGTTTCAAGAAACCAAAAAGGAGGATTTGGTGTGTAAACTTAATTGGAGTTCATATGGGCTAAAACAAGCACCCGAACAATGAAATAAGAAGTTTGATACTTTCATGAAACATAAACGTTTCATATAATTCAATGTTGGTCGTCGTTGTTACTTTAGGTTGTTTGGTGATGGGGATTTGATCATATTTGTATATGGGAGATACACTCTTGGAAAGTCCGAAGATGAAACAGATCAAGCAAGAGCTAACAGGAAGGCTTGAGATAAAAGATCTTGGAGAGGTGGGAATACATTGGAGATAAGGATCTATGCAGATTCGAAGATGGGAACATTGATGTTTTCTCAATTAGATTATAGTGAGGTTTTGTAAAAGTCGAAAATGTCTAGATCAATGCCTGTTTTCACCATATTGGTTGGTCACTTCAAGTTATCCAAAGAAAAGGCAAGGACAAATGACGATCTAAAATGCATGGCATGCGAGTTGTCAACAAGTTTATGATGTATTTGGGGAAGGAGCATTAAGAAACTATGAAATGGATACTCAATATCTCAAATGGGAGCATGGTACTATCCTAATGTTTTGGAAAGAATGAGCCATTTCAGGGATATGTGGATGAAAACTTTGGGGAGATGCGGATAACAGAACAAGCGCCACGGGTATAATGTTAATTTACGAAGGAATGACAGTCAGCTGATCACCCCGACTACAAATAGTAATAACAATGTCAACCACAGAAAAAGGAAATGAAGGCCGACTACAAATAGTATTAACAATGTCAACCACAGAAAATGAATTTAAGGATGAAAAGGAAATGATTTGGTTGAAGGGTCTGTTTGAGGAACTCGAATGCCCTGCCATCTTGAGTCCCAAGGTCACCTGAACAACCTTCAACTCCGCCGAGAAGACTAAACGGTGGAACAACAACAAAGACGAGACAAACAACCAAAATCAAACACAGCAGAAACCACAAAACCAAAATAAAAATGCAAGACCAAACCTTTCAATGAAACCCCAAACCAGGCTCCACTGCTCCAATCAGACGTACAGGACCCCAAAACGACCATACCCGTCTCCAAAATGCAAGCTTCACCTCGATAAATTTGGTTAACACCTCCACCTGGCAACTCCCTGCAATGAACAGACAGCAATAAAGCCGGTGCCCCACTCTGAAGAACCGCCATGAAATGCTCAAACAGTCAGAGTCAAATGTACATAAAACAACCAATATAATCATCATCAAACAGATATAATCAATTCATCATCGCACAAAATGCCTCAAAAGATGTAATCGAACACCGAGAAACCAGTGTACAAGAGAGAATGGTCGTCCGAGTAGTGGAGCAGGAAATAGCATTGGTCACAGAAGTAGCAGGGGTTCTCCGGCGCCAACTTGTCATCCACCGTCATCCTCGACGCCTTGTAAATCCTGCACGCCGAGCATTTCCGAAAGTGCAGCCTCTGCTGGTATGTCACCAGAGGGTATCTGCTCACATCCTCCGCATGCCTCAACCGCATGTCCTTTATCACCACTCTGTGCCTGCAACCCCCCTGCAAATCCCACCATTTAATACCCTCTTTGGTTCATACAAATTAAATTCAAACCACCATACCTGATGACAATACAGATACCCTGCACCGATTTGGAACCTCAAGTCACAAAACCGAGTCTTCTCCATCAAACCAGCCTTGAATCGAGGCAGCTTCGGGGACTTTACGTCACCAAACATCTTCTTGTACCTCTCTTGAAACGTGCCCGACAGGATGCATTGCCATTTTTCAACTGCCTCGACCTCACAAGTTTTTAGCCACTCAAATATCGGCTTACTGTAGTCGATGGCTGCACGGTCTCTTAGATCATTGAAAAACACATCCTGCAATAAAATTTTATTTAATATCATCCTCCACGACTAGGGATGACAACAGGTCCCAGAACTACCCAACCCGATTAAATCAGGTTCGAATAATAAATTCACTATGAGTTTAAAATTCGGGACAGATTCGAATACCAGTTTAAAATTCGGGGCAGATTCAAATACCTCTTATAGGGTACCCTAAACAGATTCAAGTTCCGATTATTAAATGGGAATGTCAAATTTTATTTAGGTAGGGTTTGGGCAGTGGTTTTTAAAATAAAATTGGTCCGGGCTTCAATATTATTAAATGGGTTTGGGTTTAGGTACCTTTATTTTCACAGGTATCCACCCGTTGCCATCCCTATCCACAACACAAATAAGGACTTCATTTAGCCATTTACTTCTATGAGGAAATATCCTGACGGATCATATTGCCCTGCCTTTTGCATAACCTCGTCTGTCAAGCAATCGATCTTGTCCCTCAGTTCAGTCAAAACCTGCCGTCCCAACACCAACAACTCCTGGCTCTACACAAAGTTAAAACATTGGTGGGCTTCAAGATTGCTTATTAAAAAAGTGTTTTTCAGCCACTTATTTAAGCGCAAGTGTGTTTTCCAGAAACAGAACATAAACTTTTAAGCAGTTTTCAATAAGTGCTGTCAAATGAAGCGCAAACACCGAGGAAAGAAACAATACAGAAATTGCATAAAACAGTCGAGGGGAGACAGCTAGTATGAAAATCTTATAAAACATTATAAATGGGATTAATAAGCTAGAAATAAAAGTAAAATAAAGCTCAGTAATGGGCGTCCAAGTTTAGAGAAGAAGCTAGAACACCTTTCCCTTTATTTGTTTGTTATTGTAAACCTCCACACAGAGAACAATCTCAGGGTGGGACACCAGCTCTTGTTGGAAATTGGATGAATTCACCTGCAATGGATACAACAATAAATATAGCAAACAAAGCTCTGAAGCAGCAGCTAGTATTGTTGTTGTTGTTATCCTCATCATCATCATCATTATTATTGCTATTGTAGGATACAGAATCCCTTCCAATCACTTGCGAAACTAACCCTGGTCAAGAAAAAGGTTGTTTATACTAATACTTTGGCTTTTGAAATGAAAAACGTGGCACCAAAGTTATTGGCCATGGCATTAACTAGACAAATAAATAGCAAGAGACTAAAGAAATTAAAAAATAAAAATAGTGAACAGTTTTCAAACAGACTTGTGTTTTTGAGCTTGTGGACTTGAAGAACCTCGGCTTCTCATCTTTTTCTGGCAAAGGGATGACACATTGATCACTGTTGCGACCACCACTAGAAAAAGAAACATTATAAATGAGATGTTGATTTGAATTTTGTGAATCAACAAAACAAATAATCATACTGAAAAGAGTGCAGTCGTGCTGCAGCTTTATCTTCATCCTGTTTTTCTCGTATCTTCACAAGGTTTTCCACCTCTGACATGCAACTCTTCTAATTATTCAACAAGGAGCACAACTTTTTACAGTCAATAGCAGGGTCAGAATACCCATAAACTATAAATTCATGAATGTAAATCTGTCTTTAACATAAAAAAATTATTCCAATGAATGCTAAGATTTTTAACCATTTAACCAAGGTATTATAATGATAAATGGATTCAAGAAGGTCCCACTAAAGGTCCTCAACACAAGGGTGATGAAATTAACCAAGGAGCGGAGAAAGGAGGTATCTTCCTGAAGTGTGCAAGCTTCATGGGCAAGTGTGAAAATTTGGGAGCAATGCATGCAATTCAAATGCTAGAAGTCGCAAATCCCTCACTTCACGAGCAGGATATAAAATTTCAGATTTTTATTGATGGCGATGATGTTGTTGGTAACACAAAAAAGTATCAGACTTCGGGATTCAGGAAATGACATTTGTTTTTCTATTGCCCTCCACTTTGAATGTTCAGGTTTCAGTTATGTATGAAATGACATTTGCTTTTCCATTGCCCTCCACTTTGAATGTTATGCATAATATTGCAAGTGTTAATTCATTGATATCTAAAGATGAAATCAGATATCAAAATTTCATTCAATATTATATTGTTTTCACAAGTGCGCCCACACACACACACAATATATATCAGAAAATAATCTTTTTTTAAAAATTGCATGAAAAGTGCCCATATCATGCTGAGTGTCCAAGGCCATGCTCACCACTGGCTAAACATATTTAACAGTCTCCACAATAAACATACAAGGGAATGGAATGGAGTATGAAAATACCTCAACATCCAAATTATTCTGGATTGGCAAACCCTTCTTTCTCTTTTTTGACAAGCAAGTGCTTGGTTTTCCACTTTCATCAATTCTAACAGGAAAGCCTTCCAGAGACGAAATTGAAGTGGAAGGATCTGGTGCTTCTTCAGTGGTTTCAAAATGCACATCATTTAAAGTCCTGTGGGGAAAAAGAAAAAAAGGCAAATCAGTAGCTAGACTCCTCATCTATATTCTTTATAATCATGAGGCGTTAAAAGCGTTGTATGTTTTATAAAATGGAAGGCGCTAGGTTAGCATAATAATCTAAAAATTGGTGCAGAGCAAAATGTTCCTCGATATTCTACATGGGCAACGGTTGCAAAAGGTACTAGTTGTTTGTATGGTCCGTGTAACATGAGGAGAATCACATAACATATCCTGTCACAGAAACTCTATTGTAGACTACAAAGTAGAATTTTTTTTAAAATACAAGCAAACGCTACCTATTACATCGACTTATCCACCCATGCACATAAGAAATTTCAGGGTCTCAATGATTCTTTACCTGCTGGACAGAATTTCACTCTCACCCAGGAGGGGTCGAGCTTTCTTTTTTGGAGGGTACTCATAAAATTCAATTATGTTGGTCTCCAACAAGGTAAATACCCTGAGAGGAGACAGTGAATCAAGGTAAGTCGATTTCTTCAAACGATCACCGCCAACGATCTAACCATTAATGGGAACTCTTCTCTCCCACAGAATAAATACCAAGCGACAAAACAAGTAAAGAGGGACACAAGCAATTTTTTTGCCGATCATCCAAACTAAACTAATCCAAGAAGCATACAACGGCAATGTGTCGATTCACTGGAATCACTAAACAAACTGCTTATTTCTTACAATTCAAAGCGGTACAACCCTCACAAAGTATAGAACTAACTGTTCTCAATCATTCAAAAAGCTCACTGCTCCTCCAAGCAAAACCGTCTTGATCTCCACGAACCAAGAATGAGATTACACCGTCGATAGTGTATCAATCAGCTCCACCTTCGTCCACAAGATGAACTCCACGAAACTTCAGCGAGATAGACTCCTGAATCTCACTTCTTTCTCCGCTCCAACTTTCCAACACAATTCTGAAATTTCTACTTTATTGATCTACGATCCTCCTCCCATCTCTCCAATCTTGAGAGAATCTTCAAGTTGCCACTTTAATAGGTCATCAATTTGCCTAGGAAAGGCAAATTCGTCCAATTAAGCCTTGAAATCTGAGCCAAACTCCATGAAAAGATCTCATGAGATCCCTAAAAGATAGGAATTTTGAATTTTTGGATAGTCTGCTTGACTCGACTCCGTTACGGCGTGACCACCAACTTCAAGGAGAAATTCCCTTCTCACTTGAAAGCCCAAATCCGCATTATCGTCAATTTTAACACCTCCACGGCACGAGCACCTTCTTCACGGTGCAAATCCCTTCACCTTCGAGAATCGAAGCTCGGAGTCCTACTTTCACGACGTGGCGAAAAACTCGGGGTTTACCTTTGACCAGCTCACCACGGCACGAGCCTCCTTCAAAGGCGCAACCTGCACTTCTAGGAAGAACACCAGATATCAACCCCTCTTCCTCACGGCACAACAATACTTACTACGGCATGATTTCCCTTTGAGCATTCAAGGTTCATTCTTATGTGGCTTTGATTTAATTACACGCAAGACTCCTTGCAGCTCAACACCCAGATGTCACGGCGCAAACCAATTACCAACTCCAGATAACCCTGTGCCTAACATCACAGGGTCACCTCCACGGCACAAACCATTCCCCGCAATACTCACCATTAGAATAGGTTATCCTGCCATAGCTCAATTGCAGCGTGGTTTGTTCCCAACAATCCTTTCACAAGTCTAAGTTATTCCTACATAGCCTCGACTTCACCGTCCGTAGCTTCTAATTCATTCTTCCATAAGTTTGTTGCGGCACTGCTACATCCTTCAAAGTGCAACCTTACCTTCAGCCACAAAACTTTATTCTAACGCGAGATCCACTGCGGCATTATTCATGTTGTTGCGGCGTCATCATTGTCTAGCAAACAGAACTGCTACAACATTCTCTAGCTCTTTCCAATCACCATGGTATGACTTCTTGAGCTTCTTTGGAAGTCTTCTTCATCGGCATTGTCAACAAACGCAACCTAAAAATACTCGAAAGTGTTATGAATTATCATTTATTTTATGAATGTCAAAATGGTGGCGCTTAATTTCCCAACCCTTCCTTCTTGTGAAGAGGCGTTTGGCTGCCACGTGTAAGCCTGATGACGTGGCCAATTAAGGAGTGGTGTGGGGCCCATCGAGGATCATTACATAAGGAGTCAGGAAACTGCAAAGCAATAACAACAGTTTCCTCCAAGGTTGCTTCGTCCTCAGACTTGCCATGCCACTATACCAACCATTGGAGGATCTTCCCCTGAGATCTTTCAGCTAAGATTTTCTCCGAAAAAATTCTCTCGTTTGTAAACCCGGTAGACAGAGACACCGACTCAGTCGGCATACCCACAGCAGCACGTAATTGAGACACATGGAACACGAGATGCACCCCACTGTTTTCAAGAAGGGCGAGCTTGAAGGCCACGATGCCCACTTTGCCCACAACTGTGAAAGGGCCAAAATATCTAGAAATTAATTTCCGATGAATTTATGATTTGGAACCTGCCATAGTCGGCATAAACTTCACCCAAACACGATCTCCTTTGTAAGTCACGTCTCGTCGATGACAGTTAGCATATTTCATCATAAGTTGTTAGGCACGATACAAGTTTTCTCTGAGTTGTTTCAAAGCCCCATCCCTGTCGACTGACGTCGTTGCAATTTCCCCAGTTGTATAATGGACAATCCGTGAAGGCTTGCGCCCATACACCATTTCAAACAATTTCTTTCTCGTAGATGGGTGGAAAAAGGTATTGTAACTAAACTCTAGCCAAGAAAACCATATCACCCACCGTCCAGCATAGTCGGATGAAAAACACCATAAATGAGCTTCTAAACACCAATTAACTACCTCTGTTTGTCTATCAATCTGCGAGTGGTAAGAAGAGCACATCATCAAAGTTGTGCCCTGAAGCCTAAATAATTCCTGCCAAAATAGGCTGGTGAATAATGGATTCCTGTCACTGACAAAAGCTTTAGGTATCCCATGCAGTTTCACAACCTCTCGCATGAACATAGTGGCCACAGATTTCGCTGTAAATAGGTGTTTTAATGGGATGAAGTGTGCATATTTATCAACAACAACAAGTACTACCTCATAACCTTGAGACTTCAGTAATCCTGAAACAAAATCCATGAATATTTCTTCCCAAACCAAATTACGTAGAGGCAACAGCTAAAGTAAACCAACTGGGTTAAGGGCTTCATACTTATTTTGTGGACAAACCGCACATTCCCAAACATATTGATGCACCCTCAATGACATTCCGGCCCAAACTACCTCGCCTGCAAGTCACTTATAGGTTTTCAAATACCCCAGATGGCCCCCTGTAGGAGAAGAGTGGTAAAACTACAGAACTTAGGAATCATCTCAGAGTAGTATGGAAAAACCAATCTATTATGGTAGAACAGCAGCCCATTTCGGTAGGTGTAACCCTTGTGCTCGGTCGATCCCTGATATAAGTTAGTAATTATGGCCTGCAACCGAGTGTCTCGGAGTAACTCGATCCTGACAATCTTGTGCTCTAGCCATCTCAACTGGGAAACAACCATAGTCTATAATCGCTGGAGAGAGACGTCGTAGGTGAGCAGGGGCGTTGCGAGGTTGAGGTGTGCCTAGAGGATCGTGAATGTGACGTGATGTCACGGGACAGGAGAGGGCGGCGGCTGGCAGGAGACGTGCACGGGAAGAGGTGTCATCAGTAGGGGCGTCGAGGTGTGCCTGAGTAGGCCGAGGCCATCAGGGGTGGCGAGTGAAGGTGCAGTCTCCAAGGGATCCACGGGTGGCCTGGCGCACTTGGATGGTCGTGTGTACAAGGAGAACACCACAGGAAGGGGGGACGGGTCCTGATGCGGAGGAGCGGGAGGGGGGGATCCGTCGAACGGGTTGGATGAGGCGAAGATGAGGTGCGACAGGCCTGGATGGGACGATGTGATCGCTGGAGAAAGGTCGGCGGGGGCGGAGGGGGCGGTGTTGTGACGGTGGCTAGCGGGGGGCGCAAGGAGGCGCGGGAGGGGGGTGTCGGTCACGGCCAACAAAGAAGGGGCGGCGCAGGGTGGGCGACGCGTGGGCGGGTGCAACTAGGGGTGTCCAGACCCGGCCCAACCCAATGGGTTTGACCCGACCCGACCAGGTTGGGTCGAGTTGTGGAAAAAATGTTTAGATCGGGTTTGTATCGGGTTTGACCCGTGGAAGGGTTGGGTCGGGTTTCGGGTTGGCTACATATCGACCCAACCAGGCCCGTTGACCCGAGGCTGTATGAAAAAAAAACTCTATCTGGCATCACAACCCGGCCTGGCCACCCTAATTCCCTCCCTCCCTCGCACACGCCCACCTCTTCCTCCCTCTCCTCCTTCCCCTCCCCGACCTTCCCCCGCGCACGACTAGATGACCTCCCTTCTCCTCCTCTCCTCGCTCGCCTCCTCCCCTCCCCGAACGGATTCTCCTCCCCTCCCCGAACGGATTCTCCTCCTCCTCTCCTCCTCCTCCCCCTAGACCCCGACCTTCCCTCGCGCGTGGCCAAACCCTAATCCCCTTCCTTCATCCTTCCCTTGCCACCCGCGATTGGCCTCCTTCCTCCTCCTCTCCTCACTCGCCTCCTCCCTGAACAGATAGATTCCCTCGCAAGCAATCGGGAGAAATCCCTCCTACCGACTCACTCCTCCCTGGCCTATCATGCGTTCTGTCTGGTGGCACTGGTGGTAAGTATATTTTTTTAATCATGTTCTTCAAATTATCTTCCTTAGGTAATTTATTTATGCACCTATGTGAATCAGATCAGAGTGCATGTGTGCACATTTCAAGCAGGCAGTGAAAATTTCTCATTTCAGTTGTATGAACAGTAGGTATACTTGGGTGATTTTGTTTGATTTCCATTTCCCCTAAAAATGATTTGTAACTCTAGTTAAGGCTTAATCCTCCTAGTTAGTACTTATCAACTCTAGGAAGGATATGTTCTTTTCTTCCTGTTTGTCCACCTATCTTCTATTTTCACATAGCCATTTCTGTATAATGATTTGGATAAACATTCAACCAAGAATACTAGTAATCCAAACTTATCCCTGTGGTTTGACTTGGTTACTCACCAAATTATTTGTTGTGGTGACTCTGGGGTAGGGGGGAGGGGCTGGTGCAAGGGCAGGGGGAAGGGGAGGGGCTGGTGCAAGGGCAGCAGGGGGTGGGGGAGGGAGAGGGGTTGGTGCAGGGAAAGGGGTAGGGGGGAGGGAGAGCGGTTGGTGCAAGGGCAGGGGGGAGGGGAGGGGCTGGTGCAGTAGGGGGGAGGGGGAGGGTTGGTGCAGCAGGGCAAGTGGGAGGGGGAGGGGCTGGTGGTGGGGCTGGGGCATCATGGGGTAGGGGGCTGGTGGGGGTGCAGTGTGGGAGGGAGGGGGAGGGGCTGGTGCAAGGGGGGAGGGGGAGGGGCTGGCTGGTGTAGTGTAGGGCAGGGGGAGGAGCCGATGTAGTGCAGGGGGGAGGGGGAGGGGCTGGTGAAACAGGGGGAGGGGGAGGGGCTGGTGCAACAGGTGGTGGGGCTGGTGCAGTGGGGGGGGGGGGGGGGGTGGGGGGGGGGCTGGTGCAGCAAGGGGGAGGGGGAGGGGCTGGTGCAGGGCAGGGGGAGGGGCTGGTGCAGCAGGGGGTTAGGGGAGGGGCTGGTGCAAGGGCAGGGGGGAGGGGGAGGGGCTGGTGCAGTAGGGGGGAGGGGGAGGGGTTGTGCAGGGCAGGGGGGATGGTGCAGCAGGGCAGGGGAGCAGGGGGGAGGGGGCTGGTGGGGGTGCAGGTGCAGGGGGGATGGGGCTGGTGCAGTAGGGGGATAGGGGGCTGGTGGGGGTGCAGTGCAGGGGGGGAGGGGGAGGGGCTGGTGCAGCAGGGGGGATAGGGGGCTGGTGGGGGTGCAGTGCAGTGGGGAGGGGGAGGGGCTGGTGCAGAGGGGCAGGGGGGGCTGGTGCAGAGGGTGGGGGGGCTGGTGGGGGGGAGCCTAGTCCAGGGGGCAGGGGGCTGGTGCAGGGGGGAGGAGGAGGGGGTGGTCTGGGTGGGTGGGGGGCTAGGTCTTGGGGGCTGGGTCCGGGTCCATCGGGTTAGGTCGGGTCGGGTCGGGTTTACACAAAGAACCCGACCCGAACGGACCCAACCCACAGCTGGTTGAGTTGGATTGGGTCCTTCGGCCATGCATCGGGTAACCCGACCCCAACGGGTTGGGTCGGGTCGGGTCAGCTGCTCATGAAGCATATGACCCGACCCGAGCTTTTTTGGTTGGGTCGGGTCCCGAAACATCCTTGACCCGACCCGACCCAACCCATGGACACCCCTAGGTGCAACAAGGGGGCCGCACAAGAGGGCGGAGACTGGACGCAATGGGAGGCGGAGGGTGGGGAGGGAAACACACGAGAGGGAGGGCTAGAGTTAGGTAACCTGCTCTGATACCATGTAGAACCGTACCCCATACCACAAAGAAGATTAACCAAAGGCTCCAGAGCGAATATATTCATACCCAGTGGTACAGAATTCTTAATAAATAATGCTTTATTATATCAGAGGTCTCGAAGAGATATATTATAGTATCAATTTATTGATAAAATAGTATACATCCATCAATAGGGGAATGATGAATTTATTAATGAATATGTCTACTAAATTATCACTTGTAAGAGAATTATTTCATTCTCATTATGTTATTATGAATGCCCCTTGAAGGATGATTTACCATGGGTTATCTATTATTAAGATAAATTATAAATATCATCACTGACTATATTAGAAGCGAACTTCTAGTATTTATATGATGTGCAAATTATGAAATATATATGGGCTCGCCCACCTACCATATGAAACCATTTAAATATTATAGATGCATCTATTAAATGAGTGCATGTATTATTATCTGCTGGTGAGTATACATCACATTCTATGTATGAAAATTAAAAAAAAATATTAAGTACCATATGTCATATATAAAATGGTCCAGCAGAACAATTAATAAGATGCTCACAACACTTACATGAAGTGTTGAAAATCAATAGTCTGATTATACACACCAAAAGTGTGGTTGAACTTATTATATAAAATTATTGTTCATCGTTAGTAGAAAGCAATAAATATATGTTCCCCTAAAGAGGAAAATGAATGTATCAACAACAGTATGTATTTTCAGATATTGTCGCTGAAGTGACACTGGTGCCAAATAAATTATGAGATCTCATTCAATGTTGATGATTTATTTTTTAATTTTTGAATGCTTTAAAAACTCATCAATGACAATGGGTTTTGAAAGATGCCAACATCAAAATAATTGGCCAAAAGAATTATTGAAGCAATATATTCTATGTTCAGCTTATGAAGCTTTGGATTGGTTATCCAAACTACTAAGACTATTTAATATATATAAGCTTATTATGAGAAATATTTTTCCTTGCAAATGTGAATATATATATATATATATATATATATATATATATATATATTTGGATTATGCCTCAACTGATGTTGATTATCTATATGATAGCATTGATTACAACATCTATAAACCCCTGAAGGGTTACAAATTCAAAACTATAAAAGTTTCACCCAACTTGATAAATTTATGTATGGGGTGAACCAAATAATATGTATTTCATGTATCAATTAAGGAAGAATGTACAATTGATCTTATCATCACATGGTTTGTATAAATTGATGTTTTTTCCAATCTATATGTTTTGGATAAGATCAAAACTCTTGAAGAGTATACAAAATCATTAACATGTTTGATGATAAAATTATTATAAAGAGTACCCTTGTATTTTAAATTAATCTAGAAGATGAAATCATGAATTTTGGAATGATTTTAAATGGTCATGAAAATATCCTTAATGAACATTTAAATTTCATGTATCTTAGAGTAATATAAATGAGTGGATAATGAAGAACTTATTTATCCCTGAAGGATTAATTATAAATGTATATATTATTTATCCCTAAAGGATATATGTATAAATATGCACGTGTACCTTGCAAAAAATATAAGGTCTTGTTATAATAAATTTGATGCGAGGTAAAGTTCTTTGCCAAGTCTTTTAGATCTAAAGGGTATAAATTATTATTTTATTCCAAAATTCAAACCGAATGCTTTTTATGAATTGATAAATTTCATTAGACATTTTATAATGTAATGAGTTAAATGGTGTAGAGATGACCATTATGAGAGGAGATGTAACTGTTGTACTATTTTCCCCTTCATCAAGTGTTTCCTATTGGGTTTCCTTGATCAGGCTTTTAACGAGACAACAATATGGGAATTTGATGTTATTGTACTCTTTTTCCCTAATCAAGGGTTTTTCCCCTCAAGGTTTTTCCTTGATCAGGTTTTTAATGAGGCAATCATACATCATAATGGATATTCAAGAGTTATAAATTATTATGGATATCTATAATTAATGGCAACTGTTGCATTCCCTATGAGTTATAATTTTTAATGAGACCATTCATTATTACCTATGGTTTTCCACCCATGTCTCGAAGACACAATTAAATAAAAATGTTAATTGATGTCTTTGAAGATTCAATTGTTGCGGAATCATCGGGAGTCACAATGACAGAAACGAGAAACGAAAGAAAATGCAAAAGAAAAGAAAGCACACAGAACACACAAATTTACGTGGTTTGGGAATAATCCCTATGTCCACGAAGAGGCAGAAATCTCACTCAAAAACGAGAGCACAAATTACAGAGCTTTTCCAGGTTAGAAACCCTAGCTCGAAATGGGCTACATATGGAGAAGACGATCCACTGTTCCGAACAGGAAGTCTGCGTCGCTACAGCGAACGGCGGCCACCTTTGTCAAAAGTGTTACAGTGGCTGCCGGCTGGAAGTCAAAAGTGAAACAGTATAGTTGACTCCGAAGTCCGCACTGCTACAGTGCCTGTCAGTGTCGGTCGGTTAGCTCTGCTACAGTGGTCAGAAGCATTCGGCCCAACCGGATCAAGCTACACCAATCCAACAGCAATTGAATTAATTAATCAGAGAGAGTTGAGAACACTGCACTCTTTTTTCCTTCATTAGCTAAGGTTTTTAATGACGCATCATGACATAAAATTCAATTACTTTGACTTCACTTATTTTTCTCATAGGGTTTTTTTTTAGTGGAAATTATGTAACATTCTATGAAATTATGACATGGGAAGTGTTATGAATTATCATTTAATTTATAAATCTCAAAATGGTGACTCTTGATTTGCCAACACTTGGTAGCCAACCAAGCTTCCAAAGGAAGTCGCCCCAACCAAGCTTCCAAAGGAAGCCACCAAAATTTGTCATAGGAGACTTTGGTTTCCCACTGTTTGGTAGGACAGAATCCTAACAACGATCGCACGGAAAATAATAGGTAGATGGAAGTGAGAGAAAGTAAAACGTAGGAAGAAGGTAAAGACTGTTTACTCCAGAAGATAGTGATTACAATAGATAGGGAAGAGAAAACAGAATTACAGAAGGAGGTAAGAGAGGAAGAAGAAGAAAAAGGGGCGAGAAAGAACTCTCCATGGAAGACCACTCCGACAGAGCCTTGCAGTGATTTCCCAAAGTCAACACCTCCCAGCACCAGCTAAAATCCAAATATCTTCGTACCCTCCTCCCAACCAGCTTGACCCCTTCTTTATTACCCTACCTGGCAGCTAACAACCCTCAACTGGCACACAATTACTCTAACCAAACTATCAATATAAAACTACAAATCTGCCCCTTGACATCAAACACCCACTCCCCTTGAGGTCCACACCTGGACAGCCCCTCATTACTAACATTTCCACCCGTCTGAAAAACAATCTTGTGCCCAAGGTAGACCTCCAAACTACTACTTGGCTCACCATACTGGAAAATTTTGGTGGCGCTTTTAAGTACACTTGTCACTCCTCAAACTAGAATGGTAGTTCCCCCTTTGAACATTGATGAGACTCTTTTAGATCTCCGAATTCTACACGCACAGCTGTTTTCAGGCAGTGAGGCACCATCAATCTTTACAATTGCCTCCTCCTTAAGACATGAATCTATTGCAAGTTATTGACAAATTAAGACAGCCCTTTGCATCTCATATGTTTGCGGATTTGAGTTTCTGATATTGAGTGCTATCTCGTAAAGCCGCATACATCCCTCCAAATGTCTTATAACCATTCCTGCTACTAGCGCTTCAATTGTGTCATCATGATCCCAACAAGAATTCACCAAAAAAAAATTAAGCTGAATCTTGGCCAGAATAATGCCGCCTGGGTGTCTTCACAAATAGCAGAAAGTACCCTAGACATCTCCAAGCGCCACTTTTGCAAAGAGTTCTGTCCAAAACCATGTTTAGCTGAAACTGTACTTCCAAGCATGGAAACAAGTAGGCCAAAGCCTCAAATGTCCTTTAGCTACAAAGCAGAAAACCCCCAAAAACATTCTTGATGTCCTTTTAAGTAAAACTGTCTTGATGTCCTTTTAAGTCAAACAGCTTCATCAGTAGGCAAGAGAACTGTAATAGAATGGCTCGGATTCTCACAATCACCACACTCCTGAACTCCTCAGGCTCATTGGAATTTATTCTTCTCTTCATCTCTAGTGAAATCGCACAATCTTGCACGCTACATCCCTAGGCGTCTTCTGACCACTAATTGACTTCAACATAAACAACATCAAGAAAATATGTCTCTTCTCCTTTATCAGCGGCATTTGGAACACAATATAGCACCTTGTGGTGTGGTGGTTCTTGTACCACTATACCATTTCTACAGTTACCAGCAACCCATGGAACACCAAACTGCTTCAATCCTTCATTGACAGGATCCACACAAGGTGACGTAACCCCAAACATGGCTATTCCCGCAGTACTTTGTTCAATCCAGTTAAAAGATTTTCCGGGCATGACCAAACTCCGCAGTACTTTGTTCAATCCAATTAAAAGATTTTCCGGGCATGACCAAACTTCTGTCCACCATTCCAGCAAATGCAGCATCAGCATTAGACAAAACAGCCTTGCTCACATTATGGTTTTCATAATTTTCCACAACCGATGGAAATAGGACTAAATCAGAAGTCCCCATATAGAGCTCAACTTGCCCACTAGCAATAGCTGACATGCCTTTCTTGGAAGCAAACAAATACTGTAGATATATCAACAACCATCTCTTCTACATACGTTATTTCTAATGAAATTGCTTCATTAAATAGAGCGAGCACCTCTCCGGACAATGATGGCTTCCATGTCTCCGTTCTAGCCCAAGGAGTCATCGTCATGTAGTGGAGTCATGACATTTGTTGCATGTGTTGTGCACCGACCCAGCCGGTAAGCCGCAAAACCCTGGTAACCCAGTTGCAGTGGTGCCTGCACCATATCCTTTCTCCATTGCCACTGCAACCTTAGACAATTCATCCAACAGCTGCAAGGCTTTTGGATTACGGTCCAGCAAGCAGGAAAACTCCACAGAAGACATGCACTTGTCGCTTGCCAAACAAGATACCTGCTGCTTCTAGCACAATCATTACACTCAAAGGCTATTTGAACAACAGCATTGGCAATCCTTGGCTCTTTTACAGCAACACTGCTTGTTTCTAAAACAGTTACTCCAGCAGAATCAGATTTGAACTTTTCTGAAAAATTAAGGTCGCCTCCTACAAAACCAGGAACCCCATCTTGTCCGGTACACCGAAAATTCTCCAAAAAATTGTTGTCACCTGTGTTCTGGACTGCCACAAGTCGAATATCACAAAGTTAATCGTATTATGTCACACTGGAAACTCTCGGTAGACGAACAACCGGAGCTAACCCCCAGCTAGCTAAAAACCCCCAACCAGCACACAACTACTCTAACCAAACTATAAATATAAAAGTAAAAAATCTGCCCCTTGACGGCAAACGCCCACTCCCCTTGAGGTCCACGCCTGGACAGCCCCTCATTCCTAACACCGCTGGATTAGAAATTGTAAGGATTAATATTAACCGTTGGATTAAATCATATGTATTCTATATATATGGCGATATGTTAATGAAATGTGTTTTTTTTTTTTTTGAGGGGGGGTTCTACATTGTGTTCCCTCTTCTCTCTTGTTATCATTTCTTCCATTTTCTGCACTTGTCGTCGATTTATTTTTCGTTCACCATCGACGTTTCACACTGGCTTCAAAATTTGTCGCATTTTCAAGTTTTATTTAATCCGTTTCACAACAGCAAGAGATTTTTTGATAAGAACTTGCAGAACCAGAAGAACCAGAACCGACTACTTGTATAAAACTGATAGTGGAGCAGCAGAATTACAGCAGAAAGAGGAAGAAGAATCGGAAAACTCACAAGAGTCCCCGCCCAAGCCCGCAGGCCGCTATCCAAGCCAAATGGCCGAGCTCACCATCTCTTTTCTCCCCCCTCTTCTCACCCCCACGTACTGCTTATATAGTTATTCTCCAGCCCCACAAGTGGGGTCTAGAACCTTCCTCCTAACAACTTAACAAACTCACCCCTAAAAGACCATTCTACCCCTTATTAGAATATTCTCTCCTCCAACTGGACAGCTGGTCTCTATCACTACCACCGTCCCGAAAAACCACCTTGTCCTCAAGGTGGTGGATCACGCAGGTACTCCAAGCGATCTCCCATACTAGCCGTGCTCCGGGGAACTGCAAACAAAGGGTGTTGGGCAGATAGTTAAGCCGAACAATCTTCCATATTCGACGTCCTACTCTGGTGAGTTGGGTCGGAACAAGCAATATCGCCGACTGAGGACCAATCGGCTGTGGTCCTGTATAAGGTGCTCGTGCCGCAGATGCACACCAAGCAATCTCCCAAATGTGTCGGCCTTCATCATAGACGAGTTTGAAAACGCCTCCTTCTGTAATGTTTTCCCTCCCGCCATTAGAGAGGCCCCTTGTGTGCTTCCATGAAGTGGGTTGCAAGTAAGGCTGGTACCACCCGACATCTGGTGGATAAATGAATGAAGTTTTTGTATGAGCCTGGGGACCCCAGCCCAACACCGTGGGCGTGACCTGTGCATCTGGAGGTAAAATAGCAAAAACCCATGTATGAGTCGGCTCAATCGGCTGCGGCTCGGACTGCAACATAACGAACTTCGAAGTGTCTAGCTCAATATGCGAGAAGTCTCTCCCGAACTGGGTGGAGATAGTGTCGTCAGGATTTTCGGTCAGCCCTTTGCTGCAGTTGTGCGTCCCATGTTCGGTAGATCCCTCGGAGTGCAACGCAGACAGCTGTGTTATCGGTGGCGGGACCTCGGATGTAGTTGCAGGGGGTTCGCTGCCGGAGCTTCCAAAATCTTCAAGGATTGCTTCTTTAAGAAGCTCCCAAGTGAACGTAGTTGCAGTTCCTGTAGCCACTAAAAACCAAAGCGCAGACATATTTGACATGCAAAGACGTGTCATTGGCACCTTCATCTGATCCGGCGTTTGATTGCGTGAGAAATAATCCTCAGCCCTTGAGATCCACGTTTCCAGATGTGTGGCCGAAAATTCTGGTAGAAACTCTTCCTGTAATTTTTTTTCCTGATTGCGGGTCACCCGGGCCAGTGAAGCCCAGAGATCCTGCATCTCTTGCTTAGGATTTTCCATAGCTACAAAATAGACTTCTGATAGAGACCCGAACACCACAGAACCACCTCGAAGTCATATTTCAAGGAGGGAAATAAAGGAGGCGCACTACTTAGCTGGACAGTCTGGATGGAATATTCTAGAAAGGTCAGAAAGGTTACAACAGGGGGAAATTACAAGCTGGACACAGCTGGACAGTTGGCCACAACTAACACAGGTTTATTCAAGAAGGAAGAAGGCTGCAGCAGAGAGGGGGCCCACTGGGGACCACGTGGAGGTAACAGATTCTGTTGGAGGATCCCCTGGGCTGAAACAGACTCCACCTGGAGCTGAAACAGAATGTAACTGAAAGGGGAAGTGGGAATCGTGGGGGGGTAGCTGGGGCCCAGTCGGTTGTAACTGTTGGGGTAATAAAAGGGGCAGGAGAGAGAGGTATAGGACACTTTTTGAGCTGGGAATTTTGGGGAGGAGAGTCTCTCGGCCTAGGGCTTGGGCGGGTGAGCCAGGAGGCCTCCCGAGGATACTCTGTTTGCTGTTTTTTTTCTCTCTTTCTCCTCCCACTCTAAGGGTGTAATTCCAAGTATGCTGTTCTAATTGCTATAGTACAATTCCAGTTTCATCATTTTATATCAAGGGGTTCTATCAATTTCCCCCCGGCCGCATTGAGAGTTTCCTGTTCTTTCGTTTTCTTCTCCTTTTTTTTCTTCTTTTTTTTCTGTATATTTTTTTTTTGTTCTGGCTCCGGAGGCAGAAAAGCGGGCCGCACTGAACTTTTTTTTTTTTTTTTGAGTTACGAAACAGAGAGGGCACGCTTTCTTCATCCTTTGTTTTTCTGTAGCGCTACTGTACTGTACCTGTGCGAAAAGAAATCGAAGGTCGCCGCCTCCCTCGCGATCGGAAAGATGAGGCGCGCTCCCCTCGTCGTTCGTTCCGGAGCTGTGCGCCCCCCCGTTCCGGTGCTGCGTGCGTGCCTGGTGAGGGAAGAACCGACAGTGTCGAGGTGCAAAACGCGAGATGACGGGACTCCTTCGTCAAGAAAAGGTATGTCGGCCTCGGCCCGTTCGTTGGTCAGTCAGGCGTCGGTGGAGTGGTGTAGGCCATTTGTCGTCGTGCGGGTTGGGAGGCGAAATGGAGCGAATAAGCTCTGTGGATTGGGTCAGCAGGGCGCGACGCACAGGAGAGTCGTCGTGGAGTCAGCTGGAGAAAGGCCCAGGCGAAGGTTGCGGAATGGCAGGACCGGACGCGACTCCTCTCGGGCGCGGTGCGTCGGGTGCTAGCGAACTGGCGAAGCGCAGCAGCTATGCGCGTGAAAAACCTCAAGCCTCCCGCACTGGAACTGTAGCGGGTAGCGCTAGACCCCTCAGTGCGCCCGCTGCTGAAGATGAAGCCAATAGTGAGAAGATGATGCGAACCAGGAAGAACGGCGTCTGTGTGAGAAGAGGAGCAGGGAAGAAGGCAGGCCGGACCAAATGATAAGAACTTGCAGAACCAGAAGAACCAGAACCGACTACTTGTATAAAACTGATAGTGGAGCAGCAGAATTACAGCAGAAAGAGGAAAAAGAATCGGAAAACTCACAAGAGTCCCCGCCCAAGCCCGCAGGCCGCTATCCAAGCCAAATGGCCGAGCTCACCATCTCTTTTCTCCCCCCCTCTTCTCACCCCCACGTACTGCTTATATAGTTATTCTCCAGCCCCACAAGTGGGGTCTAGAACCTTCCTCCTAACAACTTAACAAACTCACCCCTAAAAGACCATTCTACCCCTTATTAGAATATTCCCTCCTCCAACTGGACAGCTGGTCTCTATCATTTTTGCTAACAAATTCTGCTGGGACCCATTAAATGTATTGACAAAAATTTAACTTCTGTAGCATTTCCTGAGATCTTGCAGGGCTGCATGCAATTTCAGGTTGGGCCACCTTCTCTGGAAACATTTTTGCATTTTGGCCAAAGGATATGAAGGTTGCGTTTGGTTTTTAGTCTTTAGAAAGACTTTCGGTTTTCATTTTCCAAATATGTATTAAAAAATGTGTTAGAAAATGTTTTGAAAGATAGAAAGGAAATGTAGGGTATATCAATTAAATATCCAAACATTTTCATTTTCTAAAAAATATTTTCCAATACCAACCTAAGTTTCTGAATAAACACGGGCAATGATTAATTATAACAAAAAAACAAAAAATGGGATGTTGGAAGTGATAAATTTATATTAGAAAAGACAATAAGAAATGCAAAATTTTAAAACCAAGTCCATGAAATAATTTACTCTTCATCGAAGAGATCCACTGAACTTGGAGAAGAATTTTCAAAATCCATAGCACCCTGCAGTAGCAAATTAATAACTTAGAATGAAAAGTGAAACACCAGTAAATTTCTAAAATATATTAGCACACCTTAAATGCCGCTTTCAAAGCTTTATTTACCAACTCCTCCTCTGAGAAAATTTTAAGATCATCAACCCTACACAAATATTAACCAATGCAATTGATTCATTGATTCATATATACAAACTTAATGAAGAAACAGATAAAAGAAATGAGTTTATCATAGATAAAACAGACCAATGAAGTTCGTTCATGCACACAAAATGCCTGCCAACTAGGAAGCACGGACTCATAGAAATGAAGACCGTACACATTCTAATAGAGACCTGCTACCAATTAGTTTGGGGGTATTATTGTCTTTGTAAGGGGGTGAGTTTGTTAGAGTTTGTTATGGGTTAGTGGGGTGAGTTTGTTAGAGTTTGTTATAGGGGAATATTCTTAGTTTGTTAGGGATGGAGATTATAAATAAGGGGGGAGGGTTAAGGTGAGGGGATCCTGGAATTTTATGATTTAGTGGGCTGCTTTGAGCAGAACGGCCTTTGGGCTTGGGCGGGAGCCTCTCCCGATCTCTTTCTTCCTCCTTTCTGCTGTAATTTCCTCCTATTTGCTGTATTTTCGGTTACTTATCTTTTATAATACAAGTTGCCGGTCTGTGGGGTCTATCAATTGGTCCGACCTGCCCTTGCTCTCTGCTGCTGAGCACACACACCGCTGCTACTGAGCACACCCGCCGCTGCTGCTGAGCACACACGCCGTTTCTTCCTCTGCCAGTCTTGCAACACCTTGCTACATTGCTAAGAATTCACAAGGCAGCGACGTTCACTGTCGGCTCGCCTCTCCTGCAGCAGGCTGTTCGCACCGTGCTCAGCTGGTGTCCATCCACAGGAGCCAGCTTCCCTTCTGACGCGACACTGCTCGTCAAGAGCCGCACCAGACCTCAGCGACGCGCGGCCAGGGCCTTCGACAAGGGCGACGCGGAAGCGAGGCCTTCCACGCGACGGGACGACATCCATCTTGCCTTACCGGCAGAGCCGCGTATCGTCTTCACCACTGCCGCCTTCCCTAGCCGCGAACGCGAGGCCTTCCACGTGACGTGGCGCCGTGGGCCTTGCCTTCCTGGTGCCCAGTCCGTTTCTCCACGCTTTGCCCTTCCGATCGCGCCACAGGGGAGTGCGCCTCGTCTTTCCGATCGCGAGGGAGGAGGCGGCCTTCAATTTATTTTCGCACAGGTACAGTACAATAGTGCAACAGGAGGAAGAAAAAAAAATCGGGGCGGCTCGGTTTTCTGACGCGGGAGGAAACCACCGGACCAAAGGAAAAAAAGGGGGGGCGCGTGTCCGACTCTGTACAAAAAAAAATAAATAAATAAAAAGTGAAGGTTGGCTGCCAACAACGGGCGCCGCACGCTGCCCGCTTCCTACCGGAGGATACACGCATCCCTAGGGGGTGTCCCGTTGTTCGGGTGTCGCAGGCAATGGCGACTCAAATGCCGGAACTCTGGACTTCATTGGCTCGGGTGACCAGAAACCAGGAAAAATATTTGAAGGAAGAGATTATGCCAGATTTTTCTGCCGCACATCCAGAGACGTGGATCTCGAGAGCTGAGGACTATTTCTCGCGCAATCAAACGCCGGATCAAATGAAGGTACCCATGGTGCGCCTATGCATGTCAGGCTTGAATGAGGTTTGGTTTTTACTGGTCAAAGGAAATGCACCTACATTCACTTGGGCGCAACTCAAAAAAGCATTAATTGAGGATTTTGGCGACTCCGCTGGAGAAGCTTCTGCTACTACATCCGAGTTCCCGCCAACGGTAACACCGATGTCCGTGTCACCCTCTGGGGGGCCTATCGAACATGGGACACACAGCTGGAGCAAGGGGCTACCTGACCATCCCGACGATACACCCGTTCGGGATTTGCCGGATGGGTTGCCAAATGAGGGTACCGTTCAGTCCACACTGATCATGGGGAAAACACTTTGTGTTGCGGCAACTCTGCCTGACACCACTGATGACACTCCCACCAGCCAGTTTGTGAGAGACTTCCCGCATATTGAGGAGCCAGACACTTCGAAGTTGGTAATGCTGCCGCCCGAGCCGCAGCAGATTGAGTCGGCTCATACACAGGCTCTTGTTATTTTACCACCAGTTGTACAGGTCTCACCCGCGGTGTCGAAATGGGGTCTCCAGGTTCATGAAGGAGGTTCTTTCATTTTTTCCCCCGCAGCCAGGTGGTACCAGCTGTACTTGCGGCTCAGCTCACGACATGACCTTCCCACTGGATGGAGGTCAGACATTACAGCGAGTGACACTCTCACCTTTGTCTCTCCATCCCTGATCCATGCTGGCGGTCGACGTGTTTGGGAGATTGCGTGGCGAACACATGCGGCACCGGCACATTATACAGGATTGCAGTGGAGGATATGGAAGATTGTCTGGCACCACTACCTGTCTAGCACCCCTTGTTCTTCATTCCCTACAACACGGATGATATGGCAGATCGCCTGGCATGCTTACGCGATCCACCACCTTGAGGACAAGGTGGTTTTTCGGGACGGTGGCAGTGATAGAGACCTGCTGCCAATTAGTTTGGGGGTATTATTGTCTTTGTAAGGGGGTGAGTTTGTTAGAGTTTGTTATGGGTTAGTGGGGTGAGTTTGTTAGAGTTTGTTATGGGGGAATATTCTTAGTTTGTTAGGGATGGAGATTATAAATAAGGGGGGAGGGTTAAGGTGAGGGGATCCTGGAATTTTATGATTTAGTGGGCTGCTTTGAGCAGAACGGCCTTTGGGCTTGGGCGGGAGCCTCTCCTGATCTCTTTCTTCCTCCTTTCTGCTGTAATTTCCTTCTATTTGCTGTATTTTCGGTTACTTATCTTTTATAATACAAGTTGCCGGTCTGTGGGGTCTATCACATTCCAAGTGCATAATTTGATGAGAATCATGCCACATATATGCATCAACGAGATGATAGAGAACATGCTTTTAGAAATAAGCTTCAAGACATAAGACTCATAAATTTGCAAGACTCTTTGCAAGGAATTGGAGACCCGGTGACAAAAGCAAAGACCAAAAGAATGAAAGAGATTTTACGAGACCTAATTCAGAATTTACAAGAGATCAAACACCTTTGCTTGAATGAAGTAACCAGGCCCCTAATTTCTCTAATTTAGGATTAAAAATGATCTTAAAAGACCAACCTGAGTGGTGTCACAGGGAGGGAATGGTAAATAGCTGCCAGGGCAGTATTGAACTTTACAGTTGATTGTTTGTTGGGTTTGTTGCAGAAGGTTGGGGTTGTTGGTAGTATGTTGGGGCTATTAAATACGGCGGATGATTGTAGGGGAGGGGTTCATATATTTTGGGGACAACTTGGCTGTTAGGAACATTCGTCATTGGCCTCGGGGAGCATCTCCCAGGAGAGTTTTTCTCTTCTTCTGGATTGTTCTACTCTACTGCTATCAATAAAGAGTTTACAGTTGATTGCTATCTTATTCTAATTTCTTCCTGGATCCTTGTATTTTCGTCATACTAGAACCTACGATTTTATCAATTTGGTGCTTCCATTGAGAAAAACAAAACTTGTGGAAGCAGTTTGAGGATCTTAGGTGAACGCCTTCAAGAATAGAGTCCCAAGTTGCGTCGGTGGAACAGTTGGTGCAGGAGCAGACGGCTATTTTTTAGAAACAGCCCGACATGCAGGAAGTTCAATCTACCATTGAAATTCTCGCTAGGAGGCAATCAGAGCTCTTTCGCCAGCAGCTTAAGTTGTAGCAATCCATACAGGCACAAACACAGGCTCTAGCTGAGCTTTCTGTTTGACAACATCCTTCTATTTCTTCGAAACCTCTGACCGCGGAAGTAAAACTAGTACGAAAGTTCCACTGGCTGCACGGGATTAGCGAGAAAAAGAACAGATCGCCTCACCTTCTACTCACTGCAATAAGGAAAATTTCACTCCTAACTCGAGTTGAGAAGAACATAGCGTGGCAAAAGACGATCTTGCGTAGAATTCTGGACTTGCAGGAGTGCGGTATACAGAAGTCAGCGACCTCTGGTAGGACTTACAGTTTATTGCTAAGCGGGTCGAGTTACCTACTTTTGCAGGTGACGATCCCGAAAGTGTTTGCAGTATCAACTCTGGACAGCTTGATGCCAGCTCAGCTTTTCTTATTCTGAAATTATCAGTTTCCAGCTGGTACTGCAGAGTATGCCAGATTTGTGAAGCCAGCGTTCAATGATTTTGTTCTTCCATCTAAAAAGTATGCTGATGTGATCATACTCCGGGGAAGCTGTGCAGTCATCAATGCTGCCAAAAATGGTGTCTCATTCCCTCTGAAAAGAGGATATCAAACTACAGCCACATGCCCCATCTCATCACCTCATAACACAACTACAAACCACAGCCATATGTGGCATCTCTATCACATAACCACAGCCACATGCCACATCTCAGCCACATGCCACATCACTACCACGTTGCGACCAAGACCCATCAGGAAGGACATCAACCTCGTGCCCTCCCCATATACATCCCAGTCTTGCAACAACATCACTACCTCGTCATCAGACATCATAACCTAAGGCCGCCACAGCCTATACTGCGTCTAGAAGAGAGAGCGGAGAAGGGGCAGTGATCAGCCAAAACACTCAGAACCCAAAACCACATATGGGCGTCTTACCCAACTCAGGTGGTGGTGCGTAAGAAATAACATACAGCTACAATGGATATAATAGAAACACACAAAGCCCAAACTAGGGTCCACTATCTAACACAACTCCGCTACAATCATAACCACCATCCCACCACTGCCATAACGACAACCGCTGCCACCTCTAACCACAACACAACAATACAACAGCCTTACAACCTCCTTTTCATAATTCATTACCACTTCCACATTAATTCATCATTTACCACATTAGAGATTCGTTAAACAATTTTATGCCAACAATAATATCTTTACATAACTATTACAACTTCACATCATTTACATTCCGATTACCACATATTAATCAACCGCTTCATTTCAATTATTAAGAGCAACATCATCACCTCTTTATTCATATTCAGCAGTTCAACTTGCCCAACACAACCCATTTCTCGTTTCACTTCTCAATTCATTCATTCATTAATCATTGTTCATTATTTCCAAATCATGGGGCAACTATCACACGCTAACCACGGCAACCTCATCATACAACCGCTTTAACAACCACACCAACAACCCACAACATCAACTTTTCCATTCCCACAACAACCACACCATACCACGTCAACCGCTTCAAACCACCACCAAAAAACATATTATCACCCTTTCCTCCACCACATCAAGCCAACCACACCAATACCACAACTATCATAACAACACAATCATATAAACACAGCAGCATCAACAAAGTAAACTATCACAGTAGTAAACATGCTTCAACATTTAAGTATCACATCATACAAGCCAAATTGCTTATTAACCACAAATTCCTGATTTTCCACCTCTTCATTTCTTTACCATCTTCAAATTACTTGGCAAATTTCAACATGCCATAATACATCAACAATACAATCACAGCAACACTAACAAAACGATCAATTAAACAAGGAATCAACAATAACAAGGAAATATATATAAAAGCCAACAGCAACACGATCACCGCAACACGCTAACTGAACGATCAATCAAGCAAGGTATCAACAATGTTGGAGTCTGTATCCCACATCGGACTTGTGGTCCGATGTGGAGTTTATCTTTTATTATAAAAGAACGCCTCCTCCTCACTTTGAGGTAAGGAGGCGAGGGGTTTCCTCAATCTACATGGTATCAGAGGGATTTACTCCCGACCCTCCCTCCTGAATTTTTTTTCCCTTCCTTTAGGGTTTCCCCGTCCGGGGGGCGGCGGCTCCAATCCAAATAGCCGCCGCCCCCCCTCCCTTCGTTGCTCCTGCCGGTCCTCCCTCTCGGCGGCTCTCCTGCCTGGCGCGGCTCCCCGACGGCCCTTCTGCCTGGCGCGGCTCCCGGCTCCCGGCTCCCCAGCGGCCCTCCTGCCTGGCGCGGCTCCCGGCTCCCCGGCGTCCAGGCTCCCCGCGTCGCCCCCTCCCTACCGGCAGATCTCCCCCCGCGCGGCTCTCTCCTCCGTCGGTATCTCCCGTCGCGCCGGCGTCGCCCTTTCTCTGTCACACGGCACCCCTCCACTATCCAGCGGCCCTCCGTCCCGGTGCGCCTCCCGCACGCGGCCCTCCGTTAGCGGCCCTCAGGCCCTTTCCATCCCGTGGCACCCGATTCTCAGCGGCCCTCTCGTCCCGCGGCGCTCCTCCCGTCCAGCGGTCCTCCTCCCTCTCCCGTCGTCGGCCCTCCGGGCAGATTCAGGCAGATCCCAGATCCGTCCCCACGCATCTCCGCTGCAATGTCGCCTCCCCAATCTGCTGCTCATCTGCTCCCGACGGTCAGTTGTGCCTGCTCCGTCCGCTGCTCTCCCTCCTTGTCGGCCTCCTCCTGCAAGGCGGCCCTCCCTCCGACTGGATTCATCCGCTCCCTTTCGGCACCTCCTGCGGAATCCCCGCCTCGTCGGCATCTCCCGGCATCTTTTCGGCAACCGCATCTCTGTCCATCGGCACGCCCGTGCGCTTCCTCCACCGTGGCGCAACACTTTGCCCGACTCGGACCGGGCCATTTGGCGCCGCCAGACCCCGCAACACTTCTGCGGAATCCCCGCCTCACGTCACCGGCCCCGCAAGTGCGGTTTTCCCGGTGCTAGTTTGGATTTCCCGGCGTTTCATCGACCGGCCCCACTAGTGCGGCATTCCGGGCGTTCCGTCAACCGACCCGGTCTCTGTGTGGTTCATCTGCTGCGCCCGCAACATCATCCATCCATCATCCTGCGGGGGAGCTTCGATCGTGAGGGGGAGCAGCAGCCTTTGCAGTTTTCTTTTTATTTCGTCTGTTTTGTAATCAAGCTGGGCATGTCCAGCTTGAGGGGGAGTGTTGCGTCTGTTTTGTTGTTTTCTTTTCATTATGTGTCCAAGCTAGGTTCACCTAGCTTGAGGGGGAGTGTTGGAGTCTGTATCCCACATCGGACTTGTGGTCCGATGTGGAGTTTATCTTTTATTATAAAAGAACGCCTCCTCCTCACTTTGAGGTAAGGAGGCGAGGGGGTTTCCTCATTCTACAAACAATAACAAGGAAATATATAAAAAATCATGGTAGCTAGACCTCCCCTTCAATTTATTCACTTCCAGTTCATTATTTTTATTAGGTCAATTCATACTCTACACTCAAAGAAAACAACAGCATGATAACTCCACATCAACACAATAATAAAAGGAGAAATTCCGAATCACAAACCTCGATATAAGCTTTGTAAAACCGAACTCTCTACCTCAATGAGAGGCGGAACTCTTTATTTATAGATAGAGGAAAAGGAATACAAGATAGAGCAAACCAATAAGAGACTCTAACATACACATAATTGGGTCCAACACTCCCCCTCAAGCTAGAACAGGTTTAGCTTGGAAAAGGAGTCTCACAAACAAAAACAAAGAGAGGAAAACACAAAGACCGAACACACTCCCCCTCAAGCTTGGTGCACAGAAAATCCAGTCGAGCTCCCGGCAAGCCTTTGGTGAAGATGTCGGCAAGCTGATGAGCTATTGAAGAGACTATTCCCCCGGTTCAAAAGGAGTGTCAACGGCAGTTGTCTGAGACAAGTCAATATCCCGCAAGATATTCAACACATATTTTCGTTGTGAAAGGAAGACACTGGTTGGAGAACGGGGGACTTCAATGCCAAGAAAATATGTCAAAGGACTCGGATCTTTAGCATGAAACTGTTGTTGAAGATAAGTCTTGAGATGGGTAATGTCACGTGAATCGCTCCCAGTAATAATGATATCATCAACATACACAACTAAAATGATGCACCCGGAGGACGTTTTTCGATAGAAAACAGTGTGATCCTTCATACTCTGAGATAGACCAAAGGTAGTGATGACGGTGCAAAATCTGTCAAACCACACACGAGGAGACTGTCTGAGCTCATAAAAAGACCGACAAAGCCGATAGACATGAGACCCGGTTCTGGGGGCAAGGAAGACAGGAGATTGTAGCAAATATATTTCTCCTTCAAGAAAATCATGGAGAAACACTCAAGTTGATGAGTATGAAGAGACCAATTATGAGCAGCTACAAGAGATATAGATAATCGAACATAGAACATTTTAGCAACCGAAGAGAAGGTATCGAAATAATCAACAACATATGTTTGAGCGAAGCCTTTTGCCACGAGATGGGCTTTAAGGCAATGAAAAGCACCATCTGCATTTAGACGGACTGAATAAATCCATTTGTTGCCAACAACCTTTTTACTTGTCATAAGGGGGGCCGGATTCGAGTAACAGATATCGTCTTCAGAGCAGAGAAGTCTTTGTATGAAGTTCTGTATATAGGATTATTCTGACAAGAGTGAGTACCTTTCTGCAATGCAATCGGCAAGTCATCAATGCCCGTAGCAGGAGCGATGGACGAAGTCGGGGAAATTGTAACGTCCCCAACCCAGAAGCCACTAAACCAGTGCCCCAAACCGAGTCATCACATGACCTCAATCGAGCCTCCCTGTACACCAGAGTTTGCCGACTAGCAGCGAGGATCGAACGAGTCACGTGGTTAGATTATACCCTCTTTACCAGAGTAAGCCACACCAAAACACAATTTAAATAGCAGAATAATATGAAACAACTAATAAACATAAAAGTCAAACATCTCCCAACTGGGTACAAATCATAATTCAACATTAACAATGTCATGACATACTAGTAGTGCAAGTGAAGGAAACCCAAAATAAAACAACGGCCAAAACTCCGAACGGGTTCCGACTCTAAGTCTGGATCCTTCTCCATGTACATCCCGAGCCTAACTCAACATCTTAGAGTAGGGCCTCTTCCCTTGTCTTGACCTGCAACCAAAAGATTTGTTCGGGTACCCAACGGGGGCAAAACTCAGTAGGCCACCACCAACGGTGTCTACAAGATATCCAGTCTAATAGATAGTGCATGCAATTACAAAATAAATGGTAAGTACACAAGGACAACTCGGGTGCCATTAAATATCCAAGGTTCACTTAATTAACTCCTAACATTTATCCCAATTCCAATTCTTACACCAACTTCATTACTTAATTCATAGTCATTCACATGTTCCATGGGTTAGGCATATACATCATCTATACATGGGTCTAAGGCAATAAATCATCATGCATAGGGGAAAATAAATCAAGTCCCTATCTCACTAGGGATACACATATCACCTCAACACATTATCCTAACCTCGAAGCCTCAATCCGGGTGGAATGCAACTGTTAGTGGAATAGAGCCTCTGTGCCCTTCCCTAACCCGTGCATTTTGGGGTAAAGTTTAGAGTCTCAGTCTAACTCGACCCGTGGACGTAGAACCTCAAGTCAATACCCCACTCTTCCATGCCATGTGCACATGCTTATTTATCAAGTCACTTAACACAACCAAGCATATTCAATGCCATTATAATTCACAATACATAACAACAATATGGGAATTAATATTATGCCATAACCCATTAATACATTTACCATTTACAATTCATGTTCGTTCTCATGCCTTAACCATTTAAGTGTGTTCGACAACCCCCCATACTTAGCCAATATTCATCAATTACCATGTACTAACCCACTTAGCCCATTCACCATTTCACAAGTATTTACCCCTTATGCATTTCAGGCTCGACTCATATAATACATAGCACAATCACTTTTCACATTCAACCCATTAGGTATGCCCCATGATTTCCCATGTATTAACTCATTATTCATCAATTCCCTTATGCAACCATCTACACGTTCTCAATTCACAAGCCATTTCCAATTTAACATAGTCACATTTCATATGTACTAGTCCTCTTTGGCATTTCAATATAATTCATATACCATTGGACACAATCCCATTTAATCCAATTACCAGAAAACCTAGGCACAACATCAATATTCCATTTACAACTAAGTCAACTATTTAGACATGTTCTACATGGGCTTCACATTATCACCCGACAACCCTTCATTTAACCCTACCATTTTCAAGGTCCGGGAATGACGGCGCACCCCATGGGTGGCCCTAAAATGGTCAAGTCATCCTCTATGCATCCCACGGGGATCGTGAGGGTTTCAATTGGTCACTTAGACACCCCTTTTATCAACACTCCAACGGAACCAAGAACACAATTAGGGAAAAAGAATAACGCAAGTTTCCATGCACAAATCTAAAATAAAACTATGGGATAATACTTGTAGACCACCTACCTCGAATCCGTTGATGAACACACTCTTAATCATGGCCTTGGATCCGGATTCAAGCAACCCTTGAAACCTCAACCTAAAACTCAACCAAAAAAAGAGGGTTTCAGAGTTTTGGAAGGAGATGAAGAAACTACAAACCTTAATCCGCAAAAGGGAAGCAAGATGAGCGTTAGACTTACCCGATGCTTCAATCCTCAACCAATGGCGCTCCAAACGGCCAAGAATCAAAGAAGAACCACCCTTGGGAAGTTTGGTTCGTCCAAGCTCGCCACTAGGGTTGCAGGGGGTGGAATGGAGGAGAATCCTGAGTTGGGGTTTAAAATCCCGGGATGGCATTTTTGTAATTTTCTCATAGTTTCTAGACCGCACGGTTTGTCAAACCGTGCGTGAGCCACTATCCAAAAAACACCCCTTCGCATGGTTTACCCACACGGTTTGCTTAACCGTGCGCCAACCGTGCGTGAGCCACTGTCCGAAAAACACCCCTTCGCACGGTTTACCCACACGGTTTGCTTAACTGTGTGCCAACCGTGCGTAAGCCTCTGTCCAAGGTTGCACGGTTACCTGGGATTCCCGCACGGTTTGCATTAACCGTTCGCAAACCGTGCAACATGCCCAAGAACTCCCCTTTCTTCCTCTTTTCAAGTTTCGAACCCTCGGAACATCCCCGAGCCTTCACATGAACATGGAAAAACACTTATCTAGCCAAAAAGAAGAGGTCAAACCAAAACTTAAACAAAAACATACCTCAAGAAAATCCAGGACCTTACAGAAATGGTGTCCTCGGTCTGGGCAGGGCGCATGCTCGATGGACGGTGAGAATAGACAGAGAGAAAGCGAAGATCATCTGATCGGGTCAACGGAGGCAAGGGTGGGTGGGTGGTGAGAGAAACATTCATCGATGGTGGCATCGGGATGGGGAGATGGTGGAGAGGATAACAATAGAGAGTTCCCAATGAATGAGACATCAACAGAGATGATATAACATCCCAAGTCAAGATGTTTGATAGAGGACACCATGATCTTTGAGAAATTGTTGAAGAGAAGAAGATAAATATTCTCGACCATTGTCTGAGCGGAGGCAAATAATAGGCTTGGAGAATTGAGTGCGAATTTCATGGTAAAACGTTTTGAAAATATGACACCTCTGAACGATCACGAATGAAATATAGTCATGTCATCCGAGAGAAGTCATCAATAAAGGATACATAATAATGGTACTCTAACTGATTGGGAACCCTGCATGGACCCCATACATCGAAATGAACTAAGTCGAAAGGGCTAGCCGCACGCGTCACCAAACGAGAAATATACGTCGCCCAATGATATTTAGCAAACTTACAGGATTCACAATGGAAGGAAATGTGTGGGCTAAAATGGGGGCAAAGCTTATGTAAGACTGAAGCTGGTGGATGACGATGGCGAAAATGCAGGTCGAGGGCAAGCAAGGGATGGATGGTGGGGTATCGAACATGTACACCACATCACTAAGACAACCTCTACCAAGATCCCAATTTGTTGACTGCTCCTAAAAAACAACACCAGAAGATGTAAAAATAGCAACGCAATTTAAGACTTTTGTGAGTTTACTTATGGAGAGAAGATTAAAAGGACTGCGAGAAACATGAGTCACTAAAGCCAGGCGAATAGGAGTCAAGGAGCATGTGTAAAATCCCGCAATAGGGATTGTAGATCCATCAGCAACAGTAATTGCAGCGGCGCCAGTATACGGATGATAGGTAGTAACCATACCTGCATCACCTGTGAGATGATCAGAAGCACCAGAATCAAGTATCCAAGCTGTCGATCGACGAGATACACAAGCAGTAAGGTCACCAGTCTGAGCAAAAGAGGTTGAAAAAGAGGCAAGTAGCAAAGCAGCCCGATAAGAGTGTATAAGCACAATCTCAGCCATAAAGAGTTCCAGGATGTGATGGAAATTAGATGGTAGCGAGGATGTTGCCATATCTGAAAGGAGATGGGGAAGAGGCAGCAAGAGCCCACTCGGCAGGAATAGTCTGAGATGGGAAATCTAACCTAAGCAGGAAACTGTGATCGCGGTCTAAAGACGGCGTGATTCTGGAGAGAGACGTCATAAGTGAGTAAGGGAGTTGGGAGGTCGGGACTTGGAGCGCTATATGCGTTCAACCGGAGGGCGAGGTTGAGGTGCGCCTAGAGGAGCCAGAGGAAGGGGCGGCTGGAGGTGTTGCCTGGGGGCGCTGGCCGCATTCAGCGCATAGGTGTGCGCAGTAGGGACCGCGGATCGGAAGTATCGCCGCGTGACAGGAGAGTGCGGTGGTCGTCAAGGGATCTACATAGGAAGAGCCGTCAAGAGGGGCGTCGAGGTGCGCCTGGGTAGTCTGATGCCATCAGAAGTGGCGAGGCGAAGGTGCAGTCGCCAGGGGAGCCACATGGGTAGTCGGGCGCACTAGGAGGGACGTGCGCACAAGGAGAGCTGATGCAGAGGGAGCGAACGGCGAAAAAGAGAGTAGCCGGGAGAGGGCGGGTGGGGCCGTCGATCTGGGTGGAGGGGCAGTGAGCTGTTGCGGGTGGTCACGTCTGGAGGGGGGCCGTCGGGGGCTGTCGAGGCCGCTGGAGAAGGGCGGCGCAGGGAGGTCGCTGCACAGGGTGGGGCGATGCGCAAGGCGACGTTGGGGAGGTGATGCGTAAGCGGTGGGGCAATCACAAGGCGACGTCGGGGTGGGGGGGGCTCAACACAGGCGGGAGCTTGGCGCAGCGGAGGGGGTGGAGAGGAAAAACACGGGAGGGAAGGCTAAGGTTCGCTAACCTCCTTTGATACCATATAAAACCATACTCCCTACCTCAATGAGAGGCGAAGCCCTTTATTTATAGATAGAGGAAAAGGAATACAAAATAGAGCAAACCAATGTTGGACTCTAACACTACAAAATATTTGACTTATACCAACAGAAAACTAGTAACAGATAGTATATCTATTGGTATTAATGAGTAATTCCAACAGATATTAAGTTTTATTAGTATTAAATTCAATTACCAACATTTATTTTTACCAACACATATATATGTTGTTATTAATTATTTAATACCAACATATGTTTTACTAACAATTAAATCTGTTGCTTTATCATATTCATACCGACAGTTTTTTTAACCAACAAATGAATCTATTGTAATTAATTATTATTACCAATAGTTTTTTTCAACATATAAATATGTTACTAATATTTATTCACTACAAACAAATCATTTAAGAATATTTTTTTATCACTATCATTTAACAATTTACTAAAAAAATTATATTGATATTAATAAAAATATTTTGATAAATATTAGGAACATGATACTCTCTTTGAAATATGTTTTATTTGATAATCAGTCATTTAACCCTGTTCCTTTGCCTTGAAAAAAACCCATTCCTTTTCGTGCTCCTGTTTCCATGGGGCTTTCTTGGTTAATTTCTTTTAGGGTTTCTTTTGTTATTCATTATCATGCGGTAATAGCCTTGTTTTGGCCTCTATATTTCCTCTGCGGTTCTCTGTTGTGGCTCTCGCTGGCTTGGGATGCATGTAGGGTTGCTACAGTGATGAAATATTTCCTCTGTGGTTCTTCGTTGTGGCTCCCGCTGGCTTAGGATGCGTGTAGGGTTGCTACAGTTATGAAAATGATGATTCATTTTTTCAGAGGTGTTCCACAGGTGATGGCCTTGGCATCGGCGGCATCCATGAAAGATTTTATCTTCTGCAAGGAAAAGCTTACCTCCTCGTGACACTTGATAGATGGGGGACCTCAGGGATGCTGGAACCGCATTTCCCATTTGGGGGAAGCAAATTCATAGAAAATGAGCAACCTGCTGAGGATCAAAAGGCATCGTGATGGAGTCTATTTGGTTATGCCTGCCATTTGAAGCTCTGTGATCTCTGGTAAATTGTATTATTTATCAAACAATATCACAATTTCCCTTTCGAGTGATGTAGTCCTTGATTTGAATAGTGCCACTCTTGCACACTTCCTATTAAAGGAGAGATTGGAGAAAAAAGGTTATATATGGCTGTGTCTCATGTATTGTGGGTTTAATGGTGATTGTCATACATCTGCCTCAACAACATACTCTCTATTCAGCGGTAGAAATCTATGATCTTGCATCTCTACTAAGATTTCTGAATTTAACTTCTCTTTAAACTTTCATGTTTTTTATCCATTACAATAGCATTGGTTATTGAAAAATATATAATAATTAATTTGTTTTGCATTTTTTTATTCTATCAACATCTTTTTTAATTTACACAAGAGTGGAATTATTGATAGTATTAACTTTTACATTGCACTTTGATCTGCAGTATGAGCAGATGAACTTACTGATCTATCTGGGAATTCATTCTTTGTCCTGTTCACGTATGGTAATCACATTCCTTCATGGTATTTTTTTTCTAAATGTACTCTACTTATATTTTCTGTATTTAGTTGATTTTCTTCTTCCAACCCCATTCTTATACTCAGTGGATAGAATTTTTTGTCTCGTGTAATTGTTTATTTGAGTAATCTTGTCTACACACCTGCCCCTTTCTTTGAAGTTTCGCTTTTGTATCCATTTAAACCAATTATGTTTCTACATGTAATATTTGTGCGACCTGATGCTACTTGTATTTCCTTGGGCTTGGCGGTACTTATTAGTTGTTAGAGATCTTACTAGACCATAAATTGGCGCACCATGATTTTTTCAGGTGTAAATCTCCAATTATGAAGTTATTGATCATTCCTTTATACAAATTAGACTTTGGGGAATGCAATGTTTCCTATTATCGTTTCAACATCAAATTTTCTTTAAATAAAATAGTTTTATTTGTTTATAGTGGAGCAGTTTGATGTTTCTTCATAGGAAAACTTGATTTGCACCTAATACATACGTTTTATTTTCATATTTTGAATAATGATCACTTATATAGTTGGATTGAAATGAGCAGAAGGTGTATTAGATATTAGATTTGTTTGTTATGTTTTTTCAACATCTGATGGTTAATCAGTCATTTAAAAAAATGTAAAAAATAAAAATGAAAACAGGTTCCGTCCACCTTATGCACTTTCTCTCCATGCCTCCCTCTTCCCCTATTACCTCCCGATCTTCATCACTCACACAGTGGTGATCTACACCTACACTAACACTCCCGGCTCATCACCATCGAACGCCCCCACATCCGCACCCTTGATTGTCTACCATTTCTCACACCTTCATCTACTAATGTTCACTTGCATTTTCCCTCTTTCAACTATACAGATGAGGTGTAGGGGGGGGCATGGACAAAATCCCATTTTACATTCAATCGGTCGATGTTTGGACCTCTTATCAGGTATTCACTTCCCGTTACGCTCTTTATCGTCGGCTCAAATCTTTTTGCCTTCAGTTCATATTCTATTCTCTTCGTGATTTCAATAAATATTTCTTTATTTTGTCCCACTCTAGCCTTATCTTCTACTGCACAAAGGTAATTTTTATGTAAGCTATAAATTTCTTCCATTGCCCTAAAAAATGATGAAACAAATGAAAAATTAATATTCAATTTTAGTTTTTTTCTTTTTATGATAGAAATTTTTTAGTTTTAGTTTCCATGTTAATTAATTTTATAATCTATATTAAATTGTAATAATATTTAGTAATAACATGCTTATTTACTATGTTCAATTGGTTGAAAATTGAATAGTACTCGGGAACATTCTTAATGAATATATTTAATGATAAGATTTGGGGGATGTTGAGAACATCTCAAGACTATCTAAGAGTAGTTGATTTATTCCTTGATATTTTCTTTGCAACCTCAGTAAGGGATTGCATGATATCAGTCTGGCTATGGTTATGTGATGTTTTTTGGGCTAGTTACTAATTTGCTATTAGTTTGTGTTGAAGTTTCAGGTTTTTTCTGATGATTTATTTGAACTAGATCCAAATGTTGAAAATTTTTGGAATCCTTGTTCTTTTATTGGAGGGATTTCTGCTCTAATGCCACTGTTAATACTGTTGAAATTTTTTTGGAGTGTAATGGAAAAGCCTGTGTCTTTTAGAGGATATTTTACAATATAGAGATGGCGACTCAAAAAAGCACCATGTCTCTCCTTCTCTCACTAGTGCCTGAAGGATATTTTTGATACCCCACCTAAAGGTATCAAATGAAAAAGGTGCTGCTTCCGTTGATGATAACTATCTTCTTATCATTTTGCAGTTACTAGAAATCTTGGCTCTCATATACTTGAGGATCAGCTGGGCTGTAATGAAATTATGATGAAGCTGGAAAGGAATCATCATTTGGAGAGTTAGAGTTCACGTGATACATTGGCAGATTCATGTGTCACTTCCATGGGAGGTCAGAGCTGCACTTGGGGATGGCCTGAGTAGAAACTTGAATTAACAACTTTTCCTGGTATCTCCTCTAATGTGTGTTTCATGTCAGGTTGTTATCTTTTTTATTTCCTTGATAGTGTAACCTCATTATACCTCATGTTTTCACTGTATACTTCACTTTCTTCAATAAATTTTTGAGGGGAATGGGTTGGGCAACCAACCCATGTCTCATTTATTAGTAAAGCAAGCACTAGAATAGTTATGATAAGATTTTTGCATGCTTGGATGATCGTGTATTTTTCCATAAGGAAAAACTTTGCCTTGATAATTTCCCAAATTCTGGTGCTGTGAGGTGGAAAACTACTAATGATGGGAGCATTATGAAATTAAAAATGGTAAAAAAGCACCATTAAAGGTATTTCATCACTTCCCCTTGAAACCTAGGCTCATCCCATTGGATGTCGACCAGTTCAGCCTTCCGTACCTAATACAAATCATGGTGGGGGTTTAATGGACCCATCCTCACCTTCTGGGCACCAATGTAAGGCTTTCAGTCCCTCATGTTAAAAAAGGTGTTGTTCTTGTTTATTCATTTTTTGGTTCTCTTTTGATTGCTTGCGCTTGTTTATTGCGGTTCTCTGTGATGGTGTGTGGGTGGTAATGACATATTATTCTTTGTAGAGGGTTTTTAACTGGTTGGTCACATAGATAGTTGGAATAGGGTCGCATGATGTTGATGCTACCAGAGCATCGATGTAGCTGAAGATTGTCTTGCTGTTGCTGCGCATCACTGGAAACGTTTCAAGCATCACCAGAAGAAACGTAAGTTTCACTTCGTAGGATTTTGATATTACATATCATATTCACTTCAGCGGTATGACCATGAATTCCAGTATCTTTTGACATAAATATTCATGTTGTTGGTAGATTTAATTTTTTAGTTCTTTATTTCCCTCGTAGCTTATTATACTCTTTGAAAACTGCATTTTTAATATCATAGTATTTTGATCTTCTTAAATGGTCATGCTAAATAAGGCAACTTCGGATTATCATAGTAGAGAATTCCACATTAATATCATAGTAGAATGTTTTCTATTTTTAATATCATTTCATACTAAACTAAAGAGTCTCTAGGGGGGAGAGTAATGAAAAGAAGGATGCGACCCATGGGCACCCTTAACAGATCATGAGTAATTCATCTTCTTGTTCATTACTTATTTATCCTTTAAGTAATCCATAGAATGTGATCTGGAATTTCATATTCATCATCATCCATCACATTAATAGAATCCACTGATACTCTCAAACAACAGCTCCTGAACATGGTCCTCTCCCTGCAGAATGAGGGATTGGTCGACCATCCGTTTGGATCGATCAACTCTCAAAAAATGACAGCCAGTCCCCTTTTTATGGTTGAAATGATTCCCATCTTCTGCACAGCTATTCAAGTTCCCCTTAGAGAGATGACCTAAACCCTGGATAAACCAGTTCTGGATTTTCATGAAATGGATGAGTGTTGAATTTAACTTAGGAAGCACATCATGCATTGGTGCTCATCACATGAGAGTTATGTTGACCTTCATCAAGCTATTGACAATAAGTCTAAAGAAGGATGTCTTTTGGCATTGAATGGTCTCAAACATAAATTCCATAATTTGCATGGTGGTTTTGACACAATCCTTCAGCTGGAGAGAATGATTGTATTAAATGAAAATCACCAAGATGTGATCCACTAGATGCAGAACATCATTTTATTTTTATATATTCTCTTTGGGGAATGACACATGAATACAACACACACAAACACATTTCAATCAATTGTTTAGATTTTTTAGCTTCTCTTACCGTAAAACTTCCTTTGACGGTCCAAACATCTATCCTATTTTAGATGTTGACATGAAACAACTATTCAAGTACTTTGTGCTTGGTATACTATTCTGTATTTTTAATATCATAGTAGACTATTTTGTATTAATATCATATTAATACTGTTCTTCATTACTAGTCATGTATTTGTGGTGTAAATGCTCAATAACTTTTAATTGTATTTATGTGTGTTTGATGTGGTGTAGGAATCAAAGAATGCTTTAGTAGTAGACCATGGACTCTACCTATCAACATATTCTGATATTTTTTGGGTTTCACCTCAAAGAAAATTGATTGGAATGTTCAAGTTATTCACTAGTTGGCTCTTTCTTTCTTTTTCTCTATCCTTAACATTAATTTATTTTCAAAAGTTAATTTCTTTACGAATTACCTGTTACATACCATTAGAATCATGTGTTTTATGTGCTTTGTAATTGATATTGTTGTAATAAATTTCACATCTATGACTTGTGCAATGTGAAGTACAGCTAAGAGATTTCAAGATCATCAGGATAGGTTTAGTCCGTTGGGGCTTCAATCACTTTACCCTCCCAACCTGATTTCACATACAATACTCCTCCAAGACAATTCGTATTAGCCAACAGTTTATGGCTAGCAGTAGCATTTCAACAGCCAGGGGTGCCTTATATGCTTTCTCCCCAGCCGGTTCTGATTCCGGGTCTAATACTCAAGTTCAGTAGGGACTGTTGGGTTACTGGATGGCCAACATATATCTGTAACAGTAGTATCAAGTGCACATCAGCTTACTATGTTAACTGGGCATGAAGGTGTAGGTATAGTTCCAAGTTCGGAGGTCCATGTTGAAGCCTCTATATGAGAAAGAATAGGGGAAGCTTGCTGGGGCCATGTGATGGTTTTTTTAGTTAAAATGAACTCTCGGCAGCACTGCATAGCTAGGTATGTTGATGTTCTTCTGGTTAATTGCCTTATGAAAATCAAGATCAAAATCAGTTTATGCTTGTATCCACCAGCTTGAAAAACACTTTCAATTAGGAAACTCAAAATGTTCTATAATGTTTTCATGAACCTTCACTTCAATTTTTTATACTTTCATTTATATCTATTTTAGTTTCAATTCATTTACATATTTTAAATGGATTTGTGGGTATTCTTTTTGGTTGTGTGTGGTGTAGATCTTGGAGCTAAATGGTGTGGTATAACATCGACTTGAGGTTCCTCACCGGCACTGGAGGTGACTTGATTTGTTGATATGTCAATTGAGATGATGAATAAAAAATTCTCATTCTATGCATATGATTTTTTTATATTTTCTTTTATTTTATTTTGGTTTTAATTCATATATATATTTTTCATTAATTTGTGGGTATGCTATTTGGTTGCGTGGTGTAGATCTTGAAGGTGAAGGTTGTGGCATAACAGTGATTTGAGGTTCCTCACTGGTACTGGAACCGACTTGATTTGTTGATATGTCAATAGGAATGTTGAATGAAAAATGATAATTCTATGCTGATCATTTTTTTATACCTTCATTTTTTGTTTCAATTCATATAGATATTTTGTACTAATTTGTGGGTATGCTTTTTGGTTGTTTGTGGTGTAGATCTTGGAGTTGAAGAGTATGACATATCGACTTGAGGTTACGCATTGGTATTAGAGCTGATATGGTTTGTACTTCTAATGATCTAAATGGGGGTGGTGAAAGATCTTCAGCGAGAGTAACTATACTTCTACAATGATGGGTGATGGAGGATTGGAGTCGAGAGACAACATGCCATTTTTTCATTTCGGGGGTGGTGATGGGGGTGGGGGAGGCGGTGGCGGGGGTGGGGGTGGGGGTTTGGTGGTGGCTTTTGGGTTTTTATGATCTTTTTATATATCAATCAACATAACTATGTATTGATTCATTTTGTATTAAATTTTACTATTAATGTGATTAATCTTTTTCTAAGTTTGAACATGTGTGAAAATCTTCTTCGATTTGATAATTAAAATAGGTGTATTATATATGATAAATTAATAAATATAATATAAAATTTTAGCAATAAATATTGAAACAACACCTAAACATGATATCTTATTTGAAATATAAATTACAAACAAATATTAATTATTTGTATTGGTTATGAAAGTTGATAATAATATTACCAACAGATAAATTTGTTATAGAAACCCGTTGCTAAACATTTTGACCAACACATATATTATTTGTTGGTATTATTATAATTGCAACAGAACTACTTTATCTGTCGCAATAACATTTAGCGACAGAGTTTTTACCAACAGTTTAGTGACAGGACAATTTTTGTTGGTAAAACATTTTACCAACAGAAAATGCACATTTACCAACAGATATCCCCTGTTGGAAAAAGCTAATTATTTTGTAGTATAACATACACATAATCGGGTCCAACAAGCATCAACAATCGCGGCACAAGAACAATAAGAAAACAATTATCAAACGCCACTAAGATTCCAAGAGAAATCTTCAACAACCCACAACATGTCACAACAACACACTAACAAAACGATCAATCAAGCAAAGAAACAACAATAACAGGGAAATATATATATAAAAACATGCCCACTAGACTTCCCCTTCAATTTATTCACTTCTAGTTCAATGTCTTCATTAAGCCAATTCATACTCTTCACTCAAAGAAGCATCAAGATAATTCCAAATCGACACAATAATAAAAGGAGAGTAGAATCACCTATCTCGATAGAAACTTCAACAATCACATCACAAGAACAAGAAGAGAACAAAGATCAAACACCACTAAGATTCCAAGAAAATCCCTTAACAACCTACGACACGTTATCCCCATCAATCCCTCGGCCAAAATCCAACACTAAACAACAAAGGCCCTTCCAAAACCTTATGGAAAGGAAGAATAAGAGAAGAATGAAGAAAGAAAAAAAGAGAAAGACACCTTAGATCACAAAGGAACGAAACAAAAGAAGAGGGGCGTCCACCAAAAATGATCCTCTATCCACTTAGGTTTCAAGGGAGAGAGAATAGAACCAAACAAAAGAAGAGGGGCGTTCGAATTTATAATAAAATCCAAACAACTTCACCATATCACCATGGTGTAGTGAGCTCAATCAAAGAAAGATCCGAGAATTACAGCCTTTAATACGATCATAATCCCCTTTAAATAGTCTAACCGTTTTGCTACAGGAACGCGGTTTGACATTCACCGTGACAGAGTCCATAGACGATCGATATGACCTCCTACCCCCAACTCAAATCCTTAAACCACCACGGTATAGCTCAACCAACCTCGTTGTTTACCACCTACCCCCCAACTCCACCATGACGCAGAGGTATGTGTCTGCTCCGGGGTGAAATACTGATGAGCCATACCGCTTGTGGGGATGGAGCTGTGTGTTCGTCCCTCTGTCGCTACTATCGTCACCGTTATGATGTCTTGGCAAGTCTACAGGATGTGGGTAGGGATTTGGGTCTACCCTTTTACCATTGTTAGGATATGCTTGGTGACTTCAGCGACTAGAACAGGAATATATGTTCATTCTGTATCTGGAGTAAGAGTATGTGTGTGCTCTTATCCTTCATTGCCAGTGGATACTGACAGTACTCATGTGTGGGGCAGAGAGTTGGGTCTGGCCCCTATTCGTCGTCAGGACTTTCCGATTGACTTCTCCGGGTGCTGTCAGACGAGGCTGTTGGCAGGCTTTATAAGTGTGGGCAGGTGTATTCGTCTGCTCGCGGTTTGCCGCCGAAATAGACCGACGGACTTCTTTAGATGGTGTCAGACGAGTCAGCTGGCGGGCTTGGTTGGTGCGGGAAGGCGTATGTTCCTGCTTGTTGCCAGATTTGAACTGCGGGCTTCCTTGAATGGTGTCATGCGAGTCTACTGGGTAGCTGAATTAGGGCAGGCGGATGTATGTGTCCGCTTGCATTTTGCCATCAAATTTGATCGATGGGCTTCTCCGGAGGGGACATAGGTGTGGCTCTGCTCCCTGTTGACCGGTTGCTACCCCCGGCGGGCCGTCCTGCGTGCCCGGGTCTGGACAACCTGGGTCGGACTGCCGAGGATGGCACCCTCATCATGGTGAGGGTTCACTGTCGTGCGGCGTTGGCGGCGGCGACTGTTGGCAGGAGCCCTTTGGAAGGACCCTTGTGTCTTCTGGACGAGATCGTATGTGGCCTCTTGATCCACCTCCCCAAGATAAGGGAGGAACTGGTTGTTGCGTTCCGAGAATAAGCTCCTGAAACAGTTGCAGACGGAGGTCGGTGTTGTCTGCTTCTGGACCACCGATCGTTGCTGATTGGATGATCGGTGGGGCTTTGCAAGTTGGAGGGTCTGTCGGGCAGCCTCCAGGGTCGAGATGGTACCGTTCTGGCGATACTCTCAGACCGGTGCATTCAAAACCTGATGTTGAAGATGATGGGTTGGTGACGACGTCCTCTACTTGGATGAGGACCCAGCATGAACGGTAGTCGGGCATACATCTGTGAGAGTTGATACGACGCCATTTGGATTGAAGGGAGATCCTGTCGGAAGTGCCTGAAATATAGGTGACAAACACAAGCAAGAAAACCTCGTCAAAGCAGCATCTCATTAAACGAACACATGCACGATTGATTGTCTTGTTTGACCCTCTTTCATTTTGAGAGCGAAAGGGACCCAACAAGTGAGTGACACCATCATCTTGGTTAAAGATTCACGTCGGGTTAGCCGTTTTTTTTCGACGAAAATGTGGTTGACGCTCGATGATTGATTGTATGGGGTTTGAATTGTGCACAATTATTCACGTTGAACTCGCTATTCTCGAACGGCTTCCAACGGGATTTGTTCATAGAATCAGAAACACCCAATGATTCTACATCCATGAGAACCCATAGACCCGTTTTCCAAGGACAGGTGCTGATTTGGATACTGGGTCAACGATACTTAAGAACTCACATTGGTCGAAAGGATGGGAGGTCGGACTCATCACACCTTTTTGAGGGGGAATTATTGTCTACTTCAGAACTCTCGTATAGATTTAAGATATGTTCGTGAATCCTTCATTAATTCTCAAGTATGACGTGGATCACCCTTGAATTAACAATCAATTATTAGCATATATGGAATTAAGAATCATCTGTATGTATCTGAGGTTCTTCATCAATGGAGATATTTGTATGTATCTGAGGTTCTTCATCAATGGTACCTTCTTGTGTACTGACCAGAGATTCTTTCATCGTTTATTATTGTGACGTTGGTTTTGAGCGACGCAGTGGGGCGCTCTGTAGTGAATCATCATCGAGGGAGATGGGAGTTGTTTTGATGTCGGGATTGGACCCATGGACGGGCTTCCTACGTATCCTTGTGAAAGGAATCAGAACCCACGTAGTTCAGTGCCACTTAACGAGACACATCATACCTTTTAAGGTCATGTGATAAAAACCAAACCATGCATTTTAACGTCATGCGGCAAGGAAGTCTAGGCGAAAGGTGCCTAGTCAAAGTTTGGTATGGGACTTATGCCGAGGCGGCCCAGGGAACCTTGAAGGGATATGGATTCCCAGGTTGAATAAGACCCTACTGGGAATGTGACCCGAAGAAAATTAGGATTGATTTGGAGTGTTGGGTTTGAACCTCAGGGAGTCTTCCTACGTATCCCATTTGGACGGGAATCAAAGTCCACGTAGTTCGGTCGTGAATATTCGCACCTATAAAGGCCCTCTGAAGGTTTGTCTCGCAGGAAAGTATAGCCCTTTGAGAGGATTAAGTTGGGGCTTATTCCTGAAGAGGATGCCCTTGTTTGGTTGGGGTTTACACTTGGAATGATGCTCAAAAGGTGAAAAGTTTGGGCTTATACCGAATATGAGGCCCATTGTTTGGTTTGGGAATCGTGTGAATATCATGATCATCACCAACCTTTAAGCCCACGTGTGTCATGCTCAATGTGAGAAACAAGAGAAAGCGGAAGATCTGAGAAACCACACAATCGACTTTGCCCTAAGGTCGGATACATGGCCTTGAGGACCCATGCCTATGGAGGCCCTCTGAAGGAAGGCGGGGGGAAGATCCGAGAAAAGATTCTCTACCAAAACAGACTGTGTGGATGTCATGATCGTAGTCAACCTCTAAGCTCACGTGAGTCACGCTTGAATGTGAGAAAGAGGAAGCGAAAGATTCGGCAAACCACACGATCCCCCTTCCGCTGGTGGAAGAGGTCGAGGCGACGGGAGAAGAAGAAAGGGTTTGGATGTGTCTGTTCCCTCCCGTAGTTATATCCAGGATAGTCACGTCTGACTACCCATGTGGATACCGCCTACGGGCATGGAGAAGGGGGAAGGAATGAAGCGAAAGAGGTCCCGCAAGAAAGGCTAGGGGCTTACTCCAGGAGGGATGCCCTAAAATTGGTTCCGGAGGAAGAGAGGAGGATCTCATTCCATGTCGCCCAGCCTGGAATCGAAGGTCCCTGGTCTCAGAGACGATGAGGGAAGGGCAAGGCCCTAGCCCTCATGTCTAAGACCAGGAGATCCCTGACATTGCCCCCAGGATCGGGGTCCTCATGACTGAAGGGATGCATACTCACATGCGCCCCGAGGACCATACCCGTCAGGTAGGACAAGTGCGAGACACCTCTGACCGAAGGAATGCATGCCTAAATGAGAGACATGCGGGTGTGCCTCTTACCATGGTTATGCAAGTCTGGGGGCTTCTATGGAGGCTTCAATTGGGTCCCTCTCAGACGAGGAAGCCAAAGGAAGAAGGGCTCTGTCATTGGTCGCTTGGAGTAGGGCTCAAACGAAGGTTCACGCGGGTCCTGTCTTGGCGGGCAAAGGTGCTTCGTGCAGGGCCTGGGAGGAGCTAGAAGTGCTTCACGCAAGGGGGTAAGCCTGCGCGAGATGAAGATGTCTTGGGCAATGGACCACCTGAGCAACAACACTTGGGCGAGGCTTCAGCCTGGGCACCACGGGTGATAGTGCGGGGTGGGTTGGTCGTAGTGGGCAGTGTGCAACTAACCACAAGCCTTGGGGTTGCGCCTTCCAGGGAGTTTCTTCTCCTTCATTCATCTTCCTCCTCCATTACTACTTCTTGGTTTCTTCCTCTTCTTTTCTTCTTCTTTTCTTCTTCTATCTCTTCTTTCTACTGTAATTTTTGCTGCTATTAATTGAAGTGACTACTGTTTTTCTCTCTCCCAATTGATTCATATCAATTGATGTTTTCATTAAGAGAATTTTAAAGAAAGAAATGAGAGAGATTCTTGCTAGATATTGCTGGAAAAATTTTGGACCGTGTGAACTGCAGCAGACCGACTATTTTCTAAACACAGCGACGCAACAGGGAAGAGGACGACGTTGCAGGAGAAGAATCGCAGCAGTAAAGAAACGGTGGAACGCGACTAACAGCAGGTGGACGCAGGTGGACGCAGGTGGACGCAGGTGGACGCGGGTGGACAGCAGGTGGATGCAGGCATCCGACTGAAGGCATCTGACTGACAGTAGGTGGACGCAGCACCGTGGCAATTTCAGAGTGATGGAAGACAACGATTTGAAGCTGAAAACAGAGAAAATATTATGGATATTTGGATGTCACTCGCCAGACTGAGAAGTCAGGAGGAGAGCTTGGGAAAGAGTTGATGTCGATTTTCTCCGAAATCGATCCAGAGACTTAGATCAGAGAAGCTGGGGATTATTTTTCTCTCCGTCAAATTCCAGAAGAGATGGAGGTACCGATGGCAGAGTTATGTATGCAAGAAACAGCTTGGGTTTGGAATTTTTTGTTGGAACCAAATAAGAATGGCATTACCTTGACGCAATTCAAGGAACCACTGCTAGAGAGATTTGGAGGTGTGGCAGAGGAGGAAACGAAGCTTGCAACTGCTCAAAATGCAGAAGAGTTACAAACTACGGAAGTTACAGGGAATTTCGGTCTTGTACAAAAGCAGCAAGAGATGCTCCAAGTGGTGTCGGCGCGAGCGCTTGCTTCTGTTGAGCCAATTGAACAATCATTTCCTGAACAGGAGCAGCCTGCAGTTGTCGAAGACGCATCGGGAGTAGGAACGGGGTGGTTGTATGACAATGAACAACTGCTAGTAGAAGCTCCAGGAGTTGGAAATTGAATTCAGGAACCGCCACACCAAAATCAGCATGGAAAGTTGGTTGCGACTATGCCTTAATCAAACGAGTTGAGCGGGCAGCACAAGTCAGGAACTACTGAGGCTCAGAAAGGCGGTAAGGGTGAACGAGCCACTCAACCAGTTGCTATAGGGAGCTACAATCAGGGAGCTGTAGATGCTGGAATTCAAGAGGATGACGAAGGGGTTCGAGATCCGCCACACCGGAAGGAGATTTTCGAGGGAAGTACTTCTAGTACATTGGCAATGCAAGAGGTCGAAGACTCTTTTGATGGAGCCAAGCTTCGTTCAACCTTTGCTTTTGTCGATCACAAGCAAAAGAGACCATTGGCAGCAGATGAAAAGTGAGGAAACGGTTATACCAAAGGTAGAAATTGCTATTGAACAAGCTGCATGGCTGCCTAGGCCACCACCAAAGCCACCAAACAATCGCCTTGAGGACAAGGTGATATTTCAAGAGGGTGGTAATGATAGGAGTGCAGGGTGGGCTGGTCGTAGTGGGAAGTGTGCAACTGACCAGGGGCAACTATGTAATTACTCTCCTAGTTGTTAGGAGGTTGTTAGTTTGTTTGTTAGAAAGTTGTTGGGAGGGGGTTGTCTAGAATGTTCCAGTGAAGTCCTTAAATAAGGGAGTTGTAGGATGAATGAGGAAAGATATTGTATTTTGGAGTAATCAGTTGTTGTTGATCGGTGGGTTAGGCCACAGGCCATGGGAGTTGCGCCTTCCAGGGAGTTTCTTCTCCTTCTTCATTCCTCTTTCTCCTCCATAACTACTTCTTGGTTTCTTCTTCCTTTTTTCTTCTTTCTTTCTTCTTGTATCCTTTCTTTCTACAGTAATTTCGACTTCTATTAATTGAAGTGCCTACTGGGCAACAACACTTGAGCGAGGCTTTAGCTTGGGCACCACAGATCTCCTCAGGTGTCCCTGAAAGGGTCTCACGTAGGTCCCTGATTAGGGAAGGGGTCTCACGTAGGTCCCTGATTAGGGAAGGGGCCTCACGTAGGTCCCTGATTAAGGAAGGGGCCTCACGCAAACGATTGTCAACTAGGGGGAAATAGGGTCCTCACGCAGGTGTCTTCTATTTCAGACCCTGAAGGGACTTTAATCCCACTATCTCCCTTAATTCCCTCATTTCTCGGGTTGCAGAGGGCTACCCGAGAGATTTTAGAGGACCTGGGCGAAGGGGTTGCGTGAACAAAGCTTTAGGGCTTCTTTCGATTTTCCAGTCGTGCAAATGAGGAGCCCCGGGGTCCTATTTATAGGCAAACAGGGAACCCTGGTCGAAGGAGTTACCTCGCGCAGGTTCGTGGCGTAGGTACTCGACGCAAGTACCCCGCGCAGGGGTGGCCATGCTTTAAGTGCCACGCAGGGAGGTTGCGCGAGCCTTCTGATGCGCACGGGTGTGTGCGCAGGCCAAAATGGGCAAGTTCATCTTTTTATCCCACTTGACAAAACGGAGTGTCAACATCCATCCTTGAAACATTTCATGTAAAGTATAAACAAATCGCATCGCTTTGAGGAGGTGGTAATCCACACGTTGACAAACGATGTTGTCGTATTCCCAAAAAATGAAAAGCATGAAGGTATATATTGTATAATAATTCCAGAAGTATGAAGACATTATAAATATCAACATGAGAGGTGGTAAAGAAAAAACGAACAACATCGTTTCGCGAGGCGGTAGTTCGTCGTACGCACAAATGGTGATTTCGTTACCCATTTGATGGAAGTGTGTATAGGTGTAAATCAAACTCGTACCATAACAACATCTCGGTATATTGAAGATACTGAGGTTATTATATAATCATGAAATAAGAAGAATTGAAGGAGTGGAAAAAGAAATAAAACAAAAGTGCTCGTTGAAAAATGTTACCTCTTCTTCGAGTAACTCCTTTCGGTTTGCACCAAAAGACTTCTTTGGTTTGTTTTTTGCCCAAAGTGAGGCTTCTAGAATGAGAGGAGGAATGTTGGGAGCTTATTTTGACAGGGGTTAGATGAGCCAAACGGTTTGATAGGTGTGAAGAAGTGAGGAGAATGGATGTCTTTTTATAGTAAAGGAGGGGTGGCATTCTTGTAAATACAAAAAGGTAAACCCTATTGGGAGGTAACCCTTACATCATGTGCCTCCGATAATGATCCAAATTCGAGCCAAGTGGGGATATTGTCGAAATATGGTCAACCAATGAGTTTTAGACAAGTGTTTAGGTCATTTGACCCCTTAAGATTAAAGTTTAACCACTAAGTAAACTCATTTTTACCTTAATCGCTATAATTAATTTTAATTGTTTTCAATAATCTTTTTGGTCAAAAACTAAGTTGACATTATTAGACATTATAAATTATGTTGATTCCAAATATGGAATCCATTTTGTGAAATTTCAATCGCAGAAGTGACAAAATTTAATTTAAAATTAATCTCGCAGATGGAATGAGAATGGAGATTTTTAAAGTAAAAAATTCAAATGTTTGAAATGTTTTTATATCCAATTTCAATGTAAAATTGATTCCAATAACCTACATTAGTTTAACTGATATACAATTGATCTAATTATACTTTAAAACCAACTAAAAATATGATTTAATAATATAGATTATTTAACCTAAAAAACAGTTTTCAATTAAAATTCGATGTTATTCATTATTCATCAAAATATGAAAATTTTCAAAAAAATACCAAAAATTCACCGAAAGTAAATTTTTATATTCCACTTTCAAAAAAAAGTTTATTTTGTCAAATAAAATTTATAAAAGTATCAAAATTTTGTTTTAAAACAAGTATATCATTAAAAGGCAGTAAAACTGTCTTTTAAAAATATACAGTTTTTATGCTTAAAATTGAATTTATTCTTATCTTAAATCTATCAAACTTATTGGATGAAATACAAAACATTTGATTAAATATATAACATAAATTTCATTAATATTATATTTCACTAATAGTGATTAATTTAATTTATTAAGATAAAACGACATTCTCGTCATAAAAATAGTTTTTCATAAAAACACGTCATTTATATTCAATTCGTCTTTATTTTCATTTCTAATTAATTGGTCATCGAATGATTCATTATATAAACATGTGTAAACCATATATTCATAATCTAATTAATCATATTCATTCTTGCCATTCCAAAGGCTAGGTAATAACTATCATATTAAATATTAATATTATATTGTTGTTTTGCAAAACTCGATCTTGCATGTAACACAAGTTATTGAAGAGACTCGATGTCGCGTGCAACGCAAGATATACTTTGTGGTTCTTATAACGCAAGCCAAACTGTGCATTGCGTGTAACACAATCCAACAAAGAATTTAAATTATTAATTTGAAAGAAGATATTTCATAAAATCTCAGCCCGGTACTCGAACACGGTTAGGTACATGGGCATAGCTCGAAGTACACGGGCACACCCAGATGTACACGAGCACATGTTGATGTACACGAGCACGGCCAGAAGCACATAGGCAGGCCCTGGGCGGCAGACACGTTGTGTATTACTACATGGCCAGCCAAACCGTGTGCAGTCGTGTCCAGGCGAGGACACGACCAGGTGTCCAGGCGAGGACACGGCGAGGTGTCCAAGGGAGGTCACGCGTCATGTGGCCCCGAGTGCACATCATGTACTTTTCTCGTGAGTTTTCACCTTAAGTATCTTCTTTTTCTAGACTCTGATTTTGGCCCACGAGCAATCTATCCTCAGCAATTTTCCTCATGGAGCGCAATGGTAGCCTTCGTAGCGGCTTTCGGGATACGACGCAAGGTGTTGCGAGCGTAACGCTTGTTTAGGCGACGCTTAATTGTCAGCGATGATCAGGTGGGATCCTCATACAGATGTCGAGGTTGGCAATCCCCCCTGTCGCACTAGGGCGCGGGTCCCCCATGTTCCTCTATCTACCGAGTGGCATCCTGTGACGTACTAGGGCGCGTGTCCTCTATCTACCGAATGACACACCTCTAACGCGCTAGGATGTGGGTCCTCTATCTACCAAGTGGCACCCCCTAACGCATTAGGGTGTGGATCCTCTATCTACTGAGTAGTGCCCCCTATCGCACCAGGGCGAGAGTCCTCTATCTATTGAGTGGCACCCCCTGTCGTACTAAGGTGCGGGTCATCTATTAGAGATTGTGCCCCCTCGACTGTGAAACAATGGCGAGGTGCGGATCCTCCACATGGCTTTCTATGACAGACACGCGAGATGTTGGGCATCAAAGGACCTTTAGAGGTGTAGGCACGCTCAACATCCTTGGTTGAGCTTGCCTCTGTTGTATCAGTCTATTGCTCTCTTTGTGGTTTTTGGGACGTCTTATTGGGTATGTATATAGTCACTCATGTATTGGCTTTGCCTGCACATGTCATGCAAACAACACGCAGTTCGGCGGTGACATCGGTGAAGCATAGTGGCACTTCGGTGCATTAGCCGCGTTCGATTGTCGGACTTGGAGATTAGTAGTCAGGGTCTCTCAATTTACTTTTATTCCAATTGTTAGGTTGGGACTTCATTTATGATTGGGCGTGTATTTTGCCTTTTATGCTTTGGTTTTATTTTGTCGTCCTTTAATGTATTCCCTAGAGGTTATTGCATGCATGGTTTTAATCCAGATGTTACAGCCCTTTTTATTATTCCTCTTCACTTTTGCATGGAGACAACAAGTGTACTGGTACATTAGGCAAAGGCCTTCCATTTCAATTATACCTTCTCGACACTTGTCGCCAGCCCCTCACCTGTTGAAGGCGGGCTTGGGGTTGTCACACCCGACCTTTCGCCGGCCAAACGGGCCCCGGTAGGTCGGGTCGTGACATACAATGTCTCCAAATTAATGGGCAGGTTCAGAAAATTCAAATATTGCAGGCCAGTTGTCTATAAAGTCACAAGGAAGTACAAAAATACAAAGAAGTTTAGTTTGGGCTTTTGGACCTGAGAGAACTATGTGTTTAACAATTGCACCAACCCTAAATAGTCACTCTCATTGTACCTCAAAGGGAGAATGAATGAATTTTTTTGTCCTTTATTGTGAATTTGGCTTGCAACCTCGTGTTCTTGTTGAATTATTCAATTTATCAAAGGATTGGTTACATTTGTGGTGTCTTGTGGCGAATTTCAGGAGTTTGAGACATGGTCACTGAAAAGGCTCTTGGGACATATTTCTAGTAGGCCTTGGTCCGTATATCATTATGAGCATGACAAATTTGGCTACACAATGTGTGTGCAAAAAGAATATTATTATTTTAGCTTAAAATGACTTTATCATGAATTCATCACGCTTTCAGAATTTTCAGTCAACATTGCAACAGGTCTCTCCATCTCTATGAGTACTTTCTTCCTTCTACACTTACCAACTCAATCAATACAAGAGTGTATATCTCCATTCTGAAGAATTATGGAGAATCAGACAATGAAATGTCGAGGATTTTAAATCTTTTTCGTTGCATGTATTATGAACTCTTTTTATCATACAATGAAAGAAAGGAATCGCATATATCATAAGCTCCTAAAGAGAGGATGGGAAAGTACAAGGTAAACACTTGATGAAACCATAAATTGTGGAAAGATAGATTAAGTCCAAATATTCAGAGAAAATAAGAGAAAAGGGAAAATAAAACTTACGAAAAATCTTCATGGCATGACTGAGAGGCATCTGATTGGGTCTCAGCTATTAAATTCTGCAATAAACAAAACAATTAACACTGAAAATAGCAAGCAGAATCAGCACAACAAACACAACTGTGACCCCAATGCACACAAATGTGGCCCCCCATACTTGTATACTCCCCGTACCTGCAGTTCTTGGATCACAGAATCCTGAAAGCTCAGTACCCCAGTAAAGGGACTGATGAGGTCAGGGATATAGATTGGCCCTCCTCGAGGTATGGAGACATCAGTGTAGTTATCATCACTATGAGCACCAAGAGTCTCCATTAACCTTCTTGCTCTGGTTTAACTTCTCGGTTGAAGAAAAGAAAATTTGAGTCAATTTGAAGCACTAAATGCAACTAAGGGGAACAACGATGCAAGGCTTTAAAATCATCTTTTCAGCTGCGTTCATTAATAAAATTGTGTCCTATGATCAAATTATAAGTATCAAGGAGGTCCTAGACATTAAACAATTGGGAAAAGAAGTGTAGTGGCACTTTTAAAAATTTCAAACCCAGAAATAGCTTCTCATAAATTGCACTTTGAAAACACAGAAAAATAATATTTACTTGAAGCCCGGCAGAGCATTCAAATGAATCGTACATCAACCACTGAGTTTACCAAGAGAGAAAGGAGAACAAGGCAGTAGGGATCACAGCCTCTCTATGATTCTAAGCAGTGGATATATGCATTATCAAAAGGAGAAAATTTGACCGGCCAGTTTTTTTATTGATATGAGCCAAGCAGTTGGAATGGCAGAATTCAACTTACCAAACCAAAATCAAATAACAAGCAACTGACCGAAAGATTGAACAGTCATAGAACACTATCAAGCTCTGCTTCAATTTGCATATTTATGCCATCTGAAAGTAAACTGGCCAATTCCAAAGTCAAAGACAAGAGCAGTTTTTTTTTTTTTTTTGTATTATTCCAGGTTCAGACCTTGTTTTCTCACCTAAGAGCTCTTTCAAAGATAAAATCCAATGAAAAACCAACAACATCGGATAAAGGAAAGTGGTGCTTAAAACATGCTTATCCTCCTCACTTCCATTTTTAAGACAATTAAGTGGCATTGATCAGAAAACACAGCCTACTAAGACTTCACAAGCACAGGAAAAGAACAAAATACAGGAATTCTAATATGTGCAATCAAACATGTCAGACAAACACAGCTGGGACAAAATAATTGAAATGGCTAAACCTGAAAAATGACCTAGGCACAACTCAGATAGCTATGATCTCTACATGTGAGCAAACCAGCACAGTGCATAATAAGAAAAGACAAAGGGGAAGGGATTAACTAAACGGATGCACTGTTGCTAATCCAGATCCCCAGCAGTACCAGGGGTGAAATTATTCAGCAAGCTAATGTGACACCGCTCAATGTTTGACATTACAATGGAGGGTTTTGGACAGTATAGAGGGAATGTGGAGGACACATGGATGACAGTCAGGGTTGGGGCAATTTCCATTCTTTCAAGACCACTCTGAGAGCAAACCAATTCACTCCATTAACAGGTATCCAGAGACAGGGTCAGCCCAGACAATATGATTGCCCAACTGGGATTGAAAATGTTGCCCTTTCATAGGGATAAACACCAATAATCAAAAATTCACTGAATCAAAAACATGATACTTCTAAAATAAAACACGCTAAATACAGAAAAAATTCAAAAGAATTCTGATGCTGAAAAAATGATGAATCTGAAAATCAGAATTACATAGGAATGAAAGATACCTACTTGGGATTGAGTTTACCCAGCCTGACCCGTAGCAGGGGTTAGGAGCGCACTGCTTTGATGCCTGCAGTCTTCTGGTCTTCGCAGTGCTTCGTCGCTCGGTGAGGTGACTTCGATGGCAGGGTGGACGTCGACAGAGGACCACAGGACACCGTAATACCAGGCGATGAGAAATATAGAAGAACACTTAAAGAGGGGGTGGGCTGGGGACCGGGGTCTGGCTCTACAGTTCGCTCGGCTTCGTAGTTGCCAGGACTGTCAGCCTGAAGATTTAAAATCGGTAATCATAACCGATGCTATGAATTCAGTCTATGGTTCCCGGATAAAGACTGGCATAAATTATCAACAGAACATGACCCAAGTTCAAACTCAAGAGGGTAAAATACAAAGGACCGGATAAAAAAAGAAACCAAATTGTAACTCGTCAATCGATAGAAAGCAACAGGACCAGCCCGGACAATCTTGTTGCCTGAAACAAATGATAAAAATGTTGCCCTTTAAATATGCGCGCTTAAAGGATTAGACCGGAAGCGAACCAAATCAAAGCCCAACAACCTTTTTTTGCTAAAAGAACAAAACTACACACTTTTTAACTTTTTAAACCACTTCAAAATCAATCAAAAAGGTATTAAAGTTTGTAAAAACTGATCTGTTAAGCCTTAGAAAAACAACATGAAAAGAGATCCAGGCACAGAACTAAATAATCTAAAATCAATACATGATTAAACATACAATGTTAACTTAAATAAGCGTCAAACAATGATTTAAATAATTAAAATTTGCTCTCTTTCATTTGAAAAAAGTGCTAAACATAGCCGCCAAACAGTGTCTTATATAAAAAATAAAAATCGCACCCTTTCTACCCATGAAAAACCATATAAAAGAAAGGAAAACAAATTGTTAAAACATCTAAAAATACTGCTTAAAAGCTACTTTGTGCCATTTTAAAAATTTAATCAAACTAAGCTAATAAATACATTAACAAACTTCAAACCATATTTATACCAATAAAACCATACACCAATTTTAAATCCAACCCAAATGAAACGGTGGGAAAAAAAATTGTTTTTAACAACTTATAGAATCCACTTAACCCATGTTAGCCTCGCATTGTAAGGCTCAATGCCTTTATACATTTATATATCAAATAGAAAAAAATATGAATCAAAAGCAACCAACATTGAAACTCAAAGTCAAATTAATTAATCATCAAATAAATGAAATATAAATGTGAAACTAATCAACTATCGACATCCCAAATCGCAAATGAGACAGACAAGACAACGGTAAATCCACAATTTAGATAATTTCTAAAAAATAAACAAAACAATTAATAAAAAAATGATAATTAAAAAAATGATTATAAAAAACACTAATTACCAATGAACAAATAGCAAATCTCAATTGAGACAGACAAATAGCAATTGAGACGGACAATACACAAGTGAATCCGCAATTCAGATAATTTTTGAAAATTAAAAAAATCAATTAATAAAAATTAAAAATTAAAAAAAAAAATTGATTATCAAAAAAAAACTTTAATTATATGGACAAATTGCAAATTTCAATTAGGAAGGGTAAATTGCAATTGAGACAGGAAATGATCCGCAATTCATATAATTTCTGAAAATTAAACAAAACAATTAATAAAAATAAAAAATCATAAAATAATTATCAAAAAAAAACTCACAACTCACCTGAGCATGGGAGGGGGTGTCTCAGTCGGTCGTCGGTCGGCAGGAAAGACCAGGCGCGCGCGAGACACCGCGCGGGAAAGAAACCCTAGTTGGGATGGGATTGGGATTAGCGAAGTGAGGCCGCCGGTGGCGAGAGAGGGAGGGAGGATAGTGGGGCAGCGTGCGTGAGTAGGGAGCGGGCAAGCGAGGATGCAGCCACTGCAGCAGGAGCACGCACAGGAGGGGTCGGGCGAGACCAGGCGAGGGGAGCGCGCACAAGGGGGGTGACCAGGAGGGGAGAGCGCGCGGGAGGGAGCAGCGGCGAAGAGTGAATTATGTTGTTGCTGTATTATAATTTATAAAATCCCCTGGGAGCTTAGGCTAATGGTTACGTGTTTGAGGTGTCGCGGAGGTCTAATGATCGAGTTGTCGAGTCTCCTCTGATATTTATATTCCTAGCTTTCTTTCTCCTCTGTATAATTTATAAATTAATATTTTTTTTACTAGTCACTTTCAAAACTTCATTATTTTTACTCTCTGTTTTCGATCTTTATGCACGTGTATACATATAAACGTAAATATATTTATATATATTTATTTATTTATTTATAAAAATAACTAATTATTTTATCATATCATAATTGAATGTTTCATAAAATACTTTGAGAGTGAGTGAAATAATTTAATGTCATTTTATACTATCTTAAAATCCGACATTGAGATATATTACAATTTTACTTTCTAGTGTGATAATTTTATGAGATATATTATAATTTTTTGAAGCTCACATGTATTTTCATGATTTTAAATAATAATGATCATTGTTATGCTAAAATAATTTAAAACTATCCATAAATGCATAATTGGTGGTTTGTGCACCCTTTATTCTATTATTATTTCTCTATCATTAAACCCTTTTATTATAATGAAAATATCATTCAGTAATTAATTTGAAATCATGTTATGTTTAAACATGGTTTTTATTTTTTTCATAAATCAATTCATTTGAATTCAAATTTTAAAGATATTTGAATATCATTTTAGGATTAAATATTTTTTTTATGGGTATTGAATTGACATAACCACTAACATATTTTGGTATTAAAACTCAATTAACGATGTCTAACTATTTTTTTAAAACTTATACGAACAGAATATCTAAGTTTTCACCAATCCAATATCACATGTGTGTGTTGATTTAATATATATGCTACTTGTTTTTATATATTTTTTTTAAGTATTATTATAGAACATATGTTGTATCCTAACAAAATATGTTAAAATATATGGGGAATCTATTATATTTATTAAAGCTAGGTGTATCCATGTTGACGTGTCAAAACCATAGAGCTCCACGCCTCCTCTTACAGCGTTTCCTAATCTCGCGGAGCCCTCCCATTTCGACTTCCAGTTCTGCTCTCCCTCGATCTGTCGTCAACATTATGTTTCCCTGCCTCCATCTTCACCCGCCCACTTCCATCTCCATCTTCTACCCTACCATCCCACGGTTACCTAGGAATTCGAGTTTTGTTCTCCCTCGATATGGCGTCGACATTAGGTTTCCTCGCTTTTTCCACAACCATTCCTTGTATAAGGCCCCAGCCTTAAACCTTACATAATCTTGAGTTATTACAAGATTACACATTGAGGATCTTTTCGGGTTTAGAGTTTTAGAGAATTAGATCATAAAACTTGCATTACATTCCACATATAAACAAAGTGGTTACATAAAGATAGCATTCTTCATTCTCATCAATGGAAACATATTTAAAATAAAACATGGATTCTTTCTTGACACTTCCTTGACACTATCATCATATCATGTACCTTTCCCTTGACCTGTGAAAATCATTTCAAAAAAAAACTTGGGATGAACATAAAAAGCTCAGTATGGGTTATAAAAACATGGAAAGGAAACATGAGTACATATATACATAAGAGTGAAATCATACTTTACCCATAAAACATAAGCACATTAACATACCTCATCAAATCATGAGTAAATCATTGAAATCATAAGACATAAAGGTAACTTGAGACATTCATAACATTCTTACGTAGGGAGTAACTCTCTTGGTTACGTTTGGAATACCCATCACAGTATATTCCCTAAATCTCTTCGGAGAAACCTTAACGTTTCACTCCTTCGCGTTACCCAATGCATTGGAGAGCTATATCGGGCTCACCCGCCCTTAGTTTACCACAGAACCACTCGTCTTCATAATAATGCCCAAGAACCTCAACATAATCATATCACATAAAACATGCATAAAGGAAACATAATATTCCCACCTTTCAATCACAAGATATCAATACAACACATTGATATAAAAACATTATGAAAACCATTTTCGATACCAAAATAAAAGAAAAGTAAAACATGGTATTTATTTTTCTTTTAAAAAGAAGGTATGACTTGTAGAGGAAGCCGAAACTCAAATAACGGTCACGACGGCGGAGAAGTCGTTGTCGCCGCATACGTACGACAAAAACATTCCCTTTTGTCGTTTAGTAAACGCTTTGTATAAAAAAGATTCCTTTTGAATAAACGTAAAAGTCAAAGGGGTTTATACACCGTATAAAAGAAGGTTGTGTATAAAACAAAATATGCCTCAATGAAAGGAGATTGAGACGAAGTCCCATACCTCGTATCTGACTTGACCCGACCGTTCTTTAATCTCCTGAATAATAAACTTGAGTTAATCTCTACTTGCTTAAGAACCTTTTTAAAGTCCATTATTCCTTTTATACCACTTATTTCAATGTTATAAACATTATGTAATCATTTAAGTTAATAATGTTTGTTTTTTCGATATTTGGTTCTTAAGTCGAAAATAGACTTCTTACACTTACATGTTGTTAATTTGGTCAAAGGTTCGTTATATCCAGAATGATATTAATGATTTGGATAACATATCTATCATATATATTCAGCATATACATGTATTTATAATATTACATCACATTTAGAGGTAAGAAATGAAATGCACCGTTCATGGAGACGGTAAGCCGTACGTACGCATGAACGCTACTTCCATTTCTATTTCGTATTTTCTGGAATGGATTCATAATGATATAAGAGTATATTATAATTCCAGTATAATAACATATATAATATCATTAACTTTATCCTTTACACATCCCACATATGGTATTAACGAATCAAATCACTTTCAGGGGGCGGTAGTCCGTACTTCCTAAAATGAAGATATTGTGTTTACCCATAATGGAAACAATAGTGGTATGCCATAAATGAAAAATACAGAAGCTTAAGGAAAGAATAAACATATTATATATCATATATAAAAATAGTAACATCATAATGGCCACCTTTGAAGGTGTTAAATGAGTATTGAATAATCATCGTTTCGGGAGGCAGAATTTCGCCATCCACGGAAACCGTATGTTCTTTAATCATTTGATGTAGTTGTGTGAGAGTGTAGCTCGAATAAATCTTATAACAACATCCTAGTATATTTAAGATACTGGTGTTGTTACAAAATAAGTAAATAAAAAGAGTTTAGGGGGTTGGAGAAGCAAAATAAAACAAATGAACATGAGAGAATGATTCACCTTTAAAAGTGTAACTCCTTTTGATTTGAGCCTAAAGGCTTCCTTTGAAAGGATTCTGCCCAAAGGGAATCCTCTAGGATGAGGAGAGGGATGTGGAGAGAGTAAGTGGGCAGGGTATGGCTGAGCCAAAGGCTTGAAGAGTGTGGGAAAAGAGGTAGAGGTGGGGGCCTTTTATAAGAGGAGAGAAGGGGCACTCTTGGAAAGTAAAGATAAGTTACTTTATTTTAAAATGAGTTTCGGATTCAAAAGGTCCCACATTGATATAATTCGAGGATAAGGTGATAAGGGTTCGAAATCAACTCATACAATTGGTTTTGGCCATGTGTAGGTCTTAGATTTTACATTATCTTTCCATTTTATTTAAATCGTCAAATAATGAGGTTATCGCTGCATCATCATGATGTCATAAATAATTTAATTTATTTAAAGTCTAAAAATTATAAAAAAATACTATGATGTAGTAAATCTTTTTATCTTTCTAATGAATATTTATAATAAAAAATCTAACTTGTATAACCCCATTTAAAAATTGTTTTAGTAAAATAATTCATTTTTGTGTCATTTTTACTTTAACATTAAATAAAAAGTTATTTATGCCATTTCCCAACCAAAGTGGCTCCATGGGGTCCCCAAGTTGACCCATGGCTTTTCTTGGTCGGCCATGACACATCCAATAAGGTTAGGACATGTTTCTAGGTCATTTCATATTATTAAAGCATTATTTTTACCTTAAACTACACTAATTACCACTAATCGCGATTAAAAACTTAATAAGTTACTATTCACCAAAAAATTATTTTAATCTCATTGAACCACAATTTACTTCTTAATGACAACCATGTATGTCGGATTTTTGAAATTCAAAACACAATGATGGAAAAATTTCATTTAAACGGAAAATCAGTTTTTATAAGTACCACTTAGTGGTTTCACTATTCATCAAAAATTGAAGTTTTTCAGAAAATTACCAAAAATTCACCCTAAGCTATATTTGATATTCCGAATTCAAAAATGAAGTCTATTTTACAAAATTCAAAACATATAAGTCACATTAATTAATTTAATAATTAATTCCCGCTGTCAGAGCAAATAGCGTGTTTTTATAAAATAATAAGTATCAAAAGATTGACACCAGTTTAAGTCTAATTTCAAAGTGAAATTGATTCCAATGACCACCATTGGATTAAATGGTAAAAATATATTCGGATTACATATTAAGACTAGTTCAAAAGATAATATAATCATATAAATAAATTAGATTAAGAAGCAGTTTTGATGTAAAATGCAGTATTTTTCACTATTCATTAAAAAATGAACATTGTCAGAAAAATACCACAAATTTATCCAATGTAAAATTCAATGTCCCAATAATAATGAATATGTTTATTTTGACAAATATAGATTATAAAATTGTCAAAAGATTGATTTAAAAAGGGTTTTCCATCAAAAGGCAGTAAAACAATCTTTTAAGAATATTAGTGTATTCCATGCATAAGATTGGATTTATTTCCATTTTAAGCCTCTAAAACACTATCTAATTCATTAATAGACATAGATAAAAATATCTATTATTCATTACTTACTTGGGATGTTACATCCTTCCCCCCTTTAGAAAATTGCGTCCCCGCAATTTATTTACTTATCAAATAAATGAGGGTACTTATCCCTCATTACATTTTCAGATTCCCATGTTGCCTCTTCAATCATGTGGTTTTTCCACAAAAACTTTACCTGATTAATCACCTTATTCCGTAACACTTGCTCCCTATGGTCAAGAATATGTACCGGTTGTTCCTCATAAGATAGGTTCTCTTCCAGCTGAACTACCTCTGGACTCAAAACATGAGATGAATCTGGCATATACTTTCTCAACATCGAAACGTGAAAAACGTTGTGTACCTGAGATAAACTCGGAGGTAAAGCCACTTGGTAAGAAGCTGATCCAACTCTCTCCAAAATTTCATATGGTCCAATAAACCTTGGACTCAGCTTTTCTTTCTTACCAAATCTCATCACACTTTTCCAAGGAGAAACCTTGAGAAAAACATGATCACCTACCTCGAAAGATAGATCCTTCCTCCGGTTATCCGCATAACTCTTCTGCCTGCTCTGAGATGTTCTCATGTGCTTCTGAATCAGCTGAACTTTTTCTGCCATCTCTTCTACCAATTCTGGTCCCATCAACTTCCTTTCACCCACTTCATCCCAGAAAGCTGGAGTTCGACACCGCTTCCCATATAATGCCTGAAATGGTGCCATCTGTATACTGGAATGAAAACTGTTATTATATGAAAATTCAACCAAAGAAAGATATTGGTCCCAACTTCCCTGATAATCCATAGAGCAAGAACGTAGCATATCCTCCAATTTCTGAATTGTTTGTTCTGACTGCCCATCTGATTGAGGATGAAAAGCTGTACTAAAATTTAATTCAGTACCCAACGACTTCTGAAGGCCTTTCCAAAAGTTAGAAGTGAACCTGGGATCACGGTCAGATACAATGGAGAGGGGAACTCCATGTAACCTGACTATCTCTTTAAGATACAAATGGGAAAGTTGATCTAGGGAAAAAGTATCTCGTATAACAAGGAAATGAGCAAATTTAGTCAAGCGATCAACAATAACCCAGATTGCATTATTACCTCGAGATGTCTTCGGTAATCCCACAACAAAGTCCATTGATATATTCTCCCATTTCCACTCTGGAACTGGTAAAGGCTGAAGCATCCCTTTCGGTAACTGCCGCTCTGCTTTAACCTGTTGACAAGTCAAACACTTCACAGTAAAATCAGCAATATCTCTTTTCATTCCATCCCACCAGTAATACTCCCGCAGATCTCTATACATCTTAGTACTGCCTGGATGAACTGAAAACAGAGAACTATGAGCTTCACATAACAAATCTCTCTTCAACTGTGAATCACAAGGCTCACACAATCTCTTCCCAAATCTCAAAACGCAATCATTATCAATGTTGAATTCAGGCAACTTACATTTCTGAACCAGCTCTACCTTTTTCTGCAACTCACTGTCTTGCTTCTGTGCTTGCTTGATTATATCTGATAGAGATGATCTCACTGATACCTGAAACAAAACAGAAGAACTTCCTGCACCAACAACTTCTATGCCAAAGTTCATCAAATCCTTAACCAAAGGATCACGTTCCAAACACAACATTGCTAATGAAGCATTAATTTTTCGACTCAAAGCACCAGCCACTTTATTTGCTTTTCCCGGATGGTAATGAATTGTACAATCATAATCCTTGATTAATTCTAGCCATCTCCTTTGTCTCATGTTCAATTCTTTCTGAGTGAATATATACTTTAAACTTTTGTGATCTGTATATATTTCACACTTTACTCCATACAAATGATGCCTCCAAATGTTTAAAGCGAAAACAACAGTAGCTAATTCCAAATCATGTGTAGGGTAATTTACCTCATGAGTTTTCAAATGTCGTGAAGCATAAGCAATTACCTGATCATTCTGCATTAGGACGCAACCAAGTCCTTTCAATGAAGCATCACTGTATATAACAAACTCACCATTCCTGGAAGGTAGTGCCAAAACTGGAGCATTCACCAATCTTCTTTTCAATTCCTGAAAACAATCATCACATTCTTTTGTCCAGATAAACTTAACACCCTTCCGAGTTAGCTTAGTCATTGGACTAGATAACCATGAAAAATTTCTAACAAACCTTCAGTAATAGCCTGCCAAACCAAGGAAGCTACGAATCTCAATTACATTTGTGGGTCTTGGCCATTCTTCCACAACTTTTGTTTTTGCAGGATCAATAGTTATTCCATCTTTAGAAACAATGTGACCAAGGAAAGAAATTTGTTGCAACCAAAACTCACACTTGCTGAATTTCCCATAGAATTTCTTTTCTTTTAAGGTTTGCAAGATAACCATTAAATGTCTTTCATGCTCCTCTTTACTTTTAGAAAACACCAAAATATCATCAATGAAAACCACCACAAACTTATCCAAGAACTCATGGAAAATTCTATTCATTAAGTCCATGAATACAGCAGGTGCATTGGTTAGCCCAAAAGGCATTACTACAAATTCATAATGGCCATATCTTGTACGAAACGCAGTCTTTGGAACATCTGCCTCCTTTACCTTCAGCTGATGGTACCCCGATCTCAGGTCAATCTTTGAAAAAAAACTGAGCTCCCTGGAGCTGATCAAACAAATCATCGATATGAGGCAAAGGATATTTGTTCTTAACAGTGATGTTATTCAAGGCCCTATAATCAATGCAAAGTCTCATAGAACCATCTTTCTTTTTAACAAATAAAACAGGAGCACCCCATGGTGATGTGCTAGGTCGAATGAAACCTTTCTCTAATAAATCTTGTAATTTCTCCTTCAACTCTAAAAGTTCAATTTGAGCCATTCGATAAGGGGGTTTTGAAATTGTCTTAGCATCAGGAACTAAGTCAACAGTAAACTCAACTTCCCGATCTGGTATTATTCCAGGCAACTCATCAGGAAAAACATCAGGATACTCATTTACCACTGGCACATCATTAATTTGAACAGTTCCTTTATTTTCAATGATGTGTGCAAGGTAACATTCATTTCCATCTTTTACAAGTTTCTTGGCCTCTTGATAAGTTATCAAAAGTAAGGGTTCATTCTTGTACACAAACTGAAAGTCTTTCTGAAAAGAAAATTCTTTAGCTCTACAGTCAATCTTAGCATGGTAAATAGAGAGCCAATCCATACCCAGGATAACATCAAACTCTACTAGAGGTAGAACAATAAGGTTTGCAAGTAGGTTCTTTCCACAGATAAGGATAGGAAGATTCTTATAAATTCTTTTTGCCTCAACATTTCCCCCAGGTGTTTTTACCAAAAGTTCAGGAGTCATTTCTTGAGATGGTATTCCCATTTTACTAGAAAAGGTTTCAGAGATGAAAGAATGTGTAGACCCCGAATCAAACAACACACTGGCATAATCTGAAAAAACAAACAAAGTACCTGATACAACTTTATTTGACGGCCCGACATCTTCCGAAGTAGTTGCAAAAGATTTCACCACCCCTTTCTGCTTGTAGTCTAACTGCTTCCCATCCCTCAAGCTCTTTGTCGGACACTCATTTGCATAGTGACTCATCTCATTGCACTTATAACATTTCACTAACTGTAAATCAAATTTGTTCTTACCTTCACCTTGATCCTTTTCAGTGCAATCACGAGCCTTATGTCCCATCTTACCACATCGGTAGCACTTTCCAGAATTCAGAAGACATTCTCCAGCATGCCTTTTGCCACATTTATCACAAACTGGAAACTTAGTTTTCTTACCATCAGACTTTTTTGAAGAATTATTACCTTTCTCCTGCCACCTCGGTCTCTTCTTCTGTTAGTTGTTATATAACACTTGATCATCGGCAAACTCCATTTCCACCTTCTCAGCACATCAAACAAGCTTTTCATAACTTTTAAACTCACGAGAAGCTAATGCCCTTCGATATTTTGGCTTTAATCCTGAGTAAAAATGATTGATTTTACTATCAAGGTCTCAGATAAAATTTGGAGCATACCTTGCCAATCGAGTGAACCTTTCTTCATAGGTAGCCACTGAGTCTTCCTCTTGCCTCAATTCCAAGAATTGATTTTCCATCCTAAGTCGAACAGCCTTAGGAAAATACTTCTCAAGAAACATACCTTTGAATTCATCCCAGTCGAGAGCATCAATATCATCGGCATCCCTGATATTTTTAACCATAGACCACCACTGATCTGCCTCACCCTCCAAACGGTAAATAGCAAGACTAACCTTTTGATTATCTGAACACCCCATGACATCGAAAATCTTCTCCAGTGCTTTAATCCACCCTTCAGCTAACACAGGGTCAGATGATCCTCTGAATGATGGGGGATGTTGCCTCATGAAATGTTCCACCACTGACATGTTCCTCTGCGGTTGGTCTGGCTGATCTCGTGCATGGATACCAACACCATTTATAGCCTGAGTCAATTGTGCCATTACTGCAACAAACTGTTCAGTTCCAATTCCGACCATCTCAGGATGATGATTCGGAAGGTTATTTCCTTCTGTATGCCTTCCTAGCACTGCTTCCCTGTTTCCTCTGCGGAAAACCATTCTGAACAAACATGTCTTAGATGAAGCAACATGGTAATATTTAAATGCTATATCATTTAAAAAATATTTTTGGATAATCATTTAATATAATTCTAACTCCTAAAGTTATCTAAACCGACCTCTGATACCAACTATAAGGCCCCAGCCTTAAAACTTACATAACCTTGAGTTATTACAAGATTACACATTGAGGATCTTTTCGGGTTTAGAGTTTTAGAGAATTAGATCATAAAACTTGCATTACATTCCACATATAAACAAAGTGGTTACATAAAGATAGTATTCTTCATTCCCATCAATGGAAACATATTTAAAATAAAACATGGATTCTTTCTTGACACTTCCTTGACACTATCATCATATCATGTACCTTTCCCTTGACCTGTGAAAATCATTTCAAAAAAAACTTGGGATGAGCATAAAAAGCTCAGTATGGGTTATAAAAACATGGAAAGGAAACATGGGTACATATATAAATAAGAGTGAAATCATACTTTACCCATAAAACATAAGTACATTAACATACCTCATCAAATCATGAGTAAATCATTGAAATCATAAGACATAAAGGTAACTTGAGGCATTCATAACATTCTTACGTAGGGAGTAACCCTCTTGGTTACGTTTGGAATACCCATCACAATATATTCCCTAAATCTCTTCGGAGAAACCTTAACGTTTCACTCCTTCGCGTTACCCAATGCATTGGAGAGCTATATTGGGCTCAACCGCCCTTAGTTTATCACGGAACCACCCGTCTTCAAAATAATGCCCAAGAACCTCAACATAATCATATCACATAAAACATGCATAAAGGAAACATAATATTCCCACCTTTCAATCACAAGATATCAATACAACACATTGATATAAAAACATTATGAAAACCATTTTCGATACCAAAATAAAAGAAAAGTAAAACATGGTATTTATTTTTCTTTTAAAAAGAAGGTATGGCTTGTAGAGGAAACTGAAACTCAAATAACGGTCACGACGGCGGAGAAGTAATTGTCGCCGCATATGTACGACAAAAACATTCCCTTTTGTCGTTTAGTAAATGCTTCGTATAAAAAATATTCCTTTTGAATAAACGTAAAAGTCAAAGGGGTTTATACACCGTATAAAAGAAGGTTGTGTATAAAACAAAATATGCCTCAATGAAAGGAGATTGAGACGAAGTCCCATACCTCGTATCCGACTTGACCCGACCGTTCTTTAATCTCCTGAATAATAAACTTGAGTTAATCTCTACTTGATTAAGAACCTTTTTCAAGTTCATTATTCCTTTTATATCACTTATTTCAATGTTATAAACATTATGTAATCATTTAAGTTAATAATGTTTGTTTTTTCGATATTTGGTTCTTAAGTCGAAAATAGACTTCTTACACTTACATGTAGTTAATTTGGTCAAAGGTTCGTTATATCCAGAATGATATTAATGATTTGGATAACATATATATCATATATATTCATAATATACATGTATTTATAATATTACATCACATTTAGAGGTAAGAAATGAAATGCACCGTTCATGGAGACAATAAGCCGTACGTACGTATGAACGCTACTTCCATTTCTATTTCATATTTTCTGGAATGGATTAATAATGATATAAGAGTATATTATAATTCCAGTATAATAAAATATATAATATCATTAACTTTATCCTTTACACATCCCACATATGGTATTAACGAATCAAATCACTTTCAGGGGGCGGTAGTCCGCACTTCCTAAAATGAAGATATCGTGTTTACCCATAATGGAAACAATAGTGGTATGCCATAAATGAAAAATACATAAGATTAAGGAAAGAATAAACATATTATATATCATATATAAAAATAGTGACATCATAATGTCCACCTTTGAAGGTGTTAAATGAGTATTGAACAATCATCGTTTCGGGAGGCAGAATTTCGCCATCCACGGAAACCGTATGTTCTTTAACCATTTGATGTAGTTGTGTGAGAGTGTAGCTCGAATAAATTTTATAACAACATCCTAGTATATTGAATATACTGGTGTTGTTACAAAATAAGTAAATAAAAAGAGTTTAGGGGGTTGGAGAAGCAAAATAAAACAAATGAACATGAGAGAATGAATCACCTTTAAAAGTGTAACTCCTTTTGATTTGAGCCTAAATGCTTCCTTTGAAAGGATTCTGCCCAAAGGGAATCCTCTAGGATGAGGAGAGGGATGTGTAGAGAGTAAATGGTCAGGGGATGACCGATCCAAAGGCTTGAGGAGTGTGGGAAAAGAGGTAGAGGTGGGGGCCTTTTATAAGAGGAGAGGAGGGGCACTCTTGGAAAGTAAAGATAAGTTACTTTATTTTAAAATGAGTTTCAGATTCAAAAGGTCCCACATTGATATAATTCGAGGATAAGGTGATAAGGGTTATAAATCAACTCATCTAATTGGTTTTGGCCATGTGTAGGTCTTATATTTTACATTATCTTTCCATTTTATTTAAATCGTCAAATAATGAGCTCATCGCTGCATCATCATGATGTCATAAATAATTTAATTTATTTAAAGTCTAAAAATTATAAAAAAATACTATGATATAGGAAATCTTTTTATCTTTCTAGTTAATATTTATAATCAAAAATATAACTTGTATAACCCCATTTAAAAATTGTTTTAGTAAAATAACTCATTTTTGTGTCATTTTTACTTTAACATTAAATAAAAAGTTATTTATGTCATTTCTCAACCAAAGTGGCTCCATGGGGTCCCCAAGTTGACCCATGGCTTGTCTTGGTCGGAAATGACACATACAATAAGTTTAGGACATGTTTCTAGGTCATTTCATATTATTAAAGCATTATTTTTACCTTAAACTACACTAATTACCACTAATCGCGATTAAAAACTTAATAAGTTACTATTCACCAAAAAATTATTTTAATCTCATTGAACCACATTTTACTTCTTAATGACAACCATGTATGTCGGATTTTTTAAATTCAAAACACAATGATGGAAAAATTTCATTTAAACGGAAAATCAGTTTTTATAAGTACCACTTAGTGGTTTCACTATTCATCAAAAATTGAAGTTTTTCAGAAAATTACCAAAAATTCACCCTAAGCTATATTTGATATTACGAATTCAAAAATGAAGTCTATTTTATAAAATTCAAAACATATAAGTCACATTAATTAATTTAATAATTAATTCCCGCTGTCAGAGCAAATAGCGTGTTTTTATAAAACAATAAGTATCAAAAGATTGACACCAGTTTAAGTATAATTTCAAAGTGAAATTGATTCCAATGACCACCATTGGATTAAATGGTAAAAATATATTCATATTAAACATTAAGACCAGTTAAAAAGATAATCTAATCATATAAATAAATTAGATTAAGAAGCAGTTTTGATGTAAAATGCAGTATTTTTCACTATTCATTAAAAAATGAACATTGTCAGAAAAATACCAAAAATTTATCCAATGTAAAATTAAATGTCCCAATCATAATTAATATGTTTATTTTGACAAATATAGATTATAAAATTTTCAAAATATTTATTTAAAAAGGGTTTGCCATCAAAAGGCAGTAAAACAATCTTTTAAGAATATTAGTGTATTCCATGCATAAGATTGGATTTATTTCCATTTTAAGCCTCTAAAACACTATCTAATTCATTAATAGAAATAGATAAAAATATCTATTATTCATTACTTACTTGGGATGTTACACCTTGCCTCCATCTTCATCTGCCCGCTTCGATCTCCATCTTCTACCCTGCCATCCTAGGGTTACCGCCCATCGTCCACCTATGGCCATGCACCGCTACAATATTTTCTAATCCACCGCCATTTACCAGTACGTCTAATGATTACGAATATTCTATTTCTCCGACTGCTCCGTCGACTACCGATATAGTTTATGTTCCACGGCTCTGCCGTTTACTGTAAATCTTTGACTGCCTTCGGGTCATTGTGGTCATCACTTGGAATCAGCTCCAAGAAACTTTAACTACCACAACTCCGTCTTCCACATCCGAAAACCCGAAACAACTCCTACGACTAACAACGGTGAAATGGTGCTACAAACTCACGCATTATCCTCCATTCCTTTGCAAGTTCATTCAGCTACATACCGACATTGGGTCATCTCTCTGTAACGGTAACATTACTTTTACTGTCAACCCAACTTTGCAACCCACAACAGTCAACTGACTCTGCATATTACAGTTATCAAGATTCGCGCGACCCATTGCTCTTGAGAAGAGATCGTCTTCTTTTCTGGGACAACTACTACTCGTGGAATTGAGGCTCAACTATTCATTAGATTATATTAGAAGACAAAACTATTCCTGCATTGAGGTAGTCTAATTTTTAATTGCCTATTAGAGGATTGTTTTCAAAATAAAGTATTCGTCATCAGTAGGTATGTCATTTCAGGTTACCATATAGATGCTACTAATTTGGCACTACTTTGACTCATACAACATCATTGAACGCTAATCCGACTGCTTCCATAACGACTTGCAGTTACAAAACTGTTAGGTTTCTAATACACCAGATCATATCATATAACCCGGGTATGCCTATCTTATTTTATTCAATACATAACTTACACTATTTTTTAGCTGTAGATTCAACTGTTTCCTATATGCAGATTTCATGTATCACTTGATAACAATAGTATAAAGTTATACAATTACATCTTTAGCCAGTTTGATGTTTTCCTTCACAATGTATATTACATCGCCTTTACTGTCCACTTTGTATAAGATGGTTTCACTGCACACCTTGACATTTATATATAAAGAAAACCAATCCAAACATGTAAAGACCAGAAAATTCCATATATTTTTTTTTAATTATTTGGGATTATTATGAGTCTGCGAAAATTGACAGCGCTTGATTCCGAGGCCCGGTGTGCCCGGAACAAAATTTTGAATTTTTTTAAGGTACGTTCAGTAAACGCGCGGATGAAATTTTCTATCTTTTAAACCGGTGCTCGAATTAAAAATCTGAAGGATTCATTGAACTCGCAACGCTGAGATTCGCTTAAAGGAGGTTTAACTTTGACCACAGTGGGTCAGAAGAAAAAGTTAGTTTTTCAGACTTTTAGAAGATTAATAAAATAACATAAAAATGTTATTTTATTTTCCTATCTCTTCTTGAGCAGCGGTGACAGGGACCACTGTAACACCCCTCCCCTACCTCATTGGCTCGAGGGGGCTGTGAGGGTTACTTGGCCTTAAGAGACGTTCCCAAGGCGCCAAAGGCTGACAATAAATGTCGAGGGTTTCAAGGAACAATGGGGAATGATTTTCCCTTAAGACAAAACCAACAAAACCAACAAAATAAAGATGCATGAACTTTTAAACCCAAATATGTATTCCCAAAATACAACCAAGTTGTTCCACAACACAACCCAAAACCAATACAACCAACCATGTCTACACCACATCAGAGTACAAGCGGAAACCTTTTTTAAAAAAGGTTTCACGGTGGTTTATAATAAACTGCCGCGAAACATTGTTTTTTTTAACAGCCAGACCCTTCCCCCCACCCCGACCCTCCTCACCCAGATTCCCCCGGCCCCCCACGACCCCGCAACCCCGGCGACCCCGCGACCCCGACGACCCCGCGACCCCGGGGACCCCGCGACCTCGGTGACCCCGCGACCCCGGCGACCCCGCGACCCCGGCGACCCTGCTTCCCCGGTGACCTATACGAAACCCTAAGGTTTGAAATTCTTATATAGCACGTTATGCCTTAACAGGGTTTCAAATAACCAATTCTATCTTATGGTAAAACATAGGATATGTCAATCCTCTAATGATACCCTAGTCTCCAACACAAGATGCATTTTTGACATATTTTAATCATCATTGTGATGTTCTATTTCATGGGAATTTCTAATTACATAGTGATATAATATGAAGCATTTTTCATCATCAAAATAGTCTCAAGATGTAATGTCAAGATATATAAATAACCCAGTTAAACATCACATTTTTTTGTAAAACTATATCAACCAACCAATGTAGTCTCAATCCCATTCTTGATATTAAAATTTTACCTTGATGTATCCTCATCATCCACTATAAGAATACATTACCAAGGCAATGCTATCACATCATTCAAGAATCTAAAATATTCCATGATTAATATTCAATGTAGGAGGTGTTTTAATTCATCATGGCCATAAATTAAGAAGGAAACCACATGCAATACATTCTTGTACTGAGGGGAACACCAAATATTCCCCATACCTATTGTCTAACAAAATTGAGTAAATAATAAATAAGGAGGCCACATAGAATTAATTTATAGGGAATGAATATTTGATATCATGGACATTTATTCCTTTGTTCTTTAGACTTATCTAGTAAGAAAGTGGGATAGAGTGTGTAAATATATTGGGATACCCATTGTGTAATAAGTTCCCCAGTAGGGGATTAACATAGAAAATAAGTTAACTATAATTTTTCATTTATGTTTATTATATATATTTTAAAATTTGTTATCATGATATATTAACTCTATAATTATTGAGAAATAACTTATGGAATTGATCTCAGGGGAGGAAAGGGTGTCCCAATATCTGTTATTCATTTCCATGTTTTAATTTAATCTCATGTTGAGATAGTGGGATGAGAGGGGTCTTATTTGGTGATCCTCAATATTATCTACATTTATTTTCCTCATTTATTAATCTATAAAATCTATTTTACATTCCTTTTATTAGTTTCCATAATGTAATATGGGATTGGTGGAGTTTGGGGATGGACAAAATATGTTGAAGTTAGGTGTTAAAGTAGTGTTAAATCTTTGATTGTTGTTTTCCATTCATTATTCACCATAGGGGATATGGAATAAGGTGTTCCAAGGAGATATTTAAGGAACATGGTATTTTTATTAATACATGTAATGGGAGATATATGAAAAAATGATATTGATTTATTAATTATGTAATGATATACACCATTATGTGTGGTAATTTTTAGTGGAAATGTTAATTTTTGACTATGGAGAAGTGTTTTTTTGGAGAACTAGGATTCATATTGTAATTATAAGAGTTATCTTATCTCAAGGAGATGTTTTTGGATATTTATTAAGGCCTAGTAAGAGCATCATGTTCTTGGGTGGATGTTGGAGTAGGTTTAGGGTGAACCTGTTGCTAAATTTTAGTTATGGTGTTAGTCAAAATGCGACACTCTAGTAATGTCATGATGGTATCTAGGTAGGGGGATAACCCATTTTACCAAGGTAGTTCTTAGAAAAATTCTTAAGTAACTCTATAATCGTGTTTAGGTAGTTTAATGTCCTAGATACCAAGATGATGAGATGTCATGGCCAATAACTTCATGGTACAATGAGTATGTAGATTTTTTGAAAAAGGGAAGAAACCTATGAAATGGATGCACTACGATGGGGGGTAGTCACGTAATGGACATGAACTTTAAAAATTATTTGGGTGAACATTATAAACATTTTCACACCATAAGGGAAATATTTCATCATAATGTAGATAAGCAGGGGTGTTGAGCCCACTACTTGGGGGATGGTCATGATGTTACCATCATGGTCACATCATGAATGTGATAAATTCATTTTTTTCAAAAGGAGGGGAAGAACCATAATTTCAGGGTTATACCCTTGGATTCTTGGTTAAACAAACCAAATGGGGGAGGCCATTTTGGCTCGTCATCCTTATACTCATCCCTCCTACGACTCCCCTTGATCTAGGATATTCTGGGTGGAATTTTGTGTATAGAGATTCTATGTGATATCACTCATCTTCTTCATTCCATTTGGTTTAACTTTCATTTATATATGATTATGGTATTTTTATTAGGTTTATTGAGAAGATTAAACATGAGTATGGTGGAATCATCACAATATAATGGTGCTTTTGTTCGATATGGCTAAAGTCACCTTGATATGATGTAAGCAAGCCATTACTCATCATTTGAATGAACATAAATTATCCAAATATTTTTTATAGGGTTTTTATTAAATTAAATTGGACATCAAATTGGCGTTAATTTATTCTCCCAATCCTTTAATATTGGGAAATGGATTTGTTTTTTATGAATAAATATTATGGAACCCTTCACCTTTGTAATGATTACCGAAAGATGAATCGAGTCATAGTAAAGAACAAGTTTCTATTACCTTAGACTAGTGATATGTTTGATTAGTTGAAAGTGAATAATTGGTTCTCAAATATTTATCACCATTCTGCTTTTCACTAGCTAAGAATAATAGAGTTTGATATATTGGAGATTTTCTTCCAGAGTAGGTATGGACATTAAAAGTATATTTCTATGCCTTTTGGTCTAACAAATGATCCCATAATTTTTATAGTATTGAACAACATTATATTCCATGATTATCCTGATTCATTTTAGTGGTATTTGAGTATGACATATTGGTTTAATATTAAACTGAGGAGAATCATGTGAGTCTAGTTTTGGAAATTTTTAGAGATCACTCTTTTATCCCCCTATTATCCTGTTTCATATACATGTTCTCAAGTTTCAAAAATGTATTCATGGTTTGCGCCTAGACACCCATCCCACAAAGCCAAAGAATTTACATCACAATTTATCCCCCTATTATCCTGTTTCAACTCCTCTCCAATCTGTATTTTCTAAATGAGGTTCACACTTATTGGAGGTGGTATTTCATAATTACTTATAAAAAATGGTGGTTTAAAACGAAAAGTAATTTTGGTTTCATTAGTGTGTTCCTTGTTTAATTTATACTTTTTTTTTGTATTTTATTCTTACTTTCATATAGAATAATTAGGCTTTATTTTGAGTATTTAATTGATATAGTTCATTTAGATGTTATTGTTGTCCACTGTAATTTTCAAAAAGGATTCTTTAGTTCTTATTCCGACCTAGAATACGTGTTGATTTGTTGATGTTAAATCATTTTAAATCTCGGACACCATCATAGGATTCTTGAATCACTATCTTCCTTCATTAAGTGTTTTCAAGGGTCAGTGGAAGCAGTTAGGTAGTTAGAACAAATTGAGGTGATCCTCAATTATCTTAGGGAACCTGATACTTTGTGGGTGAGAATTTTTTAGAACTGAATTTATAGTTTCAGTAGAGTCTTGTGGGAGTCAGTGGTCCTTTCTTAACTTCATGAATGTATGAATTGGAATCTCATCAAGATTGATTTTTTTAATGGTTATTTCCTAAGGGAATGAATGTAGAGAAATATACTGAGCTCATGAGACTTTTTATTGGTGATAGATCAGTATGGGAGTATGTCAATAACCTTTCAAGGTTTGGTATATATTCTCCAAAGATAGGGGTCATCAATTATGAGAAAGATCATTTCTTTGGTGATGGTCTTCACCCAGACCTTGGTACATCTCTACTTTCTTTGGGCATAACATCCATTTTGGAGGTTGTCACTAGGGACATGTGAATGGAAGCTAAATATTCTTGGAAATCGATGGTTGTTCATTCCTTAGTTTTATCAAGTATGCAACAAATTAATAGTGGGAATGAAGAGAATCCAATGTGCAAGGAGTAGAGGCAGGATGAACCATAACATGATGAAAAGGCCCATTCTTATAGAAAGAGTTCATCCATTTTGTGCTTCCAGTTTAGGGACTTTGAGGAATTATGAGACCCATTTCTTGATATATCCTTGAATTTTTATCTATTATGGAAATTTTGTTCATCATTATTTGTTTTTGATGATGAGCTTATAGAAGATGTCTCATGTTTGATAATTTTTTGGAGGTGTGGTTTTGGGACCTTTGATTGTTGAAATTATTTTTGGATTTTCGGTAGTTTTCATTTAGATTTTTTTAATGATTACTTTTTTGAATATATTTATTGATTGTTTTAATGCTATTTTATGAAATTACTTATTTTTTGTGTAGGCACATTGTGATATACATGGATAAAAGCTGGATCACATTACCGAGGAACACACCTCAATATGTTAAGGGTTTGAATGAGTTTTTAGATTTTGCAATTTATAATCAATTCGTTTAAGGGAGAATAAAATGTCCATGTCCTAAATGTAAATTTAGAACATGGTTGAAGTGAGATGAGGTTTATGAACATTTAATACTGAAGCAATTCCCTGCTCAATATTTGTGTTGGATTTGGCATGGAGAATCGAACGTTACAGAAAGATTGAGCACTGATGTTAATCCGCAGAATGAGGTCCCAAGTTCATCGACAATGGAAAATGAAATGACAAACCTAATAAATGATGCATTAGGCACTGCAAGACACCACTATCAGCATCAAAACATATCAGAACAACCAGAAGAGGGTGCTACAAATTGCAACGTGACAAGTGATGTTTTTGAGACTGTAACACAGGAAGATCAAGATTGTTACATATCATTGGATCCTCCTCTTGATTCTGTGGAGCCAAATGTAAGAGAAAACTTCACTGAGGAAAATGCGTTTCATGATTTAGTTGATGATGAAAATCAAGAGTTGTATAGTGGGTGTTTGAAATATTCAAATCTTTCATTTCTATTGAAGTTGTACCATATCAAATGTCTATGTGGAATTACAAATAAGACAATGACCATGATATTAGAATTGATTCGTGATGCATTTCCTGAAGAAAAAATCTTAGAATCTTTTTATGATATGAAAAAAGTTGTTAACAAGCTTGGTCTGAATTATACAAAAATACATGCGTGTCCCAATGATTGTATGCTTTATTGGGTAGAGGATTCAAGTAGAAAAAATTGCAAGAAATGTTCTTCTTCTAGATGGCAGGCAAAGGGTGATGTTGGAAGTCTGAATGAACATAATTTCATAGAGAAGAAGAAAAGGATCACACCTGCAAAGGTTTTGCGTTACTTTCCTTTGAAGCCTCAATTGCAAAGATTATTCATGTCATTGAAAACCGCCGAACACATGAAGTGACATTCTGTAGATAATAACAATGATGGGTTAATGAGACATCCACGAGATTCCCAATCGTGGAAGACATTTGATTCATTACATCTCGATTTCTCATCTAATCCTAGGAATGTTCGATTGGGATTGGCTGCCGATGGATTCAACCCATTTGGGACTTTGAGTACCAATTATAGCATTTGGCCAGTTGTTTTGATCCCTTATAATCTGCCTCCGTGGATGTGTATGCAACAAACATCTTTTATCCTTTCGATGATTATTACTGGAAAAAAATTCCTGGAAATGATATTGATGTATACTTGCAGCCTTTGATTGATGAATTGCGGGAGTTATGGAGCAACGGTGTTGAGACATTTGATGCTTCTTCTAAAACAATGTTCAAAATGCATGCTGCTTTAATGTGGACCATTAGTGACTTCCCTAGGCTTGGGAATTTATCTGGTTGGAACACTTACACGGGTTTGGCTTGTCCCGTTTGTAACTTTTATTTTGAGCCCAAACGGCTACCTCATAGTAGAAAATGGTTCTTCTTGTGTCATCGAAGATTTATCGATGCATCTCATAGATTTCGGCTGAACAAATAAAAATTTAATGGTTCCATTGATCATAGACTACCTCCAAAGTTATTAAATGGTTTTGAAATATTGACACAACTTGAAAATGTTGAAACAGAATTTGGGAAGGTTCATCATTTGAATGATAGTGGAAAACGGGTCCGAAGTACATCGTCAAATGAAACCGGAACGCAACAATGGAAGAAAAAAAGTATATTCTTCAAACTTCCGTATTGGGAATTTAATTTGTTGCGGCATAATCTTGATGTGATGAATATTGAGAAGAATGTCTATGACAGATGATGCTCCATCTGGCTCCCTCCCCATGACATTTGAGGCACCAGCTGCAGACACCCCTGCACCATCTCCCCCTTCACCATCTCTCACACCATATGTGGATGTCCCAATAGAGGCTAAGTCGTCGAATCCCCCTTTAGGAGCCTCAGTAGTGGGGCAACGACGTGTCCCTTCCAGTTCACCCCGGACATACTGGAGTGTCACTGTCATAGGTACAAATTTTAATTAAATAAATTTACTGCATTTTGTTTATACTAATTGTTTGCTCATTGAAGATGACAAAAATGCAACCGTGTAGAAAAACATAAAAAGTTCAGATGTTTGGAATCTGAATGGCGAGAAGATTTTTGTGCCATTTGATTCTTATGAGGTCCTTATGGATGATGTCATGGGGTTACTTGGCCACATTCTAGGCCAACTGGCAGCGGAGCCCATTTCCCTTCCCATTTCATATGATGATTGGAGACATATGCCTCCAAGCTGGAAAAATGAAGTGTTTGATTCTCAAATCAAGGTAAATTTATTACATTATTGTTTAATTGAATGTCATGTTACTAATATGTTCAAAATAAATTTCTGTATACAGATGTTATTCCACTTTACCGTTGCTGATGTGATAGCACGAAAGTGGACGTTGAAAAATCTAGGTAAGAAGTGAAAAGATTTTAAATAGAGATTGTGGTGTGATGTCAACGATTCTTCTTTGATCGTGCTACAAATGTATGAGAAGCTACCAAGTGGGGTATCGAAAGAGCAGTGGAAAGTGTTTGTTGACAGGCATCGAGATCAGAAGCGGATGGTATTGAAATATATATATTATTATATTATACTAATTTTACATTTATACATGTATATGAAAAGGACATGACATTCAATACATCAGTATTAAATTGCATTTTATTTATTTCAGAATCTCTCAAGACAGAATGCATCAAACCGAGAGAAGCAAGTCATCCCGCACACTGCGGGCTCAAATTTTTTTTCTAGAAGTCGAACGACATTGGTAATCTTTTAATTAGTTTAAATATTTATAAGACAATATTATCTATTTAATATATTGAATTGTTGATTTATCTTTGATTAATGTAGTCACAGAGTTTAGGCCATGAAGCATCCAGAATTGAACTGTGGTTGGATGTTCACAAGAAATCATATGGATGTTTTGTTAATGAGCCTGCTAAAGAAGTTGGGGTATGAAGTCAATTTTTTATCATAATAACTTATTATCAGTTTTTATTGTGTTAATATATATTGATATTTGATTTATAGGTCAAAATTAAAGAACTATGGGATGATAATCCTGCGCATTCCTACTCTGTCTCCCAGGATGACCCGGTTGCTAAAGTCCTTGGGAAGGAGTATCTTGGGAGAGTGCGCGGGATGGGTTTGGGACCCGTGCCATCTGAGGTTTTTAGCAGGCCACCGGGGATAGCTGCTGCATCTACTCCTGACTTTAGTCAGCCCATACCCAGAGATTCTAAGAAAGAGATTGTTTCTTTACGAAACATAGTTCACCAGCAGGGGGATCAGATATCTGCATTGCAGAAAGAGTTGACTGAAATACTTCAGCAGATGAGCAGATATGCCCCCGGTGGGAGTGCATCGAGTGGTGGTATGCAGGTAAATCACAGAAAATCAAAATCATTTAGTTTTCTAACTTTCATTGGTTTTAAGTTTTAATATAAATATGCAACCATATTTAATTTTCAATATAATGTTCTTATAGGTGACAGCACAAAGTGAAAATGAAGGTGGAGAGGGTGACGATGCATCATCAGACCCTGAGTAGTTGTACTGTTGATGTGTTGAACAAAAATGGAAACAGTTGGTTTGTATATGTAACATTTGTGGCACATAGTTTCCACCACACATTTTCATGTCCTAAAGTTTCCTTGATTTCTCATGTTTCTTTTTATGCATTTTATTGATTTTTTATGTTTCCTTTTATGTCTTCATTTCTCGAGTGTGGTATACATCATTCCATTTAGGCCTGTGTTTGAATTGGTAGTCGAGATTTTGGATGACTAGGAGTTAAACCCATTGTTGATGTGTTGAACAAATTGGGTCATTTCATAGTGATCAAGGGGATAGTGTTGTGGACACTTTGGTGAGGCCCATTGTTGATGTGTTGAACAAATTGGGTCATTTCTTGTTAAATATGAAATTATAAATAGTAATGAAAGAGTTGATGTGGTATAGAGTTAGATTTGAAATTCAAGTGGTGTAAAAGCCTTATATAAAGTATTCAATGATATCAATCAAAATATGGTGATAAAAAGTGACATTAGAACATATAAAGTGGTATCCAATTGAGGATATGGAATAAGATAGCTTGATGGATACCACTGGAGTTATTAACTTAAGTTCTTGTTTCTTATATTAAGTTCTAGATCATTAGGTTTAAAGGATTTATTTATAACTAATTTCCAAGTTGTAAATTCACTCACTAAAAATCTATAATAAAATGAAGCTATATGTGAAAGAGGTTTTGAGATTAAAAGAAAATTTAGATTTTTTTAAGACAAGTGATATCAAGCATGGAGATATAACGAGGAGTAAGGGATGAGGTTAAACTAATGTTAAACAAAGATAAAAGTTTAGTGATAAAATGAAAACTTAATAGCTGAATACAACCCTCAAGTGGTGAACAGAGTCGAGATATTTGGAGGATAATTTACATGCAGTTGTAAGAGATCAAAGGTTATAAAATAAAATCAACAAGAGGATGAAGTTTTATGTAGAGTTCCTTCATAGAGTGGTACTTTCTAGTGTGTGATTTTATTGACAAAGGAGTCCTTTGAGCCTTCATAAACAGATAATTAACTTTCATGGAAGGTTATGTGGGTCCATGTTGAAACATTTTTTTTGTGAGGTTGATGACTTTGTCCTCCTACACAGGAGGTGTAGTGACCCGGTTGGTCGATATGATATGTTATTCCTTCTTATTGATCCCCATGTTGGGTGTTGTTTCTCAGGTTGTTCTCAGTTGGTTTATATTTCTGGTTTTATTTGTTTTTCAGGGCAGTGGTGCAGTAGAAGCAAAGAATTATTATTTTTATTCTGGGCAGCTTTTTGCAGCAGTTTTAACCGCCGCAAAATGTATATTGGCGGCGGTTTAAACCGCCTCTAAATGGAGAAAACTGCCGCTAAACGTAAAATAAAAATTACGTTTAGTGGCGGTTATAACCGCCGCTAAATAGGAGCATCATGGCTGCCTCATTCCGTGGTGGTTCCTGTGACTTTAGCGGCGGTTTTACGGCTGCTGGAATTTGAGTTTATTAGCAGCGGTTATAACCGCCGCGAATAAAGTGATATCCAGGGCCCGTAAAACCGCCGCTAAATTCAAGAAAGCCGTCGCGAAATGAGGCAGCTACGACGCTTTCCTAAAACCGCCGCTAAACACAAATAACCACCGCTAATAGATTGGTGACGCCCTATTAGGAGGCGGTTTCTGTAAACCGCCACCAAACAATGTAGCGGCAGTTTAAACCGCCGCTAAACACAAAAAAAACCGCCGCTAAATGACAATTCTATTGTAGTAAAAGCAGGGGGTGAGTACTAAAACTCAGTAGGTTTTCCCTAAATTAATTCCCTACACATGACACTAGGATAAAACCGTTAGCACATTTATATAAACAGTTTATATAGAATAATTATAAGTGCAACCATTACCATAAGCCAAACACACCCTTACCAAGCCATATCACCCAAACCAAGCAAACAAAGGAAAGCCAAATAATCATACCATGAGCCAAACATGCCACACAAGGAAGCCCAATCAATCATTCCATGCAAGGAAGCCAAATCAACCATTTCACATTTCCAAAACAAATTCCATCTATGCAAAGAAACACACAACAAATCAACCATAATGGTAGGACTTCCGCCCAACCTGTTCACCCCATCTTCAGCTAGCAGGACTTTACACCCACTTCTGACAACCCAAAATGGTGGGACTTCCCGCCCAACTCATTCACCTTTTATAGTGTGGGACTTCACGCCCATCACCCTACCATCATGGGCGTGGGACTTCACGCCCATCACCAAAATCCCCACAACATTTCAATCCATAATTACCAACATCATACCACCCAAAAATTTCCCATACCAATTCAACCAATTATTCTGAACAACATTCCAACAATAACATGTCAATTTACCTAAATAAATCATGCATTTATTGAATACACCCTCAAACCATTTTCCATGTCAAAACCCCGATTCAATAAAAAAACTTCTTTATTAAAATACATTTTCATAAACCATTTCCTTAACCCATGCCAAGAAACAATTTTTAAAATCTACATTTTAAAATTTGACAACAAGAACATTCCACCGTAAAACCCCTTTTCACAATATTAACCCATTTTCCCCAAAATCCCCAAATCATCACAAAATGGGTTTACACTAAGAATCACACATCATATTCACAATTAATTTCAAGTAAAACAAATTAATGGAAACCAAAGTCACTAGTTTTAACCAAGTGGAGTTGAGAGAGAATCCACCTACCTTTAGGGTTCCGGCGAACTTGACCCACAACCAACCGCACCTCCAATCCGGCGAACGCACCACCGAAACGTCTCTAGATCCCTTCCCACGGAAGAAATCACCTTCAACCCACCTTGAATCATCTTCAAAATCCTTCCACAATGAGTAGGAGAGCACCCTTAACCCCTGAGAACCCAAAATCCCGAGTGAGGCTCGAGTGGGAGGAAGAGAGGAGTGAAATGAGGCAATCCCGAGTGAGCCCGGGTTTTAAAACCCTAATTTTAAGTGGTCGTACGGTTAGCCCACACAGTTTAGTAAACCGTGCGCTAACCGTGCACACTCCAATACCTCGAGATTCAGGGTCCACACGGTTTCCTCGCACGGTTTGGCAAACCGTGCGCAGGCCGTGCAGAGCCTACTGTCTCCCCCTGCACGGTTTCTTGGAGAATCCGCACGGTTTACACTAATCGTGCTCAAACCGTGCACCCCTTTTAAAGCCTCCAAAATCATACAAAACCATTCCAAACTCTCCCAACCTCTTCCCAACTCATCCCATGCACTTTAAACATATAAAAATTCATAACCAAAGGCTAAATACCTCAAACTGGGGGTGCTAAAATCTCCCCACCATTGGACTTTTCGTCCTCGGAAAGTATTGAACCCGCCCTTTGTCGAAAGAGATTGGGCCACTTCTCAATCATTTCTTTCTACCGCTCCCAAGTCTCCTCTTGAATCTGACCATGTTTCCACAAAACCTGAACTAAATCGATGCTTTTACCATGAAATACTTTCTCTTTCCTATCCACAACCTGCGTTGGCACGTGCACCAACGAAGCATCCGGTTCTAGCTCAACATGATCCCATAAAATCACATGGTCACGATCCGGCTGATACTTTTTCAACTGCGACACATGAAACACATTGTGCACCGCACTAAACCATGGTGGAAAATCCAAACGATAATCCACCTCACCAATCCTCTCAAGAATCTCAAAAGGCCCAATATACCTCAGAGATAACTTTCCCTGCTTCCCAAACCGACGATGTCCCAACCTAGGAGAGATCCTCAAGAACACACGATCACTCACCTCGATGGACAATGGACGTCGACGATGATCCGCATACGATTTCTGACGACTCTGAGCCATCTCCATTCTCTTCTTGATCAACTTGATCTTCTCCGTCGTCTCCTAGACAAGGCTCGGTCCTACCATCGAGGACTCACCTGTTTCCACCAAACATAGTGGAGAACGACACGACCGCCCATACAACGCTTCAAACAGATCCATCTGTATGGATTGATGATAACTGTTATTGTACGAAAACTAAACCAACAACAAGTGCTCTTCCCATGAGCCACCAAAATCCGTAACACAAGCCCACAACATATCCTCCAAAGTTTGTATCGTCCTCTCGGATTGACCATCCGTCTGAGGGTGATACGCCGTACTCATAGTCAACTGCGTCCCAAGGGATTGTTGCCAGGATTTCTAGAAACGAGATGTAAACCTCGTATCTCTATCTGATACGATTGAAACTGGCACACCATGCCTCTTTACCACCTCCCGGATATAGATTTTGGGTAGATCCTCCACCGTATGAGATTCATGAATTGGAATGAAATGGGCCGACTTCGTTAGCCGATCCACTATCACCCAAATGGAATCGTGATTCCTAACCATTCTTGGAAGACCTATGACGAAATCCATTGCTATCTGCTCCCACTTCCAAATAGGGATTGGTAAAGACTGCAACATTCCCGCTGGCCTCTGATGCTCTGCCTTGACCTGCTGACAAGTCAAGCATCTCGAAACAAACTCAGCCACTCTTCTTTTCATACCAGCCCACCAGAATTGCACTTTCAACACTTTATACATTTTCTGAATTCCAGGATGAACAACCCACCTGGAATGATGATATGCCCTGAGAAGATCCTCCCGACAAGCAACTGGTACAACCATCTGATTATGAAAACACAAAATTGAATTTCCATTCAGTTGCCAACCCTCAATGGTCTCTCCACCATTGAGTCTCGACCCCATGGTCACACACTCAGAATCAGATGTTTGTGCCTCTCTAACCAGGACAACCCAGTCATGAATCAACAAAACCAGAAAGAAGATCACTCTATCGCCCTGGTTCTCACATTCTAACCGCATATCAGCTATAACCGACATCAAATGCCACTGGTTCGATGCCTGTTTCACCACCAGAGCATATGATTTCCTACTTAATGCATCTTCCACCAAATTTCCCTTAACTGGTGTGTACATTAAGTCAAAATCAAACATTTGGAGATATTACATCCATCTCCTTTGCCTCAAGTTCAAATCCTTTTGTGAGAAAATATGCTTCAAGCTCTTATGATGTGTATATACCATGAACTTCTCACTGAAGAGAGAATGACGCCACACTTTCACAGCATGAACCACTGCTGCCAACTCCAAATAATGAGTTGGACAGTTCTTCTCATGCCCTCTCAACTACCGTGAGCCATATGAAACCACATGATTCCCTTGCATGAGAACGCACCCCAACCCTGATCCCGATGCATTGCAATACACCACGTACCCTTTTCCTGGTTCTAGAAAAACCAAGATTGGTGCTGATGTAAGACGACCCTTTAACTCTTCGAAACACTGCTGACAGTGTTCATTCCACTGGAATGGAACATTCTTTCTTGTCAAGGCTGTCATAGGCGAAGCCAAACGTGAAAAATCATGAACAAAATGCCGATAATACCCAAATAGACCAAGGAAAATGCGTATCTCAAACACATTCTTTAGCGGTTTCCACGAAACAACAACCTCTATCTTTTCTGGATCCACTGAAACACCCCTCTCAGAAATCACATGGTCAAGAAAATGAACTTCCTGTATCCAAAAGTCATACTTTGACAATTTGGCATATAACTGATGATCCCTCAAGATCCCCAGCACTGTCGCCAAGTGTTGCTCATGCTCCACCCTTGTCTTTGAATACACCAGAATATCATCTACAAACACCACCACAAATTAATCTAGATATCTCTAAAATTTCCGATTCATCAATGCCATAAACACTACTGGTGCATTCATTGGAACAAAGGGCATAAACACATATTCATAATGTCCATATCTACTTCTGAAAGCTGTTTTAGGAATATCCTCCTTCCTCACCCGCAATTGATGATATCCCGACCTCAAGTCGATCTTGGAGAACCACCGGTCTCCCCTCAATTGGTCAAACAAATCATCAATTCGTGGAAGTGGATATCTATTCTTTATCATAACTTGGTTAGGTCTATGATAATCAACACATAGCCTCAAAGTTCCGTCCGCCTTTTTCATGAACAACACCGGTGCTGCCCACAGAGATGTGCTAGGCCAGATAAACCCTTTGTTTTTCAACTCTTCCAACTAAACTTTCAATTCTCGCAATTCAGTAGGTACCATCCGGTAATATGGAAGTGAGATAGGACTAGTCCCCAGAAGGAGATCAATCATAAACTCCACTTCTCTTACGGGAGGTAACCTAGAGAATTCTTCAGGAAAAACATCCATGAAATGATCCACCATTATTGGAAGAACACTCTACTCAACATCTTCTATTGATTTCAACGATGAGACTACCAACTGATACAATAACGTACCCACTGCTGGTGCCAACAAACCTGTTGCACCCTGCCTTTCATGTCTCTCTCCTCTAAAGAGATGTCTAACACCATCGTGTGTCGTAAAAGCCACTATTCGTGCACCGCAATCAATGTGAGCCTTAAACACCACCAGCTAATCCATTCCTAGGATTACATCATACCCATCCATCTCGAGCATTGAAAAATTTTACACTATCTCAACCTCGCCCACAACGATACTACATTCTCTACACAAGAAGGCTCGACACTCTCTTCAACCAAGAGGAGTTTGAAGTTTCAAAACCGAGGGCATCATTTCTACCCTTAAACCCAGCAAATCAACCACACGTGTAGCAAGAAAAGAGTGTGAATAACACGTGTAAAACATCACTTGCATCAAGGTAGAATTTAAAAGAACCGTACCTCGCACCATGGATGGCCCTGCTTGATCATCCACTACAACTTGCTCAGCTTCAACCAGATATGTACTTTCTATGCTCTACTCTTTATTACTATGTTGAAACTTCCCTTACTGAGGAGTGTCGCAAACACCCAACCTCGGAGCATTGCGGAAATACCGCTGAAGATGCCCCATCCGCTTGCAGTTATGACATTCTCAAGGTTGTGCCTTACAATCCCGTTTCAGGTGGCCTACAGAACCACACTGAAATAATCCTGGCTTACACTTAGGTCTTGAAGGAAGTTTTAACAATCTAGTGGTCCGACTTTGATGTACTCTCTGTCGTTGAGAAAAGGTTTCTGTATTGTTCTTTCTCTCAGTGATGGGGTTCACACCTCCTCTCATGAGGACAATCGTGCTTCCATTACTTGTATTTTTGACCATGATAGATATTGTAACAGGTGTATCTAGTTGGAGTCTTGATTGAACTGTTTGAAAATCCTGAACAATGCTTTGGGCCAACTTCTGGTTCACCTGGGGCTCAGGTGGGACCACATTTTCGGTAGCTTCCTCCGATTGGTCTCTAAGATGTCTACTCGGTTCCATTTCTATAAATAGAAAACAAACAACCATGAGTCTCACTTCCGTAGACATCACGAAATCCCATTTCAAATCACATTACATAACGCTATCACAACAAGGCTTTCCACCAGTTCACATTTTTCCACATGTTCCATGTTTCACCATTTTGAAAACCAAACCATTTTCAAAATATCAATTTATTCACCTCACAATTTCACATATTCTTATCAAATTATAAATCATTATACCCCAATGAAATATGCATCCTAGATGGAATTCATTTCTACCATGCATGCCATGATCATCTCATTGGCTACACCCACGACAATGAGATATCCAATGCCTATAAGTGTCTCCAAAACACTTATGTACCCAACTCCCTGGTAACTTTAATTTTAGCATAAAAGGGTTAGCTACGTCCTTTTATGCTATACATTCCAAGTTCTGACATTCCTATGCCTTGCTACCATCCCGACTCAAGGAATGTACCACAACGAATGTCAACACCAAATTCGAGAATCAACTCCAAAAGGACCGAACAAACTGATACCACTTGTAACACCCCGCCCCTACCTCATTGGCTTGAGGGGGCGGTGAGGGTTACTTGGCCTTAAGTGACATTCCCAAGGCGCCAAAGGCTCGCAATAAATGCTGAGGGATTCAAGGAACAGTGGGAAACTATTTTCCCTTAAGAAAAAACCAACGAAACCAACAAAATAAAGATGCATGAACTTTTAAACCCAAATATGTATTCCCAAAAGATAACCAAGTTGTTCCACAACACAACCCAAAACCAATACAACCAACCATGTCTACACCACATCAGAGTACAAGCGGAAACCAAACAATAAACACTACGAGCCATGACACCACCACAACTCCACACCAAGCTCCAGGCTCCAAGCTCCATCGAGACTTCACAAAGCACCACTAGAGGAGGAATATGCCTTAACTTTTCCCACATCACGGTACACGGCATCTGCAAAGACACCAAGGTGCCAAAGTAGGGGGTGAGTACTAAAACTCAGTAGGTTTTCCCCAAATGACTTCCCTACACACGCCACTAGGATAAAACTATTAGCACATTTATATAAACAGTTTATATAGAATAATTACAAGTGCAACCATTACCATAAGCCAAACACACCATTACCAAGCCATATCACCCAAACCAAGCAACCAAAGGAAATCCAAACAATCATACCATGATCCAAATATGCCACACAATGAAGCCCAATCAATCATGCCATGCAAGGAAGCCAAATCAACCATTTCACATTTCCAAAACAAATTCCATCTATGCAAAGCAACACACAACAAAGCAACCATAACGGTGGGACTTCCGCCCAACCCGTTCACCCCATCTTCAACTAGCAGGACTTCACACCCACTCATGATAACCCAAAATGGTGGGAATTACCACCCAACTCGTTCACCTTTTATAGTGTGGGACTTCACGCCCATCACTAGTGTGGGACTTCATGCCCATCACCCTACCATCACGGGTGTGGGACTTCACGCCCATCACCAAAATCCCCACAACATTTCAATCCACAATTACCAACATCATACCACCCAAAAATTTCCCATACCAATTCAACCAATTATTCCGAACAACATTCCAACAATAACATGTCAAGTTACCTAAATAAATCATGCATTTATTGAATACACCCTCAAACCATTTTCCATGTCAAAATCCCGATTCAATAAAACAACTTATTTATTAAAATACATTTTCATAAACCATTTCCTTAACCCAAGCCAAGCAACACTTTTTAAAATATACATTTTAAAATTTGACAAAAAGAACATTCCACCATAAAACCCCTTTTCACAATATTAACCCATTTCCCCCAAAATCCCAAAATCATCACAAAATGGGTTTCCCCTAAGAATCACACATCATATTCTCAATTAATTTCAAGCAAAACAAATTAATGGAAACCAAAGTCACTAGTTCTAACCAAGTGGAGTTGAGAGAGAATCCACCTACCTTTAGGGTTCTGGCGAACTTGACCCACAACCAACCGCACCTCCAATCCGGTGAACGCACCACCAAAACATCTCTAGATCCCTTCCCCTGGAAGCAATAACCTTCAACCAACCTTGAATCCTCTTCAAAATCCTTCCAAAATGAGTGGGAGAGCACCCTTAACCTATGAGAACCCAAAATCCCGAGTGAGGCTCGAGTGGGAGGAAGAGAGGAGTGAAATGAGGCAATCCCGAGTGAGCCCGGGTTTTAAAACCCTAATTTTAAGTGGCCGCACGGTTTAGTAAACCATGCGCTAACCATGCACACTCCATTGCCTCGAGAGCCAGGGTCCGTATGGTTTGGAAAACCGGGCGCAGGTCGTGCGGAGCCTACTGTCTCCCCCTGCACGGTTTCCTAGAGCATCCGCACGGTTTACACTAATCGTGCTCAAACCGTGCACCCCTTTAAAAGCCTCCAAACTCATACAAAACCATTCCAAACTCTCCCAACCTCTTCCCAACTCATCTCATGCACTTTAAACACATAAAAATGCATAACCAAAGGCTACATACCTCAAACCAGGGGTTCTACAACCACGGAGGTGGTCAGACATTTAATGAAGGATATTAAATTCCCTGCTACAAAAAGGATGTGTAACCACCCCTCGTTTAATTAATAGGTTCATTAATTATACCAATTAATGAAACATTAATCGAATGGAGGTTTAATCACTTTATTTCATCCTTTTTTTATTAAATCGTGGGTAAAGGGAGATTGTGTGGAGAATTGGTGGAAGAACTCCGACGAAGCACCGATGAACTTCCCTCCAATGAAGAACGAAAGCTTGGACGACAACTTGGAGGAATAGATTCGGGATCGAAAAATTCCAATGACTTCAATGAATGAGGATTCTCTTCCTACAACCGCGACACCTCCAACAATTCTCAAGGTAGGGGATCTTTCTCTTTAATTCTAGTGAATTATTTTTCTTCTCCTTGTTTTTGAAAACGCGATGAACACAGATCAACCAAAACAAGTTGATCCGCGATTCATATGAAATTGTGGTATGTTGTGGGGTTTTTAACGAGGTTTTATCTTCCTTTGATAACTGTTTACAACACCCCCCTTTGATATTATGCTAACGCGGAGGGCACGAGCTAAATGAACAAGGCCCGAACCCTCCACCCCTTTATTTTTGTCGTGTTCTTCATGGGAGAATTTTAAATTTGACGAAAACGCAAATCAGAGGGTAATGATATAAAAAAGACATTCCGGGAGGCCTGTAGGCGCAGGAAGAAGTGAAAACGGAGCTCCAGAGCATCGCCAGAGCCCCACGGAAGAAGTGCTAGCAACCTGCGACCGACGCTCGCTGGCTATGGAAGGGGGAGACACCGCGACGGATCGAAGGGGCGTACGACTGCATTGGAGGAAGGGAATTGCACCGTAGTGCACCGTAGGTGGTGGTTGTCGGGTCCCGAAGATTTCAAGGCGGTGCCACATGGCATCGTTGGTTGAAGAGTCGAACGACTCTTTGAGCCGTTCAGGAAGGAGGGTCGTGCGACCCCTTGCGCGGGTCGCACCCAGCTGGCGGGCCAGGCCAGTCTGTGAACCAAACGGTTTGGGCCGAACCAGGTTGGGTCGAACCGAACTGGGTGGGTCATCCCATGACAGAGCGGTTCGGGTTGGTCCGATTGAGTCGGATCGGACCCAGACCCATTTCGGCCTAGATACTCTAAAAATGTCGTATCTCACAAACCAGACATCCGTTTGACGAACTATCTGTGACGTTGTAATCCTTAGAACAAAACGGTCATTTTGAGATACTCCACCTGAGTTTTGGATAAAGTTGGAGTATGGCTGAGTTGGATCATACCCGAATCTAACCGGGCCCTCGACACTAAAATGTCTATAACTCTCAAACCGGGTGTCCGATTGACGCACTGTCTATTGAGTTGGAACCCTTACGACATGAAGATCATTAGGTTACTTCTTAATGGGACTTATTTTTGGTTGATGTATGACTGATGGCTTGAGGAGTGGATCATCCCAAAATCAAGCGTACTATGTACAGGAATCTAGTGGTTGGCTGAGAAGTGAAGAATGAATAAGGATCCCGTGTGGATCAATACCTATAGATCCTATGTGGATAAGCACCTAGAGATACTCTGTGAATCAACATCTAGCGATCCTGTGTGGATCATCACCTAACGATCCTGTGTTGATCAACACCGAGTGATCCTATGTGGATCAGCAGTAGAACCCTTGACAAAATAAGATGATCTAGCTTTACAACTAATCATCTGTACTTCTGTACTTAAGTTATACCTGGTTTGAGATGAGTTTTTTGTTTTGTGCTTTGTGATTGAGATCATGCTTTGTGGTTTTACTTTGTGGAATTCTGAGAGACCTTCAGGGGTCTTGGGGTCCCTACTGGGCATTGTTGTACTCACCCCTGCACGGGATTCACCCACATCTTGTTGTGTCTTGTGCAGACAATGAGTAGCTCAGTTGATACTATAGGATCCAGGACCAGGCGGTACATGGGGTGACTGGTTGACGTGGAGAGTTGTGGAGACGATTTGTACCCACCCTTAAGGTAGGATTCGTGGTGGACAATCTCAGGAGCTATTTTCTATTTTCTGTTATAGTTGTACCTTTCAGTTGAGCTTGTATTTTGACCCCTTTACTTTTAGTACACACTTCTACTATTGCAATACTACTACATGGTTTTCATCTTATCGTGTTCTTGGTCTGTGTGTTTGCAGGATTAAAAGCAACGCCTTCCCATTTTAGGGATACGTCTTTCCGGTGCTAGTCTCCAGTCCCTGACCTATGGAAGGTGGGATTGGGGAAGTCATGGCATGGGCCCCGAGGGACGGGTCATGACAAAATATGAATTTCCCATCAACCTCCATAGATTCAAGGTTTCAAAGGAGACTACTAATAAAGGAATGACAAAACAATTGTGAGTTTACTACTATGTTCAGTTCAAAATGTTTTATATGTTAACATTCTTTTTGTAATTGTATAACTTACTAATATCACAATAATAATATCGACATCTATTGGAAATTCATCGATGATATCTACAAATCTATCTGGTACTCCAATAAGTGAAACACTGTCTACAAATGGTGGAGCAGATGGAGTCACACACATGCCATTAACACCATTATCTATCAATGGTCAGTTCTTTTTAAATTTGCCTGTCTAAATCACTATACTTCTAACTACATTACAAACTAACACAAAGTAGTCATTTTTAACTACTTCATCTATAGTGCATCAATAATCTGCAACTCAGACAACATTTATTGTAGGATCAAACAAGCGAAAGAAAAGACCAGATTCCTTTAGAAAATCTCCCATTTCTTTATGTATGTATGATGTCATTGTTCTACTCTGAACAAAATTTAGGATGCACAACTGGGCTAATCATCATCTAATAGTTTTCTCGATAATTTCGGTAGCTATTGTGACTGAAGAAAAAAATCTATCAGATTCATCACCTGCCTCCTCAACAATGTAAGCACGACTCATGCTTTTACATATTTCCATGGTCATTAATAAAGTGTCATTTCTTACAAATTCTTCTAACAACTAAGATAGATTTACTCGTACTATTCATGGGGACTATAGTACTTTATCATGTACAGGTATGTTGTCAAATTTAACACAAGTATATAACATCACACACCCACACACTTTAATATATATATATATATATATAATATAGAATACTAAACTGTTTTATACAAATACATCCAGATTCTATACAACAATCGTTTGCTCATGAAACATCAAATTTTGATAATTCAGAAACATGTGAGTACATAAATAGTGTCATACATCATACAAAAAACTATACATGTATGATGATGTAGACATTTAAACACAAAAATTAATCACTTTTGTATTATTTATGGCACTATAAAGTTACATTCGATTGGCTACTACAAAAAACTCAGTACAACAAAAAATTAAAGATAACACAGGTTAGTATAGTTACTGAATCAAAATTAATGCTAAAAAAAACTACCCACTACTAATAGTGGTTCCTGAATAATAGATTCTATATTTTTTTAATGTTCACTCAGGATATTCAGATATTGGATACCCTTCTAATGCCTTCCAATATTGTCAAGCTTTAATGTGGTTCGATGAGAGAAATAAGAAATCTAGAAACTGAAAAAACCCACATTTTTCTTTATGCTGCTCTATAGGAAAGATTGATTTGAACTTACTACCATCGTGTCCCCATTACATAAAAATGTTTCTCTTCAATACAACTTATACCAAGGCCAGAACATTCCAAGAACACATGTATATTTACAATTCTATGTTTTCTTTCACATCAATGGGTGGGAAGGTCGATAGGTCATTCAACAAGGGTCGAGCTCCATGTATATTTAGATTTAATGGACAAAACTTCCATCACATAGGTAGTTTATGTACACCTGATGGACAACTACCAAGGTTCGCACAACTATATGTGTATGATACTGCACATGAGTTTCAAAATATGGTTAACAGGTTTAGGTATCTCTAAAGTTAATTTCAATGGAATTCATTGTCAAACCTTTCCTAAATTTGTATCAACATAACTATTACCTACAGCTCGGATGATCAAAACGTACAATCAAATATTGAATACAACATAGTCTAGAACCTGCAACAAATGCTTCATGAAAATAATGCTTTAACTCGACAATTCAAAAGTGAAAGGGATGTTATTGATCGTCAAGAAGTGCCAAATTTAAAACTACATCTTCTTAAAAGAAGAGAAACAAATTCCATGACATATAACTTACCAAATAATTATGAGATTGCAATGCTTATTGTCTATGATATTGAATATCTCAACCAAGAGCGTGATATAATCATTCAAACCAAAAATAGCGATCTGTAAAGAATTGATGAGATAAACCCATTGTATCTTCCATTAAAATATCCCTTGGTTTTCACAAGTGGCAGTGATGAATATATTGACAACATATTGCATCGCTCAACTCCTTTCAAAACAAGTTCTAAACTAAGGAAGATTATAATGAGAGAGTACTTCTCTTTTCACTTACAATTCTGTGAAAATGATGCCTCAACTTTACTAAATTCAAGAAGATTGTTGCAACAGTTTATTGTCGATTCTTATACGATGATTGAGTCTCAAAGACTATCATTCATTCACTTCAATCAAAAGAAAATGAGGGTAGATTTTTACAATGGGTTTCAAGATTTATTTCTTAGAGGTGACTGAGAAGGGTATTCCTACGGGAAGTGCATCATTTTACCTTAAACATTTATTGGAGGTCTAAGTTATATGATTTAGAATTACCAAGATAAACTGTCTATTTGTAATTGAGAAGGGTATCCAGATTTGTTTTTTGAACTTTACATGTAACCCTATGTGGACTGATATTACTCGATATCTTAGAAATAAGAATCTTCGTCTAATAGACTCCCCTCAAATATTATCTTGAGTTTTCAATATTAAGGATGATCATCTAATGAAAGATTTAAGAGAAGGTTGTTTCTTTGGAAATTCAAGGACATGTAATGATATTTGTAGTTACTAATAAGATTTTTTATCAACTTATTTGAAATTATATCATCATTTACTAACTATAACCCTTTTTTTTCCAATGTAGTTGTTAGAACCGTTGAGTTTCAAAAACGTGGCTTGCCTCATGTGAACATCCTATTATTTATCTGTTGTAAAAAAAAAAGTTAACACTCCAACAGCTGTTAACAACTATGTTTGCACTGAAATTCCAAATAAATTTACATACCCAAGACTACATGAAGTTGTAAAATGTTTTATGATCCACAGACCTTGTGGTGCTGCCAACCGTTTTTCGCCTTGTATGAGAAATGAAAAATGTACAAAATATTTTCCATTTTTTTGTTGAAAATATGATATTTGATGATAATGTTTACGTCATTTATCAGAGAAGGGATGATGGAAAACTGTTCTAAAAAATAACATGCCTTTGGATAATGGCTTTGTGGTACCATACAATCCAGTTTTACTATTAAAGTATCAAGCACATCTCAATATTGAAGTTTACAATTAGTCATATTCAATAAAATACCTATTTAAGTATATTATAAAGGGAAATGATCGTGTAACAGCAACACTCTATGAGAGGAACAAAATACACTTGTCGGGCAATAATATAGATGAGATAAAGATGTATTATGATTGTCGGTACATATCTCCTTATGAGGAATCTTATAGGATTTTTTCATATGTTATCCATTATAGATATCCACCAGTTGAGAGGTTACATTTCTATTTACCAGGACAAAATTGTGTGACCTACTCTGATAATGATAACATTGAAGATGTATTAAATCACAGAAATAGTTCTGAAACAATTTTTACCTCTTGGTTTAAAGCAAATATAATATACCCAGAAGGAAGAGGTTTAACTTTTGTAGAGTACCTAACTAGATTTGTCTTCCACTCTCAAGATAAGAAATGGAATCCCCAAAAGCAGGGATTTTGTATTAGAAGACTATACTACGTGCCTCAAACCACTGGCGGGCTCTATTACTTGAGGATACTTCTAAAAAAAATCAACGGTGCAACTTCGTATGAAGATATCAAGACAGTAAACAATATCACTCATGCTATATTTAGAGAGGCATGTTCTGTTATGGGACTACTGACAAATGACATAGAGTTCATTGAAGCTATAAAAGAAGTCTTAGCTTGGGGAATGGGACACCATGTATGCAGACTATTTTCAAGCATGTAAATATCCAATAACATTTCTTGTCCATTTTCTGGGATGAAACCAAAGTCATACAATCAGAAGACATTTTATATGCCCAAAGAAGGACCCTACAAATACCAGGTCCACACTTTCTTTCATAACTGCCTAATTCTTCTAAATTTATGTAATGACTGCATTTTATTTATGCTCTGTGATGTTTAGTATATTGCAGTCAAAAAAATCACAGCAGTTCATTTAGCATAAAATTATTATTTCACATGTAATTAGCTACTGCTCCTGTATTTATACTTTTTTTTGATAATGTTGTTACAATGTTGTATATATTCCACTACCTGAATATTTACTACTGGGTTCTATCTACCGTGTTAATTTTCTACTATAAATGATATCTTTTAATTAATGTAAATTATTTAAATGACTTCATTTATTTTATTCTGTAATCCTCTATAATAGTATTCCACAGTTTTATAGATCTTTTAGTCACATAACACTTCAATTTGGACTGTACTTGATATCATTTGGAATTATTACAATATATTTCTCTACTGTGATATTTACTATATTTCATTACAAAAAATTTCCCACCATTTCTGTTCACATATTAATACTAAATTCCATTGAATTTTCACTTCTTTATAAAACTACATGAACACAAACACTACAAATAATATCTGCTCCTGTATTGACATTCTTTCAATAATGTTATTACAATGTTTTATATAAAACAAACACTTACTATATATACTTTTACTATAATAGAACTATCATCAGTTTAATAAAACCTTATAATGCTAACTAAGAAACATAATTATTACTGGTTTCTCTCTATTCTGTTCATTCTTCACTGCAGTTCCTATCTTTAAATTAATATAAACTATTGTAATGACTACGTTGATGTTATTTTGTACTTCTATATAACAATATTCCACAAAATTCTAGATTTGACACTCACAGATCACCAGAGACATATGTATGCTTTAATAGAAATAGATCACATTTTACAGAGCAATGGAAGAGCTCTTCAGTTATATCCTCCCATGCCAGTTCCAAATTCTGCATTTGATACTCTTCCAAATTTTTTAGTTGCAGAAGAACTAAATTACAATAAATAATCACTTTTAAAAGAGTACATCATTTTACATAGTATGCTTACAGTTGAACAGAAAGAGGCGATGACTGTCATTTTGTCTACATTGTCTACTGATTTGAGGGGGGGGGGGTTCTTCTTCTTGCATGGATATGGAGGAAATGGTAAAATATTAATTTGGAGAGTACTAAAATCATTTCTATGGGAACATGGCATTATTTTACTTGCAGTTTCTTCGAGTGAAATAACATCACTACTACTTCCTGGCAGACAAACAACACGATTTAAATTTCGTATTCCAATCTCCATTTCCGAGAATTCAATTTGCAATATTCAGAAAGGGAGTGATATTGTAGAACTTTTACACTTAACAAATCTCATTATTTAGGATGATGTATCTATGATTCATAAGTACTGCATTGAGGCTCTAGACCATACTCGAAGGGACACTATGATAGTTAAAAATGATAATGCTCATAATTTACCATTCAGTGGTGCAACAATAGTATTGGGTGAAGATTTCAGGAAAATACCACCTATTATACCAGGTGATAACAGAAATGACATTGTCTATGCAAGTGTTAAGTCATCATATCTGTGGAAACACTGTCGGGTGTTATCTCTTACAAGGAACATGAGATTGCATTCTACTTCTTCCAGCCATGGTGCAACTACAGTACATGAGTTTGTTAAATGGAATTTAGATATTGGAAAAGGTAGAATTGGAGAGATTAATGATGGTGAAGCACTCATTCAAATTTAGTCAGTATATATTCTTACCAACATCGATAATTCCATGGTTGCAATTGTCAACCATACATATCTGTGTTTCAGTGACAAACATGGTGACCTTATCTATCTGAAAGAGCGTGAAATTTTAGCTCCAACCCATGATGTGGTTCAAGAAGTAAATGAATATATATTGTCTCTCATGGGCTCTTAAAGTAGATATTACTTCAAATCATACTTTTTTTGCAATGTAATTTATGATACAGACAGGCCAAAAAACATTTACACATCTGACATGTTAAATGGTATCAACATCTCTGGGTTAACTGCCCACAAAATTACTCTAAAGCTTGGTGTTATGATTATGTTACTAAGAAATATAGATCAATTTGTTGGTTTGTGTAATGAGACTCGTATGATAGTTAAACACATGGGTGAACATGTCATTGGAGCACAAGTTTTAAGTGGCTGTCATTCAGGGTATTCTGAATTCATTCCAAGACTAACTATGACACACTATGATGTTAGATGACCATTTAAATTACAAAGAAGACAACATCCTTTGACAGTTTCTTATGCGATGAATATCAATAAAAGTCAAGGCTAATCATTATCTTCAGTTGGGTTATATCTTCACAAACTTGTGTTCTCTCATGGTCAATTATATATTGTAGAATCTAGGGTCACATCAATAAATGGTTTGAAAATTGTTGTTGATGGTAACAATAACACATCCTCTGATTACACAGATAATATTGTGTATAAGGAAATTTTTGATAATCTGTCTTAGGTATCATTTAAATTTAATTTTATATATTCTAATGTGGTATGGATTCCCAATATGTTTACTTTCATGACTTATTTAACTTCTTAATATGTTTTCTTTGTACATTAATTTAATATGTAGAGTAAAAAAATGTCATGCTCAATAACCCTATTGAATGAGATTACCCTCGAGGATGATGAAACACTAAGGATACAGGTTCGTGTCTTGTACATGTGGTTTAATTCATCTTCCAAATACTCCAATAAAGTCACTGTTGTTGATCTCATACTATGCGATATTCAGGTGGTTTTATGTTATAACAAAAATTTCTGAATGTTTTTTCATTGTTGCTCAACTACAGTCTATACATGTTAAAGTGTGTGTGTGTGTGTGTGTGTGTATATTGTCTACGTCATCTGTGATCTGTTTTGTTTGCATATTATCCAACATTTTTACATACTATTTACATAGAACAATTTTTGGGTGTTTTTCCCTTTATTGCTCAACTTTTGTTTTGTACATGTTACAATACACACACAGACACACACACACACACACTGTCTACATTGTCTGTGATCTGTTTTCTTTGAGTATTATCCAATATTTTAATATAATATCTCAAGGGAATAAATTATGAGTTTTTTTCATTATTTCTCAAATATGTACTATACACGTAACATCACACACACACACACACATTTTCTATGTCATCTGTCATTTGTATTGTTTGAATATTATCCAACTTTTTAACATACTATCTGCATGGAAAAAATTCTGAGTGTTTTTTTACGTTATTGATCAACTTTGTTTTGTATATGTTACAATATATATAAAAATATACTATCCACGTCATCTGTTATTTGTTTTATTTGCTTATTTTTCAACATTTTAACATACTATATGCAGGGAACAAATTATGAGTGTTTTATTTTGTTAATGCTGAACTATGTTGTGTACAAGTTACAATATTTTCTCAACTTTTTTCTGTATATGTTACAGTATATATAAAAATATACTATCTACGTCATCTGTCATTTGTTTTCTTTTCCTATTTTCAACATTTTAACATACTATCTGCAGGGAACAAATTCTAAGTGTTTTATTTTGTTAATACTGAACTATGTTATGGACAAGTTACAGTATATATATATACTATCTTCATTGTCTGTCATCTATGTTCTTTGCATATTATCCAACATTTTAACAGAGTAACTGTAGGGAACCGAGATTCAATGTACGATTACAAACCGTCAGCTTATCTCCAAGTACAAACAGCTCTTGGGTGAAGGACTCTTCTATCTTATACAAAACTTTCAAATAACTTCAAACTAAGGAAGCTACTTGGAAACTAGACATACATGTCGAATCATGTTCACATCCATGATGTTTGTTCGTCCATGTGAAGTACAACTACCTCTTTTTAGTTTTAATTTTACTTCATTTGATGACATCATTTAGAAAAAAGTTCTAAAAGAACATATAACAGGTACATCTAAATAATACCTCAAAGTTACAATTTTGTGTACCAAATTATAGTAAATTTATGTGTACAATGTCTTTTAATTCATCATTATATTATTTAAATTAACTTTGTATATGTATTCTATGTTTTGGAACTAATTGGAGTTCTACGTTACACACATACACTACAATCTATGGGTAATTCCAACCACATGATGCATATTATTCTAAAAGATGACAGGTCATTTATGTTGTCTTATTACATTATGTGACTTTAACAAAAAACATTTACCCATAGTTTTAGTTTCTTTCCCTATAGAGGGTTAAAAGTTACCTTCAGTTTATGGGGTGACTTTGCAAATGAAATGTCATGTTACTTGGAAAATAACAAAGACCCATCTACTATTTTGATATTACAACTCGTCCGGGTGAAGAGATTGACCGATATGGTTTATATATACATTTAACATTTTTTATCTTTCTACTATGTTATTTGAATATGTTTCTTCAATAGTACACTCTCTAATAATGACTTGAAACTTCTTTCAGCCTCTGTTATTGTCACAACAACTGTTAATGAAACAAAAATTCATTATAACCAAGATATTCCAGTAGTTGAAAACTTCAGAAGCAAGTGTCATTGTAACTACTAATACCCGTGTAGTTCTACTATTTAGTTATTTGTATGTCAAAAATGTACTATCCACATGTTGTTACTATTTATTTCCATGTATGTTATTCTGAATTTATCAGTCTTGGGTTTATAATATCATCATAGTTATATACTCCATCACCAAAAAATTCCAACCCCTCAACAGAAATACTATATTGGAATAACAAGAAATCCATTTCAGATGTGAAAAACTATCAACAGGTCAACAATATATCCTTATTTTTCATATGTCATTATGCAATGTTATTAACTGTTCACTTCTATCCTATAATAATTTATATATTAGTATGTAATCAATCTACTACAGCCTACAAGGTGCTTAATTATGGCTACAATTCAGAAAATTCAATGCACCCATAGTTGGTTCTATGAATCATGCAACTTGTGCATGAAGAAAGTGCAGATTTTAGATGGAAGTATTTGGTGCCTGCCCTGCAATTTTAATCCTACTTGAATTACTCTGAGGTGAAAATATATTTGTTGATTTTTAAATTAGTTATTATCACTTTGCTACTTTCTCACTATTGATGCGAAATAGTCTATAAGACTGATAGTGTGATCATAATATTAATTCCAACAGATTTAGAGTTCAACTAATGGTTACTGGAAAGATAGACTCATTTTCAGTTGTCTTATTTGAAAAAAAATTTATGCAATATATACATAAAACAACTGCACAACTAAGAGCTACTTTGATACAAGTAAATACAACTTTTTATATCATGTCAATATATATTTTTTAAATATTACAACTAACATTTCTTATCATTTTGTAATTAGGATAATGAAGAGTTCAGTTTCCCTCTAGAATTAAACTACTTCAAATCAAGGAAATTTCTATTAGCAATTGATGTAACAAATTACAACATTCAGAACTGTCATCACTCTTCTGAACAAAACAACTACAAAGTGGGTTTTATCAATGACAATGACAAGTAATTCAACATCTTTACTGACACCTTATAACAGAATCAGGTAACTGTGTAATTATTACTGATTTTCTCTAAAAACAAAAAATTAGAAAACATTAAAGTTTCTTCATTACTATACAGGCAGATCAAAGTATGGGTCTTCAAGAGTAAGTAGTGGCATTGATTATATCCAGGTACAATATCTTTCAATTTTTTCAATATGTTTTTCTAACAAATGAATATAACTTTATTAATATATTCCTTTTAACATTTCATGATAGGACCATAAAATTGTTAGGTCTTCTCTTGAGACTAAACATTGGCACTGGATTTGATACTTCAACCTCAATCATGTGTTCTACTCGGGTATATAAATGTTATCTTTACTAACTTCTAAATTATTTCCATTATTATAAGAACACATGCTATAATTACATGGATATTATGTATTTAAAATATTAAAAAAACAATTCTTTCAATCTACAACTATGTACTATTAAATAAAAATCTACTATTAAAGCTCTAATATGTGTTTCAGTAATTTCAACTACTACAGTTTCTAGCTTCAAATTCTTCTAACAATAATCTCTATATAGAAAAATTTGTTATGCTATTTTGATAATGAAGATGGTCTTCAAGATAATGTCTAGAAATGACCAGAAAACACTGTTACAATAAGTCAATCTACTGAATTACACATCAGAATGAAGGGAACTATAAACAGGATAACTGAAAAAAAAAATTGAAATATGATGCTGCAAACACATGGTAAACATACATGTTCACTGTTTAATTTGTTTTCATTATTGTTTTTTGAATTATTATTTGCAGTGAAATGTGTATTACATTATATATAGTTCAAACACTTTATTTGAAATTTATTCTGCTCCTTTGTTTTTGGATATGATTACTATATCCTTTGTCGTTGTAGAAACCATTTACCCATGTATATTTCCTATTTTCTACCTTTTTAATTTACATTTCCTAATTCTGTATACTATAAAAAAATGTCATGTTTTCTACCTCATTTAATTTATGTTTCCTATTTGTATACTGTACAAAAACGCCCTATTTGTATGTATACAGAAACCCCAGATTAGCCACTTTTATTAGACTACAATGTTTCAATGGTAATATTTTGTAAAATGATGCAGTGATGAAATAGGTCACAATATATTCCTATCCTACATTCGGTGGACTGTGCAAATATAGAACACTCAATTTTAGTAGACATACAATGTTGTGGTTCATTGTTAGCATATATCAAAAACTGGGCCAATTATATTTCATGTTATCCACCTCTTTTTTTTTTACATTTCCTATTTTTTCTATACTGTAAAAAAACACCATGTTTTATACTTCTTTTCATTTATGTTTCCTGTTTTTATAATTCACAAAAACACCATCTTTGTATACTATACAAAAGTTCCATAATATTCATTTTTATTACAACACAATGTTTGATTTTTTTATAGTTTTTTATACTGTCCAGTGATGAAATAGGTCACAATATATTGCAATCCTATGATCTTTATATTGTGAATTTCCAAAACATTCATTTTTATTACTACTACCACATTCTATTTAATTATTAGATTAGATTTTCATATTTAAATATTAATTACTATTTATTAATCTATATAATTTTATTTTCATCTGCATGATGCATTTCCTAGACAATGATGAAGATGAAGACATATTGCAACCACACTTTGTTCTTGTAGACTTTGAAACTTCATTTAGATGAAACACTTCTACAAACATGAACATAATAAAATATTGTGCAATTAAAGAATGATTTTTTTCATTCTATATTCAAATGAATCCTCTGCCCAGTTCACATTTTTTATTATTACAACCACTCCTACAATGATTATGCATTTTATTTTGAATTACACTACACACATTACTCTTTATATATAGCCTGTTTGCATTGCTGGTCAGATGAAGCCTTTAATGGTGTGTATTTTATGCTCCTGACCCACTATGGACAATAAGAATGACTTTAATTCTTTTGAAAATTATTTGAAATCTCCCCCCAAAATCAGGAATTACCTTTTATATTTCTTTTCTTTATTCAAGTATTTTATTAGTGTTTCCATAATTTATCCACTCCTATTCCATTTTAATGTAGAAATACTTTGTGACTAGAAATGTATAAATATTACTATTACTGGGTAACTTTTACAAATAGAACTCTCTTTTTAGATAAAAACTATTAATCCAATATGTCGTGTGTACGCACGGGTGAGTACTAGTTTAAATCGAAACATGACACATGTTTTGTCCACTTTCTTTTTATTTTGTGTTATTACTGATTTATTTTTACATACATTTTTATAGAATACATGTTACGTGTTTTTATAATTAAATAAAAACAAATGAAAACTATATTAACTGACAATGAAGAGGAGGAGTGACCTCCCAAGTCCTGTCTCCAATAGGCTTCAGGTTGATGACTAGAATTGAGGGTATAAAACACTCAAATGGGAGGCATTACCCTCAATATTTATAGATCATAACATACAACCATCAAAAAATCCACCATACTATAAAATAAATAGACCAAAAATCTCATACAAGAAATATCTCACATGCATGAATATAAAACGAATACAAACATCTCTAGAGATAAAACAATACCAAAGTAAATCTCGTTTCAACGACTGTAGCAACCTAAGATTTGAGCTATTATTGACCGATTTGATCATGAAACCCCTCATGAAAACTTGAAAAATGGTTTATATATATGTAGAGTGAGCATAACATGTATACTCAGTAGGATCAGACTAAAGATCTCTTGTGTAGGTGAAAAGAACATACTAATACCCTGAGGAACAAACAAAAAAATTAATGTAATAGTCTCATGATTTTGAGTTGCTTTATGGTTTAATTTCAGCCATTAATCTTATGTTTTTGAACAAAGAATTTATTGTGCTGATTTCTGGATGTTTCTAAATGGTTTTAGAGAGTTTCAGAGGCCTTTTAAAGGGTGTACAGTTTGAGCATGGTTTGTCCAAAACCGTGAAACTTGAAACAATGGATCCAGGGGTGGCACATTAAACCAGGAGAGGAGAGGGTGAAAGAGGGAGCAACGATGAAGAGAAAATTAGACTAGGGCCATTGGGGAGTGGGGTTGTCGGACAACTCCTTATAGATCATGTGTGAAGTAATAGAGACTGATGAAATAGAATGTTCTTGACATATTATAATTTATAAAATCCACTAGGAGTGTAGGATAATGGTTATGTATTTTAGGGGCCACATAGGTACAATGATCATGTGATTGAGTCTCCTCTAATATTTATAGACGTTAGTAACTTTATTTTTCCTCATATCATAGACTATTGTACAATTTATAAATTATTATTTTTTACTCGCTACTTTCAAAACTTACTTCATTATTTATACTCTCAGTTTTCCATCTTTATACACATGTATACATACAAATAAAAATAAAAATAAAAATATATTTATTTATTTATAAAAATAACTAATTATCTTACCATATCAAAATTGACCATTTTACGAAATACCTAAAAAAGGAGTGAGTGAAATACTTTAATGTCATTTCACTCTATCTTAAAAATTGACAGTGAAAGGTCGAACCTATACCTCATTACCCGGATACACGTTTTGAAGTTGGGGTTTGCCTCAGTGTTATAGGTTCCCTATGATTCTACATAAAACTCAGGTTCAAATCCGGGTGGGAGTGAATTTTTGCTAGCAGGCGGTGATGCAGGCATGACGTAAGTAGGCGATGACGTAAGCAGACGGTGACACGGACATGATGCTGGCATGATGCTGCACTAGGCCTTCAGAATATATTGTGGGACTTTGGTCCATGTAATGGGCTTAATAACCATTGGGCCTTTGGTCCATGTACTTAATAAATAAGGTTTGATGGGTGAGTGATCCCTTAGGAGGATATGCCATGTCTTTCTGGCTTGTGTGTGCGGTGTGTGTGTGTTTAATGTAATTGTACCCCCAAACACCTAATATATATATATATATATAATCTAAAACTATCCATAAATGAATAATTGATGGATTATGTACCCTTTATTCTATTATCATTTCTTTATCATTAAACCCTTTTATTATAATGAAAATTTCATTCAATAATTAATTTGAAATCATGTTATGTTTTAACATGGTTTTTTTAAATGTATACACATAAAATATCTATGTTTTAACCAATTCACTATTACATGTGTGTGTTAATTTAATATCTATGTTATTTGTTTTTATATTTGTTTTTTAAGTATTATCACATAACATATTTTATATCCTAATAGAATTTGTTAAAATATTTGGGGAATTTAAATAGAAACATTACACATGTTTTTTCCACTTTATTTTTTATTTTGTGTAATTGCTGATTTATTTTTTATATATATTTTTATATAATACATGTTATGTGTTTATAATTAAAGAAAAACAAATGAAAACTATATTAACTGGTAGTGAAGAGGATTAGACCCCGAGTCCCGCCTCCGGTAGGACCTGGGTTAGCGACTAGTGTTAAGGGTATAAAACACTCAAATGAGAGGCATTACCCTCAATATATTTGGATCATAACATAAAACTATCAACCAATCCACCATACTATAAAATAAATAAACAAAAAATATCATACAAGAAATATCCCACATGCATGAATATAGAACGTGTCACGAACCAAGCCGGGGTGTCATCCAACCCGACACCCGACCCGGCCCATGGCATGGCCCGAAGGAAATTCCCGATCCCAACGGGATAACAAAAAGAATCTGGGTATCAACAATACATCATGGGAATAATTTCACCCCTTTATACAATCATAAACAATCGAAACAAACAAACAAAACATAACTATATAATCAATTCAAACACGGTACACCATTTTTTCAAACTTATTGTTTACAACTCTAAACAAACCTAAAAAGGACTACAACAAAAAAGGGACAACGACACTATCCCAAAAACCTCCATGCAACAAGAGGAGCATCATCCTCAAGTCACCACCACCAACACCTACAATAGAGGATCACTAGCAACCCGAACCACCATCACGATACATCTTTTGTTTATTTGAGTCAAACATAACCAAGTCTATATACACCCAAGGGTGTATGCAGGGTGTGAGACAAATCCCAGTAGAATGCCACCCAATAAAATAGATTCCATGCCAAAAAATTATAAAACAAATTAACATGTAAGTTTTATAATAAAAAAGCTACAATTTTTTTTAAAGAAAACATTTTAAAGGAAAACATGTTTTGCTTTTGAAATAACCAACAAAGTGCACCATATGCCGACGGTAAGTATGATATCACAAAATAGCACTAAGTCACGGGAAATCCATATAGGTAGTAGTTAAAATGGGATACTAGGATTCCCTTTGTGACAATTCCCATTCCACATATCATATAAGACATCATTTTCACACATGCACAAGCCAATCAATATGAACACACTTGATAAATCACCATTTTTACAACCCAAAACCACTTTCAATCCAAACACACACCAAAACCATTTCAAAATATGTTTCACACCACTTACACATTTTATCAAACACCCTTAAGGAACAAAACAATAAAGCTTACATGAAACACTCATGAATCATGGCCCATTCCCTTTTAAAAACCACCTTTCAACACAAATGAACCTTGGATCCTTTTTAAAACACATTTCACACCTCATTCAAAATACATAGAATACAAACAAAAAAGAAAATAAAACATATCAAAGTCACCAAATCCACCACAAAAATGGAGGTCCAAGGAAGCAAGAGGGATGGGGGAGGCACCTAGGGCTTAGAATCCCGAATGGGGAAGAAAACAGGTAACTTGGGGTTAAATTCTGAGAAGACACATCCATAATTTTATAATTTTTAATGACATGGACATGGCGCATGGTTTTCCCACATGGTTTTCCAAAACATGTGGAAACTGTGTACCCCTCACTATCCAAGAAGTACATGTCTCATGGTTTTCCCACATGGTTTAAAAATCATGCACTAACCATGTAGTTAGCCACTTCCCAAAAATTTAAAATGGTGCAACGTCTCAGATTTTTCATGTATTATTTTTAAATATTATATGTATTGATTTCAAGACCAGGAATTGAGATGATGTGCGATTCCGAGACCCGATGTGCCCAGAACAAATGTTTGAAAAATATTAAGTAGCACACATGAGTGATTTTTCTGAAAAAGTGGAATAACTCCTAAATGGGGGCTCGAATTAAATATATGAGGGAATCATTGAATCTAGAATAGTTACTTTACCTTGGGTGTGAATTAACATTGATCAACATGAGTCATTTGTGAAAAAGTTTTCGGGGGTGCGAAATTAATAAAATAAATTAATTGAAAGATTTATTTTATTTTTCTTCGACGCAGCGACTTGCTCCTCTATAAGTATATGACTATAGATTTTGTCTTAGGGTTGGTCTATAAACCCTGGATACCTAAATGCCATTGGAGGAGAGTGTTCTTAGAGGACGACAATGGATCATGGATTGTTGCACCAGCGAAGTTGGGGGATCTCATTAACGAAGACGACATGACCGTTTTTCATCAACGATCAATCCAAACTCCAGGTAGGACATGTGTTTCAATTGTTTAATTACCCATTATTAATTTCTACAATTATCAAAAATCAATCAACGAACAGATTGATTTGTATATCGATCACCTTACAGGAAGGGTTTTATTCTGTGGGGTTTATGTGGTAAATTCCTCATGGTTATTCAACCCTCTTTGTTTATTGTTCTTATGAAAACTGATTGAGACCAAAACCAACAATGACTGAGGTTCGTTCCTTAGGTTTGTTCTTTGTTCTTTTCTCCCTCTTTTCTCCCTCTTTTCATATATATATATATATATGAAATAAAATGACCATAAATTTAGATTTGATAAATGATAATGAAATACTAAAATTAAATATGCATATTCAATGTAAATAGAATGAATGAAAACAAAATGATGTTAGACAAAAAGGAGATATTCCTAAGAGAATCACCTAGATTGAACCTTCATCATCTCATTATTAGTTTCTAATTTACTTAATGAACACAATCCATAATATGTGTGAGAATCCTCATCTTCATATGGTTGTGAATATACGTTACTCTCAACGATCGCCAATAAACCACACATCCACCTCCTCGGTCGAGGGAAAATATTGCAGAAGTGAAAGTTAAACCTCAGGTGGCAAGTAGAGACACAAAGATGCCTTGCCGACTAAGATCCACCTCAATCTAAATCTAATAAAATAATAAACATTAAGAATGAATGTTAGAAGACTTGGGTTCATCACTAGATTACTCCCTCGAGAACTTCCTCGGGTTATCTACTCATGATCACGAGCATAAGAGTTCATAGTGATGAAGAAAATGGAGGAAGAAAACAAAAGAGATAATGAAATAGAGAGAAAGGAGAATACTTAAATTAAAACATAAAATGAAATTACATAATTAAAAGAAAATAAAATACAGCAATAAACTACATAAAATAGACAACAAAGGCTACCCCTAAGTTTCCAACCCTTTGGAATTAAGATGAAGTACATTTTTATAGGTAAAGGGAGTGAAAATTTGGCTCCAAGAATATTCTATTGAAAGTATGCGCATGTATGTCCCAATAAATGACATAATTTTGGGAAGTGGTATTATTTAAAGTTGTTTAAATATTTCTCCTATGTAGACTCACAAAATTTCAGCTTCATTATCCATGTAATTAAGATGTTATGGCTAATTTACTCCAAAAATTTAATTATGCCAAACAGAATCTTTGTATTCCAATGTAGTGAGTTACAATGCATTAATGGCCTTGATAATGAAAGAATCGGGTGAAACCATATCAATAAAACTTATTCCTAAGGATGTCTTATTTCTACATGTAAAATACCAGCTCATTTTGTCTATCCATTTATGAGATATGGGCCCAACAATAAAATTCTTCAGTTCTGTGCACAGTTTTCAAGGCCTGATTTGTGAGCTAGATTTGAGCTTCCAAATGATGGATTGAGATTTGGGTCCAAAAGTATAAAATTAATAACATTTAACATATAAACCTATAAAAGAAGAATTTTTCAATTTGGATTAGTTAATAAAATGTTATGGATGAATCATTGAAATAATTTAAAACAGTTAAATTCCAAAATAATCCATTTTAGCAATTAAGCTAAAAAATGCTCCTAAAACATAAAACATGATAATTTATATTAAAATAATAAATTTTTAGGATTAAAAAAAATTAAATTCAGAATAAATTAATTGAAAATATTTATTCTATCAATTCCCCCACACTTAAACATTGCACTCCTGGGCAATTATCTTATACCAAGATCAAAACAAACTTCTCAAAGCATAAATGACAACACAACTCAATTGTTATATCAAAGAAAATATTATGCCTACTAAATGGATAAAAATTTAATAAATCCTAAAAAATAATAATAATAAATTCAATTTCATGTTAATCCTCACATTAATTTCATACCTACCTCCTTGAAAAAATATTTCTCTCTTCACTCAAGGACATTTAATGTGGAGTTTTTCTCATTCCCAAGAACATGTTTGATCTCCATAGGCTCGCTATCATCATAGTATCTCCAATTAATTGGGTCAAAATGTGTCAATAATGAGGTATTTTTCATTGGTTTTTTTGAGGCTGAGTTTTAAAAGGTTTTAAATGTAAAAACATCCGAGGCAGAATGAGGAGGATTAAGCTCTAAAGTGAAGTAAATGCATGAAAATAGTTTTGCTCAAGAATGGTGTGCTCATAAATCATCTAAAAAATGAATCACCTCAAAAAAAATATTCCTTTGGGAAGTTAAAACTTGTAATTTTAGAATCTATGAATTTATTCTCTCTTTTCCCCTATTGCAGCATTGTTTCATCTTGAATTCAGATATGGATTTCTCTTCAGAATCATGTTTTGGAGGAGAAGAGAGGCAACATTTTATCTTAAAGAATTGGTGAACACCCATACCATATGTGTAATGATATTTTAGGCCACCCATCCATATTTAAATTATGACACTTATTCTACCCAAGCAGTAATAAATATGGAAACACTTTCAATTCATCTCAAACAGATTCTTCAAGAGAGAAAAATACAACCCATATTCTCCCTCCCCCACACTTGAGTTCAACAATAATCATGCATTTAACTTCTAGATCAGTTTTTAAAGGTATAAATGGCTTTTAATATGTCTGAATAACAAGGTATTTCATGGCTACTATGATCTTAATAAAGGTCATATGTAAAGGTAGTCCAAAATAAGAGTTCAATGCAAAAGGGCTTTCAAAGTGGTGCCTCAATCATACTTAACACATTCCATGAACTCTAAAATATTTTAAAAAGAGAAAAATAGAATGTTTTATATCACACAAAATGTCTCAATACTCTCAAGAAAAAGATAAATGAAATGAGATGTAAAATAGGTTTAGAAATCTCTCGGGTTGGGCATGATTTTCAATTTAGACAGTACTTGTGCACATGAGTTTCACAATCAATCAAACTTCTTCAAATGAAAAGATCATAAATCAAGAAAAAAATCCATTAAATAATCATTTAAATCCTCAAATACTAAAATAAATCAATGTTCCAAAAATACCAAGATGTTTTGAATTTTCTAAAGTATTCAATTCATCTCAAGAATCCTAAAAACACACCAAAAAAATGAAAAATGAAAACAAGAAAATTTCCAGAAAAAACAACATGAAAAATAAAATGAAACCACAAAAAAAAATTCTAAAATCAAGTTTAAATCCACCCCAAACTTATTACATTTACTACCCTCTTTTTAGATTAAATTAGATCATGAATTTTTTTACACAAAATTTATATCGGGCAAAAAATAAAATAAAGAAAAGGAAAGACGCAACCTGGTTTATTTTTTAGTGGCAGCCTTGAGCTAAGCTCCTAGCTGCTACCACTTTAAATATACAAGAAATAAATGATAATAAATAATAAAAATAAATAAAAATAAATAATAAAGGGATAAAAAAGGGATAATTATTGGTTTGACCCCCCAAGTGGGTGCTAGGTTTTTACTTCCCCTAGTCAGGGAGTTACAACGGATTATCCCCAATCAGATGGTGGATGTGGTTTCTTTGAGATAAACCACCACATGTGAATTTTACCGGTGTCCATGAGTAGACACCAATAATGGAGAACCCCAAAGAATATAAGAAATTTACCAACCCATAATAAATAAGAGATATAAAATTTAAGTTCAGGAGTGGGAGAGAATAAAAGATAGGGGTGCTCCCTTTTGACTTCTGTGGTGTCCTCCTCCATATGGTATGTAAGTTTTTATAGAATAGGTAGTCACACCACCACTATATTATCCAGCTCTTCTTCCTTGATCACCAACACTTGGGGTGGTCTCTTTCATATAATCTAAGGTCTTCTCCATTTGTCCTATGTAAAAAAAATAGGAAAGGAGAAGTCAAAAAACAATTCAGTTTGAATAAGATTAAAACATGACGAATCAATCAAGAAATATTCCCTTTCAAGTAAGTCATCTTGGAAATTGATCTCTTCGGGAAAGACCATTGGAAAATATATCTAATTTGGAAAATCTTATTCATCATATTACAAAGAAAGATAGAGGTCAAAAGGTGATGATTGTTCAATATCAATGATGAGAAGATCAAGTTTCAGGTTATCTTCAACAAAGAGATTCCATGATTCTTCCAAAAAATGCTGATCTCTCGTAAGTGAATTAGATGGAACATGTGTACTTCAAGGACCTCCTAAACCAATGGTTGAGTATGATATGATGTTATTAACTCCTTTATAAGCTCCTTACCACCCTCCTTAGGTTCTTTAACATAAAAAATAATCGGTGAAATATCTTCCACCACTTGTTCAGGTTCCGGTTCCGGTTCTGGTTCGGGTTCAGGTTACTACACCAGTGAACAAATATATTCTTCAACCATTTCAGCTTTAATATTCAGTTTTTTATGTCTTATTTAAGTTCTTTCATATGATAATTTTTACTTTATTCTTCCACCTGATATTCATTAGTCCATGCATAAAAATTTGAATTAACATTCATCATGAACAAACAGATTTTTTTTTAGTTTTTGAAATTTATGATTTTTTTTGTTTTTTTAATGAAAGGAAAATTATTTAAAAAATGTGAATAAAAATAGTGAATGAACACCACTTGGATCCCCAACAATGACACTAATTTTATGAAGCGTTGTCATGCATGCTCTCAAAAATATTTATACTAAGTGTAGCACAATGGCTAACTTAGGTTGATCTCTTGAAGAGCTTTTGCAATCAATAACTCACTAATTATAATTCACTATATATATATATATATGAAATAAAATGACCAAAAATTTATATTTGATAAATTATAATTAAATACTAAAATTAAATATGTATATTCAATGCAAATAGAATTAATGCAAATAGAATGATGTTAGACAGAAAGGAGACATTTCTGAGAGAATCACCCAGATTGAACCTTCATCATCTCATTATTAGTTTATAATTTACTTAATGAACACACTCCATCGTATGTGTGAGAATCCTCCTCTAAATATGGTTGTGAATATATGGTACTCTCATTGATCTTTGATATACCACACATCCACCTCCTTAATCGAGGGAAAATATTGCATAAGTGAGAGTTAAACCTCGGGTGGCAAGTGGAGACACAAATGCACCTTGCCCACTAAGATCCCACTTGGTTTAACTCCAAGAAAATAAGAAACATTAAGAATGAATGTTCAAAGACTTGGGTTCATCACTGGATTACTCCCCTAAAAACTTCATCAGGTTAGCTACTCATGATCATGAGAATAATAGTTCACAGTGATGAAGAAACCGGGGAAAGAAAACAAAATAGAGAATAAAATAGAGAGAAAGGAGAACACTTAAATTAAAACATGAAATTAAATTAAATAATGAAAGGAAAATAAAATACAAAACTAAACTACATAAAATGGCCAAAAAAGGCTACCCCTAAGTTTCCAACCATTTGTAATGAAGATAAAGTATATTTTTATAGGCAAAGGGAGTGAAAATTTGGATCCAAAAATCTTCCACTGAAAGTATGCACATTTATGGACAAATAAATGACAAAATTTTGGGAATTGGTATTATTTAAAGTTGTCCCAATATTTATCCTATGTAGAATCATGAAATTTCAACTTCATTATTCAGTTAATTAAGGAGTTATGACCAATTTACTCTGAAAATTTAATTCTGCCAAACAGACTCTTCGTATTCCAATGTAGCAAGTTCCAATGCATTAATGGCCTTGAGAATGAAAGAATCAGGCACATCCATATCAATGAAACTTATTCCTTCTGATGTCTTATTTATCCATGTAATATATCAGCTCATTTAGTTTGTCCATTTATGAGATATGGGCCCAAAAATAAAATTCTCCAGTTCTGTGCATAGTTTTTGAGGCCTGAATTGTGAGCTAGATTTGAGCTTCCAAATGATAGATTGAGCTTTGGGTTCAGAAGGATAAAATGAATAGAATTTAACATAGAAACCTATAAAATAGGAAATTTTTAATCTGGATCATTGAATAAAATTTTATGGCTGAATCATTGAAATAATTTAAAACAATTAAATTCCAAAATAATCCATTTTAGCAATTAAGTTAAAAAATGATCCTAAAACATAAAATATGAAAATTTCTCTTAAAATAAAACATTGGAAGGATTAAAAAAAATGAAATTAAGAATAAATTAATTGAAAATATTTGTTCTATCAATGGTGGTGGACAAATCAAGGTGGTATGGAAACCCTCAATTTTTTAGCTTTGGTTGTGGAAGATGAACCAGACAAACACTTTCAATTTCTGACCAGATTCGATGGCCAGAGTGTGTTTCTCATTGACGATGAGGCTCAGCCACAGAAGATCCATGTATTTTGGATTTATTGAAGTCTGATATGAAGGTGGTGATAATGCATAAGCGAGCAGGAGGAAGAACTAGGGATTCTGGAAAATCCCATAACACACAACGTGTAATCTAGGATTACACGGTGTGTGGGGGGCCCTGACTGCAACACTTGGATGAATTTAAGGATCACACAATGTGTGACCCTTATCACATGGTGTGTGAACCTCCTCGTACAAATCAATGTGTACTCTAGAGAGTACACAGACATGGGTAATAGTACATGACCAGATGGCACGTTATGTACTTAGACACGGACATGGCTTGTCATACACGGACCGGTACACAAACATGGATTCAGTACACAGACACAACCAGACAACACAGGCACAGAACTGTGTGTCTATACACTCCATGTACTCATCCTACATGCTATGTATATGTAGACTACATGCTGTGCGGGGATTTCCACATGGGTAATAGATTGGGATAGCTGAACACACCGTGTACCCCTTGGGACATGCTGTGTACTCCCAACAAGAGTGCTTGAGGATCTTCATTTTCCTAGTTTGGACCAGTATAGGTTGAGTGCGTTCCCTTGGTCCTTTAATAGAGGGTACAATGTGACATTACATCCACATCACTAGATTGTGATCCCCTATAGCAGCTAAGTCTTAGATAGAGTTGTGGTGTCCCTCCGCAAGACTAGAGTGAAGTATTTTATCATCACTGGTGGAGTTTGTGGAATCAGCGTGACCTCCCTAAGTAGGATGTTGATACTCTATCCAGAGGTCCACATCAATAGGGTTTTTGGAATTATTAACATACAATCCCCTACATAGAAGGTTGATCCAGATTAGGTTTGTGGTGTCCCCCAATAGTTCTGGGCATGACCCCCTCTTTGTGCATCATAGTCTTCTCATACTAGTACATTCTCTTTGGGTGTTCCCCAAATGAGCTATACCTCTTTGTTGAGTGTCTCCGATGATAACATGTCTTGTGGAGTGAGTTATCCCCGAACGAATGTTTCTTCAAGTAGAATTCTGTGGCTGGCAGTTAGTTATGACCACTTGATGGTGTGGTGTATTTCCTGAGTATATTGGATTCTTTTTGTACTACTTGTATCTGTGATACATTGTTACATCTTGTATTGAGCTGAACATACTTGGTGCTTCATGTTTAGTGTTTTCAGGTTGTCCTACTGAGTATTATTATACTCACCTCTACACGGGTTTTTCCCACATATGTCATGTCTTATATAGATGACAACCCTTTTGATGGTGTCCTAAGAGGACATGGAGTGGGTGGATCATAATTGGAGTTGGACAGACCAAGGTGTTTACCGAGAGCATACCTTTGACTTAGTACTCACCCTTAGAGAAGGTTGTACTCTTTATAGTTTTATTTGGACTTGTGTATAGACTCTATTTGTGGTGGGTTTAAATTTGGACCTGTTTACTTTTCCTTTACTTCCTGTTGTACTCTGGTTGTGGGATCTTAATTGTATACATGAATTCTTTCAGTTGTTTTACATTTAAGCATTTTGTGGCTTGGAGATGTGTGCATGTTTATAGGTACTTTAAGATAACACCTTCCATTTGTAGGATGTGCCTACTCGACATTGGTCACCATCCCCTGGACTATTGGTGGAAGGCTTAGGGAAGTCACCGGTCAAACCCCGACAGGTCGGGTCATGACAGAGTGGTATCATAAGTGGCCGGTTCTACTTTAGTACTGAGAGTCTATGAGATTGTTTTGAGGAAACAATGTTAAGTGTTTCAAGTTTGGATTTCAGGCCAGAGACTCCAGTGTTGGTGAAATGATCGACATATCCATACACCAGGACTCTAAGCACCTAATTTTTAACTCAGTACATGAGAACACTAGTTGCAGGAAAAAAATGGTACATACATTATATAGGAATGGTTATGCTTTTCATGTCCTTCTTGAGTTATCTCCCCAAATATACTCTTTTTACCATGGTACATCTTGTTTTATTTCAGGATGCCTCTATGTAGACAGTCTACTAGGATTACACTGCGTGAAAATGAGGATGATCCGCCTAGTGATGAGGCATCAGTATAGGGGCCTGTACCAGAGATAACACCTCTGGGTGGTTTACCAGCTATACCACCAACTGTCGAGTAGAAGATAATACCAGCACTACTAGCTAAGGATGCACGCAGGATGAGTGCATTGAACGAGTTTCAGAGGAAACAACCTCCTAGGTTTTAGGGTGATCCAGACTCCCAGATGGCTAAGGATTGGCTAGAGGCAATCACCTGTGTTTTTCACCTTGTGAGGACACCTAATGATCAAATGAAAGTCCTTTCCTCGAGTCTTATTCACAACTCTGTGGGGTGATTGTGGAGCTTGGTGACTCAGTTACATGAAAAGATAGATCTCCCATGGACAAACTTTGAGCGTCTATTCATAGAGGAGTTCAATATGGTCACGTTGTGATCAATACGCATAAAAGATCTCCTATATCTACAGTAGGGAAGTATGAGCATTATAGAGTATTCAATGAATCTTATAGATCTCTCATACTAATCTTTATATATGGTACAAAATCAATTCTTTAGGGATAAGACCTTCAAGTAGGGTTTTCAATGGGACATTAGGGATTTAGTGGTATCTCTTAGCATTTCTACCTATGATGGAGTACTTGAGTGAGACTTATTAGTGGAAAGTCTTCTAGAAGAGCAGACACTAGTTGTGGGAGCTAGCAGTGGGAACCCAACAGCTGAGATCTTGGTAGCAGGTAGCTAATTACAGTCACATGGATCTAAGAGGTTCAGGCACTTCAGGAGGTAATCTTAGGACTCAAGTTCAGTGGTGTAGGTATCCCAGGGCAACTCGAATCATCCAAGGGACAAATGTTTTTTCTCTTATGATGGTCGGGTACATATATCATGAGATTTCTCGACCCATTGTACAACTAATTAGGATATGGTCAAGGGACCTCCTAAACAGAGATAGAGATAGGATAATGGTGGTTCGTAGGGAAATGAATGTGGTAGAGGGGTAGACGAGGCAGTAGGAGGTGGTTGGAGGTTTGACCTATTACCACCACCACCCCCAGATGGTCCATGCCGGGCTTAGGGATTTGGTGGGTAGGGATGAGGCCATCTGAAGGCTATGGAGGCATATTACCCCAAGGATCAAGGGATGATATGAGTTACGATCTATTTCTTTTCCACCTTAGCTTCAGTTTTAATGGACATAGGTGTTAGTCATTCTTTTCTTACCACAAATCTTGTTCTAGGCTCAAAGATTACAGTTGAACCATCGACTCAACCCTTATGTTTGGAGACTACTACTGGAGGAGACTCGATGATCACACACTAGCATCAACAGTGTGACTTGACTCTTAGAGTCAAGAGTTTTGGTTGGGATCTCTTAGTAGCGGCATCGAGGCCTTATGATGCCATTCTTGGTATGTACTGGTTATCCATAATTTATACTTAGATTGACTGTTTTAGGTGAAGAGTGTGGTGTGTCTGTAGTGATAGAACAAGGTTTTCCTTTTTCAATGAAAAGAAAACCCAGACAACACAGAATGGACTCATGCATAGAAGGGTGCAGCTGATTACTCATTAGTTGACTAGCCTAACCCTTGGTGTAGTGGATGTTACGAGTCCTCAGTTTCCTGCAGTGGTGGTAGGGTATGGGGACTTATTTCCTGAAGATGTTCTAGGTTTACCTCCCCATAGAGAGATATACTTCTATATTGATCTACACCCTAGGATGACACCGATATATACACCTACATATCAGATGACTCTCATAGAGCTTCATGAGCTGAGGGTATAGTTGGGGGACTTGCAGAAGAATAGATTCGTGAGACTCAATGTTTTACCCTGGGTATCCCCAGTATTGTTTTCCAAGAAGGAATATGGGAGATTGAGGCTATGTGTGGATTTATAATTCTTGAACCTGGTGACTGTGAATAACAAGTATCCACTACCGAGAATCTATGACCTATTTTATCAGTTGAAAAGGCACGATGGTTCTTGAAGGGTGACCTTAGATTAGACTATCACTAGCTATGAGTACGGGATGAGGATATACCAAATATGGCCTTCATATGTCATTACAGTCACTATGAGTGCTTGTTGATGTCGTTTGGTGTGACGAACACCCCAACAGTGTTCATGGGACTCATGAACTAGATCATTCAACCTTTCTTAGACTGGTTCATGATAGTCTTCATTAATAACATCCTAGTGTATTCGACATCTGAGGAGGAGCATGCGAGACACTTGAGGATAGTCCTGGACACACTTCGTGAGCACCAAATTTATAGGAATCTCTCGAAGTACCAATTTTATATTTGAGAGGTCAATTTTCTAGGACACATCATCTCAGAGGATGGAGTTTTAGTGGATTCAACGATGGTTGAGGAAGTGATTGCTTGGGATCCACCCAAGAATGCTATTGAGGTGTGGATTTTCCTTAGATTGGCAGGGTACTATCATAGGTTTTTACTTGACTTCCCCATAGTGGTAGCACCCTTGATAGTTTTGACATGAATGGGGAAGCCTTTTGTGTGGATGGAAAAGTGCCAACAATGATTTCAGGAGCTCAGGAAGAGGTTGACAAGCACTCCCATCTTAAGGTTACCATAGGAAGGCATCGAGTACATGGTATTATGTGATACATCAGGAAATGATCTTAGTTGTTTCCTAATGAAGAGGTAAGTGGTGATTGCCTATGATTCACACTATTTGAGACCACATGAGTAAAATTATATGACCCATGATCTTGAGTTAGCAATGGTAGTCTTCGATTTTAAGATGCGGTGACACTACCTGATGGGTGAGCAGTTTATCGTCTACTTTGACCACAAGAGTCTTAAGTATATATTCTCTTAAAAAGATATGAACTTAAGACATAGATGATGGCTAGAGTTCCTCCAATACTATGATTTCATGATTTTTTATACTCTTGGGATGGGGAATGTGGTGAAAGATTCTCTTAGCTGGAGATCTAGTTCGTAGTTGCTGAACGAGGCATTGAAGTAGTTAGCCTCATTGCAGTTATCCTTTGTGGATAGAGATAGAGCAGTTTACCTCTAGTCAATGGTTTTCGCCCCTCCACTCTTACAACGAGTCGGGGAGGCACAACTTGGGGATACCAACTACGAGACCCTACATGCTCAGATATCCATAAGGCATGATCTTAATGGATACTCAAAATGTGGGGAGCACATTGTTCTTTTCATAGGATGCACAATAGTACCAGTGGTATTTCATGAAGAGGTTCTGAGGGAGTTTCATACATTCCTTTTGACAGTACATCCAGGTGTGGTGAAGATGTACCAGGACCTCCAACATCAGTTTTGGTGGCTAGGTATAAAGAAAATAGTTGCAGAGTTTGTTTTTTTATGCCTTACTTGACAGTAAATAACGGTTGACCACCAGGTTCCAGTGGGTTTAACTCAACCCCTTGAGGTGCCAGAATGGAAGTGAGATGAGATATATGTGGATTTTGTGATGGGATTACCACGTAATTCTAGGAGACATGATTCCATCTGGGTGATCGTTGACTGAATCACCAAGTCAACCCACTTCTTAGCTATCTGAGAGAAAAGTTTAGTAGAGAGATCAGGACACCTCTATGTCCGAAAGATAATTCGACTCCATGGAGTATCATCAAAGATTGTTTCTGATCATGATGCTCACTTTTCATCCCAATTGTGAAAGGGATTATAGGAGGTGTTTGGGACCCAATTGTGCTTGAGCACAACATTTTACCCATAGATGGATGACCAGATCGAGCATACCATTTAGGTTCTGGAGGACATGCTACGAGGTTGCATGTTAGACTTTGGATGTAGTTGGGAGGATCACCCACCACTGGCGGATTTTACATACAATAACATCTACCATTCCACCATTAGTATGACACCATTCTAGGCTTTGTACAGGTGACCTTTTAGGCCACCAATTTATTGGACTGACCCAGAAGAGTCAGGACTCATGGGCCTAGAGTTGGTGCGAGCTACTATAGAAAATGTATAGATCATCTAGGAGCAGATAAATACTACATAGAACCATCATAATTCTTATGATGATAGGTGAAAGAGGCCTTTGGAGTTTGAGGAAGGAGACCATGTGTTCCTTTGGGTTTCACCTCGATGTGGATTATAGAGATTTGGCCGAGGCGATAAGAAATCTATGAGGTCCATTGTCCCTTTCCAAATACTTCGTAGAGTTGGCAAGGTGGTGTACCGCTTGGCTCTACCTCCATAGTTATATCGGGTACATGACTTTTTCCATATGTCACAACTGAGGAGGTACGTGAATGACCCATTGCACGCCATCGATTGGGGAGTGATGGACATTGAGGATAGACCAACTTTTGATGAGTACCCAATGGAGATAGATGATTATCAATAGAGGATCCTTCATGGGTGATCGATTCCTTTAGTGTGTGTCTGATGGTAGCACAAGAATCTCTAAGAAATCACATGGGAGCAGGAGGCTTAGATTTGTGCTCAGTACCCTCATCTGTTTGAGTAGCCCTTGTTTTAGCTTTTTGGGGACATAAATCCCCAGGGTGGGGAGAATGTAACATCTTAGATTTTCTGTGTATTATTTTTTAATATTATATGGATTGATTTAGAGACTAGGTGCTCAGACTATGTGTGATTCTGAGCTTTGGTGTCCCTAGAACAAATGTTTGAAAAATATTAAAATATTAAATAGCATGCGTGAACGGTTTTTCTAAAAAAGTGTAATAACTCCTAAACGGGCATCCAAATCATAAATCCAAGGTCACCATTAAATCTAGAGTAATGTATTTACCTTAGGCACAATCTAACATTGGTCAGTGCGGTTCATTTGTGAAAAAGTTGTCAGGGGCACAAAATTAATAAAATAAATATATTAAAATATTTATTTTATTTTTCTTCGACTTAGAGAATTTCTCTTCTATAAGTATACAACTAGAAATTTTCTCTCAGGGTTTTCCACTAAAACCTAGAGACCTAAACACCATTGGAGGATAACATTCTTAGTGGATGACAACAGATCATAGATCATCATGCCAGTAGAGTTGGGGGATCTCATCAACGACAAAAACACAACCGTTCTTCATCAATGATTGATAGAAACTATAGGTAGGGTGTGTGTTTCAATTGTTAAATTCCACGTTCTTAATTTCTGCAATGATTGTAAATAAATCAATGAATGAATTAGTTTGTGGATCCATCACCTTGGGGGAAGGGTTTTATTCTATTGGGTTTATGTGGGAGATTCCTTATGGTTATTCAATTCTATTCATTTATCATTCTTATAGAAATAGATCGAGGCCAAAACAAACAACATTTGAGGTTCATTCCTCAGGGTTTTTTTGCGCTTTTCTCCCTCTTTTCTCATTCATTACAGACAACCCCTTGGTTCACAGTTTGACTCCCTACCAACGGATCAATCGCTGTGTGCACGATTCTTGGCACAACAATCTAAGATTTTAGATCTAGACTCAGTGTGATGAAATGAAGGTGTGACGACGATGGAGGTGGATGGATCAATTTGTTTTGGAAACCCCTGATTTTTGAGCTTCGGATGTGGAAGACAAACCCAACAAACACCTTCGATTTTTGACCAGATTCGATGTCCAAAGTGTGTTACTTGTCGATGGAGAGGCTCAACTGGAGAAGATCCACGTATTTTGGCTTGATTGAAGCTATATCCTAAGGCTAAATCAATGCAAACATGGGTAGGAGGAATAACTAGGGATTCTAGAAAATCACATAACACACGACATATAATCCGGGATTACATGGCGTATGAGGGACCCGGGCTACAACACTAGGGTTTGGATGAAGTTAAGAATCACATGGTGTGTGACCCTCCTCAGAAGACTCGATGTGTACTCTAGAAAGTACACAAACATGGGTAAGAGTACATAGCTAGATGGAATGTCGTGTACTTAGACACAGACACAACTTGGCATACAAGAATTGGTACATAGACACAGATTTGGTACACGGACACAGCCATGAAACACGGGTAGGGAACTGTGTACTCATATTACATACCATGTATATGGAGACTACATGTCATGTGATAATTTTAACATGGGAAAGAGATTGGGATAGATGAACACACCGTGTACCCCTTACGACACATTGTGTACTCCCAACAAGAGTGCTTTAAGCTCTTCATTTTCCTAGTTTGGAACAGTATAGGTTGAGTGTGTTCCCTTGGTCCTTTAATTAAGGGTAAAGTACATAATTACATCCACATAACTATATTGTAATCCCCTCTAGAGGTTGTGTCTCAGATAGAGAAGTGGTGTCCCTTTGTGAGACTGGAGTGTGATCCTCAATCATCCTTAGTGGAGTTTGTGGAATCAGCGTGACCTCCCTGAGTAGGATGTTGATCCTCTATCTAGTGGGCCAAATCATTATGGTTTGTGGAATCATTAGCATATGATCCCCTATATAGTGGGTTGATCCAGATTGAGTTCTTGGTGTCCCCTAGTGGTTTTGGATGTGACCCCCTCTCCGTGTATCATAGTCTTCTCAAACCAGTATGTTCTCTCTGGACGAGGCCCAAATGAGCTAAACCTCTTCATGAAGTGTCTCCGATGATAACATGTCTTATGGAGTGAGTTCTCCCATAATGAGTGTTGCTTTAAGAAGAATCCTGTGGCTGGAAATTGGTTATGACCGCCTGATGGTGTGGTGTCTTTCCTGAGTATATCTGGGTTCTTTTTGTACTTCTTATATCTGTGATACATTGTTATATCTTGTATTGATCTGAATATACTTGGTGATTCATGTTTAGTGTTTTCAGGGTGTCCTACTAAGTATTATTATACTCACCGATGAATGGGATTTGCCCACACATGTCGTGTCTTATGCAAATGATGACCCTTTTGACGATGTCCTAGGAGGATAGGGAGCGGGTGGACATAGTTGGAGCTGGAAAAACCGAAGTGTTTACTGAGAGCATACCTTTGAATTAGTCCTTTCCCTTGGAGTAGGTTGGATTCTTTACAGTTTCAGTTGGACTTGTGTGCAGACTCTCTTTGTGGTTAGCTTGTATTTGACTCTATTTATTTTTCATTTACTTCCTGTTGTACTTCGGTTATGGGATCTTAGTTGTATTCATGCATTCTTTCAGTTATTTTACATTTTCGCATTGTATGTATTGGAGATGTGTGCGTGTGTACAAGTACATTAGGATAATGCCACCTATTTATGGGATATGCCTACTCAGTGCTAGTTTCCATCCCCTAGACTATTGGAGGTGGCCTTGGGGTAGTCACGGGTCGGACCCTAGTGGGTTGGGTCATGAAAAATGGCCACACAATTTCTTGGGCAAGGGTGTATGGTTTTCCAAACTGTACACAGACAGTGTGCCACCTACTGTTAACCCAAAAACTATCATTTTTCACAAAAACTAAAGGGTAAAACCCATATAGAAGCACCAAACTAAAAATAAACAAAGGAATATCTCAAAATGAAGACGTAGATGTGACAATTATCTCCACCATGAAAACTTTATGTACCTATAAAGTCAACCCAAAGCTTGATCATAGAATAAAAACGGATACTCTTCTTCAAACCAATACTTTTGCTCCCAAGTCTCATGCTTATCATTGTCATGCTACCAAATAATGTAGAACAATGGAATAGACTTTCCATTAAACACTTTCTTATGAGAATCTATAATCTATACTAGCCGCTCAAACACAGAAAAATTAGGTTCCAACTTTAACTATTCCCAATTCAACATATGCAGAAGATCTGGGTTATACTTCTTCAACTAAGAAACATGGAACACATTATGAATTTCCATCAAATGAGAATGAAAAACCAACTTGTGTTCCACCTTAATGATCTGCTTAGTAATATCAAAAATTCCAAAATATCTTGATGTTATCTTCCCTTATTTACCCAAACAACGATAACCCAAGCGAGGTGTTACTTTCAAGAAAACATGTTCACCCACAGATAATTCTAAAGCTTAGAACCTATGATTAGTATAAGAATTTTAGTGACTCTAAGCTATCAAAAAATGATGCCTGGTCAACTTGACTTTATCAGAAGTCTCTTGCACAAGGTGTGGTCCCAATAGTGATTTTCTCACCCACCTCATCCCAACACAAAGGTGACTGACACAAACGACCATAAAGTGCCTCAAAAGGATCCATTAAAATTGAATATTGATAATTATTATTATACACAAACTCAACCAATCCCAGATAGATATCCTAAAAGCCACTGAAATATAACACACATGCCTAAATCATGTCTTTAAAAATCTGATTTTCCCGCTCCATTAGAATATCTATCTGAGGATGGTATGCCATACTCAATTTGACCTACGACCCCATTGCCTTCTGAAAGACTTACCAAAAATGAGAGGTGAAGTGGGGGTCCTTTTCAGAAAAAATTACTGACGAAACACCATGAAGCCTCACAATCTCTTAAACATACAACTAGCCCAACTCATCCACTTTGGTCGAATCTTTAATCGGAATGAAATGAGATGATTTGTTTAGGCGATCGATCACTACCCAAATAGCACTCCTTCCCCAGGGTGTATGAGGTAGGACAAAAAATAAAATCCATGGTGATCTATTCCCACTTCTAGGTATAAATAAGTAGTGGTTAGAGAAAATTGGAGGGCCTCTGGTGCTCTACTTTCACCTGATGATATGTATAATACCAAAATACAAAGTTAGCCACATCCTACCTCAAACCCGGACACCAAAACTGATGATGTACATCATAGTAAATTTTGGCAGCACCAGGATGAATGACCCACTGAGACCGGTGGATATCCTGAATCACCACCTTTCTCATAGACAAAAACACCACAAAGTGACCTTTGAAGCATAATAATCCCTCAGGAGACAACGAGCAATCACTAGGTGTATCACCACTATTAAAAAGCTGCACAGATCACTGGAACAACTCATCTCCAGGGTGATCCCACTAAATCAGTTCCATAAGAGAGGTAGTCAGCTGAACACCATCCAAGAACGCACCTCAACGGTGCTCCTTGGTCTCCAGGTGAATCTGAGAAAAGATTCTCATCAAATTCCACTCATCACTAGACTCTTTCAATGCATGAACTGACACTTTTATACTCAATGCGTATGACACAACATTACCTTTTCCTATGGTATAAACTATATCAAAATCAAACTCTTAAAGGTACTCAACCCACTGAATATGCCTTATATTTAGATCTTTTTAGGATAAAATATAGGCCAAGATCTTATGATCATAATAAACCAAAAATTTCTCCTGATCACACTACGATTCACTATTTCATTTTCACCCTTGCACCACTGTGCTAAACTTGTTTTATATTGAAAATTATAAAAATAATAACAAATTGAATTCTATATTTGAATAATTTATTTTGTTTTTATCACTTTTAAAAAGGGAAATGTTACTTTTTTTGACGATTCCATTGTAGGAGGAGGTGATTTGAAGGACCCATGATGATGTCCAAGAAAAATGGGCCAAACTGCGCAAGATCCATGCACACCTGTGGACTCATCCGTGCACTTCTACTAAAAAGTGGATCCAAATGGGATGAAATTTTATGTTATTGTCCAAAATTAATTGGTATACATTTCATATGAAGGAACCCAAGACTCATTCATCCATATGGTGTCCCAACCGACCTAATCTGTCCAGCACACCGAATCTACACGAAGTCAAAAGTGGTGTGATGTGATGTGTCCATATCTTAGGATCTAGGTTTTCAAATTGTTCCAAAATTTCAGTGGAGAAAGAAAATATGTGTGGATAATTTTTTTTTTATTTTCTCCAAAGAGAGATAAGGATTTATGAAGGTAGAAACCCATGTGACAAGTGGTTTTAAGAAATCTGTGTGCTCAAAACCACCTTCCCATTTTCCTATAAAATGGAACCTTGGGCTCCCCATTTGGAAGTTAGAACCATAATTGAATCTCTATCATTTTGGAGTCCTAGAGAATTATCCCCATAATCCTTGAAGTTATGGAGGCCCTTATACTCATAGGGGTATCAATAATGAAGAAGGAGTTCCACCCGAGCTTCCTCCTCCTCCCGATGTCGAGCTAAACGGTGGGTGATCATTGCGAGGGAGATACACACTTGAATAGGGAGTTATGGCACCTTATATTCTACTGGTTTTGTGTAATTTGTGTGTTAATTATTTCACTTATGTTTAATATTTATATGATTCTTCTCTAAATGAATTTATTTGGTTTAATTAAGTGAATTGTTTCTCATTTCAATACTGATTGGGTTGAGATTCAAGTGGGAATCTTGAGTTTTTCTGATTGGACAACACAAGAATCCTCTTTATCTCACACATACATGAGATTTTAGTATTATTTGGTATAACTTACTCTATAATTGAGGTCCAAACCTTGATAACATGATTTTTGTGTCAAGGGGTGGTTCTTTGTGCATTATTTTAAGAGGAAAGAGGGAAACCAAGATCTTGGTCATCCCTTAACCAAAGGATTAAAAAAAAAATAACCAATTGAGAACAAGGAACTCGTAAAGTGATGTAGTAACTTATAAATGATCACTATTTATCACATATTTTTCAAAATCCACTTTGTATTTCAACTTTAAAACTCTTTACGTTAAGTTGCTTTCTTAAAATTGTTTTCAAACCACCCCCTCTTTTGTTCTTATTATTAAAAATTCACACTATAAAACCACAAAATATCCTTGAGAGACAACCTAGGGTCTACCCTAGACTAAAAAATCTTCTTTAAATAACTATCAATTTGATGTGTCATGACAAAGCGGTCAAATTTTGGCACCGTTGCTGGGGAGCGCTTTGGTTTTAGTGCTTGTTTTTGATAATTTGTTTTTGTAAATTTTGTGAATGTTTGTTTGTTTTATCTTCTACCTTTACATTTATTTTGTGTTCTAATTTATTTATTGTGTAGGTTATATGTATGAAACATTCTACTCCAATATACTTAAAACTTTTCAAACCCGAACCGAATATGATCCTACATCAGCAACCCCAAGATACACAAGAGGAACCTTTGAAGGAGGACGCACAAAACATCAACACTCATCTTGACCCTTCTTCTTATTCTTCATAAACCCACATTAAAACTGAAATTAACATGAAAAACATGGCTAAAAACAATCAAATACTAAAATAACTAACCTCACATGATGTTGATATCCAACCCACATATATTCAAATTCAAGGTGAGGCACCCAATTTTGAACTAAAAAATCATTTAATTCATTTATTACCAAGATTCCATGGACTGCCTGGAGAAGATCCACACAAGAATCTAAAAGAATTTCATACTGTGTGTTCTACATTAAAACCAGAAAATTTGGATGAAGAACAAGTAAAGATTAGGTAATTTCCTTTTTATTAGAAGACACTGCAAAAGACTGTCTTTATTATGTTAATTCACCAATAAGAGGTTGGGCGGACATGAAATGCCTTTTTATTGAAAAATATTTCACAACCTTTCTAACTACAACTATAAGGAAAGAAATTTGTGGGATAAGAACATCTCAAGGGGAAACACTTCATGAATATTATGAAATATTTAAAATATTATGTTCAAGTTGTCCACACCACCAAATAAGTGACCAACTTTTAATACAATATTTTTATGAAGGTTTAATCCCTATTGATAGAAATATGATTAATGCTGTTGTAGGTGGTGCACTGGTAGAAAAGACACCAATTTCTACAAGGACCTAAATTGAGAATATGGCGTAAAACACTCAACAATTTGGTTCAAGATCCAATGTATCCATTCGAGGTGTCCATGTGGTGAAAAGTACTAAATTCGAGAGGAAGGTGGACATTAAGTTCAAATAGGTAAGTACCCTTCTTCAACAACTTGCTCTTTCCCAAGGGAAATCCCAATATCCTCATACCATCCATTGTGGTATATGTTCTTCTAACACCCACTACTCTGATCAATGCCCCTAAATAAGAGAAACTTCTGAGATTTGTGAGGAAATCTTTCCAGACCACCCCTATAACCAAACCTTTAGGAAAGAACCATACTATCCATCCAATCCTTGGAGGAAAGAAAACCAATCCTATAGGAAAGGGGGGTATTCAAACCAGCCCCATCAACCATGGAACCAACATGGTCAGAGTAGTCATCTACCACCACCACCCATAAATCCCTAACCACCCCAAAGGCCTTTCCAACCGCCCCTCCCAAAACTGAGACTAACCTAGAATATATGATGAAACAAATGGCTACCAACAATCTCTAATTACAACAAACCACCCAAGATTCCATACAAGACCTCAAAACCCAATTAGGCCAACTAGCTAACTCGGTGGGGGAAATTCAAAGTCATGGGTTGGGTAAACTACCCTATCAACCAGTAGTTAACCCTAGGGATAAAGGAAATGTTAGTTACATCACTCTTAGGAGTGGAACTCATCTTAAAATCCAAATGAACCCTCTAATAGAGTCATCCCCTCCTAAGTAAACTGCCATCCCAACCACTGATAAAAATGGTCCAAGAGAGGAAAATCCTTGTCCTGAGAGAAGTCCTTCCAAAGTAAAGAGTGTGTATGTAGACGAGTCTCCTATCCCAACCATTCCTATTCCATTTCCCCAAATATCCACCCAACCAAGAAAAAAAAAGGAAACTGAACTTGATAAGTAAATATTGGAAACTTTCAAAAAAGTACAGGTTAATATTTCTTTGATTGATGACGTGAAGCAAATTCCAAGATATGAAAAGTTTTTAAAGGAGATGTGTACACATAGAAGGATAATTCATGGTAATGTGAATGTAATCTTGGGGAGGAATGTCTCAGTATTGATAGAACCATCACTGCCTATCAAATTCAATGATCTTGTAACTTTCTCGATTCTATGCACCATAGGGGAGTATCCATTTTCCAATGCTATACTTGATTTAGGTGCTTCTATAAATGTGATGCCTCAATCCATTTACTCTTCATTTTAGGTTGGAGAACTGAAGATAATTGGGATATTCATTAAGATAGAAAATCAGAGTACAACGCACCCTTCTGGTGTGATAGAGGATGTTCTTGTGAGAGTTCAAAATTTAATTTTTCCTAATGATTTTTATGTGCTTAAAATTAAAGATGATAGGATGGATGTAAATTCCCCAATTATATTGGGGATACCTTTCTTGAAAACCACCAAAACCATAATTAATGTCCATAATGGTACATTATCTATGGAATTTGGTGGTGACATAGTCCATTTCAACATCCTTTATGCCATTAAGCACCCTCAGAAGAACATTCCTCTCTCTCTGTTAATTCAATTGATGTACTCCCTTCCCCTGAAAAAACAACATTTCATTCCCCCGATACCCTTTTCAAGTTTTCTTCATTAATTGAAATTTTAAGTAATGAATCATGAACTGATTGTTGTAGTGGTCTAGAAAAGTTTCATGCATGTTTATTAATTGATAATTTCTTAAACACCAAGGATACAATGACCATCGATGATACTGTTAAGCATGTAAAATCTCATTCATCATCTGAGGATGATACCATTGAGCTATTAGATGAGATCAATGACCTCTCACTTTCACACACACTCCCATCAATCAAAAATACACCTGAATTGGAACTGAAACAACTGAATCAAGATTTAAAATATTCATGTATTGAGAATAGAAACAAGTTTCCCATCATAATTTCTAGTTCAATTGATTCATGCTCAAATTTACCCAATATATGAAGGTAGAATGGTCCTTGTAGTCTAGCTTGGGTTGTTGAATCCACTGAGACCTAATAAGATACCTAAGATACACAACCTATGAGATAGATTTTTGGATATGAAGTTGCCAACTTTGGGTTGATTTTAGATGGGTTTAAAGTATCACTAATAGATTTAAGTTGATTCAAATTAAGATAATGAGTTGATCCTAGGTTATTGCTTGGGGTGGATTGGATGAATTCCTTTTTTAATGATTTCAATTTCATTAACTCGAGAAGGATTCATTCAATGAATTCAAACTAACCTCATAATCTACTGGTTAAAAACCTTCAAAAACACATGATAATCACCTATACACTTTTAGGATAATTTTCATGATCAATACAAGGTAAAGGATCTTATTATCACATAAAAGTGGGGTGATTAAATTCAATATGGAAGAGGAAGAGAGAAAATCATTGAATAAAAGAAACTCAAATAAAAGAAATTAATAAACATTTAGAGAGTGATAAAGAACATTAAATCCAGCACCTTGCTACTCCCTTGGATCAACCAATAAAATAGTTATCCCTCCATTGATGACATGTCCTCAATGGAAGCAGGAAGTAGACTTACGAGGGTGGAATTGAAGAAGTAAAAACAACAAAATATCGATCACTCCACCGTTGTGTGATAAATTTTACAAAGTATGGTGTGAATAATTTTACAATTTTAGTAAATGGTATGAAATTGATATGTATAATAACATAATAAGAGTAAATTAAGAACTTTTATTAAGAAACTAAGGTTAATTGAACAACTTACATGAGAAAGAAATGCGATTATAAACACAAAGCGACAACATAACACTACAATGAAACCAAGCACCCAAAAGATGCCCAACTACTCTACCAACACTGCCTTAAATAGTAATTTTTGGAGCCTTGGGTCGAGACTACAATATTTTAAGTCATCCCACTTGATTATGGTAGGCTTAGTGTGGTGGAAATCTTTTGAAACTTGAACTTTTCCACTCTTGACCTGAGGTGGCAGCTAGCATGCATCCACCAAACAGAAGCGCCTAGATGGCATTCTATATGGCCGAATTGGAGTGGACCATAGAAGAAAAAAGTTAATATCCGGATGTCTCCTAGATCTCTGTCAAATTTCAGCCTAAATTAATTTTCAGTTTCCGATATATGATTAAATTGGTGGGATGTTTTTCTGGGCCGCAGAATCTAGCCCAAAATTTTATCTCTAATTTGGGCTGCCTGAATAACCACCATAAAGGCCTAATTAGCACTTTATTATAAAGAATTATATGTTAATTTATATTTATTCTATATTCCTATGAAATTTTGATTTCATTGGATCTATATTGTGGGCCCCACATTCTAATCAGTGGGTTGGTGTCCAATCTGCCTTCTCCAGAATTGTTTCCTTTCATCACCAAATATCCCCATCATAATTTATGAATCCTCCATTTATACCTGAATAAAAAATGTTCATATTTAAGTCTAGATAAATTTACCAAAATATAAAATTAAAATATAGATAATTACATTCCTTAAAATCAGATGAATCATTGGGCCTAAATTGGTGTACATTAGGCATGAAGTGAAAAAATGATGATAATAGATGTTCAAAATTAAAATACACTAACTCAGTACCATAAGATAAAAAATGAACATTTAATACCATTAAAATGTAATTAACATATGTTTTTTTATTGGCTAATCACACCCCCAAACTTGAGATTTTCTAGTCCCGAGCAAAATGTATCTCAACAATATGAAATTTGAATTCCCTTTTCCAAAAACTTTTTAATACACATTGATCACCAAGAACCCTTATACCAAAAAATCATGAAACCCATCAAAATATTTTAATAAAAGATAGTTTTATAAGCATATCACAATCCCAAGCCATTCCTTTGTTCAAATTCATCGCCATATTTCATCCAATATCAATTAAGAGTGATGATGTGTTGTGCATCGCATTAGACATGGGGGTTCATCTTTATTCAAGGGGGAAATGATGGAAGCACTAGGTGGAATAACATTTAAATATTAAGATGAGTATTCAATTTTTTATTGTATTTTTTATTGTTTTTTTCCCATGGTAATTGAAATTGCACTCAAAAGAGTCAACCCATGTAGCGAGACTTTGCCGACGACTCTCAGGCTCAAAGACCTTAGGGAATCAAGTGAATCCCACATAATCGGGCATCATCCTGAGTTAAATCAGTCAAAAATAAATTCAAATTACTATAAGTGGAGATAAAATTACTTACTCTGGGCTATAAAACCATGGATTCATGATCCCCAAGTGTCGAAAGCCACACATTGGGTCATTTCATTGCTCTACGCACAAATTTATTATTTTTTATTATTGAGTACTCATATTAAAACTAAAATGATCACCAAACCTATGATATTTATTTGGGGGACCCATGAACTCAAACTAATACCCCACTATCCAAAGGATGCGCATTGTGATATTTTTTTATTTGGATGAAAATATAAACGATGAAATTTCACATTAGACAACCACACTTTCCAAAATCTATGCTCATGAAATTATACATGGATTAAAATTAGAATCAGGTCATTCTAAATTATTTGATATTTAGTTTCAAAGTGTAAAATGTCTATTATCATGTTCAAGGTTAAAGAAAATTTTCCTTCCATTAAGGCATACTTTTTTTTTAAATCATTCATTTTTTTGACAAAAAAAATTATTTTATCACCCCCAACTTAAAATAACATTGTCCCCAGTGTTTAAAGAAAAGAAATTTTAGAAGGGGGTAGAGGTAGAGAATGGGAGTTCAAAAAGAAAATTGAAAATGTGGATCATGGAATGAAGTCATCTGGTGGTTGAAGTTGAAGTTCATGATACTCCAATTTAGTCCTTTTATATCCATGTCATTCGCAGAGTTCCTTAGTAGAAAAAAGAAAAATAAACAAAAAAACAAAACAAAACAATATATATATATATATATTTATTAAAAATAAATTAAAATATAAGTATATATACAAAAATTATAGAATAAGGAAGCACTATAAGCCATAGGTCAGTGGTAAGTGTGCACCCCTGTCTCCCTTCAGTCCCGGGTTCGAGTCCCCATGGATTCGCCAGTTGTGACGGGGTTTGCCCCATGACCTACGATGTGGAATTTTAATTTTATTATTATTTATTTAACATAAAAACACATAAAAATAAAATAAACTGAAGATACATTGTCTTATTTTTAAATTTATGGGTAAGGTATTACTCAAGGATCACACCACGTAACACAGATGAATATGACGCTCCCCTTTCATACCCATCCATACTCATAATAGAAGAACATGTAAATTGTCTATTTTTTTTTATTTTTAAATATCAAAATGATTCATTAATCCTATTTAAAATATAAAGTTTATTAAAACAACAAAATGATTGGAAACTTGAAAACCATGGGTTTCCTCCCATGCAACACTTTGTTTAACATCGTTAACCCAACATGAACCCCCCAACTTACCCAATACCAACTTTCAACATTTTAAGGACCACATGTTTCACCAATTCAACTAGGTTGAGATTGATTCAATGTCTATAATTTGTTTCATTAACAAAAATATGTTCTAAAATGAGTGGGTAAATCCAAGGAATATCAGAAATGGTGGATCTAGTTGCTTCTCTAGTTTTTCCTAAGACATAAATAATCATTCCTACAATTTATTTTTCAATAGAAGCATGAATTCCGATTGAAAGTTCATGGTTATACCCTATGAAGGGATACTTGAGTGGGTAAGGAAGGATAATAATTTTGAGCTCGTTTTGGATAAGACATTCAAACACAGGTTGAGATTTTAAATCCAACTCAGTTTCATTTTCCAAATTTATCAAAAAAAATGGTTCCTTTTGAATAGAAGAATCAACCACCAAATTGGAAATATTAGTGTCAGGGATGGGTATGGAATAAATGTTTGTGATTTATCCCAATGTTTCAATGATTGGTGTTTCTGAAAAATCATCAATGGAGCTATAATAGGGGAACTCAATCCACAATGCCAAATTTTCATCTTTTGAATCCAAAAAATAAATTTCTTCTTGATTTAAAGACCCTTAAATAATTACTTTATAAACTTAATCTATCCCAAATCCAAAGTTTGGTTATTAAATAAATTCATGAGAGGTTTTTGGGAGAAAATATTCTTCTATCAATGACAAGGAAGGGATAACATGAGTGGGAATGGGTTCCATAATTGTCTCAAAGTTTTGTAGTTATAATCTCAATGATGAAACCTCAAAATTCATTATCTACATTTATTGACACAATTTTTCAAGTAATGGATGTGGATTAGTATGGATAAGGGTTTGAGCCAAATGGTCAATTCCAGATGAATAATTAAGCTGTTGGAATTGCATAGGAGGGTGTTCAGATTGGATTTATAGGGATTGAAACTCATTATATGTTGGAATGTTTTTTGTATCATAGGAGTTAAAAAATTGTGGTTCATTAGGTTTTTGATGACCCCACCAGTAGAAATTAGGATGTTCATTGTACATCACACATGGGGTTGGGTGATCAAAGTTGGTATAGGTTCCCCATGTTTGGATTTGTTCAAAATCACCTTCCATAGGAGTGAGGGGGTGATAACAGAGAAGTGGGATGAAAATAAAAGGATTTTAGTGTCTAAGATGACTTACTTTGGTCCCTAGAAATGGTTCCAAAATTTGATTCATGCTCAAATTTACCCAATAGATGAAGGTAAAACTATCCTTGTAGTCTAGCTTGGGTTGTCAAATCCATTGAGACCTAAGAAGATACCTAAGATACACAACCTATGAGATGGATTTTTGGATATAAAGTTGCCAACTTTAGGTTGATTTTATATGGGTTTAAAGTATCACTAAAATATTTAAGTTGAATCAAATTAAGATAATGAGTTGATCCTAGGTTATCGCTTGGGGTAGATTGGATGAATTCTTTTTTTAATGATTTCAATTTCATTAACTCGAGAAGGATTAATTCAATGAATTCAAACTAACATAATCACCTACTCGTTAAAAACCATCACAAACACATGCTAATCACCTATACACTTGTAGGATCATTTTTAAGAGAACTCCAAGGTAAAGGATCTTATTATCACATAAAAGTTGGGTGATTAAATTCAATATGGAAGAGGAAGAGAGAAAATCATTGAATAAAAGAAACTAAAATAAAAGAAATTAATAAACATTTAGAGAGTGATAAAGAACATTAAATCCAGCCCCTTGACACTCACTTGGATCAAACCATAAAATATTTATCCCTCCATTGATGACATTTCCTCAATGGAAGTGAGAAGTAGACTTATGAGGGTGGAATTAAAGAAGTAAAAACAACAAAATATCGATCACTCCACTGTTGTGTGATAAATTTCACAAAGTATGGTGAGAATAAATTCACACTTTTAGGAAACAATATCAAATTGATATTTATAATAACAGAATAATAGTAAAGGAAGAAATTTTATTAAGAAAATAAGATGAATTGAACAACTTACATGAGAAAGAAATGCGATTACAAACACAAAGCGACAACATAACACTACAATGAAACCAAGCACCCAAAAGATGCCCAAATCCTCCACCACCACTGCCTTAAATAGGAATTTTGGGAGATTTGGGTCGAGAATACAATAATTTAAGTCATTCCATTTGATTATGGTAGGCTTAGTGTGGTGGAAAGCTTGTGGAACTTGGACTTTTCCAGTCTTGACCTGAGGTGGTATCCAGCTTGCATCCATCGAACAAAAGTGCCTATATGTCCTTCTATATGGACGAATTGGAGTGGACTATAGAAGACAAAAGTGAATCTAAGAATGTCTCATATATCTCTGTGAAATTTCAGACAAAATAAATTTGTGGTTTCCGAGATATGATTAAATTGGTGGGATATTGTTCTGGGCCGCAGAATCTGACCCAAAATTTTATCTCTAACTTGGGATGCCTGAATAACCATAATGGAGGAAGAATTAGAACTGTATAATGAATAATTATATATTACTATATATTTATTATATCATCTGACAAAATTTGGGATTCAGTGGATCTGTACTGTGGGCCTCACATTCTCATTAGTGGGCTGGTGTCCAATCTACCTTCTCCAGAATTATTTCCTTTCATTGCCAAATATCCCCATCATAATTTATGAATCATACATTGATCCTTGAATGAAAAATGTTCAAATTGAAGTGTATATCCATTTAAAAAAATATAAAATTAAAATATTGATAATTACATTCCTTAAAATAAGATAAATCATTGGGCCTAAATTGGTTTACATTAGGCATGAAGTGCACAAATGATGAGAATAGATGTTCAAAATTAAAATCCACTAACTCAGAACAATAATATAAAAAATGAAAATTTAATACCATTAAAATTTAATTGACATATGTGTTTTTATTGGATAATCATCACTCCCTCCTGAGCATGAATTGCGTCTGCTTGAACTTTTGAGGGATTATAAACAAGCTTTGGGATGGACACTTACTGACATTCCTGGTATTAGCCCATAAATTTGTACATATCATATTTTATTAAATTATGAGGCTAAACCAGTGAGGAAAGAACAATTTAAACTGAACCCAAACCTCCTAGAAGTTTTGAAAAACGAGGTAACAAAATTATTGGATACTAGAATCATTTACCCCATCTCTGATAGCCAATGGGTTAGTCCCGTTCAAGTAGTTACTAAAACAACTGGCCTTATAGTAATCAAAAATGAAAATAATGAATTGGTTCCAACTAGTGTGCATATTATTTGGTGGGTCTTATAGAATATCACATACTAAACCAACACACTAGGAAGGACCATTTCCCTTTTCCATTCATTGACCAAATGCTAGAGAGGCTAGCATGTAAGTCCCACTACTGTTTCCTTGATGGGTATTCTGGATACTTTCAGATCCATATTTACCCCAAGGATCAGGAAAATACAACCTTCACTTTCCTCTTTGGAACATTTTCATATAGGAGGATGTCATTTGGTCTGTGCAATGCTCCGGGTACTTTCCAATGATGCATGGTTAGTATTTTTTTCGGATTACCTAGAGAATTGAATGGAAGTTTTCATGGATGATTTCATTGTTTATGGATCCTATTTTGATGAATGTTTGAGTAGTCTTGGTTTAGTACTAATTCAATATATTGAAAAGAATATTGTATTAAATTATGAGAAATTCCATTTCATGGTGTGATAGGGTATAGTTTTGGGGCATGTCATTTCTAGGGATGGTATCCAAGTAGATAAATCAAAAGTGGATGTAATTTCTTCCCTAAAATTCCCCAAAAATGTATGGGATGTGCCGTCTTTCCTAGGTCATGCTAGATTTTACCATCATTTCATTCGTGACTTTAGTAAAATTGCACTCCCACTCTCCTGATTACTCCAAAAAGAAAAAGAATTTGTTTTTGATAAATAATGTGAGGAAGATTTTAATAAGTTAAAATAGAGTCTCACGTCACCCCTAGTAATCCAACCACATTAGTGGGATTTACCATTTGAGATCATGTGTGATGCCTCTAACTATGAAATTGGGGAAGTCTTGTCACAAAGAGTCGATCAGGCTTCACATGTCATTGCCTATGCCTCATGTACTTTGGACCTTGCCTAAGAAAACTACACCATAATTAAAAACTAATTTCTTGTCATAGTGTTTTACTTGGATAAATTTAGGTCATATATTTTAGGGTCCAAAGTCACTGTATTCTCTGACCATGCAGCCCTCTAGTATCTCATTAAGAAACTGAAATCCAAACCATGCCTCATTCACTAGATGCTCCTCCTTCAGGAATTCAATCTAGAAATTAGAGATAAAAAAGGAGCATAGAATGTGGTGGCTGAACATATAAGTAGGATCTAACCATCCATGAACATTGAATCATCTCCCTATATTCCTATAAATGAAATGTTTCATAATGATCAACTGTACTGAGTGCAAGATGTTATTCCTTGGTATGCTGAAATTGTAAATTATTTGGTAGCATCTTGAATTCTTACTGATTTAAAAAAAAACCAGGCCGACCGTCTAAAACATGAGTCCCATTGGTACATTTGGGATTACACCTACCTTTGGTGCACCTGTAGTGATCAAGTCCTTAGGAGTTGTGTTTCTGATAGCGAGTTTCAGTCCGTCCTTAGGTTCTTCCACACTCTTGCTTGTGGGGGCCACTTTGGTCCCCAACAGACTTCTCGCAAGGTCATTGATTCTATTCTCCTTTTCCCCACATTATTTTGGGATTCCCATGAATTCTATAAATCTTTTCCTTACTATCAATGAATGGGGAATGTCTCTAAAAAAATGAGATGCCACAAAATCCCTTGCTCTTCCATGACATTTTTGATGTTTGGGGCATTGACTTTATGGGACCATTCCCCAATTAATTTGGTAACCTGTACATTCTTTTGGCAGTGGATTATGTTTCCAAATGGGTAGAGTCACGAGCTATAAGGAATGATGATTCTAAGGCAGTTGTAGAATTTTTGAGAACCAAAATTTTTTCTAGGTTTAACTTACCTAGGTTCATCATCAGTGACCAAGGTTCTCATTTCTGCAACCAAACAATGCAATCACTTTTGTGTCGATATGGGGTCGGTCATAGAGTGTCTACTGCATATCACTTACCAATGGTCAAGACAAGGTGTCAAATAGAGAGGTAAAACAGATTCTTGAAAAAATGGTTCAACCTAATAAAAAAGATTGGAGTCTTTGAATTGATGATTCATTATGGGCATACCGTACTGCTTTCAAAACTCGCATTGGAATTTCACCCTATCATCTTATGTTTGGAAAGAGTTGTCACCTGCCTGTTGAGATTGAGCACTAGGCTTATTGGGCCATCAAATAATGCAACTCTAATCTTTCTGGTGCAAGTTCTCAAAGGAAGCTTCAAATTTAGGAGATGGAGGAAATGAGAAGAGATGCATATGATAACTCTAAGATTTATAAGGATCTAACCAAGGCTTCCCACAACCGTCTCATCCTTCTTCATCAGTTCCACATTGGGAAGAAGGTCCCACTATATAATGCAAGGCTGAAGTTGCATCCAGGTAAGCCTAGTTCCCACTAGTTTGGACCATACACTATTACTAACGTCTCTCCATTTGGTGTTGTCCAGGTTCAAAATAAAGAAACCAAACAAACCTTCACAGTTAATGGGCAGCGACTAAAGCACTTCCACGAAACCCTTCCAGAGTCCCCGATGGAGGAAATCTAAGTTCAAGAAGTAGTCTATGAATGAAACCCACCAGGTTTTATCCTTCCTTCCTACATTCTATTTTTACAGTGAGGACACTACACACTCTAGGTGTGGGGGGATGGGTATATTCTTGGGATAGTTAGGAATTTTCATCATCTTTCTTCCTTTTCTCTTTTTAGCTTGTTGAATAGTATTGTTACTTTCCCCCCTTTATCTCCCACTCACCTTTGTGATAGAATATTATTTTTTATTCCCACTTTATCATGTAAAATGATTCTCGTTTAATCATGGAAGTTATTGAAAATGCATCTCGAATGTTTGTATTTCATGTTGTTTTAACATTCAAAAAAAAAATCTAATGAAATGTGTATTTCAGCAAGAATTCAATACTATGGTGTGACTTTCTTTTTCAATTTAGTTCTTTGTCGATGATATAAATAGTTGTATCATTTTGAAACCTTTGAGAAGAATGTTTCCCTTTTTTGTGAACAGTTTAAAGGAAAATTGTGTCATTTAATCTCTCCACACATTTTTTTCACCCAACCATGATGTGTGAAAATTTCTTACTTAATGGAAGGTAAATATAAGTTAGGTTGATTTTTCTCTACTTTACAAAATCATTTTTCCATTCGTTCGTTCCTTATCTGATCTATTTCATTACTATACTGGATTGACCTATGCGTGTGTACATGTTATCTGACTTTTGTACACCCTCAAAAAAATTAAAAAAATAATAAAAAAAGGGTTGTATATTGGGCAGGTCAAAAACCAACCTTCATCAAACTTTTATCTTGTTATAACTATTATAATTAGTGTCGTGAGGAGATCCAACATGGGTTGGGAGAAGAGTGTGAGATTTGTTCCAAGTGAAACTTTTGAAAAATTAATAAATTAGGGGAGTGAAGAAATGTACAACATATGGGGATATCTAGGTTGGGAGATTATGGTTTGACTTATAGGAATTCTTAAGTGAGTGGGTCTTGAAATTTGATTGCAAAGGATGTGGGAAAAGTTCAGTGGAAAGGATCTTGTAAGTAGACAATTATTAAAATAACTTATATTTACTCGATAAAAAGTGAAAAGAATAGCATGAAATGGTTGTCACACACACACATAGAGAATTAGTGAAATGATTAACTTTTGAATTATTTTATTTTATTGGTATCATTCATCTCTTGGAATTTTATTTGGATACAATTTTTGACACGTCTTTTTCAATGATCATTGAGAATAACTCCTCAGTGTGATTTTTGATTTGATCACATTTCTATTAGGAATTAAATTTTCATTAAATTTTAAATATTTATAAAGTTGTAAATATCTACATGCATAATTTTTGGAATTATGACTTTTCCCAGGAGTGCAAATGTTTAGGTGTGGGGGTGTGATTGCACCGCGATTCACTGTTTCATTTTCACCCTCACACCACTGTGCTAAACTTGTTTTATATTGAAAATTATAAAAATAATAACAAATTTCATTCCATGTTTGAATAATTTATTTTTATCACTTTTAAAAAGGTTAATTTTAGTTGTTTTGATGATTCCATTACAGGAGGAGGTGATTTGGAGGACCCATGATGATGTCCAAGAAAAATGGGCCAAACTGCGCAAGATCCATGCACAGCAGTGAAATCATCCGTGTACTTCTGCTGAACCATGCATCCAAATGGGATGAAATTTTGTGGTATGGTCTAAAATTAATTGGGCTACATTTAATATTAAGGAACCCAAGACTCATTCGTCCATATGTTGACCCAACCGACCTGATATGTCCAGCACACTGAATCTGCACGAAGTCAAAAGTGGTGTGCTATGATCTGTCTATATCTCAGGATCTAGGTGTCCAAATTGTGAAAAACTTTTGGTGGATACATCCAAGATGTGAGGATACAACTTTTTTATTTTCTCCAAAGATAGATAAGTATTTATGGAGGTCTAAACCCATGTGACAAGTGGTTTTAAGATATCTGTGTGATCAAAACCACCTTCTCATTTTCCTATAAAATGGAACCTTGGGATACCCATTTGTAAGTTAGAACCAGAAGTGAATATTTTCCATTTTGGAGTCTTATAATAGTATCTCCCTCATCCTTGAAGTTCTGAAGTCCCCTATCCTCATAGGGGGATCAATAATGAAGAAGGAGTTCCACCCGAGCTTCCTTCTCCTCCCGATGTCGAGCTAAACGGTGGGTGATCATTGCGAGGGAGATACACACTTGAAGAGGGAGTTATGAAACCTTATATTCTAATAATTTTGTGTAATTTTTGTGTTAATTATTTCACTTATGTTTAATCTTTATATTATTATTATCTGAATTCATTTATTTGGTTTAATTAAGTGAATCATTTCTCATTTCAATACCGATTGAGTTGAGATTCAAGTGAGAATCTTGAGTTATTCCTATTGGACAACACAAGAATCCTATTTCTCTCACACATACATGATATTTAAGTATTCTTTGGTATATCACACACTATTATTGAGGTCCAAACCTCGACAACACGATTTTTGTGTCAAGGGGTGGTTCTTTGTGCATTATTTTAAGAGGAAAGAGGGGAACCAAGATCTTGGTCATCCCTCAACCAAAGGATTACAACAAAACCTAATAACCAATTGAGAACAAGGAAATATTAAAGTGCTATTGTAACTTAGAAATGATCACTATTTATCTCATATTTTTCAAAATCCACTTTTTCTTTCAACTTTACAACTCTTTACATTAAGTTACTTTCTTAAAATTGTTTTCAAACTACCCCCTCTTTTGTTCTTCTTATTAAAATTCATACTATAAAACCACCAATTCTCCTTGAGATATGACCTAATGTCCACCCTAGACTAAAAAATATTCTTTAAATCACTATCAATTTGAAATTTCATGACAACGCGGTCATCTCCCCAAAATTCCATGTCTTATGCCATTATTATTCTCTCATGGCTCATGTTATTTGATTCCCTTATGATTCATGTCTTATGAACTGCAAATCTTTATTACATGAACCTATATTATGATCTTTGATATACAATGTATGGGTTTCAAATTTTAGGCTAATGTGCTCACCTATATCCCTTTTCAACCTTACCAAGCATTTGAGATAACCCTTTCTTATGTTTATTTTCCCTAGGTTATGAATAAATTTATTATGTATCTATTTATGAAGAAATTAGCAGGAGATGATGTAGTTCACCTATGAAATAGTTTTTTATGTTTCCAAGTTTCCAAAGGCGCTATATTTTTACAATAATCTAGCATGTGTTTGTGTAAAGTAATTAATTTTCATCAAAAAATGATGTAATATCTATGTATTAAAATCTTGGGTAGTTATAAGGGATCCTCTCCTTATCCTCTTTATTTAATAACCTTATTTATATTATGCCTTTTTATTTCCAGTTTTTCTTATTGGTATATGTTCTTGCATATTAATCTTACTACACTTATGATTTAAAATTGATGAGATACTCCTTTCACTCTCATTAAACCCTTCTATGAATCTTTATGTACCCCTATTATGTTACCGAAATTATCCCACGATTTTCCATGCCAAACATTTGTGTAGTGAATAACCATCCCCATTTCCACTCAAAAGTATTCACATAGATGTAACTATAATTAATTGACTGGATAATTCCATGTATGTAACCCACACTCCTTAATCATGGGATTAAATTTGTTTAAATACATCTTTATGTTGTATGATCCATGCGGTACACTTATGCATGTACATGATATGGATGTGACAGGTGAACCCAAAATTATTTAGCTCTCTAATGCATTGGGTAATGTTTTTATCTAATGATAAGTTATAATGGGATTAGGGAGTGAACCTAATCTATAATGGGATATTTTCCAACATGTGATATTGTCTTGTAAGTTAGCCTTGACTTATGCTTATGTCAAGTTTTATGTTGTTTCCACATTCTTATATTACCTTAATGTTATTATCATATATCATGATTTAATATTCATGATTATGATTTTCACCCTTATATGTCTCTTTTATATGCCTATTGACTAACATGTATTACTTTAATCATGTTATGCTTTGATTATTCCTTTACTGGGCTTTATAGCTCACCCCTTTCTTATACACGTCCCTAGGTTATCTTGTGTAGTTTTAGAAGATCAAGGGAAATTAAGGGCATGTTATGGAGTTTTAGTTTATTTAATTATGTTTTTATTGCAAGTTATTATTCCATATACCTAATTACTAAAATTCACTTGGAATCATGATCTTATAGGGTTGTATTAAGTGTCTCTTTATCCAAGAAATCATGAAATAAAGCGTATAAAAGATTTGGGTTATCATATCAACGATCATTTATGATCCTTTTTGACTCCTTCTTTTTATAGGAATCCCACTCCATTTCTAAGATTCCTCTATCCTTCCATGAAAATTCACTCACCTCCATATCTAGATTCTAGTGAATCTAAGTGAGTTAATGATTTGGAATTGAGGTATATGATACAAGTCCCTCAATTCTCCAGGTTTCTTCTTGATCCACATATTTTCTCTTGAGGCAATTCATAGATCCAACATGTAATTACCTGATATATGGATTTTAGTTTCAAATAATGTCATATTATTGGATAATTTCTAGAATTGTGGTGGTTTCATCATGTCAAAGAAATCCTATTTGTCTAGAGCTAGATCTCTCGTGAATGGTGGACACTTTTGGGTAAGTTTTCATAGATCGATCATCTTGAGACTCTCTTATTCTTAAATCTCATCTTAGATCTATTTTCTATTGAAATATTAATGATGTATTTATGTTCATCGGCTAGAACCAAGGTTATTTTATATAATTTATGATAAATTCATGATATGTTCTTCAATCAACAATAGATTCAGTGAATTTTCACCCTCTCCTTCAACACACCTCAGAACTAGTTTTATTAATAGATTTTGTGAGGTATGCGATTTGAGAACCACCCTTATAAACATGGAATTAATTTTGGTATCTTTTATAAACCACATTCTTGATGAACTGTAACTTGAGTTAGAAATCCTTGACATTTGAGCTAGTTTCCCATGGGTGTACGATGTGGTTCATGATTCAATCCTTTGACAAACCTTGGAGTACTTCATCAATGAACTTGAGGCAGTAAGTTCCTTAAATTTAAAGTCCACTGTATACTCTTTTTTCCTTTATTTCATATTGTGATGGCATAGCTTGCTGACCATGTTTGATGGTGTTTTCTTATGGGTTTGTGTGTAGCCTAAGAGACCTATATATGATGCTTGATTCCATGAGTATTTCTAGAGTATCTTTTTACCATTATTGATGTTTATTACATGTCGTTATATGATACTACTATATTCTCATGATGACGTGTTATGATTATCTTATCGTGTACTACCCTATTGTGTGTATTTACAATGCCTTTGAGGTATTTTCTTGGTATCTATAATAGGCGGACTGTTGCGGTTTGTTTACCCCTTGGAGAGGGAGTGAACACGATGTATGATGATGATGATAGTGGACCCATACATAGGGTAGGAGAATGAAATCCTTGTGTCTTGACTTGAAACTTGAAACCTTAAGGATACCGAGTAACGTCCCAGAACTCAGTGTCTTGCGAATGTTGGGTAACATGTTCACTCGATGCCTTGAGAATGCTGAATAACATGTCACCAACCATGTGGCTAGTTATTGATCACTTTTGAAATCTTTGATCACCCTTCTGGTATAGTGGTGAAGCAGGTACGACCATGAATCATGATAGCTTCAAATAATACAAGTTCTTGACTTATGATTCTTTAGAATTCATATGGGTTATTCGCCAAATGCCGACAACCTGGAGTGTTTTATGGAGCAGTGGTTTCAGGGGTGCGAGGATAACCTAAAGGAGGCTGAGGCCCGTGCCATTATTTTCAATGCAGGCTGCTGGGTGCTCTGGTAGGCAAGGAACTGTGCAAGGTTCGAGGGTACCAAGTCTACAGGGAGGGCGGTGGTGGCGAGGATTAGGTGCATGTTGATTTAGCTGGTGGACCTTGTGGATATTGGGATGGAAGTGCCCTCGCTCGGGTTTTTATAGTCCCCCAAGACGGTGGTAAGACAGAAGGTCTCCAACGGGCAGGGGAATTGGATTCACTGGATCCCCCCGAGGATGGTTATAAGCTGAATATAGACGATTCTTGTGCTTTGGACATTATGCGTGGAGGGGGGGGGGGGGTTGTGTGAGATCACAGGGAAAGTTTGGTGTTGGACTTCTCAGCATTCTATGGGAGGGGGAGCTCTGTCCAGGCGGAGGCTTTGGCAGCCCACTCCGGGCTGGACCTTTGTATTCAGAGGTGCCTTGGCATTGTCCAATTGGAAACCGACTCGAAGATTGTGCATGATTCCTTGGAGGGGTGCGACAACATGCCATGTACGATTACTTACATTATTAGACAATTTAAGGTGCTCATGAAAAACAAAGTAAGGGTCATCCACACTTGGCGGGAAGGGAATAAAGTGGCAGACTACTTGGCTTCTATTGCGGTTCTTGGGGTACCAGTGGCTTGGTTTACTAATGTTACCCTTTTCAAACCGGAGGGGGTGAACTTGATTAGGGGCGATGCCCTTGGTTTACACTATTTTCAACCCCCATAGGTGGGGGTCTTTGTTTTGTTTCTGCATCTTTATTTTGAATAAAAATCTTAGCGATTGGATGGATTACTCACACCCTACATGATCATCTCGATGCATGTGAAGAATTCATATATAGGGATCCAGGAAAGGAAAAGGGGCCCATAGAAGATGTTTTAGGTGAGAATCATGGTGCTGGGAGCGGTACAGGGACATACTCGGAAGGATTACACAATGTTACTTCATTTATTTTCTTAAATTTTATATACTTTGTTTGGCTTGACACACTGGGATCCGAATCTATTTATCTGTTGGAAATATGTTTAATATATTATACATTATGATGCTTATTCTTTCATGTTGATTAATCCAAGTTGTTTTTTATATTTTATTTATATTTATTGTGTATAGATGTGATACTAAGGGTATAGTCTCTCTATTGATGGTGTTCAGACCCTTGCTTCTAGTTGGAATCTTCTTACATACGAGGAGATGCGTATGAGGTCTTATGGATCCATGGCTCGAACCTAGTGGTCCAGATCAGGATGTTGAAAAATGGTATCAAATAATACCGAGTTCCTTTATTTTATTTTGACTAACCCTAGACATGGAAAAAAGGAGATAGATTGTGTGGGACTTAAGTAGGGAAGTTTCCATGTGTATGGACAACACATGTGTAATGGACCTCTGAGTTACCATTGACAAGATTACTATTACAGTTTTTATGAGATTTGGGTGTGTTAATTCATCATGATTAGGCATTTAGGATCACATGTTATATATATATATATATACCTATTGTGTGTTATATACTAGTTATTTAATTTAATGTCTTGAATTGCACCATCTATTCAGGATAAGTTTGTATTTTATGATGAATAATATATCTATTTTCCATAATTTTGTGATATATATATGATATAATTGGTTATTTGAACTTTATAATTATTTTATGTTTTTTATATATATGATCATGACTAATGTGCAGGGATGAAGAACCTTGGGTAGTACTAGGATGGATATATCATGGGTTGTGGGTAAAATCATAGAAAAACCTTATATGATCCCATATACTGATTAAATTTTATCATAATAGATTCATATGTTCTAATGTTTCCTTCACATTTCAGAAATATTCCACCCTGAAGAAGACTGATGGGACTATTATTGAAATTTAATGGTTACTTCCAAAATTACCCTTCTCTTCACTTATAAAAGGGGAACACTTCACCAATTTATGCTACACCTATTCCTTAAAATTTACTTATTAAACTCTTCCATTTTCCTCATAATAGAATCCCATCCAACTTTAGCAATCATGTGTTCTCAATTAGAGAGTCTAAGGACTCTATTTTCAAGGATATTTCCAAGAGAAATCTCAAGTTCTCAACATGAGTATTTCTTACTCCTTAGTCTTTTCATCTTAATACCCCTCTTCCAATTTTTTTCTATAAAACTAATATAATTACATCAGTATTATTAATTCAATGAAATTTAATTATATTAGTGGTAAAAACATTATTCAATCCTTTACAAATAATAATAAAAACAAAAAAACATCGATCATGCGTACATGCAAATTACCGCCTCTATGAAGTGATGTGGTTCCTTTTTCATCATAACCTATTAGGGATGGTAACATATATGGATTTGATGAATGAATATGTTTTCTATGTCAAAATTATGATTCTAAAATGATAATTAATCATATACCTATTTTCCTATATAATTTATAGATGAAAACTCAAGAGGGGGGGGGGGTGGATTAAGTTCCTAAAAATTTCTTTACAAAATACATATCTCTTCAGGAATGATAGTTCAAATCTTTTCCTTAAAGAAAATAGAAATAATAAATATAAAATATCAATGGAAAGATATTGAACAAAATAGATTTATAGTGGTTTAGGAATAAAAATCCCCCAGTCCACTCCACCAACACTCTACTCTATGAGTTTAGCAATTTTCACTATAAAACCCCTTTTTATGGGGGCTCCCAGCTAAGTACAAGTAGTTGTTGCTTATTAAAAAGTTACAAGAGCTTTCAACTAGGCTCTCCATTTACAAGAACTATCCACAACCTTAACACACTCAATTAAAATTAGTGTAATAAAAAATATATGAATAAAAATTTGAATATTGGTTACATCATATAGTTGCAAGCAACAAATGTAAGTAGTTGAAGATAAGTCCTAATAAGATGATAGTATTCAGGGTATAACTCTGGATAATCTTTAGTGAAACTAATAAAATTGTAATCACAAAACAATTTTTTTGTGAGATGTTTTCTATGTACAAATGTTCATCATTACTATTATCAAATTATTCATTAGTGTGTGTAAATCACTATAGGTTTCTATATCATTTATCACGTGTATCATTGCATGCGGTAAATAAATCTTCCTTTTATATATCCTCTTTGATTTTGAACTTCAAAAGTGAGATAATTATAATAGTCAAGTTGATAATCTATTGAAATTTTGATATGATGGGATATTAATGGCATGTGTCCATTCTTTCCAAATATGAAATAAGCTTCTGCAACAACACTTCTATAGATATTATTCTTCATATCTTTACATTCCTAAAAAATGACACTTTATATAAATTGATCTTTTCTTAAATAGTAAATCCATTTTCTCATACATTCAAAAAAAATGAAATGACTTATCAAGAGATTATAAAAGTAATCATGAAATTCTGAATGATAATTAATTCTTCATAAAATATCCAAATGGTAGTACTATTCTCATAAGATAAAATTCTGATAGACTTTGTAAGATAAAACATATCATTTTCTTCTTCAGAGCTTAAGATAAACTTAATTCAACATTGAATAGGATAATTCTTCAATGTAAGATAAATATGTTATTTAGGTGAGATACTTAGCTTCCATAACATCTCATGACATTTGTAAGATATTATTTTATGAATATACTTCTCATAACTTCATTATGTCTAAAATGTATAATTTTGAACATATAAAAATTCAATTATTCTCTTTGTAAGATAACATCTTATGTAGTAAGATAAAGTTACAACACATATTTTTATGATTCTGAGTAGATGGGAGATATTCTTCAACTTTGATTCTCATAAGATGAATTAATTTATCTTAGAATGAATACTTAAACCTTCAAAGGATAATCAATTATAAAGTTAGCATAAGATAAAGTCCTTTGATAAAAATATAATTTGAAACACTTAAGATAAACTCATTAGAATAAAAATAGGTATTTTTTGAATCATCAAAACACACATAAAAACTGAGATATGTTGAAACAATATAAGATCGTCCAATAATATCCCCCTTTTTGATGATCACAAAACCCATTGAATAGAAAACAATAATTTCACAAAAGGATCATTAAAAAAATATTTTTAGCTTTGTAATAAAACTTTTAAATTATTTATTATTCCTTTTTCTTCTATTTCTTTCAAAAAAATTTAGATTTTAAATTTTCATATTATCATTTTTCTTCTCCCCAAAATAAATTTTTAAATAAATTTAATTTTTTATGATCCTTTTTCCTTTCCACCTTTTTATGATATAAAAAATAAGTAGAACAAAGAAATATAATCAATATCACACATGAAAAATTTTAAATAGTAAAGGGTATCAATTTTGAATAGAAGTTGGCATAAAGTTGTGTTAAAAACAATAGGCAGTAGAGATCATTAATTAATTAATAAAACTAAAACACAAATAAAGAGTAAAAACTAAGAATAAAATAGAAACATATTAAATATATATATATATATATATATATATATATATATATTAAAAAAAGGTATAATAAATAAATGATAAAAATAATATAGAATCATATTGAAATCATATTCACCAATAATCTAATAGAAAAGAGATAAATTTCTTAAAACATGAAAACTAAGCATTTAAATGTTTGTAAAACACCATTCAAATATTTAAAAAATCACTATTAAAATTTTTAAAAACTTTATTCAACCAATCAGGATTCAAATGTTTATAAACTATCCACCCAATCGAGAAACCAATAAAACTTGGAAAGGTGCATCAACTCTACAACAATAAATGATTATTTGGAGGTATTTTCTTGAAATATTGAGGCTGAACAAAGGGTAAAGAGGATGAAGGCAGAGGATTTTCAACAGTTTCTCCAACAACATCATCCAATGTTAGTAAATATACTCCAAGTCCTACTCAATTACTCTGAGTGATCCATACAAAAGTGGATTGGATGTTGAGAGAAACTTACTAAGTTATATTCATATCAAAGTTATATATAGGTATAAAGGATAGTTTAGAATAAGATTCAGGTATAATAAAACACACTTATTTAGAAAACCCGAGATTTTACTTTTGATAGATTTTAGTGGGGTCAAATATTTCCTTTGTCCTTTACGAAGAATAAGCATGGAGATCAATGATGGGAGGTCCTGGCAGATGTCTCCCCCTAATTTGAAACAAATCATCTGTATAATCATCAATAATTTTTACCATGTCATTCTTGAAATATTCTAAAAGTGTTGTAAATCTATTCTAGATATGTTGTGAGAAATTTCCAAAGAGTTTCTGTATGTCTCCCTTCATGGATCAGCTTCCTATCAATTTCTTCAATGCTTAATTTTGGTTTTATGAAATACTAAATGAATTACCAACTAGAACAATTTATTTTCCTCTTACAAACACTTTATATTCCTAGGGATCAAAAAATTCATCAGCCACTTCTTCATATTCATCTTCTAAGGATTATAGCTTCAAAATTCTTATAACTATTTGGTGAAAATATTTAAACTTCTTCTCTAAAACTTAAAAATTATTAACCAGGGATCCAACCATCTTATGCAATACAATAATAATGAAGCTTACAACTTTTTTCACTTGAGATGAAATATTTTTAACTTCTAGAACCATTTATTGTAATAGTGTGCTCATTTCTTTCTTAGATTGATCAATTAACACAAGACAATTTTTAGGAAACATTATCATCTTTCTGATTTCATCTATTATATACCTTTGAAGATATCAAATTATCTACTTGGGTAGTAGGTCACACTGCATTGAGGCAATTATAGAAGTCATTGTTTTTATCGAGAACGAAACTCCTTATAACCTTTAGAAAACATTTACTTGATTCGAGGCTTCAGTAGAGGTTTCCACTAACATATTTTCAACCAGAGATTGAACTAACAACTTTACTTATTTATCACGATCTCTTGAGACACCATGATCATGAAGATTCCTAATTTCATTCCTGGACTCTATCAGCTAAATTTTTAATGATTCCACTTACAACATTAACTTTTAGTAGCTTTCCCTAGCTCTCTCATCAACTGTATCTAACTCAGCTATAGGAATTGATGATCATGTACACTGATCATGAATAGGAGAAAAAGAGTCTTGGTAAACTTATGTGCTTATAATATCATCAGCTTATTGATTTATATCAATATTGGGTCTTTCCTCTTGTCACGGTTCTCTATAAGTTGATCTTACTCTTTCGCTTGCAACCAACTGAGTTGCATTCCCTTATTCCTGTTCTTCTTCTTCACCTACATTTTGATTAACCAAGTTAACAGATTTAGGTCTGATTCTTGCACTTGTATCACTTGATAAAGATATTTTGACTAATTTAATTTCATAAAACATGGCTTATATCCTTTCTTAACCAATATTTACTAGTCTTGTGATAGGGGAGACCAACTATTGTATACCAGAAGAAACTGGGACAACTTCAGGTCTAACTAATGCTGAAATAGGGGTTGAACTAACTTTAGGAGCATATTACCCTCTATATCGAACAACTACTCTTATTTGTATCCTTCTTTAAATAAGAGTCTCATTATAGAGAACATCTCTTATATCAATAGATTAAATTGGACTCTCTTCTAAAACTGGAATAGTTGCAGGAACTTCAAAACCATTAGAAAACCCATTCTAGATGAACCCCCTTAAAAAAATAAGGGTTTATTCTGATGAATCCTTCTAAACTTATTGGAATCAAATTTTTTAAATAATTATTCCAACAAAAACCACTTCTTCTTAATACACTTTTGCTTAATGTTGTCAGACCATGATAATAGTTTGCAGTATTTTCATCTAAAAAAAATACCAAACTTTCAAAAAACTAATTTTAACATTCTTCCAAAAGGATATAAATTCATATACTTATTCTATACATGCCACATGTATCTCATAACATACCATGATATATTAACCAACTTATCAATCATAAAAAATATAATAAAGTTACATATTGAAATAAAACTTTTTTAAACTTACCATTGTGTTGTGTGATGAAATATTGGATGAACTTTATAAGAACTTTTCTTTTCAGTTACAGGTCATTCATAGGCTTCTTCTTGATGTCTTTAGAGCTAAATGGAGGCTTCATGATCTCAAGAAGACTGACTTCATCTATAATGTGCAACAAAGTACTAAAATCTGTGTAGCCTTCATGAGGGAACTTGAACACTTTACCCATTTCTATTGAGATTATTGAGAAGATTTTCTAGTTTACTATTGTAGTGAACAAGTTTTTATTATCACTAAAATGAAAAACTCCAATCTCATAGAACCCATGAACTTATTTTTCAAACATGAACTTGGTTTTTATTTCATTTAATATAGATTCCCATCCCTAAATATTGATAAATTTCTTAAGTAACATGTTCGTTCCATCCATCCTAGTAAAATTGATCACTTGTCCACTAAAAAATTTCCTTAATGTTCTTTAATGATTAATTTTTCTTGAAGAGGTACCATAAATTCTCTTATTTTTCTATGTTTTTATAGGATTCAAAAATATTTTAGGGTTAGGTAAATAAGGTTTGGATGATAAAGAGAATGAGGGTTTGAAGGTTTTTAAATTTTTTTCATATAGATATGACACACTTTCTTTTGTTTTGTGGAAAACAAGGGGTAACACAGTGATGTGTAGAGTAATCATTATAAAATCTAGGTGACACGTCCTATTTGATGTGAATAAAACTTGAAATAGTGATTCCAAATCTTAAATGAAATATGTTAAATAAAATATTTACTCAAATACAAAACTATGACATTAAAAATTAAAATAAAATCAAGTAAAATTAAACAAACCTAATTCTAATTTAATAAAATAAAATCTGTCAGCATGAAAGGGTTTAATAAAAATTTCTACTAATTTATTTTCTAGGTAAACAAATTTTAAATAGATATCATTATTTTTTGCATAATCTCTTAAGAAATGATATCTTAAATCAATATGCTTTGTTCTATAATGGTTAATTATATTTTTTGAAATATTGACAACACTAGTGTTATCACATTTTATTGGAACACAATTAAAATTAAATCCAAAATCTATTAAGGTGTGTTTCATCCACAACATTTATTCACAACAACTTCCTACTGTAATATATTTTGATTTAGTAGTTAATAAAGGTATAAAGTGTTGTTTCTTACTTGACCAAAATACTAGAGATTTTTAAAGAAAATGAATGGTTCCTGAGGTGATTTTACTATCTAATTTACATCTATAAAAAATAAGCATATGAAAATGAAGTTAAATTAAAATCACAATTTTTTTGGAAAATAAGAGAAAGAGATACAGTCCCTTTTAAATATCTTAAAATTCTTTTGGCAATATTTAAATGAGATTCTTTAGGTTTGGATTTAAATATTTCACAAAGACACACTGAAAACATAATGTTTGATCTACTTGTATAAAGATATAATAAACTTCTAATGATTCCCCTATACAACTTATTATCAAATATTTGTCCAGTACCATTCATATCAAGTTTAATATTGGAGCTCATAGGAGTTGAACAACTCTTACTATTTTCAAGTCCAAACTCCTTAAGTAAATAAAGTATGTATTTGATTTGGTTTAAAATATTTCCAAAATATTTTTGGTATATTTGAAATGCTAGAAAATATTTTAACTCACCCATCATACTCATTTCAAATTATTTTTTCATAAGTTTTGAAAAATCATTATATAATTTCTGATTCATTGACCTAAAAATAACATAATCAACATATATATTTACTAAAAAAAATATCCGAGGATGAAGTTTTCTTAAATAATATAGGATCTTCCATTCCTACTGTAAAAAAATTTAATAAAATAAAATAACTTAATATTTCATTCCATTCACTTTGTTCTTATTTAAGTTCATATAAAGCTTTGGTAAGTTTAAAAATAGAATTTTGAAAGTGAGGATCTTAAAAACCATGAGGTTTTTACAGATAAAATTCATCCATTAAAAATAAATTTAGAAAAGAAGATTTAACACTCATCTAATATATTTTAAAATTTATATTAGATGCATATTCTATAAGAGTTATAATTGATTCTAGTCTAGATATAGGTGAAAAGGTTTCTTCATAGCCTATTCCTTCATCCCAATTGTAACCTTTTTCAATTAGTCTACCTTTATTTATAGTGATTACACCATGATCATCTTGTTTTTTTAAATAAAAATTTTATTCTAATTACATGATAATCATAGGGTCTATCAATTGATTCCCATACTTTATTCCTCTTAAACCGATTTAACTATTCTTATATAAATAAGAACTAAATTTCATTAGGTAAATATTATTCTATAGATTTAGGTACTAGCTAGGATAAAAAGGAATAGAATTATACTAGGTTCCCTATATTTATTTTATTTATAACTCCTTAATCTAAGCTTCCTATAATTATTTCTAAAGTATGATATTTAATATTTCTAGGTAATCTAGGAAGCACACTTTCTGGTTCACTAGTATCAACCCTTACTGGATTTGGTTTAAAATAACCAAGTTCCAAATCATAATCCTTGTTGTTTTTAAAGAGATATTACGGTCTATGTTCTTATGATAATCATTCAACACATCAGTTTGAGTCATTTTGTGATCAAAAGGACCACTTTCATAAAACATCACATGATTTTATTCTTTAAAAACCCTTGAACTTTTTTTAGTAGCTCTATAGGTTTTGGAAGTGGTAGAATAACCTAGGAAGATAACTTCATCAACTTTTGGATCAAACTTACCAAGATTATCCTTGGTGTTCAAGATGTAAAACTTGCATCCAAATACTTTGAAGTATCCTACCTTTGGTTTTCTATTATTCAATAACTCATAGGGTGTTTTCATTAAGGTAAGCCCTATTAGAACTCTATTAATAACATAACATGCTATGTTAACAACTTCATCCCAAAAATGAGTGAGCATGTTATATTAATATAACATGGTTTTAGAAATTTCTTGGAAATTATTATTCCTCCTTTCAACAACACCATTATGTTGAGGTGTCCTGGGGGTATAAAAAGTATATTTAATACCTTATTTTGAGAAATATGAATTAAATCCAATAATCTCAAATTCACCTCCATGATCACTTCTCAAAGTCATAATTTTATCATATTTTTCATTTTTCATAAGAAATTAATAAAAACAAAACAAGATTCAATTTTAGATCTTAAAAATTAAACCCATGTAAATATTGAAAAATCATCAACCAATACATAAACAAGAAATTTTCCAGCAAGACTTGCATTACTAGTAGGTCTGAATAGATCTATATGGATAAGATCAATATGTCTAGATGTATCAACCTATTTAACTAGTTTAAACAAATTACTTGTGTTTATTTCCCATTTGAAATGCTTCAAAAAGTTTCTTTTTATCCAATTTAAGGTCAGACAAGTCAGAAATCATATGTTTCTTAGACGAATTTTTCATGGGGAGAACATTACAATGTCCAAGCCTTCTATGTCAAATCCATGATTCATCAATTTCAGCATTCGAACAATTTAATTTTTTTATACACCATGAATTGAGGTACAATGTATAGACATTATTAGTTCTAGGTGCTTTGAACTTGAGAGATTTATCTTTAAAAACTAGACATGAATTGTAAGAAAAATCAACTGAATAAGAATTATCACAAAGTTAAGAAATACTTATCAGGTTGTGCTTCAATACTTTAATATAAATAATTTTTTTTGATGAAAATTGATTAAGGATTCCCAATAGATCTAATGGAAATAATTTTTCCCTTTTAATTGTCACCAATTTCCACACAACCTCCATCAATCTTGGATAGTGAGTGAAAGTTTGATAAATATCCACCCATATGTCTTGAACAACCACTGTCCATAAACCATTTTTCACTTTTATTCATGTGTTTTATTCCCTACAATGAAAAATAAAACAAAAGAATTATTTGGTACCCAAATTCTCTTGGGTCCTGTAGAGTTAGCTACAAAATACTTGAGGATCCAAATCCATTTGTGTTTTCTAGACAACTTAGCAACATATTTTAAAAAATATTTTGTAATAAAAACATTTTTGATTCCACAAAATTGAGGATGTTTCATATTAAAAATGTTAGTATAATTTCCTATTTATCCATAATGAAAATAGGTAACTTTGGAAAGGTTTTTTTAGAACTAGGTGCAAAATATTTCTTGTAAAATTTAGGCTTTTAACCTTGACTTCATATTCGAAATTTTTCATTTTTGAGTTGATTCTAACCAAGAATTTTATTTAGATAATCTTCCCCTTTAGTGAAATCACTTGAAACATCTTTGAAGTTTTTAACCTACTTATGTGGGTTATCTATTGTCTTAACTTATTCAGAATATGAGGCAATATACTTTTCCAAATTTTTTTTCAAATTTATTTTTTTTGTTTAAGCCCTTGTATTCATTTACAATTTTATTATAGGAGTTACTTAGAGCTTTTTATTATTATTTAAGATTTCATATTTAGTCTATAATATGATACAATATTCATTTAATTCTTCATATGATCAATTTTCATTTTTCTAATTCATAATCATGATCAAAATAATAGTAAGAGTGTACCTCATCTGAATATTCCATAAATAATATATTGGAATTTTTATTTAGAGCTTCAGATTCAGATTCTGATGATGTGAAATCACTATAATCTTTAGAATCACTCTAGGTGGCCTTTATAGCTTTCTTATGTTTCTTATTATAAACAACTTTCTTGCGGTATTTATTTTCCAAATTTTTTATCACCCTTAAGCTATAGACAATCAGTCTTGATGTGTCCAAGATTCTTTCATTCATAACATATCATTTCCTTATATTTTTTTACCACGATTCTTATACTCGTTGAAGGGTATTCTAAAACCTCTTCTCTTGTTATATAATTTTTTGAAATTTCGAGAAAATTGTGCAAGTTCATCATTCGATCCAGAATAGATTGAGAAGTCTTCTTCTTCAGATGATTTAGATATTTGTATGACTTTGTTCTTCCTATCATTCTTATAAGTAGAAACCTTCAAATCAACATTTTCTTTCTTGGTCATTTTAAATCCTCTATCTTCAACTTCTATTTCAGCTTCACATGTCATAAGAGTTCCAATGAGATCTTTTATTTTGAAACTTTTTACCTCTATAGATTATCTGATGGTACTTAAGATTCCACTCCACTTGGGTGGTAAAATTTTGAGAACTTTCAATGATTTTTTAGGCTCAGTGATAGGTTATCCTAAAGTATAAATGTTAATATCAATGATCCTTTTATTCAATTGAGTAATTATTTATACTTTATCCATTTCTAATGTGTTGAACTTAAGTTTGGAAGTATCATATCCGAGAGCCTTCACTTTTTCTGTACCTTCATAGGCAAATACTACAGTGTCCACATTTCATGGGATGTTTGACATTGAGAAAATTTGTTGAACTCATATGGTCCTAATCCACATATTATATTATTCATAACCTTGGAGTTCATATCATAGTCTTCTTCAATTGCAGAATCCCACATTTTATTTTTTGTCTTTATAATTTCATAGGGATTTAATACTTTAATATAGAATTTTAATCTAATATTCTTTAGATAGATGGTCATGAGAGCCTTCCAACAACCATAATTTTCACCATTAAAGTAAGGATCTATAACCATTTACATAACTTCTTGGTTATCATCAATAAAAACCATTTTGAAAATAGATCTATGGAATTCAAAATTTGACAGCTTTGAACTCAAGAGTCACGAACTCTGATACCAATTGTTGTCTCGGATAATGGTTAGCTGAAAACTAGATATGGGGGTGAATTGAGTTCTTAAAAATTTCTTTGCAGAACACCTCCCTCTTCATGTATGATAGTTCAAATATTTTTCTTAAAGAAAATAGGTAGAGGAAATATAAATCTTAATAAAAATATATTGAACACATGATATTTACAGTGGTTCAAGGAACAAAAATCCCATAGTCTACTCCACCAACACTTTACTCCACAAGTTTGGTGATTTTCACTATAAAATCCTTTTTTTCGGGTGATCTCAACTGAGTATAAGTATATTTCACTTATTATAAAGGTCCAAGATCTTTCAATCCGGATCTCCCTTTACAAGACCCATCCATGGACTTAACACACTCACTTACAATGAGTGTCATCACAAAGATATGAATAAACTATTGAGGATCAGTTGTAGTACATAGTTGTAAGCAACAACCGATAATAGTTGAAGATATGTCCTGAGAACCTGATAGTCTTAAAGGTATATCTCTGGATAATATTCAATGCAAATGATAAAATTGTAAGTAAAAAACGCAATCATATTTGTGAGATGTTGTCTATGTATACATGTTCTTCATTACTCTTATCAAAGTATTTGTTAGTGTGTGTGCATCGATATAGGTTTCTATCTCATCTACCATGTGTCTCATTTCATGCAGTGACTAAATCTTCCTTTTATATCTCCTATTTGATTTTGAACTTAAACAATGAGATAATCATAACAGTTGAGTTGATAATCCATTGAAAAGTTGGTACGACAGGATATTAATGGCATGCACCCATTCTTTCCAAATATGGAATAATCTTCTGCAACAACACTATTAGAGATCTTATTCTTCATATCTTTCTATTCCTAGAAAAACAAAACTTTATGCAAATATATATTTCCTTAAATGGAAAATACCTTTTGTAATACGTTTTAAAAGCCTGAAATGAATTATTAAGATATTATGAAAGTAATCATGACATTCTGCATAAAATCAAATTCTTCATAAAATATCCAACTGGTAGTACTGTTATTATAAGATAAAATTATGAGAGACTTCATAAGATAAAATAGATCTTTGTCTTATTCAGAGTGTAATACTTAGCTTTCAAAACTTATTTATACATTTTTAAGACCATGTTTTAAAAATATACTTATCATAACTTCGTTATGTATAAAATATCTTATTTTTCACATATAAAAACTCAATCATTATCTTTTTAAGATAACATCTTATATAGTAAGATAAACTTCCAAAACCGAGTTTTCTGATTTTGAGTAGACAAAAGATATTATTCAAATTTTATTCTCGTAAGATGAATTACGTTTTCATAGAATGAATTCTTCAACCGTTATAGGATAATCACTTATAAAGTTAGCATAAGATAAATTCCTTTGATAAAAATATAATCTGAAACACTTAAGATAAACTCATTAGAATAAAAATAGGAATTTTTTGAATTATAAAAACACACATAAAAACTATTATATGTTTAAGAAACATAATTTTGTCTAAAAATTCCTTCATTCCAACTCATTCGTTGAGAAATAGAAATGTTAATAATGCGTATGTGCAGATTACCATCTCCACAAACAATGAATTTCATTTGTAATCACTACTCTGCATGGATGGTTCTAAGAATGAATTTAATAAATATATATGATATTTTTTGAATGTTTATAATTATGTAAAAGTTATATTATTATTACATAAAAACAATTCCTTACTCAATATATCATTATAACATGCTCTGGTTTTGGTCGGTTTTACCACCTACGTGAACGATATTATAATATTTATATTATGAATGATTAAGGAATATTATATAATGATAATATCATGTGATAATAATTTATTTAATATGTTTTAATTATTTTGAAAAGTTATTATTTATATTTAATATATTTATTAATATATAACATTTTGATCATTTAACACGTCGAAACTAGTTCTTCACAACTTCCATTTTCACAAACCATGTATTTATCATTCACTAAATGAAAATGAGATTTAATGAATCATTGAAACAATATCATTCTAGTATCTTGGATAATCTGGGAATAATGATTTTTTTCAATAAAAAAGAATCGACCATGCCATTACAAAACTAGTATGTGACAAGCAATCAGAGTTTCTAGTATCGAATGATGAAAATAAACTATAATAGACTAATATATTTGTAATAAATGGTTACAAATGAAGTGTATAAAGGAAAATATATATGAATAAAATTTTGAAACAGGTGAGTAAGATATTTATTTTTGTTGTACATGAGGTTAGAGCACATTATGACTAAGCATGAATTAACACCACAAGAAAACAGGGTTTTAGCGGCGGTTTTTTCACGGTGGTTTTAAAAACCACCGCTAAATTTTTTTCGAACAAAAATTTAGCGGCGGTGTTTAAAACTACTATGTAAAAACTACCGCTATTTTTTTAAAAAATATTTTATTTTTTTTAAAAAATATCTTCTATTTTTTTAATGGTGATTTTTTTAAAAACCACCGCAAAATAGTAGCTGTTTTTTGAAAACCGCGACAAAATTTAAGAAAAAAAATTCAAGAAAATTTTTAAAAATTATTTTTATTTATTATTTATTATTTATTTATTATTTTTTTATCATTTACAATAAAATATAGTTTATTATTTATAATTTTATATGTTTATAATGTGTTAATAAATTAATATTTATAATTATTAGTTAATAATATTTTTAAACTGAAAGCAAATCTTCAAAAAGTAGAAGAACAGACTTTGACATCAAATGACCGTAACTTCGGATCCGAGAGTCCATTTCAGCTTCAAAACTAGTCAAATCAAAGTTTATCAAATGAGAAAAAACCAAGTGAGATTTAAATCATGTGATAATCAATAAAAAAATATATTCAAAATTCAAAAGTCGAAAATCAAACTCGAACTTCAAACGACCATAACTTTTAATCTGGATGTCCGTTTTGACTCTACCACATATCAAATCGAAGCCTCTAATAACCTCTACACCGCTTAGGTCTGGTACCAACTCTTTATGTATTGTACCCCTTTTTATTTCGCCAAAAAGTCCCAGAAGGCCTCCAAAACAGAGGTTTTAGTTGCAGACACCGATTTCTTAAAATTCAAACGGTTATAACTTTCGATCCAGGTGTCTGTTCTTCTTGTACCATAGATCATATCGAAGCTCATTTCACGATCTTCGATTTGACTAGTTTTGGCACTGGAAAATGAGTCTCAGATCGTATTTTATGGCCATTTTAGTGTTTTTAGGGTTTTTAGAGGTTCTTAACGTTTTATGATTTATTTAATTAATTGTTTATTTATTTATTTAATATTAATTAATTAATTATTAATTATTTAACTATTATTTATTATTTATTTATTATTTATTTATTATGTAAACATTAATTATTAATTTATTTTTAATTAATTAATTATTAATTATTAATTATTAGTTTATTATTCATTTTTATTTATTATTTATTCATTATTTATTAATTAATTATTAGTTATTAATTAATTAATTATTAATTATAAATTATAAATTATAAATTATCAGTTATTAGTTATGATTAATTATTAATTATTAATTAATTAATTATTTATTTATTTATTATTCATTATTTATTTATTTATTATTTATTATTTATTATTTATTATTTATTATTTATTCTTTATTCTTTATTCTTTATTTTTAATTTATTAAATATTAATTTATTATTAGTTTACTATTCATTTATTATTTATTATTTATTTATTATTTATTGATTATTTATTAATTAAATATTAATTAACTATTAATTTTTAAATATTGAATATTGAATATTGAATATTGCATATTAAATATTAAAATCAAAATATTAATTATTAATTAAGAATTATTAATTCTATAATTATCAATTAGTAATTATTAGTTATTATTAATTATTAGTTATTATTAATTATTAGTTATTATTAATTAATAATTAATAATTATTTATTTATCTATTTATTTATGTATTTATTTATTATTTATTATTTATTATTTATTATTTATTTTTTATTCTTTCTTATTTATTATTTATTATTTATTAATTTTTTTTAATTTACTAAATATTAATTTATTATTAGTTTATTATTAATTTATTATTTATTTATTTATTTATTCAATATTAATTAATTATTAATTATTTATTAATAACTTATTAATTATTTATTAATTATTTATAAATTTTTAAATATAAATTTTTAAATATAAATTATAAATTATAAATTATTAATTCTTAATGATCAATTATTAATTATTAGTTATTTTTAATTCTTAGTTATTAATTATTAATTATTAATTATTTATTATTTAAAATTTAAAATTTAAAATTTAAAATTTAAAATTTAAAATTTAAAATTTAAAATTTATTTATTTATCTCTTATTTATTAATTTATTATTAATTTGTTTTTTATTTATCATATATTAAATTATTTTTTAATTAATTTATTATTTATACATTACTTATATATATTATGTGTTATATATTATATATTATATATTATATATTATATAATATATATTATAAATTATATATTATAAATTATTAATTATAAATTATATATTATATATTATATATTATATATTATATATTATGTATTATGTATTATATATTATGTGTTATATATCATATATTATATAATATATAATATATAATATATAATAGATAATACATAATACATAATACATAATACATAATACATAATATATATAATATATAATATATAACATATAACATATAATATATTATGTATTATCTATTAGTTATTATATATTTTGTATTATATATTACGTATTATATATTATTTGTTATATATTATATATTATATATTATATATTATATATTATCTATTATATATTATATATTATTAATTATTAATTATTAATTATTAATTATTGATTATTGATTAATAATTATTGATTAATAATTATTTAGTTTGTATCTATTTGTTATGTATTACTTGTTTTTCTAATTAATATATATATATATATATATAAGTATATTAAATTTGATTTATTGACCACATGAAGAGCCTGCTGGAGTGGTAAAGTCTTTGAAGAATAAGCAAGAGGTAAGAGGTTCAAATCTCATCCAACGCAGAATTTATATATATGGCATGGACTTGTTCATGGACATATACTTATGCATGGAGATGGGCATGTGCGTGGTAATAAAAAAACAAATAAATTACGAAAATAAATAAATAAAGAAATAAAAAATTAAAAAAAAATTAAAAAATTAAAAAATAAAATAAAAATGATTTAGCAACGGTTTAAACCACTGCTAAAAAACCACCACTAATTATTTCCCGATACACGATTTAGTGGTGGTTTTCCAAAACCACCGTAGAACGATTTCGCGGTGGTTTAAACTGCCGCGAAATGAAAAAAAATCACCACTAAATACAAATTTTGGCGTAGTGTAAGGTAAGGGGTTCTTTGTCTCAAATTTGACTTCTTAAGACATATTTCATATTATGCACCATGATATCTTTGATATGATGTAATTAATACAAAATTAATGTATTTTAACATATTCATGTAATTCATGGGGTTTGATGAGTCACATTGTTTTCCTTCTTTAATGGGATTTCGATTCAAAGGATACAAAGGTAGTATAAGTTATTTGTCTCTATTTTCAATTCCATGAGACATGTTTAATATTGTGCATCATCATTTATTTTATATGTTATATTCAATACCCTAATTTCCTTCAAGTATAATAAATATATTTTATTTCATGATATCTTAATGTCTATTTCATGGTAACCCTATTATGTTCACTTGATTCTTACGTTACAATTTCTATAAGAGTTTCTCATATCAAATTCCTTTCTATGAGACATGTTTCCTCTCATTAACCTAATTTCATTTAAATGGTGTGTATAGTGTCAATTTGTTATATTATATCATGAAATATATTTCATTAATGATATTTGAAGTTTAATTTCAATATATCTCTATTAGAGGATTTTTGATTAAAATGTTACCCAAGCCGTAATGTTTTCTTCCCCAATCTCAATTTAAAAATTAGTATTTCCTTTAAAAGATAATCCATTTAGGGAATTTGAATGCTATTTCTTTCTAAAATCTTTACCATTTTCTTATCCTATAGTTATTTTTGGGTTTTATATGTCTTATCACTATTTCATTTCCCCACATTGACTCATTATTTACCCATTGTAAGGAAACTAACCCTACCACTTCTTTTTGGTCAGGAATCCTTCTTTTTCGTGAGCATATTCATTAGATGCTTTTACGAATGTCCTTATCTATAAATTCAATAATTTAGTAAGGTAATTTCCTAATACTTAGACTTTCTTTACAAATATCTCAATCAAATATCTATAAGAAAAATGAACCATCACTACCATTGTTTTTTCAAATCATCCTCTGTTATAGACATGATTTTTCTTCCAATTCCTTTTCTCTTTGAATACCATATTTTTCATTACTTATTTGAAGGTAATTCACCTATATACCCATGCATTGATCAATTTGAAAAAATTATTGACTTAATTGTATGCCATTACTCTATATAGTGTTAGTTTTAGGATTCTTAAATAGAAATATATTCCACTTATTTATTGGGGAAATATTGACAATCAATATACATGTTATTTAGATATGAATATTTATTGATTACCCAGGAAAATTAATTATGCATTTTTTAACCATCCAACTTCTTTATATAGATGGATTATGTTCATTATTGACTGAAAAAGTATTGAAATTATATATGTTTGTATCTCAATATAGATGTTTATTGATTACTATGGAAAGTTAATTATGAATTGAATTGATATTAATATCATTCATGTAATGTATTAGACATTCTTGTTCCATTACTTTGTCAAATTCTGTTGTTCTAGGGCATTAGTGTCGGTGAAAACGTGTCACCGTGGTGTCACTGATCGGTGTCTCACTAATCAGTCTCACCGATCAGCTTCATTGATCAGCTTCACCGACCAACTTCATCGATCCACTGCACTGATTGGCTCCACCGATCCACTGCACTGATCAACTCCACTGATCTACTCCACCAACCAGATCCACCAATCGACTACACCGATTATCTTTACCAATCCGCTACACGGATTACCTCCACCGATTAGCTCCACCGATCAGCTCCACCGATCAGCTCCACCGATCAGCTCCACTAATCAGCTTCACCGATCTGCTACACTGATTCGCTTCACTGATCAGCTTCACTGATCAGCTTTATCAACTAGATTCACTAATCTGATTGGGCTCATTGATCAGTCTCACCAATTAGTCTCACTAATCAACTCCACCGATCAGTCTCACTGATCGGTTCCACTAATCGACCATCGTGGAGTATCGGGTTTCTTTCCAGTTTCTCTCCCGTAACTCCTTCTTTGACCATAAAACTTATTAAAAGCCAAATTTTGAGAAGTTTTAAGCCATTTTAAAGTCCAACAGTCATAGATTCAAATTCTTAACTATCAAGATTAGTTTAATAAATGGAACGTGTGAAACCTCCCACCTGTATGGTCAATCCACGACCCTTTTTTCAAGTGCTTTGAAACGACATATCCAGTAACTCTTAGATCGTGCCTTTATCACCAAGATCTTCTTCTTAGGTCTCTTTTATTCCCTATGGATGTTATTTAAGTCCTTCCTTAGGATATGAGTCGTGCGATTGTGCTGGATCCCTTCCCACTTATCCTTCGTGGAGTTTTTCCTACTGCTCGCATGACCACAGTTCTTAGCACGAGGAGGAAACGTCGATCCTTGATCATCTAGGTAGGGGTTTTCCTTAATATATCTTTAATTGTGCATCATGAGGGGTGGGTATGATGATGATCCTTTGGGACCTAGATGAAACCAACTTTAATGAAGATAATGAATAAACCTTTTTAAAGAATAAAGGGGTGGGAATTATTATGTTGATGTTGTTATGTTACCTTGGTTTTTATGTTGTGAATTGTATGGGATTATGTCCACTAAAAATTGTGGTTGTTGGTGGTCCTTTCTTGTGCACTAATGAAGCTCTGTTTTTTGGATGATCACATGTATAAATGGTTGTAACATGGAAAATGGTTAATCATGTAAACTTGGTTGATTAAATGGATGCTCTATAGAAAAGATCCCCTATGTGATCACCTTGGTTAACCAAACAGAAATAAGGTACTTAATGAATGGTGTTGGATAATTTTGGAAACTTCTTACTTCATTCTGGTGATATGTATGGTTTCTCTGTCTGATGCTTTGTGGGGTGACGTGAACGGGGATGGGACCTCTGGTTGTCCAGTTGTTGGTTTGTGAATCAGAGGCCATGTGGAGTCAGTATGTTTGGGATTGGTTTGGTTATAGTACTTTGAGGGATCTCAAAAATCCTTTTTTTTGTGACTTTACAAGATAACTGGGTGTGAATGCTTAAAATATTGCTTGAATGTTTTTTTCTTCAGTTGTTATTTGGTTTGTGGTTATGTCTGTTAGTATCCCGGTAGTGTATTAATGTTTTAAAAATAATCACTTGAACATGATAATGAGAATGGGTACAATGGGGTGTCCGTTTGGACTCTACCACATATCAAATCGAAGCCTCTAATAACCTCCTCAACGCTTAGGTCTGGTACCAACTCTTTATGTATTGTACCCCTTTTTATTTCGCCAAAAAGTCCCAGAAGGCCTCCAAAACAGCGGTTTTAGTTGTAGACACCGATTTCTTAAAATTCAAACGGTTATAACTTTCGATCCAGGTGTCCGTTCTTCTTGTACCATAGATCATATCGAATCTCATTTCACGATCTTCGATTTGACTAGTTTTGGCACTGGAAAATGAGTCTCAGATCGTATTTTATGGTCATTTTAGTGTTTTTAGGGTTTTTAGAGGTTCTTAACGTTTTATGATTTATTTAATTAATTGTTTATTTATTTATTTAATATTAATTAATTAATTATTAATTATTTAACTATTATTTATTATTTATTTATTATGTACACATTAATTATTAATTTATTTTTAATTAATTAATTATTAATTATTAATTATTAGTTTATTATTCATTTTTATTTATTATTTATTCATTATTTATTAATTAATTATTAGTTATTAATTAATTAATTATTAATTATAAATTATAAATTATAAATTATCAGTTATTAGTTATGATTAATTATTAATTATTAATTAATTATTTATGTATTTATTTATTATTCATTATTTATTTATTTATTATTTATTATTTATTATTTATTATTTATTATTTATTTTTTATTATTTATTCTTTATTCTTTATTTTTAATTTATTAAATATTAATTTATTATTAGTTTACTATTCATTTATTATTTATTATTTATTGATTATTTATTAATTAAATATTAATTAACTATTAATTAATTTTTAATTTTTAAATATTGAATATTGAATATTGCATATCAGAAAGGTCCAGATCAGACAAAAGTCTGATCTCCCAAATTATTATGAAAAAAAGAGCATGGCCGGTTTGAGGGTTGCCGGTACCCGATACAAAACATCACCGGTTCTAAAGACCACGTTGCAACATCCAGTCAAATTCACATTTCAAATTTCACCCTCAAGAAAACCAGACAGCTGTCCTCGATCCGCACGCCATCAATCCGCACGCCTTTACATGCATCCTCGAACTGCTCACGCCCTCGAGCATCGAACCCATCAACGTCGCCACCATCGTTCGATGCCGGTGAGAAATCCTCCGGCAACACCATGAAATCAACAGATTCGGCGAACGAGGACGCTGGAGAGGTTCCGACCCCGCCACCATCTTTACAAGCCATCGTCGTGGCTCGAAAACGGCCACATTCACGACACAAAACCCCATCCCTTTCCATCCGTGGAATCCAAAAATCACTCGCATAGAAGATTGCGAGAGGAATAACATCACCAGAAACCCAGAAATCACCCAAAAAAGAAAAACAAAACAAACAAACAGCACAGAACATCACCAGATTCAAGCAAATACCAGCTTCAAGCAAATACCAGCTTCAAACGAACACACACCGGACTCCAAGAGCAAGATTTTCTCCGACAAACCCTCTCGACGTCATCTTCATCATCTCTAAACAAACCAAGCTCCCAACGCCGCCATCCGAGAAAACCAGAGAAGCAACGCTTGACCTCCAAACACCCAAACCGATGGGCAAAGTGCTGGTCTCGAACCGTCGGACCAAGGACTCAGGCGCAGAATCAACACCGAGTCGCAAAGACCCCGATGCGCGCAAGACGAGCTGATACAAGGTCGCGACAGTATAGAAAACACCACCTTACACCGCCGAGCCAGGGAAGGAGCACAGATCCGGGATGAGGGAGGCGGCGTGAGAGAAACCCTAGCCGAGAGCGGTGCCCCTTACGGGCTCATCCATTCAAACGTGTTGTATGGGTAACGAGGTATAGGGCTGGCCTACCCACCTGCGCGCCGCACGCCCCCAGCTAGGTCCAAGGTGGCCAACCCTTGGGCTTGGGCCAGTTCCCACGGAGTCGAGGGGATGAGAGGTTCGCTGACAAATGGTGCGCGTTGCCTTTGTGAGGACTCGAACCCGGAACCTCAGCGACGGGTCGCCACCGCCTTGAACCAACTCACCCAGCCCCCGCGGGCTAATATTGCATATTAAATATTAAAATCAAAATATTAATTATTAATTAAGAATTATTAATTCTATAATTATCAATTAGTAATTATTAGTTATTATTAATTATTAGTTATTATTAATTATTAGTTATTATTAATTAATAATTATTTATTATTTATTTATCTATTTATTTATGTATTTAGTTATTTATGTATTTATTTATTATTTATTATTTATTCTTTCTTATTTATTTTTTATTCTTTCTTATTTATTATTTATTATTTATTAATTTTTTTTAATTTACTAAATATTAATTTATTATTAGTTTATTATTAATTTATTATTTATTTATTTATTTATTCAATATTAATTAATTATTAATTATTTATAAATTTTTAAATATAAATTTTTAAATATAAATTATAAATTATAAATTATTAATTCTTAATGATCAATTATTAATTATTAGTTATTTTTAATTCTTAGTTATTAATTATTAATTATTTATTATTTATTATTTAAAATTTAAAATTTAAAATTTAAAATTTAAAATTTATTTATTTATCTCTTATTTATTAATTTATTATTAATTTGTTTTTTATTTATCATATATTAAATTATTTTTTAATTAATTTATTATTTATACATTACTTATATATATTATGTGTTATATATTATATATTATATATTATATATTATATATTATATATTATATATTATAAATTATTAATTATAAATTATATATTATATATTATATATTATATATTATCTATTATATATTATGTATTATATATTATGTGTTATATATCATATATTATATAATATATAATATATAATATATAATAGATAATACATAATACATAATACATAATACATAATACATAATATATATAATATATAATATATAACATATAACATATAATATATTATGTATTATCTATTAGGTATTATATATTTTGTATTATATATTACGTATTATATATTATTTGTTATATATTATATATTATATATTATATATTATATATTATATATTATATATTATATATTATATATTATATATTATTAATTATTAATTATTAATTATTGATTATTGATTAATAATTATTGATTAATAATTATTTAGTTTGTATCTATTTGTTATGTATTACTTGTTTTTCTAATTAATATATATATATATATATATATATATAAGTATATTAAATTTGATTTATTGACCACATGAAGAGCCTGCTGGAGTGGTAAAGTCTTTGAAGAATAAGCAAGAGGTAAGAGGTTCAAATCTCATCCAACGCAGAATTTATATATATGGCATGGACTTGTGCATGGACATATACTTATGCATGGAGATGGGCATGTGCGTGGTAATAAAAAAACAAATAAATTACGAAAATAAATAAATAAATAAATTACTCATATAAATAAATAAAGAAATAAAAAATTAAAAAAAAATTAAAAAATTAAAAAATAAAATAAAAATGATTTAGCAACGGTTTAAACCACTGCTAAAAAACCACCACTAATTATTTCCCGATACACGATTTAGTGTTGGTTTTCCAAAACCACCGTAGAACGATTTCGCGGTGGTTTAAACTGCCGCGAAATGAAAAAAAATCACCGCTAAATACAAATTTTGGCGTAGTGTAAGGTAAGGGGTTCTTTGTCTCAAATTTGACTTCTTAAGACATATTTCATATTATGCACCATGATATCTTTGATATGATGTAATTAATACAAAATTAATGTATTTTAACATATTCATGTAATTCATGGGGTTTGATGAGTCACATTGTTTTCCTTCTTTAATGGGATTTCGATTCAAAGGATACAAAGGTAGTATAAGTTATTTGTCTCTATTTTCAATTCCATGAGACATGTTTAATATTGTGCATCATCATTTATTTTATATGTTATATTCAATACCCTAATTTCCTTCAAGTATAATGAATATATTTTATTTCATGATATCTTAATGTCTATTTCATGGTAACCCTATTATGTTCACTTGATTCTTACGTTACAATTTCTATAAGAGTTTCTCATATCAAATTCCTTTCTATGAGACATGTTTCCTCTCATGAACCTAATTTCATTTAAATGGTGTGTATAGTGTCAATTTGTTATATTATATCATGAAATATATTTCATTAATGATATTTGAAGTTTAATTTCAATATATCTCTATTAGAGGATTTTTGATTAAAATGTTACCCAAGCCGTAATGTTTTCTTCCCCAATCTCAATTTAAAAATTAGGATTTCCTTAAAAAGATAATCCATTTAGGGAATTTGAATGCTATTTCTTTCTAAAATATTTACCATTTTCTTATCCTATAGTTATTTTTGGGTTTTATATGTCTTATCACTATTTCATTTCCCCACATTGACTCATTATTTACCCATTGTAAGGAAACTAACCCTACCACTTCTTTTTGGTCAGGAATCCTTCTTTTTCGTGAGCATATTCATTAGATGCTTTTACGAATGTCCTTATCTATGAATTCAATAATTTATTAAGGTAATTTCCTAATACTTATAATTTCTTTACAAATATGTCAATCAAATATCTATAAGAAAAATGAACCATCACTACCATTGTTTTTTCAAATCATCCTCTGTTATAGACATGATTTTCTTCCAATTCGTTTTCTCTTTGAATACCATATTTTTCATTACTTATTTGAAGGTAATTCACCTATATACCCATGCATTGATCAATTTGAAAAAATTATTGACTTAATTGTATGCCATTACAGTATATAGTGTTAGTTTTAGGATTCTTAAATAGAAATATATTCCACTTATTTATTGGGGAAATATTGACAATCAATATACATGTTATTTAGATATGAATATTTATTGATTACCCAGGAAAATTAATTATGCATTTTTTAACCATCCAACTTATTTATATAGATGGATTATGTTCATTATTGACTGAAAAAGTATTGAAATTATATATGTTTGTATCTCAATATAGATGTTTATTGATTACTATGGAAAGATAATTATGAATTGAATTGATATTAATATCATTCATGTAATGTATTAGACATTCTTGTTCCATTACTTTGTCAAATTCTGGTGTTCTAGGGCATCAGTGTCGGTGACAACGTGTCACCGTGGTGTCACTGATCGGTGTCTCACTAATCAGTCTCACCGATCAGCTTCATTGATCAGCTTCACCGACCAACTTCATCGATCCACTGCACTGATTGGCTCCACCGATCCACTGCACTGATCAACTCCACTGATCTACTCCACCAACCAGATCCACCAATCGACTACACCGATTAGCTTTACCAATCCGCTATACTGATTACCTCCACCGATTAGCTCCACCGATCGGCTCCACCGATCAGCTCCACCGATCAGCTCCACCGATCAGCTCCACCGATCAGCTCCACCAATCAGCTTCACCGATCCGATACACTGATTCGCTTCACTGATCAGCTTCACTGATCAGCTTTATCAACTAGATTCACTGATCTGATTGGGCTCATTGATCAGTCTCACCAATTAGTCTCACTAATCAACTCCACCGATCAGTCTCGCTGATCGGTTCCACTAATCGACCATCGTGGAGTATCAGGTTTCTTTCCAGTTTCTCTCCCGTAACTCCTTCTTTGACCATAAAAATTATTAAAAACCAAATTTTGAGAATTTTTAAGCCATTTTAAAGTCCAACAGTCATAGATTCAAATTCTTAACTATCAAGATCAGTTTAATAAATGGAATGTGTGAAACCGCCCACCTGTATGGTCAATCCACGACCCTTTTTTCAAGTGCTTTGAAACGACATATCCAGTAACTCTTAGATCGTGCCTTTATCACCAAGATCTTCTTCTTAGGTCTCTTTTATTCCCTATGGATGTTATTTAAGTCCTTCCTTAGGATATGAGTCGTGCGATTGTGCTGGATCCCTTCCCACTTAGCCTTCGTGGAGTTTTTCCTACTGCTCGCATGACCACAATTCTTAGCACGAGGAGGAAACGTCGATCCTTGATCATCTAGGTAGGGGTTTTCCTTAATATATCTTTAATTGTGCATCATGAGGGGTGAGTATGATGATGATCCTTTGGGACCTAGATGAAACCAACTTTAATGAAGATAATGAATGAACCTTTTAAAGAATAAAGGGGTGGGAATTATTATGTTGATGTTGTTATGTTACCTTGGTTTTTATGTTGTGAATTGTATGGGATTATGTCCACTAAAAATTGTGGTTGTTGGTGGTCCTTTCTTGTGCACTAATGAAGCTCTGTTTTTTGGATGATCACATGTATAAATGGTTGTAACATGGAAAATGGTTAATCATGTAAACTTGGTTGATTAAATGGATGATCTATAGAAAAGATCCCCTATGTGATCACCTTTGTTAACCAAACAGAAATAAGGTACTTAATGAATGGTGTTGGATAATTTTGGAAACTTCTTACTTCATTCTGGTGATATGTATGGTTGCTCTGTCTGATGCTTTGTGGGGTGACGTGAACGGGGATGGGACCTCTGGTTGTCCAGTTGTTGGTTTGTGAATCAGAGGCCATGTGGAGTCAGTATGTTTGGGATTGGTTTGGTTATAGTACTTTGAGGGATCTCAAAAATCCTTTTTTTGTGACTTTACAAGATAACTGGGTGTGAATGCTTAAAATCTTGCTTGACTGTTTTTTTCTTCAGTTGTTATTTGGTTTGTGGTTATGTCTGTTAGTATCCCGGTAGTGTATTAATGTTTTAAAAATAATCACTTGAACATGATAATGAGAATGGGTACAATGGGGGATTTTTTTTTTCTAGAAATGGGTTGTGTTTTGGTTGTGGCTGTTGCGTATTTGTGCATGTAGGGATAATAGTGAGAGTGGTGATGTATGGGCTGGTTGTCTATTTTAGAACCCTTAGGTTGGGATGAGTGATTTATTACCCATATATATAATATTTAGTTCTTGCATTTCTTATATGCACCCCACCCATGTTGAGCACTTCGTGCTGAACACCCCCATTTCATGGGGGATGGTGTTTTTTCCAACATTCGTATGAGTGGATGGTTATAATCTCCTTTATACCCCCTCTCCCAGGTAGCCCAAGATTCTTTGGGCAGGCTATGATGACTTGAGGATTATTATGGCCCAAGAATCTTTGGGCAAGGTGGTGTTATTGTGGTTTTCCCAGGTGTGTGCGGGAAGGTTGTTTTCCCAAGTGTCTTTAGGATGAGGCCCAGGTGTCTTCGGGCGTGGAAGTGGTTGTTCTATCCTAGGTGTCTTCATGTGTGGTGGTGGTTGTTGTGGACCAGGTGTCTACAAGCATGGTTATGTATGGTTGTGGTGGCCTAGGTGTTTTCAGGTGGGATGAATGTACAGTTGGGATGACCCATATGGATTTTGTTGGGGGAGACAATGGAACTGTAGTGGGATCTACAGGGGAGGTCTAACGCATAGGATATTCTAAATAACTAGTGGGAAAGCGGTGCTATGTACCCACATATTGACGTGCTATTTCTTTTATTTTACCTGGTTTTCATTATTTTGGGAACATGCCTTGGTGAGGATGGGGGGGGGGTAGTTTTCCTTGTTAGGTGTTTTGGTTACCTTTACTTTTTCACAGGGCATTAGAATGCCTCCCCACTTGTGCACGAGAGCTTTTGGTTTTACCTACTGAGTATACCTGTATACTCACCCTACGCATATAAAACTACTTTCAGGTTTCCGAGAGGACTTTGGGGACCATGTCGAAACTTACTAGCTCGGATGCCTAACAGTTGTAGTTTCTACTTTTCTTTTCTTTTAGTACTTCCTTTTAGAGTTTTCTTGTACTTTGTATCACTTTATTTCTAACATGCATATGATAATGGGTTTTAGCTTTACTTTTACTTTCATTCTTTGGGTTTGTTTGGGATTTTCTATCTTATATCCCAATCTTGTTCTATAAAAAGGGTAATGCCTTCCATATTACACGATATTCAATACCCTTGGTGCTAGTCACCACTCTGGGGCCTATTGAAGGTAGGACTCAGGGGTCATTATCTCTCCTTCAACTTGAAGAAGGAAGTTTCTGGAAGTTTACTATTCCTTCCCTCATCTTGGTGAAGGTGGGTCACGATAGAATGGTATCAGAGGTGATGGTTGAGAGATAGAATAAAGTTAAGGGTTAGGCACATTTAGGATTGCATGGGATGGTAGGGAAACAATGTTAGGATATATTGGTGCGTGAATTAGGCTAGGGAAAACTAGCTAGGACATGGGATTTTAGGGCTCCCTGTGATCTAATGTAAGGACTCTGGGCCTATCGAATGACCAGGTGAGGATACACTGATTGCAGGGTAGAGACACTAGGAAAAGTACATGCATTATAATGACTTGTTTTCTTGTGTATCTTGGGTGTTTTGGTAATTTAAAATAAATAAAAAGTTTAAGAAAAATTTAAAACGAGTCTTCTACACTACTCAGGCTTAGGCATTCCTTGTTTACCTTGCTACCATGGCACCCGAACGACGTCCATGAGTAGTGCAGGCGATCGAGGCCCAAGAGGATGATCTGTTTGATCAGCTGAGGATTGATCGAGATGAATAGGATGAAAATTGGTAGAATAATCTATGTTCTTTCCAGCGGTAAAACCTCAGGAAGTATGAGGGAAGTGTTTCCAACTTGGAGACAAAGAGCTGGCTTGAGGAGATGGAAATCACCTTTACCTTGATCCGTTCTCCAAGAGAGTACTGGGTTCCATTCACAGTTAGTCATATGAGGGGAGGAGTGCATAAGTGGTGGACTCTCTACCTAAGAGAGAGTATGGAGACTGAAGTTTTGTGGAATGACTTCTAGAAGGAGTTCGAGGCGAAATTCCTTTCTTCTATGATGAAGGATGAAAAGAGGCAAGAGATGCTCTCCCTACAACAAGGGAGTATGTCAGTAAGGGAGTTAGGGATCAAGTTAAAGGATATTCTTTGTTTCTTTATATATCTCTTCCCAGACAACGAGTTTCAGGAAATATGCTTAGAGGAGGTACTCTGACCTTCCCTTCAGTATGCTGTTACTCCCTTCACTCTACCGACATACTTGGAAGTTCAGAAGAAGGATGAGGCCATGGAGAGGATACAAATGATAGGAGGTGTGCCGTGAGAGGGGATACAACTAGGTTCGTCAAAGGGGAAGGCCGTCAGTAGCATGCCTCTAGTATTAGGGCCTTCTAGGTTTCAGCTGGTGGGGAGAAGGCCTCAACAATTCCAGTTCCGATCTCCCAGTCCTTGCCCTTTAACCATGGGCCCGAGACCGAGGTGATTTTCTTGTGAAGGTTTTGGGAACATCCAGATTCTGTGCCCAATTCGATCTCAGTAGAATAGGGGTAGGAAGGTTCAGTGCCCACCTCCGCAGCAAAAGTTTCCAGCCGAACCTTTTCAGTAGCAACAGTAGGGGCAGCGAGCTCCCGCTCCACTGAGAGAAGACGTTACAGGAGGAGGCTGGCCTTAGGGTGCTCCTCAAGGACCTCTAATGAGGCATGGTCAGGGAGGTATCTGACAACCGAGGGGTAGAGGAGATGAGCATGGGCATTTTCACGCCGCAAAGGTAGCAGTTCTGGAAGGGCGAAAGGTCATTCGAGGTACGATCAGTTTGTTTAAAACTATTTCCTATGCCTTGTTTGATTTAGGAGATTCAAAATCCTTATTTTCACTTGATCTATCCCATGCCTTGGGTCTAGAAGTAGAGAGACTCGACATTCCCTTGGTGTTGAGTACGATAGTTGGAGGTCATAACAACCTGTTTAATGTTTGTCAAGGATGCAGATTGATGTTGGGGCCACATCAGTATAGCGGGGATCTCTTTATGCTTCAAATGCAGCCATACGATGTCATCCTAGGAATCTACTGACTATTTTTTGTACACATTTTTATTGACTACTTCTGGATAAGGGTTGTGTTTTCAGATATGGGAGGCCAACATGTAGATTTTTTTGGCAAGCGGGGTTTCCAGGAGGGCGGTTGGCATGTGGATCCCCTTCTTTCCTTATTATCCGAGTTGTTAGTGGAGTTGGCAGACTTAGAGATGGTGGAAGTTCCGGGGATTTTCAGTGAGTTCCTAGACGTCTTCCCTAAATAGGTTGTGAATCTACCCCCTCAATGTGACATTGAGTTTGGGATAGACTTATAACCCGGTGCCCGTTTGATTTTGATGGATCCCTATCAGAGGTCACCTTCTGAGTTGAAGGAGTTGCGAATTCAGGTTTATGACCTGATGAAGAAGGGTTTTATCTGACCAAGTTTATTTTCGTGTGGTGCTATGGTCTTGTTTTCAAAGAAGACAGATGGTGGTCTCAGGATGTACATAGACTACTAAAGACTTAATCAGGTGACGGTCAAGAACCGTTACCCCCTCCCAAGGATCGATGACATTTTTGACCAATTTAAGGGAGCATGTTGGTTCTCTAAGATAGAATTATGATCTGGGTATCACCAGTTATGGGTGAAATATGGTGATATCCTGAAGACTACTTTTAGGTGTAGGTATGGGCACTTAGAGTTCATATTCATGCCTTTTGGTATTACGAACGCACCTACTGCATTCATAGGACTCATGAACTCTATTTTCCATGAGTTTCTATACCGGTTCATCGTTGTGATCATCGAAAATATCCCGATCTACTCAATATCATAGGAGGAGCATACTGAGCACCTCAGGATGGTCTTAGAGATCCTTCGACACCACCAGATTTATGGGAAGTTGTCTAAGTGCAAGTTCGTGACACAATAAGTGCACTTTTTTGGACATGTGGTGTCTCAGCAAGGGGTATTGGTGGATCTGTCAAAGGTTTAAGTGGTTGTTTCTTGAATAGCACCCAAGAACGTGATGGAGGTTCATAGTTTCCTGGGTTTGGAAGGATATTATCAGAGGTTCATACCCGACTTCTCTAGATTTTTAGCTCCTTTGATAACTTTGACCATAAAGTACCAGGCCTACATATGGAGTGAGCAATGTCGGGAAGTTTTCAACTATCTGAAGGAAAGGTTGGTCAGTTCTCTAGTGCTTAGGTTTCTAGAGGAAGGGGTGTTGTTTGAGGTGTTTTGTGATGCTTATGGTCTTGGATTGGGGTGTGTGCTGATGCAGCAGTGGGGATTGATCTCTTATGGGTATATGAAATTATGTCCTCATGAGAGTAAATATTCCACCCATGACCTAGAGTTTTCATTATTAGTGTTCGCGTTGAAGTTATGGTAGCATTACCTCATCGGGGAACACTTTTTGGTCTTCATTGATCACAAGAGTTTGAGTCATATATTTTAACAGCAGGATCTAAACTTGTGACAACGAATGTGGGTGGAGTTTCTTTAGGACTATGAATTCGATATCTCTTACACTGAAGGTAAGGTGATCACTGTGGCCAATTCCTTGAGCAAAAAGTCACAGAGGGAAGCTATTCGGTAATCTATGGATGCTTGGAAGGCGATGGAGGAGTTGTCTACCTTACACTTGGATGCAAGGGTGGATGGTGGTAGAGGTTGTCTTTTTCAGATGATAGTTCACTACTCTCCATTGAGGAATGTGGAGGAGTCTCATTGGGGAGACTCAAAGAGTGAAGTGGTGCATGATCGGGTTGACCAGGGCAATGCTCCGGAAGGGTGGTCGGAGGATAGTTAGAATCAGATGCGTTTCTATGGGAAGTTGTTTGTCCTAGAGATGATGTGTGAGGAAGTTCTCTGTGAGTTCCATAACTCACCCCTAGAGGTACACCTAGGAGTTTACAAGATGTACTGAGGCCTGAGAGAATAGTTTTTGTGTCCCAGGGTGAAACAGGCAGTGGTAAAGTTTTTGGAAAGGTTCCTAGCGTGTCATTAAGGGAAGGATGAACACCACGTCCCATGAGGTTTGTTTCAGCATTTAGATGTCTCTGAGTGGAAGTGGGATGAAATCTCAATGTATTTCATCATAGGACTACCTAGGGTTCAAGGAGGCTCTGATGCTATCTGGGTAGTGGTAGAATGGACGACGAAGTCAGCTCACTTCCTGGTGATCAAGGAGTTGAGTGCGGTGGATGCCTTAGCATGAAGATACATGGATGAGGTGGTGATATTTCATGGTGTTACAAGGTCCATAGTCTTGAATCGGGATGCATGGTTTACCTCATGATTCTGGAGGGGATTACAGTATGCTTTTGGCACCCAGCTACTCCTTAGCACCGCTTTCCACCCCCATAAAGATGGGTAGACAGAGCGGACAATCCAAACATTTGATGATATGCTATGAGCATGTGTTTTGGACTTTAGGGGATCATGGTTATGACATTTTACCTTAGTATAGTTTGCTTATAATAATAGATATCACTCTACTATTGGTATGACACCATTTAAAGCCTTGTATGGGAGGCCATGTTGTTCTCCCATGTACTGGACTGAGGTTGGGGAGGCAAGTGTTATTGGATCAAAGGTAGTGCATAGCACAATGGAGAAGGTTCATCTTGTTCATCATAGGATGAAGGCAGCCTAAGACCAATATAAGTCATATATCGATCATAGGATAAGGCCCTTGGAGTTCAAGGTTAGAGACCATGTGTTCTTAAAAGTTTCCCCTTGACATGGGTAGCAAAGGTTCGACAAGAGGATAAAGATCTATCCTAGGTTCATCAGGCCTTTCAAAGTGTTGGGGAGATTTGGTGAGGTGGAATATCAGCTGGCCTTGGCACCATAATTGGAAAGGATTCTTGATGTTTTCCACATCTCCCATCTTCGTCGATATCTACATGATGACCCCCATGTCATTGACTGGGGAGAGTTGGATATAAGGGATGATGCTATGTTCGTGGAGTGACCAGTAAGGATCGAGTATTGAAAGGAGAAGGTGCTTCATGGATGGATGATTCTCGCTCAAATTTACCCAAGAGAAGAAGGTAGGATGGTCCTTTTAGTTTAGCTTGGGTTGTCGAATCCTCAGAGACCTAAGAAGTAACCTATAGACACGTACATTCTATGGACTGTTTTTGGCTATGAAGTGGCCAAATTGGGTTGATTTTAGATGGGTTTAAAGGAACTCTAAGATACTTAAGTGAATTCAATTTAAAATAATGAGTTGATCCTAGGTTATCGCTCGGGGTGGATTGGACGTATTTCCTTTTCAAAGATTTAAATTTCTTATATTTGAGATGTGTTCATTTAAGAGGATAAAACAACATCATCACTTACTGGTTAAATTCCTACACCCTTTAATACTAATCACCTATACACTTGAAGGATCAAATTTTTGAGAACTTCAAGTTAAAGGTTCGTATTAGCACATGAAGTGTGTGGCCTTAAATTCAACAAGGACGATGGAGTTTAAAAATCATCAAATAAAAATCTCAATTTAAGAAGTGATTATACATTAATGGGGTTATAAATAACATCCAATCCAGCCCCTTGCTACTCCCTTGAATCAACCCATAATTGAGTTATCCCTCCATTGATTCTATGGTTTCAATGGAAGCGGAAAGTAGACTCATGAGAGAGGATATGGAGAAGTAAAGAAAACAACAAAAATAAAATGATCACTCCACCGTTGTGTGAATAATTTCACAAGATTTGGTGTGAATAAATTCACACCTTGAGGAAACGGTATCAAAGTGAGATGTATAAGAACAGAATAAGAGAAGAATAAGAACTTTTATTAAGAAACTAAAGTGAATTGAACAACTTACAAGTGAAAGACAAATTTGAGACAACAAAATCGCATCATAACATTACAATTGAACCAAGCACCAAAGATTCCAAAAATCCTCCAACACTAATAACTTAAATAGGAATTTTTGAGCCCTTGGGTCGAGCCTCCAACATTCCAAGTCTCCTAAATTAATTGTGGTAGGCCATAGGTGGGTGGAAAGTAAGGGAGAGTTGATTTTTCCACCCTTGACCAGAGGTGGCATCCATCTTTCCTTCACCGAACAAACGCGTTTGTAAGACCTTATATATGGAAGAATCAGAGTGATCCATAGAAGAAGAAAATAGATATCCAGATGTATTCTAACCTCCTGTAAAATTTGGGCCCATTTGGAGTTTTGTATTCAGAGATATGATCAAATTAGTGGGCTGTTTTTCTGGGCCGCAGAATCTGGCCCAGAATTGTATCTCTAACTTGGGCCGCCTTAATGACCACAATAGAGGCAAAATTAGAATTATCTTTTAAAGAGTGATTTGTTCCTCAACATTTATTATATCATCACACAAAATTTTGGATTCATTGGGCCTTTATGTTGGGCCCACAGTCTCATAAGTGGGCTGGTGTCCAATCTGCCTTCTCTAGAATTGCTTCCATTCATCTCCAAATATCTCCATCATCGTTTATGAATCATCCATTGATCCCTGAATGAAAAATGTTCAAATTTAAGTGTAGATATAGTTACCAAAATATCAAATTAAAATATTTATAATTAAATTCCTTATAATCAGATGACTCATTGGGACTAAATTGGTGTATATTAGGCATGAAGTGCACAAATGATGAGAATGGATGTTCATAAGGAAAATGCACTAACTCAGGCCCATAAGATCAAAAATGAAAATTTAATACCATTAAAATGTAATTAAAATATATGTTTTTATTGGATAATCACACCTCCTAACTTGAGATTTTCTAGTCCCGAGCAAATAATTCAATGATTTTATTTGAATTCCTTTCTTCAAACACATTATAACAAACAATGCTCACAATGTAAACTGCACACAAATATATTTTTATAACCTATCAAGATAATTTAAAACAAGATGAATTTAAAAGAATATCCTAATACCAAGCCCATTCCTTTGATCAAATCCATCATCATACTTCACCCAACTCAATTAGGTGTAATGATGTGTTGTGAATCACAATAGATATGGGGGTTCATTTTCATTCAAAGGGGAAATCATGGAAGCGATAGGTGGAATCACATTTAATCCTAATATGATTATTCTTAATTCCTCTTTTTTTGGATTTTTTTGGAATATTTCTATAGTAATTGAGATTGCAGTTAATCAAATTAACCCATGTAGCAAGACTTTGCCGATGACTGCCAGACTCAAAGGCCTTAGGGCACCAAGTGAAGCCCACATACTCGGGCATCATCTCGAGTTAAATTAATCAAAAACAAATTCATATTACCATAAATAGAGATATATTGAAAAACTCAGGGCTAGACAACTCTGGAGTCACGATCCCCAAGTGCTGAAAGCCTCGTATTTTATCAATCCATTGCTCTACACACAATTTTTTATTATTATTTATTATTATTATTTTTTTGAATACTCATTTTATTCATAAAAATAAAACCAGCCTATGCTATTTATTATGGGACCCCAAAAATTCAAATTAGTACCCCAAAGTCTAGAGGACGTGCATTGTGGCATTTTGATTTAATGGATGAAAATAAAAATGATGAAAATTTTCATTGGACAACCAAACTTCCAAAATCAATGCTTTTAAACTTAATCATGAATTAAATTAAGATTCAAGGAAATAAAAATTATTTTCTATGTAGTTTTAATGTGAGAAAAGATGTTATTATATGAATGATAAAGGGATTTTACTTTTTTTTTATCATTGTTTTTTTTAAACAAACATTTTGTTTCCACACCCCCCAACTTAGAATGAAACTGTCCCTAGTTTCATAAAAATAAAATTTAGAATGGGGTAGAGGAATAAAAGGGGAGTTCGATAAGGAAATTGAAATATGAGGATCATGGAATGAAGTCACCTGGTGGTTGAAGTTTTAAGTTCTTATCGCTCGAATTTAGTCCTTTGATATCCATGTCGCTTGCAAAGTTCCCTAGTGAAAAAAGGAAAACAAACAAACAAAACAAAACAATATATATATATATATATATATATATATATAAGTAAAATAGAAGTATATATATAAAAATTATAGAATAAGTAAGCACATTAAGCCGTAGGTCAGTGGTAAGTGCGCGCCCCTGTCTCCCTTGAGTCCCGGGTTCGAGTCCCCGCGGCTTCGCCGGTTGTGACAGGGTTTGCCCCACGGCCTATGGCGTGTCCCCTTTTTTTAATTATTATTATATTATTATTATTATTATTATTATTATTATTATTATTTTTATCTTAACCTATAAAATAATAAAAATACAACAAAATAAACTGATGATACATTGTCTTCTTTTTAAATTTCTGGGTAAGGTATTACTCAAGGATCACACCACGTGACACAGATGAATATGGTGCTCCCCTTTCATACCCATCCATACTCATAATAGAATAACAGGTCAAAAGTATATATTTTTTTATTTTTAAATATAAAAATGATTAATTAATCATATTTAAAATATAAAGTTTATTAAAACAAAAAAATGATAGGAAACTTGGAAACCATGGGTTGCCTCCCATGCAGCGCTTTGTTTAACATCATTAGCTATTCTTTAACCCCCCAACTTATCCAATACCAACTTTCAACATTTTAAGGACCACATGTTTCACCACTTCTACTAGGTTGAAATTGATTCTATGTTTAGAATATGTTTCATGCACAAACCTCTGTTCTAAAATGAGCAGGTAAATCCAAGGAATATCAGAAATGATGGATTCAATTTATTTTGTAGTATTTTCTAAGACATTAAGAATCATTACCTATTTATTGGTTTCAAGATAATAAATGGTGACAACTGAAAGTTTTTTGCTATCCCTAATGAATGGAAACTTAAGGGTGGATGGAAAGTCCTTTTGTTCAAGTTCAGGTAGGCTAAAACTTTCAAACATAGGTTGGGACTTTGAATTGAACTCAGTTTCATTTTCAAAATTTCTCAACAGAATTGGTTCCTTTTTAATAGAAGATTCAACCACCAAATTGGAAATATCAGTTTCAGGAATGGGTATGGACTCAAATTTTGTGATTTATCTTAACGATTCAGTGATTTGTGTTTTTGAAAAATCATCAATGGAGTTATATTCATGAGACTCAATCCATGATGTCAAATTTATCTCTTTTGAATACAAAAAATCAGTTTCCTCTTGATTTAAACACCCATCAACAATTCCATTATCCTCCTCATATTCCCCAAATCCAAAGGTTTTCTCTTCAGTAAATTCATGAGAGGTTTTTGGGAAACTAGACACTTCACATAAGGTTATGGAAGGGACAGTTTGTGTAGGGATGGGTTCCTCACAATTTTTAATGCTTTGTAGTTCTAACCTCAATGATGAAACCTCAAAATTCATTATCTCCATTTTTTGACACAATTTTTCAAGTAATGGGTGTGAATTAGGATGAATAAGGGGTTGAGACAGATGGTCTATTCTAGGAGGATAATTATGTTGTTGGAATTCCATAGGAGGATGTTCAAATTTGCTTTGTGGGGGTTGAAACTCATTATATTTTGGAATGTTTTGTGGAGAATAGGAGTTAAAACATTTTTTCTCAATTGGTTGTTGGTTATCCCACCAGTAGAAACTAGGATGGTCATTGTACATCACACTTGGTGTGGGGTGATCAATGCAGGGAGAGGTTCCCCATGTTTAGGCTTGTTCAAAATTGATTTCCATAGGAGTGAGGGGGTGAGAATAGGGAAGACGGATGAGAAAAAAAGGATGATAGTGTCTAAGATAACTTACTTAGGTCCCCGGAAATGGCGCCAAAATTTGATTCTCGCTCAAATTTACCCAAGAGAAGAAGGTAGGACAGTCTTTGTAGTTTAGCTTGGGTTGTTGAATCCTCAGAGACCTAAGAAGTAACCTATAGACACGTACATTCTATGGACTGTTTTTGGCTATGAAGTGGCCAACTTGGGTTGATTTTATATGGGTTTAAAGGAACTCTAAGAGTCTTAAGTGAATTCAATTTAAAATAATGAGTTGATCCTAGGTTATCGCTCGGGGTGGATTGGACGTATTTCCTTTTCAAAGATTTCAATTTCTTATATTTGAGATGAGTTCATTTAAGAGGATAAAACAACATCATAACTTACTGGTTCAATGCCTAAACCCTTTAATACTAATCACCTATACACTTGAAGGATCAAAGTTTTGAGAACTTCAAGGTAAAGGTTCGTATTAGCACATGAAGTGTGTGGCCTTAAATTCAACAAGGACGATGGAGTTTAAAAATCATCAAATAAAAATCTAAATTTAAGAAGTGATTATACATTAATGGGGTGATAAATAATATCCAATCCAGCCCCTTTCTACTACCTTGGATAAAACCATAAGTGAGTTAGCCCTCCATTGATTCTATGGTTTCAATGGAAGCGGAAAGTAGACTCATGAGAGAGGACATGGAGAAGTAAAGAAAACAACAAAAATAAAATGATCAATCCACCATTGTATGAATAATTTCACAAGATTTGGTGTGAATAAATTCACACCTTGAGGCAACGGTATCAAAGTGAGATGTAGAACAACAGAATAAGAGGAGAAGAAGAACTTTTATTAATAAACTAAAGTGAATTGAACAACTTACAAGTGAAAGAAAAATTTGAGACAACAAAATCGCATCATAACATTACAATTGAACCAAGAACCAAAGATTCCCAAAATCCTCCAACAACACTGACTTAAATAGACATTTTTGAGCCCTTGGGTATAGCCTCCAACAGTCCAAATCTCCTCAATTAATTGTGGTAGGCCATAGGTGGGTGGAAAGTAAGGGAGAGTTGATTTTTACACCCTTGACCCGAGGTGGCAGCCATCTTTCCTTCACCGAACAGACGCGTTTGGAAGACCTTCTAGATGATCAAATCAGAGTGGACCATAGAAGAAGAAAATAGATATCCGGATGTCTTATAACCGCCTGTAAAATTTGGCCCCATTTGGAGTTGTGGATTCCTAGATATAATTAAATTAGTGGTCTATTTTTCTGGGCCGCAGAATCTGGCCCAGAATTGTATCTCTAACTTGGGATGCCTTAATGACCATCATAGAGGCCGGATTAGCATTATCTCCTGAAGAGTGATTTGTTCATAACCATTTATTCTATAATCCCACAAAATTGGGGATTCATTGGTCCTGTATGTTGGGCCCCACAGTCTCATAAGTGGGATGATGTCCAATCTTCCTTCTCTAGAATTGCTTCCATTCATCTCCAAATATCTCCATCATCATTTATGAATCATCCATTGATCCCCAAATGAAAAATGTTCACATTTAAGTATAGATATAGTTACCAAAATATAAAATTAAAATATTGATAATTACATTCCTTAGAATCAGATGACTCATTGGGCCTAAATTGGTCTATATTAGGCATGAAGTGCACAAATGATGAGAATGGATGTTCATAATGAAAATGCACTAACTCAGGCCCATAAGATCAAAAATGAACATTTAATACCATTAAAATGTATTTAAAATATATGTTTTTATTATATAATCAATGGACCATCCCTTTGGTCCATGTGTTGTGGAGGCATGGTGGCCTCAAAGAGAGTACTTAAGAGCGAGAAGCTCAGATGTGCGCCCAGTACCCAGAGCTATTTTGAGTTTCTATTCTGAGTCTTCCTTGATGTTATTGTTTTTATGACTTGTTGTGATGTAATGATGACCTTGTTTCATTATGAGATGAGTTTTTTACTTTACTTTGTGAATGTGTATGAAAAGTCCTGATGTGTGGGGAAGGGAGAACCTAATTCCTAATCAAGACGCATCAGTTAAGATGTGATTAAACCTATGTAGGTGAGTTAGTTCCGCCCAAAGAGGATAATATCTTGACATAGAGGAAAGAACTCCCTAATCAGTGTGTTAGGACAATGTGATCCTTGGGGTTCATATGTCTGTTTGGGGTGGTAGCTATGGGGAGGTGTTCCTAGATGTCGAGGTTTTCTTCTAGCCTTAGAACAAATCAGTGTGGTTTTTCCTTGAGAGGTATATTATAAGGTGGTTATTCAGACCCCTCTCTTTTCTTTGGGTTTACTCTTAATTCTCAAGGACGAGAATAGTCCGAGAGGTATCTGATGTAATTTCCCTAACATTCCTGGTCCATTAATTTTTCAAATTCTGGTGTTCCATGGTGTTGGTGCTGATGGAAACGTGTCACCGTGGTGTCACCTATCAGTGCCACCGATCGATTCCACCCATCAGTCTCACTAATCGGTCTCACCCATTGGTCTCACTAATCAGTCTCATAGATCAGCATCACTGATCATCTTCACTGACTAGCTTCACCAATCAGATCCACTGATCGGCCTCACCGATCCACTTAATGGATCAACTTCACCGATCAGTTTCATAGATCAGCTTCACCAATCAGCTTCACTAATCAGCTTCACGGATCAGCTTCATGGATTCGCTGCACCGATTGGATTCACCAATCCGATTCACCGATATGCTCCACTTATTGGATTCACCAATTGGAATCACTAATCTGTCTCACTAATCCACTTCACTGATCAAATTCACCGATCAGCTTCACTGACCAACTTCACTGATAAGCTCCATCGATCAAGGATTTTTTTCCAGAAATGGGTTGTGTTCTAGTTGTGGATGTTGCATATTTGTGCATGTAGGGATAGTAGTGAGAGTGGTGGTGTATGGGCCGATTTTCTATTTTGGAACCCCTAGGTTAGGATGAGTGATTGATTACCTATATGTATAAGATTTAGTTCTTATGTTTATTATACGCACCCCACCCATGTTGATCACTTCATGCTGAACACCCCCATTTCATGGGGGAGGGTGTTTTCCCAACATTCTTATGAGTGGATAGTTATTATCTAATTTCTGATACCTCTCCCAGGTAGCCTAATATTCTTTGGGTAGGTTGTGACGACCTAAGGATTATTATGGCCTAAGACTCTTTGGGCAGGGTGGTGTTGTAGTGGTTGGCCCAGGTGTGTGTGGGAAGGTTGTTTTCCCAAGTTACTTTAGGATGAGGCCCAAGTGTATTTGGGCATGGCAGTGGTTGTTCTAGCCTCGGTGTCTTTGGGCGTGATGGTGGTTATTGTGGCCTAGGTGTCTGCAGGTGTGGTTATGTGTGGTTGTGGTGGCCTAGGTGTTTGTGAGTAGGATGAACGTACGGTTGGGATGGCCTATATGGTTGTTATTGGGGGAGACAATGGGACTGCAGTGGGATCTGTGGGGGAGTTCTGGCACATAGGATGTTATAAATAACCAGTGGTAAAGTGGTGTAGGGTACCCAAATATCGATGTGTTATTTTTATTATTTTACCTGGTTTGCGTTATTTGGGGAGTGTGCCTTGGTGAGGTTGGGCGGGTAGTTTTCCTTTCTAGGTTTTTTGGTTACCTTTACTTTCTCATGGGGCATTAGAATGCCTCCCACTTATGCATGAGAACTTTTGGTTTTCCCTACATAGTATACCTGTATACTGAACCTAGGTATATAAAAACGCTTTCAGGTTTTCAAGAGGACTTTGGGGACCGTGCCAGACCTTACTATCTTGGACGCCAGGACAGTTGTCATTGCTACTTTTATTTTCTTTTGGTACTTCCTTTAATAGTTTTCTTGTAATTTGTATCACTTTATTTCAAACATGAATATGATAATGGGTTTTTGGATTTAATTTTACTTTCAATCTTTGGGGCTGTTTGTGATTTTCCATCTTATCTCCCGATCTCGTTATATAAAAAGGGTAATGCCTTCCATATTACATGAGATTCCATACCCTTGGTGATATTCCCCACTCTAGGGCCTATTGAATGCGAGACTCGGGGGTCATTACTCTCCTTAAACTTAAATAAGGAAGGTTCTGACAGTTTTCTATCCCTTCCCTCATCTTGGTGAATGTGGGTTGTGACAATTCACATGGTGAATGCATTAAACTTAAAGAAGTGACAGGTGGGTCATGTTATTAGATATCCCCTTGATGCATCGGTTGGTCTCATGAGACAAAAGGTTAGGCTATTTGGTGTATTCCTACCCAATGTAAGAATTATGCCTTGGTTTCAACCTTGATGGAAATAATTATGTCTTAGATGTGACCTTAATGACAAGAATAATGTCTTTGCTAAGGCCTTGATGGTAAAAGATGTATGAAATTATAAATTCCATCACCATGAATTCAGTTATTGTTATCCATGTGATTTTTTATATTTTTATAACATCCATGTATTTATTTCAAGCTCACAAGTTCAACTATATATAATTATTTGAATATTATTTATTATTTCCATATTATTCATTCCATGATGGATTCCGATATATGTTTTCTATTAGTCCCTTAACAGGGTCTTAGATTGGTATTACCATAAGAGGGGGGGATGTAAATTATGGTATGAATTGTGTTTAAATAATTAAAAAACTATCTTTTTAAATTCTTACCACCCTATATGGATCTTGACCTCTTAACCTCAAGGGTTATTTATTATAATCTTTTACTATATATTCCTTAGTTTTATTGATCTATTTTTGTGTGCATGCATAAATTAAATATGATACATATAATTTACTTGGGTCACCCTTTCTAGTATACTCCAAGGAGCATTCAATAACAATGTTCCATACACAAAATCACAATAAATCTCACTGATCTTCAAAGGGGTCACTCCCCTTACAATTGTTTAAGGATATCTCAATGCTTCCCATGGTTCACTCCATCAATCGTTCCTTCAAATGACCACCACTGGTGGAAAGGGTCACCTCAGCACAATTTATGGACATGCATGATCCTTCTCTAACATCACTTTCTTGGTTTTCATATTCAAGAATATGTAGATTCTCTATTGTAGTCCCATTGAGATGATCCTTCCCAAAATGTGAATATCTCCTTACAACACTTTTTATTCTTTCTAGAGTAAGTATAAAATATATCCTTCATTGAAAAATAGTAAAATCTCCATTATTACTTTTTATGAGTCCTTAATGAGTGATAAAATTCTCCAACCCCTCACCCAAAACTCCTCTTTCACATAGATATTCATATATAAAATTTTCCTTAGGTCTGTCTCTAACTCTCTCCCTACTTCCAGTTGACCCCTTATAAAATGGGAGATTATGATAACCAAATTAAATACCTTTCAATATAATTATGGTCCATTCAAATAACCCAGAACTCCTCCATAAAACTACTCCATGATTTTTCATAACAGCAGTCCATAAAATAACCAATTCATGGAATATTTTTCATTGTAATGTGAATTAAATCTCTATTTAATTCACATGTGTAATGCTGAAAACTCCATCACATTAGGCTATAATAATGGTATAAATCCAATACACATGATTATGTAATAATTAAAGATCCATTATTTCATCACCATAATGAATTCTCATGAATTATTAACATCACTAGTTGACACAACCTTCACCACCATATGGTGAAAACCTTTTCCCACTTTGAATTAAAAACACCAGGAACTACACTGTAGTCACCTATTATTGGCTGTTTTGGCTTGCAACTCCACCTGGTGACTATGACTACCAATATACACCAATAAACCCATAACAGGATTCCCTGTGTTGTATAGGGATCCTTCCATACCACTATGAATTTCTCTATAGCGTGGTCTATCCCATGTTGGTCATTTTACACTACAGGTCTTCAACACATTTCTTTAAATTGACTACAACCACCAACATAATAATGTTTTTCACATTTTTACTCAAGCACACCTCAATCTCACTACTTTGAACTCCATGATGTAGTACTGGTTGTGTTATACTTTGTAATTCTTGACCAAGACCTACCCCACGACCATATCGGCCTTGAACATTTTCCATAGGTGTTATGGAATTCCACCATGGAGACAACCATGGAATGTTCCATTTCTAGTTTCCCATGTTAGGAATTTCCTTCTCAATATAACCTAAGCTATGGGAATGACCGCACTTGGTTCCTCCTTCACCTTCACCATTCCCACTGACTAGGGTGTGGTATTTCCTATGTTGGGAAACTTTAACACAACCTTCTTTAATATTCCTTCACACTTCTTTGGTCTATCTCTTGACCATGTAGGCTCCTTGTATAATTCCTTCACATTTTTGGATTGCCTCTAGACTTCATCCCTTTTTGTGGATAATGAATCCAATACAATAACCCTCGATATTCCTTCTTAATAAATCCAATCATCAATAAATCAATCTCATTATTAACAATACTCCAAGCATCACCATTACCTCTCATATTTTCAAAAAATAAAAGTCAATACTTTAGTATTCCTAACAATATCCCCTGTATATTTTTTTTGAAAATATTTAATACACATCCCACTTATTGGAAATTAAATAAAAATAGAACTTACTCTTCCATAAAATGTGGGAATATTACTTCAAATATGAATATCACCTTTTAACAAGATCATATATTTTAATTTTCAAACTTTTCTCACCCTTAATGTGTGGGAATAAACTCCAAGAAGTCTCAACCCCCTTTTATCTTCAACTTCCAAGAGGGATTTCTCATGGTATCAAATTCACCCTATGAGGATGGGGAGGACTTCCTCATCTTAGTTATTCTCCCCCTATTTCAAACCATATTAATATTTTAGCTCCAACCACCTATTAATTAGCCAAATCCTCTAAAACCAAATGAAAACAACTTATTTTTGTAATTCACAACTCCAGAAAACTCCCATAAACTAATTTACACAAAACCAAAATCATTAAGAAATATATTTATTGAGACGCACACTTAAAATTTGGGATTTAAAAAATATATTCTAAGTCTACTGAGCCTAAGATCATTTTAGGAAACAAGAGTCTTTGAAAACACATTCAAATATATCCTTATCACCCATGAAAAATAATGAAAGCTCAAGAATATTTGGATCTTTCACTTCTTAGGAAAACCCGTGATCACCAACACACTTCACACCAAACCATTAGTGGAAAAATATTAATGCATTTTGTGTGAGGATAACACCACTTATTAAAATAGATACCAATTGTGAAATACACATTGATACCATTTGAAACTTACTCTTATTTCAATTCTTTATAGGCATCTTCAAATTCTAGATAATTCTAAGAAACCTTTGAATTTGATCATCAAACCCCCAATTATTTATCTCTTTAAACTTATTATTTATTTTAAAGTTGGGAAAACCACTTGATATAGTTTATAATATCTTCTCTCAGCTTCAAAACATGTGATTTTCTAACAAAATCACCCCATGGATCATATCCCCCCTTAATTATTCACCTCTTTCACAAATGGTTAGAAATAATAAATCATATGTAGATAGGGGTACCTCAAGGTTTCTCAAGTATTTCAATCGGTCTGGTAAAGATGTATCAACCCTTTTACTTTCATCTTTCCTTATCCCTTTTCAAATTTTGGGAAAGGAATGTCATTATCTCTTCAACCTCATCGCCATCAAAATTTCTAGTAGCCATAATCCTTAACATATTTCCAAAGAATATAACTTATACGAAACCTATTACACACTTATCTTCATGGATGTGAGAATTTTCATCCTTCATTGGCTTGGGATTTTCCACAATTATGGAATCAATCACACTTGAACAAGTAAATTCTTGAGTTGCATCAATAGTGGATCACACCTATACCTTTATTTTAAATTTCATCTTTATCTGTTTCCTTTTATGTTTTTTTGTGGTACAATTTGGAAAACTTCTTCCTTTATGGCCAAGAATTAAATCTTGGAATAATTCTTCTTCATCAGTGGATTCTCTTTTACTTGTTCTTTCACCTTTCTCACAGCTGGTACAACCTATTGCTTCTAAATCTAGATTTTATTTCTTTGATTCCAAGAGAGTTGTTGTTATTATTCATATCTTGGTGGTTGATTCTACCTTCATTGAGGATCATTCTCTAAAACATTGAACTTATTTTATAGATGAACAACCTTTCTTCTAGGATAATTATTCTTCATGTAAGTTATAGGATTGAAGTGTCTTCATATGGATTATTCACCCTACCCTGAATTCCTCCAATTGAAATACCTTTCCATATTATTGAGGTTAGAATAAATAAAATATCTACCATGATAATTATTCATCATTTTGTCTCTCTTTAATTGAGATGTCTACACTACTATATTTTTTCTATTATATTTGGAATTTTGGCTTCGAAACACCCACTCATAATGTTCCCAATTCTTCAAAAATAGTAGCACTTTAGTGCCTCCTTAATTTTTGGATTACCTTTTTGAGAATTATCATGTAATTTATATTTTATTATAGATTTTAGATTTGGAATCTTTCTTCCTATTGAGTCTTCTTTTAGAGGGATTTTCATATTCTCATTTGAGGTGATTATCCTCTCCCATAGTTCTTTAATATTCTCATATTTCTTTTTAAATTCAGTATCCATTTACTTTAAATATGAAACACCACCATTTATGATTTTTCTTCTTTCTTAAAGTTTAGTTTTTATAGTAATGCTGTTTTCCTTTAAATCCTCTATGGATATTTGCTTCAAAATTTCTTGGGAAAACTCATCAATAATGTCACTTTATTGTTTCATATTTATTCCAATTTTCATTATGCTTAAATTCATGTAAAATTATTCTATCTTTTACCTTTTGTTTTCTATGAAAAAATCTTCAATAATATAAAAATTCACTTAAATCATTATTTCCCATTATTCTTCCTTCTCTTATAGAATTGGGATCTCCTGCTGGCCATTACATGAACACCTTCTTGTTTGAAAACTTGATGTTTTTTCCACTTCTTCATAACATATTCATTTAAAATAAAAAACAGAGTATGAAATTCAAAATCCTTTCTCCAAACCATATCTAGAATCATATATGAAATTAGATTTATAATTTTTAACCTTGGTAGGTGAATTAATCTTTGAATATGACTTCCTCTTGTTCTTTTTATTCTTACCTTTAGATATAAGGCATTATTTATCATATTTTCCATGGAGTTATTCCAAATTCATAAAAATATATTTGGAGAAATTTCCATGTGAAATATCCTTGTAAACTTATTCTAAAAGGTTATCCTTCAACCCCTTTTCACTGCGACATTGATATTAATTTTTATTTGATCTATTTCAAAGATAACATTGCATCTTCTTAAGAGAACAATTCCTTTCTCAAAAAATTCTCATGGAACTCCAAGTGAATATTTTATGTAACCAATGAACTCATTGTTTATATTATTTAAATTATTTACATTAATCACTGAAGCATTCACTATATATTCAATTTCTATTCAATAAATTCAGATCAATTTATAGTAATAAAAAATCTAAGAAAAATGAATGAACTTGTCATTCTGATACTAATTTTTAGTCCCAAAATAATGTCAGAGTGAGATTACCCTAATTAGCTGTGGGTTAATTAAGGTATGAAATGTGTTTAACTAATTAAAAATATTTATATTTAAACTCTCACTTCCCTATATAGATCTTGACCTCTCAACCTTGAGGGTCACTTATTATTCTCTTTTATCAGATATCCCTTAGACCACTTAATATATTTTGGTGTTCATGAATAAATTAAATATGACATAAAGAATTTAATTGGTTTACCCTCACTAAGATACTCCCTGTAATATGAAATGATAATTTTCCATGCACCAATCCAAAAGAAATATCACTTCTCTTCACAGGGTTCACTCCCCTTATAATTATTTAGGGACAACTCACAACTTCCCAAGGGCCACTCCCTTGAACGTTCTTTTCAATTCTAAATACTGGTGGAAAGAATCACCGCAACATGGTTTATAGACATGAAAGTACCTTATCCATCAAAAATTTCTTGGCTTTCATCTTCAAGAATAGGTTGTGTCTCTATTTTAGTCTTTCTAGATTGTTCCTTCACAAACTATGAATATCTCCTTAGAGTAATTCCTCTTCTTTCTAGAGTAAGCCTAGAATATCTCCATCACTATATAACAATTATGTCTCCATTATTCCTTTGGCCATGTATTCAATGAGTGTAAAATTCCTCCACCCCTAACCTAAAACTACTCTTTCACACAAAGATTCAGATAAGACCAATAGTGAAAAACAACCAACACAGGATAAATGATGCCATGGATAAAGATGTAGTAGTCTAGGAGGTTCCCTGTACAATACAGGGAATTCCATTATGGGTGTGGTGGTGTATGTTGGTGGTTGTGGTCTTCATGTAGAGTTGAAATACAAAAAAACCAACAATAAGTTTGTAAATAACCCAAACCTAGTAGCCTAGAGCTTATAGTTACTTTATTACATTAACACTAGAAATAAGAAATCACATATCATAGGATTGAATAATTTAGTATTCCTGAAAAACTAGATACATATTTGAATTTCACATTACATTTGAAAACATAAAATACAACATATAATTTTATTTGATAAAACCATTATTCCCCTTATAATATCCCAACATATCAATTATAATACACTTCCTATCACCCTAAGGAAAGGAAACATAATAAAGGGGTGAGCTCAGCTGCTTAGTAAGGGTATGCGTACAATGGAATCTAATAAGGAATGAATAATATGGAAAGAATAAATGATGATAAAATAATTCCATATAAATAATAACATGAGATAGAAAATTATCCTTGGATATAATAAAAAATAAAATAATCACATGGAAATCAATAACTAATTTCATAATGATGGAATTCATAATGCTCGATATATAAAGCTTATCATTGAGACCTCATGCCAATACATATTATATAAATGGGAAAGGACTCAGGAAAATAACCAACATAGTTTTCGTCATGAGACCTACTAATGCATTAAATGAATATTTAATTATGATCCCCACTCATAACTTAATAATTCCAATGCATTCATCATATGAATAATCAATACACCTTAATTAACATACCTTAAAAATCAATAACTTCCCGTATTGGAAGAACTAGCATATGAAATATCAATAATTTCCCTAGTAAAATTGATCATAAATAATATGAATAAATAAGTTGTATGGTATAATTATAGTATATCCTCAACATAATATTCAACAAATGATGTCAACATAGATGAAAATAGTTTAAAAAGATCATAGGAAAATTTCTTGATGAAAATACCCTTTTCACTTTGAAATAACTTATTTAAAGTCTAAAATATTTACCAAATATTAAGGAAAAAATTTTATTTTAAAATAACCTTGTAAAATTACAAATTAATATTCAAATAAATGAGTTTTCATGATGAAATTTAAATTTTTTCATGTCTTATAAGTTAAAAAAGAACATTCCTTTCACACTGTTGTAAAGATGTCAAAAAGTACTTCATTCGGAAAATGACAAGAAGATTCATTTTAAACCATTTTTAAAAAATTAAATCATGGGTAAAAAATTATTTAATAAAAAATTATATAATTTTAAAAACATACTTTTATATATTTTAAGGAAAATATGGACATTAAAGAGAAATATTCCTGACTGAGTAGAAAAACAAGGTTGGGTTTTCATAAAAAAATCATTTCGGTATATTGAGTACTTAAAGAGAGAAAATTGAAATGAAAAAATAATAATTTATAAAAATTACCATATGAGAATAAAATATATTTGGTTTAAGATAGAAATGTAAAATAATTTCCCCAATCTAGGCATAAACACAAACAATCTTGAATAATGACGAGATTGTGAAATAAACCCTTACCTCAAGTTCGACTAACTTCGTATGTGTTTGAACCTTATATATAATTAATATATATTTATTATAAATCTATTAAATAACCATAAAAATTTATATCATATTATACATGATTTACTTATAATCATTTATCACCCATTTATTAACAATTATTTGTTAAAATCACTGTTTTGGGAAATAACTACTTTATTTTTCATGTATGTTTTGGTTTGGCAGTTTTGGTTAATGTAATTTAATCATCGTTAAATCATATAAATTATTTTAATAATTATATAAATATAATATATATATTAATTATAAATTTATTTAGAGTAATCCATAAAATTTTGAGATAGAAAAATGAATTACAACATTCATGGAGATAGTAGGCTATATGTACGCATGAATGCTGTTTTTATTTTTAGAAGGAAAGAAATAAAGGTAAATAATAATTAAACTTATAAGAAACATTATAATATCATAAATATAATATATATTCAACAAATACATCCTTATTATCATCCATATAAAATGACAATGAAAAGTAAATCACATCGCTTTATGGAGGCAGTAGTCCACAAGTACGCACAAGCGACGTTATCGTTTTCCAATGGATTGAAATTTAAGAAGGTAGATATGATATTATAATTTAAAAAGTATAATTATGTTATAATTATAATATATATACATTAAATCAATAATTATATTCATTTGTGAGAGGCGGTGATGGAAAACGAATTACATCGAGTCACGAGGTGATAGTCCGCCATACACACGATTGACAGTTTCGTTCCCCATTTGATAGAAACAAAGATTCATATAGGTTATTTAATTAAAAAAAAGAAATATAATTATATAAAATATACTGGTATTATTATTTCATCATAGTTTAAGAATATTTAAATGAGGTAGAATAGGAAATAAACTGAAAATGCTCAGTTAAGAACAATACCTCTTCTTTGGAAAACCTCTTTACTTTTGCACTAAAAGACTTCCTAGGAGTGTTTTATAATAAAAACAAGGCCTATAGGAAATTTAAATGAAATTAATGAAGTTATTTTTTATGTTATTTTCCAAATAAAAAGGATTTTAAGTGTTAATAAAATAGTATAGGAGGTTCCCTTTTATAAGTGAGAAGGAGCGACACTTCTATAAATACCAAAAAATATTCAATAATGGGAAGTAAATCTCAAACCAAGTGCATAAAAAATTGATAAATAATATATTGGATGGAATATAAGGTTGAGAAACACCTAAAATTCTCAAAAATAAACATTTTTCAACATTTTATTCCCTTCAACTCTAAGGTTACTCACTTTTACCATTTTTATTTTCACCATGGTAACTAGTATCTTTTACCTAGATAATTTATACTTTAATAATAAAACTAAAATGAGAATAATTAGATAATTTGGACCCATGGATTATAAATATTAATTATAATTTATAAAATAAATAAACTATGTGTGTAAAAAATTAATTTTAACACATGATCATGTAACATGCAAAACTCTGTTTCAACCTTAACCGTAGTAATTAATTTTTATTATTTTTACTATTAATTATGACATAAAATTAAGTTGAACTTATTAAATATCATTAATTATGATAATTACAAAAATTTAACCCATTTTTTCAAATTAAATTTATAGAAGTGATAGAATTTAATTTAAAATTAAACCCGTAAATGCGATGAAAAGTGGTTTTCCAAAGAAAAAGTTTTCTCAAGTATAAAAAGTTTTTATATCAAAATTAAAAATAAAACTGATTCAAATGACCTAAATTGTATAAATAATAATATAATTAAAATAATTTAACTTTTAAAACCATTTTAAATAAAAAATTAACTTTTTAAATTCTTTATACAAAAAGATAAATAAAAATCAGTATTTCCACAATTCATTGAAAAATTAATACTTTCAAAAAATTATAAAAAAATTCCACATAATTTAATTTTTAAATGTTTATTTAAAAAATATATTTCATTTTTTAAAATAAATTTTCTAAAAGTGAAAAAATTAATTTTAAAATAAGTGCGGAAAACACGACGAAACCGTTTTTTAGAAAAATATAGTTTTAAGCATAAAATTGGATTTATTCTTATGCCATGCCTAAAAAAATCTTATATAAGTGATAAAATTTTAGTTGAATATAATATATATATATATATATATATATTATAAAACCATTCACCAATATTGATTTATTTAATTTTCATAAAAATATTTTTTCAAAAAAACATTTTTTTTACTTTCAAATGATTTTCATTTTCATTTATAATAAATTAATAACCAATGAATTTATTTTATACATGTGAAAACAATATAATTTTCATAATTTAGTTATAAATATTCATACCCACCATTTTAATGACTAAGTTATAATGATATACTATATTATGATTCATTTAGACTCGAGGTTGTGTGTATCATAAGCTAAGAGATTAAATTTATTTTAAAAGAAATATATCATAAAATATTTTGGTGTTGCATTATACCCCCATTAAAATTAATTTATCCCTTGAAATTATATTACTCTGATAAAAAAATGAGGATAATTCTTCCTCATCACATCCTTGATTTCCCACATAGATTCTTTGAATTTCTGATCCCTCTAGAGAACTTTAACCAAATTAGTAGCCTTATTCCATAGAAATTTATCTCTTGGTATAATATTTCTACTTGTTTTTATTTATAGTAAATATCTTTCTCCAATGGTAAAACCTCTAAGTTCAGTACATGTGAAGAATCAAGTATGTACTTCCTTAGTAGAGATACACGGAACACATCATGAACCTCAGAGAGGTTCGATGGAAGCTACAAGAAATAATCAACCATCAATACCCAATCAAGAATATCAAAGGGGATAATATACCTAGGGATAAAATTTCCATTCTTTATGAATATCATAACCTTATTCCATGGATAAATTCATTAAAACACAATCTCTCTAACTTTGAACTCTATATCTCATCGTTTATCATCATCATAAATATTATATCGACTATAACTTACCTTGATGTGATGTTGAATGGTTTTGAATTTATCTACCATTTCCTCATCTAACTGAGGTAAAATAGCTTTATTTCTCCAACTTCATCCTAGCAAATTGGAGTTATAGACTTATTTCTATAGATGGCTTCATGAGGATCCATTTGAATACTCAATTGAAAGCTATTATTGTAAGGAAACTTGATTAGAGGAAGGTGATGATCGCAACCAAATTTGAAGTCCATTGAACAATATCTCAATATATCCTCTAAGGTTTGAATGGTCCTATCAAACTTACCATCTTTCTAAGGATAATAAGCTGCACTGAAACTTAACTCTGTATCCAGATCCCACTAAAGACTTTGATAGAACTTCAAGGTAAATCTCATATCCTGATCAGATACAATAGAATGTGATACTTTATGAAACCTTAACACTCCATTAATGTATATTCTAGAAATATAATCAAGAGAGAAATCATATTTTATAGAAATGAAGTGTGGCAACTTCATAAGGCATCGATTACAACCCATATAACATTATATCCTTTTGAAATTTTAGGGATTCTATTGAAAAAATATATGGTGATGCTTTCCCATTTCTATTATAGTGTGGGAAATGGTTGTAACATCCCCTTATATTTCAGTCTCTTAGGATTAACTTGCTGACATACCATGCACTGAGATATATACTTAGAAATATATTTCTTTATATTGTCCCACCATAAAAACTCCTTCATATCTCTATACATATTTTACTTTCAGGTTGAATAGAGAATGATGAACTATAGAACTTATCTAATATATCATTCTTCAAATATGGTATGGATGAAACACATTCATGGTTCCTAAACCTTATCATCACATTATAATCAAAGTTAAACATAGGAATATTTCTTACCTTCTTCTGTAGCTCCACATATTTTTTCTACACCTCTTTAATCTTCACTTGGATAGATGGTATAACACTCATTTGATAAAGATAATATTTATAAACTTCCTTTAATATTTCAAGATCCATAATTTTTAAAATCCATAAATATTAGATCTTTTTTGTTCCTCATCATAGATAGGGTAGCATGGTTATTCTGACTTAGTGTATCAACCACCTTGTTCGCCTTCCCAGGGTGGTAATACATCGAGAAATCATAATATTTGATCAAATACAACCATATTATTTAGAACATATTAAACTCCTTCTATGTAAACATATAATTCAAGATTTTATGATTAGTATATATATCACACCTTTCACTATATAGATAATGCATCCATATATTTAATGAAAAAATTACTAATACCAACTCTAAACCATGATTCGGGTAATTTTTCTCATGAATTTATAATTGGATAAGGGAATATGATATCACTATGTAATTATGAATGAAGAAACATACTAGTCCCTTAATTAACTCTTCACTATAAATCATGTGCCCTTCTCCTCTATAGGGTAGTGTAAATACTGGTATGCTGGCCAACCTTCTCTTCAGTTCTTTGAAACCTTCTTCACATTTATCTGTCCATATGAACTTAACCCCCTTCCAAGTCAAATTGTTGATTGGATTAGATAGTCATGAGACATATCTCACAAAGCATTGGTAGTATCCAATCAACCCAAGAAAACTAAATATTTTGGTTACTATGGTTGGTCTCGACCATTAATCAATAGATTCTATCTTTGAATGATCCACTGATATACCCTCAATTGAGATTATATGACCCAAGAATGAAACTCTCTAAATCCAAAATTCACACTTGGAAAATTTATCATAAAACTTATCCTTCCTTAGGGTCTTTAGAAAAATTATAAAATGTTCCTTATGATATTCCTTTATCTTTGAATATATAAGAATATTTTCTACCATAAACTAATCAAGGTAATTTATAAAGACTATATTCATTTAATCCATGAAGATAGAAAGAGAATTGGTGAGCCTAAATAGAATTACTATAAATTCATAATGACTATACCTCATACAGAAGGTTGTCTTAGGTATATATTAATTCTTTATCCTTAGCTGATGATACCTAAATTGAAGATCAATCTTGGAAAAATATAGATCTCCTTATAATTAATCAAACAAATCATTGATACAGAGTGAAGGATACTTCTTATTAATAGTGATCTTGTTAAGTTCCTGATAATCAATGAAAATATTCATTGAAATATCTTTCTTATTAACAAAAAGAATAGGTGAACCCCATAGTGAAACACTAGGCTAAATTTATCCCTTATCTATATTTTCCTGGTGTTCCGTCTTTAATTCCTACAACTCAATCAGGTCCATTATCTATGGAATCTTTGAAATAGGTATTATAATAGGTATGAGTTATATTAAAAAATCAACTTCACATTTCTAGGGAATACTAGGAAAGTCCTCAAGAAATACATCAACATATTCCTGAACAATAGGAAATTTTTCAATATTGAGTTTCTCCATAACCATTTGAGATAAATATTCTCATAAATAGGTAAAAAAACCCATATGATAGAAGTAATTTCCATTGGGTATTAAGGTTCATCCTTAAACCGATAGATGATTGAAGGTTGATTAAAAATATTAAATGTAACTTACCTTCCTCAACAATTAATATGGGATATATACTGAGAGATCCAATCCATACACAAAATTATGTCAAATTAAACTAGAGAAAGAATAATAAGATTCATAGGAAGAATATTCCCCTAAACTTCTATCATAGAGGAGTTATAGATTTTAGGTGATTTAATACTACCATTAGGAGTTTTCATCGCTAACTCAACATCTAATATTTGAGGTGTTGATGTGATACACTTAGAAAATTATTTAGATATAAAAGAGTGAGAAGAACCAGAACCAAGTAGAACATTTTCAATCCTTGAGTGTATGATAAGTGCAACTTTATCCTCGTCACTAAGAAATTCAACTTTGGTGGTAGTAATTACATGAACTTGGCCTTCTCTACTTGTCTTATTCTATGGTAATTTTAATTTGTGTTTAGGGAATTTTTTGTAATAGTTCCCCATATCCTTAAATTTAAAGAATTTTAATTTTATGGATTCTCCCTTAACCTTTCACTCATGATAATGATGGCCTTTTTCTCCACACTTAAAGAAAACACCTTTTCCTTTTAAGCATCTACCGAAATGTTTCTTTACACAAGTATCACATGTTGAAAAATTACCCTTTCTCTTCTTCCCCTTATCCATATTTTTTTCTTCTGTACTCTTCTTCTCTTGATTTTATTAAAAACCATAAGACTTGAAGAATTATTTCTCTATCTTGATAAAAAATGATACTATATCCTCATACGATGAGAATGTTTGGGAGACTAGTTCCCTTTTAAGGATAAGATTAATCTCATCAAAGAAACAATAAATTTTTCTCTTTGTATTATGTATGTAATCCATAAAATTATTTTCTATGATTGTAAAGTTATCTTTATACTTAGTAATATTTTACTCTTCCTTTTTTCTTATACTCAAGAATTGTCTCTCTATATCTTCTCATTGTTAATGAAGAAAATCTTTTTACAAGAAAATTTCCTTAAAATCCTTCCATTCCATGATAACTATTTACTCCTAATCCTTAGTGTTTTGAACCAATGAACACTATTGATATTAATCCCTTGAGAGATTATAAACTAACATGAAAAACTTCTCCATTTCATTACTTCCCAAAGGGAGAAATATCTTATCTAAGGAACTTATCCATTTCTCAACTACAAATAGATTTGAAATCCCATTCAATAATGGAGGTTTCTGATGCATGAAGTGTTCTAACATTGTTACAACATTTTTTGGATCAATATAATTCTCTATATGGGAAATTTTATTGGTCATAACCTTAGTTAGATTACCCAATATAGTTATAATTTGTTCAGATCCAGCTGTAGTTCCAACTCTAGCTTTATTATCTTTCCTTGTAGGGGAATACCTACATGGATTGTATGCATTGATACAGTTTCCCTTCCTTTCACTAGGAATAATTTCTAAACAATGGAATGCACTAGATTAGATCATAACATTATGTATCATAATGTATAATTTTAAAACTCATGAAACACTTAACATAAATTGAAAAATTTATGCATAGTTAATCTCAAAGTCATAAAATTGGTTTCTTTGGAGATATTCTAAAATCATAAAGATGTTTTCAAATCATTCATAATGGTTTGTAAATAAAATGTGAATTGACCCAAGAATATCCTCTAGGAGTGTCAAACTGAGTGCATAGTAAGGGCACACTCACCATGTATCTGGATGATGGTTGAGATATAATCAAACCAACTATTTTTAGGGTTATTACCCCTAGATGAATCTATGTCAAAAACATGTACACTTTTAGTATCTAGATTGGGATATATTTTTATGTGAACCATATATTATCTACCTTACCAAACTAGAAGATGTTTTCCTATACTTAGAATTATCCTCAAATTTAGTCATAAGGCTATATTCCATAATCTATATTTTCCTAAATCTAGTTCCCAAGTTTATACTAACCTTTATATGATACCAAATATAAATACCCCAAAACTAGTAGCCTAGATATAGTGGTTACTTTATTACATTGTCATTAGAAATAAGGAATTGTATTCTAAAGGGCTGAATAGTTTAGTAGTCTTAGAAAAATAGATACATATTTGAATTTTACATTGCATTTGAAAACAAAAAATAAAACATAGAATTTTATTTGAGAAAACCATTATTGCCTTTATCATATACCTATATATCAATCATAATACACTTCATGGAATCCTAGGAAAAATAAACATAATAAAGGGGTGACCTCAGATTCTTAGTAAGTGTATGTGAACAACAGAAGCCAATAAGGCATGAATAATATAGAAAGAATAAACAATGATAAAATAATTCCATATAAATAATCACATGAGCTAGAAACTTATCCTTGGATATCATAAAAAATCAAATAATCGTATGGAAATCAATAATTAATTTTATAATGATAGAATCCATAATTTCATATATCTGAAATTTATCATCAATTCCTTATGCCATGACATCTTAAATAAATGGGAAAGGCCTTGAAAAAAATACTCAATCTAGTTTTTCTCATATGAAACACTGATGAATCTAGGGTATTTTTAATATTTGGACCCTCCCTCAACTTAATAATTCCAATGCATTCATAATTTGAATAATCAATACAACTTAATCAACATGCCTTAAAAATCAATAACTACCTGTATTGGAAGAACTATAATATGAAATATTAATAATTTACCCAGTAAAAATAATCATAAATCATATAGATAAATAATTTAGAAGGTATCATTAGATTCTATCCTCAATATAATATTCAATATAGGATGTTTACATAAATGAAAATATTTTAAAAATATCACAAGAATTTTTTTTGAAGAAAATAACCTTTTCACTTTGAAATCAATTATTTAAAGAAAAAAATATTTCCTAAATATTAAGGAAAACATTTTATTTTAAAATAAAATTGTGAAATTTTAAATTAAGCTTCAAATAAATGAGTGGTTATGATGGCGGGTAATTCTGTTTATGCCATGTAAGTTAAAAAACATTCCTTTCACACTGTTGTAAAAAGGTCAAAAAGTACTTCATTCAAAAAATGACAAGACTCATTTTGATTTTATAAAGTAAAAAATGGGTAAAAATTTATTTAAAAAATAATTTTAGAATGTTTAAAACATCATTTTAGAAATTTTAAGGAAAATATGGACACAAATGATAGATTCCTAACTAAGTAGAAAAACAAGGTCGATATTTCTTAAAAACATTATTTTGGTATCTTGATTACTTAAAGAGAGGAAATTGAAATTAAAACTCATAATTTATATAAATAACCATAGGAGAATAAAATATTTTGGGTTTAATATATAAATATAAAGTAATTTCCCTAGTGAATACATAAATATAAACAATCTCGAATAATGATGAGATTGCAAAATAAACCCTTAAATCATGTTAGAATTCCTTCGTATGTTTCTAAAACTTATATATTTTAAACATATATTTATTATAAATATATTACAAAACTATAATCACATATATAATATCATATATTATTTAATTATAATCTTTTATCACCCATTTATTAACAATTCTTTTTTAAAATCACTGTTCAGGGTAATAACTGCTTCATTTTTCATGTATGTTTTGGATTGGTAGTTCTAGTCCTTGTAATTTTATCATGGTTTCATAGTATATAGAATTTTAATTATGATATAAATATTATATATATTCATTATATATGTATTTAAATTAATCCATAAAAGTTAGATATAGAAAAATCAATTACATCATTCATGGAGACGGTAGGTCGTACGTACGCATGAACGCTATTTTCATATTTCAATGGATTGAAAAAAAGAAAGTTAAGTAATAATTAACATTTATAGAATAATTATAATATCATAAATATCATATATATTAAAAAAATCCATCCTTATTACCATCCATGTAAATATGAAATAAAAAACGAATCACATCGCTTTGTGGAGGCGGTAGTCTACACGTACGCACGAGCGATGTTATCATTTTATAACGGATTGGAAGGTTAGAAGATAGATATGATATTATAATTATAGAAGTATAATTATATTATAAATAATTTATATAAATAATATATATATATATATATATTAAACACATCATTATATCCATTCATGAAAGGTGATGATGGAAAACGAATCACATCGGTTCGTGAGACGGTAGTCCGTCGTACACACGATCGATGGTTTTGTTTCCCATTTTATGGAAGAAGAGATGGATATATGTTTTTAAATTAAATTAATAAAATCTAATTATATTTAATATATTGGTGTTATTATTTCATTATAGTTGAAGAATATTTTAAGGAGTTAGAAGAAGAAACAATACTACAAAATAAGGCTATATCCATAGTTTGAAACTATGGATATAGGCCCAAAAACCATGGCTATATGTTATAGCCACTATTTAATGATCCATGGATGGTATTGGCATGGATATAAGGAAAACTCTACATCCATGGTTTGAACCATGGAAATAACCCTATAGCCATGATTTTTAAATCGTGGCAGCAGTTTAAGTCACACAAGGCTTATAGCCACAGTTCCAAACCATGGATATAGACCTAAAGACACAGTTTGAAACCATGGTAATAGGAATGTTTCCACAGTTCAAAATTGTGGAAATACCCTCCCCATTTCATAAAAAAAACAACACTGTACAACCAGTGTTTCATGTTGAGAGGACTATATTTACAGAGAAAGGGCTGCTATGCACATGAAAACCTAACATGCATATGAAAAAAATATGAATAATACTTTTAATTCTTAATATAGTTTATTTTTCCAAGAATATAACTTCCCCATAATTGATTGATGACTACCAGAAAATATAATGGCTTCCTCTAGGAAATCACAGCTACCCTCATAGTTTTAATCTCTAGAATTTGAAGAATTGGTTAGGAATATAGATGAGGATGATTTAGATGAATTTTATTAGATCAAAGATAATATATTTAAAAATTTTATAGATGGGAACAAAATATTATAGAAATTTCATTTTCAAAGAAAACTACTGTTTAAATAACCAAGCTTCAGTTGATAACAACCAAGCTTCTTATGATAGCATGAAAAAAATCATGTTCAGACTGAAAAAGAAAAACACAAGTATGTTCTTGTAAACCATAATGAGGATATCTAAATCACAAATCGAGAACTTAGAACACTTTCATTTTCTTGGTCACCCAAAAAACCAAATAAATAATCACCTGGTTTAGAAGTCTCACATGTATAGTTCACAAGAATAGTTTTTTTGAATCATATTTGTAATGAAATCTGATAATGAAAAAAATATTACAATAAGATAATAAAAGAACTGATATTATTTCCAAAAATATGAAAAATGTTAGGATAATATAGAATCTGGACTTGTCCAACCTTCACTAGACCCCACCCCCACCCCCACCCCCACCAGCACCCCCTGCCCCTACACACCCTCCTACACCCTGCTCCTTGCACCCCCACTGCCCCTGAACCCCCCCAATTAGAAACAAAATTAGGATAATATTAATTGTTAATATATATAATATTTATGTGATTAATTATTCATAAGAACAATTTTAGTGAATTTTACACTTTGAACATCATTTCACATTATGATTATAATTCCTTCTTAAAATGCACTATTACATGGTACATTCTTGAACAACTCATTAAACACAAAATGGTATTGATTTTATTTTAATATTTTAATTTCATGTCTCCCATGTTATAAGGAACAATTCATGATTTTGGATCACTTGAAGATTCACATTGGAAGACCACTAAAATGGGCTTTCATGACAACACATTCTAGGCAATGTAAACTGGACAGAAGACCAATAAAGAGACTATATAGGCCAATATCCAAGCCTAATTATTATAAAAATTTAACTTAAGATAGAGTAAATAAAGGGGAATATTTAATTCATTAGTGGAAAAAGCTAATTTGGATGTTTGAATGGAGTTCCAACTGGACCAAGTTGAAGATGCAATATTGGGCCATATTTTTTGGTCCAGAAAAACAGCCCACAAATTTAATCATATCTCGCAAAAAATAACTATTTTGTACTTAAATTTTACAGGATATTAGGGGACATCCGTATCTTAATTTTTTTCTTCTATGGAACACCAAAATTATGCCATCTAGATGCTCGTTTGAACACATCTATCGAGTCATGCAAGTTAGCTCAGATTGTTTGTCGAGGGTGGAAAAATCACCTCTCCCTCAACTTTACACCCACTTATGGCCTACCAAAATTAATTGAGGAGACTTGTACTATTGGAGGCTTGGACCAATTCTTAAAAAATTCCTATTTAAGGAAGTGTTGTTAAAGGGTTTGGGAATCTTTAGTTTTTTGTTTCATTTAAATGTTATGTTGCCCATTTGATGTTGTATTGTTCTTCTTCATTTATAAGTTGTTCAAATCACCTTATTTTTCAATAAAAATTATTTATATTATATTATTATATTCTTCTTATTATCACATTGATACCATTTATTCATGGTGTGAATTTATTTACACCAAACCTTATGAAATTATTCACACAACGGTGGAGTGATTGTTTTCATTTTATTGTTTTTTTACTTCTTCAATTCCTCCCTCATGAGTCTATTTCCCACTTCCATTGAAACCATAACATCAATCAATGGATAACCCTCTTATGGTTTGATCCAAGGGAGTAGAAAGGGGTTGTATTATATGTTATTTCTCACTCTATTAATTTATAATCAATTCTTTTAATTGAGAATTTCATTTGATGATTTTAAAACTTCGTCTTCCTTTTTGAATTTTAAGGACGCACACTTCATGTGCTAATACCAAAATTTACCTTGGAGTGCTCAAAACTTTGATCCTCCAAGTGTAAGGGTGATTAGTATTAGGTTGTGTAGGTATTAAACAAGTAAGTGATGATTTTTTTATCTTATTAAATGAACCCATATCAAATATAAGAAATTGAAATAGTTGAAAAAGGAATGCATCAAATCCACTCCAAGTGATAACCTAGGATAAAATCATTATCTTAATTTGAATTAACTTAGATCTATTAGTGATCATTTAAACCCATATAAAATCAACCCAAATTTGGAAAATTCATAGCCAAAAACAATCCATAGAATGTTCGTGTCCATAGGTTACTTCTTAGGTCTCTGAGGATTCGACAACCCAAGCTAAACTACATGCGACCGCTTAACCCTAAAATCTTGGGTAAATTTGGGTGAGAAAAATTTTTGGAACTGCTGTCAGGGACCCAATTAAGTAATCTCAACACCCATTCTAATCTCCCCTATTTCTATTTTATCACCCCAAATTCTATTATCTTTTCCATTTATCATTTTTTTCTTTTGGAACATGTCCGCCTACACCTGCAATAACTCGAACAGATTAGTTAGGGTGGAAAGTCCTGGGGCTGGGGAGTCAATCACACCTAGGGGTCTCTTACCATTAGATCCAAATATTCCTAATACACCAGATTAAAAAATTAAGCCAATTTTAATGGAGGTTCTTCAAATAAATCAACCCATAAACCTGGGTGGGAACCAAAATGGAAATCCAAATGAGGCAGCCCCAAACTTAGGTAATGCAGTTGATCAGACCATGAATGAATACCTCACACCTACCTGGACCAATGAACTCTCTTGAATTAGGAATGCTACCCTAGTATAATCCCACTATTTCTTAAAACCTCATGTACTAAACCACCTTCCAACCTTCCATGAGATGGATTCGGAAATGTCATACCTTCATGTCAAAGAGTTCAACGAGATTGTTGAAACCATGTGCCCACCACATCAACTTGATTCAGCTAAGATGAGGATATTTACCTTCTCACTTAAGGATCAATAAAATAATTGGTTAAATAATCTGATACCTACATCAATCCACTCTTGGGACAAATTTCAAAGATAATTCTACAAAAAATACTCCCCCATCACAGAACAATTGCACTTAAAAAGAGAATCCATTTTTTTTTTAAAAAGAAGGGGAGTCATTTTATGAAGCATGGGAAAGGTTCAAAGACACACTCAACATAGTACCTCACCATATATTTTCAATCCCAAAACAAGTTTTATTTTTTTATGAAGGTTTGGGTCTAGGAAACAAACAATTCATTGACATGATGTGTAATGGAACCTTAAAAAACAAATCCCCAAATGATGCTTACAAGTATCTAGAAGGACTGGACGAACAAAACCAAACATGGGAAACATCACCTTACTATGAGAAACCACCCAAATCTGGTGGAATTCACACAATTAGGGAGGAGGAAATACTTAGGGAAAAACTTTCTATACTCACTTGGAAGGTCGAGGAGATCGATCTTAGGAAGGTCCATGAAATTCAAACTATTGACCCTATTTTCACAATTTGTGACAAACATGACCACAAGACTAACAACCTCCCAACCATCCCTTCCATTAAAGATGTTCTTCTAGGAGGACCACCAGCGGAGGTCAATGCTCTGAAATTTAAAAATCCACAGTACCAAAACACTTTCAATACAAGGTACAATGACCATCCAGGATTCCGTTGGAAAGATAACCAATAACCCAACGAACAAACTAGTCAGCCATAAGGACCAAACTCCTACCCTCCAAAAAATTTTCAAAACCATAACTAGTTCGAACCAAAACCAGTCCAATACCAAAAACCTCTTATCTAATACCAACAACCCATCCAGTAACCCATGCAACAACCAATCCAATAACCAAAGTATCCTCTTGGGATAAACCAACCAGTACAAGACCCTACTCAATCTATCCCACTTCCAATCCTTGAGTAGTTGTATAAAAAAATGGAGAAAATGAACTCATAAGTCTCATTCATTAAAAATTAACTACAAAACATTAAAACCGGGAAGGCACCCATGCCTAATTAGGCGGCACCATCCTCAACTTTAAGGGGAGAATCCAGTTACACACAAACCTATCACGAATAACTCAAAGAAGTGACTATTTTAAGAAGTGGGGAATCCATTGAGAAACCTGAAAAAGCCATTCCAAAACCATTAAAAGCTTCAAAAATGCATGAAAATGATGAAGAACCACCCAAAAATTCTGAAAAACCCAATGTAATGTGAAGGAACTACAGCCACACCAAACAATCAAACAAAATTCTACCTTCCCTCAATGCATGAGAGGAAAATATAAACCAAAACTGAATGAAACTTTAAGGGACATATTCTCTCAGGTTAAGTTGAAAATTACACTTATCAATGCAATCCAAACCATTCCTTCTTACTCAAAGTACTATTAAGGACTTGTGAACTTTTAAAATTAATTGTTCACATAAAAACCAAGTCCTTTTGGATGTTAATGTGATTACCACAATTCAATGGACCATTCTTCCAAATTTGAAATACCTAGGATGCCCATACATCAATGTTGAGTTAGGAGAGAACAAAGTTGTTAAGGCCCTTTATGATCTGGGAGCCAGTGTGAACCTCATTCCTTATGCCATGTATTGTCAGTTAGGGCTCAAAGAAATCTAACCCACATCTATCACTCTTCAACTTGCTGATCGTAGTGTTTGAGTTTCTAAGGGGGTCTTAAAGGATGTTTTGGTGAAAGTTGAAAATTTCATTTACCCAACTAAATTCATTATCCTTGACAATCACCCAAGCTTAGGTCCTAAAGAGAAAACCCCAATCATCCTTGGCCATCCCTTCCTTGCAACAATAAACTCTATTATCCGAGTATGAAATGGGAACATGACCATAACCTTTGTAAATATAAGTCTAGACTTAAACATCTAAAATGAAAACTCTCAAATTGGGGATGATGAATAGATATATGAGATTAATTGGATTGATAATGTTGATAGTGAACTCGAGGAACATCAAGGGATTATTAAAGGATGTTTAATTCAAGAAGAGATTGGTTTTATTTGTTCACATTAGAAAAATTTGTCTCCTTGGATTGAATATCTTTCAGATAGCTCATTTGATGATTTTCCTGAATCACCAATCAATGATACCATTAGTGAAATCAATAACATTAAGTCCATACCCATTCATGACATTAATCTGGAAAATTTATTGGATTAAAATTCTGTTCACAAGGAACCAATTTTATCAAGAAATATGGACAAAGAAACCGAGTTCAATACAAAGTCCCATCCTTCCTTGGAAAGTGATAACCAATATAATATTGAATTTAAGGTCCTACCTTCATCACTCAAGTATGAATTATTAGGGGACAATCAAGCCTTTCCTGATGTCATTTCTTACTCTCTTGAATCCAATCAATAGATGATGCCTCTGAATGTCCTAAAAAATCATAAGAAAGCAATTGGACGGACCCTTTCTGATATTCCTGGGATTATCCCACTCATTGGAACTCACAGGATTGTTCTTGAATATGAATCCAATCCTTGTCATCAACCTCAGCAGAGACTCAATCCAAATCTTATGGATGTGGTAAGGAAAGAACTTCTTAAGTTGTTAAAAGTGGGTATCATCTACCCCATTGCTGAGAGTGAGTGGGTAAGTCTAATTAAAGCTTTCCTAAAGAAATATGGAATCACTGTGATCTCCAATGAGGATGGTGACCTTATCCCCACAAAGGGCAGTAGTGGATAGAGAGTCTGTATTGACTATAGGAAGCTCAATTCTTTTACCAAGAAAGACCATTTCCCCTTTTCCTTTATTGATCAAGTCCTCGAGCGAGTAGTGGGTCATCAATTATATTGATTCCTATATATATTCTTAGGGTATAATAAAATTGATGTCTCCTTAGAGGATCAAGGGAAAAAAACATTCACTTGTCCATTTGGTACATTTTCCTTCAATCTCATGCCCTTTGGGTTATGTAATGCCCTTGGTACCTTCTAGTGGTGTATGATGGGAATCTTATCGGACATGGTGGGGTATTGCTTAGAGGTATTCATGAATGAATTCTCCATATTTGGGGATACTTTTGAGGTATGAATTATGATATTTGAAAGTATTTTGTCAAGATGTGAGGATAAGAACCTCATCCTAAATTGGGAAAAATTTCATTTCATTGTAAATAAAGGACTTGTTCTAGGAAATCTGGTCTCTATTAGAGGGATTGAAGTTGATAAAGATAAGGTAAAAATCATTATTCACCTTACCTATCCTAAAATTGTTAAGTGAGGCCCTTCTTAGGACATGATGGTTTCTATAGAAGGTTCATTGGGAATTTAAGCTCTATTTCTCAACCACTTTGTTCTCTATTAGTGAAAGATGCTCCATTTTTATGGATAAAAATATGTGAGGAATCATTCTCTACACTAAAGTCAGCTCTTATATCTACACCTATCATGAAATCTCCAAATTAGAAACTTCCTTTTGATCTCATGTGTGATGCGAGTGACTTCGCTGTAGGAACAATCTTAGGACAAAAGTGTGAGAAAACACTATGTGTCATTTCTTATGCAAGAAAATATTTAAATGATGCAAAAATAAACTACACCTCCTCTGAGAAATATTTTCTTGTTGTTGACTTTTCCTTAGATAAATTCAGGTCCTATCTCTTAGGATCACCCACTATTATCTTCATCGACCATTCAACCCTGAAATACCTTTTCCAAAAACAAGATGCCAAGGCTAGATTGATTAGGTGGATCCTTATTCTTCTTAAAGAGTTTGATTTAACCGTTAAGGATAAAAAATGGTGTTGAAAATATTGTTTCTAATCACCCCCCTATGATGGAATTCAAATACAACTCGCATCACATTTCTGTGTCTAATTCATTTCCTGATGACTACCACTATTCTGTGAGTGATTTCCCATGGTATGATGACATAGAAAACCATTTGGTTATTGGTGACATTACAAAATCCCTTGTAACCCAAGATAATAATAAATTACTTTATGATGTCAAAAACTATGTGTCTTTTGATCCTTACCTATTCAAATTTTGTCCTGATAAAATCATTAGGAGATGTGTTCCCGAGTCTGATCAAGAGTCCATTCTAAAATTTTTTCATGGAGAGGCATGTGGATGCCACTTTTCCAAAAATAAAACCACTGCAAAGGTCCTCCAAAGTGGTTTGTATTGGCCTAACCTCACCAAGGATTCCTTCCAATTATGTAAAAGTTTTCCTCAGTGTCAAAAATTAGGATCCATTACCAAAAGGAATCAAATGCCACTCACTCCCATTATGGTCATAAAAATCTTTGATTGTTGGGGAATTGATTTCATGGGACCCTTACCAAACTATAGGGGATAACTCTATGTCCTCTTAGCTATTGATTATTTCTTGAAATAGGTTGAGTCCATTCCCACTAAGTCCAATGACCATAATGTTGTGATCCGATTTCTAAAAGAGAACATATTTTCTCGATTTGGAATTCCTAGGGCTATAAATAGTGATCGAGATACCCATTTCTACAACCACTCATTCTATTCACTCACGAATAAGTATGAAATTTATTATAAGGTTCCCCTTGTGTACCATCCCCAAACCAATGGTCAAGTTGAGTTAGAGAATAGGGAGATTAAAAAAATTCTTGAAAAAACTATGAATACCTCTAGGAAAGATTGGTATGAGAAAATCTTGTATACCATTTGGGCATATAGTACAACATTAAAAATCATCCTAGTAATTTCACCATATAAGTTGGTTTATGGAAAAGCATTCAATTTACCTATTGAATTGAGCATAAGGCCTTGGGAAATCAAAAAAATGAACTTTAACATTTCTTTGGCCAAAGCAAAGAGGAAATTAGATCTTAATTAAGTTGAGGAACTTAGGATAAAAGATTATGAAAGTTCAAGGATAAATAAAGCCAGATTTAAAGCCTACCAATCTATGAATCTCAAAGGTAAACACTTTGAATCAAGAGAATTCATGCTCTTGTATAGTTTAAAACTTTATTTACACCCAATAAAGTTAAGGTCTAGATGGTCAGGTCTATTCACAGTGAATCATGTGTACCCCCATGGGGCAGTAGAGATTTAGGATCCCATAAGTGGTCACATTTTCAAGGTTAATGGTCATAGGTTAAAACCATTCATTGAATCATTCAATAAATAGGAAACATAGGTCGAGTTAAATGATCCAACCTATGAACCAAGAAAAAATTGATAGATTTAGGATAAATGTTAGGCTAACAATGTTAAACAAAAGCAATTAATGGGAGGGAACCTATGGTTTTCATGGTTCCAATAATTGTGAATCATTTTTATTTTTTTTCAAATAGGATTAATTAATCAATTTTATATTTAAAAAAAATACTTAACTCTGAATATGATAGTACTGTAGACTGTTGACCTGTTCTTCTATTATGAGTATGGATGGGTATGAAAGGGGAGTTCCATATTCATCTGTGTCACGTGGTGTGATCCTTGAGTAATACCTTACCAAGAAATTTAAAAATAAGACATTGTATCATCAGTTTATTTTATTTTTATGTGTTTGTAAGTTAAAATAAAAATAATAAAAATAAAAATAATTAAAAAAATGAAAATGACACATCTTAAGTCATGAGGCAAACCCCGTCACAACTGAAGAATCCATGAGGACTCGAACCCGAGACTGAAGGGAAATAGGGGCACGTTCTTTCCACTGACCTACGACTTATAATACTTCCTTCTTCTCTATTTTTTGTATATATACTTATATATATATATATATATTGTTTTTTTTGTTATGTTTTTTTGTTTTTCCTTGTTCCACTATGGAACTCTATGAGTGACATGGATATCAAAGGATTAAATTGGAGCAACAAGAACATCAACTTTAACCACCAGGTGACTTCATTCCATGATTCTCATTTTCAATTTCCTTTTTGAACTCCCCTCCTCTGCCTCTACCCCCTTCTAAATTTTATTTTATTCAATCACTAGGGACAAAGTTATTTTAAGTTGGGGGAGATGAAATAAAAAAAATTATTTTTTTGTGCAAAAAAAAAATGATTTGAAAAAAGTGTGCCTTAATAGAAGGAAAATTTCTTTTAACCTTGAACATGATAATACACATTACAAACTTTGAAGTTGAGTATCAAATAATTTTTCATACCTTGATTCTTATTTTAATGAAAGTTTAAGTTCATGTGCATAGATTTTGTAAAGTGCGTTTGTTTGATGTTATTTTTCACCATTTATATTTTCATCCATTTAATAACAAAAAAACACAATGCACATCCTCTGGATTGTGGGGTATTAGTTTGAGTTAATGGGGTCCCCCAAATAAATATCATTGGTTTTTTGATCATTTTATTTTTAATATGCATATTCAATAAAAAAACAAATAATAATAATAATAAATTTGTGTGTAGGGCAATGAAATGACCTAATGCGTGGCTTTCAGCACTTGGGGATTGTGACTCCATAGTTGTTTGGACCAGAGTTAGTAATTTTATCTATATTTATGGTAATTTGAATTTTATTTTGACTGATTTAACTCAATATGATGCTCGAGTATGTGGGATTCACTTGGTGCCCTAAGGTCTTTGAGCCTGTGAGTCATCAGCAAAGTCTCACTACATGAGTTGATTCTATTAAGTGCAATTTCAATTACCATGGAAAAATTGCAAAAAATAAACAAAAAAAATATATACAATAAAAAAATTGAATACTCATCTTAATATTGAAATGTGATTCAACCTAGTGCTTCAATCATTTCCCCCTTGAATAAAGATGAACACCCATGTTTATTGCGATACACAACACATCATCACACTTAATTGATATTGGATGAAATATGGAGATGAATTTGAACAAAGGAATGGTATTGGGATTGATATATTCTTATGAAAATATATTGTATTAAAACATTTTTATGGGTTTCATAATTGTTTGGTATAAGGGTTTTTGGTGATCATTGTGTATTAAAGTGTTTTTAGAAAATGGAATTTGAATTTCATATTTTTGAGATATATTTTGCTCGGGACTAGAAAAACTCAAGTTGGGGGTGTGATTAGACACTAAATGAGGATAATATTCATTTTTAATATATAAAATATTCATGTGATTCATTATTCATAAACACCATTTTAGTTCATTTTACACTTTGAACATCATTTCACATTATGATTGTAATTCCTTCTTAAAATGCACTATTACATGGTACATTATTGAACACCTCATTAAACACAAAATGGTATTGATTTTATTTTCATATTTTATTTTCATGTCTCTAATGTTATAAGGAACAATTTATTCTTTTGGAGAAATTTAATATTCACATTAGAAGACCACCAAAATGGGATTTCATGCCAACACATTCTGGGAAATGTAAACTGGACAGAAGACCAATAAAGATACTGTATCAGCCAATAAATAATCCCAATTATTATAAAAATTTAACTTAAGATATAGGAAATCAAGGGAAAAAATTAATTAAATAGTTTCCAAAGCTAATTCAGATGTTTGAATGGAGTTCCAAGCAGCCCAAGTTGAATATGAAATATTGGGACAGATTTTACAGCCCAGAAAAATAGACCAAAAATTTAATTATATCTAGAAAAACATAAAGTAATTTGGACTTAAATTTTATAGGATATTAGGGGACATATTTATCTTAATTTTTTTTCTTCTATATCCCACCAAAATTCGGCCATATAGATGCTCATTTGAACACATTTGTTGAGTCATGTAAGTTGGCTCAGATTGTTTGTCAAGGGTGGAAAAATCAACTCTCCCTCAATTTTACACCCACTTATGGCCTAACACAATTAATTGAGGTGACTTGTATTATTTGAGGCTCGACCCAAGTCTTAAAAAATTCATATTTAATGTAGTGTTGTTGAAGGGGTTAGAAATTTTTAGTTCTTTGTTTCATTTAAATGTTATGCTGCCCATTTGATGTTGTATTATTCTTCTTCATTTTCAAGTTGTTCGAATAACCTTAGTTTTAAATAAAAATTCTTCATATTCTCTTATTATGTTCTTATTATTATCAAATTGATACTGTTTCTTCATGGTTTGAATTTATTCACTCCAAACCTTGTGAAATTATTCACATAATAGTGGATTGATTGATTTCTTTTTACTGTTTTTTTACTTATTCAATTCCTCCCTCATGAGTCTACTTCTTGCTTCCATTGAAACCATAACATCAATGGAGGGATAACCCTCTTATGGGTTTATCCAAGGGAGTAGAAAGGGGCTGTATTGGATGTTATTTCTCACTCTATTAATTTATAATCAATTCTTTTAATTAAGAATTTCATTTGATGATTTTAAAACTTCTTTTATCCCTTTTGAATTTTAAGGTCACACACTTCAAGTGCCTATACGAACCTTTACCTTGGAGTGCTCAAAATTTTTATCCTCAAAGTGTATAGGTTATTAGTATTAGGGTGTGTAGGTATTAAACCAGGAAGTTATGATGTTTTTTTGATCTTATTAAATGAACCCCTCTCAAATATAAGAAATTGAAATAGTTGAAAAAGGAATGCATCAAATCCACCCCAAGTGATATCCTGGGATCAAATCATTATCTTAATTTGAATTAACTTATATCTATTAGTGATTATTTAAACCCAACTAAAATCTACCCAAAGTTGGAAACTTCATATGCAAAAACAATCCATAAAATGTACGTGTCTGTAGGTTACTTCTTTGGTCTTTGAGGATTCGACAACCCAAGCTAAACTACAAGTGACCGATTAGCACTAAAATATTGGGTAAATTTGGGAGAGAACACCCACTACCCCACCCACCCCCATTATACCCCACTTTCACACTTAAACCCCCTGTACCCCTCCCCCAACCCCTTCCCCCACCCCCTGTAATAGCCCCCTCCCCCACTACCCCCTCCCCACTGCACACCCCCACCCTGCACCATCTCCCCACCCTGCCCCCTTGCACCCCACCTGCACCCTACCCCTACACCCCACTACCCCTACCCCTTGAACCCCCCCCACTTCCCCTAAACACCCCTTCCCCCTTCCCCTTGCACCCCCACTTCCCCAGCACACCCCCTCCCCCTTGCACCCCACCTGTACACTTACACCCCTGCACCCCTCCCCACAACCAAACCTGCACCCCCCCCGCACCCCCTACACACAGCCCTCCCCCTACCCCAACACACCCCCTACCCACTGTACACTTCATAGATAAGTGTCTCTGTTTAATGATTTGTCTCATATACAGGAGAAGTGCGGTGAAATTCATGATCACCATGGTGGATAATTTAAGCACACCTGATGTAAATTTCACTAGAGGATATTCCATGGATCAAAACCATGAACATGACTAATAAAATTCTAATTATTATATAGAAGAATGGGAATAATCCTAGATATGGTCTGGGAAAGGATCATGATATAATTTAATCAAGAAAATAGAGTGCTAGGATGGATTGAGGTTTAAGTTTATTGATGTGTCAAGAGAAAGCTTCCTAAATATCACTATAAAACATGGTAAGTGTGAATAAAGACACCCATTGATATATGTATGGTTTATTAGTTGATGAATTTCTAAAGATATGCATGATTAGAAAATAATGGTGCATAGGGGTTGTCTATTCAGGTGAGGAATAAGGTATCATATAGTTTTAAGTAATGTGATAGGGAAAAAATTCTATAGTTTAAAACTATACAACAAGAATGAAATAGATAAATCTCAAATGTATTAATGGTGAAATAAGTACATAAAATCTTTTTCCATATCATATATCCTCAATTCATGAAATTGTAGTAATGGGGGTTTACTCATGTCACATGAGAGGTCTAATAGGAACTGTTGAGTTAAGCTTGTAATAATGAAATTACCACTAAGATAGAATATAAAAATAGGAAGACTAGTTGGATAGGTGTCCATGTTGCCAGTCTAGCCTACCAACACACCAAATGGTATGATAGGGTGTGTCACACCCTGAACATAGACGCCTATCATTTTATTCTTTTATCAGTCTCGAATAATTTAGACGAGGTTTAGTTGGGTCCCAGTTTGAAGTTTTTTTTCTTGGATGTTTTCGATGGGTCTCGAGCCGGTGGGTGATCACCGCACCGTTAGTGGTGCCCATACGTTCGGCCCTGGTGAATGCACGGTTGCCCGATACTTAAAATAACTAAATTTTATAAATGCTTAAAATGACACAATAATATTATTTTGGAAGATAATGATAATAAAAATATCAATAAATTGATATTAATATTATTCTTATTAAATTTCTATTAGTATTATTTTTATCAAAAATTTTTTTATATTATTATTACTAGTATTATTATTATTACTACTATTTTTATTATTCTATTATTATTATTATTATTATTACTATTATTAATATAATAAACTGAAAAAAACTCAAAACCCTAGTCTACCCCGTCGCCACCCCCCGTTTCCAATCACACTGCCTGGGTCTCCCCCGGGTCCTCCATCCCTACCTGTGCGAGTCACCCTCCCTACCCGCGACCTCCTCTTCCCCGTCCGACTCACCCTCTTCAGTCACCCTCTGTATCCCCGTGACCCCGCGACCCTGCGACCCTGTTTGGATTGCCCTACGGTCGCCCTCCGCATCCCCACGACCCTGCCGACCCCGCGTCCTCGTCCGGATCATCCTCTGGTCGCTCTATGTGTTCGTCCACGACCTCCTATTACCTAGTCCGGTGAGGCCGCACCATCCCCTTCCTCAGTCCGGAAAAGCCGCACCCTCCCCTTCCCCAATCCAGTGAAGTCGTGCCCTCCCTGTCCTGTGGCCCCCTTCTCCTTGCTGGCAGTTCCGGTCCACTTCCGACCGCTGTCCGGCTGCTGCTCTTTTATGTCAGCGCCCCAGACAACCCCCCCTCCAAGTCCCTCTCTGTGCATCAGATTCTCTTTGGAATTCTGAGGTTGTGAAAAGGGCCACTCGAGACCCATTGGTGTGTGTTCCAACAATCACCACCGAAGGTGAGGCGGTTTCGGTGCGTTGTCGCCATCCAAGGTAAGATCTTAAACCTGATCTTGGTTTCTGCGCTCGTAGTTTGATAATCTTGTGATGTTTGAGGGTCTCTTATTTTAATTGGTTATGAGCTGGTCCTTGATACACTGACTTGTTTTGCCGAATGTCATTAGGGTGTGGAAATAGTTTCCAGGTGCGCGCAGCGAGCGAGCTATTGCTTGAGTTAGAAAGCTTTGGTTGGGTCCTACTCTTGAGGTAGGCATTTCCATCCCTTATCTCTTTCCAAAGTTTTCCATAGGCACTTGCATGGTTTCATTTAATTTATAAATGTTATTCTCACCCTTATAATCCTGATAGTTTATTCATTTCAATGTTTCTTTGATGGTTAAAAGTGTTAAAAACATCTTTAAAATAGTTCCTTGGTTGTGTGTAGGTGTTTCCATGCCCTTGCTTCTAGTTTTAATCCATTTAATGTTTGTGTATTCTTAATCAAGTCTTAGATTATGTTTCGAACCTCTATTTTGTTTATAGTTAACTTATGATAGTGTTTTCCTATTGAAATATTTGATCAAAAATGGATTTTTGGATGCTCCTCTAATTATGCACATGTTTATACCTTGCCAACTTGGTTGGAACTAATTGCCTTTATCTGCAAATGGTACTGTTGGTCATTTTGAGTGGTGTTTTCTAGTAGAAACATTTTATGGAACTTAGTGTTTTTGTAGAAATGATTTAGCATCTCTTTGCATTGGTATTTTTCTATAATCCTTGGTTTTATAAGTGGTTCTTGTTTTCTAAATGATGTGGGTCTCTTCGTGCGGTTCTTTAAATTGGTTTGAAAAGAAATCCATGAGTATATGCCCATTTGGCTTTGGGTGTATATATTTGTTGAGTGTGTGGTTAAAGTCAACACTTGGTTTGTTTTTTTTACAAAATTGAACATAGTATCACTAAAGACTTTTATTGAAATGCTTTGAAACTTGGAACCTAAAGGACCATTTGGATTTTTAAATACAAAAGTGGTGTTTAGAGCTGTTTTAGAAGATCTTGTTCTATATTTTCATAAAGGATTTTGATTTTGTAAAACTAGCGGCCTGATTTACAACTCCAAGTGTTTAATAAAGTAGTTTTTATAACTAAATGATGTGAAGGCCTGATTTACATTTTGTATGTTTGACATGTATGCATATATATAAGTATAAGGGGAGCTCCTATCTAGGGTAACCCTTTATGGGTGATCACATAGGAAGCATCTATGTTTGGGGTAGGAAAGTGCGATGAGATGAGTCACGCGTGAAAGGGCCTTCCTAATTACACAGTATTATTATAACCACCATGGGTTCCTGGGTGTCTTTTAGATGACTGAGTGAAAGTTGCTGACCAAACCCGATTAGACGGGTTGGTACCCCCTTGATTTGTTGATAGGCCAGGCGGGCTTTGCCACTGGATTAGTCAGTTATGGTGGCTAGTTGGTTATAGACTTAGGAGCTTCACCATACGCCAGTAGGTGGTTCCGAAACAGAGTACGTCCTGGGGTCATCTAGGGATGTTTAGGATCATCCATGGTTACTGGATTATTTACATTGCTTGTTTACTTTTCATTGTACTATTTTATTTTCAGTTTGCACTTTTTACTTGTTTTACTCTAACCCAGCTTTGGTATTTTTCTATTTTGGATTTCATTAATAAAGTGACAAATGATTTTGGGAAATAGTGTGTAGCGTGTGTTGGGTTTTTAAATTAGAACAACATGTTGCATATTTTAAAATATAAAAACCCTACTTTTATATCTGTATTTCAAACTTGTGTCAGTGGACTGTTTTGGAAAAGAGAATTGTTGGATTCAGGGGTTTATTCTTAGAATCCCTACTGAGCATATCGGTGCTCACGCCTATTATATCTTTCCAGTTGCAGGTTCAGTTTCTCATGCAGGTTCCTGGTTCAGCTGCTCAATGTTGGAGCATCGTGGTCTTTAGTTGGTTGGTGACCTACGAGGTCACAAGGAAGTATGTTTGGTTTTATTCTCTTTCCACTACAAATTTTTATCTTTATCATCATTTTTTTATCTGTTTATCTTTTTCTCATAGTCCAAATTGTTCCCAACAGTTGAATTTTGATGCCCGAAACTGGTTGCCAGCCTGTGGGGATAGAGAACTCCCTTCAGGTCATGTCGCGGACCGGCTCGGTTGACTGGCTCAGGGTTTACCTGGGTTGGTTTGTGAAAAAATGGTATCAGAGGAGACCCTTGTTATTTGGGGTGTCTGGTAGAAGGAGATTAGGGCTGTCAGAGCTCAGGAGGTAGATTTCAGGTTGGTGCCTGATCACAACCATTTGCAACAAGACCTGAGTTACCAGGGGTAGTCCGGGATTTGAGTCTTTTGTCTTTGGTTATTTTGGATTGAGGGATGACAATGGGGGAGAATCGGTTCACGTTGCGGCCTCACGTGGGGTGGTGACCCATATAGAGTCCAGGTGCCCGGTTTAAGTTCCTCTTAGTGTTGTACCTTACTTGGGGCATGGCTCACCACCATGTCTCCAGGTTAGGCACAAACTCTAGTCCCTAATTCTGATGGTTTATAGTTGGTTGTGTTTCATTTTTAACTCGATCTATGTGAGTGTGTTTTGGAAATAAAAGTGATTTCTAAATTAAAAAAGGGGTTTCTTCCAATTTTTTTTTGAAATTAGTAAAGTGGGTTTTTACAGATAAAGTGTATCATATTGGAAAATCTTGGCATGTGTTTGGATTTGGTAAGGAAAAAATAAGTGTTTGAACCTTGGCACTCCTTATGGAGGGTCACACGTGTGTGGGTATGTATAGAGAGTGCATAGGGGAACTTGTTTGCAGATGATGTGAGAGATATTGAATGAATGCACATGTGACGGTTCATAAGGTTCCATAGGTGGGTTTTAAATTTTTAAAGAAATAACAGTTTTGGAAAAGTGATTTTGGCTTGTGTTTGTATTTGTTTACCGTATGGGCCTATTGCCCTTGGCTTGTGTTGTTGCTTTGATTGAGTTTTGGCTTGATACTGGTTTTGATGTTGTTTTTCATGTTGTTATGAGTGTGCCACCCAGAAAGCCTCCAAAAGTTGTTAATGAGTTATGCCCAGTTCCTAGTTCTTTTTGTGTATTGCCTACTTATCGAGGTAATCAAAGTTTCTTAAAGGTGGTTGCATAGTTTAGAAAGATATTGTGTCTTCGGGTTGTTGGGAACTCCCAGGGTAGTTAAGGTTCGTACCATCCTAGAGTTATTTGAGGGTTTAGTTATGAACTATTAAAGGTGGGATGTCTCATTGTTGTTAGAGTCTGGGTGTAGTTGGTGGGGGTCATCTCTTTTGAAGGTTCCTCATCTAGCAAGGATCTTCGTCTGTACCAACTCCCAGTTTGTTGGACCGTTCTCTCGCATGCCACTAGTGTGGCCGTTTTAGGCATTCTAAGCTACCTTATCACATCCCTCTGAAGTCTTGCTACCATGAGAATGTTCAGGCCACCAAGTAGAGTTCTGAAATAAGTGTCATTCTGGAGGAAGGAGTTAGGGACCGGGGGATTCAAATTCTTGACTATGAGGCATGAGATGCTTTAGCCATCAGGGCCCCAACCACAGGTCTCGGGGTGAAGCTTGCACACAGTCAGGAGTTGTCGAGGGTGTGTGGAACATCGGCTCAGATCATGTTTTCAACTTCAGATGGAAATATCCAAGGTTTTCTTGTTTGATTATTATCACCTTCATAAAATCATCTTCATTGTTGTGGTGTGATGAGCTCATTGTACTGTAATCCAAGCGGTCATATCTACTCTCAGTGTGGTTTTTAAATTGTTCGGTCTCTTTGAATGGTGTGGGCCCGTGAATAAAAGGACCCGTTCAGATTTTGAGTTGGTCTCAGCTGTACCCGTTAAGGGAATGTTTGGTATCGTGAAATTGAGGGGAAGTTTTGAGTTCATTTATCATCCTCAAGTTTCTGGGTTGTTTCATAGCAATATTTCGTCTAAGTTTTAGGAGTGTTATTCGGTCCATGTGGAGATATTAAATGACTTTGTTTGGGAGTTCCCGCTATGCCCCCCTAGGGGTGGTTTGTTTAGGTTTCAAGGGTTTCTGTATTAATAAATCCTTGTGGTGGGGAGAACCCTCTCCTGTTCTCCCCTCAACTTTGGGCAGTATTTTTTTCTTGAGTTGGTCGGGTGTGACATTTGTTGGGAATGGTCACCCCGAGGCTCTCAGTTCTCTATGTTTTTGTCTGGGCATGGACTCAAGTTGTGACAACTGTTGTCTTGGTGACTTTCTGGGGGCAGAAAGTGTCTGTGGTGGGAAGAATTGTCACACCCCAACCACAGACGCCTATAATTTTATTATTTTATCGATCTTGCATCGTTTATATGAGGTTTAGTTGGGTCCCTATTTTAACTTTTTTCTTGGATGTTTTCGGTGGGTCTCAGGCCGGTGCGCGGTCACTACACCGTTAGCGATGCCCATGCGTTCGGACCTGGTGAATATGTGGTTGCCTGATACTTAAAATAACTAAATTTTATAAATGCTTAAAATACCACAATAATATTATTTTAGCAGATAATGATAATAATAATATCAATAAATTGATATTAATATTATTCCTATTAAATTTCTATTAGTATTATTTTTATCAAAATTTCTTTTATATTATTATTACTACTGCTATTATTATTCATCTTATTATTGTTATTATTCTGGTATTATTATTATTATTATTACTACTATTATTATTAATATAATAAAATGAAAAAAAACTCAAAACCCTAGTCTACTCCGTCGCCAACTCCCCCCCCCCCCCCGGTTTCCCGTCGCACCACCTAGGTCTCCCCTGGGTCCTCTATCCCTGCCTGCATGAGTCGCCCTCCCTGCCCACGACCTCCTCTTCCCTATCCAGATCGCCCTCTCTGGTCACCCTCTACATCCCCGCGACCCCACGTCCCCATCCGGCTTGCACTCCGGTTGCCCTCCGGTTGCCCTCCACATCCCCGCGACCCTGCTGACCCTGCGTACCCGTCCGGCTTGCCCTCTAGTCGCTCTCTGTTTTCTCCCATGACCTCCTCTTCCCCAGTCCAGCGAAGCTGTACCCACCCCTTTCCTATCTGGTGAAGCCACACCCTCCCCTTACCCGGTCTGGTGAAGCCGCGCCCTCCCCGTCCTGTGGCCCCCTTCTCCTTACCGGTAGTTCTGGTCTGCTTCTGACTGATGTCTGACCGCTGCTCTTTTGCACCAGTGCCCCTGCCAGTCCCCCCTCTGAGTCCCTCTATGTGTGTCGGCTTCTCTTTAGACTTCCAAGGTTGTGAAAAGGGACACTTGAGACCCATTGGTGCGTGTTCCAGCAATCACCGCCGAAGACGAGGCGGTTTCAGTGCGTTTTCATCATCCAAGGTAAGAGATTAAACCTGCTCTTGGTTTCCACACTCATAGTTTGATAATATTGTGATGCTTGAGGGTCCCTGATTTTAATTGGTTGTGAGCTGGTCCTCACCGCACTAATTTTTTTTCCGAATTTCATTAGGGTGTGGCGATAGTTTCCAGGTGCACGCAGCGAGTGAGTTGTTGCTTGAGTTAGAAATATTTGGCCGGGTCCTGCTCTTGAGGTAGTCATTTCCATCCCTTCTCTCTTTCCAAAGTTTTCCATGGGCACTTGAATGGTTTCATTTAATTTATAAATGTTATTATCACCCTTATAATCCTGATAGTTTATTCATTTCAATGTTTCTTTGATGGTTAAAAGTGTTAAAAATAGATTTAAAATAGTTCCGTGGTTGTGTGTAGGTGTTTCCATGCACTTTCTTCCAGTTTTAATCCATTTAATATTTATGACTTCTTAATAAAATCTTAGATTATGTTTCGCACCTCTATTTTGTTTGTAGTTAACTTCTGACAGTGTTTTCCTGTTAAAATATTTGATCAAAAATGGATTTTTGGATGCTCCTCTAATTATGAACATGTTTATACCATGCCAACTTGGTTGTAACTAATCACCTTTATCTAAAAATGGTACTGTTGGTCATTTTGAGTGGTGTTTGCTGGTAGAAACATTTTATGGAACTTAGTGTTTTTGTAGAAATGATTTCATGACTCTTTTCATTGGTATTTTTCTCGAATAATTGGTTTTATAAGTGGTTCTTGTTTTCTAAATAATGTGGGTCTCTTCTTGCAGTTCTTTAAATTGGTTTGAAAAAAATCTATGAGTATATGCCTGTTTGGATTTTGGTGTATATATTTGTTGAGTGTGTGGTGCAAGAAAATTCTTGGTTTGTTTTTTTTACAAAATTGAACATAGTATCACTAAAGTCTTTTATTGCAATGCTTTGAAACTTGGAACCTAAGGGCCCATTTGGATTTTTAAATACAAAAGTGGTGTTTAGAGCTGTTTTAGAAGAGCTTGAGCTATGTTTTCATAAAGGATTTTGATTATGTAAAACTAGAGGCCCGATTTACAACTACAAGTGTTTAATAAAGTAGTTTTGATAACTGAATGATGTGAAGGTCCGTTTGGCACTTTGTATGTTTGACATGTATGCATATATATAAGTATAAGGGTCACTCCTATCTAGGGTAACCCTTTATGGGTGAACACATAGGAAGCGTCTGTGTTTGGGGTAGGAAAGTACGGTGAGATGAGTCACACATGTGAGAGCCTTCCTACTTACACAGTATTATTATAACCACAATGGGTTCCTGAGAATCTTTTAGATGATTGAGTGATGGTTTTTGACCAACCCCGATTAGACGGGTTGGTACCCCCTGGATTTGTTGATAAAACATGCATGATTTTCCACTGGATTGGTCAGTTGGGAAGGGTAGTTGGTTATAGACTTAAGAGCTTCACCACACGCCGACAGGTGGTTCCGAAACCGAGTACATCCAGGGGTCATCTAGGGATGTTTAGGATCACCCATGGTTTCTATATTATTTACATTTCTTGTTTACTTTTCATTGCATTAGTTTATTTTCAGTTTTCACTTTTTACTTGTTTTACTCTAGCCCAGATTTGATATTTTTCTATTTTGGATTTCATTAATAAAGTGACAAATGATTTTGGGAAATAGTGTGTAGCGTGTGTTGGGTTTTTAAATGAGAACAACATGTTGCATATTTTAAAATGTGAAAACCCTAATTTTATATCTGTATTTAAAACTTGTGTCAGTGGACTATTTTGGAAAAGAGAATTGTTGGATTCAATGGTTTATTCTTGGTATCCCTACTGAGCATCTCGCTGCTCACACATATTACATCTTTCCAGTTACAGATTCAGTTTCTCATGCAGGTTCCTTGTTTAGCTACTCAATGTTGGAGCAACGTGGTCTTGAGTTGGGTGGTGACCTAGGAGGTCACAAGGAGGTATGTTCGTTTTTATTCTCTTTCCACTGCCAGTTTTTATCTTTATTGTCAGTTTTTTTTATCTATTTATCTTTTTATCATGGGTCAAATCGTTCCCAACAGTTGAATTTTGATTCCCAACACTGGTTGTTTGCCCGTGGGGATCGGGAATGCCCTTCGGGTCATGTCTCGGACCGGCTCGGGTGACTGGCTCAGGGTCGACCTGGGTTGGTTCGTGACAGGGTGACATAGAAAGATTGAAGATTTTTATTGACAAAAAGGGGAGTGGATAAAGGACTATTATTCCTTATAGAATATGAATTATAATGAAGTTTACAAAGAGTCCATGTAAGACCATTGACCACATTTTAAACAAGGTTTATAATTCCATGTTTTCATGCACACAAGAATACCAATGTTGTTCAACTAAAAACATGTATTTAACATAGGGTTAATATCATGTTTCTGAAAATAATACCATAGGTCATGTAACCAAGATGGTAGGGTTGAAATTTTTGCTATTGTTTTTTCATTACATGGATGCTCATTTGATTATGAAATATTTTATATAAGTTTAAAATGTAGCAACACAAGGTTTAGAGGTGAAGAAAAATGATCAAAGGGTTATTTGAGTACTTTGGTGCTATAATTTCATGCGATATAAATATCAATAGGGGTAAAATAGGTATGATAAAGTACCAAAACCACATAGGACATGGGAAATGGTTCAACTATGATTTAAGGAAGACCATGCTATTCTATGATGTTGTAGATTTTAAATCCATCCAACATGGACTAATGGGGTGCTACAATTTTATGGTCATTGAGCCTAAACAAAGTGGGAGATAATGTCTATGGAACTATGTGGGAATTAATCAAACCATAATTTAATTAAAGAGACCAATTCCATTATAGATATGCCTTTAATTGTGTGTACCCAACATAAGTTAATGATTATGGGACTATAGGGTCATTCCTTTTATGGTCATGCATTTAGGACCAAAACCATGCAGTTTAATGTCATATAAAAACAACATGGTTCTATATAGTTTAATGTTATACAGAAAGGAATGACTGGGGGAATGGGATGATAATATTCTCTATAAAATTTCTAATACTAGTGGTTCAAGTGAGCATAATCATACTTTTTGTAGGTTCTAGATGGTAATCCACAAAAGCTTTGTTACTTTTCCATTTTTTATCTAATATGACCCCATTGTTATAAAAGTTAGTGACTTGTTGAGTGTATTATTGGGGTTTTATTAGGTGCCATTTAACAAGTATTTAGTCTGATGAACCTTTGTGCCTCATGACTCAGTTATTTTAGAATAATTCCTGTAATAATAATGTGGGATTTATTTTAAGGTCATACATCTTTGTCATAGTGGTTGTTTAGGTTTAGTATCATTCAACTAGACCCTAGAATTATACATGTTTTAAATCTGAGAATATAGACTATTGGTGAATTGGCCCATATAATAACCAAGAATATGAAATCTAATGTTAATTAAAAAACCTATGTTCCACTGTGAACTAGCATCAATAATAATGGAATATAGTTTATGTCATGTTGTGTGGAATAAAGGCTTTCTGTGAATTAAGACCCTAAATATCTAACCATCTCAATTATTAATTTATAGTTATCAATCTTGAACTAGAGGCTTGAGATTTACTATAGATTAGTAGTTGTTCAAGGTGAACCCAAAGTGATTTAACACCCTTTTTCTTATCAAAATCCTTACCAACTGAAAATAGACATAGTTTAAGGTCATGATGCATGGACTGGGTGACATTGTCTATGTAGTAGTGAAGGAGATGAAAACCAAATGTGAATTGAAAATATCATTTTATAGCTAAAAGAAACCTCATTGAGGCAATAATTCATATTTTTAATCATCACAATTCTTGAACCAAAGATGATTTCATATATATTGATCAGATTGAAAAAAACTCGATGTGTATTGGAAAGCCTACTATGGGTAGCCTCTAGAAAAAATCACATATTATAACTTCAAGATTATTTGATCAACCTTAAATATAATTTTTTTGAAATATAGATTAAGACACTCCAATCTAGGTGTAACAGTTCTTTGACACACAAGGTGGGGTGATGATACCTGGTGAAGAGGAATCATTTGTTGAGAAATGGAATATGTTATGGGTGTTATGTGAACAGGTCTGAAGTAAGAGAACCAGGAATCACTATGTATTCTATATAAGGGGAATCATGGAACCCATATTTAAGGGGATGTGTTTCATAGTTTAGTGTCATATAACAAAGACCAAATATGAGATGGTCTATGGTGTTAATTGAAGGGGATAATACTAGAACAATCTATTTTTAGGGAAAAAGGAAATTTTATTTTTGTCATAGTTTAGTGACTGTGTGTGCTAGATTTCAAGGACATATGACCTAGAACAAATCTATTTAAGGGTAACATTTTCTTGATGATCATAGGGGGAAAAGTAAACTTGATAAATATTTTTCATGTACCAAGATAAGGCATCTGTGATAGGAAACCTATGGCTTCTCATGAGATAGGGGATTCCAGTGTCACTATGTATCCCATGGAATGTGAATCATGCCACACATTGTTCTAAAAATGGCATAGAAGGATACCAAAACTAGGAGGGGATATCCTCTTAGATGAGGATATAGAGTATCACATAGTTTAATGTATTATGATGGGGACTATGTCATGATATTTGAAATCTTTTTTTGAATGCTAGATACATAGTATAACATTTTAAAATGAGAATGACATTATATAATTTAAGGACATACAACTTTTAATAATTGGTGAGATGGTTTGTGCAGAATAATTAGTAGAGAGAAACCCAATGTTAACATAGAATTTGGTGCTACATCGACAACATTCAAGTGGATATGCTTAGTCTAATGATATGATTCTTGGACCAAAGGTGGATTCATGATATAAACACATATATCTAGGAATAAAATGGGGGAGTTAATTTCTACATACCATGAAGGGAAAAATGAAACCTGATGTGAACAAAGATTTTCATTATACAATGAAAACCTCATAGGGAATGCACAAAATTTTATTTTGAAATACTCAGAGAGTGAAAGAAGTTTGAACATATTGTAAATAAAATAATTGGAAGGAACTGTTAAATGAATATGGGAAAGATAAATTATGTAAATGATATCTTCATAAAAGAAGGAGAACCTACCTCAAACTCAAGGCACATTGCTTTAGACAAAGGAAAATATAATATTCCCTTTTTCGTATGAACGCATATGCAACTTCACATATATATAAGGACACCTATCCCCTATGTACATATTCTCATGGACAAATATGTACAAGGGGGTCCTTAAATATATGTTTATACATGCATATACCCCTTTACACTTACACACGTATGCATTTTTCATATATATACATAAGCACACCTATCCCCAATGTATATTTTTTAAAGGTTGGGGCCGAAACCTCATTTATTATTAAAGCAAAGCAATGAACTCTTTTAACTAGGTATAGGGAGACCCATTACATAGCCTGAAGTCCCAGTGGGAATTTATCCTATTACTTGGCCCGTAGGCCCAAATTTTTGGCCCAAAGCCCATTATGTGAATAGTAATGCTACAGTACCCACCTTCTACAGTACCGCACAGTACCGTCACTGCTACAGTGCCCTGCCACTGCTACAGTGCCCGCCGTTGCTATAGTACCACCGTTGCTACAGTACTCTATAGTACTGCTACAGTGCCTGCACCCAATGTATATATTCACACTACCATGAGTGAATATATATAAAGGAGAAAATTACACACACACACAAACACACACACATTTTTACCTATGTATACGCATGTAATTCATTTTCAGCTTCAGAAGCTTGAAACCACTTCGAGGAAGACCAAGATGCACTACAAAAATAAACTAGAATTTTAACATGTCACAAGGGATAAAAAATCACTATTTCAACTTAATAATTCAACGAGTTCAAGGCACGACTCAAATAAACATTTTTTTTCAAATTTCATAAAACCAAACACATTCATAAACATAAAATTTAAATTCAATTAACAGACCAAATAATTAATTCTAATCTACTATGAAATTAACATCTTAGATTCTAATCGACCAAAAAATTATACACCAACCAATGGAAAAAGAATAAGAAAACTCTATTTTATACCATCATTAAATATTAATTTAATAGATATAAGAAATATATTTTAAAAAGAAAAGTGAACAAATGAACTATATCTAGGTATATTCGAGATGTTTCAATTAAGTTCAATATGGTTCTATTTTTTTGGTTTTGTTCATTACCTATTATGAAAGAGTGTAATTTTGATTTTCACACATCATAAGTCATGTTTATTGCTTTAATTTTTTAAATAACACTAAGTAGTAAAATTTTTAATTTTCTAATCATGTGTGGAGTGATGTTTGATGACTTGTTTAAAACATGGGGTTGTTTGAAATGTGATTTCTCAAATAAATTAAAAGTAGTCATTTTTTAAAGGTTGTGTATAGTGATGTTTAAGGGATTTTTTATGTTTCTAACACATTTTTTGTAACTCATTTGTAAAGCATCAAAAGGTTGATCACAAGCCTAAAAAAATTTCTAATGATAAGACAACATTAATGGAATATAAGTTAAATTAGATTTAAATGAATAACATGTTGGAATGATGGTTTCTTTCTATGGATAAAAAATTCATAGTTACAATGTATAGTTTCTAGAATAATTTCAATGCGAAAAGAAAACTATCACAAAATGCACTAAAAAAATATAGAGAACCCAAAAATCACAAAAGCCTTAATTAAAATCAATTAAAAGAATAAAAATAGAAGAAACCTTACCCGAATCCGATGTTGAAATCATTACCTTCGATGGCCACGGATAAAACCAAACTCATAATAAGATACCACCTGTAAGAAAATAATGGGAATATAAGTGAGATATAATGACTTCTTATATATATCTGATCAGTGTGTCAGTTGTACATGATAAAGGACATAATACTCTATAACCAACAATGAATAAAGAATATTTAGATTGATATGCACATCCCAATACTAAATAACATGATCATAAATAAATTCTTTTTTTTCAAATGATATCCAATTTCATTCAATAAATACACCATGGAGTGACCTACATCAACTCTTCTGAGACAACACTAAACCATACCAAATTGAAAATATTTTAAGACAATATTGGGATTGGTTTCATAATAATAAATACAAATAAAGAAACAATGGAAACTTATTGGGAATCCAATATGCCATGTACATAATTTTGACTACCATGAAAGAGGAAATAAGTAGTTTTAAATAAAAAGGAATCAAAACAAACCCAAATTTTAAATAAATACCATCTCACTTTAAATATAACTTAATATAGATACACCAAGGATAAATATCGAACCCAAAATACTATTCAGGATTAATTGGCAGTAATATACAATATAAAAAAAGAAATAATGAAACCTGTAATACTAAACTATAAATATACTCATGGACCTAATTCTTTAATCAACATAACCAAAATGGTCTAATCTAAGAGTGATCTAAGACAAGGATTACAAAAAAATGATCTTATTAGAATATTTAACCTGTACCCGCAAAATCCATGAAGTATAGAAAAAATGAGTGGTATATGTAGGGTTTCAGAAAAGTTTCCTAGTTGAATTACAAAGAAAATTCTTTTCATTTCCTTTTTCAAGAAATTTTATAAATGCTACTTTGAAAATAAATTAATAAATTAATGATTTAATTTTAAAAAACAACTCATGGTCATGCTCTAAATCATTATTTTTAAATCATTTTGAGTACATACATAAATCTCTTCTTTTGAAAAAAAATGTTCAAAAACTCACTTCTTTGATGGAAAAAAACTTTTGGAATCAAATAACCTTCCACAATTCCATTTCAATACTAGTTTTAAATATCATAAGAAATAATTTCAAGTAATATAGTAAAAAATTAGTTGTATAAAAAATATGGAAAATTAATATACAAAGGTAAGAACCAAGTGGGTTATGTAACCAAAAAGTCATGATAAAATAATGTTAATTTTCAGAATACCATACTAGGATTTGTAATATTTTGATTTTGCACCATAAAAAGAGATAATGTAAAGAAGTACTTATCATTATAAGTAGTGAATGAAAATAGAATAAAATTGATAGGTGTTAGAGAGAATAATGAGAGAATTCCTTTATTTCTAGCAATTACAGCATACCAGAATTACAATAAACCAGTAAAAAAGAAAGGAACAGAAGAAGAAATGGATAAGAAGGATAAGGAGAAGTGAATGATAAGAATCCCCAGAAGGTGCTGCACCCAGGGCCTAAGGACTAACCCTCTGATTCTTCCAAACAACAGCCTACTAAATAGTATGATCCCCCTTCTATCTATCCGTTACCTCCCTATTTATTACCCAGCCAGTCCCAACAACTTCATAACAAACTAACAAACTAACTATGAATTTATATATTTTCCCCACCCCAAATTTCACCCATATACCTATCAAAAATAATAACCAGTAAATTGTTACAAGGAAAAGTCTAGGTAAATTATTTATTATATCATATGTAACCTTCATAGATCATAGTTAGACTATCCAAGATGTAATCAGGTAGAATAACCTTTTAGACTATTGAATAACATTCTAATATATAATGTCAATGGATTTATCCAACTATCCTTACCTAGTGGAATTCACTCCAGATAGATTAACCTAAGGAATTAAATGATCTTAATAAGTATATAAACACGACTAGCATAGCTAAAATTTCTCAAAATCCCACTTAGATACCCAAATATCCCATAAATTTGTCTATTAGAGGTGGGGAATCATTTTATAACACATTTACCACATATATAAATTAGAATTCATAGTAAGGCATCACAATATCAATACTTTATCCCTTCCCCATACACCATTTTTATGAAAAACACATTTTTATTCTAGATAATATTAAATCATAATCACATTCAATTCATAAAATATATATTCTCTTATAAAACATAGTATCATGGGGGATTAAGCCAAGGGTATAACTAATTAAATGAAAAATATGTTATAAAAATTTTCGAACAGGCCTTTGGATTTCAAGTTAATATCAAAACACTTTTGATCCTTTATAAAAAAATATTTTGAAAGCTTATTTAATACAAAAACCTCATTAAAATCAATAAAAACATAACATTAATCCAAAAAGTTCTAATAGAATATTTTTACATTAACACAACATCATTAAAAAACATATAAAACAATATAAATAGAAGTTATTTACGAGAAACATAATAACATATCAACTAATCACATATAATTATAATAGTAATGAAATAATAATGGGTTTAGAAAACACAAGAGTCACATGGTTTGCAAAGAAAATGAAATCGCATGGAAACACCCACCAAGATCATGTGAAAATGGCATGACACCATCAAATATTGGTTGGATAGAACCAAAGAAGCAATATAAATACCCTTGATAATAAGAAACATAAGGTGTGCTCAAAATCTCAACCTAGTGTACATAAACCATTGACCCATTACCAAAGTTAGGCCTAATCCAGCCTCAATCGGGTCCAAGGAAGGACACAATATAGAAAAAACCCTAGCTACAAGAAGAAACCACAAAAATCAGACCATATGAGTACCTTAGGGTTTGACTGAACTCGCACCACAGTGACAAAACTGCATCAACAAAGAGGTGGGGAGGTTGCATTGGTGCTGTGTCGGCGGGGAGGGGGCTGGCTGAAGTGGAGTGGTGTTGAAAGAGGAAGATCATAAAAGGCATGAGGTGGGATGGATGCATCAGAACCATGTCTGAGAAATGTCATATGAGGGAGATCGCTCGAGGTAGGAGGTGGGCTGGCTATTTCGGAGGAGGAAGATTGTTGGAGGCTAGGCCTCGATTGTGAAGAGGAAACACCCACAGAGAGAGGAACCGAGGGGGGAAGGGGACTACCGTGTGAAGGAGTCAAGGGGAAGTGAGGGGTATGAACATGATTAAAATAAAACCATGGCCTCATATACTCTATTTCCATGGTTTATTAATAATTTGGAAATAGATTTGTGGTAATAGGTAATATTTCTAATTGTGAAATAATACGAAAACACTTAGTTAAGAAAGATGCCTCTTCATCAGACAACCTCTTTAGTTTTGCACCAAAAGCATTCATAGGATAGTTTTATAATAAAATAAATACTTATAGGAAATATAAATGGAATTAATGAAGTAATTTTTACAGGGATTTTATGAACTAAAAGGCTTTTTAAGTGTGAAAAAATAGGAGATGAAGTTCCCTTTTATAACTGAGTAGGAGTGACATTTTTGTTAATACCCAAAACTATTCAATATTAGAAAGTCACTCTAAAATAAAGTGCCTAAAAAATTTATAATAATATATTATAGGGAATATAAGGTCTATAGACACCTAAAAAACTAAAAAAACATTTTTTAAACATGTTATTCCCTTTACCTCTAAGGTTACTCACTTTTACCATTTTAGTTTTCACCACGATAAATAGTTTTTACCTAGGTAATTTGTCCTTTAATAACAAAAATAAAATGATATTTATTATAAAATTTGGTCCCAATAATTATAAATATTAAATCTAATTTATCAAATAAAAAACCTATGTGTTTTTAAAATTAATTTTAACACATGCACATGTAACGCACAAAACTCCGTTTTAACCATAACCGCGGTAATTAATTTTTATTATTTTTACTATTCATCATGAACAAAAATCAAGTTGAACTTATTAACTATTATTAATTATTTTTATTAAAAAAATTGAATCTATTTTTTATAATTCAATTCACATAATTGGAGAAATTTAATTTAAAATTAATCTTGTAAACATGAAGAAAAAAAATTTTCCAAAGAAAAAGTTTTCTTAAGTATAAAAAGTTTTTATATAAAAATTCAGTATAAAATTGATTATAATGACATAAATTGGATTAATAATAATATAATTGAAATAATTTTACTTTTAAAACCATTTTAAAATTAAATTTAACTTTTTAAATGTTTTAAAATAAAATACAATTGTTAATAAAAATGAGTATTTTCCCCATTCATCGAAAAATTAATCTTTTTTATAAAATTATAAAAAAATAACTGTAAGATAATTTTTAAATTTTTATTTCAAAAATTAATTTTATTTTTTCAAATAATTTTTCTAAAATTATGAAGAAATAATTTTAAAACAAGTGCTGAAAATGTGATGAAACCACGTTTTAGAAAAATACAATTTTTAAGTATAAAACTTAATTTATTCCTATCCCATGACTAGAAAAAATATTAGATGATTGGTAAAGTATTTTATTGAATATATTTTATATAAATTTCAATAAAATCATTCAGAAATAGTGATTAATTTATTTTTCATAAAAATGAATTTTATTTTCATTTCTAATAAATTGATAACCAATGAATTTATTTTGTACATGTGTTAACCATTTAATTTTAATAATTTAGTTAGTCCTATTCATACCTGATAATTTAATAGCTAGTTTATAATATTATATTATATTATAATTCATTTAGACTTAGGGTTGCGTATATCGCTAACTATCAAAGTGATTAAATTTATTTAAAAAGAAATATATCATAAAATTTCTTGGTTTTACAAGGTGACCACACTGTAGTTCTCTCCATTTTAGATTTTTTTCCACACCATGGTGAAGGGAGTTTCATCTAATGACACATATACTTCATGATAATTCATTATTTAAATGAAAGAATGAATCAAGAATGCATCAATAATCACGTGTCTTAGATTTAGACCATGATTTCAGTCTGATGTGAAAGAGTTTATAGTGTTACACATATGAATTAAATAGATATTTAATTCACACTAAAAGGAAAGATAGATATTCCACAATGAATTTATTTTATGGACTATATTTATGTAAAATTTTAGAGTAGTTTTATGGAGGATTTATGGGTAATTTTAATGGCCTATAATAATGCTTACATGTGTCAAATTTGGTTGGAATGATCTCACATTTTATAAGGGGTTCGACTAGAATTAAGAAGAGAGTGGGATATAGACCCAAGGAACATTGTATATATGAATATCTATGTGAAATTGGAGCTCTAGGTGAGGATATGGAGGAAGTTTTCACTCATTGAAGACTATACGAAAGAAAGAAGGGATACATGATTATTATGCAGTGAAGGAGATATTATAGACTTAATCTGGAAAGAATAAGAAGTGCTTCTAGGAGATATTCATAGTTTATGAAGGAGTAACATAATGAGATAAAAACAAAGAATCTACCTATTCTTGAATATATAAGCTAATAAAGTGATTTTGGATAAGGGACCCTCATGTCTATAAAATATGTTGAGATTATATTTTCCACCAATAATAAGCATTGGAAGGAAAGTTTAAGGGTGTGACCCATGGGAAACAATGATCTATCCCTAAAAAATTATAAAGGAGTGACCCCTATGAAGAGTAGTTAGATTTATCGTGATTTGGTGCATGGAACATAGTTGTTACTTTCTCCATGGAGTATCCCAGTGAGGGTGAATCAAGTAAATTCTCTATATCATATTTAATCTATGCCTGCACACAAAAATATATCAAGAAAGATAAGTAGCACAACAAGTTACCCTCAAATTTTATATGTTGAGATCCATATATGGAAGTGATATTTTAAATAAAAAGTGTTTTAATTGGTTAAAAACATTGCATATTCTAATTATCCCCAAGGTAATCTCACTCTAAGACCCTATTGAGGGGCTAAAATTTTCCTTTACCGATCATTTGAGCTCACCGTTCTTATGTTTCTATTTTCATAGGTTATGAAGAAGAGATATATACATGATATGTATATAAGAATAACATGTGTTATTTTTTGGGATATTTTTAAAACTTATTATATATTAATTAGTTTCTTATTTAGTGGAAAAAATGTCCATTGGATGAGAAAAACATGGGATTTGTTAGTTAATGAGTTATCCTAATTCTATAAAGTTATAAACCTAAAAGGTCATGGGAATGTGTGTAATTCAATATTTTATTTAATTCATGTAATTATTGGATATTTATTCCCTATACTATCTTAGATATTTTACAAATGGGGTCCAAATTAGGATTATAAGAGTTGGAACATTTCTAGGAGGGTTTTTCAGATGCGTTTGGAGGTTCAGGAGGAGTGTTGGGTATTTTTATGAATATTATATCAGGTTTGAACTAAATAATAGTTTTAGTCATTAGTGAGTACCTAATAGGGAGACACTAGGAACCTGATAGTGTTGGAAGAGGTGTTGGACCCCTAATAATTTCACCGGTTAGCCAGTGGAACTCCACCAAGTATCTGACAGGTTCTTAGTTTTTTAATAGGGAAATGAAAATAATTTTACCATTACCCCCTTAGGTTCTTTAGTGTATATGGGTTCAACTCCTATATTATTATCTTATTGGTGTCTCTATAAATTAGTGATGTTTTGGGTTAAATTTTTGATGAATATTACACTTGAGTATGTTGGAATCATCTTGGGTAATGGGGATTTTTCATGTGGTGGAAAGAGGACACCATGGAGTGATGAACACACAACGTCTCTCATAATTTCTTTTGAGGTTTGTTTTTTTATAAATTTATTTGGGATTTCTATTTTAATTGGATTAAATTAGAAGATGAAAAATCATGATATGATATATATTTTTTCTCATGGTGGTATTGGGGTTGTGCCATGGACCCTTCGCTTGCTTATGTATTTCAAGTTCAGTGTTGCGGGGTAGCTCAGTAAATTTTTTGGGGTTAAAATTCATAGGTTTAATTTTTTTAATTAATTATAAATTACTATAATTAATTTTATATTCGTTTTGATATGATATAGGGGCTTTATAATTGGTGTGACTTGGTGAAGTATTAACCGAGGATGGGTAGAAGATATCTTGAGGAGTGTAACTCCATATCGAGGTTGGTGGTCCCTATAATACTTAACTATATGCTTTTATATGGATGATTGTGCTTGCCGATATGGGTATTTAAAGTTTAGTAAATTGGAAAGGGACTGAGAGTGACATCATGGATCATTTTATAGAATTAAACCTCCTAGACTCAGAGTAAGTGCTTCACCATGTGTTGTGTTATCTATAAATTCTTGTCAACTACATCGTTAAGGGGGATATGATGCTAGTTGACTAAATGAATAACTGTGATTGATCTTTGGAATTAGGATGGGATATGAGTATCCTAGGATGGGACTCCTTAAGACTAGTATGGTAGTCATTATGGGCTTATTCCATTAGGTGATGGGTGAGATGACTATTCCTCTTATGTATGGTCGGGAACACCACCATTTGGAGTGGGTTGTCCTCTTAGTTCTTGAGGTGAGAGTGAGGAATAATACAGTGTGATGTGGAGGGTTACCTATGGATGATGGGATTAAGATATATCTTATTATGTGTGTGTAATGGGAACCCTGGTGTGGGTTATATGATTTTTTTCTAATGTCTCAGTGATGTATTGATAAGGGAACATGGTGTCATGACCAGGATATTGATGTGGGAATTGGAATAAACGGGATTGAATTATTGAATCCTAGGTATGGTAGGGAATATGGGCTATGGGGTAACTATATAGTGATGGATACATGTTAGTATAAGTGAGTAAAATCCTAGATATCCCAAGTAACCTAATGGTTTCCTTACTTGAGTGATATAGATAGGCCGATGAGTTTGGTGTGATATGCCTTGTGTGATATCATAACAGCCACATACGTAACCATCTCATCCACATAACTTAAAGAAATTATTTCATTAAAATACATTTCCAAGGCCTTTTAGGTTTATAATTTTATATAATTAGGATACAAGATTAAATAAAAAACCCATTTTCTTTATATCAATTAGAAATCCCCCCTTATATATGAACCTACTCAATCCATAATGAGTCTTAAACCTCTCCCATAAATTCTCTATATAAAAAGCTCTTCTATACATTTCATTATTTTCCTATCTTTATAATCTAGGGAAATAGAAATATAAGAAAGGGATGATATCAAATGATGATTAAAGGTAAATATAAGTGTTATAAATCAAATATCACAAGTAATAATAATATGAGCATATGGGTATAATTAGGATATATAAGAAACTTATAACCAATGAAGCATGGATTATAAATCATTTCATAAGGATTGTCTTAACATATAACATGAATCAAAAGAGCGTGGAAACATGAGTCAATAAAAATGAGACATGAGAGCATAACATAGTCATGAGAAAAAGTATAAAACTATAGAACACCTTTAAAATATGGAACAAATAGTAGTATAAAGAAACATTACTTTTATGAGCCACACCATCATTACCCATGCTTACAAGCAACTAAAATGTATTCATGGATACTTATATCATGAGATATAAACTTTTAACTAATTAATTGGTGGGTACTATAGGATCCCACCCATAATTCATCCATACTTATTAGTGCCACTTGAAAATCATTAACTTATTACATCATAAAGAACCCATAGAAATAAAATGGGTTTTATAAAACTTTCAAATGAAAATCATTCAATTTTTATAACATAAATAACCCATGGAAAGAAAAAGAGTTTCATTCAACACATAATAAATAACCCATAGAAAGAAAATGGATTTCATATCCCTTTTAAATGGATTCACATAAGTAAATCATTAATAATTCCATAAATAATAAATACATGAGAAACCAATGGAAACTAAATGGGCATCCAATTATATCAAGTAACTTTAAAGGTAAATACCATTCAATCAAGATAACAAAGCATATATTATTTACACTGTATTTATATAGGGTATATGGTTAAGATACTAATTTCTCTAATCAATTGAGGAATGGCATCTAAGTAAAAACCATTTAATAAAAGGAATAAAAAATAGGTTATTTACAAAGAAAATACATTGGATGAAAAGTTTCGATCATACATAATGGATGATTATGTAAGAAAATGGTAGTGATGGATCATTCCTCCAAAATAGGACATTACATAATCCATCCAGATAAACAAGGTGTATGATATCATTTGAATAGTATCCTTGATCAAGTATAAGATATTTCAAACAACAGTTACTTAGATTAAAAACATTTTTTTGAATTATTAGAAAAACAATTTTGTAAATAAGAAATATTCTTAATCTTTTGAAAGAATTTTAAAATAAATATTTTACAAAACTAGTAGAAAAATTATTTCATTTAGAAAAATTAAAACATATAGAGAATTATTTATATAAAATAAAAAATGTGAAAAAATAACATGTTCCCAAATAAACATTAAAAAGAGAATATATTCACATTTTGAACAAAATAACCCATAAAAAATGTTAAAGATTATTTAAAAAATTTAAAATATGTTAAAGTAGTATAAAATTACATTAGTCTATTATTTAACCATAGATAATGACACTATAAAGGGAATATAATTAATATTTTTATGGAAAAAGGGAGGTTCCCAATCGAGAAGAAGAGATGAGGTTTGTTTCACTTATAAGAAACACTTCAGGTAGTATATTATTGAAAGAGAAATGATATTTTTTATGAAACATGTAAAACTCCATGAATATACAATGAAAATGGTGAGTTTTTTTATAAATAATAAAAATTACCCAAAAGTATTATCTCTCTAAGACAATATTGATTTAAAAAATAAGATTGAAAATCAAAACCCATATAGTTGGAGTAACATTTTGATCAAAACCCGTTTAAGATTTGGTATATTTTAAATCAAAGTACATTTAAAGAAATTAAATGAAATGTATCTTAAAACTCCATTAACATGGTAAAATAAATTAATTATGAAAAAATCACACCATATTAAAGGTATCATGGTGAACATTAATAAATAAGTCTTAAGAAATTAAATTTGAGACTAATAACCCCCTTACCTCAATTCCTTATTAGTATAAATGCACTCTAAAATCATGCATAAAAAATTATCTATCTTAATCACACATTTAATAACTTCTTTCATATTTATAAAATTTTATAAAATTAATTTATAATTATTATCTGTATGTATATTAGTAATTTATTATCTATTTTTGATATCAAGTGTAAGTAATCATAATCATTTTAAACTAGTTTTTAATGACAATGTTGTTCTTAATTATTATTAAAAACTTCACCATCCACATATAATACATGATATTTGAATTTATCTTTTATAATTACTTATAATTTTATAATTTCATTGTTTGGGAGTTTTGGTTATAACACTTAAAGATGAATTTGGCGATGAACATTTTTCGATGTTTTTTAGTGAATGAAGGGTGATTTATTAAATAATGAGTTAAATTTTTATATAACCATTATATAATAAAAATAAATCAATATTTACTTATTTATATCATATATTACTAGAGAATAAATTCCCATGGTCATCCATGATATGAATTTATATCTTTGTTCAAGTAGGTGGTTAAACCAATCCAAATAATGACATACCATAATTAATGGATGATTATGAAGTGATTTAGTTATAATATCATAAAAAAAAGAATAAAGATATTATTCAGTGTTTATTAGTGTGATATATTTTATTTAGAAATAATTTGAATAATAATATAGCCTATATATTGTTATTTCATAGTATAAATAAATCATTTTTTTCTCTTAGAACTCTCTTTTGGATGGTTGAATTTACCACAATTTTTTATTACTCATATTGTTAATAGGTTGTCCAATTTGTATTTACAGAACATTAAAAATTTCATAAAAATAATATTTATCCATTAAAACTATTCTCATGACCAAACATGTAAGATAGTGATGAAAATAAAAACAAAAATCAATTATTCCATGGAGGTGGTAGCCTACACATACGCATAGATGGTGATTTCATTATCCATAGAATGGGGAAGAAGAGTAATATTGTTTATAATTTATGAATCTAAAATATTAAATAAATATTATACTTATATATTAATTTCTCTATTATAATCGTCCTTTTAAGGTGGTGAATAAAAACAAAATATGTTGCATCGTGGAGGAGATAGTCCATAAAATGCATGAATGACAATTTAGTTTTTCTTAATATAAGAGGAAAAGGTGATAAATTCTTGAAAAATAATTACAATAAAATAAAAATATTCTAGTGATACTGATTTAATCATTTTAATATGTTGTAATATAATTTTAGGAAGAATAAGTGCATATGAAGAAATAGAAATAAGAAAGGAGCGGTTAAAAATTTATACCCCACTTCTTGGATTATATCCTTTGCAAAGGGGCTTAAGAATTTGTGGGATAATACTTTGAGAAAAAAATAACCTCTTAAAGGTGTATAGTTATATTTTAGAGGGGTGTAGGATAATTTTTGATTGATTTAAGTGGGTTGTGGTGTGATGGGAAGTGAGGAGAGGAGGGCCCATTTTATAAGTGATAAGGGATGACATTTTAATAAATACCTAAAAAAATTAATAATTAGAAGTAACTCTCAAGTAAAGTTGGAGAGTTTAAGAGATAAGATAAATTAATTCCTTAACCACCCATTCCCAGATATGTTTTAAACGTTTTTATATCCTTTCCCTTCTTTTAAACCCCTTTTAACCATTTTGTTTTTACCGATTTAACTAGTTTTTACCAAAGTAATTTATCCTTTATGCTTGAAAATAAATTGTTCCAATTAAATAATTCATACCCAATGATTCAAAATTTTAAATCCATTTTATTATACTAAATTTTTAAAATTTATAAAAATTAATTTTAAAATACTTAATGTATAATGTATTAAAAATAATTTTTTGAAAAATACAACCTAAGCTCTAAAATGTAGAATATGGGTCTTTAAATTAAAAAAAAACATTTTTAAAATTGTAAAATAAATTATAAAATAAAAAATTTATCTTATAAAAAGGTTTCATGAATTTCCAATTCATACTTATATACTATTAATATCATAAACATCATGTTGTTTTTAAAAATAGTATTTTGCATTATTCACCTTAAAATCAATATTTTAGAAAGATCTAAAAAAATTAATATTAAGATAACATTGAAATTATTAATCCAAAAAATTTATTTAATTTTTTCAAATTTTATTTCTAGAATTTACTATTTTAACTTTTAAATAAAATCATAAATTATAACGAGAAGCTGTTTTTATAGGAAAATAAATTTTCAAAGTATTAACCATTTTTATTCTTATTTATGATCAATTAATAATTAAAATAGTTTTATTATATTATATATATATATATATATTATTAATATAAAAAATATATAATATATTTATTTTATATTAATAAGTAACATAAAAATTATTTTTTGATTAACATTTTTAAGAATTAAATGATCACGTTAATGTTATCAATGCATTAGTAAAGAAACATCTTTTTTCTTTAAAAGACAAAATGAAAAATGTGTAAAATATATATGATAAATTACTTATTTAATTAATAATTACTATATTATATCATCCTAATTTATATTTACATATCCCCTTAATATCTCCACATAATATTTAAGCATAAGGCCTGCTCTTATGGCAGTCATGGGTGGTGATCCCATTAGTGTAGATCTCATGACAATTTCCATGAGATTTAATTTCTATCACATATGATTTTTCTCATACCATAGTTATTAGAGTTTGGCTTTGTATTTTTCTTGGTAAAACCTTAACAATTCTACCTCCTTACCAAGCTCACATAAGGGATACTTCTGTTACTCAATGTCATTTCTTTCCTTCACAAATTTTGTAGCATGGTTACATTGTTTTATACCTTCTAATTTAATGGAAATATTATAATAGTGGAATTTTATTTTAACATATCATATTTTCATTTTATTTCAGTATTTCATATAGAACAAGCTATCAAAATAATATTTTTAAGGAAATTACATAGTGAAATATTGGGTTTTTACATTATCCACCTTAAAATAAATTCCATCCTTACAATTTTAATTATTACTCGCTTAAAAGTTAAGTGTTTCCATGAATTTATATTTAATTTCCAATGTGGTTCCATCCTCACCATCATAGTTTTGACTAGTGAACTCATATTTTCCATCATAATATAAATATAACTAATTCTGAGTTTTTCTTTAATAATTTTTGCTAAATAACCCAATAATTTTTTTCAAAGGGATTTTATCGCCATCCTTTTATTAATAAGTGATCATGGGAGGGATTTCAGATGTGATTTTTCAATCTTGGAATTTATCATTGTCAATATAGAAAATCCATACCTAATATCACAAAAAAAATTGATTAAAGGAAGGATAATAGGATTTTATAGGAAACACACTCCTATAAAAATATTTTAGAGAGGAGTTATATACTTGGTAACTAAAAGATTTTTTTAATAATTCAATATCTAGACATCAAGGTGGATATTTTATGTCCCTAAAAAACATTCTAGTTATAAATAAGTGATTTTAATCAGATACAAATACAACAATAAACATTTCTTGAGTGGATTGTTAGTGTTACTCACTCCACATTATCTTCTAAACGCACTTACATAGTTATGGTTTCATAGGCATTATTTAAAGACCTAGATCCTTCTATATGATTCCTTTGTGTGTTTCCAAGGTCCATGGATCTTGGTGGAAGCCTAGAAAAGGATCAGTGGAGTTTTATAACTATAATATGGTTGTAGGATTATTTCATAATGTGAAATATAGTTCATGATGTGAGTGGGAAGTTTGTGGCTCGAAGTGGCTTTTCACAGCTTTCTTAAGAGAAGTTTTGTAGTGTGTGATTCATGAAGGGTATGGTAAATTCACAACATGAATGGATAAGGTTTGGATTCATTGAATCTATCACTAAAAACTCACAATGTGAACATGGAGTTCATGACATGAATTGATCCTAGATTTTTTGGATCTAAGCACATGTTTTTTAGTGGGTCTTAATATTAGGAAATTCATGATGTGAATGATCCATTCACATCATGAAAGTATGTCTGGTAGAATTCCTATAAAGACTCTTGCACCCTTGATTTTTTTTGAAAACATTTAATTATCTTATATATAGGTGATTATTTAGGGTTATTTTAATCCCTTTTGAAAGGGATTGATCCCTAACTTCCCATGTTTGATTTATGGTGATATGAGGTGAGTTTTTCCCTCTTTCTCTTATGGATTATTCTTTAATTAGTTTTTTCCTCCTGTTTTATCTTTCCATGATATGTAGGATGATCTCCTTTGTTCTTATGGAGTTATTTTTTTCCATGTTTGTGGTTCAATGTTCATGTAGGGATGTAGTTTCCTTATGGGAGAGGATATTGGGGATTTTATTGTTGTTCTATTCTTGTTCAAGAATGTTAAAAGCTTTGAGGTAGGGTATTTTTTTCTTCTCCCATTTTTTATGTGAAATAATAAATTTATAGTGTGTTATTCCTTTAGATGATGGTGGAATTAACCTTAATAAATAATAAAATATATTAAATAAATAAATGGTTTATGGTTGTAGTGATCTCATGTGTTTCCAATATGATAACAATTTGACTCTTTTTTTACTTGATAGTGTTCTATCCATGTTTATACTTTTTTATAATTTTTATTATGATTTTATTTATCATATTACTATGATGAAAATGGTTAAAGAATTTAAATTTGTTAGTGATGTTGGTTAAAGAATTAAATATTCATGTTTAAATAAACCATTCTTCTTATGTTTTGATGGAAATAAAAGCAATGCTTAATGTATGTTTAATAAGTTTTTTCTTCCATTTATTAATGGACTTTTATAAAGAACATGAAGTAGGTAATTATTTTTTTTAATAATTTAGATCCATGTTAATGGAATTATTCTTCCTTAAAGTTTATTGAAACATGAAGTTATTCTTGAAATAATTTTAAAGAATTTATATATTTTAATAGTCGATGTCTTAGTTTGATATGGTTGCAACCTGTAATAAATGAATCAATTAATTTAAGATGTAAAATAACCTATCTTTAATAAAGATAAATGTTTGGGTTTGATCATGCTTATTTTCTTGTAAAGACTAGATGCCTTGGTTTTTAGGACCTAGATTCCCTATTAAATCTGTTTGTTATTTCCATAAAACCCTGTGTGTTTCTCTGATATGAGACTTTCTATGAAACATGATGTGATCCTGGTATGGATGGTGGTTTTGTGAGATATGGGTGGGGAGGCCTGGGTCTATGGTAGTAGTTGACACAAGTGATGGCAGAAAGGATGAATATTGATTTTCATGGTGATTTTGGGGATGGCACCAAGATTTATGGAATGGGTTAAAGTTGGTATTGCACGTTGTTATACTAAAAGTTGGGATGCTTTACTTTTAATAGTTTTATTAAGGGTTAGATGGCCAGGTTTCTTGTTTATGTCTTCCTTTCCTCACTGCTTGAGCAGTTGGTTGTTCTTGGTTTATTCATCTCTTTTATAGTATCTTAGGATGTTTCTTATAGTACTTGGAATTATGTAATGATAATGATCAATAAATTTTTTAACCCATGAGGTTGGTGCTTGAATGGAATTAAAATGTTGATAATCTTGTGGAACCATGGAATCAGTTGGATTATACTTGGAGGGCATGAACTTCACTTGGTGGTTAATGAAATGTGAATTAAATAATATTAATTGATGGATAATGATTTAATTAACATAAATTGAAATATAAAAATTAAATAATTAAATAAAATAAATCTTATTGAATGATTGTAAACTTATAGGATATATAGTCCTTAATAGTGGTAGTCGGATGTACAAGAGATGATAGCTTCAATTGAGCCTAAGACTAAATTAATGCCCATAATTTGGTTATGATATATATTATATCCTATATTTTTTTTAAATTTTATATGCTACCCCACCCATGTTGGTAGGGAGACTGACACCAAGTGGACTCTAGGAAGGTGTTTTCCCCAACATCTAGGTTTGTGAGGAATGGATGGATAAATACCCCCTCTAGCCCCACTCTCTTCTCCTAGTAGTATTATGTGTTGGTATGCACACTGGTTATCTTTCCTCATATATGTGTGTAGAGGACTATAATGTCTTGTGCTTATTTTAAACACATGTATCTATAATTATAGTATCCTATGGATTATTATAGGCATGAAATTTATGGTATGCGATGGATTGAGGTATAATAAATGATATACAGGATGTGGTGGCTCTCAGAAACTAATTGGTTACTATCATGAGATATGGAATGGGATGATAAGATGATGTGATGCACTGGGTGCATGCTATGTGATGATGAGATGAATGCTATGATACATTATCCCAGGTATCTTCAGGATGACTTACTTTTGGAGAGAGATGGACCAAGATGTATGATGTTGGGGAAGAGTGAAAAACCTATGGGGAAGTGGAATAAGGGTACCTTATTTTGATATCATATTTTATGATCTCTTGTATACAATACTTGGTGATAGATATCCATGGTCAGGCTAGGAATATAGCATACCTATTTCGGTGACAAGTTAGCTTCACTTGTTATTCACTAGTATTTAGCATGATTTCTTTATATTTTTCATGAGAGGCTCTAGGGAGGATACTATTGATTATACATGCCATGATCACCCTATATATATATATATAAACTTTTTTAGGTCAGCAGGAGTAGGTTGGTTATCAAGATGGACATTACTAGCTAATAGGTTTCTTAGAAGCTATTTGGATTTCATGGAAACTACTGAGGTTTATCTTTTGGTACCTATAGTTCCCCTTTTTGTAGTTGTTTCAATTATATGAAATTACATGCATGTATTTTGGAACTTATACTTTTATCTTGAGTAGGTTTTGTTGGGTTTTTATCTTATCTCTATTTACTCATGTTCTTTTAATGGGTAATCCCTCCCATATATGTGTATGATATACCATTGGTGCTTTTTGATAACCCATGTCCTATTGGAGGTGGGACCTGGGCATAATTATCTCCTTTATATCATTGATAGACTTGTAGGGGTAACATTGAGGGGATGGGGTCATGAAAAAGTGGCATCAAAGGTTCAAATTGAAGGATAAGATGGAGTTCATAGGTAGGAATAGGCGATGACTACATGGGTTGGTAGTGAAACGATGTTATCTATGCTTAGTAATCAATTCAAACAAGGGATACCAATTAAAACATGGGTATTTAGGGTCCCCTGTGATATGATAAAAAAAACATAAATTTACTAATCCAACTAAACAAAGTTATACTAGTTATGGGTCCAACTAAACAAATTTATACCAGTTATGGGGTAGATACCTATAAAAGGATCATGCATCATAATTATTTGAACCTATGTTTGAAATGGTTAGACCTTAGGATTAGGTTGAAACTTAAATAATTAAATAAATATTAAATATTTCATATTCCAGTTTTAGGACTCTATAATAGATTATTCTTTTGTAGGTATTGCTACAAGTCAACATCCTCTTCAGGTTCACATTAAAGATGTTCAGTAGGATGTGCCAGAAGATTTCCACAAATTAGAGGTTGACTCTGATGACACTTGGAGAAGGATACTCTAAGATTTTCAGTTCCAGAGTCTATAAAACACTAGGGATCCATTTCTAACTCAGTAACAGAGGATTAGTTGGAGGATGTAGATATATACTTCAATTTTATCCATGTTTAAAGGAGGAACTAGGTTTCATTTATGGTGATGATGCTACATGGAACAATGAGGTAGTGGTGGTTCTCATTACTTGGGGATTGTGAGGTAGCATGAGTCTTATGAGAGAAGTTCTAAGACCAATTTTTAGTATAGTTTCTTTATTAAACTGAAAAGGTCACTAGGCTCTAAGTGATACTTACCCTTTAACAGGGTATTTACAATATACATGAGATCATAATTCATTTCTAGACCCTTCTCTGATATGCATTAGACCTATTTCCATACAAGGATGTCAGGATGGGGAATTTAAAAGAGGATTTTCATCCATATATCCAACTCTAGGTCACCCTATTTATATTTTCAATATATCTCAAGGAAATCAGTAAATAATAGGTCATTTAGAGGATTATAGTTAGGACTAAATTTTCATAATAGGGGATTTTTTAGGATTCCCCACATAGAAGAGATTTTGTTCAGGTTTAACAATTTCCTTGATAGAAGAAATTTTAGATATCTAGGGGTAGGTCACATCCCTCATCATCTCACTTATCTAGGGGTAGTTGACCTTGAACCCCTACCAAGGGATCATACACATGTTTTTTTGTGAAGTATGAGGTTATAAATAATGAGAGTGCCTGAAATTTCTGAGTAGGTACCATGAATCAGGTGTTCCACTTCAGTTTTCACCATTGTGTAAGTTTTATCCAAGGAAATAGTAACAAGCTGCACCATATTTGGATCAATAGAGAAGAGATTTGGAAGGTATAGGATAGCCTCATGATGCTCCTCATCATCAGAGTTAAAAGAGTGGCAGTGGAGGTGGTAATAATCAGGGTTAGAGAGGCCATGGAGTAGTTCATGGCCAGGTTCATGCTCTAAATTTGACAGAATCATATGAGATATACATTGTTCAAGGAACATTTTACTTGTTTTTTACTTGGGTGAATGTGTTTTTTTTATTTAGGAGCTACACACTCCTTCATATCACCTACCCTAGTCCATGATTTGGGACTTGAGGTGGAGAGGATTCCAGTTCCCTTGGAATTGACTACAACAATTGGAAGTCAAGCTTATCTATATTAAATTTGTTGAGACCATGAGCTAGTGATAGGGAAACACAACTCTTGGGGAGACTTCCTATTTTTACAGATACAACCATATGATATCATTATCATCATTGACTAGATTCATTCAGTTCATGCTATTGTGGGTTGATTCATGAGGTATATTTTGTTCTATGATGATGATGGAGATCCTGCAATGTTCTTTGATGAGTGATACCCTCATATGGGTCAAAGTTATGTTCCATCCTTGACTTCCTTAACGGATGAGATGATACTATATTCATCAAAGGTTCATCCAATGGTGCTTACTATAGTTGTGGAAGAGTACTCTAGTGTATTTCACGAGGAGGTCATAATGTTTCCCCCTTGAGGGGTGAATGAGTTTGGAATAGAGAAATAGATAGACACTTCTTTGATATTGATGTCTCCATATAGGATGAAACCATTTGAGTTGCGAGATTTGAAGGTATAGATTGATGACCTTTTTTAGTGAGTTTTTTTTGGCCAAGTGTTTCACCTTGTGGTACTCTAATTCTATTTTTGAAGAAGGCTGATGGCGGTCTATGTCACTGTATTAATTATTATTTCTTAAACCAGGTGACGATGAAGAACTACTATCCTTTCCTATGGATTGATAATTTATTCAATCAGTTAAAAGGATCTAGTTGGTTCTTGAAGATCTATATATGGTCCAAATATCATTAGATGTGGGTAATATATAAGGATATTCTAAAGACCATTTTTATATTTCATTATGGGAATTATGAGTTCATTGTGATTTTTTTTGGTGTGACAAACTAGCAGTATAAAATAGGTTGTGGGATCATGGGATAAGTGGGATTGGGGAAGTCTTAGGGTGGGTTTGAGGTGGAATGGGTTTATTAAAAAAAATCCAAATCTAAAATGGGTTTATATAGATACTCCCCACGGGAAGCCGAAACACATGGGTTTACTCACACAGATACGGGTTGTCCCGCATGCCATTTTTTTTAAAATCAGGATCCAACGGTCATGTGAAAATTCAAATGTTGCAGCTCGTATGCGAGAACTAACGAACTCTACATCGTATGCATGAATTGACTCCTTTGATTCCAAATATCTCCTTCATTTTAATTTTATTTAACCAAGTAGGAATATTTGAGTCTTCTAACTTCACTCCCATGTTTTCTTGTCCCATGTCCACCCGCAACTTTCTCCCTCCTCTATACAGAGCAGCCCTCATTAACATTTCGTGATCCTCATTGTCATCCCATACTCCTTCCTACTTCTATCCTCATTGACATCACATGATCCATGACATCATCCCCTCCCCATTTCCATACATAATGTCCACTATCCCTTGCTTCCTTCCAGCCCCATACCATACCACATCGTCATCCCCTCCCTAATTCCATCCATGACATCCCCCACCCCCACCTACTTCTATCCTGACTGACATTAACATCTCCTACCAACCCCAACTCCTTCCACCCCATCTCCCTCTACTGTGCTTAGCTTTTCCCCTGACCCCGCCTCCCCATTCCACGCCTACTTCCATCCTCGCCAACACCGACAGATTCCGCTAACCCTTCCTCCTTCCAGATCATCTCCCTCCATTGTGCTTAGCTTTATCCCCGAGACCCGCCTCCTCGTTCCAAGCATGAACTCTATCATCACTACCCTCACCAACAACACCATTCAAGTCCTCCCTCATCTCGACCTCCATTATACATATTACCACCCTCCCAATGTTGTCCACCCAACCACCCCCTTCACATCCTCATCCTCCACCCCACCTCCTTCAACACTATCACCATTTCAACCACTCTCTCCCTTTCTCCTATTCCAATGTTTTTTTTAAATTTTAATATTTTTATTTTTTATTTCATATTTTTTTTTTAATTTTAACTTTTAATATTTTTCAATATTTTTATTTTTTATCTCATAAATTTTTTCGTTTTTTACAAGAAATTATCATATCATTCAGTGTTTGTATCTCATAACATTATTTTTTAATTTAAAATATAATTATTTTTATAACATATCTATATTATTTTGTGATTTATATGGTTATTAACTCTTAAATTTATTTTGGTAATGATGAATTATTGAACTTCATTAGATAATAAAATTATATAATTATAAGAAAACATTTTATGAAACCATAAAAATAGTTATTTAATCTCATTAATTTTATCATGCTAAAAGATTTAATAATTATAAGTTCATCCTATTATCAAAAGAATTATTTATTTTAAATTAGATAAATAAGATTATTCAAATTATTAATAATTATATTCTATCCATAATTATTTATATTCAAAATTAAATTATATTTGAAACATTATTTCATATTAGTTAATTAAATTTTGAATAATTAATAAATTAAAAATTATCTAAAACAAATAATTATATGTTATCCATTTTTCTAAAAAAATATTTTTTCATAAAAATCTTTTATTTTTCATAATCATATTTGATAATTATTTAAATTCATTAATTTTATTTTTTAAAATTATGATTTTTTTCATAATTTCCTTAAAAATGATACCATTCATTTTTTTAAAATTTTTTAATTTATAATATTTTATTACATTATCACATATTATCATTTATTTATTTGTATTTTAATTATAAATTATTACTTTTTAGTGATTAAAATTTTTATTTTCAAAATATTTTTTTAATGTTTAATGTGTTTTTTATTTTTAATCACCAATAATTGTATTAAAAAAACTCTATATAAATTATGTATCTAAAATATATTTAGTATTTTGTTATTTTAGGTTGTCTTAAACATGTATCAATATGAAAATAATGTTGAACTTGAATAAATTCCTCAAATTAATGACAGTAACTTAGTGATATATTATGTGGGTAAAACTTTCCAATATAATCAAGGCATGGATAAAGATGAAAATAAAAAAAATGACGTTCAAGTTGATGCAAAAAAGACTACATCTAATATTTGGAGTTATTTTAAAAAAAATGGGAATAATTAATGAAAAACCAAAGGTTAAGTGTAGAGGATGTGGATTAGTATTGGTAAGAGGTGGAATAAGATAAGAACATCAACTTTTCTTGATATATTGACAAATGCAATGGAATTAAAGTATTAAAAGATTAGAATGTTCCTTCAATGATATTGGACTATTCCAAAATTTATGAAATAAAAAATTTGATTCAAATGTGTTTTATGAAAATATATAAATAACCATTATAATACATGAACTCCCATTTAAATTTTTTGAATATTAAGGAGTTATATAAATCTTCAATTACTTGAATCTAGAAGTGAAGTTTTTTTTCTAGAAGCACTATAAGTTCTGATGTGATGGAAGTGTATAATCAACATAAAAATTCAGAAGATATTTTTTCAATCATTTTTAGTAAGACATTCCATACTCTTGGTTTGTGGATGGATTGTACTAGTAATAGGTATCTTTGTTTCAGTTCACATTATGTTGATTTGGAGTGGTAGTTAAAAAGAAGAATTATTTATTTTATTGATATGAGACCTCTAAATTTTGGTGCTGAGTTTGAAAAAAAGTAAAATAAATATTAGTTTATTGGGATATATAAAGGATAATTTTATCTCTTACAATTTATAATTCTTCTGGTAATGATACCATGCAATAAAATTTGAAATATTAATTGAATTTGGAAATTAATTTTCTCTGCATGGGTTAATTTTTTCACATTTGATGTCGTGACCATGTTTTAAATATTATTGTCTAATAAAGTTTGAAGTTTATTATTTCTACATGCCAAAAAATTAGAGAAATAATTTCTTATGTTATTGGTTCTAAGGGTATAATGGCATGCTTTCAAGATTTTGTGAAAAGTGTTTTAGTTTATACTAATGTGATTTTATTATTGGATATTCCCACCAAGTGAAATTACACATATAAGATACTTGAAAGTGAGTTGAAGTATAAGAATTTTTTCAATAATTTGGATATTTATGATCCAAATTATAATAATTTTCCTTCAAAAGAAGAATGGAAAATAGGTGAGTTGTTTTTCATTTTTTTGAGGCCCTTTTATGATATGAAAAATTTGATTCCAAGATCCATATACCCTACTTCAAATTTATACTTTGGGAAAGTTTATAAAATTGAGTGGTTTTTATTTCATAATTTTAATAATGATGATTATGTTATTAGAAAAATGTCTTACAATATAAATACTAAATTTGATAAATATTATAGATATTATAGATTTCTACTTGCAATGGTGGTTGTGTTTGTTCCCCATATCATGTTGAAAATGTTAGAATTTAGTTATCAAAGTCTATATTCATCTAATTACCAGGAAAATATTTTTTATGGTGAAATGAAAGATATATCATATTTATGAATAATATGAAAAGGATTTCCCTTGTGTTTCATCAATGGGAACTAATAAAATGGATTCAACTTCTCTGAATTCTTTTACAAGGGAAAATGATGATGTAATTGATATAAGTTTAATTTCTTATTATTTAAATCATTATTTATGTATTTAATTTTATTTTATTTAACATTATATATATATGTGTGTGTGTATTGACCTAAAAAATTAAATAGTTTGCCCAAATGATACAAAATATCAATTAGAAATTTATTTTGAGATGTTGTTGGTTGACATATGAATTTATAGAAATCTAAATGTGTTTGATTAGTGGAGGGATAAAATAAAAATATTTCCTATTTTATCATTAATGGAATGTTATTTTTTAATCATTCCCATTACTAGAGTGGCCTCAGAGTTTGCCTTTACCATTAGAGAGAGGATGTTGAATAAATATAGGAGCCATGTTCTATGAAAACAACATTATTTTATGCTCAAAGTTGGAATCATGGTCATGAAACTTTTGTTAATTTTATCATTAATATATTTTTATCATATTATAGATATAGTAATTATATAAATTTTTATTTTCTTATAGAATTATATGATGAAAAGGAAGAATTCACTACTAGAAAAACAGGTATTTGTGATGGGTCATTTGCGACGGGATCCCGTCGCAAATGACTTTTTGCGACGGGGGCCCGTTGCTGAAAACGGCGTTGCAACAACACTTATTTGCGACGGGCCCGTCGCTAAAGCCTTTTTTTGCGACGGGTATTCTTCCCGTCCCAAATAGTACTCCGTATATTTGTAAAAAACTTTTAAAATAGTATTTGCGACGGGTCCCGTCGCAAATACCTGTTGCGACGGGCCCGTCGCAAAAACTATTTTAAAAAAATAAATAAAAAACTATTAATAAATTATTTTAATGCATATAATAATAATACTATTTGCGACGGGCATAGTATCCCATCGCAAATACTATAAAAAAAATAAAAAAAAATAAATTATTAATAAATTATTTTAATTAATATAATAATAATCCAATTATAATTCAAAAATAAAAAATAATAAATTATTAATAAATTATTTTAATTAATATAATAATAGAATTATAATTCACAAATAAAAATAATAAATTATTTTAATTAATATAATAATAATAGAATTATAATTCAAAAATAAAAAATAATAGAATATTAATAAATGATTTAATTAATATAATAATATTAGAATTATAATTCATAAATAAAAAAATATTAATAAGTTATTTTAATTAATATAAAAATAATAGAATTATTTTACATTCAAATATTAAAATAATTCAAGTATTACAAAAAATATAATTAAATTATAATATTATAAAATTTTAATATATATATATAATTTAATATTATAAAATATAAATAATATTATTATTCATATTAATATTGTTATTTAAAAATATAATATTATTAATATTTTATAATGAGACAGAAACTATGAATAGAAAAAAAATCACATTTTGATTTCACAAATTTTATAACATAAATACAAACTCTAATCTGAAGGAGGGGGGGGGGGAGGTGGGGGATCTGCAGATGGTGGTGGAGGAAACTCCATCCCTAAAGCATGAGTGAGTCGGCGCATGTACTCCATCTTCTCCTGATGCTGCTGTTGCCACCGACTCGTCTGCTCCTCGTACAGCTGCTGCTGGCGTCGACGCTCCTCCTCATGTTGCTGACGCATCTGCTCCTGCTCCTGTCGGAGACTCTCTATCAGTGCAATCTGAGATCGCAACTAATCCTCATACTGTGTAGTAGAAGAAGATGCACGAGCTCCTCTCGAGCTGGACGCCGACATCGCAGCACTGCCATAATAATCTCCGGGAGTCAGTCGAGAGCCGATACCAACTACCCAGCCCTTCTCGAAGGCATACTGGGTGGCCTGCATCCATGCCGCCTCATCAAACTGATGGCCAGTGGTCTGATCTGATGACTCAGCCTGACTCTCAGGCCGGGCCTGTGACGCTGCGGCCTCATATGACTCATGTAGTTGCAATTTAAAATTAAAATTGTGAATATATTATATGTAGTTAATTTTTAAACTTGAAAACAAATAATACTGACCACGATGTGATGCTGACGATCACCTCTGAGCTCCCCAGTAGCAGGATCACTATACATCCTCCGATATACGTCGTACTCCGTAATATCGGGGTGCTCGACAGCCTATAAGAATAAAAAATAAACTGTTAATATTTATAGTTATATAAAATATTTATAAATAATGTACGTACCAGATGTTGTCTATAAGTACTGAAAGAACGACTCCCAGCTCGATGAGTCACCTCCTGTCTCTCCCGATTCTGCCTCCCCACCGATGATCTCCTCTGAAAGGCACCACTCAACCAGTGCGCACACAATCCATCCCATACATGGGATGAAATGTACTCTGGTCGGTGTTCTCTACATGACTCGTCAAAATCTGACACTCCTGCTTTCTTCATGGTAGCTTTTCTTAAATTGTGCAAAAACTGACGAAGGCGATCACGCATGGCCACCTCCCATGCCTCGTGGATGGCGTCACGCATGGTATCCTTGATCGGATACCATAAACCCTACAAATAAATCAAAATATCAAGTTAGAAATGAAATAATTTTCAAAATAAAAATTATTTATTTACGTACGTACCAACCAATGGCCGAACATGGCCTGCTGCACATCAATGGGAATCTGCTCCCATGTGGTCCACGGCTGAGAGAAATAGTTGCGCAAAATAGCACTGTCCTGTCTGACTGCTATATGCGGAAAACTGTAAAAATAATAAACATTTATTATGTGAATAGATTAATGAAATCTTAGTCAAATCCATAGGTTATCACACAGGTTATCACACAGGTTATCACACCTCCGTGTGCGTGGATCAAACCCAAGACGTGGACGTCGCTCGGGGACAGGGTCAGGAATCATCAATCGTGCAAGACCGCGCCCCCTCCGCGTACTCCCTGGAGCGCCTGTAGGCTGAGGGTCATCTGGCAGCAACTCATCCGCATCGAAAGGCAGGTCAGCATCCGCCAAATCACGAAATGTGGTGTTGTCCATCTGAAATAGAAAATGTTAATGTTAGAAAATAATTGATAATTAATATTATATATACATATATACATATTATGATTGTATATAAATACCATGGAATTCTATCAGTGTTCATCTTCATCATCATCTTCATATATGTCAATGTCATCTTCATATTCCTCCTCAACATCATCGATATCCATTCGAGTTACGGTTGCTTCATCTCTTAACATTTCAAATTCATATGTGACATCATTAACATCATCATCATCACCGACTCTTAAATGTGGGGTGTCGTCATCGATACTCATGTCTCTTTGTAAAAAAGATTGATTTTGATTACCCTCTTGAAAAACTTCAATTCTTTGCACATCAGTGAAAGCACATTCACTTTGACTAAACTGATTGTCTCGAATTTTGATTTTTATTACACTCCACCAATCAGTCAAGTCTCTTGATGTAGCACAGTACTTTGCGTAATAAACTTGATATGCCTGTTGAGACAATAAGAATGGTTCATTTACTACGAGAACACTTTTACATTTAATATCGATGATTCCATGAGTCGGATGAACACGCACGCCTCTCTCTGTATCCAACCACCGACATTTGAACATGGTTATGTAATGTTGTCCAAGATAACAGAGTTCAATGATTTCATCAAGTATGTCATAAAAGTCAACTTCATTTTCTCAATGATGAGATCCTCTCAAGCTAACTCCACTGTTCATTGTTTTTTTTTGATTCCCCATATGCATGTGTGTGGAATCGAAATCCATTCACCACATATACATTATAAGTTTTAACAAGTTTGGAAGGTGGGTTACTCAATACACACAGTCGTTTGTCAATTTTATCAGCATGTCGAGACACCTGAAAATTTGTGAAATAATTATCAATATAGTAAACTATACATTGAATGAGTTGCTAAAAGATAAAGAATTTATGTTACCAGTTTTTGAAACCACTGAGAGAAATTTTTCAGTCGACGTTCTTCGAGAGCAGCTGCTGTAATTTGTGGAATTTGTTTCTTGATATGATTATCATAAAACCTATAAAAATCAAAGTTATTTACTATAACATAAATGATAGAATAAGTGATATAAACACTTACATTACAACTGATGTCATCTCTTCACAGTTGAGCAGAACATACGTATGAGCTCTATGATGTTCATCATCTGAAATCCAGCGTTCATAAACTCCACCAAAACCAAGCTCTGACTGGTTGAAAACAGATAATTGATTGTCAATTTCATCAATATTCCTCTCGTTCCGTACCATTCGGTTGTGTTTTGAAGGATACTCAGATTCAAAATAATGGGAGCAAAAAAAAGATATTTCCTCTTGCAAATAAACTTCTACAATATATCCTTCAACAGATGCTTTGTTACGTACTTTTCTTTTCAATTTTTGCATGCATCTTTCAAATGGGTACATCCATCGAAACTCTACTGGACCTCCACATTTGGCTTCATATGGAAAATGTAACATCAAATGTTCCATTGAGTCGAAGAAAGACGGAGGAAATATTTTTTCCAGTTTACATATAATTACAACAACATCTTTTTCAAGTTTGCCTAGATCATCATAATCTGTCGTAGCCGTAAAAAATTCCCGAAAAAAATGAGACATGTCTATTATGGAATCCCAAATCATAGAATTCAATAGACCTCTTAATACAATGGGTAGAAGTCTCTCCATTATAACATGACAATCATGACTTTTTAATCCAGTAATATGACCATTCTTTACACATCTACCCAAATTTGAAGCACAACCATATGGAAGTATCAAATCTGCAATCCACTGACAAAATAATAAACAGTTTTCTTTAGACAGTGTATAAGCTGCTTTTGGTTTCTGTAACCTTTCTGTTCTGACATTCTCAAATAGTTCCAATTCTGGACGCCTAAAAATTTGGGCAAGATATAAACGTGAATTTACATTGTCTTTGCTCTTTCCTGGCATATCCAAAACTGTATGAAACAAATTATCAAAACAGTTCTTCTCAATATGCATGACATCTAACATGTGTCAGACCAACAAATCAGACCAATAAGGCAAATCCCAAAATATGCTACGTTTAATCCAATTGTGTTCTTTCCCAAAACCAGAAATTTTCTGTTGGTTTATTGTGGGACCAAAAGTGATGGTAGGTAATGAAAATACAACTGATTTTAACTCCGAACCTGATAGCATTTTTGGAGGTTCATCCCTTTCAACTGTTCCTTTTCTGAAATGAGATCTGTTTCTGCGAAAAGGATGATCAGCTGGAAGAAATCTTCGATGACAGTCAAAATAAAAAGGTTTCTTTCCATGAATGAGCATAAATGCTTTATTCTCTCCCATACAGTAAGGACATGATTTCTGACCATGTGTAATCCAGCTAGATAACATCCCATAAGCCGGGAAGTCACTTATTGTCCACATCAATGCTGCTCTCAGTATGAAATTCTGTTTCGTTACAACATCATATGTACTAACACCAGTACTCCATAATAAATTTAATTCATCAATCAATGGTTTCAAATAAACATCAATATTTTTCTTCAGATGTCCTGGAATTAGTAAAGTCAAAAAGATATATGGCTCCTTCATCAACATCCATGGAGGTAAATTGTACGGAGTTAAAAAATAGGCCAACATGAATATTGACTACCATAAGATCCAAACGGATAGAAACCATCAGTGGAAAGGCCCAGTCGAACATTTCTAGATTCTAAAGCAAAGGATGGATGCACTCTATCAAAATGTTTCTATGAATCACCATCGGCTAGATGATTCAAGCTTTTATCGGTTGAAATATTCTCTTTATGCCATGACATCATTGTCGCTGTATTCTTAGACATGAATAAACGCTGAAGTCTGGATGTAAGAGGAAAATATCTCAACTGTTTTACAGGAATCAAACCAGACTTCCCGTGTTGTCCTTATTTATATCTCAATTGCCCACATGTGGGACAACTATCCAACGACTCGTTTTCCCCAGAATATAAAATGAAGTCATTTGAACATGCATGAATCTTCTGACAAGTAAGTCCCAAATTTCGAACCAGGCTCTTACTCTCATAGTAATTTGCAGGTAAAACATTTCCTTCGGGTAACAGTGTTTTAAGCAAAAAAAATATCTGGTCAAAACAGGTGTTTGACATTCCGTTATCTGATTTGATAGCCATAAATTTTGCAACTGCTTCTAATTTGCTCATCTTGCAGCCAGGATATAATGCATCCTCAGCAGACTTCAACAACTCATAAAATTCAGATGGTGCCAACTCAGGATTTGAAGCTATATCATCCGGAGTTTCTGTATGTTGAACAGATAAACCTGCAACATCATGTACTAAATCTTGAAACCGGGATGGATCCAGAATCAAGTTGGTATCACCTGCTTTGGAACTGTGTTCACCGTGTTGATACCAAAAAACATAATCTGGTTGAAAACCAAAACGCAAGATATGTTCTCCCACTTTGTCAAACGTGTCAAACGTTCTCAATGCACATTTTCTGCAAGGGCATTTTATTTTTCCTTTTGAAACAAATTCTGGATTTGATGCCGCAAATGATAAAAAAGTCTCCAGACCCTCTACATATACTGGATTTAAACCAGAACCGTTTGGATTTCTACGTTGATTTATCCATATGCGGTCACCTAATAATGATTATTGACGACCTCGTTGTTCCATATTTCTCTATAAAATATAAAAGCATTACTGGTTTTGAATAATTTGTTAGAAAAAACACTCAAGCTAGGATAATTATAGAGTTTAGATCATACACGACTGACGCAAACTTTTTATTGAGATAAACCTAAAAATTGACCCTTTAAGAATTAAATATGTTGAGAATAAAGAAAAACATGTTACAAATATTGATAATTTTAATATTATATAAATTTTTTATTATTTTCATAGTACTAATATTATTGGTAATTAATACTAATTATTGGTAATTATTACTAATTATTGGTAATTATTGGTAATTATTGGTAATTATCGGTAATTATTACTAATTATTGGTAATTATTACTAATTATTGGTAATTATTACTAATTATTGGTAATTATTACTAATTATTTTTGATACTAATTATTGGTAATTATTACTAATTATTGGTAATTATTACTAATTATTGTTAATTAATACTAATTATTGGTAATTATTACTAATTATTGGTAATTATTGGTAATTAATACTAATTATTGGTAATTATTGGTAATTATTGGTAATTATTGGTAAGTATTGGTAATTATTACTAATTATTGGTAATTATTACTAATTATTGGTAATTATTACTAATTATTGTTAATTATTACTAATTATTGTTAATTATTACGAATTATTGGTAATTATTGGTAATTATTACTAATTATTACTAATTATTGGTAATTATTACTAATTATTCGTAATTATTATTAATTATTACTAATTATTCCTAATTATTGTTAATTATTACTAATTATTGTTAATTAGTACTAATTATTACTAATTATTACTAATTATTGGTAATTATTGGTAATTATTGGTAATTATTGGTAATTATTACTAATTAATACCAATTATTGGTAATTATTGGTAATTATTACTAATTATTGATAATTATTACTAATTATTGGTAATTATTATTAATTATTACTAATTATTACTAATTATTACTAATTATTGGTAATTATTACTAATTATTACTAATTATTACTAATTATTACTAATTATTACTAATTATTACTAATTATTGGTAGTTATTAGCAATTATTACCAATTATTGGTAATTATTGGCAATTAATACTAATTATTGGTAATTATTACTAATTATTGGTAATTATTGGTAATTATTGGTAATTATTACTAAGTATTGGTAATTATTACTAATTATTGGTAATTATTACTAATTATTGTTAATTATTACTAATTATTGGTAATTATTACTAATTATTCCTAATTATTACTAATTATTACTAATTATTACTAATTATTACTAATTATTACTAATTATTACTAATTATTGGTAATTATTACTAATTATTGGTAATTATTACTAATTATTGGTAATTATTACTAATTATAGGTAATTATTACTAATTATTGGTAATTATTACTAATTATTACTAATTATTACTAATTATTGGTAATTATTACTAATTATTCCTAATTATTACTAATTATTACTAATTATTACTAATTATTACTAATTATTGGTAATTATTACTAATTATTGGTAATTATTACTAATTATTGGTAATTATTACTAATTATTGGTAATTATTACTAATTATTCCTAATTATTGGTAATTATTACTAATTATTACTAATTATTGGTAATTAGTACTAATTATTGGTAATTATTACTAATTATTACTAATTATTGGTAATTATTACTAATTATTGGTAGTTATTACTAATTATTGGTAATTATTACTAATTATTGGTAATTATTACTAATTATTGGTAATTATTACTAATTATTGGTAATTATTACTAATTATTACTAATTATTACTAATTATTGGTAATTATTACTAATCATTGGTAATTATTACTAATTATTAGTGATTATTACTAATTATTGGTAATTATTACTAATTATTACTAATTATTACTAATTACTACTAATTATTACTAATTATTACCAATTATTGGTAATTATTGGTAATTAATACTAATTATTGGTAATTATTGGTAATTATTGGTAATTATTGGTAATTATTACTAATTATTGTTAATTATTACTAATTATTTTTAATTATTACTAATTATTGTTAATTATTACTAATTATTACTAATTATTACTAATTATTACGAATTATTACTAATTATTACGAATTATTACTAATTATTACGAATTATTACTAATTATTGGTAATTATTACTAATTATTGGTAATTATTACTAATTATTGGTAATTATTACTAATTATTGGTAATTATTACTAATTATTGGTAATTATTCCTAATTATTGTTAATTATTACTAATTATTGTTAATTAGTACTAATTATTACTAATTATTACTAATTATTGATAATTATTACTAATTATTACTAATTATTACTAATTATTGGTAATTATTACTAATTATTACTAATTATTACTAATTATTGGTAATTATTGGTAATTATTACTAATTATTACTAATTATTGGTAATTATTACTAATTATTGGTAATTATTACTAATTATTCCTAATTATTCCTAATTATTCCTAATTATTACTAATTATTACTAATTATTACTAATTATTACTAATTATTGGTAATTATTGGTAATTATTGGTAATTATTCCTAATTATTACTAATTAGTGGTAATTATTAGTAATTATTACTAATTATTACTAATTATTGATAATTATTAATAATTATTACTTATTATTGGTAATTATTACTAATTATTGGTAAGTATTACTAATTATTGGTAAGTATTACTAATTATTGGTAATTATTACTAATTATTGGTAATTATTACTAATTATTGGTAATTATTACTAATTATTGGTAATTATTACTAATTATTGGTAATTATTACTAATTATTGGTAATTATTACTAATTATTGGTAATTATTCCTAATTATTGATAATTATTCCTAATTATTGATAATTATTGGTAATTGTTCCTAATTATTAGTAATTAAATGAATAATTACCAATAATTAGGAATAATTACCAATAATTACGAATAATAACATTATTAGTATATTTTATTATTAATATTAAAATAATATAATTTTCGAATTTATATACAATTCTCCTTTCATCTGTGTGTTTTCTATCTCCACATACAAATAATACATGTGGAGACAGCAAACACACAGATGAAAAGAGAATTGTATATATATAAAAAATTATATTATTTTAATATTAATAATAAAATATACTAATAATGTAATAATGTTATTATTCCTAATTATTGGTATTTATTACTAATTATTAATATTTATTCTTAATTATTAAAAATTATTACTAATTATTCCTAATTACCATTAACTATGAACAATACTAATAATTTAAATTTATTAAGTAACAAAACAATGTAAACATAATTAAATTACAACTAATTAAGAATAATTAAAACTAATAAAAAATTAAAAATAAATATTAAATTAAAATGAACATAAATACCTTGAAAATTGATCTGCTCTGATCGTTCTTCAAAACTTTAATATCAACTCCGGAGAAAAAAATTAAACTTGAGAAAAACGGAACTTTAGAAATAAAACTTTGAGAGAAGAAGAAGATGGAGTTTGAGAATGATTTGAAAAAAACGGATGGGGGTATTTATAGGTTAGATTATTTGCGACGGGTCCATTTGCGACGGGATTCCCGTCGCAAATACCTTAGCCATCATTTATTACGGTCAACGGTTAAATAGTTATTTGCGACGGGTCCCGTCGCAAATAACCACCTGCCGACATACTATTTGCGACGGGGAAATATTCCCGTCGCAAATACCTTTTACCGCCGCCGGTTATTTACGACGGGAATATTCCCCTGCCGCAAATATGTTTCCCGCGATTTGGCGCGCAACGCGCGCCAGTTCTTTTGCGACGGGGAAAGCAATCTCGTCGCAAAAGGCTGCTTATTTGCGACGGGCAAATACCCCCGTCGCAAATAAGTTTTTAACGGGGCTATTTGCGACGGGATTTGTTCCCGTCGCAAATAACCCGTCGCAAATACCCATTTTTTCCGTAGTGATTTGACCTGGATGAAGATTCTAGTTTTGAAACTATATATGTGGAGAGCATAATAACTCCTTCAATTTATTAAATGTATGTATTCTTAAAAATTAATAAGGATCCATTACTTTTATTTATAAAATTTCATAATTCTTTTTATCAAAATTACTTGCATCAATACATTTATTTTTTACTAAATTTTATATTGTATATTTAATTTTAAATTTATTTTTAATTTTGATTTGATGTAGGATTTTGAGGAAACATAAAAGCAGATAAGGGTGCATGTAATTTTGGATAAGCATGAGAAATTAATTTCTCTCATTCTATATTTTTTTGAGTATTGTGTTTATACTTTATATTTTTAACTTTGATTTGGAAAATTTTGACTTTTTATGCTAATAATGGGAAATTTTATAATTTAAAAGAATTTTGAATAGGCATAATAATAATTTTTTTAATTTTTTATATTTTTAAGCTTACATTTCCATTATCATGATTTGAAACCATAAATTCAATCAATTTTCATGTGGGATTTTTCAGGCCTATTAAAAATTTAAAAAATTATAGAAACAATAACGAATGAGGGTTTCCTGCAGTCTTACCTACATCTGTTGTGTAGAAGAGCAGGCTTGATAATTCCACACATTTTTATGTGGTCTTGGCCTGACTCGCTCATTTTGAATCGCTATGAAGAATGATCTAGCCATGTTTTTGGGTTTGATGAAAGTAGTGTTTAGAGAGTTTTTGGATCATTTCATGGTGGTTTTTATCAACAATATCCTTGTATACTCTACGTAAGAGGAGAAGCATGCAGAGAATTTGCATGCCATTTTGGGAGTTATTTATCGTCAATAACTATTTGGGAAGATTTCTAAGTGTAAGTTTTTGGATCATGAAGTTTTTTTCTTGGGGAACTCTATGTCCCAATGTGGTGTAGTTATAGATCATTTGAATATTGAGTTAGTAGTTTCTTGGGAATCCCCCAAGGTAGTTGTCACGAACCAACCTAGGTCGATCCTAAACCGGTCACCCGAGCCGGTCCGCGACATGGCCCGAGAGGCGTTCCTGATCCTCCCGGGCTGCCGACAAGTGCCATGGCATCAACAGAGGCTGTGGGAATGATTTCGCCCAATATAAATAAATAAAACAGTAGAAAAAATACAGATAAATGCAGAATAAATAAACCAAATAAAGTGAATAAACAGGAACAAAGGACAATAATGCTAACCAACTCGACGTCCGAACTAACTCCGTGTGACCTCGCGGGTCACTCTCCGACTCAACGATCAATCATCGCCCTAGGCGAGCGTTCTCAAGGTGTAGCCTGCACAAACACTAAAAACAGAAAAGAACTATAGGTGTGATTATTAAAACTCAGTAGGCTAGCCCGATATCTACTCCCAATGCACTACCTTTAAAATAAAAGAAACATCATTTCAAGTTTGGAATACAATTTATAAAAGTATGTTTTTCTAAGTATTTTACTTAAAAACAAAGTATGAATCATTTCCCTTAACCATTTCCAAATTTGGGTTCATTTCATTAGTGTCAATGGATTTTTAGAAAGGGAAAGTGATGCTTATATTTTCAAATCTGTACAAAGGGGATTAAACACTTTAATTTGAAAACCATTTCTAGAAACTAAGTCGAAACCAATTTTTCACTTTCCAAGGTAAATAATATACAAAAGTTCACAAGAGTAGGTATAAAACAAGGGAAATGTGGAAATACATACAAGTACCAAATCATCACTGCAAGTAACTGAAAAGTCACAGACATGGGTGAACCTAGGAGATCGAGAATAAACTAGAAGAAACCAATACATGAGAAATCATCCTTGTTGACATGTCACACATAATGAAATAAAAATGCTCAATACGCTCGACCATCCTTTCTCAGGCAGGTCGAGGGAAAATCCCATAGTAATAAACCCAATATATCCACCTACTATGGGCCACTAGTCAGTATCATAACCTACCAGTGCAGCAATAATTCTTATAATATTCTCTCAATATACCAGATTCCCATGTCTCAAGTATTTGGAAAGGGGGTGAGACAACCGATGCCAACCGAGCATCCAATCACACACACACACACACATATATATAAAGCACAACAGGCATCACCCTGAGCCACTCTATGGGACAACCTCTTGCCTTTAACTACTCAAGTACCTGGGAGCCTCCAAGCGCGGTCTCCCAAAAAATCAATTGCATCTAAGGCAGGAGAGTTATCCTAGGAGGGTTTTCATCAAAACAATCACATCATTTTCTATAAAGTGCCAAACGGGAATTAAACACCTTTCACAATCACCACTAAAAAAAGTAAAACTTCTTTATAAGACCAAAACTAGTTTAAAACCATTTAAAGAACCCCCAAAACACTACTTGACAGGCTGCCGATATTTTTATAAAACCAAACCAAACCATTTTATTTTTAAAAATAAAATTTAAGAGCCAACTTGACAATTTCTCAAAAGAACCAAATTACTTGTTCACGCTTCAAAAGAAATCATTTATCATTAAACCATAACTCTATTTGATATTCCCTGAATTATGTTTAAAATCCAAACAGACATTCTTTCAATATTGGGTGTCCGCTCGTCAAGAAAATATTTCAAGTGTTGTGTATAAAATAAACAACACTTTTTTTACACTGAGTAATTATTTAAAAAAAATTCTCTAATACTATTTCACATTTATTAAAATTAATAGAATATTTAATTGAAAAGTTAGCATGCTCAAACATAACAAAACGACATCATTTTCACACCACAAAAAATTGAGTTATAAATTTTCATAGTAAATAAAATAATCTCAAGTTTCATAGTAATATTCAGAATATATATAGAGGGCGCGAACCGCAGGAAATAAAGTAACTTAAATTTTAAAAGCAGTGAAATGGGGACCTACCTCAGATACACGATGCGACGACAATGCTTTCTCTGAATCGGGGCACGCCGATAAGGAAACTTTGGAAGCAAGGCGCGACGACAATGCTCGCTCAGGAATGCCCTGCGCGGGTCCTAAAAATCCTAAACCTACCAATAAAGACCCACCATCAACTAAAACCCATAATCCAACAAGTGTAATATGATGATAATAATAATGATAATAAAAATAATAATAATAATAATAATAATAATAATAATAATAATAACAATAAAGATAATGATGATAATAATAATAATAATAATAATAATAATAAGTATAATAATAATAATAATAACAATAATAATAATAATAATAATAATAATAATAATAATAATAATAATAATAATAACAGTAATAATAATAAGAATAATAATAATAACAACAACAATAATAATAACAACAACAATAATAACAACAACAACAACAACAACAACAATAATAATATTAATAAGAAGAAGAATAATAAAAGTAAAAATAAAATAAATATTTCAAGGAGGGGGGGTCTCACGGATTGAAGGAGGATCGGCACCGGCGGGAGGCCTCGCCAGAGGAGGGTAGGTTAGCCGGAGGTTCTGCGGGTGCCTGGAGCCGGAGGGGAAAGCCAGTGGGGTACTGGGCTACCGTGCTAGGGAGTAGAGGCGAGGTGTCAGGGTTCCGCGCTGAGGAGGCAGGTCCGGAGTGGGGTGGGTGCAGGAGGCGGGAGCTATAGGTGCTGGTTGTGGCTGGGTTGAGACCAGAGGAGCAGGGTGTGCACGGGCTGCAGGAGGATGCTAAGGGGTCGACGGGCAGAGGAGGGAAGATCCGGATGAGGGCTGCACTGAAGGTTCTGGAAGGAGAAGGAGCGGAGGGCTAGGGTAGCAGAGAAGGCCGAGGCATGCTAAAGGAGAGGGTGGCGAAGTGGAGGGGTGTCAAGCTTCTTTTGTGTGTGAGGGGAAGGAGGCGGAACGGGAGCAGGGGAACTCGTGGGTTATAGGAGGAGAGGAGGGTGGCCAATCAGGGGAGAGATGGGGCGGCGATGCAAGGAGGGTGTTGTGGGTGATCGATGGGCAAGGAGGTGGCCAGGAGGTGAGGGGAAAGAAGGAGAAGGTAAGTGGTGGTTGTAGCATGAGAGGAGAAAAAAACTGGTCCGCGCTAGGGTTAGGGGGAAAGAAAAAAAAAGAGGAAAAAAAGATGGGGAAAATAATAATAATAAAAAATAATAATAATCAAAATGTTAATAAGATAATAATAAGATAATTACTAACAATATTTTTAATCATCATTAATTTTAATTGTAGTATTTATAATAACACTATTAATAATAATACTTAATAATACTAATGCGTGATGATAAAAATAAAGATAATAAAAGTACTCAATTTATTTCAATAATAATAAAATTATTAACACAATAAAATTTAAATGACAGAAAAATTAACCCTAATTTTAAATATAAACATTTTTTTTCAAATTTTCGAAGATAACAGGATGCGCGGTTACCCAGGCGGAGCCGCGCGGAGTTTCCAAAATGCGCTCTGCTCGCGCACCCAACAACGTCGTGTCAAAAGTGCACTTTTTAACAAAGACTCAAAGAGAAAAAATTTGTCTAGGGACTCACCCCAGACCCCAAAAAAATTATTTAAGAATAAATAAATAAATAATAAAATAAAACACACGCCTAGGTCAGGGTGTGACAATTCTCCCCACCATTATGCTTTCCGCCCCTGGAAAGCCACAACACTATCTAGCCGATTGATCAACACCTGAGGATTCCACACAACACGATCCAACCTCTTATCACATGGTCACTCCACCGACCACCAATAGGACTCAACCTCATTGTCTGAAACATATTACCAGTAGAGGGGAGGCCTAAACAGAATCCCCACCATAAGAATTCAACTAGCATTCGATAACGGCTTACGAGAAAATGTAAAGAGACGGTGGGTCTCCCCACCATAAAGAACCAACCTACTAACGACCAAACCACTTACTCCCATCCAAATGGTATAAGAGCACAACAAGGACCTTTAAACCACTTACTCCCATCCGAATGGGATAAGAACTGAATTGAGAACTCCGTACGAACCAAAAACCTTAACCCCATGGGCGGGGAGGGAGGGCCCAAGGACTGGATCAATGAAACTACGACAAAAAATTACTCATGGCTCACCACTTCGGGATGGACACAAACCAAATCCATAACAGATTTACATCGGCGGTCCATGCAAGGCCACTAATCGGTGAGTGACATCCCAAAAATACACCACTACTGACATTGAGTGAGGGATAAGTCTATCACACTGCTTTTGTGATGAGAGAGGATTTACTACGATAGAGAAACCACAAAATAACGCTAAACTATCTCACCGCGATGATAGGGGCACGACCTAACTGGACTTCTTAAAATTCCCCAGGGGTTCTTGACTACGCGCTGACTTCACTCCAAGGCCTTTTGGCTAGAGCTCTGATGGATGAAGCGTCTCCTGCCTCACAGTCAGGTTCTGATAATCCCAATAATAAATTTACATCTTTTGATCTGATAGATTAAAGGATAGAATTTTGAAATATAACCATGCTGGCATTGAAAACTGGAGTTCATCAAAAGACCCATGACATCCCATACGTTTCAAAACCCAAAACACCATCAGTACAACTACAATGATAAAAGATCACTCACACTGAAAGGAAAATTACACCAGAAACTTTGAACAAAACCCCCAACATCACATCATTTATGAGAACTTCCTCTGTGACGCTTTCTAGCAACACCCAACAGAATCGTTACAAGTGACCCAGGCGTCCACATGCCTGGCAGGGCTTCAGAGCGCATGGGCACGACGGCTTCTTGTGACCCATCTTGCCACACTGATAACACATGAGGATCTCTCATTCCAAAGAGGTTGATGATAGATCCTGTGGCCTCTTGATTCCACGACATGCTCCATCCACTTTCATTTTCTTACTCATCTCCTTTCCAGAATCTTCAACACTGCTCATAGGGATCGAAGGGGGAAGGACTACTTCGAGCACTCCTGTCATCGCGGATTTGACATGAAAAGCTTGTCTCGCCACATCGATAAAAGAATTTAGGTTGGACTCTGACACCTTCAACTATAGATCAGGGTGGAGACTCGCCTCGAAGCGTCGAGCCTTCATGGGGTCATTTGTGGCATACCATGAATCATAAGGAACTAGCTCCACAAAGTGCTGGAAATATTTCCACACAGATCCGTCACCCTATAGCAGACAACCAATCTCCATCCCCTTTCTCACCCTTTATTCCTCAGAGAAATACTGGTGAATGAATAAGGTCTCGAAGAACTCCCAAGTAAGCTCTTGATGGGGCTTGTTTCGAGACAATGACTTCCACCACATACACGGTGAACCTTAAAGCATGAAGGTTGCAAACTTGACCTTCAATGACTCGGGAAACTCAATGAGTTCAAAGTCCCTTTCAATCTTCTACATCCACTCCTCTGCCACGGAAGTTTCTGCTTGACCATAAAAGATAGGTGGATCTAACTTCCGAAACTCAAGTATAAAATCCTTAGGTCGATCAACCGTACTACGATCACCAATCAAAGCTTCAAGGGAAAATCCGCTGGACAAAAGAGTCAAGAACCCAATCAAGGCCAACTCAATAAATGAAAATCCTTAAAAACCAACACCGCATGGGTGACAAGCTATAAACACAAGGAATCAAGCTATCATAACATCAAAACTTTTCTCTTTGGAAACATCTTTAATTTAAAACATGCTTGGTGAGTTAAAACCTCGCTATTGGTATCCCTTAGAGTCTCACTCACATGCATGTATCTGTGCCACCCTGGGCATCCATCCACCATACCATAAATCCGTCCACATTTCCAACATACCACTATGCATGTGAGAACCCATAGGAATACCAAGTCCCAAACAAATAAACTTCATTTTTCCAAAAACAAATCATTCATACCACTTCTTTTAAAACAATCCACAAATTAAACATGTCATTTCAAACAACCATTTTTTTTTCAAACCCCCCTTTTTTTCGAACTAGTCTCATAAGTCACAGAAAACCCAAACCATCTCAAACAGGGAACTAGTGTCGGTGGGAAACTTGACCATATGGTTGGAGACCATATGTCAATCATGTCACCGACATGAAGAGTCTTTTTGGACCATGCCCCTAGCTCCAAATGGCTTGTCAGGCCATGCAACTTAGGACTATTAGCCCAAATCCCTTTGTCGTATCCCAATCGAAAAACATTTGCATAAAAACTGAAAGAAAAACTAATTAAACCGGACTTCCCATGGAAACCCGAGGATCAAAATGAGCAAGAGTCTGCGACGCTCTTCCCGCTCCTACCCCTCGAGTCCCGGAAATCTTACTCTGTCTACCTTGACATCCCAAATAACAAAGGGCGCTCTGAAAAGCGAGTTCGCTAAGAGATGACCTACTCTGATACCATTTTGTCATGAACCAACCTGGGTCGACCCTGAACCGGTCACCTGAGGCGGTCCGCGACATGTCCTGAGAGGCATTCCCAATCCTCTCAGGCTGACGACAAGTGCCAGGGCATCAACAGAGGCTGTGGGAATGATTTTTCCCAATATAAATAAATAAAACAATAGAAACAGTACAGAGAAGTGCAGAATAAATAAACCAAATAAAGTGACTAAACAGGAACAAATGAAAATAATGCTAACCAAATCAACGTTCGAACTAACTCCGTGTGACCTCGCAGGACACTCTCTGACTCAATGATCAAGCGTTGCCCTAGGCGAGCGCTCTCAAGGTGTAGCCTGCACAAACACTAAAAATAGAAAATAACAATAGGCGTGAGTATTAAAACTCAGTAGGCTAGCCCGATATCTATTCCCAATGCACTACCTTTAAAATAAAAGAAAAATCATTTAAAGTTTGGACTATAATTTATAAATGTACGTTTTTCTAAGTATTTTACTTAGAAAAAAAGTGCGAAACATTACCCTTAACCATTTCCAAATTTGGGTTCATTTCATTATTGTAAATGGATTTTTAGAAAGGGAAAGTGATGCTTATATTTTCAAATATGTACAAAGGGGATTAAACACTTTAATTTGAAAACCATTTCTAGAAACCAAGTCAAAACCAATTTGTCACTTTACAGGGTAAACAATATACAAAAGTTCACAAGAGTAGGTATACAACAAGGGCAATGTAGAAATACATACAAATACCAAATCATCACTGCAAGTAACTAAAAAGTCACAGACATGGGTGAACCTAGGAGATCGGGAATAAACCAGAAGACACCAATACATGAGAAATCATACTCGTTGACATGTCACACACGATGAAATCAAAACTCTCAATAGGCTCGACCATCCTTTCACAGGCAGGTCGAGGGAAAATCCCATAGTAATAAACCCAATATATCCACCTACTATGGGCCACTGGTCGGTACCATAACCTACCAGTGTAGTAATCATTCTTAGAATATTCTCTCAATATTCAAGATTCCCATGTCTATAGTGTTTGGAAAGGGGGTGAGCCAACCGATGCCAACCGAGCATCCAATCATATATATATATATATAAAGCACAAAATGCATCACCCTGAGCCACTCCATGGGACAACCTCTTACCTTTAACTACTCAAGTACCCAGGAGTCTCTAAGAACGACCTCCCAAACAATCAATTTCATATAAGGCAGGAGAGTTATCCTAGGAGGGTTTTCATCAAAACAATCACATCATTTTCCATATAAAGTGCCAAACGGGCAATAAACACCTTTCACAATCACCACGAAAAAAAGTACAACTTCTTTATAAGACCAAAACTAGTTTAAAACCATTTAAAGAACCTCCAAAACACTACTTCACAGGCTCCCAATATTTTTATAAAACCAAACCAAACCATTTTATTTTTCCAAATAAACTTTAAGATCCAACCGAGAAATTTCTCAAAAGAACCAAAGTACTTTTTCATGCTTCAAAAGAAATCATTTATCACTAAACCAGAACTCTATTTGATATTCCATGAACTATGTTTAAAATACAAATGGACATTCTTTCACTATTGGGTGTCCGCTCATCAAGAAAATATTTCAAGTGTTGTGTATAAAATAAACAACACTTTTTTTACACTGAGTAATTATTTAAAAAAACAATTCTCTAATACTATTTCATGTTTACTAAAATTAATAGAATATTTAATTGAAAAGTTAGCATGTACAAACATTACAAAACGACACCATTTTCATACCACAAAAATTGAGTTATAAATTTACATAGTAAATAAAATAATCTCAAGTTGCATAGTAATATTCAGTATATATATAGAGGGCACAAACCGCAGGAAATAAAGTAACTTAAATTTTAAAAACAGTATAATGGGGACCTACCTCAGATACACGACGCGATGACAATGCCTGCTATGAATCGGGGTGCGCCGACAAGGAAACTTCGGAAGCAAGGCGCGACGACAACGCTCGCTCGAGAACGCCCTGCGCGGGTCCTAAAAATTATAAACCTACCAATAAAAACCCACCATCAACTAAAACCCATATTCCAACAAGTTAAAGATGATAATAATAATAATGATAATAAAAACAACAAAAACAACAACAACAATAATAATAATAATAATAATAATAATAATAACAATAAAGATAAATATAATAATAATAATAATAAATACAACAACAACAACAATAATAATAAAAATTAAAATAATAATAATAATAATAATAATAACAAGAATACTGATAATAATAATAATAATAACAATAAAAATAATAATAATAATAATAATAATAATAGTAATAATAAGAAGAATAATAATAATAATAACAATAATAATAATAAAAACAACAATAATAAAAATAATAATAATAACAAAAAAAACAATAACAACAATATTATTAATAAGAAGAAGAATAATAAAAGTAAAAATAAAATAAACATTTCAAGGAGGGGGGTCTTACGACTTGAGGTAAGATCGGCGCCAGCGGGAGGCCTTTCCAGAGGAGGGCAGGTCGACCGGAGGTGCTGTGGTTGCCGAGAGCCGGAGGGGAAAGCCGGCGGGGTGCTAGGTTGCCATGTGAGGGAGTAGGGGCGAGGTGATGGGGTTCCGCACTGAGGAGGCTGGTTCAGAGTGTGGTGGGTGCAGGAGGCGGGAGCTGTAGGTGCTGGCTGCGGCTGGGTCGAGACCGAAGGAGCAGGGTGTTCATGAGCTGCAGGAGGATGCTGAGGGGTCGACGGGCATAAGAGGGAAGATCTGGCTGGGGGATGCGCTGAAGGTGCTGGAAGGAGAGGGAGTGGAGGGCCAGGGTAGCGGGGAAGGCCGAGGCACACTATAGGAGAGGGTGGCGAAGTGGAGGGGCATCGGGCTGCTATTGTGTGTGAGGGGAAGGAGGTGGAATAGGAGTAGGGGCGCTCATGGGTTATAGGAGGAGAGGAGGGGGTCCAAGAGGGGAAGAGATAGGGCGACAATGAAAGGAGGGTGATGGGGGTGAGAGATGGGCAAGGAGGAGACCAGGAGGTGAGGGGAAAGAAGGATAAGGGAAGTGGTGGTTGCAGTGTGAGAGGAGAAAAAAAAGTGGTCCGCGCTAGGGTTAGGGGGAAAGAAAAAAAAAGATGAAAAAAAGATAGGGAAAATAATAATAATAATAATAATAATAATCAAAATTTTAATAAGATAATAATAAGATAATTCCTAACAATATTTTTAATCATCATTAATTTTAATTGTAGTATTTATAATAACACTAATAATAATAATACTTAATAATACTAATGCGAGATGATAAAAATAAAGATAATAAAAGTAGTCATATTATTTCAATAATAATAAAATTCTTAACACAATAAAATTTAAATTACACAACAATTAACGCGCATTTAAATATAAACATTTTTTTTATTTCAAATTTCCAAAGACAATGGGATGAGCGGTTACCCGGGCGGAGCCGCGCGAAGTTTCCAAAATGTGCTCTACTCGCGCGCCCAACGACGTCGCGTCAAATGCGCACTTTTTAATAAAGGCTCAAAGAGAAAAAATTTGTCCGGGAACTCACCTCGGAACCCAAAAAAATTATTTAAGAATAAATAAAAAAATAATAAAATAAAACACACGCCTAGGTCGGGGTGTGACAATTCTCCCCACCATAACGCTTTCTGCCCATGGAAAGCCACAACACTATCTAGCCGATTGATCAATACCTGAGGATTCCACACAACACGATCCAACCTCTTATCACATGTTCACTCCACCGACCACCAACGGGACTCAACCTCATTGTCTGAAACATATTACCGGCAGAGGGGAGGCCTGAACAGACTCCCCACCATAAGAATTCAACCATCATTCAATAACAGCTTACAAGAAAATGTAAAGAGATGGTGGGTCTCCCCACCATAAATAACTAACCTACTAACGACAAAACCACTTACTCCCATCAGAATGGGATAAGAGCACAGCAAGGACCTTTAAACCACTTACTCTCATCCGAATGGGATAAGAGCTGAATCGAGAACTCCGTATGAACCAAAAACCCTAACCCCATGGGCGGGGAGGGAGGGCCCAAGGACTGGATCAATGAAACTACGACAAAAAATTACTCACGTCTCAGCACTTCAGGATGGACACAAACCAAAGATGTAACAGATTTACATCAGTGGTCCATGCAAGGCCACTAATCGACGACTGACATCCCAAAAATGCACCACTACTGACATTGCATGAGGGATAAGTCTATCACACTGATTTTGTGATGAAAGAGGATTTACTATGATAGATAAACCACAAAAGAATTCTAAACTATCTAACCGTGATGATAGGGGCACGACCTAACCAGACTCCTTAAAATTCCCTGGGGGTTCCTGACTATGTGTTGGCTTCACTATGAGGCCTTTTGGCTAGATATCTGATGGATGAAACATCTCCTACCTCACAGTCAGGTTCTAATAATCCCAATAATAAATTTACACCATTTTATCTGATAGATGAAAGGATAAAATTTTGAAATATAAACATGATGGCGTTGAAAAATGGAGTTCATCAAAAGACCCACGACATCCCATACGTTTCAAAACCCAAAACACCATCAGTACAACTGCAACGATAAAAGATCACTCACAATGAAAGGAAAATTACACCAGAAATTTGAACAAAACCCCCAAAAGCACATCACTTCTGAGAAATTCCTCTGTGACTCTTTCTAAAAACACCCCGACAGAATCGTCGCAAGTGACCCAGGCATCCACATGCTTGGCAGGGCTTCGGAGTGCTTGGGCACGACGGCTTCTAGTGACCTAGCTTTCCACACTGATAACACAGGAGGATCTCTCGTTCTAAAGAGGTTGATGATAGATCCTGAGGCCTCTTGATTCCATGACCTACTCCATCCACTTTCATTTTCTTACTCATCTCCTTTCCAAAATCTTCACCACTGCTCATAGGGATCGAAGGAGGGAGGACTACTTCGAGCACTCCTGCCATCGCGACTTCGACATGAACAGCTTGTCTTGCCACATCAACAAAAGAAGTTAGGTTGGACTCTAACACCTTCGACTGTAGATCAGGGTGGCGACCCACCTCGAAGAATCGAGCCTTCATGGGGTCATTCGTGGAATACCCTGAATCATAAGGAACTAGCTCCACAAAGCACTGGAAATATTCCAACACAGATCCGTCGCCCTGCAGCAGACAACCAATCTGCATCCCCTTTCTCACCCTTTCTTCCTTAGAGAAATATTGGCGAATGAACAAGGCCTTGAAGAACTCCCAATTAAGCTCTTGATAGGGCTTGCTCCGAGACACTAACTTCCACCACATCCACGGTGAACCTTCAAGCATGATGGTCGAAAACTTGACCTTCAACGACTCGAGCAACTCAACGAGGTCAAAGTCCCTTTCAATCTTCTGCATCCACTCCTTTGCCACATAAGTTTCTGCTTGACCATAAAAGAGAGGTGGATCTAACTTCTGAAACTCAAGCATAAAATCCTTAGGTTGATTAACCGTACTACGATCAGCCATTGAAGCTTCAAGGGAAAATCCACTGGACAAAATAGTCAAGAACCCAATCAAGGCCAACTCAATAAATGAAAATCCTCAAAAACCAACACTGCATGGGTGACAAGCTATAAACACAAGGAATCAAGCCATCATGACATCAAAACTTTTATCTTTCAAAAAATCTTTAATTTAAAACAAGATTGGTGAGTTAAACCATCGCCATTGGTATCCCTTAGAGTCTCACTCACATGCATGTATCTGTGCCACCCCGGGCATCCATCCACCATACCAGAAATCCATCCACATTTCCAACATACCACTATGCATGTGAGCACTCATATGAACACCAAGGCCCAAACAAAGAAACTTCATTTTTCCAAAAACAAATCATTCATACCACTTCTTTTAAAACAATCCACAAATTAAACATGTCATTTCAAACAACCATTTTTTTTTCAAAACCCCCTTTTTTTTCGAACCACTCTCAGAATTCATAGGAGACCCAAAACATCTCAAACAGGGAACTAGTTTCGGTGGGAAACTTGACCATATGGTTGGAAACAATATGTCAATCACGCCACTGACACGAAGAGTCTTTTTGGACCATTCCCCTATCTCCACATGGCTTTCCAGGCCATGCAGCTTAGGACTATTAGCCCAACTACCTTTGTCATATCCCAATCGCAAAACATTTCCATAAACCCCCCCAAAAAAACTAATTAAACCAGACTTCCCATGGAAACATGAGGATCAAAACGAGCAAGAGTTCACGAAGCTCTTCCCGCTCCTATACCTCGAGTCCTGACAATATTACTCCGTCTACCTTAAAATCCCAAATAATAAAGGGTGCTCTAAAAAGCGAGGTCGCTAAGAGCTGACCTCCTCTGATACCATTTTTTCACGAACCAACCCAGGTCGAACCTGAACCGGTCACCCGAGCCAGTGCGCGACATGGACCAAGAGGTGTTCCTGATCCTCCCAGGCTGGCGACAAGCGACAGGGCATCAACAGAGGCTGTGGGAATGATTTCACCCAATATAAATAAATAAAATAGCAGAAACAATATAGAGTAATGCAGAATAAATAAACCAAATAAAGTGACTAAACAGGAACAAAGGAAAATAATGCTACCCAAATCGACGTCCAAACTAACTCTGTGTGACCTCACGGGTCACTCTCCAACTCAACGATCAAGCATCACCATAGGCGAGCGCTCTCAAGGTGTATCCTGCACAAACACTAAAAACAGAAAAGAACTATAGGCGTGAGTATTAAAACTCAGTAGGCTAGCCCGATATCTATTCCCAATGCACTACCTTTAAAATAAAAGAAACATCATTTCAAGTTTGGACTATAATTTATAAAAGTATGTTTTTCTAAGTATTTTACTTAAAAAAAAGTACAAACCATTTCCCTTAACCATTTCCAAATTTGGGTTCATTTCATTAGTGTCAATGGCTTTTTATAAAGGGAAAGTGATGCTTATATTTTCAAATTTGTACAAAGGGGATTAAACACTTTCATTTGAAAACCATTTCTAGAAACCAAGTCAAAACCAATTTGTCACTTTCCAAGGTAAACGATATACAAAAGTTCACAAGAGTAGGTATACAACAAGGGAAATGTGGAAATACATACAAGTTCCGAATCATCACTGCAAGTAACTGAAAAGTCACAGACATGGGTGAACCTAGGAGATCGAGAATAAACCAGAAGACACCAATACATGAGAAATCATCCTTGTTGACATGTCACACACGATAAAATCAAAACGCTCAATACGCTCGACCATCCTTTCTCAGGCAGGTCGAGGGAAAATCCCATAGTAATAAACCCAATATATCCACCTACTATGGGCCACTAGTCAGTACCATAACCTACCAGTGTAGCAATAATTCTTAGAATATTCTCTCAATATGCCAGATTCCCATGTCTCAAGTGTTTGGAAAGGGGGTGAGACAACCGATGCCAACCGATCATCTAATCACACACACACACACACACACACACACACACATATATCTAAAGCACAAGAGGCATCACCCCGAGCCACTCCATGGGACATCCTCTTTCCTTTAACTACTCAAGTACCCGAGAGCCTCCAAGAACGACCTCCCAAACAATAAATTGCATCTAAGGCAAGAGAGTTATCCTAGGAGGGTTTTCATCAAAACAATCACATCATTTTCCATAAAGTGCCAAACGGGCATTAAACACCTTTCACAATCACCACTAAAAAAGTAAAACTTCTTTATAAGACCAAAAACAGTTTAAAACCATTTAAAGAACCCCCAAAACACTAATTCACAGGCTGCCAATATTTTTATAAAACCAAACCAAACCATTTTATTTTTCCAAATAAACTTTAAGAGCCAACTCGATAATTTCTCAAAATAAATCATTTATCATTAAACCAGAACTCTATTTGATATTCCGTGAATTATTTTTAAAATCCAAAAATACATTCTTTCACTATTGGGTGTCTGCTCGTCAAGAAAATATTTCAAGTTTTGTGTATAAAATAAACAACACTTTTTTTACACTGAGTAATTATTTAAAAAAAATAATTCTCTAATACTATTTCACATTTACTAAAATTAATAGAATATTTAATAGAAAAGTTAGCGAGTGAAAACATAACAAAACGACACCATTTTCACACCACAAAAATTGAGTTATAAATTTTCATAGTAAATAAAATAATCTCAAGTTGAATAGTAATATTCAGCATATATAGAGAGGGCGCAAACCGAAGGAAATAAAGTAACTTAAATTTTAAAAGTAGTGCAATGGGGACCTACCTCAGATACACGACGTGACAAAAATGCTCGCTCTGAATTGGGGTGCGCTGAAAAGGAAACTTCGGAAGAAAGGCGCGATGACAACGCTCGCTCGAGAACGCCCTACGCGGGTCCTAAAAATCCTAAATCTGACAATAAAAACCCACCATAAATTAAAACCCATAATCCAACAAGTGAAAGATGATAATAATAATAATGATAATAACAATAATAATAATAATAATTATTATAATAATAACAATAAAGATAATGATAATAATAATAATAATAATAAAACAACAACAACAACAACAACAACAATAACAAAAATAATAATAATAATAATAATAATAATAATAATAACAATAATAATAATAATAATAATAATAATAAAAAAATAACAAAAACAACAGTAACAATAACAATAATAATATTAATAATAAGAAGAATAATAAAAGTAAAAATAAAATAAACATTTCAAGTAGGGGGCTCTCACGGCTTGAGGGAGGATCGGCGTCGACAGGAGGCCTCTCCAGAGGAGGGCAGGTCGGTCGAAGGTGCTGTGGTTGCCTGGAGCCAGAGGGGAAAGCCGACGGGGTGCTGGGTTTCCGTGCAAGGGAGTAGGGGAGAGGTGCCGTGGTTCCGTGCTGAGGAGGGAGGTCCGGAGTGGGGTGGGTGCAGGAGGCTAGAGCTGCAGGTGTTGGCTACGGCTAGGTTGAGACCGGAGGAGTAGGGTGTGCACGGGCTGTAGGAGGATGCTGAGGGGTCGATGGGCAGAGGAGGGAAGATCCTACTGGGGGATGCGCTGAAGGTGCTGGAAGGAGATAAAGCGAAGGGCCAGGGTAGCGGGGAAGGACGAGGCGCGCTAAAGGAGAGGGTGGTGAAGAAGAGGGGCGTGAGGCTGCTGTTGTGTGTGAGGGGAAGGAGACGGAATGGGATTAGGGGAGCTTGTGGATTATATGAGGAGAGGAGGGGGCCAAGCGGGGGAGAGATGGGGCGGGGATGCAAGGAGGGTACTGGGGGTTAGCGATGGGCAAGGAGGTGGCCAGGAGGTGAGGGGAAAGAAGGATTAGGGAAGTGGCGGCTGCATCGTGAGAGGAGAAAAAAAAAGTGGTCTGCGCTAGGGTTTGGGGGAAAGAAAAAAAAGAGGAAAAAAAGATAGGGAAAATAATAATAATAATAATAATAATAATCAAAATGTTAGTAAGATAATAATAAGATAATTCCTAACAATATTTTTAATCATCATTAATTTTAATTGTAGTATTTATAATAACTCTAATAATAATAATACTTAATAATACTAATGTGTGATGATGAAAATAAAGATAATAAAAGTAGTCATATTATTTCAATAATAATAAAATTATTAACACAATAAAATTTAAATGAAACAATAATTAACGCGTGTTTTAAATATAAACATTTTTTTATTTCAAATTTCTGAAGACAATGGGATACGCGGTTACCCAGGAGGAGCCGCACGGAGTTTCCAAAACACGCTATGCTCGCGTGCCCAATGACATCATTTCAAAAGCACAGTTTTTAACAAAGACTCAAAGAGAAAAAATTTGTCCGGGGACTCACCCCGGACCCCAGAAAAATTATTTAAGAATAAATAAATAAATAATAAAATAAAACACACACCTAGGTCGGGGTGTGATAATAGTTATACAGGTGCTGAGTTTCCTTGGTATTGAAGGATATTATAAGAGGTTCATAGAAGATTTATCTTAGGTTGTGACTCCTATAATATCATTGACCAGAAATGATCAGGTGTTCTTGTGTATTGATCAATGTTAAAACAACTTTTGATTACTTAAAAGAGAAGTTGGTTGGTACTCCATTTATTTATTTTTCAAAAGAGAGAGTTCAGTTTGAGGTTTTATATGGTTCTTCATATCTTGTTTTGGGTTGTGTTCTAATGTAGCATAGATCAGTTGTTTTTTATGGGTCTTGGCAGTTACATCCCCAAAAGTGTAACTATTCCACCCAGTATCTCGAGTTAAAATAGTCATATTTACCTTGAATTTATAAATACATTACCTCATTAGAAAGTGTTTTTTGGTTTTTACTGATCACAAGATCTAGAGGTACATCTTCTACCATTGTAACCTAAAATTTTGATAATGATGGTAGATGAAATTATTTCAAGATTATAACTTTGAGATTTTATATACATCAATAAAGGGTAATGTTATAGCTAATTCACTAAGTATAAAGTCATGAAATGATGTTATGCATGAATCTAGAGATTCCTAGAGAGTAATGAAAGAGATCTCATTGATGCATCTTGACATGGGAGATGTTGGTGGCCGAGGTTTTATTTTTATGATGACAATGTTGTCATATTTAGTGTAGTGAGTGGAGGATTCCTGTATAAGAGATTATGTGGTGAAGATATGGAGAATCTGAGTTGTCTTTTATGATTCCCCTTATGGTTGATATGAGGATTAAAAACACTAAGTATTATTCCAAATGAGAATTTTCATCCCTTTGATGATGTGTGAGGTGGTTTTATATGAGTTCCATAGCTCACCCTTGACAGTACATCCTGGCATGAAAAATATGTAATGATCTCTGAGAGGTCAGTTTTTGTGGCTTGGGCTGAAGTGTTTAGTTATAGAGTTTGTGACTTGATGTTTAGTCTTCCAGAATATAAATTCCAAGCACTATGTTATTAATGGTTTTCTCTAGAAATTGGATGTTACTCAATGGAATTGGGGGGAAATCTTGATGGTCTTCATCACCAGTTTACCTTAAAATAAAGGATTCTTTGATGTTATATCGATTATAGTGTATCGTTTGATGAAATCATCCCACTTTATAGTGATCAAGGATTTGTAGTGTAGTTTTTTTGTTTAGGTAGTACCTAGAGGAGGTGGTGAGACTCCATAGAGTCCCAAGGATGATCATCTCTGATTGCAATCCTAATTTTATCTCTAGGGTGTGGAGAGGTGTCCAACATGATTTTGGCTCTTAGTTGTGACTTAACACTTTTTTCAATACATAGACATCTGGTCAGATAGAGTGGACCATTTAGACTCTTAAGGACATGTTGCACACCTATGTTAGGTATTTTAGAGGTTCATGGATGAGGCACCTATCTTTGGTCGAGTTTTATTACCAAAATATTTTTTACTCCACCATTATTATTTCACCATTTTATACTTCATATAACTGAACTTTATATTCTATATTATGTTGTACTATAGTTATATATTCATCAATTATTAGGATAGAATTAGTGAAGAGCATGAAATAGATTCTTAAAGTGACTTGTGATAGGATGAAGGCAAAAAATGATCATATGAAGTTATATTCTGATCAAATGAGGAGACATCTGGAGTTATAACTTGGAGAACATGTGTTCATGAAGGTGACCTATCATCATGGATATTGAATCTTTGAATTTTAGAGTAATATTTCTCTCTAGTTCATTGGGCATTTTGAGGTGTTGAATCGCGTGGGAGCCTTTGTGTATCGGGTAACACTTCCTCTATAGATAATCCAGATACATGATGTCTTCCATGTGTTGTAGATTCGATGTTATCTTCATGAAAAGTCACACATCATAAACTGGGAAGAGATCAACGTTGATGATGATTCAACCTTTGAGGATAAGCCTGTAGATATCCTAGACTACTGGGAGAAGGTGTTTCATGAAAATGTTATTCATTTGGTTTGTGTTCTTTGGAAGCATTGTGGCAAGGAGGAGAGTACATGGGAACATGAGTCATAGATATGAACTTATAATCCTCTTCTATTTTATGGTTAACTCTTATTTTGTATCCATGTTTTGTATTTTTTAACCTTTATCTGGCATATGAGATGGTTTCCTCTTCCTTGATGCCTTGTTTTTGGCCTTGATCATGTTTTTAAGGTATCTCACCCCAGGAGTGTTTAGGAGCTCGTTGTTTGTGTTGTGTAGTTTTGTGATTTTTTCCTTTAAGTAAGGTGGTTGATCTCATATGATGGTAATATTCTAGAGAGTTATCTCATGGGTTATATGTTCGTACAACCCCTTTTATTTTCCTTCTCTCTCGGTTTGGTTTAAATTCTTGAGGGTGAAAATTGTTTGATAGGTATCTAATGTAAATACCCAGATCCTTCTAGTCTATCCCTTTACATGTTTTCAAGGTCCATGGACCTTAGAGGAATATTATAGGAGTATTAATGGGGTTTGGGGTTAGGAATCTATTTGTAGGAGAATTTAATGACATGAACCATATTTCAAAAGATGAGTGGGTATTTTACAGCCCGAAGTGGTTGTTCTCAGTTTGCATAAGAGAAGTTCACAAGGTGTAATTCACAACATGTATGATATATTCATGTTGTGAATGAATGAGGTTTTTATTTTATGAATCTATCCCTGAAAACTCACAACATGAACATTAATTTCATGACATGAATTGAACCTAGATTTTTTGGATCTGGGCAATGTTTTTTTCAGTAGATCTTAAACTTGGGACATTTACGACATGAATGACCCATTCACATCATAAAAGTATGTATAACAGAATAACTATAATTCCTCCTTCACCCTAAATTTTTTTTATCAAAAACTATGATTATATCACAACCCTAGGTATCTAGAGGTGCTTCTTAAACGTGTTTTTAAGAATTTTACAAAGGGATTGATCCTCTACTTCCCATGTTCGATATGTAGTGATACTAGGTGATTTTTACCTCTTTATTTTATGGTTTCTTCTTAAATTGGTTTTGTTTCCTCCTATTTTATCTTTTCATGTTATGGATGATCATCTAATTTGTTATTATAGAGTTCTTTGATGTTTTTTGGAACATTTGTAGTATAATGTTCTTGTGGGGTCTTAGTTTCCTTACAGGAGAGTAGATAATATATTCGCTTGTTGTTACATTCTCATTCAAGAACATTAAAAGCCTTTAGGTATGGTATTAATTTCTTCTACATTTATTTTTATGTGAAATCATAAAGTTTTCATGCTTTATTACTTTTGATGACGGTGGAATTAACCTTAATAAAGAATATACCGTATTAATAAAAGAAATGATTTATGGTTATAGTGATCGTATGTGTCTCCAATATGATAATGGTTTACCTCTTGTTTTACTAGATAGTGTGATATCTATGTTTAGTATTTTTTATCATGCTTTTAATGCTTGGGTTTAGCATGTTTATTTGATGAAAATGACTAAAGAACATAAATTTGGCAGTTATGTTGGCTAAATAATTAAAGAGGAATGTTTAAATAAACCATTATTCTTTTGTTTTGAAGGAAAGAAAAGTAATTATTAATGCATGTTTAATGAATTTGTTCTTCTATATATTAATGTAATTGGATAAAGAACATAAACCTAAAAATTCTTGTTTTTAATAATAATAAAGAGGCTTGTTAATGGAATTATTCTTCCTTAAAGTTTGTTGAAAAAGGAAGTTATGCTTGAAATAATGTTTAAATAATTTATAGATTTTAATAACCAATGACTTAGGTTTCCTATGTTTGTAACCTGTGATAAATTAATCAGTTAATTTAAGATGGTAAAGAACCATTTGTTTGATAAATATTTATGTTTGGGGATAAGAATACATATTTTCTTGTAAAGTCAAGATGCCTTGATATTTAGGGCCTAGATTCCTTGATGACTCTGTTTATTTTTTCCTTGTTGTCTTGTGTGTTTCTCTAATGCGAGACTTTCTATGTGATGTGATGTGAGCTTGGGATAACTAATGGTTTGCTGAGATATTGGTGGGGAGGCCTCAGTTTGTGGTAGTAGTTGATGTTGGTGATGGATGGACGGATGCATGGTGATTTGTTTAGTGGTGTTAGGGATGACACCAAGATTGATGTAATAGGTTGAAGCTAGGATTTTATATTGTTGTGATAAAATATAGGATACTTACTTTTTAATAAATTTTCTTAAGGGATGTATGGTCAGGTTTCTTATTTATATATTCCTTTCCCCACTACTTGAGGTAGTTGATTGTGCTTGGTTTATGCATATTTTTATGGAAGATTATGATTTTTCCTAGATTTTTTGTAATTATAGAATGATATGATTAATAAATTTTTTAACCCATGGGGTTAGTGATTGAATTGAATGAAAATGTTGATAATCATATAGAACTGAATAATTGGTTGGATTCTTCCTGAAGGGCATGGACTTCACTTAATGGTTAATGAAATGTAAATAGAATAATTTTAATTGATGGATAATGAATTAATTAATGTAAAGTTAAATGTTAAAAGGAAATAATTAAATAAAATAATTATTATTGAATGCTTGTGTTCTTATAGGATACTTAGCCCTTAGGATTAGCAGTCAGGTGTCCAAGAGATGATAGCTACAGTTGAGCCCAAGACTATATTAATGCCCATAGTGTGGTTGTGAGCTATATTATATCATGTATGTTTTATGATTTAATGTGCTACCCCACCCATGTTGGTAAGGAGACTAAAACCTAATGAACCATAGGAGGGTGTTTTCCTTAACATCCAGGTTAGTGAGGAATAGATGGATGACTACCCCCTCTAGCCCCACTCTCTTCTCCTGGTGTTATTATGTTTTGGTATGTATGGTGGTTATCTTTCCCCATATATGTGTGTAGAGAGATGTAATGGATTTTTATTATTTCACACACATGTATATCTAAATATAGTATACTATAGATTATTATATGTTTGATGAGTATGTTGATGCCTGCCAAATGAGCATCAGAAAATTCACAAGGGAAGAAATACCCGAATATGGGTATTATTTTCCCCAAAAAGCAAAGGAAGTAAAGGTATCTAGAACTCATGGATTGTATAATCCTCCAAGAGACATGCAATCTTAAGACCTTTAGAAGGTTACATGAAGGAGATATGCACATTTCATAACCTACAGTAGATCCTGTAGAGCCCCTTTGACAAGTCCTTATGATCTTGCAAAGCCACCCCAAGCAATCAATGATCATGCTATGGATTCTAGATGAGTACCCCCAAATCACATGAATTGTCAGGGGAAGGCGCCTAATAAGACATCCAAAAATACTTGGAAAATAGGGAGGAAAATATCCAAAAGGCGGGAGCCTCTTGTGATTGTAAAACTCACGTGATGCACCCATACAGCTCATGAGACATCTCTAAATCCCCAAACTATATATATATATATATATATATATATTTATGGTGCCACCATCCTATATCCACTATATGGTTGTAGCGGCCACTAGATATCTAGTGGTGTCGATCTGGGCCAAACAAGAAAGGGCCTAATTATAAATTAAATCACCATAAAACCTTAATTAACCCTCTAATCCCTCTTTTTCAAACCTAATTTTACCAATTCTCCTAGAGAGGCTCTCCCTTGGCATTATAGTCTCCTTCAAACTTCTTTACATGTCATTAAAATCCCGATTCGATTGGCCGTCAATGGATTGATAAGTTTTGTTAATTCCCGATCATTCTTGCTTATCAATTCCATTATTCTAGGAATTTGAAGATGTTATAGGATAAATTTTTGGGATCTATTGATAATATTATGATTCTTATCCAATCTCCTCTAGATCCATTGTGTGATTTTATTCTGAAGATTAGTCTTATAATTTTCTGTGGTGTGGCATATGATTCTGAGGTATGTATTGATCAAACTTATTTACCGACAATTTTTCTTTTAGAAACACGATTCTAAGTTTTTGGGATAATTTTTTAGGTTCTTTAATTACTTTCTATTTAATTCCCTTACTTTTCAATATGTGGATACCATTGTGGGTACTGTATGACCTGAACATGAGGTATGTGGTTACATATTTAGTCTATATTCTATGAATTATAAATGATCTTGGTTTTATAAATGGTTTTCTAAATGAATTAGGATGATCATTTAATTAATTTATATGAATGGATAAGAGATGGTTTTTTAGAAAAGATGATTTCCCCCTCATTTTAGTAAAAGAAATGTGTTTTCAAATCATTGTGAAATTAGTTTTCAAAGCATGTTTTTGATAAAAATAGTGATTTGGAATTGTTTTTGGAATGTGATAAGAACTTTGAAATTTATTTGATATATACCAAACATGGAAGACTTGGTTACATAGGTGTGGGTTTATAATTTATCCTTTCTGTTCTTGCCCAAATTTACCCAAGATTTTAGGGTTAAGCGGTCGCTTGTAGTTTAGCTTGGGTTGTCAAATCCTCAGAGACCTAAGAAGTAACCTACAGACATGTACATTATATGGATTGTTTTTGGTTATGAAGTGGCCAAATTGAGTTGATTTTAGATGGTTTTAAGTGAATGATAAGTGACTTAAGTGAATTAAATTTAAAATAATAAGTTGATCATAGGTTATCACTTGGGGTGGATTGGATGCATTCCTTTTTCAACTATTTTAATTTCTTATATTTGAGATGGGTTCATTTAAGAAGATAAAACAACATCATCACTTACTAGTTTAATACCTACACAACCTAAAAATAATCACCAATACACTTTAAAGATCAAAGTTTTGAGAACTCCAGGGTAAATTTTCATATTAGCACTTGAAGTGTGTGGCCTTAAATTCAACAAGGACGAAATAGTTTAAAGATCATCAAACAAAATTCTCAATTAAAATAAGTGATTAGACATTAATGGAGTGATAAATAACATAAAAAAATACTATTTATACTCCCTTAGATCAACCCATAAGTGGGTTATCCCTCCATTGATTCTATGGTTTCAATGGAAGTATGAAGTAGACTCATGAGGGCGGAATTGAAGAAGTAAAAAACAAAGACAATGAAATAACGATCACTCCACTATTGTGTGATAATTTCACAAGGTTTGGTGTGAATAAATTCACACATTTGAGAAAATGGTATCAAAATGATATAGATAATAATATAATAATAGGAAAAGAATAACTTTTATTAAGAAATAAAGGTGAATTGAACAACTTACATGAGAAAGAAATGTGATTACAAACACAAAGCGGCAGTATAACACTACAATGAAACCAAGCACAAAATATGATCAACTCCTCCACCACCACTACCTTAAATAGGAAATTTGGAAGCCTTGGGTAGAGCCTCTAATAGTTCAAGTAATCCCACTTGAGTATGGTTGGCTTAGGGTGGTGGAAAGTTTGTGGAATTTGATCTTTTCCACCTTTGACCCGAAGTGGTAGCTATCTTGCATCCACCAAAAAGAGGTTCCAAAATGACCTTCTAGATGGAATAATTTTAGTTATACATATAAGAATAAAATAGATCTAAGAAAGTCTCCTAATATCCGGTAAAATTTCATCTCAAATGGATTTTTTTTAGATATGTTTGAAATAGTGGGATGTTTTTCTAGGCCGCAGAATCTGGCCTAGAATTTCATCCTCAACTTGGGCCGCCTGAAACTCCATTAAAAAATTTTAATTAGCTCTTTTCACTATTTTATTAAATGTTACCCATTATGTCTTATATATTTTGTTAAATTTTTAGAATCATTGGGATTGAATATTGTCATCTACAGTACTTTTATCGGGCTATTGTCCAGTTTACTTTTCCCAGAATGTTGTTGGTTCAAGGACCACTTTAGTGGTCTTCCAATGTGAATCTTCAAGTTCTCCAAAAGTATGAATTGTTCCTTATGTAATTAAAACCCTGAAAATTAAATATGAAAATAAAATCAAGATCATTGGGTATTTTATATGGTATTCAAAAATGTACCATGTAATAGTTCATTTTAAGAAGGAATTACAATCATAATATGAAATAATGTTCAAAGTGTAAAATGCACTAAAAATGGTGTTTGTTATTAATAAATCACATGGATATTATAATATAATAAATGAATATTTTCCTCTTTAATTGGATAATCACACCTCCAACTTAAGTTTTTCTAGTCCCAAGAAAAATATATCTCCAAAATATGAAATTCAAATTTCCTTTTCCAAAACATTTTAATACAAAATGATCATAAAAAACCCTTATATCAAACAATCATGAAACCCATAAAAATATTTTAATACAATAAAGTTCCATAAGAATATACCAATCCCAATACCATTCCTTTGTTTAGATTTATCTCCACATTTCATACAATTTTAATTAAGCATGATGAAGTGTTGTGCGCCACAATAGACATGGGGGTTCATCTTTATTCAAGGGAGAAAAGATGGAATCACTAGGTGGAATCACATTTTAATATTAATATGAGTATTCATTTTTTATGTTTTTTTGTTTCAATTTTTCTATGGTAATTTAAATTGAACTCAATTGAGTCAACCCATGTAGAAAGACTTTGCCAATGACTCCCATGATGAAAGACCTTAGAGCAACAAGTGAAGCTCACATACTTGGGAATCATATCAAGTTTACCCAATAAAAAAAATCAAATTACAAAAAATAGAGATAAAATTCCCAACTCTAGGCCAGAAAACTATGGAGTAATGTTCCCCAAGTTCCAAAAGCTACACATTAGGTCAATCCATTTCTCTACGTGCAATTGATTTTTTTGTAATTTTTTTGTCTTGATTTTTTTTTTGATTTTTTTGAATACTCGTGTTAAAATTAAAATGATAACCAAACATACTACATTTATTATGGGACAAAAATATCTCAAACTAATAACCAAAAATCTATAGGACGTGCATTGTTTTTTATTAAATGGATGAAAATATAAATGGTTAAAAATCACATCAGACAACCACACTTTCCAAAATTTGTGCACATGAACATAAAATTGCATTAAAATAAGAATCAAGGCATGAAAAATTATTTGATATACAATTTAAAAGTGTGAATTGTGTATTATAATGTTCAAGGTTAAATAAAATTTTCCTTCCACACATTTTTTATGCACACAAAAGAATTTTTTTTATTTCATCTACTCCCAACTTAAAAAAACAATGTCCCTAGTGTTTGAAGAAAAGAAAATTTAGAAGAGTATAGAGGTAAAGTATAAGAGTTTCAAAATTAAAATTTGAAAATGAGTTGTGGAACAATGTCACCTACTATTTTAATTTGAAGTTCATGTTGCTCCTGATTACTCCTTTGATCTCCATGTCACTTGGAGAAGCCTTGTTAATGATGAAAATTTGTATTTGTACACTAGGAGGAAATATGAATTGCCTAAAAATCCATTAAACTCCATATCCCCTGAATATTACAAACCAAAAAATTAGAACACAATGGGAACCCCTTGATTCCCCCTTAACAAAAATAACACAAAAACACACAAAATAAAATCAACGCAGAAGCCATCTTGCCTCCTGGAAAGTGCTTAGTTTAATGTCGTTAGCTCAATATGAACCCCCCAAATTACCCAATACCAAATTTCAAAATCTTAAGGATTATATTTTTCACCACATACATTATATTGTGATTGGTTCTCCATTGGGTTTTGTGGGAAGGTTTGAAAATTGATTCAATAAAAATCATATAGCTCCCAGTGAATAATCCAATCCCATGAAAATACAAAATGGTCTATCCAATTGATTTTTTAATCTTACTTAAGATATCAAGAAGAATATTATTATAATTTTAATTGATACAATATGAAATGAAAATTGATTTTTTTGTTATCCCCTATGATGGAATACTTGAGATAGGATGTATGGACCTTGAATTTGAGCTCAGGATTGCTAACAGATTCAAACACAGGTTGGGACTTTGAATCAAACTCAATTTCATTTTCAAAATTTATTAATAGAATTGGTTCATTTGGAACACAATATTCAACCACCCAATTTGAAATATCAGTTTCATGAATGGATATGAACTTGAAGTTGTTTATTTCTTCCAATGGTTCAATGTTTTTTGGTTCTGAAAAATCATCAATGGAGAAATATTCAGGACACTCAATCCATGATGTCAAATTTTCCTCTTGTGAATTGAGAAAAAAAAATCATCCTAATTTAAAGACCCTTAAAAAATGCCTTGAACTTCTTAATATATCCAAAATAAAAATGTTGGTTCTTCAATAATTTCATGAGTGTTTTGTGGGAGAAAATAATCTTATATCAGTGATGAGGAAGGAACAATCTGAATGGGAATGGGTTCTATAACCGTTTCAATGATTTGTAGTTATAATATTAATTATGAAACTTATGAATTAATTTTATCCATTTTTTCACACATTTTTTCAATAAGTTATTGGGGATTAGGCTGGATAGGAGCTTGTACATCATGAAATTCCCTAATATTGATCTCTTTAACCATTATAGAGAGGGATGAAAATTTATCCTTTGAATATTCATCATTCCAATGATTGTACATGTCACCAGGTGTGTGGTAACAAATAAATGGTTAATCAAAGAAATTTAATAATTTAGGGGATTTACAATATTGATTTTCTATTTGATTCCTGCATGGGTTTGTGACATGGTAATTTGGAAGATACTCCATTAAAGAAGACTAAAATATGGATTATAGATTATCAAGACACACACAAACAGAAAGGGGAAAATATCAGAGAGATGAGGGTGAAAAAAGGATTCTAGTTTCTATGATAACTTACTTATGTCCCTGGAAATGGCACAAAAATTTTGTCTTTCCCAAATTTACCCAATATTTTAGGGTTAAGCAGTCTCTTGTAGTTTAGCTTTGGTTTTCAAATCCTCAGAGACCTAAGAAGTAACCTACAGACACGTACATTATATAGATTGTTTTTGGCTATAAAGTAGAAAAATTGGGTTTATTTTAGATGGGTTTAAGTGAAATCTAAGAGACTTAAGTGAATTCAATTTAAAATAATAATTTGATCCTAGGTTATCACTTGGGGTGGATTGGATGCATTCCTTTCTCAACTATTTCAATTTCTTATATTTGAGATGGATTCATTTAAGAAGATCAAAAAACATCATCAATTACTGGTTTAATTCCTACACACCCTAATACTAATCACCTATACACTTTAAGAATCAATGTTTTGAGCACTCTAAGTTAAATATATGTATTATCACTTGAAGTGTGTGGCCTTAAATTCAACAAGGAAAAAAGAGTTTAAATATCTTAAAACAAAATTCTCAATTAAAATAAGTGATTAGACATTAATGGAGTGAAAAATAACATCCAATATATCCTATTTCTACTCCCTTGGATCAAAACATAAGTGGGTTAGCCCTCTATTTATGCTATGGTTTCAATGGAAGCGGGAAGTAGACTCATGAGGGATGAATTGAAGAAGTAAAAACAAAGACAATGAAATAATGATCACTCCACCTTTGTGTGATAATTTCACAAGGTTTGGTGTGAATAAATTAAAACCTTGAGCCAACAGCATCAACAAGATATGGATAATAACATAATAAGAGGAAAGGTAGAACTTTTATTAATAAACTAAGGTGAATTTAACAACTTATATGATAAATAAATGTGATTACAAACAAAAAGTGATAGAATAACACTAAAATGAAAACAAGCACAAAATATGATCAACTCCTCCACCACCACTGCCTTAAATAGTCATTTTAGAAACCTTGGGTTGAGCTTACAATAGTTTAATTCATTCCACTTGAGTATGGTAGGATTAGGGTGGTGAAAATTTTGTAGAATTTGATCCTTTTTACCCTTGACCTGAAGTGGTAGACAGCTTTCATCCACCAAACAGAGGTGTCGAAATGACCTTCTATATGGTAGAAGTTTAGTGGTCCATAGCAGAATAAAATGGATCTCCAGATTTCTCCTAACATCCTGTAAAATATAATCTCAAATTAAATTTTTGTTGGTGAGATATGTTCTAAATGGTGGGATGTTTTTCTGGGCTATAGAATATGGCCTAGAATTTCATCTTAAACATGGGCCACTTGAAAATACATTAAAAAATTAAAATTATCACTTATCTCTATTTGATGAAATGTTCCCCATGATTTTTTATATCTTAAGTTGAATTTTTAGAATCATTGGGCTTGAATATTTTCTGCTATAATACTTTTATTGGGTTGATATCCATTTCACTTCACCCAGAATGTTGTTGGTTCAAGGCCCACTTTGGTGGTCTTCCAATATGAATCTTCAAGTGATCCAAAAGCATGAATTATTACTTATGTAATGAAAAACCTGAAAATTAAATATGAAAATAAAATCAAGATCATTGGGTATTTTATATGGTGTTAAAAAATGTACCATGTAATAGTGAATTTTAAGAAGGAATTGCAATCTTAATATGAAGTAATGTTCAAAGTGTAAAATTCACTAAAAATGGTGTTTGTTATTAATAAAGCACATGGATATTATAATATAATAAATGAATATTATCATCTTTCAGTGTATAATTGTTTTTCAATTGAAATTATAAGGTGGTTCACTTTATGGGGTGTTTTTCTATTTCTAGATCATATAAAACAATCCATAGTTTATAAATGATATTTTTTTCTTGAACTAATTATGTATTATATTATATTATACATTATTATACACATATAACACATGGAGAAACCAACAACACATTATTTCATTAATGAAAATTATTACATTAGTCAAAGACTATTCCCATTAAAATGTCAAATATTTCAAGGGAAAAAAAGAAAATTTAAAAACTACAATGGGAAAATATGGATTGCCCTAATCTACTATAATCATCACTCCCATGAACAAAACTATAGAAATGAAACAAAATATTAGTAAACCAATCAAAATCATAGAAAATGGAAATATAGAACCTTGGGATAAAATGTGGTGAATAATTAATGAAGAAATTAATTAGTATTTATAGGAGGCAATTTGACCATTGGAATAGTGATGCGACTGTTATAATAGTAACCCAACCATTAGGAATAGTAACTTGACCATCGGGAATAATAACATGTCCGTTAGAATAGTAATTTAACCTAAAAATAATAAACTGTGATGTAAATAATATTTATGGTGATCAATTTAAGTAAATATAAATATTAAAATGCCAAAAAAATAAATATCATAATTAAAAAACTCAAATAAAATATAATCACATTTTTAAAAAATAATATTTTAAATTATTTTGTAAAAATCATAATATTTATATTAAAAATTAAAATTACCTATGTTAAGAATTTATTTTTATAAAATGAATATATATTTTTAAATCATCATGTCAAAACTTTCTAAGTTTTATTTTTTGGTAATTTTATAAAATACTTCAATTTCCAGGTGAATAGTAAAAATAAAGTTGTTCTCGTAACCAGTGTATCTTAAACTACATCATTCATGATGTAATAATGACCTAATCATTTATAGAACATGATGTTCGGAAAAAATATATTTAATTTCATAAATGATTCATTAAAACAAAATAAACTTATTTTTCAAACCTAAAAATCATTTTCCAAATCCAAAAGTCAAAAGTGTTCCCTTAAAATAAATATTTTCCTATTTTCCACTTTACTTTTTAATAAACTAAGTGAATAGGAATTATAAATGGGTTTAAAGTCATAAAAATATATATTATATTGATATGTGATTTATATTTTCAAAAATTTACTATTAAAAGGTTTACCTTGGATATAGTATTTTATTCAATATTTAATTCTAAAAATACCTCTCTCCTTAAGTATAAATATCCCCTCTTCCTCCCCTTGGGAAACCACTCATAACACCATTTATAAATCCAAATATATACTCAAATACTCTCTCTAAATCCTCTTATAATACATAGGGAAATTCTAAAGTAATCCAACTCCAATAATCAAGGTATTCCAGTGTCCTTAAAGGGAATAATCCTCAAGAATAAGGTATGTTTTCATCAACTCTTCTTTGTGTTTTCCTCTTCTCTTCCTATCTTTCTCTATCCCTTTCAAAACCAAATATTATATGATTAATTAGGTGGTATGTTAAAATTGTAATAATGATTTTAATCTACTATAAAAATTATATTTCTGATGTATTTATATTTTATATATCTCTTGCTCCTCATTTGGATAACATTCCCAAAGCGGTCGGTTAACCGCCAATGAGGACATTTCCAAATTATTTCCTTGTCACCAACCTTATGGATGGTTGAAATAAATTATTTATTATATATAAATGTATAAATATAATTATTTTAATCTTCTATAATTTATTCTACTTATTTATAAATTACCTTGAAAAAAATAGAGAAATCAAAACTAAATGGATTTTTTTAAGAAAAACATGATATCAAAACACTTCAACTTCAACAAATGAAATTAAGAAATATAATACAATGATTATAATTGATAAATATTAACATAAATTAATATAATTCAATTTTCTTTAAATGTTTTAATAAACCTATGTTTATTATTCAAGATGTGTAAAAAAGACGAAATAAATTAGGATTTAAGGATAGGAGATTCTCAAACCCAACTCCTTTTTTTGGGTTATCCCTCTTTCATGGACTCTTTGGTATGGATATTATTATAATGTCTCTTAAATATATTTTAATTATTATTACCCTTTATTTTAAAATATATTATTGTTTTCACCATGATTTATAAACCAAATAAAAATATTTTATAAAAGGACATCTCTTTCCAAAACACATATTTAACTCCTCTTGAGTTGCTTCTTATTCACTCAAGAAGGATGATGTTTATGAAAAATATGTTTTTCCTTATTTATTTGGGAACCCAAAATTTTGTTCATGAAATTAGTATTTATTAAATAATTATGAAACTCATTCTTTTCCATGGATTATTTCAATACTATGATTATTATACGTTATATGTGTCATGCATGATTATATAAATATTATGATATAATAGGTGAGATCAGAATTATATATCCCGCCAATGAATTGGTTAATGCAATGTATCTCATGAGATTATGTGTCCTATATGTGAACATGATGTTATATTTTTTTTAAAATGATGATGTTATGATTTATGCACATATGTTATGCATGAACATGATGATAGATTTGTTCATTTTTTGGTATTTGACCACTATAACATGATGTTTCATTTTTATACATTTCCAAATTCTGGGTCTTTATCAAATGTTTCCCTCATGATGTTGATGATGATCCTATGATTATTATATAATTATTTTGATTATTATGACCCATGTATTATTGATTCTTGTCCCTTATTCCTCCCCTTATTGGGATTGTATATATCCCCTTTATTTGATGTATATACTTAGGTGACTACATATACTAATGAGAATGTGATATTTTATAAGGATAAAGAATAAAGATTTAAATAAATGTTTATATTTTATTTCATACAAGTGATGTATGATCTTGATTTTCCCAAGATACTAAACCTTTCGATCCTTGAATGTATAACTATTATGTTTTTTATCTTTAAAATGATGTAATAGTCACATAAGAAAAAATTAGGGTTGCTATAGTTTGTATCATAAGTATGGTTTAGTTAATTTTGAGAATTAGGATTAGAAAACATTAGTGAAATCTGCAAGTATAAGTCTATATATTGGTAAACATCCTAGAATATTTATTTTCGAATAAGTCTAAACAAAGGGATCCCATAAGATCTGATTTCAAACTTGTTTTTTACATATAAATAAATTATTTATTCATGATTTGTTGACTTACATTTTGTTCAAACCTTTTCTATTTCAGAAAATGGTGGGAACCAAGAGAAATCATTCCAACAACTCATGTGAGGGATAATGTAATGATTTCCCAAACAATATCCCCAATTCCATAGGAGGTGGAGTTCAAAACATTATTGAGATTATTATTCAATTGTATTAGGATATGAAAAATAACCTGAACCATGTGGAATGCCCGTCTTATTCTAAGAAGGAGAAACTAGATATTGTTTCTTTTATGAGGCAAAGACCACCAACATTTTGTGGACCTTCCGATCCACTTATCAATGAATAATGAGTTAACTCAAAATAGAAGATATATTTTTGTGCTCCACTATTCTGAGAAGGAGAGGGTGACTCTGGCCATTTATCATTTAGATGGAGAGGATAATCTATGCTTTATATTGATAAAGAACACCAAGCTGAAGGATTAAATCAAATGGATGGAGTGGGAAGACTTTAAGAAAATATTTCTTAATAAGTATTTCCCTCAAAATATTCGAACAATGATGGATAGATGATTCTTAGATATAAAGAAAAATGAAGGCGAATATTCCATAACTCATGAGTCAAAATTCATAAGGAATGAAATATATGACTGATTATTTTATAAAAAATGATACAAAATAGATATATTCTTTAGTGGATTTAAAGCAAAACTTCAAAAGTCTTTAGATATCTGATACTTTGGGAGGTACAAAGAAATACTTTGATATTCCCTCAAAGTAGAGATGGAGGTTAGGAAGTGGTCTCATGGTTATGGATATAAGAAGAGAGGAATGGAGTTTCAAGATGGTGGGTCAAATAAAAAAGGAGTAAATAGGATCCAACCACCCACATGTCAAAAATGTGGGAAGAAACATCAAGGTAATTTCCTCAAAGGGATGGGTAAATGATTCAAGTGTGGGATAGAAGGACATTAAGTCCATGAATGTCAAAGAGACATGAATAATCCATCCAACATAATGGAGGAAATGAATACTCCTCCTAATGGAACACCTATGGTTCAATGGTTCAACTATAGGGATAAAGGGAACCATACAAGCTAGTGCACTAAGCCATGGGTCCTTGAGGGTATTCAACGACAACAACCACTAAATCCAAAGGATAAATGGAAATATTATTCCATCACTACTAATGAAGTGTAAAGTTAAAACAAATTTATACAATGTACACTTACTATTCACTCTAGAATGGAAAATTTTTTATTTGATTCTAGTTCTACACATTCAATTATATCATACAATACTACAAAAAATGGGCAAGGGAAGCGCTGCCCTTTTATTAGGGCTAAAAAAGCACTGATAAAGGGGGGATTTATCAGCGCTTTTCCCTACCACTGATAAATTTTATGTTTCAAAAAAAATCATGAAAAATAAAATATTGTTATATAAGTATATTTATATTTATATAAATACAATATATGTTTTTTAAATATGTTTTAGATAAGTATAAATAGACTATTACATTTAATATATAAGAAATTTAGTGAAAATGACTTTAAAATATTTTAAAAAATATTATTAATTAATAATTTTCTAATTATTATTGATTAAAAATCATTTAATAACAATTTTAATACAAAAAATCAAAAAAATCAAAAAAATATCTAAAATAAGTTGAAAATGTAACTCAAACTTCAAACGATCATAAATTTTGATCTGGGTGTCCGTTTGAGCTCTACAGCATATCAAATTAAATATTGTGATGAGATCTATGCACTATTTATCAAAGAAAATCTTCCGTCACATTTTTCGAGGCCAAAAAAGGCCCAGAAGGCCTACACAACTGATTTTTTAGTCGGGATACCCCGATTTGTTAACATTCAACAAGTATAATTTTTGATCCAAATATCCATTAGGCCTGTACCACATATCATATCTAATATTGTTTCATTTTCATCGATTTGACTGGTTGTGGAGTTTAAATGGAATTTTATATTATAAGTTATGGGCGTTTTAACATTCTATGGCTTTTCAAATACACATATATATGTATTTATTCGTAAATATATATGTGTTTGTGTGTGTGTGTGTCTATGTGTGTGTGTGTGTGTTGTATATATATATATATATGTATTTATTTATTTATTTATTTATAAACACAAATAAAAAACATATTTCATAAATGTATTTAAAACTACTCTTATAAATATATATTGATATACAAATAAATATACGGATAAAAATTTATAACCAAATATATATATATATAAATATAAATATATATTAATATAATAATAAATATAACTATATATATATAAATAAATAGATATATCATTAAATAGAGAAAAAAACGGAATGGCTCAGTGGTAAAGGTGCAGTCATGAAAGGGGGGAGGTCGTGGGTTCAAGTTCAGGTGGAAGCAAATGGGTGCGAGCCTGTGGGGTTGCGCGGGAAGGGCAGCACACAAGAGAGTGTGAGGGGGGTCTACCTAGCGCTTATAAGGGGTCAAGCACTATTAAAATCTCCCCCATATTATATAATTTTTTTTTATGTTTTTTAATTTTTTTTGACTTTTATTAGCACTTTTTAAAAGCACTGATAAAGACCTCTTTTATCATCTCTAGGGGGGTCAAGCGCTGTTAAAAGCTCCCCCCCCATATTATATAATTTTTTTTTTATTTTTTTGACTTTTATCAGTTATTTTCGGAGTGTTGATAAAAGGGACCCCCCTTTATCCTCGCCTCGATTAAAAATGCTTTTTAGTGATGTTAATCGACTTTTCTAGCGCTGATAAAGGCCATATTTGTAGTAGTGATAAATTTTTTGTAGAAATATTGAATCAAATCCCCAAAACCTTGAAGTAAAGATATCTATAAAAACACCTAGTGGGGAAATCATTGAAACCCAATTATTGGACTCTTATCATATTAACATATATGGGAAGATTCTTAAATAAAGTCTCATAATCCTTCCCTTGGTAGAATTAAATGCTACACTGAGCATGGATTGGATCTCATTATATAGATCACAAATCAATTTTTGGGAAAAGGAAATTTATTTTCATATTACAAACCATCTCATGATCCTCTAAAAATGTAAGAAATATCATGAATATACTTTAGAAAATCCATCAATGGTATGGGTTTTGATACCCTATGAAGAAGCATACCTTTACCAAATGATTAAGTCAAATGGAGGTATCAACCTGTAGGAAATTCCCATTATTAGGGAATACAAATATGTATTTCCTAAAGAGTTACTCAAAATTCTATAACATCGTGAGGTAGATTTCTCAATAGAACCTATACATAGATCCACTCCTATATCTAAATTCCCATATAGGATGGATGCTATTGAACTAGATGAGTTAAAGAAGTATCTGCAAGAGAATTTATATAAAGGGTTTATATACCCTAGGGAATCTTCTTGGGGTACGCTAGTGTTGTTTTTCAAGAATAAGGATGGATAAGTGTAGAAGTGTATCGATTACCAAGAGCTCAACAAGATCACTATAAGGAAAAAGTATCCCCTTCCAAGGATTGATGACTTTTTTAATCAACTAAAAGGAGATCAGTACTTATCAAATTTTGAGCTTCATTCATGATATCATAATCTAAAGGTGTAGGAAGATATTTAGAAGCCAAACTTCTATAAAAGGTAAGGAAACTATGAGTTCATAGTGATGCCCTTCGAACTTACTAATTCCCATGCAGTATTCATGGATTTGATGAATAGATTCTTTAGATACTACCTCAAAAATTTGAGGTAGTGTTTATCGATGATATTATCATTTACTCTAAGAGAAAATAGGAACATAAAGAGAATTTAAGGATTGTGCTGGTGACATTAAGGAAGGATAAAATGCATGTTAAGTTTAGAAAGGGTAAATTTTAGATGCATAAAATCACATTCTTGGGGAATGTGATCACAAATGAGGGAATTTATATGGACCCTTCAAAGATAAAATAAATTTAGGAATGGATCAAACCCACTAGTGTCACTAAAATCCATAGTTTTCTTAACTTAGTACGGTACTATCAATTTTTTTTGAGAAATTTCTCATGACTTTATAACTTGATAACTAAATTAACACAAAAGGGGTAAAGTATGTATGAATAGAATAATGTGAGCAAAGCTTAAAAGATCTCAAGAAGAGGCTAATCACTACTCTTGTACTCACACTACCAACAAGTGGATAATGTTTTGTGATATAAAGTGATTCTTAAAAGAAAAGATTGGGTTTTTTACTAATGCATAATGACAAAGTGATATCCTATTCCTCATGATATCTGAATATCCATGAGTAAAACTACCTAACACATGATATGGATCTAGTTACAATGATCTTCACTATGAATATTTGGTTGTACTACCTATTTGGTGAGAAGTGTGACATATATATCGATCAAAATAGTCTAAATTATATATTCACACGAAAGGAGATCAACATGAATCAAAGAAAATGGTTAGAGCTAGTCAAGGACTATTATTTATCTATTCACTACCATCCAGGAAAGGATAACAAGGTAGTTGATACTCTTAGAAGAAAATAATCTGCTAATTTATCCATGATGTGGATTGAGAAATATCCTATATTCATGGATATACAAAGGATAAATCAAGAAATTATAATGGTAGATAATACATCCTACCTTTACCAAATGATTTCTCAACCATATATCCAAGACAAGACAAGGAGGTACAAAGGGATGATCTTGAGATTCAAAATAATGTGAAAGCAGTAAGGTAAGGGAAGCTACATGAGTTCCACATTGATGAGGATGGTTCATTCGATTTAGAACTAGAATTTATATTCATAAATCACTTGATATAAAGAAGGATCTATTGTATAATGCACATAGATCATCTTTCTCCATCCAACCTAGAATTACCAAGATGTATCACGGTCATCGAGAGAACTTATGGTGGAACAACATGAAGAAGGAGATCACTGAGTACACATCAAATTACTTGGTATTCCAAAAAGTTAAATCAAATATTTATAAGTCCAAATGGATGATGCAACCATTTCCTATACCCATGTCAAAATTGGAGAATGTCATTATATAATTTTTCACTGGTATCCTAAAGACATCCAAAGAAATCAATTCAATATGGGTTGTGGTGGATCGACTCACCAAGACTACCCACTTCTTAGATATTTGGGAAGATTTATCACTTGAATAACTTGAAAAGATATATGTAAATAAAGTTTTGTGGTTTTGTAGGGTACCAATTTCAATTGTCTTTGATCATGATCCAATGTTTACATCTAAGTTTTGGAGAATTCTTCAACATGATTTGAATACTAAATTGAATTTCAGTATGTCCTATCACCTATAAACTGATGTCTAGTCTAAAAGGACCATTAAGAAACTTGAGGAAATACTGAGAGCCTCCTAAATGGAATTTAAAGGAGAATGGGATCAAAATATCCTAATAGTTGAGTTCTCATATAATAATAGCATCCACTCAATTATTCAAATGGCTCCATATAGGGATTTGTATGGAAATTAATGCATAAATCTTACTTGTTGGAATGAATTTGGAGAACTGAAGCAAATTAGAACTGATCTTGTTCCAAAGATGACAGAGAAGGTTCAAGACATCCAAAAACATATAAATTATGCTCATAGTCAGAAAATATCTATTCCAACAACCGTCAAAGGGATTTAGTGTTTGAAGTTAGAGAAAAAAAATTACTTTGAATATCACCATGTAAGAGAGTCATGGAGTTTGGAAAGAATGGGAAGCTTATCTCTAGGTACATAGGCCCCTTTATGATCCTTGATCTCATAAGAGAAGTGGATTATTGACTTTCACTTCCACAAAATATTTATCATGTTCATTATGTGTTCCATGTATCTCTCCTAAGGAAGTACATACATGATCCCTTACATTTACTGAATCTGAAGGTGGTACAACTAGATAATGACCTCTCATATACATAGAATCCAGTGAAGATCTTGGATTTTCGTGAAAAATTTCTATGAAACAATACAACTCACCTTGTTAAAGTGTTGTGGATGAACTATAAGTATGAATAGGTAACATGAGAACCCTAAGAAACAATAAAACAAAAGTACCCTTACCTATTCTCAACTAAGAATATGATTTGAAATTTTTAGTATGAAATTTCAAAAGGGGGAATAAAGTAATGACACAAAGTTTATAAAATATATTTTTTTCTTGAAATAAATATGTATTATATTATATTATATTATATAGTATTATACACATACAACACATAGAGAAACCAAAAACAAATTATTTCATTAATTCAAATCGTTACACCAGTCAAAGACTAAGACCATTAACATGAAAAATATTTAAAGGGAAAAATAGAAAATATAAAAACTTCAATGACAAAATATGGATTTACCCAATCTTCTAGAATCATCCCTCCCATGAAAAACACTATGGTTCTGAAACAAAATATTAGTAAACCAATAAACATTATAGAAACTGGAAATGTAGAACCTTGATAGGAATTGAGGTGAATATTTAATTAAAAAATGAATTAGTATTTATAAGAGTTAATTTGAATATTATAATAGTAATGTGACTGTTGGAATACTAACCTGACCATTAGGAATAGTAACATGACTGTTAGGAATAACAACCTGACAACTGGAATAGTAATTTGACCTCAAAATAATAAGTTGTGATATAAATGATATTTATCATGATTAATTTAAGTAAATATAAATATTATAATGTGAAAAATTAAATATCATGCTTAAAAACTCAAAGAAAATATAAACACATTTGTAATAAACCGTATTTTAATGTATTTTGTAAAATCATAATTTTTATATTAAAAATTAAAATTACCTATGTTAGAAATTTATTTTTATAAAATGAATATAATTTTTTAAATAATCATGTCTAAATTTTCCAAGGGTTATTTTTTGGTAATTTTTTGAAATACTTCAATTTTTAGGTGAATAGTAAAAATAAAGTTTTTCTCGTAACTAATGTGTCTTGAATTACATACTTTATGATTTAATAACGACCTAATAATTTTTAGAACTTTATGTTTGGATTAAATATAATTGATTTTAAAAATGGGTCATTTAAATAAAATAATCTTAATTTCAAAACCTATTTTTCATTTTAAATCCTAATGTCAAAGTGTTCCCTTAAAGTAACAATTTTTCTGTTTTCCACTTTCCTTTTTAATAAACTAAGTGGATTCAAATTATAAAGGGTTTTAAAGTCATAAAAGAATTATATTATATTTATATATGATTTATATTTTCAAAAAGTCACTATTACAAGGTTTAATTTGGATATAGTGGTTTATTCAATATTTTATTCTAAAAATACATCTCTCCTCAAGTATAAATAACCCCTCTCCCTCCCATTGGAAAACCACTCCTATAAACCTTTAAAAATAAAAATATATATCCAAATAATCTATATTAATCCTCTTATAATCCATATTATTATTCTAGAGTAATATCACTCTAATCATCAAGGGATTCTAGTGTCGTACAAGGGAATCAACACCAAGAAGAGGGTATGTTTTCATCAACTGTTCTTTGAGTTTTCTTCTTATATTCATCTATTTATATATCCATTTAAATAAAAAAATATTCTAATATTAATTACAATTTATATTAAAAATTTATTAATGATGTTAAAATACTGTAAAAATTATATATTTTATACATTTATATTTCATGTCTCTCTCTCCTCATTTGGACAATGTTCCTGAAAACGATCAGTTAACCACCAACGAGGATGTTTCCAACTTCTTTTATTGTAACAAACCATATGGATGGTTAAAATAAATTATTTATTATATATAAATATATAAATATATGTGTATTATAAGATTTTATAATTTATTCTACTTATGGATAAATTACATTGAACAAAATAGAGAAATCGTAGTGAAATGGGAAATTTTTAAGGAAAACATGATATCAAAATGCTTCAACTTCAACATTATAAATTAAGAAATATAATACAATGATTATTATTGATAAGTATTGAAATAAATAAACTTAATTAAATTCTATTTCAATGTTTTAATAAACCTATGTTTATTATTTGGGAGGTGGAAAAGCGATTAAATAAAGCAGGGTTTAAGGTAAGGGGATTCTCAAACCCAACTCCTTTTTTGTGGGTTATCCCTCTTTCATGAAATATTCATCATGGATATTACCATAATGTTTCTTAAATATAATTTAATTATTATTCCCTTTTATTTTTATTGATATAAATTCTTCCACCTTGATTTATAAACCAAATACAAATATTTTCCAAAAAGACATTTCTTTCCAAAACACATATTTGACTCCACTTAAGTTATTTCTTATTCACACAATATATATGATATTTATGATAAATATGTTTTCCCTTATTAATTTGGGAACCCAAAAGTTTATTCTTGAAATTATTATATATGAAATACTTATTAAACCCATTATTTTCTATGGGTTATTTCGGGACAACAATTGTTATACATTCAATGTGGCACGAATGATTATATAAATAGTATGATGTGATGGGTGAGCCTAAAATTATATAGCCCTCCAATGAATTGGTTAATGTGATTTACATCATGAGATTATGTGTACTATACATGAACATGATGCTATCTTTTTTCACAATGATGATGTTATGATTTATGCACATATGTTATGCGTAAACATGATGCTAGATTTGTTCAAAACTATGTGTGTTATTTGACCACTAAGATATGGTATTTCATTTTTATGAATCACCACATTCCATTAATTTATCAAATGTTTCCCTCATGATTTTAATGATTATTGTATTCTTATGATATGATGATATTGATTATACTTACCCATGTATTATTAATTCATGTCCCTTATTCCTCCCCTTACTGATCTTGTATCTATCCCCTTTCTTTGATGTATATCCTCAGGTGACTATATATACTAAGGATAATGTGATATTTTATAAGGATAAAAATGATTTAAATAAATGTTTATGTTTTATTATATACAAGTGATTTATTATCCTCATTTTACCAAGATACTAAACCTTTTGATCCTTGAATGTGTAACTATTATGTTGATTATCATTAAAATGATCTAATAGTCATGTAATAAATAGTAGGGTTTCTATATTTGTTATTATATTTATGATTTAGTTAATTTTTAAATTATGATTTGAAAACATTAGTGAAATCCATAATTATAAGTCTAAGTACAGGAAAGTATCCCATAATCTTTATTTTAGAATAAGTCTAAAAAAGGTATCCCATAAGATATGATTTTAGACTTGATTTTCACAAAGAAATAAATTATTTTTTCATGATTTTTTACTTAAATTTTATTAAAACCTCTTATATTTTAGAAAATAGTGGGAACTAGGATAAATGAGTCTAATAACCCATATAAGGTACAATGCAACGATTGTACAGACAACATCCCCTATTATATATGAGGTGGTGTTAAAAATGTTATGGTGATGCTTACCCAGCTATATTAGGATATGGACAATAACTTGAACCATTTGGAACACATTCCTTCTCCTAAGAAGGAGTAACTTAATATCAAGTCTTTTATACAGAAATGAAAACCAACATTTTGTGGATCTTTTTATCCACTTTTCACTAAAAAATGGGTTTACTCAATAGAGAATATATTTTTTGTGCTCTACTATTCTAAGAAGGAGAAGGTGAATTTGGCCTTATATCATTTATATGGAGAGGCTAAAATTAAAGAGATAGAGTGTGAAGAATTTATGAAAATATTTCTTAACAATTATTTCCCTCAAACTCTTTGAATAAATATGGAGAGATAATTCTTAGAGATGAAGTAAAAGGAAGGTGAATCTATCATGACTTACAAGGAAAACCTTACAAGGATTGAAATATATGCCTTAGGTTTTGTTATCAACAATGATATAAAAATAGATAGATTATTTAGTGGATTAAAAACACACATTTGAAAGGATATATCTATCAGAGACTTTAGGAGTTACGAATAAGTAGTTTGATGTGCCCACAAATTAGATATGGAGTTTGGTGAGTGGTCCCATGGCTATAGAGTTATGAAGAGAATAATGGAGTTTCAAGATATTGGATCAAATGAAAAATAAGGAAAGAGGATCCAACCACCAACATGTCAAAAATGTGGGAAGAAACATCATGGGAATTGCCTAAAAGATATGGGGAAATGCTTCAAGTGTGGTATAGAAGGTCACCAAACTCGTGAATGTCGAAGAGACATGAATAATCCATCCAACATTATGAAGTAAAGGAAGGTAGCTCCTAATGCACCACCAATGGTTTAATGCTTCAACTATATAGATTAATGTCGCTATACATGCCAATGAACTAAACCATGAGTCCTTGAGGGTAATCAGCATCAACAACCACTAAAGCCAAAGGTTCAAGGTTAATCTTATGCCATCACTACTATTAAAATGTATCATAAAAACAAATTCATATAAGGTATACTTACTATTCAATCAAGAATGGATTTTTTTATTTGATTCTAGTTATACACATTCATTTATATCTTTCAAGTTTGTTAGAACTATTGAATCAAAGCCATGAAACCTTGAAGTAGAGATATCTATAAAACACCTAGTGTTTCAATCATTGCAACCCAAGTGTAAAAATATTCTCATGTTAATGTATGTGGGAATATTATTCTATAAAATCTCATAATCCTTATCTTGGTGGAATTTAATGATATACTAGGCATGTATTGGATCTCATTTTATAAATCACACATAAACTATCAAGAAAAAGAAATATCTTTTTATATTACAAACCATACCATTATCCTCTATAAATTCAAGTAAGATCATGAATATCATTTGGAAAATACCTCAATATTGTGGGTGTTGATACCCTTTTAAGAATCATACCTTGCAAAAATGGTTGAGTCAAGGGAAGGTATAAAACTTTAGAAAATTACCTTTGTGAGGTAATACACTGATGTATTTCCCGAAGAGTTACCCAAACTACCCCCAGATCGTGAGGTATAGTTCTTAATAGAACTTATACCTTGATCCAGTCCTATTTCTAAATTCCCCTACATGATGTACCCTATCTAACTGGAGGAGTTAAATAATTAGGTGCAAGAGAATTTGTACAAAGGGATCATATTCCCTAATGCATCTCCATGGGATACAACGGTGCTCTTTTCCAATAAGGATATATCAGTGTGGTTGTGTATTGATTATCGAGATCTCAATAAGATCAATATAAAGAAAAAGTATCTATTTCCAAATATTTATGACTTGTTCAATCAACTACAAGGACCTCAATACTTCTCAAAGTTGGATCTTCATTTTGGATATCATCAGCTAAAGGTGAAGAAGCAGGATATTCAGAAGGTGGCCTTCTGTACAAGGTATGGACACTATGAGTTCATATTGATGCTATTAAGACTTACTAATTCCCCTAAAATATTAATTTATTTGATTAATATAGTCTGTATATACTACCTCAAAAAAAATTTGGTAGTGTTTATCAATGATATTCTCTTTCACTTCAAGAGAAAAGGGGAACATTAAGAGCATATAAGGATTGTGCTAGTGATATTAAGTAAGGAGAAAATGTATGATAAGTTCAGCAAGTGTGACTTTAATATATAGAAATTCACATTTTTGGGGAACCTTATCACAAGTGAGAGAATTTATTTGGACCCTTAAAAGAAAAAAGCAATTGAGGAATGATCTAAAACCACTAGTGTTATAGAAATTCAAAGTTTTCTTGGCTTAGCTAGGTACTGTCGATATTTTTTGAGAAATTTATCACAATTTTATAGCCCCATAACTAATTTAACATAGAAAGGGGTAAAGTAACTTTTGGAAAAAAAATGTATAGAAAGATTTAAAAATCTCAAGCAAATGCTAATCACTGTGCTTGTACTCACACTACCAGCAAGTGGAGAATGTTTTGTGATATACAGTGATTCTTCAAAGAAAGGCTTGGGTTGTGTACTCATGTGGAACAAAAAATTTATATCCTATGACTCATGAAGGTTAAATATCCATGATAAAAACTACCAAACATGTGATCTAGAGCTAGAAACAGTTATATTCACTCTAAAGATTTGGAGGAACTACCTCTATGGTGAGAATTGTGAAATATATACCGATCACAATAGTCTAAAGTATATATTCACACAAAAGGGTCTCAATATGAATCAAAGAATATGGTTAGATATAATCAAGGTCTATGATTTATCTATTCAATACTATTCGGAAAATGAGAACAAGGTAGCAAATGATCTTAGTAGAAAATAACTTAATACTTTATACATGATGTGGATTGAGAAAGATCCTATCTTCATGGATATGAAAATGTGGATATGGAAATCATAATGGTAGGGAATACATAATACATTGAACAAATTATTTCCCAACCATTTATCCAAGATAAGATCAAGGAGGTACAAAGGGATTATCTTGAGATTCAAAAGAAGGTGAAAGTAGTAAAATAAGGGAAGCTAGATGAATTCCACACCGATGAGGATAGTGTCATTATATTTGGATCTAGAATTTGTGTGCATAAATCACCTAATATAAAGAAGGTTCTATGGGATAATGTGCATAGATTATCTTTCTCTATCCATTTTGGAGATTTATCACAATCTTTTAGAGAACTTATGGTGGGACAAAAATAATAATAAGATCACTGAGTACACCTCAAAGATCTTGGTATGTCATCAAGTAAAATCAGAGTGACAAAAGTCCTAATGGAAGATGAAATCATTATTATACTTACATGGAAATGGTAGTACGTCACTATGGAATTTTTCATTGTTCTCTCGAATACATACAAATGAAATAATGAAATATGGGTTGTGGTGGATTGAATTACTCAGAAAACCCACTTTATAGGAAGTGGTAAGATTTATCACCTGAATAACTTTCCAAGATATATGTATAGTAAGTGGTGAGGTTTCCTGGGGTACCAATTTTGAACATATTTGATCATGATCTAAGGTTCACATATAAATTCTATAAAATTATTAAACATTATTTGAATACTCAATTGAATTTTAGTATGACCTATCACCCCCAAAATGGTGGCCAATATAAAAGGACCATTTAGACACTTGAGAACATATTGAGATCATGCTCAATGGAATTTAAAGGAGGATGGTATCAATATCTCCCATCAATTGATTTCTCATACAAAAACATCTTCCCCTCAATTATTCAAATGGATTGATATAAATCTCTATATAGAAAATGATGTAGAACTCATACTTGTTGAAATAAAGCTGTAGAACATAAGCTACTTAGACCCGATCTTGTGAAAGAGATGAAAGAGAAGGTTCAAGTCATCCAACAACAAATAAAATTTTTTCAAAGTTGGAAAAAGATATATTATAACAACTATTGAAGGTATTTAGAGATTGAATTTTGAGAAAAAAATCCATTGAATATCATTGTGGAAGAGTGTCACGCAGTTTGGAAAGAAGGGGAATCTTATCCCTAAGTACATTGGACTCTTTGAGATTCTTGGTCACATAGGAAAAGTGACCTATCACATTGCAATTCCAAAAATTATAGATCAAGTTCATGTTTTTTTTTTCTTATCTCTCCTAAGGAAGTACATACTTGATCCCTCACATGTATTGAATCTGAAGGTGGTATAACTAGAGAATAACCTCTCATATAAAGAGAAACTAGTGAAGATATTAGATTATAGATACAAAGTTATATGCAACAAGACAACTCACCTTGTCAAATTGAAGTAGAGGAACTATAAGTATGAAGAGGTGACATGGGAACTAGAGGAAATAATGAAATAGAAGTATCCTTACCTATTCTCAATAGAGAATATGAATTGAAATTTCAAGGATGAAATTTCTAAAGGGGAGAAGAATGTAATGACATAGAGTTTATAAATGATATTTTTTATTGAAATAAATGTGTATTATATTATATTATACAGTATTATTATACACATATAACATATTGGGAAACCAAAAACACATTATTTAATTAATTAAAATTATTAAAATAGTCAAATAATAATCCCATTAAAATAGAAAATATTACAAAGGGAAAAAATAAAAAATATAAAAATTTCAATGGGAAAATATGGAACACCCTAATCTGATAGAATCATCCCTCCCACTAACAATGCTATTGAAATGAAACAAAATATTCGTAAACCAATCAACATTAAAGAAAATGGAAATTTAGAAAATTAAGAGGAATTTAGGTGAATAATGAATAAAGAAATTAAGTAGTGTTTATAAGAGATAATGTGACCATCATAATATTAATGTGACCTTTGGAATAGTAACCTGACCATTGGGAATAATAACCTGACCATTGGGAATAGTAACCTAGTAGTTGTATAAGGACCCAACCTTACACATTACATAATCTTGAATTAAATGAATAATTCACATTGAGGATCTTTTCAGGTTTAGATTTTTAGAGAATTAGGCCATAACTATTACATTACATCTCAAAAATTACAAGGTAGACACTTCTACTCTGTTTCCATTTTTTTCATAAAATAAAAACTCTTGAAAAAAAGAGTCATGTATAGTCCCATGTTTTAGATATCATGTCTTTTCCTTAATCCCATCATTGACCCTATTCATCTTTAGGTCTTGTGAAAAACATTTCAAAACTTGGGATGAGCATAAAAAAGAATAGTAAGGTTTATAAAACAAAGAAAGAAAACATTAGTTAATCATTTAATACATAACCTAATCTATTTAACAAACCTCATGAAATAATAATATTTATGAATAACACATAGAAAACATAAATCATAAAGGTAACTTGTGGAATTCATAACATACTTACGTTGTAGCTATCACAGTTACATAGGGAGTTAAATTTGGAATACCCATCACGGTATATTCCCTAAATCTCTTAGAAGAAACATTCACGTTTACCTCTTTTATGTTACCCAATGCATTGGAGAGTTATATTTGGCTCACCCACCCTAGGAATATCATGGAACCACCCGTATGCGTAAAAAATTCCCAAGAACCGTAACATATTCATAACACATAAAACAAACATAAAGGAAAGATAACATTTCCACATTTCAATCACAATATATCATTTAAATATATTGAAATAACAAATCCATTATAAAAACCATTTTCAATATCAAAATACGTAAAAGAGTATATGATATTTATTTTCCTTTTAAAAACATTACAGCTTGTTAAGGAAGCTATAGATCAAATAATACTCACGGCGGCGGAAAGGTCGTTGTCACCGCGTACGTTAAAAGAAACATTATTTTTTGTCATTTAGTAAAACACTTCATAGAAAAAGATTCTTTTTGAATAAAATTAAAATTCAAAGGTATTTATACAATTTATAAAATAAAATCATGTATTAAAACAAAATATTCCTCAATGAAAGGAGATTGAGACGAAGTCCCTTACCTCATGTTCGACTTGACCCGTTCGTTCTTTAATCTCCTGAATAATAAACTAAAGTTAATTTATAATTTTTTAAGAACCTTTTTAAAGTTTATTATTCCATTTATATCACTTATTACCATGTTATAAACATTATCTAACCATTTAAGTTAATAATGGTTATTTTGTCGATATTTGGTACTTGAGTCAAAAATGGACTTCTTATAATTACAAGTTGTTCACATGGTCAAAATTTCATTATATCCAGAATGATATTAATGATTTAGATATCATATATATCATATATATTCAGTATATACATGTATTTATAATATTACATAACATTTGGAGGTAATAAATGAAATGCACCATTCATGGAGACAGTAAGCCGTACGTACGCATGAACGCTACTTTCATTTCTATTTATTATTTTAAGGGAATTAAAACATAATGATACATAGGTAAATTATAATTCCAGTATAATATCATATATAATATCATTAACTACATCCTTTATATGTACCACATAAGGCATTAACGAGTCATATCACTTTGAGGGGGCGGTAGTCCACATTTCCTCAAATGAAATTATCACGTTTACCCATAATGGAAACCATAAATGTGTGATATAAAAGGAAAATACATAATCATAAAGAAAAAATAAAAATAATATATATCATATATAAATATATTTTCATCTTAATGACCACCATGATAGGCGGTAGTAGATAATCAAACAATCATCATTTCGTGAGGCGTTAGTTTTCCATTCATAGAAACATTATGTTCTTCACCCATTAGATGGAGGTGTGTGTAAGTGTAGTTTGAATCCTTCTCATAAAAAAATCATAGTATATTTATGATACTGGTTTTGTTATAAAATAAAGTAATAAAAAGAGTTTAGGGGTTGTATAAGTAAAATAAAAGAAAAAAAGTTAAGAGAAATTGTTACCTTTAATTTAGGTAACTCTCTTTGGTTTGAACCAAAAGAACTTCTTTAAGTGCCTTATGCCTAAGTTAAGGATTATAGGAGGAGGATAGGGATATTGAGAGATTATTTTGGCAAGGTTTGGATGATAAAAGGGGCTTGATATGTGTGAGGAATGAGTTAGAAGTGAGGACTTTTTATAAGGGGTAGGAGGGGATCTTTAGGAAAGTGTGAAAATATTATTTTATTATATAATGATATTAGGTTTATAAAGTTAAAAAACTAATTAAAGTCGAATATAAGATGAATAATGGTAGAAATAAAATCATCCAATAAGAATTGGGTAGTGTTTGGATATTTTTTTAATATTTATAATCTTATTTATTTAAATCATTTATTTATGAGGTAAATACTGCATCCTTATTGTGTCATAAATAATTTAATTTATATGATGTATAAAAATTATAAAAAAATACTGTGATATAGGAAATCTTTTTAGATTTCCAATGAATATTTATAGTTGAAAAGATAATTTATATAACCCCTTGTAAAAATTTACTACAAGATATTTGTTTATGTTATTTTTGTCTTTACTTTAAGTTAATTAATCTAAAGTGTCATTATCACTCCCAAGTGGCTCCATGGGGTCCAAAAATCAACCCAAGTATTCCTATGGTTGGCCATGACTCATTAAATAAGGTTAGGACAAGTTTTAAGGTGATTTTTTATTATTATGATATTCTTTTTACCTTGAATTGCCCTATTTACCTTTAATAGCGGTAAATAAAAGTCAAAAGTTACTATTCACCAAAAAATATTTTCATCTTATTGAACCACATTTTACTTAGTAATAACAAAAATTTATTTCTGATTTTTAAAATTCAATTCATAGAAGTGGTAAAGTTTCATTTAAATGAAAAATTCAATTTTTAACTACTACTTAGTGGTTTTACTATTCATCAAAAATTGAAGTTTTTCAGAAAAATAAAAAAAAATCATCCTAATCTATATTTGATATTCTAAATTAAAAAATGATGTCTATTTTACCAAATTTAAAACATAGAAGTTGGATTAATTAATTTAAAATTAATTCCCATCATCAAAATAAATAGCGTGTTTTTAAGAAATAATAACTATCAAAAGATTGATACTTGTTTATGTTCAATTTCAAAGTGAAATTAATTCCAATGAATAAAATTGGATTAAATGGTAAAAACATAATATAATTACACTTTAAAAAAAATTAAAAGATAATCTAACCATATAAATAAATTAGATTAAAAGTCACTTTTTAATTAAAATACAGTATTTTTCACTATTCATAAAAAAAAGAATTTTATCAGAAAAATACCAAAAATTTACCCAAAGTAAATTTTGATGTCCCTATTCTAAATAAGAATTTTATTTGGTCAAATAGAACATATAAAAGTGACTATAACTAGATTTAAAGAGGATTCTCCATCAAAAGGTGGTAAATCAACAATTTAAGGTAAATTATGCATAAAATTAGATTCACTCACATTTTAAGCCTCTAAATTTTATTGGATAAATGTAAAAACATTTAAAAAACATGTATAATCATATTGTAGTTAGTTATATACATTTCCATCAATATAAATTCTAGTATTGAACTACCATTTAAAATAATATTATTATATTATTAGTGTGCAATGAAAGATTTCAAAGAAACCTGTTATTGTGTATTGGGTATGCCATCGAACATAGAAACCCCTTTAAAGTAAAATTAATATTTAATTCACAAATATGAATAATTATGGAAAATTTCTTGTTCTTTATTTACTTGGGATGTTACATCCTTCCCCCCTTTTGGGAATTGCATCCTTGCAATTTTATTCACTTATCAAATAAGTGGGGGTATTTATCCCTCATAGCATTTTTAGATTCCCAAGTTCCCTCTTCAACCATATGGTTTTTCCACAAAACCTTTACCTGGTGAATTACCCTATTACGTAACACTTTCTCTCTACGGTCAATAATATGGACTGGTTGTTCTTCATAAGAGAGATTCTCTTCCAAATGAACTACCTCTGGACTTAAAACATGAGATGGATCTGGCATATACTTTCTCAACATTGAAACATGAAAAACATTGTGTACCTGGGATCAAGATCAGAAACAATGGAGACGGGAAATCCATGCAACCTGACTATTTATTTAATATACAACTGAGAAAGTTGATCTAGAGACAAAGTATCTCAAATAGGAAGAAAATGAGAAGATTTATTCAACCGATCAACAATAATCTAGATTAAATTATTACCTTGAGATGTATTTGGTAATCTCGCAATGAAGTCCATGGATATATTTTCTCATTTCTACTCTATCACCAGTAAAGACTGAAGCATCCCTTTCAGTAACTACCTCTCTGCTTTAACCTGCTGACAAGTCATACACTTCATAGTAAAATCAGCAATATCTCTTTTCATTCCATCCCACCAGTAATACTCATGAAGATATATGTACATCTTACTACTGCCAGGATGAACTGAAAATAGAGAACTATGAGCTTCACATAACAACTCATTCTTCAATAGTGAATAACAAGGTACACATAATCTCTTCCCAAACCTCAAAACACAACCATTA